>OW052070.1:9608227-14608227 GCA_932526445.1 Phragmatobia fuliginosa | reverse complement strand
TGTAAATTAATTTGATATTTGTCAGGATTATTGGATGTTATCCCACCGTCTGAGAAACGAAAATAAGTTTCTTAACTGTAGATAAATCATTGCATAGTTTAAGTAGGTAGTGAAAATGATGCAAAAAAAAGTTTTACTCAGTAATAACGAGCAAAAGGGTAATAATTAGTTTGCGCACCTACCTCTACCATTCTGAGTAAGGTTTTTTTTTTTATTAATGAGTAAGATTTCAACAATCTAAGAGATTTTTATCTCTTAGTTTGTTGAAATCTTGTTTGTTTGCTCTAGTATAAAAACGTACGTAGTGTAGTCATTTAATATTACAGCTAGTAATAGAAGCGCTCATAGCCGAGTGGCCTTAGGTGATTGGAAACAATCACCGAGGGTAAGCAACTACGGCGCGGTCGGACCTAGATGGGTGACCGTATGTGGCATGATATGTTATGAGCGTTTCCGTGATTCGGAGGTCACGTTAAGCAGTCGGTCCCGGTTGTTGTCATAAGGTAACAGTCGTGAAGCTTAGTTGGAGGCCTTCGGGCGGCTTAAAAACATCCAACGGTAAGATTACGTAGCCACAACGTGTCTTGGGAGTCCCCAACCCGCACTCGGCCAGCGTGGGGACGTATGGCCTTAACCCTCTCTTGAGAGGAGACCCGAGCCCAGCAGTGGGACGTTATGGGTTGTTGATGATATGGAACAATCATTAACTTTACGATCAATTAGTTTATTGTAGGCCGCCCACTCTGCATACACTATCTATACTTATTTGTACAACGATATTAACAAGCTAGCCATGAATTTCAATAAAGTACACTAACATTCATGCCATGTGTGGCTGTCGCAATCTAGTCGTAAATTTTACGTACATTGCTCTTATCTAGTAAATATGTAATTATGTTGTCATTTTAGATAGCAATATATGTTGAATGTAGAGAAATCAAATGGAATGATCCAGAATAAACAACATAGTTGAAAATATATCAGTAACGGAATTGAAACGTTTCACTTTTCGCTGTACAATTGTAAATTAATTTTGTATTATCTTATGGATGTTAATAAATCACTAAACTTTAACCTCTGTTTAAAATCAGCTAGATAATCCTTATCTTTCTGATTGTATGGCTTTCACGGCAAAACTACTATATCGGTTCTAAAAATCTAATTTTGATGAAATTTTCACATCAAGTCTAGAGCCTGAGAAAAGACAGGCTATTTTTTACCACAATAACCAACGTACACATGAGCGGAGCTGCGGACGAAAGCTAGTTAAATATTTATTATGTCGATTAACGCGACAAAAATAGGCTGTGTCTATCCATCTAAATGTGCATCGGTTTAACCGTGAAAACTTAACAGACAGACATAAAGAGTTACTTTTGATTTTAAAATATTAGTATGGAAATTAAGTTTAATACTTTACTTGCAAGTTGCATGAAGAGAACTTAATACACGAAAGTATTTCTCGACCATACATCAATCCAGCACAAAATCATTCTTCCGTTTCAATTCTTCACTATATGCGGTAATTCTTTTGGCAAAATTTATGAGTCATTTCCAAGAGTTTATTACACAGTAAAGATTTTCCATGCACATCATAAGGCTGACCTTTCATAAACCTAAACGTTTGTTAATTGGAATAGACGGAAATAGGTCGTTAAAAATTGATTAATGGCGAAGAATGTTTGCGTTACGTGAAAGCCAACAACTCCTGTAACTATTTGCAAAACGGGACCCCTCTATTTTACTGGTTTGTTTTCAAACTTTTTGCTTAGTCAACACTTTATTTATAGCAATGACTTGATCAATATTTTTTTTGTATTAGAATTTAAATCTTGATTTCTTCCATTTGCGTAAGAATTAACGAATTTTTTGGACTCAATGCAAAACTCGTTTTATCTCATGTTACATTTGGACCGAGAACAAATACGCACCTTATCTCCTCTATAATACATAATGTATTTATAGCATGTGCCGATAATATATTCATAAATTTGCCTCTCGATTATTTTGGTGGACGGCGTACGTATAGGTTGAAGTAAACGACTTATACCCATAAACAATGAATTTGAAATGCAAACAGATCAAGGTGGAGAGAATTTATTCAGCAGATAGAGTTATTATCTTCCCGGTTGTTGACTGTATAATTCTACCTATTTGCGTCAGTCACGCATTGGAATTACATGACTATTTTTTAAGGTTTATTTACAAAACTTAACTTCATCTTCTGAACAATTTATTAAAATTCAAGGTTGTTGATTCAGAATGGATCAGGTCAATTTAAATTTCAAACCAAATTTATATTGGAATAATAAAATTATCCTCTGAAATAAAACTGTTTTGGTATAAAAATAAAATGTAAACCAGAACTTTTAACAACATTCATTCGGTAAGAAGAGCCGTAGAAGCAATAAAGGTCATTGAGAACCTACACGTACTTGGTTCCCAGAGCCGTCGTAAACAATATCAGAATCCCGAGTCTCGAGAGCATAAAACCGAGAACAATCGGTCGAATTGAAACGGGAGAACGATATAAATCAAGCTAAGCATTGCGTGCATCGCCCGACCATAGATCCTCGCGTTTCAGAGCGCCTACTCGCCGCGCTGCGTCGATTATAATTACCGAGTACTTTCGCCAACCGAACCTCACCGCCATCTTGCTATTTATATTGCAAAATGGCGGACCGAGCGCAGCACGTGTACCTCTTTCTTTTGTTATTTAAAGAACCCGGGGCTAGTGCATTTCAAAGTCAGAGCGTGCTAATAATTTATAAGTAAGGCCGTCGAGATGTAAGTACCTAGGTACTCACTTTACATAACATGAAAGTTCCAATTATGAATTTAAACTTTATGAGTCAACAAGGTCTCACCAAATTTACATTGAATAGGGGAGCTGGTAAGTTGCGAATGTTCCGATGTGACTGGACGTAAGAAAAGTCATCTTGACCGAACTTGCGCGGCTGTTTAAATTGGTGACTGAATAACTTGAAATTAATTAAACATAAATAAATGTTTCATTTCTAAATAGCACAATAAGGATGTTATTGAAGTGACCTATAATGGAAATAGTATCCCCATCGAAAGATAACCGTATAGATGTCACACTGTCATCTGTGTCTATAAATAAACGTAGCGGGAGCAAACTTAATGAGAAATAAGTAAATAGTTGTAGCGGCAATATCGAGGCTTCAAAGTGTGAATTTTATCAACACATTTAGAAATTGAACAGATAAAGTGACGAACTCATTTACTTGCATGTCGTGTGAAATACATGCCATTCGAATAACTGAGTGCGTCACTTTTATGCCAACAAATAATGGTAGTGAAGGATAAACAAACGTTGGAACAAGACGTCAGTTTACAAAGCAATGAATAAGAACAAAGGATATTGATGAACTTGAAAAATCAACAATGTTATAAATTGTGGCATAACTAGACGATAACAAAATTGCACAACTAATACGTTGATATTAGTTCACTCTCATACCTACCTACTGATAACGCTTATCTGAGGCAAGTGGGTCAACGTTTAGCCATGTCGATTATATACAATAATAATAATTTATGTACTGCACGTTTCTGATAAACCGATGTTTTGGCAGTAAGTCTTCCGTTAAGATAGATAACATCATATTTAAAAATAACTGTAAGTAGGTAATACAGTGTGAGTATTATTTGGTGGCCATATTGTTGATAGCAATAAATTATGGCCATATTTAAATTTTATAGCATTTTAGAGATAATAGATATAGATATTTTTTGTTTAGGATTTGAAAAAATGAATCTTAATTTAATAAAAAAAAATTAATTTGACAAGATCAGTAGAGAACATTGGGTTACCTACTTATTCCAATTTATCCTGCAGCTGTTAGTACATAGAGGAGCATGTCGATTTGATGGTTTCCTGTCCGGACACTGATTGTTCGAGCGTGCCACAGGAAGCTAAAATCGTATAAAATTTCAATGCAGATTTTGCAAACTGTTTTTGATTAGTATTCAGCAAGTTTTACGGGCCAATGGCAAGTAACTATGATCGTACGCCGGTGCCAACTGAATATATATGAGAATCGCACGCACTGCACGGAGTTAGGCCGTGACACACATCGACATAAAATATCTAAAGATTTTTCTCACTATACATACTTATTAAAACGTTCCACGTCATTAAACTCTATTTCAGTCTTTCAATTTCTGAATAGAACAACTAGGTATTACACGTTGTCAATATAAATGAACCTAAAGATGTTTAACACATTGATTAGTAGCAGTGAAACCTGAATACACTGTTGTAGTCAGAATCGTGTATAAATATGTCATTGCAATGCAATACAATGGGTTCGTAATGCAATACAATAGTAACATTCGTATCTTTCGTTGTACTACATCAAGAAACTGAGTTACCCACCCATGACTTCTGTCTGAAAGTCGTCCAAATCATAAATCTCTCGAATGTAATAATGTTGCTAGGGTTTAAATATTATTATTTAATAGCGTACGTATATTCGTCCATTTTCTTTCAACGCATATCTTTAAAAAGTTAATTTAGCGTGATAACTGTCAGTATTTAATTAGGAATTTAATTAGCTTATTAACTTACAAACATGTTTCAAAAGTATTTTTAATTGTATATTTCAAGACCAGGCAAACAAATGACATCACGTCGTATGAGGTGAGAACAATGAGAAGACCCATGTATTAATGAG
This sequence comes from Phragmatobia fuliginosa, assembly GCA_932526445.1. Lineage (NCBI taxonomy): Eukaryota > Metazoa > Arthropoda > Insecta > Lepidoptera > Erebidae > Phragmatobia > Phragmatobia fuliginosa. Next base: position 14,603,527 of record OW052070.1, on the reverse strand, counting down.
TTGAAAAACAATGCACAGATAATTTATAATGCAAATGAAACGACACTTACGAGTTACGAGTAACCTCGATCGTGGAACGATTTGTCAAGAAATATGAACTATTTAGTTTGTTTAAAGTTTGTTATGTAACTTATTAATACTAATAATCGTTCTTAAAAAATATTACTCATTAATATTTCTTGAAAATTAAAATATGTGTATCGTACGTCCGATCTGTCTTGTAATTCGAGTTGCCAACATCTGTCATACTCACGGTTACGTTGATAACACAACATGTTAGCTAATGGCTACTGGCTATGCACGATTATGTTAACTTAACCCTCGCTATGTGCTTATAAAATAACCTAATTTACATAAAATGTTTACTAATTTAAATATGATGTAGTAATTTCTCACACGATTAATATTAACGGTAACAATGCGAACAAAGATATAATAATTAAAACAAAGTTAATGCAAAAATGCAATAGCACATTGCAATTCGTACCTAATAGAAAATAAACAAGAATGAAGCGTACGAAGTTATGGTGCGCGACGTGGGAAAGCGAATGGTGGCTTTGGTACTGGCAGCCATCTTGATTTGGACTTGATCGGAAAACATCACGTGTCCACGCGCGACCGCCTGGCAACAGCGTAGGTATATGCGCTAAACGGAGCGGAATAATTCGTGTACACCACGTGTTTTTTTGTTTGTGCAACATTCCACCAATAGGCGGCTATTGAATTTATTGATCGATTCGCGTACCCTTTCAACAGCTGCACCGACATTAACTCTCAATAAAATCGCTATAAAACATTTAATTGTCACGTTGACTATAAAAGTAAATTCTCAATTTTGACACTTCGATTACATTGAAAATAGCAAAGTGTTTAAGGTGTACAGATCATTAAATCTCAAAGAAGTCTCTTCGAGCACCCACGCGAATGAAATTCATGTAATAGCGGAATAAAGCAGTCTGACCTTTCGACGTGCATGTTCTAGAATTTTCTTCGCTTTTAATGTGGACCTCCTTTATGTGTTCCCACATAACTTACAATACAGTGATATTATAAAAAGCGTAATAAAGCTGAGAAGTTGAATGAACATGGTCCGAGTTAGCGATTCTGAGTCACCGCCAAGTAATCTACGAGTAATGTAAATTGATAAACAATTGTTTCATAGTTGTTGGTTTTACTACAAAGGCATACCTACACCAAAATAGGTATTTCAACAAGAATCTTCGTAAATAGCCTACTTCTACGTTGTGTAGCTCTACGACTCATACCGAATAGTATTTAATTTCCTTATTTATTTATATCCATCTGTATAATATGTTGTGCCAAATACCTAGCTTTATTATTATTGCAGGATATTAATTTCTTAATTAATTAGCGATTAAACTAGTTTAAATGTCTATCACTCTCGGAAGTAACGGATAGACTCGTTAAAACGTGTGTTCATTTTTATAGAGATATTTATGAGAACATGACAAATCTTATTGGTATTTTGACGATGCAACTATGTTGAGATCAAAGATTCAGTAGGTGTAGAAGTTTGTTACAGTCATTTAATATTTTTCGTGACAAATGCTTCCTCTACGACCCATCACGCCATTCGTGACTCACCATCATAGCACATTGAATTGTTTGTTATGTTATTACCGTGTCTACACAACGTTGCCAGTTCGACTAATGCCCGTTTTCACCAACTAGGTATATATTTTAAACCTCCAAATATCATATAAGGATAGGTCTTAGATTTTGCCATAAATGCTCTTTTGTTTTAACTTTAAATAGTCAAATAGAATTGATAACTTCTATATAACGGTATAACCTCTCAATATTTTTAAAAGACCTATTATATTTACCCCATACGAAGGGATAGACGGGAGAAAAAAAATCATCCCCACTTTAGGTGTAGGGGAGGTAACCTCAAACCTGACCGTTTGAACGGTAAGTCCAGGACGGACGGACAAACGGACATGACGAAACTACAAGGGTTCCGAGTCATGAACTACGGAACCCAAAAAAGGAACTCTATTGGCATACTTGCTATTTAGCATTTTTATCTTTGATTAGGACAGTACATTAGAAACAAGTCAAGTCAAGTCTTTGTAGGTTATTTTCCTGTCACTAGGTTCTTTTGACGACAATCACATTCCAGACAAGTTTGCATTAAAATGCCAACATGGCCATTAGTATGTGCGCTTCGTCTCGACAGCTGATAGGCTGGGGCCTGTAGATGGGGGGCATCAATCTCAAGGCGGTCCTAAAAAGGTGGGCTCCGTTATATAACTCGCTTTTGTACCAACATAAACAAGCGCTGAGACCGAATACATTATGCAAAGACTTTTTATCATGATGCCTCTCTTGGAGCACGCACCATGACAGGTTCTTGTTAGATCGGAATACAAAATATACCTAGTTAATAATCGGATATGTCTTATCTATATTGAAATATCTAATTCTACTATTTCTACACTTATATTATTATTTTAATTACATAAATGAAAATTTTGCAAAAGAGTAACTCATTTTTAATTAATTAAAAATGACTAAGATCCTTCCTTTAAATGCCTTTAAATCTGATGAGTTCAGTAATGTCAGAATTTAAATACTTGGTCATTTATAAGTAAAAATAATATCAACGGGTTATCATTACGTAACCTCAAAAGATAACAAAAAGTCAACAAGGCTGGCATAAACACCAAAACGCCGAGCTCTCGCTCGCTACCATCACGTAATTCGTGAAATTCTATGACAAAAAAGTGAACAAAAAATTAGCCAGTTGCAAAAAAATTAACGGCAACCAAATCTGATAGAACGGGACAGAATTAGTGATTGGCGACCGTTAGAAGGAGACGGGTGTGCACGCCATCTTGCCTGCATCGAGTCTTTAGTCACGCGCAGTAAAACAGCGTTTCTATTTTTTGCGCGCTCTCGTCTGACCTCGTTGGTTTATCGTTATCATACGGCTCTAATAATAAATGGATTTCGCTCGTCATGGAATGTGCGCTCGCACAACAAGCGGGTATAGTAATAAAGTAGATAACCTTCGCCCGCCTCACATCAAATTTATTGGCCTGCAATATGCAACTGCTTGATTAATTACGCAGAGGATGCTGCCACTAAATCAATTTACAGTACATGTTCATCTAAACTCTCGTTTTAATGTTTATTATTTAAGATTAGTTAAGATGACATCCACAATGCTCTGTATTGTTATGTCTACTGTTCCTTTCGATAAACTACGCCCCACTTAACCCCTTAATAGTAAAGTTCATAGTCAATTAGTGCACCAACACAGTTGTGAACTTTCGACGTCTGTGTTTAAACGAGAAACAATTGGCCGCCTTTCAAGACTGTCCTATTTTAATAGAGACATTTTAAACTAACAATCACGATATTCCGTGACTAAGTTTTCAATAACCTCAAAAAGTAAATAAACGTTCTTTATATACCAGTTCATTATGACTATTTAAAATCAAAGTAGCTGTACATTGTTGGCTTTGCTGGAGTGGCTTTTCTGAAGTAAATATCACATAGTTAAGTAAAGGGTATATTTAACTCGAACCTACGAGTATGTAATTCTTTAGTAATAAGAAATTAGTATCTTTATACTCGGCATTTGATTGATATTACAATTTTATAATTGGATTTTAAGCTAGTAATAATTATCAAGATATACTTTTTGCTGAAGAACGGCGTAAAATTCTACTATATCCATAAAGTACTGTTAGTATTAGTCTGTAATCGGGCTATGCCACTTAAACCATTATTAAAACAGTAAAAACATTTTAGTCAGAGCAGCACAAAACTTTGCCTTAATAGCAACAAAGGGGGAGAAAATAGGTTTGGTTATGGAAAGTCTAACGTGCACTACCTTTATGAAATGCATGTTTTTAATACGCGGACCAGTTTTAATTAGTGTAATTGTACTTTAAACGTAAGTCCATTCAAATTGCATGAAAGCTACTTTTAAGAAAACTTTTCTAGTAAGAATATATATATATATATATATATATATATTTATATATATATTTATATATATATATATATTTATATATATATTTTGGACATCTTACACACAACATCATCTAGTCCCAAAGTAAGCAGAGCTTGTGTTATGGGTACTAAACAACTGATATAAATACATAAACATACTTTTTTTTTTTTTTTTGTAAATACATACATATTATACATACAAAAACACCCAAACTCCGAAACAAATATTTGTGGATCACACAAACATTTGGTCCGACTCGGGAATCGAACCCGAGACCTCTTGATTAGCAGTCGCATACGCTGACCACTAGACCAACGAGGCAGTCAATAATTTAGCTCGTTTGGAAAACAAAACTTACTTTAAGCAATGAATAAGAAGACACTATAAATTAACTCGGGTAATGTAATACAAAGTTTATTCGCAGCCAGACAGCAATTACGTCGAGAACTTTAAGCGGTATTCACGAACACCAAAGAGGAGCGGCATCCCTATCCCGTTCCCACCCACACCTCTCACCTCTTTGAAACGGTTCGTGACAGGGGGTGAAATTGTCAAAGTTCCACCACCCCTCGGATTCTATCCGATTATTTTAGAATCTTTTAGAGGTTTTAACTTTGTTTGACACTTTCGACTGAGAGAAAAAGTTGACTCTTCAGTGGATTAATTGAATTCGCAGCGATTTCATTATACATTGTTGACGATTGGAAATAAGAAACTTCTGTTGGGAATATAATAAGACCTAGGGTTGTCTAAATATATCATTACAAACAATTGACTAAAAAGGCATGACCAATGTTACTGACATATATCGTCATATCCAGTAGTGGCTCATTTGTGGCATACGTATAACCATTACTTACAAAACAAAGAGATGTATGATATGTATATGCACTCTAGAATTAATTTAACTTGTTCTCATTCCACTTTACTATGTACGTCTTCTCAAGATTCTGGATAGCTGGCGTTCCTTGGCGAAGACATTCGTTCAGAAGTTGATAGCGATAGCTATAGATGTTATTAAGTAGAATCCGTGCTATTGTAATGACTACTGATAAGTATAGTTTTGTGATTCAAATACATACATACAAAAATCGTGTTTATTCACAATAATTATATTGCACGGCTTTGCAGTTAGGTTAGTTTGCAAACAATAGATCAATAGGTTAATCAATTTAAGGTAATAAATAGATCGAAACTGAAGCGACTGGAGCACAACATTCCAATTATGCATCACTAACCAATAAACATGTTATTTCAAAGCAACAAAGCTGTGAAACGGACAACAATTTGGTGAAGTCCACAAAGTTGGTAAGTTTCAAACTTGTTCCGCTTGAAACTCTGCTCCTTCAAAACTATAATGGGTGGAAGCAGATAATCTGCAAGTTTGTCACTGAGAACTAACTTCTCTAATATCATCCGTAATTACTTTCTCAGTATATTCAAAACAACCCTCGACTATACTTTAGATAGAGATTATTAAAATGATATTTAAATATGTGTATATAATTCTCTATGTAATATATATGTTATGTCATATTAAACAAAAAATGTTATCGTAGAAGGGAAAATTACAAGATAGACTTTTAAAAAAATTTCGAAAAGTCTTGTAGAGTTTGCGTCAACATTTTAACATTGTTTCAAAATGAACGGAAATAAACAAACTGTTGCAATAAAAGTTTCAAACAGAAAAAATGTATTGTGTAAAAGAAGAATAAGAGAATTCTTCTAACCTTTCGTTTTTAATAATAAATACGGACAGAGCATAACAGAAAAATTTCATAAGCAGAATGTCTCGGAAACCCTGCAAACTTAGTTTCTAAAACGTAAAACCTTGCAATGTTTTATTTTTAATACCGACTTCCAACTTTCTTAAAAAGACATGAAATTGTTGCTTTGCAAGCTAAAGTGATCCTTAAGCTAAAGTGAAAATGTATGTTTATCGAAATTTTTACAAAGGGAATATGAAGCTTTATAGTCACAATTATTAGTGTCTAGATATGAATAATAAACAAAGTTGATATGAATTCTAAGATACGTCGGCAAAATTAATATACTTTGGTGTATTTAATCAAACAAGATAAAAGTATTCATATTCATACAATGTAGCTGATAAACAAAGCGTAGTCGACCTTACAACAAACAACAAGTACAATTAAGTGGACCGGCGACTACGGCTTGATGAATAAGTTAGTAAATGAACTCCTCATCGACCTTAGTTTGTATAATTGAGTTGGTACAGATTCGAAAACTTCGGGATTTGATTATCAACTTTGAAATTGGGATTGCGTAAAAGGGAGAACCCCATTTTATTTTCCGTTCAAAGTTATCGAAAACAGCTAATTCTATGTCTGAATTCATAAAATAATAAAGATGAGGAAACAATATTTTATTCCAATCATTTTCTATGTTTATATCCGACGTAATATCTCACTTATATTGATTATTACATACTTGAATGTTGGCAGCAAACAAGGTTGTAAATTGCTTCAGTTCGTTTCTCTGCTGTAAATTACCTCATACAATTATTATCTAGAAACGGCAAGTAATGAGCTTTGCGATTACTCCAAAACATAAGCTCGGTGTTATCAACATAAGGCATAGTTAAGTCGAAATATATAAAAGTTCATTTAGTGTGTGACTAGTAAAGTCACAATATATGAACTTTTGAATTGAGTGGATACAGAAACAATACGGAATACACAAAAATAACTAAAGCGAAAATTAGAAGGAATGATCCCATATGAATGAGTCTAGTTAGTTGTAAAAAAACGTATGCGTATATACAGTATTATGTGTAGGTACTATTTTACATCACAATATTATTGGTCTCATTCTGAGAACGTTTCATGTAGCTATTTCAGTTAATTATAACCATTATTTTACCTTCATCCTCATATATAACAAAAATAAAGTTAACTTGTTGATAAATACTTACCTAATTTTAAAGAAACAGTAATAAACAACTTCATACTCGTCACACTGTGGTCCTCGTGGACGAATTAAGAAGTGCGAGTTCCTTAGCGATAATTGTAAAAAAACTACTTTAACTGTGTAAAAATACAAAATAGTGTTTGGTGAGACGGAAAAGTTAATCAAGTTCTAGTTTGCAGTCACTTTGGTTTTTATATATTATAATTTTTAGGTCGACAGCAGACTCGTTGTTCACACATTTTTGAATGCTTAGACCTCTTTTCTTGTTTGTAACATTCCAATACATTTGCACACTAGTTTTTATACATTGGACATCGAATACCATGTCTAGAGTTAGAGGTATGTTTCTCCATACAAAGGTATCATATATGCCCAGATTTTGGTTCCTCCTGTATCCTGATCTTTGGTTCTTAGTATTTTGATCAATTAGTCTATTGGGGCACAAGCATTAGTAAACTTTATTAGCAAAAAACGCGTTCCTATAGATTAAATAGACGTAGCATATTATTTCAGAAATATGCATACCATATAATATTTTGAGCTACCATAATAATAAGTCAATGCTATGTTCTTTATAACATTTTCCGTGAAAGTACTATCAGATAAACTAGATAAGTAAAAGATAATGAAAACTAATGGAATGGTGAGTTATTATCTTTATTATAGATAAACATAAGAAGAGTGTTTATTGCGATTACAAATTGATAAATAGTTGTTATCGTCCAACATATTATCATTTATTACAGTAGAAATGTTCAGCAACAAACAGTTTATAAACAGATTTTATAATCGGACACAGATATAATACGGCTGTATAGTTCATGTCGCGATAATAACATGGCTGCGGAATACAAAGGCTAATCATTGTAGACTGTGAAAGCATTTCTTTTTTTATATTTCGGACTTTTTTTTTCGTCGAAGTCATGCGTCAAAAATGGCAATGGTGATAAAAAGGTACATTGTAAGAATAACATATTAGTTGGTTGGTTGGCTGTTTACGAAGTAAGAAATACCTGACACTTCGTTCATATATTAAAAACAAATCTAAGGAAAATTGATTTATATTTGACCATGGAAAAAATATACTGTCAGCTGATACAATCATAGGTTTTGGTGAAATGTCCGCTTTGAAACGATAAAAAATTTAGAAAGTTATCAAGACTTTTATATTGCCCGTCTTTGTGCTGGATGAGCATCCTGCTTAAAAGACAGTGTTGTATTAAATTGAATACGGAAATAGATTAAAGTCTACTATTTGCAAGGAAAAATGTATTGGCAAATCAAACATTATCGCGTTAAAATCCTCGGTTAAAATACTAAGCAAATACTATGTACTACAACAACCATTACCTTTTACGAAACGGTATATCAATTTGGATACTTACGGACGAACAATACATATTAAGTTTTGTAACTGATATTAATGTTTCAGCTAATCTAATATTGTAATCACTGATCACAGTGAAGTTTCTACACAGACTATTTGGAATTCTAGCGGTAACCAGCCCAAACTTCACTGGTACGAGGGTACAACAATAACTGTAAATTAAGCTCGAAACTCATTAAAAGCGATCCCTGGGGCGATGGGCACTTCAACATGTTTTATACGATCAAACTTTAACTGGTCGAAACGACGTTTTTTTATATCTGTTAACTTATTTTAACTGTTGTGTGTTTCAGATACATAACACTTATGTTTTTAGTTATGTAAATTAGTACGTAATTTTTTTTTTTTTCAAAGTAGAATGACGTTAATGACATATGAAACAAGACAGCATAATATGAATAACGCATAAATTGGTTGGTTTCTTTTAATTGCTATTTGTTGTACATTGAAAGAAAAAATAGGCTATATTTTTTAAATTAAGAGTCCATTTGTATTTAATAATAACATAATTTACAAGAAAGTATCTGAGTAGTAAAAGAGAAATAGAAAGCGAACAAAGGGAAAGAAAATAGAAGGTGAGCTATGTTATGATAGCCGGAGGTTTTGGGGTACCTATGAATATTATGACAATTTGACAATTATGGTTTGCAAAATGCAGGCAAAGAAATTTAATGAAGTTAGCTTTTTGTTATTGATTTATTCAATCTAATCATGGGTGTTATAAACGACCATACTTGTGTTTCTTGTGTGATAATTTTCTAAGCGAAAGACAATCAATAAAGAACAGTAACCTAAGGAACTGCTGCAGTGCAGGCCGTTATTATTCATAAAGACCAACTATTCAGTCGTCAATCACATAATCTGAAACACTTCTTTAAAAAATATCATGACGTAATCACATGATTTCATCTTATCTCAGTTTAATTACGAGGCATTATCGTGTGCAACAACACGAAGTATAAAAAATGACTAATCACCTAATCGTAGTAAAGAATCTTAAACAGAACACACACACCAGTTAACTGTTCAACCAAAGGTCGACTCAGCCGTTTACAGAGAAGGGAAATCATCAATCAACATTTAGTTCATACGAGCACTTGGAATACGATTATTTGAAGATCGATGTTGGCTCATTTCCAATTCCACTTCAGATAGCTATTTACAGCCATAGAGTTCATGTACTGCTATAAATAAATGTATGCCAGAAGAAATAAAATTTTAAATACCAATATAAAGTTGTACTGCGGATACGTTTAATCTAGAAGTCGACTTTATGTCATCATTTGCGGTTTGTGAATGCACACTACGAGTTTGAGCTTCCTAGATGCACTGCACACTTAATAGTTACTATATACATTACTGTACATTTTCAAATTGCTATAATTTAAAAATGAACAAATTAAGAAGTAAAATAAAACGTTGTTATTTCAAACACATTCCTGAAAAGATTAGATAACACTAAAATAATATTGAATAATCTCTAGATTTGATTCGTTATTGATATTTGATAAATGATGCTAAGGCTATCAACATAAACATGTAGATAGATTGATAGATAGTAAACACTCATGATAAGAAAAAATAAAATAAGGAAAACTCACAAGCCCACACAAATACATTACCATCTTAAATTTCATAAACTGTGTCTGTTTTACACTATACAATTTAATATACTATATTTTACATACATAATAATACAATATATACATTAGTTTTAAATAGGAATCAGTAAACTAGCGTACCTAGATTTTTTCATTGTATGTAAATTAAAATACTTAACTACGCTTTCAAAAGTTCAATTATGTATTTTAATGCTGCCATTAAATAGTCGTTTCCTTTCTTAATTAATTTAAACTAGAATTTAATGTATATGTAAGTAATATAATTACATTTACGAATTCAGCATTGCTTAAATACTTAAAATTGTATCACTTAGCATCAATTGTGATGAAAAAACTAGTACCGCTTTTGTAACAAAGACACAATGGTATCTAATTCTGTATCTATAATATCTGAATTGAAAATAGATAATGAAAAACAAAGAGTGGATTTGATATACAAAAGGGAAAGAGGGAACTATTTAATTACAGCTATTGACATTACCGAGTACATCAAATTATCCCTACAGAAACAGAGGATCTTAGAAATAACTGTCATACTATCGACTATCTATATTCATACTAATATTATGTACTGCGGTGTTCCCCGCGGTTATTCTTGTACATCGCGAGTAGAAGAAGCTAGTCTAAAATATTATTCTTTAGGTCATCAAAGCTGCCAGTGAAAGTCCCGTCATAATCAGTCCAACCTTTTCATACTGAACGATCGACAAAAAGAACCGTAAGTAAGTAACGTATATACTTTCATAGGCATTTAGTAAAAACTGTAAAAACATTTAATGAAAAATTGAAATTACATACAGACTTATAAATTTTTGTCTTTTGTTTAGTTTCGAAAGTAAGTGTCAGCTAAACAGCTTAAGAGCTGCACCCATTTCAATGTAATTTGGCATTTATTTTGATTCTTGACAACATATACACTTACACCTTATACTAGTCTAGAACTACAAGATTCTAGTTAATTTAAATTTTAAATAACTAACACGAGATAATGTTTAAAAAAGTGGAAATGCAAATCTGTGTTCTCTAATTGATATTCCAACTCTTCTTTTAATGTAATGCATACATTAGGCATCTTAAAATAAACCAAATTAAGTCTCGGCCCCCACATTGTTCATGGATTAAATGGATTAACAAATAGAGCAGTAAAAATAACAAAACAAAAAATTAAAAGAATAAAAAAATTAAAACTTCTTCCTTAATTCATTATTTCTACATAATAATTCCTTTATTTGATCGACGAAATAAATGTTACCAGTATACTTTAAATGCCCTTGAGATCGCAACCATATTCTCAAGCTGGAGCGGAGCCAACCAATTCGTGATACCGCATTAAATTAATGCTTTGCTTACTTAGTATACAGTTTTATGTTTTAGCATCGAAGTATGACGATGCATATTGTCAGAATGTGTTAATATTTACAATCTATACAAATAAATAAACTTGAAGTGTCTGATTGTTCCCGGGTAAACTCTGGAACGGCTGGATCGATTTTGAGGAGACTTTCATTGGTAAAAAGCTGATGATCTAAGGAGTAACTTGGCTTATTTTTTTTAGACTAGCTTCGTTCGTCGGCGTTCTCGCGATTTAAACATAATAATAATATGTAGTTCAATTAAATGCAGTAGCAACTGTGCAATGCTTGTGCTAACGTCGTATAACAATTATTTCTATTATTAAATATTTTTCATTTTAAAATAATGGCTGCATTCACGATCTTGATATTTGGTCTAGGTTTGGCAATATTGTCCCCACAGAACACTGTTTCCTCATCACTAAAGGCCGTGACCTCTTACGTTGTCACTTTATGAGTTTCAACTCAATTTTATAAGTCCGACAAATTACAAAAACTTAACAACCTGCTAGGTCAAATTATATTCATTGAAAATTATTTAAGCGAGTCATAATGAGCCATAAATATTACGTTCAGCTGATAGTTGTCAATAAAAAAAAGTGATAAATGGCATCCATTACTGTGGGCACGTTTGGCGTGCCGCCACGGTCGTCAGCCTCGCCTTGACCAAGATCGAAACGTGATCCGAGCCGTCAGTTTCACCGTATGCGCATATTGATTACCAGATTAAAGACTCTTTCGCTTAATTCCTTTAATCTGTTTTTTTCTATGTATAATATTATTATTATGTATTTATTTACAAAAAAGTATGTTTATGTATTTATATCAGTTGTCTAGTACCCATAATACCAGCTCTGCTTAGTTTGGGACCAGGTGGCCTTGTGTGTAAATTGTTCGAAATACTTATTTAATTATTATTTAATCGATATTGATTCTTATGATACTGTAACCCAATCGGATAAGTCTGAGATTATTTTAGCTACAAATAAGAAAGTTATTTAATGTTTTTTTTTTAACAAGTTTTAAAAGTTAGCAATCAAACTTTTATTTTTGTACTGGAGACTGATTGTGCAACAAACGACTATTTATAAATACACCGTTAGGTTGGTATTAAACATAGGAAGTTTTATAGCATTAGAATTTAGTTACCACTAGTCACGATGCTGAAATTACAACTTCAGGTAATTAATCTTTGCGAATATTGTTTAATTTTTATTCAAACTTAGTTTTAACAAAGACAATTTTCCAAAATTACACTTTCCTGAAAAAAGTGCTATAACTGCTTGCTTTTACTTCAGTTTTCTATTTTAGGATATTTACTAAAGCTAAAGATGTGTATAATCTCAATTAGACAATACATTAACAACAAAACAAAATAAAACAATAAAAGTAACATGTTTAAAAAACTGTACATCTGGAGTCTGTGTCCTTAATTTATTTTGTAGGCAAGATACGCACATAGATAAATGGCATAATGAAAATAAACTACATGTAGTGACCTAGTTCACAATCGTACGACAGTTTATACAAGCGATAACACATCGTTACCAATGATAAATTTAATAATGAGGATATATGTATGTTATATCAGGCACTTAGAGATAGCTTGCGTTTCTAAAAACACAACGTCACCTAACAGTTTGTACACACACCATTATCTCTTTTATTACAATAGCAAGTCACATGATTTGAAGATACTCATATAGATAACTTCTAAAGTGTTTGTTATAGAATAAAATATGTTTTAATCATAGTTCTTTCGTGGTTTATTATGATATTTTATGAAAAGCAAGACAATGTTGAAATAGTGTTTCAAAATTTTACCTACCTATGTAGTATGTATACAAAAGAATCCGAGGTACGTCTGGGTTCCTGGGATTTCCTTTTTTGGGTGCATCTGATGAACCGGCTTCTAGTACCAAGGACGGCGTGCGGTTTTTGGACATAATCAACAGCTGATAGTATCTGAAGGAATTTCCGCACAGGAAAGAAGCTACATGAAACTAAGAACTTAAACTCAATGTCAAATGCAATTACCTCAAAATTAGTTTTGAAGGGTTATCACCCTTTCAATGTTATAACTAAAAGGTATATTTGACTGATTTAACCTTATCATCTTCTACTTATTAGCATGTCATAAATACACATAAGATTCAGAATGAGAAATCTATCCGTTTTCTTTAAATGAAGTTCCTTGCTAGGAGGATAAAAGCCGCTTATAGAAACATAATTAACTTTTATTTAACATTATCAGTTCGGTAAATAAATGATTATTTATCGTACACAAGTACAATAATAAGTAATTAGCGGGGTTTACGTTTTAGTTTAATCGACGTATGTTTTTGTCAACAATACGTTCTGTTCATTGATAATATCGAGGCCATTCTTATAATAAAATATAAACCGGATACAATTACGTCACCTAGTTTGCAAATACAAATATGTTCATTGTATACTTATGCTATACTAGATTTTTCTCGCTATACTAGCTCCGTCGCGTGTATGTCGGTTATCGCAGTAATAGTGACCTATATCCTTCCTCAAGAATCAATGTCAAAATTATTTTATTAAATGTCTATATTAATTATATGTTCTACATATTATGTAACTATAAGTAAAACAGGTTGGCCAGCGTGGTATAGTAGGCCAAAACCTCCTTTCAAAGGAGAGGCCTATGTACAGCAGTGGACTGTTAAAGGCTGTTGATGATGATGATGATGATAAGTAAAACATTTTACTACTTATTAAATTATGTAATTTCAAGAACTAATCTTCTGTTTGATTATATTATTGCTCAATGTTCAGTAAGAAACCGCTATCGCTATTGTATTTATTATTATTATACTAGAAGTTTTAATGCGTGTCAATGGCATGTGTCAAGACCAATTTTTGTGAGTTGAATCAATGTGTGTTCAAAATGATTTACAATGGAAACATGTTTAATGTTGTCTGGAAAATGTAAGGTCGTTTTGGCATTTAGCCATACAGCATACACGTTCATGTGTAACGTGAACGTGTCTGAAAATGTAGTTACACTAAACGAAAACTGACACTGGTTGATTTAGTGCACATATTCTTGAGACATTCGAGTGCATTACGAGTTGTTTTGATCGAGCGTTGTTTGTATATGACTCACGATAAAAACATGAAACTACGACTGCACAACACAATAAGCACAGACATAACATGAGGATATACGAACTTGACTCATTTTGCTACAAGCCAATGTAATAAGTATGTATGGGTTCGAAAATCTTAACAACACATGGGTACGGTACATCGCTTTGACATCCAGAGCATCTGCTCCGCTTTGTTTTCTTGTTGTTTAACGCAGTGGGAAAAGAAAATGTAAACTTAAAATATTACAAAAGTATGGATCATTCAAAGTTATTGCTCCGATAAAGCACCCAAAGGATTAAGAGGAAACAAATTGCAACAAAGAATTCCGTTCGCGTTTGCTCCATTTTATTAAACATTCAGCCTATTCCTCGAAGAACACAAGTATCTACTTATTGATCTGCGGCAACGAATGCGTCAACGCTGTTGACGTCAAACTGTCTAACGAATGTTTATTTTGGGTCATCATAACATGATTGTCATTTCTCATTGTATCCTCTGAAGTACCTATTGGGTGCGTATGTTACGTTACACTTACAAATAGATACTTACTTGAAAGAAAAGCTAATGTAAATCACCCGAGCGTTATTAGTTCTAGGTATTGCTCATAATATATTTCACAATGTCTGTCTCGGTCGATACTAAAAAGACGTTCAACAGACGTAATGGAATTTCAAAGAAACATAACATTTGCGAGAAATACTACGTCACAAGTTCGCATTTGTTATTTAGTACGTTTCAATAGATATTTTCGTGTTAACGATTTCATATAAATTAGCACAACATCGTGATAATGCTAACTAATGCTTGACTAATATTATAAAGGCGAAAGTACCTAACTGCCTGTCTGTCTGTCGCGTTTTCACTCAAAACTACTGAACCGATTTAAATGCGAACTGATTTAAATGAAATTTGTTACACAGATAGTCTAGATCTAGTGCTTGAGAAAGGACTCAGGCTACTTTTTACCGCTATGACTGAAGTACACAAGGGCGGAGCCGCAGGCGAAAGCATAAACGTCAAACGTTTACCATAAATATGTTACAAAGCTATAATCAAGCTGACAAATATGGGTCGACTTACGTACATAATGCTCATGGGAAATTAATTTGTCAGGTTATCCCTAATTATGGTATGAGCCATAGGAACAGCCACCCACGTAACAAAGCAATAATGCAATACATACTCTTATAGAGCATAAGTCAACCATAACTTATTTTAACATATTTAAACAAATAACTAATGTTATAATACTTTTAATCTCAATTCGAGAACTAAATGAAGCAAGCTAATGGAAACTAATTGAATGCATATTTTAAAAGAGATACTTAATAAACAGATGTTCTTTTCTCTAATGCTTTGTTAGGAAAATAGAAATAGAATTGCATATACAAAATGTTATTTTTGGCCTTGTTTATAACTTTTTGAAATAGTAATATAACAGTTGCAAAAGTTTTACAACCTACTGTTATGCCGTTATGCGTATTTCTAACTAAGAGTTTATTTCTTTAGCATTTGTATTGTATACATAAAGTTGTTTACATTTAGTTCCACCCCTAGCAACCTTCATGAGCAACTGTTGTATAAACAACGTTCTTTAACCATTTTTCAGAGAAGTAGTTTAAATAAGTGAAAGTTTACCTTCGAGCCAGTGAAATTGAATAGCCATTTCATGCATACCTGAAACAAAAAATAAAAATGTTGCGTCAACTCAAAAATGATGAAACCATAGTATAGTTAAGCTAAATTGTAACAAAAAAGAGAATATAAGTAAATAAAAAATACCTGCTAATACAAACATGAACATTTTAATAAAAATTATTGATGTTATTGATGTTCAAAAATACCAGTAACTAAGTTCTACTTTGAGAGTTTATATTTATTATTCCATTCCATTTAGATTACTATTACTATTCTTTACGTTTTTACATTTGATTTTGTTTGAATTGAATTTACTGATTGTTTTTGATTGTTTATACTAACTCTACAACATTAAATAATTAATTTGTCTAATGGTTAGAAACAATTCTTACAATATCATCTGTGCCGTAACATAAAAACCCTATAATAGAATATGGTATTTATTCTTACGCACGTGTAGGTAATATTAGTAAAACACATCGCGGAATTAAACATACTTAGTTTAATATAATAATAGGAACATAATTTGTGCCGACCGACATTCCTGCTGCGATAACCTGGCTCGATAACCACAAGCTAAGTTCCCGGTTTTCAATTAAAATAACTTGCTATCAGCTTGAAAATATACGCAGAACATTGCTATTTGTTAAAATAACTTTTAGACTTAGTAGAATTCAGGAAGTTTGTATATTTTAGGGTAAAAATATTTTAATTCAATTTTACTGACTGAAATAATATGAAAACATGGCCATCATAATTCAGGAAACATATATACGTTTAGGTTTGTGAACACTACGTTATATAAACATAGGTATATTTCTCGAAACTATAGTTAATTTGCGCATGTTCCTGAAGGAGCAATGACACATAATATCTATGGAATAACTTTCGCTAATTTGAATTTTAATAGCACTATAAATTGTGCGCCTGACATCGGTTAATGAGAGCGCCCCTCCTTCGGGTCACTCCACCCAGGCAACGGTCCATTGCGCTAATTAATTGGCAGTTAAACTGCAGTTCCTTGTATGTTCATTCTTGATGTCTGACTCACAATCTAAACCTGTTTAATATTATATGGATGTGTTACGACAGTTGTAATTCCAAAATCTAAGAACCGATTGGACCCAATTCACAAACTGTCAACTACTTTTTAGCAAACGACTTGAGTAATTATATCCTTCACGGTACTTATATTTTAGTTATACTTGATGAGCCCCGTGGTGTTAATTGTGGTTGTTGTTGTACCTTTTCAAGAAAAGCAGACGATGCCGCCGGGTGGAGCTAGTCTAAAAAAGTAGCCTAAGTTGCTCCATCAGGCATCTGCGAGTGAAAGTTACGTCAAAATCGGTACAGCCGTTGCAAGGATTAAAATTAAAATATATTTTTTATGTAAGTACATACCTAAACTTTCATAAGCATTTATTGATATTAATTTGAAATTGGAAACAGTCACTTCAATTTTATTTTATTGTATAGATGTGTTATGATCACGATTTTCCTCGTAAAATGAACAGAAGTTTAACACAGTAGTACTTGGTTTTTCTTTGCACCGTTATTCACACATTCAATGTCAAAATGGACAAATTATATTGCCCACACTGCACATTTCAAATTGTGTATTACACATCGCGTGATAGAAAGTGAAACGACCTATAAAGCATTAGTTGAAATGTTCTCTTAGCAACGAGACCGTAGCCTGATTATCACGATCCATCCATCATATTCAATTTAGATCGTTGACTGTCATGGCTAGGTCATTTAATGGATGTCTTGCGTTCATCTAACGAGAATCAATTTAGTGATAGTTATTCAATGAAACATTGTTAGACACTCTAAAGATGTATATTAATTCAAGTTGTTCATTACTACATAATATCGATATTCGTCAACCTTATTTATGTACTTAAATCTCTTTCATGTTTCAATAAAAAGCATTCCTTTAAAGAAACTATAAGACTATAATATTGTTGTACGCATAGAGTGTATACCGTTATCTCTCATTGGAAGAATGTACAGTAACAGTAACAAAAAATATTGCCCCAAAAAATCTTCTTTTGACTTAATCCTATTCTATTCTACAGAATATTGACATAAAGCGAAAACGTTGTTTCAAGAGTCAAATGTCAAATGTTTGTTCGTTCCTGTAGTGTCAGTCTTTGTTAATGTTTTATAGAAAGTCATAATCAATGTTTTATGAATAGGTTCAGAATACAATTTAGCCCGACGAGCTATCTATCAAAATTGACATGCCGCAATATATGAAGGAAGTATGATAGCTGCGTAGTAGTAGCATCATAAGGCCAACGGATATAAAGTGATAAACTATTAATAAAACTCTATGCTGTCATAGGAAGCGACAATAATAAAGCCAGAACTTTATCGCAGGGTTGCGACAAAGGATACTCAAACTGTTATCGGGCGTGCGATAAAACTGATAAACGCATATCGTGCACTTTATAAGTGATAGCAATAACGATTTAGCGGGTAGATTAGAAAACGCATGCATGTTTACATAAGTGTGAGCGATTTTACTGATAATAATGATAACTGTACTGATAAACTATCTGTAATAAATATTACGTATAAACACATTTTAGAACATTTTATTGTACTATAGACTGGGTAGTTTTCAAACAGAATGTTAAATTTTATCTGTTTTATAAAGAAAACCCGTCTTTTACATCGAGGCGGAAGCGCGGTGGCTATCAAAGTATTGCCAAATCGAAAGCCAAGATCAGTCATTTTTGGCTTATACACAGGATCGATCCTCCTTTCGTGGCAGTGGGTCTAGTAGGTATCGGAAATATTTTCCTTTCCTTTCTTTTTTTACAATTATGTTAGTATTTAAAACTTCAACGGTAATGAAATCAGTAAAGTTACTAAACGCCAGATTAGGATTGTGGATAGTCTGTTAATAAAGCGAAAACCTTGAAATCAATGTAGAAACTGAATTATGAAAGAAAATTTGTATATGACACATTCGTTATCCAAATTAGGACAGTTACTTATAAGTATACCTGTCTTAATTTAGACAGTGTAGGTATCTATGTATTAGTATTGTGGGTCGAGGCCGAGTTACAAATACAAACATTGTAATATATTCAAACCTGGTAGTTAATTTAAATACAATATTTAAGTAGGTGCTTCTATAATAATAATAAACAAAACAAAAGATTGCAAATGAAGTATTTAATTTAAATATTCTTCTTCCTTGTTCGAAAATCCATTGAATTTCATTAAATTTAATATTCGGTTTGAAGTGCCGTCTAAAATTAAAATAATTGCAAATCAGATTAATTGAACCCACAAAATTTTTCAATACGAATTCAATTCAATTTCAAATTCAAATTCAATTTCTTTGTGGTTAACAAAGAAATAACAATTAGTAACTATTTCTTTCGATAATGCTTACAAAAACACAATAACTGATATGAAACGCTACGGATTCCAGCTGTACGAGGATCAAATGTCATAATACGTGATAAAGCAAAGGTCACTTAATGTTAAGTCGAAACACTACAAGTCTTATCTTACACAAGCTCGTTAAGTGGAAGTCGGCCATCTGATCTGAGACGTAAGACTTCAAGACTCGGTGTGCCGCAGTAGGAGACATCGTCGATCGGATTTCTAAATAAACATTTCACTATTACTGCTAAGCTTAACTAATTTAACTGAGCTGTGGATCGTAACCAGGAAATATAATATTACAATTATCTATAGGCACATAATATATATAGTGTCAGTTTTATTCCTCATTTCACATTAATGTAACCAACCACATTGTGTTATAACGAAGCGTGTAAGCTTGTGGTCTGTATTTATAATTGAACCGAATATGTGTATATAAATGCACATAATAGTTACTCAATGTTTAAACTATGTTGACAAAAAATCTGTTGTGTTAAAACCCCACGTAGTGCACCTAAAGCTTTCTTTAGCATACATATACTTGGCCCTATACCTCTCCATGTGATCAAGATCAACGCTTTTGAAAATCTAGACTTGTAGTTTGCACTTTTCGTCTTGTAATCTGTACTAAGTTACCAAGAATATTATGTCGCTTTTAAGAACTGGTTCCAATTATTAACAGTGAAAATTTACATGTATATTAACAAAGGCTCATCAACTTAAACCAATTCAATAAACAACGTGA
Source organism: Phragmatobia fuliginosa (assembly GCA_932526445.1). Classification (NCBI taxonomy): domain Eukaryota; kingdom Metazoa; phylum Arthropoda; class Insecta; order Lepidoptera; family Erebidae; genus Phragmatobia; species Phragmatobia fuliginosa. The sequence continues at coordinate 14,583,339 of OW052070.1, read as the reverse complement.
TCATAAGAAGCTTCTCTTATATTATATTTTTTGGATAATAAGCTTACTAAGGACCCATAAGTCTTCAGGTGTCCCTGAGCTTTGACGTTTTGTAGCTTTTTCGACCCCAATTTTTCTTGCCTTTTGTATATATCCATGTTAACAAGACTAGTTGAACAGAATTTTTGTAGATTTCATTGCGAGTGGACACTAAAATTTAAAAATGGAGAAAAACAGTCATCACTTTCACTAAAGACTGAATTGAATTGAAACGACTTCTTGTCACAGAATCACGAAAAGCATTTCTTACTGAAATACATTTATCTGTGAGAAAGTTTGGAGAATTTGAACCAATTAAACAATAAAAGTAAAATATAAACAATTTTCATAGCTTTGGACAGTTAAGACAATAGTAGTAAAGACAGTTATTTGTTATCTCACCCGAAGATCATATTACTATATTCTATAATATTTAAATGGAAACAATCACAGGCAGCAGAATGTTACAAACTAATAACAGATTCCATAGAAGAAAGTTCCTCCGAAACTGCATAATATGCATTCGTAGCTGTTTTAAAGTTGGCGTGGGCATTGTATGTACTATTCATCAGAAAACACTTGGCACAGCGTGTGTCGCACCGGGGGTTCAAGTGTTCATAAGTGGTAACTGCTTTTCTAAACTCTCTAGGGGCTTGCATGACAATGGTTAGAAATCGTCAAACAAATATTGCACAACAACCGCTTATTTGTAACCACTGATTGATTCGATTACATAAAAATACTTTTTATACATATACTCCGATATTATGACTTTAGAAAGGTGTTTGTTGAATAGGAATAATTTACTTAGTTTTTCGACAAAAAGGAGGTCAAATCTAAATAGTTGTTTAAATATATAAATATTTATATGCAAGAAAAACAACACAATAATTTTAAACACGATTCAATGTCAAATTAGAGGGCAAAACACTGACCGATAATTATTTAGTCAAAATAACTACCGTGTTAGAATAATTTAGATATTTATACCAGTTTATTGTATAAATTAAGTTTGGCAATGCAAAATACGTTAAAAATGTTTATCATAAACGTGTCATAACTTCATAAAGCATTAGGAAAAGTAACTCATTGTTTTGTTGCAAGGTCATTTACGTTATGAAGAAAATAAACACTAGAAGCGCAAAATGCGGTAGAACGTTTTGTAATATAAAAGAAACAGTAGGAACACATGACAAGGTAAATCGTAAACCAGTAATGAAACAGCACAGAAGTTTTCAGTGTTGAACAAGAAAATATTGTTATGCAGGCACCACACTTCATTATGCGCTATTCGTTATGTGTTTACGCCCTATTCGCCCATATATCAGTTATGCGCGCAAACAACAAACATGCCATCAACACTTCAAACTGGTATGCCAAATAAGCATCAAATAAGGCAAATATGTGGGTTGTAGAGATGTGTCGTTGTCATTTTTATGGTGAACGAAACGAATATACTCTCCACACTTCGCCGTATGCGCGCGAATAACCCGCATAACGAATAGCGCATAGCGAAGTGTGGTGTCTGCTTTAGACCGAATAGTCTGTATGATCATACAGACTATTTTGTTGACGGTGAAGGTGACACTTGAACAAACATGAATTTAAAATATGTTTCTAAGATCATGTCTGAGTTATGGTCGGTGTTTTCCATTTTGTATGTACCTATTCATCATCTTCTTAGCCTTTATTATACCCAAGTTTATTTGGGGCCGGCTACTAGTTCAATCGATTTTATTTGATACCTATATTGTAATTCAGTAAGTCATTTTGGCAGCATTAAATAAAAAAATAAATAAAAATAAAACCGTAAAGAAAAGGAGGGAGATTAGTCCTCTAGTTTCCCTGAATTAATGAACTTTCTAAACATATACAGACTTTTTCTTCCTGGCCTTATTCCCAATATTATTTGGGATTGGCTACTAGTTCAACCAGTTTTACCTGAACTACCTTTTACCTCCGCAACCTTACGGGAGAAATGAAATCAAACACGTATTTGATAAAAAAAATCTTACTGTGCTTTATAGTTTAAGAAACAAGGGCGTTGTTATAAAAAAAGAACTAACGATTATGTAACATAAAACGAACGTAAAGATAAAAATAATAACTTCTTTCCCTTATAATGCGAACGAATTAAAAAGTCATTAATTCTGAATAGTCTCGTATTCATTTGTAAGGGAGGCCTTGATTAAAATTCATGCGTCCTTTGAGTCAACCGCGAGTGTCCGCGAGTCAAGTCACAATGTTCAGTAAATTATTTCCATTGTCAAGCACACGGAAGGAAAAAGCATAATATTTACTTCAAAGCGTCAATTTAACTCTGAGTTTCCATAATTCAAGTTCGAATTAAATTTAGTATTCTAGCTAGAATTGTAAATTTAATTAGATCTTGATTATTTTTATATTTTAAGCAATAAAATCTTTTGAGTAATTCAGCTCCAATTGAAACTGTAAAATGTTCGAATAGACATTTTGAAATACTTTATAAAAAGATTTCTTAAGAATTATAATTGTGAGCGTGCGGGGAAAAATTATGAATATTAATTCGAGTATAAGAGTGAATTTTACTTCGTGAATAATCTTAAAAAGAAATCAAATGTAAATTTACTGTGTAAATATGTATTAAAAATTATATAATATAGAATAAACTCGTTGTGAAACAGGTTATGAATGCTGCTACACTTGAATCAAAAAACTTGAAAGTAAAAGGTTATCAGTGCACGGCACAATAACAAATTAAAAATAACAAAACTTTCACAATCAAGTGAAACATAACAAACGTACAGACAGTTGTAAAGAAGTTATAAGCGGATATAAATTTCAGTTTAGTTCGATATTGCCCGCAACTTCTCTTAAGAACTTTACAAAGTACTCTAAAGAAATGCCAAACTTTTAATGCTCTTTCCTCGGATTCTAATAATAGGGGAGGGAAACTTTATCTTTGTGGTACTTTTGTAATACTTTGTACTAAATATCCCAACGAATTATTATATCATGTCATATAACATTGATTACATTTTTGTGTATTAAGTAAATAGTAAAGAATATGAAGAGATTATTACCTTTTCGAATTAAGTGTTATGAATTAGCTTGTAATAATAATAGCAATTGATTAAAATAGTCAATGCATACTGTTTGGCGTTATATCGAACCTAACAAATTTATCGCAATCACAAGATAACAAGGCCAGTCCCCTTTAAGACAACTGTTAATATTTTTTGAGTTCACCGTTTACACTTCATTTACTTACTTCAGTAGTTTAACTACTTGTTTCATTTACTTACTTTTAAATAAGTCTTAAAGCAAATACAAATACCTCCTTAATATAGATGTTGATTGCATATAATTTATTTATATTTGTAGCACTATATTCACTGAAAACCTGGAAATAGTACCGTAGTTTTAATGATTACATATTCACATAATTTACAAATGCATACGTAATATTAAATAATACAAATATTTTTTTATTACGACAGCAACTATAATATGGATTACGCAAGAATTACATGACTAATGCAATTTTTTTGGAACTGATACACAGATAATCAAAAATGTTTGCTTAAAATGTATGTATTACTTATGTTTTTGTTTGGAGAGCAGTTAAAACAAGTCTATTATCTATCGTAGTCTGTCAATAAATTCCACGTGCACTCTAGAGAGTAATGATAAGGATATTGTGTAGTAAATACAAAACACGCGACTGGCACAAAGTACGTATGAACGTGTAGGTATAATATATTACACAGAAAATATGGATAAAACTACATCTATTCGTAGTCTAAACAAGTCGAATCAAAAAGCATATCATTTAACCATAGATTATAACAATGTCACATATGACTCAAGACATGTACAATCTGCATGTCAATAACAATTAGCAAAGATATACAAAAGAGCTGTCTCTCAAGTAATTCCTACGAGTTTGAGGTCCATATGTTTTTTTTTCTTTTTATTATAAATGTGTAAGCTTTCATATCCCACGCCATCCTGACCTTTACCGTAATACAATCGCGTCCCTGCCATCGACAATAGAAATCGTAAATTTTTCATACAATGGGTTTCCCTCCATTGTTATCGATCTGTAGATGACGATATCGATCTCTCAGTTTATCCCAATTCCGAACAGCACGAAATGTTTACATTTTTTACACCCCTAAAAAACAGGTTCATATAAATCCATATTTAAGCAACAGAATGCCTTTTACTAAAAGAATTTAAGGGTGATTTTTTGTTAGCCGACAAAAACGTTGCTTTCTGCCCGAAATGCTTTGTAAGCTGTAATTATAAGTAAGAATAACTTTGGGAATATCTTTTGTTACGAGAGGGGAGTTTTTCTGTGCGGGTAACGACCGCGGCAGGTGGTATATAAAATGGCGGATGTTACACAAATTGTTAGAAAAAAACGAGCAGCAAAAAACAGAGGCGAGGACGGCTTTGATGTTCAATGTCAAATAAAGGTCACCCAATATCTATTAGTATTATTCATTGTTTGCGTACAAATTAATAACAATAATAAATTAGTAAAATCATGCACTGTAAAGGGATTGATAGATTTAATGCCTTAAGCATTCTCTACCAGCCAACCTTTGGATGATGCAGAGAATATAGGGAAAGTTTTTCTGTTTGGTTAAGCCAGACCTATAGCAAAATGTTCCCAAATGTTCTGAATTTCTTCTACTTAACAGCCACACGATCTATTCCGTGAGATAACTCTCTTCAGAGAATTGGCTAGGCTAGCTTATATCACATAGACATATCGTTAGCCAACTTCTGATAAAAGAATGATAGTCGCTAATATTTTGTTTTGATTACGTGTCTGAGTGACATTAGCCAATGAAACAAGAGAATAGAGATATGGAATAGAGAAAAGAATAGAAAACAAAAAAGTTTGAAACTTGACTAGGGGATTTGGTTATAAACCTACCTATCGATAAAAGAAGAGCATTAACAAGATACATTTAAACCGTCAACATATTTTTAGTAAGTAGTCCTTCTATAATCTTGTAACCTTATAAATAACGTAAAACAATACCAACTTTTATTTACTATATCCACTTTATTTCTTTTGTGTTAGTTTGTGCAGCTGGAAGAAGGCAATACATACATTATATTATTATTTTATTTCTTTAACTTTGTGCTTATTAATGTCACTAACATCTGTTTTACGAAAGTATTCTGATTAATCATATAACAGTTAACGCTTTAAACAGGTGAGGAATACATTTAAATAATAAAACAGTTCCAAATGAATTCGCTCATTTCATTTGTTCGTAAATTAGAGGTTCCAAGATCTGTATCATATTCATAAATTCAATTTCATGCCGCGTGTACCGGGGAACACGTATTCTACACGCGATAAAGTTTAAAGGCCCCGTCTTTGTATTCATCCGGTCGAGTCCATTAATATAATGAAGCCACAACGCCATCACATCACGTTCTAGCAGTGCCCACGTCCGCATGTGCTACAAAAGGAATGCTTAGTATTATTATTACGAGGGAAAAAAAGCTGACACTATATTTTTTCTGCGGCACTCAGGTAGCACAATAAAGTGAGCGAGGGAGGGCAGAGTAACCGGTCTAGTGAAAAAAACAGGCTTTGTTAAGGCAAAGGCATAAATCATGCGGACTCACGACTTAGACCGGTTCGATGCGTAGTCTCGCGCGCCTTGGCTCAACGTGGCTAATGAGCCTTCAATCAAGGTCGATTCTTTGGAATAACGATGTTGCTACTCATTTAAGGCGTGCATCAACCTGTTGTGTGTTATTGTAATTAACTATAATAATTTAATCACTTTACCAAGTCTTAGTATTTTTACGTTTCTCTTTAATGTTATTTTTCAATCTCAATTTGCTAGTTTCTGTGCAGACAATTATATAAGTGGGTTTAAAAACATAAAAATGAAATACAATAAAAATGTGTAATATAAAATGTACACAATTATTATTTTTCAAGTTACAATACATACTGAATAAGATAATAAAAGCAACAATGAGCAACATCCACTGTATGAAACCGAAAAACAAACATTTCTTCATTATGCGAATAGCGCGAACAATCTATTGTTCTCTCAGAGGACATAACGGACCGTGTCGGTTTAACGTCAACTACTCGACCGACGACCTTTGGAATGTCAAACGATTTGAATATCAATTTTATGATTACAAATAGATTACATTTACTTAAACAATTACACATTACGGGAGGCAAATTATTAGTATCGGGTAAGTTGTATAAGTAGGTCGCTGACGTTTGTAACTACAATCATTTGATACCAAATCATGCTCATAATGAACATTATTAGCAATATATCTCCAAAAAGAAAAAGGAAATTTATGCATGTGGTCCCACATGTACGAATAAAAATATTTTATCAGTTCATGTAATAAAATAAAAAAACCGACACGAACAAATAAAAAAGGCAACCTACGTTATATAATTTAATCTATTAGTCTACTGAAAGAACGTTAACAACGAGTAGAGTGGAACGGTTAGGTCAACGACCGACAGACCTCGAACCAATTCGCGACATGAGATTGAATAATAAGTTGATTGCGAGTACGACCCAAGGCCGGCGGCCATTACTGCGCGTGTCGCGTCCGCCATTTTGCGCAATCTGCACCCTTTACAGGCATTTTTGTTATCCCTCTGTCCTAATTCTTTCGACAATACTCGTACTTGCTTTGTCCTCTATGTAGTAAGTTCTAAAACACACTTAAAATATTTTTAATTATACCATTTAATACTCCTCCTATGACAAAATGGGTAATTAACGATTACCTTTTTAGGGTTATATATTTAATGCCTATTAATGTATTTACTTATACCAAAAACCAAAACCAAAACAACTGTGTTCAGTTCTGCGTAATATAAATACATTTGCGTTACTCGAGTGTAGTCGACAGTTCTATAGCAACAGTTAATCCTTTTAACACCTCATTTAACACAATAATAATAACCAGAAACAATGTGGTTTATTTAAGTACATAATAAGGTAACTTGTGTATGTAGTTACTTCAGTTTCTTATGAAGTCATTTATTACAGAATAAATGAAAATGACATACATCATCGTATTACCGCAAAGAGATAATTACTTGAATAACTGAACAGAACTTAAAACAGAACACAGAAAACATAAATAAGGCTAATGCATTAACATGAACATACCTATTTTAAAAACTGATTTAATTTCGAGAAGGAAAATGACTCATCGAAGACAAAAGGAATGCAAAAAGTTAAAAGAACCAAGTTTGGATTGTTATGTGTAGTAAAGCTGTAGTAACAAAAAAACTGTATTATATTGAGTGCAAGGTGGTGATATGCCCCATGTGACACTGACAACTGGCAGTCAGGGTAAATTAAAAAAATATCAAGATGTGAGACCGTCAATTTATTGCTTCTCTAGGCTATTGTCCTCTGTCTAACGGTATCTACAATTTAATATGTTTCTTTAATAAAGTGTTTTAGATACGACTTTCCTAAAAAAACCGTGGTTTCATGTTATTAATCATGCATTGTTTACTCAAGTGTTAGTTGCTAGTAACGCATTTACAGTTTTAATGCAACAAAAGCAGTATTAACATTAATACCTATTTTATAATCTATTACGATGTAATCAATAATTGTGGCCATTCATGACACTTACTTTGATTTCATTAAGGATCTACATACTTTTAGTCTCATTTAGATAATTTTATTTGCTAACATTTTCAGTCGGTCAGTTCAGTCTTCTTCATAATTGTTTATATGTAGTGATCAAATCGACCTCATCCGTTGCTGGAAATCTTGAATTTTTTGTATCCTTTCCAAACCTCACATAGATTAGGATCTGTATCTAATTAGTAGATAGGATACAAAAAAGAACCTGGGCATCTATCATAACAAAGATCAATTTAAAATGCGCAAGCGCTGGTTGGATCCCGCACTTAGCCAGCGTCGTCGACAGCTGACGTAATATGCTTGCTAGTAGCCATCTTGAAAATCTTAGTTTCGATTACCTACGACTAAAGTTTTTTGGCACATTGTTTCACGGTAAAAGCAAAACCACTAACTATAAAATTCATCTTATTCTCAAGGTACAAGGGATATAACATAAATATTATTTAAAAAACACATTCCAACCTAATTAGCGGTCCATACCACATGAAAGACGTTTCAAATAAAAATACAATCTCATAAGCCTTTAAAGTAAAGGCGGCTTCTTCGAAACAGGTTCTATGAAAAAGGTTGGTGATAAATTCTTCTAGGAACCGATTACGATTCGACAGCAAAATTCCCTTTAAGGGTGCCATGAATCTTCCCGTTTACGGCGATTAGAGTGAGATGAATGTATATGGAGATTATACTGATAGGGGCTGCATGCCTCGCCCTACTCATATTTATGGAGCTGGTTTTAAAACCTGTTTATACTGGACACACGTTTCACGGAGGGCAAATAAAAGTCATAACGGAGTGAAGGAGCTATCGACTGTGGCGGCGTAATAATTGTGTAAGGAATGCCTTTGAGTTGACGTGTTAACTTCTGTGGTCTGGAGATGTAATTTTAATAAAGACCTACTTCCAAATATTTTAAAATTTTAAACAGCATCTGATATCAATCGTTAAATTGAGCTGAATAAGATGAATCGCCTTGACGTTCTATTTCCTTTACGATCTTATTAATTTATTTCAACATTTTTATTTACTAATCAAGAGTTCAAAAGACGTACCTGAAATTTTCTTATGGTAGAATGTCAAGTAGGCCTTTATAGACGTATATTTTTTTCATTACCTTTTTTTTTAACTTGAAGACCTATTTCATGTACATACCTATCTATTTTAAATTTTTGACATTATTAGTCTGTTTGAATGGTAAAATGTCAACATATTTTCGTCATGTAATGAATAGATCTTATGAGACCTTTGTTTCCATTCAAAGCTCGTTTAAACGAGGCCAGCTAACCGGCCTGAATACAAGTATAAATTGTACTGATTCTTTCTGTTCAATAAAATTCTAAAGAGAACAAAACAAAGACGTGGGTTATTGCCAGTAAAGGTCTCTTTTCGGTGAACGCCATAAGACTTATTAAGTACACTCAAACTGAGTTTAAATATTAAATTTCAACATACGACTGAATTAGGCTTCTCCATAAACTCCTTCTTCTACTATACCAGTAACTTTTATTTTACTAGTTCTACAATTTCAATTTGTTGCTATTACTTATTAGCAAATTATTAGGAGAACACCGCAATTCGTTTTTACATAAATGTGAATGTACGGCATTCTTTCTTTGTGCTCTTTCTTTCCTTCAACTTTATCCAATTTAGCAGAATTTGCTGTTAAGGGCACATGGAAAAGAGTATACTGAGTAATAAGTTTTTTTAAATTGTCCTTCCTACAATGCAAGTAAAAACGTCTGTTTCATCTTAATGTAGATCAATTGATATTGAATCGTAATAGTTTGTATAATTATTAAAGTTGTTTCGAACGAAAATATGCTGATTATATCTGTTATTCAGCTGGATAGTTTCCAGATAGCCGTTTTAACTTTAATTTTTAAATTCAGGTATATTTGAATAATGTCAGTACTACAACAACAACAGCTCAAGTAGTGATCGAGACTGTGTTTACTGGAGTGAGTGAGACAGATATATTCAGTAGTTCAAATAACGGTATAACGGGGTGAAAGTACACATAATAACGTAACGAGACGTTCGACTCAAGTGCGCTATTAACAACTTGGCTTTAAGACGTTTCCACGTACACTTCAAATATGATTTTACATTTCATATATGTATTGTGTACATAATCGTACACCCGTTTATTTTTACTTACAATTTGGAAAAGAAAAAATGTTTAACAGGATATGTTCAACCAATTCAGTGTAGGTTTCGTCTTCAAACCAAATATCCAAGAAAATAAAAACATTAAGTCTGCAAATGAACATTGCTTTATAAACTTTAAAAAGCAACCATGAATTTATATGACAATTGAATAATTCGCACGCCGCACATGGGCAGACGAAAATATGCAAATGGTGTTGTTTGTGCAGGGAACTGAGGACGGAAACGGTACTGCCGGCCATTTGTGATTCTACGCCGATAATTGTACAAAGCTGAGACGTCGCTATGAATAAATAAATGGAATAGATTCTGTGTAGAGGATTCGCGTCGCGTTCATGGCCGCGTTCCCAGCCGGCCATTGTTCTTTACGTAACGCCAATGTGACGACCGCAACGATTTATTATGCTTACGCAGGTGCCGGGCTCTTCGCCGTGTCGATTTCCAACCAACTATTGTTCTCGTAATCGTGCTAATCTGCATATCAACATTCATACACGGATATTATTAAACTGTTTTTAGTAACATTGCTAGGAAATTCTAATCAACACATTCAACATAATTATTTGTTAATTATGTAGCGATAGAAGACCTCGTTATGTAATAACAATGTGTAATGAATAATCAGCATAAATTGTTTGTCGATTGAAGATTACATCAATAACAGCGCGTTCCTATCGCGTTTTAACACGACCTCGATGTAATTAAATGAACTGTCTGAAGTCGACTCCGGTGCGCCCTCATAAATCTTCTATAACGGTCGATCCAACATAAAAAGGGCGATTGTCTGTTGAATGAGGGGTCGGAAAATATATTAACCCGGTTTTCGGATATAGAAAAAAAAAGTCTATATATATTATATTTATACATAATATGTTTGATATAAAGTAAAAAAATATATTTTCGTAACTTGAATAAGTTACATAACAGTAAAGCATGTAGCGCCATCTGTTATCTAAGACTTGAATCACTAAAAGCAAAGATAAAAGCAATCTACTTGTCTCAAATTGATTTAGAAGTGCAACCTTGAGGAAGAATTAAAAATATAATTTTCAACACTCATTGAAATTAAATATAAATGATAACATAAGGCACCCTATTTGTAAAAAAGTTTACAGTAGTGCCTTACAGTGAGTTTATAGGCAAAACTTGTTGGTAAAGTTGAGTAAATATGAGTGGCAATAACAATTGCTCCCTTTCTCATTCCTCATGTGTGACAGACGGTTTTCTTCAAACTTAGTTGATATTGATTCACACTCGCGTAGCTCGTCTGGTGTCACTGACCTTCACGCAGTTGTAGGCCGGATACGGCTGTTATGCGTTTGTGTACTTTATCATGGAGACTCGACTGCTTTATATCAAAACAAACCAACATGCGAACATGACTCATCGTTACTTAACATTAGGTAATTAGTACGCGTTCAAAATTTACGCCCACTTTCACGGCGATAATAAAGTAGCTCTCTCTGAGTTGATTTATACCTTAGAAAAGTTAAGTGAACGTTAAAGATTATTTAAATAGAGTATTTTAGTCCTTATGATACAGATACTACGTGGGAGCCAACTTTAAAAGTTACACAATAATGTGCGTCTTTCTCTTTAAAACTTGCATCCTTCACGTCTCCAAATCAGAGTAATTGAGCAGGTGATTATAATTGCGCAAAGCGTAGGGTGACAGTGCATTCCTGCACGAATTCTGACGCCACCCCACAAAACGTGCGCCCGACATGTCACAATTTCCCTATTCGCCTTGTTTCACCCTAACCCACCTTACGCCCCCGAGAGGGTGAGTCGCGTGCCTCAGCAAGTTTCGTCGACATGTAAATTTAATATTGTTATTTTTATTCCAACTTCACAAGGGCAGTGGGGGAAGCAAAGTATGATAAAGGGCCACAAAGTGTATTACTGTATGCTCGGTTTCCTTAAATTTATTTAATATTCACGTATTAAGGCACTCACTTAACGATGTTTTATTACTAACTACAGCAGTTTGCACTTAAGTGCGATAACGTTTCTTCGTGGTCAGGAAACGCATAATAATTTTACAGTTACGTCAGTTTTTAAGTTACATTAAATTAGAAGGTAAAGGTCCTCACATTGAGGTTAAGACAATTGTTTTAATTTTAATACGTTCCATTGAATAACTTTGTATATAAAATGTAAGATAATTTTAGAGGAAGTGTGCTTATTTAGGATAAAACCACGAACCGCATTCATTATATTTCGCGTTTAAATATATATGTAAAGTTATGCAAACTACACGACTGGTCGGGCGCACACGTAAAATTTGCAATGTTCCACTGCCGGAATGCAGATTACTTCGTTATGCTGAACATCGTGATGGCTAGATTATAGATCTGTCAATGAGATTAAACTTGCCCTACACTATATACCTATTACCGCTTAATATATTATAACCGCTTGATAAATACGAGTTTATAGTAAAAATATTTTAAAAGTAACCATTTATAATCAAAATAACGAGAAATAGGCTGAAATGCGAATATTGCGATGCATGTGTGGTGTGACCAGAATGGACAAGGTGAAGAATGAGTTTATTAGAGGAAGCCTGAAAGGAGCACCATTAGATGAAAAGTTGAGAAGCAAGAGATAATCCTGGTATGGACATGTGATGCGTAGAGCGGAACAAAATGTAGTGAAGAAAGTTTTAAGTAAAAAAGTTGACGGATATAGGAGTAGAGGGCGACCAAAGAAGAAATGGATGGACTGCGTGATAGTGATACTAAATGGATGTAATAGAGAAGAATGGAAGAAGAAAATAATTGCACCGACCCCAAATAAATTTGGGAAGAGGGTAGGAAGATGATGAGGTATATACTATAAATATGGGTTTAAACGCTCCTTTCTGAGAATAACGTGTTATATATATAATTTGTAACGGAATATCGAACTTTTATTAAATTAAATTTATTTATTTATTGAAGAATAATATTTGTAAATGCATATTTATAGCATTAACAATGCTTCATTTAATATAACATTTTGTTAAATTAATTCAATTAATATTCGTTTGGCTGTGACAGCCCTATTACAGTTCACATCTAAGTATGTATACCCATGACATGACGCTTAGGTTAACTAATGTACGTTATTAAACAGAATTATCGCTGACAAATATCAGAGACATGTCACACAATCAGATCAAGTTAGTCAGAAACCGATCGTAATCTCGTAACAAGTAATTACTAGCAGTTCAATAGGCGGCCATTGTACTTCTCGATCGGGTTTGGTCACTAGTTGATGTTCGTACTGACAGCATAAAAAGTAGTTTAGGTTCGTGATATTTTTCAAGAGCCCCATTGTTTAACTAACGATTCGCGATCATTGTTTAAGTTTTTTCTTATATTTAAGATTCCCAAATTGAGTTAAAGTTATGTTAATAATAAATAGTCAGAACTTCAGAAGGTATTAACAATTTGATTATAATATTCTTGTCCTTATGTTGCGTGTTTTATTGAATTAAAGTATTTACACCAAACTAGGAATTTGACCATAATGTATTATCTGGTAGTTCTATTACATTCTTCAACGAGGCGTCGAAGAATTCTGATAATTTCATTGTTGATATTATTATTAGTGCTACCTTCCGAATTATTAACCATATTTGGGAAAACTATCACTGTTTTCGAGAGGGGCGCGGTTCATTAGATGTGTGTATCATTTTCCGAGAAATTAACTACTGACTTTATTTTAACTATTCATCTAAGCTTTGTGTTTCATGATATATAAATAGTTATGTAAGCATATAGGAATTAACTTGGTCACATTAAGAAATTTAAAACATAATTTTTTTTCCTATGCAAAATTATTATAGATTATATACCTACACTATTAAAAAGACCTTTGGTATATGATACTTTGAATGACTTTGCTTTCCTATTAGTTTTGATCAATAACCAAAATTCAATCATATAAACACGACTTTGATTTCTGAGACAAATTAAACTGTCGTCGCATACCTACATAATACAAATGAAACCGACACGATACAGGCACTAGTGTTTGTATTCGTTGAAACCAATTAAAATCACATTGTTAGATAAACCAACAAGGCTCCCTGAAAGCTTATCCAATATCCGAATTCCGTTAACACAAAGGACTGTCGCTTCCACGTCGCTTTGTGAATGGCCAACACATGTATTTGAAGAGGTACAGCTGATAGCTTTGCCGCTAGTACCGCCTACCACTTTGGCTATGTAGTCATCTGAATAAACCATTATCTTGTATCAAACAAAATTACGCTCTGATGCGTTTGATCATTAACACAACGCATTGTTTGGTAAGTACTTCGTCTACATAATAATTACTTATTTAGGTTAAAATGTATTATATAACTGTATACTAAAATAGGGATATAGGAAGTGAAACCGTTTTTTTCTCTTTGTTTTAAAGACATATTTATAGAGTTTCAGCTGCCTTACTCTCTAGATCAACAGGCCCGTCAATAAGTTGTATGTTTGATATACCTAAATGTAAGCATTATCTTTCCAATTATAGAATAGGTTCTAGAAACTCCGATGTGAAGTGCACGCCTCTACATCTTTGAACGAGCAGCTTCTAAATTTAAACTGCCATAATGTTTTGTTACTACTTCTGCCATATAAAATATACCTACTACATACCAGACGAATTAAATTCAGGTCAAAAATTATATTTGTATGCAAATATTAGTATAAACCTATGGAACTAGAGATAAAAAAAAATAGTAAGAATATTCTATATAGATGTACACCATTAGATACAAAAGGAGGCAAAGTTCATAACTCACTCTATTAAGGAGAAATTTACCTTAATATAAATGTAAACAAACAGTCTAGCAAATAACATTTTGAGAACTATGTACGGATACGAAACGTGACTTGCTAACTTACATATGTACATACGTATGTTTATCCAATGGTTATTAAATCAAAAGTAAACATTCACAATTATGTAAAACAGTATTGTTTTCAGAACGGCTGGGATGGCAAGCGAGTCAAGTTAATAACAACCTTGGAACTTAACTAGTTTCCTATTCAAATGTTACCCCCCTGTCGATGAGGCAGGTCGCGAAGGCAGAAGGAAAGTGACCGAAGTTAGAACTTTGAACAACAATCCGTAGAAATGTCTAATTTCTGAGAAATATTTGCTCGAAGTTTACGCTACTTTACAATATAATAGTTTCAAACTAATATAAAGTTAGCATTGGATCGAATAAATACGTAAGGAAATACATAAAAGCCACGTCAATATACTCGTACAAATAACCTTCACGGCCACTTTATTACAGAGACTTTGTACTAGAGTAAAAAAATCCTTTTAATTTTAACAACAGATGATTCTACAAATATTGTTTGTAATTAATTTAAAGTTCGTAGTTAATTAAGGTAATTACATTTGAATGGTAAGTGTTTCTGAAATAGAGATGAATTTAGAAAATGAAAAGGGCACGTCAATCAACATGAATTTAGATGGAGATTACGAAAGGAACAAGCTAGAGCAAAAATATTAAAGTAACTAGACCTGTGCGCAGTACTTACTGTGATAGTCTTATATTTTTTTTTTGAAAAGAGGGTGTCGAAAATTAAAATAATAATATATTTCAGTGGTACTTAATAAAATCTCTTACTGGCTTTTCTGTGCGTGATAAACGCACGTGTAAATGTAAAATTTCGTGATAAATCGTTCAGTGAATGTATACAAGGATAACTACCTACTTACATTTACATTTATAACCTTGGTGAGGATTTAAAGGTTAAGCCAAGATAAAGGTTACTTTTCGCTCGATTATGTTGTCTTATTTGAAATTTTATGAGAAAATTTGACGTACTTATTCTGTCACTTCCTAAAGGAGTCAATATCTACCAAAATTTAGACCAACCCATGCAATAGACAAAACAGAAATTAGGGACCCTGACGTATTTCAATGAAGTCGGCGAGACTGTAACACATTCTAAACAGGCAATCGGAAAAAATATTATGGATAAGGACCCACAACATGCAGTGATTATATATTAAAATCAAAACGTGCCGATGCTTCTATTAGACTTATATACAATGATTTATTTTATTCATGTATGTGTCACATGTATAATGGCCCCTCATTCGGCGTTCTCTGACGTCACGCCAGTCAGTTGCACCCCTCGTATGAAATGAAAGCACGTTTTATCGGCTTTTATCGCAGACATAATTTTCTTGTCAAAGGATGAGATAGTACAAGACAGACTAAGGGAAATTTGTGTTATATTTAAATTTCCTTACAATTATTTCAATTTAAGTAAAACATTAAAATGTTACAAGAAGCCAAATGAAATTAAAACACTCGAAGATTTAGAAAGAAGAAGAAGCAACAAAGATTTCTAAGCTTCACTTCTAACTTAGCCCTACACTACGTTTGCTGAAGCGCGGTCTCCACTCATAAGTCTCCTATTGCACACCACTTTGATCGATTTTGGGCTTCTCGCATCCAGCTCCTGCCAGTAATATGTGTAATTTTTATATACATATATTTATATACTTGTGTATGGATTACTGTGAATTGCAGTCTAAGATTCATTATGACTATATGACAAGTAAGTAAGAAATGTAGTTATTTCACTTGCATTTAGCAATTTATGTAGGTAATATAAGTAGGGATATAGTGGATCTTATACCTTGAAGTGGTCTAGTCCATTAAGTTAATACTGTCTGCGGGTTCTAGCTACTCTCAATTATTGCGAGATCCGCTTTTACTTAGGATTACACAGGTATCTGCTCTAAACGAGGGCTTTAGTAGCTCTGATTAGATACGATACAGATACGTGTATACATGCACACTTACATTAAGTATTGTATCAAAGGTAGAGGCCTAATGTATTAAGTTAATACTGTCATTTTTTTTTAAAGAGATTTATCTCTCCACACTTTTGCTATTGCAACACCAGTTATAGGATTCGCGTTCTTTTATGTTACGGGAGCGCCTTTTAACAAAGGAAAACATTCTAGTTAGTGCTTCCTTTCTTGATATCATGGTTTTAAGAATACGTAACCTAAACACGTAATAAGGTACTTTAAGTGTTAGTCGTTAAAAATAATGGAAAATACAATGAATTCATAATATTCTAAAACTAATAACAGAAAACAGAAAAAAATAATGGACTAGAAATATGGTGAATATTCACAGCACTCGAAATAACATTCCAAAAAGCTCTCACACATGTATACAACTAGGTAAAATTAAACAATAACTGGACAATCATGAAGATATAATAAGTTCGCTATAAAATGCAAACAATTCTTATGAATAGATAAAGATCTCATCTATGAAATAAAATATAATGAACATTAGAAAGATAAAGTTATACCGTGGACAATGTCTCAAAGGACTATCTGAAAGAAATGGATATTATCCGTCTTAGGTGCAGTCAAAAGACGAAGCAGGATCATCCATTAGCGAGGACGGTATGGGGAAAATGTACGTCGTATATTTATTACCTCACCAACATAGATTTATTTTTCCGACAACTATTTTTATCCCCAAACTGTTTCAACTTCAGACAATAAATTGCAATGTTTTATATTTATATCAGAAACGCTAGCAATTTACGGTAGCTGTACTTGTGTGCTGTTGAAACTAGACTTATTTTGACGTTTAGAATATATTTTCTGTTGGAAGATAAGGATTCTTAGCTTATTTGAAGAACAATATTAATGTTTAACTTTCATAAAATAGGGACGGTCCTGCCAATTTGTATCTAAGAAATAAAGGAAATATATATTAAAATGTAAATTGCCAATAGAAACAGTTTTCTAAAGAAATTGTTGAAGTGTGGACTTAATTAAATAGCAATGCACTGCATAACCTAGCTGTGGTGTATGCACCATAATATATACTACTATTTATGAGTTTAAGTAACCATTTATAGCCATCGAATGGCAAAATGCCAACGTATGGAGAATAGCCGTAAAATTTGAGTCACGCTTATCTGTATATTTCCAAGGCTATTGCACTAAAGACATTCTGTGTAATGACCAACATGGTTCATACTGAACCTAAAACTCATTTCATCCAGCCACATTTCTGAAATAAATAAGTCTAAAGAATTGAATTGAACGGCAGACTGTATTTTTAGATTTAAAGAAATTGTTAATTTAAATTGAATTTATATAGAATTATATTTAATATGTTAATTGGTAGTCCAAACTTGGAGTACGGAAATACAATAAAACATAATACAAAAGCCACCTTAGCAATCGAAATAACTATTTCAACTTGCCAAAGGCAACCGTTTTGTTAAGACCCTGCGGTATTATATTCATACATACGTAGATACATACACACATTCCAATTTGAACAAAAGCTTTAGTCAGAAGTGCATTCACTCTAATAGAAATTACAAAGAGAATACGAGTAGATATAGATAGTTTTAGTAGAGCTCTAAATATTGAGTTTCGATTGCAATTCAATGTATATAATAGTGGAAGGTGGAATAGGGTTCAGTTCTAAACATTAAAAATAATATTAATTTGTATATTCAACAAGATGAATATTTTTAGATTTTGAATTTAAATAGACAGGTATTGTATAAGAATAAAATGAATTGTTAGAGTTCTACAAACTAGAAAATAATGTTGTTTTAAAAAGGTCTAAAGGTAGCCATGGACATCAGGGTATACCTGACAGGTGTGACTGTACAGTTGAACTCCACAGGTAAACCGGAGCGTGTATGTTGCACGACTGTGTAGTGTATGCGTATGCATGTCCTGTCCTTCAATCTGTTGAACTTACCTGGCTTGTATATTTGTGCAGGTAAAACTGACAGAAACACCCTTACGTGTATGCCTAACTTAATTATGATTAATATGATAACAAGATGTTTTCTACTTTACTTTTATGATAATATTGTACTGTACAAAGTTATGTAATAAATCTTATATTGCCTGAGAACGGCACAGAAGATATATTATGTCTAACATTCCCATGACGACGTAAATATTTGTGATAAGTAAGCTAAGTAAATATTTTTCATGTAAGTAAAAAGGTTATAAACATAAAAATATTAGTTTTGCTACATTCATATATATAAATAATACAAATATATGTAATATTTATTGAGCATTATATTAGCAATTTAGTATTGTTTCTCAGTTATCTTTCTTGTATTTTATTATATTTTGGTTTATTAAATTTAAATATATTCTAATATTGAAATAGGCGGAAAAAGTTTATTATTAAAAATAATTTATATTAAAAAACGTGATTGAATGTCAGTTACCAAATAGTATAATAAAATAACTTGGTGTTCAATCAAATAACTTTCACTACAAAAAAGTTTCTTTCGTAACGTGGCCATAGATAATAATAGTATTCATTCTCAAAGAATAATAAACTCACAGTTAGAAGATAATAGTTTTAAAGTGGTGCCATAAATTTTGAAGTTAAGTGTTTTTTTTTTAAGTTTGCAAGTTGTGGGTACTAAAAAAAACAGAAGAGGTTTCGTTTGTGTGAGACAATTTAAAAAGTTTTATTTACCTGCAGGTTGTGGTGGAGGCTCTGCCGGTGCGATTTGTCCGTTACTTCTCACTGCAGTTGATTTTTTCCTGCCTCCGGTAGTCGCCGGACTCTTTGTTGACTCGCGCTCAATACGCTGTAAACAAATAATATTCTATTAATTAAACTCCGCACATGAGTTTTAACTAAGAGACATAAAAAAATGGTCATCAATTTTACTAAGTACTATAAATATACTATGTACGCTATATGTGTATTATTTATATGTACGTACATATAGAGAAATGTGTGTATGGTTTTCCCGTGTTTAAAAAAGATCCACAGAGCATGAATTAGTAATGCTTTATAAAGAAGTTGTAATATTTTATTCTATTAATAGTTATCAAATAAATAACTGTTACAGGAACTTCCATATCTTTGGCGGAACCGCGTAGGTCACACCTGCCTACAGTTTTACAGTATACTACACATACATACATACATTGTAATAAATCCAGAAAATATAAACAGCTAACAGCAACGCTCTGTGGATTACCACAGAGCGTTGCTGTTAATAATCGTTGTTTCCAATTATGGAAACAACGATTATTTTACTAGAAAAAAACTAGTTCAAACAGAAATGGAACCCGAAGCTAGCATTATTTAAGTTACAATAATATATCGGTGAGCCGGTAGGAAGGCCCATAAAATTATTACTGTCCTGCTCAGTGGTAAATTTACACTTTTGATGTTAAAATCTGAATTTGGTACGGCTAGTGTTTGAGTTAATTTTATTAGGAGAAATATTAAATGATCAGAACTGATTCCTAAGGTCAATTGGAATCAAAATTAAATAAGGTTAAAACTCCGGTATGGTGGAAGTAGTTTCATTTCATACTGCTTCGGAATATTGAGAAACCCTCGAAGTGAACATGAAAAATGTATGCAATAAATAATGATTATTGGAAAAAAAATCGGAACTGACACTCAAACAAAATTGAAAATGTCCTTCCTCAAATGTTGGTTAAACTTGATAGAAAATATAAAACAATCGAAGAAACCCTGTATCGATTTTTAACAAGAAATAATATAACGTAAGCATGAAGTAATGACATCAGAGGGCGTCCTTAAAAATGAAATCATTCAGTCGTAAAGCAGCAATCCACTTATTTTAGCTGACGGCAGGCGATCCCAGTCCGAATTACGCCGAGTCATGACTCATGGCGGCGCATGCTGACTCATTGCCGACTCGGCAAGAACTCTGCAGTTATTGCTGAGTCAGTGCTAGTCTGTGGCGCAGCTCGATAGCAGTTATTACGCTGACTGGGCAGAAAGAAAGCCGAATGTAATGCACTCATGCTAATGAGCAAACCAGTAACAAATATGTACTTAAAAGCACAAATCAACATTCATGTAACATACACAAACAAAGCATTGTTTTGCACAATATTATCCCTTATTCGAAAAATTTGTAAATACATTTTTGACTAAGGTATTATTGTATAACTTTGGATTGACGACGGTTTGGTTAAAACTAAATTAAAACATCTAGGTTTTAGCAGATCGGACTTACGAACTTTCAATGAAGTAAATATTATAGAAAGTTCAAACAACACAAAACCATATCCAAATAAAGTACATGTATTAAATTTTCTAAGTGTTATCTTAATATAAGTAAAAACATTATGTGTATTTATTTACAGAATAAATATTGCATGCAAGGCTCAGCTGACCGTGTGTTGTCATAACAAAAATTTATGGCATAAACATGCGAAACTTAGGGAGGCGGGAATAGGGCGCAGACCACGACATGGTGAGTACTCGTGAAAAATGGGGCAGTGGGGGCGGAAGGGTGTTTTCCCCATTTGGAGGGTAAGTGGGGTGTGGAGGGCAGCCGTCGGTCGCGACTGAACTGTTTATGTGCACAAGCGAGCACTACGCTCTGACAACTTGCTGCGTCATCGGGAAATTGACAAACAACCTGTTTGTATTGATCTAAGGAGTGAGGTTGGCTTAGTTTGTGGTCCACAAAGTTTGTTTTACATTACACTAGGACGTGTACAAACTTTTACACGGTTAGAACATTTTTTTTTGTTGTGTTCATGAACAAAGTTATATATATAAGTATTACATTAAATTACTTATACATTTAAAGGTCATGTTGCAGTTTTTTGTCAGAGTTGACAATGATTACTTGTCTCGAAATTTTATTCTCATGCCTACCTGTCTTGCCAGAGTAATATAGTAGTCCAAAGTGCTTCATCAGTGATCTGTTACCGGCTGCTTATAATGATTATTACGAGTTTTTGTAATACTAAACAAATTAATTAGAATTACAAGTCTCTCCGATAAAATACGTTGCAGTCAAAATACACAACTTTATCTCTTGTTCTCTTGTTCATGTTATATCCTAAGATGATATAGCAATTAACGTAGACCTTTGTTGTCTTTCAAAGAAATTTTGAAGATCAAATAGCTACATTTGAAAATGATCAAACTTCAGAATTTAATTGAGTCTCAAAATTGAAACCACACTCACTGAAACTTTGTGTATGAGTAGAAAGTTTTAAAAGGCTAATTAAACTTTACATTGGTACTGAATATGCGGGGAAAGTTGAGTCATTTAGTTTTGTTTGATATTGACTTTTGTTCTTAAAACACTTCACTCGTGTTACATGACGTAAAGCACGAAGAAATAATAATGAATGGAACGAATCTTTGATTGCTTATAATGTCATTATTATAACTGCGTAACTTAGATCATTATGTCAAAACTTCCGTTCTATCCATTACTTGTAATTATATTACAAAAGAAATCTGATTATATGTATGACATTATGTAATATGTTTAAAACAAATAATAACTTTTAGAATACTGTTGTTTTCAAATTATCACTTTATCACACATTTTATGTAAAGCAATTATTCAGGCAAAATTTTAACATTATCTTTGAATACATGTAATTTGAATCCTATAATAAGTTTCTTGCAATAATCGCGATTGCTTTGGCAATAGTAGATCAATTGCATTTGGAGATGGCAATAACATAAAAAATGACATCAAAATGTCGATCAGCTAGTGAAAGTGAAACACATTAAGGAGAAAGTATAGTCGCACGCCACTCGTAAGTTCATGACTGACCTACGCAATGCGCGTTAAACTAGGCCACGGCTCTACTTGCACAAGAAATGCATACTTGCTTTACACTTCGTACACTATGCTAATAGTCTCAAGTGTTTACCCACCGTAAGCATCACGAGTATTTATTGATCAATTCAATTAATTTAACAAGATCTTATCACGAGTATTTTATGCCGTTAATGTAGTAATTATTGTTTCCTACAATGCAACAATGTGTCTATCTATTTTAAATCAGCTTCCTATGATATATTTCAACCCGTTTTTCGTATTCATGTATCTAATTTTAGTTAGTTTTTTTTTTCTGATGTAATTATCAATCGGAAAAGGACGGTGGAATTTTATTTAGATAAATTAATTATTATGTTTGGTGTTCTTGCGTGTATTTATGACATGACGTTTATAATATATGTGTTTCGATTAGCTATGTCTACAATCTACATACCATTTCAGTGATATAATGCTTCCATGTTTTACTACGCCGGCCTAAATAACATTTGTGTTACTATTTGTGGTTACTAGTTGTCCTAAGAAGTTGTTGGGCTACACTATTACTATTTAGGCGTTTACATTCCGCTAATTAAAAAAATGGAATTTACACCTTATACTTATTTTGATAATTATGCATCTGTAAAACTTTCTAAACAGCAATTTCTTTTATTCAAAACAATATTGGTATAGTAATATGTATATTTATTAGACGTAACTTTTAAAACTATTCAACTGTTTATTGTTATTTATGCATAGGATAACATAAGGTCCACATGCCTCTATTTAAATATCATTTTTCGTAACTCAAGCAAGCCTTCTAAATAAAAAATATTTTAAAAGTATAAATAGTCATTAAAACTTAACTCTGAAATGTGACGAATAGTTTGCTTGATTGTTTTTATAACTCCGTGTGTGGTCTGCCATGGACTCCGGTAATCTAAAAAAAGCCCCATTTAACACCACCAACGCATCAACTATTTATAGCTTCAAATTAAAATAGTTAACATAAAATTTCAAGACAGAAATGAGGTCTTTTTTCGCAGAATTCGTTCAAATATTTGGCAAAGATCCACATCGTTTTGTATGAAGTATGACTGCTGTTAATCCCTCATGTTTGAAAACCGCTTTCCGATAACATCAACAAAGGAGTAACTGTAGATTAATTTTATTTTTAGATATTGTATATATGTATATACTTGGTGTGCCAACTCTTGTATGTATTTTCTACAAGGAATGCTTTTCGAAGCTAATGTCACTTCTAGGTCTAATCGTGTAGTTAGTGCTTGTTTGGAATGCCACACAATGCAATAAATGGCTTTATTCAATTGGACCAGAAAAAAATCGAATCACATATGTTTGGGCCAAAAACCTCGAAATTGGCAACGAGTTTCTGTTAAAAATATAAATATTCTGGCCCAATTACAAATATGTTTTTGCTATTTAAAGAATTCATAATGCAGTAGTGTTGTGTAACCTCTGAATTGAATCATAATAAGTATACAATATTCGTTGCATTATTATAACTAAATAGCAGTGTTGTGGTCATATCTGCCGTGTTTGCGTGGAACTATGCACTTAGTTCTAGGTCAGCACACAAATTACAATAATTGGGGTAAAATTTGAATTTTAAATTATTATTCATTACTTTGAGTACAGTTAACTGAATGCATTTAATCTTATCTATGTTTGCGTTAGAGTATATTACATAAAGTGAAGTGATTCTTTAATATGTATTGCAGAAAAGAGGTAGGTGTACATAACATCAGGATCTATATTATTAGAAATAATATATCTAAATATAAAAACAAATTCAAAATAGGTCCTAAAATATAGCACAAAAAACTATGAGTTAGTTGGCTTTTGAATTTATAGCGTCAAATAAATACGTTTTACTTGGCACAAGTTTTCATAAAAGCGAGCGATCTCTTTTATGTCGTATCATCCTTTACATGCCATTCACCCCTGGAACGGGGTGCCACCGTCCCTTACCCCTTCGCAATCCTGTAGGTACGTTGCGCGTGACAGATTAAAATCATCACTTTAATAGGATTACAAAGGTACAAAGGGTTTTAGTTTTTTAACCTCCTTATTAATTGTACGTAAGTAATTTTATTTAGATAATGTTATAACTTCTTTGTTACAGAAAATTTAATGAAGAATACGAAAAATAGAAACCTAATCTTAAAAAATGAATTAGCTAGATCAACTAGACTGTTACAGTAATGTAAAGACCTGAACAAGTTTGACTCTATGACAATTATGCTTATACCCATACTATAGCACAAATATCATAAGTGGGTCAATTAATAATACAGAAACATATCATAACGTACTACTCAATTAAAAATAAATTTGTTTCACTATACATTATACAAATAGCCCGCAGTAGATAGTGGGAGATTAATTCTGAGGAGGGATTTCACCAACCTATGTGAGTTCTCCGATTACATAATAGAGCGAATTGGTAATAAATCAAAACGTTCTAGCATCTTAGGAGCATCCTCATTGAATTTGAAATCAGACGGTGATAACTTACTACAATTAGTAAAGACGTACCTTATTTAGAAATGTTTCAGTGATAATTTAAGTCCAATAAGATAAATTGACAATACTCGCTGGTATCAAAGAAAACAGCATTTAAACAGGAAAGAGAAATAAATTCTACGTTTTAAATTTTTATTGAAGTAACCGTTTAATTGGACAGTTATGACTGTTTTCACTAACGTCTCCTAAATTTAAGAGCCCACTTAGAGAGAGTTGTGTATTCCTTCGTGATATTTTCGTTTTCACTAACCTTTATACTTAGGTATAAAGGTTAGGATATCTAAGCACTTAGGTGCTTAGATATCCATATTACAGACAATCCTGTTTAAAATTAAAAGAATTGTTTTGTTCATACAGCAATATCTTTTTATCTCATAACGAAAACACGTAGTGGGATAACACGTACTATGACCATATATATTTCCATTCATAATTAAGAGATACCGCAATATGAATGGATCATTCTTTAACGGTCAATTGCTTTTAATATTATATAATTATGTAATATGTATTATGAAACGACACTTCACATTCAAACCCATATTTTTAACGATATTGTGTAATAAAATTAGTCTTAAATTCACTATTCTATCTGCTTATTAAATTATTTCTTTAATTTCGAAATTGAATTGTTTTACTGCAAGAAAATTTACTGATATCGTTGGATACTGGTAAAAATTAAAGACAAGCTGCAAGTAAGGCTCTATAAAGGCCTTGGTATAAAGATATACATACTTACAAATATCCAACATTCATCAAAGTTGAATAATAGAGTGCAAGTCAATTGAATAGGGACAGAATCGGATCGTTTATATTGTAGGTAGACTACACCGCACGTTACACTAACTCAATGTATCGGGCCTTTGTCCGGAGTTCCCTTTGAAACACAATAAACAAGCTGAGTATTGTGGACCGAGTGTACTGAACTGTGTTCTATAGACGTTGCCTAGAAATGCTAGCGGTAAATGTTGCTTGCTATCCAATATTTCTCGAATCGAAATTGCAAAAATATAAAGTAGTTAAAACTTGCCGGCCTATATATCTATGAACAACACTCAGTTCTTAGCCAAGGTAATGGACGTGAAATAAAAATTATTAACAAGTAGTAATAACTTCTTCTTATTTTAAGGGTCAGTCCCTTGTCGGTGGAGCAATCGCCACTCCTGTCTGTTTTCCGCAATCCGTTTGACATCTTGATAGGCCACGACTCCTACTTTCTCCTTTAGTTGTTGTATGTACGCCAATCTAGGCCTTCCGCGTTTTCTTCTACCTTCTATCTTTCCTTCTAGAATGGTTTTAAAAAGGTTGTCGTGTCTTATCAAATGGCCAACCATTTTGCCTCTTCTGTTGTCAACAGTATTCAGAAGTCTCCTTTCTTCATCAACCAACAACAAAAATATACCAACTTAGACAAGTCGCCGTCTGATTCATAAAAGAGGAAATTTAAAATATTTCAACCGTGTTACTTAGTGTACATAATAGTTCTATCGCCAAAATGACCACTACAAAAGAGTTCATTATTTGAAGTAACTTAATTACGTTTAAATGCTATAGTCGTCACAAAATAAGAAGCCTGGTTTGACATTTGTCATCGTGGCGTAAATAATACGATTAATTCGTGTTTTTGAGTGCAATTTTACAATATAAAGTTAAACTTGATGCTTATTTATGATACGCGTTGTGATAGTGTGTGGATAACATAGTAATTAAATAGGATTATGAATTTGATTTTTCAATTTCTTACATGCGGCATGTCAAATGACAAATGTCAAAACGAGCTACTTATTTTGTGACGACTATAGTTCATATGATTTTAAGGCCCGCCAGTAAGTTATGCTATTTTGAGACATTTTTTTCTTTTAAACTGACTTAAAAGCAAAAGAGTCTAACATTACACAAATATTTTTGCAAAGATCCTGGTTGGTTTAAAATGAGTAACAAAATTAAAAAAAAAGATCAAGAAAAAATAAGAGGCTTCTAAAACCTGTTTTTAGGAGGAATAATATTCGAAAACGAGCTCGTTCAAAAAAAGGTTTTCAAAGGCCTAATTGCTTGGGTTTCCAATGAAACGAGAATATTATAATGTAAAAATAGATTTTCATTGACTAAAGCCTTCTAACATTTTAGAAGTAATAAAATATTCCTAAATATTTATAGCATATTTCATGATATTTGCGAAAAGTATTATCGTTCAAATTCATATTGTTATCTTTAGATCAAATAGTGTGTAGGCTTTCAAAGTTATTAGATCCACTTGTAGCAATTATCAGAATTGGATGCTTTAGAAACTGAAACGCAAATTATCTACAGTTGTTTTAAGTATCAACTTCATTAGCACTTCATAGTGGAATCAACATTTTCTTATTTTATCTATTTATTTTTTCGTAAGGACACTATAGCCTACGCCTTTACAAAAATCAATTTAGGAAAAGTATTTGTGATACAATCTTAAATTTGACTAACACTACAGCCAATCCCCACAGGCAAATAAAATGATGAAATAAATTTAAAAAGGGCCTTGCCACTTCGTCAAAAGTACGCAATATTCTCAGGTGAACGATCACATAAGCATTCTAGGGTGATTTATTAGAAAATTCTCCTTCTAAAGCCGGGACATTGCCCCCGGTAAGGCAATATCGACAAAATAAATAAAATAAACCGGTTTACCTCTATGAGATTCTGACGATAGATACGTACTCGTTATAGGGCTCGCCACAGACTACGCCTTGATTAATTGGTTAATTTTGATATGAGAGGTTAACGGCATGGTTTAGCTTCAAAGCGCTCGAAGCATAATAGAATATACCTTCAATATAATTGTTAATTAATTACATTTTGTACGCAAATGATGAATGAGTTACGATCTGCTACAGGAAGCTTCATTTAACTGTAAAATTAAATCCCTATGAAGGAGTTGACTGAAAAATAAAAGTACTATTTAAATTTATTAAAGCTCGGAACTTTCTCAACAAAATAGATTTTTTAAATATGGGTTTCCGTAGTAAGGTAATGATTAAAATATGAAATTACCTGACAGTGTCTTAAGAAAAAGCCTCATCAGCAATTCTTTTTATAGCCTTTTAAATATATTGTTACGGTAAATAAAAGCCGAGGTTCGTAGTAGATAATATCCTTAATAAAAGCTGTCTATCATACGTTTAGAACTTTGCAAGGAATTTAACTTCACTGTTAACAAGATAGTGTACATGAGATGATTGCATAATACAGATGCACTGTCTATGTAAACGCTGAGTAACACTTTACGAGTTACACAACTGCCGTACGCTCGCCTGACCTTTGTCTGGCAGCATAATACCAACTATGTAGAATGCGTAGGTATGACTATCACAATTTATATAACATACTGTTATAGGTCTGCAATGGGTCACTTTAACATGACTATTATTGCTTATAATACGCATAATACTACCAACCTTGATTTAAGAGGCTTGAACTTGTTGTCCAATATTTTTAAAAATTGTTTTAAAATAAAAGTTTAAAAGATGACCACGGAAATTATTTTGAGAAAATTTATATAGGTAACTATTATTGAGAATCTATTGATACACAATTTATTCATTAAAATCGGTTTAGTAGTTGAGGTGCTAAAGTGAAACGTGTGTCAAAACTTCCCGAGTCTCATAGCTCGAGTGTATTCGTGGGTTGTTGTTGATCTTGATGTACAGGAGTTACAGACGTAGTGGATCGGATTAGTTATAACAAATCGGGTAAATTCGTGTCAAGCCACGCATAGAATATGGTTCCGTAGTCACCAACAATGGCACGTGTATTTCAAATAGTGTCCAATAGATAAAGAATAATATTTATAGGCCAAATACTTTCATGTGAATGCATTACTTTATCTTCTTTGTTAGTGTCTCTTTTCATTTAAGTAATATACGTATATTACATTCATTGAATAAAAATTACATATGATATAAATGAAAATGACATAAAATCTGCTGTCAATTACAGTTACACACTCATTGTAACATTAAAAGAATCAGTTGGGAATAATTATAAAGCAGTTGGTAGTGTAATCGTAATCACAAAGTATATGGATAATAATTATTACTTTCTGGATAGTCAGAATACTATGATGAGAACAAGGAAAGTTAAAGAGTTATAGAGAAGCTTTGATGAATTATAATTATGTAATGAAAAGTAACGAACTGAGTATGAAGTAGATATGATCTACTTGAATGAATAATCTAAAATACTAATATGTAAATATCATATAAAAATAGAAAATGTTGCCACGCTAATAGCCACTTTGTAGTTAAGTTTAAGGTTGCCTGACCAACCGCATAACAGCATTGTTATTTACTAAGTCTTCATAACACCAATAAGGATAATTTACAAACAACATTAGTATTTTATCGTTAAATAAATAAGGTATTACTAGTGAATTCATTGCATTGTAATCACTAATCATTCTACAGTACTATTATTACCATTACGTAACACTTGGATAATTGTTGGTCAAGATGATTAAGCATTTATCATTGTTAAGCGTAACGCCCGGTTCCGTTAACACGAGGAGTATGTAATTTCACGTTTCTTCTTTCTCAGACTTTAAACCAAAATGCCCAGTGCCTCGGGTCATAGTATGATCATACGAACTCGAACTGCGTGTTCCCAGTACATTTATCTCCTAATCTCGCAGAGCCGGAGGGCAGGAGTGCAACACGACTCGTTGGACCGGTGCCCCCCTCTCTCCTTTCCTCGCCGTTCCCATTACAAACCGGTATTACTAGTCTAATCTTAAGCCTCAGCGGTCTCACTTTGCTAAATAGATTATAAAGTGAAGAAACGACCGTTTGTTAACAACCTTCTTTTACATCCTCGAATTTACATTAATAGTGGCTTTAAAATGCGGCATTCAGAATTTATGTAAGCGATATCTAGTTAAGTCTAATTTTAAACATGAATTTTACTACAAGCTACTTTACTTGTTTTTAATGTATTTAGTTTTTACATAATGTTTGTTAATGGGTAAATACAACGTGGTTTTTGTTTTTAAATTAACGTGCTAGTTTTTGCTGTCAATAAGTATTACAATGCTATTTCAATCTACCGCAAGACGGAACATTGATAAGTACTTAAATAATATATTGTCACTCCATTAAAAGTAATTAATTCATTTATCGAAATTTTTAAAAGTAAAAAGAACAAAGAAACATGTATGTTAATACTAGACAAGTAAAAAGACGCTTAACAGACTGCGATAATTATATTTTTTCTTTGAATTAACTTTGAGAATATTAAAGGGACCATTTAAAAAAAGTGACGTTTTAAATTTATACCCATTTGTAATAAATATTCTGAAGTAGTAGTAGTAGTAGTAGAAGTATTACTTTTTGATACCTAAATAGAAACATCTGCAGAAAAACGAAAATAACGCCTTCAAAGACAAAAGGGGTTTGTTTATTTATTATATATCAACAACCCTTGACAGATCATCAAAGTAGAATATCGCAATTAAAAAGGCAAATCTGTTAAACTAATATTTCCAAAAGAAGTGAGGAAAATAAAAATTTGCTAAAGGCATCACGATTTGTAACAACAGAGGCGATTATTTATAAACAGATAAACATTTTTAATAAGATAAAAATATAAAACTAACCACATGCTACATACAACAACATTACACATATGTTCAAACGTACAGACAAAGACATTTGGATCAGTTCCAAATATGTTTCGTTAATGTTGTGTCGCAGTAATAACAAGTAAAAGGGAATATGAAAGCAATTTATAAGAACGAGGTCAAGCCAATAAAATGACCCTCCTTAGACTTTGCCGTAGTCGGGTAATTAAAATCAAGTTATACCTTTGAAGCTTTATACATATCTTCATAACATTTAGAATGGTAAATATTCTTTATATATTCGGTAAGAAACTAATTAGTTTCTAACACATTTCGTTACAACAAACACCTTTAGTAACAGCCGAATTCGTAACCAAAGGTATTACTGGAAACTAATAGTCCCTTCAAATGATATTGCCTTCAAGTAAGATGCCTCAATAACGTCATCAAGAAGACGTAAATTGAACTAGGTTGCTAAATCATGATCTGCTTGCTGGCTGGAAATATTTATTGTTGGCAAATTTGCCGCGCTATAGTTTGTCCGGTCCACTAATGAGGCGTAAACCTACTATTGTGAATTTCGTTTCTACTTTTTAACGAAACAACGTCACAATTGATGTAATTATGAATACCTTCGATGGTTCAAGCAAAAGATGTTTTGAATCACAATGTCTAAATTTTCATTGTTTTTGTGATACATTCAAAAACACTAAATTAATTACAAATTAATAGTATAATATTAGGTCAAGTGGATAACAGCTTATGATGAAATGATGTAATTATATTTTCATTAAGTAATCTCAAAGCTCACTTTATTTTGTTAACAAATACCTATTGAGTATAATTTTTAACTATATCGTAAGGTTTCATAATCTGAATTAGCAAAACAAAACTCTATCACCAATTATGGTTTATTGTAATTTTTTTGCTCAATGCGCTATATTTGCTACATTTTTTGAGCATAACACAATTTGATTAATTCTGTTTTCCCAACAATGTAATTGGGTGAGAATTTTCACATCGCTATTTATTATTTTAGTGTATTGTTACTTTATTTGAGATAATAGACAATCATAATTTAGATTGTTTATGTATAACTGTATAACTGCGATCAATTTAGTCAAATCGCTCACGTTTCCATTAGGTCAGCAAACAGGATAAATATCGTGTCTCTATTTCCATCCGAGCCTATGGGAGGCTCGGCCCGGGCGGCACGCAGCGTTGTCAGGTGAGATTTATTCACGTATAGCCTTTACATGCGATAGTGGGCGTACGTGGGATGTAGACGGGCCTTGTGGTATTCATGTACCGTCTTTATGTCGCTGTGTCTAGCGAACTATTCAACTCCTTATGTGGACTTTATTGCCCTTTATGCTCATATATTATTTCGTAAAACTAAATTAACATAAAGTCAAAGTATGTAAGGATTGCTTCAGGCTAGTAATAACTTACTATTATCATTCGAAATATCTTAATTTAGTACATAGAGATCTCAAATAAAGTTTTACATATGGGCTCTATGAAGTTATAAAGTTAGTAATGAACTTGACTGAAATTAATGCGTAGTACAAATATATCGTTGTTAATCCTAATTAAATAGAAAAATATTTGAATCGAACAGTGAAAGTTTATAAATAGTCTCCTCCGCAAGAACAAAGGAACAATAACGACCAACAAAGAAGTTAGAAAAGAACAAAAGCAAACATTGAGACCGAGTCAAATGAGCTGTTTCCTTCTAAGGCAATGTAATAACAATAACAATATGGCTGATTTGATGCGTGCGTGCGTCGATTAGTGATGCGCGCAACACTTACTAGTCTCGCAAAGTTGCAACTGATCTAATTAGGTGGTAGGTCGAGACTAGCTAACCTTTTCAGAAAGTCTCGTTAACATCTCTTCGGAATCAATGGTCTGTTATTTCGTACATACTGAGAGAGATGTATGTATAGTACATTCAGTGAACGTGGAAAAGAGACAGTCCTCTTATCGGGGTGTGGCTATCTCTATTTTGTATGCACTGCGCCTCCAAGCTGCATGTGAGCATATTATGTGAGCATGTTAGGTATAATAGACGGTCGTGTTCATGCCATTATATGGTAACCAGCTTTCAGATGAATGTGCACTGTCAATTTAAAGGACAATGAACATTAAGAAGTAGATACCTAGTATATTTAGTACCTAATAGTAGAAAAAGGTTGGAAAACTGCAAAGAGAGTGAAATTGATCTACTAAGAAATTGTGCATGGTATTTATAAGAATATTTTTTTTTTTAAATATATATTATTAAAATATAGACAATAAGCAGAAGAAACGGCAAATAAATCATTATGCAAATAAAAATATCAAATACATACATACATATTTTAAGGTCACGATTATCATAAATTTACAATTAAATTATCATTACAAGATAAGTTTATAAATAACAATCAAGATTAAACGGAAGATGAATGAGAACATAAAACAACTAGTAAAGGTGTAAATAATAGATGCCGACTAATAGGTGATAGTAAACAATGAGTCATGACAAGTACCGGCGGCGGCAGGCTGGAGGGCGGCGCTGTCCACAATGGCCACAAAGCACCAAAATCACTTCACGACGTCACACGACACATTAGAAATTCCAAAAACATGTGACGTTAGTACGGTGAAAGGTAAGATGCGTTTAGTAAATCCCAGTTCGAGTAACGAGTAACAGAACGTAGTCGTGCCGGCGCGGGAGAATGGCGCAAACTGGCATTGCGGGGGGCGGGGGGAGAGTGCAACCCCGCGCCGCTCCACTCCTTCCCTCCACCTGCCCCCTCACTAGGCAGCGAGGCTCAGCGGCCCGGCCACCAGACAGGTTTGCATAATTAATGATACTTACTTCACACACATTGCACCTTCCGTACCAACAAGGTCGCCATTTAATTATATAGATTTGCGATAACACATGATAGTAAATTAAATTGTTATTAATTTTTCTTTTGTTTGACATTTAAATTTCGAAAAACGATAAACTGCAATGTGTTACCTTAATATTGTAAATGTGAAACTGAATACTATAACTCTTTTTTAAAACCACAATAAGTGCAAATATTTACAATAATTCGAATAATAGACTTAATTTCTTAATAAGTTAGTTTTATCACTTATTATCGAGGTCAGTTTGAGTAACTAAAGTGCACTTGAAAGCAAACAATTCAAATGAATACAAAAGTTAGATGTTTGAAAATTAAGTAACTGTCATTGAGGTCAAAATGAATATTAACCTTCAAACAAAACAAGAACAAAGTAGTGGCGCTTTAATACAGACCCTTGTGACGGGCGGCGGTGAAACGGGAGGGGGGACCGAGGGTGTTCGGTTACCCGGGCGTACCAGACGAATCCCGGCGTCCTGTACTTGTTTCGATCGATATCCGTATCCGCTGCACGCCACGGGAACTCACATTAACTAACTCCACCGATTGAGGTGGAAAGTCGGCCGATGTTATTTCAAACTTTACCGATTACAGTGACACGAGATGCTCTCCCTCTTGTTATTCCAAATAAATCAAGAACTCATTATTGCATAATAATAACTTGAAAATATAAAAAAA
Organism: Phragmatobia fuliginosa; assembly: GCA_932526445.1. Lineage (NCBI taxonomy): Eukaryota > Metazoa > Arthropoda > Insecta > Lepidoptera > Erebidae > Phragmatobia > Phragmatobia fuliginosa. The sequence continues at coordinate 14,549,189 of OW052070.1, read as the reverse complement.
ACTTTAACATTTTTTATTTCTTTTTGTACAAGATAAATATTTATAACATATCAAGGACATGAGATTTAATTTAGGCAGCTCGTCAAATTTAAATAATCATGTGTGATTAAATATGAATAGTTTCATAGTCAAGCAATAAGTAGACATATTTGTTTTATTTTAAGCACTGCTAAAATTAGCTGAATTTACGCATGAACATGCGTAAATTCAGCTAATTTGTAACGTGTTCACATGTGAATAAATCATCTTAATTTTTCTGGAAAATATTTTTCTAAATGAATCAATTGACGCAAATAATCTAGCAACATCACTTTAGCATAATTATTAATATCAATGCTGCATCTATTTAAGATACAGATTGTTCAATGTGAAATGATCCAGTTGAGATTGTCTATGTCTAAACAAGTTCGAGTTCAAACAATTCACAGCTAGTTATCAATCAAGCTTAGTCACCACCCAGTTCTTAATGTAAATGCGTTTGTTTTTCCTCACAAATCAGTTTGGCGCCAACCCAAATAAAAATAAGTACCTACCAATGGTAGCAATCGGCGAACTACAAATACAAAGTAGTCCTTGATATGCCATTCTGAATGATTCAGTACAACAAAAGTCAGAATAAAATCATCAAACATAATAAAACAGTTCACGTAGGTAATATGGATGTCTCCAAAATGAATATGACGATAACGGAATAAATTGCAAATGGGAACCATTTATCCTTGTTACATTGTCACCAATGACCCGATTGCCGGAGGGGGAGTTTATTTATTAGACACTTGTGGTATTTGCATACAAAATTGTATGGACTGTTTTCTATCTTTATACGTAAATGCCCGTTGTTTAAAATAGTTATGAATGCATAAATGTAATTTTAGATTTGAGCTGTGTAAATTTGAACTATATATCAGCCTTCAGTTAACATATTTTACGTTAGGAATCCTAGCAATATTAAGAGGTTTATCTAAGTTAGTTGCTTAATTTTTTCTAACTTAAACCATTCACTAGAAGTCATTTCAGAGAATACCTAATGAAACGCAAGATTACGTCTAATCAAAGTTCTTTTAAACTCATAACTTCGCGAAGAACCTTGATATAATACCTAGTACCTTTGTCTTCTCAGGATCCTGTCTTCATATTGAAACAGCTGGTTTGTTATAAGCCAATATTGAATTAATAATGACAATTTAAATATCACACGTAAGTACTTACATATAGTGAATTATATATATCTATGTATACGTTAAAACTGCCGTTGAAGACAAACGTCAAATTTAAACCAATTTGGTAACACAAACACCTTTATACAAATAAAACAGAGTATTGGTACAGCTGCGTCGACGATTATATTAACAATTCATTCTTAAATTATTATTTATTCAAGCTGACCGATAGGTGTAGATCTCGATCTTGGCAGAACTCCAACTTAAAATGGTTTATATGAAATGTTCCGTACACAATACATCCTAGCCTCTCTGTTTAATCGTGTTTATACACATGTATGTGTACAATATTGCAATAATCTAATTCATATTTAGCAGTTTTACTTATACTCTAACAAATATGAAAATATCATGATTTCTCGCACATAGCCACTACTATTTAAAATAAGTAAATGTACTTTTCAGTTTATAGGTTTGGAGAAATAGAGATAAGGAAACGAGATAGTAGTTTATTTGACAGTAATCTCAGTATTAACAGCTCAAAGTCCCGGTAACGTAGTAAAGTGATCATAAATTTAAATCAAGGCTTCTTTCGTGTAATTAAATATTTAAGTTTATGATCTAGCTGATGAAATATGTCATTTGTGATGGACTTTTAATTACTTCTCACCTTAATCTTCTGTAATAAAGAAGATATTGTAGTGTATTAAAAACGAATTTTCTACCACGACTCTATTAGAATTTGATTACTTTATATGCGTATAGGCACTTTTTATGAGTCATGCTACGTCACTAGTTAAAGAATTGAGGAAATCAGGAAGATAGTAATAAATCAATTTAAAATAAGAACAAACAAAAAGCGTCATCTACCAAAGCATCTAATGTTGCCAAACTCATTACGTCAAAACAATGTTTTAATTTGCTAAAAGATTGTAGAGGGCAACATCGTGACTAACCGGATTTCCCCACAACGAATACTTTGGGTCATTAGCAAAATTTAAGAACGAGTAGTAATAGTATGTAAATAAACCTTAAAGACGCGAACGGCGCCAACTTTCGATTGAAATCTTTACTATAAACGAGTGCTAGTCTCAGACAAAAAGTAATTCAAGATATTTCTTGACCGTTTATTTCAGAAAAATCAATACAAAAAGGAACTCGGTAATAGTTGTTTCACGATCACGGAACACCTGCACCCACCGTCTTGTGCATTCTAAAAACCATCTATGTAAAGTGCACTTTTCAAAGTAATTTTTACTATTCGCGAGGTATGTGCAGGTACAACTCGAGTTAAGATTACAGTTTAACATTCTGTTCACGTAAGAAAAGAGATAGAGCTATTACAGTACAAGTACAGCTAGATGGAAAAGCCGGGATGATTTGTTGGAATATACTTTTAGTAGTCGATAGTCTTGAGAGCATTCAAAATGCCCTATTCAGATATCCATTTCACAATGTATATTTTGTAATATACATTGTTTATGGTTGCTAGCTCAGGAAATACTTTGTTTTTAAAAAGGGTTAGTGAACCAGACAAATTGCTACGACGAGAATTGCTTTGTTCCCCCTTTGCCAAATCAGCGCGCAACGTACGACTTAATCGTATTATTTGCAGGTTTAATATTGAGTTGAATATTCGGTTATATTTTAATAGAAAGTAATAGAAATGGAAACTTGAACTAACTGAGCATACGTTTAGTCTTTATGAATGTCTAACTAGGTTTTCGTTTGGTATGAAAATGTGGGATTGTTTTGAATGCTTTATTTTCTGACAAAGTGGACGCTTTGTGTCAATTATTCACATCACCAACTACAGATGCTTTAAAATGTCTTCTATAAAGTTGTGTTTCTGGAAATAGAATAGCTATGTAGTTAATAACGTTGTATGTGTGCTTATTTAAAGTTATAACGAACTAAGTGAAACATTTTAAATGACGCGTTTCGTCATTTTGGTGCTCCGTGCGGCAAACATAGGCCGATGAAAATTATAGCCGGGTATTGGCAGCATATGAGATGAGCACTATCGGGTATTGCACATTGCACAACTGTACGTGACATCCATATACAATGCACTACTAAATCTCTCTCATTGCCTCCTGGCTTTCAATATATATATGTATATATTTTATAACGCGGGTGTCAAAAATTCAAATCCCTATTTTCTGTTTCACAAAATGTCCATTGTCCATGTTACATTTGAAATAAAGCTTTAAACCAGCTGTCAAAGTTATTTAAGTAATTAAAATTTAAGTGAATCGCAATATATTTTAAGGACAATGAAAGAACATGGCCTGTAATTAAGCTCAGTTATTAAACTGATTTATTTGTTTAAGCCTTTTGTATTTATGAGCTTTACAAATGACTCTTCGGAGTTAGGTTTGTACCTTCTGTCTGTTTTACCAACCGTAGGACTTTATGTAACTATAGGATTTATATGTAACTATTTAACTATGCGGTATTAAGAATTATTTTTCTATAACTATGTATAATTCAATTCATATCTTTATCTTACGATTGTTTCTACTTTATAGTTTTAAAGGATTTAGCAATGACACGTGGACGTGGGTGTTCAGTTACGACCAGTTTATGAAGACTTCGCAGGACTGATTTTGCGTATAACATGTATATGGAAGTAACATGCAAGGTATGTATATAGGGTAGGGCTCAAAAGGTTAATTCCGCAAGTACCTATATCCTATAGGTCAGGTTAACTTTTACACTCAGACGCCAACATTATAGTTGCTATCGTCAAGACATAGCACTCCACTAGCAAGCAGTAACCCAAAGTAATTCAGGTGTGTACTTTACAATGTACATTTGAATTGAGTAGTTTTACCGTTATGGTGTTTTTTACAGTTTTTTACAAAATGAATATGAAAGTATCTACGGTACTGACATTTAAAATGCATTAGTTAAAAATTTTGTCTGTCTGTCTTTTTGTCCCGGGTAATCTTTGGAACGGCTGGGCCGATTTTGATGGGACTTTCACTGGCAGATGGTTGATGACACAAGGAGGAATTTAGGCTATTTTTTATAACTAGCTAACTACTAATACTAATGGTAACAGTATACACTAAACAACAATAATTCGATGGGAAAACCAAGAGGCAGAAATTCCAACTTTTCTATTACAGGCTACTCGTAGGAACGTTCTGTATAAAACAAATATCCATGTTCACGTAGTATAAACAATTTCTATATAAGCCAGTCAGATAAACTTGTTGTATCGGCCTCCAAAATAAATAAAAATGCCGTTATGAGGTCAATGCAATCAATTAATACAGCAAAAAAGGCATGCTGTATTAAGTTGTAATAAATTTTAATGTTTAAGATGGAGAAATTAAACGCCAAACGTAAAGCAATGTTTATACATGGAATATTGATTATATTATGATAAGGTATAAGGTTTAAAGAAGGACAACAAACATATACATACAAAATAAAGATAGTATGATAAATTAATATTGAGTAATGATTGACGAATTACTCAATATTAATATTCAATACCAACTTTATTTTTGTAAAATCAAATGTAAAACTGTTGTGTACTAACAAAAAAATATAATATTTATCTGTTTTTGAGATCTTACTTCCTCTTCTAGGAATTCCCACTGCGAACAATTGTGTTGTTAGTTATTATATATTTATATTTAATTTCACTATATTTTATCCGGCAATGTTTACTAACACAAAGTTATATTTCAAATGCTTAATAAAGCAGATTTTAGTTTTATTCGATAGCTATTTTCAACCGGAACCTGTCTCTATAAGTAGAAGCGTTTCTATAAGTAGAGATATATGTTAGTCAGTTAATTTTAAAAGAAATAAACAACATACCATGTAAATAAACTCTGAAAGCCATAAATAGAAAAACTGTCCCTGCGCCGGGTGTTTCTAAATGGTCGCTGTAATTTACGCGTGCGTTGCACGAGCGAATCCGTTTTGTATGTATGTAGCTCGTTGGTTAATATGACTTGCTACCAGAATTAGTTTAGACTTATTTATGGTTTGCGAGTTAATTATCATCCACTTGTGAAACTAGTAGCCTCAGCTTTCAGTGTAAATTTATAAATTTGAACTTCGTGAGGAATATAAACTTCGTACATTTTTATTTTGAACTAACAGCGCCCGAGGTTGTCGCTGTATCTTAACAACGATAACGGTTAACACTCTACGGCGAATTTGGTCAAAAACAAAAATGTAACAAACTTACTCCTTATGTTATCAACTATCTGCCACTAACGATCTCTTTAAAATCAGTTTAACCATTACAGAGATTACTCAGACCTACCGTATTATTTACAATGCATTTAGTAAATATTGTGAAATTGCAATTACAAGCAGATACTTCAATTTTACTTATTTGAATAACTAATGGATGTTTAAAACAACGGTTTGCATAAATCAAACCTTATCAAATGTTTATTCAATTTTTTTCTTATAAATGTGTACGAGTTCAAAATCTTATTGCTTGAATTTCATCCCGTTTATGTCAGCGCCAAAAATATAATAAATTTATCGTTAACTCATACATTATTCAATGGGTCGTTTCTACGGCTACCACTTAGTCATTTATACCATATTTAGATGAACCATATTTAGTTTGGGTCGGGATAATGTCGGCGCATGCGTCATTCACTAGGCGCCGACTGGTAACCTGTCCCGACACGTGAATACCAAAATAACTGACGGATAGATACGTTACATTTATGAATACATTTATTCGCATTACATATATTTTTATTCGCTTCGCGGCGTTTACCGCGGTTTTTCTTCTAAAGATATAACAACAATCGTAGTTAGTTAAGTTACTTCTTATATCATCAGCTATCTATCAGTGAAAGTCCCGTCAAAATCTGTCAAGCCGTTAGTGAGATTAGTCGGAACAAACAGACAGACAGAAAAAAGTTTTAATGATAGGTTTCTAAGAAAGTAGCGTATATCATCAACAGCCTATAACAGTCCACTGCTGGACACAGGCCTCTCCTTAGAAAGGAGGTTTTGGCCTACTATACCACGCTGGCCAGACGGGTTGGTAAAGGGTTTGTTTCAAGTTTTCCTTCTCTTGGCAGGGATGTTAGCTGTTTATTTTGTTCCTTTAGTCGCCTCTTACGACACCCATGAAATGAATAGGGGTGGTGACACTTTGTATTCTTAATCCGTCACCACACGGACTATTTCCCATCTATTTAGTGAAAAGATATTGATTTGAAGATACAAACAAACTTAAATTTTATTTCTTTGTACAGAAATGTCATCTGTTTTTGAGATATAAATAACTTTACTCTCCCAAATTATGTCGTAGGAGGTAAATCCTACATTAAATTATCTTTTGGGACTATGTAGGCACAACCGACATCAACGCCCATCTACGTCAGTTTAAGGAACTTTAATACTGAACCTTACACAATTCGTAACTTCTTTATTTAAAATCAAAATGTTGTAATTTTGTAATAGGGACGAGGGACGAGCCTGGAAATTAAGAATTCTAGCTTAGTTAATTTTTCATAGCTTAGTTACAGGAGGATCAAAGTTACAAGGAAAAAAGAATGAATCACGTGAAGGAGCAAGCCGACCATAAAAAAGCTTCCATGTTATTAATTACAAACATTTTGCACCGATATGAGTGTTCATAACGGGTTATTTACATTCCGTCTCCATACATAGACAAAATGAGGTTTGATATCAATAAAACTGTACGATGACTTTACCTATTGATTGTGTTCGCATATGTACACACTGGAACTGCAAATTAAAATTCACAACAATAATGAAGTGACACACACAAGAATTTTAGGCTTTAATTCTTCTTCATATATAGAAGGTTGTGTTCTATCAACCGCTTTTACTGATTCCTATTGCAATAAATCCACATGAAAAGTTGAAACTCGAATATTAAACAATCAAGAAGAGCTATTTATTTCCCTTCTGATTACCCAGCATCTGCTATACAAGAGAAATTTACTTCGATGCTATAACTTTGCCAAAATGACTCTGGTAAACCATATTTCCTATTCTATCTAGATCACAATACAAAGCTGGCAAGCTTTACTCCTTTGAGCTGTTTACACTATGACACACACGGTTCCAGCTACATGACATTTTGTAAAGTTCCATCACTACGTAAAATGTGTTAATCCGATAAGGGAAGCATTTACAGTTTTTTTTTAGATCCCAGGACACATTCGATCCTAGTGTAGCATCTTAGGATCAAACCCTGTTTCTGTATGTTTTTGAAACAATAAATGAAATTATTATTCTTACGTCGCAACTATCGCAATCGATAGAGGATTGTACTATGAAAATTTGCACAAATTATGTACAATATATATTGGTCTAAATCTTAAACTTTTTAAGGTTATATTCAAAGAAAAAAAAGTAATTTAAACCTCTTACGCAAATTAATATTTTACTCTTTAATGATCACTCTACTTAATAAAACACTTACTTGGAGGCTAGAGCGCGATCTTCTCGGCATCACGCCTACCACTTCTCCCTTCATAATTGATTCGATCACTGAAAAAGCAAAAGAGATTTAACAAGACAAATATTAGGTAAATTTATTTTCTGATAATTATATCTTATTATTATGTATTTTTAAATCTACCTGAGTAAGTACTTATTTAACAATTTTACCCATTGCATGAGGGAAGCTTAAATTATTGCTTAAAATAATGTTTCTTGCAAAAATGCATGATGTTACATATTTTATTATCTGTGGGATTGTTGAAAAATGAAATTTATTAACATATTCCCATATAACGTATATTATTACAAACAACAAGTAATGTGCCTGGTGTTGATGTAACGTACCTAAGTATTTTCCTACTATAATGCAAAGTCAATTACTAAGGTTTCAATCCAATTATCCAATTTGCAAACATCGGTTCCCTGTTTTAATACTTGTTACTACGATTATGTACTTAGTTGTCTCTTTGTTTATCTTTGATACTTAATTTTAATAGTCTGATCGTTATTTTAACTACTACTATCTCCTTTGATATAATAAATACCAAAATCAGGATCAGAAACACCTCTACTTTCAATTTTGTATTTACACGAGGTTTTTGAAACCCTCAAATGAAGAGCATTATAAAGCAATCAGTTGGTGTGCACGCCTCGAAGAGATCTCGGTTTCGATTTAAGGGGTGAACTGTGAATCATTGGCAAGATTTATGACGGTATTTCACGAGTTCGTATCTTTGAGAGCACATTATACCGTCGGTACCTGTTGTCATGAACATCTATGGTAATCGTTATTGGAAAGTCAGTGGCTTTAAATATAATGACAACTAATACAACCTTTGAATTCAGTTCGCCCTCAGGGTTACGGATTTCGGATGCCACTCCCTCCGTGGCAAAACTGAGATTCGGTTAAAACCGGGTGAACTAGTACCGACCCCAAATAATCTTAGTAATAATAAAATGTAGGAAGATGATGTAGTGGGTGGAACTAGGGAAACGACTGGACGGACATATTCTGTACATCCATATTACACAAGCCAGACAAACAAAGGGCACAACAGACAATTACATGAATACGAACAAGCCGACGTTGACGAGAAGTATCACCATTACAAAGACCTTGATAACGAGAGTAATTTAATTAATATATTGTTTTTATACGTGTGGGCTCGTCGAAATAGCTCTATGGGGATGTGGATTTAAATGTGACAACGCGCGAATGACGTCACTGATACTATCCTATCAAATTAAATTAAGGTTTACTTAAAACTCCGGGGTTTAATATAGACATAATGACAATAGTACAAATGCGACAGTAAATAAACAGGTACATAAATAAAAGTCAGGCCGCCGGAAGTGATCTTCTCGCTTTATTAATCGATAGACCTATTTAATAGTTCTCTGATCGATATACAAGACAATTTATCGGTTAATTGTGTTTATTGCTTTTCATGACTCGCACGTATGTATCTAAAAAGCGTGAGAAATAAATATTAATGCATACTGTAACAGTTCCATTGTTGTACAGATGACCGAAGACTGTTCAGTGCAGTGCACAGATTATGTAAGCGTAGCTATTGTTTCATGTACCCACACTATACTATTGTAATCAATCACGACGACCCTTTCAATCTCTGTTGGTAATAACATGATAAAGTGGGTCTCGGTTCTTTTTTTATCTTATATTCTGAAAAGCTCTATTTTGTAGCGTATTAATCAGAATGAAATTGAAATCGAGTATCCTTCAACGGCGAATAGTGCCAAAAATAACAGAATTTCATATAAATAGCAGTGACTTTCTTTGATGTGAACTCGGAGTTTGTTTTAATAACTGAAACGTTCACTTACACAGCAATTTTATTATAACTATGTCTGTACTTGAAGTAACAGATTACGATTAAGCGTAGTTTAATACACACATATTTGAATATCACACAGTTATTTGTTATTTAATATGCGTAAGTTATATATAGGGTTGCAGAAAACACCTGGTTTTTATCATCCGGGCTACGTCACCCCTATAACCGCGCTCCCTACCACATCCTCCCACGTTCATGCCTGATATTTTTCTTTACAAAAGCGATAGAAGTAATTTTACTCAGATAAATTTATACTCAATATAATTAATCATATTATTGACCTTGCTGACTAAACGTGCTTTGTTAGAAGCTCAATGTTTTTGAACGGATTTCATTGGCGTTCTAATAATAGCGAAGTTAATAATAACCGACATCAGTATTTAGTAATTATATGGAACGCGTGTATTCAAGCCTTATAGTATAATTTAATGTTAAAAGGTTGTTTACCTCCATCGCCGAGTAGTCTCATCTGTACCAGCGAAGGATCTTCACTGTGCTCCTCTAAAACTGTGTCATCCGTTACAGTCAACTCCTGGGAACAAAATGTAAATTTTATACAATAAAATTGTTATTCGACCGAGAGGATTATTAATTACAGGATATATTTATACTAAACAGAACCAGATATGGTAATGTAATTCACCTATGATGAGCTGACACCGTTATGTCTTTGGATCTCCGCCTCCGGCATAACCGTGGGAGTTAGTTATTATGTAGCTATAAGCGCCATCTAGTTATGAGAGCCCGTTCTAAAGTAGTGTGGGCGGTGATCGACTCGATTCAAGATAAAATTAGATTCTCTTTTAATAAATAATTGGAAATCGATATTAACATAGGAAAGTAAACCGGTATTAAACATATTTTTGTGTAATCGATTTTGTTTCTAACCTGTTTCAATGTTTTCATACAATAGAAGGTTTTAACATGGATAATAAAATAAATAAACGGAGTTCCAAAAATATAATAGGTGCTTATTTTAACCTTCCCTGCGGACAAAACAAATTGAATGTCTGAACCTTCTCTTTTGTTCCATAGGTAAAATACTCTTTCTTTGTCATTTTACTTATTTACAAGTGATTTTGTTAGTTTCTAAGCTAAGGATATTTTCACCTTCGTACCTCCTGGTAAACTATTTGCGTCTTTGTTCTTTACAACAAAACTTGCAAAGAAAAAACAAACATCTCGTACACAATGCCTGCTAAGAATAACTCATACATAGCGGATTTATTCTTTCACTTCTTTTTTTAGACAAGTAGGTACAAGTACTATAATAATATTTACTATTAACCGTTAGAGACTTTATAGCCAGTAGATCTAACATTTCATTAAAATTTTATTTGTTCGTGCTAATAGAACCTTGACCAGTGCAAATAAGATATTGCGACTTCATGATATATGGAATTTGTTTGATTCATGAACCCTTGATCACTTATTAGGTATGATAGCATCATTCTTGAAATGACTTTGCGTAATAAAATGGCGGTATCATTAAAATCCCTAAACAGAGTTTTAACTAAGATTTAATCAACTTAGCGCAGACTTCAAAGCTCATACGTACAATTTTTATTACCTCCTAAGGCAAAACACCCCTTATCATTATTGAATTAGATACCTATACATACATGGATACGTTGGTATCTGGAGTCGTTACAGGAAACTTAACTTTGTATTTAATGCTATCAATGTTTGTGAAATTTATTTGAAACAACTCATTTTAAAAAGCAGATAAAACAAGCAGTTTCCCAGGTGCTCTATCTCCATAAACAAACAGGATACCCTAAATTCTCATTTCAAGTTTCTCACGCCGGAGTGCGGTTACGTGGCGTAAACAAATACTTTTCTGTTTTACGTCGCTTTCATCGGATGAGTACAGGTGTTAGCGAATATAACCTTGAACAAACTTGTTAACATAGTTATTGAGAATTTCGTGGAAATCCAAATACATCTAGAACTTACTGGGAAATTCATTTATGTTATGTACCAATATATATATATGTGTTGTATACAAATCAACCATTGTAAGGCATATTGAATGTGTGAGTACACGTCCTCCAACATCGTAGGTAAGTCAGTATGGAATGTTATTCATACTACAGAAAGAAATTAATAACATGATGAAATCAACGTAGAACCTTTTGTTTTCTACTTACCATTTATCACTATGATTTATATAAACTCTTAGTATTATTAGAATATACTAAAAGGACACCATTCTGGCTGGTAGTCGGGGGGGTTAAATCTCTTAAAGTTTTCTTGTTTTAAGAAGCCATTGTTGACCATTTTGTTTTATTTATATATTTATGAGCCATATTCAATAATAATCAGTCTTTTGCGAGTAAATCAGTACTACCAATACAGAATAAATATATATCTCCATAGACAAACGTGTATCTCTCTAAAAGTGGGAGAGTCAAGCTCCATATGACTTAGATCTTAAACGAAACGGTGGTAATTGGATATTTCATAAATTGAGGGAATACCGTTATAACATTTTTGTGTGTCTTACTGCTTTACCTTATTGACCGTCATTTGAAATCTTGGCACCCAGGCAAGGATATTATAGTGTCCATACCATAGTGAAAAAAGCACATTCTCTATAATTAAAAAAATTGCTCGACCTTCATCTATGAAAAAAACTGTTACAATCAAAACATACTCAATTGAAAACTAAATTGGCTGCTTATTTAAAGGTCGATTCTCTATTATAAATTCTCATTTACTTTGAAAATTAATATAGCATAGGGAGCTGATTAAATTTGTAACATAAATTCTTATAGTGGACAAAAATAACTAAGTACTACTTTAAAACTTATATAAAATACATTGAAAATTTAGAAAGAAATAACTATGATCTTTAGCAATTTGGTTACTTTAGTACAGGTTTTATCTAGTTTGGGATTAGACGACCGCATGTGAGGTCTGTGAGGATATTATTATTATTAAAAAGTTCTCGTTGCCATCTACACGTATAAACGTAAAGAATTCAGTATTTTATATTATTTCGTTCGTTCTTATTAGCAAAAAATAAGTACAAAGAACACTCAACGTATATAACGTAATTTGGGGTTAAATATTAATTCCAAATTAATACGTACTGAAGTAAAATACATAATAAAATATGAATGAGAATGTGAGTACTTTAGTATTCGTACGTATTCAAATATTTATTTATTAGTCAGTTTAAAATAAAAAGTTACACTTAGCCGCTCGTCAAAAGAAGCAATAAACAAATCGAGTAGCCGATAAACATGTCGGTGTTTAGAGACAAAGTTAAATACAAACTTACGAGAAACAAAGAGAAAAGTTTAAGAAAGTAACTTGGGAAACTGGGAAAGGGGAGGGAAGGGGGTTATTCAAAACTTCGACGTCTCGGACCAGCCAGTTATACGAGGCTCGCGAAGTTTTCCACTCTCTAATTCGCAGTATAAATTTGTTTAACGTCTCAACTTCTTAACTGTAATTACTTAGCAAAGTTCAAGATAGATTGAAGTACTCAGAAACTCTGACAGCGACTCTGTCAAGAGTTTGATGAGTTATTGTAATAATTGTAGTTTACAGTTCGCAATCACCTACCCAAGTTTTAATACTTTTGAGCAAAGGCAACTTAAAGTCGTACACTTATGCAACTGCTTAACTTTGTCCCGCAATCTACTCTTCTTAACATTTATTTTCAGGCAGACGTGGCTCTTTCCCGCAAAGTTAAATTAATCTTGAATAATAAATTCAAACTCTGACGCTATCTTTTAATTCAATTAGTGGAAAATGTATTAATTTCTAAAAGTATCTAAGGACTAATCTTCTAAGTTATTGCGTTGTCTACTGTATAGAGCGCCGTTATATCTATAGTTAGGTATTATACTTATGGCAGTTATGGCATAACGAAATAACGCAAAAGGAAATAACATGAACAGATTGAAATTTTTATCTACATAGGATTTTTAAGAGATTTAATATTGTTTTGTTTAATTATAAATTACTAAACGTGTATCGTCTACGGTTCAAATAAGAAAAAACATTAGTGAAATGTATTTTTTGTTGTTGAGAAAAACTGACTCTATTAGGGTTAACAGTGATAATCCTTTTACTTGATGCTAATAGATAGTCTGCGTTCCCAGCAGGTAATGCTAGTTAATACTACCAGCATAATACAGCCGCTTAGAAAAAACAAATTAGATATCGAGTTGAAATGTTATTGTAACCGTGACTTGTGTACGTGGGAATCAGAGCAAACGGAATTTATTATTGCATGCATATGTATGCCTTAATGGTCACGAAATCTAGTCTAGTGCTCTTATTATTCTAGCACTTTTAATTAATTACATTAACCGTTGGTTGCAATTAATTATAATTTAATGACGTATTTTTATAACTTTTGTTATTATAAGCTATTGCCACGGTGTTGCACAGAGACTCTTCAATCACTTTTCTACGAAATGTATTTTGTACTAGTTTTTTATTGATTCTTTCAACTCATATAACTTTTTAATTTGTCACACAGAAATGTTAAGTGCAATTTATTACAATATATAAGTGGCAATGGCATCCCAATCAATCAAACCACTTCTGAGATTATCGCGCACAAACAAACAGAATTTTTTTCTTAAACTTCTGTTACTTTAATAAAGCCCCCCCTCGTTAGTTTTTCTTCCATGTCTTTAATGTACAAACATCAACTTCTATTATTATATATGTACTGTACAGTCTCTATGTTACATAAAAACGTTCTTCAAATCAAATCAAATCAAACCATGTTATTTCAAGTAAACCATACAACGGCACTTTTGAAAGTAGTCAGTCGTGAAGCTAATCGTCTGTGTTTCCTAATTCGTGAATCCTAAAACACAAATACGTTTATTTAAAAGGCGAAAAATAAATAACTTTTACTCCATCACAAAATAGATTAAAAACAATTTTCAATTACTTAACAATGAATACCAACATAAAATGTACCGTTTGGTACAACATAACTTCGACATTTCCTGTTCTCAAACGAGAGATGAAAGAAAAACAATGAAGTGTTTCAATAACGCAAAACAACAAAGTTTGTTTATTGAAGTTAGCAAAGGGGTGAAAGGAGGTGGTAAGGGGTGAAAGGAGGGCGAACACGAGTTACCCCACTCACGGTGCTTTGTATATATCGTCTTGTTAAACATTATAAATAAGTACCCTGAATACGTGATGGATTCTGTGTGTATAAGCTGATTATACAAGGATTGAGATTAATAGCCAAATAACGAACGGAAAGTTATGTTTGAATAATTAAAGACATGTTGTAATAAAATATTAATAGGCATAGAAAAACATACATATACAATTAAAGGTTCCTTTTATAATTATTGTGATCAATAGAGATATAAATAACGAAATGATGGGTTGATTGCATCTGTCTGTCGTTTTAAATCATATAATGGACCTCTCCATAAGAAGAAGAAACTTTTTCTTGTAAAAAACAATTTTTTATACGAATATCATCTAACAGGAAATCAATCGTGCTTTCCATCAGACAGAGTAGAACCTTTTTGGCAGATTGTAATAGCTGCCAAAATGGCAATTTAAAAATACATTGATAAACAAATTTTAACACTTTAGAAAACGAACGAAGATAAATCGTTCAGAAATTAATGTTATGTTGATTAATAAGTGGCGTAAGTGAGTTTGCATATTATGTTATGTAAAGATATCGCAGTGTTCAAGTAAAACCTGTTCAGTCTAGAAACTTGCTTCGACTTGGGAGGTCATCAATTTTACTATCTAGTATGGTATGTCAATAAAATGTCATAGTAATTACTAATGTTAAAAAAATGGCTTACTTTACAGGTATAAAATGTGCTTAATGTACCCAGCATAACCTTGTACCGCATTTATATGTAGGTATGAACACTACAATACATTATGTATTATGTAAGACTAACAAGCTAGCTTGTTGGCTTGACCTTGATGAATGATATATAATCGAAATGCTTGTAGTAATTTAATAAGGATTACTTATTTACATTTACAATTCTATGCTTTACTTGAGTGAAAACACGGCTCTCAATCCAGACACGTGAGTATAATATAAAGATTTGTAAGCCAATTACCGCCCTAAATCTATTGTACTTCGATACAGTCAATCAATTCCTTATCAAATTTACTAATTAACTTCTTCAGCCTATTGCAGATCACTGTTGAACGTAGGCCTCTCCCATTGCACTTAAAATTAACTTGTATTTCTATAATTATTTAATAAAGTGCAACCATTTATCTCACATGCCCATAACTTATTGAGTTGCAGTTTCATTTTATATTAATATTAATAAATTCATTATCACAAGCTCACTAAAATGTTACTAAAATTCACTTAAATCTCAGACTATATTACTCAACTATTTATGGGTTATGTAATATCCTATTCACAGACGATTAATCGAGTTTTATTTGAATGTTATATTAATGACGATACAATATTGCTAAACCGGTTTTATTGTGAAACAAAAAAACGGGTTCACCATATAAGATTAATAACTCTTTTAGAAAACGGTGGCAGAAACCAGTGTTTGTGAAAGTTTCCAACTATCTCAATAACAAATCTTACAGACAACTTTTACTACAGGGCTACAGATTTGAACTTTAACTTTAACATATATCAAGTACAAAATCCACACCGTTATATTAAGTTCCTAATAGACGTTTCTTTTAATATCCTTTAATTAAATCTAAAAGCAAATCAAAGACTTTAAAAATGGATGAAATCGAATTACAACGTAGTTTGAAAACTTTGTAGTACATATTAGAAAACCAATTAATGTTATGAAGATACGTTTTGTACCGAAAAATTAAATAAAAAAGGTTTTCCATGGTAACTATCAGTTACAGCTAAACTACCTATCTAAGAATTTCTTATTTTTTTTAATTGCACAAAAAAAACATGCTGATTATTTTCAATCCATTGCTAAGAAAGAGGATGTTGTCAGCACGATTTTACTATTCTACATGCTCCATAATAATAAGAACTTTAAGTGCCTTTGAAGGTATACTTTCTGTTGGATATGATCGAAATTTGAACAATAAGATGTAAAATACAACATTTGTGATGTGCACCTAGAAGTCGGATAATTTTTTTTAACAGTATAAACCTACTTATTGGATCCACTCAATCTATCCTAAATCGTCTTCAGATCACATAGATCCCAACATTTAATTAAATCGCCATCAACAGATTTATATCGCCGCTCTGAAAGTAAATTGCGATCGTTGTTTTACTAACTCCTTGTAATTGGATACATGTGGAAAGTTCTGGATGCCATATACATTAAAGGTAACAGGTTCTCATGTATTAATCGAGTAACGAACACCGTATGCAGGTTGTTCGGTTACTTACAAGTGCCCTTATAAATTGTGCCTCGTTGTCGGATGCCAACGCGTTCAATAAACCAGAACTGGTTCTATTCAGAGCTTCCCGCTTCGAATTATCTTGTAGACTTACTGTACAGTTACTCCCCCAACAAGTATTTAATTATTTTAGGATATTCTAAGAATCCTCCGTATCGTTACTAAAGCAAATAAGCCATTGTTTGCGTAGAGACTAGTGACTAACGTAAGTAGACGAGAAGTAGAGTAAACGAGCTGAGTTGATAATTTTAACAAATGGGTTAACTAAAGCGACCTGTTTTACTATTATACCGTTGTACAACTTTTATTATTTGATAGGTAGGTAACATAAACTCCCTTATTTTATTATGTACTTACTGGCTCGAATTTCAATATATTTGGACAATAGAAGATAAATTTACGAATATACTCAGAGGATGAACAACACAAAAGCTTGTTTTCGATCCACAGTTAACTTACATTAACATTATCTTTATTGTAAACAAGTGGATATTGTATCGAAAATGTATCGTTTTATTTATAAAAATGTATCGAACACTTAAATATTTTGTATTATAAATTTCGCGATCTTTTATATGATTTGGATAAAGAACTCTTCCTATATTGAAATTTGAGAAGCTTTTTTTTTGTATTTTATCAACTAATACTTTTATTTTTAAAAATATGAAACATCATCGTGAATAGTCCATAGTTAACCACGGCTGGACAATGGCTTCTCTTCATATTATGAGTTTTGGCCTACTATATCAGATTTAGTACGTAAATTCCAAAACATTTCATGATAACTCTAAGAATTTATTAAAGGCTAATTTCCTATTAAAACGCCTTAAGGTTCATCTCCAGGCTACATTAAAATTCGAGGGATATTATACTAAAATTAACCATATATATGGCATAGAGTAATACCTACCTCCTATCATATTAAATCTGATCATAAGAATCTTCAAACCGCTATTACCGTTAAAGCTAATGTAATATACGTTCTCTAAATACCATTTTATATGTTTTCCTGTTGTAAATGAGAATACATAAATAAGCGCTTCTAGGCAAGCAATTGTAAATCAGCTGTAAAGTGTATAAACTCGTTAGATGTTTTTATTACTACGCTTAGTTTAAGCTATAGTGGTACGCAGATCAAGAATATGATAGATTTTTATTTACAAAATAATTGATTGAGCCATCATAAATAAGGTACTCGTATTTATTGTAAAAGTTTAGGCTTTTACACCTGTAGCGACAACTGCTTTTTTTTTGTTCAGAGAGGCATACCTCTACCTCACTGAGGTATTGAAATTATCACGAAAGTACAAGTAACATTATTAATGATAAAGTCAGTGTGTTCCTATTTCACGCATTCATGCCTAATCCTATTTAAAAAATCTTAAAATAATACTCACTCCAGTATGTTCATTGACTCCAACGATGACGGCGGTATACCACTGTGTGGCGCCTAGAACCCTGTATACTTGAGCTCGGCAACCACCGAGAACGGACGGTGTCGTTGTTAGAATACGCTGACCATCTTGTATTGTCCGCCATTCTGCTGCCTCAGAGGATAAAGAAGAAATAATAGTGCTGTCCAATCCAGCCTCTGAACCCGCGAGACGAGCGTCCCATTCCTGTAAAAAAGTGCTAGTATTATTGATAGCTAATATCATGCGTCAGAGGTAAAATAATTAGTAATGTAAATAGTAATTCTTAAATCTTAGCCAGTAACATATTTAATTTATTTATACTATACTTTACTAAATCAAAGTCCAAAAAAGATTTACTTAAATTAAAGACAGTAGTTACACTGAATAGAAATACCTATATAAAATTTAAGACCTACTTGAAATAATTGAGCGTTTAAAATACTACCCCTATAAACCTCGTTTAACCCGACTACGATACCATTTTAATAAAATTTCTATGGTCTATGTCGTCCGCGCCATTATTACGAATCTGTTGACATCTAGGGTAAACTATACTATTGTTGGCATCTCATCAGTCATTGGCACTTTGCATTTTAAACACAAATATTAAGAATTGCTCTAACAAAAAATTCATGGAAATCTGTTTTTCAAATTCTGCCATGTCGACATTATGTGAGTCAAACTGAATCTTTTTAAAATGTATCCTGACAACACGTAAAAAGAAATCATAACGCGGGCTACTCGCACCGGTGATTGTCACCGCCGCTTTCTAATAAGATCCAAGAAGGCACAAGGTAAGATTACATTATAATAGCTTTTATTTCGAGTTTATCATGAATTTGATGTTGTGAATAGTGTTAATATGTTTTGTTTTGAGTTAAATTATCGTTTAGAGTGTATTTTTTCACATTATATCCATTATAAGCCAATGACTGATTGCTATCTGATAATAACTGTACTTTTGATGCCAATCACTGTACTTTTCGGAACATTTTTAAATTTCATTAATTTTTATTTATTAAACTGTGTTTATCTAAATGAATGTGTTTTTATTTCTAAATTAATAAATTATTAAAACGTTTTATGAAGATTAAATTAGAATCTGACATCTAGTTTAATTTTTAAAAACAAATCTTGGCTAGATAGCCTTAAGGTGCCAATCATTATACAGTTTACCCTAATTCATTTTAAACGGTTCTGAAGTTTAGGAACTCCGATGGAACATACAAATAAACGTATACTGTCAAAACTATTTACCTTTTGACTTCGCAGTTGTCGGGTAAAACTGTGTGTGTCTCAGAAGAGAAAATTCTAGACTTTCCTTTGTTTTCCAGACTACTCCTGCCTACCTATTACTTGAGAGCTTAACATTACTTAGATATAAGCTCCAAGCAGTCGAGTCTTGGTTGTTTTACCCAAACCCCTATTCAACGAGAAATTACATAAGCAAGCTCTCACAAGTACTAGCCGAATTGAATGAGGCACAAGTATCCGAAGGTACTTAGCTATAAAAACATTTTCTGTGAAAACGGATAAAATTTATTTATTGTTAATAAGAAGACCTGTACCGCATATCCAATTCGTGGCACTCCTTTGTTACAACCACTAGACGAGATATCCAATTGGGTCTATATTGGAATAGGACTCATTGTTTGTCCTCCGACATTGGTTAGAAAACAATAATACGAAGTAACTCTAAGAAAATAGTCTGTATTTATATAATTTAGGTTCCTACCTTTATTGACACTACTAATGGTATTTCATTATAATAGGTTAGGGTATTTAATTTCAGTATAATTAAAAGTGATCCAGAGCATCCGTTAGTAACCGCAGATATCTGAAGGAGAAAAAGAGCTGTATCCGGATACAAACCTGTTAGTTTCTGTCTTTTAAAATTAAATATTTAAATGTTTATCGCAGAGACATACTGTTAATATTATTAATGTTATCAACAGCAGTGTATCAAAACAGTAAACCGTTTAAAGAACGCGTCTTTCAAAGAGTAATTATTATTATTAAAGGTTTAACATTTGTTACTAATCTTTCAAGAATTGTTCTATTAATGACGCTCGTCGACACCAAAACACAAGAGTTTGGTATTCGTTCACTAATGAATCCGTATTTATATTCGTATCTTACCGCATTCATAAAATTTATTAGACACAACCCTAATACAAGATAATATTCGTGCATATATTTGCAGACTCGTTTAAGCAACGTGAGAAACTGTTTTAACTTAGATCACAATCTGTATTTAATATTAATAAATTCAGTGCATTGATAGTTGGTACTACGACCTCGTATCACATGTAAACATTGTGCCCCACATTGAGGTACACCTCCACAAATCAACATTAGTTACTTGCCCACGTATATCGTGTTAAGTGCAGTAATAATTCACCGTTCACACACATACATGCACTTATCCATATGTGGACATTGGAGTTACGTGTACACGTTTGCACCTAGTATTTATGTCAATGTTACTATACACACACATTGATGGAAAACACACACCTGTTTCAGTGTATTGCATACAAGCCTTTGCCCGGCGACACACGTATCCGGTGCGTTGAACCCGCCCCTCCCCCCACACCTCCAGCCAGGCCTCCCCACATACGGCTGTTATATCTACTTGTAGATCTACTGTATCCGCCTGTTTGCTAACTAACGCTATTGGACCATTCAGGGTCACCGGTATTTGTGTAGACAGCTTGCTTGAAAGTATTTAAATGTGGCACCTCAATGAATTTTAACAAGAAATACGACTAAGACAATAAACCTACAATTGCGTAATTACAAATGTAAAGGATACAAAAAGTATCTTCGTGATATGGTGTACCTAACACTTTTTAGGCTTAATAAGTAAGTATAATAAACATTTTTTAAACCATAGAAATGTTTCATAATTGCATGAAAGTTTATTTCTTCACCTTTTTTATTAACACCTTATTGCTGTCGTGTTCCGTCGATGTCGCTAATAGCGATACTTAACCCTGAATATACACGCAATCAACAGGTATCTAACAGGTCGACACAATGAGTAAAAAACCAATTGGTGAATATTTAATATACCAATAATATATTCATTTTGCGTCCAACTCGAATGAGATCTCCAATGACCGCCGAAAAACGATTAAGTAATTTCACGGCCAAATCAATTTTATTAACAATAATAATGTTGAATTTAGCCACGTAGTGAACGTAACCGGTAAATATTTGCCCAGTCACGCATTGATGAGCGTCGCTGAGCCTGTGACTCAGCGGTTACACAACAACGCCTACATCCATTTCTGTTTATTTTGCTCGGCGCTCTACTTGGAGAGATTACGTCGTGATTAATACCGAACCGTGGCCGAGGATCAGGAAACAGATTATGCTCGTTCTAACGAGAAACAAAGTAATGAATATTAATACTTAGATTTAAGGTTATGGTGAATTTTAAAATCATCGTAAATGATTAAAAATTATCGAGTAAATGTTTGGAAGTAGTCTGTGTTTCTTTACGTGTATATAGTGCACTTCTCCGCGGTTCAATTTATCTCTATACCAAAATTCATCCATATCTGTTCAGCGGTTTAAGCGTGAAAGCGTAACAAACATATAGACAAAGTTACTTTCGAATTTATTAAATTAGTGTGTATATACTCTTTAAGAGCAAAACCAAAAAAGTAAGTTGAAAGGCGAAAGTTCACTTTATAAGCTCTTGACTGACACCGGGCGTAATGCCAATATTTAAAACAAATGTTCTTCTGGAACTTTTACTTCACTTTAAAAGAGATCATAAAATGCATAGATTTTTTATCTTCTTGTTAGTATAACTAAATCGTGGGTGAACTAAATACATATATTACTTACACGACCCCTTATCAATAGCAATCTCGACAAATTTAGTTTCAAAGATGAAATCATCAAGAGATATCGCAAACTTAAATGCACAAGTTTTCGATTAAACCCTCTAAGTATAACAGAAGAGTTAGGATTACGAATCAGGAAGCCATTAAAGCTGGCACACATTCGCACACTCCCGCGGCTCTCATTCAATTTCCTGCTAACGTTGACTCCACCCTCACTAGTAACGCAACTGTCGATAACAGTTTTAGATACCGTAGCTGTATTTCAATATGCAACAATGCGGTCACCCTTAAAGCCCTGAATGACAGATGATAAATTATTTTTATTTTTGCAAGTAAATGTTTTACAGATATTTTACACTCCACCAAGCACATGCTAGTAAATGTGAAGCAAGTTATTTATTTAATTAAATTTTACTAACCGTTATTCACACCAAATACTTCCTTTATTTGTAATATCTGTATCAACAAACTTATCTATCATTTAGAAGAATAAATGTCTTATATCAAAAACCACATAAAAATAAATATTCTTAAAACAATAAACACTGATATCGGCAGTTGCGAACCTAAAACATCAAACCATAATCGTCTCACTGCTGGTTTCGGGTCGCCTCACAGGAGAGGGTTAAGAAAAGAAAGGTCCACACTGGATAAGTATTGGTTGGGGACTTTCAAGAAAACGTACATTATGTACTTTCAACATAACATCCAACTACTCACAATACCTTTCTTAATGTTTGTACATTATCTACTCGTAACAACATCTAGGCAGCAAATAAGGCTCGTAATAGACCGAGGTAATTCTAACAGCCTATAATTTAGTGAAGCGATACCATCCACGTCGTAAGTAGATACTCCAACATAATGTATTGAAACTAGCTTCCTGCAGCTTCGTTCGATACGAAGACCACCTTTGCGTAATTCAAATGCTATTGCAGTTTATCTACATCGTTATACATGCATACAAAGTACCGCATTGTAATGGTATTTAAATTTTGAAACACGTAGAACATCTGTCTCATCCCTAAAGTCCGTCAGAAACTGAATAGGCACCGATAACAACTTATTGTCACTATGTCGTATTACTACAACAACAAAAACGAGTAGCACCACGGGACGAAGCTTTTGATGCAAGTAACATTTATACTTTTATATTAAGCATTTATTGAATAATAATTTATAACTTGAAATTACAAACAGTTCAATTTTATTTATTTGTTTATATCAGATATAGATTTCATATTAAATATTACAGACTACTACATTACAGACTGTTCATTAAGTTATCATCGCAGATAACGGTAGTTAGATATCATTAACATAGCAATTAACATTCACTTTTAAAGTCAATGGGTTCTGCAGAAGTAGACGACTCTGGAGGTGATGCAATCGGATTGGTCGCAGAAGCACTTTTATTGTTACCATATACTGAATGAGTCACTGACGGCATATATCCCGAATGGAGTAAATATTCTTCCTCATCAGATACAATATTAAATATTGCCCTTTTCATTTTATGACGACTTAATGCTGGCATGTTTTTAGTCATTGCGTACATGGTATTAAAAAAATGACGCATATCGTTATCTTCAAAATTATTATAAGATTTGTTGCTTGAACTCATTTCATAACTATTAACCCTGTTAGCAGCGGAAGTCCTTGAGCCATGTTCTGTTGCAACCATTTCTTGAGGTGATGCTAATTGAGGTATATGGGGTTGAGACTCAAATGGAAGTAGCAATTCTGGTGATGTTACTTCGATCGATCTACTAGGACTTGTTTTTATGTTTTGAAGAGATTCTTCTGTTTCTAACGTTCCACTCTGTTCACCATCTGTTTCAAACTCACTATCGGGATAGTTATTCCCATCTTCCGTCTGATTAGAGTGTTCTACGGATGTATACCCTGATGTGGTTCGGGTCATATGGGATAGCAAAAACTCCATTTGTTTTTCATATTTCCACTTTTTTGGAATAAATCCAGAACCACTTTTAATAACTTTGCATTTTCTCCTTATTGCGTCCCGGTGACAATTACGGAGCTTTAACCACGCATTTTTCGCAGCATTTCCTGTAAAGAAAATGTCTTTCAATAATATTTTAAAATTGGACTCTTTAAAAGCAACAGATTAATTGAGCTTCCTTAGTCGTCTACCTCTGTGTCTAGGTCTGTATCTGTGAACTAGACCTTCTTTTAAAATATTTATAAATTATGGTAATATTAACAATAAAAATAAATTAATTTAAAATAACATAATACATATTATCAACGATTTATTTGATTTACCGCTGTACTAATGACGATGACATAAATAATATTTATTGGGAAAACTACTCAAGGGCAAAATACGGAACAACTTTTCACAATCTTTTCAAAAAGTACAATAATATACTTTTTTTTAAATAGTATTTTTTTTCTGAGAAATTAAAAAAAATGTAAAAATATGAAAAGATCTATACTTGACTAATGTCAGCCTATGTTGTCGTCGTCATGAAACATCATACTCATACAGGACCTCATAAATAAGTTGGACTATAACAACGATTTTACTTAATACTACAATAAGGTTTAAAATAGTGCGATATTATTGCCAGCCTTGCTGTATCGCTTTTGTTCAACGTATACACACTAACCAATAACAAAAAAATATTACTCACCGTTCGTGTACTGTGTTTCCTTAGCAATTTTCGTCCATATTGATTGTTTTAGAGCTCTATTACAATAGTCTGGATGTTCGCAATCATACAAACAAGGTTCACTACGCACTAAGTCAATCATCATGATATTCATTTTCGATGCTAAACTATACTGACACGTAGTAGCCTGATCACGTCGCGCAGACATTTGTGCCGCAGTGCAGTAAAGCGAGGTACAGAGCAGGGCAGACGTATATTTGCGTCTCGCACGCGTCACACGTTCTTGTACTATGTATTTGTTATAGACGCAGACTATACAATACTACTTAGAGACTGGTTACCGTGCTTATACTGTGCATAAAGTGTTTGCTAAAAGCAAAATTAAGGAAATAGTTTATTTTATTGTAATTAGGTGCATATTTAGTAATAATTAATATTCATTCATCTTCCAAGACTTTATTAATATCAAGATTATTTGGGGTCGGCTGATTACTGGTTTTCCCTGAATACAAATTTTTACACGGTGCAACTGGCAGCTGACCTCCGCAACCCTGACAGTGAACTGAATTCGAAGTTTGAAGTAGTTATTATAGGTCACTGACTGTTCCCAATAACAATTGTCATACATGCCCATGATAATATAACATGTTACAAGGGCGTGACCACCGCCAATCTTCCATACACCGGGATGTGATAGAAGAACCCAACAACACTTGACTACCCCAGATCTTTTAATCGGCATTCGCGTACGCTAACCGCGAGACGAACGAAACAATTAGTAATATTCCATGAATTCATTATAATATTTATTCTAAGCATTTTTGTTTACAGTATGATTAAATTTTGATTGATTCAATTTTGTATTGTATTTAAATTCTTCAAAGTACTAACCTTACAGTAGTTAAAATAATGTTCAGAATTGGTTACCTAGTTTTAACAAGAATTACATGTAAGTTAGTGTTGAAATAGTTTTTTTATTTGGCAGGCAGTGATAAAGACAAATTGACAACCAATTTTAAAGATCAGAAAAAAATACTTCATTTAGATAAATACCAACACCATGACAATTTATTTCGCTATAAGTAGTATACTTAACTATAGGTTATGATGTACTCATAAACTGGGTGTCTTTATGATAACTCTGGTCACGAACGCCTAAATTAGTGCGAGCCTGTATGTTAGACGTTACCTAGTTTCTTCTGCTTCCAAATTTAAATATATCTTAAATGTGTACTCAACTTAAAACCAAATCAAAACTAGTAGATTAAGATATTTCTTCCTTACTTCACAAAAACTTAAAGCAGGTTTCGTTATAGTGTTAACGAGTGCAATGATAAAAATCAAATGTGTAAAAAGATACATAGATACATTTAGAGTTGGGATACAGAAAAAAGGTATCTTGTTTCACAATAGTGAAAAAATTAATTAAAAAATCGGGTGCAATATGTAAAAGAATAACATTTGACTTAATTTTAAGGAAAAAAATGTTTAGAGATTGTCGCCATTTCACCGTGTATTAAAATCTAAATATTGATAAAAGCAAGGTATCATGATTATGGAGCAAGTAAAAGGCGATGTTCTAAGAATTTCAATTTTTTATTTTCAAGTGTTCTTTACTTTATTTAAAACAAAATTTGAAAATTTGACACCATAGTCTAATTATTGCAAAATATTTTCTATTTTATCAAGAGTTTTTTAATAAATGAAATTGTCTGTTTGTAATTTCAAATTAACAACGTTTTAGTAATTTAAAAAAAATGTCAATACGTCTGTTTGTTA
Source organism: Phragmatobia fuliginosa (assembly GCA_932526445.1). Classification (NCBI taxonomy): domain Eukaryota; kingdom Metazoa; phylum Arthropoda; class Insecta; order Lepidoptera; family Erebidae; genus Phragmatobia; species Phragmatobia fuliginosa. The sequence continues at coordinate 14,522,647 of OW052070.1, read as the reverse complement.
CGCCTAATTTCTGGAACCGCTTTACTGATTTTCATGGAACTTTCACTTGAAAATAGCTGGTGATAAAAGAAGTAACTTATTTTACCTTTGTCTCTTTCCAACAACAACTGCGGGTAGGACCGCGGGTCTTAGCTAGTTTGTTTGACTTTCTTTAAAGATTTGATACACAATTTAATTTTATTACAAAGCTTCTTTGTTATCGTTATCATTCCAATAGCTACAGATGTTAGCACGCATATTCAGTTTTCAGAAACAAATTCACAATTGTTCAAATGTTAGCCATCAGTGTAAACAAAGAACAAAGACCAGAACACAATCAAATATTGCAAAAAATACTGGCTGAATATGTACGCACTTGAAACAGGGTTGTTTTATTGCCCTCTCTGAAAGTACTCGGATTGGTTGACTCATAGATGCAGAGTTACCTAGGCAATGGCATTTTTCAATACATTTTTTTATGAATCGTCTGTTATACTCCCTTTGATAAGGAGGATGTTAACAGTATAGACATACCAAAAACATGAATTGAGAATATTTGTTGTTGCTAGTCTTTTGTAGATTTTAATACTAGCAGCATCAGCTATTTTTTACGCTATCACGGCTAAACCGCTGATCCGATTTTGATGAGTTTAGTTATAGAGATAGATTCGACATGAGTTACTTTCTATCGCGATAACCAACATAAACGAGTATGGAATTTGTGTCTAGATATATTTTTTATGTGTGCAATTCTTCACTTATTCATTTCTTGATTTGATTGCACTGCAATTGTAACTGTAAAGGACCAAAAACCTGGTTTACAAAAAATACATAAAAAATTATTAACGCATGAGTTCGAACGATGAGGACTAACAATGTAAACAAAATTGCTTATTGTTCTAAGTTTAACTTTGGTGAACAATGGCTACTTACAATTTAAATTTATTCTATTCCAAGTCATACGTTATTTTAAGAGGCAAATAAATTTATGTTATTTTCCTTTTTGTTTATAAGAATGTAAATATCTACTTAGAAAGTTATAATAAATTAATGTAATTAATATACTATGACAGTTTAAATTAAATACAAAACACTAAAGCTCTTTGCAAAATGTCTACGAATCTTACAGAAAAGTAAAAGTATGTCATTCTATTGATCTGTAAGCATTTAAAGACAAATATACACACGTATCCATATTGTTTGACTTTGAAAGTGATTAGCAGAGTTTTTTTATTATTAACGCTATGGTTGCAAACCAACACCTAATTTAATAGAACCTATGAACGCTCACAACATCACTTTATGTTTACTTATTTCTATTCAGTACTTGCCAATTCGTCAAAGCTCCCCAGCACGCTAAAGCTGATGCACAGAGAATATTTTGCTCATAAAACCTGCCCTACATTGAGGCGTATCGTAGTCAATAAATTAAATAGCAACGTTTAGTTACAAAGATCCGTCACTCAGCGTTCCTTAGCTATTGATGTCCTTTATAAAATACGAGCACGATCAAAGTAACATTGTCTCGTGTCTAACACACGCCTACAACCTCTTTCCAATGGTTGAGCCCCTACGTGGGGTGGGTGGGATCGGACAGTTGAGTAAGCCAACTGAAACAAACTTTACTCGTTTAAATTTTGCGGAGAACAGTTTCTGAGTTGAGTTGCGTGCATGTTGAAGTTAAGAAACTCGCGATAAACTTTCATTGGCGGTTGGCTAATTGAGTTTTTTCAATTAAAAATATTTTACGTCAAGTTTTCATGATTTAATTATACATTTTTACGGTATGACGACCAAATTGCCAAATTATACAGTTGCGCAATAAAATTATTCATATTTTATTTGGCTCTCCCTGTGGTAATTAAAACTTAATATCGCTTTGTTTTTACTATATCGTGGGATAATAAAAATATTATAAGATTCTTTGTATCATTAGGTACTTTAAATGTTGTTTGTACTCAGTCATTCTATGCAGTCTAGATTATTTTTACGATAAATTGTATGTCCCAAGAAGTCGCACAGCAATATCAATAACATCAGTAGTCAAGGCAATAGGAAGTTACATAATACAAGTTGTTCTCGACTCGTTCCACTGACTGAACAAAGCAAGCATCTTTATCCCAAATACTACAGATTACATCTAGTCTAGTTTACATTTGTTCATAATAACGTAAAACTCACCAACTTGTATTAATTTTTGTAACCATACTTTCGATAAAAATAATTATTTCACATAATTAAAAATGAAAGATCTTAAAATATGAGAAACGACTAATTCCCAGTTAAATAAGAATTGTTAATAAGTAAAATGTCAAAGACAAAAAAAATACTGAAGATCACGGTTCGTTGGCGATGAAAGGAAATTTAACATTAATGAACATCCCTTTTCGTAATAATATTCTGCCTAATAGCACTGAACCGTTTTGCATGTTTTGCTCTACACAAATAAATTACTTTTCAGCGAACCTTGGACGCAATAACATCTTGACTTTTAAACATTCCAGTCGTTATATCATTATATAAATTAATGTAATATAGCTTATGTTTAGACTAACATATGAATTCCGGTGAAAGTAAAATAATCTATGCAGATATTTTAATCAGCACGTGAACTTCAAATTGGAACTAGAAAATCAACAAATCAAAGAGTTATCTAAGTGATGAAATTGCAAACCAAAAATGAGATTGGCTTTGCTGCTAGCGGCCGATCAATCATAATATTTCCACGGGCACGAGGCGGCCGGAGCTAACCGAAAATAGCACGGCTGTCGGCTACACCACCATCCACCACCTGGCTCAGAATATGTATATAATAAAGGGGAGGCGGGTGGCCGGGCGTGGAAAATCAATAAAGCGGGCGGCGAGCATCAAAACATACCCCTCCCCGCTGGCCAGATCACCTCCCGTTTCCACCCTGCACCCCTGCGAGCCCCCGTCTCCCGGGGAAACCCTCCCCATGTTTGGCAGACACCGTCCTTGATCTCCCTACTTTTGCTCAGCTAGCAAGTTTGGATAAACATTCGTATCGTCTCAGTGAAAATTGGGTCATTTATGAGTTTTGCTTTTTATTATTCGGTTTCTTCGTTGATTAAAAGTACATTACCGGTTTAGAAAATAGTAGTTTACTATCAATAAATATAGAATATCTATGCATATGATAAATTAAAACAATTGTTGGTATGAAACAATTACTCATAAAGTATTAATTAGACAATGCAATACACTCATTGTGTTAAATTTTAGTTGAGCTACAATAGCTATATTTTATAGTGTTTATAACATAAAACAGAGCTTTATAGATCGCAAAACTTTATTGACATATTTGTTGTGTGCGATTATCTTATGTAACTACTAGTTACTTTATAATAACCATTATTTCTTTGAAAGTCATACACGGGTCGAGGTGTGGACGTGTGGTGTAGTGTACATAAACGATTAACTTGTATTTAAAACTGAAGGCAGAATATTATATTAACAAACCTGTTTTCCTTGATCTATAAACCCGCCAGTTCAATAACATTAAAATACAATTTACCTTATAATTAATGGCTGTTACGACCTGTAAGTAAAAAACGAGTCTAGTGGAATCGAAAACTCATCTCCAAGTGAAGTGTTATCGTATTTTTTATTGGATTTCTATTATATATAATTTCTATATTCTATTTGAGTCTTCTAAGTATAAATTATTTATTTAAATAGAGACCTATTCTATATATGCATAAACCATTAAAGACTGTCGATGTGATACGTATTCTCTGTCCTCATTTAACAAATACATTTTTTGTACTTCCAAAACGACATAGGTTTGGACTCTAAGTGAGTGTGAAGTCCGTAAGTGTAGTACAATACACTTTAAATGTCAATCACTCCTGAAAAGGTGTCAAAAGTGGAATTTACCAAACCTATGTGTAGGTATATAATTTTCTATTTAATCATATTTGCTTTGTTAAAGTTTTTACAACGTCACTTCTATTGAAATAATGACTTCCTTTATAAAGTGAAATAGGAAATACAATGGTTTCAAAATTTATTCTCCGCCGAACACCGTTTGGTCTGAAAATAAGTTGAAATATTTATACAACTAAATAAAATTGAAGTGTCTGTGTGTAATATCAAATTAACAGTTTTTTATCTAATGCAAATGAAAGTTACTAAAATTTTGTCTGTCTGTCTGTTTGTTCCGTCTGTCTGCCTGACTTTTTGTTCTGGGTAATCTATGGAACGACTGGACCAATTTTGACAGAATTCTGACTCGCGATTAACAACAATAACCTCGGTTGTTAAAGAATATGAGAGGAAAATTATAATTAAGAATACCTTGTTTTTAGTACTGAGCTAATGTTAATTTGCGTAACCATTATTTCATAAATTCCAAGAGTGCCATGCGGGATCGAAGTCTCAGAGCCTGTGTATGGAAACAAAGATCAACAGTAATGGCTAGATAAGCTCTAATAGTTCGCAAATTAATCCGATCTAGTTCTTACTTATCTAAATATATCACGAAACGGGACAAATAGAAACAGTCAGTAACAATGATGCAAAAATATTAAAGAATAATGAGTTATGGTCGAAATTAGATATCCAGACGATTTCTACTGGGTATAAAATGGTTCTGTCAACGACCTTTGACTTTTCGCAGTCTGCTTCACGCACATAAATTAGAAAGTATCTCTTTGACAGTCTAGAAATATATTGCAGTATAGCTGCACACCGTAGAGTTTCCATAATATTTGCGAAGGTGGTTTTCTATTTTCAAACATATCGACGTTTATTCTTAGATGTAATGATGTAAAAAGGGAAAAAACTTTACATTTCATTTCATTCATTTCATGTACGTCTGTTTCGTGTGTTATCGCTGTTCGACTGTCTGATACTTAAGGTGCGCGTCCATTGGCCCGCACGCACGCACGGCACGCAACGGATTTTATTTTATTTCTTGAACCCACATTCTACGTTTAGTTTTAAGTTCTTCTTCATCTTCCAACAAGCAACTAATAACAACGATATCTTCTTCAATCTACATGACCGAATATATCAACTCACGACAAGAAAACACTCGAAACTAAATAAAAAATCCGGATACAGTGGACGCATGCCATCGGCAAATCCGTTCAATCCGTTGCGTGCCGTGCGTGCGTGCGTGCGTACCAATGGACGCGTACCTTTACTGCACATACATTGTTATGACTTTTGGTGTGAATGGAAAAACCTCAGATAAAATAATGTAATGGGAGAACCAAATATCAAGATTTGATGTATAAAAATACACAAATATATCGGTACATACAGAGGTATGTAGGTATACTTTGTTACATACGTATACACTCATACACAACAGAATAAATTAAGCTGGTGATGCTTGAACCAAGTTATGTATGTGTGAGGAGAGATCACACCTTCCCCTTAACTTAAACGAATGGTGTCAAATTACCCACAATAAAGATCAAAGCTGAACTTGCCTACGTTTAATAAATAAAATACCTACTCGATTATTTTTCTAAAAAAAGTTTTTAATCGCATGAAGTACAGAAATCTTTTCTTCTTTGCATTTTTAAATAATTAAATCACGGAACGGCACACAACTGAAATGTGTTTAAAAAACAATGATAAATATAAAAAAATATGGTTTTCATAACATTAAACATTTATAAAGTTATTAACTATTCCAAATTCATAAATTATTAACAAAATATAGCAAAAACTTCGCAAAATTAATCTAAATATATGATCATAGCATATTATTGTTCTCATAAAATAAAATCGACGTTTGACGATGACGTTTGTTTCTTAGATGTTTTAGCACAATACTGTATTACTTGTAGCTCACTAAAAAAAGAAAAAGTATTTAAAAGATTATAAACCTGTGCATAGGTTTATAAACTATAAAATATGTTTTAAAAGGAAAAAAGATAGTAGCAAATCAAGTTATACAAAGTAACGACATCTATTAACGGATAGCAGAAAAATATATTTCCATTCTGAGTTTTTTCAACACTATGCTTTCAGGTTTGAATTACAAGCACAGCTTTCGAGACATTCTCGTTTAACTGTACTACTTTGTAATGAACACAGTGAGTTTAATTTACATAATTCAGTTTACATAAGATGACGATCATATCCGCTAGAGGCGCTGCAGGTAACTTATAAATAATTCATCAACACACAAATATGAAGCAAAACAGGATAGGGAAGCTGCACAAGTAAGTACACTAAGGAGGAACGCTTGGTTATTGATTTACAGACTATCTAATCCTGTCGTGGTTCTCAGGGATTTAGAGGGTACTACACAAGAAACACTTGAAACCCTGGCAATAATAAGTGTTGGTTTCTGTAAAAGTAGAAAAAAAATGCACTTGAACACAAAACTAAGCAGTAAATTGTGATCAAATGGCCTAGCTCATAACAAAAGTTTGCATTATTGAAAACTTTGTAACGATGCTAATCAGCCTAACGATACAAAGTCGAAATCATCTTCGAAAAAAGTAATCCCAACGTTTAATGTCTCTCGCAATATGACTCATAGACCAATACTAAAGTGCAGAGAGTAATTTGCAAATGCCATTTAATATTTATTGATACCGATTTAAGACTTAAACAGCCGTAACTGTGGCTACGCGAGGAAATGCGCCCGCATGTTCGATAATTTATTCTGTATGACTGGCGCTGGGAACACTGACCCTTAATACCACCTGTCCTATTAAGCGAGTTGCAATGTGGGTAGATCATGCTTACGTTATTATTGCCAATAGTTGTGATGTTTACGAGTTCGCTTAATTTTTATGTAGAAACAGTTATTTTGTTGCTATCGCTACACCATTATAATACAATTATGAGACAATTAAAACGTCATAACAAAATAGTGCCAAAATGCGTTGTCTTATGAAATCTTTTGTTATTTTTAATGACATTCCGAATGGAAAAAGATGATAGACTCATTTTACACAGCACCAATGAAATATACCTAGCGATAATAATGTACATTTGCTTTTATAAATCTAAGTTAGTAAAACTCTAGTAAATGATCTATATAATTCCCAAGTCAGAATTTTGCTTACGGTGAGCTCCGAAAGTATCTAACCAATTTGCACGTTTTTTTAATGTGTTTCGTTGTTGTGCCTAGAGTAGGATTAGTTACATCAAGTTTAGACCGAAAGGAGTCGAGTACGATTGAAAAGCCATGCAGACGAAGTTGCGTGGGTCGGTTAATATTATTATAAAATCATGCACTATACGCAATATACCTACTTTTACTCATTATACCAGACCTCTATTACACCAGAGCGGATACTTACGAGTAAACAATAAATTCATTTTTGTATATCTAATTCACAATAAACTGTGTTGACATACATGTTAGTAGTAATTATAAAAACTTATACTCGATCAATGTACAGTTTCTTTAAATAGAGTTTTTACATCTTTGTCCATACTAGTACTCCTACGTAGACAACTCAAAAGTATCTAAGTGTTTTACAGTTTTTTTTTTTATTTACAACAAACAATTACAATTGTACGGCAGTCAACATTTAATGTAAGTTTTCATACAATCGTTTCACCGAAGTTAGTCCGCAATTTATATCGATATTATTAATTTAATAGACATGTATTATATCGATTAACCGGTTTCCTAGTGATAAATAGTATAAGTGAATTGTAGGTACTATTATAAAAACATTGTTTTTAATTTTGAGATGTTTTTCAGTGAATGTATGTTAATAGATTGCTCAAAAGTGATTCAACGTCCAGACAAACCTGTCAAGGTTTTGTGATGTTCTATAGATTACACAGAAATTGTATATATTGTATCAATAAATAAAAAAAAAAAAAAAAAGATTCGTCATCATTATCTAGCCGAAAATGTTCTCAGCTGGATTTAGGCCTCAACGAATGCTTTTAACATCACAGCTAAAAATTTAAAATATTCAAATCAATACTACACCACGCTATTGTTGAATTCCTATAGTTTTATTTTTAAAACGTTTTTCTAAGCGTATGTATCTAACCTGTACATAAACCGTTTAAAACAAATTAATATGTGTAGTGTGTTCGGTCTTTTGTTTGTTCTGAACTGTTTCTAAAATGTGATACTTACAGATACTTTAAAAATAACCTTTATTATAATTACATAATCAAAATTACTGCGCCTAGATTTTTTTTTACCACAGAATGTCGGCATCATTGAACATTTCACATCTTTCGAAAGTACAAAATGAGATTTGTCAAGATACCTTTACATCCATAGTTATTTACTTACTATTACTGTCAATAATATCAAAATAAGAAAAAGAGTCAATATACTCAGTTCATTAAAGTAAGAAAACCGTCTACCATGCACTAAGTTACCTGGTAAGGAAGTAGGTTGGCGTAATCCAAGAATGCCAGCTGTTTGTCATGAAGAAATTCCACTGGTTGAGCATCCGCTTGCAGCGTCAAGTCAGCTGCCAGCGGAGTGAATGTCTAGAAAAATAAATAAAATCATTTTAATTTATTTTATCATACAATAATTGCAATTGACAATCGTTTAGACTTAGATTACAAAATATAAAAACTGCGTTTAATTATGGAAAATTACCCGTATTTTGTACAAAAAGTTTTGAAATGATGTATAAATTTTCAAACCTTTTAGTTCATGCAGTAAAAAACATACGAGTATTATGTGTAATGAGAATTAGGTATAGGAAATATACTGTGATAATTTTTGGTCAGGTTTTTAGAACAAACGTTTATTAATCGGTTAAAGATTAATTGTATCGCTTAGGCTAATTTCTACGTCTAAGCAAGTACTTGCGAAACATTAAGTGCAACGACTTGTATTGTTATAAGATATTCATAAGGTAAATTGACCCATTTACACACCCAGACAGAATTAAAAAACAACAGCATGAAATCAATATTTTCAAATTTAATTCAATATATTTAGCTTCTCTATAAATGTTTAACTGAAAATCTAATATAGCATATGATTCTATACCTATTTCTTAAGACACTTTAAGAATTTAAATCAGCCTCGAACGGATAAAAGCGAGATAACAGCAACTATAACCATAATTGAATGAGAGCTATTTGTGTGATCCACAAATATTTGTTTCCGAATCTGGGTATTCTTCTATGTATAATATATGTATATGTATTTAACAAAAAAAAGGATGTTTATTTATTTATATGAGTTGTTTAGTAGGTACCTACCTATAATAAAAGCTCTGTTTAGTTTAGGACTAGATGACGTCGTCTGTAAGATGTCCGAAATATTTATTTATTTATTATGGATTTTAAAGTGTGCTACCCCCACAAAATAAAAAGTGGGCTTTAGAGATTTAGAGAGGTGAGAGTATAACAAAAAATTTGTGCATTCTGACTTTTCAAATGTTACTCCACCAAAATTGTTTTTGCCGATTAACTTTAACTAAAACCTTCTTTCTAAGGAGAGGCCTATGTCCAGCAGTGGACTGTTAAAGGCTGTTGATGATGATGATGATTAACTTTTAACCTACTACAAGCACAAATTTTGCTCTTTCTTACAAATTACTCCTTAGATTACACAAATTTTGTGTTATACTCTTACCTCTCTGAAGCCCACTTTTTTATTTTGCTGGGGTAGCACACTTTAAAATCCTTAATAAATATATCTGTCTAAAGCTCATTTTTTTAATATTGCTGGTTTAACGCACACGTTTTTAAATGCTAGCATGCTCTTTTTATACTAGTGACATCTATCGTCGGATAGTTATATTACTCAGATGCAAGTTCCTCGACAATTAAATATAAATAATGTAAGGTTAATAAATATAAATAATGTAAGGTTAATAAATATAATATACAGAATGTGGAATAAATGCCGCAAATAAATATTTTACTTGAAGTATTTTTTTGATTTTTTACATAGTACCTAATATATTTATTTCATATTAACAAAATAAAAATTGTTAGTACTATTTTACAAGTACAGCTAAAAGCTGCTATTCTATTCCCTGGAAATTACGATTTCAAACATTTTACTTATAATTCTTATTTTTTCTATTCGATAATAGATGGCGCTCATCTTACATATAAAAACATTTTTTGTGTCTTTATATGTCAAATGAACAGTTTTTTTAAAATGCATATGAAATTAGATACAATACTTTCTGAAAAGCAATTTTATCTGTCTGTCTGTTCCGGCTAATCTCTGGAAATGATGGATCGATGTTAACGGTAATTGTATGACCTAAGGAGTAACTTCAGATTCAAATTCTTCAAATTTTTATTAAACTAGCTTCGTTCCACGGCTTTACTCGCGATATACAACAATAACCGCAGGTAACAATGCGTGACTTGACCAACCTGAGCTAGTTGTAAATATAACTTAGCCAACTCAGCCATTATGCGCTATGTGATATCCGTACAAGAGTTGTACACGTGGATATATACATATATATATAAATAACAGGAGACACGTGTGATAATATATCGGCAACATATCATAACATTCAATCTACATAAATTATTGTTGTAGATATTTACAATGTTGCAAATTAAGTTAAACATATTCATATATTTTATATAATGAAATGGCAGTACTTCTTGTCTAGGTGTGTAAAATACATTTTTTAGAGGCTACTGATGCGGTTGGTAAAAACAATTGAGAAACGATCTTTGAGATGCCTAGTTACAAGTTATATAATTACTGACAAGTTTAACAACTATTGTTGAAAATAAAATAAAAGTAATTTACCAAAGCGGGCCATTTGACATCTTGGCCTTCATAATTTCTGGGTGCCCAAACTAAAGTCCTTTCCACTAAAAAAACACGAAACGTCCGTCGGGAATACACTGCCACCCACTCACGTCGTTGCCAGTCTACACCGTCGTATTCCACTAGCACCTGAAACAAAAAGAACACCATTTTTAAATATGCTATTACAATATTTTAGATCTTTCAGATCATTGACAAAACATCGTCAAAACAAAAAAAGTATAATATAATATGCATTGCCTGAGACTCTTAGCGACATCGTGTAGTCAGTAGGAGTACTACAGCAACCTCAGCGCAAGCCTGGATATTACACCGCTTACGACGAGTCAATAGATGGCGGCACATACGAAATGGGCTGCAATGGTAGTCTTTCGACCCCGCCCAAACAGTGTTTGAAAGAGAACAAAAATATTGAAAGAGACAACAATAATAACAAATCAACTTTCTATCTCCTACAACTATCTCAGAACGTAGTATAATCTATCTACCTACTCGTTGAAGTTTGAAGTTGCACAGACACGGTATACATAGCTATAAATTACCGACACGAAACGACGAACACGAAAACATACACATTCTGAATAGTGGATGTTAATTTGCATCCTAACAGAAGTACGAATGGACTTTGTAATTATGACCATAGAAATTGTTCCTTTTTGGGCCAAACGCTTTCTCGGAGTAAAGTACGCTTAGATCTTCAAGAGGTTTAGGGCCTTTATAAAAATAAAATGACAAGGTAGTTAATTACCTTTAGAGATCAAAGGTAAAATATTTTTCCTTATAAAGATATATTTAAATTAAACGTACATAGGTCAAGAACACTAGTTTTTATATTTAAGCCTACCAAAATAACCCTGCCTGATGGAAAGCATTCACCGTCCTCCTTGTGAGGTTAGGCAATGCAGCATGGTGACCCATACCATGGCGGCCTCGTCAGATGTTTCTGCATCATTCTCCCGGCCTCCGGAGACCGGGAGAATGATGCAGAATGATTGGGCGTCGGACAACGAAATACGACAGCAAAAATGTTGTCAATATTATAATGGTCTTCTGTGCGAGGGTAGTATAGCCCCGGTCGAGCCGGCCCATTCGTGCTGAAATCAGCGTAGCGCTATCAGAAATTATTTAGAGCGCTGATTTCAGAACTTCTACTACCTCTTTTTTACCGTTTTCTCCCGTTATAATAAATAAGACGATTCCAATAAGTTCAACACTAATGACTTATTATTATGATACATTTTAGTTGCACACGAATGTAGTTGTCGAAGGTGTTTAAATTACCTTTATTAAATCGTTGAAAGTCTATCTTATATTCGTCTTTTTGGTTATAGTATATATATTCGTGTAAAGTTAAATAAGCACTTATATTTAGTTAAATTAGTGTGTACTTCTATATCCTCCTATTACATGTAGCCAAATATATTGTATTTCATTCGGGCCCCGTGGAAGTAAACAAACGTACCAAATGATGATGTGACAACAATTTACCTTCAACATTTATTTGATAATTATTGTAGTATGCATGTTTTTATTGTTTACAATTGTATTGTATTGTGACTCTGTGACTTGACACTGACACATAACAATAAAATGTACCTGTCAAATAGACGTAAGTCATATCAAGTACGTTCCGTTTCTTGCATAGTTACATAAGAACACAAAGCATGTACATTTGTTGTGGTCGTATTTCTTATAACTATCTTTTTTCTCCTTTTATCTTCCTCTAGTTAGATCACATACTATGTATAGTAGAAGGTACACTTTTTTACTTTTATTTTTTATTAGTCCTTTTTCGTTTTTTCGTTTATCACTTTAAGATTAAATTTCGCTTCTTGTTGTGTATCTGTCTTATGTGTGTAAGCTGGCGGGTGATGTAGTAATACGTAATCGTAGATTTTTATATATATACGTGTATATTACTACAAAATTTTATTATTATTTATTTATTTATTCGTATAATATTTATTACATTACATTCAACTTATATGTTTATTTTGTATACTCGGCTGCAATGATAATAGACGATAATGAGATATATTTTTCTGCCAACGACACCTCCGAAGACGAAAGCTACAGTTCGCTACCTGACACACTAGGTGATCAATTACGACAATCGTTTAACGACCAGTCTAACTCTCTATTAAATGTGTGTCACATTAACGCTCAGAGTGTCCCTAGTCACTTCAGTGAATTGACGGAAACTTTCACTAACAATAATGTGCATGCCATCCTGATTTCGGAAACTTGGCTTAAGCCGCACCTAGTTTCCACCTCTTATCCTCTTACTGGCTTCGTACTCATTCGTAACGATCGACTTGATACTAGAAGAGGTGGTGGGGTAGCCATTTACCTCCGTGGTGGTTTACCTTATAACATCCTCGCCACTTCCTCTTCTGATCCTACTAGTTCCGCTGAATACCTCTTTCTTGAAGTCTGTATCAAGGGGTCTAAAGTCTTACTAGGGGTAGTTTATTGTCCACCTGCTGTCAACTATTTCTCCAGTCTGGAAACAGTTCTGGAATCTTTAGGGTCGGAATACTCACACCACATCATAATGGGTGATTTTAACACCGACCTCTTAGCCCTTAATTCACCCCGCACTCGTAATCTCCTCCACATTATCCAATCCAATAGCCTCCATGTCCTCCCCCTCCAAGCTACTCACCACAATATCGAGTACCAGGATACCTGGCTTGACCTAATGATCACCTCTGCTCCAAATCTAATCTATTCCCATGGTCAACTCCCTGCTCCTGGATTTTCCCACCATGACTTGATTTTCCTTTCTTATATCCTAAAGCCTCCTAAACCCCCTCCTAAAGTACTGCATATTCGTGGTTTCAGGAAAATGAATGTGGAAAAACTGTGTGAGGATGCTTCTGCCTTAGACTGGACTAGCCTGACAGCATCTAGAGACACGAATGATAAAGTCGGTATTTTTAATGACGCCGTTCTTAAGTTATATGATACCTACGCACCTATTAGGAAAGTTAAACTAAAGCGCGCCCCGGCTCCGTGGATGTCGGAAGAAATTAGAGTGGCCATGAGACGCAGGGATCTTTCGTACAATAGGTACAGAAGAATTCGCTGTGAAGAGAAATGGAACCTTTTCAAGGCTGCCAGGAATCGGTGTAATCAGCTGATACGTAATGCCAAACGCCGCCATATAATTCAAAATCTAGAAACGTCTTCAACTGCCAATATGTGGAAGTTCCTTGGAACATTAGGTATTGGCAAGCAACAACGCTCTGAGGTCAAGATGACATTGAGTTTAGATGATATCAATCGTCACTTTTCAACCACACCTCAGATGAATCATCAAACTAAGAGTCAAACCTTGACCTATATAGCCAGTCTAAACCACCCTAATATCGAATCCTTTGATTTTTCTCCGGTGTCTTCTGAGGAGATCAAAAAGATTATCCTGTCCATTCATTCCAACGCTGTGGGATGTGACGGCATTAGCCGTCGCATGATTGTTACCATCCTTGATCACATTCTACCAGCTATATCTCACATTATAAATTTCTCACTTGACTCTGGAACCTTTCCCTCCCTCTGGCGCAAGGCCTACATCATCCCTTTACCAAAAAAAAATACCCCGACACTCCCTGAACACTTTCGACCCATCTCTATACTTCCCTTTCTTTCTAAAGTGCTAGAGGCCTGTGTATTCAAGCAGCTCTCTCAGTTTATATATCAGAATAAGTCTCTTAGTCCTTTACAATCTGGGTTTAGACCCGGTCACAGCACTACCACTGCTCTCCTCAAAGTGACTAGCGATATTAGAGAGGGTATGGAGGACACCAAAGTCACTGTGCTGGCTTTAATTGATTTCTCGAATGCATTTAATACCGTTAGTCACGAGATCCTACTGGCCATCCTCTCCTATCTCATGGTCTCCTCGGAAGCTCTGGAATGGTTCTCCTCTTATCTTCAGGGACGTCAGCAGTGTGTACATATCGATGACGTGTCGTCTAGTTGGTTTGATCTTCACACTGGCGTCCCTCAAGGCGGCATATTATCTCCCTTATTATTTTCAATTTTCATTAATCTCATAACCTATAACCTTCGGTGTGCGTATCACCTGTACGCTGATGACTTACAAGTGTACACGCAGTCAACTGTTGAGGACATATCATATGCCATTGAGAAAATGAACAGAGACTTAGAATCTATAAGGGACTGGTCAACGAGGTTTGGATTATCTGTTAATCCTACAAAATGTCAAGTGATCGTCGTGGGGAGCAAACAAATGCTAAGTAGGTTGGATATGGCAGCCATGCCTCCAGTTGTCTACAACAACCAGACGATACCTCTGAGTTCAGTAGTCAAAAACTTGGGGCTATATATGGACTCTACACTTGATTGGCGGGCACAAGTGACACATGTCAGCCAGAAAGTTACTTCATGTCTTCGCGCTTTGTACCGTCTTAAAAATTTCCTTCCTGCTAAAACCAAGGCTACGCTTATGCAGTCCCTAATAATTCCCCTGATCGATTATGGTGATGTGTGTTATTTTGACCTGAATGCAGACCTCCTTAATAAACTAGATCGCCTTCTCAATAACTGCATTCGATTCGTTTTCAATCTTCGCAAGTATGACCATGTGTCTGCTTTACGTTCCCAGCTGCAATGGCTCCCAATTCGACAGCGCCGCAGTTTGCGTGCACTCACTTCTCTTTTTTCTTTCCTTAACTCCCCATCGTTACCTGAGTACCTCGTACCTCACTTTCGTCTCTTATGCTCAAACCATGACCGAAACCTTCGGTCAAGGAACAATATGCTTCTTCTTTGCCCCCCTCACACCTCTAATTTCATCAATTCTTCCTTCTTCGTGCAGTCAGTTCTTCTATGGAATGCGCTACCTACCGAAATCAGGATGTCCACAAACCGCCTCACATTCAAAATGAAAGTACGTGATCTACTCCGGAATAAATTGGCAGAACGGTCACAACGATAATACCCGACTGAGTATCTATATTTTATATATATTATTAAATTTATTTATATATGTATGTTTGTATTTAATTTTATTATATATGTATATGTGTGTATATATATTAACGTATGTTTATATTTGTGTGTATGTATATTAACGTATGTTTATATTTGTGTATATTACTCAGAAGTGTTAAATTTGAATTAATTAAAATTGTTTACCGTAAAGATAATACTTACGTTTACAACTACTTTTATATTCTAAGCCTGCACCTACCACATCATATTCCTACATCACCTGAAGGTTGACTGGCAGAGAATGCCTCATGGCATTAAGTCCGCCTTTGTGCTACATGTGCATTAAGTTTTAAATAAATAAATAAATAAATAAATAAAACAATTTTATGTGAGTATGCATCAACATGGATGGAATGGGTATCAACCATTCCATCCATGTTGATCAGTAATCACTATTTGGTTACGTAATGCGGTGTCCTCGTCGCGCAAAATAGCAACACATCACGAATCACGAAGTCATTCTTAACAAACCTGACAAAACATATAGGTAGGTATGTTGAATGTAACAGCAATCATTGTTACTAATATAATACTTACCTACTAACGTTACCAATTAAAAATTATGTTATATGATTATTTTTATACTACTGATCTTGGCATTTGAAACAGGACCTCAAAACTTCAAGCATACTAGGTACGATACTTTGTGAAGGGTTTGATAAAATAGTATAGAGGAGAGACCGCGCGTCTCGTCAAAATATAGGACGCTTTACAGGCTAGGTGAATTGGCAATCTGGTTATGGTTGCTGGCAGGGGCTGGATGCCAAAAGCCCAATAGCAACCAAAGTGGCGTGCAATATAAGAGGCAGCAGTCCAGCAGTGGACTGCGATAGACTAATGATGATGTATATAATCTATCCCTTTGAAAAATAAATATACAGTCAAACTTTAAATTTCTTATCATTTAACCAATTAGTGTGTCGAACAAACTGATACTGGCATATCGTTAGATACTTGATTACCATAACAAGTATTACAATATACATATAAATACAGACTGTCATGGCATGGCGTGCTTCAACTCGTCCCAGTTATCGAAGCCCTACTGTCATGTTCTTTTAGCGACCTTGTCACAATATCGGTGTCCTCGAATATACAAATAAAAAGAAATAAATTAGTTTAACCATTGAAGGTAAATTTTTATTTGTGCTATGTAGAGAGATAGACTTATACCCGACAGTGCTGTTAGCATGTCCTGCACAGCAGTGTCTCTTTTTTAATTAAGGGTACAGGTTGGAGCAAAAGTGCGTCTAAATTTGAATCGGTAGCTGCGAAGAGCAGCAGTGGCAGGGTGGGGCGGAGGAAAGTTTAAAGGAAAGTTTTCAACAGCAACCCAGAGTCCCTAGAGGAATAAAGGATAATATAGGAAAATATTCGAGAGGAAATGCAAAACATTTCACGAAACACTTGTGAGGCCGTCATTGAAAATTTTCACTCCAGGTTGCAGCATTGTCAAAATAGTCAAGGATCACATATGGATGATGTAATTAAAAAAAAAACCCATTTGTATACTTTAAGAATAAATAAAATGTTTTTATCTTACATAACCACCTAATTTCTTTCAAATCATCATTTGAAACGAACTTTTGGTCCACCCTGTACATTGATACAGATTAGTAGTTTTATTTTTATTTGATAGTCTGCCAGAGTGACTCTCCTCTGCCTGATGGAAAGCATGAATAGAATCCAAGAAGACGGGTCACCACTCTTTGCGAATTTCAAACGTCTTGGAACCTACAAAAGATTTAAAGATTACTGTAAGTAAATCTACTTGTAATTGTGTAGATAAACTTTAACATTTATCCAAAAATATTATAAGACGCTATGATATAACATTCTTAGAATATTTTTTTGTATAATTAATATGATTGTATTGTATGGGTATTACGTGAACGTGCGCAACTTGGAACCTTGATTACATTTGGCTGGGGACCAAGAGAAGTGTCATGGAAGAGATTAGTGTAAACAAGCGAAATAGAATTAAATAGCATCAGCGCTGCTCAATTTAATTTTATCCTTGAACACAATGATACTTTATATGAACATTTCGGTTCTGGAGGGATATTATTATAATTTCCCTTTTTTGGAGTAGACTAGCTTTAGCCGCGGCTCCGCTCGCATGTATTGCGATTATTGTCGTAAAGATTAGCCTATATTAAAATATATAGTATGGGTATACCTATAGGGTAGACCGGATCTCCGTGGGTTTATATAAAGGTAGGTATTATGTATGTTCTTGTTTAACCTAAATCGACACATTTACTTTAACAGGAAGGTATTTTAACTTCATTATACTGCAATATGAATCGTCCTCTTGATAATGCGAATTCGGTAAAGTTTAGGTATAACAGCAGCGAAACTGGTTTGGTACCAAAATAGCACGCGGCGCTTACAAATGCCGATCACGTCAGTTTCACTATGTGTAAACAAACAGTATGGCAGACAGTGCATTGAATACATTATTTTAAGTAGTACGTATAAAAAGTATTAAGTATTATATTAATGTAACGTAACCTAAATTTTCTTTCCAAGAATCACGAAAAATTCTAACTAGAAATAATATTTCAATCAAAGTTATTTTTTCGTTAGTCTATCAATGATATTTTTATTATAATATCATTGTAGTCTATAGTTAGTGAGCAAATATGGAGTCGGTGTTACTGATGGTAAGTGTCGCCATCCATAAACCACCGATGTTTTTCTTTCTAAATTTTATTTAAGCCTACCAAAGTGACTCTGCCTGATGGAAAACATAAGTAGAATCCAAGAATAATGGTCACCAGCCTCACTGTGAGTGCAAAAGCCGCAATAGTATGTCAGAATTTAATTTATTTTTAATGGAATAAATAGAATAAAAAACAAAAGACTACTTGGTTTCGTAGGTACATGTTCGTGCCGCGGGTCGCCGGAGGACTGGGAACTCTGGTGGCGTATATAATTCCGTAGTGTGGGAAGAATAAGCAGCCTGGTTGCGTTTAATACAAGGTCGGGACGGAGGGGGGAAATGGTTTCCCCCGGGATAGGGCCTGATATCCGGAGCCGGAGATCCGATAGGATGTTTCCACACAGTTAACAAAAAAAAAAAGTTACTACATGCTCGTAGCGTTATTCATTTGGCGATTTCATTCAGCGATAGTGTTTATAATTTTGTTTTAAAATTTAATTTTAAAACAAAACACCAATGTTAATTAAGGAAGTGAGAACTTTCGGTCATATTTGTATAATTCTAACCGAGACAAGACAGTGTCATAAATTAAAATAAATCAAGTCTCTAAAGCTTTTGAAAATAAACGCAATTTTTGATTCTTGACAAATGTATTAGAAATATAACATAATAAATTATCTACAAGCATTCATTTCCATATTAAAGTTAGAAGTAGGTTAAAATTTAGTACCAAAATTAGTTTTGTTTAATTAGTTGTACGTGAGCTAATTAAAGCGACATAAAATGTAAATAATTTTTGTTGGGTGCATAAAATAGTAAGAATAATCGATGAATGTGTAAAATTGACGAATGAATCGGTTAAAGTTTCGAAATACGTCACCTGATTCTGGGGTTGTGAGTGGTTGGGGGGGAGGGGGGGGAGGTGTCGGAACCCCCCCTCACCATTTTTACCTGCCGGAAATACTTGGTTCCCTTAGAAAAAATTAAAAACAGAAATGGTAAAAATTTCGAAATACGTCGCCATTTTAAGGGGTTGTGAGTTTTTGGGGGGATGGGGGAGGGGTCTGAACCCTCTGAACCCTGCCTCACCATTTTAATAAACTTGCCCGCCGAAAATACTTGATTCCCTTTGGAAAAATCAAAAACAGAAATTTGTACAAACATTATTTATACCACTTTATATGCATGTTTTATTGCTTTATGCATTATAGTCGACAGAGCCCCGCTACGCGGGGCTCCTGTTTCTGGGTGGTTTAAAAAAAAATAACCACGATGGGTAAGGCGGCAGCTTCGCTACGCTACGCTTCCGCCTTACCCATCTAACCTAACCCAATGAAGTCGGATTGTGCCAATATAATTACCTTGATTAATTAATTACAGTAAAGCAATCCAAACAGAATCCAAGAACGTAGCCAAGTCGTAGAAAAAACACAAATCGATACGGAAAAACACATTCACTTAAACTCGAAAGCAAAGGAATGACACATAAATTTGAAATTTGCTGTCAATTAGTGTCAAAATGTTGCGTTTCGTTTCACGTTTTTCATATAAAAACTAAAAATTACATTTTAAAAACTGTACTAAAGCATAAAAATACGTTCCGTTTTGCATAATTGCAATTGTATTTAAGAATTTTTGAATTTTTTTTTAAAATATTTAGACGCAACTCCGGCAGCCAAAATTACTTGGGGGGGATTAAGACTAACTCCCTTAAGCCCCCTACACCACCAAAACCCTCAGATGCAGGTGACGTATTTCGAAACCCAACCCAATGAATCTGATAACGTGATTGAAATGCACCTGTCGCGCGGTAAACAAAGAGGCGCCGCCAAGTGTAAAACACGTGAAACTTATTTCATCAGAGTTAATATAATTTTATTATATCAACGTAACATCATCACGGCGAAACAACATATATACCTTAACGGTAAGTTCTATATTTCTACACATACAGGGCCGGATTTAAAGGTGTGGAGGCCTAGGGGCAACAAAATAGTGGAGGCCCCTAGGTCCCAAATTATATTCAAATAAAAAGATATTTTTTTTTCAATCTAGTTTTCCAATTAATAATTTATTATGAAACCACGTATATACTATTTTATTATTTAACGAACATATAAATATAATCGGAAACAAGATTCATCTAAAATTAAATTTTATTTAATCATGTTTGTACAAAGTACTGTAGGCAAAGGTACAACGCGAAAAAAAAAATGTGAAAGGAAAAGTTGTTTACTAGTGTTTACTAGTCTGAATTAGATTTTTTTTCCGAAGTCTCTATTGTGGGGGGCCCCTCTTTTGTGGAGAGCCCGGGGATGTTGCCCTGGTTGCCTTCCCCTAAATCCAGCCCTGCACATAAATAATGTATGCCTTAAGTTAGTTAAGAAGCGATTTTTAGAAACAGTCTAGATGAAGTAATTTATGACATGGACAAGTACCTATTTAGTGAAAGTAAGTTTGATGGGTTGAGTGACACTGGCGCCAAACGTTGGGCGCCAGTGTCACGCCGTTTAGTCGCCGGTTTGTGCACGATACATAGGAAGAAGAGAGAATTTAAACTTAGATACGAGGATCTACAAGAAGTTTATTGTTTTCACAATCAATATACAATTAGATAGATATAATCAGAATACAAGGGATAGTTCGCGTCGCGAGCACTTTAGGGCGTTGGCTTTTGAGAGTTTGGTCGGTGATGCCTCCAGAAATAGGAGACACTTGGATAACTTGTGTGGCGGACGCAGCAGAAAAAGGGCCGGGCTCGAGGCGCGCGCTGTTTGTATAGTCTCGCGGCCGCTGTTGTTGCCGAGCGCCGCCGGGATTTAGATGTGGTTGCATGACGACGCGATGTCCATCCCACACCTGCGGCCGCTGTTGTTGCCATGCGCCGCGGGAATCTAGACGGTGTTACGCGACGGCGACGGCACAACAGTAAGTAAGCTTAAACCTCCTTTCTTAAGTCAGGAGGATGATGGTGATAATATGTTTTTATTTTAGCAAAAATATAAATTATGATTATTATACATCATTTATTTATTTTGGCGTTAATACTTAACTTAAAAAAGCGGCAAGTGCGAGTCAGGCTCGCCCATGAAGGGTTCCATAGCAGCAAGTAACATCATATAAAAGTTTTTGTAGTTCGTTGTAACTTTCATTGATGTTTCAATAATAATGTTTTCATTGAAAGTTTTCAAAGAAATGTAAATTGCGGTTATTGATTTATGACGTATTAAAAAAAAATACTAACTAGATCTCGTTCAAACCAATTTTCGTTGTTAAACGTTTACATGGTAATGTACATCATATATTTTTTTAGTTTTATCATTCTCTTATTTTAGAAGTTACAGGGGGGGACACACACATTTTACCACTTTGGAAGCGTCTCTTGCGCAAACTATGTATTCGGTTTAGAAAAAAATGATATTAGAAACTTCAGTATCATTTTTGAAGACCTATCCATAGATACCCCAAAACGTATGGTCTTGATGAAAAAAAAATTTTTGAGTTTCAGTTTTAAGTATGGGAACCCCTAAAATTTATTGCTTTTTTTCTATTTTTGTGTAAAAATATTAATGCGGTTCACAAAATACATCTACTGACCGAGTTTCAACTGTATAGCTCTCATAGTTTCGGAAAAAAGTGGCTGTGACATACGGACGGACAGACAGACAGACATGACGAATCTATAAGGGTTCCGTTTTTGCCATTTGGCAACGCAACCCTAAAAATGGGATGGGACTATTATTTCTATAACTTAATTTTGATACAGCTGGTAAATATTTAAAAAGTCGTCCACAACTAACATTTCCTGACCCTGATGTTCTGAAACAGGGTAGGTAGTGTGAAAAGAAAGAGTAATTCACGAGCATGCGCGCAGCGTTTGAAGAATGTCGACAAAGCACATAAAAAAGGCGTGTAAGCATTCTGGTGTGGAGATGAGATCATAAGTGGAGTCCAGATCAATTCTCACAATGCATGTATGATTTTTTTAAGAACGATGTTACCTTTGGAAAACTATATAACGGAAATTTGCCAACAGACGTTACTGTAAATAAATTTGAATATAATAATAAGTAAGTTTTAATTTAAGTAAGTTTTAATAAATGTAATAATAATATAAATAAGCTAACATTAGTGTAAACATGCAAATAAGTGATCTAATTCCATGATTCAAATACAAAAACGCATTTTCAAAATGCGGAGACCGAGGAGACAACGGAATTCTTTACACAATCGTATGCTTCCATGCATACTAGAAGGATTGATTAAATGATAACAATAATAAATGTAACACACATACATAACACATGTAACACAGAAGACCATCCTAATAATGACAGCATTCCTGGTGTCATATTTCGTTGGTGAGTGTGTGACCGGAGCCCCAATCATTCTGCATCATTCTTCCGGTCACCTAAGGCCGAAACATCTGACCAGACCGCTATGTTATGGGCACCATGCTGCATTGCCCATCTCCACAATGAAGATGGCGACCGCTGCTCCTGGATTCTACTCATGATTTCCATCAGGCAGAGTACAGTCACTTTGGTAGGCTTAAATATTAGAAAAAAAAAACACTTAACATGGTGACCTCACAAACACACTAACAAAACCTCCTTTCAAGGGAGAGGCCTATGTCCAGCAGTGGACTGTTAAAGGCTGTTGATGATGATGATGATAACATGGTGACGAACCTTTAAAAAAACAGAATGTGTACCTACACGGAGACGGGATCGACAGCAGGACGATATACATAAATATCACGTTATACCAACAACACGTATGGGCATAGCCAATCCCAAACGTGTTTTTTTTATTGAGCCATCGCCCCGTTGACCCTCCCGGTCTGTCAGCACTATCCTCGTAGTGTACAAATAAAAGTCGTTACAATTATAAGAAAGTAATAAAGAAATGCATTTACGTCGCCACGTCGTAGTCATTTACAACAGTCACAACAATTTTATTATTTACATAATTAATTATAACAATAGTCTTATTTTTTGTAATGTAAATAAAAAGATCAATCGTCACAGCCTCTGTATTTTGTAAACTAGTGAATCAGTATTTTTATTTGTCAGAAGAGTTAGAGTTCAGAGATCATTCTGCGCTCTTTGTATAGAAGTATGTAGTATCTAGTCAATTATGTACAACAATAAAATATATATATATATTAAGATTTGAAACTCCTGTGTCGAAATAGCATTTAGTTTTAGAATGTTTTAATTTCCATTAAAATATTTATTCAACTCGAAGCTACTCAACCCAATACCTAATACCTCGATTTCCTCTTCAGTAAAAATCATTATCATGTTATTTATTGCTTTAAAATAAAATGAATGAATTCTCTATTTTGAAAGAATATTATTGATAGTACATTTTCAATCAGCAGTCTTGGTGTGAGGCGATGCAAACGAGTCCGCCATTGCCGCTATTATTATTAGAAACAAAGTACTTACGTCAAGGTTGCGAAACTAGGCCAAACGCGAGATTATAACAACATTTCTATGTGTATCTAGTGAATACTTTATTCAAAACATGCTCTAGGATGCCATATTACCCTTTGGACTAAATTATAGGATAATCAGTGCCTCGTATATCTTACTTATTATGTTAAGATACGAAAATTCATTCAAAAATTATTGGTGACAGGTATTTTGTATGCGCATATTTGCATAAATATACACTATACACTCAGTTTATCATGTACAGAAGGTCAATTTCCGTAAGAAAATTCATTCAAAATTCAGTTCCGATTTACTATCGATTGATAAAAGGTATTTTCCGAGCAAAGTATTAAAAATCCAATGTTACATCTATAATTAATGTTAAGAAGAGGAGTTTGCTTGCAAGCAACCTTTAGTTACAAGTGTATTGTGTTGCCACCTTTTGAACGTCAGTGGAGAATCAGTGGAGCTTTAGATATTAAGGCTCCGGTAAGTCTCATACATAGCTCAGCCACACTGCAATTACATTGAGAAAGAAGAGCCCTAAAAAGTTCCCTTCATGTGACACGGTTGAGTTTATCTACGTACCTGTCTACCATTTTATCCCAGCTCATGAGATCTATACCCTGATGCTGACAGTCGCATTTTTTTTCAAACATACAAATCATATTCATTTACCTATAATAGGGTTTTTATATGGTTTTTATAGCGTTTATAGCGGAAATGGGGGTGAACAACAATCTTTTACTAATAGAAAGAATAAAGTATTTAAGAAGGGTAGTCAAAAAATGCACATGAAATAGAAATCAAGAAATGAAAAGAAATAACTGAGTTATTTAAATATATTGCGAAACAGGTGCTTATTTATGTATGATAGATGGCCTTCTCAATTATGGCTGAGAATTTACAAATTTAATATCTATTATGCGTACCTAATAATAAGATTTAACAGTTCTACTCTTTGAAACTGCTGTTTCAACTGACTGAACTGTCAAGTCTTTCGTGAAATACTGACATCTGTAAATTATCAGTTTGTAGCGACAATCAGACATATTTCTCAATTTTCGACCATGAGAAATATTTCACCTGTGAGTTTTATGTGAAAGAAACTTGTCGATAATGTGAAATAGTCACGATTCACGTATATGTCGAACTGTCAGTTTTATGAAATTGGGCCCAGATGTTTCAGACTGACGTTTATAACGAAAAAAGAATGTTTCCCGCCAAAAGAATCAATCATACGTTTGAATTGGGAGGACTCACACCGCTTGCTGAGAGCCGCTGCTCGCCCGGGTTCAGTGGGTCAATGAACGCTGAGACAGACGCGGGCGCGCGAACCTGTCGCACGACCAGTTGCAAAATATCGTCACAGCCCGACCTTGGTGTGTGCCACGAGTCTCAGTGAAACTAAACAAAAGATTACTGACGTCTGACGTTTTCAAGTTTGCTCTTCTTATAACAATGTACGAGTAGAAGTTAAATGTTTATTTTATTACTTACATACAGAATTTTTTACCTCAATGTCAGTAATTTTATTCACATTGTCAGTTTAAGTACTGTATAGGAAAACTACAGTGCTCATGATATACGTCCAAATGATAATGGTATCCAGTTTGCCTTGAGATTATGATTCTTGTAATTTTTATGTTTTACGGGCAAACAAAAATTACCTTTAATAAAGGGGCACAAATGCTTTACCGCTGTATAAGTGGTAGGGAAGGAGTAGAGGGTGGTAAGAATGCAAAGCAACGAAATAAGTCAACATAGATTTTTTGCAAGACCAGGTTCGCTCTGGTCTAATCGGGGTATACGAGTATGTAACGTTTCAATATTTTAACAAAATTTATGAAAACAGGTTACTTCAAAATATAATAAAAACTAAGCTTTTTTGTAATAAATACCTGAACATACCTTTTTTTTTACCTTAAATAACCTACATTTATGCTTCAATGATAATTTATGAATTTTAATGTATACGTTAATTAATGTACATGTATAATGCTTTTAAATTTACTTAAATGATTATTTTTATAGTTACAGGGTAGTATAAGTATATTCTAGACTACTTTATTTACTGTTTTTAGACTTTCGCGACTTTTACACATACTCATGTAATTTGCGACGGGACTTCGAAACATCGGAAAGTAGAAGCTATAAACCTTTTTAATTTTATCGCGAATAAATCCCGTTTACAGCAAAAAACATACTTTATTTCGTATAAATTAGGATTATAAATCATAACTTGTAAATAAAAACTTATCCACATAAACCACACAACGCAATCTACATAACGTAATTATTTATGTATGAAGTCATTTTATCTGTCTTTGAGGTCTTCGACTCCACACAATAAATGACCCTTGACAGACAGATCGATAGTATTGATAATTTCATTCCACTCTGGTAAACTGAAGTAATTATATTAATTATAGACCGAAAATCTATACGAACTTCTTGTCACCTTCTGAGAACAATGGTCATTATTTTCAATACATTTCAATGAATTGAAAACAGGTCTACATGATGTGGGTTAATTAATCATAAATCGTTCTATATAGGTCGGTTCAACTGGATTGATAGTTTTAAGCAATTCCCTCTTGTTTTGTACCGAACAAGTACCGAAGATATTGGCCTCATCATTTAAACTTAGAGGAAGGAATTTTAGTAAATGAAATGGTGATGAAGCACTTATCGCAGTCTCTTAGATTGCAAGTGTCAAATGTAGGATAGGATAGATATAGTAACTTACTGTAAAGTAGCACGTAGTAGAACCACGCTGATTTCATTTCATTGAATGGCCGGCACGACCAGGGTAGAACTACCTTTACACAGAAGACAATAATGACAGCATTCATGGTGTCGTATTTCCGGAGGCCGAATCATTCTTCATCATTCTCCCGGCCTCCGGAGACCGGGAGATTGATGCGGAAACATCTGATCAGGCTGCCATGGTATGAGTAACTATGCTGCATTGCCAACCCTCACAATGAGGATGGTGACCCCTACTCCTGTAGCGTAAAAGATTCCTTGGTTCTACACTTTTGTCATTTTTGGCAAAAAAAACTTACCACAAGAGATAAGCTCCCCTTTCCAACCTGGAAAGACGCCTCGATCGACGGCGTAATCAAGTAGGAAGATCCAGGGACAATCTGACAAGGTAGGGGATTCTTCGATCTCGAAAATAAAAAATGCAATTGTGACGTGTCACCACAATAGGCGATATGCTGTCATGCACAGCTAGCCCAGGACAGTGCACGTTTGATGATGTCGGAGAACTCTGGCCCAAAACCAGTGTTGTCACCAGCACGATAAGAAAAGAAGGTGACTATTCTCCTCGTTTCCCCATTCTTCCAATAAAAAAATAAATCTAAACAAACGTGTAAGCTGTTTCCGGACCATGACATATTTGCCAAGCATGATTCGTGAATATAAATTACATTTGCATGTATGCATGTCCAAATGTCGTAATTGGCACGTCGTGCGCAGTGCAGTGCAACATAGTATTTTTTATTTTTATTTTACACAGTTCTTAGGTTATGAACTCGAAAGTTAAAAACTGTCTACAAACGCAATACAACAAAAACTGGAGAAAGTTTGTCCTGAATCATGACTGTTACTGTCAAATGATTGGTTCGTTTTAGTTTTGTTCCAAACCAAATTGTAGGCGACCTGGTAAGGTAACTTTCAAACATCTCTCTTTCATATATAAATTTATTATATATTTAAATCAATTGTATTTTTTTTCCTATTACTATACATGTTTAACGTCATTTTCTGTTTGTATTTCATTAATTTAAACTTGCCTAGGAAATCATTATAGAGACCTACTAGGATGCTGACAAAAAATATTTTTAAAACGCTATGTAAATAGACGCTTTGCTATAATACTTTTAATTTCTATCGATAATATTTTTGTACCTTTATTGACATTGACGCATAAGTATAGTATAGTATTGAAAGGTAGTAGAGAGACGCTGATTTCAGCACGATTGGGCGGACTCAACCGGGGCAGTAGGTAAGGTAATAACCTATGTATAAGGTAATAACCTTCACACAGAAGACCATTCTAATAATGACAGCATTCGTGCTGTCGTATTCCGTTGGTAGGTATGAGACCACAGGCCCAATCATCCGGCATCATTCTCCCGTCGTCAAGCCGCCATTGTATGGGTCACCATGTTGCATTGCTACCCACACAATGAGGGTAGTGACCCTTACTCCTGGAATCTACTCATTCTTTCCATCAGGCAGATGAGAGTCACTTTGGTAGACTTAAATATAAAAAAAGTATATTGAAAATTTACAGAATATTGTAGTAGATACTCAAAAGATTATACTGTAACTGCGCTATATGCATCAACTATCAATTTTGTAACTGCAATCAGTGTTTTTGTATAGGTTAGGTAAAAACAGTGTTTACAAAGAAGATATTACTTTAACATGATTAATGTAACATTTTCATCATTAAAATATATAAAGTAGCGAATGATAGTGAGAAAGGAAGTATTCGCCCTCATTAATTTTTGGTTGGCTAAAAAAGAAGCGCCTTACGGCATTAGTCAACCGGGATACATGTTTATTAACGTTTAACAGTAACGCTGCTCAAACTATCTACAGAATGCAGGAGGTAAACACATTGCCTGGTATTCAAAAATACTACATCTATTTTCGTTTTAGTTCATTCATCTGGAATAGCAAACCCGTGTAAAAGATAACAGACACTGAAACGTGTATGCACTAAATGTGAACAAATTATTGTCTATTATATATTGTCTTTCTTACATTACTTTTTAGTAGTAATCATAGAATTTATGAAGAATCTATTGAAGTCGTAACCAAGAAGTGTTATCAGAAGGGTCAAGCGGCGTCACAAGAAATTCTGTAAAATAATTCTCATTTACTAGAACTACTTAGTTGTCATTCTGTAGCTTCTAAATTATCTGTATTATATATTTCATTGATTTGTAAGACAAATGCTTTCTATCTGTAGGCTTTTTTTGCTATTGTTTATCAAGAAGTCATTATAAAAATCAATTTTCAATTGTTTGTTCTTAATATCGTCAATATTTTCTTGGTATTGTTTTGTAAATAAAACTTTATTCAACAACACACTGAACTAAACAGAGACAATTACGGTGGCATTGAGTATTAAATTCAACACGAGAACTCACTATTACTCGTAAGCACAAAAGTGTCAGATCGTTTCAAGCAACTACCTACTTATTCTAGTTATGTGGAACCTTCAGAGCTCTATAATTACCATACATAGTATGGTACGTGTATTTTGATATTAATGCGTATCCAAGACCGGTCGTTAATAACAGGCATAGTAGTCTGTTGATAGCAAAACGACGGGGCTCGTGTGAAACTTATTGCCATTTATCATCGACCCAAGTACCAACCGCATGACCCTAATTTGTTGATATCCTCGAACTAAGTCCAGAATTTGAAGGTTAAGCGCTTCTATAATGTATTAAACGTATAATTTAAGAGTAAAATGGATGCCCATCAAAAGCAGGATTGGGGAGTACATATTAATCTTCGTGAAAGGAAGCATGCTACAGTAAATTCTTATTCGTTTTTAAAAGTATTTAAACAGGTTATACATAACTTGAAATGTAGCAGTAGAATTAAATTACTTTAGGTTTTAATAATATTATTTTAAGAAATATATTTGCTTTTAATTTGGTGAGCTGGTGGTCGTTTTAAGGTTAAAGCCAAATCATCATTGACTACTCACGGATTCGCCAAACTTCGAATAACGTGTATTGATATATATTGTATATAATAGTATAGTATGTATAGTATGTTACTTCTTACTACGTAATGACATTATGAAATGCAATAAAGAGTTGAGAATTAATAGCAGATGGTATAGTTTTAATACTGACCGGTGTTCCGTTTATAAATAGACAGTGTAACTTAATATAAATCAGAAAAGCCGATGCGAAAACTTACTACATACACCCTTTAATACGAGCCATCGACATGAAAAGGGTTTCCCTACCCGGTATTTAAGGGCCGACATTAGGCGCAAATCAATATACCCCAAATTTAGAGCACTAAGAAATGGAACAAATTTATTAGAGGTAGGTATGTTAAAACATGGTCTGGCTTCCTATGTCCATTGTAAATGATTAATATTTCCTAAATTTACTTACATGTCAAACTCTTTATTAAATGGTAAATAGGGTCCTGGTTGATCGAGGTTACTTACGGTGGAGTAAATAGTACAATGTCGTGACGGTAGTGGCACAAATGAAAATGGCATTCCATTTAAAGAACCTAATCATAACAAACAGTAAAATATTACACAAGCCACAGTTCTAACTCCAATCTCAAAACTAACATAACGTGAGAATATCAGATAAAGAATTGTGAGTAGGTACATCACTGAACATGATAGTACTGACCTTGGTATGTATGTGCTCGGTTACACAATAACACGGCGAAGTATTTATTATTTATTTCATTATAATACGTGTATATTTGAACATTTTTCGATTAAGTTTCTTTAAACTTTTAAGCCTAGGACTTTATTTTATATTAGTTGAGCCTCGCGGAGTTATGCACGGTTTTTGTGCTTTGTGCACCCGCGGCTAACCAAGTCATATTATATTACAAATGTACCTACATAGTTATAAATTGATTAGGGGTTTTTCAAATTTATCTTCCATCACTGAAGATGAACTGTTAATTATTTTATCTTTAATTACAAGTATTACCCGTCGGTATTCTAGAACTTACTATCTGTCTGAACCTGGGTGACGGCTGTAAGCCTCATTTTAGATGTTTATTGATCTTACTAACATCAGAGGCAAGGGCAAGTTTCAGATTATTTAAAATTAACGACATTTTCAGTTACAGTATTTAATAATATTGAGTACTTTGAACTTAAAGTAAAATTTAATCATTTCCATCTATTGTAAGTCTTTAGGTGACTTTAGCAAAATAGCTGATTGTCGCAAAACGGCTATGGAAAGACAACCAATCAGAGACAATAAAGTCGACTTGATTGTCTCTGATTGAACTTAAAACTTGACTGTGTTATGTCAAGTTTTAACTTACTATTTTATTAATTTTAAATCTTAGAAGCCAACCTACCAATTGCTTTTGTCCGACTTGATTGTCTCTGATTGGTTGTTTTTCTATAGCCGTTTTGCGACAATCATTAAGCTATTTTGTTAACATATGTATAAATTAAATCACTTAACAAGTGCCGGCCAACTAATCGATTGCGGAATTAGAAATCACGTTATATTTAAAAAAAAAAGAATTTTAAATGGATTTGCAAAATTCATTGGTACAGTATTGCATCAAGTACGTTTCAAGGTCTAAAACTCATGACAGCCTTATTTGCCACAAATTACTGATGTGACAAAATAGATACATTACATGATATATATATACTACCTATGTATATCTCTAGTTCTGATTGCGGCATGCCTCAGAGACCGAGCCGATTATACAAGTTATCTTTGTCTGTAAACAACAGACGACGTAATGACGTCCTGATAGGAAGTTTACTTCTATAAGACAAAACAATTAAAGGAACTGAATGAACAAAAGATTGATGCTGAACAGAAATACGTTTTCTGACTTATATAACGATTTAATACTAAGATTAGGTCAGAGAACATCATTATGAAAACTCCGAAAGAATTCTATGGAGAAGTCCTATACCGTGCCAGCAGCAAGCGTATGGAATGCATTGCCACTGCCCATCAGACGAGCACAAACTCTAGACAATTTCCCAAAGAACATTTTCCAAATGTGATATGATGAGGACCTTAATGTCCGTCGTGAAGTGTATATGTATAGATATGTATGTATAAGATAATTTATGTATGTGGTGACTGATCTTTTTTGTTATTTTTATATTGTATCCTACTCCATCCAACTGTTGCCTGATAAAGGTCACATTGCAATTAGGCTAATATTTATAAAAAAATATGTAATAAGTTTTACTAACCCTATTATTTATTTTGTTTCCATTATTGTACAATTAATAGTTTTCTATCTATGTACCTAATACAATATTTTAGTCATCAGCGACCTTGTGTCTAACTGGTTTGCCGAAGAAGGATAAGTTTATGTTAGGTCTCATTCCTAAATACAGTCGCCAATGCCAATGTCATCATAGTACACCGTTACGTATAACACGATTCTTTAATAATTACACAATCACACTTTTGACGCCTGAATACATATTTATTGTTATTTTTTTATTTGTAAAAAGACAACTCACGCATTAGGATATATTCCTGAGTTGCGGGCACTTGCGGGGGACTTTACAAACATACAAGAAACGGACACAAAGAACACCCAGACTCAAAACAACAATTTGAGAATCACAAAAAGTGTTATTCCGTGTAAGATTTGAACACCAGGATAACCCTGTAGTCGAACTGTGTATTATCATCAGCGGCAGCCTTCAATAGTCCACAGCTGGACATGGGTTCACAGTAGGACTCTCCTTAGGTTTTTTGGTTACTATCTACGCTGGTCAACTTTTTTTTTCTTTTTGCAATGCTGTTGTGTAGCTAGTTTGATAGCTTAGTCAGCTCTTACAAAACCTATAAAATCAATAGAGAACGTGACATTCCGCTATATACGTCAAAACACGGACAAAGTTTAATTTTTCCTTTACACACATGATCTAAGAAAGATTCAGAAAACCCGCCAATTTTGCCGAATATCGTTCTTGTTGTTTTGCTCACTTATATCAATCAATCAATGAATCCAGTGTGTGAATATGAGGTTTACTTACAAGTTAAATACAGAATAAATTGGTCGACTCAAGTGACCTTGCAGGCACTGACCGACCTCGGTTGATCCATATTCAATGAGACTATTCCGCAGTAAACTTCTGTGAGTAAACTATACATCAAAATAAACAATTAGTAGATTGTTTATATGGTTATTTGTAGTAATTGTGACTTTACCGTGTAAAACTCCCATACAATGATTTCTGGTTTTCGGATAGCATTTTTCGTAACAATATTTTCTTGCTTACTTATTTATGTAAGGTAATATTTGAAAAACTGGAAACTATTTTAGGCCTTCAAAGAAAATTAACAGGCTCAATAAATTACAAAAAAAGAAAATTATTATCAGAAAAACATTGAAAGTTCGTTCAACACACGGCTTTAACATCAATGTGATTCTGATCTTGACTTTTTGCAGTAGGTATATCAAGTAAGTGCGGAGTTGCGTTAACGCATTTGCAATGCTTGAATCCATGCAAACGTGCAAATACATTAATTTTAAAATCAACATGTTCAACACACATCTGACTCGTTTCTGATTCCTAACGTTGATTTCAATCGTATTTAGTTTAACAAAAAACAGTTCGTATAAAATTACTTTTCATCAAAAGTCTATAACATATATTCCATACGCTCTACCTCTTTTATCGGTAATTTTATCCCAAACTGAGATGAGACACACGCCGTAACAGTATCATGAAATATTTACGAGTATTTCCCAACGATTTTTCCTTCTAGAGAGTAGGGGCATTGGCAGTAAAGCAAGATTCCATTTATAAGTGTGCTAGCTTCAGATGTTCATAAAGCACCCCTGATAAAGCTCCGGTCCTGTGGGATGAAGGGGTAGTCGGGTGAAGTGCGGGGAGGAGTGGTGTACTCGTTCTAAACAAAGTTTCAAAATGTGTCTATGTTGTAAAGGAGTTGTCATATTTAGATAGGACTAAGTACTTTTGTACTAGGGGTCTGATTGTTTTTCTAAAAATCTCGTAGAATACTACTGAATCCAGTAACTTTCATTTATTTTATTTTTTATGTGTCAACTAGTTGTATGTAGCAACAAGTTACAATGTCTATTTCGTTAAAAAGGTTCTAAATCTTAGCTTGGTCTAGATCCATAACTATTTACTACATTTAAAAAAAATATAAAGGCTTTAGTGTTTTTAACAGAAGTGTTATTGATGTAAACAACAATATTGTTGTTAGAATGTTTTGCGTGTTGTTCGGTACGAATTACATCATGTAAAATGTTTGGTTATCTTGCCAGTTGGGGTCTCCCATGTTCCCCTGTACATCCTGTTCGAGATTGCCCGTTAGCTCTTCCGAGGGAACTTCCTTACTGCGTACCATATTCCTTTTATGATTTCTCTATGTCTATACAAGTACCTATATCTAAGTATGTAAATGTATATGTAATCTAAGTATGTATATGTAAGCCATGTCTATTGAGTTAACATTTTAATAAATCTTCATTTTGACTTACGTATTAGTAGTACTAGTAGATATGTGTTTGTCATAAAATTTTGACTATCACAAACACAATTTTGTAACATTCATAATTGTGATGAATTATACTATTGAATACATGATAAATGAAGATATTAGAGAACTTGTTCATAAACTAAGTACCTATTCCTATAAGTCCATAAAAGGTACGGATTTACTTTTAAAAAGTTCAAATGATACAATAAAGTCCTTAAATGTAAACTGAATTATACTTTGTTGTGCACTGACCCAGAAACAACAAATATGAACGGATTTCAAACAAAAAATGCCATTCATTCATCGCAATAAAACTCACCTTTTGTAAGAATCAAGACTCTAATAGGTAACGTTTCATAGCGATGTAGTTTAGAAGGTTAAAAAGTGACTATAACACAGAATCTAAACTAATCTAATAAACCTGAAAAGTTTGTTCTGTTTGAGCGTACTTATCTCAGGAACTACAGATGTAGTTTGAAAAATTATTTCCGTGTTAGATAACGCATTATACGAGGAAGGCTACACATACACACCATCACGTCCGACCAACAGGACGAAGTTGCTCGAGACAGTTACTAACTCTAAATATTGGTTAGAGAGCATGGATTTTTGTTTTAACTTCCTCTCCCACATATCTTACCTTAACTTTCCTTTCAATACACTCATAATTGGCCCAAACCGGTTAATGGCAAAAAGTTTGCCACCAATTACGTAAGTGAAATTAGAACTTTAGTTAATTATAATGAACATCTGTTCATTGGAAATGAAACCGAAATATGATAATCATTGGCTTGTTGGCTATGTGAGGTACTTGTTTTATTAACAGTCTTTAAGTGTTTCGAACATCCGCGAGTGGATGGGAGTCAAGAGCGCCGCGGAACTGTTTCACCTCGGCAGGGACAAAGCGAGGTTTTCAAGGCTGATGTCCAACCTCCAGTAATTGGAGAAGAACAAGAAGTGTTTCGAAGAAAAACGAATGTGTTGTAAGCACAGAACAACACATTCGTTACTTACATACATTACATTCGTTACATAATATTTTGTAGTCGTACGTAGTGGTAAGTACTTAAAAGCATTTTCTTAAGTTACCTTTATATGTTACATAAAGAGTATTTTGGTCATCTTTAATATTCTACTAAGAGGGATAGTATGGTTTTTGCGCTTCATTTATGGACGTCAAACTGTAGAACTTCCGATAAAATAGTATGTGATCTAGAGGTACAGTCTCCTAGTTCTTAGTTGAATATTAGAAAGTACATCATTACTGACTATAACATTACTTCAATGTGGTTGTAAATAAACACCGTATGAGGCTATTGACATTAGCATAGAAATTGTCACGAAATAACGTGGGCATGACAGGTACGACTATGTTACACAACACGGGACTCACTTTCACTACGCTTGTGGGTTATGCATTTTTACGGTCTTGAGAAATCTTAGAAGAACAGCTTTAACTAGTTTT
The DNA here is from genome assembly GCA_932526445.1 of Phragmatobia fuliginosa. NCBI lineage: Eukaryota > Metazoa > Arthropoda > Insecta > Lepidoptera > Erebidae > Phragmatobia > Phragmatobia fuliginosa. The sequence goes on along the minus strand of OW052070.1, from coordinate 14,487,099 downwards.
GACTCCAGTATTTCATAAGTTCCGGCGGAAAATAACGGTGCGTCACTGGAAACCAAGTACTCATGATGTAGCAAATGCTTTTTCAATGTATTTCTTTTGAAACAATGTAAAAAAGATTTAAATTCCATAAAGACTAGATATATCTCAAGCTCAAATTAACTACAGGTTCCAATTGAAACATTTTTTTAGTGTTGATTGGACCGATTTTCGAGGAAGAAGCATATACGGCATGACTACTGCATGCTAGGAACCAAACATAATGGAAAATATTGCAAATATAGAAAAAATATTGCCTTTGAGAGGATAAAAGCTGCTACTCAGCCTATTGCCGTCCTCTGCTGAAAGAAGGCCTCCCCTAAAGAGCGCCACAAAATAATGATAGTATAATTGGGATATTTTTTGTTTAACCCTGCTAAAATGGCTGTTCTCTGCCTGATGGAAAGCATCAGTAGAATTCAAGAGTAGTGGTTACCACCGTCATTATGAATGCAGACAATGCATTCAAAATTCTGAATCATTGGGCCTCCGGTCTCACCCTAATCAACGAAATACGAATGCTGTCATTGTAGGTTGGCCTTCTATGCGAGGGTAATACAATACTGCCACGGACGAGCACGTGCTGAAATCAGCGAGCTTTACTAACTTGAAATAGGAAATAGAAACAGGTGTTTGATACTTAATTATATACGATACTTAATTTAATAAAATGCCTTAAACAATGTAACCAAAACTTGTAAAAACAATGTTGGAAAAGAGTGTCCATGGAGTTTCTCGTCTGTTCTTATCCATAGGATGTACGAAATGAAACAGACAATTAGCTTCACGACTGACTACTGACTGACTACTTGATGTTTCAAAAGTGCCGTTGCATTGGTTTATTTGAAATAAAAATGGTTTGATTTGCTTTGAATTCCAAAAAAATGTAGCACCGACTACAATGCGCTTACGTCGGTCAAGATGAAAAACTATATTTTACATATCGGCGCAACACGACATTCAACGACATAGGTCATCGCTGCACGTGTTCTCAAAGACGTAAACAGCTCGCAACGGTCGACCGCCCCACTACAATGCCTATAAAAAGCCGCCCGCTACAGCGGAGCGAAGATTCGTTTGGCTGCGCTCGGACAGCAAACATCTAACTAATTGTGAAATATTCGAAGCTTTGTAATCAATACTAATTAAAAGTGAATTCCGGTTGAAGTAAAGTTTATTTTAAGTTATTTCTGAAAATGAAATACTCCAATAAGAATAATAGTAGTGACGTCACTGTTCTTAAAAACATTAACGGGCACACCGTTTCGTCATCAGAAGTGGGATTACCATGTGTTCTAGACTGTTCGCTATCTTAATTCAGTGTTCGTTGTGTTTCTTCATTCAAATCGATACTTAAAGTTTTTGTAATAAATAACTACCGACAACAACAAGAAAAATGAAATGGAAAGTTAATTGACAATGTCGGAACATGGAAATCGTAAATTAAGTGACATGCAGCCTATATCGGGGTTTGAGTAACAATTGCAAACGAATTTAAATCGTTTTTGTTTTCAGAAATGTTATTAAACGTGTGATACAAAAATAAAAAAAAAAGTGGATACTTCACTATGTTTCGGTAAGTTCGTGGGTATAACGCTTTCTTTCCAGCTAGTAAACATTCCAAACGATAGAAGATGCATCCGTGCTTATATGGGAACAACACAGAGTTCAATGTAAAGGAGGTGTAATCCAGTTCACCAGTACCGATAGGGTAATGAGTGAGGTTACCGAGTGTAACTTGTGAGTTGTAATTGAAGCTACACTGGTAAGATTGAATCATATTTTCTTATCAAGTTTTTATTTATTTTTGACATAGTTTTGATATGTACTGTACGAGGGTTAACCGTGTGCGCGATTTAAAGCGATAAACCGATCGTGGCAATCGATGGCGCATATATAAAACTGCCAAAGGCTAAGGTGTAAAGCTGTGGCTTAAGAAAAGAGTTAGTAGTAATCGTAGTTGATCGAATTTTAAGGGTTAATTCATACTTTTTGTCTATCACGGTTTCATATTGCGAATATTTTGTTTGACGTAATTAAAACGAATTTTTAAAACTACCCCCACTGGTGCGTAATAAACTAGGCGTTCCTTATTACGATTAAACATTGTTTACCGAATAGGTGATAAATTAATAGCAGTGGTAATCATAGTGGCAGTCTAATGCCACGCTAACCTTTTACTTAAAAGTAAAGTAACTTTTTAATTGATTTACATAAAATCAAACAAAGTTGCAGTAATAAACTAATACCTTTATTAATATAAAATAGAGAGAAATAGAGATTTATTGAATTATTTTAGAACGGAAAAGAGAAAGGGTCAGGTGAGGCCGAGCTTATAAAAGGTTTAAGCACTAGTCAGTGCGTCCTACAGTGTGAGAGTACAAGTCTGTACCTGGCTGACCATTTTCTGAGCCAAGTTTAAAATTCTTTATTGAAGGGTTGACGCCAGAACTGGTTATTTTTAATCCTTCCTTCCCCCACAGAATGCTCGAGTGTTTGCACACACACTTGCGTACTACAATATCTTCTAAACTAATGACGGTGATCGTAAGCAGCCTAGTGCTTAACTCAGCGGCAAACTTCAGTCTTCTCGCTGTCTACGCAAGTTGAGCGTGTACTGTGATCTACGGTCTACTCGCCGCCAGATGAGGCGTGGACCTGTGGTCTGCACACCGTCTACGCGACGTATGACCTACGGCCTGTTCGCCTTATGTGCGAGGCGCAACCTGCTGGCTACTCACTATCTGAGGGAAGTATAACCTTTGTTCTGTTCGCCGTCTAGCAAATGAACGCTGGATGCGTGCTCAGCCCACTTCGAGAGAAGATGTGTTTAGGCCTTTGAGAGGACATACTAGAGTATGGGTTTCTGTTTAAACAGCTTTGCTGTTATGAGAAAGTGTTTCAGTATCACACATTCATAGTTTGAAATCGTTAAGGTCTATGCAAGGGCATACGATTGATGTCTCTAGTGAGACAACGTGATAATCTCAAGTCAGTTGCGTTTTTAGTCTATCAATTATTGTTTTTGCTTTTATCATTTTAAATTTGATGATAAAATCTTTGGTTTATAATTTACTGGTGCGATGACACGAGAGACAGAGCTATGTGATGCTGTTTGTTGAATGTTGTTTCAGAGTAACACACAGCGGCGTGTGACCTACCTTTTCCGCTCAACAACCTGATTATACAAGGGAATTGCGACCTGAATGCACCGGTTGGCAGCTTGCTTAAAGGAAATGCTAAGCTACAGGAACCGTATCGGCGTTGGAAGACTACACTCCAGTATTGGATGCCTACACCATCCACTTCACAAGCCAATGCAACAGTACAAAGAAAGAAAGAAAGAAAGAAAAAAAAAAAAACAAAGGAACTCAGGTTATGTTTTACAATCCTATTACGCAACACATAGTACCACAGTGTACGCCAACACATATAGTACCACAGTGTACGCCAACACATATAGTACCACAGTGTACGCCAACACATATAGTGCCACAGTGTACGCCACCACACATAGTACCACAGTGTACGCCACCACACATAGTACCACAGTGTACGCCACCACACATAGTACCACAGAGTACGTCACAACACATAGTACGCTATACTCATTACCTACCACAGTGTAGACGTCAATATAATTAAAGGTACACAGATGCCAAATCAAAGAAAAACATTTACGTTTTACAGATAAACTCATCGGAAAAACATCAACAACACGGCTAGTGCAGAGCGCCAGTGTACGCCAACACATATAGTACCACAGTGTACGCCAACACATATAGTACCACAGTGTACGCCAACACATATAGTACCACAGTGTACGCCAACACATATAGTACCACAGTGTACGCCAACACATATAGTACCACAGTGTACGCCAACACATATAGTACCACAGTGTACGCCAACACATATAGTACCACAGTGTACGCCAACACATATAGTACCACAGTGTACGCCAACACATATAGTACCACAGTGTACGCCAACACATATAGTACCACAGTGTACGCCAACACATATAGTACCACAGTGTACGCCAACACATATAGTACCACAGTGTACGCCAACACATATAGTACCACAGTGTACGCCAACACATATAGTACCTAAGTGTACGCCAACACATATAGTACCACAGTGTACGCCAACACATATAGTACCACAGTGTACGCCAACACACATAGTACCACAGTGTACGCCACCACACATAGTACCACAGTGTACGCCAACACACATAGTACCACAGTGTACGCCACCACACATAGTACCACAGAGTACGTCACAACACATAGTACGCTATACTCATTACCTACCACAGTGTAGACGTCAATATAATTAAAGGTACACAGATGCCAAATCAAAGAAAAACATTTACGTTTTACAGATAAACTCATCGGAAAAACATCAACAACACGGCTAGTGCAGAGCGCGCACTGCCAGTCAGAATGGTCGTATCGGCGCAACACGACATTCAACGACATAGGTCATCGCTGCACGTGTTCTCAAAGACGTAAACAACTCGCAACGGTCGACCGCCCCACTACAATGCCTATAAAAAGCCGCCCGCTACAGCGGAGCGAAGATTCGTTTGGCTGCGCTCGGACAGCAAACATCTAACTTATTGTGAAATATTCGAAGCTTTGTAATCAATACTAATTAAAAGTGAATTCCGGTTGAAGTAAAGTTTATTTTAAGTTATTTCTGAAAATGAAATACTCCAATAAGAATAATAGTAGTGACGTCACTGTTCTTAAAAACATTAACGGGCACACCGTTCCGTCATACATAATATCGTAATTTCACATGCAGCGGTTATCATTTCAATTTAAATGGGACCAAACGGAACGTTTACCCTTTGCAAATTAATATGGTAACATTCTAATTTGAATGAGACCAAACGGCAATAAAAGAAGAATTTTCCAAATCAATTTATAAACAGCTCAGGCAAGAGAAATACATAAAAAAAAGTTGATCAAACCAGAATCATTTTCTATAAACTTCCTGATAGTATTTGATACCAAATTTAATATATCATCCGCTTTGTTTGATGTGAACAGTAGCGGAACAGAGCAGTGAACAGCTGTGCGCGTGCGATGCATTCCTAGCGGTCAACGCACGGCTGACAGCACATGAACACTATGTGTGTATATTGTGTATACTGTGTATCATCCATTTATTGTATGTCGTTTGACTGCTTTTATCACGACAAGGCATTACTCAAAAGTAGTTTTATGTTGCTACAAACATGCTATAATTTCTTTACATTTAATTTATTCAAAAAAAATAAGCATATTTATTCAAAGGAGTTCAATATATTATGTACTTGTTTCCAAGTTGCCATTTGAAATACTTCAATAAGTGATTTATTTTATCTACGTTAGGAAATGAGGGAAGCGATAAAGATAAGATAAAGGTGACATAGCTTTATTGTACACTAGCTTTCGTTCGCGGCCCCGCCCGCGTCTATCCCGAGTATTGCAGTAAAAAGTAGCCTATGTGTTATTCTGGTTTATAAGCTATATTGCTGTAAATTTTCTTTACATTCAGTAAATGATTCATCCGAATCCGTTCAGTAGTTTTCGAGTGAAAGAGCAACAAACATACTCACAAACTTTCGCGTATATAATTAGTAAGGACTAGATAAAAATGCAACACAATCACACAAAAACTTGCTTTTAAATGTCAGCTCAAACAATTAAATATTATATTTAATATACCTTTGATGATCCCATAATTTATGCAAAACTATTGCTTCATCATTATCATGACAGTCTTTAGGTTACAGGTAGTTCATTGCAAACACAAAGCCTTTATTTAGAAAGGATATTTTGGCCTTATTTACCAGTAGGTATGTACCAAACTGGCGGGTACGCCAGGCGGGTTTTCAAGTTTTCCTTTTTCTTGCAGTGTTGCTTGCCTGCGTTGTTTTTTTTAGGTTTCAGGTTCGATTTCCAGGCCAAACCAAATATTTGTATGTATGCAAATGTAGTTCCGTAGTTTGGGTATTTTCTAAGTTAACTTGTGTTATATTTGCTTGTTTACCACTTTTACAAACATGTACTTCGATATATTTTTAATTTGTGTCATAGTATTTATATTAATTGTCTAGTTAGCTCTGCTTACTTTGGGACTAGACGGCGTTGTGTCATAAAAAAAAGTCGTCCTTAAGCGCATAAGGTACAAGTTAAGCAATAAGTCTATAGAATACACGATCTTAGCTAACACATGTAACTTTCAAAAGTGAGAACTTATTATTAATTTAGTACGACTAAAATTAATGATTATTATGATAATTTCAATAAATAAATGATTATTAAATCAGATGCTTTATTTTGATTTAATAAATTTAATGATGAGAGCAATGATTGGATGAGAGAAATTCCTCGTGCCTCACATATTACAATCCATATCTACACAATTTCATCATCATCATCATCATCATGATGATGATGATATAATGATGATATAATGAATACATATTACAATCCATATCTACACAATTTATATCAAATAAATAAAATTCAAGTGTTTCTAAAATTTACTGCTTTTCATTAAATGCACAAACTTTAAAAGTTTTAATTAGTAGGTAATGTAATAACATTACCTACTAATTAAAACTTCATATCGTCATGGAAACCTCAATATGTCGTATGTCAAAAAAATAGTTTTTTTTTTATTGCACCTCTATGGCCAACTTGTTGATCTGCACAACATGTAATAGGTATTATGTCAGTACTTAGTCTAAGTGTCAGTAAACCAATCAGAAGCTCAGTATCCCCCCCTTTGCAATAAGTCGGTCTGACATAGATCTGCTTGATATTTGGTCACGACAAATAGTTGTATGTCACAGTCTGTGATTAATTTTGTTTGTTCTCTATATATATCAACATAAATAATAACATATAAACTCTTTTGCAAAAAAAACGGGCACTTAAGCAAAGAACTATTTTATAGTTACTATTTGTTTGTTTGACAATTTTAGGTATTTTTATCCTCAGAATTTTATAAATTAATTAGGAAGGAATAGTTTTCATCAGTTTTATTATAAAATTTTGATAAAATTATTGAAAAATAATGTATAAGCTCAAAACACTATTATTGTACCTGCTCGCTAAATAAAAATGAAACACGTTATTTTTTTTGTTTTTATTGAATACATTAAAAGCAGATAAAAGTTTAGTATTGAATGTGACCCCCTCTTGCTGAAATCACGGCTTGCATTCGTCTGGGCATGCTAGCGAGTATATCTTTTATGGTTTCTTGGGGAATACGTTTCCACTCCGCGGTAATCACATTCTTTAGATCTCTGATGGTCTGCGGAGCCGGCTTCACTGATCTCACTCGTCGCTTCAGAACGTCCCAGACATGCTCTATGGGATTGAGGTCCGGACTTCTAGCTGGCCAGTCCAAACGACGAATTCCGACTTCTAGCCTATACGCTTCCACGTCGCCAGACCGGTAGACGCGAGCGTTGTCGTCTATAAAGATTTAGTTTTCGCCAAGAGCGGTTAAAGCGGGTTGTGCATAAGGAATTAGAACTTCCGTTATGTATCGGTGTCCAGTCAGTGTACCGTTTTCGATGAAGACTAACTCCGTACGATCCATATAATCTATTCCTGCCCAAAACATAACAGAGCCCCCTCCATAAGGTGTGATTTCTTCAAAACATGCCTCTGCAAAGCGTTCTCCTCGTTTATGTAGCACTCGCCGACATCGGTCTTCACCATGTCTCGATCGACTGGGATAGGGTATTGTTCTCCGATGAAGCCAGAATACCTCTGCATAGAGATATTCTGGCTTCATCGGAGAACAATACCCTATCCCAGTCTTCATGAGTCCATGACACACAATTTCGAGCGAAGCTAAGCCTGGCAACTCGATGTCTACGGAATAATTTAGGGCCGCGTGCCGAGCGATGACTGTGTATATTAGCAGGAAGTAGCCTCCTCCTGACCGTCCATAGACTAATTAACACATTTCTTACTTCTTCGAGTCTGTTCTTGAGGTCCACATAAGAAGATTTGCGATTTCTCAACGCTTGACTAACTAGAAAACGATCATCCCGTGGTTCGGTACATGTCTTTCTGCTAGAACCAGACCTTCTCTTGACGGAACCGGTCTCTTGATAGCGCTGCCAGGTCCTTAGAACTGCCGACCGACTCACATTTAGCCTCTGAGCCACGAAGCATTGGCTGCAACCTTCTTCAGGCAACGCAATAATTTTGCTCGCTTTTATCACTTTATCTACCATTTTCGAGATTGCTAAACAGCAATAACAATACTTTTTAATGTCCAGGACATCAGATTATTTAATAAAAATTGACAAAAAGTTAATTAGAGTCGATATTAACTATAGGGAATTCGCGCCACAAAATGAAGTTAAAAGTTGTTTTTTTTAAAAACCAGGCTCAGTCAAAAATTTGGATTTGGAAGGTACTCTTATAAACATTATGGCACTCTTATAACTGGCCAGTAACATGTTCAAATGATTAAAACCTTTTTGGTATTTTATTTTTTTCAGCCAGGAAGAAAATCGAAACCGCCCGTTTTTTTTGCAAATGAGTGTATATATGTCAACTTAAATCAAATAAAGCAATATATTTTGAAAAAAAAATTACACCATTATCATTCTAAGGTAAAATAAATAATCTTTAAGCTTTTAAGAAATAAATTGGAAGCATAATGACATGTTGGAACAGTTTTTTGTCCCTCCTGAAAACTTTGATTTTTGGACATACGACATATTGCGGTTTCCATGACGATATGACAGTTTTTATTTAGAGGTCTCGGGTTCAAATCCCGGGTCGGGCCAAAAAGTGTTTTTGGGTTTTTCTTAGGAAATTCCTAATAGCAGCCCGGAGTTTGGAAGTGTGGCGATTCACGCCCGTGCCCCGGAGAGCACGTTAAGCCGTCGGTCCCGGTTGTCATGAACATCTATGGCAATCGTTATTGGGAAGTCAGTGCCCTCAAATATACTGATAACTAGTTCAATCTTCGAATTTCAGTTCTCTCTCACGGAGCGATTGGCATCGGACCTCCGCAACACTATTGCGGAGGTCCGATGCCAATCGCTCCGTGGAAAAACTGAAATTCAGGTAAAACCGGTTGAACTAGTAGACGACCCCAAATAAACTTGGGAATATAGGCTAGGAAGATGATGACAGTTTTATCAGTTTATACGAAAGTATTCGTATTAACTTACGTCAAAAAATCTATTCACGAAATGTTAGTCTTTAATCTCTGGAACGGCTGGAACTTTAACATGTAACTTTGGCTACTTACAACTTGTATTAAAACATTTAAAACTGATTGTGTGCTGTAAATGTATACTTTCTATCAGATAAAAATTCGAGCCAGTAAATTAATACCGTTGAAAAATAAATAAAAAATAAATCCAAACAAACAATACGAGGACGTAAAATAAATCATTGCTTTGTGGCTCATAATTACCAATTTATTGAAGTCACACAACTGTGTGTGAGTGTATTGATAGGACATTTCGTGAGGTCAGTGTATTTGTCACAAGACTAAACCATTAGCAGACAAAGCAAGTAGGTACTTACCAATCTTAAGAACCAGAACGTTCAATATTCTCAACTGTCAACAGCAGTGATTGCATAACGAATTACTTGGTACATGAATTATTAAGAACTAAGTACCAACAAAATTGGTGAGACAGTACCAGTACGGCAATTAGAAAGATTGAGACACGAAAAGTGAAACGTCTGCATAAAATGAGTCGTCAATTTTTTATTCGCGGTGAGTTAGAGGTGAGAAGGGTTGAGTTCCGACTGCAGCAGACTTCGATCGATACAGGGTTATGGGACTACGATTATATGGACTCACGTATATTGTTTGTTAAACACATAAATAGCGTATCTATTAAAACAAATTTCTAGTTGGGTTTACAATGTTGCTTGTTATTCAATCTATGTATATTCAACCTTACCTTTATTAAGGTAACATACACACATCAAAAGTGTCTAGGGATCAAGCATTTTTATGCGGATTTCTTGAGATTGAGATGTGGCTTTGTAATAAATTTATGATTTTATAAATTTATATGGATCCTTTTTGGTGCATTTCATAATTTGAATCAGGAACTGTCAATCAAATTCGAGTAAAAGATGAAAATCAGCTGCCAATATTTTCCCTATAAAAACATACAACGCATTGAAGAAATTATTAGTGCAACTGTTTCCCTACTACTGATTAAAACCAACGTTATTATGGAGCGGCGACGTCATTTAAGCAGGGAAGAAATGCTCAGAGCCGTGGGAATGATAGAAGCTGGTTCCCGGCAACGTACTGTGGCTTTAGCTCTGAATACAAGTCAGAGTGTTATCAGTCGACTTTGGACACGTTACCGAAGCACTGGTACCGTGGCTGAGCGCCATGGAGGACGGTATCGCTGCACCACACGGAGACAAGACCGATACATTCAAATCTTAACTCGAAGAGCTCCAACAATAACCGCCATGATGTTAGCCGTGAGGCTTCATCACTCTTCAGGGAACTTAATTAGCGACCAAACAGTCAGAAACCGCTTGCATGAAGTGAACCTTCATTCCCGAAGACCGCTACGGGTACCACCTATAGCAATGCACAATCGTAGGATTCGATATCAATGGGCTCTTGAACACAGAAATTGGGCAGAAGAACAATGGCGTTTCGTGTGCTTTTCTGATGAGTCTCGTTTTGGTATGAGACCGGATACAAGACGTATACGACACTGGAGAACCCCTGGACGCCAACAGCGATTAAAATCCTGCCAGGAAGTCCATCCTTATAGTGGTGGAACCATCATGGTATGGGCGGGTATTTGGATCGGCGGAAGAACTGAGTTGATTTGGATCAGAGGCAACCTCAACGCTCAAATTTATGCTGAGACGATTGTATCAGACGTCATCGTTCCTCTACAAGTGCAAATCGGTCCCTTATTTCAGTTAATGCATGATAATGCACGACCGCACACCGCAAGAGTTGTAAGACAGACTCTCGCCGCAGCTAACATCAATGTCCTGCCCTGGCCTGCTCAGTCGCCAGACTTGAACCCGATTGAGCATGCATGGGATATGCTACAGAGAAGAGCTCTGCCGAATATGGAGGGTATCCAGTCGCAAGAAGACCTTTTTTTGTTGTTGCAACGAACATGGGCGGCCATTCCACAGCGTGATTTGGATGAACTCATTTTGAGTATGCCAAACCGATGTTCTTGTGTTGTTAGTGTTCGCGGTAGAAACACGGATTATTAATTGTTTAAGTTACCTAATAAAATTTTAAAGAAAACTGTTATTTCAGTCTTTTTTTCGAACTTTAATGTTAGTGGTTCAAATGTCAAAAATCCCTTTATTAGGAAAATGGCAAATTTCTTTACTAATGCAAAGGTGACTTGGTTTATCGTTACTGTGACAAACGAAAACACTTTATTTGATGAATCCTTAAAGAAATTTTTAATTAATATCAATCAGGAGAAAAGTTATTGCAAAAATATATGTTGATCCCTAGACACTTTTGATGTGTGTATTTTATTAATCTGTCCTGAAATTTATTATGATTATTTTTTCTAGAAACTGACAGCCGGCGTTTTTTCCAAATATGCTTGTTTGGTCGTTTCGTATGAATAACTTTCACAACAATAATAAAAACTATAGTTGAACTTTGTTGTTTACAGTTTAATGAATATCTCACGTAATAAAATATAGTAGGCAAGTACATCATGTTTGGCTTTAGTAAAACTCAATTAATTATACAAAATTATATATTTTTGTTAAACTACTAACTACCTACTTAAATATTACCACTTGCTGTTTTATTAATTCACACACCGGTGTTAAATTATTTATTTGTTTTCAAACAATGATAAGATTGCAATGTTTGTTGCACAGGTTTTATATGGCAGTAAAGAGTAACGTCATAGTTTTGCTACATTTTTTTCTTTCAAGATATTATAAAGGTATTTAGGTTACTTCATAAACATTAATGAAACATTTGTAAATCACACTAAAAATTCTCCGTTAAGGCATTTGAACCCATAAGTCATAACACAAAAACCTATCCACTGCACACTAGTCAACGTACGTTTCCTTGAACGCATTATAAATTATACAAAAATAAATCGATTACGATGCATTCCGCTATTATATTATACAACGCCACAATATTAGCAATTCATGTCGCCGGTGTCATCTACATTTACCGTATCAACCGTTCGTACTTACATACTAAACAATGTTAACACTAGAAATTAATTATAAACTATTGCTTATATAACGAAAAAAATAATCACAAATGGTCTCGGACAAAGTACAAGTATTCTTAGTAAAAGTTGTTACTTGTCGAAGTGTGATACACATGCAAAAAGATGTTTATTTATTACTGACCATAAAATACGAAGCATGGCACGTTTAATTATTAGCTTTTTATAATAATTAATAACTCCACACATCCACGATTCTCACTCATAAACATTTGTGATGATCATAATCAAATTAGCCAAGAGACTTCCACTGATGGATATCTACTGTTTATCAAATGATACATAGTAGTAATGTAATGGTTTCTTTATGTTGGATTGATCAAACAAAGGGTAGCTGAAAGCTCTTATCAGATTTCTTACCAATAATTTTATTGAAGATGATTCTGTGCAATGCATTCTAAACAAAAGAAAAATATTATACATATACCTATGTTTTAACAAGAAACTACTTATTGATTGAGGAATAAAAGCTCATGGCCTCGTGCAAGTTATAACAGAAGTGAAATAACAATCACCTCGCATAATCGCATGTCTGTTGTACTGAATTGGAAATTATAATTGGAAATCAAAGTGTTATATTAACCTATTACATAATATTTTTGAGTTGCCTATAAAGTGTTTCTAGTTTCATTAATAGAAATAAATATTTGACTGTGTGTATTAAGAATAATTATCATACATGTAACATTTAACTAAGATTGAATACCTTCATTCAAGAAGAGGCCTAAATACCTCTATATTTAATCTTACGGAAATTATCAGTTCAAAATATATAAAATGGCTATGTAGAAAAAATCGATTTATTAACTAAAATCTATATTGTAGTCGTATAAGTTAAACAATAACATTGTAATAAAATTGACTTCATTTAATTATAACATTGTCATTCAGAAAGCAGACATTGTATTGAATAAATAATTCATTACAGAATTAATATTACATTGTATAGGTACTAACTAATTCATCATTAACAACCCGTAATGTCCCACTGCTGGGCTCAGGTCTCCTCCAGGAGGGCTAAGGTCATAAATTATCTGAATGCTGGCCGAGTGCGGGTTGGGGACTGGCAAGCCAAAGTTGTGGCTTCGTAAATCTTTACGTTGGAGGTTTTTAAGCCGCTCGATGACCTCCACCTCCAACTAAGCTTTCATCATCAACAGCCTTTAACAGTCCACTGCTGGACATAGGCCTCTCCTTGAAAAGGAGGTATTGGCCTACTATACCACGCTGGCCAGACGGGTTGGTATAGGGTTGGTTTCAAGTTTTCCTTCTCTTTGCATTGATGTTGTCTTGCGTAGTTTATCCCTTAGTCGCCTTTTACGACACCCCCGTGGGATGAATAGGAGTGGTGACACTGTGTATTCTTAATCCGTCACCACACGGACGACTTTTTTCAATTGCTTTATTGTCTGGCAGAGATTCAATAATACTGTTATTTCTATCCCACATAGTTACGATTACTTATTTATTGACATTGACATTAATAATTGGACCATAGCCGTTTTACAATCGTAACCAATGTAGTCGTGGCAAAATAGTCTAAACACTCTTCATCAACGATGTAGTCTTGCAGATGGAACGATAATGGTGTCAAATAACAATAAATAAAAGCGGCCAAGTGCGAGTCGGACTCGCCCATGAAGGGTTCCGTATCAGCAAGTAACATCATATAAAAGTTATTGTAGTTCGTTGTAACTTTCATCGATGTTTTTATACTAGTGTATTGATTGAATGAAAGGTAAATTGCGATTTACGATTTATGACATATTAAAAAAAAACTACTCACTAGATCTCGTCCAAACCAATTTTCGTTGGTAGTTTTCATAGTAATATACAACATATATTTTTTTTAGTTTTATCACTCTCTTATTTTAGAAGTTAGAGGGGGGGGGACACACATTTTTCCACTTTGGAAGTGTCTCTCGCGCAAACTATTCAGTTTAGAAAAAAATGATATTAGAAACCTCAACATCATTTTTGAATACCTATCCATAGATACCCCACACGTATAGGTGTGATGAAAAAAAAAATTTTGAGTTTCAGTTCCAAGTATGGGGACCCCCAAAATGTATTGTTTTTTTTCTATTTTTATATAAAAATCTTAATGCGGTTCACAGAATACATCGACTGACCAAATTTCAACAGTATAGCTCTTATAGTTTCGGAAATAATTGGCTGTGACATACGGACGGACAGACAGACAGACAGACTTGACGAATCTATAAGGGTTCCGTTTTTTGCCATTTGGCTACGGAACCCTAAAAACGGCCAAGTGCGAGTCGGACTCGCCCATGAAGGGTTCCGTAGCAGCAAGTAACATCATATATAAGTTTTTGTAGTTCGTTGTAACTTTCATCGATTTTTTAATAATAGTGTTTTGATTGAAAGAAATGTAAATTGCGGTTTATGATTTATGACGTATTAAAAAAAAACTCCTCACTAGATCTCGTTCAAACCAATTTTCGTTGGAAGTTTTCATGGTAATGTACATCATATATTTTTTTTAGTTTTATCACTCTCTTATTTTAGAAATTACAGGGGGGGGGACACACATTTTACCACTTTGGAAGCGTCTCTCGTGCAAACTATTCAGTTTAGAAAAAAATGATATTAGAAACCTCAATATCATTTTGAAAGACCTATCCATAGATACCCCACACGTATGGTTTTGATGAAAAAAAAATTTTTGAGTGTCAGTTCTAAGTATGGGGACCCCCAAAATTTATTGCTTATTTTCTATTTTTGTGTAAAAATATTAATGCGGTTTACAGAATACATCTACTGACCAAGTTTTATCAGTATAGCTCTTATAGTTTCGGAGAAAAGTGGCTGTGACATACGGACGGACAGACAGACAGACATGACGAATGTATAAGGGTTCCGTTTTTTTTGCCATTTGGCAACGGAACCCTAAAAACTAATGGAAATCGATTAATCGAATCATTATAAATATTTTATGGCGAATCGATCAATCGTATATATCAAAAGAATCAATGGTTCATCATGACAAACATCAATTATTCAACTTTATTTTGAAACATGTAAACTAAAATACATTAATTTAGTCTCGGGAGTAACAATTATTATAATTTTTATCAAGGGAATGGTTGTTTAGTCACAAACAGACTTATGAAAATAAAATCTATTGGTACGTAACTAAAACACCAATTATGTCTGAGAAGTAAATGTAGATTGTTTCAGAATCTTAGAAAAAGCTTTCCTGCATAATATTTTACCAATACCACCTACCTACTTTATGTTGCATATTTTCATATCTATTTAATGAAAAGCTAATAATTTCAAATTACAAACAGACACATCATTAATATAAATCTTATTAAATAAAACGACTAAGAAGCGTACAATAGATTTTAAACTCAATACATTTCAAATCGCGAGCATACAAAAGTAGTATCAAAACAGCCCTCGACTCTCCCCAAGGGTTCGTCCCAATTTCGTCCCTTTACGTAGTGACCTACTTCTGAAAGCCATTCATTTGCTACCGTAGGTTTAAAACGGGGTTGTATGTAATCGTTCTTTGCCCTCATACTAGGAGGGTTTCAAGTCCCTAGCTGGAAATGTTTGCTCTCTCTCTCTCTCACCAGTTGATATTTCAGTAAGCGCTGGGTGTTAGATTTGATTAACATGCAAATTTTATAATAAAAGCAGCAATTTGGGATGTTTTTTCAACAACCGGGTACCTGGAATCCGTTTTTGTCTTTAATCAGTCGCTTTAGCGTTTTTTTCGTTTTTAGTTGAACGTAATTATAAAAATATTAGCTTTCGGCCACTGCTCCGACCGCGTGTATCTTGATTATTGTATTAAAAAGTAGCCTATGTGTTATTCTGATATATAAGCCATATTACTGTAAAGTTTCATCCAAATCCGTTCAGTACTTTTTGCGTGAAAGAGCAACAAACATACATACTCACAAACTCGCGTTTATAATATTAGTATAGTAATAATGCCTGACTTATACGTACAGTACCTATATCTTGTAGCTGACCCCAAATAATCTTGAGCTGTGAAGATGATAAGTCAACTGTACATATGATTATGTTTCCAAGAATAAACAGGATAAATAATAGGTATTTACCTACCTCTGAATTTTGGTTGCTGTTAATCTCTAACCTCCGCGACCAGTGAAACCAGTTTGAAATGTCGGAAACTAAAAGAAATACAAACGCTTACCGCATTTTATATTTTACGTGTCCTAATAGGTACGTAAGAATACCATTTTCATTTGATTTTATCAACTGTCTGTCTGCTATTCATGATGAATGACCGACTGTTCTTCCACAATAGATACATGCCATACTTATTAAGTTTTATAAATTGGAAAAATAACCCTGTCTGTCTGTTACGCTATCACGGCTAAACCGTATAACTTTGCTACTATTTACCGCGATAACTCACATACAACCTAAAAAAAGGGACCTCAGTTTATTATATTTATATCATCAGCTATCTGCCAGCTAAAAGCTAGTACCTAAATATTTAGTTTAGTCCATGTTACATCGTGCACGTCAGAACGTAAACAGTGTGGAATAACGTTGCATCACGTCACACTTATCTATCGTTAGTGTTTAATAACAAATCATACGAAAGTGACGAACGAAAAACAAGGTCCACTTACACACGTCGGGTAAATGACCGCCTCGCTCAAGAATGTTGCAAGAATACCACAAGGTTGAATTTTTAGAGTAGCACCATTTACGAATCAAATAAATACCAACGTGAGACGTATTTCAATGAGAAATTGTACAATATGAAGGTCAGTTTAAAACATAGTAGGTTTAAATATTACTTAAAATTAATTAAATTATATAACGTACTTATTTGTATTTATTTAATAGTGGCAGGTTAAACAGACAAGTTTTCTATCATCAAGAGTATCTCAAGTTTTGGTTTGTATTATCAATTTAATAAAAAGGACATGTAATTTCGGTACTATAATGACTATAATGATTACATTACAAATCTTTATAGTGTAAACTAGAGTAGGTACATTACACCTACTCTATTTTACACGGAAAAGATTTTCTAGTTTCTATTTAACAAAGAAAAATGAATCACAAGAAGATATCAAAGGAAATCACAAAGAATATGAGATTACTTTGGATGAGTTGAGATAGCTAGAAAACTAAATACCCATAAGTTTTACGAGTGAGTATTCCGAAAAGTTGTTTAGGCGTTGGTATACAATTTACACTACCGAGAGTCCATTGGTTGCGTAACTAAACGAATGCAGTCAACCGAAATGGCGCGGATGTTGATTACGATTTATAAACATTGATTGAAGATTGATCTCACTACTGTATGAAGTCGAATGTAATAATTTTAAAGGTTGTCAGTTTTGAACGAATCGGTGGTCTTAAGTGATATGGTCCAAATGTAATAATCGTTAATGTAGGGCAGGTCATCCCTGTTGCATGAAAGGACTGATGCTGCTGCTTAAACATTGGTATTTTATTCCCATAATAGTCTTGCAACTCTATGCCCAAGAAACTATTATTTCGGCTTTCCACCGCTTCAATACGAGTAGATACTTTCTTCGATAAATTGTCCCACGTTGTTTTAGTTTAACGAATCTACTGTTTCTGTCAATACCATATTCTACTCTAATTTATCCCACATTGTTTTAGTTTAACGAATCTACTTTTTTTGTCAATACCATTTTCTACTCTAATTTAATCAGTTATATATTAGGTACATCAGTTATTAGTAGCCCAAATTATCTTGGAAATAAATTCTAGGAAGATGATGAAGATATTACATTTTCCTAAAGAATTTAAGAACCATTTATAAATAGCAACGTTAGAAGCGTTTTCCATTTTCTATGCTATTCTCTATTCTATTTTTCTATTCTTTTGTTTCATCGGCTAATGTCACTCAGTCATGACAAAACAAACAAAATATTAGCCACTGAAACAAGAGAATAGAGAAATACAATAGAAAACGAGAAACGTTTGTAACTTGGCTAGGGGGCAGATGCAATAACAATTACGAATGTGATATAAGCTCAGAAATAAATTAAAACTTAATTTTAAAGTAGGAAGTTATTAAGATTCAACTATTTAAAGGGAAAAACAACTTAAGTTCGTATGTATCTTCGCATTGATAATTTATGGGCTTTATCTACAATCGTGAATACAACTTTTCCTCATCAGATACAAGTGAATCCCTTGACCTGGTTTTGTTTGTTTTTATTCC
The DNA here is from genome assembly GCA_932526445.1 of Phragmatobia fuliginosa. NCBI lineage: Eukaryota > Metazoa > Arthropoda > Insecta > Lepidoptera > Erebidae > Phragmatobia > Phragmatobia fuliginosa. The sequence continues at coordinate 14,468,584 of OW052070.1, read as the reverse complement.
AATAGACTTGGTAACTTGCCGCTTACGTCATGCAAGTATGTATAATAGTATTCTTACATATTATTATATTCTATGATTCGAATATTGAAAGTTAGAAACAGTCCATTGTTTTTCATAACTTTAAACTGAATTCAGAATTTAACTAAATCAACAACCCATAAAGTTTCACTGCTGGGCTCGAGTTTCCTCTCGGGAGAGGGTTAAGGCCATACGTTCCCCACGCTGGCCGAGTGCGGGTTGGGGACTGGCAAGACATGTTGTGGCAAGATTTTGTTGTTTTTTCTAGTAACTTATTTTCCCAATATTAACTAGAAAAGTAAGTCTGTCTGTCTGCCTATCTGTTATGCTTTCAGCCGCTGCATCGATTACAATTAAATTTGGATTTAGAATATATTAATTGTCATGGAAGGATATAGGTTACTTTTATGCAATAACCGACATTATTTTACGTAATCTTGCCGTTGAATGTTTTTAAGTCACCCGAAGGCCTCCAACTAAGGTTCATGACTGTTATGATAACAACCGGGACCGACTCCTTAACGTAACCCCCGAATCACGGACACACTCATTACATGTCACGCCTTAAAACAGTCACCCATCATGGTACTGACTTAGCCGTCATTGCTTACCCTCAGTGATTGTTTCTAATTATCTAAAGCCACTTAGTTATGAGCGCTTCAGAATTTGACTGAAGATTGTGAGGTTGTCGGCTCTAGATCTAATGAGCAGATTTTTTAAATAATTTACCAGTAGAAAGTCATAATATTTGTGAGTGTTATAGGCTATATGTTAACCCGAAATTATTACATCGATATCCGACATAACGCAGCCGAAGCTGTGGGCAAAAACTAGTGTCTATACAATAACCCAATTACTTACACATACTTCTAAAGATTTTCTTACACTTCTTCAAGTTTTTACATCTCTTGGACAACCTAAATGCTATCGTACCTGCTCCTGGTGTTATTGTTGCATACTATTCCTACTTGACTTGATGATGTACTTACTGATCATTAGATTGCTTTGAAATGTTGCATACATATATGTCATCATTTATCCAATGGTAATGTAAAGTTGTGTCTATCTATACATAGAAGATATATGGTAAATTCCGTATATATAGGAGTTATTTTCACGAGAGATGGACAAAGTACTATAGGCCAGAGAAAACCCATGCTAATAGCTTAACGGTATTTAAAAAAAAAATTTAAGTGAACTTCTTTAAAATTATGATGATATATCTATGACATGTGAAAATGTAGTTTGTTATTTAGTTGTATTGAACAAAACATTTGAGCTAACTTAGTTATTTCAAACATATATAATAATCGGTACATTTATTTGAGTAATTTGTGTTGTTTTGTGAAAGGGGCCAGAGTAAAATACGAAGTGCTGGACCGGTTTAGTAGATTGACCCCGCTGCCAAGCTACATTATGCCGTATTGCACAACCAAACGACTTTGACGTGGGATTGAATCTGGTAAACATCTATTATCTATTAATCCATTGATTTCAGAGACAGAAAATCGAATCGACTTTTAGTTAAAAATTACACAAAACTGCTGCTTAAGTTTACGAGTATGATGTAAGTATGCAGTTTACAACGTTTATGAATAAGGCCGTAAGCGCTTATCAAAATACATAATTATGATTTGTTTAATGTCTAAAACACACATTTATATGTTCGTTCGTTCCAAATACTAGATACTCACATATTCTACTCTCATTGTTTACAAAAGCTGACTGATATGAGCTCGGTACTCATTATAATATATTATCAGTAGCAAACAATAAAGATATAAACAGCATGCAGTCATTGAAGTTGTGTGCACACTATCTTAATTACATTGTCGTAACAAATGCAATTATAATTTGTAAAGAAATGAAACAGTAAATAGTATTCTAAAATCACAATTTTATTACCTATGTGTTGCGTCTTTTACGAATAACTTATTAGTTAAGGGTCTCCCTCTTGACTAATATAAAACTCAAGAACTTAAATACTAACATAAAGTAGGTATATAATCACAATTTACTTTTTACTATTATATCTATCAAATGATAACGATAATAAATATTAAACTAGCGTTGTACCTTTCAAACGGTCTATGTTTAATATTTTTTACTGTTTAATAGCGTAAATACTGTTGAGGTCACGGCGAATGCTAGCTTAGCTATCGTAAATCACAATAGACTTTTATCCTTGATAGTCGCTACCATTATATCGTCATTATATCAACGAGTAATACGATCCGAGATTGAGATTTAATACATTTATAAAGACGTAGCCTGGACTGGAAGGATGAATTATAGCATTTCAAATTATCTGTTACATTTTAACTAACAAAGGAATAATAGGTTTTAAAAGGTTAACACTGACACCAATGGTCTACATCATAAAGTGTAATTAACTAATTAACTTTCACTTACTGATTAAACAAACAAAATAATTTTGAAGTCGTTTAAAAACAGATTACTGTATGCGACATTTTATGGTGTTCCTTGGGAGATGCATATGTCCAGCAGCGACTACAGCGGGCTGATGATGATGTGATTTTACTTCATTTACGGACTATTACTTATAAATGACATCAATACGGTTTGCTAGCCCACTACAGTTGTTCATAATAAAATACAATAGTATAAGTCCACGGCTGTAGGTGTACTTATCTAGGTGGCCTATTCAACAAATTTAATTAGTCCAGGGGTTTCATTAGCGAACGTGCTCGACCGTTACGTAATTGCGATCGTCAACTGCAGACGGTGCCGAGCTCCGTTCTTGGTTCTAACACTCACCATGCTCGACTCCATTTTAGTATACATATAGCCATCTATTTATAATACAGTGTCGGAAAGGTAAAAAAGTATTTCTGCTTGATCGACCAAACAATATACGCTATGTGGTTAGTATAGTGTTACGCTACAGTGATGTAAAAAATGTACTATATTGTAGCCATAAGTTTTGTTTTATCTTCAATCAAATCGCAATAAATACAAGACTGTATTTTTATACCACTTGCATTTAATTACATATATTAGTACAGTTGAAGTTACTTTTTTTGTTGTAGTTTTTGTTCATTTCTATTTGTATAGGTTTCGGACGTCTTGTGTAAAGGTTAATATAAATGAACCTATTTAAATACCTTCAATATAATTCCAATCCTTTTGAGTTTCAGTTCCAAGTATGGGGACCCCCAAAATGTATTGTTTTTATTTTTTATTTTTATGTGAAAATCTTAATGCGGTTCACAGATTACATCTACTTATCAAGTTTCAAAAGTATACTTCTTATGGTTTCAGAAAAAAGTGGCTGTGACATATGGACGGACAGACAGACAGACATGACGAATCTATAAGGGTTCCGTTTTTTGCCATTTGGCTACGGAATCCTAACAACTACAACGAGAGTACACTGATTTATAATATTGCAAAACTATTCGCAGACTATAGAAATGAGCCTTCAGTATTATCCGTTCACCAACCAAGGCTGCGGTTCATGGCTGATCATGGTGCTACAAAACGATAATAGGCACGCAAGGAAGATACAAAAAAACAACAAACTATGTTAGAGTCTCAATAACCTTATTGATTTAAAAAAGGACGCTGTCATGACGGGTAAATGGAAGGTGGATATTCTGTCCTACATCACCAAGATAGGCAAACAAAGAAAGGATGATTCACGTTATTCTCTGACGGTCCAGTGCCATATAAATCATCTCATATTTATTTACCCTCTTGGAATTATTACATTATAGATCTTTTAGACTTCAAGGTTCTTTGTAACACAAATAATCAAGTGTTTATTTAGAAAAACTAATACAATCCAATACACTGTGTAATAATACAGTGTATTGGATTCTATTAGTTTTTAATACCTTAATTCTATTGAATTAAAGGTATTTTGGAAGTGTTTAGATAATTAGAGCGACTGTATCTATCGACAGCATCATCAGCCTATTGCAGTCCACTGCTGGACATAGGCCTGTCCCGTTGCACACCACTCTGATCGATTTTGAGCTTCTCGCATTCCTTCTGTAATCTACATAATTTTAAAATAATATGCAGAATGGTTCTAAGTTCTAACACTTCAAGTTTCATGCCTATTCTTATGCGTACAAGTAAATCTTCTCATTTCCTAATACATATTACCGGTTTTAAACAACAAATACACTGTACTATTGCAAAAATATTTATTTTCATATTTAAAATTATTATTAAATTATCTTTACAACAATGTCAGAGTAGATACACAAGATAAACACAATTATTTACGTATGCTGCGTGTATAATGTTAAAGACTACAGTAGGTATTATATTATTTTAATCTCTTTAATATCTACACATATAACATAACTTGGCCCACTCACGCGCCTTTGTTGAACGGTTTAAACCACAAAAATAACCAGTATGCAGTCTTAGTTTCGTAGTTAATCTGAAATCGATGCCGAAATACTTTGGTCAGTGTTGTAACAGGTTATTTCAATCGGGTCGCGTCGTTGTGTTGTGTTGGTATAAATAACAGTTAATTTCTCTGTCACGCTCCGTTAGATCGAGTCGCGTGCCCAGCGATGCTTCCTGGTTGCCTTAAGACAGATTACGTTTGAATTTAACTTAAGGTTTATCAATAATATTTATGTATGAACACACTTTGCTATACGACAATGCAGACGATATACTTCAATACCCGGAAAACAATAACTATTATCAGTTTGGTAAAACAGATAATAAGAACACTTATTTATTCTTACTGTGTTAACTAATTAGTAGGAAAAATACCAGTTACTTTATTGCTTATTATGAAAAGTTTGCGTACTAAAACACACGCATACAATGCTTAAGGAACACTAAAATTACATATTCAAATCACATCATATCAACAAGTAGATTCATTAGGTATTGCTGTATTCACCTGCAGTTGCTATGTGAACTAGTTGCTCATTGTACTTAATGTACATGAATAAAAACAGCTTCGTTATGTTTTATCTCATACATATATAATGCCTAGGAAATAATTGCTGTAGTCATATTAATATGGACCCTGTCTCCTAAATAGTATTAGTAAGATTTTCGTTATCTGGGGAACACTATAACAGCTAAGTGTGACCTTTATGCCGAGATCAACTGCAGGATAAGTGTTGCAGCTGCAGCATTTGGAAAGCTGTGTTCCAAGGTCTTCTGCTCGAAAGACCTTAAGCTGGCTACTAAGATCTCGGTTTACATGGCGATCGTGCTGCCAAACCTTCTCTATTCTTCTACATAGGTCTCGGTGTGTGTATCGTCATCATTTACGCACTCTCGATCGATTCCACCTAAAATGCCTGCGCACCATCATGAAGATCAGATGGTCCGATCTGGTGCGTAATACCAAAGTTCTAAGACGCGCCAATGTTGGCATTGAGGCATATTTGATGCGTCGGCAACTTCGGTTGTGTGGTCACGTATCACGGTTCGCAGAAGAGAGAGTGGCGAAGCGCATCTTTTACTCTGAGCTAGAGGAGGGCAAGCGAAAGCATGGCGGATAACTCCTCAGATATAAAAATGTTCTGAAGCGTCATATAAAAAGATGCAACAGAGCCCGCTGGTAGAGTTTGGCACCACAGCGACCGGAATGGCGTGCGCTTACGTTAAAGGAATTGAACCTGCAAGTAAAAACTCGTTGTCGATTTTTGTGTGCCTTCTAGAGTTTCAACGCTTTCAATAACTTTATTCACTTGGATAAAATTAGTGAAAGAACTGTTTAGTATCGACTTTCTGAACTGCTGGAATCAGGACCGAACCACTGGATTGAGCTATACGAACCTCAGGTCCTCTACACAGATCGTAACTATTTCCGCAGAATAGTAGATGAAGCAGTTGAAATTAAGAAACATATAAATTTCCGGGAAGACGGATACCGACATCAACAACCATGGGAAAGATGAAGCAAGGCGTGTAGATATTATGAGTGTGGTGTGTTTTGGGTACCGACATTTCAAGAAATGAACGCGATCAAGTGCGAGTAGACAGGTACAACCTACAAGCCTACCCGTAACCACGAGCGGTATAACACGTTCGAAATGTCGGAAAGTGGAACGATGTCAGAGTATCGTAAGCTTTTTAATTTTATCGCGAATAAGTTACCGTTTACAGAAAACAACACGAGTATGTGTTAAAGTCGCAAAGGTTTTAAAATAGAAATTAAAAATCTAAATCAACGGGAAACTTTTTTGACACAATAATTCGAGTACAATACAGTTATAGATAACCTATTTATTCAAAAGCTGATTACGGTTGCTATGAATGCAGGGCAAGTTACTCACAAACAGAAGACGCAATAGTGCGTGACCGACGACCAGCGTCCACGTCCTTTGTTCTGGGTAATATACTATAAAGTAACAGTACTGACGCAATACTCAATGTTATAATTTATTTCATAATAACTGATGTGTAGTATACTTACAAAGTCTGTTTTTCTTAATTCCTTTCATTCTTCCTATTTGAGTAAGGTATTTATCACCAATGGTTAATTCTCAAAATATATTTTTAGAATTCACATTTTTATTGCAATTACTTATGTTGTATTTTGTGTACGATGTAATTTATTTGTACATATTATAGTCTAATAAAAAAAATAACAATCTCACACATAAAGAGTTCTAGACTAGGCAGGGCAGAGCAGGAGGGACTGTTCCAAGAAACCGAACTGCTGATAAAATGCTCATACATTTGCAAATATACCTATGCATACTCATTAACTTTGACAGTTAACTAATTATGTGCCTATACTTTATTTCCCCACCTTCAGCGTAGGACTTTTCTTCCCAAATTTATATGAGACCAGCTTTAGGGTTTTCAATAAAAGAATAATCAAACTGCTCTGTTAAAAATTCTATTCCCGGGTCGGACGAAATTTTTGAGTGATCCGCAAATATTTATTTCGGAGTTTGGGTGTTGTCTATCTATAACATGTATTTACAAAAGAAAAAGGTAACCTACCATAATTTATGTATTTATATCAGTTGTCTAGTAACCATAATACTAAATATAATGTAAATATTTCTAATCAAAAATATTTCTAATCAAAAATAAAAAAATTTAGATATTTGCATGTACCTAAGTAAATGCTTTTTAAGAAATTAAATAAGATAAAAATTGACTAAACCTAAAAACAAATGGAGAATTAGAAACGTAGGCGTCTCGTGTGTCGTGTGACCCTGACATTGCCAGGTTTCGGTTTACCGAAACAAGTACGAACTGATTACATCGTGTTTATGACATCAACTCAGAAAATACTTTAACTAAACACTAACAACAGAGTTGGGCTCCGGCCCGTATACGTATAATCGGCGAAAGAGAACTTCGCTGAATCTATAAAGAAAATTGTAATATGTATATAGGTACACTACCTCTTATAGCTATTACATCAATAAGTAGTCTATAACAGTACTCATCTGAACATAAGACGAGAGGTCTTAGAAAGTAGGTTTTGACACAACGAAAGTACGAACCACGTTAGATAGTTTTATTTTTACGGCTCTTCGTTTATAATCTTTGCAGGAATTTAATGTAGATTATATATATAGTTTATCATTGTTACAGCATAGATAAAGGAATATATTTCAAATACAATGTCGAGGTAACGCTACTAGCTGTACGCGCGGCTCCAAATTTATTCATTTGACATAGTTAAGTATATAAAGTAAGTACATAAACAAAATTTGACAAAGGTAAAGTAAGTACATAAATAAAATTAACTCACGAAACAAAACTACTCAAATGCCTTGCAGTACTTAATTGGTAACCCAGACTTTAAAAAGATGTCAAAACATTATATGTCACCAGACGTACACTTATAAGTATTAGTAAAGAACCTGAAACGTTCAGTGTTTATTTGTAAACTTTGTTCGTTGCAACTTGTATCGACAATTACTTTAACAAGCAGGAAGTGCTTATTTTCTACCAAACAGTAGCTAAAAATTCTAATTAACAACGTCTTAACACCTTAACGTGTAAACCCCGTTCTAATTTCTGTTTATTATTGTGTATAATAGGGTCAGTATTAAGTAAAGATGAAACAGATAGTAAATTGGAAGCCAAATCCAGACACTGGAGGCCGAGTAAGCCGGATTCTTCTAATGTCTTGTTAGGAATTTACACTAGCAAAAATCTTCAAGATTACTTAGATATTCGAGAATACTAGCTAACGACAGATGTATTTCTCAACACCCACGACACCTTCTATGATTTAATTACTGAAGCAGGAAATTAAAACAAAACACAGCCTTAAGAATCATCAAGGAACACAGGCCACTGTGGCGGCGTGGACTGGAATAGCCTTATGCCCAAGAACAAAGACCAAAACCCATCAGATAAATGCCATAATCGTTATGTCATATACTGCGTCTATAATTGAGTCTGACGTCATTTGCTTCCATCAATAAGTAAATCATTCGTCTTTTCATAAAACCACTTTTCTTTAGAGCATCACTAATTTGATCGTAATTGTTTAAAGGAGAAAATAGAAAAAATAAACAATTATTTTCATTTAGAGATGACATATTTGTATTTTTATACAAACTTCATCAATCACTTTTTTAGGTTCTTCGATAGTATATTACTATAGTCAATTCACTTTGATTAAAACTAAATAATTATTTTCTATGGATGACTCTCAAAGCTCGTAGGTTTGCCGCGAAGGGCTTGCGGCGAAGTTACAACATCAACCTTAATTGAATCATAGAATCGACACAACTAATATTACCTAACAAAATAATTGAATGTATCCAACTTTCTATTGCTAGATTAAACGTACTATGATACGGCGTTTAGGAATCGTAAAAAATAGGTATATAGGTACCCAAAGATAAATATGTATGATGGATACTAACACAATACAATGGACTATAAGAAGACTCTTTATATGTTTACTAATAGGTGTAATAAAACGAAATGCATTATTTTATAAAATTGAAGGTTGAAACTAAGTCAAAATGTCGGAAATTTTTTTTAGCACGAAATCTCACCTTTCTAACGCTATTCAATGGAACCCGATCGGACTTATACAAAGAAATATACCGATAACTAAAGTCATATAAATATTGGAAAAATAAAGGATTTCTTTTTACTGCACCCATTATTTCATAGGAGCACTGACATATATGTACGAAAGTACAAATATATTTCATTTGCAATCTGTCTGATGTACAAAAGGTGGCCTTATTGCTAAACGCTATTTCTTTCATGCTAAAGGCAATTTAGTATGAATCAGAATTTTAAGAAGCTACTTACAGCAGTAGTTAGAGGGACATTTAAATTCACAAAGTTGAATATTTAAAGAAAATAAAATAAAATAGACTAGACGCACTATTGAAGTTATTTATGCTCACGCCCAAATCTTTATAGACTTTAAAGATTATAGGGCAAACCAGAAGCGGAAAACTAGTTTGTAACCTCAAATGTCGACCCAGTTAGAAGAAAAGAGATAGAAAAATAAGTGTAATCTGCAAACAATAAGTTAGAAACTGGAAATAAGAGTGGAAATATTGTACTGGAAGTAAGCAAGGAAGCCACATCCTCCTTTATTGCTGAGGTAAAATAAAATTATCTCATCCGTAGAGAAGCATTAAACTCGAGCCAACGAACACAACAGTCCCAGATATCTACCAACAAAAATTTCAAGAGACAAACTCGCTTTCCCCACTAGCCGCGGCCCCGGTCGCTCGCTTGATAAGTGGCCTAAGGGCTCCCCCCTCACTCCGGTGACCTACTTCCCGCCCTCGCCCTCGCGATCTTTGTGCTGCCACTTGCACAACTCGTTTGATATCAGCTGGATGATAATGTTGATTGGATCACACCACCTCTATTCTGAATTTGGACTGAATTGCAAAACTCTTCTAGTTGGCTTATTGAACTTGTGAGCATAATTTTTGTTTTTAATTTGTGTTTTCAACAATTATAACTTTTAAGCAGATTAACGTCCACTTTATCCTATGCATAACTTTTAAAACATTATTTCACCGACAGATAGGTGAATACCAAATTTTGTTATTTTTGTATCTTAACGGAAGGAAGATTTAAGTAAAAAAAACTAAAAATTTAGAACTAGTGTATGAGTATAATTCATAAATCAGGGCGAGTATGCAATTTTACAGTGTTGTTCTATACATACTCGTACTTTGATTTTATGATTGAGTTTTCAAAGTAAAATTCGGTATACAGATATGTCAAAATTGCACGTCCTTTAAAGTTTCATTTGCTTGTTATCTTATCTCTCTATCTTATCTCTATAAAAAATCAAGAATCGTATTCCAAAACATAGATAGATACATTTATTCAAAATCTATAAAAATATAGGTTTATGTTTTTAGATTGTTCTCGAAAACCTCAGGCTATTTTCCAGTTTCAAATCTTGTGAAGGTCAACCTCTAATGGATATTCTACAGCTGAACTTTTTGTACATCTTCCGCTTCCGTGACTGTGTTTTTATAGCAAAAACTGAGAAATTTGAGTTGTAAATAGTTAATAAGAGGTTTTCAATTTTAGGCTATTCAACGTCTAGAGACACAAGATTTCTCTTCTAGTTCCAGCTACTCAATTTCATTAGAATTCTCAATATAAGTACTGTATTTAGTTGAGTAGATGAGTAGACAGATATTCTTATTTCTTATAGATACTACTAGATATGTGTACAGTTTAGCAAATTCAACTATAACGTAAAATATTTTAATGGTAGGTGTATGTATGTTCTATCGCTTCTAATGAACCTAAGCTGCGCGAGACTATTAAACTTCCGTACTAATATTATAATTTCGAAAGATACGAGATGGAGATATTTTAATTCCTACAGAAAAGTGTGGGATAAGTACTTTTTAGCGCGATAAAGAGAACATGCGATATACATAGAACAGGCAATTCTTTCGATACTTTTGACAGAGTGAGTGCTATTATCAAAGGTCTATCTAGCCCCCTTCAATTCTGAGGAGCGATGGTTGTAAAACTATTAATCTGGAACTTTTCGCTCTTCGCGAAAGTGAGTTTATTTACGAGTATTTGTTACGCTTTCACGTCTTAACTACTACGTTATGTTTACGTCACGTTACGTCATATGCTTTGTCAGGGTTACAGAATAAACTTTGTGTTTTTCTGTATTTCACCATCCTAGAAGGAAAACGGTTTCCAAAGGATAGAAAAGTAACTAGAAATCGATAAAATATACTACATATTAACCAAATCCTGACTCAGCAAAGTCAATAACCACCTATCAACACGTATATGTGAACCAACCCTGTAAGTACTTATTAGGCATTACTACTTGCAATATGCCTACTAAGTAGTTTTATCTTTATAAATTAATATTTTTCTTATGAGAAATGATAACACACATTTAGAAAATGTGTACGATTGTATATTTATCTACTAGTCAAGGTATTTTTAAACGAAATATCTATAGTTATTAACGACAAATTGTGTATAATTCTGATTATTTCCCTTGTGATGAAAGTTTTGTATAAATTAACACTTGCACATGCATGTTACAAGCGTTACCACTGCTCAAATACATCAGTGGAATAATGTCTTATTAGCAGTTCACTAAGACAATCGTTTAAAATAATCACAAAGAACAAAGACTGATAATGCTCCTATTGTTTGCGTCTGTAACGTAGAAAACCAAGGACCAGAGAATCATTTCAAACTACTGAGTACTGAATGTTTTATGCCAAAGACTGACAATTAGTATTCGAAGTATCTGCTTTCTTCTAAACTGGAACAGGAGAGATATTATTCGTATACTTAATTATTTTGTAAAACAGAAAAGAAAGGCAATTATTGTGTGACTATGAAGCAAAGTTATACAAACTCATTGTTTTTCTTGAATAATTAGGTAGATAGTTGTTTATTTGGGCATCAACTCTCTTAGCGCCCCACATTATTGACCAACGAATTACGTTGTTCAGACTACTTAGTTGACAACGTAACTAAGTAGTCTGAGCAAGATAGTACGTAAAATCTGCAAACAAAGAACCAGTACTACTCAAGCGTTATTAATCCTCTCCTTCTGCCATGATACGTTCAAAGCAGACCACATCTTCTCACAAAGAACATAGACAGACACACAGTTGAACACAGCTCGATGTTGACAAATTATACATTTAGTTTATATTATGTAACACTTCAACTTTCATTTATACTTAAAATATTATAATTTAGTTTTACTATAGTTTATGTGAATACGGGAGTAGCAGGTTTACAACGTATTAGTAAAAAAATAGTAGGTGACGTGACCCTGAATGATTTACAAACTGTCTCTAGTCACGGTTCAATTAACAACAAATTACCTATTAATAATGATATCTATTTCGATTTGATTGATTTGACATCACTCACATAAATTATTGGTTTTGCAATTACTGAAAATATGCGTATTTCTTGGAGTTTAACGAATAGTTTAATTTACATTTTTTTATGTTATTCTTATTAATATTATGCACAATGCATATTTTACTCGTAGATCTCATTTAAGTGACGCACTTGAATCACAGCAAGGTTATTGTTCTTAACTTAATGCACATATTGTGAACATTTCAAGATTTTTATTAAAATATTTACCTAATGACTTTTGTTTCTAAAACTTAACACAATATGTTTAGGAAGAATAATTAAACAAGTTATTCTTAAAATCACATAACTTCTATTCAGATGTGAATGCTATGAATGCTAAGTTTCGAACCATGAATAAGATTGATTTCTCAGCGATCTAATTTCTTTTAAAATGTAATTCCTCAGTGATGATTAAATAAAGTCATCATAAACAGGATTACGGATCATGCTCCCCATTGCATCGGCAAAAAGGTAAAAATAAAACATGATATAGGAACCTCGCTAGGTGACCTTTCTGAATGTAAGTATTTATCAGAATACTTTTTTCTGAGAACTGGTTTGACCACGTTGTTAAACAAGAACATTTATACAAGTTTATTTGCCCACGAACGTGAGTATTGGTAATCAACCAATTATTGTATGAAGTGAACAACAACTACCTCTAGAAGAATACGGAGTGTCAAGTACATTTCTACGCGAATTGAAAGCATAAACCTTAGAGTTATCAATATGAGAAATTACTATCCATATAATTATGACAGATTAGACATTAAATAGGTAGGCAGTGTTAGTAGTGTATTTTAACAAATTATTTATTTTACTTGTCCCGAAAACGTTTCTTGGAAAACATGTATAAATTTAAAATACGGTGAGGTTTACTGAGCAGCCTTACAAAATAACACGGCACCCCTCAAATATATTCCTTTTTAACTCGAACATCAAAGGGTTACAATGTATTTAGTCACAAATATTTTCAACACCAGTTTGCTATGATATTAGTCGCTATGTTCTTATAATATATAAAACCGTTTTAAAACATAATGAGAGGCACTTATAAGTATGTGAATACTTGTTTTGTTACTTAGCCTTATTCAAGATACAAATAGGTAGTCATATTTGAATATAATTAAATAAATATTTCGGACATCTTAAACACAACATAGTCCCAAACTAAGCAGAGCTTGTATTATGGGTACTAAACAACTGATATAAATACATAAACATACTTTTCTTTTGTAAATACATACATATTATACATAGAAAACACCCAGACTCCGAAACCAATATTTGTGGATCACACAAATATTTGGTCCAACCCGGGAATCGAACCCGAGACCTCTCGATCAGCAGCCGCATACGCTAACCACTAGACCAACAAGGCAGTCAGTCATTATAATACATTATGTGAATAGTGGGGCGCTTGACCCCTTAATGTTGGGAACAATCAGAGGGAAGTTATTTATTGTCAGGGTTAAAATAATAAGTAATATACTTAATTATAGAAGCGAGAATTGCCGATAATAATAGAAATGGATTCGAGATTTGACATAATGAAATATCTTGCAGATGTCACGACAGTTAATGTGAAGTTTGAGTTCATGTGACGTTTTTTAAACTTGGCAAAAGTGGCAATAAACTGGTGGGAGGAAGAAGTACCATACGTAGGTACTATTTTCTCGAGGTGCAAAACGTCTTATTTAAATCCCTTGTGTAAAACAAGGCTTACCAATGAGCTTTAAAAAGACTTTGATAATGATATGTTTACATTATTTTTAAACACCCACTTCATATAGCGTCTTAGTATAAATAGTGTTAGAACAGGGTCAAGCAGGTTTCCAGCCGCGAGGGGGCGGCGTCGGTGTGTGCCAGACGCCGCCTAAGAGAGGGTCGTAAAACCGAGACGGTGCCCGCATCAGGAGCGGGCAGACGCTGGGGGAGTCCAGAAGGAGATCTGACCCTGGACTTCTCCTCCTCCTAAACGGAGAAGCGCGGAGAGGGCACACTGTGTGGTTTTTAGTCGGTTCAAGTCCGACACACCACCCCTCCGTAACCCCCGGTGGGGTGACGGTCCATGATGATTTTCCACACATAAAAAAAGGGTCAAGCAGGTTTTAAAATACAGTACTTAATACTATTCGATAACAGAAAATTCAAAATATACAGTGTGATGATATAAAGTGAGTTTGACTGGACTAAGATGTCGAGAGTTGGTAGATAGACACCTTTGTCTAACCCCAACAAGTAGGTAATCTAAACAAATTATCTTTCATGTTGTGTGTAGTTTTGTTGAAGTTGGCCTGGCGTCTCTCACTCGCCGGGAGAGCGAATAGCGATGCAGTGGTATAAAGATATGTCGTCTATTTATAACTGGCGAGTAATGCAGGCGCGCGGAGGCATCAGAGAGAAACTTTGCTTTGTCGTATCTCTTGATTTTGAATGTTTTGTGTAATAGCAGGTATATGTTGTTACTATGCCTACATTATATATAGTCGAAAAACCAGTTTATTATTTTATTGTTCGAGAAATACTACGGAATTTGCTAATCCTGCTCCTGCATAGTTATGTTTTAAGTACAGAACATAAAGATCAAAAAGGTTAAAATAATATATGACAAATATGTAAGTAGTCTAGAAAAAATTCTTTAGTTTTTGAAATCCTAAGACATTACAACATGAAAACTAATTGTGATTATTTTAATATAACTTAATAACGTGAAATAAGATCAGTCAAATAAGTAGTTTGATAATCTTCTAACCTCATACAGGTTTAATGAATCTAGAGTTTGGTGTCCTTACCACAGCATTTTTACCGTCGACTCCAGTAAAATAAAATCAAGCACCTACTGGTACGTTAAAAAAAACAAACTCGCCAAACAATGAAAAAAATCCATTGAAACATTTCAGGTAAATTGAATTTCAGGTGGTTTTAAAGTACCAAGTCAGTTGTGATTGCGTTCTTAGTTAATTATTTTTTCGTTGCATGAGCAACGTTGCCAATTTCAATTACTATTAGTGGCAAGCGATTTATGAAACTTGTGAGAAAAGTTTTCATAGGTATTTGTGCAAAAAAAGAAACCACGTTATGAACCCATTGAGTGATACAAATTAAGTAAAACGGTAGATGATTTAGGAAAGAATGAAAACAGAAAAAAAATTCTTTTCAAATACACAAAAATACTATGGGTATTTTGTCCCACCAATACAAGGTGAGATTTATCCGACTAGACTAGGTGATGATGTCTGGCGGGCCGAGGCAGAACGGGTGATTTTGGGACGTTGACATGCTGAACGGCGCGAGAATGTCTAAATCGAGATACAATATTTACTTACTATTCAGTCAAAATAGTTACTCCGTAGTACAAGGTGTCTTCGTTAGAGGACGCTGTGGAGCTTATTGTGGAGTCACCAAACACAAAGCACTTTGAACTCATCTAATATTTGACAATTGTGGTAAATTACAGGTAGATAGGTACTTTATTTTCACAACCATAGAATTACCGAAACAAGCAATCGTTATGGAACTTTTTTGCAGAGATATTAGGTATTTAAGGATTATTAGAAAACCAAATTTTATTATGACTAAGTATATTTTGCAAAGTATTATTAAAAGTAGTATTATTCCTGTGTGTCGGACAGAGGAATAATAATACGTCTACAACCTATCAGAAAATGTATAGTACGCAATAGGGTATTTTACACCATGTAAGACAAAATATAAAAATGTATGTTTATGATGGATTAAAAAAAATCTAATTAAGTACATAAGTATAAATTTATTTATAAAAATGCAATGTAAATTTTATTTCAACTTTTAAAATCGTCTTTTTACTTAAGTAATCTTTTTTTGAAATTTCTAAAACGTTATCCGCCATACTGAATTCCGACGCGACGTCACTCCGATAGTAAACAACCTAGAATCCTTTATTTTATTAAAATCGCATCATGAAAGACGGTTTTGTGAAAGCAGAAAGTACGAATCTACCAATGATAAAAGTTGATGGTGGCGTTTTTTGCATCCTGTTCTGCCAAATTGAGAAATATTAAAACAGTAAGTAATATAAATTATTTTCATATCAAGTTTTGTATAATTTTCCATATAATTTTCAAGCTAAAATATGGAATATAATATTTATGAAGTTTTCAACTCGTAGTAAGTTGAAAACTTCATAAATATTATATTATATTATATCAAAGGTACGTAATATAACCTATAAATACATTTCAAAGTATGACAAATTAGTTTTGTAATATTAACATGAAGTTTATTTAAATTTATTCAATAGTTAAGTAAATACACACAGAAATACAATCTAGTCTTTGTGGACAATGATTTTGGGTCTCTTCTTGCCGGTTTCAACCAAATGTTTTTCATTTTTATGTCACTTGGCACTTGAGTCCACAATTTTTGTGGCGTTTATACTTGTATTATTGCATTCAGACACAAGACACCAATGATAAACACTATATTATAACTTATTATTAGGTCTTTACCTTTTTTTTTTCTTTTAATGCCTTTCTTCAGTACTGGTCATTTCAAATAAAAAAAGTTTGTAATGGCTCTGTATTCTAAATTAAAATTAATTTTGTTTTAAAACTCAGTCTTTTGTTTTTTGATTAGCGTTGTATTTCCATTATGTACTTTTGAACATTTTTCGTCGTAATGGATACTTTAAAAATTCGTGTATTTATGGAATATGAGTTCCGTCGTGGCACCAATGCGAAACAAACGGCACGTAACATCGAAAACGTTTACGGAGAGAACTGTACAAACGAACGCACAACCCGTTATTGGTTTTCCCGGTTCCGTTCTGGAAATTTTGACTCGATAAATGAAGCTCGTGGTCATCCGAAGACTTTGGTTAACAATAATGTTAAAGGCGATTGTGGAAGCTGACGAAACTCAATCTACAGCGGAGCTAGCAGCAGCTTTTAATGTAAGCATCAAAACAATATTGATTGCGACAAATTGGCAAGGTAAAAAAGCTTGATAGATGGGTGCCCCACGACCTTAACGATCGCCAGCGCAACGTACGCGTCGAGACCTGCCTTGCGCTGCTCAACAGGCAAAGAAATGAAGGAATTTTGAAACGAATTGTTACGTGCGACGAAAAATGGATTCTGTTCGACAATCGAAAGCGCTCAACAAGTTGGTTAGACCCTGGTTCAGCACCAAAGCAATGCCCGAAACCAAAAATGACCCCTAAAAAGGTGATGGTCACTGTTTGGTGGTCTAGTGGGGGTGTGATTCACCACAGCTTTTTATCATCACCATCTGCAACCAGCTTTGGTCAATCGGTCGTCCCCACTGCTCCTTTACGACAACGCGCGACCCCATACTGCGCAAAAGACAGTCTCCAAGCTGCAAGAGCTGGGGTTGGAAGCTCTCCCTCATCCTCCATACTCAACACACCTTGCACCTACCGACTATTACTTTTTCCAAAATTTAGACAACTTTTTAGTTGGTAAAAAATTCAATTCCCGAGAGGAAGTACAAAATGCCTTCGAAGAGTTTGTTGCCTCCCGTCCAGCTGATTTTTACAAGAAGGGCATCAATAAACTGCCAATGCGTTGGCAAAGATGCGTCGATTGCATCGGTGATTACTTCGAATAACAGAAATAAAAGTTTGAAAAAATAAGTACTTTCACTTATTGCATACAAAACGGCAATTTCATAGGTAGACCTATTATTTTTAACCGACTTCAAACAAAAGGAGGAGGTTCTCAATTCGTCAGAACCTGTTTTTTTTTTTTATGTATGTTCAGCGATAATTTCGTCGTTTATGAACCGATTTCAAAAATTATTTTTGCATTGAAATGGGCGTAGCTTACAGGTGGTCCCATTGTCACCATATCGGGATCTGATGATGGAATCCCAAGGAAATCGAGGGAACTCCTCAAATATCATAGGCACAATGTCGCTATTTGGGTACTCGGAATAGTTTCTCATTAAAGTCGGTTCCTTTTTGTTAAAATTATCACAAATCTTGATTACAGTCGTATTCATTACTAACCAAGTAACGCCACGAGCCGAAACAGCATTATAACTTTAGCGTTTCCGCGCGAAAAATCAAAATCATAAATAAAAAAAAGTGGCCAAGTGCGAGTCGGACTCGCCCATGAAGGGTTCCGTATCAAGAAGTAACATTATATAAAAGTTCTTGTAGTTCGTTGATTGAATGAAAGGTAAATTGCTGTTTATGCTTTATGACGTATTAAAAAAAACTACTAACTAGATCTCGTTCAAACCAATTTTCGTTGGTAGTTTACATGGTCATGTACAACATATATTTTTTTAGTTTTATCACTCTCTTATTTTAGAAGTTACAGGGGGGGGACCCACATTTTTCCACTTTGGAAGTGTCTCTCGCGCAAACTATTCAGTTTAGAAAAAAATGATATTAGAAACCTCAACATCATTTTTGAACACCTATCCATAGATAACCCCACACGTATGTTTGATGAAAAAAAATTTTTTGAGTTTCAGTTCCAAGTATGGGGACCCCCAAAATGTATTGTTTTTTGTCCATGTTTATGTGAAAATCTTAATGCGGTTCACAGATTACATCTACTTACCAAGTTTCAACAGTATAGCTCTTGTAGTTTCGGAAAAAAGTGGCTGTGACATACGGACGGACGGACGGACGGACGGACAGACAGACAGACAGACAGACTTGACGAATCTATAAGGGTTCCGTTTTTTGCCATTTGGCACCGGAACCCTAAAAATAGTTTTAGGCATTTTTCGGATTTATAAAATTGAAACAAAAATTCTACTGGTTAATTACGATCTCCGAATTAATTTAAAACAGTTTTCAAAATAATAATAAGTTCTAATCATAAATAGCTCTCTTGTCGTTAAAAGGGTTATCGAATTCAAACATAAACAAATCAGATTTTTGTAAATATGTATTAGGATTCACTGAATAGTTTTATTTTCGCTAAAATTTATTAGAAAATTAAGACTCGGAGTAATAGCTGACAAAATGATAATATACACATATTTATCCAAGTATGAAACATTTACACACATTTACAAACAATTTACACACACATAATTTAAATTTAGCACTTGATGATCCCGACATGGTGATGATGGGACCACCTGTACGGTATGCCAAATCGAATGCAGAAATAATTTTTGAAATCGGTTCTTAAACTAAATATTGCTCTTACTTAAATAATTTTATTTTCAAAAATAAGTAGGTAGATAAAATCTCCGAGGCATTTCCTTCTACCGTTGTTAAATTTCCATTTATTTGAGATTTCCATACGTATTGAGACAATACCAAGCCAATCCAATTTAATATTCACTAAGAAAAGACCGAAATAGGGATTGGAAGAATGTACATGGGACAAGTCAATTGGAATAATTTATATCTGAATTGGAATTCTTTTGTTCAAGTAAAAGCAGAACTCCATGAAGCATTTACATGTCTAATAACTTTTTTCTTTCTTGGTCCAAAACTGATTGTGCCGACTCGACACAGCGATTCGAACGGTCGCTGGCAGTGCATCGAACGCGGCCGGTGAGAGTGAGGTCGATGAACCTGCCGTCATGTGCATTTTGTTTTGTACACTTTTGTAATTGCAATATAAACAATAAATGCAATATAAACAAAAAACCCAAAACACAAGCATCCGCTTAGTTTGGGAGCCAGTATCAGTACCTAAAGCGCCTAAAATAATTAATTGTAACTAACTATAAGTCACCCTGTAATTGATAAAATTTTCGAGAAATAAATATTATTATTATTATTATTATTATTAATTACTAATACTAGCGGAATTGTTCAATTTACTACTAGGCACAAATTAACAGATTATTAAGGTCGCAACATTATACTTTAAAATGCAAGCTAATAACTTTACTGAATTGTGATAGAAATCAAAATCATTGTAAATATTATTTAACTAGCATTTCTTACTCTAAAATTTTAGTAATACATAAAAAGATACTGTAAAATATTATTATTGGTAGCCATTTGACATAATATTTTATAAACAGAAAACGGACAACACTCTTTTATTGATTGTGAATTTTGGCTATATCTATCTATACTAATATTTTAAGCTGAAGACTTCGTTAGTATGGCTGAACGCGCATCATCTTAAATCATCATCCTAATGGTACGATTTGTAAATTTCTTTAGTGTTATATATCATTACCATAAACTATAACACCGGATATATATCATCAAGCTACGGCCAGAAGGAGTTGATTTTCAAATAAAACGGGAGATAAATATTATTTTTGAGAGATTCCAATATCCGTGCGCTGCGTAAACGGTGAGATTCAGAAACATGAAAAATGTATGAAGAAATGTTACCTTTAAAGTTCTAAAAAAAGGTCCGCGAAAGATTTCTATCTTTTAAGCTTTTACACTTTAACCTTTTTACTTAATGGTAAACAATTTTTTCACGCTGTTATAATAGACGTAGACGGGTTTGCGTGTGTCGGCTAGTACCCTTTTAAAATATCAGGTTTTAATGAGCAAAAGTGCATTGTGCTGATATTTGAATGGTCCTTATGTTACATATGTATGCGCAAATGATGCACTTATGGCTTGTGATTGAGCCTTAGCTCTTTCATAGTGCAAGATAGTGCATTATTCTAAAATACGGGTAAAGAGCATGTTACAAAGAGAGGCGATAAATACTTGCTCTTTTAAATGCTTAAATTTTAGTGTTCATCGTGTACTTTTAAGGTTAATTTAAATCACATTTCAGGTTGAAGTTAATTATTTGTTGTGTGGACTATGCTTTTAGTCTTGCTTACATAATAAGAGACAAGCCAGACAAGTCTATATTGAATTTTAACCAGAATTTCTGTGTAACATCGCTTTAGACAGATCACAGATGATGACAATTTAAATGAACCTTTATGAACATAATTACTTACTATTACTTTTCTGACCTTTGACATATCGTGTAATCAACTGACCGATAGGAACCGTCAATAGAACACGGCGTACCTTCCTATAGCACACTCGAAATATTCATTATTTTAAAATTACTCGTGGTTTCTATTTTAAAAACTAAAATTGAGCATATTTAAAGAAAATTTCAAATGTTGGCGTTGACTTTTTATATTTATTTTGAAATAGGTAGCTATTGAGAAGACTACTTATACTATGCAGATGATACATAATTAATAATTATATACCATGAATCTTTACCTAATAGTTTCAGTAAAAACTGTTTGAAAATACGATATAAATACGATTAATTTATTTGCCTACATTTACCTACTCAGATGACAGACATGTTAAGTTTTTTAATAAAAAGTAGGTACACGTTTAAGTAACTATTTAATATAGATAGGTAGGTTTAACGTTTAGGTACTTAATTAGTTTATGGGGTGTAAACTAATTTTATGGAAAGTAGTTAGGTATTAACTATTATTTTCGAACATTCTTAGTTAGGGTTCTTAAGCTCCGTTGAGGCGCAAAGTCTTTTGGCAGCCTGGGATTTTTTTAATTAATATCTAGGTAGGTATGGACGGAAACAAGAGATACCATCAAGGGCTTTTAGGTATAAGAATTAATAGATGGTAGGTAGGTATTTCTATAAAAATAGATAAAATTGGAGTGTATATAATGTAAGATTAAATGATCATTTTTTTACTAAATGCATATCAAAGATGATACGGTACTTACATTATAAGGCAATTTCAATCTGTCTCTTTGTTCCGCCTAATTTTTGGAACGGCTGAACCAATTTTAAGGGAATTTCATTGGCAGAAAGCTGTTAACCTAAAAGGTAACTTAGGCTGATTTTTATTAAACTAGCTTCGCTATGCGACGTTACTTGCGATTTACAACAATAACACCGCGAGACTCAGCTAGTCACCAATATAATTGAGTATATCTATAACTTCCTTTAATTAGTATTAGTATAAATCTACCTACCTCTAAAAGAAATAAAATTCTAAAATGTACCAACTAATACACTACTCAGAAACTGTAAAGGTCATCAATAAAAAAAAACAAATGCCAATCACAGAAAATAATAAATTTTCTTGGCATTGATTCCTTTTTATGACATTTATATATAACATCTGAAGTTGGCTAAGAAAAGCAATGAGTTTATGGAAAGTAGCCAATGTGAAGTTAATATTATGTTACACCTTTACTCATCGTATTACGGTACGTAGGTTCAATATGAAAAAACCGCGCGCAGGTTCCTTACTTTACTAGGTACTTACCGACGTAAAGATTTTAGTGGATTTTGTCAGTAACATGAATGAAACTCTTATTGAAACTTATTTGAAAGACCTATTAAACACATAAATTTACCTGAAGCTCCTTATTCTTGTTATCTTTTAGTGATGCTGCTCTGATAACACCAGCTTTCCATCCCCATTCGGAAACTTTATTCACGTTAATTTTTGTCACACCACTCACAGCGAGAAATCGTTTGCCAACTAAATCTTCACGGTACTTATAAGCCATAACGAACTACACATTCACATTATTCACATTAAAACTACACAAACGTCAAGAAACACAGCATTTAAACGCGCAACACGTCACACTCTTCGTTGAGCGAAGGGAAACTACGTGAAAAACACAAGAAACGTTTCTGCAGAACGTATATGATATGCGAAAAATTTAAAAACTGAGTTTGTTTGTAGAATAAAGACGATGTTCAAAGACTTCCCAAATCGGTCGTATTATAAAGAAACTTGTTGTAGGTCAACCAAACCAAAATGGTCATCATATGTACCAGTATTTTAGGTAGCAATGTACTTTTGAAATGTTTCGGTTAGCCGGCTCATTTTACACGGACGTAAAGTTACGTTTTGTTTACACCAATCAGTAAGAGAGGGCAGTGTTTCAAAGTACACTTTTTCAGTTTATTATTATCAAGTTTGCATCTTTGTTCACAAAATAATCCATATAATTTCATGAAACGTTTTTTTTGCAAACCCATAGTTAATTTACTAATATTGCAAAAAATATTTAAAGACACCTTATTTTTCACTTTTTCTTTAAGCATTTTATCCAAAGAAAACAATAATTTAAAAATACGAATAAGAACAATTATTGGTGTTCAATATTATACTTTAAAACTTCTTTGGTAGGAACATAGTTTTTTTTATTTCCATCTATTGCATAAGAGATGGCAGTAAAGAAACTATAGTGAAAAATTATTACCAATTTTCGATTTTAGGACATTAACTAAACAAAAATATTAAATTAAAAGATAAAAACCCAGAATTTTTAACTAATTTTTTAAAGCCTTGACTTGAAAATATGTACAGAGGATGGATGTAGTATTTTTTTGGAACGCTGTCTTGTGGCCATATTGATTTGTAGGATCACGTGATCAAAACAACTGTCACTTCATTATCATCATGGCGTATTAGACTTTTAGTGGAACGGTTGTGTTTTGCTATGTTTTCTATTGTGATTATTTGAGTGATTCTTTCGTATGTGACTATTAATATGATATCGGCGATAATTTCTCGACTTGTGATGTAAGTATAACTAAATACTTTTATTGACCGACTGCATATCATTTTATCTAATCCTTTGTTAGAAATGAACAAAATAATAATTGCCTTTTTATCCTTTTGTCACAAATTTATTCTGCGTCGAATATTCGGACGCTAATATTTGTCAACATAGCTGATTATTACAATTTTATAAATTGTGAACTACGAACGTTCGAATATTAAAATTAATAACTTACCATATTGCTACATTCAATTGAAATTCAATTGAATTGAGCGCAATCTCTATAATTTTTATAAAATATACCCTAACTATCATTTCAACATATTTTTTCCTGTTCGGTCCGTCTAGCAGAATGACAACTTCTAATTTGACATGAAAGATTATATTTAACAAGAAAAAAAAAAATCTTATATAAAATACTCCAATAGAACAAGCTAATCATTTTTCGTTTATTATAATATAAGTTGTGACTAACTAAAAAGTATTTTGTCTAAATTAACTTTAAAGAAATAATTCCTACCTTACCTTAGAAATAATTCAAAATAAAGAGATACATATTCCACTTTTCTGGGAAGGACAGTAGTTCTTTCAGTATTCTGAATTGTCTCTGTGGTGACACATGACTGTTGACACTCTGTATTCATGACACATGAATACAGAGTGTCAACAGCCATATTCATCTTAGAGGTGTTGTTAAAGGTGCCTAAATTAACATACATGCTACAGAGGACATCATCTCTGCAAAGAGTAGCAAAACTTGAAACAAATCCTATATAACCCATCTGGCTAACACTAGTAGCCATCACATAGTAGACAGCCTATTATTAATGGAGGCCTAAGCGGCATTCGCCAGTCTACGCAATACTGGGTATGCCCAGTAGTAAGTAGACTGGTGAATTAACTAGAAAATTAATTATATATTACATACATACAATTCTTCTCAATGGAAGTTTTTCTTGTTTCATTTAGTTCTGGATTTGTTGATTTGATATAAATGTTAAAGTTTGCATCATGTTGCTTAGGATACCACTTTGGATAATTATATATTTTTATTAATTTAATTTTTTTTATTTAATTTAATTATATATTTTAATAAATTATTAATAAAATATTTTTTGTAAACAAATAACATACAAAGCATGACTTCTAAGTGTCAAAAATAAAGGAATTTAATACAATGCACATTATTGATTTGTTTGCTTTGTATGTTACATATGTTTGCTTTCAGCCTAATCAGCGACATATAAAAACAAATTATACCTAGTAGATTATTATCTTATGATTTAATCTCATATTGTTTTTAATGTATCATTTGTTTATAGTTATTCAGAAGTGCTGAATATAGTGAACATTAATTGCACAATTCAGTTACAAATTTCATAAGATCAATTTGATTAAGGTAAAAACTATGAACCCCTAAAAATATTCTGATATCTTTCTGCAATATACTTAGTTTTACATATTCTTACAATTGTATCATAAGAATTGATGTTGAATTATACCTACTGGTACAGATCTCCCTATTTATAATAATTTAAAATGTTTGTGCTTGACTGTAACCTCGAGATGACTTCACACCTCAGGAAGTTGCATATTAAGGCACACAAGCTTAAATGAGAATTGATTCTATAGACCAATTGTTTTTTCTTTTCATTGTTCTTTTATATATAAATGAGTTTTTTGACCTAGTGATACAGTGATGTTGGAATAATCTAACCTAAAACCAAGTTAGCGGAGATACCTCATATTATTCACTTCTTAAGTATTAGAATTGATGTGGCTGTTTACTTAGTGGATAAAAATCCTAATTGCCGAGCCAGAAGTTGTGCTTCTCATGATAATTACTTTTACACACAATTTTTGTTTTTCCTCCTTTTCAAGAAGAGGCCTATGTCCAGCAGTGGATTGTTAAAGGCTGTTTATGATGATGATTTTGTTTTTCTCTGTCTCGGTGTAATTTATCTACAGTATGCATGTATTTACAAATATAGGAATATGTTTTATAAAAACTTTGACCATGTATTAGGGCCCCTTAGCCAATTGCAAATGTTTTTAGTTGTCTATTCCATTCTCTATTCTCTTGTTTCATTGGCTAATGTCACTCAGTCATGTCAAGTCATGTGATGAAAACAAAAGTTTTCATCAATTTTAATCCATATTAATAAAGTTTTAAAACTGTGAATTCCAGTTGCTGATAATAATTAGATCTCGCATATCAGCCCCCCTAGGCAAGTTGGAAATGTTTTTTGTTTTCTATTCTATTATCTAATCTAATCAATATCTTATTCCAGATAATGATTAGTCAGGCGTTAATATAATCCAGCTATTGGATAAAGAACTATATATCCCCAAATACAGAATTAAATTTTAGATATTTCTCAAATATTTAATATGTTAGATAAAGTCAATAGTCTATTTTTTCAGAATATTAGAGGTTGAGATGAAACAAGAATACTTAGTATTATAAATTCGAAAGTAAATAGTCTATCTCTCTATATCACTGTCACGGCTAAACCGGTTTGGATACATTTTAGTATAGAGATAGATTGAACCTTGGAGAAGGACATAGGCTACTTTGACCGACATATTCGCTGTCGGAGCCAAATGCAAAACCATGCAAAACATTATAATATCTTAGAAACCCTTTTATGCTTACCACTACTAACCACTCATCAGTTGACGCCAAAAATGTCTCCTGACTATTAATTTTGTCAAACCTTTAATTATGTATGTGATAATGACTCTAAAATAATATAGATAGAGTGAAAAGTAATTCTTATATAATAGTTATTATAACAAAATGATTCGAGTATTTTTAGTACATATTATATTACAATAATACATTGTTTGTAATTGTTTAAAATTTAACACTACCCAATACTGTAGATTAAACCTGGCATACATCCAATTCTTTCGAGTTTGGCTAGTCGTAGTAAAATTTGGCAACACCGTAAAGCTTATGTTCGCTTTTATCATTCTTTTCACCTTCAGATGTAAAGCGTATTCGTAACAGAATCTTCTCATCTCTCAAAGCTAAAATATTGTGTAGCTCGTGAATCACTAACATTATTACAGCAAGTCGGCTGACTAAATAAGCTGGCACGTTTTAAACAAAGAAACCAAGTTGATGCCGTTGCGGTATTCGTCACTAGGGTATCCCGCTGCACTGCCGGGTGCTATTTTCGGCAAAGCTCGGGCGTTCGCCTCTGATGTGCAGTGAAAAGACGGTTTAGTCTGTGCCGTTCACGTCTTGCGTCCGTTTCTTCGTCTTTCTATGCAATACAAGTGAAGTGCGTTGACACTAACTGTACAGTGATTCATTTATCGATTTTCGGCCTTAGTGAAGAGTTATTAGTGTCTGTTCGTAGTGCGCTCAATCTGTTCGTACTGTCAGGAGGTCGTATACCTTGACGACACCACGCTATGTACTTATTACGAGCGCTTGTCTTGCCTTTTTAGGCACAGCCTCGACTGCATTACGTGTACCTTTACCCAGTTTTGCAGCTGACACATATATATTTGTACATTTTTTAAATGTCTTCGCGTACTAAAGTCGATATAAGAATAACGATTTTTTATGGAGATCATGTAGTTGTGATTTATATTTAACTAACGGTATGACATTATAATAATGTAAGTTCCTTGAAAAATACAGTGATGTGTTTTACCCTGTGTTTATTTTCGAATACCTCGTGTGTTGGAAATACAATACTGTAGAATAACATATGAGAAAACAAAAACCTATGCGAACAGAACCACATTCCCTTTACCCATAAATGTACGTAGTAACTAAGTTAATTACCTCCATAAATTAACATCAACATCTGCGGGGTAAATGAAGTGACCTTCATATCTGGGTTGGTCTACTGAAATAACTCTGGCATAATTACTAGCCGACCGATTACACATTTACTAACGCCTGTCAATGAAATTCAAAATATAAATGGCACATTTAAGACGTATACTGACAAAAGTAAGGGTTACCCTAGCATCGAAACAAATTGTTTTCCGTAGTAAAATTTAACATAATAACAAGGTGTAATACCATTTTTAGTCTGGCATGAAGTACACGTACAATCTATATTTGGCTGTTTTAGGGACAAAGATTAAAATAACACGCGCTTGTATCGAAGCAAGCGCAATAATTTAAAATTATAATAAAGTTATCACGGTTGGTCGATTCTTACAATACACAGGGAGTTATAGTTCACGGGGTTGCATATTTACGCAAAGTTTTCTTTAGGATACATTAGATCTAAGTGGTGGACGAGTACAACATAATAATGTTTTACTCACTTTCGATCAATGACGCGAAGTAAAGCAAATTGCGCGTTTATGTGAGCGCGCGTGTAAAAACAGTTTTAAATAGATTGGAATAACCTATAGCTAACAAAGATAAGTATATTGCACTTAAAATATTGAAAATGGAATATTAATCTAATGCTTAAGACCTCAGCATAAGACTTTGTGAACTAATTACATAATAAATATTCATATTTTGAGAATATTGTAAGAGATTTGTCCATTATTGATCTAATTGAAAAAAAATCTATCCATTTTATGTACTTACATATGTATGTCTACATACAAGATATAATGCTAAATCATAACGTAAGTCGGCCACGCTCAACTGCCTGTTACATCGACCCTGAAGAATGAAGCGGAGCGATGCGCACGCTCCTTTTATAGTCTACCAATAGCCGCACTCTAACACCCGATAGAAAGGATATATAACCGATTCATTATTGATGTACAGGATGCATTCCAATAAACGTGACTTGGATATTGGAGTACAAGGAACCGGTTCCGTTAAGTAAACTACTACAGTTCACGGCTGTGCTATGTATGGAACCAACACGTTTTAAGTGTATTATGGTATTAAAACTTAACTAAATAGACAACTAACTAGTGCATCATTAATCTGATTTGCTAATCTATACAAATATTATCAAAGCTGAGGAATTTGTTTCTTTGAACGCGCTAATCTCAGGAAAATAGTCCTATGGGCTATTTATCATCACTATACGACCAGAAGGATCGAAGTAGCACTGAAAAATGGGGCAAATTATTTCTTTTGAGTGCCATCATTGCGTGAATCGTGCCATCAATGAACGAATTGTTCCCCTTTAAAAGTTCTAAAAGAAGTCCGCGATATCATATGTCTTTTAAGTTTGACTCACAGTAACCTGTTTTATAGTATAATATGGTTAGCAAAAATTTGTTTACCGTACCAAAAATCGCACATTTTTATTAGGTATACAATAAAAATAAATCTGCTGTATAAAATCACTTAGATGGGGCTCACAAATTAGCCTTGTATTTAATCTTTTGATAGATTTACTAAGTATTGATGTTTATACGAACCTAAGTTATTATATTATAAACATGATAGGTTACTATTGTGTTGCATCACGGAAATACAAGACAATGGTAATCTACTAAGTAATTTAGGTAGGCATGGCTCACAACCGACTCGGGCATTGAGAACTGTCGTTGTTTCTACGAAGGCTTTTTGCAACTGTTTCAAAAAACTAATGACTGAACAAAGTATAAAATGTTTGTATTACTCTGACGGTTTACGGCAATTGATAAAACAAAGCATTGCATAGTTGATTAAATTTTACGCAAGAAAAATAAAAACACATTTTTGCGTAACAATTCGTAGTAGTTAGTGATCGTTGATTGTTATTTTCCGTTTTACGATTTAAATAAGTAGACTTAGAACCTGAAAAAGTTATAGATAAATTTATCAGATTATCTGGTCTAATAAACGACAGCATGATAATTTTACTTGAACCTTTCACTCTGTGTTTGCAGATTATATTCAGGACATAAATGCGGAAAATAATAAAAATATAGTTTGTACACCACTAGTTTGAACCAGTTCGTTAGTTGCGTAGGTACCTTTTTAATTTTGTGTTTGGTAGAGCTTATGATGTTTTGGTAGCAGTGACCAATATAGCCCAAATAGGTCGAGTTCCTTGTCTATTTATTTTTAGTTATTATTAGGAAGTTGTGAAATCGAACCATGTGCGTGTGCGTTCATTTCGCACGCATACCGTTCTACTTCCATCCACATTTGATTTTCTACTTCGTTAAATATGAAACAGATACATTCTTTCTTTATGATTCTCTTTCAATAGAACTGCCACATTACTGAATACTTTGATTTTAAATTATTCTCATTATCAGTAGCCTTTCGATTTTATAAACGATATTACAATAAAAACATTACATGCCTCCTACTACTACTACTAAAAACATTTACAAAAAAAAATACCAAGAGTACCGAGCAACAGTTCCGAGGTCTTTGGGGGATTTCTTCTAATCTTATATTTTTTATAATAAAAAATAGACCATAAACATGCTGGGGTATTTTAATGTGTAACCAAAGTCTTCATATCTTCAATTTATTTCCTTGGAGTTGTGATTTTTATCTTTGAAATAGCAAATATCATTTCATAAAGAACCTACTTCTGAGGTTATAAAAATTACAAAAATAATACTGAATTAATAAACCTTCTTTTATAAAAGATATCGATAATTCTTTCTTATATTAATTTTAAACATCTCTACTTTCTCTTGTACAAACCAAAATACAAGATATCACATTTTTATTGATCAGGGGTTATAAAGATCGATATAAATACCAAGGAATATTTTGCGAAATTTATGATCAGTGAGCTACTCGAATGATGTCTATCACCACCGTAAGTGGTAACTTGCTTATCCCACGGATGAATGAAGTTTTGAATAATGACATCATGCAATTTCTTTAAATGACCTCTTTTGTTGTAGTCTCGAGTTATGAATCTTTGTATTTTGGAATAAATCTTTAGAATGTACAAATATAAACTTCTAATTTAATTACTGTTATGACGAAATATTATATAATTTTATTTATTTAATTAGAAAGTTAGAATCACATTCTATATCATCTTATGAATTATGTTACAGATGATACCATTTAACGACGTAAATGTCCAATGCGTGTTTAAAGTAGAGATGCTAATAAATCAAACAAGGTCTCATTATCTGTCATAATGACAAAGCACAATGCTGATTGTTGATCCAGACTAAGGTTGAACATATCTACAGGTATCGCTTCATATATGGCACATAACAGCAATGCAATTGTGTTTATTTTTAAAGTTGTCCAGTTTAGAATGAACCTAGATGTCTAGTCAATTTAAGAGGTGAATAACATCGGGGTGGGTCATATTAGTCTGGTAGATATTGTCGCCTAGCTGTCGTCGTCCGCTAGATTTATTATTCATCTGAATTGTCCACTCTTGCATAGCTTGTTCCGGCTACTCTGTTATAGCTTGGAATATATCGCCTTACAGTACAACCAGTATATAAAGATAGTGCTGTCTCAATATAACATTTTTTTAATCTAGATTGACAATTGAATTATTATTTACTATTTGTCTACAAGCAGGAAATAGTGTAATTTATATTTATGCATTGAGCGGTTGTGAAAATGATCGGTATATCCTCATTGTAATAAAAAAATGAAATAAATTAGGTTGTTTGTAAACCATGAATGCTTACCTACCAAAATTAAAAGTTGCAGAGTTCTTACAATCTTCGGGGCATGTCGTAGTTTATAAACCTTACGGTGCACACTATGCTTTATACATTGCACAAAGCATTAGTATGATAATAATAATAAACAACAAGCAAATAACAATCACGACGAATCCACTAGTAAGGATATTCCATTCCTTTCTGTAAGTCCATAAGCGCGTGCGTCTAATCTACTAATTCTATGTATATACTTGTACTTGAACAGATACTAATAACAAAAACCAGTGTTAAAATGCGTTGCTAGAAAACAAATGTCGTGGATACCGTATCCATGGCGCTGGGTCGCGCGACTAGTAACCGTGACGCCAGCAGTCGCTTGCCACCGTTGAGCCTCGGACTGTCCAGCGTCCGATTCATTGTCAACAAGTTAGAAGCCGAATACACTCGTGTTACTGCTTCCGATACTATAGAAATTAGCCGAGAAATCATCAAATACAATCCGAATATTAATGAGAGTTACGATCATTACCATGACTCTCTTCTCTGTCAACCGAGAGGAACAGTCTGGAATCGCATCGCTGCGCACTTAGGAGTGGCTCTGAACAGAAGCATACCTAGTGTAACAATCGGAAATTTTGGTGTTCTGGCCTTAACAACAGGACTCTTCGCACCGAGGATGATAACTTATCTAGTGCTGTATCCATTTTGCAGATTGATATTCGGGACCCTGTACCCGGCGTATGCTTCGTACAAAGCTGTTCGGACGAAGAATTTAAAGGAATACGTAAGTACTCTTGTTAAACATCAAAATAAGTATTGAAATTAATTTTCTAAATGGCATTGCTATATGCAGAATTCGCATGTATTATTAAACTACAATTGACAAGCTTGTAACCTACAAAGGAGAACCAATTACGAATCGGCGAATGTTTATTCGTGTAGCAATTGATAATGTTGAAAACATTTGTAATTTAGCTGTAAATGGTCCAGTAGACTACAACAATGGCCTTGTTGCGAGCGGCACGCTCTCGTTGTTTGAAACGCTTCGGTTCCTGCAGTGTCCTTTACCTTTTTCCCAGCTTCCTACGACTAATTGGCACAGATATATTCCATTCCCAGCAGGTCTCTAATCTCTGGGTAGGTATTGTCAAAGAATGGCCAGAACATTTATTTGAATTGTTTGTCATTAGGAGGCGTGCTAGTAAATCATATCTCAAAAAGTAGGTTAAACAATGGTTTGTTTATTTTCCTTAGCCAACTACAAAGATTATTTGAAACGCTACTATACGCACTTAGGCTACAGTTACAGTGAGAGAGAAGATTTCAGAAGTAATGAAATATGCAAACCTAATAAGTAGTCCTTGACAACTTATAACATTTTTAAAATAAATACGTCATAGGGTCCGACGAGAGTTTCCCGGCATCATCCAGTACGAGTATTAAGTGTGCGACTCTTACCTCTCTTATATACCTTTTCTGTAGTCCACTTTCAGTGATTCTGACTTTTCAAGTCGTGGGTTGGAAACGTGGGTTTAATTCCCACCGAGGACAAATTGTGAAATGAGCGAGATGATTTAATCTTGTTCTGAGTGTTTTTCATCAAAGTCTACTGCTGGACATGATCCTTTTCAAATAGAAGCCACCTGCTTTATCTGCATTTATGTTTTAGAAATATAATGTTTCTTAATGGTCTAGTTTCAACCATACAAGTATTACTTATTCTCCTCGAGAACGAGAGAAAAGCCTCGAGATCAACGGTCCTGTTTGCAATATATGTCAAGTTCTTAAGTTGTTTTTAGTACATCTGCTCTGTGTTCCTTTCCATTTTTTATGTCTACTTTTTTTAAGTGCCTAAAAATAGGCTGGCTAATTGACATTAACACTTGCTTATAAAATTTTGGCGTTTACTTTGTTTCTTCGTCGCTTTGTGGTATAAACTACAATATCATATTCCGTCGAGACCTTACAAGCATCTACACTACATCCCTTAATTAACTTTAACTCGTCGGTCGAGTTGTAAAATTAATTTGAGGTGTTGAAACGAGTCCCTAAAACAGCTTTTACGCCCTCACTCGTAGTATAAATCAATGCTTTTTAGGGTTCCGTAGCTAAATGGCAAAAATCGGAACTATAAGAACTATACTGTTGAAATTTGGTAAGTAGATGTATTCTGTGAACCACATTAAGATTTTCATACAAAAATGAAAAAAAAATTTGGGGGTTCCCCATACTGAGAACTGAAACTCAAAAAAAATTTTTTTAATCAAATCCATACGTGCATAGGTTTTCAAAAATTATATTGAGGTTTCTAACATAGTTTTTTGTAAACTGAATAGTTTATGCGAGAGACACTTCCAAAGTGGTAAAATATAACTTCTAACTCCTCCCCCTGTAACTTCTAACAATGGTAAAACTAAAAAAGCGGCCAAGTGCGAGTTGGACTCGCCCATGAAGGGTTCCGTAGCAGCAATATAATATTCCGTTCAATATAAAACTGCTTTTCTCAGACGTCAATATCTCTTTCTTGCACCATATCTATACAATAAGCTGAACCCAATATTAAATATTTTCCCAAAAACGACATATAGGTGTAAATTTTCAATTAAAACTTATTTAATAAATCTATCATACACAGACACAGAATCCCTTATCACTATTGTAAAGTGACCACAAGCTCCGAAAAAAAAAAAACATTTACATGACATTCAGACGCACGCACACACACACACACACACACACACACACACACACACACACACATACACACACACACACATATACACACACACAAACACGCACGGAAACACCACAGTACATCGAAAAACCTATAATGAATGGGTGTGAATCCTGGAGTCCTGAAATACAGGTCTTGACCTAGTTTAGGCTCCAGTCCACCCCAAAGTACAACTTTGCTTCTGTAATATACATGTATCATTGAAAAATTGTGTCTTTGTGGTGGAAATAAATATATTTTTTATTTTTTTTTATTTACTTTTAAGTAACATCATATAAAAGTTCTTGTAGTTCGTTGTAACTTTGATCGATGTTTTAATAATAGTTATTGATGAATGAAAGGGAAATTGCGTTTTACGATTTATGACGTATTAAAAAAAAAACTACTTACTAGATCTCGTTCAAACCAATTTTCGGTGGAAGTTTGCATGGTAAGTAAGTAGTTTTTTTTAGTACGTCATAAATCGTAAATCGCAATTTACCTTTCATTTAAACAATAAACTATTATTAAAACATCGATCAAAGTTACAACGAACTACAAGAACTTTTATATGATGTTACTTGCTGCTACGGAACCCTTCATGGGCGAGTCCAACTCGCACTTGGCCACTTTTTCTTTACCCGTTTCATCTCGGAATTTTTGTTATTTGCGTTCATGTTTATATACATTGTAACTTCCTATATTCTCAGAGGTGAATGTATTAGTTGTCTTGTACCCATATAGTACAAGCTCTGCTTGTTTAGCGTTGTGTGATAGTATCGATCCAAAATAATTATTTATTATGTTATTCATAAATTACATTAATAAAAGTTCAAGAATAATTTATTTAAAGAATTTATACATCAGTGTTAAATAGCTTATTTTCTTTCTTTTTTTTCATAACTAGGTTGGTTCTTTTTGTTTGTCTTATAGTTGTATGCCTTGAAATTAATATGTAATAGCAAGGAAATAAAGTCATATTCTATTGTATGATTAGATCAAATACGATAACAAATCTTATATAGATCTACAAAGCACTCTTATATTATAAAGAAATGTAAGAATTTTTTATTGAAATAATTGATGATGTTTCAAAATTAATAATTTTCACTCGTATATCAGCTTGTTAATTTTACATTTTCAGGTAAAATGGATGATGTACTGGATAGTGTTCGCTTTATTCACATGCACGGAGACCTTCACAGACGTGTTCTTGTCATGGTTTCCATTCTACTACGAAGTGAAGATAGTACTCGTACTGTGGCTTCTATCGCCGGCCACCAAAGGTTCTTCCATCCTCTACAGGAAATTTGTTCACCCGGCGCTTTGCAGACGGGAACAGGTGAGCGAGATGTGTCCTTTTTATCCGACTACGGTAAAACCAAAAGTAGAAGGGTCAGTCCATATAATGTTTGTATATTCCAACGTTGCTTCTAAGCTACTGAACTGATTTTAATAAATGAGATGTAAATAGATTTAATAGGTGGAGTGACGACCTGCGTAAGATGGAAGGCAGGTGCTGGATGCGAGATCGGGATGTTATGGATATGATATTTGGGATCTGGATACGGATATAAGAATAATATTATATCGGTTTCGGATACGGATATCTAATTATTTCGGATTATCCGTAAGTTTCGGATAGTTTCGGTTATGGATATTAAATTGAAGTAAAACATATAACTCGTGCGAGCTAAGATGGCACCTGGCTCAAAACGAAACATGATAACGTTCCCCCGCGCAATACCCCTCTGTCGTCATGCGAGTAGCGTTAGCATCACTATTACCGTAGCACGCATCTTTCCATAATAATTTTAGTTTATTAGGTATTACCTAATGTCATATAAATTACTTCACGAGTTTATTTTATTAATATATCATTATATTCGTCTGGACAACCCAATTGTTTTAAAAAAGGTCACACGAAAAAAAACCAGCATGACGACTATTTGACGCAATAGTTTAAAATAAAAAATATCCATATACACATGACATTTAGAGACTTCGATTAAAAGGCTTATCATGACGATTTAAAATTGTATTTTATAACCATATTTCAGTTCCTAATTTTATTTAAAATGATTTTAGGTATTACCTAATATAATTTAAATCACTGCACGAAGAATGCATTCGGGTAAATAATGAATGAGGCCTGCTTCCTATTAGTATGCATATGTATTTTCTTAACGCAGGTAGTAAAGTACCACTTAAGATAAAGTAGTATGTTATGAGAAACTATTTGAAGCAAAATTAATGTTGAAACTAAAATAAATTATATTTTTCTTGCACTCAGTACTTCAAACGACTGACATTTGAGTCAGGTGCCATCTTAGGTCGCACGAGTTATAAACAGTATGTAACAATTTTGATTTAAGATAAAGTGTAAGTGAAGTAGTACCATTTTCGGGTAAAGTTTTTAACTGTTTACATTTTGCAGAATCTACATTAACTTACAAAACTGTCGAAAGATGTTGTTATTTAGACTCCGCCCTAATATGAAACTATCCGAAACTTGAGAAACGGATACGGTTACGGATATATTTTTAATTCGAATATCCGATAATTTCGGTTACGGAGATCCTTAACATCTCTGATGCGAGAAGCCCAAAATCGATCAGAGTGGTGTGCAATGGGAGAGGCCTACGTCCAGCTTAATTGGACTGCGATAGGATGATGTTGATGATGAAATAGATTTTGTAATAATGGCCAGGGTGATATAGGCCGTATAAACATAATCAAAAAAAATTATAGTCCAGTATTTTTGTGGATTTAAGTGTTGTATTGTAACCAATTATAAAATAGAGCAACGTACCACAGATGTTGTTATTGGGGTTTGATTGAGACTTGATGAGTTTTATGGTTTGCGTTGACTGTTTACCCAATAAATGAAACTGTATCGCCTCTTCAAGGTTGCCATATAGAACATAACATTCCTTACCAGTGATTGGCTACAACTCGTTATGATGTTTGTAAACTTCCGAGATGTGCCTCGACAGCTGTAATTTAAATTCCACCTGCAATCGTCTGAAATGGAAAATATACATGTCTTCTTTTTATATATTAATTTCTTGACAATGTACCCCCGAAATTTTGAAAAACTTACCTAATTTTTTTATGTAAAATGAAAAGAAAACTGCAC
Source organism: Phragmatobia fuliginosa (assembly GCA_932526445.1). Taxonomy (NCBI): domain Eukaryota; kingdom Metazoa; phylum Arthropoda; class Insecta; order Lepidoptera; family Erebidae; genus Phragmatobia; species Phragmatobia fuliginosa. Next base: position 14,431,387 of record OW052070.1, on the reverse strand, counting down.
ATTTTTGTTTTTAGTCTTTAATATTCTCAACATAATTTTGGGTCGACTACTAGTTCAGTCGGTTTTATCTGAATTACAATTTCTTTGTTGTACTGGTCTGAAAACAATACACAAATATGTAAAGAATTTGATATAGATACCTAGACTGGACTAAATAATGACAGTTTAGGGCATACTGGTACAAAACCGGGTGCGGATTGGAACTAAATGTAGCATTACAAGATGGATTCATTTGGATTTTTCAGGAAATAGATGAGTACATAGCAAAGGCAAAAGACCAGGGTTACCATACTGTGCTCAATTTAGGCACCAAAGGCGTAAACTACGCTACAACTGTTATCATGCAGACTGCTATAAAAGTAAGTTTTGATTACAATGATCCTTTATTAGCATGCTTAGTTTTTAACCGTTCTACACAAAATGTTATACACGCTAAAAAATACTTTTTTAAATTTTAACAGCTTTTGTATGACACACGTAAGGGTGCTGGTGGACCTTAACCCTTAACAAAATATGAAGTTACAAAGTAATGATTTCAAGTATAACTTTGTGTTTTTTTATCATTTGAAGTTAAGTTAGTAGTGTACCAAACAACAGTGTGGCATGTTTGATTACAGCGTTTAATGTAAATAAATTAGCTAAAATTAGATTTTTACTCACTGTGTTCATTTGCACTTGCTTTTAAATGTTTTTGTTTTTATCAACATTTTCATAATCACACGATAGAGCGAGCAAACCTACGTAGACACCAGTCATCGGGCATGCCCACATCAAGAGCATTTAATTCAACTCCTATCACACCAATTTGATTTTAAACCAATTAGACGCTTTAATTTATTCTTTTTTAATTTTATTAACACGCTTTTTTAATTTGTCCTTATCCACCCCGTCTTTTCCAAATATCCTTTCCTTTGCTGCTTCACGCAGAATCTCAATTTGCCGAGCCCCGAGCAAGCCAGAGAGCCGCGATCTAGACGAGCTATAGGGTCACGTGACGTCACAGACGGCGAAATTTATGAAGACTACGAGTATCAACAACCAAATCTGCCTGGGATTGTGGAGATAGTGGAACTAGATAATAATAAATCGGACCATGTCATGGGCGAGGGTGATGTTAACGACCCAGATTACGAACCCGATGAAACTTCGTCTCGCAATCGAGGTAACAATATTCGCAAACGTAAACCTGTCAAGGAAAAAGAGAAGAGAAATCGAAGCAAATCAAGGGGTCGCCGCACTAGGAGTCAGACTGTCCAAGAAAAAGAGATATCGGCTGACTGAACGCCTACTACATGAATGAAACTGATCTGTGATCTTTAGATAATTTTGGACAACGATTAGGATTATTACGTTGTTTTTAAAAGTATCGAGTGTATCACGTCTTTATGATTACATTTGGATTACTATATTATTAGAATGTCTTGGCCTTAAAATTAGCTATCGGCATTTGGCCTTTTATTGCGTTTAGGACTATTCACTTGGGATAAGTGAAAAATACCAGTAAACTTTAAACTTTAGTTAGCACAATGGACTTGATACTTTAGTTACGCTATTAGCTAAAAGTATGCACAGATTTCAATTGCATGTAAAATTCAAAAACCCTTGGCTCAAAAGGGGCCGTGCAGGAAATGGCCCTTTCATTCTGTATTTAAAAAGTACATTTAATGCAAGCCATACCAAAGTATCACAATAAATATTCTCTCACTTTCTTACTCTGACACTTTTCCCTTCAAGCTGTTCATACATTACATATCAAAAAATGCGTTAAAACTTTTTCCAATAAGGTAAAATAAATTAAGATAATGTAAAATTTCTAAACGAGTTGAAGTATCTAAACGATTTTGGAATAACTATTTATTTTGCTACTCTTTTTTAAACCATTTCTACATACTATCTTCGACAAACCGAATTATTTTATTAGTTAAACCGCATGAAGTCTGTAACGAAATACATAATTAGTATATGAACTACTTGTAAAACGCATGTATTATATAACCACCCCTTTGTGTATTGTGTTATTTAGATTTAATTGTGTGACTGATTTAGTTTTATATTCAATGATTTCTCAATAAAATAAATATAGTGTTTCGTACATGATTTTTTAATATCCATATTACTGCTTTGAAAGTAAGCAATATAAGCATGCTTTTGCCTCACGATGCTTGTGTAACACCACACTGTTCACGTAAGTATCATTTTTTATCATTACAATGGAACTACTAATTAAAATTATATTCTACACACACTTACTTATGGCTGACACGCGTACTGGATTATGAAGCACGAACGAATTAATATGGATTGTTTTTATGTATGAGCCTGCCAAAGTGACTCTACTCTGCTTGATGGAAAGCATGAGTAGAATCCAAGAGCAGTGGTCACCATGCTCATTGTGAATACTGCATTTTTAGGCCTCCGATCCCTCACTGATCAACGAAAAACGACAGCAAGAATGCTGTCATTTCAGGTTGGTCTTCTGTGTGCGGGTCCCGGTCCCGGTCCTTATATAAATCTCAATGTGGTTATATAGTCTAGTCAACAAGTTCAAAAACGTGAAAAATAGAGATAAAGGTCCTAAAAATATGACCGATGGCTCATTCGATTCGGAATCACCTCTAGAAAAATGTTTTTGAAGGATTTTGGTGCAGGTTAAAAATTGCAATTGTTATTAACAAAATAAGATGAAAAAAAAATGATATTTCGTTTTTTGTTAATAACTCGAAAAATATTAACATTGAAGCAATTTTGAAAAAAGCTCGTTAAAGAGGAGGAAATTTCCAATAAAAAAGTCCTAACTCCCGGAATTCTATCTCCATTATTTATAATTTTAATTAGACGTTGAAAATAGGACTCCGCGCGGCAGTTAAAAATTAAAAATCTCAAATTTTTCAATAGTTATAAAAAATCATAATTAACAAATTAATAAACTTTAATGAAAATAAACCGCAGGATCTTTTAAAGTACATATATCAAAAGGGCTCCACGAAGTTTAAAATTTATAGGCCAATTATTTATACCTTTCATCCCATTGTTTATGCCCATGGAGATTGAGAAAAAATTGGTTAGTTAACAATTGAATAACTTTTTGAAAAATGGTGATTAAACTTTTTTTTTTCAGGGCTCGACTCTTTCAAGTGTTAAGAAGATACTAGATTTTTTTCAAATTTTTAAAATCACATTTTATGTTATAAAAAAAATATTTTTATTGCTGAACTCTCTTTAGCGGCGGCGCGCCGTAACTGCCGCGCGGAGCCCTATTTTCAACGTCTAATTAAAATTATAAATAATGGAGATAGAATTCCGGGAGTTAGGACTTTTTTATTGGAAATTTCCTCCTCTTTAACGAGCTTTTTTCAAAATTGCTTCAATGTTAATATTTTTCGAGTTATTAACAAAAAACGCAATATCATTTTTTTTCATCTTATTTTGTTAATAACAATTGCAATTTTTAACCTGCACCAAAATCCTTCAAAAACATTTTTCTAGAGGTGATTCCGAATCGAATGAGCCATCGCTCATATTTTTAGGACCTTTATCTCTATTTTTCACGTTTTTGAACTTGTTGACTAGACTAATACCATATTGAGATTTATATAATAATATGATACTTATAGATATATATAATACTATGATACCTATGATATATTACTATTTTAACTCGCCTTATACAAGGATGAGTTATGAAATCAGCCTATTTGAGTAACATTGTGTTATTCGCTGTAAATTTATTATTAATTAGTTACTTAAATGGATGATGATGGTACAATTACCAGAGATGTTTAAGTAATTAACTATCTTCTAAATAATTTATTAAGATTATAATCACTCGAAATTTATTAACAACTATCAGAGCTTGTTGTATCAAGCTGATTTAATACGAGATACTGTGAAAGTTATCAAGACAACTGGATAATTGAGTTATTATACTGCCAATTATTTTTAACGACAGTAATCAACTCAGAACGGTTGCATACAGAGGTGATTTATTTTCATTGACTTCTGATTGTTTTATGATCGATATAAGCTTGTCGTAGTCTTTGGGTTTTCGAGATGTGCTGAGGATCGGAAACTGTCTTTGAGAATATCAGAAGACAAAACTTCGTTTTTGTCGCAATGTATTAGGAAAATCGTGATCTTATAATATGCGAGTACTTCACAAGCTGCGACTAAATTCTAATTCACTTACCAGGGTGGAGGTGGGTTGGTTCAACAATTGCGTAAGAGTTACAGCCTGTCCGATCTGACGGAGTGTGATCCTCGCGAGGAAAGGGGCAGTGACGAGGCCGACGACGTGCTCACTGAACCAAGACTTGTACGACGAGGAGGACCGAAAAGGTGACCAGAAATTTTAACCCTATAGATCCCACTTTCATGATGTACTTATAGGCCAAAGTATAAGTTGAAATTAGTACCATTTTTTTTTATTTCTAATGTCGACGATGTAAACCGTATTTCAGCTCTTTTTGTTTTAAATTTATGCCATCCGTTTTGTTTTATTGAAAAGAACTAGTCTTAAAATAATTCCTGATTAAAATTTCCTAATAAAATATATCTGTCGTAATCGTCAGTCTGTTTAAACTTTATCTTTAAAATATTTGAACTGTAAAGTTTGTAACATTTTCAGTGGATACCGTCGTAGCGCTTCCGAGTCAAACAGCCGTTCGCCGATGTACTTCCCAGAGGTCGATGTTGACGTCAGACCTCGCCCAAGGAGTGACGAGCCTGATTTCAGGTCAGTATTACTTAAATTCGTTTACGTAACTATTCAACCTGCCTGAATCCAAAGGTTTTGTTTTCGATTCCCAACCAGACCAAAATATTTTGTGATGACAGCGGTCGTTTGGGTGTCTATAAATAAATATTTATATATTTAGAAAGGAATAAGAACGGAAGAAATATAGACCAGTGCTTTTAGTGTTTGAAAACAAAATAAATTATAGTAGGATGAAACCCATTGTAAAAGGAGGAGAATAGTACAAAAATTAAAGGAAAAATAAATTACGGGCGATCTGAGGTCGGGGAGAGGGGGGGGTTTTAAGGGAAAAAAATGGCTTATCTCAATTTCCTGCAAAACTACAACTCCTATGGAAAAAAGTTAGATGGCAAAGTTGTAGATAATAAAAAGATCTACATCTTTTGCATTTACACTTTTTTCACTTAACCTCAAATTTTATGTGAAAAATTCAAAAAAACAAGTTTTTGGTTTTTTATTTTTATCTTTTACAAATAAAATTATTTTTTAACGAAATTTTGTGAAAACTTAGCTTTTCATGTCTTGAATATACCGTAATTTATTTGATTTGAAATATCTATTCATTCACCTTATTTTGACTGAATACCGAAAAAAAACCCTAATTTTCAATCGAAAATTCGTCCGTCAAAATATCAACGTTTTTCACAAAAATTGGTTGTTTTCTATTCGGTGAAATCTCTACTTTCAGATGGTATAAAAATATATATTTATTACCATGGTAAATCTTCTCAGAAAATGCAAAAAATGAAAAAACTAGAATATGATTTTTTTTAATCGTTAATAGCCGCGTACTGACCAAGCGAGCGGCTTCGCGAGGCAGCCTCGGACATTTGCCGCAGCACGCATGCCGCGCGAGGCGGCCTCGGTCTGTAAGTTTTCTAATCCGAGGCTTCATCGCGCGGCAAGGCCGAGCCACCGTGAGCATCGACGCTCAGTTTAACTTGAAGTCGAATAGAGATAAAAGGCAAAACACTACCGTCTTGAGTGAGCGCGGCAAACGTACTGAGGCGCCTTTGAGCATCGACAAAAACCGACAACGCTCGGCTCGGGCCGCGGCAGGCTCGGGCGAGGCAGCGCGAGCGTTTGCCTCGGGCGAGGCACGTCTTGACCGACCGAGGATTTGCCTCGTGAGGCTGCTCGCTCAATCAGTACGCGGCTATTGAGATATTTATTAAAATTTATTCTTTAATAGCCGCGTACTGACCAAGCGAGCGGCTTCGCGAGGCAGCCTCGGACATTTGCCGCAGTACGCATGCCGAGCGAGGCGGCCTCGATCTGTAAGTTTTCTAATCCGAGGCTTCCTCGCGCGGCAAGGCCGAGCCACTGTGAGCATCGACGCTCAGTTTAACTTGAAGTCGAATAGAAATAAGAGCGAGGCAAAACACTACCGTCTTGAGTGAGCGCGGCAAACGTACTGAGGCGCCTTTGAGCATCGACAAAAACCGACAACGCTCGACTCGGGGCACGGCACGCTCGGGCGAGGCTGCGCGAGCGTTTGCCTCGGGCGAGCCACGTCTTGACCGACCGAGGATTTGCTTCGCGAGGCTGCTCGCTCAATCAGTACGCGGCTAATCACTCGAAAAACGTAAGATTGCATGTTATAATGATAAACAAAAATATTGCAAATTGAAATATACTATAATTAACAAACAAATAAATAATAAAGTTAATATTACTAAAATATCTACAATATTTTGAGAAAGTTGCAGAATCTTCTTTAAAGTATATGCCTATATGCCTATTTATTACTATTTTAAGATAATTTAATACCTGAGTGACCTACCAAAAATTTTAGGCCATCAAAAGGTATTTCATAGAAAATAACTCAGCCTGCACGTGTAGTTTTATAAACGATGTCGTACACTGCTCTGGTTTACAGCTGCTACGAAATAGCAAGTATGTAGTAAGGCCCAGACCTGCCTAGCCCACTTCTCTATGAAAAAACTTTTAATAACCAAAAAATTTTCATAGGTCACTCAGGTATTATATTATCTCAAAATAGTAATAAATAGGCATATTATTATACTCATATACTTTAAAGAAGATTCTGCAACTTTCTCAAAATATTGTAGATGTTTTATTTAATATTAACTTTATTATTTATTTGTTTGTTAATTAAAGTAGTATATTTCAATTTGAAATATTTTTTTTATCATCGTTACATGCAATCTTACGTTTTTCGAGTGATTAAAGTGTAAATTTTAATAAATATCTCAATAACGATTAAAAAAAATCTAATTCGAGTTTATTCATTTTTTGCATCGTAAAACGACTAAGTGATAAACTACGCAAGACAACATCGATGCAAATGGAAGGAAAACTTGAAACCAACCCTATACCAACCCGTCTGGCCAGCGTGGTATAGTAGGCCAAACCCTCCTTTCTAAGGAGAGGCCTATGTCCAGCAGTGGACTGTTAGAGGCTGTTAATGATGATGATGATAATGATCAGCGATCTGGTTACAGGCTCTGTCTCTGCATAATTTGGGATTAGAAGGTCGTTCAATGTTCTACAATATGTAATAAAAGTTTGTTATCAATAATATAATGAGTATATAAACATTGCAGTCATATAAAGTCATCGGAGGACATAAGTTCGGGGTACTCCAGCGCTGATAACAGCGCGTCACTTTCACGTACAGCGTCCCTGGGCGCGGCAGCTCGAGCACGCGGCCGCTCGTCACGAGTCACGTGCGTCACGCCCATCAAACGCCCGCAAGCGGCCGAGGTCTGCTAACCTTGTACTACTGATTCGCTCCATCGTCACCTTTATTCGCCTTAAAGCTGGCACAGATAAGGGACAATAGTGGACAAAATATCCGCGGTGTGCACTTATTATTACTGTTTGCTTTGCTACTGTCTGCGTTGTCAGGCGCACGTAAGATGTTGCGTGCATGAAATTCAACCTTATTGCTGTGCCAGTAAGGATGCGTAGCGGACACATTATCCGTTTTTGTCCCTATTCTGCGCAAGCCCATAGTCTTAGTTCAAAAAGTGCCCATCTTACCACGTGGGCTCGGATTTTGGAGTATTCAATACCCTATTTTTAAAACAAGTGCACTAAGGTTGGATGCCACGTATAGAAAGGATATATTTTATTAACCGGACTACGGCGAAGCCAAAATGAAGGTTAACAGTTTTGACAGTCATGTTTGTATGTTCAATACTATATTACACTACTAAAACGATTTTAATGAACGAGATGTCAATAGATTTGTAATAATGGTTAGAGTGACGTAGACTATATAAATTTTATAAAAACTCTATTGTTTGTGTCAATTGCCAGTAATAGATTATTCTATTTTCAGAAGCTGATATTCAAATGTATTATTACTGCATGTTTAATTTATATATATAGCGACGTAGCACTAGTTTTTAAGTAAACATTTGGTGTTAATGTAAACACATTGTTGAAAGATTTGATATTTGTTATTCGACCGAATGAAACTCAAGATTCGGCTAAAAACAAAAATAATAGTGGCATCCCCAGTTAGAACTTTATTACGATACTGAAATGTAAATTGCCCAAAAACAGTATGTATTCTAGTCGGTAATTTTGTACTCTTAAACGCATTTTTTTATAACAGCTACATAGAAAAATAAGCTATTTTTCCAACTTTTTGAACTATGACTAAAGGCAACTGTTATCTTAAATATAATATTGTTGTTATTATTCCCCAGAATATCTTCATAATGATGTTAATATTAAACTCGCATTTTAAAAGGAATAATCACTGCAATACATACAAATTTATTCTGTCTTACATTTAAAATTCATAATTGTATTGTGAGAAATGCATTGGGTGGGATATATATTAAATTTATCATATATAAAGGGGGTTTTACAGTCACTTTTTTCACACAAAATATAATAAATATAATGACAAAATGTGTGTAGATGTGAAGCTTTAAATGTCACGTTAGTTACGTAATTTATTGATTGTAAAACTACCCTCGCTTAAATTATTTCGTTGTTTGTTTCATAATCACAACTACGAAATGTTTTAAGCTCCAGGGCTATCAGTCGTTCCGATTATGTTGCTGAACGGAGGGTGTGTCTGACATTACTCACGATGTAACTAGTAGATGTTTATTCTTGTTAAATAAATATTAGTCTCTAAAAACAGCTTATGGCTATACAAAATGTACCACACTGCTGATGTTACCTAACACTCATAGGTAACACCTACCACACACCTTTTTAAGCAACATCGTCAGACCAACTAGTAGTTCTGCTTTTTTAGTGTGTCAGGGTATGAATGGTGCTGGGTTGTGTCAACCAAATCATTATTAATGAAACAATGTGTACCCTAAAATTATTTCATTTGACTGAACAAGTCATAATCTTGTGGCTGGGTAACGAATCGAATATTGAAAGTTGCCTATATATGTTATGCTATAGAGCTTCAAATATTTATAAAGTGTGTAAGATATAATAAAATTCAGTATTATGCTTAAAATAATTAACAAATTGACTTCTATTATTAATTGTTTTCATCGTTTATGTTCCAATGAAGTTAAATTATAAAGGGAAAATATCCATCTAAATTCTAGATTATACTCAAAATAACATTACGGTATTATTTTTATACCCACAAGTCTGTAAATTGCATTTATTAGCTTTTATTTTGTTTGAGTTTTCTACGTATGATATAGACTTAAGACATTTTTATTTAAAGGAAAGTGAAGTAATCATCGAGGAGCTCCACGACACCGATAGTTTTGAATATGAGAATATGCCTCCTCTTGTTAATTTACCGTCTCCAATGTACCTATCCCACACCCAACCACCTTTTATATATCAGTATGTTGGAGACCAAGTTAAGATTCTCCAAGTGCTAGGTACTCAACTCTCAAACTCGAATTCTAATAATACACCTGATAACAATACAGATAACTGGGACCAAAATGAAGTCGCTCGTGAGGAAACTTCGTTAAATAAATATATTGAAGCAGAAAACATACTTAATGTTTACAACAATAAAATCGATACTAAAATAAGTAATGTTGTATCCGACATTCCTGTTATAATTGAACGTAAAGACAATAACGATGACCAAATTAATACAGACACTAATGTTGAGCCTATGATTAAAACTGATAAAGAACCAATTAGCATTACTATGAAACAGGTAAATATTTCAGATGAAACTGCTAAAACAACTTATCCCCATTCCTCACAATACGAAAATGATTCTGGCGAAAGTGACGATGAAGCATCATTTGGCACACCAGAAAATTCTCCTAAAAGTAAAAGAAAGTCACATAAAGGTAAATATGGGAAATGCAAAGCGCCATTGCCGCCAGTGCTTATTACAGCTGATGACCTAAAAGTAGTTGATGATACAGTTTGTGAATCAGTAAAGACAACTAACAATAATAGTGCCGCATCTCAAGAAAGCCTTGTTGATACTGCAAGTAAACTGTCGTATACCACTATTAAAGAGGCTGATTTTAAAGATGTTCAATTAAATAATCTTTTAGAAGAAAACAAAGGAAGGCAAAAATCTAAATCTCCAGTAAATGTTCCTAAAACTAATAATTCCGGAATAGGAAGGCTGTTGCAGCTGCCAAGTAAATTAGCCTTTTGGCACAAAACTGACGATACACCGAAAACTGATGATGCAATAGCATCATCTGATGATTTCAGTAGAAGATCATCTACATCTGATCGAGTCCCTGAAGAATTTCAGAGTTGTAGTGAATTAAATACTATTATCGCGGAGGAGGAGATAAAAGTAGTGAACGATACCAATAAACAGCAACTGGAAAAAGTTGATCAACAAAAAATTTTTGCGCAAGTAGTCGATGTAGATAATGAAATTATATCGCAAGATATAATTGACAAAAGTGATGCTCTACAAAAGCTCATTGATGCGAAAATAGAGAATCATCCAGAGTATAAAGTAATTTCACTACACGAAGAAATACACACTTCAGCTAAAAGTACAGACGTATAGAAGACTTCCCTAAATTCCCTCAGTCCGCTATCATTTGCAGCTGAAGTTAGACTGGACAGTATGTTTGTTTCTTTATGTTAGCTGTGTTCTTTATATGCATGGAATTAGTTAGTTATTTTTAGTTTGCATACTACTTTTATTAACATCCGGCTTTGTATAATTTTTAAATGTATTTTTTATGTCTTATTATTTTTATACCAGTGACACCATCTATTGTATTCTATTAAAATTTAACCCTGTAGGTAAAGTTTTATATGTTTAGTTTCTGTTTTTATTTTATACTGGATGTCTTTCCTACTGACAATTAATACTAACTAAAATATGTATGGTTTTGCACTTTTCAGTGTTAGTAACTTAAACATGTTTATAATTAAAAATGCTACTACCATACAATAACAGTGTAGTGTGCTTTGCTTTTTTATGTTAGTTTTCAAATTACTCCTTTTTTTTCAGGCAATGCTGTCGGCCTCTGCTACCATCCCCCGCGCAAAAAAATCTAATAAAAGGAAAACACAATAACTCGCAAAATAAGTACATATTCTTTTCCACTTTTAATCGAGTTCATAAAGGACAGTTAAATATTGCCTCTTTACATACAGTTAAATAAGCATTCTGATAATTCAATGCGCTAGTTATCAAAGATATCTTGCAGCTGTTAGAACGCTTAATTAATTTTGTTCATACTCCTACGTTATTCTATTGAATTAAAATAATGGAATGGAAAATCAGTACATGCATGATAACCCAAATAAGTAATTTAAGTTTATTTATTAGGTAAATATAAAATACGACGTTTAACAGCATTATAACGTATTTAAAACGCGGAACGATAATTATTCTTTATCTTTAAAAAAATATTTGGAAGAGAGTGTAAGTGACCATCCATCTACAAGGCATAAAATGCGTCATTGTTTATACAGATATTCTTTATGAGGACGAAATTCTCAAAAATACTTTACATATTTTGCTCCTGCAATTATGTTTATTTTAACATGAGGCTATGTTAAATATTAAGGTGATCTATAAAGACCACTCACTAGGATGGATAATTAATGCTTTTGGTGTTAAAAGACATTAATAAAGTTTACCACATTACCAAAAAAATGTTACTGTATACCAATATTATTTACGTTTTGACCTCATTGATATATATAATAATATATCCTTGCTGACATTGCCATAAACATTGGGTGACCTATTAATTTAGCCAAAAGTTGCCAAATTGACACGGAACGACTCGACAATTAATTAGCAGAAATTATTTTTGTTAGCAATATTTATAGTATTAGTTTATTTATAATGAAATTAAACTAGTCGTTAATGAATTTAAAAAGTGGCTTCAATGAGGCTGTCATATCGAAATTGTATGAGCAGGTGAAATGTTGGGGGAAAATGTGGAGATTACTTTAGGCACAATAAAATATTAGCTTTATAATTCAGCTATAATTGAACTCTATAGGCTTACCTTATGCAATTGTATTATGACGTGGTGTTTGTCGTTGTTATATTTGAGCTCATTACATAGGGACTAATAGTACATTGTAGCACAAAAAGATAGATTACATACTATATAGATTATGATTTAATATGAACTTGTTTTTTTAGTCTACAATTAGAATGATAATATAAGGTTCCTTTTATCACTAATGTAATTTGTGTAAAATTATATTAAATTAATTGCTATTTGCATTGTATGTATATGGTAAATATAATGTGACTGCTAGTTAAGTTCGAATGCAGTGTGTATTTTCTTTTTATTCCATGTTTAATGGATTGTTACTGCATTTTGTGTATGTTACCCCATTCTGTTACCTTGTTACACAAAAGGATTATTTTGTAGTTGACTGTCACAATTTTGCATTATGGTTTGTTTGTGTTTGAGTTTATTGAAATAAATGATTATCTTGATTAAACTTTTATTATTTATTAATTCCTTTATAAAATGCCACCTGTCTTCAATCTTAAAATATCAAATATGTATTTACCATAATCATTACTATGAATGTTATTGACCTGATTATGTAATAAATTTAATGAATCTGTACCAGAGAAATTAATGTAGTATAATATTGAAAATAATTTGTAATAAGTAGACACATTACTTGCATCAGATACCTTAATTTTGGGTAAATTTTCCAAAATGTCTAACAACTTAGGTCTAACAACAGAATTAAAGGTTGAATTATTCCTTACTGCAAACTTGTGAATAATATCTACTGTTTGAGAGCTTACTTCTTCCTCCAATAATATGTCTGGAAGGTTTTTCAGCCATGTATTGTACTTATTACACTCATGGAAGTGACCGAGTTTGTCATTTAAAGATATTTTACAAAGCAAACTAAAGATTTGTTGCTTCAAATTACTTGAATTTTTTTTATTAAAATATGCCCAAATGATCTTTTCAAATAAAGTGTTCATTACTGAGAGGTTTCTAGTCCAGTTATTTACATTATGAGAAAACAAAGTATTCAGGACCTTCACAATAACATCATTAATATTGTCCAGAGTGTTTTGACTGAATATTTTCTCTATGTAATTTAATATAGACTGTATGTCTTTGTGTTGATTCTTCACATTTATATGAGGATTAAGTACTATGAAAAGATAACATATTTCTAAATTTTGTTCTACCAATTTAGGATCTGTAATAAGATTTTCAAATGGAGAATTACTTACATTTCTCTGCTTAGATCTAATGTTTGTTACATAAGGAAATGAGTTAACAAAATGTTGCAAATATGGTTGTCTGTACTTCTGTGAAAATTCATTTTGAATGTTGGAACTAGGGTTCTTCAAATTGAAATGTTTGATAAGACTCCAAATTAATGAAATAACTACCAAAATGTGCTTCAACAGAGAAGCTGCATCTTCACTAACCACTGTTTCAATATTTTTCTCTGAGTTGACAGGTGGACAAACTTCAAGCCAAGTTTCAAACAATAGAGGCATCAGAGTATCAACATAGACCCTAAACTTTTCTACTTCATCTATTGGCACTGCTTCTTGTGTGTTTCTCGACGAAAAGCAAGACACAGGACATATTTGTATAAAACTTTGATTGAACAAAGGATAATAATTCATCTTTGTGGTATCAAAAACTTTTGTGGTTTCAACTATCTGTTCCTTGATATCATTAATATTGTTATACTTGATAAATTGATTTAAATAATCTTTTAAGCGGTGCAGCACTTTCACTCTCCACTTTACACTTGTTATTTGACTTCCTAAATTAACAGTCAGGGTTCTTCCAGGCTTTGAGTCCACTCGCAATTTTGAAATCATATCAAGGAAATTTGGGATAATTTTATGGAAATCTTGAGCTACTTTTTTAGGTGTGCAAACAAGTAATGTATCCAGAAATAAAAGGGAGTCCTCTTGTATTCGTCCATCGATGTGAGTCATTGCACTCCTCAAGTAAGTACACATCACATCAAAGAATGGGTCAATTCTGACTATATCTGCATTTGACAATAACAGGTGTAACACTTTCAACGATTCATGGCGAACCTGAAAAATTAATATTGTTTTAATTATTACTTTTACAGCTTATTATTTATTATCGTAAGGATTATTGCACTATTGTGTTTACAGAATGAAAATTTAATATAACCTTCACTTCACAATTTTAAATGAATGTACTGATTGATACCAGCATGTAGCTTGATACTATATACATTCTTACATATTTCAAATATCTATTTGGACAGGTTTTTCTATATATGTATATCACAAGTTATACGAAAGAAATATTTTTTAAGGTATGTAGACTTGAACATAATCAGCTCTGAAATGGAACTTAGCAGTTCTTTAACATGTGAATGGAACAGAATATATTTATTTGACTCAAAAGTGGTTTTAAATAGACACTGATACTTACAACTTTTTCGATATTCAAAACCAAGGGTGTAATTCCATGAATAAGTTCTCCAAGATTATGTTCCAATACTTCAGGATGGGAGGAAATTAGTTCTTTCAAGCCGTTGAGAGCTTCAGTTCTATTGTGAGTGTTAAAATGGTTTAGACGAGATAGTAACTCTTTAATGTTTAACTTCCTTGTAGAAAGGGCTTCGGTTTCACCATGCTTCTTTAACTGCTCTCTGATCACTATCTTTTTCACTTTGAAGTTCGTCTTAGTTACATTAGTCCCTTTGGGTAGATCTTTCTTAGATTTGAGCTTGGTTTTAGATTTCTCAGATTTGAGAAATTTTTGATATCGTGTTGCTCCTGTTTTCGGCATTTTGAAAGCAAATGTCTATTTTGATAACATAAGTCATAACCTAAAAAAATATATATCAGGACATGACTGCCGAGCAAAGACTGCCGGCCGAAGTCAAAGAGTATGTAACACAGAATAACACTACACCAAAGAGTATGTAATATGTATGAGGCGGGAGTGCCACCGTGTATTTCGGTTATTAGGATGATTATATTGTTTGGCAATAATATTGTTAGAATGTGTGTTGGTAAAAAGACAGTGTATTGTTTTGTAAAATTTAATTAATATCAAATAAAAAATACTGCATAAATAAAAAATACTATGCAATAGCTTTACCGCGGGAGTCCCCGAGTGCCACGCGACTTTTTTTTTTTTAAAGGATTATTATTAAATATTTATAATAATTGACATGCGGGTAATTTAAATCAGCTCAAGGGCAATTTTTCTACGCTTGGTAGAATAAAAAATAACCATATTAATTTATAGAGATACAGGTATTTGAAAAGGTGAAAAAAGGAAAATGATATTTTAATTTCTCCTGGGAAAACGAAAGTCGGGCTCATAAATTAATTAACGTAGTTCGAAAGGGCTAATTAAGATCTATCATTATATATATTTTGTATATCGAAATTCTCATTTTTGCAGGCCGGAACATGCCCGGTGCTTTAAGTTCCCAGTTCAACTCATCCATATTTTTTTATCATTAAATTCACTAGGATGATGAAGACTAGAATTGCAGACATTAATTAGTCGATTTACTCGACAATCGACATTGGCAGAAATGGCTGATATTATTCGTCTGGCTGCCACTTAGACAAAGAATTACTATACACTAGTATAGACCTGACATAAGCGTGCACCAACAAAGTACATCCGATATTATTGTTGTCAGGTTAAAACAATTCCCCTTTAAAAAGGGAGAATTGTTATTTCGTTTACTGTTCTAAACGCTTAAAAAATCTGACAAATATGGTTAGATCAGAATAGTAGGCCCTCAAAACGAAAGCTGTGGAACCGGGATCGGGTTTGATTAAATATTAAAAAAAAAAACAATCTTTAGAAGCTTATAGTATTTATTGGCCCTTAAACAAAATAAGTTTGTTATAGAAATTAGTTTATTTTCTTTTGTCTTTAGTTATCAGCATATTTTTTGTACTGTAATGTATCCTTACGTTCAAATATTTTTACATATAGGTTTGCTATTGCCCAATCTTGTCGTCCAGTAGCCTTTGACCACATTTTACGCACATTTTCATCTTTAGGAAATCTGGAGGACATTAAAACAATCAAATTAAATTTCCTCACCATTAGGGGTAATTTTAAAAGGCTGATATATGTTATCCCTAAAATGGTGGTAACCTTGCAAAATTACCTTAACACATTAATGGTCGTTCAAACTATAGCTGTGACAACCTACGCAATTTGGTCGGTTAATTACAAAATTTTCACACTTTATTAACTAATTTTTATCACTTATTTTCAATTATTTCTGCACATTTAGAAACAACAATTGATGCAATTAATCGTAGTTAATATTAAAAACAATATTATGCCAATAAAACGTTATTTTTTATACTTATGTGTGAAAGATTAGATTTTCATATTTACGTTCACTGCGGCCGTCAACACAACACTGTACCGTGACCATAGTTTTAAAAGTATCTGGGTTAAAAACAATTTGATACACTTGAAATCACACAGTAATTCCGTCAAAAAGTCTTATTTTCACTCCTGATATAATTCCCGCTTTGAACATTGTTAGTCACATAAGCTATATGACAAACTACACGGCGATGAGGACAAAAATTATGTATCTCTATTTTTCTCTAACACACTGGAAAATGGTATCGTTATGTCAGTCGCTCGTGGCGTGTCAGGTCTATAGTAATTCTTTATCTAAGACTTTTAACATTACTTTAAAACATATTTTTAAAATTAGGTAACATTGATTGGGTAATGTCATAATTGTCATGTGTCACTATTTATATTTTATATTTACTTAATTGTCAATTTACTCACGTGTTGGCGGTGTGTGATAATTACAAACGTTTGTTTATATAAATCTAAGAACACAGCAAATAAATAAAAATGAAAATAAAAAAGCAACATCGGAAGAAAAAATATCTTCACAAACTAAATAGGAAGAGAATGCATGTAAAACAACGTAGTACTGGTGATGTGAATTGGTTAGAGTAACATAAAATTATGATTTACGATTTTGTATTAAATTTTATTAAATAAACTTCTAAATATATTATTTTTTATGTTCAGCAAACCTATTAAAGAGGCTTGGGACTTTAAGAAATCGACATTGCGCAATATGACAGAAATGGGTCTTGCAAGCGACCCTAACAAAGCAATCAAAATATATAATTTTAAGCAAGACAAAGTTAAAATGGCTAAAAAAATAGTCAACCAAGATGAGTCAGATGATGAGGATGTTGTAGACGAAATAGTCCAGCCTGTACCTAAAAAAGAAATTGTCGAAATATTAGAAAAAGAAGCAAGAGCACCTAGACAAAGGAGGTTTATGTAAGTATTTTAATTACTGTTTAAAAACAAAACTATTTTTACTTCTAATTCTAATATTTTATTACAAAAATTTTCACATCCATGTGTTTTCACCATCATCCAAGCTAGCGAATCAGGCCACGACAAGTGCTTCATTTTTTAATCCGAAAATGTTTTGAAATGGTTAAGTGCATTGACTTCACAATAAATGGTGATAGATTTTCATGACAACCGGGACCAACTGCTTAACTTGCTTTTGGAGGAGTGGACATGCAAGTCCAACAAAGTGCCATACTCCAGGCTGTTATTAAGAATTTTAACAAATAGATACAACATATTAATACTGGCACTGTTTAATCTCCTTGGGAATGTGTTTTATAAAGATTATTTTTTTGTAATTAAAATGATATGGCTTACCATTTCAGGCTACCGAAAGGACAAGTAGAGTTCATAACATATTTATTAGACAAATATGGGCATGATTACAAAGCTATGGCAAAGGATAAAAAGAATTATTATCAAGAAACATGGAAACAGCTAAGGGCTAAGATAAAAACATTTATGGGTATTCCCAAACAGTACAGTCAATATTTAGCTTCCAAAGGGCTCTTAGACAAAGAGGATAATGAAGAAGAACTAAAAGAAATCGCTAAAGCTCTGGTAATGGATGATGATTAGCTAATAAGTACAGCCTTATTCATAACCCTATTGAACTGGGTAGTTTTATGTCATTTCTAACTTTAACACTGTAAGTTTTAAGGTAATGAGAACTGTTTCTTAAAGTAAAATAATGTTTATGAATAATGTGATGATTCATTCTATATGTCTTGAAGGTCTAGTAATGTAAGTTTATTAAAAAATATTTTTTTAATGTTTGTTTTGTCTGTTTTATTTTCAATTTTGTACAATCATTTGAACAAATGTTTGCTACATTCCTAAGTTCATCTTTCTCTTGCTTCAAATATCTTGTATCATAATTTATTTCTTGATAGTATTGTCTCACCAATATTTTCAGACTCGGAGTGCTTGGTGTTTCAAGCACTCTTAGGCTGAAAGTATTAACTAGTTAAACTGAATATATTAGTGTACTGGTGTTTCACCAAGAGCCTTTTAACAGAGAAGTCTTTATTGTAGTTCAAATATTTTTACTATGCTAATTAATAAGATCAAAACTATTTACAAAAAAGGTAAAGCTTGCGAGTCTCTGGATCTACTGAATAGAATTCGAAAATTCTTTTACCAATGAAAAAAAAATACTGCAAAGCTATAAATGGAAATGAATGAAATAATTTTAGACCATTTTAATATAAATATATTTATTGCGTTTTGCAGTCATTGGGTATATCTTTGACTGGCTTCACTTTAGACAGTTCCTGGTACCATTCCTTCTCCATATCCAGCAACATCTGAGGTTTTTTGTACTGAAATACAATAAACAATTTTTTATAATTGTTGTTCATGCACCTACAAAAGATCTAGGCTCAAATGCATAGGATCTAACAGCACATTGAAACCCAGGTTCTGAACTGTAATATTTAAATAGGAAACTGGCAAGACACTATGGGTACGTAATCTTTCCATTAAGCCACCTGAAGGCCTCAAACTAAGCTGCACGACTATTACATAAGTAGAACTAAAAATATGGGTGTTTCATATGCTTCTGCCAGCTTTATCATGTGAGTGTTGGGTTAGTGTAAGTTATAGTTCAACATTTTTTTAGAGCAGTTTATAACATTTTTGCAGAATAGTAAAACATGTCTATTGGGTATCTTAGGCTTTAATTTAGCTTATCAGTACACTTGGAAGTGGTACATCTTAAAAAAAATATTTTACCTCTTGATATAAGATAAAAAATCTAAGTTAACTGCTCAACTGAAAATCATACATCATTATCAGGGTATTGCAGTCCAGTGCTGAACATACACATCTTCCATTGCACAAGTAATAAACTAAACATTCCTAAATAAATAGTTAAGTTACATAGAATGCTTACCATGATAATCAAAGTTTGGAATTGGTGGGTGGAAGATATATTTGCCTGCTCGATTGGCAAATTAAGGCGGTCCAATTCAGGCACTTGAAGTCTTTTAAAATATTTTTTGTTTGTTGTGCGGACTATTATACATCTTTCATCATTATTTGCACTTATTGAGTATGTTTCAATAGGATATGGTAGGTTCCTGATTCTCCATTCCAAGTTTACTCTGGTATTACGGCGTGATAAAAGTGGCTGGAAAATTTATTAACAATGCATATTTTACAATTCTACTTATGAATAAGTATCAGTAAAATTATTTTGAATACATGGTTGGCCTAGTGGTTTAAGTGGTCCGCGAAGAGTGGCGTCTGCGTGTTCCGGATGTCGCCTAAGAGAGGGTCTTACAGAGACAGAGCCCGCAGCAGGAGCGGGCTGGCGCTGGGAGGAGTCGAGAAGGAGATCTCACCATGGACTCCTGCTAAAACTGAAGCGCAAAGAGGACACACCGCACCGCCGCATCGAAAGCCCCGGGGGGGTGATGGTCCGAGGGGATTTCCACACGTAAAGTGGTGAAAAATAAGTGGTTTAGGTGGTCAGCACACTACTATTTATTGTGTCAAGTGTGATCCACAAATTAGGTCTGGGTGTATGTATTTCATGTATGTTAGTTAGTTCTTTGTCCCCACGACACAATGTTATATTCGTAAAGCGTGATTTACCTGATCTTTGCTTTCCATGATGTCAGCACCAGTGTCAATACGAGGAGTGGCATCTGGTATTGGATCACCAATTTCTACATCCCATTTACCTTCACCTCCCAATTTTCCCTTAACTTTCCAAGCTCGGCGTAAAAGAACTTGAGTGTCTACATTGTATTCTTCTACCATTTCTTTGCCATTCTCAAAGTTGTAATGTATCTTCTTTAGTTTGTCCTCTTTGAGACACGATTTTTCTGCACCAAGTAATTCATGATACCAAAAGGTATTTCTGAACATGGTTGTGTTTTTTCCGATGTTATTAATAGCTATATTATCCTTAGCTTTTTTCTGCAGTGTTTCAAAGGTTTCGATTAAACAACTTCTCTTCATTCTGTTTCTATAGCAACGACATGCACATGTTTTTTTTTGGATAGGTACCATAAATTAATCTGACCTACTTTTTAGTTAATGTAGTCTCACGTCAGTACATTTTAAAATCAACAAAAAATGTAACAAAATTTATATAGTTTAGTTCAAATCTAAACTACCTATTAATATGTATTTGTTTGTTGTGACATATTCGCAGTGCTGTGTTACCAACTGCTAGAGTGTGCTAGAGCTCATCTTCGATCATTTCTTTTAAAATAATGTTTTAGTACCTTTTAATTTTCTGTAAATTAAAATGGTAATTTTAATGGCGGACTCGAACTAGCTACTATAACTATATGTTGTACACTATATAGCCGAGGAATCAGTTGTACCCTCGAAAGGAAATCCCTGGAAATGTTTCACAGTTTTATTTTTTTTAAACTTCTATTTTTTTAGAAGAGAAGACCCAATCACTGCCTGAAAATATAAAATCTAGTGAAAAGGTTAAAAAAGTAATTTGTGATTGGCTAACTAGAACAGTAAAAATGGATTCCTATCATTAAAAAGAATGGAGAAAGGATGGTTGATCTTTTTGGAAATATTTTCGCTTTTTTTTATTTTACACTGGTATCAAAATTTCTGTTTTCTAAATGTTTAAATATTTTTATTGACTTAAAGGTCTTAGTTACCAGGTCATTCAATTCCAAAAAAAATAATAATAATAAATATCTTTATGACAAGACATGCAATGGTAGTTATACCTTGTCCATTCCTTTAATATCTTTTTGACACATCACGCCTATAAATTACCGTTTTCTTTTTTCAAAATAATGTATTACAGTAATATCGTACTTTATAGACGCGTAGTGAAGTGCCCTGTGCATAGCTTACAATCACAGACTATAAAACAGTTCTTAAAATCGATAAGTCGATTAAATGATTAAAATAATCGATCATTTTATAAAATAATTTAACTTGTGTAAGTATTGTTACTGTTAATTTAATAAAATAAAAGTCGTGTGGCACTCGGTGACTGCCTCGGTAAAGCTATTGCATAGAATTTTTTATCAACTTATGTAATTATAATTATTTATTTTTTATTTATAATTATTACCAACGTACATTCTAACAAACTAAATCTTTCTTTCACTTTGGAAGTTAGGCCTTATTATGGCAGTCCACAAGGCCGGCGATATAAGCGATGTCAAAAATTACAGGCCGATCACTATACTATCTGTGTTCGTCAAGTTGCTAGAATCCTTGTTATGTCCTTACGTATCATGGTATAATAAGAGTGTTCTCAACATGGATTTGTATCTGCTCGCTCGACTTGCACCAATCTTGTGTATTTTATTGATGGACATATCCCGTTGTTTAGACGATCGCACTCCCGTTGATTTTATTTGTAATGACCTCTCGAAAGCTTTCGATAAGGTTCCTTACAGTATATTATTACAGAAGTTATCGCTACTTGGTTTCGCTGGTACTTTTCACAAATGGTGCTCCTCATACTTGCGCGAGCGGACATCAAAGGTAGTAGTCAGTGGATATGAATCGGATCTTTTTTAATATATCTGGGGTTCCTCAAGGTTCTCATTTAGGACCTATATTCTTTAATATTTTCATGAACGACGTCACCTCTTGCCTCAAAAATAGCAAACCATATCTTTATGCGGATGATCTCAAGTTAATGAGACCAATCAGGAATGTTCAAGACAAAATGCTATTGCAAGAAGATCTTGATGGATTGGTTAGTTGGTGCAAAGATAACAAAATGGCACTGAATGTTGACAAATACTGTTATATTCGCTTCACTCGAAACCGTATTGCTGAATGGCCTGGAGTTTATACAGTATCTGACCAACGTATTCAAGAAGTCGCAAGTGTTAGGGACCTTGGCGTTATTATTGATAAAAAACTTGATTTTAGGAAACATTATGATCGTATAGTCTCTACACTTAAAACCCTCGGTTTTATAATGAGAAACACCAAAAAATTTAAAAATTAAGTGTCAGTTATTAGATTATACGAGAGTTTCGTCAGATCTGTCCTGGATTATTGTTGTGTAGTTTGGCATCCACTATCCATCCACCATCCATTCACTATGAAGTTCATTCCAATAGAATTGAACGCGTTTAGAAAAAAAATGTGTACCACTTAGCATATAAATTTAACCTTTCAAGAAAACTAACCAGCTACACAAACAGACTTATCCATTTCAAAATACAATCACTAAAAAAGCGTCGTTAAATTTTAGATTTATCATTATTACACATATTAGTTAATGGTAAAATAAATTGTCCTCATCTACTACAAAAACTTAATAATACGGTCTCCAATAAACTTCCACGACTGACTAGATACTCCCTTTTACACCTAAGAGATCTAAAAGCTACCTCCGTTGTATTGTTTAAATGTATAAATATTTCTTATTTAGTGATCTATCATTTATACTTTTAATTATTTCATATATATTTTAAAAAACTAATTAACGAATAAATCAATTGAAAGTTCTTCCTCAATAAAATTGATTTTAATTTCAAATCGAATCGGTGACGTGCGAGAGCGTCACTATTTTCGAAATTTCTTGAACTGTCAAAAAGATATTAAACGAATGGACAGAGTATAAAAAATTAGTAGTTCTTCTTCTTCTTCTTCATAAATGGCAAACTGTGCCGATGTCGACAATTCTGCCAATGTCAAGTGCGATGGAAACACGTGGGTTTTATTTCAGAAAAAAGTAAATTGACAACATTAGTAGTGGACTGAGTGTGGGGCTTTTGTTGAGGTTAGTAGTTAGTTATACTGAAACAAACAGACAAGTACAAATAAATAAAATATGTCTTAACTAAATAAATAGGTAACTATTAGGTAAACCATCACAAAAAAAAAAAAAAGGAAAACATTCAATATTCATAGAAATGAAGGTCAAAGTTTGATGCCATTGGAGCGGATGAACATCATCAAGGCTTGTAAAAGGTGGGAGGATGAAAATGTTAGGAGAGATGAGAAATTAATAGGAATGGGAATTTTTAATTTGGTAAGGTGAGAATAAAGATCTAGAGATGGGATATTCTTAGGACAGCTGAAGAAAATGTGATCAAGATTACCTTCGTCTAAGCCGCATTCGCATAAGGAACTATCCCGTACCCGAATCTTGTTTAAGAACACAGGTGAGCTGCAGTGACCTATGCGGAGTCTACAAATGGTGGAGATGACAGATTTACTTACCTTCTTAAATTTAAAGAACCAGGGTTTTGGAGTGATGCTAGGTTGAATTGCATAGTAGTGTCGCCCTTTATGCTGTGAGGAGTTGTTCCACTCTACCTGCCAGGATGTAAACAATTCTCTCTGAGGCAGACTTAACAGGTCGTAATACTGGTGTGTAAGGTGTTTCTGGTCCGACATTGCAGAAATAGCAGCACTTTTGGCCAGTGAGTCTGCACACTCATTGCCCATAATGCCACTATGGCTGGGAACCCATACCAGTTGAACAATTTTCGAGTTGATGGAGCAATTCAAAAGACTTTTTTTTATTTCCAGGATCAGAGGACTGTGAAGTCTGTCACGAAAGGGATTTTGCAGCAGGGCTTTAAGGCAGCTGAGAGAGTCAGTGAATATGACTGCCTTTTGGATGTTGTGAGAGTCGATATACAGGCATGCCTCTAAAATAGCAACACACTCGCCTGTAAAAACGGAAGCCTCTCTTGGACACTTATACTGTAGGATAATTCTAGAGTTTTGGAAGTATACTGCAGCTCCAGTGTAACTGTCACAATTCAGTTTGGAGGCATCAGTAAAGAACTTCTCAAACCCAGCCCAGTGTTCAGCTAAATGTGTATTAAAGGTGGGAACAGAAGAGGCGGATTTCTTAGGGATTCCAACATCAAGAAGAACATTCGGTTTAAAACAAAGGACACTATAGTCAAAACAAAACAGGGGCAGCTTGTCAAATGACACGGCAGAGTTAAAAAAGGGAGAGTAGTAGCGGAAGGATTGAAGAATCAGTGGAATTTCCTTATGAGTCCAATAATTTGAGGTAGAACAAATGGAGTCTAATTCTAGAATTTTTGGGAGAAGAGGATGAGAAGATTTACAAACAGATTTTATTATAAAACATGAAGCGAGAGATTGTCTTCTTATCGATAAAGGTGGATCTGCACATTCCACCTGTAAAGCATTTATGGGGGAGGACTTCATGCAACCAGTAACAATGCGAAGGCACCTAGATTGGACTCTGTCCAGGATTGCCAATGCGCTTTTGTTGCATGGAATCAGTAAGAATAGCCCATAGTCCAATAAACTGCGTACCAAGGCATTGTATACAAGTTTCATGGTGTATGGGTGGGCTCCCCACCAGACCCCAGCTAGGGCCTTTAAGATTGGGATAACACGTTCACATTTCGCGGCCAAATGGTTAATGTGGTGAACGCCAGACAATTTAGAGTCAAGATATACTCCTAGAAACTTAAATTTGTTTAATAAAGGAATTTCCTGCAGCTGTACATGGACATCAATCTGTGGCAGTCTCTTCTTTCTGGTAAAAATAACGACAGCACTTTTCTGTGCAGAAAGACTAAGGCCATGATCTGAAAGCCACTGCCACAGAGAATTAAGGGAAATAGTGAGTGATGTGGCTGCATCTTGGATGGAGTGATTTGAAACATACAATGCCAGATCGTCGGCATATTGGAGGATGTTACAATCATTGTTAAGACATGAACCCATGTCGGCAGTGTACAGATTGTACAGCAATGGACTCAGTACAGAGCCCTGTGGTAAGCCCCGCCAGGTCTTTCTCTGCCCAAACTCTTCACCTAAGGTCCTGAGGACTAGAGTTCTGGACATGAGCATTGCACATATGCAGTGGATCATTCTAACCGGTATTCTCAGCTGATGCAGTTTGTGCCTGAGAATAGGTAGTAAGACATTGTCATATGCAGCAGATATGTCGAGAAAAGATGTTACAACAGATGCATTTTGTGACAGAGAAAGACGGATGTCAGTTATCAAAACTGCAACACTGTCCATTGTACTGAGCCCTTTGCGGAAGCCAAACTGATAGTTTGGTAGCAAAT
The DNA here is from genome assembly GCA_932526445.1 of Phragmatobia fuliginosa. Classification (NCBI taxonomy): domain Eukaryota; kingdom Metazoa; phylum Arthropoda; class Insecta; order Lepidoptera; family Erebidae; genus Phragmatobia; species Phragmatobia fuliginosa. The sequence continues at coordinate 14,405,825 of OW052070.1, read as the reverse complement.
CCCTTGATTCTACAATCCATTCGAGACGATTTTTGATAAGATGTTCTAATAATTTAATAAGGACTGATGAGAGGGCTATTGGTCTAAAACTGTTTGGATCACCAGCGTGTTTTCCTGGTTTTAGGATTGGGATAATAATTTGAACCTTCCATGTATCTGGAATCCAACCATTACAATAGCAGAAATTTAAAATGTTTAAAAAATATGTTTTAGTACTGGGCTTGGCCTGCACTATGAAGGAATATGGAATGCCATCTATGCCAGGAGCCGAATCTCGCACATTGTTCAGGACCATGTTCAGTTCTTCTAAGGAGAACGGGTTGTCATGGGTATCCACTGACTGAGACGGTAAGTCTAGTGTGGTCACTTCACTGAGTTGAGGGACATAAGGAGGGGCAATTTTGTCCAGGAAAAGCTCAGCTGTATTGGGGGAAATAGAGGAAGATACAGAGGGCGAACAACCAGATCGGAACTGATTTATTTTCTTCCATACCATTGAGGATGGAGTGGATGGAGACAGGGAGGAACAAAATTGAACCCATCCGGCGCGCTTTTTGCGTCGAAGGAGCCTTTTGGTAGAGGCGAGAACGTTTTGGTAGACGAGTAAATTTTGGATGGTCATATCAGCGTTGTATCTCCTTTCGGTTTCCTTCCTATGCTTGACTGCCCTAGTACATTCGCTGTCCCACCAAGGAGGTGACGGAATTTTGCCCTTGCTTGAATTTTTAATTTTGAAGCAGCTGTCTGCACTTGACCTGATCGCCTCTACAAAAGCGTCACAACAGTCCATCACTAGGTAGCGATCATCAGGGGTTAAGGGTCTAAGGTCTAGTCTGGGGAGAGAATTCACAGAGTTTTCGAGGGTTTGGGAGAAATTTTGCCAATTAGCTTCTGATAGGATATATTTTAAGAGTGGGGGGGGAGATTTAACCAAGTGGGTTGACGTTGGGAGGGATACTAAAATTGGATAATGATCACTACCATGCGATAAATCGGTGCACTGCCAGCTAGCAGCTGCGGCGATATCCAGTGAGCAAATAGTCAAATCCACACAGCTTCTATTTTGTCCAGGAAGAACTCTACGAGTGGAGCAGCCACTGTTAAGTATACAGAGGCTCAGATCATCGAGGATCTCTACTAAACCAGAACCGATCGAGTCACAATGTTCGGATCCCCATCTATAGTGATGGCAGTTAAAGTCTCCCATAACCAATATTGGGCCCTGTAAATCCTGTAAAATGGCTCTCAATGTAGGTAGGAAACTTTGATGGGGGTGGGCGATATAGATGGATAGCACAGATATATTATAGATTTTAGCTGCAACAACGCTGATATCATCAGGGACTGGGGGCAAGGATAGGGGGACTAAGGGGATTTTAGTATTAATAAGAAGGGCAGCACCTCCATAGCCATCAGGCCTATCACATCTAAGTATATTGAAGTGGGGGACATGGAAGTTGAGACTTGGCAAAAGCCAGGTCTCAGCGAGAGAAATAGCTAGAGGCTTAAATTTGTTCAACAGGAATATGAGGTCGTGTTTCTTATGAAACACACTCCTCACATTCCATTGTAGAAATTGGTGGAACGCCATTTTTGAAATTTGTTAAAATGTTAATTAGTGAGACAGCAACGTTGGACGGTATAATGGACTGAGATAGAGATGAATTGGGGGATAGTAGGGTAGTTAGGAGTTGTATCAGAAGATCAATAGTTGAGGATTCAGTAGGTGGGTTATTCAGGGCACAACCATTAGGTTGTGAAGGTTGGGGAGATTGAATAATGGATTGGTGAGCGACTTTATCATAGGAGTGTGAAGGTGGGGATCGAGGTTTGGGTTGGCGAGCCACAGTTTTTTTGTAGGACTGGGTGTGCTGGAGGGACTGGATGGGCTGAGTGGATTGAGAAAGTTGTGGGGATTGGGTGAGTTGTGGAGCTTTCACGATGTCAGCATATCGGCGTGTTGGAGAAGAAACAACCTTACTAGCTTCCATGTAGGAAATGTTCTTTTCTGCCATCATGGTTTTAATAGCCCTCTGTCTACCATACTCTGGGCAAGCCTTGCTATAAGCAAAGTGGGCACCAGAGCACAGCACACAAAAGGCCTCGCTCTCTGACACATCGCAACCATTACCAGGATGGTCGTGGCCACACTTGCTGCATCTTGGTTTGGACCTGCAGATGGACTCCACATGACCAAACCTGCAGCATTTTCTACATTGTACAGTTGGGTAAATATACTGTTGAACAGGAAGTGAGGTGTAACAGCAGTACACTCTTTTGGGCAGAACCTGGCCATCAAAAGTGAGGACACAGGTTTCCGTAGGTTTCCACTCCAATAGACCTTCAATAAAAGATTTCCTATTAAGGCGTCTGACTTTAATTATCGGCCCACAACCCTGCGGCACCGTCACAAATTTGATGACATCCTCATCGCACATATCGATGGGGATGCCTGATACTACACCCATTCTTGTGATGTTGAAGGTGGGGATCATGGCAGTGTAATTATGTATATTTAGTAAGGGGTTTAATAAAAATGCGTTGGCATCCTGAGGGGATGTAAACTGTACCGACACCCTGTTTCGACCTACTTTTTTGACTCCATCTCTAACAACATTGTTAACTTTATTTTTAAAGAGGAAAACACCAAAAGAAACAGGGTGGAGAGTTGTGCCAGAACCTAATTGGGTCTCCACGCGGGAAACGTGCACAATATACGGACCACTATCATTGGTTGTGTACTTGTCACGACCAATCGGGCTTCTTGTATCATTAAGGATACGTTTAGGAGGGTGGACACTTACCTCATTGTTCCCATGTCGTTTACGTGAGCTTGTAGCGTGAGGGCTTTTATCTTGGACCACTGCGTTGCAGATCACATTTGCAAACTGTTCTAAGGGGTTGGAAGGGGTTGAGGGTTGCTCGGGTAGGGAAGGAGTAGGGGAGAAAGGAGGGGTTACTGGGCATTGTATATCGGGAGGATCGGGCGGTTTATTACCGTTCATTTTAACTACTTACCGGTAATAATGAGTTACAAACAACACAGTACACACCGTAACCAATAGGACAGCACAAAATAACAAAAAAAAAGACCCAATAGTCGCAAAATCACAAAAGGTTTGTTAGAATTCTAGACGCACGTGCTAACCAAACGAACGACGCGGCAAGAACCAAAATTAGTAGTTGAATAGCTATCTTTTCCAAAAACAAAAAAAAAATGTCACATCATGAATGACAGCTATGACAAATATGACAAGTATTTATAACCTTGGTTCTTGGATCCAAATAGATTGTAAATATTTATAATTATAATTACATATTTTGAAGATTACACAATTGATTTAAAGATAATCAAAAAATGTCGGCTATACCTGAAAGGTGAAAACTATTTTTCAGTCTATAGTCATTAGATTTCATTGAGCAACTCCTGTATATGCTTGGATTGGTTTCAGGTGGATTCCATACAAGGCATGTGGCAATGTTATTGAAGGAACGAGATTGATATGCTTCAAAGTACCTCTAAAAAAAGTAAGTGTTATTGAATAACTTTCTAAATAGTTAAACAATTTCAGGATTTTTTATGAAGAATGCAATCTGTATTTAAATGCCAGTGTTCTTAGATTGTGCATTAGTGTTAATACTCACATATATAATGTAAAAGTTTGTGTGTTCATGTTAGTAATGTTTATTTTACTGGTTGGTTTTGTAATCTATCTTTCACATCTGGCCTAGGTCACCTCCTGTGCAAACACTTGTGCAGTGATATCCTTCAGAGCATATGTTTTGTTCCTCTACAAACAGACGCATGAAGGTGTGTGTATTGGTCTCTGTCATATATTCAACATCATTTGCTATGTCTTAAACAAAAGTAGATATAACTTTTATAGAACTTATCTTGGCTACTTGAATATGTATGCTTTCATATTCTGCTGCTTATCTCGTAGGCAATTTCTTCAAGTTAATGAATTTCTTAAGGCGATGCAAAGTTGCCTTGTTTAAATGAAAAACATTGTGTTGTTCACAAAACTGAATTATTTAATTATTCAACCAACGTAAATTATTTTGTAATTAGATATTAATTAGTCAAACTGAAAAATTACTATATAATTTTAACAAAAAGGAACTGACTTCAATGAAAAACTATTCCGAATACCTAAATCGCGACAATTGTGCCTATGATATTTGAGGAGTTCCCTCGATTTCCTTGGGTCCCATTATCAGATCTCGATATGGTGACGACGAGTCCACCTGTAAGCTACGCCCATTCCAATGCAAAAATAATTTTTGAAATCGGTTCATAAACGACGAAATCATCGCTGTACATACATTAAATAAAAAAAGATTCCGACGAATTGAGAACCTCCTCCTTTTTTTGCAGTCGGTTAAAAATAAAAAATAATTCAATCAATTTTCATCAACAACCCTTAACGTCTCACTGCTGGGCTCAATCAATTTTGATGGTCTGAAAATATTTTTCAATCAACGCCATCTAGTGTCAGCATATAGTAAATCTTTTCAACACTTCGTAGATCTTTCGTTAGATGGCGTTAGTCGTATTAAAATACTTTGAATTTGTAAGTTAGCTATTTATTTTTATTTCTTAATTTTTTTTTCTTCTAAATACATACTTTCAAAATATTCTGAGTTACAAATAATTGAAATACAAAGAAAATAACTTCTTTTTTTCGTTTTTATTCTAATAACCTAGCCACTCGTCATAGACCAGGGTAGAAACCTCTTAAAATAACAAAAAGTGAACATAAATTATGGGTTTCATCCTACTATAATTTATTTTGTTTTCAAACATTAAAAGCACTGGTCTATCAGTGGATGTCAACAATTTGTTTAATTTTTTAGAATATCAAAACCCAGGGGTCGGTGTTTGTCTATTTGTTTTGCCTAATCTCTGGAACGGCTTGACCGATTTTGACAGGACTTTTAGTAGCAGATAGCTGAAATTCTAAGGAGTACTTAGACTTACTTTGACTCGCGATTGTTGTAGTATAAACATATAACAATAATCGCGGCTAACGTCGGGGGCTCTGCTAGTATATTCAAAAAAATACTGAGGGTTAAACGTTATTCAAATCGAAAGCTCGGCTCGGTGTTTCTCTGAGGGATCGTGTCAGGAATGAGGAGATCCGTCAGAGAACTAAGGTTATCCGTCACCGGATTAGCAAGCTGAAGTGGCAGTGGGCTGGCCATATTAGCCGCAGAACTGATGACCGTTGAAGTAGAAGAGTTCTGGAGTGGAGGCTGTGTCCCGGTAAACGTAGTGTAGGACGCTCACAGGCAAGATGGATTGACGACCTGCGTAACATGGTTGGCAGGAGCTGGATGCGAGAAGCCCAAAATCGATCAGACTGCTGTGCAATCGGAGAGGCCATGTCCGGCAGTGGACTACGATAGGCTGATGATGATGATGATGATGATGAAATCAAAAGCACTGTTGTTAAATATCTATGTAATCTTAAGGTCGTAGAGCCACGCTGATTTCAGCAGGAATGGGTTGGCTCGATGGGTTGGTTGCGTTGGTGAGTGTGAGACCCGAGGCCCAATCATTCTGCATTATTCTCCCTGCCTCCGGATGAATGATACAGAAACATCAGACTAAGCCGCCATGTGGGTCACCATCCCACCCTCTCCCTTCCTCTACAGAACAACACGATCTGGCCAGGGAAGTCACCCCTTCAGAGTGGAGGACATACGCTCCAGAACTAAGCGGTTCGGGTCTTCCTTGTTGTGCCGAACAGTTACAAAGTGGAACTCACTGCCGGCACATACTATGATCCCGGGTCCTTTAAGCGGGGCATGAAAAAGCATCTCACTAAGCCGCCATAATGTAGTTCGCCATACAGCTTGCATTTGCAGTGAGTATGGCATATCCATCCATCAGGCATAGTAAGGTCACCTTGGCAGGCGTTAAGTATATATATAAAAAGCGGCCAAGTGCGAGTCGGATTCGCTCATGAAGGGTTCCGTATCAGCAGGTAACATCATATAAAATTTCTTGTAGTTAGTTGTAACTTTGATCGATGTTTTAATAATAGTGTTTTGATCAATGATATTATAAAACATCGGCCAAGTGTGTGATAATTGTTATGTTTACGTATTAATGCGTTGATTTTGTATGACTTTTCCAAGTAAGCGCATTGTAAAAGTTAAGCCTCTATAACTCCTGAACTAACAAAGTCATCTAATTCGTTATAGTTTTCATTTAAAGTTCATTATATGGACCACTATCACAAATTTTTCGGCGGGCGGGACGGCCTGTTTTTACAAAAAGTTTGCCTTTAAAGTGGAATTTCTCGCAAACGGATACCTAAATCAAAAAATCGTCTTAACAAACCTGTAATGTTTTTAAAAGACCTATATAATGATACCCTACATGATGGGGTAGCCGTGAGAAAAAAAAACATCCCCACTTTACTTGTAGGGGAGGTACCCTAAATAAAAATATATTTCATAATTTTATTGTAGCACTTTGTCGACGTAATTACAATAGATATTCATGCAAAGTTTCATCTTTCTAGCACTTACTGTTTGGACGACAAGTCGAGGACGGACGGACGGACGGATGGACAGACGGACATGACATATCTATAAGGGTTCGAAGTCATAAACTTCGGAACCTTAAAAAGTTGTAGATCTTATAATTACCTACAACTTTGCCATTTAACTATTTTCCTTGTAGTTTTGCTGGAAATCGAGATAAACCGTTTTTTACCCTTTGTTGTATATATTTAGCCATCCAATCTGACTCTACCCTGCCTGATGGAAAGCATGAGCAAAATCCAAGGGTCGGGGCTACCACACTTGCTGCGAATGCGGACAATAATGTATGGCGGCCCACACTATGGCGGCTTAGTGAGATGCTTTTTCACGCCCCGGTTAAAGGACCCGAAAACCTCCCTCCCTACCCCTTCCCGACCTCAGATCGCCCGTAAATTATTTTTCCTTTCATTTTTATAATATTCTCCTCTTTTTCCAATAGGTTTCATCCTACTATAATTTTATTTGTTTTCAAAAATTATCTACTCTGGTCTACTGGTCTATATGTAATTTACAAACTATCATTATGGTTGCCATGCAAGTGTGTTATTCCTAGCAACCTGTGAAGTTTTGACAGGAGGTAAACAGTGATACATTTTGACATCTTCGATTTATGTATTTTTATAATCACCTAGCTTTGGTCTTTGTGTCTCGATTATTGCAGTAAAAAGTAGCCTATGTCCTTTCCCAAGTTTAGTTCTATCATCATACCGAATTTCATCAAAATCGATACAGTGGTTTAGGCGTGAAAGCGTAACAGACAGACAGACAGAGGTACTTTCGCATTTATAATATTAAGTAGGGATTAAAAAAAAAACTACTCACTAGATCTCGTTCAAACCAATTTTCGTTGGTAGTTTGCATTTTAATGTACAACATATATTTTTTTTAGTTTTATCACTCTCTTATTTTAGAAGTTAGAGGGGGGGGGACACACATTTTTCCACTTTGGAAGTGTCTCTCGCGCAAACTATTCAATTTAGAAAAAAATGATATTAGAAACCTCAACATCATTTTTGAACACCTATCCATAGATACACGTATAGGTTTGATGAAAAAAAAATTTTTGAGTTTCAGTTCCAAGTATGGAGACCCCCAAAATGTATTGTTTTTTTTCTTTTTTTATGTAAAAATCTTAATGCGGTTCACAGAATACATCGACTGATCAAATTTCAACAGTATAGCTCTTATAGTTTCGGAAATAATTGGCTGTGACATACGGACGGACAGACAGACAGACAGACAGACAGACAGACAGACTTGACGAATCTATAAGGGTTCCGTTTTTTGCCATTTGGCTACGGAACCCTAAAAAAAACATGCTGCATTGTATTGCATTGGTTGGATTGCATTTCATTGAATAGAATATTCATGCTTTCCGTCAGGCAAAGTAGAGTCCCTTTGGTAGGCTTAAATATATGCAGGCTTATAATATATAAAGTTCTCGTGTCACAGTGCTAGTTACCATACTCCTCCGAAACGCCTGGACCGATTTGTATGATTTTTTTAAGCAAATTCAGTAAGTCTGAGAATCGGATACTATCTACTTTTCAAACCTCTAAAACGCTAGCGGAGCCGCGGGCATCAGCTAGTCTTATGTATAAAATTCTCGTATCAGTGTTAGTTACCCTAATCCTCCGAAACGGCTGGCCCGATTTGTATGAAATTCTGTGTGTATATCGGGTAGATCTGAGAATAGGCCAACATCTATTTTTCATGCCCCTAGGACGCGAGCGGAGCTGCGGGCATCAGCTAGTAATATATGTAAAACTACTACTACTGTAAAAATAAATATGCCCAAATAAATGAAATTTATAAAATTACAATTAAATCGGGAATATAATAGGAATACAAAATCCTTTAATATAACTATGTAAATAATTCGCTAAATATACCTTTAGGTACTTTACTAAAATGGTAGCCTTTGCACCTGCATTAGCGGAACGCAGCCGACAAAGAAATGCATTATTGGTTCATATGCTCGACGCACAATGCGTGTTTGTATAACTGTCTGTCTGCCTGGGCGTTCACTTGACCGTACCACAGTTAGATGGCAAACACCGTATCTTCACGATCTGTGTTAATTTGTTCTGCATAGCACTTGCATCGCTGCTATATCACAAGTATGTTTGGTTTCCCACTCGAGATCGGCCGATAATCGTTGCGTTGCGGGCGTGATCCCGGTTTTGGGTCATCATTAATATGTTCTACGAGTTGAGTCCCGCGGTGATACCTGTAAAGTGCAAGTAACGGGAGCGAATCTAGTAACATAAATAGCTTAAGTTATCAGCCAGTGAAAGTCTCGTCAAAATCGGTTCAGGATTTCCAGAGATTGCCCGGAACAAACAAACAGAATTGTTATTTTGATGTAAGTACCGTAGATACTGTCGTATGCATTTATTAAAAACAACTTTTCATTTTAAATTACAAATAGACTCTTCAATTCTATTTATTTCGATCATCTAAAACTGTCAAAAGTATTATTATCAGCCTTCTGTAATCTACTACTGTACATATGACTATTTATACCAACGCCCCCCAAATTAAAGAGGACACCTAAGAAACGGTTTACATATCGTTGTTGGAAACGGGTAATACGTCTCTTTAGAAAGAAGATTTTGATCTTCTAGACATACCAGAACATGCCAGATTGTTTTTTTTTGTAAATGATTTGGTTTGCGTAGTAGCTCAGATTTTACGATACCCACGGAATGAATATAGGTGGTGACTTTATTCGTAGTCCCTGTTCACACGGACAGAAGGTCAGACTAATAAAAAAAACATACATTTTAATACGATTATTCCTATATATTAATAGTATGAAAGTAGGAAACCTTAAAACTTCAGAATTTTAATTAAAAGTGAAAATAGATAAAACCTTTGAACTTCGAAATTATATATTATAAGTGAAAATAGATAGATCGTAGCGTTCATAAACTCAATTAGGTCACGACTTTGCCTAGGTGTATTGGTACAAATATGAATCCACTAGCTGTGCCCGCGACTTCGTTCGCGTGGTTGTCGAGAGCAAAACAACGTCGTTTAGATAAGAGTATATCACCTTTTTGATGATTTAGATAAGAGTCCTGACTTTGGTATAGTTGATTACGTTAATGCTTCTCTATATACTATGTTAGCGGTGGAATTACCCGGAGCATATACAAAAAGGTTGTTTGGGTTGCTAACACGTGATAGAGAAACATAGAGTTGGCCGTGTGAAAAACAATCAAAAGTAAGGTCTACACCCGCAACGGATAACGTCTGGCCTTGGGCTTTATTAATAGTCATAGCGTAACAGAGGCTTACAGGAAATTGCACACGTTTGAAAGTAAACGGAAAATTATTGGGGATAATGGGTATCCTGGGAATGAAAACAACATCACCGGAGCCGCAACCTGTTAAGATTTCGGCTTCGATGACATTTCGTTGGAGATTTGTTACTCTCAACCGAGTTCCATTGCATAGTTTTGGTGGGCTTAAATTTCTGAGTAGAATGATTGGTACTCCGACTTTTAAATAAATTTTGTGTGCTGGAAGACCTGGTGTATTTAGAGAGTCTAAAAACTCTACTGGATAGTGGGTGGCATCTCCTTCTTCTAAAACCGTGTTAATAGATAAATATTCCCTACTTTCTCCAGAAACATGTACCAATATTTGAGAATTTATTGCTGCTGCTTGGTCGTTGCGAGGTGCCAAAATAGCTCGTTGGCATAGCCAAGCAGCGTCATGGTTCGAGATCTCTGATGGATCTCCGTATACAGAGGAAATGAGTTCCTGCTGTGAGGCAACAGAAGAACACAGGCTTTCGACTAAAGTTACTTTACCTCCTTCTTGAGTCGGGTATGTGCCGTTACCAATTTGAAGTAGTAAATTTGAGAAAACCTGCGCGTTTGCGTCACCTCCCAAATATGCTCGCATATTAAAGCTCAAATTAGTTAATATGACACTACGCCATAAAATAGAGCTCTTTAAACAGGCACCTATTTCATCGGCCCTCGTTCCTCTGGGTATTATAGGGAGTGTCTGCCTGAAGTCTCCACAGAATAGCACCGTTAAGCCTCCCATCGGTCGGTCATTTTGTCTTATATCTCGCAACGTTCTATCTACAGCTTCCACAGCTTTACGATTTGCCATCGTACACTCGTCCCAAACGATAAGGGCGCAATCGCGTAAAACCCTTGCTTTATCACTATTGCGAGACACGTTGCAAACAGGGTTTTCTGTGCGGTCCAAGTCGATTGGTATTTTAAATGTTGTATGTGCAGTTTTTCCTCCTGGTAATAAAGTGGCAGCTATTCCTGAGGAAGCGACGGCAAGGGCAATTTTGTTTTGGCTCCTTATTTGAGCCAAGATAACTTTAGTGAGGAAAGTTTTACCTGTTCCACCAGGTGCATCTAAAAACAGCATTTCTCCTAATGAATGTTCTACACTACAGCATACTCTATCAAAGATTTGACGTTGTTCTGACGTCAAATTTGAACAGCCATTTCGCAATATTTCTGCTAACTCTTCGGGGTTGTAATTTATTTCAGATGTATACTCCCTATTAATTCGTTCCCCACCAACTGTCGGTGTCGGCAAGCCGTATTGACTGAGGGGGTTCCCTCCTATACTTGTAACTATATCTTGTATAGCCAGCAAAGCCCTATTATGGCAGCTTTCACGTACTTGGTCAGAAGTTTCACTATTTATATTTTGCTGTCTCAAAAAATCTTCGGCAAACGCGTCTTTATATTTTTGCCACAACTGCCCAGCGTCCGATAGGCCACAAAATGTCAACAAAATGGCAAATAAATGGCGCAAACGATGTGGACTATCACTGACGCATGCTTCGGCTAAAGCATCATCCCAATGCTGATCGCCATCTAATAAATGCCGTGCGCGGCAAGCAGCTTGAAATGTGGGATATTCTATATCGTCCACTTTGCGGAGCTCAGCAAAAGAAGTAGGTCCTCGCACTGTGTGAAGAAGAAGGCGTAAATAATAACACTCTGCATTATTTGGGTGCACCGTGTATACTCTTCCAATCACGTGTTCTTTAAAAATGCCGGACTCGCCTTCTACAGCAGTTCCACGTCTCCTGCGATTAAAAACACCTTGCTGCTTGTTATAAGTATAATAATGTGGCACTTCATTGTACAACAGAGACTTAGCGAAATTGTCTCTTTCGCAAAGGCGAAAGAATGCGAGCAAGGTGGTTTGTCTTGGGTTGTTCATTCTTTCTGCCACATTTTCTGGCTGAAAGTAAACTCGCTGCCCGCCTTCCAGGTGCACGTCAAGATGGATGACTGGCGGATACCTTTCATGAATAGGGAAACTCAAAATGCGCCAAACTGCCTCCGAAGAGCTTATGTATCGGCCAGATTGATACCTTGTCACTTCATCAAATTGGTTGTTATTTCTTAGTGCTATCATGGCTTGATCACTACCTTTATTAACATATTTACATATATATTTTATAGATTCGACGCTATTACAAATTTCAACATTAATGTGTGCTTGAAAAGCGTTTGACAAAACTGGAGAATACGGTACCACCCAACTATTATTTAGAATTATTTCTTGTCCACGGAATCTGACAGTAGCTGTGAAACCACCTTGTGACGGTGATCTTCGCCGGTATTGCGGATACCCATTTTCCCCAGCCATAGTTAGTTCTTTCAGTGCTCTGGGGTATTTTTTTGAGCATTGACCATCTTTCATGCACGGTGATTCCCTGTTTAAGAGGCCACATGGCCCGTGAACCATATGTGTTTTTACTATGTCATGCAAAATCGGATCTGCATTATAGTCCGGAAATTCTGCACTTATGACACTGTCTATAGCATCGGGACGAATTTTTTCTTCCAGCCACAGAAGAATGTGCGCGTGGGGTAAACCACGCTTTTGCCACTCGACGCTATACATAAAACAAAGAGTTGAACCGAAAACTTTCTCCTTTGTAAGTAGATTAATCAAGACTTTGAGTTTTAAATGAAAAATCCTAGCAATAATGTCATGTCTGTCGTATGACGCCTGTCCTGTGAGAAGTGCCTGGCAAATCTCCGTCCACTTTGGATTTGTTGTAAATGTTATAAAAAGGTCCGGCCGGCCGTATTTACGGACGTAACAAAAAGCATCTTGCGTTCGTTCGTGCATATACCGCGGACCGCCTGTGAAACTGGATGGCAAAATAACCAATCGACCCAAGTTTTCGACGTTATTATCTGATTGCATGGCGTCCCGCAAGTGCACGTATTCTTCAGCGCGTAACCGTCGCTGGTTAGTGCGAATATACACTAAACGTTCAGTTTCTATTTTTGCGTACATGTCCACAATAAATTGGCTGAACAAACCACGAAATCGTTGCAAATATACGAAACTGTTTTGCCTTATTTGTAAAAGGTAGGAATAGTATTGTTGAGCAGATATTTTTTTTTGATAATTAGTGACTCTCGTAGTAGGGTTCACTTGGTACAGCCCAAAATTGTACCCATCTTCACCATGACAATAGATTAGTGGATATTGCAGGGCGTCGTAAGCTCGGTGGGTTTCCAAAATGCGTTGAAGGCGATCGTCGCGTGTACGCAACACGATATCACGTCTCTCACACTCCTGGTCGACTAAAACAACTGCAACTTCATCTGCGACGGGTGCATTGTGTCTTCCACGGTGTTCACCCACAGGACGTCTATCGGCACTTATAACAATTTTGAAATCATTGCTGCCTTGTGGAATTGACTCCAATGCAGCTTTGAATTCACGAACGTACTGGTTAACGCGATGCAGCAATTCTTGAAGTTGACCCAAAAGCTCAGCATTGAGCTGGGGAAAATTGTGATTTCTAACATTGAGCTGTTGCGTGTAATCGGATACAAAATAAATTTGGAGAAATTTGGGTTCATTTTCTGGCAGCAAAGATCCAATAAGGTGATAAACTTGACCTTGTACTTTGAAGGTTGGCATGAACGGTCCTTCCGTTATTTGTTTTGCCCCAAAGGAAGTCATTTGGAAAGCACTGTTATATAAACGAATATTATCCAAAAAACGGTTCGACTGGGGATGATCGCCATTCAGGAGACTTATAAGTAAGTGTGGTGGATCTTGGAAATTTGGAAGAACAATTTTTCCATTTGAGCAGCACATTCCATCTGTCTCTTTCCTCCATTTCAAAGCATGACAAAAATTACAAATTTCTCTCATGTCACCCACGAAAGTAAAGCCAGCATAATTAATTCTAGACGAATATGTGAACCCTGATTTTTCCCTATTGTCCCAAGGTAATAAAATATTTGCATCGTCATTTTCCATGGACTCATCAGCTCCGCTATTTGTTTCTCTATTCATATGGTATCGAGCTCGTTCTATTTCTAGGCGAGATTGACGTTGTTCTGCTGTTTCTGCTCGTCTTAGTTCATCTATTCTTTCCCTTTCAGATGCAAGATAACTTTCATTGTTTCTTTGTACACCTACATAGTTATGTCTAGCTATTTCTAATCGTTCTTCTCTTTGGGAGAGAGATTCAGACTCGCGCGAGAGAGCGTGTCGCTCTCGGTCAGATGACAGACGTGCTTGGCGTTCCTCGATACTCTCTTGAGAACGCAAAGTCGCGGTCCGAGTTCTTTGCGAACTTAAGCGCGACTCCCTTTCTGTGAAAGTCTCTGACTCGCGTGAGAGAGACTGGCGCTCCCGATCAGCAGACAGCCGAACTTCGCGTTCCTGGATATTCTCTTGAGAACGCAAAGTCGCGGTCCGAGTTCTTTGCGAACTTAAGCGCGACTCCCTTTCTGTGAATGTCTCTGACTCACGTGAGAGAGAGTGGCGCTCCCGATCAGCAGACAGCCGAACTTCGCGTTCCTGGATATTCTCTTGAGAACGCAAAGTCGCGGTCCGAGTTCTTTGCGAACTTAAGCGCGACTCCCTTTCTGTGAATGTCTCTGACTCACGTGAGAGAGAGTGGCGCTCCCGATCAGCAGACAGCCGGTCTTCGCGTTCCTGGATACTCTCTTGAGACCGCAAAGTCGCGGTCCGTGTTCTTTGTGAACTTAAACGTGACTCCCTTTCGGTGAACGTTTCCGATTCACGTGAAAGAGCGATGTGCTCTCGGTTAGCAGATAACCGTGCTTCACGATCTTCTTCCGATTCCTGAGACCTACAAAGTCTCATCCTTTTCGCATTTCGGCTACGCAGCGAAAGGTTAGTTTTTTTTCTTTGAGGCATTTTCAAGGAAAATTAAAGCAATAAACAAAACTAACAACACTTATGACTGAATAGCCTACAAACTTAAAAGAACGGTGCGTCGAACAGTCTAGTGTGACAACGTATCGTCTGTTCGTGGTCGTGACTCAACGAATTGGCAACACTAACTTACTGTATAACGATTGGCACTATTGGATTCAAACTACGAAGTAAATCAAATACAATCTTAACTTCGTACTTCAAACCAATGACCAAAGTTGACCAAACGAAACCAATAAGATAAGCAAATACTTTTTTTTCGACCAATTTAGAAAATCGATAAACCAAGCAACCAAAGAACTTTTACGACACACGCAAGAACTTTTAAGACACCTAACGAAACCCAATTTGCCTAGTAAACACGGTGGACGTCATCCTCGCGCGGAAAATCTTAACACCGCGATTCAGAAAATGACGTCATTTGCACAACGCCATCTATCGGATTTAGATTTCAACTATCAACATTAGTTCTATTTTTAGTCTTAAGATGTCGTTGCAAGTACTATACTTAATTGCGTAACGTAATATTTTACTTCTTGAACTCACTAAATTAATCATATCTTTTGATAGAGTGAACCGATTTCGATGAAACAAAAACTAAGTTAAACCTCAAGTTGCGTATAATTTTTGTATATAAACATTGTCAGCATTGAATTCGTAGATTTTACGTGATGTGCGCACAAACAAACAGACAAACAGACAAACAGACAAACAGACAAAAATTTCAAAAATGATGGAAATGGGTTCTGTTACTTATCTTTTCACACGCTGGCTATTTTTTGTTTCAATTTCTTCAATGTACAAAAATGACTTTTCTACAGATTTATTATATGTATAGATTGCTGCTTGTCATGGCATCACACTAGAACAGCTGAACCAATTTGCCAATTCTTTATTGCTTAATCTATTTATCGAGGAACTACAAAATAGCACGCTTACGCAATAGTAACTCAAGGTAGTAAAGCCACGCTGATTGCAGCGTGAACGGGCCGGCTATCGGGGCTTACTACCTGCTACTGCATAGAAGATGAATCTATTAATGATAGCATTCGTGCTGTTGTATTTCGTTGGTGAGTGCGAGACCGGAGGCCCAACGATACACAAACATCTCCCTAGTCCGTCATAGTGTGGGTCACCATGCTGCATTGTGTGCAGTCGCAATGAGGATGGCGACCACCACTCTTGGATTCTGCTCATGCTTTCCATCAGGCAGAGTAAAGTCACTTTGGCGGGCTCACATGATCCTTGTATTAATGAAACATATTGCAAAAACTAGAAACTTTTTTTTTTTTTTTTGAGAAACAGATGTAGTTGCGATGTGTTAGCCACACATCAATATGTATTATCGGTTGGAATAGAGGCATATTATGTACTTACACATTGACGAGGAAGGTTTAATGTTTCGTCATAAACGATTAATACCTTACTGTATAAACCTCCTTATTTGTTAAAACTGTGGGTTTGTTAACTCCACACATTATTGTTACAGTCAACATAACATTCTTAGTAAAGTCAGTACATACAGACAAACACACATACGTGTTTCTTTAATCGAAATGATTACGAATTTTTTAATGTTGCCGTTACGAGTGAACGTTTGGAAATATGTTACAAGAGACATACATTTTCTAAATATTTACTGAATGTTCATTTATTAAAAAGTACTAACGGTAAGATGTAAATTGTTTTAGTTTTTGTTTTAATATGACATTCATTACAATCATCATCATCCGCTTCCTCGAAATATTTCAAAATAAAATACATTTACACACAACGTCATCTAGTCCCAAACTAAGCAGAGCTTGTATTATGGGTACTAAACAACTAATATAAATACTTAAAAATACTTTTTTTTGTAAATACGTAAATATTATACATAGAAAAATACAAAAAAATATTCTTTGCCCTCTTCTCACTACAGTACGGTTTGCAATAATGCCGGTTTGTCCCCTTCGCCTGTATTTAGATTTTGAGAAAATGAAAATTTTTAGACTAATCATTTTAAGTGTTAGAACTGCTTATTCCTGACAAACATGCAATACTTTTTCTTTGTAACTGACTTACTCTACCCTTTGTAGATTACCCTTAGTAGAGCCAAGTTGATATCTACACGAATTCATGTCTCGGGTATAAATTCATAAACATTTGGTTAAACCCGGGAATCGATCCCGGAAATGCACAAATTCTATATCTACAATTCAGCTTTATTGACTAATGTTCATGTCAAAATATTTACTTGTTATAATAGAAAAGAGTTTCGACATCTAAAGGACCAATTCCATATTTAAAGCAGCGGGCGCCTCTCGCTCTTGTCAATTCTTTCTATCTATATATCTTCGTTTTTTTTAAATAGCCCCTTGTACGGTATCCGTGGCGCTTTGATTCCGTTTCTTTATTCAACGGTATCTGACTATAAATTCTAAAGGTTTTGTTCTCTTTGAGTTATAAGAGGAATTACGTTAATGGCAATCGGTAGGTGTAATTTGATATCATTCATGGATCTACAACTGTTACTTTATTATGATCCACTATCAAGCTCAGGTTTTGTTTGTTCTTTTAAATTGGTTCTGTAGATATGGTTTTTAGATCCTTTTATCTATTTTTTTACCATGTAATATGTAAATAAATAGTGTAAGTTAAACTTACACTATTTATTTACATATTTTCTGGAAAAACTTTATTTTTTTGCTACGGATATTTGGAGTTTTATGATAAACTAGCTTTCGCCCTCGGTTCCGCCTTCGTGAGTGTAGCCTATGTCCTTCACGAGGGTTCAATCTATCTATACCGAAAGTCATCCAAATTCAGTTTAGAGGTTTATCCGTGAAAACGTAACAGACACACAGACACACCTGAATTTATGGATGGGCGAATGTGTAACATACTTCATTTTTATTCTAGCTATCATTATATTCAAATCACAATAATAATTAAGATAAGAACATATTAGCATTAGTCAGTTTATACTTTTGTGACAGATTGCTGGAAGAGCGCACATTTGTCATTTTAAAGACATACAAAGAGAAGGGTTGAATGAAGCCGACCCTAAGTAATTGCGAATAGGGCAGGTTAACTTGCATCTTTTAAAATGTATATTATAGAGACAAGGTACGTCAATCTTATTCAATATCAATTCAATTCGCATCTCCAAGTTTATTTCAGACGCACTTCTTAAAAATAAATAGAATGAGTCAAATTTGGAGGCCCACTTTCAAATTTGTCTTTGAAATGAGACATTGTAATAAGAGTTTTTGAAGATTGAGAGTGAAATCATAATATTCGCTACAACCGTTTTGTTATTGTGATCAATATTTCTTTTGAGATGATGTGGTATTTTGACTTTCATCAGTAAAAGCAATGTATTGAACAGATGCCAGACGTAACTTGTTGTATCAATCTCTCAAATATTTCAACGTCTCAGCTATAACAATATTTTCTTTTTCGCGATTTATATGCAAAGCTCACGCACTTGGCTCAAGACTTTTGATCTTATTTTTTATCATGTGCACATGGAGACATAAAGCTTTAAACAGATAACTCTGTTTTGAGCGATTGTAAGAGCGTGTCCAGTATAAAATAGCGATGCAATTATTTTTTATCTATTATTTTACCAAGTTTATGTGTTGAGTCTGGATATATTTATATCCATCTGATTCCATTTCAGACCTCCCATATTATGTATCTGGCAATTAGATATTCGAATATAAATCGATTTTTCTTTGAAGGTGTGAGCGGATAATACATTACACAATTTAATACTATGGATCGATATCTCACAGCCTAATCGATTTAATAGGTAATTACTATGTTGTTGTTATTGGTAAGAAACTAAATCGGTATCGATTCTTCTCCGGTTTAAAGTGTAATGTGTGGTCTTATGAACGTCTTTTAAATAATACGGACGGAGTCCTGGTAAATGTATATGAGACAGCAAGAACTATGTGAACTGGTGCGTTCTTTTAAAAACTTGTGCCTAGTTTTGTTTTCCAAACTCTATTATGACAGCGAGTCATAATATGACATGATTATTACTGTGTATCAGTTACGGCATCGAATTTCAATTTTGGTCCTTTTATGATCTACGGAGATGTTAATCTTTTTCTTTTAAATGTATTGTTATGATATTTAACTGAGCAAAGTTACATAACACATAGAAAACCTTTTTGATGTATAATTTTCCTCATTGACACTTTAGTTTTAATTTGAAAGTATTGGAAACGGCAATTTGAAGCTAGCTATTTCTTCGGCCACTAGCTTAAATAAAAAAGCCATAAAACGATGACAGGCTTGGGAATACGGGGTTGTAATGTAGGTCGATATCGGTTTATTTTATTGAACTGACAACGGCTAAAGCCCCGATGTATTGCACTTATCGTTTGTAAACATGTACTGATATAGGGTTACACGCTCGTAAAACAAACTAAAAACTAGTCGAACCTCAATCGTATTAGGGTCGGGTTGAATTAGTTCTCGCACCATGTTGAATATTCATTAGGGTGTAAAGGATCCAGTAATTAATAAAGAAACCGATGGAGCGTCAGTAACGAAGCTGTTATGAGTAGACTTCAATCATTTTACTCTATGAATAGTGTTGGTTTGAACGGCATCCTATTAAATAAATTCAAAATAGTATTGCGTGCGAGTGCGAGTATTTAAATAGAAAATACTCATCAATGAGTTGTAGTAAGGTTTGTTTACTTTAGAACTTCTTTACAAGTATATTTAGGGTTGGCGAAAATCAGGCTTGTCGTAAGATACTCTATATAATAGTACTTTCTAATTCAACTTTCGTTCTTTTGTCCCCATAGTCACGTTGCACCGGTCTCTTCCGATCGTCCCGCATGCTTAGCATTGTCCGCAAAATTACACCTCAATTATACGTACAGCTACAGAAAAACACAGTCTTCTTTGTATCTGGACAAAGGGAGGCAATAAGTTATTCTCTGTCTGGTTTCCGGCAGGCGTCAAACAAAACGGGGGTTGAATTCGGCACCCATCTGTGTATTTCGTGGTCTGTTTTTTCGCAAAATTATATGAACTGTATTGATATCCGAATATACTATATTGGTCTAAAAGTATGATGTTTGTTTAAATAAGCCTGCTTTTTTAAAATCAGTGGTCTTCATTTTTGTAGTAAAATAACCTGAATGGGCCTTCATTTAGAGATATTAAGACGAATATTTTCGTCGTGGCGCGTGGTAATTGGTAATTAGTATCGAAGTGCTAAAATCGAGTCCATCGTGAAATCGATTAGCGTAGTATTGATTGCAACGCCGAAAGCAGTGGGTAGTGTTAATAGCTTCATATTTAGCGAGCTGTTTGATCTTATAATAGGTTTTTGGAAATATTTTGTTTTTGTAATTTATGCATTTTCGGTGTGATAATGTATTAACCAAACACTTTTGGCGTCGTACATAGTCTGTAACGTATACAATTGCGTCAAACGTATACTATTATTGATGTAGTGTTGTCATCGTTTCGTTTCATTTTTGTTAGTTGTGTTATAGTATTTTTTCTTCAGCGGTATGATTACGGTGATGTCACCGACAGATTCTGGACACGATAATCGTGATGGTAACGCCCTGTCGGCTATTACCATGCTAACTTATGAGCTCATTTATTTAGCCAGTTTAATTTTTTGATTATATTCTTAGTCATTCTTAAGGAGGGGTTGACACTAAACGGTCTGTAGGAAATTGACAAGTGGTTATTGGACTCGACAATTAACTAATGCGACTGTGATGTGGTTCAATTTAGTATTGGACCTCCAGGGGGAAAAGCAATCTCACTGCGAGCCAATGCTCTTTAATTGTCAATTTGAATCGTATCTTAAAATATTGTGGATGAATTCTATCATAAGAAGTTTCTGTAGATTCTGGATTTATTCAAAGAAAATGGAAACTAGTCAACTGTTTAAATTGCTATTGTATAATGCTATTTCGCAGTTTATTATTTCGTGTATCTAACTTCAAAAATGAATAAGCTACATACAACGGCTTATCCATTCCGTATGAGTAAAATTTCCAAAGTCCTTTTTTGTAGGTGTCAACAACATAAGCTGACAAAATTCAAGTTTGATTTAGCCTCTGCTAGGCTATGAAGCAGTACGTGAGTCTGGGCAGGCATTTTACTATGTTCAGATGATATGTAGACTTTTTTAAATAGCCTCCTTGATATCCCGAGTGCGCTAAGTCAATATATTTTAATTCTGTTTAAACAATCTGACGTTTTCCAATTAGAGTTAATTAAAATTTATTGTATTCAAGTAAATTACGAATTGAACTTATATCTATGTGCAGTCCCCATTATAATTGACACAGTTTTGTTTATTGATTTATTATACTTCATGGAATTTATGGTGCTTCCTACAATTGTGTGGAGAAAGTGTGAAGTTTCATTAAGGTGGCCATATAAAAGACCACCAAGCGATCCTGTTCGCTCGCGAAGATTTCCTCTCTTTATTACGTACAACTGGGTACAATGCAAATGACAGTCGGTGGGTGGCGTGGTTTATACGATGCTCAATCAGTGACGGTTGTTCGGCGCACGCGCCGTCTACGAATTATACCACGAATTATTATTGGCGCTATTTGTCGCAATACGCGTCCCGGTGGCATTTCTATTATAAAGGGCACTGCATTTGTTATGGACCACCAAGAAGATTTAGGGCGCTTTAAAAATATGGTTTCTCTTTTATGGATATTTTTATTTCTAGTAAACATCACCGTTTTAGTAAACGGTGATATTTACTTGCAAACCTTGTTAGATTTGTTTAGTACTCTTTTAATGTACTCTTTTAACGACAAAGTTGTTTTGCCTAATAATATAATTATGTTAAACTACAAGAACAGTCTAGAGATCTGCTATCTAACTTCTGTCTTCATCATCATATCAAATACAAAGAGTTTTATAGTAGCCACCGTGAAATTCTATTAATCTCTGCCTCCATTATCAGACCGCCTTTATGGTGTTAGTTGGCATCAAAACTATTTACGAATAAATACGGTTTTAATAAATACATAGGTATTATAAAAACCGAAAGTAATTCTGTTTGTCTGTTACGCTTTCATGAATAAACCGCTACACTGATTTCAATGAAATTTGGCACGGATATACTTTGATGCTTATGGACATTTTACGGTGATAACCGAAATAGGCGCGGGCGTAGCCGGTGGTCAAAGCTTGTGAAAGAATAAAAGTATGTTAGTCACTTAAGATTGTTCTATAACTCGTGCGACCTAAGATGGCGGAAGGCGGAAGGCGGCTAGCTTTGACAGAACGTCAAAGTTCGGCAGTGTTTCGTTTGGATTATATGACATTTTCATTTTAAAAAGGTCTGATCTCGACTCGAAGTACGAAAGTAACTTTAATTTCGTAATGATTCTCTTACTAAACTATCTGTGATATTATCAATTACTCTTCAATGTAAACTGAAAAATATTTATTGCCCTGGTACTAGACCCGTGAGTCGTACCACGACTTACCCGTATCAATTACGCAGATCGAATGATAAACCTTCGATAAATTATCTGTAGCCATGAGATAACATCTCCCGGCGATTAGTTGCGGCAGCCATCTTTAAACTTTTCTTCATTGACCATGATTTAGTGGGGGGTTGATCTTATATAGACTGTTCTCACTGATATAAGTTATTGAAAGTACTGGCATAGAGCAACTTACTCTTGTGTTCTAATGGAATTATATACGTTCATAAATATAGTTGTTGCTTCATATTGTATGGCTATGACTGTGATGATGATGACATTTATTACCATTAAACCTAAAGAAACAATTATGTTTACAATAATTTTTTTGGACTTGTCATTGAGAAACAAATCATCAATGTAAAGCTTCATTCAAAATACTTTGATTTGTAAAATATTTTATAATTTTGTAAAGAAGAGAGAATAATTCAATTAGTGTCTTGAAAACTTAAAAAAAACTATGATTGCATATTGCATTGCATTTTTTACCAATTATTAATCTACCGACGTTCTCATTAGTTTCAAAACACTATTCGATAAAAGAAAATTTCTAGGTGTTAGGATTCTGCCTAAGAAACTTTCTCTAAATCACTACTAAACAAACAGCAATCCAAGCGTGCCGTAGTTTAAAAAAAAGCAACCTAACCTGACCTATTAAAGTCAATCGTCCAAGCCACGTGGTACTAATTCCTGCGTTCAGCCCGTGTTTGTAAAGGTGTACAAGACCACACAGTAAGCAGGCAATCATCTGTCGATGGCTCACCCCGCTCTGCTGCGAGCCTGTAATCACGCCATCATTACCTCTAATGACGTGTTAACGTAGCTTTATGGGAATGCCAAACATGACGTTCACATTTCGGTCATTTACATTTGTTTGTCGACTGTCTTCAAATTGTTTGCTTTCGTCTCTAGAACAGAGGGCGGCTTCGGCAAGTTTCGGCCTGCCACCGGTGTGTTTAAAGCGTTTTTAAGTGCAACGCAGTTTCGGGTTATGTTGAATTTGAGTCTTCGCTTCTGTCTTTGTGGCCTCAAATTACTTGTATTGATTTTCATCAACACGTTCTTTCTTTCGAATAGTTATACCTCTTTTAGCATTTTCCTTATACCCTTCTTTATTATAATTTTAGAAGATGTGACGATGACAATTAATTCTTAAAGTAAGACCAAATGAATAGCGTTAGGTGAACGATGAAGGTGGAAAATCAGCAACTCAGAATGCATTACATGTTCAACCAGTTTTGATTACATCGGAGAAAAATATGCATAACTAACACCTCCTTCTACCGGTCTGTCGGAGCTTTGTATTTGTATCTTTCTACATTTACTGTTATCAAGACTTACTTACTACAAGATCATTACAAAACATGTTTGTATTAGTTAGCGTTTACATACAAAAATACGACTGGTTAAGAACACCCACAGATTCCCAACCTTCCGGTTAGTGTTAATTCGTCCCTGTTGATTTAGTGCTTTCACCAATTTTCAATAGCAGCTTTAAAGTGCCATAATGCTCCTTATATCTATGGAATTAAAAACGTTTTAGGATCCCAAAAGAGTTTGCGCGTTCGGTACCCATGCCTAATTCACACTATGTATTTAGCTGAACTTTGTGAAACACAACAGAGATGTAATCATGCCCGTGGTAATGCATTTTTTCGTATACTTAAAGACCGTCGCAAAGCTGATGTTAATTAAATTATCAATGAGGACTTCCGTGTTATTACTTAAAACAGGTTTGTTTTTCATTTCAATGTCTACAAAATATCAAAATAGTTATACATCTTTAGAAAAAAAAAAATGGGCCAGTAGCAAAGTTTCGTGCAATTGCAGACATTGATTCTTTAATAAGATTTTAATAGACCTGGCTTACATATAAATAAATATAAGTTTGAAACCACAAAAGAAATGTATTTCAAATATGAGCAAATTTTTAAACCTATATATGTTTTTTCTAAAATTCAGGCTTCTATTAAGTGGTTTTTATTTAACTGTCAAGTGATAAATAAAATCTATATTCATTTATTATTAGGAATAATAAAAATAAATAAAAACAGTCAACAAATAAAATTGGTTAAATAAATTAAAAACGATAAATAGTAATAAGTACCAACGCTTGAACCCAAAATAGGAAAAGTCCGCACTATGGTATTCTATGTCTGTCTTTATGTCTGTCAGTTACGCTTTCAAGGCTAAACTGCAGCATCGATTTATATGAAATTTGTTACAGAAATACTGTGATTATTGAATTAGGACAGGCTACTCTTTACCGCAATAACCGACATCGACCTTATATTTTAGATAAATAACACCTTGGTACTTGACTACCACTTTGTATTTGTGTGACCAATAGCAGTTGGTAAAATGCTAAAAACGTATTTGGTATTAAAAGCTCAACTAAATATCTTCCCGTATTCCTAAGAATAAGAGACGGATACATAGAGAAACAATAAAGTGATTCTACAAGTAACCCTTTTTGATGCAGAAGGAACCCTAAAAATATATTATTTGTTCAGTGTCACTATATAAATGCTATTATTAAAATACAAATGTACACGTTCTAAAAGCATTGATTCTTTATTCAAAAATTATATTGAGATGTTAGCGGTTCCTATTAAACAGTACAATCACGTTCCGTATGTAGAATATTGGAAAAAATCTATAAAAGCCGCAACTCATAATAGTCAGTGGTCACGAAGGTGCTTGGTTTTGTCCGAGGCGCCAGCAGTTGATGCTACCCGCTGTGACACCTTTCCCCTACCAGACTAACTTGGTACTTGAATTCACCCCGGCGTCTTTCGTAAATGATTAAACGGAGAATATTGGCCCTTGTGTCAGAGACCTTTTAATTTGGTCTGGTTGGCCCCGGGATATTGAAACTCGCCGATTGAATTCACACCCGCAGTTCCCGTGTCCCCTTTTCGTTATAAATCAAACGCAGGTATGGTCCTGTCTGGAGCAGTCGTGTGGAATGTTGCAAGCCCTTGCGGTGGCCTTTCTGCAATACTGCTTACTGTTAAGCTATATTTTGGGGATGTTTTAATTAAGTTAAAAATGTTATAAATAAAAATGTCCTAAGTTTGACCTCTATTAATTCATTTTAGTTTTAGCATTCTAACGTTGTTCCTTGATAGTTGTGAGAAACGACCTTTGTAATGCTATTTCATCAATAAATTAAGAGATTAAACTAATAAAGATTCCAATTTTCTGTGACATGCGTATGCTGTGACCGATTTTATGTTTTGTTTCGTAAACAAGATATAAAAATTTGGGTGGTTTTTAACACTGACCGTAATAAATTATTGGATTTAGAAATAATACCAATGTGTCATAAATTTACACGGACCTGGTGAATGAAGAGTTTTCATATATTCCTTTTTACGTATTCTTATACATATTTGTTTCTAATAGTTTTTATTCTATTTGTTGTCGTGCCTATATTTGTTTAAGCTCGTGCCTTTTTGTAATATGTGTCACGTTTGTAATACATCGTGGAAGTGTCTCGATTCGACAATGAACTTGCCAGTCAGCCGGCTCATGCCTTCTCACGCAGACGCAACTTTTCTATAAAGTGAACCCTCCTCACGTGTGACGGGACTATGCATTTATTTGTCCGCAGCTGCGGTGCCGACAACATATTTATTGTGCTCATTAACCTTCAAGAACGCTATTTAATTGTCGGCCGTTTTTTATTCACTTCACCTCTGACCCGTCCGTGTCTTATTGCTCCCCGGTCTCACTTTGAAAGCGAGAACTGGATGTTATTTATTATCCTGAGAGGAAGATGCGTGTCGCTTCTATCTTTGTGGCGCTTGTGAGCTCGTCTTTATGATTTATTGATCTCATAAGGACGTAATTATGGCCACACGAGCCTACTAACTTTTAAGCCATCAAATAATATGTCAAATATAGTTAACGGCAAAGATAATTTTAGAAACTAACGAACTTCACCCCATTGGTAGCGGTTTCATACTACTGTAATGATAAAATATAATGAATGAATAGTTTATATACGTTTAGTATATTTACATGTATATATGACCCTAAAAATAGAAATGCTCATTCACAAGCAGTCTGTAGTAAGATCTTTAAGAGATAATGAAGTCCTGGGTGATATAATGCCATAGAATATTGGCCGGTTAATGTGGTTTATACTCGTAGCGACGATATTGTCAAATGACTATCTATTTTTCACGCAGTGTGAGTCGGTACTCGTGGGGGTCTAATATCTAAAGAGTATGATCAAAACACGCGGCTTACAGGAATTTGTATATACAAATGTGTTTATTGAATTTAAAGAACCCTTCAAAAACATAACATATAAATTACAGGACTTGCGGGTCGCGACACAGATTTTATACAGCAAAAAGTGGAATGAGGTACAGTTAACATTGATATACTTACCTGGTTAATTAGGATAGTTAGAAATTATATAAACTAAACCGTAAAAGTAATATTGTTATCTCATATCTTTTGTCTGTTTGAAAATAGGAAATGAAATTGAAAGTAAAATCGAGTTTGTTCGTGAATTTTATTTATAGGATTAACACGACTAATTTGGAATTGGTGTCTGCTACAAATAGTTTGAAATTTAGATTCTGAATAGTTTTCAAAGCACATATGTAAAGCACATACAGTTGAAAATACATGTATACCGTTGGGTGGTATAAAATTGTGCTGAATATCTTCTAGAAAAGAACGGTACGAATGTTCCTTTTTTATGCGACTTCGTGGGGGCACTACCATGATCTCAGATTGTTGCGTAATTTAAATCATGCACTACTTAAGGATTATAAGGTGACGACACAAAGTTTTTGCAAATCCCATGTCTTTTATAGTCTTCCCTACACTTGGAAATAAACAAACTTTGATTGATTATTATTATCTAAGTTTCAAAGTGTTTAATACTTAAAATTTTAATTGATAGTATAAAATATCCTCTCTAGTAGTTATGTCAACCCACAGATAGATCACGACGCGCCGCTTTATATTATTACAAGGGATTCGTATCACAATGAAATGCAGCTACCATTGTTCCGAGCTTTATATCTAAGCGTGTTATTCACTCTAGCTATGACGTCTTCATACGTGGTATCGGCAACAGTAAATTGTGGTATCGTGTCGTTACCGTAGTCGGTATGGAACCGTTTATTGATTGGTATCGTAGTTTGTCCGCTGCTCACTTTGAATAAAATTCGAATTATAATTAATCACGTTGTGCGTGGGAGAGCGTCGTCGCACACCCGACGATCTATCATATTTTGTGATAACGCCACTAGGCTGCATCTCGTAAACATATTGGGACGATCTGGTTTCTAGTCGAACTCTTTGACAATAGTTGTACGTAACGGTACAATGCTGTTAAACACTAAGTAACCGTCAACATAACTTAGGACAATTATATCGATGTAAATACGTGTCAATGATGCGTTCGTGTTGTCAATGATGCGGTTTGTGCTGCTTAAGGCATAGTAACATCACTGGGAGGTCAGAGTACGTCGGAGCTGTTAAAGGTTCAATTTTCCGGTCCATTTAAAGGATTCTACCGCAATGTTGCGGCTTTTGTAAAGACTATAGTGTCGATGACAACAATAAAATTGGATCATAAAGTTTCGATCGCATCCTTTGAGAGTTTCTATGCAATCTCAGCGCTCAATTTTATTTCCAATACCAGCGTAAATAGATAGGCGGGTAGATGTAAACGAGGGACACCCTGGGGCTCCGGCGGAGGCTCCTGTCAATTGAATTTGTCTGCGAGCGCTCCGTGTATTAATAGCGCACTAAACTACGTTGAATACTATTATTGATATTTTCATAAAAGCATGTATCCATTGTGTGGTGACAACGTTCAATGCACGTCTAGTTTTAGTGTGTTTTCGTTATAGTATTTTGATATTTTATGACTTGAACTTTCTGGTAGTTCGCTATGTCATTTTGTTTATTGCCTTGTGTGATTCGATTTAATAATTTAATCAAAGCCTTATATTTTAACTTATACAACGTTGAAATAATCTTTTATACACGTTGTTGTAATTTGTAGTGTCGTTTATTTATTTGTCGTAATAACTATCTCCTTTCATCGTTCTCTTTCTCTGTCTGTTCCCACGTTCTTAACGCTTAATCACGTGTCGGCTCTGCGCTCGCGCCTAATATTGCACTGTAATGTGTTTATTAAGCGCCGTTCCCTTTAATGGCGCACCATTTAACATACAATGTGCAGTGGTTGGTTTCGCGTGCTATCCAATCATGGATGCGACATTTCTTTACAATAATGATCTCTCCATCTAATATTAAAATTGTATTGATACTTGAGCTTTGTATTTCTTCCATTGTATCATTTATTAATTGAACGTCGCATTGTACTTGTTTAATAAAACTATAGCAACTTGTATCAACATTTTGTTATATTCTATCTACTGGAAGTGTGAGACGGCATCTCCATATTGTGATACTGTTGTGTGAAGTACAGTTTGCAGCTTGCTTTCTTTTGGTTTCGTCATCGCTCGCTACCACGCCATGAATAACACTGTATTAAATTATTGCTGCGGTTGTTTGATGACTGACTGTATTCATGAGTGCGGCACTGATTCTCATGAGTGTTGGCACCATTTTTTCTTGTTGACATATTCAAATACTATACAGTCTTTTGCTGTTTAGGGAACGTTTATTTACTTCGGATTCGTCCTTTTATATTTGGAGCACTTCACTATTGTATATTTATGCCATAAAGAATATTTGAACTAATTCTCTGCATCACTAAAGTTATTTATGAAGCAGCCTTTACAAATACTGTTTCTCTTTTGACTATAATGAAAAACGCTAAACAGCCTAGACTATAATCCTACATTGCAGGATCTTCTTACGGGCTCACTGATTCAGTAGATATTTAATAAGTTTAATTTAACTTCGTTTGACCAACCATTATGTCAACATGAAAATTTTAATCACAGCGCATAAGTTGTGGACCGAAAGTGTTTGATAAATACACGCGTGTCATCATTACCCGAATGTGATCTATGCCTCTCATTAGCTCCCACCTAAATAAGATATCAACTTTTGATTAAGTGTTAACGTTCCGATGATTATTTTATTGCATTCCGACATTAATAAACAATTTATCGACTAGTTTTATTCATATTACGGGATTGTCAATGACTGCCCCCTAATTATTACGAACATAGAAGTTTAACGGTACGTTTTTTAATTAGCATATGACTGCAAAAGTATAAAATGATTAGGATAACTTGCACGTAAAGTGGAATAACATAAAATTCATTTAGCTTTTCCATCTTTAATTACAAGCAAAGGTTTGATTCGACAAATAATTAATAAGCTTCGCATTAACCGCTAGCGATAAGTGTCTTTGGTGAGGAGGTAGTTTTTTTAAATAAAGCTTTTGGGGACATGGAAATTGATAGCTTTATTCCGTTGTTTTCATTAGTGGATCGTTAGCGTCACCGGTTGGCTTGCAGCTATGCAAATTAAGATATTCTGTCGGAATTTAGTTTTGATTTATGTCCTTAAAAAGCACTACGCCTCGATGCAGGTACTTCATTTTGTAAATTCGATTGAAGTTCGTTGTTTTTGTTGAATCAAAAATAATTGATCATACGCTTTAAAGAGGTTTTTTTGAATGATTTGCTCTTGTTGAGGATGTAGCGTTGCATTCAAGTCAGTCCTGTCTTGCAATATTTGTTGTATGCACATAAACACGCTTTTTATAATTTCAATACTTATTAAAGAGGATGTGATAAGTAACTTGGAAAGATTTTTGATTGTGTAAGCTTGAATATATTTTCTGTTACATAAAGTGTAAAAGAAAGTTTAAAAAAACTAAAATCTGACGGTTGTAAAACTTATTTAAAAGCTCTGTCATATATCAGGCGAGCTGCTTGTTCATCAAGTTTTAATGTTTAGTTCCGTGTAACAATTTTCCAAGAATTTTCTTATAAATGGCTCATTCAAACTGACACTCCTTATTGCTGTAAATGTTTAAACCACTGATGTCATACCCTTAGCATCCTTGTTTTGTTGATATAACTCGAGTTTGCCTTTGTTGCGGATAATACTTGTTAATTTAGTTTACGATCTAAACAACGGAAAATTGTTTTGCAGATTTCTCGAATTGTATTATGTCATGGCGTATTTTATTATCTGCATAATTTATAGACTGTACATGGTTTTATGGCTGTCTCATCGTAAAAATTGTATCTTACTTATTATTTTAGAATTTTTATGTTTATTCATTATTAAGTTTGTCAGCTAATTTTTAACTTCGTGTTGATTGAACATCGTCGTCACATAATTAATTAATTAACATATATTTAATTGCGTCATTAATTTATGCTTTAATGCTTTCTCATTTTATTACTTTATTTGAACATCTATATTTTCACAGCCCAGAAATAGTATTATATGTACGTATAAATTGTATCTATTACTGTAACTTATTTTTCAAGTGACTCGTTATTGCTTAATAATTTAAATCAGGTTAATGAAGCATTGCCTGCTCTCCCATAGTGGTTTGATGATGAATGGATCTATTCAAATATTATGCTGATGTAAATATTTATAGGTAGGTATATACTACAATTTACATATGTAAGACAGGTGCTTTAAAATTAAAGGCATTTAGATTTACAATGTTTCTACGTTGATATTGCTACGTGATAATTTGTCATGATAATTTATTTGAAAAACTCCTTGTTTAGTACTTTATTCAAAGAACTAAGCGGTTCGGATCTTCCTTCTTGTGCCGAGCAATGAAGAACTGGAACTCACTGCCAGCTCATGTGCTTCCTTTAATTTTTTTTATTGAATAACTTATCTCTATTCGCACACATTTAAACAGGTATTAACTATGACCCAGCCTGAATAAGTATTTTTATATCTACTAGATATCTCCAATACCTATATAATTCTCATGTCACGTTGTTACCTACGATGCATTGAGAAAATATTTAAACGATTTTCACATTTTAAAAATACTAGCTTTTGCCCGCGGCTCCGCCCGCGTGTAGGTTATCGCGGTAAATAGAAGCCATGTGTTATTCTGTGAAGTTTCATCAAAGTTCATTCAGTAGAGTTTGCCTGAAAGAGCAACAAACATACATACACACTCACAAACTTTCGCGTTATATGTTATATATTATAATGTTATAATATTAGTTGGATGTTTTGCTGACGTACATAAGAAATAGTTAAGGAAGTTAGATGCAGATGAAGTTGTCAGTTGGGTCAGAGTAGTCTATTTATATTAATTGTGACGCTGCGCAAAAATATAAATATATATAAGACGTCTACAAGTCCATACTCATCACCATCTTTTACCGTGTACGCTGAATTAAAACCTCCTCCCCCAATGGAACGCCAACTATCCCGGTCTTGCGAAGTTGACAAGGTAGTAAGTAGAGCCTCGCCTATATCAGCAGGAACGAGCCGGCTCGACTTTTTAATTTTTTGTTTCCTATCGGTTTCCTGCAATCTGCCTCCTTTATAGGTCATTTTACCGTATGTTGGTTGGTACTAATTCTGACGCGCTCAGTATGTGACCTGTGTCTCATCCTCATCGTTTAGACAGTAGTTATTATTACTGTAATTATATTATTATGTGCATATTACGGATTAAATCTTGAGGCAAACGTCGCGCTTTGTTGTTAATTTCCATCAATGGCATAGGGTAATACCGCGGGATTTAGCTAGTTAAATAATATATGCTCTAATTTCATTATACTAACATTGACGATTTTACAATAGTGTACATGAAAATGTTATTTCTTTATTTATTCCATTATTTAGCATTAGTTCTACTACGTATAGAAAATAACTTACTACTTATTAGATTAGTTACGTTAAGCAGTCGGTCCTGGTTGTTATGATAAGATAGCAGTTTGTCGGTCCTGGTTGTTATTATAAGATGAAGCTTAGTTGGAGGCCTTCGGGCGGCTTAAAAATATCCAACCGAAAAATTACGTAGCCACAACGTGTCTTGCCTTGTCTTACCACTCTTACCAGTCCCCAACCTGCACTCGGACAGCGCGGGGACGTTTGACCTTAACCTTCTCCTGAGAGGAGACCCAAGCTCTGCAGTGGGATAGTATGGATTGTTGATTTCTGTTTTTTATCAGGTTACAGTTTTAAAAGGGTATATCATATAGCTCTTAGTATAAAGCAGTGAGCACTTGACTGAACAGTAATAGAGAGGTGTGTCGCCCCGCCTCTGCTATGATGAGTCGACGACAAGCCCCGCAACTTCACCACGCTGTTGATTTTGTTCTACTACTGCCGTGTTATTACAAAGTAATTGTACGTTAACAATTATATTCAGTTACTTGTTACTTAACTGTAAATAGGTCTGTAAAAACAATACCTTCACACATTTTGCTCATTTACATTTGTGACGCATCTTTTGATGTAGTGAAGCCTTTAAAAGTGTGTGTACCAATTTGCGTTTTCCAACAGTAGGTGTGACAGTTATATTAATTGTCTCGGTAGCACAGTGGCAGCGACTGCTCTGCTACTGTGGCAGTGCTAGAGGTCTCGGGTTCAATTCCCGGGTCGGACCAAATGTTTGTATGATCTGCAAATATTTGTTCGGATTTTTGGTGTTTTCTATGTAACTTTTGTATGTATTTACAAAAAAAGTATATATGTATTTATATCAATTGTATTTAGTTTGAGACTAGATGACGTTGTATCAGATGTCCGAAAAAAATAATTAAAAAATGTAAAGCTCTAAAAGTTATGTCTATGATAAAGGCATTCCCCATTTATTCTGCTTGGTGATAAGATTTATCACAATCAATTTAACGGCCTTCTAGTATTAAGAACACTTGAAATAAGATTACCGTTAAACTGAGAACTTAATTCATCCTTCTATAATGGAGTCGCTTAATATCAATAGGTAGTCAATACGACAATCTTGCAATCTGAATAAACAGGTTTTGGTTGTATTCATTTGTACAATTCATATTTTAAGTCAAGATAAATAAATAATGCAAACAAACAGAACATTGTCCAATAAAAAAATAAATGTATGACCCTCCTACTCCTGCCTTCTTAATCGCCAAAGCTTAACAAACTGGCATATTTCTACTCAGGTATATCACCGAGTATGAGAGTTTAAGTCAAATTTTGACCGTGACAGTCGACAGAACCTACAAAACATTTTTATACAGTAATGTCAGCTACCCTATATGGATCTGTAACCACAGAATATCAATACAGCAAGACTTTATGAAGTGTGATTTAAGTATACGATTGCAAATTCCGAGTATTGTACTCACGTTTCTGCTGTAAATATTTGGACGTGAATCAGGATGGCCTGCTTTTCGGAATTTACAGGTATTTTATGATGCAATATACGATCAAGGTAACTTTAGCCATGTTTTATATGAAGTAGAATTACTTACAGAAGTTATTTCAGACAGTTGTCAGCGTTATTTATCTTTTCTTATAGTACATTATTTTTTGACTAAATCGTGTTTGCTTGTCTTGTAGTCTGACAGGTTGGTAATTAATACCTTTTTCAGAAATATGATAGTAACATAAATGACTGTGGTGGATGTTCCTTAAAATAAACAGAAACAGTACACTACGTAGTAGTGGGGTTTTTATTAACAAGAGGTACCTTTTTGTTAAATCAACTGCAAATTACCAAGAAAATTCATAAAAGTAGGAGATGATCATGCAAACTAAGTGTGTCAAGAATTAGAGAATTTGTCATAAAGTTGGGTTTTTTTTTGTTAAAGTAGTTCTTTTCTCGAAGATGTTTACATTAAAAATAATTAATAAAGCTAACTGGCATACGTTATTAATTCAAAACTCTTTTTCTGACATCATGATATACATAAAATGTTACGATATTTTACCACTAAACCTTAGCCATCGCATTATGTTTGAGTCGGCGGCGCCGGCGCAGCTCTTCTCACGAATTTCGCGGCGCCTTCGCGTGGGCGGCCTATCATATGCCGCCATCGCACGTCGCACTTGCCACTACACCTGTACCATTATACCTCCTGTAATGGTAACACATAAGGTTTCATTTCATTTGGCACAATGTATAGTGAAACTCGTATGAACTTATGACGGGCCCTTTGTTGCCTAGTGCGTCTAATTAGTCAGTCTGTTTAGTGTTCTATCCTCTATAAGCTTGCCCTGTAGTGCTGGCAGTGGGAATTTAAATTAAGAGAAAACTAAAAGCAAACTGTAAAGTTTATTGAAATAACGTACTGTATATTAAAATGTACTCCTTCTAGTATCGCTTTTAACACATAATCACATATCTTTTAATCTCTTTCTGGAATAGATTGCCAATGAATTTAATGTCAAATGTCATTTCATGTAAATGTGAAATTATAGCAACGAGTTAAGGCGCCATCAATACGCCTACAACAATACAATAATATATTTGCTTCACATTAAACGTCTGGCCGGTGGAGATGTCGTATTTCAACAGTCGTGCACAGATTCATCTGCCAGTACTTATTCATAAGAATATTCACAAGTGACATTAAAACTCCTTGTATGATGTTTTTTGTTCAGGCTCATTGTCGACGGATATGAAAGAGCATCTTTCGTTAAATTTATTGCAGTCGCCTGCGGTATCGCTTGCATTGAATAGCTCGCAATATGTTTTCCTAAGTTTTTAACTCTCTACGATTTGGACGGAGTCGCGCCTTGTGTTTACTCTTAGAAGTGATTGTGGCTGGATATTTGGGAGACTTGTCTTCATATACATATTTGTTTTAAATGATACTATTCATCTTCGAATAAGCATCTGAAAATCACAAAACAATAGGTAAATATTTTGTTAGTTGTTTAAACCAGGTGCGAGACTCTGTATAAGAAATATAAAATGTACCGACGACGTCGTGGCGCCAGCGAAATTAATCGGAATCGTGTATCTGCAACTTCGAATTTAATAAATGCATATTGGTATTAATGAGAGCAGCATTGTAAATATTGAAGTCATTGTAATGAAAGTTTTCCCTGTTAGTAGGTAACTGGAGTCAATATAGTTTAAAACCTGCATGTGAAATGAAAAGTAAAGGTCTGTGTATATAACAAGCGTTTTGAAACTTAAGCGCATTTCAAGAAAATACTGAGTTTATTGCAAACAATTTGCGAATTTTTAAAACGAACGACATCAGGTTTTAGTTTTAAGTACACTTTGAGTTTAAGAAGCCAAAGGAACAGGTCAGGTTGCGCTTAAAGTTAACAAAGGTCCGTTGTTGCTACCGATTTGTCGCGACCGGGTGATTTATCTTTAATAAATTTATCGCTCAATCAACGTCGTCGTATGCGCAAGTTTGCGCCGCCACTGATTGGATTTCTTCATAATTACATCTTTTGACACGTACGCGCCAAGTTTCGTACTTCACAAGCCGCCATGGCATGAGATCGTGGGAGCACCGTGTAATCAGCATCTTGCTTGTCTTGTTTTGATCTGAAACCAAGGAAATATTGTTAAACAGATATGATCACATACACTCTAGTATTTGATCAATTCTATTTAATTGAATTTAACTTGCAATTTCACTACCGTCTCATTTATTTTTCTCAAAACATTATTTAAGAGATATAACCATAAGAGATATAAGATACTTTAGATGTTCAGATGAGGTTCAGATTGTTTTAAGATCGCAATATACAAAGAAAACTCTTAGAACATATTTTTGATAACCACCATTTTAACATCATTTCCAGTACAATATATTTTTAATTCTTCGTATCGGATCCGTATGCGCCGTATAATGAAGGAACGCGTTGAAGGGCGGAGACTTCGCTTCGTTTCGTTTACGAGTACACGTCGTCCGGTTGTCATGTCAGATAATATTTTGGTGGTCATTGTCGGAAATCGCCGCCTCTGATTTCGAGCATATTATATTTTAATGTACATTTTTTTTTGTATTAAAGTTGATTAAGTGACAATTATGCGTAAGTATGTTAAGTTTGTTAAAAACATGTGGTTCATTGTCCTTAAATTTTTTGTACTTTAAATTTATTGCTATTTTTATTTCATTACGACGGTATCTATTTACCAGCTCGTTACAAAATATATATGTAGTTATATTTTAGTACTTAGTATTATCTGAATAATTTCTAGACAATTTGTTACATTACATTAAGCATACAAGGTATCGTCACCTGTTATTAGCCCAGTAACACAGTAAATCATTTAGTTTTAATTGCACATCATTGGTGTTGTTGAGCATGTGAAGATTTTTCTGATTATATTATTGAACTGCGTTTGCAATGTCTCAGTTAACCTATCACACCTGGGAAAGTTATCTATCATAACTATCTGTATAAGAGGTGTTGATAATAATATGTTTATGTAGTTTTCATAGCTATCTGCAGACTGCAACATCTAATTTATTTTTTATTCTTTTTTGTGTTAAAATAGTTATGTACAATCAAAAGACCAACCTAAAAATTACAGCATTCGTGTTCTGAGACCGGAGACCTAAAGCCCAATGGTGCAGAAGCTTCTCCATAAGCCACCATAGTTTGGGTTACAATGCATTCTTGTCTCACAATAAGGATGGTGACCCTTACTCTTGCGTTCTACTCATGCTTTATATTTAACAGAGTAGAGTTACTTTGGTAGGCTTAAATATATAAAAAAACTCAAACACTATTTATTCCTTCTTGTATCGATCAAAATATTCCTATTTTTTGATGTACCAGTCCAGTCAAAGTTAAATGTTCAATACTATTTCTGTTAATAAACATTTTTTTGGGTTCGATTCCTTACGTATATGCTTTTTAATTGCCACGTTGTACCCACAATCTTACCTCAAGATTATAGCGCGTGCGAACACCCAAAAAGAAATCAATTAACTCTTCATTTCGCAACAGCCGTAAACCGATGTCGTGTAAGGTGACCATTAGGTATCCGAATTATCTTGAGATATAGTTATGACTCTTTTCAACAGTTATGCACACAAATTGAAGTAATAATTGATCATTGTAAATTGAATGTGTCTTGATGTAATGACAAGGAATTCAGACGTTATTGTATTCCTGGTTTGTGTGTTCTTTTACTCTTTTGCCATATTTGTATACCAGCATATGATGGTGATTTATAGTAAGCAATCGTCTTAATTCTTGAATTGTACTTGTTATAAAAATTTGCGTTCGTCAATTTCATATGAAAAATGATGCATCCTGGTGAGAAGAAACGTTGTGTGAAAAATGAATTCCTTAACTATTTAAAGAGTTAACTTTAAACAAAAATATTTATTGTGAATATACGGTATCTTCTTCTTTGTCGGGAGCGTGAGGGAGGGGTGTAAGAGTAATGATAATAAATCAATTCAACTAAAAATGTTAACATCACCTGTACTTGACGAGGCAATCGACGAGCTGATGAGAAGCTGTGAACTCAAATATGATTTTATTTTTGAGGCCTATGGAATGCTATGTTAAGGAGTATAATATCTTCCCACGACTTCTTCTAAAAGTACTTTTCAAATCTATGAAAATGTGATTATATTTCAAGTGCCAAAATGTATATAATGTAAGGCCAGTGACATTATTGTAGTATTTGCACTAATTTGAGTTCTCTGTTGTCTCTCGTCATGAAGAATAACTTTTTAGTCCAATAGTTTTAGTTTGAGAGCATTGCGATTTTCATGTAAGAAGTTTGGCTAGAGCTCCATCAGGTGAAGAATAAATGCACTTGTATTTACTTACTATCAGCTAATCATGCTGAAAAAATGGAAGTACAGACTATCTTTTTTTTATATTTGTGGATCTTATAGTTTTTTGTAAGTCTTTTCATGTGGATAAATCTCTATTTCTATCTTCTATTTCTAGCATCTAATTCGTCCAATGTCGTGCTTTGGTATAATCGAAGTCGTCTTTACAATTTACCTCTACAATCATAATCTATATTAAGGAGTTTTAAATTTAAGTTTTATTTCGATTGTCCCATAATTTTCCAAAAGTAATGATACAAACTTGTATCACCGAATCCCATCACACCACCCAGCTTGTCTTCGAACTGAATTTCGGTGCGGTGGTCGCAATTAGGCGCGATAAATGCTCCCGACACACGATACACCGGCTTTTCCTTCGATTAATCGGTCGAGACGAATACGTAATCCGATTTTAACTGATTGTACTTTTTGTTTTTTATGTAGCACCTCGTGCGATATTTCGATTCTCTCTCATGTGATCTGGTTACATCAATTTAAACTGAGAAAATAAAAAAAATAACAAATATCAGAATATTGTTGGAGCGGTAGAAATAGCCTAGAAAACTTTTACATTTATGTACATGAGATATGTACATACTTTGCATTGTGTAGAGATTTTTCCTTATCAACTCGGCCGTGTTACGCCTCTGCAAAAGGCCAAACTTGAAAAAACAGTTGATTGTATTAAATATATATAAACATGTGTTACATACACATGTTTATAATTTAGTTTAAAGTAGTGGATCATAAAAAAAAAACACAAAAGAAAAGTACGACGTTTTCTCTTCAAGCAGCTCAAGCTTGATTGTATTAAATATATATAAACATGTGTTACATACACATGTTTATAATTTAGTTTAAAGTAGTGGATCATAAAAAAAAAACACAAAAGAAAAGTACGACGTTTTCTCTTCAAGCAGCTCAAGCTTAAGCAAACTAATTCTTGTTATTGATACCCCTATATTTCTAACGATAATCGGTATCCTTAAATTACTTCATCCAACTACACTACTGTTTTTTTGTAGTGATACAACCCGCATACTTCGATGCTGGCCACATATCAATTATTTTGACACCAAGTGTTTTTTGATCATTACTCAATTACACAGTTAAATTTTATGTCTTACTTTCAATATTCGTTCATAACAAGGGTCATGTGTATGTCACATGTGTTGTATTAGTTTATATTATACGATGCTTTAAGTAGAATAGAATATCTAATAATAAAATGGAAATATATTACTGTTATGGTCGGTTTTTTAAAACAAAACTGCAGCAATATTCTGTTATGAAGAAAAAAAAATGGGTATAAATCTGTCAAGTTTATTTGTTCATAGTTTTAGGCAGGTCACGAATTTGAATGAGCTAACTCCACCCTTTTTAAATTTACCGCAACAGTGTACTCGGTGTCAAGAGAGAACAAGTTAGAAACGATCCATAAACACAATACAAAAAACTTAACCATTACAAGGCGACAAAACTGTAATATCAATAGAAGACAATAGGAACAATAGCTGCCCTCTGTCAATTATGCCATCATTACCATTGGAATAAACGACGTAATGGATCACAGTCAAAAAGTAACATGATGACAACACAATGTGGCCACAATTATATGTCAAGATGTCCAACACACAAAAATAATTCTTAATGGCCAATA
The DNA here is from genome assembly GCA_932526445.1 of Phragmatobia fuliginosa. Taxonomy (NCBI): domain Eukaryota; kingdom Metazoa; phylum Arthropoda; class Insecta; order Lepidoptera; family Erebidae; genus Phragmatobia; species Phragmatobia fuliginosa. Next base: position 14,366,211 of record OW052070.1, on the reverse strand, counting down.
AATACGACACTGAGATCAAGCATGATCTTGCATATTCAACGTGACGAAACAGTTAGTCTATAAATGATTTATAGACTGCGGTGCCGCGCCGACCTAATTTTAGTCACTTAACAATATACAATGAATCTGAATAATTAGTGCCACAAGCTGGTTAATAAGTTTCTTTTAGTTGGAATACGTAATTAGAGGGTTATGAAATTAGAAAGATGATCTATTTGAACTTGTTCAACCGGCTTGTTATGTTGCTATTTTAAGTTATGCTATCTACATCGAACTATAAGTGATTATGTTGTTTCATTTGCATGTTTCTCGGCTAATTTGCACACGAATAAAATGAAGAACTTTGGATTATTACCGTCGAACGGTGAGAGAAAGTTACAAAAGTTATTTAGTATTTGAATCGTGATAAGCGGCTACAAGCTTATTCTAGTAACCTCGTAAATTCTACTCCGTATCTGTTAGATTTGTTCCTTGAACATTTTCATTGAAATATAATACTCGAACATAAGGGTGACTCAGCCAAAAGGTTTCAATTTTGCGAAATATCTACACGATTTCAATACGTTGTATTGTATTGTTCAACCCATACTTATTACGTACTAGCTTTTGCCCGCACTCCGCTTGCGCATATATTGACTATCGCTCCAAAAAGTAGCTTATGTCCCTCTTGATTCTACCTATATACCGAAATTCATCCAAATTGGTTCAGTGGTTAAGCCATGAAAACGTTACAGACAGGGTTTTTTCGATTTATGTTTTGTATGAATTATCAATTTTATTCATATATAGATTCTTAACTTCTTTCTATGACTCGATATATGTATTTCACTATTTATAAAGTGATTTTTCATCATTTATATCTTATGATCGCAATCGTAATGTCAACTGTGTTTTTTAAACGGAATGTGTTCGAATTGTTGAGTGATATACATTACACAATGTGTTGCGTGCACTCGTGAAACCGATTTGCTATTAAGTGATCCTTGCATTTGTCAAACATGATCGAAACGGTGTTATTAGTTTTGTCGACACGCGATCTTGAGATAACTCCGCAGCTTGCCACTTGTAATTTGATGGGAGGCCCTCGAGCTTTTAATGTTTACTTTTTCTGTTTCTTTGTTGTCGTTTTTATACCGGTAATATTAAAATTGCTTTTTATTGAATTAAATGTTTGAACAAACATACACAAACAAAGCGATAATCCCTCTTACGGATTAGATTTAGAATTCATTAGAGAGAGCTATCTTTCTATATTCCAACGTCTTCTTTACAATAAATTAGTATTTGATAACTGGCATTAAAATACTGTTCAGTAAATTCACTAAAGAACAATTTTACATAAAGTCTGACACCATCACCTAAATACCTAACTTTCCTAATATTATAATACATATATGTGTTAGTCATATTTTCATGACTGTGTGAGGGTTATTGCCACTCTTGTTGTTGTTGTTGGCTTGCTTGAGATAATATTGGTTCGATTTATGTTATGCAAGGGAAGTCTGTTGCCATCAAATAGGTATAAGGAATTATAAAGGAAAATTTCGCGGTTGCATGCTTGTAACTTTAATTGGCTTTTGAGGTTAAATTTACGAAATCAATTTATGCTTTCCTTAAGGTGGACTAGAGTCACCTTGGCAGACTATAAAAAAACAGCAATTTAGCATAAATGTTATTTGTTTTACTCTGTAATAAGTCTTTAGTAATATAAAGGATATATCATAAAACCTTAAGGTGTAATGAATTTTTAGAAAGTGTATTAAAGTTGAGAAATCGTATATAATTTACATGATAAATATTTTGTGTATTTCACATTAAAATTTTGCTCATTTTTAAATGAATACATCTCAATACTGTCATTTCTCTCCAGGTAGTGAATCTCCCCCTTCGGCGTTTGCAAATGTGCGTGCATGTGGTGTATCGTAAAAATGACAAACTTACATTTATTGCCTTGTACAACACATGTAAGTAATGTACTGTCGTGTAGTATGGTTTTTGTCAGCGGGCAATCGGCGATTTATTGAATGGCATTGTTGATTATTTTATTAACGACTTTTGATTACGCGAAAGGCATTCGCAAATATGGCTTTACCTTCTCACATATTATTACGTTGAAAGCCTTGACGAAAGCAGTGTTTAGTACAAACACTAAACATGTACCGATGTATGATACTTAGCAAAACTATTGAAGTGTGCCGCTTGTTTGTTAAAATACTTGGAGAGTATATAGTGTACATTTAAACACCTATGTGCTAAAAGTAATACCTATAAAGTTACTAATATTAGATCAATCAATTGATGAATTAACTTCACATACACATTGCTTGTTATAAACTAAATAACCCCTCATACGTCACTCGAGACTCCCTGAAATTAGGGGTTCTGGTGCTTCTTCCATAACCTCATTAAAGCGTCTTCTTAAAGTCATTAAGAGTTCTAAATTTTACAGAAAATTTCTAATAATTTGACATAATTTACTTTAAGCTTGTTGCACAATACGCGTAATATAAATTAGTAGTGTTGCCTTTAAAACATGATTTTCAACTTTATTATATTCAACCATTTCTTTGTTTTTCTCAATAACTGTCTTGTCTCAATAACTAAACTTTCACTTTGACAATTACTTGATTATAAAGTGAAGTTTACCAATTTTTATTCAAGACTCTTATTATAAGTATTTTTACCGACGCTTAAAATGAAATAAAACATTTCCAACACATTGACACAAACTTTAATTTAGTGTGGCACCGCATTTTTCATTGATATTCGTGGTTTTAATAAACTCCTTTGTGCATGCTACGTTTTATTTGTTCCGGTGCCTTAATGGTAATTGGAAATCGTGGTAAATGCACCCGATGAGGTCGCGATTGTTTAAAGTATTGATATGCGTTTGCTTGAAGCGTGTAAAGTCGTCAATACTCTTTAGAACGACTTGTATTTTTCGTACTTTGAGTGGAGCATTTACAAAAGGCTGGATTTTAAAAATTGCTTTTGTTTTAAGTTAAATCTACCTTTTTCTTTTCTTTTTGTACGCTAGTCCCATCGGATACCACCACCACGCTAGTGGTTATGTTGGCAATGAACCGATTAAAACTGCACACTGGGTTACTAGAAGCCGGGGAACCACACTAGAAAAGAAATCCCTGGAACTCCGTACCTCGGACCACCTACGGTTTGTAAATAGCCCACGATTTTCAATTACCATTAAGGCATCGGAAAACATAAAACGTGTGGTTATTTATAAATAAAAAGCCCCTCATGTGTGGAAAGTCCGATGTTCCCTTGCTGTTCCCAAAAGGGGATGCGGGCAGCGCCATGTCGCACCGTGGACCGAGAGAGTTCTAAACCTCTCCCGATTCCAAGCGGCTTTCTCCTTTGCAAGCATAACTTCCTCGCAGAAAGAGGGCAGAATTACACGCACTCTCGCACCATATTATGGCTACAATCATGTTATCGATCGAGAGAATGGCCGCTACAAGATCACGCCTCGGCTCCCCCCACGCCAGATCTGCCAGCGTGTGGAGTGCCATGTCTGCAGTCCGTGCATCGCAGTGGTGGCACTCAGGCATTGGCTCCTTGCCGATCAGAAACAGGTGTTCACCGAAACACCCTTTTCCAGTGATCACACCTGTGTTAGCCGGTATGAGAGTTGCTTGGTTTCCAAGTCATTCCTGCCAGATTATATCTACTCTAGACATTTTACGTTGTAGTATTTATCATCACGTCAATCTATTGATTTAATTTGATCCTAAAAAAAATGTGGGAGATCTTGAAATATGCCAAGCTTTAGAGTTTCTGAAATTTTAATAGTAACTCGTGTATATATATGTTGGCAAAATATTTTGGCTAAATATGTTGGTTATTATTATAAAGCATCGTAGCGTCAAGCCTTTCGATTCGATAAATCGTTTAGAGATTATATAAATACGAGGGGTGATCAATAAATAATGTTAATCAATATGAAACAGAACTATTAGTATAGAAAAAGTATTTTATTTTTCAACATAGTCTCCTTGCAAGTTAATACATTTAGTGTATCTTTTTTCTAAGCCCATGATTCCCTTAGAAAAAAATTCTTTGTCTTGACCCTCCCAAAATGCCTCTACTGCGGCCATCACTTCACTATTGTCCGCAAATTTGTTGCCCCGGAGGTGTTCTTTGAGCCGAGGAAAGAGGTAGAAGGCACTGGGAGCTAGATCTGGCGAATAGGGAGGGTGTTCGAGCAGTTCGAACCCCGTTTCTTCAATGGCAGCCATCGCAACTGCGGCTTTGTGAGCCGGGGCGTTGTCTTGGTGAAACAGCACTCCAGCGCGCAGTTTACCGCGTCTTTTTGACTTAATAGCTTCTCACAATCTTCTTATTTTGCCTGCGTAGTAAGAGCCTGTTATAGTGGCCCCCTTTTCCAAATATTCCACCATAATAATTCCTTCTGCATCCCAGAAAACAGACGCCATAACCTTTCCCGCTGAACTTGACACTTTGAATTTCTTCGGCGTTGGTGAGGAAGCTCGTCTCCAAGTCATTGATTGCTGTTTGGTTTCGGGATCAAAGTGGTGGATCCAGGTCTCGTCCATGGTCACAAAACGCGACAAAAAAAAATCTTTATCGGCCTGGAACTTTTGAAGATTCACCCTCGAAATGTCGACTCGTTTCTTTTTTTGCTCGTTGGTTAACATTCTCGGTACCCAACGCGCAGAGACCTTTTTCATATGCATTTTGTTGACAATGATTTTTTGAACGCTGCCATAGGAGATCCCTGTGACCTCAGCTACATGTCTTACGGTCACCCTTCGATCGGCCAACACGATATCTTCCACTTTTTTGACGTTTTCTCCAGTAAGGGACGTGGAAGGGCGTCCCTCGCGATGTTCATCTTCAGTGGAGGTTCTGCCCAGCTTAAATTCCTTTGTCCAGCGTGCGATTGTGGAATATGGAGGAGCAGACTCCCCCAATGTTTCCTCTAAGTCGCTGTGTATGTCTTTGGTAGACATTTTTTTCAGGCAGAGGTACTTGATGACAGCTCTTATTTCATTTTTCTCCATTTTGATGTTTTCTCTTCGACAGTTCGTATTCAAATGAATGTATCTCCCGGTAATGGTGTCCTATTTATACATTTTTTTGAAGCTGAAGTAGTGGATATATAAGCAAGCAGAAAAAAAAAAATTGGGTTTTTGTGCGTTCTAGAAATACTCGATTATCATTACTTATTGATCACCCCTCGTACACTAGTTGACCCAGCGAACTTCGTACCGCCCAACTTTAAAATTCCAGAACTTGATCGCAGCGCCACCTACCGGGTCCAATTGCGAATCTAAACCATTCCCAGATCCCCTTGAACACACACAAAAAATTTCATCAAAATCGGTCCAGTCGTTTGAGAGAAGTTCAGTGACATACACACTCACAGAAGAATTATATATATAAAGATACTAGCTGAATCCCGCGGTGTTACCCGCGATTATTAAAATTGCGACTATAATTTGAGATTTAAACTATCCTATCTCTCAAGTTAGATCGAACTGCACATGGTGTGCGAATTTTATTATAATCGGTTAAGTGGTTTAGAAGTCCATTGAGGACAAACATTGTGACACGAGATTTATATATATTAAGATTTTGCTGCAGTGATTAAATTAACTCATAAAACATTCCCAATATAGTTAATTGATTGTAATAATGTACGCTGGTACGAATGTTTATTAACCAAGTATTGAATGATTGGTTCTCCGTATTTTGCTGTGAAGAAGACATCGACAGTACGAGTATACGTCGGCAACTTTCACATACCGATTAATTGTAATTGGCCTGCTACCAAAACAATATTCAATATACATATTTGCCAGTGCTCCAACGGCATGCATTTATTGTAATTGATGTTATTTAAAAGGGCCACCATCGAATCCAAATTGAAAATTAACCCCATTTAGACACCACACCTCCTGACGCTCAGGTTTTTTCATAACATTTTTTCATCGTGTCATGTCAACACGGTCGATAAATTATTACCACTCTAACAAGCTATTATTATGGACCCTGACATTTTATTTAAGGTGCTTTAGGGCGAAATTGAAAAATGTTACCCACAGTTTTTACCAACAGGACCCATTCCTGTTGAACCGCAGGCCGAAAATTGTTTTGAAATTTACATCAAACAATTTCGGAGTTGTTTAACTAATTATTTGCTTCTTTGGTCCATATAAAATGTTATTATCTTCTCGGAATAACAATTGATCGACTATTTGACCCAAAACAGTTAACAGACTCGATGAATCCGAAAATCAGCATACTAGTTAATATTAACCTGTCGCGTGTCGAAAATTCCCAAAGTGGATCGTGTCAGGTGGCCCTCTCAATGCCTACAGTTCATTGACACCGGTCAGGTAGGGCCAGTAGATGATTGATCTGCTTCCTTATCACATGCCGTCGCCTACGTGCGGCTTTCTCAAAGACACATTGTCTCCGATCAGAGAAGCATACTTTAATAACATTACAAGTTTACCCGAAGTCTAATCGATCCTCTCCTAACTCCTTATTCTAAATTTTTTTTGTTATTGTTACAGAGTGTTCAGACTGAAGTACGGGACATAAAAGAAATGTAAGACATTTTTATTTATTCAAATTATTCAAAAGACCTTTTTTTTTAAGAAACTACGAACATTTTTTTACGAATATTTATACGATCAATTTTAAAACTATAAGTTTTTCCTTTCCATTAATGTAATATCTCATGAAAACCAATGACTTTTTAGTCTACTGGTGGACATAGGCCTCGTCTTATTTAGGAGATTCTGGCCTGTTATATCACGTTGCCAAGACGTCATGGTAGAGAGTTTGTGGCAAGTTTTCTTTCTCTTTATCAGGGTAATATCTTGCGGTTTTATTCCCTCGGTCGTCTCTTACAACACCTACTCGATGAATAGAGAATGAGACAGTCTGTTTACTTAATGGAGTAAAAGTTTGTAGTTAATTTTAGCCAATTTACTTAACAAATCTAACGTATCGTATAAATTTATTTGTTAAAACATCTAAGTTTATTTCGACTCGAATTTTATATTTATTGCTTTTGTAATCATTCATTACAACATTAGAATATTTATTAATGTACTAAAGTATTAATTTTTTTATATAATTTGAGTCTGATCAAGTGATTCTACACTGCCTGATGTAAAGCATGAGCAGAATTCAAGAATGAATGAATCTGTTTTGACGTAATCAGGATTGTCTCCTTTTAAAAATAATTTAAATATTTAATAACTACTTTTCTCTTGTACTTTAGTGAACAAATTGCTTTCCAAATAAACATGAGGCAGTTGTTAGTAGTACTTTAATTATAATAAATTCTCGCATACCTACTTGCCGGGGCAGGCACGCCGGCTGACTATACCTAAACTACGGAGTGACACACCCCGACTCTACTATGTTGATGTCAGTATTCTAGAATCACGGAGGCGCAGCTTGATAAACTTGATCATCTTCAAAACTTTTGTGTCAGATTAATTTATAGGCTACGTGAATACGATCATGTTTCTGAAACTTACAAACTGATAAAGTTGTTCCCAATTCGCCTCCGACAGAATGCTCATATTCTTTTCATACTTTATGGTATTCTATTTGATCAATGTTTCTTTTTCTTCCTAGCCTTATTCCCAATATTATTTGGGGTTGGCTACTAGTTCAACGGGTTTTACCTGAATATCAGTTTTTCCACGGAGCGACTGGCATCGGACCTCCGCAACGCTAAGGGAGAACTGAAATTCGTAAGTTGAACTAGTTAATTGTCAGTAAATTTGAGGGCACTGACTTCCCAATACCGATTGCCATAGATGTTCGTGACAACCTGACGGCTTTACGTGCTCTCCGAGGCACGGGCGTGAATCACCACCAAACTTCCAAACTCTGGGTTGCAATTAGGAATTTCGTAAGAAAAACCCAAAAACACTTTTTGGCCCGACCTATAATTTGAATTCGATAACTCTTGATTAGCAGTCGCATTAACTATCCACAAGACCAACGAGGCAGTTCTATTTGATCACACGGATTCCCCCTTTATTTTAAAGAATTCTTTGATTTCCTCAGTGACACATATTTAAGAAACCCGAGGTCATCTGAATCTTTGGATTTTACAATAACAGCTCATGGTATCGTATTCATTAGTGTAATATAAATTGCACTGCATTTTACGTCATCTCAATCTATTCCATTACGTTCCATTCCATTCTGTTCCGTTGATCATTTTACATGACCTATAAACATAACTATATCTAGGAACCTATCTCCACCTATTATTGTAATGTTATATTGTCATAGGTAAACTGATTCATTTACTGCAAATGTAACTTTGTAATCCTGTATATTTATATACGAGATTTCAAAGTTATTTATGCAGTTGGTGTATCTATAAAATTTAAAGGAAAATGCAAAACATTTTAATTTTTCTTGTTGGTAAACAGTAAACACTAATTTTATTCCAAATTTGAAGCTTCTATGTCTACTAGAAGTGCCCTAGCATTTTGATGATGGATCAGTGAGTGTCAAAATGACGAAATTGACCATTTATAAATTCTTAAACTTGAAATTTAATGAAATTTGAAATATAATGTGTTTATATAAAGCTTGCTTAGTCACTGCAAGTTCCAGCTTCTAGGGATATCCACAAAGAAATTATGGGGGGTCGAAAATGAACTGAATTGCTTCGAGGCAGGAATGGTACGGCCGTGCCGCCTATTTGCTCGACTTGGCGGGGGCGCGGCCATGCCCCCAGAAATATATTAAAATAGTTACATAGAGATTATAGTACATATTATGTACTAAATAAAAACATAATAATTAGATCTTTTAATTTCCGCACTGCCTGGGTCTGCCCCCGTATGTGTCGCTTTTCGCATTTAAGAAAAGCCCATGTCCTTCTTCGAGGATTATAGTATCCATGGCAAATTTTATTCAAATCAGTGCAACGTTTAGCGGACAGAGTACCTTTCGAATATTTATTACTATTATGGATTATCATGTATATTCTGAAATGTCAAGTGATCAATTTATAGTTATTATGACCGCCTTGTTGGTCTAGTCTAGAGTGTGGGTGTTTTCTATGTATAATAAATATATATTTACAAAAAAAATGTATGTTTATGTATTTATATCAGTTGTTTAGTACCCATAATATAAGCTCTGCTTAGTTTGGGACTAGATGACGTTGTGTGTAAGATGTCAGAAACATTTATTTATTCATCATGTAATGAAAAAATATTTGTAAATCTGAATGTGACATGTTTTTTTAACCGACTTCAAAGAAAAGGAGGAGGTTCTCAATTCGTCGGAATCTTTTTTTTTTTTTTTTTACATAAGTAAGAGCCATATTATATTTTAAAACAATTGAATATTAATGACAATTTTGGAGATAACAAGCGCTTTTTTTATCATGATGATGATGATGATGAATATTAATAACATTTTTTGGAGTTAACAAGGGCTAAATTTTGAAGACTAATATTGAAGAGCTGGTCGACACGAAGGCGCCGCCGCATCTAATTTAGAAAGTAATTTTTATATTTAAAGTTTTGCGTTGAACATTTTTCTTGGCGTTATTTATTGAGCGCCGACGGGTACACACTTTTCTGTAATTGCACACTATTTGGGTTTACTCCTACGTATAAGTCTGTCATAACTTTACACAGTCTTTGGTAGGCAGTTTTTGTATAATAATTCACTGTATCCTTTTTACTTGCAGATGGGACATTCCAGCTCTCCTGAATAAAATCCCTAATTTAGGAGCTGTTATTGACTTGACCAATACGAAGAGATATTACAACCCACAGGTACGTGTATATAGAAGTCGTTAGAATTGACATTGTAGTGAAACATCAGTTAGGCACAAAGTGGCATTAACTAGACGCACTTGCGCATGCATACATACCGAAACGGACATCTCAGTCCCATAAACATTCCTCGGTTGACTGTTAATAATAATGAGAGTTAACAACCACTCTGCACTTACAAATGTAAGACAAGGTGTAGGGCCAGTTACGACTTTTACTTGTACGGATAGCGCCTGTAGGAATCTTTGCCCGCCCGCTATGTGTTAGAATACTTGGAAGCTATAAAATTATGTTCAGTTTTACGATTGAAAGTTACATTTTCCAGTACGATGCTTTGTTCGTACTTGCATCTGATTGCCTGGTATTCATCTTCTAGCATAATCCGATCGTAAAACATGTTTTTCATGGAGTAGTTTACTCCGAGTCGAGGCACAAGCACAAGTTAGTGAACGTCATGTCGATGAAACGAAGCGTTACTGAACTATTGTTACATATATATGTCTAGCTAGATTTTTGTAGTATGTTCATCTAGTGTGTGAGATTTGAAAAAGGTATTGCATAAAAATACGTAACTTTTTAATAATAATATTTATTTATTGCACAAAAACAGATACAATTCGTTCAACTTAAACACTAGGTTATGTTATAAATCGAACATGAGTTAGCCTCCGTTGCCAAACTAGGTAAAACCTGTATTTCGGCTTACGGCGCCATTCCTCACCGGAATTAAAACTTAACTAGCATGTAATAAACTAGGTACAATAGTTTAATAATTTGACAGTAAAATTCAAAAATAAAATAAATAAAATAAAATGTGAAGTGTGAAGTGATCCTGTCTTTGTGTGTATGCATACGCGTGTGTATGTGTGTGTGTGTGTGTGTGTGTGTGTGTGTGTGTGTGTGTGTGTGTGTGTGTGTGTGTGTGTGCGCGTGTGTGTGAGTGTGTGTGAGTGTGTGTGCGTGTGTGTGTGTGTGTGTGTATGAGGTATGAGGTTTGAAAGGATGTGTTTGGGTTTGGGGTAAGAGTTCCTGAAAAGTCAACTTTTACCTTTATATAACATAAAAATATACAAATATTAACATAGTAAAACTATATATACACGAACATACTATGACAACACTGCTAGAATTTCTTCAGTATCTTTATATCCCAAACTTTGTAGCCAGTCAGTAACCTTAATCTTACACTGTGTTATATTAAGGGGGTAAATAAGGATGATACTATTTATTTTATTATAAACAAATGGGCCTAATGTACAATAAAACTTTCTTATAAATGACGTGTGAGGAGTCCTTTTGGTTTCACAAATCCTGTTTCTTCTCCGGAAAGTGGCTTTCATGGGTTCATAAGGTAGGTCTTTGTGTTGTTTTAGTACTATACCCAGTAGGAACAATTGTCTTACTGTGAGCACTCTCCACTGTTCATAAAGTAAAGCAGTTGGAAACAGGAAAGGACGGAAAGTGCTAATTTTAAGCACTGCCCTCTGGGCTATCTCCAGTCGCTTGATGGCTGTAGATGGAGCCCCACCCCAAACAGTAATGCAGTACCCTATTAATGACTGGCAGAACGCCAAATAAATTCGCTTTACCAATACAAAGTCCGCAACGTGTCTTATATTTTTAAAAACTACAATCAGTTTGCGAATCCTTCCAGTTAGTAGCTCAATATGCTTCGTAAAATTTAAATGGGAGTCAACAGTAATGCCTAGATATTTAATATACTCTGTAGGTTCCAGTGTAGGACATGAGCAACAACTCACATTTGATCGATGACAATTGTGAATTTTTAAGTAATGACCATCAAGCACATCACCTGTTTTTCTGATGGAAAAGGTCATATATTTGGATTTATTCGTATTTAGTGTTAGAACATTGCAGGTTAACCATTTAGAGACATCGCAAAGGGCAATTTGAGCTGATTCAAAGGTACTTTTCCAGGTATTGGTTGAAATCAAAATCACAGTGTCATCCGCATATGATACTATTTTACCATTTATTGGTTTGAGTTGACACAATTCATTTATGTATATTAAAAATAACGTGGGGCCTAGGACGCTACCCTGCGGTACCCCAAATTTTACAGGTAGCTCAGAGCTTATGTGGTCTTCAATAGCTGTGGACTGAGAGCGGTTAGAGAGATAACTCGCCAATAAGCCCAACTGTTTACCTCGTATGCCAATAGTTTCAAGCTTATGTAGAAGTATGGAAACAGAGACCGTATCAAAAGCCTTTGCTAAGTCTAGGAATATAGCTAAGCATTTCTTCCGATTATCCAGACTAGTTGCAACATAATCAGTTACTGCATGTATTGCGTCAGACGTTGATTTGGCCTGTCGGAAACCGTATTGGTTCTCAGATAATAATTTATTTGATTCCAAGTAAGATATCAACCGGGTATTAATGATCTTTTCCAATATTTTTGAAATTGATGGCAGAAGAGAGATTGGCCTATAATTTGAGATACGGTCTCTATCACCACCCTTATGAATGGGAATAACTACAGATTTTTTAAGGGCATCAGGAAAGACTCCTTTTTCAAAGCAAAGATTAAATAAAAAAGTAAGAGGAGGTGCAAGATGATATTTAAAACGCTTAAGAATTCTATTAGAAATTTTGTCCCAGCCCATAGCACAATTGTTTTTGAGACTTGAAATTTGATTTAGAACTTCATTTACGTCAGTATTAATTAATACGAAAGAATCCAGTCTATCAGAAAAAGAACCGCCAGTAAAATCTACCCCATGTTGCTGATTACCTAAAATATTTTCAGCTAGCGTCTTACCTACATTTACAAAATAACTATTCACTTCGTTCACCGCTTCTTGAGGAGTAGATGCTAACTTTAATAATTGTTTAGGCACTGGTTTTGATTTTGAAGTATTAGATATAGTTTTAATTGCTTGCCATAGTTTTTTACTATCATTTCCCGCATCCGTTAATTGTCGTGTCTCAAAAGCCCTTTTCGTTTTTTTGAGTAGGGAGTTACAAAAATTTCTGTAACGGGTATAAGTAGTCTTAAGTATTTCATTATGAGGAGATTTTTTTAGCTTAAGGTGCAGCCTATCTCTGTTTCTAATGCAGCGAAGAAGACCTGGAGTAATCCACGGCTTAATAATTTTTTTACGTCTTGCTAGGGATAAAGTTTGTGAATTCTTTGAAAAAGCTGTAGCTACAGATTCGATGAAATAATTCATCGAGACGTTGGGGTCTTGGCTAGTGTAAATAGGAGAAAAGTCGATATTGGTTATATCTTTTTGCAGCTGTTCGGAATCGACTTTATGTATATTTATTGTAGCGTAATTACGAATTGGTGTTTTATTTAAAGAAAATAATACCGGTTTGTGATCAGTTACGCTGGCTTGAATAACAATTGTTGTAGCAGGCAAACGAGTCTTTAATAGTACATGATCAAGACAAGTTCCACTTTCGTCACGAGTAACAAAATCGTGACAAGGTAAAAGTGAGTGATACGCAGCCAACGTTAAGTAACGATCTCTTTCACTATGTGGCTTATTTATATTAATAGATATATTAATATCCCCAACTACGGCAACATTATTGAAGTTGTGTAATTTTTGCAAATTATCATCAAGAGAATTAAGGAATAAATCTAAATTATTATATGAAGGAGACCGATACAGCGCTAAGATGGCTGTGTCACCGCCAAATTTCATGAGTAATGCATTTGCGTTTAAAAAATGTGGCTCTTCTATAGTAAATGGTATTTCGTCCCGAATATAAACGACTACACCGTCATTTTGTAAAAGATTATTTTTAGATAAAAAAACTTGAAACCCTTGTAAACTTGGTGTAATATCTGAACCTTTTAAACGACATTCCGTGAGTATAAGTATGTCTACTTTTAATGTTAGTCTAGTGAGTAGTACTTCAAGTTCAGGGAAGTTACAATTAATGCTACGGATGTTTTGTGTCAGTACGGTAAGACAATTAGCGACGGTAGGAAGCTGCTTATAGCAATCTTCCACGCTACATTCATAGGCTAGCGAGACAGAATACGAGTCCAAGTCTTTTGGCAAATCACGGGGAGTATTGAATTTTGTAACTTTTATAATATACGAGACAATAACATAGTGCACAATATAGCAAAAAATATTTCAAGAGACCCTCCTTATCACCCTCGCTTAGATACATAGTAGAAATAAAACAGAAAAAAATAGTATAAATGCAAGAACTACTGAGGTTGTAATATGTTTGTGTATAAGAGTGAAGTGTATAATATAAACTAAAACTTACATTATAATTGTTTGATAAAACTATAAGAAATGAAATAAAAAGACTAATAAACGTGTTTGATATCATTAACAAATTATCACTTTTAGTGGATAGTCATTTATCACATCGCAACTTCTCTAGGTCAGCTTCACACTCAATTTTAATTTGAGGGCAGTTGACACGTGCACGTAAATACACTATTCCTCGGGATGTCCAACAGAAGTCATAGCCATGTTCCTTTTGAAATGCACGAGCTAAGTAAAATAGCTTCTGCGACTTTTGTGTCAAGGTTTCACCAACAAAAACAGGCCTGTTAGGACCCTTGATCTTGAGATGGTCGGTGTTTAACTTTTCGCCCTTTTGTTTTGATTTATTAAAGTTTTTGACTGCTGTAAGTACCCTTTCTTTCACGAGTACAGAGGTGTATTCAATTATGATTGGTGATGAGGAGTCTTTTGTAGGAATTCGGTATACGTCCTTTATATCCGATTCCTTAATGTCCATATAGACAGTCCTTCCCAATTGTTGGGCGAGTAGACTGAGATCCGACTTAGATTCAGGTTTGTCAGTGTTGATTTTCGGAATATTACGCAACTCAATACCTGATGCACGAGACTTACGTTCAAGAGTATAAATTTTCTGTTCTAATAAATTAATATATTTCTTATCCTCTTTTCTTTCTTTTTCAAGAGAGTCAATTCTAGAGAGGAACTCGTCATACTTGTGGGATATAGTTTCAACGGATTTTGTCAGCTCGATGTTCTGCTCTCTAATACAATTGACAGATGTAAGTAGATCGTTAAAACGCCTATTCTGTTCGTCCGAAAAAGTATGGAACATTACTTGGATAGTGGACATAAAATCATTGAAATTATCTTTATCAAACTTTAGCTGTTGTTGTTCCTTTTTATGAGTGGAATTCTTAGCAATCTGTACACTCGACGCGCTATCGAGAATGCCCCCGAGTAAGGGGGAAGGGGGTGGAGTACGTTTAAGCGGCATTATTATATCTTGTGACGTGACCCACGCGTAGAAGTATGTGTGAGCTTGTTATCAAAAATGGTTAGGGCTTACTTGCGTAGGTGAGAGAGGTGGCTATGTGTGTGTGCTGTATGATTTGGCACACCTGTGTTGCACGTGTTCACTGGAATGCACTTCACTATTTATTTCTTGGAAATTAGTTTTAAATGTATTTTTTAAAATGTTTTATTATAATTTAATTTAAATCAAAAGTAAATGTGGACACGTCTGCTCTGTGACGAGGTCCGGGAGGAACTGGTGACATAAAGTGAAATATTCAATTTACACATCATCATCATCATCATCAACAGCCTTTAACAGTCCACTGCTGCACATAGGCCTCTCCTTTGAAATCCTTTACACAATCATGCGGTTTTTATTATTTTATATATTTAGTCCTACGAAAGTGACTACATTGCCTAAAGATAGATGAGAGTAGAATCCAGGAGTCCTACTCCTCATTGCGAGTGCAGACAATACATCATGGTGGCCTTCTGCATCATTGGGCCTTCGGATTTTTGGTTCAGAGCGGGACAGTTGCTATTAATAATATGTGTCGTTACGAAGAGCTTCAACCATTAGCGAGTTGTTTATCCCTCTAAACACATAATGCCCGCAACTCAGCATTATTTACTACGAGGTGTAGTACATATTTTTATTAGGTTTAGAATACATTGGTTTTTAGTACTCAGGTACCTATTGTGATGTCCATTACCTTTTCTAATGTGTATGACCAGTTCTGCAGCCCGTTACTTTGGATTGTATAGGACGACAGTTTGTCGACTTCATTTGCACAAGCTGTTATTTATGTTATAGAATGGGTCGAAGTTCTTCATTCAACAACTTTTGCAAGCAGGGTTTAAGGACCACTTATGTTATTGAAGTTGTTTTTAAAGCGTAATGACTTATGTTCTTGTATTTGTTTGTTTACAATTAGTTTTTAGGGACAACTGAAAACTTTATGTTGATAATTTGGTGAGGTTTATTACTATCTTTAGCCCACGTCTCCGCTCGCGTGTAAGTAGAGTGTTGGTAAAAAGTAGTATATTTTTCCTCAAGAGTGAAAGTACCTCCATGCCAATTGTCAATGATGTTATAGTTTTAGCCGTAAAAGCGTGATAGGTAATATAGTACTAACAGCAACTAACAGTAACTATAGTAAGTACTTTAAGGTATAAAGTTAAAACAATTTAGAAATGAGTAAATAGGGCTGTGAGCATACAAGATACAGGGATCCATATTTTGACTAGTTATGTCATTTTGGCAATTCAAATTACGTTAGTAAACGAAACAACAGTATGTTCTATCCATTCCACATACAAAAACAGCAGATTATCAGCGTACAAGTGAAAGGCACACACACACACTGAAGATGTTGAGTTAAGAGATTATTAGAGGGTTAAGAGAGTTAAGACAGATATTGTTCCTCTTGAGAGATTGGAATGGTTCTCCTCTTATCTTCGGGGGTAACAACAGTGTGTTCGTGCTGATGAGTTATCATCAACTTGGCGCAACCTCTACATTAGCCCGTTTACGAGCACCTTTAGAGGAACAATATATATATATACACTCGGTTCCAAAAATAACGGGTCAGTCACATAAACCCGAACGGGTCAGTCACATAAACCCGAATATCTCCCGAACTACGTATGCCATCCTAATGAAACGAAGACTGTTCAATTGAGAATTTAATTATACAGATAAAAAATAAAATAAAACTTAGTTACACCCACAATATTAATCTTAAATTAAAAAAAAACTAAAGTAATATTTTTCTTAAGATTACATTTTTTTTATGATTGTTTTTTTGCTGTTTTTCATCACTTTCTTCATTTAATACTTTGTGTTGCCTCCACGTGATGAAGCCTCCAGTGATGAAAAACAGCAAAAAAACAATCATAAAAAAAATGTAATCTTAAGAAAAATATGACTACTTTAGTTTTTTTTTAATTTAAGATTAATATTGTGGGTGTAACTAAGTTTTATTTTATTTTTTATCTGTATAATTAAATTCTCAATTGAACAGTCTTCGTTTCATTAGGATGGCATACGTAGTTCGGGAGATATTCGGGTTTATGTGACTGACCCGTTATTTTTGGAACCGGCTATATATAGGCCTATTCTTAGCTTAGAAATTAGGTTTCAGCCTAATATACCACGCTGTTCACACGGTTATGTCCACTGTTGATATAGTTTGTTTAAAGTTTTCCTTTTAAGCGTTATTGTTCCTCTTAGTTGGCTTCTTCAGTCGACTCTGACGATGACTGTTTTAATGTTATTAATTTATTATACTTAAGCACACATTTAATTGTGAGAGTAGGCAATGCAGCATGGTGACCACTATACATACCTACATGGTGCATACGGCATACCATGGCAGCCTGGTCAGTTGTATCTGTATCAAGGAAGCCTCCGTATGCCTCGGGAAGCCGAGAGAATGATGCAAAATGATTGGGCCTCTTATCAAAAAAAGTTTTTAAGCAGATTTGATATTTAGTAATGTTTAAATTAATTAGTTTAAAGTAATTAGTTATGTTTAAATGGAGGTATTATGTTAAAATAATGAATTAAATTGTATTCGTATTGGTGAATTATTTACGATTGAACATAAGTTACATTAACTCACATTACCCGATATAGATTTTCGTAATTATTTATTTTACAAGTAGTTGCAAATAAAATGTTTTATTACAGTTGAAAACACCCTTGTGCATATTTGAAATGAGCAATAATAAGCAGTTAGTTCTTTTAAGAACTTACTGGTCGCGATGTTATGAAGGAAACTGTGGTTACTATGTAAATAATGATTGCTTTCTTTGTTATAGGACTTTAAAGCGGCTGGTGTACTACATAGAAAGATTTTAATGCCTGGCCGCGTAATACCTGCCGAGAGTAAAGTGACACAGTAAGTCTATCTCCTCCAGCGCGTTTTACGTGCGATTAATCGCGCTCTTATGTGTGAGCTTCACAGTACGTAGCCTTCTTATCTCGCCCAAGTAGAAGATATATCTCACATATTACAAACTTGGAGCTATCTAGTTAGCGATGTCTAATAAAACATTTTGTATTTACATTATTAGTCTTATCAGTCGCGAGTCCAAGAATATTTTTAATACTTCAACTGTCTTAAATCATTCAGTAACAAGTGTTTACTTAATACTAAACGCAAGTGATTGATATCGAGTCTCAGGCGTGGACATTTTGCCTAAGGATGATACGCTATAACAAGTTTACGTCCCTTATACGGTGCCGCGTAAATCAGAAACAGAATGGCTATCTATCAACCTCGAATCATCGTTTTGCATTCGCGGTGAATTTTAATTTGAAGCGTCGAATTGGCGCCATTCGTAGGCCGAATATGGGTAATGTTATAAATCTATGTGTGTAGGTGTGGGCGGCACCGGCCGCGCGCCTTAGGGCCGCAGTCGACCCGACCGGTGCCAGTAGAAGTACATATTCTCGTATTCAATTGAGCTCTGTCACATCTAGCGCTTGTGTCGATGGCGGCGTCTGCCTCCCACGCGGGATCCGATGCCTTTTGGAATTTGAAAGGCATTTGTCGCTGCAACGATGCGTGTCCACTCACGTGTTGCACTTGTCCCGGAGACTAAAACACCACGTTTTATTGTGTCGTAAACTTTGACACTATCAAAGTAGTCATATTACAGTTTTTAATTGATATCGTTACTTATAATAGACTAGGAAATTATTCTATAATATGATGGGTATATTTTTACGTTTTAATATGGGTAAATTTATGTAATATGGTGCAATATAATTACACATTTTGTCATGTGATCGGGTCCTATAAAATTAATGTATTGTAAAATTTGAGAAAATTAAATGATATCGGTATTTTATTGGTCCCATATCACCTTTTTAAGAAATGAGGTTCTATTTGATACTTACTTAACGTCCGTCATTTTATACAAAAACATTTTCGTAGTATTGTTTCTGGACTAGTCCGTATTTCTGGTGGTTAGCGATTTTACCTGCTAAGCCAATAGTGGTGGTGAGTTCTATACCGCAAATACGTGTATTGATTATGATTTATTTTGTCTGGGTGTGTAATCTAATATATAATCTAAAAATTGCTATATTAGTTTACAAATAATATCGACTCGAAGCTATTGGCGGCTGAGATTTACATTGTTTTGATTTAAAACGCCATTTGGTTTGTTTTATCGACATTTTCTACTAAATTTTTAGGACTTTGACGCTTTTTAGTGTTTTTACATATTTCAAACGCTAAAATCTTCGTCGTTTGTCAACAAAATCTATTGATTTTGGTTTTGAATTGTCGGCGTTAACATCGCCTACACGTGTGTACCTCGTTTTTGGGGCTGCACCGCATAACACCTGAAAAAATCACAATAAACACTGAAAAAGTTCCTAAAAATCATAAATTTTTAACTTTAAACTATACTTACCTGACCTTCCGAGCCACTCGCTGCCGAGAGCTCGTCATTTTTGACTACATCTACACCCCCGCTGTATACCACCACCGGTTGAACACCCTCCGACTTACCACCGGAGCAGGAACTCAAAATTTATTAAAATTAACGTTTTTCGACATTAATTTGGCAACCCTTTGACTTAAAACTATAAATTGTTTCTTATCGAATCCTCCGAAATGTCTTGACCAATTTCTTTGAAATATTTGTGTATTTGGTAAGTCTGAGAATAGGTCGTAGGCTTTTTATGTACGTATATCCTTAGGTGATAAGGTTGGCCTTCTCCTGATTATTCTTTGGGCAAAATTTTTTTTGGGACCATAAAATATACCACTTTGACTGAGTTTGTATGACATGAACGTCATCATCGCGGTAGCCGCGCGCGGTGCCTGCGCGATAGATATGAAATAAAACAAGCTAAGTAACTATGTACGTAAAATTAATTACGGGTGCTCGGTGTATCGAGATATCGAGAGCATTCAAGTGATTCAAGAGTTCTGCACCATTGCCGGCCGATTCCTACACCCCACTCTGCTGATTTTTATGCAACAGACTAGAAATACTTCCCGCACTAGAAATATTCCTGAACAGTTAACAGAGCAACAAATTGTGGTTGACACAATGAGTAGCCGAGGATCGAACTAAGTGGCAGTGGACTGCGATAGGCTGATGATGATGTTGTTCCATGTGGGGTTTAGTCCCACATCATTCAGCGAAGTGGAAAGCGGCTAAGTGACCTCTTAAACCACTAGGTACGCTATCTGTGTAATACCATATGTGTGTATGTTTGTTATTTAGAAACACGTGTTGACTGTAATATTTTAATATTAATTTATAAAAATATTTAATTATAATAGAAAAAAATGGACTTTTGATACACCTCTGTCTATCCATTAGTTGGAATGGTCCATTGGTTGGTTGGAGTATCCATTCGACTGCCTTGTTGGTCTAGTGGTTAGCGTATGCGGCTGCTGATCAATAGGTCTCGGGTTCGATTACCGGATCGGACCACAAAAATTTGTGTGATCCACAAATATTTATTTCGGAGTCTGGGTGTTTTTACATGTATAATATGTTTTTGCTGTATGTATTTACAAAAAAAAGTATGGTTATGTATTTATATCATTTGTTTAGTACCCATTACACAAGCTCTGCTTAATTTGGGACTAGATGACGTTGTGTGTAAGATGTCCGAAATATTTATTATTTATTTATTATTAGTTGGTAAAAGAGGTTCAGTACCTATGTACATATATTATTGATACCTATATACATATATATATTTACGTGTATAAGTTTTTGTTCTCGAAGATTCGAATAAACAAAGATAAATATCTTAACGCCACCATATCACACGACATATCAGTTTATAAAATGATTTGCTCGAATTTAACTCATAGATTATCTGAATCATTTGTCTAGTCTTTTGTTATTCGGTTGCACCCATCGTCGGCCGTCAACAACATAAATAACCATTGGCGTTTCTAAGATAGTTCGCCCCTGTTATCGGCCTTTGGGACCTCGCATCTGTTTGTCAGTTAAGGATTAAAAAATGCGCCACCCGTACGGTTACTTCTAATCTCAAACTAAAAGATATATCAACATAATGAACGGTCTATACACTTTTAGAGTAAGAGACCTTGATACTTAATAGACCAAAGACTTCAGCGCTTTACGAATACGTCCTCGAAATAATGCATCCGATTGAGCAGTTTACACTATTACACACCTTACAATATTTGCGTCCGTACATGAATCAATGTTTTAGTACAGACAGATTAGCTAGAACAGAGTAATTCCACAGCCTCTCAGGAAATCAAGTAGTAGAGCCAGGCTCATTTCAGCACGAATGGGCCGGCTCGACCGGGGCAGTACTACCCTCATAAAGAAGACCATCCTAAAAACGACAGCATTCTTGGTGTCGTATTTCGCTGGTGAGTGTGAGACCGGAGGCCTAATCATTCTGCACCATTCTTGCGGCTTCAAAAGGCCGGCAGAATGATGCAGAATTATCTAACCAGGCCACCATTGTAGCGGTCACCATGCTACATTGTCTACCCTCACAATGAGGATGGAGGCTCCTACTCCTGGATTCTAGTCATGCTTTCCATCAGGGTCACTATGGTAGGCTTAAATATATTTAAAAAACGATGCTTTGGTTGCTTTTCACCGAGGGCGTGATGTTACTCGTACTGGACCAAAACTAAGGAGACTTTCTGCAATATACTTATGAGTTGAGTTGCAGTTGCAAAGAGCCTCGGTTGTCAGCAGCAGATGACCCATGTACTTGCATGTCACGTAAAATGTAACTTAAAAATATCTAACTAACAATCTATTTGACATTTCGAGTCGAAAAATAATAAATATGTTGTCATAAGAGCTTTATGCTCGAATTGTTACCAAACATTATAAGACGCAAGCACGTAATGATCGCATGCCTCTGCGGTCCCTTCATTTATCACTCCAGTATTTTTACTTGTTTTCAATGTCGACTGTCGACAATCATGTCGTCATTACAAACCCGCCCGTGTACATATCACCCCGTCTATAAATTGTGAACGCCGCCGGTGGTACCGGTCGTCCGTTTAATAGATTTTTACTGCTCGCCTTTTAAGGGCCTTTTATTGTTTTGTCGATTTATTCGCTGTTACCGATTTCTTTTCAACCTATTTTAAGTAAAATTCTATTTTCCGAGCATTGTCTTCATTCGTAACTACCGATAGTTACGAATGAATATATATCGTTTATTTATTTTTCTAATGCTAAGTTAAGTATTGAGTGGGCGATTAATTTTAATCGATTACGTAACAACAGTATTTAAAATGAAAAAAAAAAACAAATGCTACTCAACGAGCACGACTGGATTACATTGAGATCTGCTGAACTCTTTAAATATAACAGGGATTTGCCTATATTTTTATTGTAAAAACTCATGCAGTTGTTACCGGTTGTTGATATTTTTACACCGAATGATAATGATGTCAAAAATGACACCAGATCTAGTCAATGTCAAGAATTTCACGGGTATTAATTTAATTATTTTGATTGTTGAAAAGTAATTTAAGTTTGATGCAATGCATATGATGGCATGAAGGTGATAGTATACTTATACTACCACAGGAAATTTTCAATAATTATGGTCTCTGCATCGGAAAATCGTAATTTGTAAAATGAGAAAAGTGGTCGGCAAATGTTTTATATATAAAAGTAACTTCAATAAACGAGGTTACTCTCAACCCCTTAGATTTTTTATGTGCATGTAACACACTACCTATATCTTCGCTCAAGGTGAACTAATATTCTTATTGAAATATGAAAATATACTTTTAACTGCTACAGCTAATATTACAATTTATTGTGGTTTATGGCCGGCAACGGCCAAAAGCTGGTAAAAGTGTGACCAAATTACAGTCTGCAAAATTTGGATGCTGTATTTATATACTTTGTCCTCGACCTTATCCTCGACTACTAAGACTACAGTTTGTTCAGATACGGTAAAGACTAGGGGTTGATCTGCGTCAATTATTAATTTGTCTGAACTTTAAGTACACGTAGAGTTTTTAAGTACTTTAGAATTTTGCATTAAATTAACGTAAACGTTAGGTTGTACCTAAAAGATAACTAATGAAATTGACAATAGGTTGTGATTTTAAACACGATGCGGTCTTTAAAGTCGTTTCGCCAGTGCCGGTCTAAAGTAGCCACACCTTAAGTAATGATGCGAGCAAGTGATGCGAGACATGATACCAAGCCCACAGGTTAAAGTCATCGCTTGATCCAATATTGATACACGAGATTCTATGTCATGTACACTTGTTAAATCCGCTTGTAAGCTTTTTTCGGCTTTGTTTTTTGTTTGTGATTATATTAGCGCATGATTGATACTTATAACGAGACAATTTAACTATGTATTAAGTCATTTTCTTATTTTTGGTTGAATCGGTCACGCTTGGGAAATCCAAAACATTAGTAATTTGACGATTAATCAACATTTGAAGTGTAAACAAAATAAGTTTTAGTTTGATTTAATAGTCATCACAATGTTGCAATAACAATTAAGTTTTTCATGTAAAGTCGTATGTATGTTACAAAAGGGAGCTTTTAATTTAACGATTGCCCAACAAAGTGAGTACATATTATGTTATCTAACAAGTCGTGAACTGTTTATATTTGTAAAGGTGTAAAAAGTAAAGTCTCAAGTTGACTATTTGTCTAGTTAGAGAGCAGTGTAAATCAGAGTAAGATAGGAGACTTCCGAGCGTGATAACAAACACATAAATATAAGGACCGCCAGCCATTGTCCAAATTTACTGTCACTAACCCATTCTACTAACACTGTGAACGGTTATTTTTCTCTAACAGTCCGAAGATAATGTGTTGTTCAGCGTTGAATTATTGGTGTTTTGATCAAGTACGATACTTTTAATTTTATTGAAGTAATTGCTTTTTTAGTTTTAATAATGACAATGTTTTTACTGTTACAAACAGCATTTTATTTTTGTATTTCTTGTTATGAAAGGGGCTCGTGGCACAGCGGTAACTGCGTATGTTAACACATTACAATGTTAAGCAATCCTAGCCAGATCGGTCTATGGCCTTATATATTATTATTATTATATATATTGAGGCTCCTCCGTGCCTTTAACATTTAACGTCGAGCATTTAAGCCGTTAGTCCTGGTTGCAAAAATAAAACGTAGTAAACGGGGGGCCGCAGCTCTAAAAAGTTCCATAAGTTGTTCCATAGAATTTCTTCTGTCAGTCTTTATTTAGACAGCGCCTCTCTAGCAATTTTAGGCACGGCTCTAGAGCCTTATACGGGAGCGGCAATAGCGTCCGTATGACTGACACTTAAACAGGGGATCGTCATGTTTTGAGAGTGAGATCCTCTCGTATTTCTTTTATCTCATTTCCCGTTTGTTAGCTAGAGTAACAGTACCGGTCTTGCGTTTTGCAGCCCTCCTCCAAAGAGCTCCTGTATCCATTGCGATTGCTGGCCAGTTCTTATCGCTCCTTAATATACAATTATATTTCAGTTAGGTAACACAGTTTGTTTTAACAAGTTTGTGATAAAAAGCATCATCTTCCTAGACTTTGTTCCCAAGTTTATTTAGGGTCAGCTATCAGTTCAACCGGTTTTATCTGAATATCAGTTTTTCCTCGGAGTGACTGGCATCGAACCTCCGCAACCCTGAGGGAGAACTGAAATTCGAAGGTTGAACTAGTTTTCAGTAAGGCCTTCGATAAGGTAGATCACTATCTCCTGAGTCTCAAACTTGAACATTATGGCATTAATGGCTCCTTACTACGATGGATCATTTCTTACTTAAGTAACCGCAGTCAACACGTTACGGTGAAAGGCTTCTCCTCCTTACCTGTTTCTGCCACATCAGGCGTCCCACAAGGTTCACACTTGGGCCCGCTTCTCTTTGTCATGTTTATAAACGATATTGTCAGTCGATTATCCTGCCCCTCTCTTTTGTATGCTGACGATCTCAAAATTTTTATAGATGTCAGAGATCTTACGCAATGTATAGCTCTCCAACGAGATTTAAAAACTATCTCTGACTGGTGTTCCCTCAATAAAATGAGCCTTAATGTGAAAAAATGCTATTATATCTCATTTACAAGAAAGAGAAATGTACGTGATACTAAATATTTCATTGAAGGTCAAACCTTAGAGAGAAAGGATGTTGTTAAGGATCTGGGTGTGCTTTTTGACGAGCAATTGAGCTTCCGTCCTCACTACATGTACATAGTGAGTAGAGCCCGTAAAATTCTGGGATTCGTTATAAGGTCAACAAAAGAGTTTAAAAAACAACTTAGTGTATTGTCTCTTTTCTCCAGTTTTGTTAGAAGCGGCCTTGAATATTGTTGTCCAATCTGGTCCCCGTTCTATAGGGTTCATACAGATGCCATTGAGAGCGTGCAGCGGCGCTGTCTGAGATACGTCACCCGCAAATTTAGTTATGGCAGATCACTGCAGAAATATAGCGACAGATTAGTAAAATTTAATGTGATCTCACTTCAAGCTCGCCGTAAAAGGTATGATCTCCTATGCCTTCACAAAATTATTCACTCTACCATCGATGCGTCTGGTGTACTATCTGCGGTCTCTATTAACACCAGGCACAGGTCACGCTGTCCCAACGCATTTATCATTAAAGTTTATAAGAATAACACTTCTTTCTTTAACCCTATCGTGAGGATGTGCCGTACATACAACGAATTGAACCGAATCGAAGCCTTGGATATATTTAACGGTAGATTTTCCCGGTACAAGAGAGTCGTCACACAATTAATTTCACATTGTTCGTAGTATGTGTTTTTTTTTTTATTTCTGATTAAACTTCTTTTTTTTCATTCTAGTTTTATATAAAAATAGTATTATTTATAGTAATTTTTTTTATGTGTTTTATCTTAACTCATGTCGTGTATGCTAAATTTGGACCACTGTCTAGACTTAAATGTATCAATCAACTAATATGTTAACATGTGCCGGCAGTGATCTGTAAGCGTACCTGTCATAAATAAATAAATAAATAAATATTTGAGGGCACTGACTTCCCAATAACGATTGCCATAGATGTTAATGACAACCGGGACCGACGGCTTAACGTGCTCTCCGAGGCATGGGCGTGAATCACCGCCAAACTTCCAGACTCCGGACTGTAATAAAGCATTTCCTATAAGGAAACCCAACAAAACTTTTTGACCCGACCCGGGATTTGAATCCGAGAACTCTTGATTAGCAGTCGCATACGCTAACCAACGAGGTCGTTTTGAAACATAAAAATATAGTAACAAAATTGTTTTATGTTTACATCATATTACAGTTCATTAATTTACAATTAAAATACACAATCAAAGTGAACACAGAAATTGAAATTAAACAATTCACTTTATTTACAATAATCCGCTCTGCATCGTTCCCGGCGCAAGAGTTCGCATGATACTGGTAGCGTTACATCGCTGGATTGCAATTGACAGCACCAGGAAGGAAATAGAGCGGGAATCACCACCATTTATCCATAATTCGGCGACCAATTTATCGAAATCAGAAAGCTATATAATTCAGCTATTAACTGGGTTGAACGTGAGTATTTTTATTAACGGTATATAATGGTTAAGTGTTAAATATGTAATATATACGAATATCTAAGTGGAAGAGAGAGAGAGAAGTGGAGAGCTGTGTGGTAGACTAAATCGTGCAGTACTGTAAAGTGCCTGTGTGGTTACAGTTACAGGCACAGCTTTCTGTTAAACTGCTGTACCGATTTAAATGTTTGACATGGAAATACTTGGTTCTTGAGCTAGAACATAGGCTAATTTTTACCACGATAACCGACAGCAACCCGGGGCCACCGCCAAAAGCTAGTAATAACATGAATTCTATCGAATGATGAAACAATTGTCGGTTTTCTCTAATCTCCATAATAAGGCTAATAACTTGTCTATTACAACTTACTTGAACGTAATAGCTGATCTAAATATCGACAATGTTACAGAATTCTTTATTATAGTGTACGAATAACGATTTGGATTGGACCACACAGAAGGGGATATAATTGAGACATTCTATCTATTATTATATAGTTGTCCTGTTATTATACCTACGTTTATCAGTCGTTTGAGTTACGAAAGTCAGTTGGATCATACACTGGAGTTAATTAAAAGCTTACGAAACATTGTACATGATTTGATTAGAACGTGCCCTTGTTTAAAATAAGTAATTATATTCTGGTCCGGGCGAGTAATGATGACAAGTTTGATGTATTTGAGCGACATTTTGTAGATTAAACTATACATTATATGATATCGAATAAACAGAGCTATTTTAGATCATTATTTATTTAATAAGACATACGTAATTATTAAACAAAAAAAAACTACGCGAGACAACATCAATGCAAAGAGAAGGAAAACTTGAAACCAACCCTATACCAACCCGTCTGGCCACCGTGGTATAGTAGGCCAAAACCTCCTTTATAAGGAGAGGCCTATGTTCAGCAGTGGACTGTTCAAGGCTGTTGATGATGATGATGATGACGTAATTATTTTGGATTGCTATTTTAAGCATTTTAATCTGTATTACGATTGAGCCTGTACCTATCACTAACTAATGTATCAAACCGTACCTATATTTTTAGTAATACATATGACATGGATAAGTCTGCTTGGATTTCATTATCATTGTCTCAGTAAAATTTCAGTACGGTGACGGATTAAGTTTACGGAGTGTCTCTCACTCTCTCTTTCAAATTTTCTATTGATCGTCATTCAAAACAAATTATTACCTTACAGAGACCATTAAGTGTGTAGTTTTTGTATTCTAAAGTACATGAACTATGATGAATGTAATGCCTTGGCCTCTCATTTTTTGTCTCACAAATAAAACATGACTCACCGTCTAACATTATAATAGAAAATATTTTAGGATCAAAATATCGAATAGCCTTTTACGTAAATCCGCATTAATAGCAATAAAACCGCAACAATGAATATTCGTCATCAACTAAAGATGTGGGAAGTGTTAATTAATTAGCGGGATCATTACTAACTGCGGCGGCGCCAATGACACATAAGGCAGACCACACGTTATCAAATACAGATCAAGCGTTTGCAACTCAAATGGTAAATTACTTGGTGATCACTTTTAATAGAAATATATTACGATTCACGACCTTACCTTACCTCCTCTATTATCGCAATTTGTAACCAGTATGCAAAAAAAGAGCAAATTTCAAATGAGATGAAATGATCTATCAATACTACACTTGTCATTTAATATCCACTTTTCCACCATCTGGTGGTAAAAATCACCAAAATTTTAAGGTAGTAGTAGAGCCACGCTGATTTACCTAAGGGGTACCGGGGTGGTACTATAATTACGAAGAAGGCCAACCTAAAATGACTGTCGTATATCGTTAATAAGTGCGAGACCGGAGACCCAAAGATGCAGAATTATTTTACTCATACTTTCAATCATGCAGAGTAGAGTCACTTTGGAAGGCTCATATATTACTTTAAATACAGGCTCTTGTGAGGCGAAGGTGTTTCCTAATCGCGACTAATACTGAGTGCACCACTAATCTGGAGAGGGTGGGGCTTCCGTACCTACGTAATTCTGGGGTATTCCCGGGTTATATGCAATAGATTTATTTGTGACAAATTTTGTGATGTAGTCGGTACGAGATCGAGTACCTATTCAAAATCACTTCAAAATTTTTGGTTTACCGAAGATTGAATTTTGCTATTATTAAAAAAGAAAGTCTTGGAAATACCTTGCTTGAATATCAATATAAAAATTTTATATGAATATCATTAATCGAGATTGTTTAACCAGCCTAAAACTACTTTAATAGGTTCATACTACTTTGAGGTTTAATCATACATATGTGAGTAACGGGAGTAACGTTTTAATTACTAATTAGCACTCATATCCTAGAAAGCGATGTATTCAGTTTAATTAATAATTCTGTGAAATCCAATGTTTAATATTTACTGGAAACGATATGATTAAAATGTATGACACAATTATGTTTATCATGAGTAAAAATTAACTCTGATTAGGATGAGCAATGCAAGCAATGAACAAAGTAGTAGCGACCTGTATTTTAGGCAAAGTTACGTAGTACAAAGTTAGTAAGTACCATTAATTGCGAGGTTGCCTTACTTATCAAAGAATTAATTATGGGCTTCCCCTCTCTCTCTCCTTGCTGTAAATACGTCTCCTTAACTTGCTGTAAATATGTTATCAATTCGTTGTCAAGTAATTACGTTAATAGCGCCCATTGTACATAGCTTCTGTTAATATTTGACTATACTTTTTTAATTAGTGTACAATAAAGGGTGGTTGCGGACTGTACAAGACCGGAGGGTTGGCTCTTTGGGGGAGGCTTTCGTTCAAGATTGGACGGCAGTAGGCTGAAGAAAAAGTACAAGAAAGCATATTTTGTTCTGTTCTGTTCTATATATTGATGTAGGCCTTACCTAGTTTCTTTTACTTTCTATTTTACCTTTCAGTGTTGTTCTAAAAATGTAATATTTTTTAAATTACTTAACTTGAGAAAGTTAAGTTACAGTTCAATCTAAGTTTTCAAAAAAGTAACACAAAACTGCGGCTATATTACATATAATAAGAGATCAAATTAATCAGTAACAATTCAAAAAGAAAGCTAAATACATACCATATTCACTTTATAGGCTCCTTTACGACAACGCTGTATACTTTTCATTTATATAATTATTTTCAATCTTTATTAATACTATACACATCTATCTACGCTCTATAACAGAAAGCAAGCCGTCTTTTAACTTGTTTGTCAAAGGAAACTAACATGAACATTAAGCCGTAATAATAACTGTGGTTAAGACAAACGATGTTCCGAACAGAAACGGCTCAATATCATGGACATTAAAATTTAATGATCAGTTTGTTTCTATGTTCCAATTTAATCATGGTATTGTTGCGCCGGCGGCACTACGCCTGGACCACAAAGGAGGCTGTGATATCGCTGTATTCTCGGAACTAGTAGATAATCGCGACAATTGTAAAGTTACGAACGTTAAATGATTCACTGTATATAAAGCTTCGTGCACATTAATTGCAGATGTACATACAACGCAGTTTCTGAATTCAATTTGCAAAATAATCTGACAGATTTTCTTTGGATGAAATGTTCTTTGGACTGTTAATATAATAACAGGAAATATGAAAGGTTTCCAAGGAGTATAGAAAAATCGAAACCAAATTAAAGCATGACGTATCAACCGAAAATAGCTAACAAAACTTGTTTGAAAATAGTTTGAAAATTATTGATAAAATTTACGTGATCGTAAGATATCCGGTTAGACAGGAATGGGATATCGTTTTCTTATTTCCTCCAAAATGTGCAATGAATATATCAATAGATAAAATAGTATCGTCTGAGTAGTGTCTGCCACACTACGTTGGTATAAACAAGGCATAATTGGGATAGCTTTTAAGAATACTGAATATTATACTAACGAATACGTAATGTGTGACTCACTCTTGTTATGGAAGTGCGGTATGACTGTTATGAGTACGCGTGTACTTGTAATTTGAGAATATTTCAGTGTTTTAGTGAAGCATTTCAAAATTAGTAACGATGATGATTCATAATACTGTGCACTATGTGTTATATGCTCATATTTTTTTACCATTGAAAATGGTTATCAGATTATTTTCCTGAGAGACGTAAATTAGGCTATATCTTCGAGGATAACGGATTGGGGTCCTAATGATTTCAAAGTTGCAGAATTCTATGAAGACAAATATATTTGTTGGAATATAAAAAATTGCTTACATTTTTTTGGTAATTAAAAAGAAATACTGATAACAGAGGAATTTTGGGGTGTCTTTTTTATTTTACAAAAAATTCTAATGTAAAAATGCTTTGTTTTGTTATCAGATGTGTAATGTTGCCTTGTACTGTGAAAACATGAGATTTATTTAAAGGATTTTTTTTACTTATTGCATAATTATAATGAAGTCAAATATATTGGAATAAAATCGACATATATTTAATATTCTTTAAGAGAATTTTCCGTTCTGTGATATGATGATGACGAATATAATGAAATCAAATATATTGGAATAAAAACGACAAATATTTAATATTCTATAAGAGAATTATCAGTTCTGTAATATAGTTGCATATACATATAAGAGATCGCTTAGGGAAACCACACTTTATTTGTAACGGTGATCGTTTCCGGACCGTTGGCTGTCCCACGAGACGTAAAACTATCTGGTGTATTTTGGGAAACATCCTTTCCTTGCCAAACATTGTTGATTACGTCATACTTATAAATAGATATCACTTTCATCTTGATGTTACAAGGCTCTATGCGTACCTACATGGGATGTTCTAAGTGAAGCGGATAAATAAATGATTGATGAATTGATTCTTGAGGAGTAAATCTTGAACTATTTCTAACTTCAGTTTTACTAATTCTTATTTTAAATTTAAAATATTGCTAACCATAACCATTTTTTAACTAATAATAAATGTTTAGACACAACCATGAAACACACACAAAATAACACCCACGTTGTTTAATAGATAGTAGAGTCACGCTGATTGCAGCACGAATGGGTTGGCTCAACCGGAGCAGTACTTCTCTACACAGAAGACCAACCTAAATTGACAGCATTCGTACGTGACAGCAGTCTTACGATAGCGAATGTGATAGCGGAGGCCCAATAATTCTGAATCATTCTTTTGGCCTCCGGAGGCCGGAAGAATTATGCAAAATATCTCACTAAGCTAGAGTTGCCAACAGTCCTGTTTTCCCAGAACATGTCCTAGCTTTTGAAGTGTCCTGGGATGTCATGAATAGTTTTTAAGGAGCGTCCTGCGTTTGAACTAGTAGCCGGCCCCAAATAAACTTGGGAATAAAGGCTAGGAAGATGAAGATGATGAATCACTTAAGTTTCATTTCACCTATATTCTCTACATATTAATTTAACTATTGCAAACTCTATTGTTGCGTCCTGTTTTTAATGTGAATTGTTCTGGTATTTACAACTTCAAATTTGGTTTTCTTAATTTGGGGATGACAACCCTACACTAAGCCGCCATGGTATGGGTCATTATGCTTCATTGTATAAACCCACAATGATTCTCCGTACTCCTGGATTCTACGCATTCAGGCAGAGTAAAGTAATTTTGTTAGACATAAATGTAAAAAAAAAGAAATGAAATAAGATAAATCTAATACGGAAAGTTATGAAACTATCCTTGGGCTGGATTTGGCTTTTCGTCTGGTTGATCAAATAAATATTTATTTCAGTAGAATTTATTATAAATAAGTTTCCATAAATCTCTCTTCAGTGAATTTTAGTGTTGTATAGATAAGTATAAGTTATTTCACTAATCACATCTCTGGTACTCGTTTCGTGTAGAATACAAACATAATACGTTATTGTGGCAAAGCTCAGCAATAAACTTTGTTTGTGTACTCATAGTTAGTGTAAGTTATTATCGAAAGCAGCGAATATACTTAGGGTTTTGGCAAAGTCAAAACCAAATATTTATTGTACGTTGACTACTTTATTGTCATTTTCTCATATAGAGAATTTTAGTTGTGAAGAAATACCTACTGTTCTGTACTTTTTTGGATTCGATATTAGGAAAGCATGAACGATTAGAATAAATTCCGTCTTGTTTGTATTTTTATTCTGTATTTATGTACCTTTTTTATTCTTATTTTACAGATACACATTTAAAACATCTATAAAATAAGTATTTGACCCACGCGTCTTTATCTGCGTCTCTTTTTAATCATGCTCAACTGCTATTGGTCTAATCAAGAACTATTCTATCTTAATTTTACAATGTTATTTGAAAATCGGTTAGATAGTTACGGAGTTCATCGTAAGCAACAACGTAACATGAGAATTATGTATTAATAGATATGATCATAAATATATAACAATAGCTTTTGCCCGCGGCTCCGCTCGCGTGTAGGTTATCGCGGTAAATAGGAGCCTATGTGTTACTCTGATATATAAGCAATATTATTGTGAAGTTTTATCAAAATCCATTCTGTAGTTTTAGCGTGAAATAGCCACATACAACATACATACATACTCAAAAACTTTCGCGTTTATAATATTTGTAAGATTATAAATATAAATATCAAGAAAACCTTACAATTAAATAATTATAAGTTACGAAGATTGTGATTTAAAAAATATTTTAAGAGAAGATATTCTTGTATTGTCAAAGATTTATTTTAATAAAACTAATGTACAAAACACGTTGACGTCAAGTACGACATTTCGTTAAGTCCTTTAAGTACGTAGACGGTTTCAAAGATTCAAGGTTACTCCTGAAACTTTCCCGACGCAAACATTTCAAGCAAACGTCGTGTCTCGGTTTTTGTGTTCATTGAATGACATTGCTTTTAACAATCACTCTGTGGGGATTTTTGTATTTCTCAAGGGTTGTCAACTGAAATCAAATAACAACTAATAAGTTTAAGAATTATGATTACTATATTTTTTCAGAATAATAGTTAGTTTCCATTGCCATGTTTGCTTCAAAAATATGGAACAAGATAAAATAATATCATCAATATAGATAGTTAATGAACGTATTGAGTTGTAAGGATTTATGGACAACTTTTGACTTCTATTGAACTTGTTCGCGACCATCGGGCTACTCACGCAATTGTTAGCTTTGTTGTTATTATATCAATGCCCATTTTGTTCTATTCACTTCTATTTTTATTGTTCACAATTTCGTGCAAAAGAATGTCGCAATAAAAATGTTCCTAATATTCTTAAGAATTCTTTAGAAATCTCCATATACTTAGTAGAAATTACAGGACATCACAAGCACATTAAATTTAATTAAATATACACGTTATATGGCTATAAAATTAATAAAAAAAACGTATTTACACGAGAATTTGTTCATAAATATAGTCTTTTTGTATGATATATTTATATGATAATAAAAGATATGAGACATGTAAAATGTGTTCAAAAATAGTACATGATTATACGTTTCTGAAAGTCTTACGTTCGAGTTGGATCGTATCCAAACTTAGAAGACTGATGATAACCCTACATTTCGAAATCTGGATAATTGTTTGTGGTGTTATAACTCTACTTGGCGATGGCGATCGTAAAGTTTTGACATTGTTTGCCATAAATGTATAGAGGAATCTGCCATAACAATAAAATATCATTACTTAATCCAACCACAATGAAAGAATTATATGTTAATATGGAAGTTTATGCATATTCTATACTTGCAAATAGAGGTGATAATTACTGTGAAAAATGATTTCGATACCAGCATTAACGTAAAATATTGTTCTTGATTATATTATAACGATAGTACCTACTTATAGTTAGGTATAGGATTATTAGCAA
Organism: Phragmatobia fuliginosa; assembly: GCA_932526445.1. NCBI lineage: Eukaryota > Metazoa > Arthropoda > Insecta > Lepidoptera > Erebidae > Phragmatobia > Phragmatobia fuliginosa. The sequence continues at coordinate 14,331,779 of OW052070.1, read as the reverse complement.
ACAGATGAATGTAATATGTTTTAAAATGCGTGTAAAGGAATATTAATTTAATTAGAGGTCATAAGGTGAAAACAAATATAGGATGTATCAAAGAATCGATTTGGTTTATTTTACAGAAAACCTAATGCATCATTTGCCGCTAAAGCTACACAGTTTTGTACTTTCATCTACGATGCATATAACATTAAACTGTCAATATAATCGACTCTAAATTATTATTCCAATCTCTTTATAAACTTTGCTTTTAAGTTCTCAGAAACGATTTTATAGTCGTTTGGAGTACATTGATATTCATAGCCATTAAATAATTTCTTAGTAACTTTAACTAATATAACGTACAGTGGTGTTACAATGTGAGCAGTACTATACACATTAGTTTTAAACCTTTTTTTGTACTTTTTTTAGTGTAGCTCTTTAATTCCCATGTTTAAGTGAATTTTATGTATATATAAATGAGTCCATAAAAATTACTCTGTATTCCAATATATCTTAGGAAAAATCCTCTATATATCTTCCTAGCCTTATTCCCAAGTTTATTTGGGGTCGGCTACTAGTTCAACCGGTTTTACCTGAATTTCAGTTTTTCCACGGAGCGACTGGCATCGGACCTCCGCAACCCTAAGGGAGAACTGAAATTCGAAGATTGAACTAGTTGTCAGTATATTTGAGGGCACTGACTTCCCAATAACGATTGCCATAGATATTCATGACAACCGGGACCGACGGCTTTACGTGCTCTCCGAGGCACGGGCGTGAATATCACCGCCAAACTTCCAAACTCCGGGCAGCTATTAGGAATTTCCTAAGAAAATCCCAAAAACACTTTTTGGCCCGACCCGGGATTAAAATCCTCTATATATATATATATAACGTAAATGGCTACTTCATTTCATGGAGTGAAACAGATTCTTCCAGTAGTCTTCACAAAAAGATTATATATATAGAAAATATACGACTTTTCGCTCAAAAGCGGAATAGTCAAGTCCACGGTGGTCATGGTGGTTATATATAATACTAACTGAATCCCGCGGTGTTACCCGCGATTATTAAAATTGTGACTATAATTTGAGATTTAAACTATCCTATCTCTCAAGTTAGATCGAACTGCACATGGTGTGCGAATTTTATTATAATCGGTTAAGTGGTTTAGAAGTCCATTGAGGACAAACATTGTGACACGAGATTTATATATATTAAGATAATGTATATAGATAAAGGGAGACAAAAGGAGAGTCAAGCCGAGTCTGTGCCAAACTACGACTACTATTTATACATTTAATAACCACTCTAATATTTATATCTATATCGCAATGTTTTGAAATCGCAATTTTAAATTCTTTAGCAATTTTAAGCTTTCTTATCGAAGAGAAACGGTTTCGAGAGAAAGCTCTTTCGAAACCGTTTGTAAAAATAACACTTATTTTGGTTTTAAGTTTAGTTTGTTTAAATTTTTCTTTTACTATTCCATTCCTGTCTGCTGATGAAGGAACTTTATCTTTATTTAACTTCGACAGCATACCGCCGATTGTAATGTCGTGCAGTTTGCAGGCTGTAAACACACCACACACCTGTCGACGCGAACGAAACAGCTTTAGCATAAATTATATTCTAACTATACACAACACTAAAGCTTCATTAAGTTTATGTTAAATCATTAAAACAGTTTTGATAGTCTCACTCCTCACATCTTTATTTTGCATGTAATAACTTTGTAACATTATTGATGGCCAACACGGCCTTACGTACATTATGCTCATATGAATCTCTCAATGATTTTACCATTTAGAGCAAAACCCCAATTTAAAATACAGATTGTGTGGTTACTTTATGACTCACCGGATGCATATTTTCTGCTTGTATTTAATCCACGTCTGAACTTTGGCCCGATGTTTTTCAACGCGGTTCTTATAAGGACGCACTGGATCGCATGGGAACCTCCTTAGTCCTTATCTCGCGTTGTATCAAAATGTCGCCTATTATCTCTGTTTCGGCCACTTTCGGTGCTTGTTGGGTACCGACACGTAACGACATGCATGTACGCCTCTACTGTGATGGATGCGATCACGTCGCGTATGTGAGGTCCGCTCTCTTTTGAAAACATGTCACTTGATTACCTGATAGAGTTACCTATACTTGAATTAAATGAAGCTGTTTGATTGCCTTTACTAAAATAATTCCGGTTTTTTTTTGGTCATTAAGTAACAATGAAAATACACTGAGAACAAGTTTAAGAATGTTGAGTTGTAATAAATGTCGATATTAATTCGCAATAAAATTATTGTACAGTTTATACGCATATTTTATGATCGTATGTCGTCAAACTCGTGTAATGGTCTTGTAAATTTGACATTTAATGGACTACAAAATTTTAAAGCTCATGATCTTTTTCATTAAAACAGCGGCTTATCGATTATGTTGAACTTTATATTTATGGCGGACAGGTAGTTTTTAGATATCGGCAAGAGATTAATCAACGTAATCCGTGAGATTAACATGATATATCAATATAAATTCTATGCATTTTAGTCATACTTGATTATGTTCGAGCATTGGCAATATTGCGAAACTGTGAAATATACTACAAATGAAACAAGTGAAATAACACAAGTCGATGTGTCATCTTCACGAATGCTATCGTTTAAAGCATTCGGAGGGACGACGGTAATAATTGCGGCAATGCCTCCTGGTAGTTACATAAATTTTCCAACAACGCAGGGTACGACAGTGGCACCGCAGCCGGTGTGCCATGAAAAATACCCGGATTATATCTCGGGAGCGATCTCTCGAACAGATAACGCCGCTAGATATAAATTATCTCACAAACGCAAGATGCTACTAATATTAAATAAGAAAGCATGTAATTCACGTTACTTCGATCTGCCGCTCGAGTAATAAAATATACAATTTTGACAGTTCTTAAATAATGACGTCCGTATTGGTCAGGAAATGCTTAGAAAGTTTATAAGTTGTTACAATGTACACTGAAGTCGCTCACAATTATGTCGACCTTGCTTGCATATGATTAATTGACACCATATGTAGAACTTTTGGTGTTTGATTTTTTTACCACAAAAATATACCAGTCTCACAATGGAAGGACAGTTTTCGTGTAATGTAGATCTTAAGTTCTACCTGCCTCAATCATGAGAGAAACAAATACAATATGGATCTTTTTAATGCGTTTCTTATTCAAAGTGTTTATAATAATGAATTTAAAACGATGTTAAAAGACCTATCGAATACTAAATACACAAACCAAATTACTCATAATTGTGACGATGAGATGTGTTATGTATTCCAAATGTAAGAGAATCATCCTAGAAAACGTAAGGAAAGACCTTGAAAAACGTTATGAATTTGTTGAATCGTGACATTCGTGACCAAATGTATAATTAAAATGTTTACTCTTTGGCGCCATACGTCCACGTCGCGCTTGGTTTCATTTGCAAACTATAATGTATTAATCTTTAATTTTCATAGAATCCTCTCGTTTACTTACCTCCAAATGGTTTAATTCTATTTAATTGGCGGAATTTTAAATATTTCCTTCCTTCTCATGTGCAATTATTATTTGTACTCTATATTTTCCTTTTTGTTTAACCTTAATTATGGTTATTTAATATTTCTTTGAAGCTTACCTTCGACTCGACGACGCCACTCTTTAAAATTTCATTTTCATACTACATAAATAAACAGCTCGTTTGCATCATTTTAGATGCTAATATTGGCCATAATAAAAAACTAAACTGTAAATTTCTTTTGAAAATATGCCGTTGCCGCATTGCTGTCAGCCCCCATGTCGTTTAAAGGCTATCTCTGCATTGATTTGAATAAAGTTGCCTCTAGTAAAAAGTGGTTGCATTTTTGCATGACAAGGCTTAATCATCGCAACCCTAAATTTATCTTTGAGAATATCAAAACATTTTAGCGACATTATTTTTTATATAGATAAGTTGAAATATCAACACTTTGAGATGGGACCACCCTCCAAAGGTATTTGAGAAAACATTCCTACAAATCTCGTTGGGGTTTGCCGGCGCCCCTCGTAACAAATATTAAAGATATTTGTTATGATGAAAACAAACATATTTCACAAAATAGCCTGAGCTAGCGATCGGCAGAAACGCCTTGTAATTCTGAGACGCCCACTGATCATGCGGTTTTAGGTGTAAAAAAATCGATTAAAGTATGGCGACACGCTGCGATCGATACATAATAATATTTCATCTTACTTTTGACGTGTGCCGTAGATTCCAAATTTTTGTGAAATTCAATTTAATGTTTTATAGCGGAATAACTATTGATTGGTATCACTTTACATCGTCTTTAGCTTTTTATGGATAGTTTATAACGTTACAAATTACTATAAACAAAAATGAAATGTAAGCTATTTTCTGGACATTTCATTTGCTTAATTTGCTTGGTTGAAATATCAACCAAGCTGTTTCTTTTGTTGTTTTTTTGTTGAATATACATAATATGCAAAATATTAACAACGTGTTGTTTTGGTTACTGACCAGTTTTGTTTATTTCCAGATTTATGGACACCATTGACGAATTCCTTGGAAAAGATGACGGTGAGTCAAAATATTGTATGCACTGCTTGTTAGCATGCTTTATGAATTTGACTTTGAATATGTCTGTAGTTAATCCACGGTAGTTGTGTACTAACTTAAATGAGGTTGTGGATTTTTTTTAGGAGTACGAAGATAAAGTTCGATTTAGATGAACGAAGTAAGATCCTAACGTCCGTACGATCCGTTTTACATTCACGATTGATTATACGATATTCATTGTATCCGAGCATATAGAAGTTATATATTATTATATGGGTATTTAACTTATTTACTTGTAATCACGTATCTTATGCTGTGTTCTGGCAACTTATGAAGTTGCCAGAACTACACACTTAGTGTGGGTGAAAACTTTGTTAGGTTTTAACGCACGCCCATTGCTTAATTGTATTTAATGTATTGTAATTGTATGCTTCACGAGTCCACCCTAAAGGATCCAACGTTGTACTGAACTCTTTACAGTTACTAATCGCCATTATATTCAAAGATCTCTTCGAATAAAATATATGACTATATTTGAATATACTCTTAAGAATTAATGTTGTAAACAAAGTAATGAAATATGTATTATCGAAAGTAACCGTGCTTTGCCATTGCGGTCGCTTTAGTTTGTCATTCCGGGTAGTAAAATATATACATATATTTAAGATAAACATTTTGCAAATAATGCGATTTATATGACTGTAATAGATGATATCCATATTTCATACTAATATTATAAATTCGAAGGTAAGTCTACCTGTTTGTCTATTCTGTTACGCTTTTATAGAAACTCAACAGCTGCACTGATTTTATAGAAATTTGGTACAGGGATATTATAATTACTAAGGAAGGACAAGGCCATTTCTTACCGCGATACCTGACGTACAAGAGGTTGTGGGCCAAAGCTAGCAATACCATAATACAAATATATTATTTCAATGTATTATTGTTAGTATGTCCGACGACCTAGTGAAAGTTGCAGTAAATCTTTGACTGGATGCAGCTTAGGACGGGTTCTGAAGGCCTTTTTTAGTAGTGGACATCTTTCGGCTGTGTTGATGTTAATTAATTACTAGATGGCTAATTTGTAAATAGTTTTTTGTTTTTTCTCAATCGAGGTACCACTTTTCAGTAATACTTTCCAGTTGGTCCCAAAAGCATAGGTACATATAATTATAATAGGATACTGAAAAATTCAAACCACTCACCAAATATATCGGTAAAGTTGCTCTCGGAAAGTATCATTTGGTGATATAGAAGTAGTCAGAAATACTCAGAAGCCCACCGTCCCGGTGGTACTCAGTAACTAGTAAGACTTAATATTTACTAGGCTGTCTTAGTGTGTGTCCACGTTCCCATCGAGGATGGTGGCCACACTCTTGGATTCTACTTATGCTTTTCATCAGGAGTTAAAGTAACGTAGAAAACAATATTTCTCATTAACTATGTTATGATTTAAACCTATAAAAGAAAAAAAAACTGACGAACTGATCGATCAACGCAAAACCGAAACCGCTATGTTTCAAGCAAAACGTTCCTTATGTTATGTAAATGTGGGTTGATAATATGTCTGATGTCGACCATGACATGACGTGACGTAGGTTAAGCATTAAACCAAGAGAGATAAGTTATAAAAATAACAGTTACTATAAAACCTTAGCGCTACGTTTGATTAATACAGTTTTATCAACATGTATTTTATACTGATTGAGATTTTTTACCTAAGTGTGTTTGATTTCTAATTTAAATAAAATATTTGCCTAATCTCACTGCTTAGCTAATGCAGCCCAAAAAATAATACCGTTTGCCTATAATAGGTACGTATAATAAATACGTCTAGGTTATGCGCCTTACTGATTTAAAAATAGTTCTTAAAATTTAAATACTTAGGTGAGAGGTCTTTCACTATTTTAGTTAAAAATTTATTGCATTTTAATGTGCATCAATAGTCTGTTACGTCAGAATGTCGACGTAGCCTTATCAGTGACGTTCGACACAACATACGATTTCAATTAAAGACCGCTACGAATTTAACCAGCATGTATTACGTCTTAGCTTTCAAAGATCCCGGATTCCCTTTTCACTTGACTCTATTTAGTCATTTTAGTACGGCAAGAAAGCATGATGAGAGCTCAAGATATAATGGTTTAATAATAATTCATAGGGACTCAAAACTATTGATTTCATTCCGTCCAAGTTTATCGGCAGCTACACTTTTAATTACAGTGACACAAATCGTAGTTATCGACAGACTTCTCACGGTGCCGGACTCAATATTTCTAATGTTCATTAAAATCTAATTACGAATGGGCGCCCTTGTTTGTCTTGATCACAAAAACTAGCTTTTATTAGATTACGTGGGCAGTTTCAATTAATTGTAACCATTCTAGTATCTGTCGGCGTTTTCATTGGTAATGGCCAGTTATCGGTGTCGCTAAGTAGATTGAGTGAGATGTATATTATACTGGTTTGTTGTGTCACTGGCGCCAGATTCTTCAAGACTCACACATGAAATGTGTGGTTTCATCTAGCTTTAATAGCAATAAAATGTTTTTAACTAAACAAAACATGTCTTAAAATTTTGCAATGAAGTTTGTTGTAACAATACAAGTAGTAGTAGTAGTATAACGACTTGCGCGAATGGTTGAATTTCGCATCGTCCTAATGCGACCATATTCATATTTCACTCGTGTTATCTGAGGTGGAATCGCGCTCGCGTTCTGATTTACACGATATCGCACGCACAAGTATTTGTTACATTGCTACTGTTCGTGCATCGTGGGGTGGTCGGCTTCCTCCTTGAAGAAATAACATACATTTGTTCATAAAACTATTTATTCATTTTATCACACTATTCGAGAAAAATATATGCTGAAGTTGTATATATTTTCACGTCTGTAATTAATACTTTGACTGCAATTTATAAGTAGAATTTTATTTGTTAGTAAATAATATTATTGTCAAAATATACATTTTTATACACAACAAGACTGCCTCGTTGGTCTAGTGGTTAGCGTATGCGGCTGCTGATCAAGAGGTCTCGGGTTCGATTCCCGTGTCGGAACAAATACTATTTGTGTGATTCACAAATATTTGTTTTGGAGTCTGGGTGTTTTCTATGTATGATATGTATGTATTTACAAAAAAAAAGTATGTTTATGTATTTATATCAGTTGTCTAGTACCCATAACACAAGCTCTGCTTAGCTTGGGACTAGATGATGTTGTGTGTCAGATGTCCAAAATATTTATTTATTTATTTATTATTTATTTAACAATTTAGAATATATATTATACAAGTGATACGTATATTACATTTCATTATATGTACTTAGTAAGTAGATTATTAAAGTAAAATTCTATAAGTCAAATATGCACAGTTTATCGAATTGGATTCGAATTAAAACTGAGTTTTATCATCATTGTAGATATTGTATTATAAATATTTTGGACTAACCGGCTGGTAGGTAAGGCGAACGTGAAATATAAAATTATCTTTATTATGAATGTTTGAATTTGTTATGCGACTTGTTTGAATAAATGTTGACGGTCCAGTTCTTTTAATTAATAAATTGGTTTTTTTTATGGAGAGTTATAGCAACTCTCACGTTTCACTACAAATTCAAATCGCTAGGTGTTCGGGGTTCAATATACCAGAAAGGATAAGTTTGGGGTAACGGGGATACTTTTTGTGATACACAAATTGTTTTTGGGCCTGGGTGAAGACACAGAACAACAACTGCGTCCTTTTCATGTATGTCTGCAAAATCCCCTGACATACAGGATTTATATTCCTAGTAAGGGAGTTTCTTAAAAAAGTCGTTACTGAAATTAGTAGTTAATATTTACAGAGAGAAAGGTGATGACGAATGACTAAATGTGTAGTTTTGCTTTCGATGTGTTCGATAATGTTGTTATTATTCTATTCAAGTCTCAGCTTTCGTTCTCAGAACTAATTTTCGTTAGCAATTTTTTCTTAGGCATCCAGACTAATATTATGAACATGAAAGTAACTCTATCTCAAGAAAGAAAGAAGAAAGAAAGCGTAACACCGAAGCGAAATCGCTGAACCGATTTGCAAAAGTTTCGGTGTAAAGAAAGATTGGAGCTTCGAGACGAACCATAGATTTTTTGTCGCAATAACCTACATACACGAGGGACATAAAGAGCTGTCAACAAAACCTATTTATAAATAAGATACACTCACCAAATAAATTTTCCTTTTATATTATTAAGATGGCGATTTATAAAAACTTTAAGATTTGCCGAAACTTGTTTCTCAAGTTTTCTGATATCGCAGCGTTTCAAGCAGTTTATTTCCTTCTAATAAGACAGTTGCAGACTAAGTTGCAGTTTTGGTACTAAACTAGTTTTACTCATTTTGACAAATGTTGCTGATGAATCTGTTAGTCTGTATATTTGTGCAGCGATAACTACTTCAACAGTGTTTTCTTATTCTGTAAATTGCATGTGTGTGTTTTTTCTTTGCGATCTTTAGATATATGTATTGCGGTGTATGCATTGTTTCGTTAGCTCTCTGTTTTGTGTTGTTTGTGGTTTGTCTTAACAGAAGCAATTTATTTCCAGTACTTTTGCATTATATAAGAAATCTTCTCATATAGTTAGTATCTATTGTCTCAGTTTTATTATCAGTAAGTCCGTCTGTGCTGCAACTTATATAGTGTTTTCTCTAAAGACTTTGACGTTTAAAATCTGATTATCGTTTACCCAACTATTTCCTGTCAGTAGGCATGTCCGCGCAACAGAAATCTTCGCAAAAACACAGTAAATTATAATAGGTCTTTACCTATGAAATTGCCGTTTTGTATGCAATAAGTGAAAGTACTTATTTTTTTAAACTTTTTTATTTCTGTTATTCGAAGTAATCACCCATGCAATCGACGCATCTTTGCCAACGCATTGGCAGTTTATTGATGCCCTTCATCAGCAAGAAAATCAGCTGGACGTGAGGCAACAAACTCTTCAAAGGCATTTTGTACTGCCTTTCGGGAATTGAATTTTTTACCCACTAAAAAGATGTCTAAATTTTGGAAAAAGTGATAATAGTAGGTAGGTGCAATGTCTGGTGAGAATGGCGGATGAGGGAGAGCTTCCATCCCCAGCTCTTGCAGCTTGGAGACTGTCTGTTGCGCAGTATGGGGTCGCGCGTTGTCGTGAAGGAGCAGTGGGGACGACCGATTGACCAAAGCTGGTTGCAGATGTGCAACCTTCTCCATCATTCTCTCCAGTTCTTCACAGAACACATCTGCATTAATTCTCATGCCGTTTTGTAAAAAGCTGTGGTGAATCACACCCGCACTAGACCACCAAACATTTTTGGTTTGGTCATTTTTGGTTTAGGGCATTGCTTTGGTGCTGAACCAGGGTCTAACCAACTTGCTGAGCGCTTTCGATTGTCGAACAGAATCCATTTTTCGTCGCACGCAATAATTCGTTTCAAAAATCCTTCATTTCTTTGCCTGTTGAGCAGCGCAAGGCAGGTCTCGACGCGTACGTTGCGCTGGCGATCGTTAAGGTCGTGGGGCACCCATCTATCAAGCTTTTTACCTTGCCAATTTGTCGCAAATGGATCAACATTGTTTTGATGTTTACATCAAAAGCTGCTGCTAGCTCAGCTGTAGATTGAGCTTCGTCAGCTTCTACAATCGCCTTTAATTCATTATGTTAACCAAAGTCTCCGGACGACCACGAGCCAAAATGTATAGAACGGAACCGGGAAAACCAATAACGGGTTGTGCGGTAAACGTTTTTGATGTTACGTGCCATTTGTGTCGCGTTGGTGCCACGACGGAACTCATATTCCATAATTACACGAATTTTTAAAGTATCCATTATGACGAAAAATGTTCAAATGTAATGAAAATACAACGCTAATCAAAAAACAAAAGAATGAGTTTGTAAATAGAATGTCATGGTTTTAAAACAAAATTAATTTGAATTTAGAATACAGAGCCGTTACAAACTTTTTTTATTTGAAATGACCAGTACTGAAGAAAGGCAATTTCATAGGTAAAGATCTAATATAATAACTTTTACTACTGTCTACGAGACTCGGGGAAATTGTCTATTATGGTTTAAGGCTCTATTGGTATTTCAAGTTTATATTATTTTCAGTAACTTTAATTACTTATTTTAAATATGAAATGAAACTAGATTTAATTAGCGACTATTTATTTGGAATATCGGGTATTTTCTCGGTCATGTTCAATAAAAATACCAAGTGAAAGAATGTGGAGTCATTGCAACAATTAATATTCTTAAATACCTAATCAGTCATCTGATCATCACATCACTGCCCACGCGTGGCGCCGCACTATGTGGCAACACGCAACAAGTTCTTGAGATAGGGCTGTCGAGATAAGCTTACGACGCTAGCGATTTCATGAACTGAATGTATTATACAAAATTGTATTTAAAATTTTTGATTATGAGCTTTTCTTATAAGACTACAAGCGGCGTAGAAATACGCTCTTGGCGCTTTAAAACTCCATATTTGTAAACTGTTATCATAATTGTTATCATAAAAAAGTATCAATACTTAATAAGCCATTTACTGTCCAAAAAGCTGTTTATGTCAAAGGTATCGTAATGAAAAATAGCTTTAATAGTATCCCGCGGCGCGATTTAGTTTGTTTTATAACACTAATAGTGCATTTTGACATAAGTTTATTTGCTTATTAAGACTTAATTGGCCATTTATTACTCAGTGAGTATATGTACCACAATTATCCAAACCGTATGACTAATTGTATAACTTGATAGAACGATACCTAGGTCGTGATGGTTACACTACAAATAGTATGCATGCGTGTGGTAAAATCCTAATAAGCCGATTACGATGTAAGGGGGTCGAGACTCGAGCGTAGGCGAACTATCGCGTATCAATATCAAGCCGTTTCGTTTACAATCATAATGCATAGATTGTTGACAATCAATCTGCAATGCAATGCGCAAGTCTAACGTATATGAGACAAACCGTTTCTGTCATTGTGTGACCTAAGCTGTTTAAATAGTTTTAAGAGTAAGTTATTATTGTGAACTTAACTGTACAAACATCTTGTGAACATAATAATAAATAAATATTGTAAAATTGATCGTATTCTTTTTAAATTTCATGTCAAACACTTTCGGCTAACACAAGAGAAGGCCAATTTTACGTGTAACCTTAATATAATCCATCTACGAGTATATGAAAAGTCAAGGTTCGAACCAAGTGACGTACAATTGGAGAAGCCTATGTCTAGCAGTCGACTAGGCTAATGAAGATAATGATAATGATGAAATGTAATCTCCTCTGTCTCTTCTCATGGGAAAAAGAATATTTGCTATGAGTGGACGAACTTAATTATATAATGTTCTCAAGTATTACTTCGAACTGTTCAAATGATTATAAGCAGGTTGATGCAACCCTTTTTAGGGTTCCGTAGCCAAATGGCAAAAAACGGAACCCTTATAGATTCGTCAAGTCTGTCTGTCTGTCTGTCTGTCCGTCCGTATGTCACAGCCAATTATTTCCGAAACTATAAGAGCTATACTGTTGAAATTTGATCAGGCGATGTATTCTGTAAACCGCATTAAGATTTTTATATAAAAATAGAAAAATAACAATACATTTTGTGGGTTCCCATACTTGGAACTGAAACTCAAAATTTTTTTTTTCATCAAACCTATACGTGTGGGGTATCTATGGACAGGTGTTCAAAAATGATGTTGAGGTTTCTAATATCATTTTTTTCTAAACTGAATAGTTTGCGCGAGAGACACTTCCAAAGTGGAAAAATGTGTGTCCCCCCCCCTCTAACTTCTAAAACAAGAGAGTGATAAAACTAAAAAAAATATATGTTGTACATTACTATGTAAACTACCAACAAAAATTGGTTTGAACGAGATCTAGTTAGTAGTTTTTTTTTAATACGTCATAAATCGTAACAAGCAATTTACCTTTCATCCAATCAATACACTAGTATAAAAACATCGATGAAAGTTACAACGAACTACAAGAACTTTTATATGATGTTACTTGCTGATACGGAACCCTTCATGGGCGAGTCCGACTCGCACTTGGCCGCTTTTTCTGGTGTTAAATCGACAAGCATTTGTCACCCACATTTAAATTTTAATATGAATTTGAATACTGGTTTTGATTCCTACTAAAAAATAATAATGATATTCATCAATGTTACGTTATTATAATGATGTAACAAGTAACGCCTTCTTTTGATACCTTTTGTCTGTTTGTTTGAGTTCAGTGCGGAGATATGGTTGTAGTTTATTTTCTATTAAGTTTATTATATTAGAAGCTCAGTACCCGCTTTTTATGCTAATTGACTTACTAGTTGTAATATGTATTGGGATATTGGTTTATTGTATCGTTATGGATTAGCATAAGAATAGGACCAAAGTGACGTAATAGATAAATTATCATTTTAAATGTGGTTGAACACTGCCTGCAAATGCTCATTTTGTGTAATATCTTTAAAATAAGGGCTCTAGAAAGCGCCACCTAGACTATTAGAGTATGCGACTAGCAATGAAATGGACGAACGTTTGTCATGAACATCTATGGCAATCGTTATTGGGAGGTCAGTGCCCATAAATATACTGCCAACTAGTTCAATCTTCGAAGTCAGTTCACCCTCAGGGTTGCAGAGGTCCCATATAAATCTATTGAATAATAAAAAAATAAGAACATTTATTCTTACTTGTGAAGAGGTTAATTGCAAATATTGCAACAATCACTCAACTCGCAATTATCATTTTCATTGTTTGTTTCTGTAATTGAAAACATGTACACATATTAATTAAGTTGTTGGCAAAGCGCACCTTGATGGATTGTTTTAAATGAATATCTTTTTGTCTGTTTCGAGTTGGCATGAATTTGCATGTGTAATGGCTCAAATGCATTACCTCCTTGGGCGCACCGCGTGGGAATTTTGCCTCGACAATGTTTTATTTGTTTTGTGTCTCGTGCTAAGGATTACGAGATACTCATGCTACATATAAACCTGTCTTATTTCGTCCTGTGTTATGCTGATTTAGCCTTATGGTAATACTTCATCATCACCATCAGCATCAGCCTATCGTTGTCCACTGCTGGACATAGGCCTCTCCCATTGCACACCACTCTGATCGATTTTGGGCTTCTCGCATCCAGCTCCTGCCAGTCATCCTACGCAGGTCGTCAGTCCACCTGGCCAAATCAGAAGCAGAAGTTTTTAGTTCTAATATTATTAATTAGTTTTCTCTACAGAAATTACTTGCAATAGTAATGCAATATAAACAATATAAATAGTAACAAAAACATATTACAGACATCAATTATTCGCCACGATTGTGGAGAAAAATCCCCGAATTAATAAAACAACCTTTTTAGTTATTTCACGAATTTATTTTGGAGACAAGTGATTTTCGTTTTGCTAAATATCTTTACTTTATTCAAGTCAAGTTCTAAAAACAGAATTAATAAAAAAAAATGCAGCATTAGGAATAACGCTACGCCGTTAGTTATTTTAGTTCATATTTACGATCGATTTTGGGTTCGAACCCCAACTAATGTAATATCCATCCTACATTGCAGGAAAGTTGAGCTTATACTATTTAGAGATTTGATTATCAGAATTATTTAAAATCTTACGTTTCTATGTGGTCAAATATATGTACGCTTAGTGTCAAAATAATGAATCGCAATTTGCATAGTACAGCCACCACTACTCAGCTAGTTAATGAGTCAGTTTATCTACTAGTTAGCCAGTCTGTCCGTCTGTCATTCAGCACTTGAGTTGAAATCGAGAAGGTATTTCGTGTACAAAAGAAGTGCGTGAGAGCAATATGTGGGGCATGGTTTATGGATAGCTGCAGACCAATTTTTAAAAGGTTCAACATTTTGCCACTGGTTTGTATGTACATAAGGGAACTCTGTGTTTTTGTCAAGCAGCATCCTCAATACTTTGATCTTCAATCAAATGTAACAAAAAGAGATGTTATACCTAGAAATGTGTACAAAATTTATCAACCAAGGAGTAAACGAGAAATTCATAAAAGAAACTCCTACTTAACTGCCATTAAAGTATACAATAAATTGCCAAATGTTTTTAAAGATCTGCCCCTAAAAATGTTTAAAACTCAAATAACAAAATGGCTACTTGATAAATGTTTTTATAATTTGAATGAATTTATGACATATAGGGAATGAGTACATATTGACATACTTTTTGTGATTTTTTTTTTTTTTTTTATATTATTCTCCTTAATGACTGACAATAATAATTATTCTGACATCTTTTAAAAACTGCATACATTAATTTTACTATTGACATCTATTAAAATGACAAAATATTAATTGAACTATTGTGACATTTAATTATAATCTTACCATTTGAACTATTTATATCTGTAATTATTATGTGGAAATGTACGGAAATTATTGTGCTCTAGTAAAAATATAAATATTATTGCATGCTTTTAGTACAATAAGGGATTAAACCATTTGCACACCATTGTTATGGTAGAATGTACTTGATCCTTGTAAAAACGTTATCACCTGTTCTGTACTACATTCTTGCAAATAAATAATTTCATTTCATTTCATTTCATTGAAAAGTTGATATTGGCTTATTCCAATATATCGCCGTATTTTATAATGTAGCTCTTACTATTATAAGTATTAAAATAAAGATATCACAGTCAGTCGGTATTTAAACAAGCAACGATTCGGTGCCTTTTATAGGAAACATAGGCGCTATAGGATTTTGGTTGCTACTTCAAAGGTCTTCCTGAGGAAGTGTCAAACCGCGGCCACGACTTCCGTTCTCCCTACCGCCCACCCCGTTGCACCGATCCCTTGCTCATTGCGAAGGGGGTGCAATGGGGGCGGGTCAACGACCTCCGACCGATGTTTGCCGTGCGATTTTGAAGACGCAAACATGAGCTTTTTGTTTATTTATCGCGGTTAGCTATAGTGGCTATTGATCGTTTGTCATTTGTGTTTGCCGTTATATTTTGATTCAGAGAGCAAACGAAAATGTTATTTGCTTTTTTTATTCTATTCTCTATCTCTTTTATCGCATATCTTGTGTATACCATGTAAGCGTCATATGCATAGAGAACGTGTACTTAAAAAACTCACAATCATTTTTTTTCACGTTAAAGCTTCCTAGTCCTAAATTAAAATCACATTTTGATTGCTTCAGAATCCTTGGTTGGCATCCACTGCACACACGGCCTAAATCGCACGGGGTACATGGTGTGTCGCTACATGCGCGACCGCCTCGGGATCCCCGCCAAGGACGCTATTAAGAGTAAGTTATTGTCTATAAATATCGACTATGAACTGTTTATGACTTCACCAGCACTCCCGATTTCTCACGCTTTCAGTTGTTTCTCTTTATTAATGACAGCTTCTTTTAGACTTTAAACTATTCCTCTCTACTATGTAATACATAATGGCTATTGATGTGAATGTATTAAGTTTCTTTACATGAAGGTTCGTGGCAAAGGATTAAAGAAATGTTTGTGTATTGTTACAGGATTTGAGAAAGCTCGGGGCTATCCCATAGAACGTGACAACTTTATAGCTGATCTGTTAGCGAAAACTGTTAAACCTCAGAGCTCACAAGCCAATGTTTCTGAACACAAATCAGAAGCGCAACGGCGTAAAGACAGATTTAACAGATACAACCAAACGTGCAAGTGTAGTAGAAAGTGCAGCAAGTACAATTTTAATTCCAACAGAAGGTTCAATAATAGTAATGACGGCAAAAGCTCAGGTAATTGTTCTAAAAATTGCGAGCAAAGTTGGAGAAATAGAGGAGGCAATCAATCAAATTGTAGAAATGTGAATGATAACGCTAGAACTGGGAGAAGTAGGGAACCTCATAATAAAATGAGATCAATATCTGAAAGCAGCGGCTCTTCATATGATTTTAGATACGACTATTAACGATGTCTATGAAACATTAAAATTGTGCATAAAGTGTGACGCATAGTAAACATGATCAACGTAATAGTTGTCATATTTTTTGTTACAGTATTGTATAGTAACTTATTTTACTATTTTTATTTTTTGAAAATTTAATTTCATTCATATAACAGATTGGTTTCTTATATGTTTTATAATAGGCCTCTGAAATATGCTGCCGCCTGAACTTAGTTGTTTTTTTTTAATTTTCGTATACTTAGCTAATTAAAATAACAGTTGCCGAAATAAAAGTGTACATAAGCAATACTTTTGATTTAAATTAATTGCAATAAATATTTATCGAACTTCTTGTAGACAAGCTTTTGCCCGTGGCTCCGCCCGTGTGTAGGTCCGTCATGGCGGTAAATAGTAGCCTATGTGTTATTCCTTTATGTAAGCCATATCATTGTGAAGTTTCATCAAATCCATTAAGTAATTTTTGCGTGAAAGGGCAACAAACACACATACATACTCACAAACTTTCGCGTTTTTAATATTAGTAGGATAGTCTGATTATTATTACTATTAGCTGTTCAATTAGCATGTTAATTTTTTGCGTATACGTTTTATTTTTATACCTTAGTAAAACCTGCTTTCTTTTTTATTTACGCAGCCCGTAAATGTTATATTTATAAAACACAAACAATTGACTTCGTATTTTGTTGTGCACTCCTGAAAAATGTGTAGAAACTCAAAATACGTCTTTTTTAACAATTTTGGACCATAAACAATAAATGTTTTCACATTAATGTTGATATTATTTTTTCAGTTGTTTCGACTTCTTTGTTATACTGTCAGAAGCTGGAACAGCTAAATAAACAAATTTCTAAACCTTTTCTCCCTGACTTTCATTTACAGAAATATATCCGTCGTTTTGCTCTATATGCTATTTATTGTAATCGTACAATTTGAATGAGTTGGCGGGACCGGTGATGGTCGCACAAAGGAGCAATTTAAAATGCCAGCATTGGTGCTGCCATGTTTCGTCAGTGAGAGTGAGACCAGAGGCCTGATGAAGTTTACTGTTGATCACCATTCTGCATTATTTGCATTAGCAATAAGTATGGTGACTCTTGAATTCAACTCATGTTTTCCATCAGGCAGAGTGGAATCACATTGCCAGACTTATATTTTTAAATATACTGTTTATTATCGATCAATGATAACTAGTGACTAAAATATGCATCTTTTTAGGGTTCCGTAGTTCATGACTCGAAACCCTTTTATAGATTCGTCATGTCCGTCCGTCCGTCCTCGACCTACCGCGCAAACGGTTGGTGCTAGAAAGCTAAAACTGCTTGAATAGGTTTTATAATTACGTCGACAAAGTGCTACAATCTTAGAATAATGTGTAATTATTCTAAGGCTACAATAAAATTACGAAAAATATCATTTGGGGTAAGTGGGGGTCTTTTTTTTTCTCCCGTCTACCCCATCGTGTGGGGTATTATTGGATAGGCCTTTTAAAAACATTGAGAGGTTGTAAAATAATTTTTGGATTTAGGTATCCATTTGCGAGTTATTCAACTTTAAAGCGCAATTTTTTTTAAAAAGCTAAATGGCTATCTCAAAAAATCTGAAAAAATCATGATAGTAGTCCATATATTGAACTTTAAAGGAAAACTATAGCGGTTTTGATAACATTTTTGTTTTAGGAGTTATAGGGGCCTGAATTGTAAAATGTACTAGCTTTAGAAAGTTCGTCGTTCGTTCGTCAAAATAAGAAATAATAAGTAAACATGACAATTATATCTACGAGTATTGGACACGATTTTAAATCTACCTACAGTAGCCATGACTACGGAACCCTATTCTATGCGTGGCCTGACACGCACTTGGCCATTTTTTTGTTAAATAGACATATTATGTTCATTACGGAAAGGACTCTATTTCAAACTAGCTAACAGCTAGCCAGCTAACTCACAAAAACTTTCCAAATCGAAATGTGTATTATGCCTCAGTTTCTTGTTGTTTTATTGCCTTATGCAAACACAAAAATCTCATATACCAGTTACGTTAATAATTTTAGACAATACAAAGTTCTGATAGTTTGATGTTAAGAATACCATTTGAAAGTAATGTTAGTTGAAATTTCAAATGACAGTTTTTTGGATCTACTAATGGTATTAACAGAAGATCAAAATAATATGGTGCGACTCGTACTTACCGTGAATTAGGTGCGCTCTGGATCGTATTCGATCGAGTGGACAGCAGTCCACCGCATATTATTATCTGTGGTTCGCTTGCTTGCTCATCGTCACCGTCGTGTGAACATTTAACAAAATGCTGCCCAAGATCGAAAATAACAATATTTAGTGAAAACACCAATTCTGGCGGTTCTGGGGCCATACAAACACTGTCGGTGTTTGTGGAATACTATATTGCATAAAAAAGCGTTTATGATCTTTAAAAAATATAAAACAGGTTACTCAAGTGCCTCTATAGACTGTCTACCTGTAGCATCGTAGCTTCTTAAATGGATGAATCGATTCGGACGCGTTTTTATTTGAAAGCAAGTTTTCTAGTGACGGTTTTTAGCTACATATGATGAAAATTTCTGTTTAGTCCATCATTATAAGAGTCAAACACTGCATTACATTTATAAAATAAGATAAAATGTATTAATTATTGTTGGTAAAATGTGTTTTTAACATAAATCAAGTTATTGCAGCCTAAGGAAAAAGGTTAGACCGTCCATTGTTTTAAAAATAGTGATTGTCTTTTTTATTTATTTAGCGAACCCCGATGCTGCAATTCTTGTATTATAAAATATTACTAATTATTTTACTATTAGAGTGTTATAACCTTTTACACTTTTTTGTCGGTGTTCTAAATTTTTTTAATTAACTTTGAATTGACCATGCACCTCTTCTGTAGGGCTGAGTGCACCGCACTGTGCATTGGTGCGGCACCACCATATTCGATTGTCTGTTAAGGCCTTAAATTTGACAATAAGCGTATATAGATAAAATTTGTTCCTGATCACAAAACAAAGAACCTTAAAAAAGTGGGGTAATGTTGATTATTATTAAAGTAGTTAATTATATGAAGATTAAAGCTACGCATCGAGATATCCATGAGAACGGCTCTTATTATGGTGAAATTTTTGTGATCACGTATGTGGTACGCGTGTTCGATGGTATCAGACTTTAGTGAAGATTGGGTGCATATGACGGTTGGCTACGGCTCGTCTCATGAATGAAGTAAAAAAAAATGATGGCATCATGTTTTATTGTTTTGAGACTACTTGACTAAATTTTGTAGCTACAAACCGTTTTCTCAGTCGATAACAAACACCAGAAACAGTTTTTCTTCATGCCTCCGTTAGTCATCACAGAGAGAGAATATAAACCGAAACATGGAATATTCATCAATTAGACCTTAGATAAAAGGCTTAAAATATTTTCGGGTATGTATATTAAATATGTATATAGAGAAATAAAGTCAAACTTTAATAAGTAATTGTCCAGGTAGTAGTAGAAAATACCTATTCTTTTACCTAGTTTGTAGACTCTAGTAACTTTCCGTGTGCAAGTTATGCTTGCGCAGGAGATGGCGGAGTGAGACCAGAAAGGTTCAGTACTCTTCCGGTCTGCCAAGCCCGGGAATGGGCCGTATAACCTAGACAACTCGGGCGCTGGAGATCGGTAAACGATTTTCGTTGTGGCCATCTAATAACCGTAGGTCCCCCGAGGTACGGGTACGAGGTACGAGGTGTTCCAGGGATTTCCTTTTGAGCACGCACCTGGTTTCTCGCTTCTAGTACCCAAGACGATTCAATTCCGTCATAACCACCAGCTGGTGGTATCCGGGGGGATTTCCAAACGAATAAAAGGGCACTCTAGACAAAAAAATAAATGTACTACAAACCTAACTGACGTAGAAGACGTAAATGTCTGTTGTATATGCTATATAATAAAAGAAAAGCGATTAGATAATATCTAAGTCATTTTGTTAAAAATGCTATAATTGCTGCCATGGTTAAGCAATGTGCATAGTGATTTCCCCTCCTCTTACTTTGATGCCTTTAAGATTAAGTTTTACGAAATTATCCGTGAAAGAATTTCCGTTGCTCGTAACACACATACTTGGATAATTGTACCGAAATATGACTGTTTCTGAGATATAGTTTTTTTAATTGTATTTAAGACTGTAATCGCCATAAAGAATTGCATTCAATTGTATAATTAAATACCAAAACAGACTACAAAATAAATTAGAATGATTGGACTCTTCCTCACTAAATGTTCTTTCCTCACTAAATGTTACGCAAAGTTAAAATATTAGTTATAAAAATACTGTGGATTAGTAAGAATCTACTATAGAATAATTAAGTGAATAAAGCTATATAAATTTGAAATAACGTTTGATAATACAAATTGGTACGTTACCATATTCTGAGAAGTTAATCACTCGAGAGACTCATCACCCGAAAGACAAAACTATTCCAACAGATTGGAGATAGTTTACAGTGACTGATTGGTTACTTTAAAGTGAAGTATTTTATAAAACCAAAATTGTAACTGGGTTGTAGTATTGTAATTTACTCATTATTTCATGTTTTGTTTGTGATTAATATATTATATTACCTTACTGAATCATTTTTAGTAGTAATGCTCGATGTTGTCAGTGATTTATTTGAATCGATATTTTTGTCTCTTCGTCGAGATGTCGGGGGCAGTTCCATTTATTGCTCTATTGTTTGCCTCCTCAACGTAGATTACGAGTAATTTACTTGTAACCACCGTGTATTGTGAGTATCGGTTTCTAACATTAGTGTCGTAATGAATTGCAGTATATTCACATGTCCTACTCACACCCATTGCAATAATTTCATATGAGCTATTGCTTCAAAGAAATTTTATGATCTGTTTATTATAGTTAAAAGTTTAAACAGTATTATAGCTACTCAATTCTCATGAATTAGCTTTATGTTCGGAATCGTTAAAGTGTATACAGTTATCCTTATCTGACGACCCAAAAAGGACGTAAATTAGAGTCGCTTTGTTAGCTCCTAATAAAATGTAACATCTTAACTAATGTTATCTCATATTTTTGTTTGGAATCTTAACTACCTGGCTTCCGTCAAGGCATATTTCTTCAGGTCCTGCGACTTGAGTGACGTGGATGACTATTTAATTTATGTCCATTACTTTGAGGCGTTTCTTTTTAATGCGCTCATTCATTTGGGTGACAGTCAATGACGCTTTGGGCGCCAACTTGATTGTTATCTGTTCCCCAAACGTTACAGTCGGTATCTGTCAATTATTTTATAGTTTCGATATTTTATTTAATAAAATTGTCAATTTCTTTGAAGTGTTATTCTAAATATGTAGTCGTTTTAGTAAAATACATATCGATAAGAAATTACACTTAGTTCTTATTATTCTTGTGTGGTTATCTCTATATCTCTTGTGATTTTGTTTTTGCGTTTGCGTCCATATCATAGTAACAAGCAAAGGAAATAACTAAGTAAAAGTCATGGGTTTTGAAACAAAGAAATATCGTCGGCGATAGATATTTGCACCTCAGCATTCATAAATTATGTGCGTTGCCGGACCTTCAGGTACATGTACTCATAGTGTATCGTAATGGAAGAGTTTCTTTGTAATCTAATCTTTAATGAAGCAATTCCTATGTATTTCTTTATACATATACATATTAAAATTTGTGATCTCGGAAACGGCTCCAACGATTCCGCTGAAGTTTGGTTTTCGGGGGTGATGAATCGATTTAGATTAGTCTTATGTGTGGGGAAAACTCGAGTTTTTATGCATTTGTCTTTCGCATTACGGGTAGTCACTCATATTAGTACGTGGATTTGAAATCGTGTACGATAGATAATTGTTATGTTTATTTCTTCTCTTGTTTCGTTATTTTATACCCAAAGGTACCCAAAAAATATAATGGGTGGAATAAAAATAAATCTATTATTTTTCCAATAGATGACTTTACTTATCTGTAGTTATTTCACGATGTATAAATCCAAACGTGTTGCATTAAATGGCGTGATAAAAATTAGATTTCGTAAAAAAAAAAACTTTTCAGACAGTTTTGTAATTAGTTGACTCAGTTTCAGCCTTAAATTTCATGCAAAACATTAAATTTATTTTTACCACACCCATTATTTCTCGTGATTTTATCATAGCACTTTGTCGAAATGATAAAATCACATGTTCATGCAAAGTTTTATATTTCTAGTTCTAGCGGTTTGGAAGGTAATTCGAGGATGGACGGACATGAGGTGTTGAAGTACGGAACCCTAAAAATGATGAATAATTTTCCTGTGAATTATATTTGTGTTCTAAACATTCTACATGCATATTTTAAACATTAATAAACGAGTAAGATCAAGAGCAACCTTAATGAAAGTAGCTGGAGCAATATATATTTGGATATATTTCTCTCGTGATCCTATTAAGGGATCGATAATTCAATCTTGGTGATATTGCTTATGCCTTAGGCTTGCCGACGCCGCACGGTCGGTGAAGCAGTCACTTGACTAAAGGGAAACTGTCTGCATAACTGCATTGGTTCATGTTGCCTCAGAGAGGACTTCATTATATTAGTGTGACAGATTGTGATTCGCTATCTAAAGAGATTTGCCACACTTTAATTGCGTTCAATTAAATACCAGCTAACTGCCAATGTTTTTTAAAATAAATTTAATGCGATGTGTATCGAGACTTACGAGTTATCTTAGGAACAATCAAATTACGTTTAATTATTAATTTATGTTAAATCAAAAAGTGATAGACTATGTCAGCAAAAGTCATGTCATTATTAAATGGTTAGGTAAATTGCATTTAGTTATTCGCATGTGGTTTGAACTGCAGTAGAAGAAGGTAAAAAGTGTTAAAATTAATCTTAGTCTATGACAAATAAAGCGATTAATACAATCGATCGATAAAATGGACTAAGGCATATAACATTAGGTTTCGATATAAGACAATTAAAGGCTTCTGCCGCAGCGGATATCGAACCCTGAATTGTGACACTGGGTCATGTTTTAATTACAACCTCGTATTTTAGAAACTCCAGCTAATGATAAATTACTGTTAATTGTAGGTTTTTGGTACAGGGAAGTAAAAAAATTTAAGGGTAATTGATGGTGATCACTTATCTGATTAATGCTTAACAAATATTGGGTGATTATTAGAAGGCCACTAACTCAGTTTTCAATTCATTGTTGTCTGGTTGGCGTTTTTTACGATTCAGTCTAAAGAAACAGACGACAAATGTGAATTAGGGTTCTTCGTAAGGATCCAACCTGTAACACTGTATCTGTTGTAAACGACACAATTGCGTTATCCCATGAAAAAAAAACTCTAGAATAACAATCTCTACTTAACTAACTTTACTATAGTGTATGTAACTAAGATATGTATGACGTATACTTACACGTATATTGTAAATGTAGATTACGTAAACAAGATCAATGTTCCAGGTGACTTAACAGCAACTTTATTAGGTAGGTGCTTATGAGCATTTATCCTAAGAAAGGATATTGGAAATTTAAAAACATATAAAAACATAAATACAACCAGGATACTTAAACATTTTGTAAAAAAAATTGTCTTGAACTTTCTTGACTTGAACATGGCCTTTTATTCTAGTTGTATGGTGAAGTTTAAAGATAACTTAAAGTTTGTGTGAGTGTTGGTCACAATTTATTTCATATCGTAGCGCCAGTCTTATTATCGTGAAGAAAAATACAAGTTATCACTGATAAGTAAAAGGTTATCTTATCAGGTACCTTACATCTTAAAAACATTTTTTTCCAATGAAAACAAAAATAATTGTAATAAAAAAACTTTTATTAAAACGTCAACTAAGTGTCATAGGCTCTAAGCTTTTGTTACCAAGCCATTAAATACATACAAATAGGAACATCAAGAAATAGTGGGGTGATGTCATAAGGGTTCGATTTTACCGTTTAAGGAGCTGAATCCTTAGTAACGTACGTTTCCGGTGACTAATCATAAGCATGTTTGACTCATATGTTTGTGCAATGGACTGTGTGATGATTTTGAATAAAAAAAGAAGTGGATAAGTTCAATTTCAGAAAATAAATTCGTAATTCGCCCTTCTACTGGCGCAGAATACCTTCTACTCTCTTTTCCAAATTCTACTCCTAAGGATGTAATTTAGGGAGTTAAGAATGCAATGAGTACAATTTAACACGATATAAAAGCATTGAAGTATTGAGATTTACTACTAAGTTACGTGGGGCAATTATTCCAAAAAAGATTCAATTTGCAGGATAAAGACAGCCGATATACACGCGAGCGGAGCCCCGGACGAAAGTTAGTTTTATGTAAAACAGACTCTGAATCATAGGAAGCGATGTATACATTTTTTATCAGATCATTCAATAAAAAAAGTGACATCGACTTTGTTAGATGCTTTTTATCATTTTAGTTTATTAAGATTATGTTTGTACACTATAATTAGTACTTACAGGAGGTTTTTTTGTTATTAGTCAGAAGCATCTAAAAGGCGCGCCATGGTATGGTTCGCCATACTGCATTGTCAGTGTTCGCAGTGAGTATGGTGTCCACAATTTAACTTATACATTTCATCAGGGCAGCGTATTTCACTTTGGCAGGGTCTTATAAGAAAAAGTAACAAGGATCTCTATTTTTTATTGAAAATAATTTCATACGTCCAAAATTGTTTCTCCTGTACCCCAAATGAGCCGAGTCATAATAATAAATCAACTCCCATGCTTAGTAAAATGGGATACAAACTTGACATACTCAATAGGCAAAATAGGCATAAATAAAGCTTTATAAACAGAAATGCGCTAAAGACACAAATCTTCTTCTTAGCCTTCATTCCCAATATGATTTGGGGTCTTCTTTTCAGTCGAGTTTTTCCACCGAGCGACTGGCATCCGACCTCCGCGACCATAAGGGAGTACTGAAAATTGAAGGAAAATTGAACGAAAGGTTGATGTTCATTATAACCGAGACCGATCTCTTAACGTGCTCTCCGTGAATCATCGCTAAACTTCCATATTACATTAAGAATTTCCTGTAAAAAAACCTAACAACACTTTTAGCCCGAGAGTTGAACCCGAGACCTGTTAATTAGTAGTCGCATACGCTAACCACTGGACTAACGAGACAGTTAACTCCAAAGACACAAATATTATTTTATTTTCCAACTGTAGTTCTAACTTCAGTTGGGAGCTATAAAATCAAATCACACCATTTTATTTCAAATAAACCATACAACGGCTTTTGAAACGTCAAGTAGTCAGTCAGTAGTCAGTCGTGAAGCTAATTGTCTGTTCCAATTCGTAGATCCTATGGAGAAGAACAGACAAGAAACTCCATGGACACTCTTTTCCAACATTGTTGTTACAAAATTTTGGTTACATTGTTTAAGGCATTTTATTAACGCTATCAGAACAAAACGGATATTTTCAAACGCACAGTAATTTACTTTAGTTCATTAAATACTTATATATAGTATATCCACCCCCAGATATCACCTGTAATTTATTTAGCAATTTATTACGTTTATTGTAATAAAGACTACATTTGTAGTGGAATCGAATAGCAGATTGTTCACAGATTGAACTAACTGTTAAATAATAAAACATTGCCAAGTAACTAAGTTGTAATCTGTAAGATAAAAATTGAGCAACAGAGATCTTCACCTCAAGTAATGTTCTCAACTACCGCTCGCGAATAAGGGGTAGTAACCATTCTGTCATTCACGTATCTGCCGAAATAGCTCAGTTGGGAGAGCGTTAGACTGAAGATCTAAAGGTCCCCGGTTCAATCCCGGGTTTCGGCAACTCTTTTTGCAATTTTTCTGTAAACGTTGAATGGCAATATTAACTGTGCTAGAAAAAGGTCAGCCTTTTCGTCAAGCGTCAATCAGTTGCTAAGCTAGTTGATTTCTTGAACGGCTTTTTGTTTTAATTTCCACAAAAAAAAATTCAATGAAAATTTAAAAGAAGTGATTGCTGAGAAGTTACAAAGAAGTTATTTATTATCATTAAATAATTTATGAGATCATCTAAAAAAATTAAAAAGAGGGCTCGTCCGGGATTTGAACCCGGGACCTCTCGCACCCAAAGCGAGAATCATACCCCTAGACCAACGAGCCGCTTGTTCAATATCTTAAAGAACATGTTTACACACAAGTTGGTGAAAGTATTTTAACAACCGTGTATAGCTTATCAGATTATACGTCACAATTTTACAAGCTGAATGGAATGCTAATAGACTGGAATAAAAACCAAATGACACTTGATATGATAAAATATTTAATGTAAAACTACATTTTCATTTTAAAGTGAAAGTATTATAATGTGTGGTGACGGATAAAGAATACAGAGTGTCACCACCCCTATTCATCCCACGTGGGTGTCGTAAAAGGCGACTAAGGGATAAACTACGCAAGACAACATCAATGCAAAGAGAAGGAAAACTTGAAACCAACCCTATACCAACCCGTCTGTCCAGCGTGGTATAATAGGCCAATACCTCCTTTCCAAGGAGAGGCCTATGTCCAGCAGTGGACTGTTAAAGGCTGTTGATGACGATGATTATAATGTGCACTTGTATAAATTCGGCCGTAATGACATTCCATTTAAAATTTCAGTCTACAAACTATTTGAAATCATTTAAATCAGGTTAAATTACTTTTAAGGATAAAGTTTAGAGAAAAAAAATCATACGCATCTGGCATCGCCCGATTACGTTAAAAAAAGAAGGTTATTAAAAATATTAACCAAATCATCCTGTTTATACTTAACTATAAATTATATTATACTAACTTTCGCCCACGGCTTTGTCCGCGTGTATCTCGATTATTGCAGTAAAAAGTTGCTACTTTTTACTAGCTTAAATATCAGAATAACACATAGGCTTATGTGTTATTCTGATATTTAAGCTATATTACTGTTAGTTTCATCCAAATCCGTTCAGAAGTTTTTACGTGAAATAGCAACAAACATATATATACATACTCACAAACTTTCGCGTTTATAATATTGGTAAGGAAAAATTAAATTAAACTCGTAACAAACATTACTTCCAAAGCATTTATGTAGTGTACTTATGAAGCATTATTAAGTAGTGTGGGGCGCCCTCTGTGGTAATGACATAATGATTTGCGTAAAAGGGCTGGCGGCGACTGTGTACAAAATACAACAGATCGGGCTGTGCGTGCCTTGGGAGAGTCCTATGTCCAATAGACGACTGCAATATGCTGATGATAATGCTATTGAAGGCACATTCAGGAAACTTTCAGGCATTTTCCATCAGGCAACCCGTCTATTCGTTTGCAATCTCTTTGAGAAATTGTCAACTTATTTTTTTGCACGAAAAAGTCTTAAGACCTTATCAGATATTAAGCGAAGGCAAGAAGATGGATTCAATGAATTCACAGAAATGATCAATCGATTCTTTTTCTCTTTCAAAAATACAAATCAGGAATAAATCCTGTACCGAGTAGTACTTAATAAATACATGATACGGATGTGTCCCTTAGATGTATATTCGTTAAGTTCTACAACATCCAGACTCAGAATAATAATATGATCATACAAAGTGTTATCCCATGTGGGATTGGAACCATAAACACATTAGCGCCGTAGAAAGCAGCGTGGCGATCACCACAACGTTTATGCAATCAAATAGTGTATTATTAAGAACACCATAAAAGGAACGTATTAGTAAGTTGATCATTGATCAACAAACAACAAGAAAAATAAATGAGGGAGAGAAATCGTAGTTTTCTTATTTATATTTATTATCGTTTTTTAATTTTTTTCTAATCACAAATAAACGGTGATGAACTTGAAGCAAACAAATGAATAGCTTATGCCATTTGAATAAAGTTCCTTTTATGACGTTACGATAAAACTTTAAATCAAGCTTACTAAACCTATTAACAGCTATAAATACAAACATTCAACGTAAGAAATCCTTTCAATGCAGTGACACGGATATTACGTACGACTGTACAAAGGAACCGGACTGAATCCCATTTTAATCTGTAGATAGACATGTAAATACACAGGTCAATTATGAATAGTATTTCTTCCATTTGTCGCGTACCAAAAGATAAGTATAATCTATTGGTAATTAGACATTAATATATTGAACTTCGATGTATAGTTCCCTTCATTAATACTACATTACTCTTACTTTACGGATTTTAGATTATTTATTTACTGTTTATTATAAAGGTGTTAGGTTATGAAGATACACGTGGAATGTAACGTATCATTAATTTCTTATTTTGTTACTAGTTATGAAATGTCCGCTAATCGTCACCCATATGAATAAAAAATTTAAACTGTGTCAAATATGTCAGGAGATTTAGAATTTATGGAAACATTAACATTAGCATATATGAGAATGTTAATGCTTATATAGAAACGAAAGATGTAGATAATTCTGAATTATCTCTAATTTGCATCAATAACATAATAATAAAATACTTGATATAACGTCATTTAGATAACTTTATTTCAATTAGTCCGCTATCTATACAAGTATACGTGGAGAAGATTTAAAGTATAAGCCTGCCGAAGTGACTCCACTCTGCCTAATGGAAATAATGAGTAGAATCCAAGAGTGGTAGTGACCATATTCATTGCGAATGTAGAAAATACATACATGGTGACCCACACCATGGTGGCTTATTGAGTTGCTACTGCATCATTGTGACTCCGTTCTTTTAAACACCAACGAACATGACAGCACAAATCCTGTCATTTTAGGTAGGTCTTCTGTGAGAGGGTAGAACCGGTCGAACCGGCCCGTTCGTGTTATAATCAGAGTAACTCTACTTCTTTAAATTCTTGAAGTTTTGGGGAACTTCATCAGTTTGGTATGGAAGAAAAATAGAACTCAACCGGGACATGAATACAAGATCTCTTGAACCCAAAGTGAGAATACCAAATATCCAAGGATCAACGAGGCAATTGTAAATGATCTTATTGTTTTTCATCGATGGCTGCGAGCGGTTTTGAAGGAAACTGAAAGAATCGTCAAATATCAGGTGACTTTTTTTTAAATAGAAGACTCAAATTTTAGGAATGACACTTTAAAAAAGAGATGTACGTATATGTAAATCTGTGTAACTAAATCATTTCAAACTATGGAAATGATTTTGTTGAATGAGTTTGGCTGTTTTAAATGATATGTTTATTTCTTTTATTATAAAACAGTTGTATCTGTCCTTATGATGATGTTCTCCTTGCCGCCTTTGAAACGACGGCCAGTCTCAAGAGAGACTAGGAGGTTTCCTGGTCTCTGTTGATGTCTCAATCGAATCGGATCGAGACATCAACAGAGACATCGATTGGAGCTATCCGACACGACTGGAAAAGATATTTGAAATGGTAAAAAAAATTAAAACTAGAAATATGTAGAAGTTAGTACAAACTACATTCACTATTCCTTAGTAAATTTACTATGCATTAGATATTGTTGTTGAATGTTATTGAAGAATCCTACGACAGCTTTCATCATGTAATAACGGAAATTCTTCTACTTACAAAACTACAGGGAAAGCTTTATTTACTGTGTTTTAAAGTCTATTTTCCATTACTTTTATTTTTACAGTCGCAGTGTGAGATTACAGAGTATTAAACTTGCGGTCTTTTCAAATCAAAGCGGTGGATCTTTCAGATCGTGGCTACGAAGATAGCGGAGTGTTTGTTAAATTTTCAGTTTTCTTAATACCTTAACGACATTCCATACAAGGTTTTCTATGAACTTTAATGCATTCGTTTCTAAATAAATTTCATCGATCTAAAAAATCAATACATACTTTATATCCAATAGAAAACAATACTTTATAAACAACTAGCGGACCGCCCGCCTTTGCAGGGGTAGATATATATCTACCCGTGCACTTACCTACCCGATATATCGGTATTTAGAAACATTTTAAATTTGACAAACTATATACAAAACCTTCTTCGAGAAATCAATCTATCCATTGCTGAAAACAATCACTTAAATTATACAACACGCTATATAAACTTAGCACAATAGAACATGATCATAGATAACATAGGTGTTGCCATTAACAAGCTCAATTTTATTATTCTTTACTAACATTACAAATTAGTAAGTAATTCTGTCTATAGGACTTTTACCCCAAAACTGATTTAAATGAAATTTCATAATCAGATAGTCTAGAGCCTGATAAAGGACATGGGCTACGTTTTCCGGGATAACCGGCATACACGCAGGCACAGCCGCGGGCGTAAGCTGTTATCTAATAAAGACAAAACAAATAAAATATTGTCGAATAACTCTCCATGGTCTTTGAATTTTGGTGGCCGTGCTCCACTCAGGCAGAACTGCTGCTGCATTTTCAAACGAGATCCTTGTATTCGCAGGAAGATCTCCGCTACTTTAACAGCCGCGTCAACACAGACCGTGCGCCTGAGACGACCGCAGCTTTACGATCCGCAGTGCGAATTGGATGGCGGAACATCACAAACAGATTGTTGGATATAAACACCCACCGTGGGAGTCGTGGGAGCCATGGCGCCGTAACTCACGCTTTAAGAAATGACACTGGTGTCAGCTTTACATGATGGTATGGCACACAATATAACTAACTTTTACCAAATATGATAATACTTGGCCAGCTTTCAATACGGGTTAAAATAATTAAATATTAGCGCATTTAATATTTAGTTATTGGTAAATATTCCTACAAATTGTATAGTGGTGGGTTTAAGACAGTTTCTTTAAAGATACCATAGGATGGTGAGAAAAAACTTTAATGACTGAAGTGCATCTTGCCCGTCACTTTACTAGGAAAAGGAAATTTTAAAAGTGAATTAGTAAATCCAAAATAAAAGCTAAAAAGGAAGACGGGGATGATGATAACTAGCCAAATTATATGTATATATTTTTATTCGTAACTTATTTATGCTTTCTATTTTTTACTTTTTATGTTCGGTCTATCAAAGTGACTTTACTCTGCCTGATGGAAAGCAGGAGTCAAATTCAGGAGTAGGACTCACCAGCCTAATGCTTGTGAAAGCAAACAATACAGCATGGAGACCCTCATTTTGGAGGCCTAGTAAGATGCTACGGTGAAGTACGACAGCACAAATACTGTCACAATTAAGTTGACCTTCTGTCTGAGGGATTACTGCCATGGTCGGGCCGGCCTATTCGGCCTGAAATCAGCGTGGCTCTACTGCCATTGAGATTTTACTATAGGACTACTATGACAAGTAAGTTAATATTATATAGTTTCATGTAATTAACTTCAACCTTGTCAACTGTCATAACCACTCGTAAATATTGGACTAAAAAATCAAAAAATCATTAAACATGCTTATTGTGTGTAACATTTACTACTTAACAGTAAAATAATAAGAGGTTTTATGTGTAACGTTCATAAGGATGTTCTGGACGAAAATAGTATCTCTGACGAAGTATAATCTGCCAACTTAGAGGAGCAGATCGGACATAGTAAGGATATAAATGAGGATGTGCAATCTGCTCTGCAGACGAAAATTTTCTAATAACTGTGAAGGATGAACACAGAGAGAGAGAATGCCTTGAAGAGCCAACGAGAGCACGTTAAGCCAAAGATTCCGGTTGTCATAAACATCTAT
Organism: Phragmatobia fuliginosa; assembly: GCA_932526445.1. Lineage (NCBI taxonomy): Eukaryota > Metazoa > Arthropoda > Insecta > Lepidoptera > Erebidae > Phragmatobia > Phragmatobia fuliginosa. Next base: position 14,299,628 of record OW052070.1, on the reverse strand, counting down.
GGCAGTCGTTATTGGCGATTCAGTGCCCTCAAATATACGGATAGTTCATTCTTAGAATTTCAGTTCGCCCTCAGGGTTGCGGTAGTTTGATGAGTCCAGAAGAAAATCCCCTCCCTGGACTCCTTCCAATACACAGGCGCAGAGAGGGTCACACCGTGTGGTTTTAGTCGGTTCGAGTCCGACACACCACCCCGCCGTAACCCCCGACGGGGTGACGGTCCGCGGAGACTTCCACACGTTAAAAAAAAAAAATTGTCTGATGCCTGTAGCTCTGTGTAAAAACTGTAAAACCGGTTGAACAATTAACCAACCCCTATCAGTCTTTTAAATATTAAAGTTGGGTAGAAGAAGAAGTTTCATGTAATTAAATTCTTCGAACTATAAAAATTCAATCATCAATAACGTCCTACTGCTGGGCTCGGGTCGCCTCTCAGGAGAAGTTTAAAGACACATTTAATATCTTTGCCGTTTAAAATTGTTCCCTGTTATCGCCAATCACATTGTAAATGGTAGCTAAAAGTCGTTTACCGATAGATAGAAAGCAATTCGTGTTAAATCGACCAACTCAATAGTTTGGAAATGCAAGTCTCTATTACTGTGAACAAAGATTATATCTTCACATTTGGATAGAAGCCATAGTAGCTCAGTTTGTGATGTAATTGTTAATTTTTAAACTGCAAAAGGAATGCTTACATACTATAAGGTAAGATTGATAATTCTTTGCCAACGTTGTCATGTAAAATTATACGATTAAGCCTGTAGGGTTAGGCGTATTGTCGAACATTGTTTATACAGGGTCTGGTTGAACATTATCGAATTTACACATAGTCTTTACGCCTTATGAATCACCTACAAATTGCGTGTTTAAAAAAATCTGCATGCACTTTATTGGGAAATATCGTACATGCAGTTTATGTTTAAGCTCCTCTTATTAGAATATATGTTCTCAAACATTAATCCAAGATTACGGCCAACCGAATGTGAATGCGGTGGCAGCTCATTTCGTCAGCTAGCGGAAAGATGGCAATTTTGGCACCGCTTCAAACTGCAAACACATTGCACATGCACACTGACTGCCGACGGAACCCCAAATTGCTCATTCTGGCCGTAGTTACTCATATAACGGTTACAGCATTTTCTGAACATCATATATGACGCGGTTAGTTACACGAAATTAGTCAAAACTGAAAACGTCGCATCTTTCAGCCAACGTCATATGGACCTAGATTGTATCGTAATATCTTACATCTTCCCCTTTTTCTTTTGATTAGCTAACAATGTCTACTACTAACTAAGTTCAATGGCAATGGCAAAGTAACTAACTTTGAGTTAATAAATAAGAAACTAGTGATTTATCCTTCAGGCTAGGTTGAAATCAATCTAATTTATTATTTTTAATATTTTTACGAAAGTTGAATGAATCTCTAGGATTTTTCTTCAAAATCTTACATACCCATACGATGAAGTTACAAATACGTTTTGCAAGATGTCCCCACAATTACAATCCTCAAATACTTAACATTTTTTTTCCAAATTTGTTCGACTGGTAGTGCCATACTAAGCTTATCATTTTTTTTCATAATCTTTAACAGCATGTTCAAAATTTATTATACAATTTTGTACCTTATCTTAGTTTCTATTTTGATTTGAAACTGTATTAAATGCTATCACGAGCATTTGTAGTTTTTTAAATTATTCTTAAACCTAAACATAACATCATGAGGGCAGTAAACCAATTTATTAATAGAACAATTAATAAATTAAATTAACAATAGAGCAATTGAAAAAAAATGTTTTTCATTGACTTAATAATATCACGTTAGACATTCCTCCGACTCATCCGAATCCATCAACTAATTGAAGAGTTACACATTCGTAAATCTGCTAAAAATTTCGTAGATTTGTTCAATCATCATTAGTTGTAATTTGTGGTTAGGCAGTACATATATTTGTCTTTGCTAGTATTGATGAGACTTCTTATCTTTTACGTTATAAATCGCACAATAAACTTGTGATTGTACATGCTCAGGGGCTTAATTCATACGAGTCTTTCAGTTGATGTCTTTATCAGTCATTATTATTACACTAGTACACTTCACCCTGAGTTCAGACATTTTCCTAAAGTTTTAAAATAATAATTTGACTGCAACATTTTTGCATTACATACGTCTTAATTGTCGTAGTGTATTGTGTTTTATTGCCCATATCAACATTGTGTCGGTAATGGCGAAATTAATGTGATACTATTGTCAAGTCGTAGTCTAGGAAGGGTTATTACTTTGCTGCGGAAACGTGCTCATAATGGTATGTTATAACCAATAAAATTATTTAGTAATTATTTATTACATACATAAGAAGGTATTTACACTTAGTTGAAAGTCATAGAGATATTTGTAGTATGATTGGCTATGATAACATTAATTTTATTCGGAGCTTTCAAAAAATCTAGTAACTGACCTTCATCAAAGGTAAACTTAAATCATGTGTTAAAACAATCGACTTCTTTAGTTTACGATCAGTCTTTTGTCGTTTCTTGGAGTAAAGATGCGATGTGAGGGGTCCTGTCCACAACGGTGGTTAACGATACAATGAATCAGTACAATGACATGAAGTTTTTGTAAACAGTACTACCAACAGTTAATCAACCTCAAATACAGTCATGAGTATTTACAGCAGTGCCTATGAAAAACGTCGTTTTCGAAATACGACAAACATTATGACGATTATTTACGACGTGTAATAAAATTGAGCGTATGCAAATGACACGGGGAGTGATTCTCCACAGATTCATCTCGCATAGCCCTCTCCGGGAATGGCTACAAAACGTCCGCAGACGCCTAAAATTACGCTCAGGAACAGAGAAGACATAAGTAAATGTTAAGTCCGAATAAATGACAATGAAGACAGCTAAATTATAAAGAAATGAACCAAATGATGATGCGAATCTGACTCCCAGACCTATTTCAGACCTCGCGTAACCCTGTCTCAAAATTCATTGACAAATATATATAGAAAATGGCTGGTATTTCATGTTAACTTTTTGTAAATATTAGAATATTGTTTTTCCTTTTTTTCTTTTCACAGATATCAAACTATATTTTTAAACAAGTCTTTTAGCAATAACTTCACGTTTTTTTTTGTAACGTGTGCTGTTGCGCTCTGCTCTGCACGTAAGTCTTGCTGTTTGTTAAATTACCTACATTGAATCTCTAGGATACCGATTTCTATATTTTTAAATAATTTTACAGACATTCATGAAAAAGACACAGAGATCACCCAGACACGTAAAAATATTTATTAATAAAAATATGTTGCCTCCCTTTAATACTTAATCTATGTAATCTTGGTAAATATTTAATCTACTTAGGTATATAAACGTTTTCTTAATTTGCTAAGCCAAATAAAGTTAGTAACGTTCCACGTGGGCAAGGATGAATAGTTTCGAAGAGTCCAAGCGCCATATTACCACCGCGAGTGAGGTCTCCGTGAGGGCGCATACAGAACACGATTAGCAACATGTTCTAAAGTCATACACTTCATACGGCTTCAGGAATGTGAGGTCACATTGTTTTCTATATTTAAAAGCATTTTCGTCGCAACCTTGTTGGTATTGGAGATTATGTTGACGCGTTGTACTAGATGATTCAGAAGAAATATTTTGACTCATTTAATATCACTTTCAGTTTAGATTATAATAGAGTATTAGTATGTAGGCCAGAGCTAAAAGGTTTTGTCGAAAAAATCCTTTGAACATAAAAAATAGGTACATTTTTTGATTGGTGATTCGGAACATTTTTTTATGTTTAAGTCTGCCAAAGTGACTTTATTTATTTATTTCTTTCTTTCTTCATTCTATACAAATAAAAAAAAATACAAATAAAATACAGGTGAGTTACAATCGGCGGAATTTATTCTGCCTTATTTGTTGGACTGATTTATTTCAATCGAGTATTGTAAAGTTTAGAAGTGTGCTTAGTTAGTCGTCCGATATCTAGAACACAGTGCTTTAGGGTTTCGAAGTTTATGACTTATAGATTCCCTTATAGATTCGTCATGTCTGTCCGTCCGTCCGTCCTCGGTAAGAGCTAGAAAGATGACTTTGCATGAATATGTGTTGTAATTACGTCGAGAAAGTGCTACAATAATTTATGGTACAATAAATATTTTCTAAATCTATTAGTACGCCAGTAATTAAAAACCTTTAATGTTATTTAATTAAGTTGTGGCGACTTTACACGTATTGAAGTTAATGCTTAAGGAATACTGCTAATTTATAATATATTTTCGACTTTGCTTTTAAGAAATATTTAATTAATTGATTAAAATTGCTCATGATTAAAAACCAATTATGGACGACCACCTTTGAGAATGTATTGCATGAGCAATAATTTTTAGAATCAAGTTTTGACATGTTTTCTAATAAAATTGAAGTATATTTCACTCGATATTATGTTCATTAGATAAACACAACAATGGCTTAAGCTCAGATTCATGATAATATCATAATGTAAGTGGCAACACAATATTAAATCCTATTAAAATTTATCACAAAATAAAATAAGTATATCCACTAAACGGCAGTTACACATAAACATAATAGTGGACCTTAACTCACGGCGTATGTAAAGAGGCGGGCAGCGTATGGTTCGAGTGTAAAAAATCCTACCTGCACTAAGAACACCTTCCGAGAACGTAAAATTGTAAAGTCAAATAAGTGAGTTTGTTCTACAGCGCCGATGCACGCTTAATATTGTATTATTTCTATTTATCACTTTTAGTTGCTTCTACTTACTACTTGTGAATTTATATTTTAAATTACATACTTCTTTTGAAAGTAGCTTAGTCGCGTTACGGCTAGACGTAAAAGCTTCGTTGGTTAACTTTCTTAATTTTCTCAATGGTTATCTCAATCCGTAGCCGGTTTCCCACGAGGGATATATTTTTGAACAAAATATTTTACGAATAAAATAATACCTATATGAGGACATCTATTATTTTTCTCATGCGTATGTTATTACGATTGAATAGTTTTGATGTGGATATATCCACATAATTACTACTCAATAATTATGTGGATATAGCAGATTACACAAAGTTTTATTTCTCAACTCAGACTTTTTTACTGTACATTTCGTAATTATTTTTTTATAAGCTTGCCCAAGTGTCTCTACTCGGCCTGATAGAAAACATGAGTTGAATCCAAGAGCAGTAGTCACAAACAAACAATGCAGTCTGGTGACCCACACTATGGTGCCATATTGAGATGTTTCTGCATCATTGGACCTTCGGACTCTCATTCACTAACGACTGAATGAATTCTGTTACTTTAAGTTTGTCTTCTATGAGAGCGTAGTCGAGCCAGCCCGTTCTCTGCTCTGCTCTGCCACGTTAAGAATACCTTCATTCAGGAAACTATTTATACAAACGTGAGAGACCAATGATAAAGCATGCATTGTTCTTTCACGTTTAACAGCTTGACCAGAGTGATAGTACAACAGTCTACAAAAATACTGGTGCTAATCAATTTTATCGTTAGTTTTCAACGGGTGAGTGATTGTGGTTATAATTCTGAGGGAAGGATTGAAAAGGTTAAATTAAAATATATGAATAAAAATATTAACAATGATTATAAAACCTAATAAGTTATTCCAATTTGTGGAAAAGTGTACAATCTAAACTATAGAAACGCCGCCTTAGCTTGTCCATTGTCAATTGATCAGCTTTTATTAAATTATGACTCACAAACAATATCTCAATGGACATCTTTTTTTCATCCGGTCTCCATTCATTGGATGGCATACTGTAAAGCTCGTAGTCACGTTTTGAATTTGCTGTCAATCGAACGTGGCGAATAGTAGGGCTCTAAAAATTGGTATGTTAAAAAGTATGTCATTCTTGTCAAGACCTTGCAAATTGTTTCGACTCATGGGGAGCAATTCGTGATATGAGCAAGGGCTCTTTTGAGGACAGTCGGACCAATGCTTTGGGTGATGTCATTGACGCTAATCCGGCGCAAGTTGACACGTTTGGATCCAACAAAGCATCCTAAAGGATTTCGTACGTGATGTGTGAAAAAATACTCTAACGGTAGGATACGGTACCGATATCTTTTTGTTGTTTTTTTTATCGAATGTTTAGATTTTTTTAAAGCGTTTACCGTTGGTATTATGTACCCGTAACAGCTCAATTCAAGTTATTTTTATTGTTAATCATTAAGAAAGTGATTTGAAAGTTAGAAAATGAGTCACGGTGAAGTTACACAAGCTTTACAATAGCTTTGTTTTTCACATATTTTAGTTTTTTACAGGTTCCTATTGATTTGAGAATAACATTTTGAATTTAAGGGGCCGGCGTACGACACTCGAAACTGCAAGTTGAAATTTGTTCGTAAAATATTGCTGTCTCTGTTTGACAAAATATAACGTAGATACGAGTGCACCGCTGTATGTGTGTATGTGGATTGACATTCATTCGTAGTAATTCGGACTCTCTCGTAGAATGTTCGGCTATCATTATTTGACTGACACGAATCACACACACACATTGAAATATTTTTTGATGCGATAGCACTACTAATTGCTTGAAATTTGTGAAAATATGGATGTGTTTCGTAATATCAAAAATCATGAATGAAAACTCAATATTTTTTCGATTTATTTTGTTTAAGTAGTAGCATAATAATATGAGATATGTTAATGATGAAACAATATTAGAAATATTTTTGTTTTTAAGACAGAAAAAAACAAAATGAAAACATGACATTTACAATGTAAAATATGTAAAATTTAATTTGATTATATTTTATTCTATATAAGTTTATTTTTAAAAATAAAGACGTTATAACCTAAATAAATACATTCTAAGTCCGAATATCAACATATCATCGTGGAAATATGTTTATACTGCAAATGATCTTGGTATACCGTTTGTATTGAAAATTCAGCCTCCGGGGGCCCCTTAAATTTTATGTTTTTTTAATGTCTGCTGCGTCAAAGATATTTCTTTTTTTTTACACAGAAAGTGTTTACCCATGTAGGATTTGAACCCATAACAGTAGAGAGCGGCGTTGCGACAGCTTAAACCACTAGGCCAACCGTGCAGTCAAAAGTTTCTATTTGTTGTGTTGGGTTGCTTGATCAAAACATATATTCCAGATATAATTGGTTTATTAATTGAATGACAATAGCTCACAATAACGGAATGTATTCTGTGTAATTATCAAACATCACAGACGAATCAATGGCAGTCACCAGTAGTGACGTTCTTAAACAGACTAATAATTGAATTAGTTACTAGTGATGTGACATGAGAACTAAATCTTTGCTTAGACTCTTAGCTGAACTTCAAGTTTTTTAATTACCTATGTAGTATGTATGTGTTGAATAAACTAATTTTAATTTGTTGAATGAACACCATTAATGATTGTCAATGTCGCATTCTCTTACAACCTAGTTAAATTCTACTAAGTAAGTGCTAAATTATGTAAATGTGTAACAAACGTAACTGTAAAAAAAAGAAGAAATTCGAATCTTGTAGCTTTATAATATGTAACAGTACTCTCTCAAAAGATCTATAGGTTAATGTATAATTTTAAACCACAAAACACTAACTACCTACTTAGCTATTCATAGCCAAAACTCGATTTAATTGTGAGCTTAGCTTTCTAATGCTATTCATTAAAAAGACAATGAGATAAAATTATTTATGCTAGTATTTACTGTTATGTTGTGATGTCATTAAACTTCATAGTAAGACTAACGTGAAATTTTACATTCAGCTTCTTCACACAATACGAACGGTTTCCGTGAAGAAGCGCTTTCTAATGGTACATTTCCTATTCAAGGGTTAACACGTTTATGTGAGTAATGAGAAGAATACCCGTTACAATCCTACATCAAACCAGAGTTTTAGTTTCTTTTGTTTTTTGTACTTTGTCAATGATATTTGACGGGTGTTTTTACCCATTTTTAAATGGAAGAAAATTGCTTTAATAACGTGTTTGATACTTCATTAATGCAGTATGTTCGTGTGGTGATGTGTTGGTGTGGTGACTGAATATAAATGCGGAGTGTCACTACCCCTATTCATCCCGTGGGTGTCGTAAGTGGCGACAAAAGGGCCAACTACGCAGAACAACATCACTGTGAAGAGAAGAAAATCTAGATACAAATTCTATACCAACCCGTCTGGCCAGCTTGTACTGTTTAAGGCTGTTGATGTGAAGTGATTTTGTGAAAGTATGCTTTTTTCTTGAAACTGTAATAACGCTGCTGTTATTAATTTCTTTAAAATATACTAAAAGAAAACACTAATCAAGTTTGAAGACATGCTCCTTCTTCAAGACTTGCTGGAACGAATGTCTGTAAACATAAAGTGCTGCGAATCGATGTCTGATGCGATAGATGCAGTGCAAGTTACATTGTAGACAATTTCATCACCTAATAGAACCGCAGTTAAATCTAGTAGAGCTATTCACACTGGACGTCGCCGTAGTTATAACATAATGAAATCAGCAATCAAATTACTATTCGTATTTCAAAGATTTTATTAGCTCATCAATATTTTATTCATACTATGGCGACGAGTCGGACGCGTGACTAACAAATCTGTTTTAGCGTTCAGTTCACATTAACAAAACCATGGCGGCACCTTTGATGTAAACAACCACTGAAATGAGTATCATCACACTGATATTAAATTAAAAGCTATTCATTTAATTTAACTAATCTGATGCGATCTGATACTCAGATCTTTGTCGGTAAACGGTGATTTGGTATGGTTCCAAAATATCAATGAATTGCGCCTGTACTTTCATTAATTAAGTGGTGTAAAATTCAATTACCTATACACATTTCTTAAATAGTTCTTAAAAAGATTTTGATGGCGAAATATGCATTTGAAAGAATTAACTAATGTAGTATAAATATGATATGACATCGAAGTTTAACGTGAGAGACTTGGAACACTTGGGTTCTGACTCCCGAACCACGACATCAATTCTCTTAATATTTTCGCTATTGAGTTTTACCAATTTAGGAGATTATTTAAAGAAAATAGATTCACACCAACAATTTTGTTCTGCCACTTTTGAAAAATATATTTCAGTCTTGGCAACAGTTTAAAGTATAGTACAACTCTGTATCATTATTTTATAAATTTTTGAAGAAAAATCGTAAATAGGGTTAGTTTAACTGGAAACTAAAACTAAAAAGTACCACTTGATTTAACTGTAAACTAAACTAGAGCGGATTTAAAAACACCGTCTTATTTGGTGATTTCTTTAGTTTCATTTCGAGTAAACAAGCACTCAAAGGTTCATAATTAAAACAAATGACTAAAAGCATTCATTAGGACATGACTACAAATGAAAAATGAATGTTGACTCAAAAATGGATCATATTTTCAGTAACATAAACATTGTTTTCTTTCTATCGTGTCATTAGAATAAATTCGGTCCAAAATAGCTTAGGGGTGGGAGTTTCTCGCCGTCAATGGAAAGTGTGTCGGCATTCGAGTCTCTGCGACGCCACTGAACACGAGTTTTTTCATACACATCATGTTCAAAAAGAATCGTGTTGGCTTACCCACATTTTCTTACAACTTTTAAGTCAGGTACAAGAGTAAATCTTCGTTTTGTAAAGGATTTTCGTTTTGTATTTCCTGGGCTCGAATGAAATGTTACGAGGATTTCAAGACGATATTTTGGCTGTAGTTACAATCTAAAAATTTTACTTAAAACGTGTGAATAAAGTTGGAATCCAGTTAGAATTAGGGCTATAAATACTAAAAAAATTAAAAATGCGAATGTGAGTTTCTTTGACAGTTTATACGCCTAAAACACTAATCCGATTTCAGAAATTACTTTAAATTACTTCAGAAACTATATTATCACTTAAATTTAAATTAATTATTTGTAAGTAGGCATTGTTAAGTATGTACTGATACGTTTGGAATTAATAACTCTGGTTTGTTGGGACTCTGCATAATAATTAAAGGAAGCAATAGTATAGTCCGAAAACTTTTACTTAAAGTTAAGGACAGAGCATGTTAGGCTTTCAAATAGTGTGATATAGATAATTGACAAGGAACGTCCAAGAAATACCTAAAAAAGGCACATACTATAATTTTATATTTTCAAATTTTGAAAAGTCTAATTGTAACTGTCAAATTGCGCTTTTAAACTTTGTCAGTTTAGATGTTAGCGTATGTACATAAGTAAAGAATATACATAGAACATTATAGAAATAAACACGATGTAGATAAGTTTCAGATATTCCCATACAGTTACAGTGCGTAGGCGAAGGGGGGGCAAGCCAAACACATTCGTAGTATATTAATACAGCTTAGTCACTGAATGGGCGTGAGGGCGGGAGAGGCGCCGGCTCGCCTTGTGACGTCACAAGCGTAGACCGCTGTTATGTCAGCAGGACAAAGTTTAGACGCACTGGTGTCTCTAAACTGCTCTAAACATCTTTATCGGTATACATAGTAGACGTCTTAAATGATAATAAGATAATAAGAACTAAATAAAACTGTAATGATTCGGTGGCTGTAAAACATAGATATAAACCGATCCTATTTATTATAATAATATTTACTTATCTAACCTAACATTATCCTGTAATTTTATTTTTTACCTTTTGTCATCTAATTTTTATCAAAGGGAACGTTTATGTTAAAAGAGAACGGTACAATATTTTACAACGTTTTTGCTTCATTTTGTTTCATTCACAAAAAAAAATGTTTTAGATAAGAATTTAAATAACGGTTTTGATATTGTCAAATTGTTAGTTGAAATTAAAATGGAAGCTTTTTTTCTATTTTCATATCAGTTTCAGTACTACAGTAGTTGAAAACTTCATAAGTATATCACCACACCAACAGTCATTACTTATTGTCCACTACTAGACATAGCTCCCCTTAACACATCACAGACAAAATAAATTTTTGACAAATATGGCCGCCTAGTAAATGACAATGTAGCATAATTTATGTATCCATTTTATGCCACATTTCTGCAAATAAATCTTATTATTTCCTTACTGGTAGGTACGCATCGTAAACGTTTGCACGTTATTAATGAAATCATCTCGTTGCTATTTTATTGTACAATAAACATTTTAGTGTCTGTTTTTGCGTGTTGCGTGTACATTTGTTAGCTACTAAAACCGTTAACATTGTTGATGATTTATGTTCTAGTTTCTGTTAGTAAACCGTAACTGCCTTAGTACAAATACCTAATTGGTTTCAATTAATTTAATAACAAGTTCTTACAAACTTTGTACTGTAATTGCACCATAAAGGAGCATTAATTTAAGTCTTGGGAAAGATCTCTAAAAGCTTCTCAAGGCAAATTTCTTTAGGTCTTTTTTGAAACACGATTGAAAAATTGGCTCTGAATTGGGGTTTTTAGATTGTTTAAAACTTAAGAAATAAGTGACAATATCTATAATATATTTAGAAGAATCCTGCTATCGAAGGTCACGCGAGGCGTTAATAGGCTTCTTTCACCCTATGTCTTATATTATTTTCGTCACCTTAAAGACTGTCTGAAGCAGACGTGGTTACGCCGCCCTGAATATTTGGCTGTCGGCCAATGCGGTTACTTACTGTGGCACAATCTTTAATGTCTCCTGTTTTTCTTTTTACTTGTTACAAGAATATTGGTACGTGAATAACAATATTGTAATCTAAATAAGTCGATTCTGGACACGTTATTCGTCGTTCTGTAGTAGATTTATTATAATAATAGGTGTATGTGCTACGAATCAGCGGTTTCCTGAATCTTTAGCGAAATTGATCAAATAAGAATAAAGTGTTACAGTATTTATTTAAGTTGTTCGTAGATAAAATCGTCCAAATATTTCTTAAGATTGACTGCCTCGATGGTGCATGTCTAGCATATGCTTATGCTTGAGGTCTCGGTTTGATTCCCGGGTTGGAAAACAATATATGTGTAATGCATGCAACAACAAACACAAGTATATATATATATATATATATATATATATATATATATAAATTTAGTTTTATTATACTTAATAAAACTCAAATTTTTACATACAATAAAAATATATAATTCTTTTATTAGTATTATTTTTAAGAGAGGTCCTATTGGCTATATATAAAACATTTTAAATTTGTTAGTAAGTCAGTTTTTGTTTGTTTGTTACTATTTGACTATATTCCACTTTTTTATGGAATAAAGACAAAAATATAACAAAAGTCCGTAGAAACATAACTATGACGCGAATTTTAAAAGAGGATGGAGAGTCAGAAGACTCAACCAAACTATTCTATTTATATTCCCCTAAACCTGGTATTGAGAGTTCATTTGAATTTCATTTCACCTTTAACATTTAAATATACTTATCTGGCACAAGTATCAAAACGCTTGGCAACTTACCAAGCGTCTTGATGTAGGCATCGCTTTGACTATTTATTCATAGTTCTACTAACTGTGAAGGTTTGAAGGTAGCTAGCATACTTAGTTCATAATATGTACGTCATACTACAAAACTAATGTAGATTAGGCTTGATATGTATGAAAAAGTTTTAAAAAAAAGTACGACTATGTTTTCCTATCAATTGTCCGCGGCTTCCCTTTTGTGTATGTTCAATATCGGAGTAAATACTGGTCTTAAAATAATATTTTACTAGAATCAAAGTATTTGCATGTCATATTTTAATGAAGTTTTTTTTAATATTTAATATTTGGAAATCGGCGCAAAGTTTACGGGACTGTGTTACATTTAAATTTATAAATTAATATGGTTTGACATCCACTCACAGGCCAGGTAGAGTGACGGTTTGCGCAGAATAGCTTCCACGAACAATATGCGAGAAGCTCAAGTCAAAGTGGCGTGATGGAAGGGCCCTATGTCCTGCGATAGGCTAATGATGATGATGACGAATTTTATTAACAAAGTAAGACTAAGATAGAAGGTTGACCCGCAAAAATCGAATATCATTAGCTTGTTTCATGGATATAATTTGTTTATTATTCGAAAGTTTGATAGAAACCTGATGAAATTCTCAGAATGCTGACAATTTACGTAAACCTAGACAACTAATCTAGATTAAACACCTAAAATTAGTATGCCAATTGTAGGTTTGCGTGAGGCATTTGGAGCTTATCTTAGGTTTCGGGAACACGCAACGAATTTCATCAGATGATAAATAATGGTAGTCTTCTGAAAAACGCCCTAACTTGAAGAAAGGCTGTAGAATTTTTCTAAATAAAAGTCACTTATTTTACATCTCAACACTTGTGAGTAGTGCTGAATTGACGTCTTCATGTTACTAAGAACTTTTTAATCTGTACAAAACTATACACTATCTATACTCACAAATAACTAAAATTTAAGTATCTGCTTGTATTTACAAATTAACAGTTTTTTACTAAATGCATTTGAAAGTATATACGGTACTCATAAAAAAAAATCATTTTTTGCCATTTTTCGTTAGTCTATCGGTCTGTCTGCTTGTTCCGGCCCGTACGTTCTGGTTAATCTCTGGTATGGCTGGATCGATTTGACAGGACTTTCACTGGCAGAGAGCTATTGATATAAGCAGTAACTTAGACTACTGTTTTAGACTAGCTTCACATCGCGACGTCACTCAGGGTTACACAACAACCACGCTGCTCAGTTAGTATTGAATTTATAAAAATTGCAGGCAATTACCAAAACAATGTTATTTGACCCAACTTGTAACTCAAAACGAAAAAGTACAGCGTACAAGATTTCATTAAAAGATTTCCAGTGAAATTTACATTTCAAAACTATTTAGCTAAAATACCTTTAATTAAGTTTGTAGAATTGTTGGAAGACCTAGTTAGTAAACGGCTGCGGTGGAATACTGGCTCATTGGGTGAGAATTCAATTTATACGGCTCGTGGACCATAATTGTATCCAATACATTTTAATGGAATTCGTTCTGTTAATTTACAAAAATGCTGACGTTGCATTTTCCATTTCTTTGATTCGATTCTGAAATATTTTTATGTAGATGTATTGATTTTATAGTGCTAGGAATTATATTTATAATTGTTCAAATAAGTACCTGTGTAAATAAATAATAGATTTAAATAAGTTGATAAGACATCAGTAATTATTGTAATTTTTTTTGTTGTTACACTAACCGCTAGCGCTAGCATCCCACCTCTGACAAGAATGAAAGAAGATATTTAAAGAGCTCTTGAGGTCATTGTTGCGAACATTCTCGTCGTGAAAGTCGTACTAATCAATCGAATATTAAATAATTTTCATGTAAGTTACGTTTTAGCTGATAAGCGATCATACCCAATGAGAAGTAGCCACTAGTAACGTGTAAATGATAGGGTAATTTAGAGACCCCACACAGGAGGGGGATATCTACACACTGTAGATGACCCGAGATAGGTCGGGGTCCCAGGGATTTTCTTGCTGGTTCTAGTACCTGTGACGGTGTGCGGTGCGAGTACGACATAGACACCAACTGGTGGTATCCGAGGGGATTTCCGCACAGACATTAAAAAATGTTGAGGTTGAGTGGAATTTTGAGATATAAATGGTGCTGAAAATAGTAAATAAATGTATTGTACAATACACTACTCAAGTCTTACAGACAAAGTACCGAACATTTTAAATTCTTTTGAAAATACAGAGCCTGGTTTGCTGCTTTTCCCATCCAGTTGGTATGAGAAAAGCAGCAAATCAGGCTTTTGTGGTATGCCTTGGAAGAAGTCAATGCCTAGCAGTAGACTACAACGGGCTGATGATATGTTAATAATATTATTTAGAAAATTTAATCATAAATATATTATACTTCAGTTGAGATATTTCATTAGTAACTCTATTTTGGTTTTTATATAACTTTTTATATTGAAAATTTACAATGAGTTTACTTTCTAAACAATGTAAGTGTTATTTAAATAACAAAAACAAAAATATTGTTGACTATTCAGTACAAAAATTTTGTTAAAAATAAGACCTGTTTGTCGGATACTGTCTACGATCCAGAAACTTTTATTATATTACGCTATCACAGCAAGAAAAATAAAAATTTACCCGTAGTTTGAAAACAATGTCAGTGAATACTTTAAGATTCGAGAAAAGAGAAGCGTGAGACAGATAGTAACTTTAAAACTGTTCAGACACAAAACAGTATTATTTAGAAGAGAAATATATAGAATCAATACACTTTTAGATACAATAACTTCTATCCGTATTTTCACTCGTTTCAATCGATAAGACGATGGTATATCAGTTTTGAAAATGTATAGTAATATTTATGTAGAAAATTACAATGGTGTTGAAAAATATAATATATTTCCCTGATAACCTTATACAGCTATATCTATTCAAGCAGTCTGATGTGTTTCAGTAAAAGAGTAACTTATTTAGTTTCTCGCCAGTTCTTCTCCATTAGAACGACATTTTGAATTTGAAAAGGCCTATTTGAAAAAAAATGATTTTAAAAACAATATCTGAATTTCGCGTTTATTATTAAACACAAAATTATTGTTAATAACACTAAGATACACAACCCTGGTATGTATTATTATATGGTATCTTTATTTAGTTAGGAGTAATTACTTCTTGAAGTCTAGAATAGCCAGTTTACGAATCATAATTACCCGAAATGCATCAGGTATTGTAGTGCGTTTTTCCAAAAGCATAACAGGGATCGTAAATTTGCTGAATCTCATCTCTGGCAAATGCTAAATTGTAGCACCGTACAATACACTCACCTCTAGAAGGAAATTTATTTCCATTGAAATAGAACAGTGCCCATAAAAAAGATGAAAACACCACACGTTGTTTACAGGGTTCAGTGTACAAAGTTACAATGTAAGTGGGTTAGTTTTTATTTATCGACACCTGACTAAACTTACAGTTCAAACGTTCGCCGTTATGCAGTTACGGTTTTCGCGCACTGGTACACTTTTCCAGCTACTATAGGTTTTACATAGAACAAACACGTTTTGGCAACAATAAAATCAGTTGATGAAAAATGTATAATTGTGTTACAAAAATTATAAAATTACAATGACAAAAATAAAACGAATATATTTTAAAAGAAAAAAAGCGGCCAAGTGCGAGTCGGACTCGCCCATGAAGGGTTCCGTAGCAGCAAGTTACATCATATTAAAGTTTTTGTAGTTCGTTGTAACTTTCTTCGATGTCTTAATAATAGTGTTTTGATTGAATGAAATGTAAATTGCGGTTTATGATTTATGACGTATTAAAAAAACTACTAACTAGATCTTGTTCAAACTAATTTTCGTTGGAAAATTGCATGGTACTGCACGTATGGTTATGATGAAAAAAAATTTTTTTGCCATTTGGCAACGGAACCCTTATAGATTCATCATGTCTGTCTGTCTGTCTGTCTGTCTGTCCGTCCGTATGTCACAGCCACTTTTTTCGAAACTATAAGAGCTATACTGTTGAAACTTGGTCAGTAGCTGTATTCTGTGAACCGCATTAATATTTACACAAAAATAGAAAAAAAACAATAAATTTTGGGGGTCCCCATACTTAGAACTGAAACTCAAAAAAAATTTTTCATCATAACCATACGTGTGTGGTATCTATGGATAGGTTATATTCTTGATATATAGTAATATAATAGGATGATTGCATATTATATTGTAACAATGTTTCTATATAGAATGAAAATATACATCGTCATTTTACTTCTCGAGAATAGTCCTATTATTATCTTAGTAATTGTAAGCACCAAGTGTGTGATGTCCTTTACACATTATTATCAGTGAACGAGGATTCACTGAATGTATTTTTCTGCTGACGTAGCATGGGAATTTTTCCACATGAATTATGATCGCTGTTTTCTGTTTGCAGTGCCTCGTGTGGTTTTATTACTACTATGTGTACTTTTAAGCTTCGTTACTTACTAAATGTGTTTATGTCGGTGGATGTGTTAGATAAAGTTTTCCAGTGGATATATTTTAGGAATAACAAAGAAAGATAATAATATACGAGTGAAGTTTGAGATACGTGTAGGATAACTGTCTTATATCACTTCTTACGACTAAACTAATTGATTAACGGCTTGATTACTCCAGTAAATGGAGACGTTGATTTGTTGATCTGTGTACGAAGGTTATGTTGATACTCAATTAATTAATTAATTACGTTTTATAGTTCAATAGTTTAGAAATAGTCAGTAACAAAGTCAGAATACGAAATGTGTAACTTATTCTTTTTATTGTCTTAAGCTTAACGAAGTAAATCAAATTTTCGGATTAAGAATATTCTCAAAACATTTATATGTTTTGAGAATATTTTGATATAATATAGTAAAATGATTCAGTGGTACTTAGTAGTACCACTGAATCATTTCATTATTACCAAGAGCCTTTTCTAGCGTTATTATAACTAGCAATATATTTTTATGATCACCGAAAAATACCTTAAACAAATATTTTAGTTCAAAGTCGTTGATAATTTAATGATCTATAATTTTCCATAACCTATGATTTGACAAGGTCAGAATAACTCTGTATATTTACACGTATTTATTCACATTCTATAATGTTATTCATGAAATAGTAAAGAGGTTGAGGGATTAACAGCTCATCAATTAAATGATCATCGAATCTTATTATGTATTCGTTGTTATTCAAATTGTTGAAACACTTAATGAAGGTTCTTTTATCAAAGCGATATAATAGTATAGGAAAATATCAAATTGACATAGAAAAATTATATTTGTAATAAGATTATATCATTATTGTTTGAAGTAGTGACTTTCTGAGTTTGTTTAATATTTAGAAAGTTGAAGTTGACGGTCATACTCGTATACCCTAAATTATGGATTTATATATTTGAGTTTAAGTAAGCTAAACGAGTATAGAAAAACAGTGGTAGAAATACATTGAATAATCCCTTATTATTATCATATAGTTAAGACTTTTTATGTTTAAGGCTACGAAACTGGCTGACTGATGGAAAGCATCAGTAGGATCCAGAATTAGTTGCCACCATCGTCACTGAGAGTACATACAATACAGCATGGTCACCAACGGCTTAGTGAAATTCCGTATCATACTCCCGGAATGATGAATCTCCGAGAATGGTACAGAATGATTGGGCCTCTTTTCTGACACTTACCAACGAAAGAAGACAGCACTAATGCCTTCAATTTAGGTTCGACTTCTGCATGAGGGTAGTACTTGCCGATTCGAGCCGGCCGTGTTTGTGCTAAAATCATCGTGGCCCTACTACCTATTATCTGATTATGAATCTAGAGTCCCTCGATATTAAATCCGTGGTATCGTAAAAACCTAACTATAAGCAATATCACAAAGATAAGAAAATTTTTAAACAATGAAGATGTTGACCAATACTCTTGAATACTGCTCATGCTTTCTATCATAAAGAGCAGAGTCACTTTGGCATGCTTATATACAAAAATAAACAAATTACTCCTTTTTAGGGAGAGATCTATGTCTAGCAGTAGAGCTTTTTCGCTGTTCATAATACAGTTAAAATATTTCATTACTACACTCAGTTACTTATTGTATGTTAAGTAACTGTGAATCTCAGGTTCTTATCTTTAGAAGCTTACATCGTTCTACTAGGACTCAAACAGTTATGTCTTTTCTGGGTTTTTACTTTTGCCAGGTTTGAAAATTACTTCAGATCTTAGGCTCCTCGGGGACTCAGGAGTCAGGGATATGAGGAGTATATATATATCCACTAAAAACGTCCTTCTCTGAGGAGCACCCAAATCATATTATTTCAGTCCCTCTCTCCGCAGAATCGAGGCCGTGTCTACCCAGGCTCTATCCTGAGAAAAGCCTAGCCTTCCCCTTGCTTGTCGGCCCAATCATTGTATCTATATGTATACTATAGTATCTTCGATGTATCTATTTAGTAAGATAAGTAGTTTATCTCTATGTCAAATATATGTGATATGTATATGTGTCGTCTACTATAAAACAGCTGAAAGATTTCTTTTGAGCAAGAGACTACAATTTGTCTAGTTAGATATTTTTAGGGTTCCGTTGCCAAATGGCAAAAAACGGAACCCTTATAGATTCGTCATGTCTGTCTGTCTGTCCGTCCGTATGTCACAGCCACTTTTTTCCGAAACTATAAGAGCTATACTGTTGAAAATTGGTCAGTAGATGTATTTTGTGAACCGCATTAATATTTTTACACAAAAATAGAAAAAAAGCAATAAATTTTGGGGGTCCCCATACTTAGAACTGAAACTCAAAAAAAATTTTTTCGTCAAAACCATACGTGTTAGGTATTTATGGATAGGTCTTTAAAACTCATAGTGAGGTTTCTAATATCATTTTTTTCTAAACTGAATAGTTTGCGCGAGAGACACTTCCAAAGCGGTAATTGTGTGTGTGTGTGTGTCCCCTGTAACTTCTAAAATAAGAAAATGATGAAACTATAAAAAGTATATGATATACATTACCATGCAAACTTCCAACGAAAATTAGTTTGAACGAGATCTAGTAAGTAGTTTTTTTAATAAGTCATAAATCATAAACCGCAATTTACATTTCTTTCAATCAAAACACTATTATTAAAACATATATGATATTACTTGCGCTACGGAACCCTTCATGGACGAGTCCGACTCGCACTTGGCCGCTTTTGTATACATGATATATGAGATACGTTTTAAACATTTTAGGCTAGGCCACCCATTAGGTCACTATTAAGTCACCTGTTGAATAAAACCTCATCGTTAATGTGGTAAAATAAAGGCGTTTAGAACATAAAACGACCCGAGAATATATTTCATATCTGTGTATCTGACGGAGGATGGCAGCCGATGAAGCTCGTGATTGATAACTTCTAAAAGACATAAAAACTTTGTGTCACCTATCAATCAATATTAATTCTTCGAGCAGGGAGGCTAATGAAATGCTTTGATGGCCGTCTATATAAATAGATGAAAGTTAAAATGTTTTAAATCGTTCAAGTGATAAGCCTTGGTCTGGAGAGCATTTTTAAGGATGGAATATAAAGTCGTTTATCATTAATGAATCCGTTTAGTTTCTTAATTACTGTTACATGATTATTAAATTATATTACAAAGAAATAATAAGGACACATTTATACATACATGAATAACATAAGAAAATATATTGTAATTAAACTCTAGTAATTGTTAATTTATGTTGGGCCTCTAGCCTCTAAGAGTTATATTTAACTAAAATGTTTTCGAACAACTAACAAGCTGACAGTACGTCATGAGCTCATATAAAAATTACTCAGATGATTGGTTATGGACATTGGCACAATATGTTTGATAGGTTAACGTTTATCTCAGGAGGTGTGAAGAAAGTATACTTAAATAGAACTTAAAAAAAAAGTATTGAACCTTTCATGAAGTAAGATGTCACTTTTGGAGACCGGTGAGAGGAGACTATTTATGTACAAATCTTTCTTTATTTACGTATAATAATAGCTTTATCATACCTTTATTGGTTCCGATATTATCTACTGATCATTGTTTTCTAAAGTATTTTATAGCCACAAAATTTTATAAATTTTCTCTTGTATTTCTTATTCGTAGGTGGCATATTATGACAGCAAAATTGAAAAGTGCATATAATAAATGTAAATGTGTTTTCAATTACAAACTTTACTGTGTTACATCACAAATGTTCTTTGAATTTTGTACTGTTCAATGGAACAAGTAAGAAACGATATTTAAATTACTACTTTATCTCGATATTCAAAGCATAACACACAAAAGAAAAGCCCAAAAGGTTTTCAAGAGAATACAATATTAAAGGAATTAACATTTGTGTTAGTGTTTAATACATTACAATGGACGTTTATTGAACTTTTATATTATTCTCGTATTCGATAAAATATATAGTTAAAGTGCGCTTCTAAACACATTTGCATAACACTCGTATATTTCCGATTTATTATTTGTAGTTTTGTAGTCGATAAAAATGTTTGATTTAAGTTAAACATCGAATATCCAACCGTCATGTCGTTTCTACTCATTTATCGTAAATGTGATTTTCAAGTTATAATTTGTGAAAAATAATTGTTTGTAATGCCATCAGATTTTCACCGCCGTTTCAGACAGCATTCTTGGATATCTCTCGTCTAATCCTGTTTAAGCACAACTCTTACAACTGCTGGAGTTTTTTTATTACGTGTTAGTAAGTAATTGATATAATTGTAGTAATTACATACATAAAGTCAACATTATTTTATTTTTTTCTAACAGGCACTTACTGCTTATACTGTTGATATCCTATGAATCCAATCAACTGTGGCAATTTTGAGAATCTTTTAACCAACGAAACACACAAAAATATTAATATTACTACGTATTTTTGTTAAACAGTTGTGCATTTTCTAACTTCCTAAGCACACTACACAGCTTAAGACATAAATAAATAAAGCTCAGTGATCCAACAACAATGGTGACATAAACACACTGATAATACAGGAGTCAATGAAGATCTACCTAAATCGAGAACACCCACACGCCTCTCAATTATAATATTTTGAAGAATTAATCGATTTTACTAATCAGGTTGTCTAACGGCGCAATCGATTGTACAACTGACCGTGTTTTATAATACCAATCACTTCTGTCAGCAATGAGATAATTATATGTACGAGGGTCCTAATCATGTAGGTACTGTTTTTATAACGAGCAAACATGTAATAAATCTATAAAATAACTGTACCTTGTCAAGGAAGTCAATCTAGTCCGACTGTATTACTTTTTGTCATTTTTTTTGTGAGATCGATATTTGTATATCATTTTTTTACGCACGATGATATTTAATGATAGCAAAATAATAGTGTACTACTTTTAATAAGGTCTTCAGTTCGGTTTCCTCAATTCCCAGACCTTGAGTGTGCCAGATGTTCCGCGGACAAGGAGCTACGATATAATTAGTATGGAGTGGATTTAAATTTTAAATCGTTCCGTCGCTCGACGAGGAAACGTGTGGAGGTTACTAGTGATTCAAGGATTTAGTTTGTTGCAATTAATCTGATTCGGATATCTAATTGGCATGCTAAACATTTCATTTGTAAAAATAATGCAAGTAGCTCGTTGAGCCGACGAAAATTATACTTGAGTTTAAATTACAGTATTAGACAGTATTGCTTTTAAAATTAAGTAGACGTTAAGTAACCTACAGGAACTTAAAAAAAATTAAAAACTTTTAAACTGGAATGGAATCTGGAATTGGCTGGCATTCACTCTCTGTATAGTTTAAATTCACTTTAGTAAAGTTTATGAGTAGGTGCTCTAAGTTATTGAGAAAAGCGTTGTAAATAAAAATATATTGTGGTGCATCTAAGCTTTTATAGCTCTATGTCACCTAGTTTAGTTAGTAACACCAAGCGGCACGCTGTCTGGCGAATTGATTATACCTAGCCATTATAAGCCATAGTTTTTGCGCAACACAAAGACTATACTTTTATGTCACAATGGATACAAGAACGTGACTAAGACCGAATAAAACTGTTAATTAATGTGACGCGTCGGTTTTCATACTAATAATAGGCGAGCTATTTTTTGCGTACAATTTTCTTACATCAAGTTTTAAGAAAATCGCACAAAAAATTGTCTCACCTGGCACCAGACTCATTGCCTGTATTATACTGCAGTTTTTATACTAATAGCTTTGTTTGTTTTGCTAATTGTATGTTATTATTCTTGTAGTGTTATTTTATTAGGTAGCACAAAAAATATTATAAGTACTTTGGAAGTTATCAGATGTTTGTCAGAGCAGAGTGTCGTTAGCAGAAATGATGTTATAAGAAATCTACTTAACAACATGTATTGAAATTTTAATAAACTAATGAATATTAAAAATGTTAACTTTTAATTCAATGCACTAAAATCATCTAACACACAACTGTTGCCGTCAATCGCCCAGATTGGTCCTTATATGCCGAAGTCGCTTAAACTTTTCACGCCATATTATTGATTGAAAAACTCTTCTTCTTCCTAGCTTTAATTATTCCCAGACTATTGATTAAAATCTGTAAAGATTAACAAAAACAAATATGTGACGAAACTTTCAGAATATGTATACACTCGCAGTTTTTTTCGTATTAAATAATTCTATTAGTAAAAGTGCTCATACATCTGTAAACGTCCTTAAACTCGTAAGTGACGTAAAAAATATATGATATCCGTATGTTTATGATGCTACTTACATTAACAACCAACAACTACTGTTACGATGTTGCGTAATAATAAAAGGCTCAATTCAAAGAGAGATTCCCTCTTATTGAATTGAGCTTTTTATTATTTTAAGCATAGAATAACAACTCTTATAAGTGTTTTGCAGACACAATCATGTCGAACGCTTAGATGCTTACGAACTTTTTGTGCGGTTAATAAAAGCTACTTGTCGATCGAATATGTCTGGTTTATATTTATAAATACAGAAAGATTATATAAATACTAGTTAAATAGTGTTCAATATTTTGACACTGTAGTAATTAAATTTATTATACTTTTGTATATCAGTCTGTAGCCGTCAAATAAAAAGCTATAATTCTGAAATTTCGAATAACGGAATTGCATTCTATTCGATTGACCACAATGCGAAGAATTATCGTCAATTTGACACCTATTGTGACAGTAATAATAAGATTAATACAAAACGGGAATTCTATATGGCACGGCACGTGACAATAAATGTATTCCTTTGACTCTTGGAGCAGATGGTGTAAGCTGTCATTTTGTAAAAATTATTGTACTATTGTATTCTTCTAATTTGTTACGGACGAAGGTGGTTTTTTTTAAACTGTGCCGTCATAACCGTACATACGTTAATACGAATCTAATTAATCTAATGAATGAACTTTCAAATATATCATATCATAAATGGGGGTTCTGAAACAATAATTTTATATTCATGATTTACGTAAAATTTGTTTTCCACGTAGATTATAAATCGAAATTATGGTCGTTAGACAGTAATTTAATGTACGAAATGGCATAGCTAAGCTATTTAATTATTCTCGATTTGTAAGTCTATATATTCTTGTGTTTGTTATGCGTATTTGAACTTTATTACCGGAACACAGAAATTATATTTCCCTGTACTTAAAGAATGTATTGTCCGTTACGTGACGAATTGAATCGTCAATCTGATGCGGAAATAGAGCAATTTAGTCGTGAATTATAAGTTTCCTATTTACGTATTCCGGGACAATGTGTTGGTCATTTAACGGGCAGCATAGGGGTGTGATAAATGCGATCGATGATGTAGGTAAATCGATTAGTAATTGATTTGGGTCCCTCGCAGTAATATTTTATCACAAAATTGTTCCTTTGTATCTTATATTACTAGCAACCGATGATCATTTTAATACGATTTAGCGGTTCAGCTGCTGTGGTTATTATATACAAATAGCATTTGAACTGGGGTGTTAATAAAGTATGACGAATTCCCTATACTGAAAATGTAACTTTTGAATTCTACGAGAATAAAATATTAAAAATGCATGTTTATATAAAATTCACTCCTAATTTTTGCTTGACACTTAATTATTTTTTTACGTGATTTGTTTTGTGTAACATAAAGGTTAAGACAAATATGTTTTTCATCTTATACATTAGAAGAAAATATGGCAACAACACACATAAGTACCTCTCAGTAAATAATTTCAAAACAATCTCCACAAAACTTCTGTGTGATCTATGCAACATGTCTTCAAAACTGCCTTGATTATAACGTTAAATTCCACTATTTAATATTCTAAGTTTGATCATCATCTGTTGAAACGCACCCATAAAACGGACCACAGTGGTAGAGGAGAAGTACGTGTGTTAAATACTGAACGTTATTATTTTATGTTTAGGCTACTACACGAATATAGAGCGAAGTTGGGTAACGTTTCTTGATTGATGAACATAACTTTTAAAGTATGCCACAATCAAATAGTGGGGTAAGTCCATTTGACTTACTGTAATTGCCATTCTATTAAAATATGCATGGACTTTTGAAAGTGTGAGTCACAATATAGTAGTGTGTGTATTGTAGATGGTGATCACTCTTGGATTCTACTCATGTTTTCCATCAGTCAGAGTAGAGTCACTTAAGAAGGCTCGTATAGAAGATTTGTGATTATCAATCTTATGTTACTACTTCGGAGTGGTACATACAATTATATTCAACTGCAATGAGGATGTGTGTTTGTGTTGTCTTAGATGATGAACATTTAATATACGTATCACGTGCTAAATATAAGACATTTAGATGTCGCCTAAAACAGGAAAAATCATTGCGATTCGCCCTTGGTGTTAGGATGTTAACATATTGAAAACAAGAATTACAACATAAAATGATTACAAGTAACTAGCTAGATGTATCTGGAGAATTGCCAATTAAGTTTTTTAGGCGTAGCGATTGTCAAGTCTGTACATAATGTAACCATCCGCAATTCAATAGTATTAATTTTTTTTGGTCTAAATTGTAATTATAATATGGAATACTACCTTTCGCCTGCGTGTATCTCGATTATTGCAGCAAAAAGTAGCCTATGTGTTATTCTAAAACATAAGCTATATTGCTGTAAAGTTTCATCCACATCCGTTCAGTGGTTTTTGCGTGCAAGAGCTACAATCATACATACATATACTCACAAACTTTCGTTTATAAGTAAGGATAAAATAGAATAAATCCGAGTTGGTGTGGTGTCATTCTTTTCCTATTATATATATATATATATAATATATTATAAACGAGCCATTTAAATATAGGAGAGCTTAAGCTAAACAGAGCTTTCATTATGGGTACTAGATCACTGATATAAGTTTAAATATACTTTTTTTTGTTAATACACTCCGAAACAAATATTTGCGGATTCACAACACACCATTGTTGTCCGACCCGGGAATAGAACCCGAAACCTCAAGCACAGCAGCCGCGAAGGCTCCCACTGCGCCACTGAAGCAGAAAAAAAGTTATTTAATAAATTATTTGAACAATCTTGTATAACGCAAATATTCTGAACACTTCAAATAAGATTGATTAACGGCGAGTGCGACTTCCCGAGGTAATTATTAATATTATAGTGTTTTTTGTGTCAACACTTACAGTTTTATGGCACTTAGAATCGCCTTATTAGATGGGTCTGATAACATTTCTAGGTCGGATATTTATTACCTGGCACTTTTCGAATGTTTAGCACTTTTATTAGTCTGCCTAGATTAAACTTTAAGGTGATTAAGTGAAAATTTACAACCCTATTTAGCTGGTTTATAGTTTAATCATGAATATTAAGTGTTTGTTGAGGTAGGTAATGTTGCAGTTTTAGACAAAACAAGATTATTAGATCACTCGCCTAAATAGTCTACAATAAAGAAGATTCAAATAAAAAACATTGTTATCTATGTATAATATGTATGTATTTATATCAGTTGTCTAATACCAATAGTACAAGATCTGATTAATTTGGGACTAGTTAACGTTGGGTATCAGATGTCTGACATATTTATGTAATATTATTATTTATTGTTGGTTGTTTACTAATCAAGGCTTATTTCTTTCAAGAGAAACATAAGTACCCTGTAGGATAAAACTGTAAATACACTTCATATCATTATAAACCAGTGTATTAAACAATTTGTATCTGTTTCTGTATGTATGTATAACAGAAAATTTCAGGCATTATTTTATAGTTATACAAAAACGTAGTGCTTAAAACAGTATGAGGCATTGCAGCGCCAATTTTTAGTTATGTGTTTCTAATGACATGCACATATGTTGACAGTATTTATACCAGTGAAATAGTTTATTAATTTATTTACAATGATATACTTTAAAACATCTCCAGGTCATGCTGAATAATTAAGCAAGTATTTATATTATGACACCATAAAAATGTTCTGCTGGTACTTGAAATTGAAATACCTGAGAAAGGTCGCTGGCACTATAAGTACCAGCGACAGCTTTAGACAAAGCTTACATATATTTTATACACATCTGGAACTATACATAGTGTTATCACATGAGCAAATAATTTACTCATGTGGCATCATCCTTGCCAGTATGTTAAAAACAATTTAAAAGTATAATAAATTAAGAAAACTTTACGAAATACATTTCCAATAACAGTAGAGCCCTCGCAACAATGTGAATTTTATGTGTGTGTGTTTGTGTATTATGTTTTTTCATGTAGTATAATCAGTGCATATTTTAGGATAGTGGATGAATGAAAGTTTCTGTGTCGTCATATGTCAGTTTATAAAGCATTCAGTAACTTGCAGTACTTGCAGTCATTTTTCAACCTATTACCTATCAAAAGAATCCTATATATTTTGTTATACAGGACCAATAAAGCAAAAGAATCTTTGGCTAAAGGTTGTCCTATGAGGGGCACTAAGTGGTAATCTGATTATAAAATTGGATTTAGTAGAGAATTAGGCGATCTTAAATTTAGTTACAGTTTTTGTAGTTTCAAATTTAAACTTATTAATATATGAATAAAGAATATAAAACACACAGTGACGTGACATATGTGAAATAAACTAAATGTTCTATGTATTAGGGTCATCGGGCTTTATTTTACTTAGCGACGACTAAATTTGGTCAAATAACGAATGTGGGGAGCCGTCTCGCCATAACATCTGCAAATATTAACAATATTTTAGACAACATAATTTTATTGCCCAAACGATAATGCTTTTCACAGATTACTGGTGCCGTCGGCTTCTCCTTGTAAATTAATTTCATGGCCGTTTGTTGTTTGTTACTTTGGTGTTTATTAGAATATTACTTATTTATTTATATTGTAGTTATTACTTTACTGTTGGTTCTAACGATTTATTATTCAATTTTTCTTTTTGTTCTTCCTAGCCTTTATTCCCAAGATTATTTGGGGTCGGCTACTAGTTCAACCGGTTTTACCTGAATATCTGAACTAGTTATAGTATATTTGGGGGCACTGACTACCCAATAACGATTGCCATAGATGTTCATGACAACCGGGACCGACGGCTTAACGTGTTCTCCAAGGCACGAGCATGAATCACCGCAGAACTTCCACACTCCGGGTCGCTATTAAGAATTCCCTGTAAGAAAAACCCACTGCTGCACTAATTTCATTGTAATTTTGTATGGAAATGCTATGATCCATGAGAAAGGACATAGCTACTCTTTACTGCCATAACTGAAATAAACGTGGGTACAACAGCGTACAAAAGAAAGTTAAGGAGTTGTACTAATATGTTTCATTTGAGTTTTAATGCAAATAAATTTAATAGGTATTTCTATAGCGTATATCATGTGAGCGTACAGAAAACACAAATAATTATTTTCCGAGGTACCTATATAAAAATTGCAATTAGTAGTAAAGATATTCTCAGTAAATCAATTGTAAATTAATTGCATTAAAGTTAACTAGGTAAGACTTTTACCTCAGCCAATTTACTCGTAGTTAATTAATAATAATAATGATATGATACTTTAAGAACCTCACACACGTCCGTTAGGCGGTGCCTGTGATGCAGGCGATGCAGCACGAGCTTGAAAACATGAGAATCTAAATATATTTATATTAAAGTATAGCTGTAATACGAAACAGAAAACAAATATTGTTCATATTTTTGCTCTCCTCACAATTATTTTGCTTATTTAAGAATCAAAACCATGTCCAGTTATATATGTAGTTATTTAAAGTAAAGTTCTTTTAAAACGTAAATGTATAAAACATTACAAAACATGAAACGAGAACTAGAAACACCTAGAAACACTAAAAACCGTAAAATATTCTGACTCTATGAGAATTTAAGACATCATATACTGTCATATGATGTCTTAATTTCTCATTTTAGGAGAATTCATAAATAAATAAATATTTTGGACATCTTACACACAACATCATCTAGTCCCAAAGTAAGCAGAGCTTGTGTTATGGGTACTAAACAACTGATATAAATACATAAACATACTTTTTTTTTGTAAATACATACATATTATACATAGAAAAACACCCAGACTCCGAAACAAATATTGATTCTTAAACGGAGAAAAATTCGCTGAGCATACATAAAAAAAGATTCTGATGAATTGAGAAACTCCTCCTATTTCCAAGTCGGTAAATAATGTCGACTATCATACGTATAATACTGGTATTATCTTTTCTGTGCCCTTAATCAAATGTTACACAATTCCATATTCATTTTGCAATAAAGTTCAAGTGCCCCTTAAAGTGTTATGGCACAATTACCTAATTACTTTATTTGTGACACACCTCCATTCTACGAAATGAATAGACTGATATTTATTGATATTGTATAGATAATTAAATCAATATTAAACTTGGCACTTCAAATAAAATCGGTGCTTATGTTAACAATATTACGAAAGGAATATTTGTGTAATAACTATGTCTCGATAACTATGTGCAGTAAATGCAACCTAAAAACTAATGGTAAATTCCCGTTCAAAAGTAAATTGTGAAATATCTGTCTGTCATTTTGAAATACAGGTTTCTTCTCTTTCATATTTGATTTACATAATACCAAAGACAAAATGCTCTATTAATTATTATTATATAAATATATAGCTTTATGACTTGATGTGGGTCTATCTCGAAAACAGTTGGGCTAACTTTGTCGGCCTTTTTGTTAAATGAACGAGAACTAAGTTGGTATGTTACATTAGTTTTGAATTTGTATGTATGATACATTATATATGGGATTCAATCGACAAAAAGAAAATATTCTTTATCTGATAATTTAAAAAAAACATAAAAATATTACTAAAGTCGTATAGTAGTTAAAATGTTGCGTAGCATCAGACTTTTTTATTTTTATTTATTTCAATGCCTGCCAAATTGATTCTACTCTGCCTTATGGAAAGCATGAGTAGAATTCAGGAGTGGGGTTTCATCATACTCAATATGAATGCAGATAATTCAGCAAGGTGACCCATACTACGGCGGTCTAGCGAGATGGTTTTACACGCTTAAACTTAATTTTCAACTTAAGAATGACTCTAACTGCTTCAATAGACATAGGAATTCTACAAAGCTAAAATTATAACTAGGTAAGCGGATATTCTAACGATGTTTTTTCCTATGATACCTTGAAGTTTAATAGAAGTCATCGGGATTAAACAATCGCACCGACGATAGAAACTCATTTCAAAAAATAAGAAAGAAGTTTTACTTTATTCAAGCACTTTACCGTATAAAGCGGACAGAAAACTTTCTGGTTGAAAGGAAAAAACACAGTCATTAGCAGTGCTTTATATCATTTGGATAGTAATTTCACTTTTTAAATATAAATCTCATTCTGGTATCTGGAACAGTTTGACTAATAAACGATGTATTTATAAAGAAAGGTATATTGTCTTATCGCGTACAAATTGCTGAAACCAAGGGTAAAGCTGCTGATGAAATATGCGCAATTGATGCTGCTGTTTCTGCTTTGTCAGCCATATTTACGTCTATGAAAAAAAAGCACTCAGAAAGAAACATTAAATTCGCAATGAGCACTGAATACTTTACGACATATATGTATAGACATCCATAAACATGCCTCTTCCTCTGGCCTCTTCTTAGTCGTGTGGGTATAGGGTTTGTTTCAAGTTTTCCTTCTCTTTATATTGATGTAGCCTTTCGTACTTTGTATGTTATGTATCTTTCTGTTGCCTCTTACGACACCCATGAAATGAATGCGAGTGATACTCTATTCTTAATCCGTTTGAATATTTGTACTAGTTAGTATAAAAATAAAGACCGTAATTGTGATATTCTTGTTTTAAATTTTCTATTTACAACAAAGACAACTTAAGCTAAAGTAGGCATTTTTTACCTATACATCATACGAATATGGCCATAGGCAAATAGTAGTTATGTGTAACAGTTAAACATACTTCCGTAGAAGTTCATAGTTTCATCTATAAATATCCTGCGGCGCTATGGTGTCGGTAAGTGCGTGACCAGCGAATCGTAAGGGCTCTTATACAACTTGTTTTAGGCTCAATAAGAGTGCCAACCACTACAAATGATTTAAGTGTGGTTGAGCTTCTATAAATTAAATGGAGTGTTAGTACGATTTTCGCCCTGATTTTCGAAGTGCAGCAAATAAAAAATTACAAACCCTATACAAACCCATCTGGCTAGCGTGGTATAACTGGTATAGTAGACCAAACCTCCTTTTTTAGGATAGACGCCATGTCCAGCAGTGAGCTGTTAAAGTCTGAATAGTAAATGCTAAAGATGAAATAGAAAATAATCACGTTTAACTTGTTTGTAATAAAAAAAATGTCGCACTAATACGAACTTCTTCACTGAATTTAATCAATATTACGCTATGATAACACTAAAACCATTTGAATACTTAGTGAAATGAATCAATTAAATATGTCAAGACTTTTTTTCCCTTAGTATAGTAATTAAGTAACTTGATTCCAATTAGAGGCTTGTAGTAGCCTACAATTTTGTCTCACGGCTTTCCCCAAATTACACTTTATTGGTTATTAAGCTTTATGGATCGACGTCATTTCGCAGTTACGTGGTAATTGTTCGATTCCAAATGAAGTGTCTGCTTGACACCATATAAGCACACATACGAACATTATATTATAGCTGGCGTCATGGATTATATTTCGTCTTTAGTATGACATTATCGGTAAGTTACAAAAGTTTCTAAGAACTTTATTAGGCGTGTGTTAAGAATTTGTAATCGACCTCAACCGATAGAACTAGTTTCGACCATTTTGCTTTAACAAAATAGTTGTTCTAATATCGTAAAGTTAGTTAAAAATATTAGATAAATGTATGGATGAAACAAAAACCCTCTATTTATGGCTATCAAGCACGCCAGTTTTTCTTTACCGACGTTGATTTAGTATTCATGCTAATTGAACCAATTTGTAAGTGATTCTGTCCAATGATCTTCATGCCTATTACGATTT
The DNA here is from genome assembly GCA_932526445.1 of Phragmatobia fuliginosa. NCBI lineage: Eukaryota > Metazoa > Arthropoda > Insecta > Lepidoptera > Erebidae > Phragmatobia > Phragmatobia fuliginosa. Next base: position 14,267,725 of record OW052070.1, on the reverse strand, counting down.
CACTGATTTCAATGCAATTTTGTTATCGAGGCATTTTGTTTCTTGAGAAAATACATTATTTAATTTTTACAGCGACTACCAACCAATACAGTATCTATTTAAGAACGTTGAATACATTTATAACCTATTCTTATTTTTATAATGTCAAAATTTTGTTATTACTGTTAGACCTGTGTGTGTAATGATTGTGTAGAGTATTACTAAATTCCGCTGTTTGATGTGAATACTAAATACATAAATATATTTAAAGTCTATACTAAGACTTGAAAAAAACTATTTTGCTATACTTATCTAATTAATTAATTATTTTTAAAAAGAATGTGGTTGTACATATAAAGACTTACTCTCAACGACCCAAGTTTTAACAAAGACGTTGATAGAATGAAACAAAGTTCCCACTCAAGTCCTATAATGTTTCGTATTAAATGTGTCAAAGCAAACAGGTTCAAAGTTTAAGTTGTCTCCATATTGAAGACGCATACTCGTGTTATGTACCTTCAATGCAAGATAAGGGTTTTCCAGCAAAATAACTTCACTCGACGCCATTTCCGATAACAATTTGTAAGGAAATGTGGCTGCCGCGTGCGTATGATGGCGTAGCAAAATGTATGTATTTGTATGAAACTTAGACAAAAACATGATAGCAGTATCCTCTTCTTACGCACACATTGCCTGCACACGTTTACTGCTTCGGTGGCGTATGCGACTGTTGTTCTTGAGGTCTCGAGTTCGATTCTCGGGTCGGACCAAATATTTGTTGCTAAGTATTTTTACAAAAAAAGTATGTTTATGGATTTCTATCAGTTGTCTAGTAACCATAATACAAGCTCTGCTTAGTTTGGGAGTAGATGGCGTTGTTGTCTGTTTGGTGTTACTTCTATAAAAGTAATTAGTGACCTATAAACTTTTCTAACATGAAACACTTTGTAGAAAGTACATAAGTGATAAGGAGTGATATACAATATTCAATTTAATTATTACACAACGTATATAAACACTTACTCACGGAAGTTCCGGTTTAGATTGTAGTGAAAAATATTGTATCACTTGTCATACAAGGAGTGCACGCAAGATTGCATCGAGGAAGTTTAAACAAAGATAACACATATAAAACAGAAATAAATCAATTCCTGAACATTTTCTGTCTGGAGTGGCGCAATCGATCGATATTAATCTTTCCGTGAAATACACCGGTTTTCATTGATGGCTATTACAAATACAGCAAATAATCAGTTGTTGAACTTCCGTCTTTAATTTGTAAGTTCTTTGTTTTGATGATAACGCCCGAAATTAAATCAAAGTAGGACATATCAGTTACTCTATTTATCTACCACGGTTTGAACGTTTCAATAGTTTTATTTTTACTACAGTTTGTCTCAAGGTTTGCAACTTCTCTAGTTTTCTTCTGATGAATTTGTTACGAGTTCTAAGACAGTTTAATTTTTCTTGTTACTTTCTGAATGTCATAACTAGGTGTGTTTGTGGTTCACTGCTGTTGATCCTAGGGTATTTACAGTGATGGGCATGTGGACGGGATTAGTTCCAGTAAAAAAAACACATGGGGGAGATCTATGTCTAGCAGTCTTTCGGATGAAATTATACAGGAACATGTAATACTTTTATTGAAATTGTTATGATTATTATAATGACACAGAAGATTATCCTCTCTTATAGGGTGCCGTAGTTTTCGATTCGAGACCCCTATAGTTTCGTCATGTCCGTCCGTCCTCGGTCCAAACGTCTCCTTCCAAACGGTTAGTGCCAAAAAGATGAAACTTTGCATGTGTTTTTATCACGGGCATAATTTATTTGCGTCTACTACATGTGGGATCATTAAAAACAGTAGTGAGAGGTTGCAAAGACAATTTTTCGATTTAGATATCTGTTACATAGTTATTCAACTTTAAAGGGCAGTTCTTGTTAAAACAGGGCTCCCCCTCTATGAGCTAAAGGGCTGGCCCGAAAAAATCTGAATAAACTTTATGATGGTCCATGTGACGAACTTTAAAGGAAAACTATAGCGGTTTAGATAACTTTGTTAGTTCAAAAGGCCTAATTTGTAAAACTTCGTACAAAAATAACGTTAAGCAGAAGTAAAGTAAGAGTTCAGAAATATGAAGGCAAATTTTATTGGGCGAATTAGCGGATTCAAAGGGGTCTTAGTTTATCAAAGATTCTTATTGGATTCTACGTTAATAAATACATGTACGTGTATGTATGTGTATAAATATAGACGTATATATGTATGTTTATGTAGGTATATTACTATCATATTATGTGTATGTATATTACCTATGACTTTTTCTACTATAATCTATCGATTCACCCTGTATGCACCCTCAACTTTTCTCTGCATCGCCCAATCGGTCGACTGGCAGAAAATGCCTAAGGCATTAAGTCCGCCGATGCATATATTTGTGCATAAAGTATATAAATAAATTAATAAATTTTAATCTTGCAGTCAAGGTAAGGTAAATACTTTGTAGGTCATGTAAAACTTTCCGGAGAAACCAACGCCGAGGTCTTCCTCTGTCAAATATTGCCTTCAAAACTGACAAGTTCAACAGTTTACATTTGCGTACAAATAGCAGAAAATACGAGTATATATCAAAGTTTCACCAGCAGAAATACTAAAGCGAAAAGCTGCTTGAATGAAAAACTAACTGGAAAATAAGGAAAGAGAAAAATGGGTTGCTTGTATTAAGCGAAAAAAAAGTCTTTAGTTACTTTTACGTTATTAATGATGGGAGTCTCATTAATCCCGTTCGATGAAATTTATTCATGATTTACATATAAAATATGTGTCCACCCATCTTATCATTTCTTCAAAATATTCCCCACAAACAGATGATAGGAACATACAAATGTGTACGTTTATATGTAATTAGTGTGTGTAACAGTTATGTGCCTGTCAAGGCGAATAAACAATCGAGAGTCAACACTCGAAGGAGCGATGACACGCCGGCGCGCGCGCTCTCACTGTGTTTGTGACTGCTTACTTGAGGAACTGGTACACTTGGTAGTATTTAAATGGTAAATTCCCTTGTTTTGAGCCTTCGACCAATTCATGAGGTATATTATAATACGACTTCAAATTCACACGTAAATAAGATTTGGAGGTCTGTCATGCGACGAAATTATCTGTATTCACATTCACATCTGATTATTACTGGTTCTAAGTATTTCAACTGTACATCAAAATAATTCACAGCTTTCTTATCATTTTAACTTATGTTGTCGTGTTGTCCCCACATCTCACAACAATAAATATTATAAGCTATAAGTATTAAATACTGTCAATGAAATGTTATCTAAAGAATTCGTTTTTGTGAATTTGAAAATTTTTACGAGCCGAAGATAAATTAATTTCAATAGATACGACTTCGAACACGGAACGGATAGATATAAGCTGAGATTATGAGCCGGGATAGCCGTGTACACTACACACTCGATAAAATATTGAATAAACAAAATGTATGAATAGAATATGTTTCAAGCAAATTACGTATTTATGGAAAAGTTATATGCGCTTCTTTGGTTCGGCGGTGATAATACTGTTGTAATCTACTGATTAGGCCGCCCACCTGGCTTCCCATAGAGTCGAGGTTGTAGCGTATGCCCCATAACAGATACGGAGACGTTAATGTACGAATTTATAGTTTTATATTGTGAACAGTGCTGTGTCGGGAACTGTGTGGCGATGGATGGTAAAACTCACTTGATAACATGTAGATTAGGCGGTAAGCTATTACAGTCTAAATGTTTGAGCTTACTGTGTCGATTTCTTATCCCAGTCTATTGGATACGTTTTAGTTTTCTATGTGTAGGTTGTAAACAAATAATCCTCGTCTACCAAGGCCTGCAGGTGAGAAAAGTGAAGACGTGTCGTCAATTTAGACAATTTCGTATCTATTGCAATTTAGGATTAAACTCATTAAGATTGTCGATGGTAGTAGGTCTCCGGGTAATTGTTTAATATTGATAATATTTCTTGTCATAGTGTCTATAGAAAGCGCTAGTCTTACCCTAGCCTATGTACGAAATCTCTAAAACAGCAAGAAAATGTTTAAAAAACTATAATTTGGCCCTATAAATAAATTTTACATAGTCTATATCACCCCGGTGATTATTACAAAGCTATTGATACCTCATTGTTTAAAATCGGTTAAGTAAAGACACTACGGTAGAATCTACAAACATACATAGACTGCCGGAAAAACTAACATGTATCTGACTTTAGGACCTACGTTTGCAAATTGAGTTTAATGTCTTGGTGAATCTATATATTTATAATACTGAAATGTAAGCGACAAGCTGCCTTTGTGTTAAGGTCAGGGGCAGTCGGTAAGCACCGTTGCTACTGCCCGACTGTTATACCCAAATATCATGTTTGTGGGTGTCACCATGCATTCACATCCTTTGCAGCCGAAAATAATTGTTTGAAGAGGTACCACTCTGTACTAGATTAACTATACCAAAACTATTTACAGTAGCAAATTATTAAGAAGTAGCAAGTTATCTCACGGCCAAAAACAGCTCCATTGAATGTGATATCCAGGAGGTTGTCTTGTCAAGCAATACTTAATAACCTTTCTTTACATCTTGACTCCATGGTACGCGTGAATAAATTATGGTCAATAAGTTTTATATTGTTTTATTGCGAAGAAAGGCCGTGAGTTTAGGTTATTACCTTTCTATGGGCGTCTTATGAAGAAACATGTGGTTTTATATCTCACGGGACTGTACTAAGTGTTGTATCTAATGATAATGGCGTATGCGCATGTCACGCGATCACTAATAATATCATAAATATACAGGAGATAATATGACAATTATATGAGAGGTTTTTGGGAATAGTTAAGTGGGTGAAAGTAGTGTTTAATGCAGTTTATAAATAAATTGGTCATTTGTATGATTTGTTATTGAACAACATGAATGAATTTGTTTTTAAAATGAAAATGTCAATCAATTTATTCGGTATTTTTTTTAAAATAAATTAATATTAAAGGTATTATGTATATCGTTTCAATTATGTTGATAGAATATGTGGTAAAACATATTTATTGATCGTGTCTTCACACGATAGATTTGGAAACTTAAGAAAAAATGGGACCAAATATTTATAGTTTCTTCAAGAAAGTTTGAAAATGTTTCAACTGTAAGTGCTCACTAATAATACTAATGTTTGAGGCCAACTTTTGAGAACTTAAGTATTAGCTCTGAAGGAAAACCGGGAGCACCAGTTGGTGGCGCCAAACTGATGATGTAAATATAGTAAATAATAAAAAAAAAAGTAAGAAAGGGTAGTTTCAGGGGCCCTCTCGCCCCTGAAACTAACCTTTACTACTTTTTTTTTTTATTATTTACTATATTTACTTGTCTAGTACCCATACTAGAAGCTCTGTTTTTTAGGACTAGATGGCATTGTGTGTAAGAATTCCGATAATATTTATTTTATTTGTTTTCTTCGAAGTCTGCTGTTACACATACTTTGATATTACAGTTTTACAATTTTATATTACAAGGTGAAGCTCAAGAAGAATTTCTCAACAATTTAACATACTTTTTTTTGCGCGGATTCCCGCTTTTCGCACCATACCCTTCTTGGGGGACAACGGCAGTCCGGAGGAACACCAGGATCGCAACAGCGGCTTCTCGTGTAAGGTAACATACCTCTAAGAAATTTGTAAAAGGGTAATAAGCAGTTCACATCAGATTATTGTAACTTAATATGTTCAGAGAACGACTATATGGAGAAAAGTAAAAAGACAAACGAAGGTCACCCCAAGAAGCGCCAAAATTCTCGGTTTTGGGTAGTCCACCTTCATCAGCTGGCAGCCACTTTCTTTTAATCGTCGACCTCTAGCACACTTCAGCTAAGGCGATCATCAAGCGTGCGTCTGGAGACGTGAACGGCCCACGTGTAGAAGAAGACTTAAAGCTTATTACAATTTATGATGTTTCAATCCTGTTGTAGTCAATTACTATCTTTTAAACATAATTATCGTAATAGTAGAGAGCAGAAAGCAGTTGGTATGTGCGTGTTAATCACATTTCATTTAAGTCGTTAAAATTCAGCCGCGCACCGTATCGAATATCAAGTCATGCTAGTTACTCGCCCAATATTAGTTTATTTATTATATAATTTAAAAGCTTATAAAATATATTTTACCGAGTAACCGAGCCTCATTGTACACCGTTCATTACCAGAACTCAGACTATAAAACGTACAGTAGTTCTCAAACATAATTTTTACGATCAGACAACATTTATCGTTTAGTTAAAATCGTTTTAGATTATCGGCGGTTACGTAAGTAAGTTTGTCCATTGTTAATCACGTGACGTTTCACAATACCTTCTGTAGAGTGAGAGCACCGTCTATTGAGATTTTACTAATGTTTAATATGCTATAAATATTTATTTATTGCCCTGTCTCTAATACGCTATATCATTCATTTTATAGCGTTGCGTTAAAAATTTATATCCCACGATACTTCGCCTTACTAATTTGATTTTGTTGAATACGAAATTAAAGACTTATTAGATACGATTTTATTGTATTTTGCATAATGAATTGAGTGGAGGTGAAAACATCGGACGTTTTGTTTATGCAACTTATCGCATTAGCTACTGTAACTCGTGGTATTAGGAATATTATGGGGAAAACGAAAATTCCGTAAGGCATAAAAATGCAATAAAGATAAATATAACGTATTTAAATAAATGCGGATTAAAACTTGCTTGTGTTTCTAAATCTCATCCGACTTATGATGGTAGCCGGAGATCGGATTTCCGCACATAAACAATACTTACAATAGTTTAATAAAACCCACATCTACAATGTGTAAGTAAGAGCTTCTTTCATAGTAGGAGTTAGAACTGATCTAAATTCATCAAACATCATTCAAGTAAAAGCAGACCAATTCTTTTTGATTCTGCATATTTTGATGGAGCTTTTTGAATATAAAAGTAATCAGTGTATCAGTAATATTTGAATTAATAAATGTTGTAGTACTAACTTGAATTTTGCCAGTTCTACGGAGGTGAATAGAATCTGACGAATTTCTTACTGATTTTAAAATTAACCTAACACCGTCCTCTGCTAAAAGAATGTCTCCCTCTTACTCAGTACATATATTTAATAACTATAGACAAAATCAAAATACACTGCTACTAGCTCCTGAATAACTTCATACGCAAGATTGAGCATTTTTCGCAAGTAGAAACCTGCCCATAATAATTGGGTGTGTCATGACTGATTTGATAATTTTTTATATTCAAACCATTAAAGTTTTACACTTGCGCATCTTATGAGTTTTTGCGATACATGTTACAAGTGTTCTTGACAATTAATAGGAATTTAATGACCTTTAAACTATCGCGTTTTATAACAACGCTCAATGTTATTTTTAAACTATTGTATAGCATGGCCTTTGATCTCGGGGACCGAATCAAGAAATTCCGTAACGACAAAACCTAACACCTTAAAAAAGGATAGAGAATATGATTGTAACTGCAGTGCGACAAGGATGTGCTCGGTGGCGGTGTGCGCGGCATGCGGCGGGTGCACGGGCGGGGTGTGTCTGTCCGCGTCCTCCAGTACCGTCTATGTTTTTAATGTTAAAAGAACATTAAAAACATAGACGGTAGACATAGACCATAGATATGATCATATTACTATTATGTTCTCTGTTTAGTTGTCATTGTCTTTCGGTTAATAGGATGATTATATTGTTTGACAATAATATTGGTAAAAAAGCGGCCAAGTGCGAGTCGGACTCGCCCATGAAGGGTTCCGTATCAGCAAGTAACATCATATAAAAGTTCTTGTAGTTCTTTGTAACTTTCATCGATGTTTTTATACTAGTCTATTGATTGGATGAAAGTAAATTGCGTGTTACGATTTATGACGTATTAAAAAAAAACTACTCACTAGATCTCGTTCAAACCAATTTTCGTTGGTAGTTTGCATGGTAATGTACAACATATATTTTTTTTAGTTTTATCACTCTCTTATTTTAGAAGTTAGAGGGGGGGGGACACACATTTTTCCACTTTGGAAGTGTCTCTCGCGCAAACTATTCAGTTTAGAAAAAAATGATATTAGAAACCTCAACAACATTTTTGAACACCTATCCATAGATACCCCACACGTATAGGTTTGATGAAAAAAAAATTTTTGAGTTTCAGTTCCAAGTATGGGGACCCCCAAAATGTATTGTTTTTTTTCTATTTTTATGTAAAAATCTTAATGCGGTTCACAGAATACATCGACTGACCAAATTTCAACAGTATAGCTCTTATAGTTTTGGAAATAATTGGCTGTGACATACGGACGGACAGACAGACAGACAGACATGACGAATCTATAAGGGTTCCGTTTTTTGCCATTTGGCAACGGAACCCTAAAAAACAGTGTATATTGTTTTGTAAACTTGAATTAATATAAAAACAAAAAAAAAATACTGCATAAATAAAAAATAAATAATTATAATTGCATAGGTAAGGTGATAAAAAATGCTATGCAATAGCTTTACCGCGGAATTCCCCGAGTGCCTCACGACTTTTTCATTTCAATTTCAATTATAATGAAAATAACCAATGTAAGCGCGGTTTTTTTGTTCGGTGTAATGCACCTAGCATTACACCGAACAAAAAAACCGCGCTTACATTGATTATTTTTTATTATTCAGTTTTACAATTTAGATATACGTACATTCAGCAGCAAAGTGTTCGAATGGGGTTATTCTACATTGCCACAAAACTTTTAAAGAACCAGTTCCACTGACAAAGTGACTCCTACAGAAGTGCGCGGGCAGATAAGCCGATTCTTATATTCTCCCAATTTCAGATCATCATTGAAATTGATTATTAGTCTAGATTTACATATTTATAGGTCATAATCTTACTTTATTTCGACATCTTCGTTGTTTTCATCTTTAAGCTATTTGTCACCTAAAGTCGAATTTACATTTTGATAATTATGAATTGGTCTTATGTTTTAAATACTTCAACTTCTTCATAGATATTGGTAAAATATCAAAAGGTGTTGCACTAATTGTAATTTTATTATTAATGCATATATTTTCACAGTGGATTTTAATTATTTTAATGCGATTTTCGACCGACATTGAATTCATTGTAACAAGGGCCAAAGCATCTCCAACGAATACGTCAAAAAAGCGGCCAAGTGCGAGTCGGACTCGCCCATGAAAGGTTCCGTAGCACCAAGTAACATCATATAAAAGTTCTTGTAGTTTGTTGTAACTTCGATCGATGTTTTAATAATAGTGTATTGATTAAAAGAAAGGTAAATTGCGGTTTACGATACGTATTAAAAAAAAACTACTTACTAGACCTCGTTCAAACCAACTTTCGGTGGAAGTTTGCATGGTAATGTACATAATATATTTCTTTACTTTTATCATTCTCTTATTTTAGAAGTTACAGGGGGGGGGGGGAGATACACACATTTACCACTTTGGAAGTATCTCTCGCGCAAACTATTCAGAGAATAAAAATTATATTAGAAAAATCAATATCATTTTTGAAGACCCATAGATGAAACGTATGGGTTTGATAAATATAAATTTTTGAGTTTTGTTCTAAGTATGGGGAACCCCCAAGATTTATTGGGTTTTTTTTTCTACTTTTGTGTGCAAATCTTAACGCGATTCACAGAATGCATCAACTTACCAAGGTTCAACAGTATAGTTGGCTATAACATACGGAATTACACACAGACAGACAGACATGACGAATCCATAAGGATTCCTTTTTTTTGCCATTTGGCTACGGAACCCTAAAAACTAAATGTCAAAACTGTCATGATGTTGGTGTTGCTTAATTGAGAAACAAATTTCTTGTTGAAAAACCCATTATTTATAATAAAAATTCTCAAACAAATGTAATCTTGTATGTTGCCAGCCTTTGGGGGCATCTCTATCTGATCTCTTCTGTTTTATGAAGTAGTTAACATCAATAAAACAAAATACAAATATATGATACTATTTGTCTTTGAATTTGAAAAGTTAAAGTACCTCATTTCAACCTCTTATGATTGCTTCAACTCAGTTTAATTCTGAGAAGAGTGCCTCTCAGAATTAAAAGTTGGAAGGACATACATACATATTTTAGGTAAGAGAGCCATGCTTATTTTAGCACGAATGGGCCGCCTATATATATATATATATATATAATATATTAATATTATAATAATAATTTTATTTTCCTTTGAACAATTAATACAGTCTTCCAAAGACTTCACACACTAGGCACAGCCTGTCTTGTGAGAAGTCTTTATGAATAAGCCGCTTGACAATTAGAATGACAGTAGGTACATCTAAATAAAAATTTGACTAAAATAAAGAAAAAATAAAAACCAAAATCAAATTAAACATGTATCCAAATAATTAATACAATTTATAAACTAGAATTACTATTTTAACATAAAAATACAATTTCTATATCATAAAAAAAAAAAATGTTTTTAAATCAAAATTGGATGGCATTAGGCAAGTCTTTATAAAAAAAGTTCTGTGTCGTCGTAGGTCCATACTAACAGCACCCTTCGCAACGTTATTTTGCATCATAACGCGAAAGTTTTGATAGTTTACAAATTTTGTTTATTTTGTTATATATATGATTTCATGTAGCAACAAGAACGCTGGGCAAATGCTGTTTTAACGGTATGTAAAGGGAGTTTGATGACGCGCTTTCCGATCATGTCCTTGCAGATCCAAGAGGTAATAACTTCACTGTGAGTTAAAAGGGTGATTTTCAGAATGTAAAGTCTTCTGACACTTAATAATTGTAGTTCTTTATAGAGAAGAGTGTTTTGAGCACCGCGCGTTGTGACACTGATGCACCACCCCAGACCGTAATACAACATCAATTTCAAAAATTTATACCTAACAGTTTTTTTCACTAAATCACTTTGAAAGACTCATAATGAAAAAAATATGCCTGATTCAAAGCATGACTAGATTCCAAGAGTACATACACCATACGGCGGCCTATTGAGATGCCTTTGCTGGCTTTACTCACTCGAGGTTTACTATTTACAATGAATACGGATTACATTACCATTATATATATTTTTGAAAAACTGCTAGGTTTTTCAATACTTGTTTACTCGTTAGTCTGAAAAAAAGAAAAGGAGGAAGAAGCTTGAAAATATGAATGTCAAATACACTTTGGTTTATTTCTTTGCCAATGTAATTATTATCTATTAAAAATAAATAAACGTAGCTAAAATAGTTGATTATTCAACATAAAATCAACCTTTGATGTACAAAACGACCGTCGACTGCTTATCGATTAAAGTTATCTCTATGTGAACGCAACATAATACAGGGTGCTAGAGATTAAAATTTCTATGACCCCATACCCTTATGCTAATTTTACGATGTTAATGCCAATTAAAATGTTAACAATAGCAACAGTAGAAGCTACAGCTTTATTGAAAGTAGACCGGTTTGGCGCACGACACCCATCCAGTTTACAATTCTACATCTTCATTCTACCACCATTGGCTAGTTTTGCATAATAATGTACGAATAATTAAAATTTTCGGTTGTAAAATAACAATATGTGTTCTATTAAAGGGTGATGTTATCAACATGTTAGAAGCTTTTATGGTGATATGAATGAAATGTCTGTTGATATTTACTTCCAAATCCTTACTATCGGTACTAATATTATAAATCTGAAAGTAGTTTTGTCTGTCTATTTATCTGACTGTTACGCTTTCACGGATACACCGCTGCACCGACTTCAATAAAAAACTTAATAGATATATCTACTTTGATTTTTGAGAAGCGACATAGGATGAAAAAGCGGGCGGAGCCGCTGGCAAAAGCTAGAGTGAAAGTTGTAAAAAAAAACAACTCTGAAAAGCTCAAGTTGGAATATTTTGTCCATTTACATATTAATAACTTCTAAAACGGTTTTAACAAATACAAGTAATAAAAACATGGAGTAGTTAAAACCCCAACCCATTCAACCCACTAAAACGATACAAACAAACATGAATGATTGGTTCGATAATTTGTTAACCTTGAGATCTGAGAAAGAATAATAACGAAATTACCAGTAAATTTATTTGTTTGTCACATAAAAATCAATACTCTATTCATTCGCAAACTAACAATATAGGGTGTAGCATCAATCAAAATGAATTTGAAAAGTAACACCCCGTTGCGGCGACAGCGGGGAATCAATACATAGTGTGGGGACGGAAATAAAAACCGGTATCACTTCCTAGTTCACCCTTCGGCTTCCGCGTGAACCACAATCAAGCTTTTGTTCGGTATCAATATGAAGCAGTCGCTCCCTTTGCGGTGGCTGCGAATGCCAAGATGTAATTTGAGCAACCTAAGAATATCATTAGAAAGAAAACGCAAGTTACAACATTAATATGTTTGCATCGTAAATACAGTAATTTCCATATGTCTCTCATACCCACTTTCCATAATTTGCACATGTATACCGGTGTCGCGTAAACCAATCCTCATTATGAACACTATTAAAATGTTGTATTGTAGTATTCATGCTAACAGTACTTTATCAAACAAAGGTTCTGTGTAAGTACTAATAGTAGATTAGTACCCAAGGGCTGTAAGGCATTAATTGCAGCCCGAGATATTTAGGCGCAAGAGCGCAGCGAGGGCGCCTATAGTTCGAGGGTGCAATTGGTGCTTACACCCGAGGTAACTATTCTGCTTTACATCTCGATTGTGAGGTAAGTAGAAAAAAACCGGCATTATAAAAATAAAACATTGATAATTGCTGCTTCAGCTTGCATTTTCATTGAATCGGGAGTGCAGCTTATATCTTCATCACTTGAAGAATTCATGTTTTTTTCTAATTAGCACGTAATTATAAAAAAAAAACAATATTTAAATTAAAAGTTTTCTATTCCCGCCACTTTTCATTAAAAAGAAACAAGTAAAGAACTTTTTAATTGTTTTTTTCAAGAATGAAATTGAGCTTCGCCGTTCGATATTTAAAATTGATGACTAATATACTCACACAAAGACAAGGCTGAATAGCAAAGCGACCTCTTTGGTCATTGGGCTGAATGCATGATGTCTTTGCCAGTATGATGGTTAGACGTATGCGAACTTTTTGTAAGGAAGAAGCGTTTTTTTTTAATTACTTACCGCCCTAGGGCTTTTCTAGCTACATTATTACCCTAGAGCGCTAATAAGCCACTTACAAGCCCCATTTGGAGGTAATAAGAACCTACTTTCCGAACATGAGAGATGTAAAAATAATTTATCATCATCAACAACCTATAATGTCTCACTGCTGGGCTCGGGTCTCCTCTCAGGGAAAGGTTGAGGTCATACGTCCCCACGCGGGTTGGGGACCGCCAATACACTTGCCGTTGGATGTTTTTAAACCACCTCAAGGCCTCCAACTGTAATATTGTCCGCCCATCTAGGTACTGACCGCGCCCTCGCTGCTTACCTTCAGTGATTGTTTTCAATTACCTAAGCCTAATTGACTATTAGCGCTTCTATCATCCACTAAAGAAAATGGTATTAAACACAGTACCAAAATCAATATCTCACTTTCACCATAAAGCTCTAGGCATCAGTTTCGAAGATATTTTTGAATAAAACGATTTTCTCTCTGTAGAAGTACATGACCATCGAAAACTGTTTATTATCATATTTATGAAATAAAACACTGGTTGTATATCCAATTAGTTCCTTTCATACAGATCATATTAAGACGATCCAAACAGTTATTAAACGAAACAATTATAATATCTCCCAGAGTTAATTACGTGGTTTGCGCTACTACTTACTGTGCAAGAATCATAATAAAGCTTTGAATATAAAACTTATATGATACGTCAACAACTTTTATTCGTAATAAAATATTCCAATAAAAAGGATATTGGTTTAACTGTGGCTGTTAATTTTGACGATTTTGAAAAATATCTGAGTTGGAGATCAGAAACGGTAGCGTGTTTTACAAAAGTGATATAATAAATTATTTGTAATGAAATAACAAATCACGGTTGTTTTGGAATCGATTTGATTCGCATTGCCATCGTGATGGATGGGCAAGCGCACGCGGTAACGCGCATCGACCCCTTTTATTCATCAACACCGAGGGATTTAGGGCGTGAAGGGTAAATTAATAAATTAATATGCCTTAGAATTTGTAGTTTTCGATGCAGCTGTTGTTATTTGAATTTAGTATGCGATTTCTCTAACGACGAATTTGAATTCACCTCAACACTATTTGAATATTTATCTCAAGCTAGCTATATAAATAAAAGTCAATTTTGGCATAATGAATGACGTTGTATAGATTGTAAATAATAACACGAATGGACTTTTTATCAGAGATCTGGTTGTTTAAATGGTACTGGCAGTCAAGGGTATCGGATTTCTGTTTATTACTGTAGTCGGTAGCCCTGCAGAAGCTGCTGTACAAGTGAGTTGTCTGCGAGATCAAGATAGATGAATGATAACGAATAATTTCCAACTGGAGTTTGTCATCAAACTGGTATCGGATCCGCAGCTATGACGATTTTAACTAACATTGAAGGTGTATTTATTAACAAATGCTATTTTGATACGATAACACCTACTACTCCTTGAAGAGATAAAATTAATATTGTTCAGAACGGAGTAAGTAAATTGTTGATAAGTTCCATGAAACGATACGTAAAATTTAAAATACATTATGTAAATGAATCTAGGCGAGTCTGTTGTCTCAGACCCACTTCATAAGGGTGACTAAACAAGTAAATTAAAAGATGCACTCAATTCCTCTGATGCTTTCTTAGTAGAGACAGTCAATTGAAGCGAACATTTTGAAGTTATTCGTTGAGGGCTCATTGATAACCATTAAAGGGCGACAGACTCGAGAGAAAGTTAATGAATGACATGTATAGACACGACGCGTTATTCAAATATCATTTCGGTGTTATGATCCGGTATTATATCATTAATACACTATGTGCTATGAACTACACGCACTAAAAGATGTTGACGATATATGGGTACGTTTTATACTGAACGAATTCAGCTAAGGTATAATTTTACCTGAATGTGCAAATATCATAAAAAAGGTGCTAAAACTTATTGAGAAGTCGAAGACATGCGATGAAATACTGAGATTTAATGTGCGCAAGTTCTACAATAAAAATCTTTGAAAGTTTCGGCAATTTTATTTATTTTTGTGTACAAATAAAGGTTATGGTGTGATTAATTTATTAACATGCCTAATAAGAGTTTCTAAATAACATAACTACTATTAGCATTACTTTTAAACATGCATGTTACGAACACTGTTTAGTTTTTTTAGTCATTACCGGGTAAATTATGAGCAAAAATTAATAAATGTATTTGAAAGTGAATTAGGAAGCCATTGAAGTTAAAGTGTTCTTTTTATTCATTTTGTTCGAATAGAAATGTTTAGAATCCTAAATCTATGGCAACTGTAAATTTAACATACAGTACTTACATAATATTATGTATGGTCATGATAAGAAATTTACTAACCGAAACAATATAAAATACATAAACTAGCTTCCAATACAAACAAGATGTCATTTAATGACCTAAATACAGGAATCAGAATACCAAGGCGACATAAATATTAATACAAACATAGTTACAGTTGCGCAATTGTTGTAAACTCCAGCACAGACCGACTTGCAGTCGGAATATCCTGGTCCTGTCACTTCCTGCGATCCTTGTTCCAACTCCGCTTTGTATTACAACTGGGTTACTGGTGACGACACTAGATAATGTCCACACAATACAATGTATTCATAAATGTAGTCTTATTTTCATTTTCTAGGAAACGTGGTGGTGTTGTATTGTGAATGTGTTTGTTAAAACCACGGTTTTAGTATTAAAGTGTACTTAATTATGAAAGTTATGGGATAGATTTTTTACAGTCCGTGGCATATATTTGTGGTATGATTTTTTTGAAGTTCATGCGTGTTTTTTTAATTTTCAACTTATTTTTATTTGACTGATGAGATTCGATAATGTGCCTTTTTCTTCAATTTCTGATAAAAAAATAACCATACATTATGCTGTTATAAATTTAAAAGTATGTTTATTTGTTCACGGCTAAGCCGTTGCACCGATTTCAATGAAAATGTCATAGAGATACTTTAACTCCTTAGAAAGAGCATAAGCTATTCTTTATCGCAACAACTAATATACACGCAGGCGAAGCTACGGGAGAGAGCCAAAAGTAATACATAAATAAAGTAACTAACGAAATTAATTTAAGATTATTGTACACATTCCTTTTATTTCTTCTTAATTTATGTATTGCTAATAGCTTGACCATTTTTTAATGATTTCATTTATGTAAACTTCACAATTTCTTTTGTTACACGATCATTTGCAGCTCGATCTGTGTACCTATATAGCTCTCTCAGAACCATTTACTGAAAACAAAGCTTTAAGTTCGACCTTAACTATCACGATTCACTGGTAAAAAAACCACACCCGTTGAAAAATACTACACTCTACCAGCAAACAAGTTACTAGTTAAAAAAAAACAAATAATTTTGGCACTATTCCGCACCCATGTCGATTTTTTTTACAAAAACACCACTTTTGTGCTATCAGAATGTCCTCATTAATCTATTTTTAAACACTTTAAACACTTTTTATTAGCTTCAGCTGTATGTTTGTTTGCTTGTACGTTTGTAACCGACTCCTTTAAAACTGTTAAAACAAATTAGTCTCTTTTAGTCTTTTTTCTAACAAAAATAGTTTTAAAACTAAACAAACACGCTTTTAAACTAAAAAGTAGAAAATAACAAAGCGTGGGGTGGGGTGCTATCTGAAAATATTTCAATAACGTCGACCCACGCTATTTCATTTTTTTTTCTAGTTTTTTGTTTAAAAGTGTGTTTGTTTAGTTTTTTAAAACATTTTATTTTATTTTAAACATTCTATTTTTAATCGTCATTAGAACAACAAATAAAGTGTACTACATATTATAAAATTAAGTCCTCCGATACGTCTGCCTCTCTGTTCGCGACAAAGCGAAAAACCATTGAACGGATTTAAATGAAATATTGTATCCAGATAGTTTAAAGCCTGAGAAAACCTATAGGTTACTTTTACCATGATAACCGACATAGACGTGGACGGAGCCGCGGGCGAAAGCTAGTAGTAGTATAAAATGTAATGACAGGCAGCCGTAATTGCTTCATCTGGCCTGGCGATAATTTACCAACTCAGTCGTACAGGTTTTGTCGTCTAATAGAACAACATACCTTTAGTTTTAATTCATAAATGTTAATTAAAATAATAACGAATGTAACTACATCTCCAACACCAAAATGTTACAAACGGTTTATGATACAGGACGGATCAAAAAATTAATAAAACATTTACATTTACGTTACGTTACAAACTCAAGAAAAACACAACTCTACTGGCGCAGTCGAAAATAATGATGGAAAAACTTAAGCTTATTCATTTGATATTAATAAATATAATAATAATTGCAGATTACTAATTTATTATAAATAAAACATCCATATAAAATTTATTCTAAAACTAGCAACACCAAATATGTCTCGCTTTGTGGTTTCTTATTCGTTACTCACAGTTGCTATTAAAATGTCTCTATAATTGTTTTTCTCGATACGCGGTAATTTGATGTTGTTTCAATTGAATTAGTTTCGTTATTTAATAACTGACCTACTTGCTATATTAACACAATGAACAATTTTGCTGTCATTATTATATTTTTAAATTCGATAATGATGAATATGCAATAAAAAGAAATGACGAAACTGTATGTAAATATTTACACATCAATTTTTTGCAATGACGATGCACTTCCGATAGAAATATTTGAATCGAAATAATTATATTTTTAAAATATTGTACTCTGAAAGCAATAATTAGTTTAAGTAACGAAATTCGTTCTTAGTCAATAGCAACCCTTAGCGCGCCGACGGATACGGCGTAATAAATATTTTTTTTATAATGAAAAAATACGAATAGTAAAGTAAATGTTATATTATATTATTAAATACTAATTGTGTTAAATTATTCTAAGAAATAATTTAGTCACGTTTTTAGACAAACAAAATTAACAGAGTTCCTGGATGCGTCACCGGTCGTCAGAGCTGTAGGGCGACCGGTCGGGGCGAAAGTCGGCTTTGGACACACAGTTGGATCGACGCGGTACCACACCACAGTCTCATCTAAGCCACAGCTATGCGAGCATCTTCCCCATCATAGCCGAAAATTCCACATTCCCGGAGACACGCTCGCTGACGCGACGCGAAAGTTGAGATCCGAAGTCGCGAAATATTTTTCGAAATAACCGAACATTTTTTTTCGCTGCCGTTGAAAATTAGGAGCAGTTGGCGGCAAACGGTAAAGTTTTGTGTTGGTGTCTTAACAGTGTTTAGGAAACTTTCAGAGCTTTATAAGATTTTTTTATTTATTTGTGTGTAGTATCGGTGTGCCGAAACAATGTATTGATGTGAAGTGATTTTTATTTTGTGCACTCTTTTATTTGGATTTTTTCGTTCCGGAGTTTTTGGTTGGTTTTTTATTGTTTATTTTATTTTTCTTCCTATTAAACTTTTTATTGCAAATTATTACTAGTTTTAAGTTCTGTCTATAGATGGTTGTAGATATTTATTTGTACGATAGTTAATGTTGACTAATTAAAGGGTAAAAACTAACAATTAATTTATATTATTTATCACGATCACAATAGGATTAAATTTTTTGGCTATTTTAACTATTGGAAATATTTTATTGGTACATTTTATATTATTTAAAGAAGAAAATTTGACGTCCACTCAAAATTCTTTGGGTAAATGTTAAAATTGAAAATACATATAAAAAGTATTGTTGATATTTTTCCTCAATAAAACAAAACAAACTGAATATGAAACCAAGTCAGTGTTTAATCAACTTGACGGACGTATCGACAAACGCCACCACATTACATTAACGGGTTAGTGACCACTTAGAAAATTGTTTAACTCAAGCGGCGGCCGCAAGCGTTAATGATTAATTTCTTATAGTAATAGTATCGGAAATATTTATATACCAATAATAAAATTAATCTTTTATTCACGAAGTAGATCTTTAGATAACCGTAGTTTATAGCGGTTTGTTTTAAGTACATTCTTCTTTTGAGTGAGGTTATAAATGGTTTTATTGTGTTTATTTATTAGAAACGGTAGTAATACGTGGTTTAGTTCTTTTAATTAAACGAAAGTCTGGTCAAGGTCGTAAGCTTTCAAGGCACTTTTGTTTGTTTTAGACCTTGTTCAACCTAAGTTTTATTGAAAATGAACATATCGCGTGAAGAAAATTATATGCTTGGCATTTTCTTTGTGATATTCTCGAACAATCGAATTTAATTTTGAGTACGAGAATGGGATTCTGATGGTGTTTCCTTGTAATAGAATCATAGTGTTTTTCTGTTTATTGATGACAAGACAAGAAATAGTTACTTTTGTTACAGAATTATACTGTATCATACAATACAATACTGAATTATATATATTACTAGCATTTTTCTTTCTCAGGCTTTAGACTATCTGGGTTCAAAATTTCATTTAAATCTGTGCTGTGGTTTTTGAGTTCACGAACAGACAAAACGACTGACAGACGCGACGGAGGACTTAATTTTATAATATGCAGTGATTATACCAAGATTTGCTCTTAAAACTTTTTGCGTATATGATGGTTGTTAAAAAAAAGCTAGAAAGTGTGAAAGTAAAGTAAAAACAAGTTTTTTTTCAGACTTCTTAGCTATTTCTTGCGTAAGTATTGTGCGGATAAAATACATCTAGTTTAGAACTGTCAACAGTTAAATGAATTTTATAAAAAGAGCAAGCCCCGTGTGTAGGAATTAGTTACCACAGGTCTAAGTAAACCGTCATAGCGTTTATGAGAATAATTTTTAAAAAATATATGGAGAGTATCTCTCCATATCTTACTACATTTTATTTTAGAAAAAAGCCAGCAACCACCTTATATATAGGTCAACCAGCTTATATTTGTAAGGTTGGCACATAGCTGTCTTACTAGTAAAGTTCTCGACTTACTTTACTTTGTTGGTTTTAGCACAAATGTTCTGTTTTAGACATATTATTCTTCAGTATGATTGTTGAATGTTGATCAGTTTTTGATCGCGGCGGCGGAAGTAGAGAAATACCTTTGTTTTTAATTTGGAAAATATATTCTTTAGATTTTCTTGTACAACAAAGTTGGTAAACCAGGCAGCAGAACTTGCAGTTTCCAGTTCCTAAATATATTTACGAAACCCGTTAAGTGTTGTTAATAACCGTCCTGGTTACAGTAACAAACCCTTCAAAGCTGGTTAACCAGTTTCCCATATAGAGTTGACTTGCTACCCCAATACAGGACAACTTTCGTTCAAAATAAATCTGATGTACTGTCTTTAAAATTGGTTTTCAAATAATTAAGAAATAGGGTAACAAAAGCATATGACTGGTTTACCTTGGACTAAACGCAAATCAACAAGTATCGTTGCGTAGATTTCAAAAGGTGATTATGATGATATCGACAACCTGTTATGTCATATTGCTGCGATCTGGTCTCCTCTCAGGAAAGGGTTAGGGCCATACGGCCAAACACTGGCCGAGTGCGGGTTGGGGCTGACTATGAAGATAAGTTTTTCAAAACTAATACATTATTTTACGGTCTTAGTTAAATAATAGATAGAAGCACTGTTAAAACACAAGTTTTGTACAGTAGATTGCTTAGTACAATCTTCACAGAGTTTACAATTCATAGTCGCAGGAAATTTTATAGTAGTTTTCAGTAGTAGTAAGCTCGAAGACAAAATATTACATTTCCAATAACTTTAACGCCTCAAAAGAAAAGATATAAATTTTATGTTCGTATTTTTATCTTAAAATGTATAAAATCATTAGAACATAAATATTGAATGTCATTAAATTATAACTTTTTGATTTAAGTTTTAATGGCACGGATTTTTATGTTCTGTATCGCGTATTAGGTAGCATTGACACGGTTTTAAAATGTGTTTAAAAGTGGAAGGTAGTTTTTATTGTGAAGTTAATAAGTTTTTTTATATAATGCTAGCTATTGGTCGCGGCTCCGCCTGCATGTAAGTCGGTTATCGCGGTATAAACTAGCTTATATCCTGTCTCAGGCTCGGAATAATCCGTGTACCAAATTTCATTTAAATCGTTTAAGTAGTTTTCTAAATCGGACAGACAGATAGACAGAGTTACTTTTGCATTTATAGTTAAGATTAAAATACTAATACAGTAATTGTCCGGTTTGAACAAAAGATTTGAAATTCGCTCTATCTTAGAGTCATGCAGTTTGAAGCTGGATCCGATTACTGGCGAATAGGCGATTCGAAATAAGTTTTCAAAATGACAATAATACTTCTTTGATATAAGTATTACTGCAGTTAGAAGATCCAATAGGACTGAAAATGTTCGTAATATTTAAATATGAATTGAGTCAGAGAGAGAGAGAATATAAAAATACTAGACTTACCTATGAAGAACTGTTCATAGTATTTCTTGTGTATATAGCATATTGGTTATATAACCTATAGACAATATATATATATATATATATATATACTTGTACAAGTTTCACTATGTTTATGGTATAGGTAAGTTTACAAAAATAAGTAGTAAGTGTGTTTAATAGTACGAAAGGAAAGGGTCCATTGATAGGAATCAACAGCAGGAACTGCAACATCAGGAATAAGCAGAAGTTGTAATTATACAAAGGTTTTTAACGGTTCAACAAAAATGACGAATACTTACAACTGTGTAAAGTAAAACAATAATTAAATATTGAAAATGAATCGTATGCTCCTTTGCCGAAGTGACATTGTAAAATAGAAAACAGAGTAGGTAATACGGAAAAAAGGAAAGGTGTTAAAAATTATGATATTATACTATTTGGCAATGAGTAGGTGCCACAAAGATGAAAGTGTTAGAAATGAATTATAATCGTGAACTTCAGACACCAGGTCTCGCCAAATCACCCTCCAGCCATTAAAACTACTGTTGAACCAGCCCGCAAATCGTAAAGTTCACCACTAAATTTTCTAGCTCTTTTTATTAGATAATTAGAATGCTCAGATAAAAACTTGTTTATAAGCCTCTCAGGTTTTATTTTAAGATCTTGTTTTGACACTAAACTACTAGTAAACTGTAATGACAGAATATTAAATATAATTGCTTTCATAAAAGAAAATAAAAAGAATTACTACAATAGCACTATAAAATTTTATGCTAACTTTTATGATGACTTTTCAGTTTTGAATAATGTATTAAATATACATAGATTCCTATTTATAATTATAAAGGCAAAAGTAATTCGGTATTTTTGTAAAGTCTCTACGGCTAGAACGCTTAACAGATTTTAGTAAAATTTGGCACTGCAAAACTCTGTTTTACACACGTAGAAGGACCTGTAGATAAAATATATATAAATATACATCTATCTATATACATAAAACAACAGGAAAAATGTAACATAAAAATTGCTTATTTTTCACAAAAATAGCCAACTTATTTAAAATCTAGAACATTTGATATTTCTAACACCAAAACAAGTAGAATAAACAAACATTTAATTAGGAGTATCATTAAAGATCTGGAACATACCGAGCATAGCAAATTAAATGTTTTTAGTAATTGAAACCGACACCATAAAAGGTTTACGTACTAGGCTATCCTCGTACAGAACATACATATATGTAGTTAGGTATATTAATATGATGCTAAATGTAAGATGTTTCCATAATCGAACATTAAGAAGCTTCTAGCTCCTGTTTCGTATCTTGTCATATGAGAACGAGTATAATAAAACGATTAACTATTTATAGTGCTTAGGATATAGTATTTCCGTGTGTTATTTTTGCATTCCCAAACTAGAGGTTAATAATGATTCTCGAATATATTTTTCTTGATTATAATATTCCCCACCATTATCTTGTAGTAAATAATAATAGAGTCTGTACTTGTAATCATTTATAGATATTTAACGACTATCTTCAGTGGATATAAAAGATTTTAAAGAAATGAATCGATTCTACACAACGCGTAGACTGTCTATGGTAGTTACGGGATGGTCCTCTACGACTATACTTGATAGCAGCACTAAAGCAGTACAGAGTGCCTACGAACATTGGCACAGTCATTGGCTACGTTCTGATTCCGTTTATGATAGTTTACTCTGATATTGAAAATTTATATAGCTTATACCGTGAAAAAAGTTTTAATAAAAGCTTCTGGTGCTTGCTCTGCTCTACTTAAAATTTAAATGGAATTATTGTAATGTTAATACACTTTATAAGGTTATATATTATTTAAGCAATAGGATGATTACACCACACCTTTGTCCAAGTAATCAAAAGTATGTAATATGATTTTCTTGATCGAGATAGGTGAATCTGTTGTTGTTCTTTACTTCTACTTCTACATGTAGGGTAAAAAATGCATAATAGAAACAAAAAAGTGGTGCTTCGTCGTTGTAGAGGGTCTTCGTTCAGCATTGGATATAAGTGATATCGCCAAAGCGATAATATAAATAAAGTTGGCCAAGAGCGTGTCTGAATAGTGCGCATAGAATAAGGTTCAGTAGGTGGCTCGTGGATTTATAATCGTGACTAATAGATATTTGTATGTTTACTCAGTGTAAAGTTTTTTTTGCACAAAGCACAACGAAGCTTTTAGAGCGAGGGGGGGACCCAAAAATTTCTTTATCAAAAATTGTCTTTACAACCTCTTAATATTTTGAAAATACCTATGTAATTATACCCTACAGGATGGGATAGATTCGAGAAAATGAACATCCCCACTTTACGTGTAAACCGATTAAAATATTTATCTTAATTTTATTTTAGCACTTTGTCGATGCCTTAAGAATACTTTTTTTTAAATATTTCGGTCATCTTACACATAATGTCATCTAGTCACACTAGATCGTGTTTTAGGATTAATATTTTTTGACAGATGATGACATTAATATAAAAAGCTTAATAGAATTTTAATATCTATGAATAATATTTCAAAAATTTAAATCCAATAATACCGATGTGCCAAATACAACGTGAGAAGTTGATTTAAATAGGATTACTATGTTAAGATAAAAACAGAGACTTCATTGCAAAGAGAAATCTAGGGATATAAGTTGGTGCGATTGGTATTTTAAAAATTTTGGTCAATAGGAAAATCTAAAATACCATTTTAACTACTTCAATACTACTTATTTAGATAATTTAACGAGAGATATTTATAAGACAATTTTAAAATAACTAGTCTCTATCGTAAAATTGATTAGTGTTTAAAATATTTCTATCATTGCTATTCATTAATTAGCCTATATATGCTACTGAGTAATTGTCATGAGAACCACATTAAATCAAAAAATACGAAAAGTGAATAAGTGTTCTTGAATTAAAATTGTTTAGACAAGTTGTGTTTTAAGTATTTCCAAAGTCCAAGGTTAATGCTTAAAGGTGATTTCTTAAATAACAATATTTTTATAATATTTTGATTCGATTGATAAAGAAAATAAACATATTGATGGAATTGATTTGCGTGATGTAAATGACATTTACGCCACGTCGCAATAAACTAAATAACTAAAATAATTTGCTAGTTGCATCACAGACATAAATATTAGGACATGTTTACATTGACTATAAAGCTAACATTTGCATTATTATTTTGTTAAACTAAACAAGTTCATATTATTATTATGAACCTCAGATGTATCTTTAAAACAGCATATCATTGTGGTAGTTTATTCCCTGTAACCTATTTAAGACTGCAATATAAACTTGTAAAAATGGAACTTCGCATAATATTATATGTTTATATGAATTATTTATAGTGTAAAAGTTAAAGATACGTTCACGATAAGTATTAGCTAATCAGTATTACAAAAACCATTGTTTAAATTTCGTTTCGAAACAAATTATGAAAACAAATATAGCCCCACAAAACGTTTATTTTGTTAGGTTACACACAAACAGAGGGAAAATTGACCTACATATTTCGATGACAAAGCCGATATATTGAAACCACAGCAGAATAATAACAAAAAATAATAATACGTAAGATGAAGAAGGGTAGCTCGGTAAGATGTATGTCTGTGTCATGCAAATATCATAAGGGATCTGAAAATAAAACGCCCGTAAAATCTGTAATCATATCAGTTTATTGTTAAAGTACGTATAAAAATTTGAATGTTATTCGGCTTTAAACGAGGTGATTTAGTAGTCTGAATCACTATTATTTGGCAAGTAATTCATTCTTATGGGTAATTGGTCTTTTATGGGAATAATATCTTATTTGCGTTCCTTTTTATTATTGTTTTAAGGTATTTGTAATAGGTATACAAGTCTTTATTTTAAAACTAATTATCTTGAAATTTATTTCTTAAACCTAAAGAGATAGGGTCCACTTGAGTGCAACATTCAACTAATTCATCTATTTCTCGACTATACATAAGCCTACCGCATCATATTTCTACATCACTATTTTATTATAAAATAAAATAAAGTAAAATAAATTTTATTACGGTATTCCGTAATAGCCTTTAGTGTATTTGTAAAATGTATAATACTCACCGATGCAAAGGACATTCATGTTCAATAAAATAGTTTCATTCGAGAGTAATTCTACTACCAGCTCATAAAATAACTTAACATGCAATACTATATAAATCAAATAAATGTATATTCTTACTGCCATTACTGTCAGCGATTGAAAATTAGAATACATCGACCATCGCTAGCTTCAATACTTTATTTACAGTTGTACATAGCACAAGTAACAACACATTCATCCATGTCAGGTTACAAATTCAGGCAATTTCTCACAAAGTTTCATCGTTCTATTTTAGGAATAAAAGTACGACTCAGTACAATATGTCTCAGGTAAAATGTTGTTCAGAGACATCGCATACAGTCTACGCAGGAATAACTTGGAATGGATATTAAAGTCGCCATCCCATATATTTTAACGGAACGGTGTTATTGACTTGTAAGAATAACTTTGCAGATAGCTGTTTGTAACGGGACAGTAGTTCCAAAAACGTATCTAAGAAAACTGCATCTACGACTGTAAAACTTTGAAAGCATATAAACATTTCTACTTACGTACCGCCAAATACATTTTGGATGTTATTTTGCTGGAATACAACTTATATTTAGACACTTGCTTCTTATAATCATTCCTTTTTTGTTTTCTTTTATTAATGTTAACAATAATAATAATATATATATATCTCTTTATTGTACACCAGAATAGAAACATAAAGTGGTAGCTTAAACTAGGTGGTACAAGTGGCGGCCTTATCGCCTGAAGGCAATCTCTTACAGGCAACCATGTTAGAGAATGGTTATGTAATTTCTTATAAGTAGGATAATATACACACTTTTATAGTCGTTCTGGTTACTTTCATAAATTGTCAATCGCTATAATTTGTACCTAAATGATTTCATAATTAACTATTTTTTTCAAGTGACTGAATGACCGCAGCAGTAGTTCAGCATTTTAAAGTTTGCAAACATTATTAAATTTGCAATCTTATGCTAAATATTAAGCTTGGTTATGAAGTTAATAAAAACGTACAAAATCTATTACAATATTTAATGTTATTCTTACTTAATGTTAAACGGTAACCTATTATAATCAAAAAGGTCAAATGTTTATGAGCTTTTCCGTTGAAGAAAACCTTTCATTATATCTTTTATATTTCTGTTAACAACGTTACTAAATGCATTAAACAAAGGACATATTGACTTTCAAATAATATATATAATTAATACTTAGTTATTGTCATATAAAAACTTTTGATTACTATAACTTTCTAACAAAGAGATGTTAAAGTTCGAAGTTTCAGACACAATTTGTCAATACACTCGGATAAAAGGTTTCATATAATAAATAACTCATACTAAGTTCTATTCGACGAATGGAAAGCTAAATATAGTATTTTATGTTTCTCTGTTCTTTGGAAAATCTCGTTCAGGAATATCTTTAGCATTTAATGATTGATGAATAAGTATTTATTTTATTATACCTTCTTAAGTCAAGAATATGTTTTAATGAATAAAAACTTGACACTTAGTTGCCGTATTGCAATAAGACTTTGGACGTTTTATGTTTCGGATAACAACATTAAAATTTGTTATAAAAACTAATATCATATCGGAACCAGGGGTTAATTAGAAAAACTGTTCAGCGGGAGATAGTAAGATTTTTAAGATAGATGGGTAACCGAGTTTTGAGAGTTCTTTGATGATGGGGTTGATAAGGACTTTCTAATTTATTAATTTAAGTTTATTCAAAATGTGCTCTCTCTTGAATCATACAAAGTATATAACTTGCAGACTGGTCTTAATGTCCGAATTCAATTATCGCTGTCCAGTGCCAACTCTCTCCAATCACTGTAGAGCTGTTGAGCTTACTCTTTTATTTTTATTGTTCTTTTTTAACTTAACTCAGAGGGTGATGAAATTTCTATTTGAATTTTATGTTGATTTGCCAACTGACATGTCCTTCTTCTTTCACCGTATATGATATATTATTTCAGCATTCATATAATCTTGAAATTATAACTGCTGGCAGAAGCTAAAAATCTTTACTGATGTTATAAATCCGAAAGTAATTCTGTCTTGTAAGTTTTAGCCTGAATGTGCGACAGACAGACAGACAGACGTCTGTCGCGCATTCACGCCAAAACTACATAATATCGCTTTAAATGAAGTTCAGTACACAGATAGCCTAGAGCCTGAGGAAGGACATAGCCTACTTTTAACTGCGATAACCGACATACACGCGGGCGGAGCCACGGGCAACACCTAGTGATTATATAAATGAATGTTGACAATTGTTATCTATCTATATTTAAGAGATTCACTGAGGTATCATATATTTAAATTTAATTTGCATGAATTAAAATTCTTTGTCTTTCAACGAAATTAGATTTACATGAGCTAAACCCTAAATACGAGCTTTTGGAAAAATATATCACGTATTGCAATCGTTCAGCATGTTATATTACCCGTGAGTACACGACCTAAAACGTTCGTTGCACTCAGCATGTCGTACAGAGTCACTGACGTTCGACAATTTCCGAATACGTTACTCGGTTTGAATTGAACGGACGCGAGTATTTTCCGATTTGTGTACGTCGGCACTTACTGTTGTAATTTAATTTCCGATTGGTAGAGTTTGTTGTTTTAGCGCTAGCATATTATGTATTTCGATGTACTTAAATGAAATTTTATAGGTTAAAATATAGTAGGTATTTGTTACTACGATACTTAAAATAATGTTCTTGCTAAATTCAACTCATTTCAATATTTGTATAAAAAAGCGAGTCCTTAGTTCATATAACACTAGTCTACACTCATTTTAGTGCTTGGGTTTTTAGACCTGATTTTAAATATATTTTTCATGATGACCTCAAAAATAATAATGGTTTTTTATCTATTAACAAGAACAAGAAAAAGAAGAAGAAGTTTTTATTAGTTCATGAGATTAAATAAATCAGACTATCAATTTATTTTTAAAGTAAACATCGAGAAATTGCGCATTAAGTGATTTTCTCGAATAACACTGTCTTGGGCAATCATGCGTAATTCTTATTAGAGTAGAAGGATGTAGATTCCAAGAGTCATAGCAAGAAACTGTTCGTTTTATTTTCTTTCTGAGGCAAGGTTATTAGTTCCGGTTCGTATTGTCTGATGGCAAATGATAAGTACATTTTATACTTCTCCATCATTTCACCTTTTCCCACTAGAACGGGAAACAATAGGGTACCGATAACAGTATTGCTAGATTAAACAACTTTTTCGGGCCATAAGAGGCTGTTGGCACTCCTTATTTATGACTTATGATACTGATACATTATCCTTAAATAAGTGACTGTTGTACCAACGAGTTTCTGAGGTCTCGGGTTCTACCAAATGTTTGTATGATCTACAAATATATGATTCGGAGTTTGGGTGTTTTCTATGTGTAATGTGTATGTATTCACAGAAAAAGTATTCATATATTTGTAGCAAGTTCTGCTTAAAATGGATCTATGTGATGATCTATGTCAGATGTCCGAAATATTTAAAATAAAAACATTATTTACTATATAAATTTAAAGAATATTTACAATATTTACATACAAGCGTCAAAAAATTCCCCCGCGTCATCGCTTACTGGTAGCGTTCCCAATGGACTGGCAGCATTAGCACGGTAGGCTGTGTTAATTCTCTATGCTAGAAACAGACCAGCCTTTTAGTCACGAGAAGCGTCGATCAGCTGCTTGATATATTTAACTTTATGCCCAGTGTCATTCATTAAAAAAAGCGAAACAAGTTCTTAGAAACAAACGTATATGTGACAGATTTTCTCCCTTTAAAATTTAATCCCTTTGTTACATTTTCGTGTAGTTTGACAGTAGTAGTGGTAGTTCGACGCAACTTATTTTAATTTTCGTATATGTAATTCACGAACGGTGACGTCCGTATTTTGTGAATCCGTCTACATTGGCACTAACTACAACAACTCTATTATTTATCACTCGATTTAAGTTGATGATATTATACAAATCGATATTTTTCGCTTCGTATAATATTTCAATTTTATTAATAACAGTATTTATATTTTGTTAAAATAAACGAAAAAAGATTTTTATAGACAATACCGTGAATACCGTTTCGAAAGTTGTTTAATATTTTATTAGTAGAACTAAATGTTAAACTCGAATTTCTAAGTTAGATAACACTTCGTAGATTTATTGGTGCTAAGTATTTAAATTCATGTCCTCTATCAATATTGTTTAAGATACTTTCGGAAACATTAAAACCGTTTGGCGGCCACAGTTCCATATTAGCTTAAATGCATCGGTGTTTTGTTTCACTGGCCATTAAATTTTCATTTACGATATAGCTGGGCAATAACAGAAAGTATTTTAAACGCGGAATGATGAAATAACACCTTGAATAAAATTCATTGAAATGTTTGCTGCATTTTTGTGTAATAGATTTCATGAAACCTGCCTATTTGTTAGATCAAAACAAAGGGAAAGAAAGATGAGACTTCATTTGAAACAATTAAATTCAAAGTACTAAATTCATATTTTAACATTTTATATTAAAATAAACACTTATTCTATTCGAGATATACTACACATAATTGGCATTTTTCTAAAATCAAAGTAGGTATATGTTTTGGAGATCAGTTTCTAACTATTTAATCGGCTTCAAAAAAAAAGAGAATAGAAATTTATTTATGTATGATAACCTGTTTTTTTGTTTTATATAGGGGATAAATAAGTAATTAAAGAAATAGATTACCACCAAGGAGGCAAATTTAAGGGAGGAAAATTAAACAACTATTAATATTTTTAACTTTGGTGTAGGCGCAAATCTTTTAGAATTAAGTAAAGTGTGTATTCACTTCATTACTAAAAAGAACAATGCCCATTTTCGGCCTAATTTTCGAACTCGTGGACAGCAAAATAAAGTATTATTTACTTGTTGGATAATTATTGTATATTAAAACATAATTTATAGATAATACTAAAGTCCAGGAAATAAACTTATTCAAAATGTATATTTAAAAAGATGTTTTAATGTCCTGAACTATAAGCGTGTAATAGATAAAAGATTAATCAATATTATCCCTACTAATATTATTAATGTGAAGATAAGTTTGTTTGTTACGCTTTCATGTGAAAACTACTCAACCGATCTTCATGAAACTTTGTACACATATTCTTTGAGGTATAAGAAGTAACATAGGATACTTTTTATTAAAAAAATATATATTTTATGAAAAATAAAAAACCGAGATACACGCGGGCACAGCCGCGGGCGAAAGCAAGTTTGTAATAAGTCAAAATGACAACACTTTATTCCGTTTAGTAAATGTCATCCAACTATGTCCTTCTTCGTTCGCGTGAATTGTTAATGATTTTGTCTTTGGGTTTCTATAACGACTTATGACTTTTCTCACGGATTCCTTTAGCAAGTAAAATTATTGCCCTTGTACAGTTGTCTAACGGAGAACTGAACCTCTTAAAATGGAAGATCAACGGTGTAGTAACTGCAATTTATACATATATCCATGATGCAGTTTATATATATCCAGTTTATATATATCAAATATATTTTGTATATATTTTGATCAATAATAAGAACTACGGGACACAAGCAATACAATAATATTAATGTAACTGTATTATAGGAAAGCGTACAGTTGGTTGTTGCGCACATATAATGACTATTATTTGGTACGTTGGTTGGGCGAGATTTGAAAGAAATGTAGTGCCTCCTGCTCAATTTCTGGACGATGTTCTGTGTCATGTTGATACTGAATATAATATAGAAGACAACTGAAAACAGTGTATTATTTATTGTTCTTAGCCATCATTCCCTTACTATGACTTATAGTCCATTTTTTTTACTCAAATCAACGAAACAACGCTGTACTATAACTAAGATACATCAGTAAAAGCATAACTGAGTTGTTTTCTTTTGAGGTTATAAAAGTACTTTTAAAAAAAAGTATGAATGTGGCCGACCTCTAATCAATCTCAAATGTTTAGTTAAACGCTCATTTATCTAATGCAGAAACAGGTAGTACGATTTTTTAGTGTCCACTTCCAGGCCGGAGGCAGTATGGAGAGTGGGCATTGTTCTTTGCGCCTAGTGTGACAGTGTAGTGAAAAATTAAGTGAAATCCTTTCTTTTTAAAAGTGAGTTGAAACCATAGTAATCTCACTGGTAGTGAATGTGAAGGATTAACTGGTGACTTCCGAACGTTTTAGTATAAAACGTCGATTGAGAAACGTCTAGTGATTTATTATAGTGCGGATATTTTTGTGGCTCGTTAGATATATGGTTGTTTTCCGTACAAAAACTAGATGGAATTGTTTCGTGTTCCGCTCGTGTCTCATCTACTGGAAAATATCTTCCTATTCGTCTTGTACTAAAACATAGATATTATGTTCCTCTTTCTGTTCTGTTATTGAAGGGTTAGTTTATGTTGTTACAACTGTATCGTATATATAATATATAGTGTGTACTTATTTGAAATATTTGATGTAACATGGGTAGAATTGATGATCGTAATATAAATGTTGTTGTCTGAAACTAGTAAGAAATGAAGGCTGTTTTCTTTCAAACATAAGATATTGATTATTTAGCTCATAGCTGTTTAGTAAATTGTAGTTAGGAAATATATACACTTATTATATTTAACATATAAAAGCATAACGAGGTATTATAGCACTGATATTTTCCATTATCAATGACTCAATTCGATTCCTTGACTGATACTTTTTTTAATATTCACGAATTTTGACGCTTTTCTCAAAAACAAATAATGAGTAAAGTAGATAATGTGTTTTAGACAATAATTACGAGATTATGTTTTAGTTTTTTACTTTGGAATCATTGGTTTATGCAGTAAAACATGTGTATGTATTTATAAACTAATAGATAAATTGAGAGCGTTCATTTGAAATCTGTAGACATCTCTAGTGTCTTTGTGTTTGATTATACCAAAAATACCACCCACACATCAGAATAATTAAAGATTTTTATGAGTGCATTGATGTTTATTGGTACCAAACGATGTTTTCATTATAAACGTCTAACCTAACAGTAACGTATGTTATGCAAACATACGTTACTGATGTTATTTGCATGAGTTCTTTTAAACAATGTTTTTGTTTTGTTTCTATTTGTCAGACACCATTGGAGTTTGATGGTGCAGTAATAAGCCATCACCATTAAACCACCAGATAGTTTATGAACCATGTGAACCAATGGGGAATTTTAATAGGTTTTATTATCTAAGTGTTCTAAGCACAAAATTTTGTTGTGCTGGGCTAAGGGGATTTCTAAAGAGATGCTTGTATCCCGTGCTAGATTATAAAAGACTATTGATGTGATACCGAGATTGTTTTATTTGTGAATGAAGTTTTTTTATAAGTGTCCAAGTGTGCAAAAGGGACTTTGTACTGCCTGAAGCAAAGCATGAGAAAAATTCAAGAGTGGTGGTCATCATACTCATTACAAATGGAGACTATAGAACAATGCAGAATGGTGACCCATATGCTGCAGCTTTGACCTCCGGCCCTGGGACTTAAACTGAAGACAATAAAACGTCTTCTAAAACGTAATAATTTTCTAAGTAGTTGTTTTGATTTATAATATATAATTTCAAGTCAAATTTAAAAATAATTGGCTGTGACATACGGACGGACAGACAGACAGACAGACTTGACGAATCTATAAGGGTTCCGTTTTTTGCCATTTGGCTACGGAACCCTAAAAAGAAATCACATCCTTTAAATAGACATAAGTTGTAGATTGTAGTTTATTATAAATATTTAAGTATATAATCTTTTAGGTAAATGCTCATATCAATTTAGAATTCTGAATATCGTTTATGAAATTATATCCATAATGGAGTAGTCAGACACATAAATAATAATTATACACACATATAATGACATATATGGTGATATCGCTACTAACAGAATGTATTGTTTTACACCAATAACATATATTAGGGTGCATTCATATTACCTAGAAAAAGTATATATTAATTCATTTTAAATTAATAAAAAAATTAGGTTTTCATAACATTTACAAAAGAGATCTTTTGATTCTTGAGCAAGTACGTAAGCTACTACTTACTGCGTTAAACGACAAAGATACACACGGGCGGAGTCACGGGCTAAATGTAGTAAATATAATATATCACTAGCTGATCAACGTAAAATCTTATAATACATAAATAATATGTATACCTACTATTCACAATTTAATATCCTTTATTCACGAGTACTGAGGGATAGAAAAGTAAATTTAACTCGAGTGTCACTTTAGCGTAAGATTCAGACAGAGTTACTTTCGAATTTATAATATGTAATGTATGTATTTATAGTATGGAAGAAGTGATTGAGTTTGAGTAAGCATTTGATTTTGCATTTGGTGAATACATATTTCATTTTGTCATCTTAGAAATGGAATGTGGAGTAAAAGTTGAAGTTTTCAGAGGTTATATGTGAGTATCAGTGTGTAACTAAAAGTTTCAAGGAGCTCAATTATTTTTCACGTTTTGATGTCAATTGAGCAACACCTGTGAATACGACTTTAATGATAACTAAAACATGGATATATATTACTATAAAATGTTACAAAATTGGTAAAAAAGCAATTCTGTACAACATTTGGTCAAACGGGCTTATTATAATAAGAATGAGATTAAAGCTCAAATTTCTTGGCATTGTTTGGTTCGTTATAATAGGATCTCTTTTGTTTTTTTCATACTATATGTTTTATGATGCGGTTTAATGGCAATGGCTATTGGTTTGTTATGGCAGGTTAACTTTCGCGTGCCTAAATATGACTGTTTATGTTTTTTTATTTTTTCACACAACTTAGTTGGTCTGTAGTTTTCTAGTAGGTCAGTCTTTCTACATCCTGTTAGATACTTCTCTTGAGGTGGATTTTCACGGATTCGACAAAAGAGGCTAATTGATTTTTCAAGTTAATTATGTTATTTAGTTACCCTTTATCACAACCATGTGATAATAATAATAAAAATAATTATAATAAATTTAAAAAAATGTCTCTTAATCCATTTACAATAAGTGTTTGATACTCGTATCCATCCAACTCGGATTAATGGTCATACGGTATTTTTGCTTCTGCAAATTATAATGATTTAAGTAATTAATCTTAAAAAGTCACTTGGTTTTTAATCGATTTTAACTAAACGTGTGGCAACAATTAATTCTTGCAGACGCTCCAAATAGACAGGAACTAAAAAGACAAACCTTCCAATCTCGTAGATATACACGGACACGATAATAGAAAAAATCAAAAATGTGCCAATAACTATTACAAATACATAATAACAAAAATATGGAAATTCACCTTCGTCATTTAGTCGATTGGGTTTTCTCATTTTTGACTTTCAGTTGATCGATCAATTTACAATTGACTTAGTGTAAAATCAATACGATAAGTGATGCTAAGTTTCACAACATTTCTTTTCTAGTTAGGCGCAAAGGAAACTCATACCTAAATATATTATATGATATCCGTGTGATGATGGATTAAGAATAGGCAGTGTCACAATCTCTATTCATGGTATAATATTATCTAAGAGTCGACTAAGGGAGCGAACTACGCAGCATAAAAGGACTGCAAATAGTAGGAAAAGTTTATAGGGTTTCTGTCAAGTTTTCCTACTTACGCGTTTAATAGGTCATATAATAGACCCTCATGGTGTAATAGGAAAAAAACTTTCTTTCTAAGGAGAGGCCCTATGTTGGTGTAATGTTTTACTAGAAGCCGAGAATCGAGTAGAGCTGTTCAATATATTCAAGACTGTTTGCAATAGGCTAGTGATAATGATAAAATGTGATGAAAGCCTTGAAGTAAAAGACCAACCAGCATTTACAGCTCGAAAACATTAAAGACTTGTGATGAATGGTAAATGACGTTATCCTTAATTCTGGGATGATCCCGTCCGAGTTGTGAATCACTCGGGTTTTAGTTTACTTCCCGGGGATCATCTGCGGGAAGTAATGATCATTCAATTTAAATACAATTTATCGGGAAGTTGTGTTACGTCATCAACAGTAATGTTGACTTTACGTACTCTTTAGTGTCGTTGTTAAACCGATATTTATATATTTTATACGTTTTTGCATTATTACGGAAAAATTAACAATTGACCTAATCTGATATTTTAGAATTCGTTATATTTTAATTGTAGTTTTGATTGTGAATGTTCTAATAAACCTCATCTTAATCTGTGTTATACAGTAGTAGTAGTTACATGTTGTAATAATGATTTGTTATTATTTGATTAATATAGCTTTAGCTCTTATGATAAGTCGAGAGTAATTACCAATAACAGTACTAAAGTATTGCTAGATCTTCATAGAACATATAGCGAAACCTTAGCGTGCGTCCATACTGCGAGCCTAGCGCGGTTGCGGCGACGGGCGCGAAATATCAAACATATGAAAAGCGCCTTTGCGTCCATACTGAAGTGACTAAGGCGGGAGCCTAGTGCGGCGGTCTTGAGCGACACAGCGCGCGTAGTTTTCAAACACTCCTATCCGCGCGTTCTGGCCACACTACGGGCTTGGTCAGCGAGCGACCCAACGAGCGGTTGGCGGGGGTAACAAACCAGTTCGTGTGTATGTGATAGAAAGGCTAGCTTATACATTTGTCTTATACTACTAATTTAAGTGTATAAAAACATACATCTTACTTACAATAACGAAAAGAAAACCAAAGACAATAATCCTTATTAAAAAAAATAATAATAATAATATAAGTAAACAAAACAAAAATGTTGCAATTATTTATTCCTTGTAACATATTATATTTAAAAGACACTTTGCGAGTACACTCAATTGACTCGAAAAAATATCTAGTTCTCACTACCTACACAGTAAGTGTGTATTCCCGTCGCACTCTAAGCTCGTTGTAGCTGACCATACCCAAAACAAACAGCGTGGGGTACACCAGTGGAAAAAACTGGTACACCCCGTACAGTTTAAAATATAGGTATCTTGTAAACATATTCTAAACCCGTTCTAACATATCACTGTTAATTGTTTGTCGTAAAATGGCGGTAAATACTGAATTATTTATAAGTGCGATTCAATCTAGACCAACTATATGGCAAACCAAAACATCAAACATCATAACAAGAAAGTTATGGAGTGAAATAACAAGAACAATTTCTAGTGTTCAACAGCTCCCATCTCAGAATCGGACTACTAGTAAAAATAGCAAATCTTCATCCATAGTTTGCAACACCTGATATACGTCGAAACGCTACAATAGCTCGCGCGTCAGTGTGGCCACTGCAAGCACCCGCTCGCCGCGCCCGCCTAGGCTCCAGTCACCGCGCATTCACTATGGACGCACACTAAGTCTTATCGCAATTAAATACTTACCTTAAAGTTGGAATGTACCAAAATAAATTATTTCTTACTGAATAAGTTTACGGTTGTTTATAACAATAAAACTAATTTAAAATCGTAAATGTACCTACATACATACTTAGTGATAACAATGTAGTAATAGTAATATTTCATTGATCATTTTAATAAGTCCGAACTCCGTACTAGTTAACATATTATACTCTACTAATTACCATTTGCACATAGAATTTATTTAATGTGACGTTCCTTCATGAACACATTCACAGATATAAATCTATCGGCATTGAATGCATCCATGTCTTTGTTTTTTTATTAAAGTTTTTTGATTGTAATAAACGATCACGTGTGTATGTATAAACATATCATGTATATGTTTGGTTCTTTATATTAATTTTATCTGAACATAGTTTTAAAGTAGGTATTGAGTGTCTCTTTATTATTTTACTTGGTATTATCCGAAAACATTATTATTTTAAATCTGCAGCAATAGTCAAAGATGTGAAACCGGTATTAACTTTTGTTTTCTATATTTCATTAGATATCAATTATCAGTATACCATAAATTAATATTTGCATACGTCAACAAAGTATTTTTAGCTTCCGATACTTGTTTTATATTATTTATATCGGTAACATGACGAAACGTAAAGGACCACCCACACGACATTTGTCGCTTGTTAAAATAATTAGGTTATTCAATATTGCCTGCGATTTGTTTTATTTGCCGGTGCCAAATAATAAAATATATTTAACAAGGTTTATGCAGCCTTCTTTTAACTTACAGAGCTTATTTGAATCAATGACTATTCGCAATTGTAATGTATAGTAAGTAATAATTTATCAGTGTAGTCAATTCCCTATTATTAAGGCAATATAAAACTGTAAGGAAACAAAATACTTATTTTTTTAAATTAAAATGAAAATAGTAATACGAACAATATAATTGCTGACTTCTCGTAAACGATTTTTTTATAAACAGATATAATTTTTCAATGCATTCTTAAATATATACTTTATGTATAAAAAAATCATATAAAATTTTTATTGAGAGAAATTTACTTTGAAATTTTTACAGAGATACTTGAAATTGATGAACTTACACCCGTGTGAAGCCGTAGCGGATCCCTAGTTATTGTATAACACAATGCATACGACGCATGCATATGTCAGCATGCAACGCATTGCGTCTAATAGTTTGACATGTTCGCGCGTACAGGCGATATATTCTACGGTGCGGTCAACATGCCACAACTGTGGCGAACACACAAAGAATTAAAGCTAGAAAATTGACTTACTCAGATATATATTATTTACATACCTGCGAAATTAAATATCTCAGTGAAATTAGAATAAATGTGAAAGAATAAATTATGAATGAATATCAGCCCGAAAAATGTTTACAGCAAACATAGGCAGTACAATTTAATCCGACACTTAATCAAAATTCACATATTCCTTTTTACATTCTATAGAGATAGCAAACCTGTAAACACTATTAGCAACACTACTCAACATTTTAAGAAATTTTGGACTATAATATTTATGAAAAATAAATAAAATTAATACAAAAAAATCTTGGAATAAATTTGTTATAACTTACTTCTATGTTTAACTAATTTATCGCACTGTAAAAACACACGTAAAGTGATATAGGTGCAGATTTGTGCTTGTCATTTCCAGCAACCTACTATTTGTGTACTCAAGTTCATATTAAAAGTACCTGGGATCCGCACAGGGAACCTTCACCTTTATTTATGTACACTCGGACAGAAATCACCCTTTGCGTCGCTCAGCCGACGCATGGGAACCAAGAAAGCATTCAAAATGATTTATTGTAAATGGTTTTCTACTTTGTTGGCTAAAATAATAAGTCCCGCGGCCGGATTGCCTGTTCTAAATTCGATATTTTATTGTTACGTTTTTTCCCTTTACCAAACGCCGACCAATTTAATTTTGCAAGCCTTTTGTTACCACATTAGCGCTAGATTCGATGAGTCAGTAATATGGTCATTAGCGCACACGACACTCCAACAGTGTACTTACATTAATAATAAAGAAACATTCGTTGAGGCTATAAAGATATCTTAAGATGAAGCTGAATGAGACATCCACAATGCAAATAATAAAAATGTTCAAGGCACGGTAGGAATTGCGGGTGGCTTTGTCCACACTGACAATGGGCCCGTCCGCCGGGAGATTGACGCTTTAACTCCAGAGGTGTTAGGAGAATTAGTGGGCCATTATTACTCTATAGAAACTCTATGGTCAAGCAGAAAGCAGATAACAATAATTAGCTCAGACGCGACAAAAAGTGACATAAATTCCGCATAATAAGTCACTGGCTTCAAAAAAAATATTAAGTAACAGCTTACCTGAAATCGTTTTTTTTTTGCAGAATGACTCGGAATAACGAACGTAGACCGATATAATAAACACCTCAATTCCCGGCACAGGCATTGTTTAATGATTTTCTGTTGTGATCTTGCACAATTCCTGGTCAGTTCAGTTTTTTTTAGTGCAGCTTACGAGAAATATACATTTTTTATGTGCTTGGTAGCATTTAAACAAAAGGGACTTGGGATTGTGTGAAGGTGCGATTTATTTATGACCCTACCTTGAAAGGCATATCTTGACCAACTTTGGGTGGTTTCTAACGTGTTTTGTCCGCCCAAATTGATTCGAATGTTTGTATGTTGATCAGGTGCAATAAAATATTTAACGCTTGATTTCTTTTGTTACAGGAACAATATGGAAATGACGTTTACATTCGGCACGCTGCTAGGAGACTTTTGATCATCTATTTTTTAAATAGCAACTGAATTTTTTAATCGGTTTGATAAACAAAGATGCTGGGGTGGGCTCTAAGAAGAGTTACCTCGGTGTTTTCCTCTTGCACTCCGACACACATTAACTTCAGCGCGGCTGACGACAGCCGATGCATAGATAAGTAGATAATAGTAAAACAAACTTTCACTAATTCGGCCAAATAATCTAAAACCCTAAGTCGGAGGGAACGTTTGTTTTCAATCTAAACTAGTCAAACTAATAAAATTGTGTCGAATAGAGAGTTACCAGCTTTTAAGATCTGTCGGAGATCGGAGTCGCCACTGTGGTGGTATGCTTTATATTGCATCTTGGATCGACTGTGCGCTGACAGGTCGCTACGTCACGTGGCTTCCCAGCGCGCGACTTCAGTGCTGGATGCTACTAACTGTATACACGTGAGTAATTTTTATTCTTTAATGTTTACACCACATTTTATGTGCTATTATCATAGGATTCAAATGTGAATAGCAATTATTCATTTTTGTGAACTACTGTGGCTTCCAAGTGGAAAAAGACTGAGATTAAGCCTGTGTCATGTGATGTTGTATTGTACATGTGACCGATAATTCAAATTAAGTCAACAAATAAATAGACATTATTTATTACTAAGTAAGGACCCAGCAATTCTTGAGTAGCCCAAAATAGATCAGAGTGGCGTGGAATTGGAGAGACCTATGTCCAGCAGTGAACTGCTATAGGCTGGTGATGATGATAATGATGATGAATTCTTGATACTACCACTACTATTATCATGGAATGAAATTCCTATGTTTTTAAATTTGAAGTTTGTGAAAAAAAATTAATGTCATATTGAACGTTTACACTAATTCGACCATTTTTTTAAACTTTTTAGCGTGTTTTTTAAACTCATCAATGTCAAGAACAGCAAAACTAGGTAAGTTAAATATTTTATAATATTTTAAATTCTTTAAGTTCGCAGGAGTGGTGAGCACAGACAGTTGTTATTCGATTTATGACGCGGTTTAGACTCCCTTCACACTAGCATTTATCTCCAGAGTTTCTGTTTGACAACTTTCTGCACAGCGCAACAAAGTGACACGTGCCTCGTATATTATTTACACTTATTGTACCCACTGTAACGTTTCCACTGTGTCCAAGTGACTCAAAACAAACGTGCGTCTCACGTTAATGCTTGGTGCTGCACATCAAGTGCATCGAATCGCTCACACCCATCACAAACGCTAGTGTGTAGGGAGCCTTACATGTCCCATTTCTACTAAACCGTTGTTAACTTTAACTTCTTTTAACGTGTATTTCTTATTGTCGTTATCTATAGTGTAAGCAATAGCAACATAACAATTAGGTATTCTTGAACGTATCTTAAATTTGCGTCATGTTTCATTTTGGTAATGATCTCTACAATATTTGATTGAACATGCAATCAAAATAAAATACTACCAGAATTCATGAGAAAAGGTAATTAGTAGGAATATATTTGACATTATAGTTACATTAAAGTTCTGTTGCTAGTTGTTGGCGGAGAAATAAATTCCAATCGACAGATTACAGTAAGTGCTCGTCGATAAGACGGATAAAGTTCGTTCACACAGCGAAGTAACTCTAAAATGCGCTTCCGACTGATTGGGCGGCTATCGTCAGGCTTAAGTCAAGTTAGTAACATACCTGTGGTCTAACAGGAGTTATCCTCTTCAGAATAATGTAACATTGACGACATTTAACAGTACCTATTTGGTACGACAGGTCCGTAGTACACAAATTGTGCTACTAAAATGAGTTCTACATCATCACTTACATTGTTCATTCTATAACTAAAACTAAACCTTACGTATGCTGCTAGCCAATGTTATTAATTAACGATGCAAAAATATTTGGCAACAACATTGAGTGTTTGAACAGACAATTTGTTGAAAAAGTCACGGAGACGTGTCAAGATGTCTGGAATGTCACATTGTTTGATGTTAAACAGATTATTTGTAATTACAAGATTAATTTACATTTTAAGAGTCAATAGATTTTTCAAGTTAGCGATCAATCGCTTGGCTAGCGTTACCGGACTATATTCTATTATCTATTAGGCAGTAATAAGCTTTTAGAAGAATATAACATATTTATTTACGATGACTTAAAGAAACAAAAACAAACGCATCTCATTTTTTTTGTTCAAATCTATAAATCTACTAGGCACACAAATTTAAAGCGTTCACTAATTTTCCACGATTGGAAGTGGTATTTCTTCTTTTGAAATGGAATCGAATGAAAGGCAACGAACCGAACTCTGTAGCTTGTCTTGTGTCTATGCCCAGCAGTGGACTGCACTGGGCTGTTTATCATCATAATCAGATGATGATGAACGAAAAGTGTAAATATAAATCTTTATGAAATGAAAATTTTACACTACCTTCTTCTTCCTCCTATTGAAACAAAATTCATTCATAAATAGTGAAGTTTTAATATAACAAACAAAAAAAAATATACAAAGAATTGTAACCTCTTCCTTGAGTTGAAGGTGGTTAAAAAAACATGTAATAAACATTGTCAGAAAAGGTTTTCACTCAAAGACGTCCTTGCCAATACTTTGTATAAAATATTATTTGTCGTCCGCGAATATTTGTACATCAGGGCAGCAATGATACTGAACTGTTTGTATCATTGTTTTCTATATAATAGAAACTGCCAATATTACTCTGATCTTAATTCTGCCTGTTTGAAAGCATGAGCAGAATCCCGGAGTGGTGGCTACCATCCTTATTGTGAAGGTGAACCGTGCTGCATAAAGGCTCAGATTATTTCGGCCTAGAGAAATGTTTCTTCACTATTAAATTAATTAAATTTCGATTGCTTTGTGACATATATGTGCTATATGTAACATATTCAATAATAAAAGTTTAAATATCGAAAACAATAAAAGCGTCGAATGAAACAAACATTAAGTCATCTGAACTCTAGCAAAAAAAAGTTACATTGTAACAATATACCTATAATAGTTGAATAACTATTATGGTTTTCCAAACAATGCCAAGTCATTTAAATCCAAAATGTCGATTTCACAATAGCGTTTATAAATGTTTTCATCACCGTTCCACAAATATTAGTTATAAACATTCAATAACAGACTTTTATAGTGTCTCATCTCGTCTAAAGGTCGCAACCAGATATTGTTAGTGTGTAGACAAATTATACCCTTGACCAATCTGTTCCACCCACTCGTAGTATTCAGTCTCTCCAAATTCGGACACAATAGTTTAATTAATAATGAGATGTCTGGGACGGTGCATAACTAATGAAGCGTTTCAGCCAAGTCAGAAGTCTTGTCGGTATAAGTAACACAGGGTACTTTATCATGTAAATATATCGTATTTAAGCGTACAATATTAGCATACATATTGCTTTTTTGCTCATATTGTGTCTAATTAGAATTTGGCGTTTGAATTGAGATACAATACAAACGAGACATCTGTTGGGGTTAGTGAATTCTAAATTGATTTTGCTAACGTTATATACTGTAGCGGATTATTGTTTGTTCATGAACATAAGCATGAAAGACGACGTTTTTTTTGCTGCTTAAGTTAACGATGCTTTTCTCAGAAATGTTATATCTATACAAATATATAAAATCGAAGGTTTACTTTTGTTATAAGT
Source organism: Phragmatobia fuliginosa (assembly GCA_932526445.1). Lineage (NCBI taxonomy): Eukaryota > Metazoa > Arthropoda > Insecta > Lepidoptera > Erebidae > Phragmatobia > Phragmatobia fuliginosa. The sequence goes on along the minus strand of OW052070.1, from coordinate 14,224,283 downwards.
ACATATTAAATGAGTAGTCCTACTAAATGCATATTATGAAAGTAAACGGTACTTAGATCAACAAAGTATTTTCTTTCATTTTTGTCTGTCTGTCTGTTTGTTCTGGGTAAACTCTAGAATGGCTGAACCGATTTTGACGGGATTTTCACTGGCAGATAGCTGATAACATAAGGAGTAACTTAGGCTAATTTTTTTAGACTAGCTTCGCTCCGCGGCGTTGCCCACGATTTATAACAATAACCGTGAGTCTCAGCTGGTATTTAAATAAGTAGTTATAAAGAAAAGAGTGTTTAAATGCGAAGTTTTGTTGTAAATAAGAGAGGACAGTAGTAAACTAATAAAATCTTTACGTAAAACTTTAAACGATATGAAAAACTCGCACAATAATATTTGTTTTACTGTTCGCAGACTAATAATATTATTAACATATTAATATTGTAAATACTTCTAATAAGTAAATAGAGTCGACGCACATAAACTTATAAGAAACTCTCGATTAGGCTGAGCATTGGATTCGCAAATAGGTATGTTTGAACAATAAAAAGAACTTAAATAATTGCGAATTGATCTTAAAAATATCAACTTCTATGAATAGGTCTGTTAACTTTGTTTGAGTAGCGTTCATTTTTTTTTTCTGCACCGTTTCAAAGACGTCTTTGATGCAACCACAATGTGTACGATATCTAACAGTAAAATTGATGAAAAATATGTACTGGCAGATTATACTGTTAATTCCAGAAGAAAATATTAGGAAAAAAGATCGTTTTAGTGTTCTACACTTTACTACTGATAGATACAACAGATATTCGAATGGCAACCAGCCCTATCCAAGTTGCAAACGTTTTTCGTTTTCTATTCTATTGTCTATTCTCATGTTTCATTGACTAATGTCACTCAGTCAAGTGATTAAAACAAAGTTTAAGCTAATAAAATAAGATAATACAGAAATAGAATAGAGAACAGAATAAAAAGAAAACGTTTGCAACTTGCCGACGCGGTTTAATGCGCTTTCCGAGGTATGAACAATTTTTTAGTAATGTCACTATAATCCTTTACAATTAACAATGTGTTGTTCGTTTATCGCACTAAGATACAGACGTCTAGACTAAAAAATAACGTTGTGTAAGCTGTCTCGAACTCACACATCGCTATTTTTAAATCTGATCACATATATATTATCATTATCAATTATCAGAATTTGATTTATGTTACCTTTGAATTGCTTTAGTAATTAGTCATTCCTGTGAATAGAAAAAGTTTCTAAAATTCTTTTTTTAAAGACAATTCGAGTGTTGCAAAAGACTTTACAAACATACGAGAAACGGACGCACTTGATTTTTTGAGACTGACACTCATGATAATAATTTGTGCATCACACGAAGTTTTGCTCCATGTAGAGTTTGGACTTCCAACTTCCTTTAGTCGACAGCTGTTAAGAGAATGTACTGTCCGTGCATTAATTATTTTTTGTTTTATTAATCTTTAAAAGTGAAGAATAACAAAAAAAATAGTCTTCATACATTGATTGACATGCTTAAAAACAAACCATATTCAAAATCAAAATACTGCTATTTGTATTATATTTTTAACAATATCAGACCGATAAATAAATATTTTCAAGAGTATTATTTCCTTGTATTTGAGTTTAAAATATGTATAGGTATTCTTTGTACTTAGTAACTAATAAATGAATTTGCGGTTTGGTAAGGCAGAAATATAAACACGCCTCGTAAAAAAGTCAAACTCACTAATCGGATAAACATTTATTCCTCAAAAGATTTTAAGACATGTTTGTATAATGTTTACTAATATTATAAATCCGAAAGTAAATCGGTCTATCTGTTTCTAGCGCTTTTACGCCAAAACTAATATCTCGATTTAAATGTTTCATTCCCACATAATCTGGAGTCTGAAAAACAGCTTACTTTTTACCGCGATAACCGACATACTCGCGGAGCCGCTTGCGGGGCTTTGGGCGTGTTATAAGTAAAGCTAACAATAAATAAAACATGTTAAAAACAAATATTTTTTTGTGTTAAGTATTTAAGTTGTAATTTGGACACAATAAATTATATACAGTGGCACAGCACCATTCTCGAAATTATCGGTCCTTAATACACAATTAAGGAACAAATACGATTGACTAAATCGTTAAAAAACTAATTCAGTATTTAAAAGAGTCTGTTGCAAGTAACTTTTTTGGTTATAATCAATCAACCGAGAAATCAGTAATCATATTTCGTGCTACATTAATTATCACAACCTACTAAACCAAACTTCTTAGAAAATTAATCTGTTTGTGAGCGAACTAACAAGCTGTGAATGGTGGCAATTTGCCACTACCCTGTCCTAACACTTTAAAAAAATGCATATTTAGCTACAGAAGCCACTATGAACTATTGTCAAAATGCGTTTGTAGGTAGATATCGCAATTACGATAAACCTGTGCATTAAAAGGTTGCCTGAAAGAAATTGCTATTAGCAATAAGGCCGGCCTTGGCACATCACATTTTTTATTAGTTTTATAACTGTATATTGTTTGTAAACCCTGACATACAAATAAAGTACTATCTATCTATCTAAATTTTGGCATAGTTTGACTGATTTTTACGAACTAACAGCTAACTACAAACTTGTGAATAATATAATTTTCCCATACAAGTTGCAAAATTATCACCATAGAAAGCTCGTAACTAAAACTATGTAAGGTGCATTGACGGCGCGCTGTAATTGCGTCATAAACACAATAATCCGGCGCTAGAAGATTTACTGATTCTCATCCTTCTTTTAGGAACTTAGCGAGATAGTATTGAAAGTGTTATTTAATACATTGTCGGTGTTTATCTGCATGCATAAACATCAATGAATTGTCTTATCGTCTTAAGTAAGTGTTTATGTTTTAGTATAATTGAAAATTGAGATGAGTTTAAAATTATACTGTAAACCATATTCGGGTGCAGATTATAAATAAACCGCTTAGAAACGTACATAGGTTAAAAAGATTCCAAAAACTTTCTAGCGAAAGCTTCTCTAACTGTTCGGCCACCGATACTAGGTTATTTTAGACTTTGTTCTTTATAGTGCTCGAGAGATTGATGTTACTGCTCGTTACAAATATGACTTTAATCTTTCTCCCCCACACGAACTTTTACTTTCAGAGGAACTGTTATGTTTAGAGCTCTAAAATAATCTATGAACAGCGAACAGGTCTGGGGACTATCTTAATGCTTCTACTTTTGTGGCATTTACCGCAACAAACATAACTTTTGTCACTTCTCTTTGTCTAACGGTTATTGTCAATAGCTATGTTAAACAATATTAAGAGATTCAAGTCTATTTTTTATTCGCGCATTAAGAACCCGTCACCAGTTGTTTCGGCTGTAACAATAACTGTTTTATGTGGGTAGAAGCACATTGTTTGAACGGTGTAAAGGCCTCTCATGTTACACCATCTAAATACGAGTTTGGAGCCAATGTTTGACAAATAAATAGTTGGATGCACTATTTATACGACGAATTACTAGTGTTGGGTGCTTATGGTTGGTCGTAGCTTCTATATTTCTAAATAATTTGGGAATTAAGATAGTTTTAGAATAAAAGTTTTATTTTGAACAGAGATCGTAGATCGTTAGATGGGCCGCTCCATATTAAAAGGCACCCAACTTAAATCATTACTCAAAGAGGTGCACGCACTACTTTTGTCTTAGTACCCGACAATTGCAGGTTGTGAGTGGACGCGGACTTAAAAAAATATTTTAAGTTTTTTTCGTGTTTAAACATTTTAGTATGCCTTCGTGTTCATTTTGGAAGTGTAAAAACACAAGCCGAAACACAAATAAAGATAAAGGTGTTACTTTTCATGCGTAAGTATTTTTGTAAACAATTTAATTTGATTTATTTAAAACACACGTCTCGAGCGGTTTAGCGGGACGAAGGAGAGGCGTGAGGGGTGGAGAAGCGGCCGGCTGGCAAAGATTATATACTAAACAGAACAGTTAAAGTTCTGAAGGTAACGATCTCTATATGGCACTGTTTCTTTTTATGAAACTGGAATATTATACTATAATAATTTGATATCTACTTTAAAATAGCAATGAGGTAATAACTTTCATTATGATTGACTTTTGTTCCTAATTTTCTTCAATCTTAAGTTCAAATGTATATCAAATGTATCATAAATTTTTAAACAATGCAGGGATTATCTTTTATAGAATTCTTATATACAAAACGCCAAAAATTTTATAAATTGATGCTTTTTCACCGACTTTGATTTAATTAAGGTGATTAGCTGTGCATAATAACTTCTCACAGATTCTTTTGTTTACATTATATTATTATTTAACACATTCTAAATAAATGATTTTATTTCATTACTAAACTTCATCTTTTTATTATTTTCTATCATTCTTCCTAACCTGATTCCTTACAGTACTGTGTAGGTATAATACTTTAGTAATCAGAAGATTAACACTTTTTTATTTATTCTATGACGAGTGATGACGTACGAAACCTACGGAACTATGACCATTCCGCGACGCGTGAGGGCTTATCTAACGATCTACGATCTATGATTTTGAAACAAATGTTCTGTTCCTTCACCATCACTATCTCATCCTAAAGACATCTACTGCTGGACATAGGTACCCAAGGCTCTCTACAACAAATGGACTTGCGCTTAACTACATACTCGTATTCATGTGAGTAATATGAGTGTTTTAAAAAAATATTATTATGATGATTTTGATATATTATGGTTTTGATGTATGATTTTTTTGTTACAAAGTAATTAAAATGTTAAGAATTTTCGAAAAAGAAGGAACATATTGCTTTAAATAAAAAGGACTACGGTGTTTGATGCTTTATGGTCACAATCACTTGCTACAACTAAAATTATTAATTTTACTAGTAACAAAAATGTTACTTTATTAAAAGTAAATAAAGTTACAGTTGCACATAAAATCCCAATAATAAGAGGAAATAATTTAGTATTAAAATCAATTGATTTCATATTTACCTACTTAAAAAAACCTTGTGCGTGTAACATACATTTGATCCAATATTGGCATAACAAAGGTGTAACCTATCACGACGGGCCCGACTAGACATTTTATTTCAGCTACTTGTTGACGTGGGAGTAAAAACATATCATGATTGATTCTCTCGCCAGCAAGTATGTGTAGTTGTTTGCCCATGTACTTGATGCATGAGTAATGCGTTATGCGTTGAGGTGCATTCAAAATAAAAATACATAAATTATTCACACCTGTCATCGAACTCCTTTCTCTAATGCTATGAAACAATAGCAAGTGAAAAAGAGAAGAGAGATTTAAACTTTTAGATTCAAACGTTTAGAAAAGCTTATGTGTATGTGCGACTAACATATTCTTAACAACTCAAAAGGAACCATAAAGAAATTTTAATAAGATGGATACTGTCAGCAGTTCAAGATTGAAACCAATGTCTTTACTAGTTTTGAAGACTAAGTGGAATATATTTTTCCAAGTTCTTATAAGGATACTCAATTAAGTTTTCCAAGAACTTGGCATTACAAACTTTGTTTTTGTAAAATACCAAAAAGAGCCATTTCGTAGGCTTTATCTAGATTGATGCGTTTTATTTGGTACTTCCCTATGTGAGACTACATGGGTACGTCTTCTGCATCCTAATTACTACATTAAACTACGTACACTTCTTTTTGAATATGTCCTTTCTGTAGATACCTATGTTTCGATATTGAGTCATTTCTTTTCCTAATGTTAAGCTACACATAGCGACATAGCTAACTACAACTAGAGTGGTAACTACCCTTTGGAGAACACAACCAGTACTGATTGATCAGCAAAAACGAAAGGTACCATTATAAAAGAAAATACTATTGAAATCATCAAGAGTATGCATACTTTATGTTTATGTACCTTTGGTAATGTTAGAAGCGTTTTAATAAGATGAAATATGATATTCTTATTCATATCCTATTTTAATACGATAATAACTAAAAAAATCTAATAATATTAGACAAACCAGGTGAATATGTAATAGGGCATTGACTAATAAAGAAAGGGGCTGCTATGTCTAGGTATGCCTGGATCTTAACATTAAATAATAACTTCTCCCCACGAAACAATTTCCAAATTAATAGCTAATTTAATAATATCAATAACTCTGTGAAAATTTTAATTTTATTCTGTTTGTAGATTCGGTCATTCTTGTACATTACGGCCCAATTGGTCCTAAAACTGTTGATATATCTATAAAAGATTAGATCAATATGCTTATAAAGTACAAAGAAATGTAATATCTACTAAAAATATAATACTATTTATTCGTATGATTTCTTTTAAAGAAGCAGGTTTGACTTCCAGTATTGACTCTTCAATCAACTAACTACTCTACGACAATTTGATATGACAGATATGACATAACAATTGTACAAATGCCACAACTCAATAGACATATAATTGTTTACTTAACGCCTACTCGTAACATTCTGACTCTGTCTAATCAGTAATTACTTAACCTTAGCATCAATAGCGTATTAATTAAACAGTAGTGAAGTATTTAATTATAATTTGTTTAGCTAATAGTTGTGTGGGTTGAATAAGGTAATGTGCTCATTATACGGTATATTAGTCTGCGCACACGCTTACAATAGTCTCAGTGCGATCATCACATTTGATTTTGCATGATTTTGTGTGTTGATAATTGGCGGTTAGGTTTAAAGTTGAAACAATTATTACATGGAATTATGTAACAAGTTTTTAATTTTTTTAACTAAGACTGTTATTTTTACAAAACATTTGTTTGTTTTGAGGTATTTACTACAGTACATCATCTAGGTATCCTTCAGATGCGTGCGTCAATTCGACCGTCCAATGACTAGACCAGCACGTCAGTTTCTTTCACTGTATAGAATAAATTACATTCATTGTAGTTTATTATATTGGAGTCGGTATTATTGAAATGTTTTTGCAGACTTCGTAATCTGTACTTGTAATACTACATTTTCTAAGCTTCTGGAAACGTCTATTAAAAATGCTATCGTCTCGATAAGTCTCTGATTTCCATCAGTAACTTCCTTTACTTAAACCACAACCTGTCTGGTGGATCTTGTCGAGAGTTAAAAAGCGAATGTTTTGAATAATATACAATATTATTCAAGTCTTACTTTAATAGAACTACCATAGGGAAGTGTGAGCACTCTTTTTAAACTCGTCGTACGACACAATTGCGTTTGGAAAGCTACTTTTACTTGAAGTGCGTAGGCGCAAGCATTCGGTACCAGAAACTAAACTTGGATGTTTCTTTACAAAGTAATTTTTATGATCTATAGCTTAATGTTTCTTTAATTTTTTGACGTAAAATATATTTTTTGTGTACACATTATGTTTGAATTATATACAATATGTGTATTGTATAAGCTAATATTAGATCGTTATTGAGAATGTTGTTATATGAATGTTTTTAACTTTTTTTTTATTCCGTTGTTATATTTGGGCATTTAATGTTGTTTGATGGCTTAAGAGCTCTTATGTATAATTTTATTACCGCTGTCAATGACTTCCAGTTATCCAACGAACACAAAAAACTATTGCGTCAAAGCCTTTAATGTGTCCAGCATTTATACTGTGTAGCATTTTAAATCTATAATAGTAGCGGGATTTTCTTGATATGATCTCTGTTTCTTTATTAAAGAGCTAAAATGTCATCAACAGAGTTACTACGCCCTAGAGGAGTTCGCAACTAAAATAATCGTGTGACTCTGTCTCTGTCCCTATATTTCGTTCTAAGACAAAAATATTTGTCTCATTTTGAACTGCTGGAATGTTCACATTTAACCCCAATTCCTAGCGTAGAATCGTCAAGCCCACATAGCACCAACTTCTGGCCCACACCCATCGCACAAGGTGTCCTCTTTCAAGTTTATAAATAATTAACATCCGCATATAATAATGGGCTGCATAATACAGAAAGTATAGTGGACGTGACAATAAATTAATTAGCATAACAGTGCTATCCGGATCCAAAGGGGCTCTCTGATGGTGTTGTTAGTTCGGAGGTATAGGTATGCCCTGTTTTTATTTGCATTTATTTTAAAATCACTTATGCCATGAGATAATAAATCTAAAATAAGAGAGTATTGAAACGCATTAAACATACAAAAAGTACAAGAAAACTTAAAGTCGTAAATACTTAATTCTTAAATACAAGAAGTCTAATTGATTAAAATTATGTAACTTCAAATTAAAAACTGACTCAAATTGACTCGACTAATTGAGTTACAATATTTAGAGACAATCTATTGTCCTTCATAATATATTCACATTTAAAATTCTATTAGATACAAAAAGCAGAAGTTTTTTAGAATCGATAGTGTCGCAACAATTAATTTTCAGAACAGGAAAATATTGTAATTGCCTTGTAATTTACTTTTAAAACTAAGGAAAGAAAAACATCGTTATATGAAAAAAACTTTTAATAATTAACGCGACATCGATTTTATAAAAACCTGCCAAGGTGACTTTACTCTGCCTGATAGAAAGCGTGCATAGCATAGAAACCAAGTGTTTCGTCTTCCACACTCGCTGCGAATGAAGGCAGAATGACGACACACTTTCTGGCAGTCTAGTGAGATGCTTTTTACACCCCACTTAAAGTAGCCTGGATCACAGTGGGAAGGAAAAACGTGAGCTGATAGTGACTTATAGTTTGTAATCGCTTAACACAGGAAGGAAGAGTCGAACCGTTTAGTACGAGTGCGTATTTCTACCACTCTTTTTGTATTAATAGTTACATCCCGTCTTGCAATGTTTCTGTAAAGAGAAGGTTTTGAAGTATTGATATGCATGCAGATCCACCAACCTTATTCTGAGCATGGGTTGTGTGTGTACCCTTGTGTGTGTGTGTAGAATGAAATTTTTTTTTTTTTTTTTTATTATTATTCTTTATTTACATATAAGTTACATTTTTTACAATGTCTCTATTCGCCAAACTGTTCTAACAGTTTGTAGGCGTTCCGCTCAATTTATAATAAACTTAATATGTACTTTAATGCTACTTTTTAAACTATTACTACAACGCTATACTAGCTAAAAATAAACAAAATATATCTAAGAAACAAACAATACATAAATTTGTATAACCTCAGTATTTTTGGGTACATGCTTCCTTAATTAAGTATACGTTTTAATCTATTACCATATCCAAACATTTCTTTTAGTCTTAGTTTAAGTTTTAATTTACATTTTATTTTTTCATCCTCTCTCAGTATTTGATATTTATTACATAACTTTGGTACTAGATACTTCCTAGTCCTTTCCCCATAATAATTATTCACTTTTGACTGCTCTAATTTTCCCTTCTTTATAGGTCTTACACTATAATTATACATTTTCTTTATCTTATATTCTTCGCTATGATATGATTCTAATGCTATTAAATATTTAACTTTTTCATTTACTGGCATGATGGCACATTCGGAAAATAACTTATTATAGTCATCTTTATGTTTACTTTTAATTATTTTATCTACAATTATTTTTAAAAACCTTAACTGTATCTTTTTAATTTCGTCTATATAAGTTTTAAATGTTAGTCCGTAACAACTTAACCCATAACTAACAATTGAATCCGCCAGTGCATAATACACCATGAACAAGGTACGTCTATCTAATATTCTTTTGAGGATGTAAAACTTACTTAGAAATGATGATTGGAAATTTGTGAGGTAAGATTACTACTACCGACTTTTCTAGCGGCTGCAGAGTCAGAAGTCGTGGCCTCGATATCCACCCATCACAAATATTTTAACCCTACAATACTATTCACTAAAGAGATGATTGGTCTTTTTTATATCTGGGTGTAGTTTAGCTACTCCCCATACGAGTAACAGTACAGTAACCATAGTATAGGACTAGCCGAGTTTGGAATCAGACGGCTGTAGGTGAGATGTATGTTATCATCCTCACTAATATTTAAAATGAGAAAGTAACTACTGAATTGATTTAAATTAAAACCGTTACAATGACAGTCTAGAGTAAAGGAAAGGACACAAGCTTCATTTTACCGCGATACCCGATTTACACGCGGGCGGAACTCCGGCAAAAGCTAGTTCTTAATAAATAATTAACCATTTTACATTGCATTTACTTTGTGTCGTACGCGTAGCTATTAATAGCAAAATTAAATGTTTTCGTTTTAATTCGTTGTTCGTCATAATAGCTGGTCCGTCGGGGCTTTTGAAGTGATCGGGCAATATGCGTAATTGTGGGTTTAGTGGTTAACACTTTGGTTTAAGTGAAGAGAGAATGCGTGGGCGCAGAAAGTAACAATAGTGCGTTACAGAGCCTGGTCTCCATCACACCTGTTACACGTAGGTGGAATAATAGAATAAGTACAATACATAAGTAATCGTACTTAGTTATCGTTAAGTGTATGCTCGATGAGTTTGGAAAGGAACTTATTTAATCATCACCTTCCTAGCCTTTATTATTCACAAGATTAATTTGTCGCAAAAAACGGAACTTATTTAATAAATTATTTTTATGTGGTTCAATGAATTAAATATGAAGTACAATAGATGTCAATCTGATATGTTGTAGCATTATATTAAATAAATTTGAGTCCTTTACAAATTTATTTCTACAGAAATTACCATATTGTGTTGCTTTTTGGTACACTATGTATAGTTTGTATGAATTACTGAAAAGCTCTTCTGTAAATGATTTTAGACCCCATTTACTTGGGATGTTTTACTTTCTATGAAATACTTACGTAATAAACACTCTCTTTAGGTGTTCACCCGCTGTAACCTTTGACATGTGCCATAAAAAAACTACGGCATTTTTACGCGGCGCAAGTGTTTTTAATGAATAGGTATTACATTAACTCGGAGGCAGGAGTATTATATGATAAACTGTTGATGTCTTATTACCGCGACCATCATCGGACCTCGATTATACATGAAATATATTCAGCGTCAAAGTTTTTAATTACATCGCCTTTTAATACGTTTTTGTGGTACTATATATTTTCATGGTAAATGTCTTGGTGAAGAATCTTGTTGAAGGAATAATGTATGGCTTCTTTAGATACGCTCTATCTGAGCGTTTTATAGCTTTTGGCAAATTATTAAATTAAAAGTGGTCCTTTTTAACGAGTAATTTAGTTACAAAACACAAAATAAGCGATTAGTAAAGTTTCATACGTCATGTCAAGATTTTAGGTTTAAAAAAAACGATTGTAAATTAAAATTATCTACAAGAGTCTTATAAGAGTTGATTTAAACTGTCGCCTCTACGAGTATCCATGCCGTTTCCCTCAACACAATATATATTGGCATGTTACTCACAAATAGTTCTCCTTTGTCCCAGATTATTTATAACATTTATTATTTAACCTTTTTAAAGACTTCGCTATGCACTAATAATTTCTAGAGAAAATATTGCCATATTGTAACCAATATTAATAACTAACTAGGTTTTAGACATTTAATGAGTTCTTTATAATAATGAGGGCACAGACATGAGGACTTCATTAGGTTTGACTGATGAAGAATGCTGGAACTTGACGGCAACAGCAGGCTCCAGCTATGGACTTGCCCTCACTAAATCATTAGTGTAGACACTGACACTTATATTACCTTTTCATTTTACCTATATTTCCTATTCCATATTCTTTTAATTTTTATTATTCGTGGGTCTACAATTTTAATTAATGCCTCTATCAACTCTTTCAGGGATTATTCTCGACATGAAATATTTAAAATACCTTAAGGTTACATCGGGTTCTTACAATTGTCAGAGATAAAATTTAAGGTAAGCCAACATCCTTATTTATTTCAAAGTCCCTATCTCTAAGACAGGGGTGTCTTCGAATGAATTTTGTAGAAAGAAATTTAGGACCAAGAAGAATACAAGAGCGCTTTCAATTTTTGTATATTCATCATCCCAAAAATATGTATTACAAATATCTTCGAGACCTTAGGTAAGCGAACGAGGCTAACACCTGCTTATTTTTTATCTTTCTAGATATGATGTTAATCCTAATACATTATTAAGATTAAAATCTAACCTACAAACGTGGCAAACAATCCATAAAAACATCCAGCAATTTCTCTTTGATTTATTAAATAACCTTATTTTTATAGGTTTGTATCCCAAATAAAAATCAATAGAGTATTCACTTTTTATACTTCCTCTTCAGTAAACATCAATATTTGGAGAGCCCTCATCCTTTTGTGCCCTTTATAAGTCTATGTTATTATTGATAAACTTCTCTTATAGGCGACTCAATAAAAGTTGATCGATCGAGTATGCATTTCCGTTCAAACACAATGCCGCTTCTACTTATTAAAAGAAACATAATTTGAAACAACGAACGCGTAAACTATTTCATGTTTAAATTATATGCCGATAACGTAACACGTTATTAGTTGTCAGAAAATAGTTAAGAGCCAAGAGAAATGGCTGCTAACCATCTATGTAATTAAAGATAATTATTATCTTTTAGGGTGTTTAGTAAAATGATCGATTCTAGTGAAAGCGGCAACTAGTGTGCAATAATTATATTACTTTATGGGTTCTTAAGAACGTTAAATATTTTTTATCGCTTCTTAGCTTAACTAATACCATATTACTCAATTGATCGTAAAAGGGTCTCATTGGGTACCTACATTTTTTAGATAAACAACGCGTATAATTGCCACTTAAAGTCATAAAATCAATATCAGCATATTGATGCGTCACACGAGTCTCACTCGCAGCGTGTTACAAATTTCATTTTAATAAATTAAACTCCCTGTGGGAACCCTACATCGCTTTCCTACACTTTCAGTAAGTATTAACACCGTGCATTATTTCTTTTAATAGTTTTACTAATTTTCCCTTGTAAAGTACGATTGCTATTAAATCCGATAGATAGTCTTTATTTGAGTCTGGAATTAATGATGAATAAAATGAACGCTGACGGTTACAATTATTATTACTAAAAGTATTTTTTTTAATAATAGTGTCTAAGTTATTATTGTTCACTTCATGATAATATGAAAAGTTTTTGTTGGAAAGTATATGACTTTATAGTTATTGCTTACAATTTTTTTGTAAATTATTAGACTATTAGGTAGTGATCGATCGAGTTGCTCTGTGTTAATTGTGGTATTACTAAGTTGGCAATTAATATCACTGTGCACCATAATCTGTAAGACAACTGTTAGTCAGTAAATTCATCCAAACAAGAGCGCTTGAGTAGATCAAAAACATTTTACGATTATTAAACCCTTCGATTGACAACCGGGAAGACATTCTCGTCGTTCCCATATTTTTATTGCGTGTAAATTTTTTATATCATCTCTTTTAAGTGACATAAATTCTAATACAAAGTCCATTTGTGTATCTCGGACGTCTTAAAAGGTACAGGGATAATCGTTTTTCTGCTTTTTACAAGGAACTCATTTCAATTATCGGTCGATTTGATGGGTATAAAATGCTATGGTATGTGTCGTGAGGACGGCGCCCCACAGCGGCCGGTAGGACGTCCCGTGTGTTCTTTTCCATTTTTTAATTTTAAACACGCTAATTTAATTATAGAATCTCATGTTCTTTTTCCCGCGCAGCTGTATCCTGCTAGTATCGAATAATTTTCATAACTTAACGGTTGTTATTCAAATCGATTTTAGCTTTTTGATGCAATTATATTGATGAAAATTATTTTTGTTTATTATTTTTTTAGTAGCTTCATCACTAAATTTATTATTTAATTTTATGTTCGTTTAAAAGATTTTAATCCTTGATTAAAGGATTTTTATTAAGTTTCATTTATTACAATCCTGTTCTTATCTCGATGCCGACTCATGAATGGATTTGAAATAACGTAACATGATATAAATCTGTGTAGGAGTATCATAGTTGATTTGATGCAGGATGGTGAGATTAATAATACAAATGGTTAAGAACTTTGATGTCTCACGACAAATTGTCTGTGTTTCAACTATCGCGCTACAAGGAACAGTAAATGATGGACCTTCCTAATTTAATTAATTTTTCAAAAAGTTTATAAAAAGTTACATTTAATTTTGTGACTTTTAAACAGACACTTGACTCTTATTTCAATTATTAAAAGGTTGTTTTTGTACGATACCTTATCCCAAAACCTGAACGGGGCTTAATCATAGGATGACGAGAACAATACAAACTGTAATTGAAACCGAAAACAAATATTTATTGACAGCAATAAATTACCTTCTCTTCTTTTTTAAACCTCCTTGCTGTGCGTTGAAAGGCTCTGACGGAAGAATAATGTCAACTTCTCGCCTCACTGATACAACTCGAGAAATACCCGCTTGATATTTGTTCCTTTTTGATAACTCTAGGAATGTATTTTTATAGTTTTGATTTGTACCGTTATATGCGATTGAGAGGATATTAATTTATCGAAAGTTTCTGTCATTAGCTGCGGTAAGCCGCTCTAGGATGTTGTAAAAGAAACTTATGAGCTATACTCACTACAGATAAAATTTTATGAAAAATAGAATTATAAAATGCTATACGATGTGGTAATACTTAAATTAGTTGATTGAAATGCCGAATCCGGGGACAATGCCTACATTAAATATATGAACTGATATTTTATTAAATATATGTTTTTCGATAACAGACTTACGTTTGAAAAATTTGAAAAAGTCATTAAAAATGGAAAAGGCAAAGCTCATATTTTTTTTCCTCCTTAGAATAATTCGACTATTGTATTCTGATGAACTTTATTTAGTAACTAACTGATAGGTTAGAACCCAGCAAACACTTGATCACAGTCCACTACTGGACATAAGCCTCTCCTCTATTGTTTCAATTATTCATATAACAAATTACCGTTCATATTTTCCAATTAGCATATTACTGACTTACAACACAAAGTAAAATTGGCTACACAGTCAAGTCACTAATCACATGCCACATAAATATTTGATCTTATTAGAAGACAAACAAACACGTAAAAGAAAGCAAAATACCATTCAATATATCACTCATAGATTTAACATCAAATTAAACCTTTCAAATGTACAACTAAAGTGCCAAGAAAAGACAGATGGGCTCTAGTTATAATATAACAAGGTGGCTAAAGCGATTCATCAAGAGCTTGTCAATTACTGGCAAACGTGGCCATCTTGCCGTGTGTTCGAAATTTAATTAAAATTTATTTGACATTAAACTATGGACACCTTATTTGGAAATAAGAACTGGAATTCGGAACTCGTGTTAGTTTTTCGAAAGTTGAATTCTAGATATGTCTGTTATCAATGATTGATTGATTGATTAAGATAATTTGAGAGTAACACGTACTGATATAGCATAACGACAGATAAGAGATGTAGATAAAACCAGCATCTTTATAAACGCTTACAATACAAAGCCACTTAAAGAACTTAAAGGAAAGCTTCATAAAATGCTAGGACTGATGAGTACAGTATAAACTTGTCTTCATGAATCAATTTCATTTGTGTAGCTAATGTGATGCAAAGCATTGTAAACAAATGAAGTACTGAGAGCCTGACAGTTGAAAGTTTCTTGGACAATACACGGACATCTGTAAGTACAATAACTTTTCCTTTTATGTACAAATCGACAATATTTGAATAGGCTTACATAAATAATTTTACGATCCCATTGAAATGCAGAACGCAAGCATTTTAGAAGTAATGTCTCATAAGTTATCAAGAGATACCCGTGTGGTCGGCGACTGACATCTAGTTAGACACCATTAATTTGAATATAACTACTATTCAACACAATTTTCTATTACGTGCGTGTTATTCTGACAGATTCATAACCCATATAATGTAATATTATGGCAGTTTCAACACAGTTTCTTATTTCGATCATAACCATATCTTGGTCCAATAAACGAATGGCCCGTTTCATAGTTACCGATATTTATGGCCGTAAAATCATCTCACGGTTTGTTAATTTAAATTAAATGCTTAGTAATTATAATGTTGTTGGTTTGATTCGATTTTCTTGTCGCAATGTGTGATTTAAATGCATTAAATTGTATAATTCATTTGATTTGTAAAAGTGAACGGTCTGGAAATAAAACAAAACTATTTTGTAAATATAATTTACGAAAATAGGATTTAACTGTTTTGATACCCGGAAGGAATTTAATTAGAACTAAATTAGGTGACGTGTAAATGGGGACCAGGATGAATATCCCAAAAAATGCAAAAATGTATTAGGTCTCTATTTATGTTTACACAAAAATAATTCAAGAAACTTTTTGTAAACATTTTATCAACATTTTCCTTATTATTTCGTAACTGTTGAAGGTTTTGTGCCACTTGCCACCAATGTATTTGAGCTGCATATCTTAAATCGTCACAATTTCAATGTACTTCAACACTCTCTTACTCGCTAATAACTTCACATATTCATCTGGATTATTTAGATAACACAATAGCCGTCGAAATACATTTATTCCCGGAGTAAAGAATAATTAACTACGTATCCAACAGCTGTATAGTTCATTAGCTCGTACGATTTGATCATTGAACTTTACATTTGTTTAGAATTCCACCTGTTCCAACCATTTTTGTTTACCTATTCCTTCGACCATTATTATACGAACCGTAGCATATTTTGATACATTAATCGTTAGTCCGTGACCCGTTTTCAAGGCTCAAGTTTCCACTGTATCTTCGTATAAGATCTAGGCTATACTTTTTATCGCGCCTGATGATCTAGGTTTTACGTAACTTATCCAAGTTCAGGCCGATGGTAATCTATGCGGTCGGTACTTTGTGTTCGTGAGAATTTTTTACTTTATCGGCTTTTTATAATTTTATGCCAAGTATGAATATTAAGTATTGAAGTATGCTGAAGATTCGAGATATCTTGTTGTTAAATATGTATACTGTGCAATATAGTCTTCGTTGGGACTTTGTTATTTGGTGGTGGCTTGTAGTTTTGAGAAAAAAATATATATTTGAATTATTTTTATGATGCGCTGTAAACAGAATGTAGGTAGTAGAGCCACGGTGATTTCAGCACAAATTGACCGACCTGACCAGGACAGTACTAACCTCACACAGAAGACTATCCTAATAATTACAGCATTCTTGCAGTCATATTTCGTTAATGAATGTGAGACCGGAGGCCCAATCCTTCTGCATCATTTCGGCAGAAGAATGCAGATAAATCTGACCAGCCCGCCATGGTATGGGTCACCATGCTGCATTGCCTACCCTCACAATGAAGATGGTGACCCCTACTCATGAATTCTACTCATGCTTTCCATCACGCAGAGTAGAGTCACTTTGGTAGACGTAAATACATAAAAAAAACTCTCTCATAGTGAAACTCAGTACTCTCATTATAGCATTAATATTTTGATCCCTTTTTTATTAAGTTTTATTTGTTTTAATTTGTATATTTGTCAGCACGTGCTCAACTAATCATCGTTAAATTTTGCATGAACGGTGTCAGCAGCAATATTAAAATAGTTTTAGCTTATGACAAAAACAGAAAAATAAAATATATACATATAATAAAAGTAGTATAGTACCTAAGAACTAGAAGAAACTGGTAAGATCGATTAAATTCTCGAAGAATGTCAACTAAATTAATGTCACACAATCTAATCCACGCCTAGAGGTGGGCAAACCTCTATAAAATTGCAATTTTAATTCGATTCAATATTATCTCCAACTGTAATGAAGCCTTAAAGTATTCGACGACATGCACTTGTACCTATCCTATTTAAATAATTATCAGTATCAATTGCATTAAAGTGAGACATATCAAGAAAAGGACAAAAACATTTTGTGTCTTGTTCTGACATGGCTAGTGTACCAATTAGTAAGAATGTCGCCAATGATAGTAGATTGCACATAGAGCCTGACATTTAAACAATTCAGTTGGATACATTGAAATTATATGTTTAAGGATTAAACGCTCACAAAATGTGGTTCAGATGTTTCTTGTATGAATGTTAACGATAAGAAAACTTTTAAGGACCGTGCTTGACAAAAAGGATCATATTTTGCAATAATAAAGCGTTGGATTTCGTACTGTAATACAAATGAGTATCCTTTAGGTCTAGCTCTATCTATGCCTATACAACAACGAATATCATAAAAAGACAAGACAGTCATAAATCATTTTGTTTGAATCTTCTAAGCGTACTAACAGTCATAGTAATTGACTGATCAACTGTGACAACTGACGTTTATAAATATATCTATAAATGAACACTACATTTCTTACTAGCTCCTTGCAACAATACTGTCGTTGGCAGTCAATTTGTAATCTGTGTGTCTACTGGAAGCAAGTGTGTCACTTTTAATGATAATAAAATACTTGGTTTATATCTCTAAAGTATACAATTAAAGCAATGGTCGGCTTGTAAAGTATTTAAATGTAAAGCAATTTTTATTGAACGAAAAAAGATTTTATCAGGACTATAGGATCATGGTATCAGATCAGTTTAGCATATTACACGCGTTTTTTAATCGTTTTGTTACGCCTCGACATATTTTTATTACTTGTAATATGTGTTAACTGGGGACTGTTTTATTTATAAATGCATGCCACAGAGCTATTTTTTTATTAGTTTAGCTACGATCGAATACGATAGGAATTATTGATCATGTTGACAATACACAAAATTACGAGAAATATTGGTTGGCTATATTTTAAATTTAAATTCTACATGCTAAAGTTTTCACCATTGTGTAAACAGCAATTTGCAAACCACTGTTAATTAATTTTTACGACTGGTACAAAAATTAAAAATAAATTTACCGTAAAACGATCTCTTTAATTGGCAACTTTTTTCATTGACGTCACTTTGGCTCAGTGGAATAATATTATGTTGTAAATTATGTGTTTCTTGTAGATCTGATTATAAGATAATAAAATCGATTGTTGTATGTCTAGTGCGATATGCGGTTCTGAATGTCACAATTACATTTATTTTTATTGTCATTAAAATATCTTTACGTACTTATGTTCTGTACTAACAAATCAACTAAATTAATCTTGAAAAAATATGTATGTAGCAAGCGTTCAGTTCAATGTGTTTGCTTAGTAATTTACCCTTTATCGGTTAGAGTAACTTAGGTCACGGAAAGCGACATGGAAACCCATTATTGTTTCAACATGGCTTTTATAAAAATAGTGATTTTTTTAAAACAATAATATGATTATATAAAAACATGAGTAAATAAAGCTTAGGTACTATGAACAAAATCTTCGCCACCACATACACGAAATCTGTGCGTTATAATAATTTTATATAAACAATAAAGGCATTTATAACATTGAAAACTTTTCAAACTTTTAGGTTG
This sequence comes from Phragmatobia fuliginosa, assembly GCA_932526445.1. NCBI lineage: Eukaryota > Metazoa > Arthropoda > Insecta > Lepidoptera > Erebidae > Phragmatobia > Phragmatobia fuliginosa. The sequence goes on along the minus strand of OW052070.1, from coordinate 14,204,950 downwards.
TAATTTTATTAGTACGATAGTTTGTGGTAGTAACTATCTCTAAAGGGTACATCACTAGTCACTAATCATCATTAGCTAATCCTACTTTTGCGTCAGCACTGAATAAATTCAAAGGAACTCTTTATACTTCTAAAATTTATTAGAGGGCGGTACCAAATTGTCGATTAAAATGATCATAACGAATCAAATTGATGTAAAAGAGCCGGTGGCTAATTTATAACACATCTAGTGCTCCAGGAAAGTTTTGTAATATCTGCAGAGAAATTTATTAGGTAGACACATTTATTCATACAAATTGTTTCGTAAGCCGTTCGCTCCAACTTTTAGACATTCTTTAGTTTAGACTTAGTTTACTTCAGCTGGTGAACATTGTAAAGAAAATTTTATCAACAAAAATTAAATAGGTACATACTTTCCAATTAAGTATGTCTTTTGTGAAATCCAGAGATTACATCTATAAATATCACAAACTCACACACTTCACCTACTTATAATATTAATATATTAGTATAGATAAAAGGAAAAAACAGGAAGCGGATTACTTAATAATAAATACATAGCTGTCCAGGAAAATTTGCAAAATAGAAATATAAATGTACTGTTTTCTTTTGAGTTTTACTCTCTCCAATCAGGCAGAGAGGGGGTTTGGGTTCCAGTAACCCTACTCCTTTGGTTAAAATTAACGAAAAAAATAAATGAATCTTCCTATAACAATCATCCGATATACCGATTTCCTATGAGGCCGTGGTATCGGTCCGATCAAGCTCATTTAAGGCGAAGCCACACACCACAGTCCCACAACATATTATATTCAAGACTAGTCTAAAAGTAGTCAAATCCGCCTTTTCAGAGACTAACCGGAACAAACAAGCATACAGGCAGATTAAAATTTAAAGATTGATTTTTTTGTATAAGTATATAGAAGCTGTTACTATGAGATTACAAACACACACTTTAATTTTGTTTATATGTAAGTTTTAAAGTTTAAGTCAAACTAAATAAAAATATTATACGGACAACTTCTTAATATACGATAATGCAGATCACATTGACAATTAAGAAAAACAAGAACAATAAATCTTGTTGCCATGTTTTGCGAGCACACGAAATGCTGTTAGATCTTAATTAAAATTCAAATGAGTAAAAAATGTCTCGTCTTAATTATTATGCATCGTAAAATTAATAGCTAGAAAGTTTGGCGGTTAATCAATCGCAGTTTCACTGCCAATGACATGGGCCAAGGCAGCTGAAACATTAAAAAATATCATTAAATGTGTATTAAGCCAAATACAGTACCTGATATTCGAACAAAGAGTCTTTCTAATGCAGACCAAGGTGTTTCTTTCTCAATCCCTTCTCCTTGGCCTTCTTGACTATGCTAATCTCTTTTCTCCATTTCATAAACACTGTGATTTTCCACTCCAGTCTGCTAATAAGAAATTCTAAGCCCGCCCCGGGATTCGAAACCTTGTGATAGATACTACAATAATCAAAACCATTCTCAATACAAGATTATCTATTAAACCATTTGTCGACAGTAAAACTAATGTACCTGAAACAGCTACTACGCGATGCGATGTAATAGCATTAACTAACGAAGGGAATTGAATTCGATGTGCAAATTTGTCGTCCGGTTGTATTGAATGCTGTACGGTGATCAAGTTAAACAAAGAGCTTGAATGGACTCCAAAAGTAATTAAGTACACACGTAATGTATACTGACAAGACTAAACAAACAAACTGCGCATTAGTGTTCATGTAAAGACATGTACACTAATAGATCATATTTCAAAGTACATTATGAGTACGATCAAATAATTTGTTTAAAAACAGAACACGAATAGAAGAACATGAACAATGCGGAAGTTGGCCATCAATTTCAAAGTTAATATTAAGTAATGGTCACGCTTCAAATAAATTATTATGGAATGCAACTCATCGGCTGATACAAAGTTTAAATGTTATAGGAACTGAACCATCACGATTTGATAGACAACTCTCATTAGCTTTGTTTATTTTCTTTTCAATCACATTCATAAACAGATAAGCGCCACTTCTAACGCGTACTTGCTTGTACTTGATATTATTGTGATCTATAAGGTGAGCATTGCGTGTTAATTGTTTGGAATCGATATCAAAGTTATTATGCAAATAGCTAATACACGAAACTTATTTGATTTATTCATTTAATATTAAATGAATATTCATTTTATTGAATTAGTAATTTGATTAAATTTGTTCGACGTTAAAATTAATCATTGAATTGAATGTTGAAGCTACTATAATGAACTTTACAAACTTATTTTATTGTACAATAAACTAAAAGAAGTTGAATGAACTAAAGCGAGGGCAGAAGATAATGTTAATCATTTTATAATTTCTCATAATATACACATAATAGTTTCTGAGAAATAATAGAATGACAAATGATTTGCACCCCTTATTACCATTTCATCTAAAAAAGTTAAAAGATACAAGTCAATACGTTATTATTATCATACCTTTCACAATAAATCATATTTATATTTTTCGCGAAACATTTTATAGCTCCTGGTACTATAAAAAGGTCGGTAAGCATGTTAAAAGGGTAAGTAAAGTATATAGCAAAGCCGACGCTACTTCAAGTTTATTGTAAGGCAATATTGCGAGATAAAGATACCGCCGCGAAACAACTTCATTCTAAAAGCTATATTTTTCTGGACTTTGCTGGTGAAGCTTACGAAATGAGCCATTAAGTTCCCGGCTTGATGTTAATTGCTTTTATCTGTCATACCCACATTCCATGTCCAAATAGGAAGATATATCAATTTGCACAGTCGTTATTCAATCACCATTTCTGTCTATTTCGTTAAATTAATGAGTACTTGTGCAAAATAGTGTCGTAGACGCCTGTTTTATTATAGCAGAAACATGAAGGAGCTTGGATTTTTATTTACTTAACTAATTTAAAATTAGATCCGTTATTAAACCACTGATTACTATGTGTTTGAATTTAACTTATTGTGACTTTACTATAATCAATTTACACTATTTTCGGCAATTTATAAAATAAGTCTCGTTGATTTGCCAAAAGTAAAATTGGCCATTCATTTTAAATATGTATATATCGCGGAAATTACTAGAACTATACCATAGAAATTCATATTAATCGTGATTTTTATCGTCTTAATAAGGTCCGTAGTAAACAAAATAAATTGTAACCTTTTTAGTTATCGGAAGTCTTTACCTCATTCATCTTTACAATGTCCATCACAATGGTAGGGTGTGCTGTGTCCAACTTAGGTGTGTCCATGACACAAATAGCACCTCACGACAATAGGGATTTGTCTGTCGGTATGTAAAGCACCGACGTTTTGTTAAGATGGCCCCGTTAATGTCTGTAGGAAATTAACACTGCTTTTGCGAACCTCTATTATGCTTTATGTCTTCATTTTAACTCCTTGAAGGTTTTAAGACTTTTTTACATATCGTTCGGAGTTTTACGAGTTCCAGTTCCAAGTATTATAAAAATTTATACGAGAGAAAATAGGAACGTGCACTTGCATTCTTACTAGAATTATCCCTTTTGAATGCTTAAGCGCTAAAATTGTATTCTTTTCATTTTAGATTAAGAACATTGAAGAGATTGATGTTTCTTGTATGAGTTTAATTTTGAGATTCATATTTATTATAGTACCAATATTATTTACCTACATCAAGGATTTAATTACATCCCTAGAATACCGATCTTCTTTAACTTTTTATTTTATATCAGTTTGCCAGTGACTCTACTATGCCTGATGGAAAGCATGAGTAGAATCTAAGGGTAGTGGTAACCAAACTCATTGCGAGTAAAGATAATGTAGTATAGTGTCCCACACTATGGCGGTCTATTGAAATGTTTTTGCGTTATTGGGCCTCAGGTCTCGTACTGACTAAAGACATGATAACACGAATGCTTTCATTTTGGGTTAGTCTTTTGTGAAAGGGCAGTACCACCCCAGTCAAGCCGGTCCATTAGTACTGAAATACTAACTTCAATACTCTCTGACGAATAATAGATGATTTTTAAAATGTTTGCATTATAAAATTAAAACAATTTGTATTATTTTAAGTGGGTATACAATGTTGCGCTGCCATGCCATAGTACTCAATCTACTAGTTCATTCACGTGACTAAGGTAATGACAGAGTTAACATAATTAGGGTCCCTTATCAAAATGAAATCTTAATTGATCCGCGTATGAATTCATAAAACAATTTTAATTGTCACACTTTGCATAAAACGCATTGAAAATAAATTGTTCAAGATGAGAGTGGACTTGGTGGGATGACGTGGGACGGGGCTGCCCGTTGCACGTCGTCACTTGTTCACGCAACAAAATGTCACTTGGCAACTTGTTGAACAATATTTATTCAATGCCGACTTGAAAGATGAACACTCGAAACTCTTATGCAGGAAATGGTTAATGACATTCAGTTCTTAGATACACAGCTATCGAGAATGGTAATATTTCCACAGCAAGGTAGGCGTCCTTCACACTCCGGCACGGTGATCAATTAATTGAATGAAAAACTTTGACAAATTGTAGTAGACAGTGAGGCGGCTTACTAAAGAGATGTGGTGATGGGGCAGGCGGCAAAAAACTTGACATAGTTGAAAGTATGATTGATGGGGCTCGAGTCTGCACACTTATCAAGGATAGCTAATTGAATTATGATACCAAACGCATTCTGTAGTTACGCATTGTCAATATTTTCGTGTGTACACGATATAGAGTCTAAAGTGTAATGAAAATTCTTTTGAAAAATGCATTTGTCGCTTGTGTAGTTTAAATCAAATCAGCAAAGTAGGCAGTGGCGGGATTCCATTTGATCATTAATTTGCCTCGCATCAGGCGCGCAGAAGTGGTTGCGCGATATGCAAAACAATCGAGATACTGCCGACTCGAGAGCGACTCAAGAATCTTTGTCAATCGGAACGGGACACACAGGGTACATCAGATTTTTTTTAAGTGGAAAATTTATATAAGTAACCTGAATATTGCCAAAAGTAGAGTAGGTTTACTATCGAAGACCCAACTAATAAGTGTCAAATGTGTGTTATGATTTGAAAACGCTCCAGTTTGATCAGATAAACATTTTACGTCTAATGGAATTGGTCTAGGTGCTTCTGTTTATAGCATCCTTCATGTATAAAAATCACACAGTGTCATAGATAGCGTTACATAATATATTCTAAGTTATTGTTTCTTTGTATTCTGTGACGGATACATTTGATTTACAGAGTAGAAAGAGCCATTAATATAAAGAGGTAGATCTCAACCAAGACAGCAAATTAAATGATGTTGTTATGTCGCATGTAGCAGCATCTAGTTGGATGTGCCCGTTACTTGAATGTATTCTCGAACACAATCGTACATAGTTGTCGACTCAATGTTAAATTTCGCTTGTTTGCCGATTACACTGCAGTGTGTTTTTGTCATAGTGTACACTCAGTAACATGCTAATTATGAACAAAGTCTGTACCACAAATGTATGTTTACTTTCACGTAATTAATTACAGATATGCGTACATACATACACACGTTGACATTTATTTTAAGGTTTGCGTATTTTCACGTCAATGTAAGTAAGCAGTTTATATCGTTCTCATCCGCTTTGGTAAAACTATTGCCTATTGAATTTTCTACAATAAATAGAATATGAGTATTCAGTTTTATCTCATGCGTGGTGTTCAAATCAATATATCTCGCGAAATAGTTCATTGTTAAACGCAGATCCATCGTTTGTGAAAGTTTTATTACGAACATACATCACCTTATTGATTTGTTATGTTCAATAATGTTGTCAAAACCTTAATATCGTAATATTGTAATGTGTTCATGTATCTTACGTAAAATTTAAAAAATGATCTACCTTGAAATAATTTTGTGTTTCGCCACGGCACCATGTTTCTCAATTGTCAAAGAGGCTAGGGTCATGCCAAGAACTTTTTATTCTTTCTATCTAACACATTTTTGTTCGTGTATACGATAATAAACCAGTGTGTACAAGCCCTGATTTGCGGCGGTGCTCAAAGCTACGATACTCCGGTATGATATCAACGAAGACGGTGGCGCCACCGTGCAGGAAAACTCGGCACTGCAGTTGTAACGTTATCGTAGCTGCTGATACAAACATGACATGGGTATGTTACTGATAATATTGATATGAATATTCACATAAAATACAGGCACTGAGGAGTGATGGACACACCTCTAAGACCAGAGTATACTTCTACCTCAAAGTCTAAGTGATTCTTGAGCTGCAAGAGACCATGAGTGGCCCACCTACCTTCAGGTGACATATTTTTTTAATTTTGAATACAGTCTATGCAGCATAGGGACTCCTACTATGACGGCCAAGTGAGATGCTTTTTCATGGCTTGCTTAAGGGACCCAGAGGAAGGATCTTATAAGGAAGTGAAAATACATGGGCTGGTAGTGAGTTTCAGGTTTTGATTGCTCGGCACAGGAAAGAAGAGCTGAACCGTTTATTTCTAGACCGTATGTCTACTACTCTAAAACGATGACGTCCAAGACCAGCACATGTAGTCGTGGAGAGGAAGGGAGGAAACTTGTTTGTCTTTTATACTTACTGTTAAGAAAAACCAATGAAATTTATAGTTCTAACCACAAAGCAAGTTTTCTGTCCAGAACAACTAATGTTTGGGAATGAATAATACATCCGCTGCTATATTAAAAGTTTTGTCTCAATCTAATATGATTCATTACATCCCTAGATTCCACTCCATTTATAAATTATATTCCGAATAAACAGTAATAAAACAAAATGAGTTTCCATACCACTTTAGTATAGCGATTAGATGTATTTCTTAATCTCGCATACATTATACGGCATGTCGAAGTCGTATATACATGTTTGAACTTCTTCCGAGTAGCAGGCGCTATTTGTTACAGCCTTGTAGCACATCTTTACTAGCGACAACTTTACCCTACAACCATGGAACGACCATAAATATTAATAATCGTAATAAAAAAGAAACATATCGTTAACGTACTCTTTATGTATGCAACGTTTTTTCTCAAATTTATTACGTGTACAACGCCTTTAATATTCCCTTTGCGTGTTCAACTACAAATTGATATTGTATCTTCAATATTATTCGGGGACACTACAACATTATTGTGTAGATAGTTTGAGTACAAATCATTAGAAAAAAGAAATATAAAATATAATAGAGTTGTCTATTTTTAAATGTTTTCTGATTGAGTATCGCGCGTTGTATGTTTCATACCAGAACAATAAATCGACTGATTTTCTTAAAATCCTTTTTTAGTAAAATTGATCAAAAATAACACATGTAGCGCGGCATTATAAGCGCTACCTTTAGTCATAATGCTTGTTATAACATAGTATTAAACAGTTGATAGACGTCATATATGATGTCATGTTTACCAATGCGATGTTATCTAACAATACGTCTCTACCACAACAATAGACGTGCACCAATAATTAATGAAATATAAATTAATCACTATTTATGACTTTTACCACTCACTGTTCATGATGTTTATTCACTTTTATTTTATTGTAGCCAGTTAATTTACTAGACTAACTCTCATAAAGGAAAATTTTTCACTTTTGAGATATCATTCCCAACTTGGTTTGTGCGTCAGTTTCTTGCGGTAAGTTTTCTCAAATTAGACTTATAACATATTTTATTTTAAATATGTATCATTTATTGTAGACTGAGATACCCAATAGATATTGTAAGTTACCAAAGTCTTATTTATATTAAAGTATGTAGTTAGTAGGCGCCTTTCGTAGGCTATAGGTAGGTATGACAACGAACGGTACGAAATATAATATCTCTTCAGGAGAAATTGTTGTTTTAAATGTTTACAAATTAACAAAGTAACATTGTGTTAAAAAAATCTTAATTTCGGTGTTTTGTTATTTTCGCTTATAATTTAATTTTCGACTCATACGTTAAAATGTTTGTGAGTTATTGAAAATCGAATTAATCAATGCACGAACTGGTTAAAACATTGTGCAATTCTTTAACGATTTCGTAATCAACGGAAATAAAATATACTATTATCTCAACACAAATTTACAGAAATCCGCTTACTTTTTATTTCTTATTAAACTAAATATAAATAAAGTTTAGATTTTTGCTGAATACAAATTAGTACATAACATTAAAACAGAACTCTGCGCATTCCAATATTAAACAATAAAAAAGATAATGAAAATTCCATAAAACCAGCTTTATGTCTCCTACTAGTATTTCAATTAACATAAATATGTCATAAATTATTGTTTCGACAAATTATACATCATAGATATACTCGTTTATATCTACATAGACGGAATATCTTAGAAATTTGCAGTAACATGTCAATAAATTATGAATTATGTACTAATTATTATCTATACCTTTCTTTCTCGATTGATTAACGGTTTTAATGTACGTGAGGAACAGAGGTCACATAATTATTGATATTTAAAATAGTTATTTTATCGACGCGTATAGTATAATTTGAGACAATCTACATAAATCATAAATCATAAATCAAAGAAGTATAGAATATCTTTTATATCGTTGTAGTATTGTTGTTCATCAATAGATTCCAACATTACACGATGTAGATTTACTTCCATATATTTCCAACACATGAAAATCCCTTCGGCCCTACTGAAATGTTAGAAATTCGGAACCGACTAAAATCACACGATGTGCAACTTATACAATTCGAAATTAAAAATACAATTCCCAAATTAGAAATAGGATCAAGAACACTTTATATTTATGAGAACCAAACCACTCTTAGTGCCTGACCATAATACCGTTTAGCCATTATGGACCAATGGAAATCATGTGAGGCGGTCAAAGGTGCGACGAGTCGGGGAACGGAACTGTCCGGTTCATCAACGCCAAATTGGGTCTGAGTTGAGGTCTTACTCTTGGGTACTATTCTTGTCTCGGGTCTTCTGCCTGTTTATAGGGTTCTTGAATCGTTTGGTCTTCTTTGAATTTCGTATGGTTTCCTGTGGCTATAAAAGCAACTCGATGGTTGAATAATTCGTTTCAATAGCTTTAACATTTATATAGCTATGGAAATCAATGTTACACTTTTTGTTTTTTATGTACACAGTATTCAATATATATCTGGTAATACTGCCCACGCTTCTAAATTGTAAGTATTCAAGAGTATCTGTTTGAACATCGTGAACGTTCAACGTCAGTAAATGTCATTGGTATTTTATCACGTATCATACCTACTGCTTTGAATTAAAATACAGTAAGTATATAATTTTAATAAAATGTTTAAATTTACTTAAATCTATGTAAATTGAATGCAATGAAACTAAATAAATAAATATCTAAATATACATTTATCTAGAAATATTGTTATATGTTTCTAATGTTTTATTCCTTTATCTATAAAGCTTGGAAAAGAAAACGTGCAAGACCCTTTTCTGTTTAAATTTGAAAGTTTCAGAGAGATTTATATAATTCTAAAATATTGTTTACGGTGTTGAGCACTAACTCTTTGAGAAGTACTTTTCTTCTTTTCGTCTAATTAAAAACAGACTAACCAACTGCAGGCGATGGACCCCCTTCAAAGACGAAAATATAGTAATATATATTATTAGTAGAATTTACCTATATGGGATGTATTTATAAAAAAATCTAATTGATAATAGTCTATGTACCAATTCATTTAAGATATATAACCAAGAAAGGCTCAGTATCGCATGATATACTACCCGGCGACTTTTGTGCCCAGGTTTCCTCCAAAGAGTGCCGATCTTCCCGGTTTTTGGGTCGAGTTTTGCATGTGTAGATAATTGTGTGTCTCATGAATCTCAAAATTATTATATTTTAGACAAGTCCAATTCAAACTACTTTAGTGACAATTATGTGACGATTGGGATTTTGTTTAAAATTCGAATCTAAAGGTCATGTGAATTCAAATAAATACTTATGGCTTTCAAAGAAATAACGTCACGCAACGTATAAGTCCCCGTTTTCTAGAAATAAAATCTCTAAGGTTAAATGACAGAACACAGAAAATAAATTACACGAAGGTACGTATTCAAGGTGTTCGAAGAAAAAGATCCAAGTCCATAGCACTTTGTCTCTTGACTTGTAGAGTACAGTTATGTGACATGGCAGGTATTTTACTAGTGTTTTCTTTTATCTATATTTTATCCTATCAACAATATTGTATTGTTTGCTGATGTGAATACGAGAATACTGTTATGAGTGTTGTTGTAGTGTGTGTGTTGTTCTGATATGTGACAAATAATTTTATTGCAATAAGCTGAAATAGAGATATATACAAAATATTTTTATATTGTACAATCTACGTGTAGTTATAATGCGAGTAGTTTTTTTTATCGGGAGGAATGTGAAAAACTGAGTAAAATCTAAAGTTGGGATGACTTAAATTTTCCTTTTAAATTTTCGCATTTACATCTTAAACAATCAAATCATTAAAATTTGTGTCAACCCTACATTAATAACAGAAAAGATAAGTTATAGAATTTCAATTAAAACATAGCACGAATCTCAAATAAACCGCTAATTAAAAGGCGCTAAGTTAAAACGAACAAATTAAGGTATAATTTCAACATACGTAATTACATGTGGCATACATACATCGACAACGGTATTTCCTAACAAATATCCTCATTTAGAAGAAATTCCAAATTAGCATAAAGACGGTGCCAGACACATCACGTTAACGTGAGTCGAGCGCATCTCGGATAAGCCTATTGGTCAAGGTTTTCTTATGAATATTCAACATAGTTTCCACTATACTGTTCTTGTCAATAGTGCAGAAAACGTGTTGGTTGTAAACTCATTGTTTATTACGTATAACTTATAATTACTGCTATGTCTGTGATAGACTTTGCTTTTATAGGCGCCAATACAATACAAAATTATTCGGCAGGCTCGAAGACCATTGTAATATATAGCTATCAGTTAAAATCGTCGGTTTTCATTTAAGTTTTATTGATTTTCACCAAACACGGCGAGGAAATAATAAACTTTATGAAAGTAATGAAAATTTAACATGTGATTGCTATTTTCTGGTGAAAACGCTATTCTGAATATTTTAAATTCATGGATACTTTAGATTTTAAATTACTTTCAGAAATGCATTTCCATGCTAATTTAGGAAGACAATCTATTCATCTTCCATATTTCCTTTTCATATTTGATAGTATTTCTCTTAAGGTAAATGATTAAATAAACCAAATTTTATAGAAAATTCAGATAGCTATTTAATTCCGCATTTCAGTTGTAAACTCTATATCCATACATCTAGCATAGTTTGTACACTCTAAATTATTTATCTTTAAGAAACTGTACTTTATATGATACTTTTCAAAATAAATTTAGATATAAATAATATCCACGCGAAAAACTACGAACAGTTTTCCTTGGTCGATCTGCTGTAAATTTTTAATCAGATGAGTATTTTTCATAATCTCATAATTATACCTAAACAAAATATCACTCTATAGCTTTAGTTAGTTTTATTAAAAATTGTGAGACTTTAATTTTCACATACAATTTTTTGACTAACCACATGACTCAAGGTGTTAAAATTTTAATTACCTATGACGTATGTCAACCAGTTCATCAAGATCATTTTTTTTAAATTTGACGTCAGTCGTCAAGCAGTCTGACTTGTGGATCATAATTTTCTCCGTAGGTGTAAATTAATCAAGATAACTTTGACATTATTTGTAGAAACTCATCAACCTCGTTAGCTCTTACATTGAGATTAGTATTAGTCATTAGTGCAGACTAATCCTAATGACGTAATACAAAAAAATATATGTAAAGTTTTCAATAGTTTTAGAAAAGCGAGAAGAAAATTAGTCAAAATATAATGTTTATTAATTAGGTACTGAGAGAGTCCTAAACTGTTATCTAGATAAAGAGACTATAATGACTATTAAGTTATTCCTTAAGATGGACTAAGTTTTAGTTAATTTTCTTACTAACACACTCATAAATCCAGCAAAACTAAGTATCTGTTTAAATTCAAAGTTTTTTAACATCCTCTTTTACACTTGCTTTTGCTCGCGTCTTTTTGTTCGCCTACGTGTTATTTTGATGTATAACTTTGATTGCCCTTTCACCTACTTAGGGATGGCATTTCCCAAAATCCTCTCTTAGTGCTCACCTACGCTCCTCAAAGAACACACTTTCAGCCAAATTTTAGCTTCCTGTGCCTAGTAGTTTCGGCTATGTGTTGTCTGTCATTCAGTCAGTAACGGAACAGTTTTATATAATACTAGCTGCGCCCCGCGGTGTTACCGGCGTATATCATTATGGTTGCTATGCAAGTTTGTTATGCAAGAAGTTTTGACAGAAGATAAACAGTGATACATTTTGACATCTACGATTTATGTATTTTTATAACCACATAGTTTTCGCCCGTGTATCTCGATTATTGCAAGTAAAAAGTAGCCTATGTGTTATTCTGATATAAAGGCTATATTACTGTAAAGTTTCATTCAAATCCGTTCAGTAGTTTTTGCGTGAAAGAGGAACAAACATACATATACACATACAAACTTTCGCGTTTATAATATTAGTATGATGATGATGGATTAGGTGAAATACAGGAAACAATCGAAATCCAATTGTATCAAAGTGTAATTCCCCTACTTATATACCCACTTAAATCTATCAGAAATTAAATGTACATAAAGAGAAAAGTATAATACGAGATCAAATTTTTTGTTTAAATTTTCTGAGTCTCGCGTTGTTACCCATGGTGGTAGATCACGAGCCGTTTCAGAGACTAATCGGAACAATCAGACAGTTAAACAATTTAAAAAAAATGCTTTATTTGCTGTAAGTACCATATAATAATATATACTACATATACATTTAGAGTAGCCGAAGATCGAACTAAGTGGCGTGCAATTGGAGAGGCCTATGTCCAGCAGTGGACTGCGATAGGCTGATGATGATGATGATACATTTAGTAAAAAACTATTTACATTTGACAAACAGGCACAAAAAATTTATTACTTGTATAGATTTTTACAAGACTACCATAACGAAATGAAGAAATAACATTTTCAAAACAAGAAATTTTCGCAATTATCAAACTACTGCTATAAACTGAACAAAATGGCTTAATAACAATCAAATCGAATCTCGCGTGACTTTGAATGTCGGTAAACTGGGTTGGGGTCACTGAATTAATCCAATTCATACGAAGCCTATATAACGTTTCAATTCTACACAATTACTACCCTTTGAACTGTATGTTTAATTCGATAGAGTCTAGTGTGCTAAAGTAATTTATTTCACTAATTGGGTTACGATTTTCTAAGAATTACTTCACATCTAACAATTACTGGAACCAGCTGTTGGATAACTAAGAACCGCCTTATTTAAACGTTTGAAAATCACAGAGAATAAACGCGTTTCCGATATTAATACCTCATAGTTCGTTGTAAAGCGACAATGCTTCAATTTAATTAAGAAACTGCTTGATTGGATTAATTTAATCTGAAGGAATGGAGCTTATGAATTGAATCAAGTGAAATTGAGATTTTTTCGATAAAACCTATTAAAAATCTAGTGCTATGAAGTTGTATAGATAAAAGAGGTAAATATTTTATCAAAATAAGGTGCGAAGAATTAAATTATTTTTTGCATATCTGTCAAAGTTTATAACGAATTAAAAAATCCGAACTCATATCATATTCGAAAGAAACAGAGTTCTGTTTATTACGATTTAACGGATAAACCAGTAAACCGATAATGACCACCATACACAGTGGTGCTACTGGTAAAAGCTAATGTTTTATATATGTATGCGATATTCTGAAATATTCGTATAAGCTGGGGTTTTAAAAAAGAAAAGAGGGTTATTTCCATATTTTAGTAAGTTCACTGCAATTCTTGTCAACACTTAGATATGTTATCTCTTAGTTTCAATGTAAGCGGACAACCTGTTATTTCATTAGTTAAACAAACTTACATTCCACCAGACCTGTGTATAAGTACTACAGACATTCAACGATTATTAAGTGGTCTTAAAGCGATTATGCACTGACTTCGATCTGAATCTCAGATAATATGATTTTAAGACTACTTGATAGCAGTCGCATGAGTGGTACTTACTTAGTACTGTTTCTTTAATTACGTTACAACATGCCTTATGCAGGCACCACACTTCGTTATGCGCTATTCGTTATGTGTCTACGCCGTATTCGCCCAAATATTAGTTATGCGCGCAAACAACAAACATGCCATCCACACTTCGAACTGGTATGCCAAATAAGGCAAATATGTGTGTTGTAGAGATGTGTCATTATCATTTATATGGTGAACGAAACGAATATACTCTCCACACTTCGCCGTATGCGCGCGAATAACCCGCATAACGAATAGCGCATAGCGAAGTGTGGTGCCTGCTTTAGAAGAACAACTTCACAAGTAGTGACAGCAATGTTGCATTTATGAACCTACTAGATGTGGCCCGGGGCACCGCCCGCGTGTATGTCAAGTAGCTCAAGAATCAAAGTATCTCCTAAACTATATTGAAATCAGTACAGCGGTTTAGCCGTGAAAGCGTAACAGACAGAAAGACAGACAGAGTTACTTTAGAATTAATAAATTCGTCTTAGTTATGTCATCATCCATCTGCCAGTGAACGTCTTGTCAAAATCGGATAAAGTTTTCCAGAGGGAAAAGATAAAGAAACAAAAATTTGAAAAATTACTTTTTCCATGTATGTAAGTACCGTATATACTTTCATATATATGCATTCAGTAAAAAACTATTTGATGTTACAAAAAGACACTTAAGTTCTATTTATTTTTAGAAATGTTCACGTGCAGTATATGCCTTTTCTGGCTATTGAAATAGGAAGCAGTGTATACGCAACCTTATTTACTATTTCTTGAAAAGTAAAATCGTCCCATCGTTACCGTCCCCTATTTCAGTATGCACCCTAAGTCTGCTACTAATTGATGGCTCTCGGGTCTTCCCCGCTGTTATTTAAATTCATTATTTAAGTCGTTAAACGCCTGTGCGCTATACACTTTGTATCCTTAGAATAGATTTGGTTGTATTTACTTTTAATGAAATTGTTGGTAGGATTTGATATCAGTTTATTGTATAGGGGTGGTTTTGCGTATAATTTACCGTTTAAACTTAGTAAATTGAATTGCTTTTTTCTTCTGAAGAGACTTTCTAGACATTTGTATACTAGTCATTGCCCGCGGATTTGACGGCGGTATCTATGTACTGTCGCGGTTAAGAGTAGCCTATGTCGTCCTCCAAGGTCAGTCTATCTCTATCCATTCAAATCGGTTCAGTGTTTTAGTCGTAAAAGCGTAATAGATAGTCACTTTAGTATTCATTATACGTATATTAGTATATGGATTAGTATTGTACAGAGGATATAAATACTTTAATATTATGCCAACACGAATGTGTTAAATGCAATAATGAAATAAATGTTTTTAACGATATGTTTTAATTCACAATATTTTCTTTTTTTATCTATTAACGAGATAAACATTCCGCGAACTGATTAACAAAATGGTTACAGATTACAATGTCACTTACAACATAGAAACTCCATTTATTTGCAGTTTAGTTCTATGAATGTTATCTTAGGAAGTCAAATTTGATAATTATATTATAGTAATAAAACCGAATACTGGCTAGTATTGAAGAAATTATTGCTCTTTTTTCTGCTATAGCATTTGTTTTTTTCTGCAAAATCTAAATCGGTTAGTTTGGTAAATTTAGTTGATTAATAGTTTTTTGGTTTTTAATATAGACCTGTCCTTACAAAGGACTTTATGGCCTACTATACCAGGTTAGCCAGACATTTCGTTCGTTTCGTCATTTCCTTCTTTTGTTGGCGATGTTGTCCTGCGTTGTTTGCTCCTTTAGTCAGCTCTTACGAAAGCTCCTGAATAAATAACGGTTGTGACACTTCGTATTCTTAACGTCACCGTAGGGTGATTCTTAGATTTTTACACAGGGCATATTATTTGTCAATGAATCTAATCATAGTCTCAAGATAGTAAGATTTCCGACCGGAGAGTTACTCCCTTCTCACAGAAGATCAAGCAAAATGACAACATATGTGCTGTCTGCTCTGAGCCGAGCCACACAAGACCGAAAACCCAATGATACGTTCGCCTAAACGTCATTGCTTTATGATTCCGAACCTGATGACATTAAACGTGACAAACGCGAAAAACATTTTATCATTCAATTAACTTCATTGAAGTCATTGTTATCTATTACAAAAGTGCTAATTGTTAAAATCCGCGTATTAACAACTTCAACAAACAATTAAATAATGTTATCTATGTTTGATATGTCAACGAAATAAAAGGCTATAAAACGTTGTATCTGAGTGCCAACGTCTTTTCTTTAAAAACATTAGTTTCTGTAGTAGTTTTGTTTCGTAAATGTTTCAGGATATGTTATTGTTAGTCAATACTATATTTTGGATTCTATGTTTATAAGTAAAATTGAAGTGTCTGTTTGAAATTTCAAATTAAAAGCTTCTCACAAAAAGTGTTTTTGAGTTTTTCTTGGGAAATTCCTAATAGCAGCTTTGAAGTTTGGCGGTGATTTACGCCCGTGCCTCGGAGAGCACGTAAAACCGGTAGAATGTCATGAAAATCTATGGTAATTGTTATTGGGAACTCAGAGCCCTCAAATTTACTGACAATTAGAACAACCTCGAATTTCAGTTCTCCCTTAGGGTTGCGGAGGTCCGATGCCAGTCGCTCCGTGGTTAAACCGGAAAATTCAGGGAAAACCGATTAAACTAGTAGCCGACCCCAAATATTATTGGAATTAAGGCTAGAAAGAAGAATATATATATGCAACCATGTTTGTATCTTACAGCAATGATCATATATTTGGACAGTGGCCCGCCAGGAATGATTGCCTACCCTGGTCGGAGGAACCTCCATTTGTGATGGAGGAACACTATTCCCGTGTGATCCGCAAACATTTGCCCCGGACTCTGGGTGTCTTCTATGTATAATATGTATGCATTTACAAAAAAAAGATACTATGTATTTATATCAGTTGTCTAGTACCCATAGCACAAACTCTGCTTAGTTTGGGATTAGATGGCGTTGTATGTAATATGTATGTCAAAAATATTTATTTATTATTTATTTATTAATTCAATAATAAAGACAATATATAATAATAATAATAAATTACTTTATTGTTCACCATATCAATTTCAACAATATCATAAATTAGGAGATACAAGTGGCGGCCTTATCGCTCAAACGCAATCTCTTACAGGTAACCATGGGCTGGAATGAAAAAATGAGATGGAAAGTGTGGGGTAGTATCTGGTGATATCAAGGGATAGAGAAATAGTATAAATATACAATACTTGCTCATACATATGTAAATACATAAATATAGATAAACATACATACACATATTTATACACATATACACATAGTAATAGATAAGTGTTATATTCTGTATATACTTATTCGCAATATTCTGACTGGTCGGTTACACGTCATTGACGTCTCCCAAGTAGTATTCTCTTACCTTAAAATAAATAATATTTAACTTAGACCAGAAATATATTTAAGTTAGACCAGAAGTTTCGTGGGTCAGCTAGTACCTATATAGGTAGTAGTGACGTCACGCTAGTGTCGCTCTGGCTTTGTCCCGGTTGAGCCTGCCCATTCGTACTACCAAGAAGATCAACCTAAAAAAGCATTCGTATTGCCCTATTTCGTTGGTGAGTGGGGGACCGAAGGATGATGCAGAAGTATATCACTGGGCTGCCATAGTGTGGGTCACCATGCTGTATTGTCTGTACTCAAGTGAAGAGAGTGACCCTAATCGTCATTGCTTTATGATTCCGAACCTGATGACATTTAACGTGAGAAACGCGAAAAACATTTTATCATTCAATTAATGTGTGTTTCTACTCAAGCTTTCCATCAATCAGAGTCACTTTGGTAGGATTTAATAAAAAATATATAAATAAAACGTAACTGTTTTTAGACTTTCGCGACTTTTACACTTACTCATGTTGTTTACTGTATACGGTAGACTACCCATGACCACGAGCGGTATAACCCATTCGAAACGTCGGAAAGTAGAAGGTATTGTAACCTTTTTTAATTTTATAACGAATAAATCTCGTATACAGGAAAAAACATAATTAAAACGTAAGTCAGTTGAGTTTTTCTCTACTAGCTTTTTCAATCTCAATTACAAAATAAACGTCAACAAATACACACAAGATGGTATAGAACCCAACTCTAAAGCAGATCCTTCAGAGGGCGTGATAAAATTCAAATTTGACAGGTTTTATTTATAGAATAACAAATCTGCAATTTTTTCTCACGTCTAAGAAGTAATAAAATGGTTGAAACCTGTAACCCGTAGAGGTGCCAATTCATATTCAATACAAAACTGCTATCATGGGTGGTCGCATGGCAATAGAGTGAGCAAGTGTCAATTTGAAATTTTCCATAAACTTCTATCGTACCTACAAATATTGATTGTGTGGGTGTTGTGCCCTCATGCGAAGGTTATTTTTATCAAAGATTATGAAATATAAATTATTAGCAAGCTGCCTATTTTACTCATCAATAAATATCATCTCAGTACTCAAGGACGTTTAATAATTAAACAAAATTTTATTAAGTTCACTCTCGTCAGCTCCTTTCGTTTATATAAACCTCTTTTTTTTGTGTTTCTACGTATTTTGTTACACACACACTATGAGAAATATTTTAGTTTTTTAGTTTTTAACAAAGATGTCCAATTAATATATTAAATTCGAAAGTAACTTTGGCTGTCTATTACGCTTTCAGTCACTCGATTAGAATTAATTTCGGTATATAGATAAATTGGAGTTTGGAAAGGGATATAGGATACTTTTTGTCTTGTCACGATAACTGACACACATGCGGGCGGAGCCGTGGACGAAAGGCAATAGTTATATGTGTCTTTACTATATATGTGTTTTTTAAAACAAACCATGACGTCCCACTGCTGGGCTCGGGTCTCCTTTCAAGAGAGGGTAAGGCCTATATACACTATACGTACTTTCGCCCAAATTTAGAGTACCTACTTAGCTATACGAGTAGTTAAATAATAGGCCCTATTTACATTTAGATCAAGTCAATTGCAATGCATACATGAATTTCAATGTATTTTCTACTCAATAGATTTTATCGAAATTGCAGATGAAGATAAGATAAAATCTAGCTCATCAGATACCAGGTGACCTGTTTCTCACGGTAATATCAAGCTTGCACTATTTGATAAGCACACAGAAGTGAGCAGTTGAACAGTGGATATTTACAACGCATACT
Organism: Phragmatobia fuliginosa; assembly: GCA_932526445.1. Lineage (NCBI taxonomy): Eukaryota > Metazoa > Arthropoda > Insecta > Lepidoptera > Erebidae > Phragmatobia > Phragmatobia fuliginosa. The sequence continues at coordinate 14,185,577 of OW052070.1, read as the reverse complement.
TCTAACTACTAACCATAGGTCAATTTGAGAACATTTTCTCTGATGCGACGACATTTTCTTTGTCGTTATCGCACGTTGAAAATTGCTAATCCCTGAAAAACTAATCTAACTTATAAAATGACAGCATTCATGCTATCGTGTTTCGTTGGTAAATGTGAGACTAGAGCCCGAATGAGCTATAATTTTAAATAAACACTTTAAAATTGCGTGCTATGCATGTATATTGAAATTCTTGTGACATCATCTGAATCTGAAAAATTTAAATTTAACATTAAAATACTGTGAAATCTAGATATATTCTTTTATCACAAAAGATTTTTACTTTAATCTATGATATTGAGATAGTTGTACAAAAGTGTTGGTGAATATTGACTAGCAATTTACGAATTAGATATATTTTAATAAATAGCTATTGCCATAACAATAAAAAGAATACAAATGAAACATGTGACTAACTGATTTCTATATACTACATCTAAAGTTTAACAAACGCATTTAAGTTCTAGAAACTGTAAAAATTCGCTTCTTAAATTATCATAATATTTTACGTTACTATTGTATGTTATAAAGTTCTTAATATAATTTAGTGAGTTAAATTTATTTGCACTCTCCCTTTTAGTTAAAAATGCCCTTCAAATATAACCACAAAACTAAAATTACTATACGAATCATCAATTTCAAAAGCAAGATCCCAAGTCCACGGTCAACATATAAAACGAAATCTAAGTTATTTCATAAAAGCTATCTTGTGTCCACGGCTTTATTTTTGAGCTGCGGTTTTCATTAAAGTTCTATATGTAATCGTAGTGGCGTGTGGTCGTGAGCAGAGCCATCCTAATCACCATATTTTCTGCCATTGATCCATTGAACCTTGAAATGTTCGTGCCAATGATACATATACGTTTATTTCTACGTAGACTTTTTGAGATGACTTATGTAGTTAACAGATTTGTAGTAGATAGATGGTACAAGTCTTTGAACTGAATTACATATTATACAAATCACGATATAGATTTAGCAGTCCTCGTTTAATTTAAAGTATTTTGCGCTTTTACTGCGATAGATTTTTGTCTCACAAAAACCCACAAATTGAAAAGTATTGATGAACACGAGTTCAAAGATTACAAATTACGTAATTTTTACCCTGCACAAATTCTATTCAAATGAAATTGGCTTCTATATTTTTTTTTTCTCTACACCTCTGGTTCTAATTAACGCACGTGATTCGTTTAGTCTAAGAACGTTCTCGTTGGAACGAGCGCTTTTATTTGCGCCCACTTAATTTGGCGGGGTTGGGGTGAAGCTTGATATATTCATTCAACTTAAACTTCTTGGTAGTAAATTTTCTCCTTTTACAAACTCTATATTTATATGCTAATTATACTCGCAGTCTAAATTATTTAAAGTATTTAATTTTTAAGTTTTAGTGCGAAATTGTTTGATAAACGTTTATGCAATTACAAGGTGCCAATAAATAAATACTTGACGGTACAATTATTTAAGTTACATAGAATACTCTGGCTGTTTGGAGTGTTTGCCTTATTATGAAAAAAAAAACAAATTGGTCACGGCACTAACTATAATGTTAAGACCGAACGTGATGGTGCATTAATTAGGATGCCAACATATTTATTTAAAAGAATTTATGTCAAGAAAAACGGCGAACAACGCGACAACTGTAGGGTGGTCTTAATAAAGTTCTGTGTATACTGACTGAATGTATGTAGGTGTTAGGTCAGAAACGAGACAAAACAAATAAATGGTGTATACCAAGCAGACAAAAACATAGCCTTATGATGAAATGTTGATTTGTAAGTCAATATTATTGAGCGTATTTTTTAGCTTTATTTTAATTCTGGTCTGTCTTTTATATTATTTATGAAACAACTCATAATTTATATCATGTCAATATTTGTAAATCTTTAAGGAAAGAAAAATTTATAAAAACACTTTTTTTTGCATAGCGTAACTTATTTGCCATAAAATTATTTAAAATCCACTTTGATAAAGTCATTCTGATCAAATCATACTCAAGCATGGCTCACTTATCGATCGCGAGCGACTAAAGGTTATGCTCATGGAATGTAACAATAATTACAGCAATGATGATCTTCTAAGTAACGATGTCTCTTTTTGAGTAGAAACCTGCTGTAACATATGATAATGATGTACTTCTAGCCTATTTCAGCGACGGTCAGTATTAACGGAGACCAGTCAACTACGCAGGAGATATTACAGTGTACAAGTGAGTGCGCAAACACAGGTGTGTTTTCTGTTCCCTCAGTCTCATACTCTAATGGGACGGCTTTACGGGTGCAGATAAGGCGCAGAACCGACGGCTTTACGTGCTCTCCCAAGCACGGGGGATAGGACGCCAAACTCCGAGCTGTTAAAAATCTGAATGACTCAAATACACTTTTAATCCCGACTTGGAACTCGAAACCGAGGCCTCTTGCAGTTGCAGTTGCTTCGGCAGTTAAATACGCTAACCACTAGAACAAGGCAGTTTTTACCAATAAGGATGCAACTTACACAGTTTTGAAAGACCTCTACAGACATGAATTCTTCTCATATCTGAATAATAATAAACAATAAAGTTATGAAAACACTCTTAAAAGGTCCACGCGTTAATGAACTTTGAACAAATATATGAAACATAAAGTGCTAATGTGGCAGAATTTGAGGATACCTTGTTGCCTTAACCTTAAACGATCGCCATATCGGTACCTTCATTGAGAGGTTGACCCGAGACTGTTGACTCTCGTCCTTGCCGCTACTTCGTAAAACATGTTATACCAATACTTCGAAGAATATCCAACTATGACGTTATGTACAACCAATAATATTTACATTTTATTACATAATTTGACTTTTAATGGCTACAATACTCATAGATTGTGACGCAGTTGGGTTATTCGCTGGTAGATTTTAGAACATCAATAACGCGATCTGCGGTTATGAGAAGTCGAATATGTATTAGCCAACCAAGATATTGAGCATTACTTACTATATATCTTTTAGTAATTAAAAATATATAATTTTGCTGCTATTCTAGTTCCGGGATATAAATGAATTCGATAATAATCTTGTAGTAAATTTCATATTTATACTGGTTTGTGTTTAACATCGACTGACACAAAATTTGATATCCTAGTACCACTTACAATATTTTAATTTGCTTTTATTGGTTTCACTTGTTAATTTTTCTGTTTATTTAAATTCGACTTTCTAAAAGCCCATTGAAATGAGAGGTGAAATAATACACGAAAAATCTCGGTTGTTGCTCGAGGTCCTTGTATGAACCCCCGGGCGGTTACTTTACTTGCTACTCTTAACACCTTTACAGTCCCCATACAATATTACAAAACTATTACATAAGTTCAAACACTTAGTGACTATGTACTCTTTTGATTTGTATTGATTGTTTTGATGGTTTTCACACAACAAATACCTTGGTCACAAGTCCTAAAACTTAAAAGGCCTAACTGGTACGTCCGTGAAAAAAAATTCAGAACAAGGTATTCTATAGGTGTGAGCCCAATGTGGGCTCACGGACTTAGAGCCATATATACGACGTGAGCCCACAGTGGGTTCATAGGACTGTGAACGTGTTAAGAGCCGCCTCTGGTCAGAGTCGTAACTCGTGAGATAAAAATATACCTACAGCTGAAATGATAACCTACAATTTTTGGATTATAACAAAGTTATAAAATAAATAAGTAATCAAGAAAACACACTCCCTTCCCACCAAGAAAACATACGTTACAATTACAGTAATTTCTTACAATAAATGTTGGTGTTTATTCTCAACTTACAGGAATAAGTAAAATATTATTGATTTTCTAAATTTTTTGTAAAATTTAAGCACATTTAATAGACAATAGGGATCTTAATTTACCTTAGTAGTCAAGTTTCTCTAAGATGCAAAATTTTACATGTTTCCCAATAGAAAATATAACTCAGTAGTAAATCACATTTGAAACCAAACTTAGGTACTGAACCACATGACAGCGTACTTCAGTACCTAAGGTTCATTTTCTCAATCTTTTGAGGGTAAAGCAGGCTTTGGCATATTTTATGGTTTAACTATTTGCACAGTGGTCTTGCAACAATGCCCAGGCATGCGTCTTGTCAAATAAACGTCAAGCCCGGACATTAAATACATGGGATTTAACTTAACACGTTCGTCCGCAGAATGAGTATCTAAACAAAAACATATAAGTGTAGCGATATTATTATTGGCTTTTAGGGATAAAATTGAAGTCCAAATATGACAGGTACTTCGCTGTTTCAATTTACGTGAAAATTATTGAGAATAATTGAAATAATTAAATGAAAATTATTTAGAATTGAAAAATATCTTAAATTTTTTTTGGCAATTCTAAAATGGATTAAATGCTTTTATTTTTATTCTTAAAATTACGTGTATATTTAAAAACCTAAGTCCTGAATGTTATGTTTTTATATTATTTATTACTATGTTATTTAAGATATATTAGTACATTTATATGTAAATTTTATCAATAATTAATTCTTGCGGTCCTTGGCTATTTATGGGCAGAGGCACTGAAGGTCCGCAATATCGTGCTAGTGCACCGACCGCAGAGAGTGCTGACCATTAGGATCATTAGGAGTTACTACACTGTCACGCCATGATACATGAATAGTCAGTGGCGCAAGGAGGTGCGGGAGATAGAACTCCAAAATCTAAAATCAGAATTCCCAACTTGGCCAGGTCATCGTGGTGGAATATGATTTGGGCAACCAGGCACCGAGAACGCCATTGTTGCGGCAGTAGATTGAAACAGGTGATCAGTAAAAAGGGATGCTTCTTAGATCACCTGCGTCTGATACGCAAGGAGCCAACATCCGAACGCTACCATTGCGTTGGCCGTAGTTACTGGATAGAAAATGTCCGGTGTGGTTGGAGCTGAGACGTAACCTAGTTGGGGCCATAGGAGTGCGGATTCTCTCGCTCGGTAACATGATTGCGGCCACAGGAGTGCGGATTCTCTGGCTCGGTACGGATAGAAAGCACGTGGAATCCTACCGTCTCTTTATATGAGCAAGTTATGCTTGCGAAGGAGATGGTGCAGTGGGACAGCGAGAGGCTTAGAATTTTAAACAAATGCTCATGTTTTTACTGTAAACGGGACTTATTCGCGATAATATTAAAGGTTACGATACCTTCTATTTTCCGACGTTTCGAACGGGTTATACCGCTCGTGGTCACGGGTAGACTGGTACAGTACGGGTACAGTAAAAACATGAGTATGTGTAAAAGTCGCGAAAGTTTAAAAACAGTTTAAACAAATGTTCAGAAATTATACAATGTATTAGTGACAGGCTGCCTATAAAAATAATTGGTTGCCGCAAACCTATGAATAATTTTAGTTTAATGAATTCGCTGAATGAATATAATGATGTGTGAATGAAATGAAGTGAATGAATGAATGAATATAATAACTTCGCAACTACATACATGTCATTGCAATGTAACATGTTAAGCTATTGTATAGTTTTTATCGTGGGCTTTGAGCGCAGCGACCGAATCAAGAAATTTCGTAACGAAAAAACCTAACATACTAAAAAAGGATAGAGAATATGATTGTAACTGCAGTGCGACAAGGATGTGGCGGCTCCGTGCTCTATAGGCAGATTAACGCATGCGTGCTGCCGCCACAGGCCGTTATCCGTTGCCTTGACAACACAGTCATTCTAGATTCTTCTTCTTTCCTTTTCTATAATCCTATTGTAAAAAACTAATTACAAAATTTATAATTGTTATCTACTTTACTTCAATTCTGACTTTATGTTCCTAAACCTTCTGATCTGGAAGAACTATCCCATAAGGACAAATAACGGGTGCCTGGCATGTGTCATAGATTAATCAAAGATAGATAGATTGAAAAAAGAAGGGATATCGCAGGCACAATACATAGCGTTCGCGTCCTCCAGTGCCGTCTATTGAATCTTAGTGTTTTTTTATTCCATAGATATGCTCATATTACTATTAAGTTCTCTGTTTAGTTGTCATTGTCTTTCGGTTAATATGATGATTGTATTGTTTGGCAATAATATTGTTAGAATGTGTGTTGGTAAAAAAACAGTGTATATTGTTTTGTAAACTTAATTAATATAAAAGTAAAAAAAATACTCCATAAATAAAAAATAACTAAATATATATATGCATAAGTTGATAAAAAAATGCTATGCAATAGCTTGACCGCGGCAGTCCCCGAGTGTCACAGGACTTTCTTTTTTAATCTGGGTGCACGGCACTGACCCCGCCTAGTCGAGCAAAAAAGCGGCACGGCCGTACCATCCCTTTCTCGAAGCCGTTAAGTTTATTTTTGACACCCTATAACTTCGTTGTCGATAAACCTAGAAGCCTGAATTTTACGTCCTATGAAAGGAAATAGTGTTATGAATTAAAAAAATAAATGTTGCTAGCTCTAACTATCCTCCTGAAAAAAACGGCATGCGGTTTTTGGTCGGTTCAAGTCGGATATAAATAACCACCAGTCGGTGGTGTACATGGGTCTGAGTAAAATACTATTGTGTTGTGGATAACATATTATATTGATTGTTTGTAGTAAATAGATAATAACTGACTAACTATAACCAATAAGTTTCTATAGTTTATTACTTTGGAGAGGACTATTTAGGTTCATGTTTTTCACTATGTAAAAGAGAGAAATAAATTAAATATACCCGCCAAATTGTTAATTATTATGGATATGAAATAAACATTATTTATGAAATAAACAGACTTAATTTCGCCTACAATAATTACTGCCAATTGCCATTCAAAGGATTACAAAGGTAACTGTTACGTTCAACTCAAACAAGGCTTTTGTGTTCCTAATCAGCTACATAACAACTCATTCATGGTGTTTTCATGGAAATTTGCAAGACGTAATGTTACTAATGATGACTTAAACGCTTAGGTAACTCATTCGTCACCTTTGCATACAATTTTCATGGTAGTTGCAATTTTTTGGCATTGTTTGTAAACCATTGTTCGGTTAAGGAATATGTAATTTTAGGGTTATGTTGGAGAACATTTGTGTGGATCTAAGTCTATTATTAGTTTTTACAATGTACAAACAATGTCCGAATTTACACCACATAGTTTTACTTTGTATGAAACTCTGGCCAGTTAGTTGTACGATACAAGCATTATAACGCCGGTGTTACCCGCGGTTTTTGTTAAATATAACGAGTAACGCCATGGAGCAAAGCTAGTTCAAATAGCATCAGTATTCTGCTAGTGAGAGTCCCGTCGAAAATCGGTCCGGCCGTTCCAGGGAATACCCGGAACGAACAGATTACACAGATAGACAAATTTACAAAAATCCTTTTTATCTACATTCTTACTGCAGTTTAAACATCCAGGGAACTTGAAAGTCATATTGCTAGTGTTTGCGTAAAATCCAAAGATCGTCACAGTACAGTGGCCGATTGATATATTGGTAAAACTCCTGTGCAGAAACATTTCTTAACTGTGATAAGTACCTAGGATACATATGACAAGAAATTTGTATGTTTGCACTTCAACTGCTATGCTTTGCTATGGAGGTTGAATTTACATAAATAAGTATCGTAGCAAATGAGAGGCATATTTTCAGTAGTGTACTTCGAGCTGCGATAGCCTAATAATGATGATGATTGACAATTCTTAGGACAGCGCTTTCATCAATGCCGTTTTATGTAGTTTCGAGTTGTGGATTTGGTGGGTTGGATTTTAAAACGAGTCACCCGAATTTGAGGGTTTTGGTGGTGTAGGGGGCTTAAGGGAGTTAGTCATAATACCCCAAAAGTAATTTTGGCTAAATATTTTTAAACAGTTTCCAAAAATTCTTAAATACTGTTGCAATTATGCAAAACGGAACGTATTTTTATGCTTTAGTACAGTTTTCAAATGTAATTTTAAGGTTTTATATGAAAAACGTGAAACGATACGCAACCCGTCATCTTGGATGGATGATATTGACAGATAATGTCAAATTTGTTAGGTTAGGTCAATCGAGGTAATTATATTTTATATATTAAGTGCTAAAGGAAATGTACAAGAACAGGATATAATTCTTAGGTAATTAATAGCAATGTATTACTCCGAGTTGGCACAATCCGACTTCATTGGATTAGGTTAGATGGATCGTGGTAATTTTTTTTTTAACCACCGAGAAATAGGAGACCCGCTTAGCGGGGCTCCGTCGACTCATAATTGGAGCCAGTTTGTTTATAATGTTCATAAAGTGGAATAAACAATGTTTGTACAAATTTCTGTTCTTGATTTTTTCTAAGGGAACCAAGTATTTCCGGCAGGTAAAAATGGTGAGGGGGGGGTTCCCGACCCCTCCCCCCCAACCACTCACAACCCCTTAATAAGGGGACGTATTTCGAAATTTTCACCGGTTTCTGTATTGAATAGAAATCAGCATTTTTCATAAAGTTTTCTTTTCATATTCGGGTAGTGCAAGTTTATATGCACAAGTCATAGCCTCTTCACGTAACATTTTTAATCGTGAGTCAGTCACTAAACTTTAAGTGCAAGTGAATTAGGACACCATGACAAGTTCATTGACACGTCAACATGTGACCGAATGATAGTCAATGTCGTCACTTACGGTTAAGCTTCCTCTGTAGGTATTGCGACATGACGATGTCACAGACCAAAAACTCACACACTAATTCAATTAAACTTTACATGGTATTACAATTTATGGGAGTGTGAATATTTTACTCTGTGGCGTACTGCTTCGAAGAAAGTTTATGCAATCGTTCTTATCTTTTATTAAATTGACTTTATAATGTAAGCTTTGAGTGGTTTTGATCAGTCAGATGTCATTGAAAATTCTTTTAGTTAATTCGACTAATAAGCATCATAGATTATTGAGTATTGGTTAAATTAGTTGTAGTGTTTTATACTTTTAAAAGAGCATATTAATATGCATGAAGTACCTAATGTAGTGCTATAAACTGTTTCTATTTAGATTTATTGATTATATTATAAATTCTTGTATTGGAACTAATACCTACAAAATAGATATATATGATATTTCTTATAGGCGAATTATTATCAGTGACAAATGTTAAACGTAAATGTGTGTTGTGTAGGAAAATAACATTTGAAATCTACGATAATCTTTCATGAGACAATTTTTTTCACGATAAATAATACACGTGGGTATCTATGCCTGAAATATCCTATTATCAATTTAATTCAGAAATTATTCGTAACAACTGATTAATTAGGTTGGATTAATAATTTCTCTGAAAAATACTTTGTATGTTGATTTTATTAACGTAAATAATCTGCACGATTGTTTTGGTCGTAATCAGATGTACTTAGTTCTAAGAGTGCATAGGTACTGAATTTTTAATTCCGGTTTTATGTGTGAAATAAAAATAAATATTTATAACTTTATACTTCTAAGTATGCTTTATCTATCGAATACATATAAAACTTACTGGTAACGAAACAAAAACTTCCATATAGCATTGAGTTGATTTCAATTTGAATTGATAGAAAATTACGATTTCACATCAAATATTAAAATACAAAATGTCACAATTACCTTTCTTAAAGTGAAGGAAAAACACTGGAAAATACAGCACAATAAAATGGTTATCATTTATATATCTTCAAGTTTATAGTAATCTATAAACTATCATTCACAATATCATTTTTCATAGAATACTATTCATCGCAAATGACACATTAGCATAAAACATTGTTTTGTCATATGCAGAGATGAGGCGTCCGACTGCATTCGTAATTTTTATTTGGCTGATTCGATTAAACGAGTATTGATAATAATCCATGGCGCCACATATAAATGAGTGTGTGGCGATAACATTATTATTGATAAGCGATAACTTTAAACATTTCAGACGCCAGCTTGTGAAAGTAGATAAAGTACTGTACTCGTCGTTGTCTGGCGCATTCTACAGGCTGTTTTAATAAATCGATGAAGTCATATGATGTGCGTTTGGGAATAAGTTTATGATATTTTTGCACATGCACCCTCTCAATGTATGAGGAGGTAAGAATGGACGTTTTGTCTGGTTTTGCGTCATCATCAAGCACGTCACTTCAGCGTTAATATAGTAAGCAAATATCCAAAGATCTTCAGAAATCCATTCTAATATTGAAACACTAAAAATGCTTTTATGACTTTTTTTCTAAACCTTTCGACCTGGTACTTAGATACACAAAACAAGACATTGGCAGACGTGCCCCTTCCCTCTAAAATTTAAAAATAGAAAAAATATCTATTGATTTTCTATAGAATAAAAATAAAAGTATTGAAATCATAAAATTCTGAAATCCTTTGGAAGTAAAAGATTGAAAATAAAAATGAGTGAGGAAGGTAATTTCATAGTATTTTAAAATAAAGAACTTAAATATAAGGCTTAAGGTATGAAAGTGTGTGTAAAAAAACAAGGTATCATGCTATGGACAGAATTTTAATTTTAAAGACTGAATTTTTTAAATCAATTCTCCTCTAGTCATTTGTTCCGAATAGAATCTGAAAATTCAACAAATTCTTAATATACAATTCTATCTATTATCGATATTTTTCAAAACATAGTACATATAATATTTAGACCATAGGTACCATACTTCGGTCAATAATCCCCACAGGTAGGATTAAATATATTCATTTACCGGGTATTAATCGATAGATAATGCGATCGATAACTGGCATGCGAAGAATGAAAGATTGCCCGATTTTGAGACGTAAATAGAGACGATGATACAAGTAATATACGACACCTATAGCCCTTAAAGTCTCATTTTCTTATCTCTAATAAATATCTAAAAACTTTCACCATCACCGATGTGAGATTTTAATATTTTACTGGTTGACATAGGCCCTCTCATAGAAAGAAGGTAGTCAGACTTATAGTTAACGGGATTGTGTCGAGTTTTCTTTCTTTTTGCCGTCTTGTTGTCCCTCACGGCAAGAATATTCGTAACGTCACTCCATGTTCTCAATGTATCACCACAAAGATAAAATCTATAAACTAACCTTAAAAAAGTAGAGAGAATATAAGTTACTGGGTGTGTCTTAGCAGTTATCAGATTACTTAATATTTTTAGGCATCGTTAGGACTTACGAGTATAAAAAAAGTACGATATCCATTATCATTGATAACGCTAAGACAATGCGGTGTGACGATTAATACTTATGATGCGTATTATATGTAATGTTTATCAAGTATTAAATAATTAATTTTTAAATCAATGGGACTTTCCCTGTGACTTGGCACGTGTAAAAGCATTCATTTTGTTGTAACAGTTCAAATTTTATGATCATTCAAGTATTTTTTATGTTCTATGTGGTTCTTTCCGACATCGTGTAAAATTTTATGATGGGCAAATAAAAGACATGATGGACACTAGCGTATACTTTTGTTTTCAACTATACAAATAATATAAAGAGATATAGTTTGTGAGTTTGTGACGTTGTATGAGATAATCTCGGGATCTACTGAACTGATTTAAATATTATTTAGAAAACTAAATTATGTGTGTAGGATAAGCTGTATATAAACCTGTGAAATGATTTCCATAATATCCAATAAACACGCGGGATGAGTTTATGATATAGAAGTTAGATTAATAGACTGTCACCCAATTTGAAAGTGAGTACTGTTCATGGACTTCTGTAACTTAGTATGTTGACGACATTTCAAGTACAATAAAACGAACTAGCTAACATATGACAGATAGTCTTGCAAACAAAATAAATTTAAAACTAGTTATAAACGTGTTGGAGTAATCTATCAAACTAAAAATATTAGATCCTAGAAATAATTTGATCGCTATCGAGGAGTTTGTCATGACTCATGTTCAGATTCGAACAGAAGACTCAAATGTGAAGAAGCTAGAAGACTTCCATAACCTCTGGAAGATTGTTTAGTATTATTCTAAAGGCAACGTGATTCATAACATAATTCTCATTTCAGGTATTTTTGTACTTCAACTAAGTTATATGGTTATCTGTTAGGCGCTCTTAACATAAACGTTTTCATTTCTTCCTGTTCAAATTTGATATCGTGTATGTTGGGATTCGATGCCGCATCACTTCATTACAACTCTCACCCCTTAGCCACTTCACTATCACCGCTTTGACTTATAGATGGAGTAAGTATTTTTATATTAAGTATAACACTGTTACTACCTACAAAATAAAAGATTTTCTATTAATTTATAAGTAAGTCTATCCGAAATACTATTTTATCTTCTTTGTACTCCGATCTTAAGTCGTCCGTAAGATGAGATTTGGGTTTTTGACACACAATAACACATATTTATTGTAGGCATGAAATATTTAACAGATGTTATTCATCGGATTACGAGTAAATCTTTTATTCAAGTTCCATTTTAGCTAGTAAATGTTATAAATCATATGTAATATTGAAGATGTTGCTGACAAGAGATGAGATATTTAGGAGTTTCTTTCTTATGTTATTCTCGACTATATTTCATAGTAAAATACGAATCTTTATATTTCATCTCCTGTAAGTATACAAAAGCATTGTTTAAATGATATGAAATTCAAATAAAATATTTTATGACACTTAAATTATTATTATGTTAATACGAGTATACACAGAGTACATATATTTTAGTAATAGTCAATTCAAACTTAGTAGACTGAAGACACATGACTTCACAACCACTCTGCAACAATACAAAAAATTAAGTTGGATGGTCATCAATTGTTATGGCTAACGAGCAGAATCGGCTGCGACAGCTTCTTGAAGGGTTAGAACTAAAAGGACACAAGTCCACCCCTTCCTCCTAGAATAGGCGTCGATCACTTGATTAAAAGCCATGAAAAAATAATTCATACCAGTTTTTGTAAGACCGTGCTATTTACCCAGTCGAGTCGGTCCATGTGTACCAATGTAATTCTTTCTTACCGTCAAACTCAACTGACCTAATAGTCACTCTTCATTAATACAAAATACAATTGAAATTAATCACCTAATCTAACAAAATGTAGTAGAAATAGTTATATCGAAATAAAATAAGGAAAAACTGTTTATTCTAAGAATGATTGGTGTATCAGTGTTAGTAGTTATACATACAAATTTTATGTATATATGTTTGTCGACTGGCGCCTTCTCAATGTTATTTTTCGAACAAATAGACACATAACGTCGCAACTCCTGATATACTAATGTATTTAGCTTTAGCACATACATAACATCATTCACACACATAATAAAGATGAATTCATTCAATGATTTATACCATTTTGCACATAGCATGAGTTCAGTGATATTTTGAAACTATTTGAACTTACAAGATGAGGTATTGGATTTACCAATATTCTGTGCAGTTTTGATACTTTTTAGAATAGTATATTTCACAAGGATTCTATGTTAAGGTTATGTAATTCAAGTTTCTAAATAATGCGCGCTACGCCTTTTAATTTGTGTATTCGTCAGGAAATCGTTGAACACATGTTAATATTTTTTTTCCCTGATGAAAACTGTATGGAGGTATTTAAAATCCATACCAGGGATTTCATTCCCAGGGTACACTTGGTTCCTGATTGCCGGAGACGGCGGCACGCGGTTCGTAACTTGTGGTTGGTTTCTGAGGGAATTTGAACTCAGAATAATTAGCATTTCGAATCTAAATAGTTAGTGAATTAAGAAAGTCTTTAGTCATATAAAATACAAATATCTAGTGAAACCACCGCTGACCTGATGCTTCTAACTAACGAGCTATGGATTTCTAGTCTATTGAATAAGACACGTGCATAATACATGCTAGGACGACGAGCTGTCCTCTTCAACGTCTCAAGGTTCAATGTTATTAATCTATTTGTACGTAACGATAGATTTGCAACGCATATACGCATATTTACCTAAGACTAAACGATTTAACTTAGTATAATCTAATCGATTACACGGATCTTAAATGATTTTAGGGCTACCGTAATTAAAGGGTTTTCTTTCTCTTCATTTTGTTTTTATTGTGTTCATTAGAGTTTGACTATCAAAATTTTATACAACGTATTTTAAATTTAGACCTTTCATTTTAGACACTTAAATATAATTCTCGTATTACGCTTTTGGTCACGATGAACTCCGACTTGTCCGTGTGGTGACGGATTAAGAATACAGAGTGTCACCACCCCTATTCGTTCCGCGGGTGTCGTAAAGGGCGACTAAGGGATAATTTACGCAAGACAACATCAATGCAAAGAGAGGGAAAATTTGAAACCAACCCTATACCAACCCGTCTGGCCAGCGTGGTATAGTAGGCCAATACCTTCTTTTCAAGGAGAGGCTTATGTCCAGCAGTGGACTGTTGATGAACTCCGAAATAATCTATACGATGTTCATGTTTTTATTTAAATGTGTTTTAAGATAGGGTAGGTACTATCACACTTAGATCAACAAAACCCTAACATGATTAGCAAGAAATTACGTAGTTCAGCTAGTATATATAACATAGGGGTTTCTCGCCTGTAATGTATCAATATCAATATAACTTATCTTAAATAAAGGATATCTGTAAATAAAGAGAATCAAAAATATTTTATGCAGTTTCTTATTTAGTGCCAAGGCTTAATAATAGACAGACTTAGGACTAATATTCAAATAACTGGTATGAGTATACTAATTTACACTTGCTTAAATACGTATCTTTATATATATAATTCTTGTGTGAGTGTGTATGTCACTGAACTTCTCTCAAACGACTGGACCGATTTTGATGAAATTTTTTGTGTGTGTTCAAGGGAATCTGGGAATGGTTTAGATTCGCAACTGGACCCGGTAGGTGGCGCTGCGATCAAGTTCTGGAATTTTAAAGTTAGGCGGTGCGAAGTTCGCTGGGTCAACTAGTAATATATATATAAATTCTCGTCACTAAATGATTTAGCAACATTTTACGTATGTACATAGGGCAACTTAAACGAAACAATAAACATTCTGAATTACTAATACATTTATATTATTTTACTACCGTATTCTTTGAACAGTATCAAATTCATAATTGACATCACTATTTTAATGACACACCTACCACTTTCGTCCAATGATTTAATTAAATTATCTAAAAGGAAAGATTCGTTACTGCGATGTATTACGACACTATCAAAGATAATAATTAATGTGAGTATAGGAATTGGAGCGCTTACGCATATTTTTATTTGTCTTCAGAAACATTAAAACTGATTATGGCAACAAGTACCTAGCTAAACAGAACTTGGGTTTAATTAAGTATTAATATTTTTTGCTGCAACTTTTTGGCATTCTTTGAAGGATGAACGAAAATTGAATGATTAGAAAAAAATATCAGGTTCCTATGAGAAGGCGAAGGTGAGAACGCAGGCCTCACAAAATACAATCTGATAAAATTGACAGTTCACTGAAGAAGGGCCTCGTTATAACAAGCGTAACCGGCGAGCGTATATGTAAAAGCCCGATGAATGTGGAACGGTGCGAGCTATTTGTTAGGATCGTGGAAAATGCTGGCGCTGGACGGCAATGAAGTCTGTATGTCTTTGCCTAAAGTCTATAATTAATGACATACACCGTGTATGTATGAAATAAAATTTTAAAATTCATTTGCAAATGCAATATGTATTCAAACTATAAACTCAGTTTCCGAAAGAACTCGTAGAAGTCTAGCTTTTGTTCGTAGCTTCAAGTTATTGTTATTTTTCAATCCCTCTTGTACAGTACTTATTATCTGAACTTGTAAATACAACATCAACTTACCAAGTATAAAGGATTGTATTGTTTTTCAGGAATGCCATGTAATACTTAAAAGGCAACACAACAGTGACTTTTCATTAAGTAATAAAAGGTTGTGTGCGTTGTAAACTTGACAATTAAAAATGATTATTTTCCGAACATGGTACAGTGTTTAACTGTGAGAATTTTAAAACAGACAAGCTTAAACGTATTTTGAGTGTAAGAAACCAGGAAGACACGTTCACTGGATAAAGCTATCCTATATAAGCAACGATGTAGGTACTAAATAGCTTATAAATTATGTGTCATATTAGTTTCTTAATATTTCACAGGCGTTATAACAACTTCACACATTATGTTAGCCATCTTACGATGATACATAACTTGTCTATTGTAGTGCTAAAGTACCGACCGGTTTTAATAGTTTATTAGTATTCAATCTTGACGCCACGAAGGTATTACTAAAAGCACCACCTTACCAGTTTAAAATTGTTTGAAGTGACTTTGAACGGGAACTTAATTGTATTTACTAACTGCTTTAAATTTTACGGGAAACTATTAAATTTGTCTTTTAAAACTATTTTTAAATTAACAGCTTGTTACTAAATTCTAAATTCGTATATATATTCGTTACCGACTTACCAATTTTTGTATGAATGATATGATGATACTTGATTTTGTACCTCTGTCTGTCTGTCTGCTTGTTTGACTAATCTCTTAAAGGACTGGACTAATTTCGAGGATTTTCACACAGATAACTTTTTTTTATATTTAAACATGCCAAAGTTACTCTACTCTGCCTGATAAAAAGCCATCATACAATGCAGCATAGGGACCAGCACCGTGCCGAGCGAGCCGGGCGAGATGTTTATGCATCATTTTCCCGGCCTCTGGAGGCCTGAATTTTGAGTTGGTGAGTGTGCGATCAAAGTTCCTTTGATCGCACACTCACCAACGAAAGACGACAACACGAATGTTATTTTAGGTTTATAACAATATAGATTCACAACAACTACTGGTAGCACTTGTTACGGCTGCTATTAAGAACAATAGTTCAAAATTTCGTCTTTAATAAAAGACGTCGTGTCGATACTCGCAAATATACACATTGAGTGAACAAGTATATATGTCTTGTT
The DNA here is from genome assembly GCA_932526445.1 of Phragmatobia fuliginosa. Lineage (NCBI taxonomy): Eukaryota > Metazoa > Arthropoda > Insecta > Lepidoptera > Erebidae > Phragmatobia > Phragmatobia fuliginosa. The sequence goes on along the minus strand of OW052070.1, from coordinate 14,168,703 downwards.
TAAGTTATTCAAAACTAGTTTTTGCTTATATACACTACTTTAAATAATTTGTTAGTGTTGAACAAATTAAAAAAATAATAACATCAATACGAAAACGTGTAGGAGGCGTTTCATTTATTATTGTTTACATTACATACCTACTTATGAGTTGACAAATGTTTAGCGTACATACACACTTATTTGTGGATACCGCAAAGGTGTCTTTATCGTTGTCGGAATAAGGTTGAAATTTTCATAACAGTGGTAACCGCTAAGTAAAATTTTCCAATGCTTAGTGCGGTCTTGACCTAAGAGCTACGACGTGATTGAATCAAACGTTCAAAAATTACGTCAATAACATAATGTTCAGAATTTCCGTATACAAGATTTTTTAGTAATTCGATTTTACTTAAACTGTTAATTTTATTTTGTGTAATTAAATAATAATAATAAATTTATTTATTCAGACACACATCAATAGACTAAACAATAATACAATAGATACTACAATATTGATATAAACATAACAGGTTTTTTTATTTAAATATAATATAAAATTGAATATTTAAGCCACTTGAGTGTGAAAGAGTCATTTGATCTTTTAATGCCATTCCATATCTATATATTAAACACGTGAAACGAAAACACAGTTATAGTTTATAATAGATGAAGTGCATAAAGAAAAAAAAAGAAAATAGTGTCGAATTACGACCCCAGTGGTCTTAATTCGACCACTATTTAATATTACTATATCCACAGTTTTGTTTCTAACTCCAACACTTTTTGTATTTATCGACATCAACTTTTGCCGACTTTATATGTAACATAAATTTCCTGAATTGTCGGTGTCTCACGGTCGACAATGTTGGTGGCAGTAAAACTGGAACAAGATGACAGACTTAGGGCGACCTCTTTGTATAGGCTGACAGAGTTATAGTACAAGGCTTTCTTAAGTAGTCCCTTAGTGCTCTTACGTTAAGTGTCTTCACTTCAGTTTATTTACGCAGAATATTCTGATTATAACTTTTCCAATGCAGATTCATTGTGCTACGCCTTTGCGGTATAAGAAATAAATAAACACTCGTACAAGACAGGGAAAGAAATCAACCACTGCTCTGTTAAATTATAGGCTTCTCTTTTAATATAAGTACGAATTTTATTATAAATTCAAGTATGTAAAGAGATTGCGTTAACACACTAGAACTGTTAAAAGTCATGGCGTTTGTATCGCCCTTTTAATTGCGTCACGAATGTCAAAAAAATTGGGAAACAAACTGCATATTTTCCAAAGATTGATAATATCTCACATAAATTTTAAGTACCAATGGCGAAACCGTGTTTGACAAAAAATTTCGAGTTATAGACCAGTTAAAGAGAGTCTCTCGGGCTGCCTCGAGTCCTCTCATCAGCAAAGTAAATATAGGAAATGAAATGAGATTTAAAAGGCCACGACATATTGGACGACGATGAAGCAGTTATGCACTGGGCGGGTCAAGGCGACTCTGTTCACACAAACCTCTTTACTTGCATACCTTTCAGTGTTTATCCTCAAGTCTAAACAAGGAAAAATATTACATTGTTAACTCGGAAGTTTGATACCACTAGTGTTCCAATATAAAAAGGTCAAGATTATAACGATACGAAGAACTCGCACTTTGATTTTAAATTTCAAGGCGGTGATTCTTTCATTTCGAAGAAAATTTTACTCATCTAAAATATATCGCAGAAATTCGTGTCGTCATCAATTGATCACTCAATATAAACATTTTTTCACATGTTCCAAAACAATTTATTGGTCTTATAAAAGCTTTTGAGCATATTAAATGGCAAAACTATGAAATTGCTTTTATATAAAATAAGGTTAAGCAATAACTAATGACTTTATTTATATTCTTATGATGAAAACTATCAAAACAATATCAATAAATCATCCTTTAAGCCTCGATAATGGTAAGTTAAAACGGATGATCGAGTAATAAATAATATAATCTCATTAATATTTCAGTAATATAACAATAACAACTCACGCATTAACATTTCATTAAAATCTACTTTCCAAGTTTGAGAATGGTTTTCAAACCAAGAAAAATGAAGTTCGTTTCTTTTTATGAGATGTCAGTTTTACGTAACCGGTATGAGACTGTGACATTGAATAGTTAACCATCTGCAATGTCAGTTGTATGCAAATACATTAAAGGTTTTGTTATAATCGTGTGTGAATTGTAAATACCTAATCCTCCACAATATATACATTATGTAATTGTCGCAATAATTGCAGTTTATAACATTTTTTTAAGTAAAGATATTTTAAATCAACCAGAACAAACTTTAGACCATACCCTACAATATTTTGTTTTGTAGATGGAGAATGTGCTAGAAATTTACTAAAACAAACAAAGTAAGTTTAGTACTTACTAAGTCTGACGCGCAGACCTCGCTTTTCTCTCAAACATAAGTAGTGTGTGTATATAAAGCTGTGTGTATGTTTAAGTGTGTTTTGCTTGAGTACAAATTCATCCCTTTTTTTAACAAAAGCAATGGTTTTAATATATTTCGGACTTAGCAATGAATATTACTAAATCTTTAAATTGTAATACTATCAATATTTTATTGAATGTTCCCTTCATACGTAGAAGTAGTATTATACCTAAGGTTTCTCTTGAAAGTATTTTACCTTATATTTTCAAGAAAAACCTTTTCTTTTAAATATTCCAACTGCGTAGCTGTCTGGGAAAATGGACGCAAGTAATATATTCCAGACTAAATCGACTTAAACCTAAGTGGCAGTCCTACTTTAGTACAAGTTTGTAATTTAATAGGTATTAGATTCGTCAATAAAAGAATGGGACTTCTATTTGTGTTTAGTAGTCAAATGCAGAGATGAGAACGATAAAATTATTTCGAAAGAACATATAAAAAATATAAGTTTTTGTATTCCTCTAGTGATGAAGACATTTTAAGAAGTAGTTTCTGAAGTTGTAAGGGATTATCTCTGGATGCAGTAGACATTGATTTTGTAAAAAAAAACAATTAAAAAACCATATTATTTTGATATCCGACATATAAGTGAGCGGGCAAAAGCTAGTCGTGTATAAATTTAAAATCTCAAAGACTATTCGGTTAACAAAGCCCAGCGCCTCAAGGTGTTTCGGTCAGTTATCCTGAAAAGGAGTTAACATACCATGCAAGATTGAACTTGGCTGTAGGTATGTAACTAATAAATTTAGAAAATATAGAGTTTTATAGGGTCGGATTATAAATAAAGATTTTGAAGTCATTAAAAAACATCCCATGTAATCTGTAATGTTATTTTAGGAATCTCGCGACGTTTAAATATATATATACATTTAATATACCTGCGCGACATATTCGCAATAAAATTATTTAAAACGTTACGAAGAAACTGTCTGTATTCTTGATTGGCATTAGCTTGAACTGTTTAAATCTGTGTGACAATTACTCTATCTGTCAATTTATCTTTGTTCCCTGTAGTTGTCAGTGATCACTATCGGAGGCATTATTTTTTAATTAAGATTTGCAATTTACCTGTAGAATCAATTGTGGTCATACTTCTTTATTCGATTTCACTATAATGAGTTGTTGCCAGTGTTTAACTAGGTATATCAAAATTGTAGTACAAACTGCATAATAATAATATATTTTTATTTAGGTCTAGGATTGTATTTATTTGTACTTGAAGTTCTTCGAAATATGTATATATGAATATACATTACCTTAATAAGCATCACTGTAAAACGAACTATAAAGGAAAATACTCGACAAATTCTATTTAAATAACTAGCTAGCTAAATTTAAAAACGTGTCACAAATGAGCAAATTAACTTTACGTGGCTACAATATGTATGTCAATTATATAACAATTTTTTCCAAAGAATACACTCCCAGAATAACTTATGATTTGAGTGTCTTGAATCGAGTATTAAAAACAAACAGAAGTTTAATTCGATTAGCATGTTCAAAAAAAGTGCAGCACATGTGCTTAACTTATCCAATCAGCTGGGGTCCAGGGTCTATGAGCTCGCCACTTTAGACCACTAACTTTCACCCGTGGCTCTGCCCGCGTTTATGTCGGTTATCGTGGTAAAAAGTAGCCTGTAACCTTTCTCAGGATTTGGACCATCTGTGTACCAATTTTTATTTAAATAAGTTTAGAAGTTTTGGTGTTAAAGCGCGACAGACAGAGCTACTTTCGCATTTATAATGTCAGTAAGGATTATTTAAAAAGTAATTACAAAACTCTTTCTTCGTATTGGTGAGGGTTTGTTTTAGATTTTCCTTCCCTATTGCAAGTTTCAATCTTAAGCCTATCGCAGTCCACTGCTGGACAAAGACCTCTCCAATCCAGATCCTCGGCTTAAATATTTGTACATAATTGCCGTCCGCAGTACATAGTTAATACCTTACGTTAACAGTTATAAGAAATAAAGTAAATTTGGAATGGCGTTGTTATGATTTTATATAAGAGTTTTATGATAACAGCGAGTTTGCTATGTTTCTTTGTAAAAAAAACTCGTTAATTTATTTGGGTACGGCAGCTGCGTAAATATTGCATACCTACCTACTATTTTATAATAGAGGAGAAGGGGTTTAATAAGAGGAATAAACATTGATTTTGCATATCAAATTTAGCATATGATAGGTCCATTATAGATATACCGATAAATGCATTTTTAGGGACTTAGGATATCTACTATAAAAATTAAAATACATAATACTTGCGCTTTCGCCAGCAGCTCCGCCCGCGTGTATCTCGATTATTGAAATAAAAAGTAGCCTATGTGTTATTCTGATATATATAAATACTACATTACTGTAAAGTTTCATCCAAATCCACTCAGTAGTTTTTCCGTGAAAGAGTTACAAACATACACACACACATACGTACATACTCACAAACTTTCACGTTTATAATATTAGATCAGATCTTCATTTTACAGATTTTTGTATTATTTAATTGGATTATATTATTATATTGTGATATTAGATCTTGTCATCCATCATTCTTTACATATTATGAAATAAAATCTTCCGTCACGTCTGTCTGTTCGCGATAAACTCAAAAACTACGGCACTGATTTAAATGAAATTTTGTATATATCGGCTACTTTTTACCGCGATAACCGACAAAGACGCGGGCGCAGACACGGGCGATACTAGTCAACTATAAAACGACGTCGCTTATGCTATCTGTTCGCTTGGATCTTTCAAATTCCTCAAAGAATAAATAAAGAAAGTTTTTTAGAAGAAATTCGAAGATTTTGTGAAGACTTGCATAACCAACTTCGGTCAGTCTGTCTATTACGCTTTCACGGTCAAACTACTACATCGATTTCAATTAAATTTGTCACGGAGATAATTAGATTCTTAAGGAAGGACCGACATTTTTCTTTATCGTAAGAACCGACGTAGACGATACGCTATGTATTACGTACAATAGATCTGCTTGACCGAATTGCATCACAGAGAAACTAACGTAGGGATTCTTACAATACGTTTCATCGAATGAGTGAGGTGTCCGGTATCCCTTGGCAGCTTGCTTGGAGGATTCAAACAATAATGTTTCCTACATCTAACATACAACGCCATCTAGCTTCAAACTAAGCAAAGTTTATGCCTGCTGGATTGATAGAATACTCGAAAACTTATTTATACATGCATAGAAAACACTCCTAATCTGAAACAAATATTTAAAAAAAATTGGTCCGACCCAGGAATAGAACCCGAGACCTAAAGCATGACATGACAACGCACTTGTGACTCTTGATTTACATGTTTGCATAGTGAGGGGGGGGGGGGGTTCTTATCATCAATTAACCCTAAATGACTCCTAGCCAATTTCAGCCACGACAGCCAGTCATCTACGCAGTATAGTACACAGGCGTGTGCGCAAGCACAAGTAAACGTCTTGATCCGACACTCTTACAATCTGATGGGTGGGCGAATGGCCCACCTATCAGACCGGGGCGGGGGAAATGAGATGGAAGAGCGAGGGCTCCGAGTCTCGAGGTTAAGAAACTCCAGGCTGTTATTAAAAACTCAATAACACTCTTTAAACCGACTCTGGAAATCGAACTAGTCGCCTAGAACCTGGTAGTCGGAAGTCGCATAAGCTAACCGCTAGCCGCTAGATCAATGAAGCAATCAACCTAATATTATTAAAAAATAACAAAGTGCTTAATTTCTTGACGAATAATCAAATTTCATTGTTGACCTAATATTATATTTATAAAGAGTTGTCATAAATTAAACGAGTAGCCCATGTATTACAATACGTGTTTATCGTACGTACACCTAGACTCTGCCGCAGTAAGGAGTAAGGTACTGCCGCATTGACCCATTTTGATAAAGTCGTGAATAGATTACACTACGTCCACTTTAATGTTCAGGTGCTGCATGCATCGTATTCAGTATTTCATTTTTGTTGTAATTTAATATCCTCTGGATTCGTAAATACTAACTTACATGTATCATTTCTCTTTAAATAATCGGTATTAAAAACTTAACATAATCTGAAAATATTCACAGAAACAAGCAAGTTATCACTTAAAATGTAACTATAAAAAATCCATAATTCAAACCCATATAAAACGATTTTTCTATAAAACTAACTATGTAAGTGAAAACTTTGTAAGGTCACCAATAAGCCTCGCGTGCACACTGCCATAAACTCACACACACAGTGAAAAAAGTTTAGCTTATAAGTTTATAATCAAGCGGGGTTTTTATCTTGTAGTCGTTGGCCGTACGCCGCGCAGCGCGCATGTCACCGTCAGCGCTGAAGCCCCATACACATACGCGCGTGAAAATACAACCACCCACACATGAAAAATTAAGAAAAATAAAATGCACTTTGGATAATTTAAAGAAGCCGGTCTGTCAAAAGCGTTTGACAAGTGCTCCATTTTTTAAGTCGCGCTTAGTCGGGCTTATTCGGAAAATTATGAAAGTGATGTGGAACATAAGTGTTTCTCTTCAGAATACGTTCAGCGCTACTCTGTATTTTTTCTAGTGACTACAAAAGCTATTGTTTGAGTTTTGTTTGAATTGAAGTACAAAAAGTATACTTTTTGAGTGTTTTTTTTTGTATTGAATGAGAAGTGTGTTGAAATATTACATAAAAGTGGATTGTTCAGTTTTAGTAAAGGAAAAGCGGCAGAGTAATTCAGTTAGATGTGTGTTCAATATAATATACAACGGGACACAACATGACGGCAAAGTTCGGCTATGTAAGTAGAATTTGTATATTATTTTAGGGAGTTCTTAGTTGCTATGAACGATTGACTTTATTTATATACTGATAATCTGTTGGGTGTATAATCTTTATACAGCCATTGGATAATCACTTTAGTGGAATGATATATTATGATTGTCTGCATTGAGTTAATGCGGTTTATTACTGTGACGTAAAAATGCTAGCTATTTATGAATGAAATTTTATTTTTACTTTATATCGTACCTGATAGGTATATTTTAGAGATAATGTAGATCTTAATTGTACAATAACATTGACAAGAGCGCATTCTTTGATACGATTACAGTGATTCGATAAACGTGATATTAGATAAATAATCTAGTAATAGATATAATAATAGATAATAGTGTAATGTACTATTCTGCAGATAAGTGTTTATTCCCATGAATGAAATTCTCAGCTTCTAAATCAAAACTATACAAATGTTTTCCGTTTATTAGCCTACTTTATTTTATGAAGAAGGTCATATGCTATCGAACCTCATGATCATAGACCATGAACTCTTAATGGTGACTAGTAGTTCATAGTGTTAGAAACTTATTTTCTTTAATATTTACACGTCATTCTTTCGTATTTTCGAATCTATGTTGTCATTGTTATTAAATATTATATCAATAATATTTTTAACATACTAAATGAGTTTCGTTCACGTGTTAAGTCGATGTTTAAACTGTATTATCAACATAATGCATTCAATAATTTTATTTTAATTTTTAATACACGAAAGTAAATAAACTTGTTTTAATTTTTCTTCTATTGTAATGCATGTAGGTATCTTAGAGATAGATAAACTATTATTTGCACAATATTTTTTTTGATATTTACTTATTCTTTAATAATTAATATTTATATAAAAGCAGGTATTATTATGGACAGCGTGGGGATATGTCCTTAATCCTCTTCTGAGACGAAACCCGAGCTCACTAGTGGGACGATGTTATAGGATGATGATGATAATTTCCTAATTGTTTATGCTATTTAATCAAATGTCGAACTAGTAGCCGGCATTAAATAATCTTAGGAATAATGACGGCTAGAAAGATGATTCCATATTTTATTGATAAGCACCCTAAAGTTAATTTTAAATTAAAATTCTTCGAGATGTCGTGAGTAACTAAACTAACTTGCATATATAAAATAAGTCTCATCAAAAAAGGATTCATTGTCTAATTACATAGATATAATATGTTATAGACTTTTCAAACACAAAAATAAAAGTTCAAATTTAAAAGACGATTGTCAAATCTCAGGTCACATCTAATTATAATTTTATACTAAACACTTGTTGTTATCAATTTAATTTTATTACCTTACTATCTGAGCCCTGCGGTGCTACCTGCGTTTCTTGTTGTAGCCGCGGGCAACGCCGCGGGCAACGCCGCGGGGCGTAGCTAGTCTAAAAAAGGTAGCCCAAGTTACTCCTTATATCATTAGCTATCTGCCAGTGAAAGTCCCGTCGAAATCGGTCTAGCCGTTCCAGAGCTTACCCGGAATAAACAGACAGAAAAAGAAAAAAAAATTTTTGCATATGTACCGTGTATACATACATGTGCATTCAGTAAAAAGCGGTTATTTTAATATTACAAACAGACACTCCACTTTTATTTATTTTGCAAATAATATATAATTATTTATTATATTTGCAATCCTTAGATCAAAATATAATTTGCACACACCGGATGCTTTTGACGTACGGGCTAAAATTAATCATCAAATATATATGGCTCTCAAAGATTACGATTTGTTCCAAAAAAACTTTTTTTATCAAACATTAGTACTAATCGTTATCAATTAGATTTAAAGTTATTACTTCAACACGTTAGTTTTGGTATTGAAAAGACACTTGTGTATGCCGCACATATAATATAATTTAATTTTCGTACAAATATAAATTATTACATAACTATATAAATAATAATTATATTGCCATAGTTTTATATTTAAAATGTAAAGCGAAGGAGGACACTATCTCTCGAGATACAGGTATCCACCTAGTTCGAGAGGTTGGGTCTCAAATTATTGTGTACAATCATATTGAATAAAGTTATTATTATTTATTATTATTATTTGTAATAAGACAATTAATTCATGCAGTATAATCTATTTGTAATTATTTTTCAATACAATTGTTTTCATTCAAAATAAATGATTCACATTTCTTCACTTTAATGCTATCGTCTTCAATGCTCTGTCCGTTCGTCTGTCTGTCTGTTAAGCTTGCACGGTTAAACTATTGAATCGATTTGGATGAATTTCAGTCTAGAGATAGATTGGACCTTGGAGAAGGATATACTCTACCTTTCATCCTAAAGACCGACATGCAAGCGAGAATAATAACAATAACAAGTAAATAATAATTGCTATGTTCTATGACTGTTATAATAAAATAATATAATTTTCGTTTGAATGATTTTCAGTTTAACTTATTAATTTCACTAATGAAACGGAATGTGAGCGCATTAATTGATTTTAATTTAAAAAGTTTTAATTGCAATCGTTAACGATATTAAAACGTTCAATTAAAACATTCGATTAAATATTATTTACACTGTTGTGTCATAATTATCGGAACGTGATTAAACATATATCACATGTGTTCGTTCCAACGTTTCAATCTGCCATAACGATCTTTACTTTTTATCGTTCATTTTTATACGTAATACAATCGGAATTAAATAATTTACTTATTGACAGAAAGTTAGTACATAATAGAAATTATCTCTAAAATAGTGTAGACTGTAATTATAAAATAACTTTACTTTTAACTGCCAAAGTAACTTCTCATAAAGAAAGAAGTGATGGAAAGCATGAGTAGAATCGAAGAGTGGTTACCATAGTCATGTGCGAATGCATACGATGCCTCCGGTCTCGCAGTCACCAACGAATAAAGGTAGGTAATAAATACTGCCATTTTAGAATGGTTTTCTGCAAAATGCTGTGAGAGTATGATAAAAGATAGTAGCTTACTATATTATATATCATTTAAACGTATAGATGTAAGTGTGTATAAAAAAGAACACAATTTTTCTTGTGATGAATATAAATCGGCATTTTTTAAATCTATAAACGTATTTAACGTTTAGAAATTAAGAAACGAGTTTTGCAACTTGACAAAAAGTGATTTTATATTGGGCAGTTTTTTAATTATGTCCTTTAGTCGACCGAAGGCCTTCCAAATAAACTTCATGACTGTTATCCTATGATAACAACCGGGACCGACGTGCAACCGTACGCTCATGGTATTATGCGACTAACGGTCACCCATCCAGGTACTGAGCGCACCGTCGTTGCTTAATCTCGGTGAATGTTCCTAATCACCTTTTACAACTTGGCTGTTAGGGTACCCTCACACAGAAGACGAACCTACAATAATAGCATTCGTGCTGTCAGGTTTCGTAGGTAGGTGGCCAAATGATGCAGAAGCATCAGAATAGACAGCCATGCAGCTTATCTGCATTCACAACGAGTATGGTGACCAGTACTCTTGGATCCTAGTAATACTTACCATCAGACTGAGTGGATTCTCTTTGGTAGGCCTAAATATAAACTATACACTATTCATATAGTTAGGTATTTAGTCTTAGATGTAGTAAGTTGGAACCATAATTTATTCAAGTGAATAATAAAATTTATATATTATCGTTTATTAATATAGCAGTAATATACATTGATTCTCTGAACGCTTTGAATAGAGATATATTAATGAAACATTTAGTACCTACGTTTATATCCTTATAGCTCATAAGCTTTGTACTTAAATAAACTATAAACTATATTTTATAGTAGTACCTACTGACACGGATTTGCTCCAATAGAATAGAATAGCATATTATATTATATTGTTCACTAAATACGATTTGTTGGTCTAGTGGTTTGCGTATGCGACTGCTAATCAAGAGGTCTCGGGTTTAAATCCCGGGTCGGGCCAAAAAGTGTTTTTGGGATTTTTTTAGGAAATTCCTAATAGCTGCCCGGAGTTTGGAAGTTTGGCGGTGATTCACGCCCGTGCCTCAGAGAGCACGTAAAGCCGTCGGTCCCGGTTGTCATGAACATCTATGGCAATCGTTATTGGGAAGTCAGTGCCCTCAAATATACTGACAACTAGTTCAATCTTCGAATTTCAGTTCTCCCTTAGGGTTGCGGAGGTCCGATGCCAGTCGCTCCGTGGATAAACTGAAATTCAGGTAAAACCGGTTGAACTAGTAGCCGACCCCAAATAAACTTGGGAATAATGGCTAGGAGGATGAAGACTAAATACGATTTGTTAAGTAGCTGTGTGCAAATTATATCAAACGACAAAAAGAGTGCATTTAAGCTATAGTAGTGTTCATAAATATTGTATAAACTTATAAACAATATATTTTAGATGCTTTTAAGTTATAGGCTGTAATTTTGAACCATATTGTCATATGCTGTACTGTTTCGGTACATTTGAGGGATATAGGCAACGTGTTTTAAAATCTGACAGCTTGCAGCCACAAAGATCTCTAAAATATGCATTTTATTATTTTTCATGTAGTAAAAATATAAATATATACTTTTATTAATCATTTTTAAAAACAAATAACCCAAATTGGCAGATATTAGCATATGCGAGTGAAAGTAAAGTGGAAGTCGAACAAAAGACAAAAATACAAACTTATAGATGTATAAATACCGTATTAATGTGTTAATGCATTTCGTGAAAAGATGTTATTACATCGTGATGTCAACAAACATACTAACAGTTGTCAATGTTTGAATAGATTTGTATAGATGAATAAACTGAATACAATATTTAACTGTTTTTTAGAAAAATAACAGTAGAACGGCGTATAATTTCTACGTTTTTAGGTTTTATTTCAACGTTATAAATCAATTGATATAAATTTTAATTTGAAAGGAATTATTACTTTACGATTTCCTCTACTGATTTTGTTGAATACCTGGTGTAATAAATTATAGTAAAACTTGACAATAATGATTTATGGTACACTAGCTTTCGCCCGCGGCTCTACCCGCGTGTATATCGGTTATCGCGGTAAAAAGTAGCCTATGTCCTTTCCCAAGTTCAGTTCTATCTTCATAACAAATTTCATCAAAATCGGTTCAGTGGTTTAGGCGTGAAAGCGTAACAGACGGTCAGAGTTACTTTCGCATTTATAATATTAATAGGGATATCTAAATAGTAAGAAGATTCAATAATAAAGGATTGATCGATTGATCAAATGACGAAAAGAATGAATAGTGAATTTTGTACCACATTCGTGCACATCTAACATTTACGAAATTCAAGTTACCATTAATAATTTTCAATCGATGTAAAAAACATAAGTAATTAAAAAGTAAATTGAGTTTTTTATGAGTTTGCAAATCCTTGTCCTTGTGTTACCACTTTTTTTGAACATCATAATTTATAGATATGAGCAAATTTCTTATTTAAATGTCTTAATCTCAAACTTAATGTTTGTCTTTAAAATATTTTCTGTTAATTAAAAAATATGAGCTCGATTAAAATATTTGATGAAAAATGTAGGTAAATTGATTGATAAGATTTCTAAAAGATATCATTTACATAGAAAATCGATAACATTGTCTTAATTCTAAATTATTGAGCTATAAATTGCGTTGATGTCTCAATATTTTAAAGTATTGGTAATATTTTTATATTATATAGAGATTTTAGAAATAAGGCCATATGAAAAGACATATATGTACCTATCTATCTCATATCCATTTGAGTCTAGGGTTCATTGTTGAAATGTGAACCAAAAAATGTCTATATACTCGTACATAGATTACTTGTGTTGCCAACTGAAAAATGAATCGACGCAAGAAATAAAAAAAAAATCTGTAACTAAAATTATCTGGGACTAATACTTAACTTAAAATTTTATGAAAGTTTTATCTTATTTTGGAATGTTCACCCTTGAGGGGTAAATTAAGAGATGAACTGTTGCCTCATTTTGCATGTATAAAACATGAAATGGTAAATAACAACGCTAGCCGGGAGGCGGTGGCTTGCGATTGCTAACTACCTAGTGTATGTACAATATGTACATACTTACTGAATGGGTAAACTTCTCGTTCACTTAAAAAACAATGTGTTTGCTAAAATGTATGTAGCAGGATTTATTCTCAAACACATTTATTTTTCAAAACACTTAGTAATGTAAAAATGCTCACTTTTAAAATATAGTCTTACATGATAATAATACCCGTATACTAATTGGAAGAACAAAAAGTATTGAAAATGAATAGAGAAGCCTTCAGTAGACTAGGAATGCGGTAAAGCAGTGTAATCTATGTGAGCCTGCTGACAAATTAACAATAGCAAAGAAACAAATATTTTATTTTACTAAAACTATTTTGTTTCGTTCAACAAAATGTTCAAATGTATAATTTACTAAAGCGGTTAAAAATACTTATTTACATAAAAATACTCATACAAAAGGTAATAAACAATTTTCTTTATTCATTACATTTTATATTACATAATAATTACATAATAAGTATAATTTTCATGACTTTAGTGGTACTCTGTAGAAATGATGAAAAAATCTTAGCAACTACCTTCATAGGGGACATCCATTAATTACGCAAAGCTATCGTATTTGTAAGCTTACTCTCCCTCTTGAGAGATGTCGAGAGAATTAGCTCTGCTTCCTACCCACATTATCTGCATCTCACGCAATATTTTCAAATAATAGATTCCTAGTGTAAATTCTAATGTGGGTCATTTAAGATTGCTTTACAGAAAAAAATAATCAATTAGATTTTGTTTCTTTTAAAAACATTACGTGATATTTGCTAAAAACCGCCATTTTCCAAAGTAAGATTAGAGGAGATTGAATTTGTCCTCCCGTCCCTCCCAAATGGACGCCCCTAAATAAATAGTAAAACATTAACCATTTAAGTAATTTCTTTACACGTGCCAGTTATTTTATAGGAGCTGCGGTACAGGCGTGACTTATCGTAGGTTCGATGGTCTTTAATCAGTTTTTCACGTACTTATGACGTTGTCTGTAGAAATATAATATATGTACGTGTAGCATACGACGCTGTAGCATTCATAAGGTTTCTAAACCTATTGAAGAATGAAATGTATATTCTTATCATTTTATTTTAAGTTTGTCTATGTTAAAGTGAAAATGCAAAAGAAAATTGAGATGGCATTAATTACTTTTTCCCCTTATTCAAATTATGCAGCTTTACCACTAAGCAGTTTGAAATGTCGGCAGTTTATAACATTTGAATATAGAGCTTGTTTTGGAACATTAATGTATATTTTTTAAGAATAAATAACACTAGGTTTATTTACACTAAAGATTAACATCATCATCATCATCAACAACAGCCCTTAACAGTCCACTGCTGGACATAGGCCTCTCCTTAGAAGAAGGTTTTGGCCTACTATATACCATATACCACGCTGGCCAGACGGGTTGGTATAGGGTTGGTTTCAAGTAGACGGAAGCCCTACTTTTCCATGGGCCCCGTCGTGGTCCACCCGCCGGCGCCTCCATCGAGGTCAACTCGGTCTTCGTACCGGTCCGGGCCCACTTAAAGTATCTGGGTCTGGTCCTAGACGGTAGGTGGCTCTTCGACGAGCACTTCCAACAGCTTGCTCAGAAGCTGATTGGCACTGCCTCCTTCCTTGGGCGTCTTTTGCCCAATCTGGGAGGAGCCAGTGTCGCCACGAGGCAGCTGTACACGGGGGTTGTCCGGTCTATGGCACTCTATGGTGCACCGGTGTGGGCGGCGGCTCTGACCGAGCAGAATAGGGCGCGCCTCAGGCGGCCTCAGAGAACTCTGGCGGTCAGAGCCATACGGGGCTACCGCACCGTATCGACGGAGGCGGCGTGCGCCCTGGCCGGAACACCCCCGTGGGATTTGGAGGCGGAAGTGCTCGCCGACGTTTATCGGCGAGTGGCTAACTACCGGGCGGAGAGTGGTGGAGTTGGACCTCCGCCCGAGCACGTGCGCGAGTGGCGCGAAGCCGCTCACCGAGCCACGATGGATCGCTGGTCGGTCCAGCTGGAGACTCCACGTGCTGGCTTCGCCACCGTAGAGGCGCTTCAGCCGGTCATCGGCGAATGGGCAGTGCGGCAGCACGGGACCCTTACCTTCCGACTGACGCAGGTTCTTTCCGGGCATGGTTGCTTCGGAAAGTACCTGCACTCGGTCGCCAGGAGGGAATTGAGTCCCGCCTGCCACCACTGCGACTGCAGTGAGGATTCGGCTCATCACACGCTGGCGGTCTGCCCCGCATGGGAGACGCAGCGCCGGGTCCTCACTGCAGTCATCGGAGGGGATCTCTCACTGCCGGCCGTCGTTCGTTCCATGGTCGGCAGCGAGAGCGCATTCACCGCGGTCGCAACCTTCTGCGAGGACGTAATCACGCAGAAGGAGGCGGCGGAGAAGGCCCGTGAGGACGACATCCAATCGGACCAGATTCGCCGCCGGCGACTCGGGCGGCGGAGGCGCGAACATCTGCGCCTCATGCCGCCTTGAGTGTGGCCGCGGGTGGACGGGACGGGTTTTCCCTCCACCCGCACTATGTGGCCAGCCGCGAGGGGGCGGCGTCGGTGTGTGCCGGACGCCGCCTAAGAGAGGGTCGTCGTACAGAGACGGTGCCCGCATCAGGAGCGGGCAGGCGCTGGAGAAGTTCAGAAGGAGATCCCACCCTGGACTTCTCCTACTCCTAAACGGAGAAGCGCGGAGAGGGCACACTGTGTGTTTTTTAGTCGGTTCAAGTCCGACACACCACCCCGCCGTAACCCCCGGTGGGGTGACGGTCCATGATGATTTTTCACACACTAAAAAAAAAAAAAAAAAAAGGGTTGGTTTCAAGTTTTCCTTCTTTTTGCTTTGATTAACAATTTATCTTAATTCTCTCTAAACTTTTACACAACCCTAAAAAAAATAATTACAAAGTATAAGGTGTTGTCGTTGACTGCATTACTAGATTATGCATGCATTACTAGATTAACTGTATTTCAGCAGCTAGTCTCAGCCGACCGTCGTATTTCTAGCATTGATTTGAACATGATTACCAAAAACTAATGGGTATTAAGGTATCTTAAGTATGTATATGTATGCACTACCCAGCATAGCAGATTGATAGTACTGTTCTCAGGTGGTCTTGATCATCTAAAAGTTTTTAGTAGCACCTGCATAAACAAACCGCGATATCGTAAACACAATATATAAAGACACTTGCATATTACAGTAACCATTAAATTAAAATCAAATTGTTGAACAAATTTCATCGTAAGACTTACAAAAAGAGTTATATAACTTCATCCTAAAGGTAAAAAACGGTGCCTTGTAAGGGAGTAAGACGTCTTTCATTATAAAAGAAAAATTATCAGAACAATTAAAAAGTGTTACAGAAACAAACGTGAGAAACCACAAACGGGGATAACCGAAAACGTGATTTTGGCAATTGTCATTCCAATTATTAGCTGCTCAGGAATGCGAAGTGTTTTGACGATTGTTTCTTCATGTAAATTAACTTCAACTACACCGTATGTATATTTTATCACTAAATTCTCACTGTGAGACGGATTTGTTCTAAACTATCCTCATGACTACAAAACGCTTTTGATCGAACGTAGCGATAACTTACGTTACGATATATTTCGTATTATATTGACACCATAAGTTATAAAATTCTAAATATTTATATCAGTTTTCGTAACATTTATGTAAATAGACCTCCCAGACGTTCATTAGAATTTACAGTCGTTTGAGGTGCTCATTTCATATTCTCGGCACGCGAAGTTCAAGGACGGAGCGAGAAAATTCATTACCAACCGTCAGTGTTTGCCCACCGCCGTACTTTACCTGAATACAGTGAATATGCGCTATATTTGCTTATAGCTCGCTCTTTTATGCTAACGACTTCAGCTGACTAAGGGTTGTTCAAAATAATTGCTGTAATTTAATTGGAGCATTTTGAACAGATACTTAGACGTCTAAGAGTAAATAATAGTGTTGGAAAACTATGAGATAAAACATTTTTCAACAAAATTTAAATTATTTGTAGTAGTATTGTAGTAGTTGAAGACTTTTCCAAACTTAATTTACTTTAATTGCTGTTCGCCAGCTGCAACACAAAAACATCTTAATGATCATGATGCGTTTCGTGGGCTGCTATGTTCTGCAATAGGGTTCTATATGAATTCCAGCCTACAACTTTTTTATCAAGTTAAAAACGAACCATGAATTCTAGCAGTCTTAACTATACCGTTAATATAAAATTTTGCACCCACTGTGGACGACATTCTGATTTCAACATTTGATAACATCGTATAGATATCTTATCCCTCTTATCTTTGGGTTTAAGAATAGATTGAAAGAATTAGGTCACTGGGCTTATAACCTTTCCTTATATAATACTTGTCAAATTTTCAATCTTGACACATTTCACTGAACACTGTTTTATATTACTTAGATTTAAAATATATTTTCAGCTGTAAGACAAGTGAATTATTTTTTGTCATTGTCATGTCATTATTATCAACAAACTATCCCTTGAGACTAGAACATGATACCACAACACAGGGAATCCTAGTGTGTGTTCTAGGGCCTAAATTCTTGTATAGTTTTTATGAGACCATAAAGATATTATTATTATCTAAAATTTATCCACTGAGTAGACAGCAAAATGTAAAGGAATACTCTTTGTAAAGACACCATAGCTACGCTTTTCATAGATGTGTACGGTCTTATGAGGCCAATTCTTAAAAGAAGTTTTAGATCTCTCAGCCCGTATTCACTACTGACCCAAATATAAATTCGATATCTCATTTATGTTTGATATGTATATGCATAACGCAACCCATATAATAATTATATGCTAATAGAAAGAAACCAATTTTCTCTGCACATGGATAGTCAAATATCCATAAACAAATTAATAAACAATTTATTTTATAGCCACATAAACATGCAAATGATATTAAATTAACATAGGTAGTAATTATTATAAGATCTGTAGATTTCTTACGACGCCGACCTTTTAAGAAGACATTATTATATATTAATATTAAGCTAATACAGGAAGATTGTGTTACATAAAGTACAGTCAATGAACATTTTAAGCGTCGCGTCGTGTACAAAAATAAAAAAAAAGTTAATTAAGTAATGATAAATATCATACTATGTAAACTTAAATACTAAGGGCCATCATAAAATCCATGATAGAATATTTTTATATTATTTGTCAGAAAACTACAGATTTCGGTTTCACGGTTTCAGGCTTAAATCGTCATCAACAGCCCTTAGCAGTTCCCTACTTGATATTAGCCTGACGTTACAGATAACTATCTGCAATTTCTTTCGGCTAATGCTTCAACTAATGGTTCTAGGTCTGCGGTTATTTACGATAAACCATTTGATACCTAAAAATATTCTTTAGTAGAGTTTTAATTCATGAAATGATTGAAAAATGTGTTTCCAATAATGTAAAATATCATAATTTTTGCTTAAAAAACATTGTGCAGAAAATCAATTAATAGTTCTTTTTTAAGTTAATTTGTCCGTTTCGTAACCGCTTAACTTAAAAATAATTACATCCTACTCCAAAATAGAACTACAGTCTAGTCAAATCGTTTGTACATTGCAGAATCAAGGTAAATAGATTAGTTACAGAGGATTTTACTCTTCTTTAACTTGCGAGCAATGTACGTCCACGTGACTAACATTAAGGGACCAAAATTGGTGTTTGTTTTTATATTAATTACAATACAAAAATTATTATAGCTGCATACGTCAATGTGAGATATTTCAATTTAGCATTTGATTTCATTTACAACTGACGTTGACAATGATTTCTTCATTCTTTCGAGTGCGTAACTTTACGTAAACCGATATAATATGTAATTCTTTGTTAATGCGTCACTATGTATATTAATCGCCTTTACTATAGATCCTCAGAATTGTAGTAAACAATATACGTTTTAGATTACTACTTAGTAATTCGTAACTTTACACTTTATTGTTCTTTAAAATATTTGAATGTAAACAGTCACTCATGTTTTCAAACTGTGCTGTGTGTGGTAATTCCTTCATATGATATTATGTCTGACTGTACTTTTATATCTATATTATTATTCTCTTACGGAATGTGCAAACTAAAGCATAAATAGAGAGTGGTCAACCTCTTTTTGATCTGATATCATGTCACCAGGTATCTGCCTAAATAGAGGCTAAACGAAACAAATATAGTTAATATGAATCCTACGTTCACTTTCATACATCATCCTTCTCATTGGCTTGCAGTAGTCCTGCTTGGGAAAAGCTATTCTTAGTACCTACGTTCGGTTTATTATACCCCTCCGGCTAGGTAAGTTGGTATAGAATATTTTAAATTTTCCTTCTGTTTACCATCCTGTTGTCCTCTGCATGTACCTCTTCAGATGTCCACGGGTTGAGTATGATTGGTGGCTCTAATCCTTGGTGGCGTATTCTTAATCTGTAACCACAGAGTGTACTATCATATATTATGTACAATGTATAAATACGTATAATCATTGTTAAACATGTTTTACTATTCAAGTCGAAATATTTAATAGACACCGACGTCATAATGACGACATTCTTACGATAGTAGAGACCACGCATTGAGTCAGAGAGCAAAACTAAAAGAAGTACGAAGTAAGAACATTGTTATTAGTATTTTAGTATTTAGATTTTATTACTTTAATATTTATGTACATTTTAGTTTAATATCTCTATTGTTATCTACTAAAATATTCTCATACAAAGAAAATTATCGTCCATTCTGTATAAGGACTTTATGACAATGTACTTCAAATCTCTTAAAAAAAACAATGCTTTTTTACCTGACTTAACTCTAAAGGTACTGTTGTTTGGTTTCGTATGTACTTCTTCACCCTTCAGGTTCGAGGAAACTTATTTATTTTGAATTAACGAAGTAATCGTAGTAGCAGATTTAGGAGATATGTATTTTGTCAATTACTTTTAAAAAATCTTTCACAATGTACCTACTAATGGCTAGGCTGATTAGATGGCCTATGAACTCAGCTTTTTGTTTCTAGAACAGTCTTCTTTGGATCGCGATACCTTGTAATGATCACGTATCGTATTACCTAATGTGTTACACTTGATTAATAGTTTTGTGCGGAATGTAAACGCCATACTAACGCCATACTAAGTGTTCAAAAGGATCATATTATTAAATTCATATTTCCTATCACAAGGAGTAGTTAAATCACTAAAATAAACTATTGCATCCAAAGATTACTATATTTGTCAGTGTGATTTAATGTGAAAATGCAAAGCTTAACATAATAATAATATGTAAGTTCGACTTAGGGAAGCGCAGCTGTATCTGTAGATGGTAAATAATTTAGTAAGCTCCTTTTAAATAGTTTAGCTTTTTAAATAGTTATAACTCTTTCAATATAAGAAACAACAACACTTTCTTCAGTAGTAGTAGTAGTAGTATTTTTAAGCATAAATACGAAAATAACGTAGGCTGAAAACTCTCGTATGACATTTATTGTCTAGAATGGTTAAAGACTCGCGGACAAATGTAATGGAAATTGCTATTACGAATAAATTAAACACAAAACTCTGCAGTGGGAAATTTTATTACTCGGAGTTTCAACTGGCTTAGCGTTTATCTGTCATTCTCTTATGCGTATATTCGTACAAACAACAAATGTTTGCGTTTTTAAACCTTGGCGACTCAAACTACTTTTAGACAATATAACTATAATGTTGATGCTTTCAAATGTTAAATTTGTACTTGAATTGTATAAGACATCTCTGAAAATCAAATCCTTATATATTTTATAAATGAATAAAATGTAAGTTGAAGATTAATTGTTCCAAAACTGGTTATAATTTATGTTTTAAGATCTAAATTACACAGTAAAAGTATAATATTTAAATAATTAAATCGTCATCATCATCATCAGCACGTAGCATCTCTCAGACATCGGAGTCCGGCTTATTGCTATTATCTATTCGCAATT
This sequence comes from Phragmatobia fuliginosa, assembly GCA_932526445.1. Lineage (NCBI taxonomy): Eukaryota > Metazoa > Arthropoda > Insecta > Lepidoptera > Erebidae > Phragmatobia > Phragmatobia fuliginosa. The sequence goes on along the minus strand of OW052070.1, from coordinate 14,147,463 downwards.
CTATATTATGCAAGTCGTCTCGCCGTCTGACAAATTCTACACTAGGTTTGGCAAGACGAGGTCTCCATTACTTCTGTTTTTAGTATTTAGTATTGTTACTAAACAAAAATTTAATAAAAAAAATATTATTGTATTTTAAACCTAGCTTTAAATAATAAAGAACTTTTTAACATTGCTATTTTTTTTTGTTACAGGTTACCACAGCTTGCCGTCTCTGCAAAGATATTGTGCCTCCTGATGGTCAGTATTAATATTATTTATTTATTACTTAGAATCTTGCGACCTTTAAATCTTATTTTAAAATGTAGGCACAAGTACGGCTTTGTACGAAATGCAAGAATGTTAAAAAAATAGTTGTTCGGTATATTTTGTTTACTTAAATTCGTGTTCTATTTTCTAAGACGTCTTGTTGTATTAACAGGTTTCAAACGAAATACATCTGTTGGTCTCCTACACAAAAAAATAAATTTAGCGGAGACCATAAATTTAGAAATTAATGCCCAATTAATTTGCAATAAAATAAATTAGTTGTGACCATAAAATTCGATAATGTAGTGAGAAGTTCTGGTTTAAATTAATAAATACAAAATTAAGGCTATAAGACTACTGTATTTAATCATTAAAATACAATTAATATTTACAACAGCAATCTATTAACTTTGCTACTGTGTTATTAAACGATTAAATTTATTTTTTGTTAACAAGTAATTCACAGCTTCACGATATCAGTTTCATATGAATATGTGGGCTATAAATTATTCATAATTAAGTCAGAAATTGAATCATTAATTGATAGTTTTATCTTAAATTTAATTTCAGTATTTAATGTTTAGCTTCTTCCACTTCCTTATCAACTTCCTGCTTCTACGTGTTAGAATAAATTAAACGATTATTTACTTTTAGTTAGTAAATATCATAAACTTGGACAATTCCGGCATTTTGCAAGCTCTATTTAGAAGCTATTCTTGGAAAGATTTAACTTTCCTGGCAGAAGACTTAGCAGCAGCAGTAATTTTCTCTTACAAGATAAAAACCATTTTTTTGGCCAAATGTTAAAATTCACCTAATTACAATAAAAAAATGACTTTAAAACATTTCTGCTAACTTTGTAACACATGGAAAGCTTGAATAACTCATGTTTAAATGCGTTTATTCCATGTATTATTAATATTTTCCTGAGGCACACAAACACAGTATAAAATTCACATATTCATCAACTTACTAAATTGATGTCTCAATTATCTTAGTTGATATAATACTTATATCACTTACTTCAAACTTTATGTTACTATTAGTATGATTTCTTAATATAACTTCAGATTACAATAACGAATTAACATTACGAATAGATTTGCTCGATTCGAATTCCAATGATTAAAATATTCGTGTTCACAGGTTCGAAGCATAAACTAATTTACGTAATATGTAAAAAGGTCAGTTAGCCAGTGTTAAAGGATTAGTAATTTCAATCGTAGTCATTTTATTCACATTAGCTTAGGTTTAATGAGAAAATGTCTGCCGGTCAGACGTTCCATCGATACGACTCGTTTCAGTGCAGTAAATGTTCCGAGAAAGTTTAAGTTACTGCATATAAAACATACAATCTACGGAATTATCATAAATTGTGTCCAAGAACTACTGTCTTCTACAATTAAGTCGAGTTAAGTCGATTTGGAAAAGCCTAGAATTAGTTTTCCAAAAGGTCATGCATTTAAAAAAATAGTTTTTAATATATAGGTGTCAATTTTTTTAAACAATCTTAATTACGTGAAAAAAATGTTAGTGTTATAACCTCTATTGAACAAGCAGTAAGTATTTAACCCGATCTGAATTTTGTAATTGTAATTTTGATTTAGTATATTATCAAAGTCTCTGTAAACAACATCATGTGGTTCATATAAAGTAAAAAGTAACAACAAATTGCCAAATGAACTTTGGTTACAAGATATTATTCCCATTTTGAAGAAAAACTGTTTTTTTTTTATGCTATGAATACCATTAATTCGGCAGTCAATTGAATCATCAGTCTTGAGCAATTGATAATGTTCTCGACTTGCCCATAATGACATACCTTTGCTCATTGAATTAAATTAAATTGGCTTCGATTTGATCTTCAACGATTGAGAGCATATTAGAGTGTTTGACGTTCATTATATCATGCCTTGTTTACTTTAAAACTGTTAGAACATCGTGACAGATAACAATTTATAGACAAACAAACGAACGTTTTACATTCTTGTAAAACATAAATATTGGAAACCTGTATTATGTATTTGCACAAATATGCCATTAATGGAGTCTCGTCTTCAGAATTACTGACATTTCACTTTTTATAGACATAGCAACCTACTTTGGCAATTGGCATTTATTTTATAATATTTTGGTACCAGGAAAAACGTTTATTTAATTCGAGAAACTTTTCCATTTGATTTAATCTTCAAGTATTTTTATTTGTCCTGTTTTGTGATTGTCTTAAAACATTCTTCCCGTGATTCAGTTGGCACAATAAGACGTCGAGCCCAGTTGCTACACAAACCTATGTGACGATCATTACGGGTAATTGAAGTCCTAAAAAGTAAAAAACTTTGATATTGCCTAGCACTGGGAGGTCTTTTGAGAAAAAGGCTTGGTGGATGATATTTTTGCAGGCGTTATAGAAAACCATTGTCAAATAGAAAATATGAACTGTTTATCATTTTAATAAATCTTATAAAAATAATAGCTAATACTAGAGAGGACTCGCATGTGTCACGCGTTACAAAGATCTAATAATCAAACCATCAGGTCTAACTAACGCTGTACCTAAACTATTTAATCAATCAAAGTATTTTATGGGTTATTTCATATAAAATGTTGTTCTTAAAATACCTGTAAGCAGATTGCTTACAGGTTATTCTCACTTTAGAAGAGTGAATGAATCTAATCATGCTGCTACACAACAAGCCATTGATTAGATTGTCTGATGTCTGACGCCTTAATGTTAGCACTATCGCCAATACTTATTACTGTCGGCTCAATACAATATTCAAACCAAATAAAATAAAATACAATTTAGAGCATTATTAATTCAAAAACATTATAGTCCCTATGTCTTCATATGCTGTTAAAATAGATGCGTTCTTTGTTTCGGACATCTTACACACAACGTCATCTAGTCACAAACTTATTAGAGCTTGTATTATGGGTACTAAAGAATTGATATAAATACATTAACATCCTTTTTTTTTGTAAATACATACATATTATACATAGTAAACACCCAGACTCCGAAACAAATATTTGTGGATCACACAAATATCTAACAAATACCAACTTGTAAATGTTTGTAAGGCGTTTTTGTTTTTATCGTTTAGTTTGCACATTGAACGTCAATTAAACACAGATTCAAAACATAAAATGGCTCCAGACTTAGGCCCCAATAAAAATTTAATCCAATTTTCAATCCAAGTATTTTTTTTATTCAATTCTAAGACTTTTTTTTATTAAATTAGATACTACATAGTCAAAACAACGATTTTCTAGTATATCAAAGAAACGCCGGTTCAACAACGGAGTCAGATACTGTCAAGCGCAATTGTAATAGTATTTCGAGGTTCCGTATTTGTATTACACAATCACCTCAACTTTGACGTAATGTCACATCTTTATCTGACGTATGACGGTAATAAATCAATCTGTCAAGTCTACTATTAAATAAGCAATTATCTATTCAGTAATGTAATTTAATATTGATTTGACAAGTCGATAATTATTTTGTTAAAGTCAAATAAATTTAATTAAGATATATTTAACAACTAAATTGTAAAGAAAATGAGCATTTATTTAAACTTATTCAGTTCAAATGTTCTACTATTTTTTTCAATTTTTTAAATGTAAAGTTTCTCCATGCTCTTGTGAACATATTGTATTAAAATACACATCATACTAAGTAGTATTTAGCGAAGGTCTATCATTTGCGATGATTACATACACAAACACTTTACGCTGATGAAGAAATTTGCTCTTATTGAATCCCCTATTACGAGTTTTCAATTATAAGTCCAGCTATAAAACACCGGTTATATTATCATATAATAGATATTTAAAGATTATGTTGAACTCTGAATCTTAAGAAGATTATAGTTTACCTCTCATACCTGTATGTTTATTGTTAATATATATTTAAATGTTAACAACGTACTATAATTTCTAAATGCATATTATCAACAAATTTTTATACGAAAGTTGAAAAATATAAAAGTTTTGGACGACAAAAGAAAATATGTATGGTCTACGATAAAGAGAACATATCCTTCGTTAAGTGACACGAGAGAGAAGATTATGGACAAATGCTTTTACCGTCCACCTCAAATTTACAAAAACTGACCATTATGTCGTCTCAAAAACTCTACTGAAAAATGCTTAATTTGGAATTACAAGATCTTACAACTTGCGATATAAATATACTATCTATCTCATTTGCTTGTTCACGCTTGTTTTGTTTTACCGCTTGAAGAATGTCATCATCTGCTTTACGATTTGTTTATGGGTTTACTTAGAATGAATCATGATGATGAATGAATATGAATGAAATATTGAAGACTTTGAAAGATCCTGAATAAGGTGTTATATCACCCACTTCGTAAAAATAGAAGCTTAAATGTTTGACTTGTAATATTAGACAACAATTTGATACGAAACCGTTTTATCTACTCGTGTTTACTGTGTTCTTACGAATTACGTACTAAAAGAACTACTAAACGTACTAAAGTTTTATAATTTGACTGGCCTGATCTACCCTCAGGAGAGGGTAAGGCCATATGTCCCCATGCTGGCCGAGTGGGGGTTGGTTGGGTTGCGGTGCATGCGTTGTGGCTACGTAATCTTGCCGTTGGATGTTTTTAAGCCGACCGAAGGCTTCCAACTAACCTTCACGACTGCTATCTTATAACAACAACCGGGACCGATGCCTTAACGTGACCTCCGAAGCACGGAAACGCTCATAACTTATCATGCCACAAACGGTCACCCATCTAGGTCTAACCGAGCTCTCATTGCTTACCCTCGGTGATTGTTATTCTATCACCTAAGACCACTCGGTTTTGAGCGTTCATTATGTAAAATGCGAAAGTAACTCTGTCTGTCTGTCTGTCTGTTACGCTTTCACGCCTAAACCACTGAACCGATTTTGATGAAATTTGGTTTGAAGATAGAACTGAACTTGGGAAAGGACATAGGATACTTTTTGTTATAGCGAAAATAAGGGTAGAAAGGGTTGAAATAGGGGACGAAAGTTTGTACGTAAGTTCCTTATTGTCAAACATAAAATGATGTAAGATTGTTCAATTGTTTATGACAAAGACAAAAAAAGCGTGCACGGGGAAAGGGGGAGGGGGTACCATGTCGCGCGATATAACCGAATTCCATGCGGGCGGAAAGCTAGTAAAATATAAGTATGTTTATCATAAGTTTGGTTACCACAGTACAGGCTCTGTCTAGTTTGGAACAACACGTTTGTGTATGAATGAGGTTATTTATTTATTTACTATTTGCAATGGAACGAATTATTAGGCAGTACTCAGTGTCAGTTTGATTGGTCTTGAAGATCGTTTAAAGATTTATATTTATTTTATACTTTAAGTGTTTTAGTCAATCTGTATTGAAAATAATTTGTTATTGGTTTATATTACGTAATCTATCTACATAGAGTTCAAAGTTCTTGCGATCAAGAGCGGTTAAGAAAAATCTGGTTTTGTTACCTAAAGTGAAAGAATGTCTCAGTTATCAAATATTACGTAATAAATTGTCGATGTCTACACTAACAAAATATCAAATACTGGTAATAGAACTGATTAACTATCATTAATATACGTATAATAAATCTTTTTTTATATTATAGGTAATTTCCTTTACGCAAGAATTACACTCGATATTAGGTTGTTTAGTAGAGAATTTATCTATTTCCCGGTATCAATTGACATATTCTATCTATGTAATCGATATGTAAACTGTTCGATATAATAAATTGAGCAATCTTTGTTTTGCATATAAATCATATGCGTATCGTTTGAATGAAGTGAATTGTTATGAATGTATTTCGTTCGATTGGAATATTGATGTCTGAATAGAGTTGCCCCTAACATTTATCTTAAAGATGATTAGTGACAGACAGTTTCTGAATCTCTAAAATTTGAATTTTCAGACTCTGATTGTCTCAAAAAGATAAACTTTAGTGTCTCAGACGGTAAGGTCTTCAAAGTCAGTCGGTCACCTAGAAGTTTTATATTATTGTTGACTTAGTTCGAAAAATAATGTGCAGTATCTACGGTCTGTTATACTATATTTGAAATAATAATTATCGTATTTTAGAATTTAGCATATACTCATACTCTCGTTTAAATTTTACTATAAAATTTAATATTATCTAAAAATACAAGTGAAATGAAGGCCACCTAACAAAACGTAGACATTTTTAAACTATGTGTTAATGAAGGATTATGAGTGAAATCTAGGTTTACAAATTCTCTTCTAAATTTAAGCCTTTTCATCAAAGAAAAAATAGTATTTTTTTTACTTATTTCACGTTAATTATCTCTACGATAAACTCATTTTATTAAATAATTGTTTTACTTTATAGTGTCTCTGGAGTGACAAAAAATGAATAATGGAAAAATATACTTTTACCAATTATGCAAACTACACACTGCAAAGTAACCATGCAAAGTACTATACCTATCAGCAATATACGTATGTACTAATAGTATCGTTTATATATAAATATGCGTCAAATCCATTTTGTGACTAGCTTCGATCTTAAAAATAAGTAAATAAAATGTTTAACAAAAATGTCGTGCGACAGGTTTATGCAAGAAACGGCTAACGGATTTACGCAAATCTCTTTACACGACTTGTCGTTTAGCACTTGATAGCTACTGATGCTAACATACTCTTTACAATTCCTTTACATTTTCATGTAACGGCAATACGACCTGCATTTTCCTTATCCTTTTATATCTTTATATTTTTACGACATCATCTTATACTTATATAGAATTCTCGTGTCACAATGTTAGTTACCATACTCCTCTAAAACGGCTTGACCGATTTTTATTAAATTTCATATGCATATTTCAAATTTCATATGCAAATTTCATGCAAATGTCATATAAAATATTCAGTAGATCTAAGAATCGTCTACTATCTATTTATATATATCATACCCATAGGACGCGAGCTGAGCCACGGGCATGAGCAAGTTATAAATAAAACCTTTTCTTACTCTCTAAATAATTTTACACCAGACATAATAAAATATCACATGAATATGTGCAAAACTCGCGAAATTTTAAAAACAGTTAATACTAGACACATTAATGCACTCAACAGATTAATTAACACTCATAGAAGTCACAAAATTTAAAGATATTTTGCTTCCATTATTCATAGGTATTGCTTTATTTATAAAAACTCGTGTGTATACCACATACCTTAACGTACTAGCTTCCAATCAAATTGAGGATGATGTCAATTTTACCTACTTAATTTGTCTTCAGTTGATATGTCACATGCAGTCAGAGCAGCTCTGTTTTGACGTTCGTGACCGACCTTGCCACCAACATTTAAATTAATGAGATGGCCAAGAATTATCTTGAAAATTTGATTTACTAAAAAAATATTATAATGGTATCAAAACCAGAATTCTGCCGTGATTTTGTTTTACAATTGAATTCGCATTTTTGTGATCTTCGAACGGTTCACATTTTAACACATTTTTTGTGTAGAATATTCGAATGTTTGTGAATCAACTGTAAGTGTTATCTTAAGAAAACATTATTCTTAGCATAAAGATAAGTCATTCATTTTTTGTGCTCCTAATGTTCCTAATGTTCCTTTGCAATTATCTGTCTTCCTTTGCCTATTCTGTTTAGCTATTCGTGAGATTGGTCTAGTAACACAAAACTGGATTTTTATATACCTAGTCTTAAGATATGGTAATTTTTATAGTAAGTAAGTATAATTTCATGTGACTGAGCATTAGTTGATCGTATGTAGCTGTGTACCCACCAGTGCCGTTTCCTTCACTTTCTCTTTCCATACTTATTAAGTTATATATTTAACTGTGTTTTGAACTTTTTAAAAATAGGTATATATACGAACTGAAGTTTATGTCTACATATGACTTAATCAATATACAATTAAATATATCTGTAAATTTAAGGTGGAGATTATATATATTTTTTAATTTTAGGAAGATATTAACGTCGGGTAATCGCTTGCCATTATAGACACTTGATGACATTTCAAAGTGTATAAGAAAATGCCAAATATGATTTAACTGGTAGCAATCTTTTCTTGATTACACTTCGCGATTGCTCACCAATCGTGATTTCACTTACACATATAATACTCAATAATTCCAACCAATGAATTCTTGCATACAAAACAGACGTGCTCTTTACATCGGTAGGATAATGATAATAATCTTACATTTATTGCTTATATTTTGTAATATTATCATCTGAATAAAAAGTGCAGTAAATTCCTCAATAAATATCAATAAAGTCGGATTTGTATACGAAATCACTGTACATAACAATGATACGATGAAATACTACAAAGATAATATTCAGAAGTGGGGTTTTCTTAGCTACAATTACAAATCGACAATCATATCATTGGAAAATGAATTGTATTCATTTCTAAAACTGTTGTATTATTTATTAAGATATTGGTTCCTGTTTTATTTCTAGCCTATTCCTCAATTAGGGTTGTCTTTCTATCTCTCCATTTTTCACGATTTCAGTTACATGGACTAAATCTTTACTTAATTACTGCGCCATTCAGTATAGTATCCTCGATACGATTGGTAGTTCTACGATTATTCGTATACGATGACGTAGAAAAGCCTCTTCAGGTTCATAAAATTAACTACATATACCCATAACTACAATGTAGTACAACGACTATATCAAGCAATCGTGTACTGAATCACATCCGTGTTAAGGCGCAATTCCACTGAGGCAACATTTAGGCAACATGTAGCATGCGGCATTGACGCATGCTACATTCGGTCTTTCTATAGAAGGAACATTAAGCGACAAAAAATATGTCTCCTTGCCGCATGCTACAAGTTGACCGTTGTTGCCTGTAGATTGCGTCGTCTTCCGACACGATTGGACGTGTCGAACAGTGTCGCCGTCTATCCAACAGTCAACGGATCCATGCGGCTTGAAGAAGGCGACATGGAGTGGTCGAATGATAAAACCGTAGCTTTTATAGAGGATTACCATAATTCGCCCGAATTATGGAACAATAAAACCCCTGAGTATAAGGACATTAAACTGAGAAATGACAAGTTGACACAATTATCTGGTAAATATAATTATTTTGCGGGTTTGAAATTAAAAAATCATTGGTTTATTTTTTTATTTTTTTTAAATAGGAAAATATGATTGTACATCGATGGAGCTGAAGAAAAAAAATAAAGAATTTGCGATCAGCTTTTCATCGCGAACGAAAAAAACTACAGGAAAAAAAGAGCGGCTCATCTCCTAGCAAAAAAGGGAAATGGTTTGCTTATGAGCTATTGAGTTTTTTAATTGACGACGATGTACCCAAAACAACATCGTCAACTTCAGCTCTCTTCTCCAATATCGTGGCGTTTTCCTTTTCCTTTTGCGATTATAAGCGATAACCAAATAAGCAGCCGCCGCGACTGTTTGTAGTGACATGATGTACTAAACTGAAGTTGCCCGAATAGAATTGCTTTAGACGCATGCTACACTCAAGTCCGACAACGCTCATGCGACAGGGGGCAACAAATTCCGCATGCGACATCATTCGAATTTTCTGCCACAAAGTCGAACGCCTACAATAGGCAACACTAGGGAACAATTATCAAGCGACTTGTCGTTCAGTGTTGCCTCAGTGGAATTGCGCCTTTAGTTTTACAAACTTTGTTATTAGTAGATTACTAATTAAATAGACACTGCTAATCATTGAAGATAATCATACAGATATGGTGTTATCCTACCGTGAATTATACCGGTACATTTTTTAATGTTAAAGCTAAAGCGCTTTGGTTTGGATGATATTAATTCAAGTGTCAATAATACGTTTACTCGGTTCGAAAGAGATAAGCACAATGACAAAACGATCACTGACCTCCAAATAGGTGATAATTGCATACACCGACCTTCCTCTCAACACATGTGATGTAAACATGATTTTCTAAATAGTTCTACGATGAGAATAAAATAGACTAAAAGTATACACAACTAAAAATATAATAGAAACTTAAAAACAATGAAATAATTCAGGTCTGCTAAAAGGTATCCTACTAATATTATAAACGCGAAAGTTTGTGAGCATGTACATGTGTATGTATGTTTATTGCTCTTTCACGCAAAAACTACCAAATGGATTTGGATGAAACTTTACAGTAATATAACTTATAAATATCAGAATAACACATAGGCTACTGTTTACTGAAATAATCGAGATACACGCTGGCGGAACCCCGGGCGAAAGCTTGTGAATTATAAACATAATACTTATAAATCAAGCCGGCTCATTCACATCTGTTGGTACAAACAAGCAATATTAACTTACAATTATAGATATGGTGTGTCTATTAATTATCTTAAGGAATCAAATGAACAAACCTTTATCACACGATAGTACAACCAATTGAGATAAACACAATTATTTAAATAAGTTTACTTTATTACAAGCGGCGTAGCTATTTCTATAAAATACTTTTAAAGAGTCCATTAAACATCAGTTAGAGATAATATACTTTAGTCTTACAACTTTTTTAAAATATTGTTGTAAAGTGCATTAACATAATTAAGTCTCATCTTATTTGGAAAGGCGACCGTTAACTTATGTATCTCGTGTCTTGACGTGTTATGATTATGTGTCAACATGTTTTGAATAAAAAGTTAAATGATAAAAATGAATTGCAATAAAACTTATATCCCTATATCCCTAGTAATATACAATACCTACCAGCAATTCGATGTATTAGTTTTACGAAAACCGTACACTATGGGACAACAATTTGAATAGCTTGAAACATTCAACAATAAAAAGTAAATGTGGCATTGTTTACAAAAAGTTAACGTGAAATGCAATACGGCTGAATAGTGACCGCGTCGCGGTAGCCTATGCTTTCCCACCTGAATATGACACCGCGCACACACTTATAAAAGGACTTATACCAGCTAAAGATATATTAGAAAAATCAACATTGTCGGACAAGCTAATAGGATTTAATATCGTTTAAACGTCGCAATCGGAACCCCTAGTCTGACGGATTAGCTGAGCATGGCTGACCCATTAAAACGATCGATTGTTTCCTTATTGTGGTGTCTACGACACTCGACGAGTACCGCGTTTTAGTAGTATCTAATTAGGAAATGTAATATGACTATGTGTTCTAATTATGCTTTCATATATTTTCATGTGTGTGTGTGAAGAAGATAAATCGAGATTATCAAGGAGAAGGCATACATTTCCCTGTTGTTTTTTAATTATTTTATGCTTTTAATTTTTGCCTATTGCCAACTAGTCCCCTTTTGAATGAGTAACTGTTAGATAATAAGTTGTGGGTTTGATTCCCATTCAGAATAGTTGTGTGATCAGCATGATGATTTTGTTCTGTGTGTGTAGTTGTAATGTGTGTGCGTGTTTAGAAATCTATAAATATTTCCATCAGCTATCTGGTTATAATTTCTTCTTTGATGTGCGGAAATCCCTTACGACCGTCACCCCCACCGGAGTTTGTGGTGGAGTGGTGTGACGGAAGTGGATGGACTAAATCCACACGGTGTGCTACTTTGCGCCTAGAATGAGAGGGAATCTGGACCCTGTAAGGTAAATTGGACTGCTTAAATAAAGAGTTTACTAGCAGGCTGGTTACCATAGTACGGACTACTTTGTAAGTTATTAGTTAGACTGTTTTTGTATAAAATTTGTAAAATTGTGTTTTTATTAATTTCTGAGAAAATAAGTTTGCAACAAAAAAATTGGGTCAGATTTTCTGTTCGTAACATTATGAGGTTTATCGTTAGGTATATTTCGGAATTAACGAGTTAAATATTCAACATTTCAACTCGTGAAGTTCGCAAGGTCATAGTAGATAGGGTTTGATCAATATCTGCGTAATGAGGTGTCGGACGACACTGGCGCCATTAAAACCTCAGTGAAAGCAACTACAGAATAAGGAAACTAATTTAAGCGACCCGGTACTAAGATGTTTAAGTGAAGTAGAATGGACCACACACAGAGGAAGCATATCAATCTTACGCTTTAAAAATTATGTCAATCAAGAGTATAAATTCGTTATTGATAGCTATAGTTCATAGGCAATGCTGAAGATATTTGTATCTACATCTTTTTTATAGCTAAGCCTGTCAAAAAATACCATAGTGCATAATGTGATTGCAGACAATGTGACCTATTTAGATGATTATGCATGATTGGGCCTTCAGTCTTACACTCACCAACGAAATACGACATCACGAACGCTATCATTTTAGGTTGGTCTTCTGTATAAGGATAGTTCAGCCCGTTCGAGCCGATACCTTCTGTTGAAATTAATGTGGGTTGACTACCATACAATCAGCGTGACTCTACTACGTCTATATTTCTACTTATATTTTAGTGACTTGAAAGTTAATTAAAGGAAATTGAACACCTTTATACTTATTGTATATTTCACCTTTGACTGCCCAAGTTTACGACCAGGTGATGTGTTCACAACTCTCTGTAGAGACCGTGGCGTAGAATTCTAGTGTAGTCAGCCTGTAACCGTGACTTGTTGAAGTTAGACCAACGTCAGGTAATTCTAACATATATAACATATATCAGTCATCTAGTAATGTACACGTACCTATATCGTATATTTTCTAGATGTTAGATAATCAGTTTTATTACACATATTGTACCTCCGCATAGACTACTCAGTGACGTCATCTATGACGCAGTTTTAAGTCGACCATTAAAAGTAATAAGTACTACATTACATATGAGTAATACGTCTGTAAATCAGTGTTTAACGGCACAATGTTATCGGTCAGTCAATTAAGCATGACCATCAGTCTGTTTGCCGATAATGTTGAAAATATTTTATACTTTATTCCTAATTCACATACAGAATGGTTCAATAAGTATGTGATTTTAGTAATGCTTAAGCTAAACTTGCTACATGTTTATTAAGAGATCGTGTTGTGCTTGATATTTAGCATACTTAGAAACTTGATTTGTATCGAGTTAGATGAATATTTTTGAATCGTTTATATACTTACGTCAGCATTCAATCAAAATAGAAATTAAATTTTGATTCTAGACATTTTTTAAAGATAACTGGTGTATCTGACTTTAATATACATATCGCCCTCCCCACCGAACAATATCGTAATGGCAATTTCTAAATTTTACAGGAAAAATCAAAAACTGTTTTTGAGTATTATCTCAGCAAGGGAGCATCGTAAGGTAACCATTTATGTGTCAAAACAAAGCTAATTTAATCACTTTGTATTTTCTTTCGGTTTTTTTTTGTAATAGTTTTCAAAATAAAGTTATGGTCGAAAATAATATTACCGAAATTGCAGCTCAAAAGTATATTGTGTAATGCATCATTGCCATATTGTTCACGTGTAAATCCAACAATTTTAGTCAGTATTAGTACATTACAGTAATATTCGATAAAATGTGCTGTTAAAAATGTTAACTGTAATATGATATTACAAAATTATTTGCGTGAAATCAAAGTGATAATTTAAAAACTTTATAAAGTTTATCTATATGATACCGTTAACAGCACTATACGAATTTTCTCAATTATCTATCATGTGTTGTAAGAAATCATTACCAAATGGCGTAAATAAAAATAAAACCCTAAAAGAATTGTTTTACACCTTACATGAAACACAATTATGTATTTCTTCCACGAAAAATATGGTAATAGTCACTTATCGAAAAAATTAACTATTACATAATCAGTATTAACTTGTTTTGGTATTATTCGTGTAAAAGGATATGTTAGATTTTAAACGAGTAATATTGTTATGTTCATCACGGGGTCATTGAAATTAGTGTACTTTTCTAAATATCCATATAAAAAGTACATTTTTTTTTATAAGGTGTAATTAGTGTTCTAAATACCGAATATGCAATAAAACGTAAACTATCGTAATAGCACATTATCATATTATTCGCTGGGGAGGGCGATATAACATACATAAAACGTACACAATACCTACCCAGATTCAGAACAAGTATTTATAGAAAACACAAAATGCTATTTCATTGGGGGTCTAACTCACAAAATTCAGTAGTTGCTTGTCTGGTCGGTTTAGCAGTTAGCCTATGCCACTGCTGGCCATGAGTCTCGGATTCGAATTCCGGGTGAGGCTGTAGTTGGGTTATTCTATCAACTATTTCTGAACAGCTTCTCTCAGGTAAAACCACTGAACAAGTAGCCGAAATCAAATAATCTTGGTAACAATAAAGGCTAGGAAGACATAATCAAAGTAAATAAAAGTATCAAAGTAAAGTATATTTTGAAACAATAAATAATTTGCTCTCTTACAGGTGGTGATCTGCGGTGCGGTGCCATCGATGGTCCGGTCGGTTCGCCTCTACAGCCAGTGCTCCCATATGTACGTCAACGTGTTCCCAAACGGTACCATCATGGCTCGCTCCGATGGAAACGATCAACGTGAGTATCTCCTATGATTACTAAATACCATCCATACTAATGATAACAAAAACAAAACTACTGAACCCCTTTGAATCAAATTTGGTACATAGATAGTATATAGCCGGAGAAATACATGGGTTACTTTTTACCGTGAAAATCAACATTCACGTGGGTGGAGCCGCTTGTGAAAGCTAGTTTAATAATGTATTAGTATACGAAGTGTTACCACCCCATGACTGTTGTGAGACTCAACTAAGAGGTAAGATAACTAAGAGAGATATTACGTAATACAACAGTACAGCAATGAAAAGGAAAACTAAAAACAAACTCTAATTAACCCGTTTGGCTAGCACTATATAGTAGGTTAAAACCTCAAATTTTAAGAGAAAGGCCTATGCCCAGCAACAGACTGTTAAAGTCTGATAACATATGATGCTGAAGATTTTCGTGAAGTGTTCTCTTGACATCCTCTGTTGACATTTTCATACCATTGACCTAAATATTTTTTATCAATCATTTGGATTGGAGATAGATGATATTGTCAATTTTGATTTATAGTTTAAAATCTGTTTTTACAACGGTGTTTAAGTTTAGTGTCCGACACCGACACACTTACAATTTAACAAGAATATTTCGATGCAGAAACACTGTAAATAATAAAACACATAGTCTATACACTATGTGTGTCAAAATAAAATGAAGCATTGATAAAGTAATGACTGATTAAAATTATCAATTAACCCTAATTTCACTGACTTGAGGCATTACATGTGGCATGAGTCAAGACTACACAATTTCCTTGAATAAGTAACACGGTTATTACAGGCCGGCAAGGGCTTGATTTGACTGTTTGAAAACCGCTACGCATAAAAAATATCAAACAAATTTTCAAACAAAGACTTTATCATGTACCTAACAATAATTAGGATAATTTCTAAAAAATTGGTACTAATTGTTCGTACAATTAAAAACGTTTAAATGGTTTTTAATTGTACGGCTCCCTATAAGAAGCCGGGGATCAAACAAAGTAGAGTATAATTTTCAGAGACCTATTTTCAGCAGTAAACTGCTATAGACTGATGATGATAATTAAATAGTTATTCTTTCAGCGTCAGTTCTAAATTAGTGTTACATCTAATTTTCGTTTGGATTTAGTTTTTGTTGTTTGGAATTAGGAAGAACTTTTACCACAAACTTTTGAATATTATTATATCTAAAGTCTGCTTTCCTTAACATTACACTTGCCTCTAGATATCTTAGTATTTTAAACTTCTATGATACTTTAAGCGTTATCCCGTAGGAGTTCCATCAAAAGCAATCACATACAAGCGAACAGTTGAACATTTTGCGAACACAGTAGAAACTTTAAGTAATCGCTCAGGGGCTAGACGTGAGAAACTATAGGAATATGTCAATACTTGAAGGGTCAACGGCCAGTCGCGGCAACAGGTACACTCTACCGTGCTATATAGTAACGGGTACGCATTGCTGCACCAACATTACGACTGTGAAATGTTTAGCATTTCGCTTATTTGTATTTTTATACTGTATTCTCATGATAATTTTGTATACAAAAAGCTTTCATTAACAAAAAAACGTAACAATCTTAATTATTGGGGGTGGGTGTGACAAACACGATATATATTTGACTATGTTGGGTACCGATAAATATTCAGCCATTGCTCGCGGCGCCGTCCACGTGTATATCGGTTATTGCGATAATGAGCAGACTATGTCCTTCCTCAAAATTCAAAGTATCCCAATGCCAATTTCATTAAAATTGGAGCAGAGGTAGATACGTGAAGCTTAACAGACATACATCTATATGTATTAATGTATATATGTATGTATATGTATATGTACAAATTTGAAAGTATGTATCTATTTACATACTTTCAAATTTATAATATTAGTACTATGAATTGTGCGCTAACATTACGCGCAATGTACACGCAGACCAATTTATGCATTTTAAGCTCGCTCCCATGTCTGAATATCTTCTTTTTATTTTAATTAATTCACCTCTTTTCTTTCGTTTAGAATAGGATTAATAGCTATATTTGGATCTATCATTATTTACCAGCCAGCCAGCTAACAAAAACTTTAGCAAAACTACATTAACACGGGCAATAAATCGAATGCTTTTTTATTTGAACAAGACTTTGCTTTTAAAACGGCTCGCTAAAGTGAAGGGTTTACTATTTTTCTACTATTTGACGAAAGCACATGTCGAAATTGTGATACTAATTTTTACTTGCGAATTACTTAACGTTTGTTTAAAATACGCAACTTTGGCTTGTTTAAGGCTTTCACCTCTCCTTCGCACATCTGCGAATATTAGAATTATTGTCAGATGTTTTCACAAATGTACGGCTTGTGATTTTTGTGTACATTTCGTAATGTGATCATATCACTTTCTTACAACTATTATTTAACACTAGTTGTGTCCTGCGGTGTTGCCGGTAGTTTTTGTTGCAAAACGCAATGAGCGAAGTTACTCTAAAAAATATAGCTTGTTACTCCTTATGCCATTAGCTTTCTGCCCTTGAAATAAAAAGGATATTGTGATCCTTGTTTTTCTCTTTTCAGTTCCTTACTTTTCAACAGTCGGATTTGTTTTTAAAGTTATTATTCTATTTTATGTAAATAATTTCACATGAATTTAGTAAAATTTGTTTATCTGTTATTTTATTTATTTGTAAAGATAAAAGTGGATTATCTGACCCATCTTCTGATGAAAGGGTATGAAATGATTTGCTTGCTAGTGATGAACTAAAATGGTATTATCATTTCATACCCGTATCTCTCCTCATCTGGGAGTTATTAAGCGCTGACAGATCTTTGGAAGAAATCACAGAAAGGAATTTGTTGATTGCAAAACATGCAGGTACATTGTATTGCAGACTTTTATCTACATTGAAAATTTATCTTGTAATGAAATTTGTGCTCGAAGCGTAGAGAATAAAGTTGAAATTCGGCTTTTTTATTCTGTTTTATGCAAAACGCGCCATCTTACTATTGTGAAGTTCATATTACACGCTCATACTAGTGACCCAATATGGGCTTCCTATCGTATCAGCATTTTGACACTTCGTTTGATTATGAAGACGTTTAGTTTACAACTTGTTTACGATTATTGCACAAACTACATACAGTTAATTACAATCTTTAAACTCTAATGTGTATAATTAACATACTAAAGTAAAATAATGTTCAATATTAAAATTTTTACATAACATCAATAAACAATATCAAGCGGAAACCTATTAATTTAATTCGAACAATAATCGTGTGAGAATAAACATTTATTTGTTGCCAGAATAAAAAAATAATCACTTGACCTGTGTTAGCATACGCGTTAGTTGTGAAGCAATAAAAGAAACTACACAGCCAATATTAAATTTAACGATTTAATATTGCATCGCCATTATAACTAGATCTATGTTTTATCAGAAGTTCTAATACGAGTACGGTTCATTTTTCTTTGGCCGGTTGTACTTGCCAGACACATTGCGCCGCCTACCACCGAATAGCGCGTGAAATATGTGACGCTTTTTAATTAAAATTAGATTTGAAGGCACTGATAACAAAATTTAATTATTCCCATCGTGTTAGAAAAAGCGGCTGGTTGAAACTAACGGCAATAGTGCGAGTGCCTCAGGCTTTTGAGATATATTTTTCAAAACTGAAACTCGGTTAAGTATTTATAGTGTTATGTCACCAATAAACCGTGTAGTTTACAATAAATATATTTTTTATCATTAAGCATTAATTACTCAAAAGTTTCAATTTAATTGCTATTCATATAAACTTGCGTATAGATTGACAACCGCGCCTCTCCTTTATATTTATCTTTTCTAGAAACAATAGAATTAATGAAGTCAACCTTTGACGAAAAATTCATCGGAAACCGCATTTCAAAAGATTAGTAACGTGTGGTAGTTAATTTTTTGTGGCAATTTATCGAAAAATTGTTTGGCGGAACGAAAATTACATGAAATCAATCGACGTAGGCGGTACGGCGCCTACCTAAATTAAGTTGTTACCTTTAAAACATAATAATAAAGCTTCATAAGGCCCTCCGTTTGGAAAAAAAATCTACCACACGCACGACTCTCAAATAAATGAGGTATAATCTAATAGGGAATTAATAACATAATTTGCGAACACAGTTTCGAAATAACAGACATTCAAACGTTTGGATATTGTTTTTTCATTTTAATCAATTCATTTTTTATTCTGACAACGTAGGTAGCCCTTTGAGGAAAATAACATTTTTTAGCTGTGGCAATTATAAACGATTAGTTTGTTATAGTTAGCCAAGAAACCTGGGTGATAAGTTTGATGTTTTGTTAACATGCGGTTAAGTGGCGTGACTTGCAGTCATGGGTATTCTGTATTTTTGAGAAAGGTAAAAAAACGATGTTCCTGTATTGCACTTACGTTTTATTGACATTTTTGAGCTTTCATTAAATATAAAAAAAATAATAAAAAATAATAATTTTAAGGTAAAAGCGTGGGGCGACGTTATTGTAATATTTTGTCATCGGTCCTCGATAAATCTACGTTTGTGTAGTGTAGTGGGTCAAAATCGCACCCAAAGATTCCATTACATACATACAACCCAAGCTAATAAAAGCGTGGTAAAAAAAACTGATAACTTAAAACCTCAAGTAAAGTTCAAAATCCAAAGATCAATTAAGAATAATTTATCAAGAAATAAACTAAACTGTTAAATTCCATTAGAAGTACATATTATGACACTAGTAATCTATATGTAAACAAGCGGACATCGTATTGTGCAAAAAATTATCACTATCACGTATTTCAATTTATTGCGTTGATTGGAATTTCATAAAACTGTAACAGCAGACGTGCGGTTTATCTACTGTTATTGTTCACGTGTTCAACAATACTGCTAACAGGGTGGTCCCGAATGTTTGTACTTGATGTCGCAAATAAAAAAGGGTATTTAGTAAACACAAGTACTTTGTAGTTATGTTATTGTAAAGGGAGTATTTTTCGACCATACTTCGGTTCTTGAAATTGCTAATGTAAATATGTGTTGCTAAACGGATTATTACTTACGAAATACGTGTTGTAGGTAAGTGACAAATTTCAATGAAATGTGTATTTTTCGTTAAGTATTCGAACTTAGTAAAGACGTTCGTTTTCAGACGGGATAAACTGATAAGGTGCATTTGTATTAAGAAAACAGATTTAGGTTAGGGTAAACGAAACTGTAGATTTTGAATCACAAACGAGTCACAAACCCATAAGTTTGTATAGTCCACACTTAAACAGGGACATTACCTAAAATTGTGTAAAACAACTGAAGAACTAAACATAGGTATTTGAAGAAATTTGTATCTGATGTTGATCTTATTTTTAACCGGCTACGTCAAAATGGAAATTTTGTTGAGTGGAGAGTTTTGGAAGTGTATGTAGATGTACCTTTATTTCTTTGGCACGATTTGTAGCCTAGATAGCAAGACGGATTTTGTAGTTGGAAGTGTAATTAGATTCGTATTAATTCTGAGAGTGACACTGAGTATTTGAAATGAAATCGTGTATCGTGAATTTTAAGCATATATTTTCACTCATTCGTGTTTTTATGTATATGCGATATTGCGAATGCACACAATGCAGAATAGTGAGCTACGTTATAATCTTCTTTATGGACCTAGTCAGAAATAAATAGGTTATTTTTCATACTCCAAAGCAATCTGCTGCGTCTTAATTGTGACTTAATATTTTCCAGCGATATAAGGTGATAACGTGTTAGTAGAATTGTAGGTCATCAGTAGTTAACTTACTCGTATATTGATTGTTAGAAAAAATCAACGTCACAGATACAAACGATTTATCGTATTTATGAGACTTAGTCTATGTTAACGTTTATCGTTATCGCTATTATGTTTGACCTGATTTTGATCGTCAAGACAATCATTATTCAACTATATCATGTGATAATATGTTACGTTACAATCGGTCTTATTCCCATAGTCATAAAAGTGTATTTTGTTTACAGACTTAATGCACCGCGAGAATTATCTGAATATTATTGACATATGTAGATTTCGGTAACGTTTCAGACATTACCTAGTCCATTTAGATATGTCCTGAGTCTCTAACGTTCGTTAAACGGTGCTAAGTGCATTTACAAAATTTCATTGCGAATTTTTTTATCTTCAAAGCGTTTACAAAAATTTGTACAAACAAAGATATGGCAATACACGCGTGAATCACGAGTTTTAACAAAACCTCGATAATTTTATAAATTGCCACATTATATTACGAATTTAAACCTTACTCTTTCTTCAGTTTACGTGTTATTTTAATAGAATGTGACAAATAGCTATGTATAGTGATTAGCATAGGGGGCGTTTTATATTTGTTTTATCACAGTTTTTAATAAATTGTTCACATTATATATTCTAATACTTTTGTACTTTTGCAAACCTGATAGTGCATATATACATTTACTAATATGCCTCATTGTCTTTACGGGTTTGAAGAGACGACAGAACGAATAGGGTTTTGTTTTCTATACTACAAACCTGATTTACAGCTGTTCCGATTTATTAAACATTTTATATTGATTATAATTTGGGCTTTGAGCTCTCTTTCAGTACACTTTAATTGGACTTGTATATTCGTTGATCTTATCAACCATAACCGTTTTCATACCTCATTACTCTTCACCCTATCAGTAAAAACACCGAAAAAAAAAGAAAAATATAAAATATATGGCTTTTTATTTGCTAGTATGAAGATAAACTTGGACAGTCCCAAGATCCGAAAATGAAACATCACACTCTATTGTTAGGCATCCAATATCGTAAGTATATCGGGCGTCTCTAGTATTAGTGTCATTGCCACATAGTATTTGTGGTCACATAATCTAGTCTGACTAGACGGTAACATGATAGTGGTATCAGAGTTAATGTCATGTGTTGACTGGCTTACAAGGAGATTGGATTCAACTTAACCCATAGGACACACCTGGTATGTGTTTAAGAAACGAATACAACATTTCAAGTAAAGCAAGTGGCCGCCGACACGATGAACAGATTGAGGACTTGGGGTATTGTTTGTTCTACGATTAAGAACGGTCGTTGTAATTTTATACTTTATTATGTTTTTTTATTATTATTTAAATGAGCTAAAATAGCGCTTCAATAAATTTTCTATTACAAATAGTGGGCGTAGTGAGGGTTTAATGCGAGTTTAATGTATGAATACGCTTAATTGACATGATACAATGGTATTCTTTTCGTATTACACCTATATATATGTAAATGAATCCCTATTTTCCTTGGTCACACCATCACATGTGAACGGCTGGACCAATTTCGATAATTCTTTTTCTATAACATTCCTTGAAGTACGAGGATGGTTGTTAGGAAAAAAAAAAAAAAAGTTTTATTGGAGTGGTTCCGAGAATACAAAATAATTGAGTGACGCTGAATCGATTGTTAGGCGGTACGAAGGTCGTGGGTTCAGCTGAATCCGCGAACTTCGTACCGCCTAGCTACTACTAGCTAGCTAGCTTAGAATAAAATAGTAGAGCTTGTACTATGAAAGCTAAGTTGACTGATAATATACTTATTTTTTTTAAAATACATACACGTAATGCATAAAAACATTTAAACTCCGAAGCAAACCATAAAACGAAAAAAAACCTTTTTATTGAAACATACCTACCTATTTGTCACAAAAGATAAAGTATTTTGCGTATGCTCATAAAAAATATCATTGTCAGATGTTTTCATTCCTATTGAAAATAACGTGTGATATATAATTATTCATTTGATGCTACCCACGTTATCACGCAAAACAAATAAATTAAAATACTATACAAACACTATGAAAACGATTATAATTATTTTAGGAAGTTATTATTTATCAAATCTAATTCTAGCAGTTATTAGTTTAGATTATATAAGAATAATAATATTTCCTAGAAATAGGTAAATGTAAAAATAATAAGCGATTTACATATTTTCTTTGGTTCTTATATTTTAAAAAACTAGCTGTATATTGAAATTCAATTAAAAACTGTATGATCTCTCTTCAGCCATCTAGTAGTAGTATCTAGTATTTTCTTCCTAGCCTAGTTCCCAATATTATTTGGGGTCGGCTACTAGTTCAACCGGTTTTACCTAAATATTAGTTTTTCAACGGAGCGACTGGCATCGGACCTTCGCAACCCTAAGGGAGAACTGAAATTCGGAGGTTGAACTATTTGTCATGTCATTTGAGGGCACTGACTTCCCAATAACGATTGCCATAGATGTTCATGACAACCGGGACCGACGGCTTTACGTGCTCTCCGAGATACGGGCGTGAATCACCGCCAAACTTCCAAACTCCGGACTACTATTAGGAATTCCTAAGAAAAACTCAGAAACACTTTTTGACCCGGGAAATGAACCCGAGACCTCTTTGATCAGCAGTCGCATCCACTAGACCAACGAGGCAGTCAACAGTCACATTTATATTAGTAATTTGTTTACATATTTTGTATTTGAGCGAAGGATAAGAAATTTGGATTACCTAACTCTGGTAAAAATCTATTTACTTATTAATAGGTTTATTATATGGTATACACAATACATAACAAAGGTAAAAGCTAGCTAGTCAAAAAATGAGGTTCATATTAACTGTTTGGATTATATGTTGCATAACATGCTTGTATTGGTCGCGATTGATAGGCTTTGGTGCAATTTTCAGAAGGGACTATAAATTGGGTGCGATTCAGTGTTTATGTCTGTAAAACAAGTAGAAAGAAGTCTATTGATTCTCTAATAATGATAATATCCAAGGCCACACAGCGCCACGTAGTTTCAAACTTAGTGTAACTTTAAATATTGATTCTAGACCATGAACAAGCTTGTTGGATGTTTTTTGTACAAGTACTTGTACACACATATTTGCATTGGACGTTAATTTAACTCGCAACCCCTGCGGATGAAGTCAAATTTTTAACTACTGTGCCACAAAAGTCGTCCTATAATTAAATAGTAGGAAGAAATTGCTGAGCAGAAAGGAAAGGACCCCATAATATGTTATTTCTACAATATATTCTATGATTGACAGTGCCTGTGAAAACCCGGGTGTACAAATAAAGTATTATCTATGTATCCACAAAGTTCTGTAATAGATTTGGCTATAATTATTAGAACCACACCACTAGAAACTAAATGAGAAATACGCGTAAGTTCCACAATAAAACAGTCGTCACATATCTTAATATGAAGCGGTCTGAGATTAAGATAGAGGCTGACTAAAGGATTTCAATAGTACACGTAAATCCCTGTTTACAGTGCCGCTGTATCCTGTCGCCGGGAAGGTTTTGGTGGGTTTCCATTGCTTAACGTTTCCATTCACTTCTTCTTGTGACGTTACTATTACCTTGCCGTTTCAAAATGTAAACATAATAAATTAAAATTTCTTTAAAAGACTACTTTTTTTAACAATTTATTTTTGCTAATACCAAGTGCAATATATAAATTTGATAATATATACATACATTAGGATATATCTTGAATATTAATACGTCATGCCAAAACTGCTGTTGTAATTAATTGTAGCTATTAGCTGATGCACGCAGCTCCGTTCCTGTCCTGGGGGTTTGAGAAATAGATGTTGGCCGATTCTCAGACCTACCTGATATGCACACAAAATTTCATACATATCGGTCCAGACGTTTCGGAGGAGTTTAGTAACAAACATCGTGACACGAGAATGTAATTTATCAAATAAGAAATCGAAGTATACAAAGCTAAGCTTTTAATCAAGTTATTATTATGATAAGTAACATTTAATGCACACTAAGATTCAACAACACACGTACGGTTTCTGCAGACATAGGCAGACTTTTCCCGTATGCCGTATCGTGTATGGCCAGTTTATTACGACACGTTAATGAAAACGCGTTCCTAGTTACCGAGGAAGCGTTCAGGAATTTAACACGAGATTCCCGACAAATACTTACCTACCGCAGCGGCAATATCCTGCTGGATTTGGTCAGATTATGAGCATTATCCCCACAGTGAGTACGCGTCACGCAAGTTTATGCTAGCATTGTAGGGATTAAACTCGTTTATCTGTTAGATAGTTGTGTTAACAAGGATTTCGCTTTGTCAACAAGGGTAATTGGTGTGTTGGAATTTGGATGGTTTAATTAAAATGAGACAGGCGCCGTAGTGTAAATATTGAATTGTAAAGTTACTGTTTTGTTTTAAATTAGTTAAGTAAAATTGGGTCTTTATTTCCCAGGCGCTTAGATTAGAGCTTGATTTTTTTTAAAGTTGAAATAATAAAATGTGACACAAACATGATTAAGTAATGATTTTAATTGAATATCAGATTTTCACATAGAAACTGGCATCGGATCTCCGCAACCCTGAAGGAAGACCACCTGAATTCGAGGGTTCAACTAGTTCTCAGTTTATTTCAGGGGACCGACTTCCCAATAATGATTGTCATAGATGATCATTACAACCGGGATCGACAAATACCACAAATATACCGACTAAACTCAACTAGATATGTAATCGTCACCAGATTTAGCACAATATCGGTTTAGGAAAATTTAAACGCAAATTCGTAATATAACATGATAAGCACTTTATATATTTGTATAATCTATTTACTAATTTGAGCTAAAGAACATATCTAAAAAAATAATTTTGCTAGTAAAGTTTAAAATATTGTAATTAGGTTAAGGTACAGGTAACAGTACAGTATCATCATCAACAACCCATAACGTCCCATTGCTGGGCCGGGTCTTCTCTCAGGTAAGGGTTAAGACCATAAGCCTCCACGCTGGCCGAGTGCGGGTTGGTTACTGGCAAGACATGGTTGTAGTTACAGTTTCTGTATACATTGGTATATTTTAGTTAATTAACAATAATACTCATTAGGGTTTCGACCTCTACATAATTATAGACAGATACATACATATACCCATTACCGTTTGCTATCGAAGAAATCTCCGAAGTACTATCATAATGATGTAGAATACATTCAGTTATTCGGAGAATCAAACATTTATCTACAGACCTAACAAAAACAAGAGACTGTGGAATCTAAATAAATTATCTATATAGAACATCGGTGTTTGTTACAAACGTAAACAATCAAATATATCAAAAGTTAGTTAGTCGAAACATCGCGTAAACATGGACGTCAAATATTGCGTCAACTAGTTACAAATCCTATGATTACAATTACAATGTTCAAGGTTTCGTTACAATGTCACATACTATCAGATTGTATCAAATTACTAGACACACTGGCTACAATTTACGCAGTTGATACATAATTTAATTATGTTTTCATAAATTAAGGTTTTTTTATAAATCATCACTTATGCCGAGGGTAAAAACTTATAGTAAATACTATCGATATACTTGATGATTGAGAAGTATGGTCCACAGTAATCTTCCTTAACAGATTCTTCAGATCAATTCTTAGGTGATATTTTGCTTCTGCTTGTCTTAGTTTTTTAAGGTTCACCTACTAATGAGGTTTTTTTAAAAAAAACACATAAGTCAGTGCCCTCAAATATACTAACAACTAGTTCAACCCTCGAATTTCAGTTCTCCCTTAGGGTTGCGGAGGTCCGATGCCAGTCGCTCCGTGGAAAAACTGAAATTCAGGTAAAACCGGTTGAACTAGTAGCCGACCCCAAATAAACATGGGAACAAAGGCTAAGAAGATGATTGGGAATTCAGTGCCCTCAAATATACTGATACATAGTTCAACAATCGAATTTCAGTTCTCCCTCAGGGTTACGGAGGCCCGATGCCAGTCGCTCCGTGGAAAAACAGATATTCAGGTAAAACTGGTTGAACTAGTAGCCGACCCAAATAATTTTGAGTATAAAGGCTAGGATTAAAAAAAAAATGATGATGATTAAAAAAATTAATACATACATGTAACGGGACAGATGTTAAATTGAGTAGGTCAATTTTAGAACAAGTTCATCTAAATTTTAGTACACCGCAACGCTATCTAAAGCCATAAGATACCTGCATATTTATTTTTGTAAGTACAAACCTATATATTTTACGTAGAACGATTAAACAACATTTTTTATTTTGCGTGTATGTGTGTGTGGGTTATAAACAATGATAGCACGTACTGCCACCTAGTTTACAGTATTTATTTTATATATAGTGTTCATAGGTACGAAAATAAAAAATATTGAAGACATAGCAACATTTAGATAACAATAATCATAACAGTAGGTGACAATATATGAGATGTTACTCTAGTGAATTCAGGTAACAAGAACAGAGATTATATTGATAACGTGTTATCGGACCTGATAGCCAGTCATCGACCCTATACAGCTATTACTTTTACGGCCAAATACATGTGGGGATAAATATATCAGTTCATTTATTACTTTCTAGATTTTTTTCTATTGTATTTAAACAAATAAACGAGTGACATTTCTGCTTACAATGTTAGATTTGTTTACTAAACATGTTTTCATTGATTTGGATCGAAACTGTTGTCAAAGAACTAAATGATAATGTGAAATATTAAATCTAATCTAACTTTCATTTGTTTAGGGTGATACTTAGGATATTTTTAAGGATATTATGAAATATGTGATCATAAATAACCAGTGACGGTTTCAATAAACAATATTAGATTTTCGATAAAACATTTTTAATGTGAGTAAACCATACTTTTTGAAGTGAAACTTCTTTAGAATCGTAGTGATTTCAAACCGGATGCAACGAGAAACGACACGTAAGAGACACAAATATGAAATTGGTGAGTCAGAGCGAGAGAGCAAATGTCAGAGTGTACAACCAATCGGAAATGACGTCATGTAAATTCATGAGAGAGATTGCATTACCAATTGAGATGTTGGTAAAAAATACCAGATGTAAAATTAAACAATATTTTATTTATGTGTATCTATTTTTTTACACTTTATACAAAGTGTAAAAAAATTACACTATAATTTTGACCTTTGAAACAGAGATAAAAGTCGCGGCAAAGATGGCGTCCAGCTGTCAAATTTAAATGATTAATAGTGTAAATAAAGAAAAATGTATTTTATTAAAAAAAAAGGGTCGTTAAAAATATTCATCTGATTCTTTTGTCGATTTGCCGAAGTTTCACTTCTATCGTGTGTGAATCGCGCACACACCTTTTTTTTGTTCTGTTCTCAAATACCTAAGTGATTTTCATGGCCGTTTTGACCGACGTCACCTTACTTTAAGGGGCCACTTAGTGATGTTTTCGTTTTCACCAACCTTTATGTAACAACTAAGTGCTTGGATGTCTCTTAAAATTTAGGGACTACCTACGTTAGGTGGTTCTAGTAAGCAGACAGTTTAAGTATAGTTAACGAGAAAGTGCTCCAACACGGAAAAGCTTGATTCTCTTGCAAATATTGTCCAAGCCTTACATTCCCTCACCAACACTTATGCGGTTATTCTATCTCAGAGCCATTTTCTCACACTAAATCTCCAAAACTGTTCAAGTACGTGCCATTTCTCTGGGAAAACTACTATGTATCAAGAAGAAGCTTTAGTGAAATTACAAGCCAGTCGGCACTTCAAAGTGTGTTTACTTTAGCGACCCAAGATTATGTTGTCTTTACAAAATTAGCCTATTATGGAGGTTGGGCAATGTTTACACGGCTCGTTACGTTCGAAAGAAAGTCCCTTTGCCCTTAAGTCGGCCATAGAGACCATGGAAAAGGCATCTATTAAGACAGACACACAATAATTTTTTCGCGCAAATGTTGAACAAGATAAACAAACAATATTTGATGTGTTATGATGATATTAACCTGGAAAATGTATTATTTCGTAAAGAATTACACGGAACTAAAATCTATCTATTTGGAATTGCAGCATTTTTGATACTAAATACTTATTATGTGGATAAAACGAGGCATAGTTCATATTCTAATAAGAAATGCATAATAAGCGAAAATTAACAATTTAAAAGAACAAAAGTTTGTTAACACACAATTTTCCTCAAGAATGAATACTTAGAACATGAATACAAGAATACATATGTATTAGTGTATTGACGTAATTATTACGATACAATGCTTTTGATAAACTTATACTTTGCTAAGACAATATACGTCATAGAATATTAGTTGTTGCTATTTATTGATGTTGTATAAGATTATGTCATTAAATATGTAAGTTGTTATTTTGAATTACTTTCATTCCACACTTCTATCCTCAATTTTCATCATGACTTTCCACTTCTATGGTAGTGTTCCCATTACCGAAGAAGTCTTTAACTTGAGTATTAAATAATAAAATTAATCAATTATTAATTATTAAATATTGAATATTAAAATTTAAATATAAACTTAAATAGTAAATTTATATGTAAAGTTATATATGGAAAAACAGATTTTATGACAGACGACAGGGATAAAGAAACGATTCTCCAACCACACTAGTTGATCATACCGTTAGTACTACTGCCAGACGGAGTTCCTATGTATTTATCGTATTTATAATAATGTCTTCATATTGTACATGTACGTGAGAGTCACCACATAATACCGAAAATACTGTATTATATTAAATCATTAAATGCATTTTGTATATTTATTCTAATGCAAGAAATCCCATTTAATGGTTTAAACGTTATTTATAACTACCGCATATTATAGAAGATTGCATCTTGAATATATACATCGTTCAATATTTCTTTTTAAAGCACTTTCATTCAGTCGCACCGAAATTATAATAAATTTATGTTTAAAGTATTTTTATTTCTTTTAATGTTAATTGAAATGACACGGACTGTGTCACAGGGGGCCATGTCTGGATACATAGTTTTATTTTTATTAATTCTTTTTATACGAGTCCCATCGAGTTTGGACATCGAATTCCATACTCGAACTTTTCTCTTTTACGTGTTATCTATCCACAATTAAGATTGGTTTACATGTCGCCGCCTTTGATGACCTAAATAGAAGTTTTTTACGTTTAGAAAGAACACATTATTTTGGTAACTTTAAATATATTATTAACTTGATGCTTGACTTTAGTTATCGCTACGGTTAATAAACAGAAGATTAATTGTTTTATCAACTATTCAATTTAAACAAAATGTGTGGTCAAAATATTCAAAACAATTCTGAGGTCATAATGTCACAAGAGATAAATTATTTATCACTAAATTATTGTTGCTAGATGTTATTTAAGTATAATAAAAAAACTTGAGTATTAAAAGCATTTAGCCAATAAAGAATATGCATATTAATTATATCATGTATGAGAGAAGCATCGTTCTATAGATGTTTAACGCTTAAATATTGTACAGCATCCGAAGCAGAAATTCGAGTACACTTGAGAAATACAAGAATGACAGTATCTAATACAATTAAACACAAATATTAACAAAACAGTATTTTCATATTTTCACAACATTTTATTGAAGCCTGACTGAAATTCCAACAACAAACGTTATGGGAACATTAAACGCACGGGTTTTAGAAATACCAACGTTGTGGCATGTAAGCCTCCACCCTTCTGTCATGTATTGAATGTCTAGCGATAGATTAATATTTATCGACATTTTATTTTTATACTTTATTAGTGTTCAAATATCATTAACGATTAGTTTGTTGCACCTGACACTGTTCGAGTGATTCTTGTACAGAATAAATTCAATTTATAACGTGTCCATAGCCCGCGGCGTTGATAGAAATTTGAAAATATACACCCAGGGTGAGGTAATTAACATAATAGGGAGTTACATCGAGAATTCCTTGAATACTTACAATTCATTAATTTGACTTCTTATGAGTTAATTAATTCGGGAAGTAGAAAGTTTGATTTATGAATTAACAATGCTGTTTATTGTAAGAACATTAGTATAACAACTTATTAAGAATTGTCATCGTATTTCATTTATAAGAATTTGTAGCTTATCCCTTCGTGCTTTTAAGCTAAGTTTCTTAAGAAAATGAATGTGTTTTGTCAAAGATTTTTGAGTATTTAGTTTTATTAATTTTCTGTGTTTTTAATAATTTGGAAACACCATGATCCCAAATTAAATAAAATTAAAAAGACGTCGAATTTTTATGCCAAATAAATATTTTAGTAAATATAAAAAGTTCTATGTATTTCTAAAAAGTTACTCTTACCAGATCAGTATAAAAAGACGAATGAGATATATTAGGTTTCTCACCCGATTTCACTATTTATAGTTGTCATAGTTTAATAAAAAATCAAATTGATTAAAAATTAATAACTTTAAATGAAATCGCTTATTATTTTTAATGAAATGGATTATTTATTGAATAAGTTTTAACCTCTCATCGGACGAAAGAACAGTTATTACAAAGTATATATGTAATTGTTTTTTTTTTGTTACAGCGAATCTCACCATCAGCACGCGCGGCGTCAGTTTAGAACTGCTCATTCACTCTCCTGTGCAGGACATGTACCTCTGCTTCAATCGCTCGCGGTTGGTCGGCAGGCGACTGGTGAGTATTCTCTCTTATTTTGTCTTTAAACATTTAAGAAATGAAAAATTGCTTAATTAAACTAATATGAAATCATTTATTGTACACAGACACGCTACCAAGCAGAGAGACAGTCCAACTGCCTCTTCAAAGAAGAGTTTGTGGACGGCTACAACAGATACCATTTGGTGAAGAACGAAGACCGCTACATAGGGTTCAACCGGCGAGGCGTCCAACTTCGACGCGGCAAGAGTCGTCTCTCGGAACGGCTGCACAAATGTTTCTCGTTCATGAAGGAGGCTCACGACTTCGATATAAACAGGCACAACATAATGCGCGCCGGCGACTCGCCCAAGTGGCGTCCGCAGCGTAGGCTCCGGCCGTCCCAGAACTCCATTAAGCCGCCGTGTCATGGCGTGCGCCATCACCACGGCCGGCATCAGAGGCGGAGGAATTGTGACGGCACGTAGACGATGCATCTTCCTCACGTTAGCAGCTAATTTACGCTTCAACGCTTCTCGCGTTCCGTTGCCAGCTGTCAATGGACATTGTGAGTGGACAGAGTATTAGTCAACTATCGCAGTATTATTACAGTGACGTGGACTGGATAGCGTTAGGTTAGCTCGGCCGCGGTGGCCGCGGCGTTTCAAACGTCGTATGAATGGTAGCTGAAGCGAGAGAGCAAACATTTGAATGGGGAAAAAACGCCGAGCCGGGACGACGTCCGGAGCTGTGAAATTCCTTAAGGTCGTGTAACATTGTGGCACTCGTTTGCTCATGTACCAAAGGCCGGACTCGTGCTCTAAAAGGAAAAAAGTTTTTCTGTGGAAAGAGCAAATAGTAGTCTCGCCAGTCACGAGTGTTCCGACAGACCACCGCTGAACTGTGGTGCTGGGAGCGTCGACACCCGGGCCGCTCGCACTCCGTGGCAAGCACTCCTTTGTTAACGTATGAGTTCTCGTAGCCCTCGATTGCTTCGGCTGGCTCACCATAAGTGTAGCAAAAACGCCTTTACGTCAATTCTCAGTGTGTATTATTTAAAACGCTTAACTATTAAGTACGGATCGTGTTATCTGCTTGTAAATATAATAAAAAATAATTGTGTTTACTTATTTATCAAACAAAAGTTAATCAAACAATTTGTAAACGTAGATGTTAGATGTAAAGTTGTATTAAAATATTTTGTATTTAATAATGGGTATTTAATCTATCCGACCAACCGCTCTCTTGTGATTAGCCACAGTCGCTATGACCTAGTTTTCTTTACTAACTCCATGTACTGAAACTTTTTCCTTACTAATGTTCATTTGAATATAATTCTGGTCCATTTGTGAATTGTTTGTATGATTTCGAGCGCTTTGTATATATTATTTTAAGAGTTTGTATGAGAGTTATAGGTAATTGAATCTCTTTTGTCAGAATCCTGTTGATATTTGGCGATGCTTATGTTGATTTTCAAGTATAAAATTGCCATTATTGCATGGTGTTCGTTTGAACTCAAACAGAATATCGATGTTGGTCGATGATCCTCTGTTTTCCATATGTTCGTCACCTTACATACCTACATAAAGGACGTTTATAATCTTAATAATGTTTATAAGATCTGTGCCATAGTGTGGTGGCAGTGTATGACGATGTGTTCGCATTATATCTAGTATATTAATTTTGTCTGTAAACTTGGAAGTAGAAAAGTATTTTAACTTAAGAAAATATTACACAATTTGTTAAAACTTTGTTATCATTTTCATATGGACAATACGAGAAATATCAGTTTTTGAAAAATAATAATTAAAATAATTGTAGTAAAGTGAATATATGTAGCATTATACTTTTGTGCTCCTATCTTTAAATAAGTGCATTACAGTCTAGTGTACACCAAATGAAAATGATTCCAAATGTCAGCAACACTTTAGTAAATTAATATTTGTATTTCATACCCAGTGTATATCGAAATTTTAAATGTAATATAATAAATTTCTATCGGACAGTATAATACAGTCAAAAACCTATACAGCTACGTAACAAAGATTTCAACCGTCTTCAATGACCATTACACAAGTCAATAAATACAAATTATATATAATTATAAGCTAGTATACAAGTTTACAAGGTTTCCTGCGTATTATAATGTTCGATGTTCAATAAAAGTCTTGCGAATATTGTCACCAGTCGTATCGTACGTTGTTGCTTTACATTCCATCATTATTCCATAGAATAGAGACAAACTGAAAAAGACATTGAAACATTCCAAACAATGTAATAGTTAACAAAATATGCGCTTAACTACATAATAAAATTTGTTAATATTACTTGACATTGTGTATCATGTTACTGTGTCTTAATATAAGTATGCAGATGCTGAAAACGAAATATAATTGCTAAGAAAAATTACGAAATTAAATCATATTTAACTCGCAAACACTTGAGTTTTATTATTTTAGAACTTTTTAAACAGTTTTTAGCAACTTCAAATGGAGTGATAAAATCCCACACCCACAGAATTGGTGAATTTACTCTTTCCTTGATTTTGCTCGCGGTTTCGCCCTACACGGGCGTGGTTGGTTATAGCAGCCTATGTACTTCTTTAAGGTCCAATCTATCTCTATACCGGCATTCATCCAAATTGATTTAGCCATGAAAGCATAACAGACAGACAGTTACTTTTGAATTTATTATATTAGAGTAGTAAGTACAGTGGGTAAGAAATATTTTTTGTCGAAGTCTACCTATTTTATACACGTATTTGTTTCACTTTCACTTTGCTATCATTCAGTTTTGGAAAGTTTGAACTCTGAGTTTAAATACTCATTTAACCGTAAAAGTATAGAGTTCCATAGAGGAGTGAGAAAATTAAGATTATCTGTCTCAGTATCCTGACACTAATCTTCACGCTAACCGCCTATTTTGAAAAATAAAGTTTATATATTATGGATATAAAATACATGTTTTAAGATGAAGTACGTAATTTTCGTAAAAAAGGGTATTAATTTCGTGTTTTTTCAATAATTCTATCCACCTGTCAATATTGTAGGTTTTTTTTAGTAATTTTAAAGTTTAATGAGTTCAAACAAACAGACAGAAATAGACAAACGATGAACTTTTAAGTGTAATGATAAATATTAGTTTTTCTAACGAGTTGCCAAATAAAAGTTTAATGTTTAAAACCACTTCAGTTGTTTACGTTTTGTTTTAATTCCACTCGGCCAATTAGTTTTGCAAAGGTAAAAATTGTTTGAGTCAATCCATCTCAAGGATTATTTACTTAAAACGTCGGCGGGTGCGGTTACAAAAAAGCGATATTTCCAATAATCTTGCCGGAAGAGGGTGTTTGCGGGTGAAATGTAACATTAAGAACAAATAGGGTAAAGTGGGGCTAACTGGGCGTGATGCCGGCACTGCGTGTGCGCAGTCCAATTAGCACCTACCTACGTCAGGCACAGAGTAAGATAAGATACAGATAATACATCCAATTGTAATAAACTGTTTCTAAACATGGTGGTAAGTACTGCTGATGTAATAAAATATGTATATTTATAAGTAGGAGGAATCTACTAATATATATTCTATGTATTTCTAATATATATTTGTTAAGATCGTATCACTAAAATGATTAAATGCGAATAATTGAATCAAAACTACTGGGTATGTATGGGATAGCTAATCACACTCTTTTCTACTTATAAAATAGGTAGTAAATAATTCTATATCCTTCTCCGTGGTCCAATCTATCTCTGAACCGAAATTAATTCAATTCACCGTCTTAGCCGTGAAAGTGCTATTATGTTTTCTGTGGTAACAGACTGAGTTACTTTTAATAATATTACTATACTATACACACACACGGATACATACACACTATGGATGTATACAGTGTCATCACCTAACTCTTAAACTAACGATTTCTGGTTGATTTCATCTGTGAAGTCATGATTATTAGCAAAATTTGTTGAAACAATCCTGTGCGTATTTTTTCAAAGTAAAAAAATTAAAGGACTATAAATTATCTACTAAAAAGGTATATTTTAATAATTTAATATTTTAAGTTAATTATTATAATGAACGTTAAATACTATAATGTTTGAAATTCCCTTAATTTTTTTCAGCAATTTAAGCAATACAACGTTTTTAAAACTATGTAACAATTATGAATGTTAATAATCTATTCATTTTGTTGTTTCAATAAATCTAATTTCGTGAAATTCATTAATGAAGAAGTATTTTGTATTTATTTTACTTTTGATATTTATAGTTAAAGATAAGTACTTGCAAACGTAGGTGTGTCTCCATTGATATGCTAGCAATACAAACTTTAGAGAGGTGGGCAGGTGACGAAATTCCTTACAATTTTGTTTGGCTTAAACGTTGAAGAGGTTTTCAAATAATATGAGGTAAGAAAAATATTATTTTAATCGTACTACTTCAAACTTCCAAACACACTGATATGATTTCTATAATTCAGTTTTCACTTTTAAATGTTCTTGAAAAACATAAATATCTTACAAGTTGAAAATAATAGGAGTATGTTTTTACTTTATTGCGAGATTTCTATTATATTAAGAACTTATTCTATGAATGGTTGCTAGTGATAGCAAGTTATAATAGCGTTGGCCTAGTGGTTTAAGCGGTCGCCACGCCGCTTTCTACTTTGCCAAGTGTCGTGGATTCAAATCCTACGTGGGACAGCACTTTGTGTGATTCGTTAATTGTTGTTCTGAGTCTGGACTCTGGATGTTCTTTGTGTCCGTTTCATCTATGTTGGTAAAGGAACAGTATTTATATTCCTAATGCGGGAGTTGTCTTTTTTAGAAGAATAATAGCGTGTATTATTTAAAAATCAAAGTGGGCGTCCTGTACTTATATTTTTTAGCGTCAATTTTTTAATTACTTATTTAATTGATTTTTTTTTATTTATTCTTGATATTTTGTATTATTATTAACAAAATCAATTTGCTAGTGATGACAAACAATATGTTAAGGCAGTCAATGTAATCACATATGTGGATGTAGTAACTAATGACTATTGTGAGAGATTCTTTATTTTTTTCTTTTATTTTTCTAAGCTCTGCTTAGTTTGGGACTAGACGATGTTGTGTGTAAGATGTGTTTCTCTACTTTGTTTATTACAGTTGCTTATACCACTTTACATTTGCCAATTCGAAAATTTTTATCCAAAAATGAATCCAATATAGACAGTATTTTAGAAAAAATAGTTATTTTTTGTAATTGGTAAAATTTCATGTCTTGAGATTTATTTTTCGTTCATAATAAAAATATCTTTAAACTGGCATAAGTGTAACAGACAGACAAACAGACTTAACTGCTTTCGTATTTAAAATATTTGTATGGATAAGGTGGTCTGATTCATAAAAAAATATATCAAGGAACAGTGACGATCAGCGATCCATCAAAATGACTACTGTTATAGATGTCAATAAACAAACAAAACAGAGATTGGTGCCAGACTATAAATGTCATTAACTAATGCTATGAAAATGTATTCTAAATAACTACGGTGTAGGTGTTAAACCTTAAATCCAAACGAAGTAAAAAGCCTCTTTTTCGATGGATCGATCGATTTTATTTATCAGATTTCCGATCGACTAATAGACATAAATACTAAAGTTTTAAATTTCATCCATTTTGGGAATGCAAGGCAAATAAGAATAAATTCCAAACCATTAAATTTTAGTATTCATAGTTTGGATGTCAAACCTCTGTTTCGTTGCCTACTCTACAAAGGCAGTGAAAGAAGCAAGTTCGGGCGAGCGCACACTGGCGCATATATAGTCGATTAATATGTTTGTAGACACTAACATATGTACTGATGCAAGTGTTAACTAGCTTATAGTACGTGCCAGTGCATACCGCGGCTTATGCAGCTGTGTTTGAGACTGTCAAATATGATGCAAGAATCTTAATTTTAATACATATTTATGTACGCTAAAAGCATATTAAATATGCGTTTTTGTGTTAAGTTTTCATAGATAAGAGGTTTATATTTCAATTCATCTTTAGGTAAAGTGGGTTATGGGGTTTATACTTCGTGAAGTATTGTGTACTGACGTTAGTAAATGTCACATCAGAAACTTACTAGTTAATCTTGCTTTCTCTTGTTAAGATTGCTCTATATCAAAATTGAAAAATTTGCGTGACGAAAAATTAAAAAACGTCAATTTTTAAGGTATCGTGTTCTTTCTGTACTGATAATCAAATGAAGGACTTCAACTGGGCATAGTTGAACAGAGACGATTAAAAGTAAAAAAGAATAATAATTGGTAAATAACATAAATAATGTCAACATTCCTAGTACTGACATTAAATTTCTCTGCATAGATTTTCTTAGCAAGACATCGTGTTATGATTTGTGGTTTATTATAAAATACCTAAGTGTAACTTTCATGTCATTACATTTCATAAATCAGCCTTTCGCCTATTCGTTCATATCCAGAAAAATAACGTTTAATTTTAACATTAAAGAAACAAACTGAACGTTAATCGGGGTTAGGCAAGCTACAACACAAAGTCCAACATCCCAAGTTCTCAACTAGCTTATGAGATGCCGCTAACGCATTTGTCAAACATTTGGCCGGTCTGACTAACTAGTATCTACCGGTAAAGAGGAGTTAAACCGACAAATAAAACTTTTTTTATTCATTATGAGAATGAACATTTTTGTAAATGGATTCTTTAGAAGGAGAGGACCAGTTTGACGAGGCTACAATGCACACGTGTTTGGGGTCCTGTTGAATGTACGATTTGTTACAAATGCTCCATTGGTACTAGTAGCTGTCGTTTAGAGGTTTGTATGAATGGATGATGAAGCTATTTATAAATGTTATGGTCATTAATGGTAAGTTTCTTTTTGTATATTATACACTCAAGGTTATTTATTGTGAAGATTTCAAGAGATCTGGTTTTAGAGTGGACATTTTATTACCTATGTGTGGATGTTACATTATGTTCGTGAACCAATTTTGAATTTTATTTTTATGTCATGTCTTTAATATTATGTTACGATGTATACGCTCCTAAAACTTTCATGATCAAAAGTAAATAGTTGACAAAATGTGACACTGTTAAATGGTCGTGCTATTTGGTCTTAATTTTATATATCACTAGATTTTTGGACAATGCAACAATGTAGCATGATGACCTTCACTGTGGTGGACTATGGAGATGCTTCTGTATTATTAGACTTCTGGTTTAGGACTCATCAATCTAGCAAATAAAGAATTTTATCTTATCTTATATTATCTCATCTCATCTCATCTCATCTCATCTCATCTCATCTCATCTCGTCTCGTCTCGTCTCGTCTCGTCTCATCTTACCTCATCTCATCTCATCTCATCTCATCCCATCCCATCTCATCTCATCTCATCTCATCTCATCTCATCTCATCTAATCTAATCTCATCTCATCTCATCTTATCTTATCTTATCTTATCTTATCTAACATGACAGCACGAACTTACCATATGATACCATACCATAGATACCATAGATGCTTTTAAAATATTAGGATCTTCCTTCTCGTAAGGCTTAAGTGTTTGGAAACAGACAGCTTTACATAAAAATAAAATAATTAACATACCATCTACTAATATGTGTTAAGACAAAGCTTAGCGCTTATTTCATATATCTCACAACCTATACAACATACGTAAAATAATATTAGCCGTTTGTGTAAATCAAAGAAAATATTTCTCACATTTCTTCACAAAAGCTCGCTACTAAAGCAATCAAAATAAAAACATTGTTAAACAAAGTGTATAGCTCGCCACGTCACAATAAGAGCCTATTGTATGGTCGTCAATTTTTCATATTACTTCGAAAGTTGGCGCTCAGACAAACACCCTCAGCCATTCAACCCTTCCATTGGAGCTTGACAAAAAATACTCCACTCTGTCAATATTGGACATCCAGCTCATAATAGCGTGGTACATGACACAAGCTTGTAGCGTTTATTTACTCCCAAGTTTGTATAAATTGTGATCTGCAGATCTAAATACTTTTACACTGAAGATGCACAGATATTATGAATTGTCTGTGGACACCTTCACTAGAATTCATGTATCTGTTATATTGCAGATTCAATACGTGTGATGCGTATTTTAGACTTCTCTTGCCGTCCGTGCAGTACCTATGATTTTTTAAAGCATAGCCTAAGCATCACATAGCCAAGCGCTTTGGTCATAATTTATCAATGTGGGCATCAAAAATAAGCTTTGCGTCATGATAAACTCCTAAATCGCGTATTACTTCGCACTTTTACGAGGCTTGGCCCGATTTTAGGAAGAAGAGCTAACATCACGCTTTCCGGTGTGAGTACCGAACAATTAAGTGGATTAAGATCTAATTTGTTGATTCTACATTAATTGTCCAAATATTATACGGCTTTCATTAAGAGAGATCACGAAATGGCCTAGGCCTCTCTAATTGAACGCCACTAAGTTCAGTCCTCGACTACCCACATCCAGCTTCTGCCTCTTTACTATTCAACGTTATTTTCTCTATGATAGCTCAAGAGTACAGGAAAAATAATAAGGTGTTATATGTCACGTGTATTTTTCAATGAAAAGTTACTTTTTTTAAACTTATACAATATTATTATTATCTTCAACGATTTATTAGTCTACTATGTCTAGTTCTTATAAATTGTGGCATAAACCACACTTATAGTGCTGACCCTTTTAATGCCTCTCGTTCACTTTGTTTGAAGTCTTCGACTATTACAAGTCCATTAGGTGTCCTGCACATAATATTCTTACACACAGGTATAACGCAAAAAAGATAGAGATAGGAGATTTACAATTACTAAACCCAGATTTTTCTACATCCCATTTTTATAATATTTTATCAATTACTCGAACTTTCTCTTTAGAACTCTTATCATACTCACCGATATCTACTATTATGCCAACTACAATGCCTATAGTCTTATTGATTATCATCAAGAATTTATCACTAATTTTACTTATATTTTAGCCGCGCCTCTCTTTTACTATAGTTACATTTCGTTACAACTATTTATTTATGCCAAAGTCGCACTCGCCCTATAGCAACAAAAACAATCTCATAAAGAACAAATTTTAACAATACGCCGAATAACCAATAACCAGACAAATGCATTTCCTTGTTCCCAAAATGCTAGCGCCAGTCACATTGAGTGTCCTCTTATTTTATTTGTCTATCCCCATTACTTCTTTGGACAATAGGCGTTGAGTGTTTGGACGCCTTCGAAGGACCAACAAACGGTTCGGGTAAACACTCTGGATTCTCACGGGTTGGATAACCAGTTTCTGTGACCCGTTGTACTCTGATAACCGAAATAGTTCATTAAAATTATGATAACGGTAAACGAGAGTTCCGAGTTGTATTTATCAATACAACGACACGCCTCTGACTTATAAGCTATGAAAAACGGATATTGGTGTGTAATTTAACATGATGTTTGCCTTTGCTTTCTTTTTTAACACTTCTTAATTAAACACGCCCTTTCCAATATTAAACTAGTCCTTGAAATAGAACACCGGTTTACTAATAGTAGGTAATTATGATACTTTAAAACATCTTTCAACAAACATCTTTGAAAGAACACTTTAATGCATTGTAAATATCAATTCTTACAATCAAAGTATGAAACACCCATTGTTTAAGTGAATCCAGTTCATAAAGTTTGAGTTATCAGACAAAAAATAAATAACATACATAGTGCATTAAATAATTATATTCAACAACATTTGAGTAATTTATGATTTAAATTTAACACTTAATTAATTTTAAATTAGCTATGGGCATGGAATGATTATAAAATCGACTAAGGTAACAAATGTTATCTTGATAGTTTTATGTTAAAGTAATTTTAACTGATACTAATTTAAATCTAATCAATTTGTTTGTCAGTAAAGTGGAAATTCATAAATTATATATCTGTTATTTCTGTTGTCAATAACCTTTCTAGGATAATTACTTACTGTATGCAAAACACTGGTTTCATCTACGTCCAGATCTGCATATTATGTACATATTTCATGTGTATCAGGGCTTCAGGTCATATACTACACATTTACGAAAACTTATTTCTATTGAAAAATGTATGTACTATACAATACCCATCCATGGTATACGGGCTTCTTGTCAGGACTCGGGATCCACCCAATTTAAGTAAAAGTCCCAGGGCGTCGACCAGCTTTGGAGCAAGCTGTCGGAAGCGACCGTCAAGGATCAGATCCAAATACTTCATCTGGGCCGGAACTAGCCCGAGGACGTTGACCACAATTGTTCACGATGGAGGCACCAGGAGTCGGACTACGGCGAAGCCCATTGAACAATAGGGCCTCCGTCTTATCCATTACCACCCGTAAGTACAGCGCCCCAATGAGCTCAACCACAACGGAGACTTCTGTTTTAGCCAGGCGTGCCGCCTCTTCGCCCCTCGGACTGTGACCAGTGTTATCGGCGTAACAGTTTATGCCCAGCCTGGAGAGACATGACCTCGTAAAATTTACTGACACCTAATTCAACCTTCAAACTCAGTTCACCCTCAGAGTTGCAGAGGTCCTATGCTAGTCGCTCCGTAGAAAACTGGAATTCTTGTAAAACCGGTTGAACATTATTTTATTTTGGTTTGACTACTAAGCCAACCCAAAATAAATTTGGTAATAATAGTTTTGGGGTAAGAAAGATGATAAGGTGCTTTTGGTTTCAATTCGATATTATCACATTACAGTCGTCTGCGTCGTTAGATACTTAACACTTTACTATGAGAATATTTTTTATGACATTTCAGAAAATAGCAGGAGTTTCGCATTGAATTTTGAACAATTTTCTTTTTTAGAAGTAGGTATTTATCTTCTATAAGTTATATCAAGATATTACTTAAAGAAGGTAAAAACAAGTTTTAGCACACATTTATCGCAGAGAATGAAGTCGTGGAATGAAGTTAGTTATATCTTATCAATATCTACAGACAATCAGTGATAATCGATTAGATAATTAGGACGATGATCCTGATTAACTTTCTTCGAGTAAGCATACGTCAAAGAAGTACATAATTTTTCTATTTCTTTGGCAGTGTTTATTCTTCTCTTTATAAAGTATATATTGTTAAGCTGTAGCCTTAGGAGAGGCTATCCTATGTCCCGCAGTGGATGTCTTTCGGGTGAGATGACGATGATAATAATTTGTCTGTCATTTTCTTTAGTGTAACAAGTTTCACCAAGTACTATCTATTCTTATCATTGTTCTTATTTTTGTTGAACGCTATAAATATGACTTATGATCTATTTCTTTAAATTGATTTTGAAAAAACTAAAAGAATGTAGTTAAACAAACAAACTTTAACTCCATGCAATTTTAACTAATTTAACAGTACAAGAGAAGATATGGCCATAAAAAGTTAATCAACAAGTTATAGAGAAATAAGGAAGTTAAAAACTTATAACACCGTTAACAATTTTCGTTTTGAAAATGGCAAGAAGCTAATGTTGTTTATGTTGAGGGGCCTAGAAGTTACTCATGATCTGTCAAGAGAATCTAAGACAATGTCTTTAACTCTATAATAAATACTAAACTTTAAAAAAAAACTATTGTGCAAATGAAACAATTCTCTATTTTTAGGTTTTATGGTCATAAAATAGTAATGGAGTACAAAACAGAACTCAATTGCAACTGTTGTTATATAATTATAGTTAATTTTGCAATTTGCCATATAAACCACAAACCTTTTAGAATAAAGAAAAGGGGTCCAATCTTATCCTAACATTCACAGGATAACAGATGATTAAGTATAATATTAAAGGAATGGACCACAAGCGATGATAAAACCCTGTACAACGTCAGAAAACGGGCTTATCTTAGCATATTGTAGTAGCCTAAGAACATACAAAGCAAACTATCAATCAATCAATCATTATTTCTGTGCGATCATGAATGAAACAAATGCTGTTGTGCGTACTACAGGAAATTAAAAAAACAAACGAGTTCTGATAACATTCAGTCGCTAAAAATAAAGAATACTTTAGAGCAGTAGCCAAGAATGAGCAAAACCAACGACAAACATTAACACCGGCATTTGAAAACAATCAAAAGAAAATCTCTAAACAGAGATAAACGTTTAAAAGTCAATCGTTCATCCGATAACATAGTAATGAGTACTCGTTGAAAACAAACTTATCTTGATGAGACAGTTGAGCCGCAGCTACACCATTAATAATCCCGTAGAAATAATAACATCATT
Source organism: Phragmatobia fuliginosa (assembly GCA_932526445.1). NCBI lineage: Eukaryota > Metazoa > Arthropoda > Insecta > Lepidoptera > Erebidae > Phragmatobia > Phragmatobia fuliginosa. The sequence goes on along the minus strand of OW052070.1, from coordinate 14,104,059 downwards.
ACTTTAAAGTCGGACCACCCAAAATCATCACCTTTACAATATGAGCAATATTATGTGATCGTAAACTATGAAGATAAGATAGAAAATTAAGAGAAATGAGAAACGAAAAATTAAGAGAAATCGCCGATCGGACCGAGTAATTGTGATATCGGCAATTTGCATACGATATGAGGCGCTAATGGATGTAAGATACGATTTTTTACTGAATATCCCTGCATGAACATGCACAATCGTTATTAGCATAGATAAAGCCCAAAGAGAAAAATTAGAAGATACGCGTGAAACAAGTTTTTAAACGTTCACCTCTTTTGTAGTTAATGAGTGTACTTTGGAGGCCCAGTACGACAGTGAATTCCTTAGAATGTTATTAATTTGTATTGTATTTATTTTGAAATAAGGCTCAGGGCAACGAAGTCCTTAGAAGATTATTCGAACTTTAGTGTTTTGTAATTAAATACGTAAAAGTTGAACCTTTTAGGAATTATTTCCGTGTCGTTGGTCTGCCTGTTCAATATATTATGAAGGTTTTATACATAGTTACATTGATACTTCTCATTGACCCGTAAAATCTAGAACATTTGAGGTTTTAGATTCGCGTAACATGATTTATTGCTATTTAATTTACTAGTAAGCTCTTTATTCCACAAAGTAAATCGATACGGAACCACCAATACCATCATTTTCTACCCGAAGAAGATGCAATCAAGAGAGAGACCCTGTCAATCGTTTGTGAATTAACAGTAAGTATTATAATAAGACTTTGATAACATTTACGATTCGATGATGTTTTTTTTTTCTAAAAAAAAAACAAACCTGCCTTCCAGCGATTTCGTATGAGTCTGACTTATTAACTCATCTAACTCTGGCACCTCACACGTTTATCGATAAGATCCCATAGTCAACCCTAACCCGTCTTCCTGTAATTCTCTTCCGTACACTTCCACGTTATTACTAATGACTTTTGGTTTGTGCTACTAAACCAATTGTCGTGGGTTCAGGCTCATTCAGAAAAAAATACTATGTGTAAATCATTTGTTGTGTGATCCAGGTGCAAAGTATCTTCCAGGATTTTCCTTTCTACGGTAAACCTGGTTCCCCACTACCGGTGTACCTTGAGACGGCCTTCAGTTTTCGTTCGGTTGAGTCCGACTTAACCACTAGTATTATGCACAGACAAAAAAAGTGTAATATATCTATAATACATCTATTTAAAATGTATTAGTATGTTTATCGGCAGTCTATTAATACTCTATAAACTCTTCCCATTTTCTAACCAAACTTCCGTGTGTAAGCTGTGTGTTATTATAACTATTATAAGAGAAAATTAATGTTCTTTCCAAGTGCAATTTTAAATTATTTGTTTTCTTTTCTCATGGAAGGATACTTGTGCAATATTTTGGAAAGTCAGTGCTCTCTTTACTGACGACTAGTTTAAATATCGAATTCGAAACCGGTTAGATTAGTAGCCCACCCTAAATAATTCTGAGACTATAAGAGATAAGAAGACAATTGAAGAAAAGCTTGACGTTTCTAATCAAATCAAATCAAACCATTTTTATTTCAAATAAACCATACAACGGCACTATTGAAACGTCAAGTAGTCAGTCAGTAGTCAGTCGTGAAGCAAATTGTCTGTTCCAATTCATAGATCCTATGGAGAAGAACAGACAAGAAACTCCATGGGCACTCTTTTCCAACATGGTTACATTACATTCATTTATTGCTTAAACGGTTCAAAGTTCACATCCTAATCTATAATTACATGAATCTTTGTACATTTTTCAAACATATCGTTCAAAAATATTCAGATATCCACGCGTTTTAATATGATAATCACTTTTTACCCAAGACTGATTATCAAAAAAGATTAAAAAACAATCATTATGATAATCTATGTTTTGGCATTCTTTTTGTTACATCATAGAGCTAAAGTTCATGGGTAGGTATTTTATTTCAAAATAAAAAAGGCAAAAGGGTAAACCTTTGAAAAAATGTAAAATAGTTTTTTCAATTCTAGTTTGTTATTAATGTTTAAATCAAGGATATCTCATGAGTTCAGCTATAGGTATTAGTTTAAAATTCCTTATCAAATGAAGAATCTAAACTTACTTTACATATTCAACCTATAACACCTACAAGAAAAGAGCGTGCTCCTCAAAGGTCACCAACGTTCTTGAGACTCTAGTTGCAGGCGTTCATGTGCTTTAGAACATAGTGTCTAGAGAACTTATATACTGAACTAAAACCTTATTCCTAAAAGATATGTGATATATAGCTGATGTAGAAGCATCTCCAATAGATTGCCATAGTGTGGGTCACCAATTCATCGTGTTGCATTAAATAATAATAAATAATATAGCATTACTGCATTCGCAATGAGTAAAGTGACCCTTAATCTTGTGTCCTGCTAGCGCTTTCGTACAAGTAACGTAATATTACCACCTTATTTTAGAAGAATTTGATTGATTTGCCTTTTTCCAGGCCATGTAATAAATTCAATGTGAAGTTGAAAAGCTGGGTCTACCTTTTTTTTTATTTATTTTTTATTTGATGCCTACGAATGTGACTCCACTCTGCCTGATGGTAAGCATGAATGGAATCCAAGAGTTGGGGCCACCACACATCCCGCGATGCAGGAAGTATGTCGATGCTGACCCAGACTATGGCGGCTTTGTGAGATGCTTTCTCACACCCCTCTTAAAGGACCCGGGATCATAATGGACCTAATAATAATATTACTTAAAAAAAACTTTTAGACGTTAGTCGGCTCTCTGTCTTATTTATTAATCTATGTGAGTAACTGTACTTAAATTGCGCTACTAAATTATGCACCGACAGTTTTGGTAGGCGTTCCGTCATGTAATGAGCATATTTAATCGACATTTAAAAATAATTTATTGTTTGAATGTTAAGGCGAATACCATGTGATGATCTCGTCATCCTAATAAACATCACCCGAAAAATTTTTGTTGCTTCTTAACATACAATTTTCCTTTTACAACATCAGTAGTAAAATGGCCTTATTTATCTAAACAAAGTGTTTATAACATTCGTCGTGAAAACTCAGAAATGCTCAGAACTCTATAAAAAAGAAAAACTAACTTAACTTCTAAAACTATACAAACATAGATTTTGAACTCATGTATATAAAGTTAACGCATCGAAAACATTTAAATCCATCCTAAGCTTGTCTAAAAGAGAACTTGTCTACTTTTGGTAATAGGACCGCCATTTCTACACTATACATCTTACACATTATGTTCCCTCTTTTAACTCTTTAACATGGTGTGCAATAAAAAGAGTTTTTTATGGATATGTAACAATTTCGAGGTAATCAGTTTACCTAGAGCTAAAGCAGCGTGTCTTCTATATAGAATACATTCCCTTGTGTCTCCATAGGTTTTATAAAGCCTTACCATTTCCTTTGCATGTGATTTCTAATGCGTCCCTACAAGATGGTTATGGAAAGATCTTATTAGCTCAAAAGATATCCAAAATGTAGACAAAGTTTAATTCGATGAGGTATTCGTTAATACTTTCATTATATCCATCATGTGAATGGATCTTCTTAGAACTAACTCAATACCAAATGCAATGGAGAATTACCATTAATACCCTCTGTCCCCGTCACGGCCATAAATTATATTCTGTCAAGTAAGTTAGTCAAGGTCGATGTTAGAAGTAGTTATATCGATTACTGAATAAGGCACAAAACTATTAAATAGTATCGATTAAATTTAACATAGAAAGTTCTTTCGAAGCGTAGTTTAGACAGAATAGTCGATATATTTCATGTAAATGTATAAATATTATAGAAGCGCTTATAGGCAAGTGACCTTAGTTGATTGGAAATAATAGCCAAGGATGAGCAGCGACGGCGCGGTCAGTACCTAGATGATGACCGTTTGTGGCTTGATATGTCAGGAGACGGAGGCGGCTTAAAAACATCCAACCGCAAGATTACGCAGCCGCAAGCTTGCCAGTCTCCAACCCGCACACAGCCAGTGTGGGAGCGTATAACCTTTAGCCTCCCTTTCCTGAGAGACTTTATAGGTTATTAATGATGATGATATATATAGTTCAATCTCCGAATTTCAGTTCTCCCTTAGGGTTGCGGAGGTCCGATACCAGTCGCTCCGTGGAAAAACTGAAATTCAGGTTAAACCGGTTGAACTAGTAGCCGACCCTAAATAAACTTGGGAATAAGGCTAGGAAGATGATATAGAGTATGAAGATACGAGAGACGTAATAATATATCTACTGCATGGTTTCCGTATTTTTAACCTTTGCTCACATAATAAGAAACTAAACAGATGCTATATGTGCACTTTAATTAGCTAGTAATCATGTACTCACGTCTTGTCAACACTCAGAAACAGGCGTTTCTATAACCAAACAAACAAGAAAAGGATGTAACTGTTCTATGTTGGAAATTTGAAGCAGTGTTTTTCATATCAGTTATTAGTCGAAAACATTGTCTTTAAGTAGTGTCTTGTGGTCATACCTGATTTGGAACAGTGAGACAGATCTGTAAGATAAAAGAAAACTAACAAATGAATACAAATACAACATTCTCATACTTTATTCAGGAAATAATACAAAAATAAGCAGACATACGTTAAAACTCTATAATAATAATAATACATCAATACATAAAAGATAATTTACTTCGATGCTGTGGTTTAAAAAAGAAAATTGAAAGATGACTCCCAAAGAATTGTTTTTGTATAAACTGAATGGAGAATGGATAGCAATTTCTGATAACTTTGTTGAGATACTATTTCGATGCAGACACTATTTCATAATCCGATACGGCACAGAAGCAACTTACTGAATTATATTTCTTAGAGAATTATTGTTAGTTTCAGAAATTGACTGAACATTGCACAAGGAAATAAATATCATCAGATACTGAACGCGTACATTATTATGGCTAACAAGAAGGAAGACGTTTACTGTATAAACATTATATGGTTTCTAAATATGGTCCCAGACAAAACAAAACATAGCTATCTTATTATTATAACTCCTTCAAACCTATCTACATCTTATCAGGTATGTAATATAAGCAAATAGATACATTAGGAAGGTGTTTTCTTTTTTGATGTATTCTTTATGAGTAATTTTTTTATTAGTATTTGAAGTATCTTCTTTTAAATTTCGATGATTAATTTATTTCGTCGTATTTTTCTCTTTATTATTTAGTTCATTTTCAAGTCACTTCATTGTTTGATTAGTATCATTTTGAGTGCACGTTGTGCCTAGTATCGCCACGCCGGTTTCTACTCTGCCTAGTGTTGTGGGTTCAAATCCTACTCGGGATAACACTTTAAGTGATACTTAAATTGATAGTGTGGGTCTGGGTGTTCTTTGTGTCCGTTTCTTGTATGTTTTTAAAATAGGTCAATTTTTTATCTACTTCAATCAGTAAATACATACATTTATATGTAGGTACATGCGTGATCATTTCTGGTTCTATATAGATAACTAGTATAATAATAAAGATAATAGCTGCCGTCCTTCCATTCTACTATTCAGTACAATAGCTTACTCTCAGATCAATCAAATATTTATGAGATAAATCTCACCCTTATTATGTTGTTACAGAATTACAATCAATAAATTTTTGATCGAGATTTAATCGTACGATAATATTTTTTCCCGCTTCTGTGCAAGGCCGACAAAGATTTTTTTAATATATTCGCGGTGTTTCACTTATATTTTGACAGTAAAGTTTACGTGATATCAATATTAAAGGTGCACCTTTAAAAAGTGATAAATTAAGTTTACCGGCCACTTTGTCACATGAATTAATTTAAGTGGTCATTTTACCAATATACGCACATATACCGTTATGTCAATCGCTTCCTAAGATTATTTAAAGTATCTATATATAATTGATCTTCCCCTCCCTGCTCTTTAACTACGACAATCATTCGGTCCACTGTGATATACCTTTATTATATACACCGATATTTCTTAAACTACACAAACAACATTTTAGCCAAATGATAGTGACGATGCAACAAAAAGTAAAATTATTAATCACATTAACCTAAATAACTCATTAATTATTACTGGATGTATACCTTAGAATACCTTATGTACCTAAGTGAGCTATGTTCGCAGATTTAATTGTTAAAATTTGTTAGTAGTTGTTTCCTTTTTCAAAACCTAAACTTTAGTTTGATGAAATTTGTTAAAGCATTTTCTGAGATACACGAAATTATAGGCTACTAGCTGCAATAAGCTGTGATACCCACTACTACACTAATTCCAAGGCGAATATACGTCATAACGCATAATATTTATCAGATGGAAAGATAATGTTAGATCTTACATTTAAATAATAATAAATAAATATTTCGGGCATCTTGCACACAACATTATCTAGTCCCAAACTAAGCAGAGCTTGTATTATGGGTACTAAACAACTGATATAAATACATAAACATACTTCAGCAGCTGCATACGCCAACCACTAGGCCTAGGCATTAAGGCAGTCATTTGAATGCTATTGACTTGATTACCACTATTTTACTTATAAATAGATAGGCTGTATCGGTAGCGCAGTGGTAGCTGTGCTTGAGGGCTCGCGTTCGATTCCCGGGTCGGACCAAATATTTGTATTATCTGAAAATATTTGTTTCGGAGTTTGTGTGTTCTCTATCTATAATATGTATGCATTTACAAAAATAAACTATATATTTATTAATTTTACTTGTCTAGTACCAATAATACAAGCTCTGCTTACTTCGGGACTAGATGGCGTTACGTGTGAGATGTCCCAAATAAACATATGTTTATTTATTTATAGATTGTAATAATTAAAAATTGCTAAAAGATTAAGAGGCAGTTGTTAGAAAACAAGGTATTTTAAAAGATCCAAAGACTTTTGAAAATTAATAAGTAGAAAAAACTACGATGACCACCATAAATTTCCATACCAAATTACCAGTACCTACATTTCCTTATGATATATGCCTTGACACCATTATCACAGTCAACAACACTAACATAGAAATATTTCCGGATAGCCTTAACATTAGTACTAAATCGATACAAGGCTGGTCATGATAAGGATCCAAAACGAGTTGACAACGAAATTCTCATCCAATTTACGTCATGAAGTCTATTGTTCAAGATAACTTAATTTTAAAAGATTGCAAGCATATGCAAAACAATATAATTATATAAATATCAATAAATATATTCAGATAACATCAAATGTATTTGATCAATAGATATCTCAAATTCATGGCAGTGTGAAAAGTATGTTGAACACTTTATTAAGATTTCTATCATAATCTATGTTTTTAAATAAGCAGTTCATATATTATAGTATAACGTATTAGAATTTTGATTATTAGATGATGTGGACGTTTTCTATGTGCCGTGGGAATTGGTATTGAGCGTGGATGTGGTGTGGATAAGCATAATAATATAATTATAAAGCTTATCCACTGGGAGTTGAAGAGAAATTTCTCTTAGCACCTGTTAAGGTTTCATAAATGTAATAATTCCCATATTGATTCATTTAATCCACATTCCATTTGATTATTGCTATTCAAAATTAAATTTTATTTCCACTAACTAATATTTAGTAGCTTTATGGAAAAATGTTTTAACATTCCGATGTCATTTTGAAAGTATTCCTGTGAAAATCATAGCACTAGTAAAATATTTAATTACTTAAAGTGGCATTAGGTTATAAAGAAAATTACTACAAATTCAAAAAAACAAGGACTTGTTAAAAAGTAAGGAAAAATATATGCGAATAATAAAAATATCAAATGTTACTTGAGTACGGCGTAAATTTTCTTATTTGTTTTTAATCAATCACATTATATATTATCAAAATCATCATTACTAAAGCTACTACATTTACTTTTGTCTTTGATGTTTATATAAGATAATTCGTTGTGTTAAGTAATATATTCGTAATATTTCGTTTACTTAGAATGAGGAAAATATTTATAAGCATTAGAGATCTATTCAGAGAAACCTTATGTATGTATGAGCAAAACAATTTAAAGTGGTAAAAGGAGGAAAATGTTCTGTGTATATTAAGTATCTGATTCACAATGTATTTCATTGAATGTGGTCTTATGGTCTATGAACATCATTCTAAATTCCATCGAAGTCGTACACACATACATTTACGAGTCATCAAAGTCATCTGCTGTCATAGGTTGGTTTTGTTTTTGAATTACCTATATAAATCTAATTTACCAAAATACTAGAGAAATCAGAAAATCCAGTACACGGACGAGTATTGAAGAGAATGGAAGAAGAAAACACATTGTGCCATTCTTGACCCAAAATAATTTATATAAAAGTCGAGAAGGTATGTGAAATTGCGTAGATTTTAATATGGCTATGCATTTACTGTAAATCTTAATGCTTTAGAAATTTATATCTAAGTAAAGGATACATAATTCAAAAACACAATACTGTCATCGAGCTAATGTTTGTTAGAACGAGTATAAAAATGTTTTTTTTTCGCACTAGTATTTCACAAACTTACTTACTTAGTTATACTTTTAGGGCTATTAGTTATTTACGTTGTAATAGTGTACAAGCCGTTGGTGGCCTAATAAATAAATAAAAAATAAATAAGATAGTCTACGAAAGCCACATCAGATAAAACACTGGAAACTTAAACTCACAAACATGAATAGTCACCTCAATCTAAATCGACAGTTTACAAGTATATCTAACTCCTGAAAAGTGTTTTGATATCGACTTAAGATCTGATTTTGATTAGGATAAGAAGAACATATAAATGAGCTAGGCTATAAAGTAATCGAATTCTTGTGGCCCAACCCTCATAGTACGCCGGGAAGAACCGGCCAGCTACTTGTGTATGTAAATGTTTGTAAATTATGTTCAACGTAATTAATACAGGCGTATTATTTTTTCGGTACAATGGATATCCTTAAACATTTGGCGCCATCAAGACAACTGATTTGCATAAAATATCTAATTGATTTTTGTTTGATTTTCTATCACTAATGGTGTTTATATGGATATATATGTTTACGTATTAATGCATTAATTTTGTATGACGTTTTCCAAGTGAGCGCATTTTACAAGTAAAGGCTCCATAACTCCTGAAGTAGCCGCGAGAAATAAAAATTATCCCCACTTTACATGTAGGGCAGGTACCCCAAATAAAAATATTTTACATAATTTTATTGTAGCACTTTATCGACGTAATAACAACACATATTATTACTTATAATAACAAATACATCATAATATTTATCAAATGCAGAGATATCGCCCAGAAAATCCCGGTATTTAAAAGTCGTTGATTTGATTATTAATTTTTGGAAGATAAATTAGAGAGAGTAGAGTTCAGCATCTTCTAGTAAAGTGTTTTGTAGTGTGGCGACTTCCACATACAACGCGACGAAACCATACGACAGCGCCATCTGGCGAAGAAACACTGAACTACTAGGAAAACACGGAATTAACTATACGGAGTAACTACTAATCCTGAATCGCGAAAGAGACATTCTCGCGCCGATTAGCATATATACAACATCCCAACATCAACTATTGGGCAGTGGCCCACCAGACATGATCATCTCGCCTGGTCGGAGGATCCTCCCTTTGTGTTGGAGGAACACGACATCCGTTCCTCCACAGTGGAATTATTGTTAGTGGTTTTGGGTTAAATAAACCTCGAAAATTCTACAGTAGGAAGTATCAAAAGTAAAATTGCTTTCCTGTCTGGGAAGCGGGTACGCTAATACTACAGACTCTTATACTATTATCAAAAATGTTTATAATGCTAAAGCTTGACTGTTATCTGCAACAGACTTAAATTGTTTCAACAACCAGACGAAATGATTCAACATCACGAGACATGATAGCATAGTAAGATAAATTATGCACGTATTTCGATAAAGAAGCGATGTATTGCACTGTGCAAGGAAACCACCGCTTACTTTACCTATGAGTATTAGTAGGTTAAAACTGCCAAAATGACTCTACTCTGCCAAAAGGAAGGCATAAGCAAAATCGAAGGTCTTACAGAAGGTGTAGTCTGTTGTGTGGTAAATATTAATAAGAACAATTTTTGCAACAAATAATTATGGTTTACGAGTAAGGGACTAAAGTTGTTTTACCAGTTTATGGTTTTAGTTTTTATTAAGTTGAAGAAAAAACGTTTTTATCATTAAAACCATACAATTTATAACGTTTACATAATGTGTTTTTTAATAACAACAAACAAAACTTTTTCCCAAAATAGTAAGCGCATTAATTGGATAAATGTATAATTATGAAAGTGAATGGAAAAATCTCTTATTTAACACGCTCAAGTTTCTCGAATTCGTGAAGCAGAATCATAAACATAGGTCTCCAAGTAAGTGGGTGTTAAAATGCAACTTCAGATGCACCGTTTACATTACATCAAAGATATTTATTTAGAAAAGCAGTAAACATCACCGTTACCTCTCGGAATTATTGTCGAATTAGTTTAATTGCATAATGCGTATTTGCGTAGGTATACAACGGTGCTTTCCTGAATATTCAAGAGCTTGTTTAAATCTCTATAAAACCGGTATTGTGTAGTAGTTGTATCTAAGACAGTGTTTATTATGACGAACCAGTTGCGGTCCCGTATGAGCGGCTTTACAAATTTATTTTTTTAATAATAATTATTCGAAATGTTTGGGATATTAGCATACAATATACGTTGTTAGGAGCATTGGCGCCAGTTCGCCCACACCTAGATATGTGGTCAAAAATAGTTAGCTGTATCGTTTAACGCATTTCATGACAGTATATTTTACTTAAAGACGATAGAATTACAGATATTAGAAGATCAGATCATGCCAATGAACTTAAAACCGATGAAGAACTTTGATCTGTGAAATTATTTATGTTTGGTTTGAAATTTACTTGGATATGTATTTAACCGTCTCACTGGTCTAGCGGTTACTGTATGCGACTAAAGTCGATCAAGAGGTATCGAGTTCAATTCCCGGATGAGGCGAAAAATTTTGTAGGGTTATTCATACCAAAAATTCTTAAGTACCGACCGGAGTATGGAAGTTTGGGTGTGTTTCAGCCATCCGTCCCGGTTTGCGGACTTAAGGCCACAGGCATTATCTTCCAGTCAAACCTTTGGTAGCTGTAAAATTATGTAAGGCAGGTTGTTATTTATGATAAGTAATACGATAGACTAAATTAAAGTATAATAGATCTTTACCTATGAAATTGCCGTTTTGTATGCAATTAGTGAAAGTGCTTATTTTTTCAAACTTTTTTATTTCTATTATTCGAAGTAATCACCCATGCAATCGACGCATCTTTGCCAACGCATTGGCAGTTTATTGATGCCCTTCTTGTAAAAATCAGCTGGACGGGAGGCAACAAACTCTTCAAAGACATTTTGTACTGCCTCTCGGGAATTGAATTTTTTACTCACTAAGAAGTTGTCTAAAACTAAAAATTGTTACGTGCGACGAAAAATGGATTCTCTTCGACAGTCGAAAGCGCTCAGCAAGTTGGTTAGACCCTGGTTCAGCACCAAAGCAATGCCCTAAACCAAAAATGACCCCTAAAAAGGTGATGGTCACTGTTTGGTGGTCTAGTGCGGGTGTGATTCACCACAGCTTTTTACAAAACGGCATGAGCATTAATGCAGATGTGTACTGTGAAGAACTGGAGAGAATGATGGAGAAGCTTGCACATCTGCAACCAGCTTTGGTCAATCGGCCGTCCCCACTGCTCCTTCACGACAACGCGCGACCCCATACTGCGCAACAGACAGTCTCCAAGCTGCAAGAGCTGGGGTTGGAAGCTCTCCCTCATCCGCCATAATTACCAGACCTTGCACCTACCGACTATTACTTTTTTTAAAAGTTAGACAACGTTTTAGTGGGTAAAAAATTCAATTCTCGAGAGGCAGTACAAAATGCCTTTGAACACTTTGTTGCCTGCCGTCCAGCTGATTTTTATAAGAAGGGCATCAATAAACTGCCAATGCGTTGGCAAAGATGCGTCGATTGCATGGGTGATTACTTCGAATAACAGAAATAAAAAAGTTTGAAAAAAAAGGACTTTCACTTATTGCATACAAAACGGCAATTTCATAGGTAAAGAACTAATATTAGTTTAGCTCAGATATACTGCCAACTCAGGCAATCTTTGAATTCAGATCGATCTCAGGGTTGCACAGGTTCGATGTCAGTCGCTCCGTTGAAAAACTGATATTCAGGTAAATCCAGTTGAACTAGTAGTCTTGGGGGTAATAAAGGCTGAGAAGATGATGTATTTAACAGCTATTAGCATAGTCGAATGACACCATATAACTTGTTTTGAAAGGTAAACAATTACAACGACTGTATATTTTCTAGCTTTAAATTATTAAACTTCGAAAATAAAACGAATGAAGCCTCCGCATGTTTTATGGAACAAAGAGCTTTTTTCCATATCATTTAAGGCTTTAAGATCTTCAGACCAGGTTTAAAAGACCTTTTGACCATAAATGATAAAACCATAACAAATGTCCAAGAAGTAACATTAGTTTTGATTGAAATCTGTCCCAACACATTATGTCAAAGCATTCCTGAAATTTAATTTAAAAAAATTAATTAAAAAAAATTATTTAAAATAAAATATTTATTTACGAAAGTACACTTACGGAATACGAACCAAGTAGTGCCTACTAAAAATTAATATTACATGGTATTTTAGTTCTGCATTCATTTTATACCATACTCAATTTTCGTAATTGAAACAGCTTCCTTAATGTAAGTGAAAATTAACTAACAAACATACCTAGATTCTTACAAATAATATAGAAATGCAACTGATACACAAGTAAATAGGAGAATAAAATAAAGTGAAATATGAATTCTAATAAAACAACGTAGGAGTTGTATTTTGAATATTTTTTATACAAGAGCCTGTTAAAATGACTTTATCTGATGGAAAGCATAAGTGGAATCAAAGAGTAGTTGTCATTATAATCATTTCAAATGCAGGCACTGTAGTTGGTGATCCACTCTATGGTGGCCTATTATCTCAATGTAGAAGCTACTGCAACATTGTACCCTCAATTTCCCACTCACCAACGAAACAAGATAACACGAATGCTGCCAATTGTAGTTTTGTCTTCTCTGTGAGGGTAGTGCCGCCCCGGTGAAGCCGGCCTATGCCTGCTGAAATCAGCGTGGCTGTACTACCTATCGAATCTCTATACTGATTATATTGTAATGTATATCTTAATAAGAGCAAAAAAACAAAGTGAAAGGAGGTAGAATTTGCTAGCACCGATTCTAACTTATAAATACATATCTATGCAATCGGACATCTTACACACAACGCCATTTAGTCCCAAACTAAGCAGAGCTTGTGTAATGGGTACTAGACGACTGATATCAATACATAAACATACTTTTTTTGTAAAAACATACATAATTATATACATACATATACGTAGAAAACACTTTTCGAGAGGTCTCATGTTCGATTCCCGGGTCGGACCAAATGCTTGTGTAATCCGCAAATATTTGTTTTGGAGTCTGCCAAAACAAATATTTGCGGATTACACAAGCATTTGGTCCGACCCGGGAATCGAACATGAGACCTCTTGATCAGCAGCCTACTCATACATTGCATCAGGCAGAGTAGAATCACTTTGATAGGCTTAAATATAAAAAATAAAACAAAATATAATCTGCCCCTAAATCGTGCGACGTGGACTGTACATTTTTTTAATTAGGAAAGATTTAAAAACTCCAAATGCCCAAATCATTTACAACATACCGATTCTCCTTAACAATAATTGGCCACTACAAGTAGGTAAATTTATTATTATATTTAAGACGCTTCAATTACACACCGCGTGTAATAATTAGTATGGGCGTATTACGTTACGCGCGTAATTTACGGCGTTTAATGGCCGATGATCGAGCGTAATTATTTTACTTCTTGTACGTACATGTGTATCAGGTTATTTTTAACGTGAGAGAGTTTTCTGGTATATTTTTTTTAAGTTTTGTTTTATTTTTATGTTTTGTCTATGTGATTAAGTTAAAGTAGATAGTTGAAGAAGCCGAAAATCATTTTCTTTATTAATTAGAAGGTTGTTAATTAAGCAAGGTAATGTTCTTTTAGAACTTTGAAGCTTCGGAACATTGAATTCTTTGATAAAATTCTTTAAAGTCTATTTTAATTTTATGGGTAATCATAATTTATTAATAAACCTAACATAAATACTATAGGTACATTTTATTTCGTACTTAATTAATTTCATTTTCGGTTGTGTTTATTTCATTTCTTTGATTTCCTATCAGGAAACGACAAAAAATCGTATTTAAATGAACATTCCATTACAACAGGATATTTTGATTTGAAACGATTTTATTAAATAAAATCTGAAGAAAGGTGCTTTCCGTTCTGATATAGACACATTAATACCAATAAATGAAATTGACGTGTCTGTATGTTATTTAAATAAAAAGCATAACACAGTAAAGCTCATCAAAAACTCAATTTCAATTTTTTAGGGTTCCGAAGTATATCACTCGGAACCCTTATAGATTCGTCATGTCCGTCTGTCCGTCCGTCCGTCCGTCCGTCCGTCCGTCCTCGACTTACCGTCCAAACGGTAAGTGGTAGAAAGATGAAACGTTGCATGAATATGTATTGTTATTACGCCGACAAAGTGCTATAATAAAATTTTTATTTGGGGTACCTCCCCTACACGTAAAGTGGGGATGTAAATTTTTTCTAGCGACTACCCCATTGTGTGGGGTATCATTGGATAGGTATTTAAAAAACAATAAAGGGTTTCTAAGACGATTTTTTGATTCAGGTATTCGTTTGCGAGAAATTCCACTTTAAAGGGCACTTTTTTGTAAAAACAGGGCGTCCCCCCCCCCTCTAAAAGCTAAACGGCTGGATCAAAAAATCTGGAAAAATTCGTGATGGTGGTCCACATAATGAACTTTGAAGGAAAACTATAACAGATTAGATGACTTTATTAATTCAGGAGTTATGGATACTTAACTTGTAAAATGCGCTCACTTGGAAAACGTCATACAAAATTAACACATTAATACGTGAACATAATAGAGCAAGATCCCAGAGCCGCCAGACCTACGTCATTTGTGCAAAGCTGAAATTTTCAGGATTATTAGTACAATGTCTTGTTAAGATGTATGCGTACCCATTAGCTTGAAAGCGGGGCCGTTTTGTGAGATAGCGCGAAGTACAGCTGGTAAAAAACTTTACTTACCTACGTTAAAGGTGCAAAGCTAGTATTTACATATTTTTTTAAGAATATTATTTAAAATTAAAATTCATTACTGCCAGACACTTTCGGTGGGCGATTACTTCTGCCAGACGTCTTGAAAGTTGTGAAAAAATTAGAAACTACGTTATAGTAGCAAACCTAAATTTTATACATATTATCTAAGGTAGGTACTATTTTAAGACCCTTTGTATGCGGCAAGACCAGTCCGAAGGGCCAATCATCCCCCCAGATACCTTTAAAAATTTGTAGTAATTAGGAAGCTGAGGTATATCATCTTTGGTATTATTTCAAGAATAGAATTGTAAAATATTAAATGGTTTTTACACGCTCATTTATTAGCTTCACCTGTATGTTTGTTTGTTTGTAACCAACTCCTTTGGTTGCGACTTTGACCCCACTTTAAACGGCCATATTTCGTTGATGTTGTGAATAGCTACAAGTATACGAAATCTGGCCGTTTAAAGTGGGTCAAAATCGCACCCATAGGAGTTGGTTACAAACAAACAAACGTACAGGTGAAGCTAATAAAAAGGGTGTAAAAACCATTTAATCAGTGCTGGATTTACACGTTTGCCACCCCAAAGCTTTAAAATTTTTGCCGCCCCTACTGACTTCTAAAATTAGATACAGTGTTCACAATAACTCTAATTCCCTTTTTTACAAAATAACCTAGTTACTAAATTCTTTTTACAACTTTTTTTTTATGTTTAAGCTAAGAAAAGCAAAGCTTTGATTTTAGTGCACTACTTATAAGGTGTGGTGGGCTAAGGAAGATAGGTAAGGCTCGGTACTGCTAACGACTTAGATCCTGGAGCTGTCTAAGTCGTCGTCTTCACAGTTACCAATGTCGAGTTATAGTCTTAAAACTGCTAAATAAAGATATTGCACATTCGATAAACAATAACGTTTATCAAATATTTTTTTTTGCACTCAATTTAACACAAATTTTAAAAACTTGAAATTAAGGATGATAATTATATATTTCATACATCTTACACACAACGTCATCTAGTCCCAAACTAAGCAGAACTTGTATTATGGTACTTCTTCTTAGTCAAACACTCTTGATAGAGTGGTCGTGGCAGTTGATAGGTACTGTTGCGACTCATCGTCGCCGCTCAATTTCAGGGCGCTGCACGTCTTGCGATGTCTCTCCACTGTTGTCGATTTGCTGCATTGCGGACACACTGTACTACAATCGATTTGGTCGTAGCTTTAATTAGGTCTATCCATCGGGTTGGGGACCGACCCCTCGATCTAGTACCCTCCATTCAACTTTGCACGACAAGTCAAAAAAAAAAAAAAAGTCTCCATCGAATCTGCCTTTATAGAGATGTGCCCAAAGAACTTCAATATTCGCAACTGCACAATCGACGATAACCTGTGTTTTATGTGAAGTTACTTGAGGATGGAGTTATTGGTGCGGAACGCTGTCCACGGAATTCTCAGTAGACGTCTCCAGCACCACATCTCTAAATCATCGATTTTTTGTGCGATCCTGTTTTAGCAAAAAGCTGGTCCTACTCCAGAAGTCGGGACGGTCTGCCGATTCGGTCACGGCCTATAGGTCCATCTTGTGGCTAGACGAGGTGGGGTAAGTTGTTTGAGAGGGTGCTTTCTGTCCGCATCCTCCGGCACCTATGCGAGGTGGGCCCCAATTTATCGGACGTCCATTTCGTATTTTGGGAGGGGCGTCCGACGGTCGATGCCATATTGCGACTGAGGGCGGTGACCGAAGAGACAGTTAGCAGTGGCGGCGTGCTGTTGGCGGTGTCTGTAGACATCGCCAACGCATTCAATAGTCTGCCATTTAGCTACTTCAGGGAAGCACTCCTCAATCATAGAGTGCCAGACGACCTGAGGCGGCTAGTGGCAGACTACTTAGAGAAGCTTACCGTCATATACGAGGACGGAGATGGTGTTTTGAGACGTCGGACCTAGTCGTGTACCGCAAAGGTCTGTCCTCGGACGACTCCTGTGGAACATAAATATGACTGGATCCTTCGAGGGCGTCTCCCCCCGAGGTGGGCGTAATCTGTTACGCCGATGACACTTTGGCTACAGCCAGGGGGGGACGAACTTTCAGGAGGCGGCGCGCCTGGCCACCATAGGAGTCTCCCTCGTGGCTGGCCGCATTGAGGCGTTGGGCTTACTGTTGATCCTGGATAGGATGGATCATTTTTATCGTGGGCCACTCCCCGGCGCCTCCATCGTATTCAACTCGGTCCTCGTACTGGCCCGGGCCCAGATGAAATATCTGGGCCTGATCCTTGACGGTAGTTGCCTCTTCGACGACCACTTCCAACAGCTTGCCTCAAAGCTGGTCGACACTGCCTCCGCTTTTGGATGACTTTTGCCCAGTTCTTCGGTCTATGCACCGGTGTGGGCATCGGCTCTGACCGCCCAAAATAGGGCACACCTCAAGTGACCCCAAATGATAGTTACCGCACCGTGTCGACCGAGGTGGCGTGCGCCTTGGCCGGCAAACTCCCGGGACTCAGCCCAGCACACGCTAGTGGTTTATCCCGCATGGGCGGCGCAGCTTCGGGTCTCACTGCAGTCATCAGAGGAGATCCGCTTCAGTGGCCAGCCGCGAGGAAGTGACGTCCGCGTGTGCGGTACGTCGCCATAGAGAGTTAACAATTGACGGCGTCCACTTCACTGAGAGGAGGCACTGGGATGTCCAAATGGCGTAATAACAGGTTCCCTGGACCCCTTCTATTTCAGGCACAGAGTGGCACACCATGTGGTTTTAGTCGGTGAGATTGCGACATACCGCTCCGCCGCAAGCCCCGGTAGGGTGACGGCCCGAGGGGGTCTCCACAAGTCCAAAAAAAAGTGTTTTAAGTTCTTTAAGTTCTTTCTACTGCTCTTAGTGTCGTGGGTTAAAATCTTCTGTGGAATAACACTTTGTGCGATTCACAAATTGTTGTTCTGCGTCTGGGTATTCGCTGTGTTCGTTTTATGTATGTTTGTAAAGCCCCCCGTGACACAAGACTTATATTTCTAATTCGAGAGTGGTCTTTTAAAAAAAAAACAGGCGTCCGCAACCTTACTTTTTTTCTGTAGCATATTTTTTTTGGGCCAATCTGCCGCCCCCCTAATTTTGCCGCCCCAAGCTTCAGCTTTTTCAGCTTCTATGGTAAATCCGGCCCTGCATTTAATAATTTACAATTCTATTCTTGAAATAATACCAAAGATGATGTACCTCAGCTTCCTAATTACTACAAATATTTAAAGGTATCTGGGGGGATGATTGGCCCTTCGGACTGGTCTGGCCGTATACAAAGGGTCTTAAAATAATACCTACCTTAGATAATATGTATAAATTTTTTAGTTTTAAAATATAGTAATATATATAAAATTCTCGTGTCACAATGTTCGTTCCCATACTCCTCCGAAACGGCTGGACCGATTTGTATGAAATTTTCTAGCATATCGGGTAGGTCTGAGAATCGGCCAACATCTATTTTTCATACCCCTAGGACGCGAGCGGAGCCGCGGGCATCAGCTAGTAGTTATATAATATAGTTATAAAATTTAGGTTTGCTACTATAACGTAGTTTACCTAATTTTTTCACAACTTTCAAGACGTCTGGCAGAAGTAATGGCCCACGGAAAGTGTCTGGCAGTAATGAATTTTAATTTAAAATAATATTCTTAAAAAAATTGTAAATACTAGCTTTGCACCTTTAACGTAGATAAGTAAGGTTTTTATCCATCTGTACTTCGCGCTACCTCAGAACCGGCCCCGCTTTCAAGCTAATGGGTACGCATACAACTTAACAAGACCTTGTACTAATAATCGTGAAAATTTCAGCTTTGCACAAATGACGTAGGTCTGGCGGCTCTGGGATCTTGGACTATAATAATTATCTATTGGATACGATTTTAAATCCACGTGACTGAGGAACCCTTTACTGTGCGTGGCCTGACATGCACTTGGCAGATTTCAGATTTATGTTTGTTTCGAGAAATATCTGGAGTAGCTGGGTTGATTTTGACGGGATCTTGACTGACAGAAGGCTGATAACATAAGGAATAGCATAGGCATTTCAAAAGACAAATTACAAATCTATAGTCTTACTTACTTAAAATTGTAAAAAAATGGAAGTTACTATTTTACATCGAGATTAGGTAGTTCGCAATATCTTGATGCTATTTTACCACTAAATCACGAGCCCTCGAACCTCGCCGCAAATTCCTGGTGGTGTCTCCATGCGCTGATAAAAAAGAAAGAATGCAAAATATGTATGTATTCAGTAGAGATTCAATACGGTCAGTAATTTAAGTACGGTGTGTATAATTACTACGTGTACATTTACTAATAACGCATAACTTGATTGTTTATGATTACAAAGTGCTTACGTCACAATGCCCTCAAGTGCACTCTTGCGCTCGTGTGTCTTCCGCACTCTAGTGTCCTTTTTATTATAGTGTACAGCGCCATACTATTGATGCAATGAGATAATGTGTGTTGAGTAATCCTTTTAATAGCCATGACAGCCGGAAGACACCTGAAGGTAGACCTCCCTCGTTTGATGCTCATTTGTAGCACTTGAATGTTTGTAGCAAATCAATTAAACAGTCTCATTAAAGAGCTTTCCTACTAAGAAAGCTGTTATATTATTCTACAAAATCATAAATTCTAAAGTGTGGTGACGGATTAATAATACAAAGTGTCACCACCCTTATTCATTCCATGGGTGTTGTAAGAGGTGACTAAAGGAACAAAATAAGCAGCTAACATCACTGCCAAGAGAAGGAAAACCCGTTTGGCCAGCGTGGTATAGTGGCAAAAACCTCCTTTCTAAGGAGAGGCCTATGTCCAGCAGTGGCCTGTTAAAGGCTGTTGATGATGATGATGATGATGAAATTCTAAATTAGTTAGGGTCTTAAGAAGATAGTCGACGAATATTGCAGTAGGCCCTCTATATGTGCCCCCTTAGTCAAGATGCTAGTGTTTCGTGTCGAATCTCTTTATAATAGTTAAAGCCTTTTATTTATTATTGCCCAATATTTTCTAATAGTAGCCGACCCCAAATAAACTTGTGAATAAAGTCTAGGAAGTAGATGATTTTCTGATATTTTGAGGTGAGCTGCAAGTGTTCCAGGTTCTATCTAATCGGCACAGAAAGAAGGAGTCGAAAAGTTAGGTTCAAATTCTTCTTATCAGCAAAAGTTATCATGTAGAAGTAGACAGAAGGTAGGACTCCTGAGAAGAGTTATTCAGAACGCTGTTCATAATAAAAGCGATAGAGGATTGCCATAGAGGCGACATCTCTTCACAACTGCAGAGGTTATCGTCTCATCAATTTCATCCTTTAGTTTATTCAACTACCATTTATCCGATCCGAACCGATCAGTCAATAGGAAATCGATATCTAAGACAGCATTTATGCGTCTGCTAGTATGCAAAGTTTACATATTATGATACTCTTATCATATATCTCAGCATAACTTACTCCCGCTCCTTTGCTTGCTAATAAAGGTGGGAGCTTTTTAACCAAATATCAAACCGACAGCATGTCTGCAGGGATAGAACTATGTGGCGTGCAAATGGAGAGGTCTACGGACTTAAAAATAGTAACACCTCTGTGGTTTGTTTCAGCATTTCTTCTCAGAGTGAGTCTTATGAAATGCCCGGCACCTTCTAGCTGCAAAATCCGAAGTGTAAAAGACTTATTTGCAGAAATGAATATAATTTTTCATTTATGTTTAGCAGTAAACTGCGATAGTCTGATCAATAGAAAAACGGTAGGTTTTCAGGGCTAATAGACAAACATTATATCCTGCACGTTCTTAAAGAAGCAAAGCCCCGTGGTTGCTATACGAAATCAATAAATTACAACACGTTACGAAGTATAAAAGCGGAGATCGCACGAACTTTAATTGATATCCGACGAATGGTCGGCAGATGCGTAATAACCGAGTATTTAACTGTTTGATTCATTATTGCGCACGGTGCCGTACTTACCTGTACTTATTGCCGTGTGTGGTAAGAAGTGTGAATTTATTACCTATACCTGTACAGTCGGTTACAAAGGTTGCTGAAAAAGTATTCACAACTATTTTGTTTTTGTATGTCTGTCGCGCTTTCCTGCCAATAAAAATTAATAGATTTAAGTGATTTTTACACAAATAGTCTATAGCCTAAGGAAAGACATAGGCTACTTTTTTTTTACTGACATACATATGGGCAGAGTCCCGGTAGAAAACTAGTAAAGCATAAATAAACTTCATAAGTATCCGTTACGACTCCTCCTGCGTATATATAATCATATATTGCGGTATGCCTTAGTAGCAGATGTGCTTCCTCAAAAATCAAAGTATCTACATGCCAAAAGCGTTTTACAACATTACTTATGAAAGTAACAAATGTAAATAATTATAATATTTGTTTTCTGTTAACCATTTTCCACAATTTTATACGTGTTTACGGTTTCTGCTCTGTTAATCTTTCATGACATTTTTTTTTAAATAATAGGTCACTGAACCATAAATTTTTCTACAATATTTAAAAAATATTTTATATCCATGTTTAAGATAACTTCCAAAATAGTTGGTACTCACCGCTAGATGGCGCTACTTGTCCTTCAACGACTTGACAAGAAAATGGAAATGAAGTGACCGCGACGACCGCTTATTAACATAGCCTATTATTATAATATTATCTATACCTTATCGCTTATCGACCTTGACACTGAAGTCATGGAAGAACCAACGTAGTGTCAGATCCTGTTAGGGTATACGAATAATTCGTGTTTTACACTTTAGTCTTTTATTTTAAATTGTAAATACTTTGGAATTAACATATTCTTGAATATCTGTTAGAAAATAGTTATGCTATGTGCGCATTATTACTATGCCACTCATGCATTGAAACCTTACCTTAGGTATTCCTTACTCTCCCTCTCCATGCTGTGTTTCTGAAGGGCATGTAAATAGCATGATAGATAGAATAGAAATAGAATAGAATAGAAAAAACTGCAGAGTAGCAGTAATGGACAAGATTTATAAATACCTATAAGGTATATAAGTCTATAGCTCTGTTACATTTATGCACTGAATGGGTGTACCTTTCTCTCTATGCTGTGTTCTTGAAGGGTAGGTGAATAGCATTACAAGGACTAAAAATTGGAACCTAATCAATGTTGATGTATCAACGTTGACTGCGCTAATGGATTAAGTAGTCGTCACGCCGCCTTCTACTGCGCCAAGTGTCGTGTGGTTCAAATCCCAAGTGGGAAAACACCTTGTGTGATTCATACATTTTTGTTCTAAGTCTGGGTGTTCTTTATGTCTATTTCATGTACGTTTGTAAAGTCTGCCGCGACACAGGATTACACTGTGTGGGAGTTGTCTTTAGAATTTAAAAAAAATGCAAATAACCCTCTACTATATAGATAGAAGACTAGAAGAAATGATAAGTCTAGACTTGTTAGGTCGCACTTTTGGGGTTATTCCAGGAGATAAATAAAATATGACTTTACGTTATAAGTATAATTGCTAGACAGAGGGGTGACGGTAGCTTAACATCTATTTATATATAAATTATTAATTTATAACTACCGTCACAACTATCACATACATCACACCCTCTCACTTAAATTAGTTATACTATACAAAACAACATTAAGTTTAAACATCGAAACCATATCTGACAACTGGCTTTCGTACTCGCCTGGAACGGCCTACCGGCAATGCGGTATCGTCTGGTACTAATTTATCCGGTTCTGGCACGGTATGCTCCTCCGCGCACGACCCTCCTGCCCCAACTCCAGAGACACCTGTTCCTGAATCTTCATCAGATTCCAGACTAGGACACGGTCAATCATACCCGGGCACAAATCTACTTTTTAGCTGATCAACGTGTCTCTTGACCAGTGAACCGTCATCCCTTACTATCTTGTAATTACGAGATCCTACCTTTTCCTTTATCTGTCCCCTACACCATTTATCACCTACACCATAATTACGCACCCACACACTATCGTCTTCTCTAAATTCCCGTGATAAGCCCTTTGCCTTCTCTATTTGCTTTTTTTGTACCCTCTGAACTCGGTCTCCTAGTTCCCTATCTCCCCTTAAAAGGTCCAACCTAGTCCTAAGATTCCGTTTTTGTAATAAAGCTGCTGGTGATACGCCTGTAGTACTGTGTTCAACATTCCTATACGCGAACAAAAACGTTTGTAAGGCTATTTCTATATCTTGTCCATCTCGTAATGATTTTTTTTTACAGCTCGTTTGCACAATTTAACTGCACCTTCTGCCGCCCCATTAGAAGATGGATGGTAGATTGCCGAGAATGTCAAATTAATACCGTTCCTACACATAAATTCCGCGTATTCTTTACTTGAAAACGGAGGACCATTATCCGAAACTACCTCTTTAGGCAACCCAAATCTTGAAAACGTTTCCCTCAATACTTTAATCACGGCCGCTGCTGTAGTGCGTGGCATGTGGAAAGCCTCTATCCATTTCGATGTAGAATCTATGATCACTAAAAATGTTTTACCATGAAAAGGTCCTAAAAAATCTACGTGTAATCTACTCCATGGTTCTGTAATGTAAGGCCATGGCTTAATAGTTGCCCTCGGAGGCGCTACATTTTCTTCGACACATGTGGCACATTGTTTGCAAACCCGTTCAATGTCTACATCTATCCCCGGCCACCATACGTAACTTCGCGCAACCGATTTCATCTTGACTATACCTAAATGACCCACGTGTAGTTCTTTAAGAATGGATTCCCTCAATGTTGGGGGTACTACTAGCCTATATCCCCACATTATACAGCCCCTGTCTAAATACAACTCTGTGCGCCTAATCCAGTACTGTCTTATTTCGTCCCCATTTACATTACATTTAGCCGGCCAACCAGATTGTAGAAATAAAACTATATTTCGCAATACACTGTCCGATTCCGTTGCTTTCTTTTACATCGTTAGCTACAAAATATTGTTCTAACCTTTCCACGTATGACCGCCAATTGTCTTTACTAACGTCGAACGGCCCGATTGCACCCACCGACATTTTACTTTCGTTTCTGTCTATCACGAAAATAAACCACTTGCACACGTGATACGAAACACTACCCCGTCGCCAATGATAAGTCTAGACTTGTTAGGTCGCACTTTTGGGGTTATTCCAGGAGATAAATAAAATATGACTTTACATTATAAGTATAATTGCTAGACAGAGGGGTGACGGTAGCTTAACATCTATTTATATATAAATTATTAATTTATAACTACCGTCACAACTATCACATACATCACATATAACATTTGCCGCTTTTCAAAATGTTTCTTTTAATTGGCGGTGTTACCAATACGATGCTCATCTTGATAATGTTTACTACATTTCATTAAATTTTCGCCCTTAACTTATTCAATAAATCAATTTTATTGCTTATTGTAACTATTTAACGTATGCCCTTATCCAGTGCCAGAGAGATGATCTCTAGCACTAGCCGTTTGAGTTGTAAGACGAGACGGACGTACGGATGACGTATGAAAATAACAATAAATATAATTAAAAGTACCTGTGAATGCATAAACGTTTGTCTATTGTAAATAAAAAGAGTAAAAAAGGTTGGTGGATTTAAAATTGCTAAACCTATATAGATAGGAGAGGGGTATTTCATTTTATACTGAAAATTAAGGGCTTATCTAATGGATAACGTACAAGTAACGTGATATCGGTCAAAATGTTAAACTTTATACCATTTTGTATTGTTTATTAAGACTAATTACTAAGACACACCTTGTACTTTAGTTTCTGTAGAATGAACAGGTATAGCTAACAACACTACGTGATCTTTGACTTTGACTGCCTCGTTGGTCTAGTGGTTAGCGTATGCGACTGCTAATCAAGAGGTCTCGGGTTCGATTCCCGAGTCGGACCAAATGTTTGTGTGATCCACAAATATTTGTTTCGCAGTTTGGGTGTTTTTCTATGTATAATATGTATGTATTTACAAAAAAAAAAGTATGTTTATGTATTTATATCAGTTGTTTAATACCCATAACACTAGCTCTGCTTACTTTGGGACTAGATAATGTTGTGTAAGATGTCAAAAAAAAAAAAACAACTTTATTCCCCTACAGAGGAAAACTGTTTCTAAAATAAATCTCAGAGAATATTCAATAAACAAAACGTTGTATTACTGTCAATAAACACGTATCATAAATAGAGACAAATGATAACAAAAACGGAAATAATGACAAAAAGAAACTGCCGAAACCCGGGATTGAACCGGGGACCTTTAGATCTTCAGTCTAACGCTCTCCCAACTGAGCTATTTCGGCTACATAGTGAAAGTGTTGAAATTATCGAGTATTATCTATAGTGTGCCAAATACACCCTAGGTGTGTTGAACTTTATAATATAATGCGAAGCGTAGCTAGGGATTAATTAGGGGTTATAGGGATATATGCACCCCTAAATGTAATGATTATATATTTTTAAGTATAGTGTAAGTGTAGCTCTTCTTAGTGGCAGTTGATAGGTAGTGTTGCGACTCTTCGTCGCCGCTCAATTTCAGGGCCGCTTCACGTCTTAGCTCAGCTAGTATAATAAATTAACTAGCTGGGTCCTTACGGTATACTTGCATGTACCTAAATGCATTTAGTTAAAAACTCTTCATTTGATATTACAAACAGACGATCCAATTTTATTTTATTATTTTATAAAGAGAAGTTTATTTTACAAGGAGAACTTGTGAGGTTATAGTTTACTTTTTGCTTACTTTTTTTACTTACAAACCTCAAATAATTTTAATAACAGTTAGCTACTACTTTAATATATGTAGCTACTTACAAAGCTATATTTTACTCGTTTCTTTATCTTGTTTATTTATCACTAGCCGAGTACCGCGGTGTTTACCGGTGTTGTTGTTGTAAACCGCAAGTAACGCCGCGGAGAGAATCTAGTCTATAAAAAATTAGTATAAGTTACTCCTTTGCTAATCAGCTACTGCCAGAGAAAGTTCCTTTGAAATCGGTCCAGCCGTTCAAGAGATTAGCCAAAATAAAAAGACAGACAGACAAAAATTGAAAAAATATGCTTTTTTTATGCTTTTTTTTATGTGTATACTTTGATATGCATTTAGTAAAAACCTGTTCATTTGATTTTACATACAGACACTCCAATTTTATTTATTTGTGTAGATGTTTTTTTAAACTACATTCGAGAAGTTAAGTGTG
Organism: Phragmatobia fuliginosa; assembly: GCA_932526445.1. Taxonomy (NCBI): domain Eukaryota; kingdom Metazoa; phylum Arthropoda; class Insecta; order Lepidoptera; family Erebidae; genus Phragmatobia; species Phragmatobia fuliginosa. Next base: position 14,077,569 of record OW052070.1, on the reverse strand, counting down.
ATTGCCTATAACTACAAATTGAAAACAAAACCTTATTTTTCTGAAATCTTGAAAAATTTCTCTACTGAAATACCTCCGTATTTAAAAAATATTAAACACACTATCTAGATTTGATGTCTTAATACATCAACTCTGCATTCTGAATCTTAAATCCATTATTGAAATCGAATTCAATCTAATGTTCTTAAAAATGCAAAACAATGGAATCAAAAAGTTCAATGGCTACAAAAGTGGTATGGGAACACACAAGTTGAGCTATAAACACTCACCACCCAGTATTGCTACCATTCACTGAACAGTCTCGTAAAGGACACTGCATTAGATCCAAAAAAACAACAACAAAAAAGGCCCAAAAATCCATCTTATGGTCCTTCGAGAAGTACACGTTTTTGGATTTCTTTTAATTCCATAGCAAAACATGATGCTTAAAAATTAAATAAAAATGTAAACTTGATTTTTTATTTCAATTAATAGTAATAAATATTTATTTAATTCAGTTTTTAATATTTGTTGTTGTAGCGGTAACAGAAATACATCATCATCCATATTATTGAGACTCCGACGGACAACGGAGTCTCAGTAATAAGGTACCGTTTTTACCCTTTGGGTATAAAATTGCATAACAAAATATTGAAAATTTTTTGTAGTATCCAAAGCGTCGACATTAACAGCAATAAATACCAATCGATCACGAAAAGGATCCCTCGAAAGGTATTCTAATTTCCATGGTTCCTTATTATTACAGTTGAGATTCATCCTGTTCCATCTAGATCAATGATCAGGATACGAAATGGTCCAATTACTCGATAAATGATCACCGCCCTATGATTACGAGGATAGATCCACTCAAAATTGTATAATAACTAAGTCCCGCGGAGTTACTCGCGGTTGTTCTTATACCTTTACAACAACAACCACAGGGCGAAGCTAGTCTAAAAAAAGTAGCTTAAGCTATTTCTTGTATCATCGGTTTCCTGCCAGTGAGTCTCATCAACATCGGTTCAGCGGTTGCAGAGATTTTCATTTCATTTTTCATTTAATTTATTCAATAAACAATTTTAACATTGTATGTGAATTTTAGTACAGTTTAAAAAGTTACAAATAATAGCACAGATCGATAATTACATAATAAATAACAATTAAAATAAACATTTATGCTAGCATTTTATAGTTTAATCAGTCATTCATATGATCATAATAATGATAATAAAATGTCAGATACAAAAAAAAGGAACACCATGCATCAACAAAATTCATAAAATTACAAATAAATTTAAAAATTACAAAATTTCAAACAATAAATTTCAATAAATGTCACAAAACAACATAGCAATAAATCACCGAATAATAATGTCATATCATATAAAAAATAAATTAATTAAAAATATAGATTTCTAATTTAGTTCACAATTCAGCAACAGAATAATAACATTTTTCTAACAATAACTTTCTTAATTCAATTAAAAATTTTCCTTTACCAAATGTTGTTTTTAGCTCAAGTGGTAATTTATTGAATATATTGACTGAATTGTAACATGCACTATGCTTTACGACATCAAGATGTGGTTTAATTTGGGTGCTTAAATCTTTTCTCCTAGTGGCCAGAAAAAGATTTCAGGTAAAGTCGTCTTGTCATGTGTATTTGTGGTAGACAGAGTGTCAAGTTATAACTAATAATGTTAAAATGTTATAACTAATAAAATAAAATATTAAATAATGTTAAAAATCTTCTTGTTTAAAATTACAACTTTAAGTTCTTACACTTAATATTATCTGTATTTATCATATAAATTGCATATACTTACTTATACCTATAATTGGAGAAATTGACTTTTCTAGACTTTATAAATGTAAAAAGAATTCATTAAAGTTAAATTGAAAACAAATACATGTATATCGTAACTCCTTTTAAGAATTTAGTTAAATGTATCACCTTTCATGACTAGTTTAAATAAAAACGGAAGTAATTTGTATTATGTGACACAAAAAAACGTATGTATATGTCCGAGCTATACGGTCTAAGCCAGACACAACTGTAAATTGACAATAATTCTCTTCAGATACAGTTAAACATTCATTTAAAATGTTTATGACAATAATCATCTATAAAAATACAATCCCAATTCATTAGCTGTTAACCCTGAGGCCACTCGAATGTGGTCCATTCGACTGCACGGACCCACTCCCCGGGGCCATGACTGGTCATCCTAAGCGATCGATTTGGGATAAAAAGTGCCGCAGGTAGCATCATTAATTGACTATTAAACACGTATCGGCACAAAAAGATATATAAAAGCTTAAAAACAATGAATTTCACGAAAGTTGATAACTCAATTTCGGTCGATGTCATAGAACAGTAAAAGTATTGAGAAGATTACAGAATTTAATTGATTTTTTTTATATAAAATTGATGTAATAAGGCGTACATGATTTTTTACTGTATTAAATTTATTGTGTTACATGAGAAAATATTATAGAAAAATTAATAAGAAACCGTCGTATCTGAACTCATCGCCTGAACTAAAATATGCATATTTCCAAATCGCGGAGGAAAGTGATTAGGATTCCGTGATACAGAATTATCAATGAATAGCTCATTTAATTAACAAAAGCCGCCGCAGTAAAACCGTAAAATTTAAATTTTAAAATATGAGTAATTCATCATCATCATCATCAACAGCCTTTAACAGTCCACTGCTGGACATAGGCCTCTCCTTTGAAAGGAGGTTTTGGACTATAATAATTAATTATTTTTAAATCCAGTAGAGGCCACCATCCTAATTGTGAGTACATAATACAATGTAGCTTGGTGACCCACACCGTGGCGGCTTAGTGAGCTTTTTCTGCATGCAGAATAGTCTCCGGTCTCACACTTACCACCGCAAGACCACAGCAATAATTCCGTTGTTTTGGGTTGAATTTCTGTGTGAGGGTTGTACTGGCCCGGTCGAGGTACCCCACCCACAGGTTTATATCCTATATACCTACATTATATTCGTTTATATTCTTAGGTTGTTTAACTATTTTGTTGGTTGAGATAGAAAAAATTTGATTAATTACAGTACGTTCTAAACTATACGTTAACCGGACATAAATTGCCTACTTTGCAAATTTAAATTATGTATATAACGTAGCAGACGTGCCAGCTAAGTTTTTTAAGAAAGAGTGACGTCAGCATTGCTGACGTCACCACTCTCATTATTGTTCCTCGGACATTGCAGGATAATGAAAACACCAAAATAGAGGAAAACGTTATGATTTATACACTTAGTCAATGCACTTAATATTAGCTTTACAACCACTTAAATAATCAACTAATAAGAATCGATTTACTCACAGGATTTTTCTGAGTCTTCCACTCTCTATTATTTCCACAGGCAGACTGAATCCAAATCACTAGTTTTACTTTCCAAGACAATTCAAAACTAAGAAAACAATATGGCCGATCACGCCACCGGAACTAACTTATAATGATTTAACATTGTGAACCATATAATAAGTAACGAATGTGTTCGTTATAAATCAACAAATACTAACTGAATTTATTAGTAATTTTAAAAGATTAAACTAAAGTTTAGCTGACATTATTTTAAATCGGATGTGTTTTTATCAAAAGCAGCAATATGGACACCATTTCAGTTTAGATTCCCTTTTAAATCAAATGTTACTTCCGTAAGATAAAAACACACCGATTGATGTTTACAAATCACAATAGGAATTTATAATGTGATTTAGATAATAAAACATTTCACATAATTCACCACTTTTTTTGAACATTTAAAACTCCTAATAAAAATACAAAATCAATTGAATTGATAATAAAGGTTGGAAAATGTACCAAGGGATTAAAGTAGTTTTAAAATTGATTTGATTATCCTGAATTAATTATTAAGTACGTAATTACAAACTGTAATTAACTTAACGCGCCGACACGGCCATTCTGCGAGGTGGTGCGCGCTCTGCACCAGCCCGAGGTAATCATTCTGAAGAGTGAAATGTTAAGTTTCTAGTCTGGCGCATATACATAGACTCACTTAACCATGTTATTTGCTATTTTTTTTTTTTTTTTTGCATTGATAAGTAGGTCAGCTTAATAACTTCAAGTCATCAGTTGCATGGAGCAATCATTATATTTAGTTCCATTACACGTCTATAACATTAGTAAATATTAGATATTGGAATGAAATATGTTTATATGGCAATGCAACTGCATCATGCCACTATATATGTATTTATGTTTTTTTTTTTTTTTTTTTTTTTGTTTTTTTTTTTTTTTTTTTAATAATTTTTTTTTTTTTTTTTTTTTTTTTTTTTTTCTTTTTTTTTTTTTTTTTTTAATACAGTTACTCCACGTAACCCTGTATTATTTATTTTATCATAGAAAAGGATGATGCTGTGGTCTGGGCGGTCCTGAACGCCGTGGTCCACAGAGGCCCTAAAGGAATTGGGTCTAGGTCGATGGTGTGGTCTGGATCATTTTTAATGATCGTGGTCCACACGGGAGCAAAAACAAAAATGATGATGCTGTGGTCTGGGCGGTCCTGAACGCCGTGGTCCACAGAGGCCCTAAAGGAATTGGGTCTAGGTCGATGGTGTGGTCTGGATCATTTTTAATGATCGTGGTCCACACGGGAGCAAAAACAAAAATGATGATGCTGTGGTCTGGGCGGTCCTGAACGCCGTGGTCCACAGAGGCCCTAAAGGAATTGGGTCTAGGTCGATGGTGTGGTCTGGATCATTTTTAATGATCGTGGTCCACACGGGAGCAAAAACAAAAATGATGATGCTGCGGTCTGGGCGGTACTGAACGCCGTGGTCCACAGAGGCCCTAAAGGAATTGGGTCTAGGTCGATGGTGTTGTCTGGATCATTCCATATGATCGTGGTCAACACGGGATGTAAAAAAAAAATATATATTAAAAGACCTTATCGTATAAGGTCTTAATAACATAGCCATCTGGTCTACATTTTTATAAATATCAGCAATAATGCAAGCATGAGACGTGAAGGAACTTATCCATATTTTGCGAACACAATAGGTATGCTAGTGCAGTAGTGCTTGTCTTTGATTAAGTCTCATAAACTTTATAAATGTTTTTAGGTATGGTATTCAATTCACCACACCCACAAATTCTAGTTGAAAACCAGGTTTTCTAGTAACGGATTGAACTCACCAAATTTATTAGACATTCACATGACAGATTTGTAATGAATGATGATCCGGTGTTGGAGTTATACGCTGGGATGTTGCAGGTTGTTGTTCATCATCCTCTTCAGATTCCGCCGACACGGTTGCCTGATTGCCTGGCTGAGGAGCTCTACGAATTGATCTTGAGCCACCTTACGCGGTCGTCCTCGGCCTGTCACCCTTTTTACCATGTAGCGGTTATTGCCCAGCACTCTGTAAATCTCAAATAGTTCACTGTATTTCAAATCTAAAGAAGTATGACTACTTGGGTTGTTCTTTATGAGAACGGATTCTCTCCTTTGGAAAGGTTTTAGTTTTGCCTTATTTTTATCAAAACGCTACTTTTTATATTGTGCTGCAAGAGTATCTTTGATGTACATGCTGTTTTAGTAAAATGAAATCCATTGACTCATCGTCCATGTTTACCAATATCAGCAGCTCAGGTGGAAAACAATGTTGTTGTCGTGTTGGTGGGTGCAACACTGGTCACTCGATGTGTTGTACAATTAAAGGCAAAATACAATGCGACTTGCCATTTCTCGGTGTAATAGTTTTTTATCATAGTAAGAGCATTTTTAACGTACCCATCACACTTTCCAACTGTCCATTTGCTCGGCTGACTCCTGGCGCTAATGAAAGAATATCATACGAACCTGGTCACAAACCTTTAATTCACTCATCATATCCATGAGAGTCTTTGGTGCACAATTTACCAGTGATGTCCATTTGTATTACTTGAAATGGTGCAGTGAGCTTTCGAATAAGATGTAGTTGCACCTGAATTGCACCGAAGGCCCCTTTGAAGTTCTACGTACGGTACAGTTTTCGAAAAAGTTCCTCACGCCGGTGCGTATCTTATCAAACCAGGAAGATTGCTTCAGTTTTTGTAGGGTCTTCTCCCATTCTGGATGATGTACCCATGTGTGGTATGAATTAATTAGACTCCACAGAAGGATTTCTGGACCAGTACAGCTCCGTACCCAAGGCTACCGGCATGAGTGTAGAGTTCAATTGGCACATCTTCCTGAAATCAAGATAAGGTAGGCGCAGTAGACATATATTGGATAATTTTCTTACGAGCCTCATCGGGTCTGCCGTTCCAGTCTCATTTAGTCGTTTTTTTTTTTTTTTTTTTTTTTTTTGTGAAGCCGTAAAGAGGCATCTTAACTCTGGAAAAATTGGGAATGAAACGCCTGAAATAGCTAGCAAGAATATTTGAATTGTCCGACCTGTTTAACTGTAGTTGGTACCGGTGCCATTGTTAAAGTCTACACTCTCCTTGGACTTGGACCAACTTGCCAATCAGCTATTCTATTGCCCAAATACTCAATAAAGCGTTTAATGAAAGCAGTTTTCTCAATATTAACACAGAATACATAATAGTACTCATACAGAAGACTCACTCCGAAAATTAAATTAAAGAAATCGGGACCCTAGGCGTCAAAAGATTAAGTTCAATTCAGATCGCACAGCGCCGAATGAACTACAATTAAATTTACCTACCATTGCGTCTCTTTCTATCGTGTAACTTACCTGTTCTGATTATGTATAGTCGACCGGCGTGCTCCTCCGGGGAGGCAGGCGGCCGACTATACCTAAACTGCGGAGTGACACCCCCTTGATATTAATTGAGAAACCATTGCAAAGCAATAAACATTTGCTCTATGTTAGAGATACATTCCTGGAAATTCTTACATTTGGAATCCTTTCCTTTCCTTGACTTCCTAGTCATCTACGTAAACCTGACATACCTGCTTAATCAATTAATGGCATCGACGCTTTATTAATACAACGCTGATAAATCGAGCAGGCGTTGCTTAGACCAAATGTCATTGCAAATATTATTTATTCGGAATCTGCCGCAATGCAGCTGCCATCAAAAGTGGAGAAGTAATTACCACCAACCAGTTGGTCTATTTGGTCTAAAATTATTGCTAAAGGGTAATTGTCCCTAAGGGTATTTCTGTTTATTTCTATGATGTCAACACACTTACGGTCCTCGCCATTTTCTTTCTGACCAATATTATTAGACTCGCAAACGAAAATTTACTTTCGCGTATGATTTTGTGTTTAAGGAGTTCTCCCTTTCAACCGCACTCAAAGTGTATGGTCGGCATTCCACTCGCTTAGTAGGGTCTTTTAGTCAAATCTCTAATTCACCGTCATTAACTCTAGTTTTTGGGAACCCGCTAATGAAGACATGTTCAAATTTGTTAAGCAATATTTTCAATAGATTACAATCTAAATTATCAAAGTTAAAACACTCAGATCGTTTACTATCGGTTGATGAAACAGTTTGACACTCTGTGACGTGACTGGTACACCATTATTTGTATTATCAAGAGGATTTATGCGAATAACGACATCAGAACATTTCACATGAAATTCAAACTACTTGTAAATTTTCGATAATACATACCGTTTTTAATTTCGTTAGTGAGGGCATTGTAAACTTACCAATACCCTTTAAATAGCTAACCTCATTCGTTCTTATCCCAGGTAACTCAGCTGTTAGAGTCTCGCGTATAAGCGAACATTCTGCACAGCTATCAAACAGCTTTAATCTTAACATTCCCAATTCTCATATTTACAGAAACAAACTTACTATACTATACCCGCACAATTAATTTAGATATAATTTCACGTTCACGCTTGAAACATTTGCCTACTTTTGAGCAGAATGTATACGTCGGATTATCTGTCTTTTGTGATGCGACGCCAGAGTACCCAAGCCTGAGACAGAATCTGAGCAATATCTTTAAGCTTGTCATACGTATTTATCATACAGTCATATTTTCGGGTTTAGGTGTGTTATTTAATAAATCACGCAACCCCTGCCAGGTGGATGTGGAAATCAACCATTTATCCACCCACGACTTGGCACGATCTTTAAGTAGGCACGACCTTTAAGTAGACTTCCAACCTTCATCTTAACATCATAATCTGTCAGGCTGTAGGTTTCCATGACTGTGCTCACGTGTTGATACAATTCACGCATACTGGGGTCGGGATCGTACGACGGTAAAAACACGTCACTAATTTTAACTCTCTCAGAATGTCTAAACATACGATCGGTCATGCCTTTCATGACCTGCAATATCCGCGAGAAGAACTCAGTGGACACGCCGCTAACGTAAACAGAAACATTTTCATTGTTTGTAGCAGAATGTCCGGCAGAAGTGGGTAGATCTCGCACTTCTGATAACGTAGCAGACGTGCCAGCTAAGTTTTTTAAGAAAGAGTGACGTCAGCATTGCTGACGTCACCACTCTCATTATTGTTCCTCGGACATTGCAGGATAATGAAAACACCAAAATAGAGGAAAACGTTATGATTTATACACTTAGTCAATGCACTTAATATTAGCTTTACAACCACTTAAATAATCAACTAATAAGAATCGATTTACTCACAGGATTTTTCTGAGTCTTCCACTCTCTATTATTTCCACAGGCAGACTGAATCCAAATCACTAGTTTTACTTTCCAAGACAATTCAAAACTAAGAAAACAATATGGCCGATCACGCCACCGGAACTAACTTATAATGATTTAACATTGTGAACCATATAATAAGTAACGAATGTGTTCGTTATAAATCAACAAATACTAACTGAATTTATTAGTAATTTTAAAAGATTAAACTAAAGTTTAGCTGACATTATTTTAAATCGGATGTGTTTTTATCAAAAGCAGCAATATGGACACCATTTCAGTTTAGATTCCCTTTTAAATCAAATGTTACTTCCGTAAGATAAAAACACACCGATTGATGTTTACAAATCACAATAGGAATTTATAATGTGATTTAGATAATAAAACATTTCACATAATTCACCACTTTTTTTGAACATTTAAAACTCCTAATAAAAATACAAAATCAATTGAATTGATAATAAAGGTTGGAAAATGTACCAAGGGATTAAAGTAGTTTTAAAATTGATTTGATTATCCTGAATTAATTATTAAGTACGTAATTACAAACTGTAATTAACTTAACGCGCCGACATATATAAATAATAATTATAGAATCTCCTTAAGACATCATAAATTTGATTTATGAGAGATACATACCACATTATCCTATCATCAGTAGAAGATTAATGTTACGCTGACAAGTCTATTAATTTAGTCATAATTTATAAATATTGATAAAAAATACTTAAATTTTATGAGAATTATGATGACTCCATATATTTGTTGTTCTGTAGAAGTTGATCTTGGCGGCATCGTTTGTGAAAAGATGCACGCAGAATAATAATAGTTTGTACATTAATCGTATGGAACATTTTACATAACCGAGCGATTCATTAGAATGATAAGAATTTCCTCGTCAACTTACCCAACTAGTTAGTTTTACGAAACAATCTGGTACGAGTACGTACATCATTTGGTGTGAAATTGACTGCTGATCTAAACTCAACACGTATTACCATAGAGTCGATGGATCTAAACCTATAATATGTATTAGCGAAAATGGATCAGAGTTTACCTTACGTATTCTCTTCATCATAATCATCATCATCATTATCAAAAGCCTTTAACAAATACATAGATTTAATTAAAATTACATGCATATTTTTTCAAAAGAGGAGTATTTTGATATGGTTGTTTTATTTCGTATGTAGATTTAATCTATTCAATAAAAATAATCATTATGATATGTTTACCATTAGCAACCATAAAACAGATAAAACTGATAACCTAATCTTTAAAAAGTCTGGCAAAACTGATAAATTATCTTCTGGGTTTTTCAATATTGCTTGTTTACTTTTCGATGTAATGGCTAAATAACTGTCGTGATAACAAATGCTACTATGATTCGAATTAATATAAAAGTACTATTATTTTAATTTAATTTATTGGTACATGACAAGAAACTACGCCATACAAACTGCAAAGAGAAGGAAAATTTGACAGAATTCACATACCAATCTGTCAGATTAGCATGGTACAGTAGGCCAAAACTTTCGTTTCTAAAGAAAGGAATTATATGTATTTGATATTTTAGGCAATCTTAGATAAGGAACTTCATGAGACGAACAGGAATGTAGTCATTTTCCCCCTAAAGAAAATTTGAAAGTTTACATGCAAAGACTATACTCGCAAAAATACTCTATCAAAAAAAAATAATTCTGAGATTACATAATAAAATGTAACGAATTAAGACTCACCTTATTTCGTTAAGCCTGAAGGGATTTAAGTACTTAACAGAACGAAGTAAGGCGTGAACGGGGGAGGCCCCGACTAAAGTCATTGAAAAACAATCTATGCAAGTAAATATAATTAGAGTGTCTGTATGTAATATCAAATGAACAGTATTTTAATAAATACAAATCAAAGTATATACGATACTAATATTAGAAAGGCTTTTTTTTTTCATTTTTGTGTGTCTGTTTGTTCGGCTAATCTATGGAACGGCTGAACCGATTTTAATAGGACTTTTTCTTTTATAGACTAGTTTCGTTCCGCGGCGTTATTCGCAATTTAGGGCCACAGCACACTAGCTACTTTTAGCTTCAGCGATCGGCGATTTTGCGACTGCATCGATGCTGCATCGCGTTTTAGCGACTTCCTGCGTTCAATCCCGGTATCGGAAACGCGCGTTTTAGCGACTGCTCAGATGCCAGATCGATGCTACCGGCATCCGAATGTGTGCGGAGACTAGCGTGCAGCTGCTGCTTCTCTTCCGCGTTTGTCGTTTTTAAGTGTGCAGTGTAGAGCGTTCGGTAGCTGTATTAAGCTTCTAAAAAGCAACTTGTTGCCGATCGCCGATGCTAAAGTAGCTAGTGTGCTGTGGCCCTTACTAAAACAACCGCGGGTGACACCGTGGGACTCAGCTAGTCGTGTACTAAAATTGTTTTACAGCAGCTTTAACCTGCTTAGGTGTCTACTGCCTAGACATACGTTCTTCTCCACAGATAACTGGAAAACCTACTTAAATTAAAAAAAATAACAGTTGTAAATCAGGTATAAAGTAATTAATCATTAAATTTCATGGCTACTATCCTTTAAACAAGAGAGGCGTTGCTAATCAACGATACACTTAATGATCATAGATAAGTCAGTAGTTTACCAGTTAATAGCTTGGGCGGCGCCCCTTAAAAGGGTATAATTGGGTGATTTTAAGGGTTGCATAGTCACCATTTCACGGTTAAGGAGTAGCTTCAATCTGTGTCGTGGAGTTTTTTCCGAAGTTCCTTTTCGGTTCTCTGATTCTATGTAACTTTATTAAGGTACACGTGTAGGAGTTTTTTTATTATTAAGTTATACGAACTTAGTTTAAGTAAGTAAGTGAAAGAAACTGTATTGCGATTCTTCAAATAAAAAAAAATTTGGGATAAAATTAATAGTGTATTGAAAATAAATCATTAAAACATATTATTATAAAAACATTCAAGACAGCAAATTATGTTTCCAATGATAATTATAATAATTCTTAATAGCTTGTAGATCTATATACATAAATATTGTCAAGCAAATACTACCTGCCTAAACTATTTCTTATTTTCATATAGATAATGGCTGATTATCTACTTTTTGACAAAATTTTATTGAATTTTTTAGGTTTTGGGTTTTGCTAATACAATTATCCTACTAATATTTTAGTTTGTGAGGGTGTATAAATGTTTGTTACTCTTTCACGCAAAAAACTACTGAACTACTGAGTTCGTTCACCAAACAATTTTAAAAGAAATCAGAAATTGTCTACTTAAATCGTAGTAAATTAAGTTTCTTATAGTAAAATCACCTTCCACGAAACACTTCAAAATAATAAACATTATTTTATTATTGAAAATATTTACAATTCTCTCATCTATACTATCTCTGCTAGATGATGGCTTCTATTTAACCTAACTACCCTATAACCATATAAAATAATGCTCTTTACCAGTTAATACAAAAGTTCTTCGCTTTAAAATATAGTTAAGTGGTCGGTGTGAGGCGGTAAGGTCAACTAGCAATCACATTAATACCCTAATTTATATGTAACAGCCCGCCCTTTGTCCTACTAGGGAGCAGTTGATGAACTGCTACAAAAAAAAGAGCTTATGAAAAAAATAAACATACTTCCTTCGTTTCATATTTGATAAATGATGACGGTCAAAAATTTAGTTACGAAATTAAAATTGTATTGAACACTAGCTTTAGACCGCGGCCCCACCCGCGTCTTTGTCGGTTATCGCGGTACAAAGTAGCATATGTCCTTTCTCAGTATAATAGTAGATATCGTATAAAGACAAACAAGTATTAACGTTAAAATATACTCTATAAATAAAATAAAAAAAAACCTTTTAAATGAAAAAGTCCCTCAATTTTGGGGTAACTTATAATTTATGACGTACATAGATTATGTATGTAGGTATGTTATGATGGCTGATAAGATAGTCTGAACAATTTATATGTTCAATAACTGATTGTGATTACAATATTGTGTTATCTTTATATCAAACTCTAATCCGTATTGATGTCTCGTTTGTAACTTGACTTTGATTGTATCACTCTCCTCACTTAATAACATTGTAATCGAGAAATGGAAATTTTGTATTAAAAGTTTTTTTGTCTTATATTAGAGAAGCTTGTAAAAGACTGCCTCGTTGATCTAGCAGTTAGCGATAAAGGGGTTTCGGGTTCAAATCCCGGGTTAGGCCAAAGAGTGTTATTGAGTTTTCTGATTATAGCAGTAAATGATAATAGCAGGAGGAAGCTTGTTAGATCGGTTGTTGACTATCGTGCCTCTGAGACGACATGAAACTGTGATCTCTCTTCGGTCATGTCAAATAGCTGGATGATGAGAACGAGGCAACAGACCAACAAGGCAATCTACCTTTTTAGCAGCACGCCGTTTTAGGTACCATTAGCCGGGGAACCAGGTGTACCCTATTAAGGTACTCCCTGGGACCCCAATTTACCTCGGGCCATCTACCTATGGTTGGCAGATAACCCTCTTCGGAATGGGAACCTCGATATCCGCTTTCTGCCCCAGGAGTGCGCGCGGTTTTACAACGTGTGTTAAAGTGCCTACAATACAATATTATGGTGTGGGGCTGAAAGGTGTTTAATTGTATGCCCAGTTAAAATCATGTACCGTGGTCATTCATTGTTATAATATATGTATGTATATCGAAAATAAATATAATTATTTAATATTAGGTTTTATTCACGACTAGTTAGATAAATAAATAAATAAAAATAAATATTTGGACAACTTACACAAAACATCATCTAGTCCCAAAGTAAGCAGAGCTTGTGTTATGGGTACTAAACAACTGATATAAATACATAAACATACTTTTTTTTTGTAAATACATACATATTATACATAGAAAAACACCCAGACTCCGAAACAAATATTTGTGGATCACACAAATATTTGGTCTGACCCGGGAATCGTTACTATTTAGTTACTATTAAGAGTAAAAAGCTATCGTAGTAATAAAAAAACAGATATTTGAACTTAGAAGTATGTTATTATTAACCGTAAAGATTTGCTGACGATAAAATGCGATGAGGTCAGGAATTAATTCTCTTTTTGTTCGGTTCTGTGACGTAACTATCTAAATGTTGTAATTAAACAAAAAAAGACTACAAATGATTAAAATGAATTTCGGGCTCATCTTCCTTATTTGTTTTCATATCTTAGAATTGAATTTGTTTCTTAAAGCCTGTAAAGTGGTCCACAAACGTAGTACCCCTCAACCCTTCGCGAGAAGTTTGTCTGAGAAGAGAACATTGTACATACACAACAACAAATATACATGCAAATAAGTTAATTGTTGAAGCGTGACCGCAATACATGCCGGTTAATTGAAAAGATTAAGTATAGTTTTATGTTTAATCAATTTTGTAATGTATCTACAATTAAGATAATATACATACTCGTAGACAGAAGCAAGCAACGTTTTAAAGCTCAAGGTGACTGTAAAGTGGTCATGAATAAATATTCAAAACATATTTTATTCTTTATTGTACACATATTTTCTTAAAAGTTATATTACAAGGAGATAACATGTCTAAAGACAAGCTTAAACCAAACTTGAGTTTTCTTCCAGCGAACCTTTAGAGTGATTAAAGGATAGTGTAAAACGTAAAGGCAAAATCATGTGTACTAACATTAAACAAAAAAAATCGGCCAAGTGCGTGTCAGGCCACGCACAGGAAAGGGTTCCTCAGTCACCTATAATGGTATGTGGATTTAAAATCGTATCCAATAGATAATTGTTATGTTCACGTATACGTTAATTTTGTATGACGTTTTCCAAGTGAGCGCATTTTACCATATAAGCCTTTATAACTCCTGAACTAAGAAAGTCATCTAATCGGTTATAGTTTTCCTTCAAAGTTCATTAAATGGACCAGCATCACGATTTTTTTCAAAACTTTTGAGCCAGCCGTTTAGCTTTTAGAGGGGGGGGGACGCCCTGTTTTTACAAAAAAGTGCCCTTTAAAGTGAAATATCTCGCAAACGGATACCTAAATCAAAAAATCGTCTAGGAAACCCTTTATTGTTTTTAAAAGACCTATCTAATGATACCCCACACGATGGGGTAGCCTCGAGAAAAAAAAATCATCCCCACTTTACGTGTAGGGGAGGTACCCCAAATAAAATTATATTTCATAATTTTATTGTAGCACTTTGTCGACGTAATTACAACACGTATTCATGCAAACTTTCATCTTTCTAGCACTTACCGTTTGGACGGTAAGTCGAGGACGGACGGACGGACGGACGGACGGACGGACGGACGGACGGACGGACGGACGGACAGACGGACATGACGAATCTTTAAGGGTTCCGAGTTATGAACTTCGGAACCCTAAAAATTACAAAGTATACTAGTTATATACCTAATTCGAACGTTATGAACATTCATTTTTATACTTCAATGATAGGAATGAACAAAACTGTGGTACTTTCATTCTCTATTCGGTCAAGTATATTTTTATTACCCGACTACGGCAAAGTCACAGGATGGATAAGATTTTGACAGGTTATGTATGTATGAATCGGAAACCTATTCTATGGGTGGACTAACACGCGTCGATTTTTTTTTTGTAAGTACCGTACAATTTTTTTATTTGATATTACAAACTAACACTTTAATTTTATTTTATTTGTATTGTATGCATTGAATAGATACACAAACTGAAAGTAGTTTTTATGTCGTAAATAATTTCTTGAGAAAATAATAAGATTTGCAATTTTCTACTTTCCTTACTTTTAAAACACACCAAGCAGCGCGGCGTCTACAATCTGTTGTTTTATTTTCTGTAAATTATTTTCGACTAAGGTTTCTCCAGTGGCCGTAGGCAGAGGTTTATAGTCGCTTTTAGTGAATCAAATGCATATATATTATACTATTATTCTTACTTAAAACAAAAATCTGAAATATTTAAGCTAATCATTTAGAGCAAAGTTATTTAAACGCTTTAATGTGAATGAGCTAAATCGTAATGAAATTTTATACCGAATAATGTGTTGTGTGGAATGTTCCATGTCATGTTAGTTCATACGATAGGATACGATCATACATATTAATATTATAAATGCGAAAGTAACTCTGTCTGTCTGTCTGTCTTAGGCGGTGTCTGTCAGTGGTTTAGGCGTGAAAGCGTAACGTCCGTTTCACGCCTAAACCACTGAACCGATTTTGATGTATTGTGGTATAGAGATACATGAAACCTTGGGAAATACATAGGCTTCTTTTTATTGCGTTATACGACATACACGCGGGCGCAGCCGCGGGGAAACGCTAGTGTTATATAATTATGTTCCAAATCCTTAACACTTACATGTATAGATTTTAGACTTATATTTTATTATTGTACTTCGAGTAGTATTCAGTTTTATGTTGGATCTGTGTATTCCAATAGATCAGAGCCACGATGGCTCGTTGATTAATCAGTCCCGAAAGATACATGTCATGACTTCAAAACTGATACCTCTTTCATATTCACTAGAAACCGAAGTCCGTTTAGACCTACACGTGGCTCAATCTTAAGGTTTTATACAATGCAGCACGACTGCACTTATGTCCAGAGATCTGGAAACAGCTTTACAAGGCTAATTCTAGATCCAGATTTTTCCTATGAAATGGTGTCGGTGGTCAAGTATGGCAATCATTCGTAAGTTAATGCCGTCAAATGTACTTTTGTTAAACAACTGCTTCAAACTTTGAATTCGTGAAGTTCCGTCAAAATAAGTGTAGCCATTCTACAGATTACCCTTAACAAACAGACAGACAGACAGATTAAAAATTGCATTTGAATGTCAGTGCCGTATATGTTTTCATATGCATTTAGTAAAACTATTAATTTGATGTTAGAAAGATACCCTTCAGTTTTATTTATTTTTATAGTCTAAGTAGGTACCAGGGCCTTCCTAGTTTCATATAGGCATATTCCTAGAGAGTGAATGTTCTAAAATTCCTATTATTATCATTACTGTTACCAAATTTATCTCTGATAAAAATTTTAAAGGCCTAGACTAATCTTTGTTTATTTAAACCCATGTCGATTTATCAATCCAAAGGTTACTTGCATGAGATTGCTTCAGGAACAAGGAATTTTAACATTAATTCTTTTTCAAAAGGTATAGTTTGATTCGTGTGTATTACTTGCATATGTGCTAATTTAGTTTATGATTATCTTATTTCGTAATTTTAATATTAATTATTTCACATTATTACAATATTCGAATCATTGCAAAGATTATTAATATTTGATTACAGCTTAAAAATCTAATCAGTATTACGTACCAACGATATATGTCGTAACTAGATACTGTAATAGGTTTAATTACCGATATTTAATCATAATTATGAACTATGCGATTATATTAATAAAATAGTATTTTATTGCAATTAATATGGCACTAATACTTATTAAAATTACGAATCGGCTTTTTGAAACTGGAAGTAGCAAAAAACTCAAAAGCCGTAATAAAAACCTTCATACTTTATTAAGAGTTTGGTTGAAATGAAAAAGAAATACTAATTTTATTCAATTCTTGTTTTCTACGAATAAGTATGAGTACAAATAAATTAAATTAAAGTTTGTTGGTATTTTCAAAATACATCTTTTCACTATATGCAAATCAGTTTGTGTATATAGGGTTCTTACATCGAAAAATCTATTCCTAATTTTTTTCTCGTTTGGCTTGTTCAGACTAATATCTGGAACAGCCGGCTTTACTAACAACGAGCTGATGACAAAAGGAGTAACTTGGACAAGCTTTGCCCCGTGGCCTTAATTACGGTTTCTGCCGGTAAGGTATATATAAGGTATGTATACGCGAGACTCATCGCTCAGCCAATAAAAATATTTATAAAACATAAAAGTTTTCGAATCCTAACCAACATATTTGTTGCAAGTAAAACGATAATAGTTAGAGCTAGCAAAACCGCAGCAAGATTGAAAATTCCACCTCCATATCAGTGCGTTGTGCAGTGGCCTTAACCCTTACACTGCAGCGTGGTACGCGTGACGGAATTCGAAACAATACTCCATCAACCGAGCGACTGTTTTGTTTTACTACCTTAACTGTCAAATGTGACCTTACTGGACTTGCTTTACTAGAGTTGTACGATGTATGCGAGTAAGAATACCATTACTTTATGCCATACTTTAAAATCTAGTTTTGCAAAGAGTTATTTCAAAAGATTTTATGGATGAATTTTAGAAACTACTATTTATACACACTTCACATCATCAACAACCCAGTCCATAGCGTGCCACTGCTAGGCTAGAGTCTCCGCTCAGGAGAGGGTTAAGGACTAGGCCGAGTGCAGATTAGGGACTGGCATGGCAAGTTTTGGCCACGTACGTAAATCTTGCCGTTGGATGTATTGAAGCCGCCCGAAGCCCTCCAAAAAAGGTTCACGACTGTTATCTTATGATAACAACCGAGACTGATTGCATACCTCCGGATCAAGAAAACGCTCATAACATATCATGCCACAAACTGTCACGCATTTAGGTGCTGACCGCTCCGTCGTCGCTTACCCTCGGTGATTGTTTCCAATCACCTAAGGCTCAGTATGACTCGGCTATGAGGGCTTCACATTACATCAATAGCCTAGCCTAGCATCAATTAACTTTCCACTGATTGAGGACTCTCCCTAGAAAGGTGGTTTTGACCTTACTATACATCATTTTTCAGACGGTTTGTGAAAAGAGGTTTGTATCAAGTATTCTTTTTCTTAGTAGTAGTTTCCTCCCTTAGTCGCTTCTTACGGTACTCTCGGACTGATTAGGTGTGGTAACACTATTTATTCTTAACCCGGTAACATATGCAGGCAATATTAGGTTTGGTACACATTCCCTGCCATGACAGGGATGACTGCCTGCCATAAACCTATGTACTCATTACTCATGTAGCTACTTAAAGCTTTTAATTCTCTGTACTTACTGTCTGTCGTCAGACATCACGAGACAGTTATTAAAAGTAAAATTTGCCAAGTTCTAATATATTTTAATCTATTAAACAAAGTTAGGTACTTTGAGTACTGTATAGAAAATTATCACTTTACCTAAGGCGTTTACTTAGCAAAAAAAGTGATAAAAAGTTTGCATAAAGATCTATAATCTATCCATGTATGAAAATAAATATATTGAAGTGTCTGTTTCCAATATCAACGATCAGTTTATTTTTAAGATACTTACATGAAACAAGCAACTTTTAAAATTATTGTCTGGTTGTCATTTTGTGTGTCTGTCTGTTGCGACTTATCTCTGGAACGGATGGACTGATTTTGTCAAGACTTTCACTGGAAGATAGCCGACGACATGAATGACTTAGGCACTTTTTATAGACTAACTTCGTTCTGCGGCGGTACGGTTTACAGGCCGCAGTGATATACTGAGATTTTAATGATATTTTTTTTTTATTGGTGTCTATATCAGCATACGAAATCATTACTATGAAAAACGTTGAAAGCATTGTCAATTTCAGTTACGAAAAATATAGCGGATAAGCGTTCATAGGGTTGATTGAGTTAAATGTCAAATGAAAATAACAAAAAACGTAGGTGTAAACATTTTATTGAGCAAAACCTCAATAACAATAAAAATAAGATGTCGTTAGAAAAAAAAAAATACACCGATAAACAAAAAGAGGTAAATCCCTTGTTATTTTACAGTCCTGCATCATCAGAAAAGAATTTCGTACACTGGCGCCAGTGGTCGACCTTGCGGCAAAAAACAATTTTCATTTATTTTTAATCGTTTTGATGTAAATAATTTTATTGATTTAGAAACTTCCATAAATTGACTTTTTATGGCAATTTAGCAAAAGCAAGCATTGTAACATGAGATAACATAAATTATAATTTTTTGTAGTAATATTTTATTGAATTATATTCTGGTATTCTGTCAAGTTATGTGGTTTAACTACTAGCATTGACGTCATTTTTAATACTGATTTACGTACTTGTTATACAATAATTTTTAAACCGGAATTTAATTTTTTACTTGTTTATGACTTTGAGGGCTTAATCTGTGGTTCTATTGACTGATTTTGAAAACCCTTTGACTGATTTTGAAACTGAGCATACTAAGTATAATAGGCATATTAACGCTACCAATAAAAGCGGTGAAGTGCGAGTCGGACTCGCTCATGACGGGTTCCAGCAAGTAACATCATTTAAAAGTTCTCGTAGTTCGTTGTAACTTTGATTGTTGTTTTAATAATAGTGTATTGATTGAATGAAAGGTAAATTGCGGTTTACGATTTCTGACGTATTAAAAAAAAACTACTTACTAGATCTCGTTCAAACCAATTTTTGGTTGAAATTTGAAATGTACATCATATATTTTTTTTAGTTTTATCATTCTCTTATTTTAAAAGTTACAAGGGGAGGATTCACACATTTTACCATTTTGTAAGTGTCTCTCGCGCAAACTATTCAGCTTAGAAAAAACTAAAATTAGAAACCTCAAAATAATTTTTGAAGACCTATACATAGATATACCCACACGTATGGGTTTGATGGAAAAAAATGAGTTTAATTCTAAGTATACCACCAAAATTTATTGTTTTTTTTTCTATTTTTGTCTGGATATATTAATGCGGTTCACAGAATACATCTACTTACTAAGTTTCAACAGTAAAGAGCTTATAGTTTCTATAGGATTTATTTTCTATATAAAAAAAGTGGCTGTGACATACGGACGGACAGACAGACAGATATGAAGAATCTATAGGGGTTCCAGTTTTTGCCATTTGGCTACGGAACCCTAAAAATATTGTTTTGGTGGTAATGAGATTTGCTTGAAAATGTTAAACGCCCAACTAAGTTGATTTGGTCTTGTTTATGATTATTACTATAAAAGAGTCAGAGTAATCATGTTTATTCTGTATGGGTACAGCAGATACTAACTATTAATTTATGATATTTGTAATATTTTAACTTTATAATTTTACCATAATTTTATATAGTGACATCTAGTAATAATTATGAGTACTACGAAGACTTCCTTCAAACATTTTAATAGAACAGAACACAGATGGCGCGGTTTCAAACAGCGCCATCTATGATATGATAACTGAACTAGTTGTTAAAATATTTCGCTTAAGCTGATATGTGACGGGTATCTCGTCCGTGGGTTATTCATTTAATGCCTCCTGTGAATACAGATGTCGCTCTAGGCAGAACGGAGTTCAAGGTGTTTAAAAAAAACTTTTTTAATATTATTAACTGTTTTAAAATCTGTACATAATTTGTTTTACATTACGTTTTTTATAATCATAAAATGTGCGAGACATTCAGTCTAAGTATGTCGTCTCAGTTTACAATTTAGGGATTAAAATGTTTTTTTTTTTAATTATGGAAATAAAAGCGAATATGACATGTTTACCCAACTAATTATAAATATTACAGTATGATGACTATTTAAATTTAAATTTGATTGTTATTTATCAATTAAGCTATCTTATAATTAAGTAAGCTACCATGTCTTAAACAATTTGAAACAGAAAACAAAAAGAAATGTCAAAAAGATATGCCCCGGGTGAGGATCGAACTCACGACCTTAAGATTATGAGACTTACGCGCTGCCTACTGCGCTACCGAGGCTTGCGTAATAAGTGTCAATATTATGTTTCCTAGGATAAAACAAGTGTTATTATTCATCTCATCTCCCCCCCCCCCTGGCTAAAAGCTACACGGCTGACTCAAAAATCTGGAAAAATTCTTGATGGTGGTCCATATAATGAACTTTAAAGGAAGACTATAAAGAACTTTGTTCGTTTAGGAGTTAAAGAGGCTTATCTTGTAAAATGCGCTTCCTTGGAGAACGTCATACAAAATTAACTCATTAATACGTAAACATAACAAGAATTATCCATTGCATACGATTTTAAATGCACGTACCATTATAGATGAACCCTTTGCCGTGTGTGGCCTGACACGCACTTGGCCGAGTATTTATAATAATTGTACTGTTTACTGCCCTGTCGTAGCGACAAAAATCATGACAATAAATTACAACAATAATAATGAAAACAGTTTTTTATTAATATGAAAGTAGGTACATACGTTTAACGTTACCAAAATAGCAAATTTTAAAATTTTTGTCTGTTTGTTCTGGGTAATCTCTGGACCGGCAGTACCGATTGTGACAGTATTTTCACTGGCAGAAAGATGATGATGATATTTTCGCTCTACGGCGTTACTCGCGATTACAACCTAAATGCCAAACAACGCCATGAATATAGTATAGTATTTATGGATTAAAACTTATTATACACGTGTACAAAGGCGGACTTAGTACCATGAAACATTATCTCCCGCAACAAAAAATACTGAATTCAAAAAAAGTTCTTAACAGACAGTTCTTTACCAACATCAGATTTAACCAATATTCCTACACGACTACTATATTTACCTACACATTAGTACAAAATATAATAAATACATGTATGTAATTCATTTTAAAAGTTCTCTAAAATGTCTCTATAAATGTTTCCTGATTGTTGGCTAAACTGTATTTTGTGATGTAAAGTAGGTACTATTTTATTTTAAGTTTAAATTCAATATGTACATTTAAACAATCGCTAATCCCGCCGACAAACTGGTCTGCAGTTTGGCGGGTTTATTTATTGTAACTCTGAACTTGTCCCAAATAAATGATTTATAATCATAATCATAACATAAGTAATTTATAGGTACTTTACATAAAATATTAACTGAAATATGTTATTATAAGATTTAGATATTGCTACCACCGTGGCTCTAACATACATCAACACTATGCAATACCTATACGAGACAAGTATAGCAGTTATAGCTCTGTAGGTACGGTCCAACTTAGTACCACAGGGAGTAGAATGTAATGAAAATATTAAAAGTTGCCTGTACGTCTGTCGGACCGCGTCCGAACGTCCCTTGACTATTTCGAATATAGAACAAAAACCTTGGAAATAGCTTTTCATTGCATTTGCGAACGTATTTTTGCTGATGTAAAATTGTGATATTGTATTACTTGAGAAATATGGGTATGAATTTGTGTACTTACTTACAGTAGGTAATTAATATAAGTAGTTTTTTTATATTTAAGCCTACCATAGTGACTCTACTCTGCCTGATGGAAATCAAGATTAGAATTCAGGAGTAGGGGCCACTATCCTCATTATGTTAGAATACAATGCAGTATGGTGACACACACATGGCTTTGTGAGATGTTTCTGCATCATGTTCGCGAGTTGAATGGAGATGTAGTATGATTGGGTCTCCGGTCTCACAGTCACCAACGAAAGACGACAGCACCGACGCTATGAATTTTGGTAGTGTGATCATAGTACTGTCTCCAGCGAGCCGGCCCATCCTTGCTTTACTACCTTAAGTAGTTTATTCAAACTAGTAGGTCAAAGTCACAGTTCTAAGGAGAGCTCTATGTCCAGCAGTAGACTGTTAATAAATTTTGTTGTTATTATGTAATGTTCATGTTAGTTTGATTTTCATGTGCCTTTTTAATGTGCCTTTTCACCGTACCAATTATGGTAAAAATGCTGTTATGACTCGACTGCTTCGTACCTACATAGAAAGGTTCGAGGGTATTGACATGTTTTCCTTGTTCAAGAAGTCTTTCCGCAATAAAATCGTAAAGGTGCTCACCAGTATTTAAGTAATTAAATAATCAATTGATTAGTTTAACTCATTACATATTTTTTAATGTTTATATGTTGCTTTATCTTATCTTGTCTTTATTTGTGGTACCAATTTGTTTGTTTATGATTTTGTTTTGTTTTCTTAAATTAATAATACTCATAAGTTTATTATTATATAATTGTTGTATCTAGTTACTGTTCAAATGTCATGAAGCTCTGTAATTGGCTTAAGAGTTAATATATATATCATGTATATTAAAAAAAAAAAAAAAAAAATTTTAACGAATTTTATAGTAACCATCGAGTAAATTGTACTACTTTATACTGATATCTGTTTGTATTTCTGTGATTTTTGAGCTGTTTGAGGTATAGGACCTTCAAACCTTCCAAAACGAGCGTATTCTAACCTCAAAGATCGGATTTTGAGACTCCTGAATGCGGGTTTATAGGCCGCGGTAGTAGTTTTTTATCAGGCGACTTTATCCGCCTACGCATCTGCTCCCTATTTTGAAATATCGGTTTTGCACCTGATCTCTCCTTGGTCATGTTTGATAGTCGCGCCATTGGAATATGACAGTGATGAAACTAAGAGCACACCCGTGTTTGCTCACACATTATAATAATATTTCCTGCATAGGTAGCTGGTGTGTGTAGACTTGCCGCAGTGGTCAAAATCAGCTACATAATTTTAAATGAGAATTTATCAGTTTGCATGACATGACGGCTTAGCATACTATTATTCACAGTTTGAATTGTTATAATAACTATATCTAACAATTTGGCTCCATATTTTATATTATAGCTCAGTTCAGATGAAGGAGAATGGTTTTGTTAAATACAAAATATCCTGAGTGTTAGTGATATCATAGTAATTGTATTTTATTCTATATTGCTTACAATGATTGTAATAGTTAATATCTGTCCGTGTGGTGACGGATTAAGAATACAGAGTGTCACCACCCCTATTCATCCCACGTGGGTGTCGTAAAAGGCGACTAAGGGATAAACTACGCAAGACAACATCAATCCAAAGAGAACGAAAACTTGAAACCAACCCTATACCAACCCGTCTGGCCAGCGTGGTATAGTAGGCCAATATCTCCTTTTCAAGGAGAGGCCTATGTCCAGCAGTGGACTGTTAAAGGCTGTTGATGATGATGAATATCAGTACTAGTCCAGTAAAATGAGCCTGAGTGAAGGTTTCCCTCAGCGAAAAATCTAAGACCGATAAAGATGTAACGGCAAAGACGCTATGGCTACTGCCTTCTGGACCGCGAGCCTCTATGAATAATGTAGATCTAACATGCAACGTCACAAACTCACAAACTTTACTACGTTATAATAATATATTAGTTTATATTGTATTAGTAGTTTATATTATAATAGCATGAAAAACATAGTCGGTATAAGTATCTCACAAGAAATCCTGGAAAAATGTTATGCTAAAATTCCGTAAGGTATACCTTTATAAAATAGTTTCAAAATCTCAGAAAGATGATAAATGATTCTATATCATTTCGCAATATACCTCGTAAGCTTTAAACGGCTTTGCAAATATTTTTACGCCTTAATCCAAGACAAGTTAAATCCTTTCGGCTAAAACTTTTACGGCGAAACTTTTCCTAATCGACACCTAAAATGTCATTATTTCACGGCAATCCTCCCAGGAGTGATGAATTTTGCGTCGTTTTTGGCAACCCTTCCTTTGCGTGAATATTTAAAAAGTCGTTGGCAACATTTTAATTGGGCAATCCTGGTAGGATTAAATTATCAAGACACCTAGTTAAGGCGGCTGAAACTTAATGAATTCAACATGAATTAACCGCTCAGGTCGCGGAGTTCGCGGTTCTGTGATGAACTTACTTTCTAGGACACTGATACAATTTTTCGTCATCTTAACATTTTAAAATGTATGTTTATTTAGATAGGTATATTGATAAGTTTGGTTACATATTTACATGTTCAATTATCTTCGAACTTAATTCTAATAATACAATTGACTGCACGGTTGGCCTAGTTGTTTAAAATACTCCGCGAGGGGGCGGCGTCTGCGTGTGCCGGACCTCGCCTAAGAGAGGGTTAGAAATGAGACGGAGCCCGCTCCAGGAGCGGGCTGGCGCTGGGAGGAGTCCAGAAGGAGATATGGCCCTGGACTCCTTCTAAAACAGAAGCGCAAAGAGGGCGCACTGTATGGTTTTCGGAGTCGGTTAGAGTCCGACGCACCGCCCCGCCGCATTGAAAACCCCGACGGGGTGAGGGTCCGTGGGGATTTTCACACGTAAAAAAAAAGTGGTTTAAAATACACATGACATATGACATAGGCTTTTCCTAAGGAAGGAAGTTTTGGTCTATGATAATACAGTCTACTTGAGACCTGATTCTAAAAAACTAAGATGTACTAATGCGATAGTAAAAATCTAACAAAATCTACATTTTCATACTAGGTAAAATTATTAAACTGCTAAAGTTGTTTAATCTGTACGAACACAGTGAACGTTGAGTTTACAAAGAGCTTTTTTAATTCACAACCAACCAATTCCTAAGCGAACGTAAAATGTTTACTCTGCCAAAAGAGGGGGACATTTAAACTTTTTTTTGGATTCTTTTGTGACTTAATTTTTTACGGTGATTCTCCGGAGACCGATGTTGGATTTGAAAAGCGGAGGAGTTTAAAAGTTCTAGGAGTTTGTAAAAAAATACCCCTAACAATGGGTTACGTAAATTTACAGGTAGATGAATTATTTTAATGTGCCCTTCGCTTGTTTCTTTTTTCGGCTAAAGATCAGAGGTTACTTATTAAATAAATCACAGATTTTCAGAAATCACTAGAGTGTGTACATAATCATTCGATTTAGAAATAGAACAGATAAGTTTCTGCCTTTTCATATCAATACAATATCGTTCTTATCGTTTGTGTACAGTTAACCAGTGAACTATATTTTAACTGCATACTAGGGAAATTAACAGAAACAGAACAGAAGCAGAAGAGAACAGTCAGCAGAATATTTTAATTCTATTAAAATAGATACCTATTTTTATTAAAATTCAAACAGTCTGTATTACTTGGTCCAGTATTACCAATCTATTGAAAACTCATAAATTAAAATGGGTTCAGTAGTTGAGCTGCTATGTGGAACAATAGAACGTCAAAATATTACCCTTTCGTTTTGTTTCACCGTCGTCGGGTAAGAAGGACAGTACATAAATAAAAGCGAATACATTCTTGTAATTTATCTAGGGCAGAAGTGTTATAATCATTTGTTATATCTATCACATTGAGAGGAAAGCATAAGATTATTCCAAAGACAGATTTTGTACTTGAGATAATGACAAAAAAATACTTAGTCCAGTAGATTTTTAGCTATATTCAGAGACTTGTCAGCTGCATAGGTACATTAAATTCCTATTTGTACATTCTCATACTACACACTATATACATGATACATAAATACTCACTCCTTACTCATATGTTAAAATTTTATTGAACTTAAACTAATTTTGTACTTTACCATTAATAGTAAGAGATTTAGAACTTTTTCAATCCCAATCACGTTTGTAACGCTATCCCACTGAATCAATTTGGATTAATGGGAAATTTTCCATTATTAGTTATTTTTATTAGTAGTTATTTTGAGCATAGTTATACAGATACTTGGAGCAAATCTACAAATGTTAAGACTATATTAACGCCATGTTAATGCCACTTTCATTCTAAAGTAATACGAGTAAGATATTATCATATATTTTGGTGTTTTATTGAACAGCACTTGCTTGAAACAGATGTTTTACCTAGAATATTCAGCGCACTAATTTGAAATACCTATTGACCTTACTTAACAGTGAGTTAAGAAGAACAATTTTCTAGAGAGTAAAGCATGTAAATACTTAGTTCTAATCATGTAATTATTTAAGAATTAATATTTTGCTTACATTTAGTTAAGTCTACTCATAAGAAACTCAACCAAACTTTGTAAAATAATAGTGGAATAAAATTATATTTATTTATGTTATTCGTAATTCGATTTAAGTATTTCATTTACTGATTTATGGATGACCTTATAGTTAATATCTTCCCATCTATATAATAAGGTATAATAATTAACCTATTAAATAAAGCTTATATCACATAAATAATTTTTCTATCTTTAGGCCTTGAGAAATTTCTTGGAGAAATATCAACTTTTAAAGTGATATTTTTGTCGTAGGAATTGTTTTGAAAAATGAAATATATATATGTACCTTGAGATTAAATAAAATACGCAGTCCACTGTAACTTCATCAATTAAACGGACTTAGAAAAAAGTAATTATTCAAAGACACGCACAATTCCTTCAGGAATGTAAACTTAGTCCATACTACGCGACAATATTTCCTTTTGTATACATTAAAATTTATCGCTAGCGCGAGACTTTACGCGAAAGCCGGGTGATAAAATAAAATGACAGTTGTTTAGTACAGGCCCGGGAATATTGTACATACTAGGTAGGAATTGAAAGGTATGGGGCGCAGGAGACCTGTTTTATTTATGTCAGAAAATGGTTTTTGAATTGCCGAGGTAGGGGTAGGTGTCGTACATGCGTTTAATGTTTTTTCTAGTATTTCAAAAGCATATGACCGATATGTTACCGGGCATAGGATGAAAAGGACTGGATAGTATGGGTAATAATTCTGATATTAGCCCATCAGGGCTAATATCAGGGCTTTATGATATTAGTGTGTGTTATTATAACTCCGTGAACTTTCATAGTACGTGTCACTACTTAGTTTAGTTTTGATATAAATTGCTCTTAGTGAGAACTAAATAATATATAGAACAATATTAAAAACCTTTTCTAAATTTATTTTAAAATATTCGGAAATTTGAGACACATCGTTATCTTGCTATAAGCTAAGCATAGCTTGTACTATGACAGCTACATTTATTGATATAATACCTTCATACTTTTTTGTAAATAATAAGAGTGTAATATTCGAAAACACCCATACTCCGAAACAAATGTTAAGTCCTCAAACACTTAAACATTACCATTGCTCCATCGAGTCAAAATGTTACTTTTTAATTTGTAAATGTACATGATAATTTTCTAAATTACAGCAATGTAATGACTTTAAGTACTTGTTAGTACTTAAAGTCTATACATATATATACATGGCAACTTACATAACACAGTTCTAACTTCGTCTAACATAATTTACCAAATCACAAATTCAATTCCACCTGAACTAAATTTAACGGGCTAATTCCAAATTTACAACTAATTTCGTCGCGGTGTTCGATAAACCTTAACTTTCACGTTTACGTTCAAAGCCTATGAAAATTTTAGATTGTAGTCGAAGAGCTCGACAGAAAATTTATTTCTACTCATTTAGTTTAGTTATTTTTGTTAGGTAAAAGTTATATGACAAAAAGGATAGGTCAAACATGTGAATAAATCCTTTTTATAGAACGACTTCAATGTTTGTTTCAAGATTCGAATTTATTATTTTAGTATTTTTTTCCAGTTGTAAGAGTTGTGATAGGTTGTTGGAAACGGTCTGAATTACTTTTGATAACTAAAATTTGTTAAAAAAAGGAAAATATAATATCCGATTAAAAAAAGCCAAATCATCGTATTTCATTGGTGAATGTAAGACCGGAGACTTATCAATTCAGTAACATCTCACTACGCAGTCATAGTGTATCCACACTGCGCAATGGTGACTCCACCAAGCAGCATTTACTGCACTCATAATGAGGATGATGACCCCTTTACCTGGATTCTACTCATGCTTTCTATCAGCAGAGTAGAGTCACTTTGATAGGCTTAAATATGAAAGAAAACCATGTTGAAAAAGTTTAACAAAAATATATAGACTACCTTCAGTTTTAATTAGATAAACTCATTAGTATGTTACGCAGATAAAAGTAATTAATACTACTATTTCTTGTAACCGTATTGATAATAATACATAGCCTTAGCATAATTCTGAAAAACATTGAAATTGAACGTTCACCAGAAATACTTGCATGTAAGCATATGTACCTAGATTATTCTCATATACACTCTGAATTTTAGAGCAGCTATGGAAACTCATCTTAATCAAGTAGGTACTAGCTCCTGATCTAAAACCATGGCAGACGAGCTATATGAGTTTCATTGCGCTTAGAATCACTTTGTATTCGAAGTGATTCTAAGCGTGAAACCGATTGTTACGATGTATTTTCAGAGTTAATCCACATTTGGTGTTCAGTAAATAAATTTTATTTCTGATTTTACTGCTAGCCACTACACACTCTACAGATAAATTACTTACATTTCATTTTTTTAAAGCTCTTATTATATATGTAAAAGGTGCAAGGTGCAATGAATAAAATAAACGCAAGAAATGATCGAATTTTACAAAAAATCTTGTAAAAACCTACAAACCAAATTAGGACTTCCTACGTATTGTAAAAGTGACAGAACGAGAGCTATAACACATCTTAGAAGTAAAGAGCACAATTCGTTAAATTACTACAACCTCATAAAATCGTGTTATATGTGCGAAACTACACAAGTACATAAACGATATATATGTTAAGATTTTACTGTCGAATGCCACATAAAGGGGAGGCCACATGGCTTTATGTAGCCGGGATTAGGCTGGCAAGCTATAAACATGGTCAGGGAGCTTTTATATCCGTTGCAAATAATAGCACATAAAACTTGTGTGAAAAACACTAGTAACGGGCCGGCAAGATGAACAGCTCGCGGTAAAGTCAACAAAAAAATGTTTTGAACACTCGTTGGTAATTTTTTTATTATCGTGACAAAAAAATATGTAGCATTTTTAGAGGAGTAAAAAGTCACTCTTGTATGTATATAGCCTATATATAATGTGCAGGTAAACTTTTATCATTTCATTTGCCTCTCAATACTATGCGTCATTTCAATATGAAAGCGTAGGTGTAGGGTGTCGTGTTCACTAATCAAGAATGTTTTCTAAAAGATCGTCTACCTCGTTGGCGCGGTAGTAGAGTATTTATATATGACTACTAATAGACAATACAACTGCCTCGTTGGTCTAGTGGTTAGCGTATGCGACTGCTAATCAAGAGGTCTTGGGTTCAAATCCCGGGTCGGGCCAAAAAGTGTTTTTGGGATTTTCTTAGGAAATTCCTAATAGCTGCCCGGAGTTTGGAAGTTTGGCGGGTGATTCACGCCCGTGCCTCGGAGAGCAGCCGTCGGTCCCGGTTGTCATGAACACCTATGGCAATCGTTATCTGGAAGTCAGTGCCCTCAAATATACTGACAAGTAGTTTAATCTTCGAATTTCAGTTCTCCCTTAGGGTTGCGGAGGTCCGATGCCAGTCGCTGAAAAACTGAAATTCAGGTAAAACCGGTTGAACTAGTAGCCGACCCCAAATAAACTTGGGAATAATGGCCAGGAAGATGAATAATTAATATAGTACTTTTATTTAGAATACTTACAAAACTAGAAAACAGTTAATTTAAAAAATATTCAATTTAATAACTGACACGCTATTTGCTGACGCTACCTTAATTCCTAATTCGGACTAAGCAGTAGGGGTGAAGTAGCTCTTATATAAAATGTCAGGACAAGATTTAGTAGCCGCTGTGTATTGGGAAGCGTGATACAAAACTAATTCACTTTGTTTTTATTATCTCAATATGAGTATAGGTATGATATATTAAATAGTTCGGATATTCCTCTGTCTTACTGCTTATTAAATTCAAATAGTATGAATAGTTTTTTATGATAAGTTATACTAAATTTATTTTTAGCTTCTGGGTTTCAAGAAAATGTTGTTATTATATAAGTGGTAATATTGTGATACAGTAAAACTCCAGTGCCGAATTAATATATATAATGTTAAGTGTTTTTTTTTTTTACATTTTTTTTTAAGATCATAGTAACACGATGTATTCTCGACTGAATACTATAAGTTATATTGAATTCATGTATGTTTTACAGTATATATGTTATATATACAGACAGTTTTTCAGTATAAAATGAAGTCATTGCCAAATACTAATTGATTAATTTTTGGTATCAAGGTCTTCTTAAATACCAGTGACCATTAACATCGATTTAACTGTAAGTCTGCCTTATAAAGTATTAACGAATTAATAGTATCATCTTTATGTGTCGTAATTCTGATAATGGACAAGACTAAAGAAATGAAACTGATGATGAATGTAATATGGTTTAATCATGAACTATATACTGTCATAATGATGATATTATATTTTATTATGTAGTAGAGCCACGCTGATTTCAGCACGAATGAATCCGTTCTACCGGGGCAGTACTACCCGCATACAGAAGACCAACCTAAAAATTACAGCATGTTTTCGTATTTGGTGGTGAGTGTAAGACCGGGTGCCGGAGTCCAATGATGCGAAGAATCTCACTAAGCCGCCATAGTGTGGGTCCCTATGCTGCATTGTTTGTACTCACAGTGAGGACGGCGATCCCTACTTTTGGATTCTACTCATGCTTTCCATCAGGCAGGGTAGTCATATAGGTAGGCTACTAATAAAAAAATTATAAACTCCCGGATATGTTCTAAAGTAAATGAGTACATTATTTTCTACTAGCTGAGTTTATTCTGACTAGACAGCAATGTCATCAACTTTTTATTCAAAACCCAAAAATATAACATTCAACAAATAACAATAACAGATAAACAAATCCGTACAGGTCCAGTTGTGGAGTCCACCGATCCTTCAAAGTCCCCCGCGCGGATGTCATCTGCAATATTATATATTGCGTGCTGGACCCGGCCCATCCCTAAGGAGATACTGTTAATTACCAAGTACAAGTCATATACCCTCGGATGCCTTTGTTTTGTCTTTAAATTTGATATATTATAATGCATACGCGTAAATATTGAATTTAAACATCTTTTTTTTTTATTTAAAGTTATATCAAACTATTCTGCGTATAAAGCGTTTGTAACGTATTTAAATTGGATTGTAATTTTAAATTACTTAGGCAGAAAAATGTGACGTGACTAAATTCAAGCAACGATTTTTTTGCTACGAAATCATGGTCACTTTTATTTAAAATGATTTTTTGTATTGTTTTTTTTTTATTTTAAGCTTACAATTTTTATATTAGTCTAAAACTCGAAGTTAAAATTGTAATTGGCTCTTGAATGTCTCATCTACTTCCATTTTCTAATATTTCTAGCTGTAAGTTTTCAATGCCTAAATAAATAAATAATTCTGTTGTTTCATTTTAAATTATATGGGAAACAATAAATAGTTCTCTATCTACGTATACTCTTCTTTGTAGAAGTATTTTGCGTGTATGGTATTGAATAAAAAAAAAGCGGCCAAGTGCGAGTCGGACTCGCCCATGAAGGGTTCCGTATCAGCAAGTAATATCATATCAAAGTTCTTGTAGTTCGTTGTAACTTTCATCGATACTAGTGTATTGATTGGATGAAAGGTAAATTGCGTGTTACGATTTATGACGTATTAAAAAAAAACTACTCACTAGATCTCGTTCAAACTAATTTTCGTTGGTAGTTTGCATGGTAATGTACAACATATATTTTTTTTAGTTTTATCACTCTCTTATTTTAGAAGTTAGAGGGGGGGGGACACAATTTTTTCCACTTTGGAAGTGTCTCTCGCGCAAACTATTCAGTTTAGAAAAAAATGATATTAGAAACCTCAACATCATTTTTAAACACCTATCCATAGATACCCCACACGTATAGGTTTGATGAAAAAAATTTTTTTGAAATTCAGTTCCAAGTATGGGGACCCCCAAAATGTATAGTTTTTTTTCTATTTTTATGTAAAAATCTTAATGCGGTTCACAGAATACATCGACTGACCAAATTTCAACAGTATAGCTCTTATAGTTTCGGAAATAATTGGCTGTGACATACGGACGGACAGACAGACAGACAGACTTGACGAATCTATAAGGGTTCCGTTTTTTGCCATTTGGCTACGGAACCCTAAAAAGCTTAACGCGTCATCTATAAACGTTTTTTTTAAATTATTATGGAATAAAATGCAATCATCATCATCATCAACAACCTTGAAAAGTCCACTGCTGGACATAGGCCTCTCCTTAGAAAGGAGGTTAAAATAAAATGCAATACTGTATAATATTTGTAAATTATTTATTCACATCTTCAGTTCCTGAATCACTCAAAATATGAAATGTAAATGTTTGGAACTTTTAAATAAACTGGCTTCTTACTTACTTGATTATTAATATGAAAATCTTAAAATATATATTCTTAAATATATTTAAAGACTATGAAACAGTTATAAAGTTGAAAAAGTGATATGTAGTTGCTTAAACTTTTATTTAATGAATTAATTTTTAACGGACTTTTTTTTATGAATTTGTTCCATGTTTGAACTGCAAAAACTGCCGCAGGGGATTTTTCACGTCACTTGAAAATTAAATTTAATTCCCCTAACGTTTTTTCCCGCCCTTCGTATTATGGGCGACCGTAAGACTTTCTTCAGTGTATTGTTTAATTTTGTAGGGGTCAATATGACCTTTATTATGATGAAGTGGTCTCCTCTAAAATTTTCTCAAGTGCTTTTTGCTATACCTAAACTTAAAGTTGATTTTCTATGTGCTGTTTGCGAAGTCTTCAGGATAAAAATACTTCTAAGAACGCCCCGAGAACACATTTATTCATAACAATACTTTTAGGCTAGGTACTTTTATAATACCTAAATGCAAATAAAATTATAGATTTTCCTTTAATTTAACTCATGACAAATCTGATGGCTTATTTTGCCATCATAGAGTTTGATTCTAGTTATTTATATGTGATAAAACTATGAATATAATAAAATCATAAATTATTAGCTCAAATTAATATCTGCTTTGTAATCATTCGCAAAGGTTGTTGTCATGATTTCATGATAAAATTCCATGATGAAAATGTATTGTATTAACATTATATAGAAAATCTTTATTGAAACAACATTGTTTCAATAAGGATTTTCTTTATAATGTTAATACAATACATTTTTAAACTAACAAATACATAAAATATATAAAATCATGATAATTATGTTTAAGACAGTTAGACATGTCTACGTACTTCAAATATTATATAATAAAATATATTTGAATTTGTGTAGGTACTTTATTCTGTTAAAGCTTAGTTCGTGGTTACGTAACCATAACAGAAAAGGCACAGTACAGAGGCCACAAGGGGGCAGCTCCGAGGCACTTGTCAAAGCTCGTAATATTTTATTAGATAACCGAATAAACCTCTAGGAGTTTGCAATTTTTGGCCCCAAAACATCTTGAATATTTGCGTCATGTTAAGATAACGTTTGGATTTTTTTTTTCATTTTTTTACATTATTGAGGAACAAAATACATGGAAGTAGGAAAGTTTGTTTATAAAACAATGAAATATAGTACTAAGTATTATTAATCTTTGTTTTGTATTTTTTATTTGTAATTAAAAATGTTTTTTGTACAAAAAAGAAACGAACAAGAGAAAAGGTTTCGAAACCAAGGTAATTATAGTTGTCTAAAATTACTATCGTTAGTACTGTATTTAGGTGTAGTTTATCTAAAATATTATAAACGTATTCTGAAATATAGAATTCTAGTTACTATAGAGTAGATTATTGTTGAATTAGGATTTTAATAGCCGTGCATGAGATGTGGTAAGTTATTATTGTCATTGCAATTTCAACGGAAATCTGAGCCATAAAGATGGGGTTACACTTACCCATTTAATATAATACATTACTTCGCATACGCACACCTATTAATATTCATAATACAATTTAACGTACCGAGGTTAATTTCACCTAAATATGTAAATTATCATGAGCCGACCACCGTTAATTTCGAGATGTCAGTTTGTAAATAATTCTCACTCTCTCTTACTTACATTCATTTTTTGAAGAGCAACAGGGATAGATGTTACGTGTATTATGAATAAGGTGGCAGGGAAAATTTTAACGGCGCCTATGAGGGTTGTGAACGCTGAAATAACTTTCAAATATTGTCGCTAGGTGGACGGAAAGTTTAGCTCCTGAGGGAGGCTGTTTGCCGGGTCGCTCTCGTCTCTCTGTTTATAAATGAAACGCATATCATTTTAAAACAACATTCAGTGTACGTTACCCCTACTCGAAATCCTCACCATAGCTTAGACAACAGCCACGAACTCAATTTAACCTACTGGAGTTTGAAAGGGAAATCTTTACATATGACATTGTATGCTATGGATGGTCGCAAGCGGTATGTTTGAATAGTATGAACGAGGATTTCGTACATGTAATGTCATTTTGGGCAAGAGAAGTTTAGGGATATTGTAATAATGTTCAAATGTGTCCGGAGCTTGAACAACTTTGGTCTGTTCGTACTTAATTAGATACGTGAACACATTAGTAGGGGGTCATGAGGCTAGACAAAGTTTACATTAAATTATTATGTATAGCACTCTTAAAAGAATCTTAGTAGTGTAAGTTATATTTTATAATAAGGCAGTTGGGAGCAGTTCAGGTAAAGCGTGCCTTTTAGTTGTATTGTAAAGTTTCTTACGACTTTCAAGTGGCTAGTGGAAAGGACGCAGTGAAGAGAAAAAAAATATTATTTAAGAGACATTAGAGCTAGCCAAAATATCACTAACGATGCAGAATTAAGTTGATATAGAGAGTTAAAAAATTGATATCTTTATAATAAAAAACATAAAAAAGAATTTAAATTATGACTATTCTTGAGCCTAAACATATTACTGCTTAAAACTTGCCGTGCATTGTTATTTTCTAGGCCTAATAATAATACCATACGCTGCTTTTGGACTTAAAAATTTCGTTTTATCTGGTTTTTTTTAAACCTCTTTACAATTTAATTAATTTCTACTATAAAAACTTCAGTTAGATTTTAACAGCACACCATCTATCACAAAGCAAAGCAATAAAAACATTCAGGATACCAATAAACAAGGTAAAACGTAGTTAATCCGACAAATTGCTATTCGCAAGCGCGTGAAACATAATTAAAAATTCAATTCAGAAAAAAATACCGTTACGAAAAAGTGCGAGGAATCCCCGCCATCAATCTGTAGAATTATTTCATTTGCGTATTAAAATTTCCGTTTTGTCCAACACTGAATTATTTCCCGTTGTGTTAATTACGCGGCATCCGAGGGTTAGATGCCAAATGATAAAATTATTAGGGATGTGGCAACTGCGATGTGTCATTTTATAAATAATGCAAATAGTAAAAGTACATAAATTATGTTTTCTGTAATAATTTTTGTTTTAAATCCAAATAAAATCTGTAAAAAAATAACTGTAAGAAATTGTAAAATGATTGTAAGAATGATAGTTTTATGTCATTATTTTGACTGCCTTGTTGGTCTAGTGGTTAGCGTATGTGGCTACTTCAAGAGGTCTGGGGTTCGACTACCGGGTCGGACCAAATGTTTATGTGATCGACAAATATTTGTTTCGTAGTCTGGGAGTTTTCTATGTATAAAAAGTATGTTTATGTATTTATGTCAATTACCTAGTACCCATACTACAACCTCTGCTTAGTTTGGGACTAGATGACGTTGTGTGTAAGATGTTCCAAATATTTATTGATTTAAAGTTTCTCGAAACTAATTAAGCCTGAGCTACTAAACTAGTTTTAGTGTACACGTTTGTTTGTCGCCTAAAGACACTTTACGATAGGATTTAGCATCAAGAAAAAGTATAATAACTAATTACTAATCTCCTTAAACATACTGGACCAAATTTATCCGACCCATTATTATAAATCTATTGACATAAATTGTTTCAGTAGTTATGGCTCTACGCTGGAACGTACAAACTTTCTTTTAGCTTCACCGTAGTCGAGTAGAAAACAACATTTGAAAAACTTGTTGATGCATTAGAATTTAATTTAAATTACAAACTCTCGCATCGGTAAATAAACAATACTCACTAATGACAGTCTGATGTAAATCGCATGCGGTTTGACGATGGTGACCATTGTTTGTAGACAGATGGACAGCTTTATGTATAATGAACGATTTAGAGTACTGTCTAGACCATGCTTTAGAAATTATTATTACGGTTATTAATCATATCAATGTGACTGTAAAAAATAGCCATAGTGTGTATTTGTATCTATACTCGTAGTTTGTGTGTTTATAAAGTTTCCAGTAACAAATTACAAAAGTCATTCCTAGTATGAAAAAATAATTAATAATTACAAATATTTAAATAAATAAAAACTCCGTTTTGGGCTCCAAAAAATTTGCTTATTCGGTGAAAAGCAACAATAAAATTGCTTGGCACCTGTCTTCTATGAACCAGTGGTATTTATGTTGGCTGTTTTCTTTAAAAAAATAAATCTTCCTTAACAATTTGATTATAATTCTATCTCTTTGTTGTGCTGCTGCTGCACCCATTGATTTTTGCCATGGAGATTCTTGAGGAAGGACCCTGAGTACTTTTTACAGCGATAACTGACATAAATACGGGGTGAGGCACAGGAAAAAGCTAGTAAGAAATATAAGAAATCTCAGTATATTGAACGGAAAAGGTAGACAACATTGTCGTACATTATTATCGTAATTGAAATATTTATTCACAACGATTAAAACATAGGTATGGGCACTATACTCTGCATCAGATCTGATGTTAAAAGTCAATTAAGCTGCTACCTTAAATAAATCTACTATACAAACATTACTAGATGGTGTAAATGTGAGAATTAGGAAAGCGTGACGTCACGAACACTGCGATAAGCACGTGACAATCCTACTTAATGACAGAACTGCGGTTAAATGTGGCTCACGCTCAAACGCTTCAAAGTACGGATAGAAGTCATATTGAGAAGTTAAATATCTATTGTGATACAATTACTATTTAAATTTGTGATAAAAAAAATATTTTTTTGTTAAATTACTGCAATTAAATAAATTATATTTTAGTTTATAGATAATCAATCAAACAGTATTGCAAATATTACTAGATCCACTAGAACACTCCTAACACAGCATTTCCATTTTATTACGTGTCCACGTAATCAGATGGAAATTTGAGCTGGAATTATGAGTTCCAACTCAACTACTTTGGAATTCACTGGTTTAGTCCATCTCTCGCTTGCCTAATCACGTCACGCGCTAAAGCTTCACGTTTGACTGGTTTAATTGGGCACACGTACACACATTTAACTCGATCATTGTTGACGAATTCTATCGTTTGTGCGTACAAGAGTAACTAATTATTGGGAGTACTTGAAAGTGACAGTAAGTATTCAAACTGGTTTAGATAATTTTAATGTGGTACATATCTCTCTCAAGTCTAACTCGCTTAAGTGTATCATGTGTCCGTGATTTCAATAATCATTATCAACAACCCATAACGTCCCACTGCTGGGCTCGGGTCTCCTCTTAGGAGAGGATTAGGCCCTACGTTCGTGATTTAAATCTATTCAATACAAAATTATAAATTTACAATTATAAATACAAATATCTAGTTTCTGAGATGGACCATGTTAAAGAATTGTCAAAGTGTTCTAACAGTATATATATTTTTTCAATAAACTGAAACATTGAATTCCAATTAAACTATCCTTTTTCTTCATTATTTACAATAGCTACTGGAATATTGAAATTTTTGTCATCCAAACACGTTTCGTTGCTACGCTTCTTTGCTACAGCGGTAGGGTCTACAAGGTCTACGAGAAGGTGAGCTAGAATTTCTTTTAAATTTCCATTTCTATTACTTTGATAGATAATAAAAAATTAACTAATATTCTCACTGTCTTA
Organism: Phragmatobia fuliginosa; assembly: GCA_932526445.1. Lineage (NCBI taxonomy): Eukaryota > Metazoa > Arthropoda > Insecta > Lepidoptera > Erebidae > Phragmatobia > Phragmatobia fuliginosa. The sequence continues at coordinate 14,038,518 of OW052070.1, read as the reverse complement.
GAATATTGTGCAAATAAAACTGTGTTCTTGTTAAACGTGTAGCATATTATCGCATTGTAACATAGGTACGGAGGAGTCGACAACGCGCGTCCCGCCAATTCCCCGCCGTCGTAACGTCTAATTCCCGTCGACTTACACACATCAGCGTTTCCGATATCGTGTTGTACCCCCTTCTAATACAGAGTAGGTTTCATCAGAGGAGTTCCGAGACATTTTTCTGTCTTTATTTTTAAATATAAACAAAAGAGCGGCCAGGTGCGAGTTGGACTCGCACATGAAGGGTTCCGTAGCAGCAAGTAACGTCATATGAAAGTTCTTGTAGTTCGTTGTGACTTTAATCGATGTTTTAATAATAGTGTATTGATTGAATGAAAGGGAAATTAAAAAAAAAACTACTTACTAGATCTCGTTCAAACCAATTTTCAGTGGAAGTTTGCATAGTAATGTACATCATATTTTTTTTTTATCACTCTTATTTTAGAAGTTACAGGGGTAGGCGACACACATTTTACCACATTGGAAGTGTCTATCGCGCAAACTATTTAGTTTAGAAAAAATGATATAAGAAACCTCGAAATTATTTTTGAAGACCTATCCATAGATATCTTACACGTATAGTTTTGGTGAAAAAATTTTTTTTGAGTTTCATTTCTAAGTATGGGGACCCCCAAAATTTATTGATTTTTTTCTATTTTTGTGTATTTAAGAGAAAGAAGATTGCTTAGGCGCCTTCTATGTTGGAGCTTCTTTCGTAGAAAAAAATAATATTTGTTAAAAGGATTACGTAGAGAACAACCAGAATCATAAACTAAAAAGGTTAGTCATAAAGAAAAGTTTCATCCGTAACCATCACGCGGATGACAGCACGATTGGTCAGTGGTTTAGGCAGTCGCTACGCCGCTTTCTACTGTGCCAAGTGTTGTAGGTTCAAATCCTACGTGTGACAATACTATGTGGCTTTTGTGTCCGTGCCATGTAGGCATGTTTGTGAAGTCCCCCGTGACACAGGACTTATATTTCTAATGCGGGAGAAAAAAAAGAGACATAAAATCCAAAAATCTGCAAGTCCATCGCACACTGAGCACTACTCTGTGCATCCCTTTTTCCATTTACACGAAACCACACAAATATTGCAAACTAAACGGGAGGCAACACTATTTACAATTTGCTGCGAACCCCCGGTTATGTCTGTCAGGGCACATTCAAACCGTCGTTATGTTACCAATGTTTATATTGGCTAAGCTCACCTTCGTTTATTGGACTACCAAACGCCTTATGGTGGTTAATGTAAGGATGACCATTTGAACCTGAAAGGATTAGATTATTTCGTTGTAATTCGATATTTAAATAATATGGCTTAAGTAGGGATTTTTTATTGGTTTAGAGGTCAAAAAGACGGACTCTTACAATGTATCTTAACTATTGATTTATTATGAACTAAACTTTATCATTCTACAATTACTATTATATCTCAATTAATTGGAAATCAGTATTAATTATAAAACCCAACCAAACCAACCAAAACCTTCTTTCAGAGGAGAGGCCTATGTCCAGCAGTGGTCTGTCAAAGGCTGTTGATGATGATGATGATTAATTATAACGCAACGTGCTCAAAAAAGAAATTGAAAAAGTAAAATTTAATCTTTATCAATATTACTAAGTCAAAAGTACCTCTGTCTGTTACGCTTTCACTGTTGCACCGAATTCCACGAAATATTGTGTGGAGATAATGTGGTCCGCCATACTACTTGCATTTGCAGTGAGTATGGCGACCCCCACTTTGATTTTGCTGATGCTTTCCATCAGGCATAGTAAAGTCACCTTGGCAGGCGTTATATAAAATAAAAAAGATACTTCAGGAAGAACATAGATTATTTTTGAGCACTATAATCTACATACAAGCTTTTTGTAAAATAGTTTCAATCCTTCGATATATAAATATAAATACATGCTAATAATTGTTACCAAAGAAATATAGAGACAAAGACAAATGAAAATAGAGAAACAACATTTTATTATAATAATCAAAATATTTATGGCGAATGTGGTACAATTACACTTTTTAAAAGAACATCTGTACATTAACATTGTATTCTAAAAGTCACGTTGTAGAATAGTGCACAAAGTTTTACTGTATAATATGCAAATACGAACAATAGCGCCTCCAGTTACATATTATAGGACGTTGGAAGACATTTCAGACAGTCAGACGAAGCGCCCAGAGAGTTCACGCTCCATTATCAGTTCATAGAGATAGGGTAACTGTCCCCATCGTTGGCACTTACAACACACGGTTTTAGGTTCCTCCAACTGTTCCATCTGAGACCTCAATGTGAATAGAATTGAAGATTTTAGTTCTTGTTCTACAATTGAATCGTGAATATTTCATGAGAGTTTTATTATACTGAGCAAATACTGCACGTTGCCTACGAGCATAATTATTTGTCATGTATTTGATTGTAATTTGTCTATAAATATGTATATTATATATATAGAATATTTTTTTGTTTTGTCTCGTATTTATCGTAGTACAAACTCTCATACTACTACTAACTAGTTTGGGATTACATCGATGTATATGAGATGTTAAAATCGGAGATATGATTGTTGTACTCAACACAAATATAGAAATTACATGGTTATATTTAAAAATCAAAATACAAATTACCTTATATTACATTTGTACTTGTTGTATTTTATACATACAATTGTTGTACAACGTGAGCGACGGCACGCTGCTAAGTGAAACTAGTTTATAAATGTTAGCCTAAATCACTCCTTATGTCATCAGCAATGTGCGAGTTAAAGTCCCGTCAAAACTAGTCACGCTATTCTAGGGATTAGCTAGCACACACAGACATACAGATAAAATAAAAAAACCGCTTTTTGATGTAAGTATCGTGTTTATTTCCATACGCATTTAGTAAAATGCTGTTCATTTCAAACTTTCATTTTATTTATTTTTATTGATAAAAATTTTGTTCTAAAAACAAAATACTTTCGTTAACAACTTAAGCACGGAATAAAACGAAGGCGGTTTACTTACATGAAAACATTTAGTTAATTTGAAAATTTTACAGCCCTATAAAAGCACAAATTAATAGTATATAATGCTAGTAAATGTAAGCGAGAATCGATAATTAATTAATTACGTTTATAGGTAGTTGGCGAGGTCGAGCCGTGGCACCTACCGTAACTAGCGAGTAACAGCCGATTTCCCATGAGGTCTACGTTCAACGTTTTGCCATAGAGTAAGTCGGATGAAGCCGTAGAAATGCCATTATTGATATTTTACAAATTATTTCTTCGTATTTTTGTCAGTATTCTTATAAAGCTTACATAAGTAAGTTTCAACTAAAATAATATATTTGACTGTACGAACCCATTAGAAAGTTTTTGTTGTTTAATATTTGGTTTTTTTAAACCCTAAATTACAATCGTGAAAGTTTTGAAAAATGGATGGATGATTCGTGTCATTCTTGAACGGCCAAACAGAATCGGATGAAATTTACATAGTGACAGAACGGAATAGATTTTTTGGAATGAGACGTGGATTACTGTTAATTTTGGAAAAAATGTTAAACACATTTCACATTAGAATTGCTAATGTTTTAAGGTTGGGCAGACATTTCTTGATTCATCTAAGTAGACTTTTAGAGAAAGAAAGTTGCATTGAAATTCCACTTTGATAAATATTATATTAATAAAAGATAAAGATGGCTCGAAGTTTTATGATTTGTACGATTACGATTATCGACATTTGACGAATGGTCATGCTAGTGTTAAACGATTATAGTGTTTTAATCCCTGTGCTCAATTTCTTACTCTTGGACATTCGTACCGACGGCGCACCCGCCATGTTATTTCGCCCATTAAGGCACCTGTCATGTGAGTTTACAATAAGTAAATAAGGACGTGCCAGTGACGGGTACAGTTACCCTAATATTGCGTCACTATTGGTGACATTATTGGGCTGTTTTGTTTACAGGTAAAATTAGCGGTTTCGTTATTGGTATGGTGAATTGGTTGATTTTGGAAAATTACCACAGGGGGCAATAATTAGACGTTGGTTGTTTAGATTGGTAGGCACCTTGTACCTACTTTTAATGAAGTATTTTGTTCGACAAAATGTTTTATACTACTAATTTGTTTACCGATATTTTGATAGTTTAAGCGATTCCAAAATAGCGATGTTAAAATAGAACGGTTCTCTACTTCTTCCTTCTTCTTCTTCTTCCCAAGACTATTTGAAGTCGGTGACATGACAGTTGGCGACAGACATATTTTGCAAATTATTATCAGTAACAAGTACGAGTACTTTTATTACAAACCCACTTTTTTAAAAGCAAGTGATACCTAACATAATCCTATCACATTAAAAGCTGCCAAATTTATCCAATGTAACTGAGTAAAGTAACATAAATTTTGCTAATCCGAAAGCTAATACAAAACATTTCGCACCAAAAACATTCACAATAAATCTTTATATCAAACATCATTTCAATAAAATACATTCTCGCTTACAACACATAAAGGGTGGAAAAATAAAAACAATAACATCGCGGTGTATCCCAAAGGGCACATACATACCCCAATAATACATTTTATCATATTTATTGACTGATAAATGGTAACACTTCTCAAGTGCATTTGTATGTAATATTACGCTTTTATAAATTATTTTTACGTGTTTTGCGGTGAGTTAGCATAGATTACACAAGAACATTAATATGGATAAACATTGTAGCTCTTACTATTACATACCTTTTGAAGCGTTAAATAAAATACTTAAGTAAATATTAACTAAGTTTTTAAGTAAAGTAAAGAACAAAGATTCGAATTATCAGAGCTATCCACAATTCTTCGCAGCGTTTCAGTCAGAACATATTTCAGTCTAAGTAATTTTTTTTTTCTTTTGGTCACTTAATTTTATCTAAAGGAATACAAAAGGAAAGGCATATTTTTTATGTTGAAAAAGTTAGTTTTTCAATTCAAAAATTATAAAACCACTGAAGTTGTTGATGCAGTTGATGAAAAATAAACTTTATAACAAATATTACATATATAGCATTGAATTGTGTCCGATATCGAAATGCATATAACATCTGCTATTATAGTACCCCAGCATATTGAAATATCTGATACCTACACTTCAAACTGAAGAAAATATATTCTGTTTATACAAAAACAGGTGCCTTTGAGTACAAAGCACTACTCTGCGATATCCCAAGTGGCATTAACTGATAACGATATCGTATGCGTATCGTGAAAGCATGGGGAATACAGATTTACATCGTCGTGGTTCTGCCACTCGAATTTCAAAGGGTTTTTTTTTGGTTTGAGGCTACCTATTTCGCGAATCATAACTGAATACGTGTTGCTTCATAAATACAATGGTATAAACAACAGAATCGAACAAAGATAGCGTTGCATCACTAGTGTTATAAGTTCTTGAACATGGATAATAAAAATATATATGTGTATGTAGGTGTCTGTCTACGGTTATTGATATATGCATATGTGTATATATGTATGTATATTATATTTTGGAAATTAATTAATTTAGTCTCTCTTCTTACTTGTCCACATATACACCTGCCACAAACAGCTTCGCAACACTCAAAGGTTTGTCTGGAAGATAATGCCTATGGCATTAAGTCCGCCTTGTGCAATATGTTTTGCAGGAAGTTTTAATAAATAAATAAATAATAAATAAATGTTGAATTTTTTAATTATATAAAAAAAAATATGGTTAATTTCACTTATTTATTATTCGTTATATAATTTGTTCTTTTTATTGAAATTTAAAGAGATTTGATGAAATAATTTATCTCTAAAACGCTCTATCATAGTCTGACTACCAATGAAAAATCTTTATTTATTTTAAGAATTATATACTATACATAAATGCGAAAATTTGTGATCATCACAATAACAAAGTAATAAATATCCATTTATAAATATCCGCATATATGCTCTGTCACTGAAAAACTACTGAACAGATATACCCGAAACTTTAAAGTAACTTATCTAATAGAATATTACTTTTTACCGCGATATCCAAATATTTCTCAAGTTAGTAGAGCCACAAATGGGTCGATCCTCACACAGAAGACTAACCTAAAATAACAGCTTCTATACAATGAGTTTTGTGTATTCTGGTATTCACAATCGAAAAAGACTACGAGAAGCGTTGTTGGTTCTATATGGCGCCAAAAAGAGTGTGTAAAAGGTAAGCTGTCAAAGTCAGATTTTGACAGCGATGTTTTGTGGTGCGTTCGGAAATCAAATTCTCCGAACGCCACACCAGTGCTGTCGTGTTTCGTTGCTGAGTGTGATGCCGATGGCCCAATAATGCAGAAGTATTTCACTAGACGATCATAGTGTAGGTCACCATGTTGCTTTGTCTGCATTCACAATGGGTATGGCGACCTCTGCTCTTAAGTTTTACTCATAGTTTCCATTAAAGGTTTCTGGCTTATAAATTATATTCTACTGATATTAACTCCAGGCTAATGTCAGTAGAATATAATTCACACTTAATCTTCACAACGTTAAAAACAAAAAAGCATTCTTCAAAGTTCTGACAGTAGTCAATCAAACTGGCTTAGTGCTTTAAGCGGTCGCCACATCGCTTTCTACTGCGCCAAGTGTCGTGGATACAATCCTACATGAGACAACACTTTATGTGATTCACAAATTGTTGTTCCGAGCCTGGATGTTCTTTGTGTCTTTGTGTTGCGTATATTTGTAGTGAAGTATGACACAGGATTTGCATACCTAATTCGGGAGTTGTCTTTTGAAAAAATAAATAAAATATTATATATTAGGATTTATGCAGTCCAGTCAGATTATATTTAATCATAATATTTAATTATTAACAGCACAATTTTGTTTTACAAATACTGCGTATTTACAAAATAGTCAACTTTAATAAAATTATTCTACTTTTTTAAATAGTCTAGAGGCAAATACAAGAAGTTTATGCTAAAACTAAACTTTTTGCTATATTGGTCTGTATTTATTATAAAAATATATTGAATTTTCAGAAATGAACTGATAAACTACCATCATATTGATGTCCAACAATGTCTGCATAAAAAAACAATATAAAAAATCAATTTACTTTGAGTGTCATGTGCCCAATATTTCTTTTCGTAATTGGGTAGGATGCGAGTGAGTAATAAAATTGTAATTAAAAATTAACTATTTTATACCAGTTGATCCTCCCCGAGGGTGCATACTAAGTAGGCAGATAGGCGCGTTTGTTTACTAAACTAGCATAAACTATTTGAAGTTATGCCCCCTTACTAACATTTTTATTGAACGCATAATGGAATTGCATGAACACATTTTAGTTTTACATGCTTTCAATAAAATTTTACCTACCGAACAAGTCGCTTGAAGCCGTGCGGTATTAGATCTAAGGGAAGCTAAATTTCCAGCTTTTGATGTCGATAAATTTAGAATTTCCAACGTTTCAGAACCGTACCTTTAGAAAATCATTATAAGTAGATAGATAGACAGACATAATACTTTTTATCATTAGACCATTTTTACAAGAGCGGTGTAACACATAGCTTAGTCCCTTAATATATATATGTCGTCGTACATGACGTTTAACTAAATTGAAAAGTCTATTCTCGACTCACGACATGACTTAGGCTTTCTTCTAAATCACTTAGTATAAAATTCCTTAAAATCGTAGCGTGCTTCTAAGGAAGAAGAATATGTCGTAAATATTTGTGAATACTCATAACAAATACCAGGTCCTATTAAAAATTTAAATTTATGTAAAAATAAAGTCGAGGATGACTAACTCTTCCTACTAGCAATAATTAAATGTAAATGTAATGACACAATAATTCAAGTGCTATCAAAACTTAACCCTTCATTATTTACCTAAAAACACGAACATTTAATTACTAAATTCGCTAATTAAAGACCCGCGCCCACTAGACATGTATCCACTATCATAAAGTCTATTACACATTATAATAAGTTATTACAACATAATTTATTATTCTGTCATTACCGTGACACGGTTGCGTGACCCCCTGTCATAAGTTAGGAGTCATCTAGCCCTCGATCAGGACACCGCTGTTAATTTCATTGGACATGGTGACAAAAATTCTGTTTACTTTGCCTGACCGGTGTGAAGTGACTATGCAGCTTCGATAATGAACAGCGAGATATGGTAATGAGTTTAATTAAATTGCTAGTGTATAATGGTCTTTAGAGTGGATCCCGCTGCGTTTTTGTGTTACTTGTACCTTGTTGATACCTTCACAGTTTTTTATTTAGGTATCTCAACACAATGATCAATTTTATGGCCCCAAGATTCATCATCATCAACAGCCTTTAACAGTCCACAGCTGGACATAGGCCTCTCCTTTGAAAGGAGGTTTTGGCCTACTATACTAAGCTGGCCAGACGGGTTGGTAAAGGGTTTGTTTCAAGTTTTCCTTCTCTTGGCAGTGATGTTAGCTGCTTATTTTGTTCCTTTAGTCGCCTCTTACGACACCCATGGAATGAATAGGGGTGGTGACACTTTGTATTCTTAATCCGTCACCACAAGATTACTTGCATGGAATATTTTTTGACAATATCTACATTAGGAACTTATTCTGTGCCTTAACGCTATTTTGAAAACATTTATGAAATAATCAAAACACCTAGACCCAAAACAATAATGTGTTGTAAGTGTTGTTCCAGAGGAGGACCAAACTCACAACACTCAACCTAATAGGCATGTGACTATTTAAAGCAACTACGTAATTCATGCAGTCAAATTATCTTCAATTACCCACTCACACATAAATTTACTTTGCCAATAGTAAAAAATAGTAGCTACTTATATTAATAATAAAGTGGTTGTGCCGTACGCAATGTCAAATCGCAACACGTATGTCGTAAAGCGGGTGATAAACGATTGGTCAAAACAAATCGGACAAGTCATCAATTGCACCACGTTATTGATATTGGCGCGCTGTGGGCCGACGTGGACACCCTAACGTTTAGTATCTATGTGCAGTGATAGATAAAAGGACTATATTTTTATTTTAAGCTTGTAATTTAGCCGATAAATATTTAAATTATATAAATAAATAAATATTTTGGATCTTACTCAAACACGCCATATAGTTCCGATATAGTTCCAAACTAAGTAGAGAGTATATTAGACAACTGATATAGATTCATAAATATACTTTTTGTGTAATACATAAGCATACATATCATATAAAGGAAACATCCAATCTTCGAAACAAATATTTGCGTATTACACAAACATTTGATCCGACTCGGGAATTGAACATCAAGCACAGCAGTCGCATACACTACCATTACGCCACCGAGGTAGTCACTACTTTAGAAAAAAATAATTTTAACAAAAAGGAACCGACTTCAATGAAAGACTATTCCGAGTACCCAAATCGCGACATTGTGCCTATGATATTTGAGGAGTTCCCTCGATTTCCTTGGGATCCCATCATCAGATCCCGATATGCTGGTTCATAAACGACGAAATTATCGCTGAACATACAAAAAAAAAAAAGATTCCGACGAATTGAGAACCTCCTCCTTTTTTTGAAGTCGGCTAATAATGGTATGGTTAAACGGGTTAAACAAGTAAATTTATAAGTAGGTACAATAAGGTAAATATTTTATCAGCTAAATAAACCTATGTGCAGCAATAGATTAAAAGGACTATTACACGTACTCTTATTTATTATAAGCCTGTAATTTAGCCAGCATATATTTAAGTTGTATACTTTTTAATAATATTAATGGTGTGGTTTAACTAGCAAAATTGTAAGTACAATTATTTTTATTTATTTATTTATTTCCAACTTTATTGTACACCAATAAGTATATTGCAATAAGTAATTTGTACACTCATCTATACACTCATATTAATATTAATAGAATATAACAATGTGGTATTACAATAGTTGGTCTTATCGCTCACGGCGATTTCTTTCAGACAACTTTTGGACGGATATTGAAGGATTCGATTTTGGGTAGATATAATATAATATATAATATGATCGTTTTATTAGGTAAACATTTATATTATTTAGTTTTTAATATACACATATACACTTTTGCGAAAAAAACTATTTGATTGGTTGAACTATACAATTTTAAATACAAATGTAAATTATTAATTTTAAGTTTTTATATATTTTTTATACTTTGCCTAATAATTCAATAAAATAATAACACTGACAGAATTAACTTTAAGATAAAAATATTTTACAGAATTGTTGGTTGTAAACATTTCAAAACATTGTGAAGACAGGCGTGAATAGCGACTCCCCAAATAAAGACAAAATCCGCTTCCGGCGAAACAACACCTGTATTAGCATAACAAGACATGAAATTTGAATGTCCATAAATCGAATAACCGTACCACCGACTGCCAGAATTAAGTTATCCACTTTTTGCAAGAAAAGACGGACATGTTAACATATGAATATGACAAATTGTCCGGTGGCGGTCAGCCAGCGGACTATCCTGCGTCCGACAGAGTTTTACGGCACCCTAGGGACGGTAGGGGGACCAACTTGAAAATTTTTCATTCCGACCGACTAGCGACCGAAGAAATACGGCCAGGTCACTCGTCAAAACTGTAACAATTTCTCAGAAACAATAATGGGATAAAAACGTGCCCCTACATTTGACCAGTGAAAAGCCATTTTGGACACTGTCAATGTTATTTATTTTTACGAAACATGTCGAGAATTTTTATTTTATCTTGGGATTTCAACTTTTATTGGCGGTTTCTGAAGTTGAATTGAAAGCACCTGCGTTCTTGTTGTGTTTAAAAGTACATTTTGTAGGTCTAACTTAATATCTTTTATGCTGGTAAAATAATACAGTTTTAGTTTGATTATAAAAATACTAATAATGAAAGTAACATTAAGACTAATTACTTGATACAATTGTAGGATATCAAAAATACTTCGTAATTTAACAGTATGTAACAGTTATTGTAATGATAATGACTCAGTGACTCAAAAGTCACTTCCGTCATCACGATTTATGTAAAAAATGAACGGTGAATGAACGGACGGGTAAATAATAATAATAATAATAAATAAATATTTTGGACATCTGACACACAACATCATCTGTTCCCAAGCTAAGCAGAGCTTGTGTTATGGGTACTAGACAACTGATATAAATACATAAACATACTTTTTTTTTGTAAATACATACATATTATACATAGAAAACCCCCAGACTCCGAAACAAATATTTGTGAATCACACAAATAATGAATTGTATGTAAAGAGACACACTGATCGCGAACCAAATTAAATAATATGCTTTGCACTTCTTTTGCGTACGCTTCCCCCTTTGGATTTACATCATTCTTTTACAAATTTAATCAATCAAATTACTTAATCCTCGTCTAAGAGACTATACAAATATTGTACATTTCCGATACGAGTTTAAAGAAAAAGAAAGTCACTTCTACACATTGATACACATATGTTGTTATAATGAAAGTTCTGATTTGTGAGTTTGCGGCGACAGAGTAATTCCCAAATGGAATCAGGAAGAGTGCAGCCACATCGTGGACCGAATTGCAAATACGCATGTCGCTGACTTTATTTTATCCTTTCAGTAGTCGGGGTGGAATATTGAGGGATAAATATAGGCTAGCAGAATATTAAAATAGACGTACTAAGCGATTGGTGGTTTGGATTTAGAAACTTGTTGCTTAAGCTTTGATTAAGTATCGAACGAAGGATATGAACGAAATAATAATTAAATCGATATTGAATAATACGTTTCAAAAATAGATACATTTTTAAAACGTATTTGTGTATCAAATAGGTATCTGAAATCTGAATTTTATATTAAATGCATTGATAAAAAAAAGTCAAGAGAGTTTACAATTTATAATAGATAGGTAATAGAATTACTAATACAACCATACGTTATCAGACAAATGTTATATACCTTATTAAATTGATGTATGGTAAAGGGATGTTATGAGATTATGCAAACTAGATGCAAAACTATCGTAATTCCGGTATAAAAATCTATCCAAAAGCATAATCAAATCTGATATGACGTAATAAAATACTTTAGGACAGGGCCGGAGTTTCCCAGGTTAGGCCAAAAGTGTTGTTAGGTGTTTCTTACAAGAAATTCTTAATGTCGGTCCGAAACATGAAGTTTGACTATGTGTCACGTCATTTCCTCGAGGAGTATTGGGAAGTCACTACCTTCAAGTATACTAACAATTTGTTAAACCTTCAAACTTCTGTTCACTCTGGTTGCTGAGGTCTGATGTCAGACGCTCTGTGTAAAAGTTGATATTCAGGTAAAACCAATTGATCTAGTAGTCGACCCTGAATAGTCTTGGGAATATATGGGTATATTTAAATATCATCAACAGCCTTTAACAGTCCACTGCTGGACATAGGCCTCTTCTTTGAAAGGAGGTTTTGGCCTACTTTAAATAGAAATACAAAATTTAAAATGTATACTTTTTGCGGTTATTATCTTATATACATATATATATACTTTCTATTAATATGACGAATGCAACTAATATAAATTTCAATTCTCAATTCTGCATTCCGGCTGTTCTCAATGGTTACAAAATTATCAAAACAATGAATTCATTTTTCATAGAAGAATCAGATTTATAGTTACTGATTCATATATATTACACCTTTAACTTTGGTTCGAGTTTTATCGTATAGTTATCACCAAACAGGAGGCAGTCACTTTCGCAGCTTCAAAACAACGAACACAATCCGAGTCACACACCATAGCAATACGAACTCGGATCAACCCAATATAAATGTAAATACACAGGGTGAAATATGACAGTTATAATTGCTTTATTGTACTTGGTACTAGGAGGTACAACGGCATATGCTAATGTTATGTGTTAAGTTTTGGTACCACTGCATTAATTATAACTTTAGTTATGTGCTTTAGGTTTGACAGTACGTTGTTGTCGCGGTTTCTACTATAAGTTACTGCCAGTAACTTTCAACTACATATGTGCCTATGTTATATGTACGTATTCATTTACCAGTCTAGACGTATTTTTAGTACTTATTGTTTAAATTACTGAAAAGAAACAAAAGCTTAAGTGCAGGTTATCCAACCTTAACAGGTAACTTTACCTTGTAAAAATCATGAAGAAATTTATATAATTATAAGAAAACAACTTATAACACGCGTAGTAGTAAACCTTAACATTTAGCAAATCTTTACCAATAATTTTCTGTTTATTGAGAGAGAGAGTTTATTTAGCTACCTAAAATTTGATGCTAAATTAGAGAATTTATGTAGTTATAATTATATAGTTGATAGTAATTGAGCATGCTACACAGTACAATATCACTGCAAAGGAAAGGTAAATTTAAATCACACCGTTTGCAATTCCACACCAGTGTGTAATTGTGTGTAATTAAATGCTAAAATGATAATGAACGGGGATTTTAAAAATACACATTGCAGTGTTAGGTGATAAAAGTACTTGTTTTCAAACAACGAGACGCTTTGTATCCTATAATTTATTTCGTCTTTTAAAATGATCAATATTCCCACCCTTATACTATCTTACTAATCTTTTTTCAGTAGCTCTGACAGTAACTAAAACAACAATAAGCCACTTCACTATTTTTACAAGATCGCCTCTCATAAATATTCAGTAGTAACCGGAGATGGCTCATTTAGTAATCGGCCCCTCTTTTTTGCATTATTGGCTTATTCACGGGAGGGTTGTTTGGTGCTCGCTACAAGATGTAGATCGATATCACCGGTAATGGCCCAGTCTTTTATTAATTACTCGAAAATTCGATGTAAAAGCCTTTTTAAAGTATTTTTACAACGATGTTTATAAAACGGTAAAGATTTGTAGTAAATAAATCAGGACGTTTGAGAATTCTTGGATTTATGGCTTTCTTTTTTCTTTTTTGTTGTAGATTAATTGAAGGAAGTTTATTAGTTCTTAGTCAAAAATTTCTTCTTTACTCTTCTAACTTTAAATGTTTATCAACATATTGGTTTCGTATGCAATCTGGAGGTAGATAGAATGATGAAAAGTGAGTAATAGAACATGAGTCTAGTGTATATAAATAACATATACATATATAAAGTGCTAAACTACAAAAATACTAAATACTATGTTATAAATTTTCTAAAGGATGAAGTTGGAACGAGATTAGAAAGAGAAAAGGTCTCATGTTGGGTACCTACTTGGTACCAATAAAACATAGTTCTTTAGATAATACGGCCGGATTGGTCAGATATATAAAGGTATGTATTACTTACACATACCTCCGTCAATCCTCATCGAACAACATACAGCCCGTTGGTCTAACACAATAAATCACACTGTCCATCCGTACAACCGTAGAACAACGTATTGGGAATTGATCAGGAGTTAAGTCACGATTGTTGCAGTCCGGGATCAGTCCTGAGGGATTCATTATATGGGAACAACGCGACTGATTGCCGGTGTACGATACAGGATGTATTGATGTATGAGGCGTTACGCGGCGGAATGTCAGCAGTTGATTAGCAAGTACTTTATAATACCTATATCTATGATTATGGGTTAATATTCTTCAACTTGCTATTCTGCAAAGAAAGACGTAAGGCAGTATTTTCCTGTTTAAGGATAACTATCTGTTAATGAAACTTTGTTAATGAAATACTTGCTAAAACTAAACGGTTCGGCTCTTCCCTCCTGTGCTGCAGTCAAGAATTGAAACTCATTACCGGCTCAACTGTTTCCCTCCTACTACGAGCCCGGGTCCTTTAAGCGGTATATGAAAAAGCAACTCACTAGGCTGCCCTAGCGTGAGTATTGATGATTCTATGATTCTATTCATGCTTTCCATCAGGCCGAGTAAAGTCACTTTGGTAGTTGTTGTTTGATAGAGTTGGAATTGAAATTGTATCGACATTGTGATAAATTGTAATACCTTGTTGTTCTCTAACAGGGCCATAATTATACTAATATGAGGCTCTAACTTATAATTTTACATCGTGAAATTTCAGATCAAGCATGCAAGATCTACATCGGACTACTCAATACGTACAGAGGGACCTTTATAGCTTACTAGCTTTCGCCTGCAGCTGCGCCCGCGTGTATATCAGTAATCTATCTGTGTACCAAATTTCATCTAAATCGGTTATGTAGTTTTGGCATGAAAGCAGAACAGATAGACCGACACCGATTAGTAAGGATAGTAAGGATCAGGTCTCTTTGGTTAAAATCTGAAATAATTTTAATTTTAACCTCATCAATAAACTATAATCTTGGAACTTGTAAATTACAGTCAGCCTTTCTTGTAGGCTTATAATATTTCAATCGTCACTTCTCATTGAGAAACGACTATTTAATTGTATGAAAAACGTAAGCAAATATAAAGCAACTGTAGAAGCCTACTTATTATACAAGCATTAGATTAAAACTACTTTCATTATATTATGCTAAATGAAGACAGGTCAGATATTTCAATGCCAAAGTAAAGAAAAGTTTAAAATCTTGTTCTTATATTGAATTTAAAAAATGAAATTTTGGAAACGTTTGGAAATGATTTTCACTGCTTAAAGCGCCACTTGTGCACCCAATTATCATAAAATATCAAAACGCTTAGCCATAAAACAAAATATTTCATAGTCAGTTATAATAACTTATATAATCAAGTATCTTTTGTTGTGATATAATGATTGTAGGGGCGGGTGGAGTATAATTTATTTGCGCAGCGGGCGATTCTTGTAGTTGCAAATTGGGTAACATGTGGGCTGCGCCTGTAAATGAAATCGATAGCTATTTGAAGACTAGTTGGTAAAAAATATTTTCATTGTAATCTAACATTTTTACCATTTATAATTAATACATTTCAAAAAAATTGAAAATTAATTGTGTTTATTGCAATCAATCAGAACATACTGAATAAATTTGTCACATTTAAGCAACATTTTAATAATTGTTTATTTTCTATATGACGTTGAGTTGACAGCCATGACTATCATTTCTTTTTCTTTTTCGGGTAAGAATCTTAAGCCACGAATATGTGCTCTGTGTATTTTTTTATAATAAACTGAAAAAATTAGTCATTTTGAACACAAAGTTTATATGTACCTAAGATAGTTATAGAAAATTACACACGTCTTCGTCCGCATGTATTTTGGTTATTGTGGTAATAAATGACCAATCAGGTTATTCTTCCTCAAGAATCAAAGTATCTTTGTGCGAAATTTCAATAAAATCTGTGCAGTGGTTCATTTACTGTTACATTTGAATCTATAATATTATAGTATATAGTAGAGGTTTAATGATGACTGCCTCGTTGGTTTAACGTTTAACGTATGCGATTGCCGATCAAGAGATTTTGGGTTCATATCCCGGGTCATGCCAAAAGTGTCGTTGGGTAGAAAAATCTAATAACACTTTTGACACAAGAAATTCTTATTAACAGTCCGGAGTATGGCAGTTTGGCGGTGTTTCGTGATCGTGCCTCGGAGACCACGTTAAGCCGTCGGTCCCGGTTGTCATGAGCATCTATGGTAACCGTTATAGAGAAGTCATTGCCCTTGAATATACTGACAACTAGTTCAACCTTAAAATTTTCAGTTCATCAGGGTTCCAATGATAGTCGCTCCATGTAAATGAAATTCAGGTACAACCAGTTGAACTAGTAACCGACCCCAAATAGACAGGGGAATAATAAAGGCTAGGAACATGATGAGGGATCAATGTTTAAATGAGTACGTATAATGTAAATGTTTTTTTCATGCAATATTCTCGCCTATCCATATAGTATAAGATGTCTTACACATCCATTATTATAAAGTAACATTTAATTACTTAATGTTTATAAAATTTCAAATAGATTTAACACGAATAATTGTTAAATTGTAATAGTTTAGTAGAGTAGATTTTCAGTATTTTTTTCTTTCGACCGACTTTAACGTATTCTTGCGACCAATCAAACCGCATGGAATAGAAACCCTTCATACACATCTATCTTCATGAGCAACAATTAGCAGCATCATTTTAATAAAATATTTTTTTCTTTTTTAATGACATGTGCAGTCGTCTTTAAATTATCTAGAGTAAAGGTGATGTAAAAAGTAGGTAGGAGAGACGCTGCCGCCTACGGCAAATTCCGGGCCGAGGTGGGAGAACGACCCTTCTGAGGGTTGTTTAGAGGCTTTCCGCGTGTTCCTCCGCTAAGCAGAGGACACAGGGGAGAGTATTGTTGGGGCGGGCGGGTTCTCCATCACTGGCTTTGATCAGAGGTGATAGACAATGGACTGATGCAGTCTACCGTTCGACCAAGTCGTAAGTCTGACTGGTAGTGAGTAGTGAGGAACGACGGCTCTTTGAGGGCTACGAGGAAGGAACCTCTATAAAAAACCTCGGGGCGGACGGACTCGGTCTGGTGCAGACCCCGTCCGGCCCAACCGTAATCCTGAACGGACAGGACCGGTGGCTCTGCGGACCCACGAGGACGGAAAGCTCTATAAAAAACCCCAAGCCCACGCTCTGACGCCTGGCAATGGGCTGAATCGCTGGAGGGAGTTCAGTGCCAAGGGCGTCTTGTTATTGTCGGAGGACACTAAACTCAAATTATGACATGGGCAAACAAAAGGTGAAACCTACCCAGGAGGGTCCCAGACGCACTGCGCCTGGGGAGTCCCTCCCGGAGCCAGTCGGCTCCGGCAGCTCCCAGTCGTATTCTGGGGGGAGCAACCGATGTCAAGCCCGCCCGTCGCCGAGCGGTAAATCCGGCGACCAAAACATCGCGAAGGACGCGGAAAGACGTGAGGCAGTGTTGGATTCTGACACTGCCTCAGAAAGGAGTGGTGCATGCACCCCGAAAGTGTCAGCAGCGGAGCTGTATAAACAGGTTCCCCAAAAGAGGAAAAGGCGCCAACGAGGAGAAAGAAACGCGACTG
Organism: Phragmatobia fuliginosa; assembly: GCA_932526445.1. Classification (NCBI taxonomy): domain Eukaryota; kingdom Metazoa; phylum Arthropoda; class Insecta; order Lepidoptera; family Erebidae; genus Phragmatobia; species Phragmatobia fuliginosa. The sequence goes on along the minus strand of OW052070.1, from coordinate 14,020,566 downwards.
AGACGGCCTCTAGTGATGAAGCTACCTCAATTAGAGTTGGTACAAGTCGTCGCGGGGCGCGCGGAGGAGGCCGACCTCGGAAGGCGATTCGGGTCGACCAGGAAAGACAGATTGACGGATCTGCGGCATCAAAGAGGGCTGAAGATGAATTATTGCTCAAGGCCCTTTTTGAAAAGGTTGCATCTGATAAAACTGTTGATGCGAAGGATGTACACCTGGAGGAACTACGCGTTAGAGTGGGGAATCCCGTGGAGCAATTCGAAAAGGCAATCGGCTTAGCCGATTGCTTACTTCACACGTCCCAAGAGTCCGGAGGCCCCAAGCAGGAAACCCTGATAGCAGTCGTGCGCTCCATGGTTGAGGCGGGAAGACTTCTAGTGGTCGAGAATAAGGCCCACGAAAGGGAGAAAGCCCGCCTTGAAGAGAATCTCTTGAAAGCGAAAGAGAGAATATCAGCGCGTACTAACAGTGGTGCCACGTTAATACCATCGACACCGGTGGAGCCAAATATAGTCCAACTCATGGTGGAGATGGAGGAGCGTTTGATGAAGCGCATCGCTGCGGTGGAGAGCGCTCATATTCGTCCACCTTTAGCTCCGCCAAGGGCAACATATGCGGCCGCTGCTGAGGCTAGCTCAATAGCTCAGCCTGCAGCCAGGGTGGACAGGCCAACGCCAATAACATCTGAGAAGGCCACCCAAAAGAAGAAAAAGGGAATAGGAAAGGCGGAAGCAACCCCAACCCTAACTTCAGACTCAGCCCCGGCTGATATCGCACAGCGCCCCCTGGAAGGGAGTTGGATTGTGGCCGGGGAGAGTAAGAAGAGGCATAAGGCTGCCAAAAAAGCGGCCAAAGACGCCAAAAGGGCCGCCGCTGCTGTGACTGCAGCGCCGAAACGGCTTCGTACGCCTCGCTCTTCGGCCGTCGTTCTCACCCTGACGACAGAAGCAGCGGAGAGGGGCTTGAAGTACGCCGAGGTCTTGGCTAAAGTTAAGGCCAAAGTCGACCTCAAGGCTCTCGAGATACCAGGCGTTCGGTGTAAAAACACACGAACGGGTGCTCGGCTTCTCGAGATCCCCGGTGCCACCAGTGGCCCTAAAGCGGACGCCCTAGCGGCTAAGCTAAGGGATTCATTGGAAGCAGCTGACGTCCGGGTGTCTAGGCCCATTAAATGCGCTGGAGTACGCATCACGGGCTTGGATGACTCTCTCACGGCCGACGAGCTTAGGCTTGCCGTGATGGAGGCCGGAGACTGTCCTCTGGACAGCGTGAAGGCCGGGGCAATACGCTTCGGACCCAGCGGACAGGGGGCAGCGGTAGTCAGCTGCCCTATTGCGGCGGTCAAAAAGATTGCCGATGGACGTACCCTCCTGGTTGGAGGTTTCCTGAGGGCGCAGGTACGGCTCCTGCAAGCTCGGCCGTCAAGGTGCTTTAGGTGCCTTTCAGTGGGGCATATAGGGGTACAGTGCACGGCGAAGGTCACCATAGGTGACCGGTGCTTCCGCTGTGGCCAACCCGGTCATAAAGCAGGTGGCTGCAATGCTCCACTGCATTGTTTTAGGTGCGCAGCGGAGGGCAAGCCGGCCGACCACCGGGTTGGCAGTAAGACCTGCGACGCATCGGAAGGCCAGCCTTCTGCCCCTGAAACAACAACGCAAGGTGCCGCTGGAAAACGGCAAGGTTCGCGGCGGGATGTGGAGATGGAAATCCAATAATCCATATCTCCGCATCCTCCAGGCGAACGTGGGCCACGGTGCCGCCGCTCAGGATCTTCTGCTCCAGAGCATGGCACAGTGGTTCCATCGGGCCAGGTACCGTAGGAGACTCAGGCGCCGGAGTTCGGAAAACTATCTCAGTCCTCCATGAGCGCATGCCTGGAGGTGACAGGTGAGGCCATCTGTCATCCTAGCAGAAGCAGGCCGGGGTGGCGGCGCGAGCGCTACCCAGCGTGCACGCCCCTGTTATGAACTAAAAAAAAAAAGGGAATATCGGAGTTCCCACAGGGAAGGGGGTCATCTAGAAGCCGTAGATGGCCCGAGGTACGTCGGGGTTCCAGGGACTTCCTTTCGAGGGTATACCTGGTTCCTCGGCTCATAGTACAAGAGACGGCGTGCGGTTTTAGTCGGTTCGAGTCCGACATAGCCACCAACTGGTGGTATCCGTGGGGATTTCCGCACGAGAAAAAAAAAAAAAAAAAAAAAAAAAAAGGTGATGTAAAAAGTAAAGTAACGCACATAAAATATTACCTTTTGAATTTCGCTAGAAATAGGCCTCCCCTAAGATTCTCCACAATAACCTGTCTTGGCTACTCGCATCCAACGGTATCTCGCGATCTTCACCAGGTGGTTGGACTGCCTTGCATAGGATATAAATGGTTTCTTTTAAGCCACTTCACTTAATCACATTGGCGTTATTAAACAATCCAGATGGTGAAGTCTTCCCACCATCCCAGTTCACTTGGAACTGGGATGGTGGGTAAGACGTTCAAATTGTTGTTTCTTATCTTGCTCTAAATCTGGGACATATTCACATACTTATCTATCTCGTCCTTTTACGTGAACCATGGAGCATTTACTATACTCCTTACTTTACTCTTGGTGGACAAGTAGACACCCCCCACAGTTTTTGCCCGTTAGTCAGCACATATAAGCTTTCAAACTCGTAGTTGACTTGATCTCTTTTAGCAACGTGTGGGCTGTATCTTCTAGAGATGATGTGATGTGAATTAGAACTGCTAAGACTTCATCATCTTTTGACTGCCTTGTTGGTCTAGTGGTTGTCGTATGCGGCTGCTGATCAAGAAGTCTCGGGTTCGATTCCCGGGTCGGACCAAATATTTGTGTGATCCTCAAATATTTGTTTTGGAGTCTGGGTCATCATCATCATCATCATCATCAGCCTATCGCAGTCCACTGCTGGACATAGGCCTCTACAATTGCACGCCACTCAATTCGATCCTCGGCGACTCGCATCCAGCTCCTGCCAGCCGTCTTGCGCAAATCATCACTCCACCTGGCCTGTGGACGTCCTACACTAAGTTTGCCGAGACGCGGTCTCCTCTCAAGAACACGTTTACCCCAACGGTTGTCGGTCCTGCGGCTAATATGGCCAGCCCATTGCCACTTCAGCTTGCTAATCCTGTGGGCTATGTCGATCACTTTAGTTCTCTGCCGGATTACCTCGTTTCTAACACGATCTCTGAGAGAAACTCCGAGCATAGCTCAATATAGGCATATACTTAGAAAGGAGAAATTGCTGTGTTCTGTAAGAAAATGCTTAACACTGCCTAGACAGTTCCTCCATGATGTATGGAGTACATGCATGGTACAGGAATCATATTCGACAATACGTAATCACACTAACATCATGAATAGCTAAAGAGGGGCATACATCACCAAGCTAAGTAGGTAATGGCATCGCGATATACGAGTAAGCGTATAATGGAATTTATCAAAAATCGAAGGGGTGTGTTACGTCATCCTCCCCTAATTTAGTTTTTATTTTATTTGCACCCCAATAGGGGCAGTGTGTGGAATTAGTCTTACCATATGTGCTCGTACTTGTGTTACACTTGGTTCGAATGTTCTTTTGATATTATACTGGATAAGTTGTCTTTATTTTGTAGTTATGTTTAAAAACAATTTGTTTATGAATAATTTATTATTATATGTATAACATTTGAGAAATTAATACTTAGGATTGTAACCTAATGAGAGCTGGAGAGCTTTCAGTGAAGATTTATTTTTGAATGTTGCCTATAAAGTAATTTAAAAAAATCGTGTCTTATTAAAATTTTCAACATGAAATATTGAATATAATAATATTCAAAATTTCATGTTGGAATTTTGGATTCGATTAGATGAAATATGTGTACCCAATATTAAAAAGAATGAAACAAGAGATCATTTGTTTTCTTTTGACTGAAAGTAGAGTCACGGATTTTAATTTGCCTACTCATCGGTACAAGAAGTATTTTCTTTGATACTTCAATAACACAAACATATTCCAAATTTTATCCCCAACTAGTCATATCGTGGCATAAGGGCGGTAGTACACTGTAATCCGAGCTTGGAACATGTGTGCGGAGCTTTAAAATTTGATCTAATACCGATTACGGGCACGCAGCGAACACCACTCGGGCGGGCATTACACACGAAAAATTGGCAGATAAGCTTCTGTGGTTATATGTGGAGGGGCTATTAAGCCTTCCTATCGTTTATTTAACAGATAGTGAATTAGTGAACTTTTGCATAGTATTTTTACTTAGGGGTGTTCATGTCTGTTCTCAAATTACTATTGCAATGATGTTTGCAGTATTATTAGTCTTGGAATTTTCTTGTGGACTTTTAATGTTACTATGGTTTTACTTGAACAACGATTTCAACACGACTGGATCCTGAAGACAAACTGAATTCAAAGGTCGAACCAGTTGTTAGTATGTTTAAAGGTACTGACTTCACAAAAACGATTGATATAGGCGGACATGATAAGCGGGACTGACGACTTAATACTGCTCTTCGAGGTACGGGGATGAGACACCGTCACTTTACATACGACGGGCACTGTTTAAAGATTTCTCGTAAAAAAAAAAACAACAAAAACCTGACCTGGGAATCGAACCCTATTTTTATCAGCATTCGCATATGCCAACCATTCGACCAACAAGGCAGAAACTTTTAATATTACTAGAAATTTCAATATTTTTGTCCAAGATAGTTCATTTTCAGGTATTTACTTAACTTATATTTGACTTCTTCAAAAAAAAGTCAATGAATATGTTAGATCTGTGCGCATACTTTATGCACTGCACAAGGCCTGACTAGAACACAATACACTTTGCATAACGTTTGGTGATAAAGAAAAATGAATAAAGTTATATAAATAACTGAATTAAAGTAACATGTAATAAAAAAGAATTAAGTACATAATAAACTAATTCTGAGAGAGCAAACTTTCTTGTAAAATAATAAGAGACAAAAAAAATAAGAGACTTTGACGTGCTGTAAAAATGTGATAGAAATAATCAAAATTATCTTCTTATTTCCTACTGGCTGTTCGTTTGACATTACATACAGACACTAATTTTATTTATTTGTACAGATATAGATTATAACAAGTACATTTTCTAACATAAAATACATTCAGAATTTTGGACAACCTTTGCACTGCTTTGTGACAGCAATTCTTATACCATTATCGTACCATAAACTGTTTAGCAACAACAAGAGACGTTTGCATACGAATATCCTTTATCTAGCCCATTATTTACAAGCAAACATCATTACAACTTTTTAAAGGCACATATCGGAGACACTTGATCACTGAACGCATTAAAGTCGCGGAACGTGTTTAATCTATAATGTGCCTTATCGCAATATTTTCCATTTCCTGGCTAAACCGGGAACGTCGGGCTATCGCCAGGGGAAATAAGGAAGGCTGAATTTCACTTTGTTTTTTTTTTCCTTTTCGTAGAAAATTTTTCGTGCTTCCCTCTTCGTTTACACTTACAACAGTTACCGGTGTTTCGTGCGATTGTTACCTGCATTCTGTTGAATTAAATATCGTGCCGGGCAAAGGGTGAAATGTCTGGATTTGCATTTCGTTTGCAACAATGAGGTAGGAATGAGTTCGTTCTTTGTGTTTAAGTTGTGGCGAGTTGTGATTGCTTGTTGTAATTGAAAGTACAAACGTGAGTAAAAATAAAACCTCTTTACGCAATTCACAATATTTGAGTACCCTTTAACTTTATTTAAACTTTTAATGTAGGTACTTAGTATAAAGTTTTTGTTACATATATCAATTGTAAGCGGAGCCTTATACGCTTTATACAGATACTTATAACAATAGTGAGTTTGATCCCCCCCACTACGGAACAGCGATATATTTTTATTCCACGATAACGTATATTATTGCAAGAAAAGGTACAATAAATTAAGTACTTTCTATAGAACCCGAAAACAGTTTTACTATTCATACAATGTAAATTACTTTTTAAATATTTTCTGTCACTCATCAATAACACACAGTATTATAACAACAATATCTATAATAAAAAACGTCCGTGTGGTGACGGATTAAGAATACAAAGTGTCACCACCCCTATTCATTCCATGGGTGTCGTAAGAGGCGACTAAAGGAACAAAATAAGCAGCTAACATCACTGCCAAGAGAAGGAAAACTTGAAACAAACCCTTTACCAACCCGTCTGGCCAGCGTGTTATAGTAGGCCAAAACTTCCTTTCAAAGGAGAGGCCTATGTCCAGCAGTGGACTGTTAAAGGCTGTTGATGATGATGATGATGATGGTGATTTTAATAACATTTGCTCAGAAATACAAAGGCTTAAGTCATCTAATAAACGATTTTACCATTATATCTGAAAACTTTTTAAAAGATACTCAGTTTTTTTCATATATATAAATATCTGATGTGAAAGTATGTCTAAACCAATCTATAATCCATAATTTCTAAGTACCAATATACCAGGTATCGGTGTCGGTAATTAGTTAATGTTCTCTCTCATCTCTTATAATTTATTGAGACGGAGTAGGAACCTCCTTAGTAATAACCTCCCTCCACGATCGCTCGGGAATTGACGGCGGCGAAAAACTCAACCAAAATATTAATGCACCAGTTCTATGGTAAGTATTGGCGTGGAGTTATACGTGGGCGTTACAGTTTTGATTCTTTTTACATAAATAAGTTTTCTTGCTCTAAGTTAATATGAGACATTAATATGATGCTAATGCTACTGCTCCACCTGCGTCTTAACGCGTTAATTAGTGCGCTAATATAGGCGCTACGCAGATGTGGCCAACGTTTAAATGCGTTAAAATCTAATGGCATTACTAATGCCGTTAAACGTTAAGCGAAAACTCGAGTGTCGGTTTTTTGGACACATCTGCTAAAGCACAAATATGTTACGCGTACATACACGTGTCTTCTGCCATTTGAGAAACTATTTGATAGGGATAATAACTTCTTTAGCGCGATCAGAATTAATGAATAATATAAAGTTTCATTAATTATTACTAAAAGATAATTATTAGATCTATCTCGTTCTCTCTCTAAAGATTACCCGGAACAAACAAACAGACAGACAGACAAACATTTCAGAAATTGCATTTTTTGGTGTAAGTAACGCATATGCTTCAATTTGCATTTAATAATAAAAAGTTGTTAATTAGTTATTACATACAGACACTTCAAATTATTTATTTGTATACATAATATACATATATCGATTCAAATATGCCATTATTAACAGTGTAATTTACTTAAAGTTTACTATTTATTATACTTAAGTATCAAATCGTCTTATTCGTCACATGCAAAACGGCTTCAATAATCTCACCGTTGGATTAATCAGGGATTGTTGAGTTCCCACTTCTCGTTGAAAAATTGTCACCATCAGCGCTTCCCGTCTGTAATAACTCGATGATGCATCGACAGTCTACTGTTCATTTGTCTCTCCTTTTGCTTTGAAAATGGCAACATTGCTATCATTTTCTAGCGAATGGAGAATATCTTTATGAAATATTTATGTATTAAATATTTTGGTGAAATTATTATCTTATTATTTTATAATTGGTATCGTATTGATATTATTGTAGCATATTAAATAACTAAGTCTTCAGAGCATAAGTAACTTTTTGTGTGGTTTCAAGAACTAATATCTTGAAAGTAGTATCTAAATTGTTAGTATTGTAAGTTGGGATTATTTTTCTAAGATACGATTGTGGTGGAGCTATAAAGATCCTTTGACTTTTATACTAAACATGATATTAGTAGGGATGATTTACTTATTCTGAATATAAAAATAGGATATACACCAATATAAAACAATCTACCACAGCTTCATTACATTAGGAAGTTTCCGGATCATACTTTTTCCCATAACAAGTTCACGCGCGCCGTGATTGGCTGGATTCCCAAGGGGCTCCAAACTTCGTCAGCAAATGAGCTGTGAGCTAACACGGTAATAATTTATAAGACAACCAGTATTATTTATCGTTCGTGTTATACCTCTAGGTTATGAACACGAACAGTACAAATAAGAACAGATTCTTTGGCATCATCAGGAAATTGTGTAAAGTAAATTGAAATGAAACTTAAAAGATAATTCAAAATAAATAAATTATAGCCAGTATTGTAAAAGAAAATTTATGACCATAAATTATATGATATTTTCTTATACAAACTAATAGATTTAGAAACTAATTGTAAGTAAACGAGTGGATCGGAAATTCAGTTTCCAAAAGATGATAATTTTTTTGGCGTTCAAACTTGATCAAGGAACAATTACTTTGATAAACATCATATATTAGCTAGCTACTAGCATTGTGTTATTTTACGAAAATATTTTTGCATTAAACATTTTTCATGGGATCCCTGTACGTTCTGGAAATAAATAAGTAGGTACGCTTCCGCGTGAAGAAGATGTATGGTGTGGCGAGGGAATACAATTCGGAGGCAAAGGTCGGTCGCGTTAGTATAAATGTAAGTAAATTTGAATAAAACATTGTATTCGGGTGGAGTCTGGCCGGTTTGTTGTTTTTTACGTGAAAGGTTGAATACGTCTGGATTTTGGTTTAGAATCACAATTAAACGAGTTGATTTTATATCTAACATTAGATTAATGACACTACAGAGTTATTAAACAAAATTCAATACCTTTGCTATGGTGCAATGGTCTCAATCATTTAATGTTAGTTTTCTATATTTATTAATGTTTTTATATTAGCTCACGCATTCGCGGTGTACGGTAGTCCTGGTTGCCACACGAACATTTATCTCTAAGCCCTAGAAAAAGCCCGACAAAAATTTGTCTATAAGACTACTATTTAGGCTATTACGCACTTTGCTTGCAAAAATGTTATGATAGTCATCCAGTATAAAAAAAACAAAGGTTAGATAAATCGTAGTAGACACAAAGTCATCCGCGATCTCGTTCAGGAAAACGCTTAGAGGAAGTACATACTGCGGTACATACCTGTAATAAAAAAAACAGTATATAATTATGAAATCAATAAGGGACTACTCACACTTGTTCAGCTCTACACAGCTTATGTCCATAGAAAATAAACGATTTTATATGGAGACGCGTACGCATCCGTTCAGCTTTCCGCGACTATTCTGCTTTCGCGCAAAACAGGTATATCGGAATAAGTGTGAGTAGTCCCTAATTCGATTGTTCTGATCAGATATTTATTTATTTTGTGATTAGTTGTTATATTGGTACCATTAAAGTGGGTATGCTTTTCGGCACCATACCCTCCATGGGGACACGAAGGGTCAAACACTTTAGATATAGAGAAAATAAATAGCAGAACTTTTCTGCATCTAGACCAGTGCCGGATTAAGCCAGCGCGGGGCCTGTAGCAAATTCTAACGCGGGGCCCTTGGATAGTTTCAGGATATTATGTTTCTAAAAATCGGTCAAGTGCGTATCAGGCCACGCATAGAATAGGGTTCCGCAATCACCCTTAATGGTATTAAACCGTGTCCAATATATAATTGTTGTTTATTTATTTTTTCGTTAATTTTGTACGAAAATTTCTAAGGAAGCGTATTTTACAAGTAAGGCTTCTATAACTCCTGAATTAAAAAAAAAATCGTTATAGTTTTCCTTTAAAGTTCAGCATATGGACTACCATCAAAATTTTTAACCGACTTCAAAAAAAAGGAGGAGGTTCTCAATTAGTCGGAATTTTTCTTTTTTTTTTTTATGTATGTTTTAGCGATAATTTCATCGTTTATGAACCGATTTCAAAATTTCTTTTTGCATTGGAATGGGCATAGCTTACAGGTGGTCCCATCGTCACCATATCGGGATCTGATGATGGGATCCCAAGGAAATCGAGGGAACTCCTCAAATATCATAGGTAAAATTGTCGCGATTTGGGTACTAATAGTTTTTCATTGAAGTGGGCTCCTTGTTGTTAAAATTATTTTAAGTTTTTTCGAAGCTTCCGTTTACCATTTAGGGCAGGGACATCCTGTTTTAATCCCTACTTAATATTATAAATGCAAAAGTAACTCTGTCTGTCTGTTACGCTTTCACGCCTAAACCACTGAACCGATTCTGATGAAATTTGGTATGAAGATAGAACTGAACTTGGGAAAGGACATAGGCTACTTTTTACTGCAATAATCGAGATACAAAGGCCAAAGCTAGGTGATTATAAAAATACATAAATCGTGGATGTCAAAATGTATCACTGTCTTAGACTAAGAATGACCTAGACCGGTCATATGCGTGCACCCGTAAGGGATAGCAACAAAGTACATTAAATATTAATGTTGCCAGGTTAAAACAATTCCCCTTTAATAAGGGAGAATCGTTATTCCGTTTACTGTTCCAAACGTTTTAAAAATCTGTCAAATATGGTTAGATTACAATAGAAAGCCTTCAAAACGAAAGCTGAGGATGTAACCGGGGTCAAGATTGATTACATTAAAAAAAAATCATTTTTTAGAAGGTTATAGTATTTATTGGCCCATAAATAGAATAAGTATGTTGAAGAAATTGGTTTATTTTCTTGTCTCTTTAGTTATCAGCATATTTTTGTACTGTAATATATCCTTACGTTCAAATATTTTTACATATAGCTTTGCTATTGCCCAACCTTGTCGTCCAGTAGCCTTCAACCACATTTTACGCACATTTTCATCTTTTGGAAATCTGGAGGACAATAAAACACAAATCAAATCAAATTAAATTTCCTCACCATATGGGGTAATTTCAAAAGGCTGATGCGTTATCCCTAAAATGCTGGTAACCTTGCAAAATTACCTTAACACATTAATGGTCATTCAAACTTTAGCTGTGACAACCTACGCAATTTGGTCGGATAATTACAAAATTTTCACACTTTAGAAACTGGTTTTTATCATTTATTTTCAATTATTTCTGCACATTAACAAACAAAAATTTATGTAATTAATAGTAGTTAATATTAAAAACAATATTATGCCGATAAACCGAATTTTTTATACTTACGTGTGAAAGGTTATGTTTTCATATTTACGTTCACTGCGGCTTTTGCAGCCGATAACACAACACTGTACCATAGTGTTTAAAGTATCTGGGTTAAAAAAAATTAGATACACTTGAAATCACACAGTAATTCCGTCAAAAAACCTTATTTTCACACCTGATATAATTCCCGCTTTGAACATTGTTTGACACATAAGTTTTGTGACAAACCTATACGGCGATAAGGACAAAAAATACGTATCTCTATTTTTCTCTAACACACTGGAAAATGGTATCGTTATCTCACTCTCTCGTGATAACGCTTGTTGGCATGTCAGGTCTTGGTCATTCTTAGTCTAAGATCACTGTTTATCTCCTGTCAAAACTTCACAGGTTGCTAGGCATAACAGACTTGCATAGCAACCATAATGATAGTTTTTATCATTGATATATAGTTTCTATATGACATATAGACCAGTAGACCAGGGTAGATAATTTTTGAAAACAAATAAAATTATAGTGGGATGAAACCTATTGGAAAAGGAGGAGAATATTATAAAAATGAAAAGAAAAATAATTTACTGGCAATCTGAGGTCGGTAAGGGGTAGGAGGGGAGGTTTTCGGGTCTTTTAAGCGGGGCGTGAAAAAGCATCTTACTAAGCCGCCATAGTGTGGGCCGCCGTACATTATTGTCTGCATTCGCAGCAAGTGTGGTAGCCCCGACTCTTGGATTCTGCTCATGCTTTCCATCAGGCAGGGTAGAGTCACTTTGGATGGCTAAATATATAAAACAACGGGTAAAAAACGGTTAATCTCGATTTCCGGCAAAACTAAAAGTCCTATGGAAAAAAGTTAAAAGGCAAAGTTGTAGGTAATTAAAATATATACAACTTTTTAGGGTTCCGAAGTTTATGACTTCGAACGCCTATAGATTGGTCATGTCCGTCTGTCCGTCCGTCCGTCCTCGACTTACCGTCCAAACGGTAAGTGCTAGAAAGATGAAACTTTGCATGAATATGTATTGTAATTACGTTGACAAAGTGCTACAATAAAATTATGAAAAATATTTTTATTTAGGGTACCACCCCTACACGTAAAGTGAGGATGTTTTTTTTTTCTCGCGGCTACCCCATCATGCGGGGTATCATTATATCGGTTTTTTAAAAACATTAAAGGGTTGTTAAGACGATTTTTTGATTTAGGTATCTGTTTGCGAGAAATTCCACTTTAAAGGCCACTTTCTTGTAAAAACAGGGCGTCCCCCCCCTCTAAAAGCTAAACGGCCGGCTCAAAAAATCTGGAAAAATTCGTGATATAATGTCGGCCATATAATGAACTTTAAATAAAAACTATAACGAATCAGATGACTTTGTTAGTTCAGGAGTTATAGAGGCTTAACTTCTACAATGTGCCTACTTGGAAAACGTCATACAAAATTAACGCATTAATACGTAAACATAACAATTATCCATTGGATAGAATTTCTAATCCACGTATCATTATGGGTGACTGAGGAACCCTTTCCTGTGCGTGGCCGAACACGCACTTGGCCGATTTTTTATTTTCACTTTTTGCACTTAACCTCAAATTAAATGTGAAAAATTCAATAAAACTAAGTTTTTGGTTTTTTATTTTATCTTTTAGAATTAAAATTATTTTTAAACGAAGTTTAGTGAAAACTTACCTTTTTATGTCCCGACTACACTGTAATTTATTTGATTTGAAATATTTATTTTTTCACCCTATTTTGACTTATTATCGAAAATTCAGCCGTCAAAATATCATCTTTTTTAAAAAAATTGGGGAGTTTTCTGTTTGATGAAATCTCTACTTTCCGATGATGTAATCCCTACTAATATTATAAATGCGAAAGACTCTGTCTGTCTGTCTGTTACGATTTCATGACTAAACCACTGAACCGATTTTGTTGAAATTAGGTATGAATATAGAACTGAACTTGGGAAAGGACATAGGATACTTTTTATCGCGAAAATAAAGGTAGAAGGGTTTGAAATAGGGGATGAAAGTTTGTGTCGAAGTTCCTTATTATCAAACATACAATCATTTAAGATTGTTTAATCTACCCTTTCCGTGCCGCGCGATATAAACGAACGCCACGCGGGCGAAGCCGCGGGCGGAAAGCTAGTAAAAAAATACTCTTTAAAGTAAAATAACTCGTATAATAAAACCCAAATCAAATAATCGTGAAGACGATTATTTGATGTGGTTTGATTGATTCGAACGAAACCTGACACCGTCAGCATTGATCACGGCAAAGCCGCGGTCTCCTTCCGTGAGGACATTATGCTCCAGAAGGAGTCCGCTGAGCTGGATCGGGATAGGGCTGAAGTGATGGAACGTGGCAGAGGTCGCTAACCTCTGCCACGTTCCATCACTTCAGCCCCAGGCCCCCGATTATCGCCTAATTGTCGCTGCAGCCACATCTTAGGGAGATGTGACCACTGTAAACGACACGAGAGAGGTGACACTCCCGGTGCAGCCCGGGGGTGTCACCTAAGGTGGGTCATTTTGCGCCTCTTACTGCTAGAGTGGTGAGGTACGACAGCGTCCTGCCCCGGGATAAACCTCGGTCGTTGGGTAAGGCAGGGGGGACTCCAGAAGCCGCTGTTCTGTTCGTTCACGTCTTATAGGATTCTTTATAGTTAGAACCCTTATAGTTTCGACATATACGTGGTCCGTTCTCGACTTAATTTGCAAATGAATGTTTTTATCGCTTCGACAAGCAGCTAAAATGAAATCACGAAAAAATTTTTAGTTTTTCAAAATATCAAAACTAGTAATTTATAAAGAACATCTTGTAGTCATGGAAGAGAAAAAGCAACCTGAACATTTACTAGAACTTAGACTGTTGATATACTTATGTATATACAAAAACAAATGGTTAAATTATGTACAACATTTTTTTTTAAACTAAATGTATTTCAAACAATAAATATGGCATGTCAAAGCTTCAAAAAATAGAGGCTATGGAAGCTGACAGTTTCATCATGTTGTTTTGATTGTAATAAGATCTATCAGACCTCCAGGGAGAACGCAATACATGTCACGTGTATCCCACAACACTTCCCGCTTTTTTAGGATTCGATTTAAGTAAATACTTTTTAGCAGTCAGAAATCGTTGAAGCGCGGGGCCCCTAAATGCGCGGGGCCTGTAGCATTTGCTACTCTTGCTACGTGGTTAATCCGCCACTGATCTAGACATATTCGAAATCAAAATATTTGGTTTTAAAGACGCCAATAAGTCATGTTTTTAATGTTGTCGAGCAAAACCGGAATCGTGACGAAATCCATAGACACACCTCTACTTAGATTATCATTCGGATAGCACATACAAAGGGTACGTAGTATACGAATTAAATCAGTACCTACTTATGTAAGGACAGAAAAAAAATGGTGTAATGTTTATATGCCCATTCTTTAACATCATTTGAAGAAACATTATTTAACAGATTTATGAAAATAATAAAATTCTTATATCTATTAGAAATAATGTGGTACTTAGTATTTTACCTAATATTACATATTTAATATTACTATCGGTGTAAGTATTTAAGTCTTCAAAGACTATTAATTCTTTGAAATATTTTAAGCTACATACAATAAGTACAATACAACAGTACAACAATGTACAAAATAAATTAGTTTTTATAGTTATCTGTTGTTAAAGTTAGTTGACAACTAGTTAGTTGATAGTTAGTTACTTATTATGTAAGTAAATGTAAAATTAGGTTGATTTTGAAGTACCTAATAGTTATATTTTGCTAATTTTGGTAATTATTAATAGATATAGTATTTATAGAGCAATACATTTCCAACAAAGAAGGAAAACAACAACATACACTTTCCATTAGTTCAAAAGTGTGTATGCTATCCGTATTAATAAAACTAAACACTTATAAATTACCTTGACATGTCAATGACGAGGGAAGGGTTAAGTTAACTCCCTTGTAATCAACACAACAGCTACTTAACTTCATTTAAATTAATAGCATACATTAATTTGCGTGTTCATTTTACTACACCAAGTATATGTTGTCCATAATACACTTATTTTTCATAGTTAATTCATTAACTAACTCAACACGTAAGTTATAAGGAGTTTCTGTTTAAATTAAAAATAGATTTTAGGAATCATTTATGTCTAGTGATGCTGGTCAATAACGATCATCATTGCCTTTGCCTTATAAAAATCAACCAGTCAAACATAAAGTCACAATTACCTACACATGCATGTTCTTATCATGGAATCACTAATGTTATATCAAATAACGGTATACATTTAGAATTTAGACGTCATTTTACTCTAGGTACAAAAGTGCATCTAGATCTTTAATGATAACTGTTCTAGGTCAAAAGTATATTTAACATCTGGTTCAAGTAATAAATCAAAACGAATGTTATATTCAACTACAAAAACACACGGAACGCACTCAACAAACGTCAATATTGTACACTTAAGCAATGTGAATTCATTTCCGAAGTCAAAATCAAGTAACGAATGTGTTGTTTTTGAGACAAATGCTTATTATACAGAAAATTTCATCTTGGCGAGGGGAAATTTGACAATCCGTCGCTTACCCAAAAGGGTGTTAAAACAAATGTCGTGTGTTTATGGGATTTTCGTGTTATGTTAATGCGATTGCGCTTTTTGTTAGCTTTATAATGTTCTGTATTTTGTTTATATGTCATATACTGGTTAAGAGGAAGCGATTTCTTATAATCTGTTTGTTTTTATGATTTCATGATAAGTGTTATGTGCAATAGTAGTATTTCTTGATGAATTTGTCGAGTTCAGTTTAATGGATACTACATTGGTTAGATTATTTTAATTGTATCAAAAAAAGAGAGATGAAGCTTCTTGAAATAAAAATGTCTAACGTTTATCCACAGTACTTAATAATGTTTTAAATTTGAATCGAACTCTGTTTGTCTGTCTACGCTTTCATTGTTACAATTTGGAATTGAAATACTTTGATTTTTGAGGGAAAATAAAGGCTATATTTTACCACGATAACCGATATATACCCGCGGGAAATAATAAAATTAAATGAAATCTAATAAAGTACGCGACGGTAGTAACTTTGCCATACATTTAGCACATGGATATTTAACGCCAAAGGCATTCCAGCGGTCAACCTGAGGCTGAGTAACGACACATTTTTACAATCATACGCAAGATGACAAACGACATACCTATTGAAATAAATGCAAATATAGTTAAATAATTTATGATGAGTCCATTAGGTGCAGACAAATGTCAGTAAACCATCAGGTAACTGAATATGATATTGATTAATACAATATTGAACTGAACATAGTAAATCAAGCACAATGGTCAAACTAAATTAGTGGAGGTCCCCAGCTAAACTAAGCTAAACGCTAACCCGATCAGGCATAATTTGTGACCAATTAGAATAATGGCACGCACGCTGTGATGTATGCACGACGTCATACTAACAGTAAAATGATTGGAGTCGGCATTTTTACATTTTTAACTCATCAAAAATTCGAGTTGATCTAATGATGGAACCAGAAGGTGGATTTGGTTGGTTGGATTAAATGATGAAACTTCCGGGCGGCGGAGGCGCGCATACCTGCGTCTCATGCCGCCCTGAGAGTGGCCGCGGATGGGCGGGACGGGTTTCCCGTCCGTCCGCAGTAGTGGCCAACCGCGAGGGGGTGACGTCCGCGTGTGACCGGACGTTGCCCAATTAGAGAGTTGAGTGAAGAGTTGGTGCCCGCAACAGTGCGGGCAGGCGCTGGTTGGAGTCCAGAAGGAAATCCCCTCCCTGGACTCCTTCCAATACAAAGGCGCAGAGAGGGTCACACCGTGTGGTTTTAGTCGGTTCGAGTCCGACACACCACCCCGCCGTAACCCCCGACGGGGTGACGGTCCGCGGGGATTTCCACACGTAAAAAAAAAAAAAAAAAAAAAAAAAAAAAAAAAAAAAAAAAAAAAAAAAAAAAAAAAAAAAAAAAAAAAATGATGAAACTTATTTTTTATAGAATTTAGTGTCAGGTAGTATTGTTTTAGTATCGAATATCGAATTTTAGCCCAAAGTTTATGAACGATCAAGTATAAAAAAACGTAAGAGTTAATTAAATCTAAAACTAAGTAAATGAAGTCATGTTAAGATGACTAAAACAACTGAAACTCGTATTTAGTGAACTAATGAGTACCGAGTTGATAAAGAAACAACTTAGTTCAACTTATGATTAGTAAGTCATCTCCATTACATCCGCTGTTATGTAATAAATGTTTGGGGTACGTTTGTCGGGTGGCAGACCGTCAATGTCGCCGATTGTACCGACTAGTTACGTATTTAGTGGCGGTCAGTACTATAAGGGACAAGCCTGGCTACTAGAATTCGTATATGTCTGTAGCTTATGAATATAAAATTATATATGGCTGATTACTTTATGTGTCTAATATGATATACATCCATTACGTGTAAAATTATAAAAATCATTTCTTAGTGGGTGTTTACGGTGCGGCGGCGATACAGCGCATTAGCTGCGAAAACTTTGTTTTTTTTTTGAGTTTTCGTAGCTAATGCGCTTTTTGCATTAGGAGCGAAAACTCAAAAATTTTATGTCATTCACAGCTTCTAAATTAAGATTTATAATTCAACACTTTTTGAAACAAATAAATAAATATTAATAATTTATTAATTTAAAATTCAAAACTTTTTAAAATGCTAGATTATCTATTTCAAATATTTAAGATATATTTATACATCATCATGTTGTAGCCATTCATTGACTGTAGCTTAAAATGCACTGACATACTCAACTTTTTTATTATATTTACACCTACGCACTCAGGCAACATGAAAATTTTGAATATTAGATACAAAATTGCGAATAGTCAGTCACTGGATACTCCATGTTATACCTTACATCTCTTCGCATACTTGTCATGTCTGTTCTGACAGGACGCTTGTTCGCACTAATTAGATTATACCTACATTGGTTTGGGAATCGGTTATTCGAAATGAAGCTTGCAGACTTCCGATTTGATTTTTCAATGAAATTACCATAAATACTTGTATGTTTTCATGTAAATAACAACATATGGAGAATGGAATCTACTTCTACAAAATCTGATGCAAAAAATTGATTCTTAAAAGTGGCAAGTATATTAAAATTCAATCCCCAACCCGAACTCGGCCAGCCTTATCCCCCTCCTTAGAGGAGATCCGAGTCTAGCAGAGACATTATTGATCATCTTAAAATTAATCTGATCTAAGAGGTGGAATAGCAGTCTTGACGCTGAAAACTAAAGCAGAAAATAAATCGCTCACCAAGATATTCGACTCTCGATATCATTTCTATATCGCGTTTCAGGATTAGAAGTTACTGCATATAGTTCGTTACTCCGTGTCTCTTCAGTAGATGGCGTTGTTGAATGTTTTTGTTGTGTTATGTGTGGTAATCGCCACACTACCAAAACTGTTAACCTTCCCTTAAGTTTATGCTCATAAAAAAATGCGCAAGATTTTTTATTTTGCTATATATAATTTAAAAGCACATTGAAGCCCTGTAGATAGTATGCTTCTACTAAACCGCTAAACCAGTAAGCCCGTTTAGATGGGATCCACACGGGGGCATTTAAGAAAATCGAACAATTTTATTGTGTTGTGTACCTGCTTTCCGTACTGAGTACGTATGTCCACGTGTCAAATATACCCTCGTCAGTCTTCAGCTAATTTATATCTACCCGCATTTGTTTAGCCGAAAAACGTTTGAGTATGCCGATTTACGACCCTTGTCTCAACTTTTTTAGATGTATAGCTTTCTCTTGCCAGTTTTGGTAAAACATCTTTGCGTGATGAATATTTTCCCTGGTGTAGATGCATATTTATGAAAAATATATTCTGCTTTTCTCTTGATTTTATAATATATCGATATAGATGCTAGTGATCATGAAATAGTATTATATAGAATAAGTTTAAGTCATTTTTTTAATTGGTGTGATTCACACACACACACACACACAAGGTATTGCCACTTTTAACAAAATTCTCAAAACTTTATGGTAAAAAATTAAATTAAAGTATTTGAGAATGTAAATAAAAACCAAGGATTAAAAAAAAACAGTTAAAATATACATTTAACTGTTTTATATACACTGTGCTTAAATACATGTATAATTAATCTGTCGCTTACTATAATAATCGATTATAATAATGTATAGATGGTTTTTATTTTATTAATGTATAACCAGTGAACATCCCGAAAAAGAGTATATTTTAATTATAGTCTTAATCTACAAAATGACATGATTACAAAAAATAGAAAAACTAAATAATACTCATGTTTTACTCTCTACTCCATTATTGGCTACTAGCTTTCGCCCGCGGCTCCGCCCGTGTGTATCACGATCCTTGCAGTAAAAAGTAACCTATGTGTTATTTTAATATATAAACTGTATTACTGTAGTTTCATTAAAATCCATTTACAAATTTTGCGTGAAACAAACTTTCGCGATTATAATATTAGTAAGGATGATTTCGCCTAAAAAATTACTGTCCTCATTTCTAGACTATTAGAAATACAAACTCCTAGCAACACTCTCCCAATACCTCAAAATGATATTGAGATAATCTGTGTCGAAAAAATTCACAATTGTGTTTTGTTATCTTAATAAGAACATATGTGTGTATTTACGTGTGAAAAGTAATTCCTACAGAATATTTGTTCACTTTTATGTTATTTACCATTTATCTACCATATAACTACGCAGTACGGCATTTTTTTGGCAAAGTTACTGAACGACCACTTGTATGATACTGCGGAAAAGAAGCGTAGTTTTGTTACATGTGTGTGCGTGAGCACGTGATTACTTGAACGATCTGCGTTTTGGGGCTTCACTGGCAAGAAAGGCCGAGCGTTCTCTACTTTTTTTATTCATCTGAAATTCATGCTTTTAATTAGCTTCTGGTTCGAGTTTGTAAAATTGCTTAAATCTTTCTAAAGATAACACCTGCTGAACATAAAATAAAAGAAAAGACACAATTAAAAGAATTCACTTTAATTTACACTTTGTGTGATCCACAAACTGGTGTTTTGAGTCTGGGTATTCTTTGTGTCTATGTCATGCATTGATCATCTTAATGGTTTCATTTACGTTTTTAAAGCCCCCCGCGACAAGAATGTATATTCCTAAAAAGGGAGATGTTTTCCTCTAAAAAAAAAATACTTCGACAATGACAAAATCGCAAACGACATAAAATGCAAATTTGTTATTCAATATGAAACTGCCAACCTCAATTACGCAGTACATGCCAACAGAAATATTTATAAATATTTGAATAACATTAATATTGCAGGTTCACAAATTAACATGATACGTTTAATTACCCTTGCATAAATTGCACTCAATATTGTGTGTTTACGAGTTCAAATGTAACCTTCAATAACAAATAAACGAATGTTGGAGAAGGTACTTATAACATCCTATAACTTTAACTTTTGATCTGGAAACTAAATAAATATGTACTACTTTAAGGTCAGTAAAACTTAGAACGCAATTCATATCTTTACTAAGCGTGTCTATTTCATAAGAAAAGTATAAATTTTGACAAGCATCCATTAGTTAGTGACTGTTACTGTTAAACCAGAGGTGGATTCGATTATAACTTACATAAATAAGTGTTTAATGAGAGGACTTATTTAACAATAATAATATTTTTTAATTCAAAGTTCAAAATAATATATACACTATTAGTAACTTTCTAAAACTAAGAAACAAATAACAAAAATCGGCCGAGTGCGTGTCAGGCCACGCACAGAAAAGGGTTCCTCAGTCACCCGTAATGGTACGTGGATTTAAAATCGTATCTAATAGATAATTGTTATGTTTACGTATTAATGTGTTGATTTTGTATGAAGTTTTCCATGTAAACGCATTTTACAAGTTAAGCCTCTATAACTCTTGAACTCACAAAGTCATCTAATTCATTAAAGTTTTCTTTTAAAGTTCATTATATGGACCACCATTACGATTTTTTCCAGATTTTTTGAGCCAAACGGTTGGCTCAAAAAATGTTTTTACGAAAAAGTGCCCTTTAACGTGGAATTTCTCGCAAACGGATACCGAAATCAAAAAATCGTCTTAGAAACCCTACATTTTTTAAAAAGACCCATCTAATGACATCCCACACGATGGGGTAGCCGTAAGAAAAAAATTCATCCCCAATTTACGTATAGGGGAGGTATCCCAAATAAATTTTTTTTTCATAATTTTATTGTAGCTCTTTGTCGACGTAATTACAACACATATTCATGCAAAGTTTCATCTTTCTAGCACTTACCGTTTGGACGGTAAGTCGAGGACAGACAGACGGACGGACGGACATGACGAATCTATAAGGGTTCCGAGTCACAAACTTCGGAACCATAAAAAAGAAAACAAGAGGCTTTATGTGTGTGTACATGTACATGTACATGTACTGTCTACTATAACACAGGTTCTGGTTTACGGTTGGGATCAGACGGCGTGTTTATACGTGGGACAAGATGATGTTGTGTGTATGATGTCCCAAATATTTATTACTATTATTATTTACTCACACTTAGCAATAAATTATGACAATGACCCCGATCGAAATACCTATTGGTGCTTATTCTTACTGAAATCAGCGTGGCTCTACTCCCTTGAAGAAAAGTAACTGAAAAGGTTGAATAAATACTCGTATTTATGTAAAGTTTTAGTTGTAGTTAAGACATTCCAAAGCTGTTGCAAATATAACTTAGAAAAGTTATATTTTATATAGATATATAAAGTTAAAGAAATATAAAATATATTCAGATCTAAAAAGATCTGAATATATTTTACAGATTATTTTTGTTTTACATAACTTATTCAAGAATAAAATAAATTTAGTAGTTTTTAGGTCACTAAAGATTTTTCGGATTATATAGATCGAAGTATAAATAAGTTAAGTATTAAAATAGAATGTGCTTATTTTTTCGTAGCTCCTGGACATTAATAGCCATAAATATCAGCAACAAATTCCCGCCAATCGCGACAATGCACGTTCCATTTGTCGTGAATTGCGCGGTAAATAATAACGGAACGCGGCGAACTTTATCGAGCTTATTTATTGTCTCATTACGGACATTAAATCGGCTTTTTAAGAGTAATGTGTTTATTGCTCTTAATTGATGATCGTAATGGTGATGGATTGAGTTCCTTTTTAATTTTTTGGTTCACAAATACTCAAACTTCATAAGTACATGAAAACAATGTAGAATAGGATTTTTTCACTTTCCCGTAAAAGGTGTGATCATTTAGAAAAATAAAGAAAAAGTGTTTATTCACAAAATTTTCATGTACTTATATGATACGTGAAACTGGTATTGATGAATCAGTTCATCCATTGTCAATGCATTTGAAGGTATGGTATGACCTTCATACAAGAAATGAGAGTAGGTTCAAACGCACTTGTGATTCTTAAGTTAGATGCTTCATAGGCAGTAGCAGTCACTTTCCATCAAGTGACTTATCTGCTCGTTTACCGGGCTTTACTTTCGGGCCTTATGAATAAAGTTCCGAAAGTAAATAGATACGATAACTAATAAGTAAAGGGAATGACAATAGTACTCTGAATCTATACATTTTTGGGTATAAAGCGTAAGATTTACATTATTTCAAGTTTTTACACCCTGTTAGTCTTCTTTAATCAATTCTCTTTTGTTTAACTGTTTCACTATTTTATTATATATACTTGTAGGGAGCTAATATATTAAATTTTCCAGTTCAACTATTTGATTCAATAATATTTAATGAACCAAAGGCTTTTGTATCATTAATGTCGAATGTAACCGTAATGATCCCATGGGGTTCACTATAGTAGCTAAAGTTCTGTGTCCAAATTTTGGACAATAATGTGCCACGATTGGCAGGTCTCGCCTGATTTGCCGGTAAATATGGCAATTTGATATGTTTCACGGCTCGTTAAAAAGGTGAACTAAAATAGATCGTTGAGATAATGCTATTTATGAAAACTCCTTGAAAGCGTATCATTGGATTAAATTATGTAATTATTATTGTTTAAAAGGATAAATATGTATCTTTAGATAGTTTATAAACAGTTTATAGTTTTAACAAAAAACGGTCATCCAAGTCGCGACAGATGTGCCTATTATATTTGAAGAGTTTCCTCGATTTCTCCAAGATCCTATCATCAAATCCTGGTTTTCTTATCATTGATGAAAGCCGGTGCCTCCTATGTGGTCACAAGGGAGGTACCAGATTTCAAATAAAAAAAGAATTATCAAAATCAGTTATTTTACAAAAGTTCTTGCAAAAAAGTTTTATTCATTCCGTATGCACTGTTGTATTGAATTGTACGCTTAAGCAAATGTACCATATTTAATAATAATAAATACATATCTCGAAACCCATTAATCAAGTACATATTACCCATATATCTATCTAAAAGATGGTAATGATTGTAGACAGTCTAATATTTGAGCGGTTCTGTCTTCTGGGACCGTCCAGACAGTCCGCTCGGACTTGATCCAAGGACAAATTCGAGGGGATTGGATTAATCTGTTTTGCATTGCTTTATATCGTAGACTATAAATGATTCTGTTGAAACAGTGATTTCTATATATCTTATAGGTGCTGCCCACGTTTTTCATCATTTCAACAGTAAAAGCGTTTTCTCGAAGATTTTTAAGCCTAAAGATCAAATAAATATTTGTTTATTTATTCGAATACTATTGGAATAAATAAACAAATATTCATTTGTTCAATCGTTTGTCCTAAAACCACGTTACTTTGTGAAAAAGGCGCATTATTATGTACCTAATGCATAATTTTACGAACAAGGCACCACGAAGCAGATTAAAACAATAAATAAGACGACTTTAAATGTTTACAGTCTCCTCAAAATGCATAGGACATTACATGAACAACTTTATTGTGATTTTGTGTTTAAACGAAGAGGGTGGCATTTTTACGCGGCACTGTAATGAATTTTCAGCATGCCGAGACATCGAGCCCTTTAAAAATTCAACAAGATGTAGGGAGGAATTTGTACACCTCATTGAATAACATTGCTTCATGCATAATTTTTTAGTTTGCACAAAAATTGTCGTGTTCACTTTGAGTTAGTTCGCAGAATTGTTTAAAGACTTCGGTGTGGTTTTTGTGCAACAAAAATAATAATAAAGCAAAAACAGGATATGTCACTTTAGTAAAATAGATTTATTACTTTATAATTACAATGAAAAACCGTTTATGACCATTAATAAAAGATCATGTTTAATCTTAAACCTTATTATTATTATTTATTATTATGTATATTTATATATATATATATATATATATATATATATATATATATATATATATATATATATATATATATATATATATATATATATATATATATATATATATATATATATATATATATATAATTATGTATACATATATATAAATGCCTCTTTATTATGTTGCTGATTAGCGATAACTTTTGCTATTATTATTTTTTCAATAATAATATTAGATAAGAGGCATATGCCCAGCAGTGGACTGCAACGGACTCATATAATGTCTCATTAGACGGTGTAATGTTTTAAGTAACAACAATAATGCATGAAAATTTGTCATACTACATCTTCTCATAATTGTCGTATTCCTAGACAATTACACAACAATGCACGTCATAAACAGATATAAAAAGGTTCCGTAGCCAATGGCAAAAAGGCGGCCAAGTGCGTGTCGGACTCGCCCATGAAGGGTTCCGTACCAGCAAGTAACATCATATAAAAGTTCTTGTAGTTCGTTGTAACTTTCATCGATGTTTTTATACTAGTGTATTGATTGGATGAAAGGTAAATTGCGTGTTATGGTTTATGACGTATTAAAAAAAAACTACTCACTAGATCTCGTTCAAACCAATTTTCGTTGGTAGTTTGCATGGTCATGTATAACATATATATTTTTTAGTTTTATCACTCTCTTATTTTAGAAGTTAGAGGGGGGGGGACACATTTTTCCACTTTGGAAGTGTCTCTCGCGCAAACTATTCAGTTTAGAAAAAAATGAAATTAGAAACCTCAACATCATTTTTGAACACCTATCCATAGATACCCCACACGTATAGGTTTGATGAAAAAAAAATTTTGAGTTTCAGTTCCAAGTATGGGGACCCCCAAAATGTATTGTTTTTTTTCTATTTTTATGTAAAAATCTTAATGCGGTTTACAGAATACATCGACTGACCAAATTTCAACAGTATAGCTCTTATGGTTTCGGAAATAATTGGCTGTGACATACGGACAGACAGACAGACAGACAGACAGACAGACAGACTTGACGAATCTATAAGGGTTCCGTTTTTTGCCATTTGGCCACGGAACCCTAATAAAAATGGATTCCTATTAATCCCAGTTCACCCGCATACCTACAAACCGTAGATATATCGACTTGCAAAACTTATCCTTTATTAGTGAAGCCAACTATATCTAATATGATTTCTTGTCGGCTCATATCCTGGGGGATGAAGGGATCAAAGTTGTCGCTAACACAATTAGGGAGACAGATTAGTTTCGGTCAGGAGTCCGCCGCACTACCTGACCACTTAGATTGCCATTAATTGCCAACGTAAACATATTATGAGTATATTAATTAGTTTCAACTTGTGTGTTATCTTTTGAGGTCTGATAAATGTTTTATCAAGTATGTAAATATAATTTAAGTTCGTAATTGGAACTCTGGAATTTCGTTACAGACTTATAATGGTTTTGAACATAATAGTAAATAAATACAATTAATATTTCGTACAACTGACATACGATGTCTTGATTCAAACTAAGCAGAGCTTGATGCAAGCTGTACTTTTATACATTATTTTAATAATTACATGCATTGTAGTTTAATTTATCAGATATGACAGCAGTCAATCTTCAGTTTACTATTAAATTTAGTTAGTATAATGCATGGTTCTCTCGATGGTAGGAATCTCTAGCAGAGAACTTTAATTTAGCTGATAGTGTCCGAATAATAATATTTTCTTTTGCTATAGTTTTGAAAGTATATAGGACTTTATTTCAATTGCCAATAAATTTAAATAGTTTTTTTTATAGTTGGATCTATTTTGTTACTAACAAAGTTCCTTAAGCTTGAGGTCCGAAAAAAGCGACAGAGACGGAGCCAGTCCAGGAAACTGAACGCATAGCAAGCTTGTAGTGTGCCATCAGCGGACTGTTCCACTTGTAGACGATCATTTATAGTATTTTGCTGAAGCAGTTATTGCATACTTGTATACATAGCAAGGTATTGTACTAAGTGTGTGTATATTTCTAGCCATAATAAACTAACACGAGATCCACAACCACAAACGTCAATAATAGTCAGACTCCAGTTGGCGGCATTGAACTAACTGTGTTTCTGATAATTTAGATTTAGATCTTGGCTTATTATTTTAAATTCAGAAATATAATAACACCGATCCGATTAAAATATCATTTATATTAATTAATTTTGTTGCAAATAATCAAATTCGTACTAAACGCGTAAAAGGTCGCATGGAAACAATTTCCAATCAAAACTTTGGTATTAAAAGCCTCTTCAGTGAGGCCGTACCCAAAGTTAACCCTTATGAAATATTAAAGAAGTGACATTTTCAACCCCACATAATTACATTGCATCCCAATACCAGATAATGTCGTCCTAACACATTAAAGTCCAGACGTTATATTCGAATAGGAATGAAATTGGATATGAATATTATGAATTTTGTAAGATAAGTGTCCAATTGACGTAGCGTTAGCTTTGAATGCTTGCCAACCGCGAGGGGGCGACGTCCGCGTGTGACCGGACGTTGCCTAATTAGAGAGTAAAGTTTGAGATGGTGCCCCTCCCTGGACTCCTTCCAATACAAAGGCGCAGAGAGGGTCACACCGTGTGGTTTTAGTCGGTTCGAGTCCGACACACCACCCCGCCGTAACCCCCGACGGGGTGACGGTCCGCGGGGATTTCCACACGTAAAAAAAAAAAAAAAAAAAAAAAAAAAAGCTTTGAATGCTTGAAGTTTGTTAAGGGTTTTCTTTCTGTTTGGATATAATTATGGATTTGATAACTTAACACTTATTAAATATTTATTGTAGTAATATACTTGTATAAATAAATTTCAACTTCAGAGAGGTGATAAGCTCTAGTGTGGTGAACCACATGGTTGTCTTGCTAGTCCAAATCCTCACTTGGACAGCCTGACAAGAGTCTCGAGTCCAGTAATGTGGCATTATGGGTTGTTAATGACAACATTATGGAACAGTCGCCACATAGGTAAACACTATAATTATTAACTATCAAAATTAACTTCTATCCACTCTAAGATAATGTACCTTCTCTTCATAAAGGTTTATTTTCATGAAGAACTTGTAAGTATTATAGGGAATGCAAAAAGTTACCCATTTACAATCCTTTGTGTGTGACTGGATTCTATACTAAACACACTCCGTGTGACGAATCTCTAGGCCTTCATCATGAACAAGTTGAGTGTTACAACAACAAAACTTGTTGCAATTATAAGTATAATTATTAACATATTGATAACAAATATTTGTGCCGAAGAAAACTGATAGGATTGATAGTAGGTAGTATATATTAGATTAACAGAAAAAATATTTTAGTGCAAGGCTTACTTAGCACTTAGGTACTCAGTGTTCGAAAAAAATCCTCTATAAATTTGTAAAGACAATTGTTTAACAATACAAATCTCGCATGATATATGTATGAAACTACTTGTAATTTCCACGAAATAATACTTAGACGTATGTTAAAGACTTGGTCACACATTATTAGAATACGAATTTATATCCACGCTATTCCATATTCCCTCGTGGCAAGGAGAGGTACATCTAAGGTAGCCAGTAACTACATGCTTGTTAACTCGTCTCATATATTATGAAGTAGTGTCAAACTGGTGCAGGCTCGCGGCCTTACAGGTTGTGGTTTTTCATTCATTTTTTTCATATTCTAATCTTTCGAATGTTATATTTGTATTTTTAAACATGAAACTCATTAGTTGATGATGATAAATTTTGACAAAACTTTGAGTTTTTTCTTCGTCTGACAGGAGTGTTGTCATAAAAGCTCAAATTAAGTTTACAAATTACCGTGTCCGTTTTATTGGTAATTTGATATTCAGTAGAATATCTATATTAGTAAATATAGATAAAGATAATTAAAGAGCTCCATAAAATTATTTAGTGAGCCAAAGTAAAAGTTTTTCACAAAATTAATAAATGCTAGATGTCTTTTATAATTTATACATGTTTATTCTTATTATAAGTTATTGCCGAAATCTGTGGCTTATATAGGATGCCCAATACGTAAGAAGCTTTTGATTACTTATAACACACATGTTATATCTTAGATGTGAAATGTGAACATGCTGTATCAGTCTGGCGAGATAGAAGGCAAAATAAAGGCTCTCTGGATATTGGATGTCGCGACCTTTTGGGACTTGACTTGACTTATTTAAGTTGTACTGAACTATCTGACGAGCCACAGCCAATATTTGCATGTGTCCCAAATACTTGTTTATTGTCTACCTAGTTATTCATAAAGGCGGGCTGATGTTTGGTTACGATTTATTTTATCGAGTGAAAGCGCGTTTTATCGGCTACCATAAGCCGATAAAACGCGCGTTCACATACCGTACATTTAACGAAGTTAAATATCTACCATAAGTTCTTGCAGATTGTACATAATATCATAAAAATATTATTGCAATAATAGTCTCGCTGTACGAACAACAGTGACCATGAAAAGTTTTTTTCTGCCAACTGTATAATTTATTTTCCTCATAATTATGAGACTAGTCTGCCTAAGGTAGAGGAAGATAATTTAATTAATATCTTGGTATAGGATTGTTACAATGTTTGTTTAAAAATGAAAAGTGAGTCTCAAAGTAAAGCAGTTTCAGATTCATAATTGTTAAGGGTTTTATTTTAGTTTCCGTTATATTAAAAAGAAAATGTTTTAAGCTTCACTTAAATGAAACGAATAAAAAACAATTGAAGTGAAAAAATCACGGATTAAACAAACAAATGAAAATTAAAAAACATTGTATTGATAAAGCTATTTTATAAATCTATTGTATGTATCTGTATCTGTTGAATAAAATTAGTTCAAATAAAAATACTCAGATACAAAAACACGGTATCTCTAAATATTTGGAAAAGTTACAAAGGGCGGCACCTCAGCAAACACACCTTTTATGCGGTAAAGATGATTTGTCAAAATAAATTAACCATAAGACAGACGGAGTCAGCGTTGTCAAATATTTATACAGAACCCACAGAATGTTGTGAATGGTGATGTAAAAATCCTTAGGCTATGTGATACAAATGTAGGAGATTAGGTGTCCTCTATGTCACTGTGTTTTCACATGAAATATTCTTAAGTGAAAGTTACTAGGTAACTTTTATTAAGTACGTTGTTACTTACGTGAACTGTTGGTTAGTTTTGTAAAATGGGTTATAAACATCGATGAAAAAACTGTCTAATTTTAACTTAGTGTTTTCTACATCTGTTTTCTATATTTTCTTTTATTAAAAGGCTAATACTTAGATCTTTGCCTAATATTTACATATTTTTCTTAGTTCATATTTTAAGTTTGATAATGTTTTTCAAAACTTACACCTATGTATGTAACGTGGAACGTATGAAATTTTGTATCCATCTTGTTGTATTTTATACCAAGCGCCAACGTGTGCGTATCCCATTTGTGAACCGCGTAGCTTCAAATCTCCTGTGATTTGGTGGCTGTGATCCATCATTCTCGTGGTCCGAGGTCCTAATAATAAACTGCAGAATAATCACAATAGAAGAATAAACTTATATTTTTACTTTATCTTATTCTCATATATCCCTATACACTTTATTTCTATTATGTGAAATAGATGTTTTGTGTTCTAAAACTAAGCAGATATTGTGCCATGGGTACTAGACATGAAAAACACCTAAACTCCGAAACAAATATTTGCAGATCGTACAAACGTACCCGGGAATCGAACCCTTGATCTTGATCAGAAGCCGCATACGCTAACCACTAGACCAATAAGGCAGTTTTTGTTTAACTAAAGTTATTAGCAATAAATGTTACCAGCATCTGTGAATGTTTACAACACCAATTCTTTTTTTTCATTTAGCTCTACTCTTTGCAAACAGAAAATATAATAATTTATTAGCAGGAAGTAAATCATGCTAAAAGTTATCAAATACTTGTAAAGTGTATAGAACTTTACAAATTTACAAGTCATAGCCTTAGAGCTCAGAGTCCATGACTTGATAATTCAAATAAGTAAAAGAAGTTCTTACAAAAAATATAACCTTATACAGTAGTACTTATTTCTGTCTATACTATTTATATCTCTTCTGTATTCATCATTGTCTTCGTTTTTCCCACTTTAATTTTTCCGTCCGTCCGGTTAATGTATATTTTGGTATTGTCATTTTTCACGCGGTAAAACCTTCACATTCATGGCGGCACAGTACCTTAAACACCTGGTTGTAGATTCATCTACTACCAGGTGTTTAACTAATGTCTAATGTGGTTTAACAATTTAGAGCAAGTGATCTAAATTCAAGTACCTTAAGATCGAAAAATCTGTAATGAAAACTTTAAATATTTAAATTAATTATAAGAAAATCTGTTCTAAAGAAAAGGTGAAAATATTTTTTTCACAGACTGTGGACATTCCACTATCGATTTTTTTTGTTATGTTAGTACGCATATGTTTATTATATGTTGGCATTATCAGCCAATTTGGATAAGAAGTTTGTTCTTGAAAACTGAAAAGGTTAGTCACGTTTTCATGTGATCTTCGATTTTTTACATTTGAAAAAAAAATGATCAAAGAATATGTGTAATAAGCCATTGCTTTGAACACCCGCTTTCAATAAGCATTTTAAAAGCAATCTTTAATTTGACTCTTCCAATTTATTTAGTCTTGTCACCCTTCAAGCTCGGCAATGCTTTACAAAGATGTCTGTTACCAAATGGTTGCGCACGCTCTTAATATTCATTAGCTCACTCGTTTCGTTTCGCTTCGCTTAACACCGCGGTTTTGTCTTATAGCATTTTCGTAAACACACAATAGGCTCCCCAACATGTATTACTGTCTCTGTTACTTACTAATATTAGAATAACAGATAACGTAAGACAATAAGTGGTTATTTCGCCACCTTTGAGTTTTTTTTTGGATTTTTAATGGTAGTGACGAGATATCTCATGAACGGTCTGCTGATAGACATTCAAAGGTCTCTCCTTAGAAATTAGATTTCGGTCTTCTATACCACGTTGAAACTTTATCGTGAGTGTAGGAAAGGTATTCAACAATAACTCTATACAAATCTGCAGACAAATACTTTAAAGATACATTTATAGTCAATCTCTTTCTCGTTTATTGTATTTAATCATGAAGCCAATAAAACTGTACTGGTACACATATTGATATACATTCCTCAGAGTATTTACTGAACGTTAACAAGACTGAGGGTAGTTGGACCAAGAAATTAAGAGTTGAGTCTCGGCGCCTCGTGGGAAATTCGACCAATCACAGCGAGGAATTGCTGCAGTGACCACACATAGAAAGTTACATGATATGTTCTTGAGTTGTTAATAAAATGAAATACGAAGAAGGCTTGGGGAATATCGAGTTTGAAAGAAATGTTAGAAGGTTTCATTTAATAGCTATTACTATTTTCCTAAATTAATCTCGAATGTATTAGGAATATGAATGTAGATCGTAATAAGTAGAGATAATGTAGAATAGCATAATGTTTATTGTACATAAAATTTTTCACCATGTACAAATGGTGGTCTTATCGCTATAAAACAATTTCTTACAGGCAACCTTTGGAGGTACAAATATACTATATACCTATAGACGGATTCATGAGTAAAGAAAAACCTATTTTTAAACAAAAATCTCCTCATAATACTGACTTCTTACAATTCTTATTACTTAAGAAAGCGTCACGTCGATGTTCCAAGCTTCCAACTCTTAATCGTACTTACCTAAAAATACTTAGAATAAAAAAGTCACCACAGTATTTACCATCCATTATTATAATTAATAGTAAATATGAATTGTCAAAACATCAATAATCACCGAGGAATCCCTGGGGTAAGACGAACGCCTGCCAAAGCTTTTAAAATTTATATCCATTCATTGGAGGTACTTCTTTGTCGTGCATACTCCCTCTAAAGAGAACCGCAGACAGTCAGATTCATTTGACTTTCGGCGACACGAATGGATAAAAACAATTGAAAATGCTTTGAAAATCACATCTCTATGTTTACTGAAATAAATATTTGCCTTCTTAAAGACAATGAATAGCATACATTGTATTTAAAACTTTATTAAATTCACTGGCAAAACAAACTTTGGGAGCACCTCCGTCTACAAAATAACATTTAAACTTTTACAAACGAATTTAGTTTTTCGTCATATATGTAATGTTTTGATAGGCTCACTTAAAAGCATATAGCTATATTACTAGTTTTTTTAGTCAGACAAGATCATTATATAATTATTTAGGAATAAAGTAAGAAGAAGAGAAATTTAAAGTTACAACTAAGTATGTTTTTTTTTACATCACTTCAATTCTTTAAAAACACTTGGGATTACTAGTGTTTCATAAACACTACTTATGTAGTAGTGTTTATGAAACACTAGTAATCCCAAGTGTTTTTAAAGAATTGAAGTATGTTATAAAAATATCTTTATGGTAAAGTCAAAACACTGTACTTATATATGATTAATAGTAAAATGTTTATTATGCTTACCAGGTAACTATTGCAAGGACTTCATTTCATCTGTCTATTTTATAGCTTCAATGATTATGACAAAAAAAATATTTTGCTCATCTAACACATGTATGTGTATATCACATGTATGTATATATCTATACACACACCTACTATGGATACTAGACTCTATCAAGTCTAACACTGTACTATGGATACTAAACAAGTGATATAAATACATTTATAATTCTTTTTTGTAAATACATACACATTACACATAGAAAAAACCCAAACTTCGAAACAAATATTTGTAGATCATAGGTACAAGCATGGGAATCAAACCCGAGCCCTCAAGCAAAGGAGTCACAAACGCTATTACGCCACCGCGGCAGTCATTAATTTTAACTGTACCAATTTTAAATATACAATTAACAATTACTACATATAACTATACTATATAACTATACTACATATAACTATACTACATATAAATAATACAATAAAACATTATATAAAATACGAAAATCTTGTTGTAAATTACCAAGTCAGAAAACCATGTTATATTACAAAGATTTGCCAAATCTTTGTTCAAAATTCAAACGAAGATTTGAAATTCAAATCCCATGCGATTGTCACGTCACAGCATTGTGACACTCAGAATTACTGATTGATTATGCATTCACGTCACAGTTGACAGGCGTGATGGGATACGATTCGTATATTTTTGTTTTAACATTATTTTTTAGTATGTGCACAAAAATACTGTGTACTAACTCCATAAAAATAAAAAACGATTAGTGTATTATATGATATGAATATGTGTATTACTTTGTCGGTACGATGACAGAATTTTTTTTGTATCAATGACCACAATTGGTAAGTTTATTTTGTTAAGATTCCTTTTAATTAAAAAAAAACTTTATTAACAAGATCGAGTTATGTGTTGCTTTTCAGTAATAAATA
Organism: Phragmatobia fuliginosa; assembly: GCA_932526445.1. Lineage (NCBI taxonomy): Eukaryota > Metazoa > Arthropoda > Insecta > Lepidoptera > Erebidae > Phragmatobia > Phragmatobia fuliginosa. Next base: position 13,986,823 of record OW052070.1, on the reverse strand, counting down.
ATTAATTACTAACCAAATTAAAAGAAAACGGTAAGAGCCCTGAAATAATTTTCTTTTGGTTTGATTCTTGTAAATTAAAACTACGAAAACTATCAGAAAAATCCTATACAGATGTTGTAGTTGACTTGTAGTACCATGACAAAAATTGGTTTATATTAAATTTCTTCGAAAATTCAAGTACTGTCACTATCTATGTAAAATTAAAAGTATTTAATGTTTATACCACCAACAGTATATTTAGTAATTTAAAAAAAAAAAAACATATTATACCAAAATAAAATAACATATTATACCAAATATCAAGTCAATTTAACTACACATAGTAATTTAATCGCAAAAGCACTAAAGTCATTAGCAAGTGACCCTTCTCATAATAAAACAAGGTTCATCTTGACACCCGGGTTGTCCCGCAAGACCGGAGTTGACCAATTTACGACCCCTGAGATGACGACCGCAGATAACACTAAAATGTCCTGCAACTGTACTGATAATGGGGCTAAACCCTCTTTTTAGAAGACGTCCGATTTTGTTTTAAGATTTAATGTTTAATTTTGAACTTTTTGGTAATAAATGAAATAAATAAACGACTACCACCTGGACTGCGGTAAATCAAGAAACTAGTGTATTTTTACTCTTTGAGTATCGGCCCCTCAGTGGCCACAGTAAGCTAGAGGGGACAAGAGAGTTCGGCTACTGTCTATTGCTACATCAAGAAACTAGTGCATTGTCACCTCTTGATCGTCACTCTACTGTAAACTAGGGGGGAGGGAAGATTTTGGCTCCTGGTAAACTTATCTATTGATTTTTCATGGACCAACTACGGCCTGGACTGTAGTAAATCAAGAAACTAGTGCAGTGTCACACTGTTATATGCTCACTCGTTCGTTCCGTTCCGTTCTGCTTCGCTAAGCACTGTGGTTTTGTCTCACAGCATCCGCATTAATACATAATAGGCTCCCCAACATATCATGGAATTAGAAAACGGAACAAGACCTAACTACCAAGTTTAGTTATTTAAAAACTTAATTAAAAATCATAGTACGATTAAGGATATACAATTATTTTGGTCTAGTCCTCTGCCATTTTTACATGAAGAGTAAGTACTGTCGATCATCATGAAGCCATAATGCCCCACTGTTGGACTCTGATTTCCTCTCAGGAGTGGGTTAACGCCATACGTCCCCACGCTGGCCGAGTGCGGGTTGAGGACTAACAAGACAACTTTGTGGCGTCTTAATCTTGCCGTTGGAGGTTTACCTAACAGTCACCAATCCAGTTATTGACCGCGCAATCGTTGTTTACTCTCGGTGATTACTACTAATCACCAAGGCAACTGAGCTATGAACACCTTTTGCTACTACTGATGTCAGTACAATATCTTGGTTGGTATAAAATTAAGTAAGTTTTTTATTACAATAATTTAAATAGTTGTACAATGTAAACAATGCTGATCAAACTAGGGTAGTAAATCATAGTAATTATGTCATAAGAGCTTTTTAAATATTTAGATGACCCATCAGCTTAAAGTTAGGGGTGACTATAGTGAGGGACAATATCCGTTATCGATGTTTTTAGTGATTTTTTTAATTAATATTATTTTTTTCTTCAAGTAGATGGATAGAAAACTTCTTAAAATAGCTTTTTTGGATCTGCTATTTTTAGTGTAACATAGTTATCTTTTAATAGTCCTCAGTTAATGAAAAAGTTACACTACTTTGAAAGTAAGCACTAAAAAGTATGCAAACGATATAAACTGTAACTATTAATATTTGAAGAAATGTGTATCATCATCATCATCATCATCATCAGCCTATCGCAGTCCACTGCTGGACATAGGCCTCTCCAATTGCACGCCACTCAGCTCGATCCTCGGCGACTCGCATCCAGCATCTGTAGATCATATTTTTTACACTTGCTTTTCTTAGAGTCATAGTATTATAATTAAATAAATGAATATTTACACATAAATATAATAATTTTCATTTTGTTTATTGTGGAGTAATTAAAATATCAATAATTTTTCAAAACTATTACACGTGTAGAATCTTGCATGTTATAAATTAAGCATATTCCATAATTAAAAAAAGTGTTAGTAATCATTTCAATTTGGTTACTATTTTGCAGATACTGAATCTCGATGTTTAATAATTAGTCTTTTTTTTCAAACAAAATAAGCTTAGGTATTTATTCAATTTACAATGTTCGTAAGTTATTTTTCTAAGGCGAGCTTTTAGTAAAATAATAATAATCTAAACATCGACATAATAATTTGATCAGGATACATAAGATATCGATGTTTTAACTGACATCCCTCATACTGTGTTTTGCACCCCATTTTAAAGCATGTGGCGTATGACCACTGAGCCCTTCACCCAAAATTAAGTGCTCCTACTCTGGTAGATAATACCTTTGATAAATTGATTTGAAAGCAAATCTCATTGCCCTCATTTTAATTTTGATTATAATTTTTTGTGCACCTCTTGAGAAATTCTTTATCAATTATAAACAAGGTAAATTATCTAAATAATGAATGTCACTTTAGACGATTATCATTAAGGGCTTAATATTATTTTATATTTTTGTTACATTATAATAGTTAACTTTATGTAAAGTTTCATAGATCACATTGCTGCTACAGTCTGTGACAAGATTGTGAAACGTGGTGGAAATAAAATATTTGTAAAATAGTTTTTAAAGCGAGCAAAGCAAGACACTTATAAAATGATAGATACATTTATTTCTATATATGCAATACAAAGTAAGTTTTAAAATAAATCTATGTGAAAGGTAATACGATACTTGAAAGAAAACAAATATATTTACAATGTTTTTATGTCTGTCTATTTATTCTAAAATGTCTAAACTGGTTTTCACAGGACTTTGACTGCCAAATATGAGAAGTAACTTAGTGACGTCACCGATTTCGATGAGGTGGTCCCTCTTATGTATGTGATAAGCTTCAATCAGCAAACAAATGAAAGAGATGTGTCAGTTTAAAAGAATCCCCTTAATAACTGACATATACGTGGATGAATCCGCAGGCAAAAGCTAGTATATCAAGTCTCAGCAAACTTAAAACGGATTGCTTATTTCAACCGAACAGTTGTAGAATACCATTTATTCTGTCATAACAACTTTCTACTGCACGAGTAGGTACAGAAAGTCAATAAAAGTCACCATACGTCGTTATCTAAAAATCTCAATCCAAATAGCCAATTAAAATCCAAAATTTCAAGCGACAACTGTTTGTCTTGTTAGCAATATTTTTAATTGAGACAGACCCTACATGTGTTGTCAAACAATAGTTTTGATACCACCATCCATCACTGACCTTTGTTGCCTTCATTAAATCTCTTTTCGATTATAGGGCAAGTGAGCGGTAGTTGAGGGGTCACGTAACACTGGGTTTTGAGAGACCCCGTTATAATGGTTTTGAGTTAGGTCATTGTTTACATGAACCGGGCAAATAATTAAGAATGTTCATTGGTTTTGTCAACACAGTGTATGGAACCTACGCAGTGTGATTGCGGTGGGATTCGATTGTTTGATCTCTTCGTATTGTATGTACAAGTTTATTGGTTCTGTCGCAGATTGATGTTTACCCTTTCATTTTTGATGTAAAGAACGCAAGAATATTAAATCGTATCGAGTTTAACCGACCGCCAAAATTTAGGAAGGGTTTATTTTGGCGATTAAGGTATCGTTTTACTTTTTTGTACCTTTATTTTCTACCAGCTTTCTCCTCAGCGATCTACCAAACTCCTGGCAGGGACGCGAAATGAAAAAAATGAACAGTAACAGTAATTTTAATGTCAATAAAATAATCACGATTATCTCATTCATTTTTAAGTATAAGATCTGTGTATTCACATGAAAGGGTAAGTTAAATCACTAGAGGAATGTTTTAATAACGTAGTAACTTATTGAACCGTAGGACTTCAAACAGACCTTAACATACACATTAACTTCCTTCTCTTCAATTTCTTTCGTAAAGGATTCTTCAGGGGTCTTTTACGCTCCCTTATTAGGGCGATGTTTGTTTTGTGCGGGACATAGCCCCGGAGATTCTCGGGTCATTATCTGGGAGCGGCACACGTGATGCGTGAAATTATTTCGTACTTTACACAGTTCTATCAGCCCGGTGCGTACGCGCTGCTTGCGTTCTCCCCACACACACTAGCACTAGTGTGGATACGACTTTCTAAAGTTTATTACATCAATTCAGTCATATAAGTACAGTATTATTAATATTATAATTTTAAAATATAATTGAAAATGTAAGCTACAATAACTTACATCTTCAATTTGAAAAAAGTTTATAACACTTTTACATCTTCCTTTAGTCTACAGAATCAATTTTAATAAAATTTGCTTTCACCTAGGTACATAAGTACTTATCTCCTCTTTATACAACATATCTTTAATGGGAACGGAACTGTAAGTAAAAGCTAACTATTAGTGATAAAAAAACTCATATATACTTGTTTTATTCTATTTTATTACTTACTATTTATTGGTGTAATTTTGAAGAAAATATATATTGTTCATGCATGTTTTCTTACAAACTAAAATATGTTTTAATTTTAAGTGTTAATTTTTTGGAGACTAGAAACAAAATAATTACAGTAATAGAATCAACATTTAGTAGGTATTGCATATCCATTCTAATTCCACTAACTAAAGACCCTATTCAACCCCAACCGATAACGATTCGTATAAAATGAAGTTGTAACGCAATACATCTGCTATACAAGCTTGACACATTCGCATTATTACACGAACACTATTTATAATTGTACAATAAGATTGTGTTTATTGCTTTCTCGTTGTTATAATTATGAATGTAAAGTCAATGATCCGAACTGAATTAGAATTAGATAGGCTACTGAGGCTGTAATATAAATGTAGTATTGATGTAGCGGCCACTTTGTTGCATTTATAAGTAGAAGAGTTATTTAAATCATGAAGATCATAGGTTGTTCTATAACATGAAAGATAAGCTTTAATGAAAACAAGGCTAAAGTTATTAAAAGAAACTATCTATTAAACACTGCTTATCATTTCTTATTTTGTGCCTCCATAAGATTCTTTATCTTACTTTCTCAATTCGTTATTCTAGTGATTACCGTATGCGACTAAGGATCCAGAAGTCACGAATGTAATTCCCGAGTCGTACTAAAAGAGTATTTGCTTAATAACAACATGGAGTTTAGAAATCTTAACCCCTGTACCTCAGAAAGCACGTATAGCCGTCGGTCCTGTGCCTGATCTCCCCCTGGTGGTGTTGGATAGGATTGTGAGAGTGAGGCAACAGAAAGTGCAAATGTGCACTATAATATCTTCTGGTATAACTTAAAGGTACCAATAATATTTTGTTTTAATTTGGTATTAGATTTAGCTTGTGACTTCGCATGCGTGTATGTCGGTTATCGCGGTAAAAAGCAGCCTATTTTCTTCCTCAAGAACCAAAGTATCTCTTTACCAAATTTCAGGAGCAACAGTTTAGCCATAATAGCATAACAGATAGAGAGACAGAGATTCTATCGAATTTATATATATGTATAATATTTGTTAAACGAATTTATAATACTTCTACTACACTTATATGATAAGAAGAGTCTCACACGAAATCTTAGAAAGATCTCCTACTTTCTAATATTTCGTGTGAGACTCTTGTCTATGATACTTTTATTAGGACTAATCCTAACCCTCTGCAGATACTTGTCTCATCTTGTTTATGGTGCGTAAGAAATTAAATTTACAAAAGAGGTGTCGAAGCAAAGGAATAAATTCGTTTTTTAAACAAGTCATATTCTAAAAAGGGTTTTTAGACTGTCTGTCTGTCTGGGTTTTTAGACTTATTATTCATTTTAAATTTATTTTATTATTTGAAACATGTTTGTGTAAGTTAGCTTTGCACGTATTTATAATTACTTATTTGTTGAGTGCATGGCTTGAATTCATATAATAAAGGTACAACTTTTAATGCTATATTAATAACTTAATGAATATATCATTAGAAGTTGTACCTTTATTTTATGTTCATTACGTCTTCCTATGATACTAATTTTCTTATTTATTTTTTAGAAAATGTGGTTATTACAGTCGATGGTTTACAATATTTAAAGTACGAGCCACAATATACTATATTTAGGTGGCATGCAAATTTAAAAAAGTATTAGATTGATAACTAATTTCCTTTAATTATTATGTAGGGTAATAAAAATATTTTTTATTTAATTGAGTATATAATTTGTTGTTGCTATTTAATGGTTACATAAATCAGCCCATTTTAGACACACAGTTGTTAAAGAAAAGACTTACAGAAAGAATAACGATATTATAAATAAGCACTTATCTAATTACTCTTACAATTCCAGCCTCCAAAAAGATTTTAAAGCATTTTTCAACTAGCCACTTTTTAGGCGTATAAACAATTTAAATCAATACACGCCTAATGAAATAAAAACAAGCCGTAGCAGCCCTATAAATTGAAAGGAGAAAATAAATCTGATAAGTATGTGTTTATCTGAAAGAATTTCAATTTGGAAGATTTCCCGCCGCCTGTCTTGTAGCGTTACACAGAACGCGATATTAATGATTGCCGAGTGTACTCGCAGGCACCTGACTTCCAAAGGTATTAAGGCAAAGGAAGATTGCAATGTTACGTGCTGTATATTTATAAACACCCTTCTAATAAAATGTTTAGCGCTTTTTATTACGCAGTGTCTACTTTTTTACCGCGTAACTTGGTAGTACGTGTAAGTCTGACAAAGAGTTTTGATTTCGTGGTAGGATTTAGGAGTGTATCGGTCATTCTTTAATTTAAAACGGCATGATTACTACGTAATGATTGTCGAAGTTTATGTTTTCTAAAGTATATTTATTATGATTATTGTGTACATAACTGATCATGCTTTTTTATGCTGATGTTGGGATTTTCTTACAAGAAATTCCTAATAGCAGTCCGGAGTATGGAAAATGGTTATTATGTTTCACACTTGTGACTTTCACTCCTGAGAGCATATTTATCCGTCGGTCCCGGTTATCATGAACACCTATGGCTACCGATATTGGGAAGTCAGTGCCCTCGGACTTCAAATTTATTGATTGTTGTGGATGTCTGCCAGTCTTTCCGTGTAAAAACTGATATTCAGGTAAAACCGGTAACCCCAAAAATATGGGTATTCCCATATATTTGGGGTCGGCATCTAGTTCAACCGGTAATAAAGAGTACCTACTTAGAACAGTTAATATTTTTACTTTATTTACAAAGATTTGGAACAGCGAGATTCAAAAGCTATTCAATCTCTGGAATAGAACTATTTTCAACGTAGAGATAATTTCTGGTTCGGCAGTTCCAAGTGACCGGACGGGCTATACAATAGTATTAACAGTCGAACATATTCTCTAAATACCAAACATTATAAAATTCGCTACACCCCAAATCGCTAAATGTCTTTATTTCATCGCACATTGAACACCAATAAACACAAAAGGACAAGTTGAAATTAAATTTATTGCTTGTCAAATATCACTTGTCGTATTGTCGTGGTACTACGTTAGTGGTAATTGCCACAACACATGGTGTGGTGCCGAAAGGGGTAGAAATTGAATGGTAGATTTTTGATTGCTCGTTAAAGGGTATTCAGAGATATTGTTTTTCGATATGTTTTGTTCGTTTGTTAATAAAATATCTTATTTTATTAATATTATCAAGTTCTTGTAATATTATTAATAATATATGGCTACTGTTTTTCAGTATAATCAGAAATTTTTATATAAATACTAGCTGATGCCCGCGGCACCGCTCGCGTCCTACGGGTATGAAAAATAGATGTTAGCCGATTCTCAGACCTACCCGATATGCTCACAAAATTTCATACAAATCGGTCCAGCCGTTTCGGAGGAGTATGGGAACGAACATTGTGACATGAGAATTTTATATACAAGAAGATATTTTAGTAACAATTAAGTAATCTCCTTTCTAAGGAAAGGCCTATGTCCAGCAGTGGACTGTTGAAGGCTGTTGATGATGGTAATGAAGTAATCATGATTGTCTAACAGGTAGAAGGGTAGATTTTTACAAACGTTTTTCAATCGATTTCAAGTGGTAACGTGACTAGACACAAAAAGCATTATATATATGGTCATTATATATATATGGTCCATATATATACATATATCTCTATAAAAAACTCATCCAAATGAAAGTGTAACAGACATAACTTTCTGTATTTGTAATATAATTAGCTTTTGCCCGCGGCTCCACACGCCTATATGTCAGTTATTGTGGTAAAAAGTAGCCTATGTTCTTCATTAAGAATGAAAGTATTGCCATGCACATTTTACATTGAAACTAGTGTAGCGGCTTAGCTGTGGAAGCGTAACAGACATACACACATACACACACACAGTCACACTTCAGAGTTACTTTCGAATATATATTATTAAATATGAATAAGTATGGATAAAGCTAGCCATGGTTAATTTTAGTTGAAAAGTTTTCAGACAAAACTTGTATGAAATAGGATACTACCACACACATAAACTCAACGTCACTTACACCTATATCATGCTCTTACCAAACTTTCCAAACAGCCACTATTCAAAACTGCCACTAAAAAGCAATTTGGCATACTTTAAAACTGAAATGTAAGGTTCCCTTGTAAGTGCTAAGTCGTGTAGAGACCACCCTATTCCCAGGGCTGTGGTGCTTATCCATCAATATATTTGCATAGCGTTGAGAGCATCGTAGTTTTATACTATATACTCAAATATATTTAGAATTTTACTTACGTATAAAAACAAATCTATTATGAAACAGTGACGGTTGTGTAAGAAAAATGCGATTATAATTTTAAATTCTTGATATTCAATTTCTACATTCCATCTATCCAGAACTTTTGTAGCTGTTAATCCATGGCGTTTTAAAAATAAAAAACTTTGAAAAGGGATAGCTAATCAATCATCTAGCGTTCTAAACTAATTTGGAATGAATTATGTTCACCAGGCGTTTATACTATAGGATATTGATGTTAAGGTAAAGAAAGTGGCGCAAAGCTGATATACCTTGGAGCTCCTTCTGTTGAAAACAAAGTTTAATTGCCTAAATTCTGATTCTTCAATAATTGGCACAAAACTATAAGTACATAGTTATTATAGTTATTAATTTCTTGTGTCTGGAACACATAAGAAATTGACAAAAGATAACGCGCTCATAGCAAATGAGCTTAGGTAATTGGTAACAATCACCTAGGCTAAGCAATGACGTCACAGTCAGTACCTCGATGGGTAACCGTTTGTGGCCTGATATATCATGAGTGTTCCCGTGATTCGGAGGTCACGTTAATTATTCGGTTCCGGTTGTGATCATAGGAGTCGTGACGCTTAGTTGGAAACATCCAACGGCAAGATTACGTAGCCACATCACGTTTTGCCAGTCCTAGGCCAGCGTGGGAACGTATCACCTCTCCTGAGAGGAGACCGGAGCTCTGTAGTGAGACGTTACGGGTTGGTGATGATGATGAACCATAAAACATCAATAATCGAAATCATACTAACCGTGTAGGTACAATACCTTATAGGTCTGTTTTACAAGTGATAATATCCAACATAAGTTCTTTTGCTACTGAAGGATTCGGAAACAGTAACAAAAAATACATCCAACTCTTGTGCTCTTTGTAATTTCCAAGTTAAGTTACAATAAAAAAAGGAATAATGCTAAGCTTCGTAGGTACGTAATTTTGTTTTATTAACGAAATATAATTTAAAATTCCATTTCAATCAACTCGCAATATCAACAAGGTAATTCGCCGGACCATAAATTCGCAATTACGTCACTGGTGAACGACTTTCAAAATTACCTATTTCCAACATTTTTTGCCATCCAACTCCCTGTAGGCATTGAAAACTGAGTAGGTGTGGTCGGACTGAGAGAAATCATTTTCATTGGTCGTTCATGAACACACCCACTGCTGTAACAAAAAGGAACATCGCAGTATAACAAGTCTTGTCCCTAAACACCGAGCCTTGAGAATTTCTCTCTCCCTTTCTCAAGTAGCTACGTTGTGTTTCAGGACGGTGTCCACTGAAACTGGGTTCGTATCGAAGTCCCGCGAGCATTTAGCACTGCCATCTAACGGGAACTCGTTGAATTACGCAAACAAAGCTTTAGTAAGATGGCGCCTACAGATGCCTTGAAAGCCTCAATCGGAGCTTTTAAAGTTGTTTACTTTGGAGAATTAAAGATGTTTATCGAGGAGTTTCTAGTTTTTATGGTTTTATGATATATATATATACTAGCTGATGTCCGCGGCTCCGCTCGCGTCCTAGGGGTATAAAAAATAGATGTTGGCCGATTCTCAGACCTACTGAGTATGCATATAAAGTTTCATAAAAATCGGTCAAGCTGTTTTGGAGGAGTATGGGTACGAACATTGTGACACGAGAATTTTATATATAAGACTAGCTGATGCCCGCGGCTCCGCTCGCGTTTTAGAGGTATCAAAAATAGATGTTGGCCGATTCTCAGACCTACTGAATATGCATATAAAGTTTCATAAAGATCGGTCAAGCCGTTTCGGAGGAGTATGGCAACGAAAACTGTGACACGAGAATTTTATATATTAGATATTTATACGAGTATAAACATTGTTACATTTTAATATAAATAAATGATCGATATTTTATTTATATTTTAATATAAATAAAATATCGATCATTTATTGAGTTTTAGTAGATTTATATTAATTTATCTTTTAAATAGATTTGTGTGCCATGAGGTATGTGCCCAAAATCGATTAGAGTGATGTGCAATGGGAGAGGCATATATCCAGTAGTGGATTGCGATAGCCTGATGATGATGATGATGATGAAAATATGAACTACATTTATTTTGCCACACTCACCTTTACGTGTTATATTTCAATGCTGCCTTTAAGCTTGACAATCTCGTAAGTAAGGTTAATTATTATTAGCTTCAATATAAGAAGCTTTACAAAGACGGCTTAGATTCCTACGCAAAATATGTTTTGCCGATGAAGCTTTAAATAGTTTCGAATTCTTAATTATTTGGAAAATTTATAAAATCTTGGATTATTATCTTATTCATGTTAATTGGTTTTATCTCAGTATTTTTTTCTTTTTTGATGAAAAGATTGATTATTAAATATGACTAATACTTGTCTTAGACATTTGAAAAAACTTTATGAATCAGACGTATATTATGAATTAATTTCATTTGCTTTTCGTTTTGTTTTCAATCTCATAATTTGGCAACTTGTTGCTAGACAAATTGAAGGATTCATAATTATCGTGACATGTGTGACATATATCGAGTAAGTAAATTAAAAAAATAATTTTTATTTTTACTTACTAAAGTGTTGACGATCCTAAAACCGCGAAACTTTAATTTTACAATGAATTTATCTCACGTACCCTATTTAATTCGTTATTTATGACAGTTGTATGAAATACAACAATTGTCGTGATAACTATTGTTTAGATGCAGGAAACTAAACGATCCCAGCATACTGTTGAGTCGCTCCTTGATTAAAACTTGGTTTTATGAAATATAGCTTGCAGTTAGATCTACGTGTAAATTTTGTTGTATATATAAATTGTTAACAGTCTCCATTCAGTTTTATTCAGTAAAATACATGCACTTATCGTACTTACATGGACGTTTAAATTTAAAACTAGCCGACTTCCCCGGTGTTACCCGCGGTTTTTGGTGTAAGTAACGCCACGGAGTGTAGCGAGTCTAAAAAATACTATGTAGACCTAAGTAACTCCTTATGCCATCACCTTTCTGGTAGTGAAAGTCTCTCCAAAATCGGTCCAGGGATTACCCGGAACCAACAGACAAACAAAAATTTAAAAATAGCTTTTTGATGTAAGTACCGTATTTACTTTGATTTACATTTAGTAAAAATCGGTCAAGTGCTTGTCGGGCCCCGCATAGAATATGGTTCTGTAGTTACTGATTATAGCGCGTTGATTTAAAATTGTGTCCAATAGATAGTTGTTACGTTTACTTATTATTTCGTTGTATTTGGTCGAAGTTAACCAAGTAAGCGCATTTTACAAGTAAGGCTTAAGGTTAGGCTATAACTAACAAAGTTATCTAAGTCGATATAATTTTTCTTTAAAGTTTGTTACATGGACTACGATAATTATTTTTTTAGATCTTTCGAGCTAGTCGTTTAGCTTTTAGAGGAGGGGAGGGAACAAACGGACTACTGAACATGACGAAAATGTAAAAGTTCACGAACTACGGAACCCTATAAAACTTTTATTTTGATATTACATCCAAACACCTGCATTTTATTTATTTGTATAGAAAATGTAGTGTAACTTTATGTTACAGGTATGAACAAATTGATTCATTGCTCTTTTTGCAAATCAGTTGAATTTGTGTGTATGCAATTGTACATTCGTGATGGCGCAACTTATGTGCGCTATGTACGGTATACTAATATTAAACTCGTAAATTCGAACGTAACTAGTTCTGTATGTTACGATTTCACGGATAAACCATTGCATCGTTTCAATGAAATTCGAAGGAGATAGGCTACTCCATACCACGATACCTGCCATAAACACAGGCGGAATCACGGGCATAAGCTATTTGAAAATAAGTATAATAACATACCTTAAATTTTTAACAACTTTTTGCCGATAAAGGCGAACAGTCCTATAAGCGAGTCAAATTGCGTTGTAACTTACAATATATCGGTAATAGCTAATTAGGTGTAATCCTATAATCGGTCAGGTTAGAAAATTACCCACACGGGCCCTATTTGCGGTCGCTGCGATTAGGCCCATAAAACTCAGTGCGATCTTGATAAGGGATGCGCGAATAGCAATGTATGTGGAGTACAGTGAGGTGTTCGTGTAATAAACATTCCTTTGAAATTTATGTTCTAATTGTTGCAGTACAGGTTGAAACATTGCTAGATACTACTTCAACATTAATACGATAAGGGATTCTCTATGCTTTAGGATGGAGTGTTGTTTATTAGTTTAGTCTGCATAAAATAAATATATTTAAGTAAAATAAATAGAAAAACACGCTTACAACAGACAGTAACAATCGAAGGAACATCCAGACGGAGCTAACTAATAATATAAAAAGTGGCCAAGTGCGAGACGGACTCGCTCATGAAGGGTTCCGTAGCAGGAAGTAACATCATATAAAAGTTCTTGTAGTCCGTTGTAACTTTGATCAATGTTTTCATAATAGTGCATTGATGAATGAAAGGTAAATTACGGTTTACGATTTATGACGTATTAAAAAAAACTACTTACTATAGTCGTCACAAAATAAGAAGCCCGTTTTGACATTTGTCATTTGACATGCCGCATGTAAGCAATTGAAAATTCAAATTCATAATAATCATAATCCTATTTAATTACTATGTTACCCATACACTATCACAATGCGTATCATAAATAAGCATCAACTTTAACTTGATATTGAAAAATTGCACTCAAAAACACGAATTAATCGTATTAGTTACGCCACGATGACAAATGTCAAACCGGGCTTCTTATTTTGTCACGACTATAGATCTCGTTCAAACCAATTTTCGGTGGAAGTTTTCATTCAGTATGTTTCAATGTACATCACACATTTTTTTCAGTTTTATCATTTTATTATTTTAGAAGTTACAGGGTGGGGGGGGGCACACATTTTACCATTTTGGAAGTGTCTCTCTCGCAAACTATTGAGTTTAGAAAAAAATGATATTAGAAACCTCATTAACATTTTTGAAGACCTATCCATAGATGGGTATCCTATACACGAATGGGCTGGATGAAAAAAAAAATATGAGTTTCAGTTCTAAGTATGGGGACCCCCAAAATTTATAGTTTTTATTAAATTTTTGTGTAAAAATGTTTATGCGGTTCACAGAATACTTACTAATTTTCAACAGTATAGTTCTTATAGTTTCGGAAAAAAGTGGCTGTGACATACGGACGGACAGACAGACAGACATGACGAATCTATAAGGGTACCGCTTTTTGCCATTTGGCTATGGAACCCTAAAAATACATATTTCGGACATCTTAGACTCAACGCCATCTAGTCCCCAATTAATCAGAGCTTGTATTATCTGTACCACACAACTGATATAAATATATAAACACACCATTTTATTTTGTAAATACATAAAATCATACATAGAAAACACCCAAACTCCAAAAGAAATATTTGAGGATCACACAAACATTTGGTCCAACCCGGGAATCAAACCCGAGACCTCACAGCAGTCGCATACGCTACCACTGCGCCACCGAGGCATCGAATAGCAAAAATGGTAAAAGCGTGTTGATGATGATGTTGTCCAGGAGAACTGAGACTGGCTGGCAAACTATCTAGAACCTACACAACAAGGCAGTCAAACAACTACGATGGGTTTCATGTTTTCTATTGTTTTTTTTTTATTTTATTTAGGAGAAAGAACTTTAATGCCGTTAAATCATAAGTATGTCTAAAGCCTGAGAAAGGAAATAGGCTACTTTTTTACCGCGATAACCGACATAGACGCGGGCGGAGCCGCGGTCATAAGTATATATTTCTGCATTGTACGTTTATTCGTAATTCGTACCTACGTACATCATTTTATATTAAATAGAAGTTAACTATCAAAAAGTTTATTTCGTCTGTTTAAAATTTCAGACAGTGTTGGTACATTTGAGTTGTGAATTTTTAGCTAACTGCGACTATTCAGCATGATTTTTAGCCTAACTTTCTGGCTATTCGTAATACCGCGGAGACGTCTCTGTCTGCGAAATTTAGCTTTGTTAATAATAACTAATGCATATGCAAGTAGTTATTGTTTTACCTTGGAATAGGAAATGTATTTATTATATTATTTATTTATTTCAAACTTGTTGCACTTGTTGTACAAAGGTGGACTTAATGCCATGAGGCATTCTCTCAAAGTCAACCTTCAGGTGATGTAGAAATAAGATGCGGTAAGTATCAAGATAAGTTTTCTTAGGAACTAAAGGATTTTGTACATATGACATATACTACATTTAATACGACCAATAAGTATACATTCATTTTACATTAATGTAATATATGTATGAATAACATTGCATATGTTAGAATATACTATAATATATAAACATAAATATAGACATACATATTCATACATAAATTTAATAATTTATAAAATACATAGTCGTGTACTAGGGTTGCAAATAGACTGCCGACTCATTCCGAAGAAGTTCTCGTACTTTAAATTTGAACGAACGTATTATTATATAATCAACCAAAGTCGTCACAAAATAAGAAGCCCGTTTTGACATTTGTCATTTGACATACCGCGATAACTTTGTATGAACGTCTATGTAAGATATTGAAAAATCAAATTCATAATCCTATTTAATTACTATGTTACCCATATACTATCACAACGCATATCATAAATAATCATCAAGTTTTACTTAATATTGAAAAAATGCACTCAAAAACACGAATTAATCTCCACGATGACAAATGTCAAAACGGGCTTCTTATTTTGTGACGACTATAGCTGACACACGCAGCCCCGTCTGCGTCTTATATTGCCTGCAGCGTGATGTTATGCTGAAGTAAATTTATTTCCCATAATTTTTCATTGATACTCCACTCCTATTGATCGTAGCGTTATGATAATAATATATCTGTTATAGCCTTTACGATAAATGGACCATCTAACAGTGGAAGAACGTTTCAAATTCTGACCGGTAATTAATGAGATATACACACTGGGAGGAAACAGGCTTTACAACGTGAACAACACAATGGATCAATTCAATTCCGTTTTCAAAATACTATTTCAAGGTACTATCAAATCAGTAAAAGTACGATGCTGAAACGTGGACACTGACTGTGGTGCTAGTCCATTAATTAAAGTTGCTATCTTAAAATTAAAGCTTAAAATTTGAAACAAAGTGATCCGTCCGAGATCCAAGGTAACCGACATGGCTCTGAAAGTTAGTACGTTGAAAAGGCCATGGGCTAGTCATATATGTCCCAGAACCGATAACCGCTGGAGTAAGCAGATTCTGGAGTACAGACCGCGTTTTGGCAAACGTAGTGTAGGGATGGCTATAGTATCTGGCAACTAAATGCATTAAGCATTAGACCAGGCTCTGTGGTATGTCTTGGGAGTGACCCATGCTCAGCTGTTGACTGTAACGGGCAGATGGTGATAAAAAAAGACTAGACTATTTATTTTTGTATAAAACTTTTATACAAATATAAAAATTGAATTGTAACAAAGAAACAAAACAATCGAATTTAGAACTTACTCATTTGTGCCCGACTACAGCGAAGCCAAAAGGAAGGGCTGTGTGCCACTGTTACGACCAAATTATTAAACCGATTTTACTAGATTTGCAATAATGTCCTGGGTGATTTAGACTTTATAAATTTCATCAAACGTTTGTACGTAGTTGGTTTATATATTATATAGAGCAAGAGCCCAGAGCCGCCAGACCTACGTCATTAGTGCAAAGCTGAAATTTTCAGGATTATTAGTACAATGTCTTGTTAAGATGTATGTGTACCCATTAGCTTGAAAGCGGGGCCGTTTCTGAGATAGCGCGAAGTACAGATAGATAAAAATATTACTTACCTACGTTAAAGGTGCAAAGCTAGTATTTACATATTTTTTCAAGAATATTATTTAAAATTAAAATTCATTACTGCCAGACACTTTCCGTGGGCCATTACTTCTGCCAGACGTCTTGAAAGTTGTGAAAAAATTAGGTAAACTACGTTATAGTAGCAAAACCTAAATTTTATACATATTATCTAAGGTACTATTTTAAGACCCTTTGTATGACCAATCCAAAAAGCGTGTAAAAACCATTTAATATTTTACAATTATATTCTTGAAATAATACCAAAGATGATATACCTCAGCTTCCTAATTACTACAAATATATGTCTGGGGGGGTGATAGGCCCTTCGGCCGCATACAAAGGGTCTTAAAATAGTACCTTAGATAATGGTATAAAATTTAGGTTTGCTACTATAACGTAGTTTACCTAATTTTTTTACAACTTTCAAGACGTCTGGCAGAAGTAGTGGCCCACGGAAAGTGTCTGGCAGTAATGAATTTTAATTTTAAATAATATTCTTGAAAAAATATGTAAATACTAGCTTCGCACCTTTAACGTAGGTAAGTAATATTTTTATCTATCTGTACTTCGCGCTATCTCAGAAACGGCCCCGCTTTCAAGCTAATGGGTACACATACATCTTAACAAGACATTGTACTAATAATCCTGAAAATTTCAGCTTTGCACTAATGACGTAGGTCTGGCGGCTCTGGGCTCTTGGTCCAATATTTGTAAATGTAGATGTTGAAAATAGTTGAAAATGATATGTGTTACTATAGCAAAAATATTGACATACATTTACGTGTGTGTGAATTCTAAGTAACTTGTTTCTTTATCCATCACCATCACCAGCCTATTGCAGTTCATACTTATGCTAATTATTATTGTTTCAAAATTTTCAGTATTATTAGTTTTAGTTTCTCTGAAAACAGTTATATAAAATTACATGTATTTCGTACTACTGGTCAGATATTTCATTTACTGTGTATACATATATCTGAATCGTTACTGGGACGTACAAAACAAACTGCTACAATTAAGTCGCGACCCGCTCCGGTGAAGTTCAACAGTTTTTCCCTCGTAATTCTATTACATTATTAACTTACACCGTGTTAAGGAAGCAGGGCCGGAAAGGTTCGTCTTATCGATGGAGGCGAACGATAGAGGCAGAGGTGTCTATATCAAAACGTGATTTATTTTTTATTGAGTTTTACTTTTTATCGATAGTAACTTTGTGACCTTTAACATAGTATCTACATAATTTTCAAATAAATTGGTGACGGTAGATATAAGATTATTTTATGCGTAGAGTGACATACCGTGTGGTTTTAGTAGGTCCAATCCCAATACACCACCCCGCCGCAAACCCGAGTGACGGCCAGTGTGGATTTTCTCACGTAAAAAAGATATAGGTTAGAAATAGGTAAAGATATCTAAGGAATAAAATAGAAGAATAAATAAACATCAAAATTTTTATGTATTTTATATATCAATATTTTTTAGATCTGTTACTGTTCTGTGACAGTCTATTTTTTATATCATGTACATGATTTTTCAATTGTGCTTAGATTATATAAAAACCCCATTTTACATATTTTAAAGCCATATCGTATATTAGTGTATAGTCTTACACAAGAACATATTATCTAAAAATAAAATGTAGACAGATAAATGTAAAAATATTTTTCATCAATCGACATCAACTTATCGACAATGTGTCACATCCCCAAAAAGTGTACGGCGGTCTTTCGTCTCGCCGCTCACAAAGATCGCAGGCTGAAAACTTTTAATACTTTAACTTGACTTTCACTCAATTTCGCTTAACGCCATCGTTGACATGCCTCGACGCCTTTTATATAGCTTTATAACTGTTTTACTGGGCATAATGGTTTAAACTTATAGATTACAGGCCTCGAGTTTAACATTCCGAAATATTTGTGGCTTCATAATAATTACTTTAGTTTTTTTTTTTTTTTATGTAGTATTTTATTGAGTTTAGTTTACAATATTAAAAAGATTTTTGGTATTGTAAATCTAGTTCATCGATAGGATCAGAGAATATTTTCATTGTCATTACATATTGTAATACATAGAAAACACATAAACTCCGAAACAAATGTTTGCCGATCATACAAAAAATTTATTCCATCCGGAAATCGAACACCTCGAATAGATACAGCAATACAAGACTACTGCGCCACTGAGGCGGTCAATCGTAGCAAATACAGCCTTAGCTGGAACTTACGGAAAAACAGTTAATTTAAGCAATTATTTCGTTCTTGTTCAGAGATTATACGAGGCCCTACTCTTCCGTTCTTCTAGGAGGACTGAACGACAACGTACTCGTATTTTAACTTTGATCACTTACTAGATAACCCAGCTACGTCGTCTTTTTACGGTCTCGGTTGCCCTGCAAATATCTTTGACAGTCTTTCCGCAGAACGTCTTTCAATATTACCTTGTCCTTGGGTTATATTAGTTTATAATAGTTACTTCACGTATAAAATCGAATTTGTTTTCTATCCGTCCAAATTGCCTCACAGATACTAGATGTTCTGTAGCAATAAGACTGTTACTTCATATATACATCTATGAAAAAAAAAAATTGTTTTTATTTATTCAGCTCAGCAGCTTTGCAATGCATTAATGTTTTAAATCTGCTGCTAACTTAATTCCTAAGGAGAGACCTATATTTAGTACTAGGCTATGGAAGGTTGTTTGTTAAAGAAAGGCATAAAAGTTGCCTACTTCAAAATCCCAGAAAGAAATATTATATCACACTGTTTTTACTCCGAGATCGTATGTAAAAGTGTAATAATTTAACTTGTGCAGTGCTGTTGAATTAAAGTAAAGTTTGAACTATTACCGTACTACACACACAATAGAGGCCTAAAAAGGAGGAAAAAAAAACCTAATTTCCTTGTTTCGTCCTTTTTAGGCCAATGAATTTTAAGATGGAAATCCAAATAGCAAAACCTTTTTTGTACCTATGCATTTCTGGTTTTCAATATGAATGTTTTTTTATTTCGTCAGTTTTAGGCCCTTTTTGCACATAGCATAGTTATAGCGGGTTATAGTTTGTTAAACTTCATTTTTTGTTTTATATTTTCCGTTTCTTGATTTGCTTACTATTTATTTTATAGTAAATATATTACGATATATATTACGTTTAAGTAAAACGTAGAATTGTGGTAAAAAATACGGAGACTAAATTAAGCTGCCGCTTTGACAAGCGTAAAAGTTCGACTATTACTTGTCTGTTGAAACCCCGCTAAATGCACTGTGCACCGTGGAAAAGAAATAGTAAATAATATTTCAACAACAAGAATAACATCGGAAGCCCACTTATTTAAAAAATAATTAATTCAATATTAGACAAATTTCGGCTGAATATCAAAGTAAATATCTACGACTTTGGCAATTGTTGCCAAAAAAGAAGCGCTGATGTTTTGTTGGTCTGCAACGTAGCAGGTAGCCAAAACCGTTAATTATCGTTCAATTTATTTAAAGATGCAACTTTATTTTATTTAGTATAAGCACTAACTATTGGGGAAAAAGTTATTTAAAGTTCATTTCAACAATCGAACAAACTTTTTTCTAAATATAGTATTGCGAAACACGTTATTTAAAAAATATCCATAGTCTTCGGTTCTTCATTTAATTTTGTAAAACTTAATATACCTAAGCCTAGTGCATTTAGCACAAGTATAGATATTAAGCAAATTTTGACCAAACCAATTACCTAGTACGTGCATTTGCAGTAATGAAAATCAAGCTATATGCTATTTTTCCACCTGAATGGTAAAAAAACATATCTGAAAACTTAAATACTTTAAAGCTACAAACAACGTAACTTCAGATAGATTGATATCTACCTTTTTTATCGAAACTGAACTGAATAAAATACAAAAATAGATCGACTAAAAAAAATTGCAAAAGGAGAAACAAAATAAAACCCCATCACGACACGACAAATTGATGTCATCCATCCCTCTCTCGCTAACAGTCGCAACATATCACTCGACGCACGTCCTCGGCATTTTTCCTCTATATATTATTAATACATAAGTACAATCCGATGCACTGTTTCCCCCTTCGCGTGATGTATCGCTCTGTCCTTTTCTATATTGTTGGGTCTAGTTTTCCCAAGCGACCGAACCCCGAGGGTAAAACTCCCCAGGGTCGGTATTGACTCTACTATGGAAGAAAAGTTATCTGTACACCTATTGTCGACCACCCCCTCTGTCCCCACTCCAGTTTTCAGCCCGCTTCACCCTCGACTTTCTTATGCGTTTTACGTTTTATTTTTGAGAATATTCTAGGCTTTATTCTTGTTGTTTTATATTTCTACCTTAGTATTCAATGATAAGTAACGATGCATTATTTTAAGTGAATATGCACTTTAACTTTTGGTATTTACTACTAATTTTAGAAAAAAGAAACCAAGTTTTGATTGACATATTCCCTATAATTAATAAATTTTAAGATTTTTTTTAAGATTTTTTTTTTATATTTCGGCTAGTAATTTTCTAAACATAACAATTAAAATGTGAAATGGCATGAAGGCCTTTACAGACAAAATTTGCCCATTTTAAACAGTTCTTTCCAACAAACTTGTCCTAATTATTTCATAAAGTGAAAATATAATAAAAGTATTCACATTGATTTTAGTGTGATATTTGATTAAACGAAACAATCTTAAAAACTAATAAATGATTTATCTTTTAATCGCTCTAAAACATTATTTAACATTAAATGCTGTAGCAAAATGTAGCTTTATCCAAAGTAGATACTACTTATGCTGCATAGACTATGCACTAACTATAATTTAAGGTTAGGTGCACACTGAATGGTAATTCGGTAATACGTAATACCCAATGTCGGCACGCGACCTACACGCGGAGCGGACGCCACGCGACAGATTGACGCGACTAGTCGATTTGTTCACTTAACTTGTTTATCGTAAGACCCAGACAAATATGTGCAAGAATACAAATGTCACTCCCGCCCTCTTGTAATTCAATACTCTATCGCATTTTCAAACATGAATTATAACAAGAAGTAATCTACTTAATATTGATTGCTAGTTTCCTTTTGTGTGTAAACTAATTTACTCCATCATTTTGTGAACAAGATGTGAGTTTAAGCAAAAAAAGATCTGTTATATATGTATTTTAAAATTACTTTAAGTTTATAGCACTTAAAATATTATAACAATATATTTAAAATAATATGTTTTCAATAATATTAATTAATATACAATAAAAATAACAATAATCACTGTTATGTAAAAATCAGATTATTAAAAAGAAGTGAGAAAAATCAAAAAGTGAGCATTCAATTCAACATCCACAAATGACTGCTTTTTTGTTAATAAGCAATATTAATTAGCAAAATTATTTTCAGTAAAATATAATAATAATGTGAATATTCAAATGAAGGCATTAAAAATATCAACCAACTCCTCCTTGCTCCAAATAAGCTTACCTTCACAGTTCACACCGATATAGAATGACATCCGGACAGACGCGTGCGTCGGTCGTGTCGAACGTGCGCCACACACGACGACAAATAAGTGCATTGAAATTATTGTAGTTCGATTAGACTACAATAATTTCGATCGCGTAACTTCTAACATGTTTTGAATGTAACTGAGTGTTTGGTGTGTTCTGACACTTTATTGTT
Organism: Phragmatobia fuliginosa; assembly: GCA_932526445.1. NCBI lineage: Eukaryota > Metazoa > Arthropoda > Insecta > Lepidoptera > Erebidae > Phragmatobia > Phragmatobia fuliginosa. The sequence continues at coordinate 13,964,512 of OW052070.1, read as the reverse complement.
GATTCATCTTACAATAAAGTGTGTTGTTAACAGATGATTTTAATATAAATCACGAGTAGCGTCATTACTCTTACAGTTAGCCTAAATTACTCTTTAGGTCATCAGCTTTCTGCCAGAGAAAGTCCCGTTACAATAGGGCTAGTTGTTCCAGAGATTAGCCGGAAAAAACAGACAGACAGACGGACAGATAGAAAGACAATTTAAAAAAAAATGCCCCATTTGATGTTAATACATTATAATTATACTTTAATATCCATTTAGCAAACAGCTGTTCGGTTTGCGGTTGCCTGTCCCCAACCCACACTCGGCCAGCGTGGGGACGTATGGCCTTAACCCTCTCTTGAGAGGAGACCTGAGCCCAGCAGTGGGACGTTATGGGTTGTTGATGAAACAGCTGTTCATTTGATATTACCTGTAGCACTCCAATTTTATATATTTGTTAAGATGACAAACAGTTGCCAAATTTAATTCTTAAACACTCGATAATCTTTCGTACTGACTTACTTGCTTTTGTTGAGAAGTACCTGACAAATAATGATACTTTATTAGAAAAGAAGTCACCTCTATTCATATCTAGATTTATCAAACTAGACCTATAATCATAATTTTCCCAACCAATCAGCGCCTGTAGTATAGTAAAATAAACACACAGAATCACAGAATATTTGTCCTGGATATGAATCGAGCCAGGACCTCTGGCTTGCCTGTTAGGATCACTATTCATTAAGTTAGGTCCGTCACACACTATAAATATTATAAATATCCATACAAATATTATAAAGCTAAAGAGTTTGTTTATTTGGAAGCGCTAATCTCAGAAATAACTCGTCATATTAGAAAAATTATTTTCCTGTGTCAAAGTAAAAAGTTCGAAAAAAGCCCATTTTTTGTGGGAAACAAATTTGTTACCATGGTATAACATCACGCTACGGGCAATAGAAGACACAGATGGAGCTGCTTGGGTTAGGTAGTCTATAATTTACGTCATATTAGATCACCATAATTAACTTAAACATAAAAGTTGCTCATGTAATTCTGAGTATTCCATTTTAATGCTAATTTGTAAGTAATACGATCTCCATTCTTTAGTACAATTAGGAGCAGCGATAAACCCATGCATTATCTATTGAAGATCACAATAGAATATTACCCTTACAAAAATTGTTAGTATAATATTTCAAGAGGGTGCAAAAGGTACCATGTGTGAAATCACAATGAATCCAAAGTACGTTTTGTTTGACACATGCGAGTTATGATGGATGGGTTATGTCCATTTGGTACGAGAGGCACGGGGATAATTAATTATTTTAAATAGTTTAATCCAAACATGTTATTATTGTTTCTAATATCTATGTTAAACGAATAAAATCTGTGTTATTAACATTCTGTGTTTTTTAAGGACAAAAGTTTTGTATCCCAATAGAATATTTGATATGTCTGTATGTGGTTGGGTGTTCGTAAATTGTCTTACTGTTGTTGAGCACTTCATTATTATTGAGCACAAAATAATTTGCCGAATATCCCATAATATTGTTTACCACTTGAGAAATACGAAAACTATTGATTATTAACTCTCAAAATAAAAATACGGTCACCGAACGGTGTGTTACTATGAGTAAATAAAAACACTTTATTAGTATGTATTTACGTAATTTAATCTCGTATTTCATGATAATTTGTTTTATGAATGATTACAATTTACAATATCTTATTTAATACGGTAAAACAATAATACATAACTACATAATATATTCACGGTGGATATCTCTCAATATACAATTCGTTTTGAGTGAATCTAAGCAATGTTTTGGATATATATTTATTATTTTCGTATACATTTATTTCGGTATGAGATTTTCTATCGTTGTACATATTATATTTATATCCAAAGCCTCGTATTCACTGGATATGTATTGTTTCGAGATATGATCAATTCGGTTAAAACAATTTACTACCGAATTCGTGTTTGTAACCTAAGCGTGAAAAACAACAAACGCTATTCGAATTTATTTGAGAATCGAAAAATGTACACTTTTACGTTTTACATTAAATTTACAACATTACTTACAATAAATATATCACAGATTGTACAAGAACAAAAAAACCGACACACATTTAGGATAGAACAAAAAAAGGTACATTTTTACATGATATTTTTAAAATCGTCCTGAGCAGTTTTACGTTAGCCACAAATGTATATAAAATCTACTCTACATTTCCAATCTAGCAACCGAACTATTGAATGTTATTACCTATATATTTACATAAATATTACAATTCTATTTACAATATAGCCCGGTCTCATACACATCTTTGAAACAAAAACTTTTATGGTAACGTATTACAGGAATCTGTTGATTACTTTATTTTTTTAATTTTAAAAATATTTGTACATCTGACACAGAACATCATCTAGTCCCAAACTAAGCAGAGCTTGTACTGCCGTTACTAGACAAATTATAAAAATACATATTTACTTTTTGTAAATACATACATATTATACAGAGAAAACACCCAAACTCCGAAACAAATATTAGCAGATCATAAAAACATTTGGTCCGACCCGGGAATCGAACCCGAGACCTTTTAACCACTAAACAAACAAGGCAGTCAAGTTTTCTTGAATATGACTTACATTTATAAGAAAATAATAAAAAACTGTAATTTGTGTTTATTTTTATATATGTGCACATTACACTTTGATTTAAGTTCTTAAATTAAATCGACTAACCGAAACCGTCTAATGGCTACTTGGAAGCCAGTGGTGCTGTTTGGGCATACTGCTGGGAATTGCACGTTGGCAATGAGAACGGATTCATGCTGAACGGTGAAGAGACAAGACCACCCATTCCTGAGAACAAATAAATGAAATTGTAATCGATAAAACTAAAAACAAAAGAAGTCCCTCTACTTACTGCTATTCATAACAAGTGGATAACGTTATTCTGACTTTATGTGACCTGGATAATTCACAATTAAAACAAACATATTTGTTCACAGTGGTACATTACCATGCATGCTCACAAATCATACAAAGCGCATCTAAAATAGCGAAACAAAAGGCTTAAAAATTCAACCAAAATAAAATCGCTTTAAATAAGAAAACAAAACCACTAACATTGAACGGCGAGATGTTGCCAATTCTGATGATTTTCATTGGGACCTTGCCTCACGACAGCAAAGGCGCTTCTCAGCTTAGCCTCTTTATTCTGTGCCCCTTTCATATCGCTGCCGGTGCATTTTGTATGAATGTTTACCGGACAGTCGGCCAAGCTTTTAGAGTCATTTCTTTCACTGTAATGGCCGCTATCTTTCGTATTATACGCGTTATACTGACGGTCAGATGATAAGTGTCCATTCATGTTCGCCGGGTGGTAGGGTCCTAGAGACACTGGACGGGAAGAGAACAGGGGTTAACACAAAGCGACGTAAACAAATAGTAGCCGTGCGAAGAAAGCGTTGGAATGTGAACTTACATCTTGTTTGTATTGTTTAGTAAGTAAGGGGTAGTAATAAGACTTACAATTGTATTTACAATTTAGTTTTTAACTCACTTTGTTTTGTTTGCTCGACATTCATCCTAAATGATATGTATTTTTTTAAGGTAACTTTCACTCTCTTTAGTTAGAATTTTAATAGTAAGTATAATATTTAGTTACAAATTTAAAATTTAGTTAAATTGACAAACAAGTAAAAATTGAAAAGGTGAAATTGAAAAAAGTTTTAAGTGCTTGGTAGAGTATAGAACAAAGTTCGTTAAAATCAGATCAATCACTATTACTACCTTTGAAATAGAATGAAAAATTTACAACGAAGTAAACTTCTAATACGGGTTACAACAATGATAAATAAATTAGAATGTTCCATCGATTATATTTTTTCTAAAATTCATGCAACTAAGTATGATATTGTAACAATGGTCGTGATTCTATTGTTAACCTCACTATATTAAAGTTCACCAAATTTTTTGTTGGATTATATGCTTTAATATCAATGATTTACAGCCCTTTTTTCAAAAGCGCATGCATAGATTTTTAGTTCAGTATACTACTTAAAACATGATAATTTACATTATTAAGATTTTAATTGATAAATCCACAAAATTTCAAGAATTTCTTCATTAAGAGTTTAATTATTTTTAGTTAAGAGTTTAATAGGTATGTATTTACGTTTTGAAATTTCAAAGCAAGACTGGCTGAACAAATGTAATTAAAATAAATAATCCAACAAAAAAAATACGTGTAGTATTAAATATGTAGATATTCAATTAATGCAGTGAACACTCACGTGAGCTAGCATTGAAGAGTGAGGTAGGCGGTGCAGGGTAGTGTTGCGGGTGCGGGTAGGCACCGGGTGCGGCGTGCGGCGTAGACGCGGCGCTGCAGTACCGCGGCGACACTGAACCGCCGCTGCGCGCGAACTCCTCTAAAAGTAAAAGCCTGAGTAAGAACACAAGGCCATTAAGTTTCTTTGTTGGTACCTAGTACAAAAGTCGGACGAATAAATATAAAAATATTTTTTTTACAACTGGTTTATTATATACCTAATAGCTACGTTCCGTTGTTTATCAGATACATCAAATTTATTGCATTGCACATCCCACAGGAACATTTTTATAGATAAAAAATTAACCCTTAGTTCAATATTATCAAAACTGGTACATCTGTTTGAGCGTAATGAAGTAGTAAAAATGCAAACACAAATATTTATTAACTTTTGCCTTTTCAATGTTTCTGTTTCACTATGTTGTATGTATGTTTCTGTTTTACTATGAACTTTTTTGCACTCATTTTTAGGTAAATATTGTTTTTAACCATAATATATTCTCTAAGTTATAACCCACCTTCAGTCCACTGCGAGGCCGCAGTGTCCTGCACGCTGACCGCCAGCTGGCCGGTGTACGAGTTGAAAGGCATACTTGCAGGCGGCGACCGAGGTGCTCCTAGCCCAAGCTGGTTATTACGTGGCATTGAGTATAGCGCTTCTGCCAAGTCCGCTGCTCGTTTTAGGATTATTTCCTGTTTCAACAAAAGGCTAGGTTGAAGTATCTGTTCTGGTCATATAAAAATAAGACTTCAATAAATTCTTATAACTAATAGTCATGTATTAGTTGCAACTCAATGAAGTTTATTATTTTAAGAGTATAGGACGAACACCAATGATGAACATGAAGATTTAAAAAAAACATGTAAAATAATCACAAAGTTCTTGGCTGGCGGTGGTATAAATTTATTGATTAAAAATATGTTTTGTCTGCCTATCTAAATTAAATTAGATAAAGATTAAAAAATTAGAATTTAATAGGTGTCGCATTTTTATAGGTTTATATCTTACTCACGACTGACTACTTGACGTTTCAAAAGTGCCGTTGTATTGGTGTATTTGAAATAAAAAATGGTTTGATTTGATTTGATAGAGACACTTTCCTCAAAGATACATTGTCTAATTTCAACTCTAAATACCGTATTAAGTTAGTAAGTTCACCACATATGAGAGAAAATAAAATAATAGTAAGATATAAGTAACAAAAAACGTACCTTCGGCAATTTTTCCGGGTCCCCGGGATGTCTCGGTATAAGTTTCTGTAGCCTCTGAAAGCCATAATCTATCGTTGGTTCGTTCAACGCTGCTATGCGAACAACAGAAAAACAATATCAATCATTAGTTGGCTCACTAACAAATGAAAGCCTAATTGATGGATTGTATAAGAATTTCAGTTTCCTAATTACTGATTATTTTCATGGCACATTTGGGAAGTAAATAATAAGTATTTGCTACTCCGTTTAGAACAAATTCAGAAACAAGTAAAAACATAACTCCCAAAGATTGAATACAAACTCCGCTTATGGAAGTCATGACATAAAATATGGGAAAGTTAATATTATAAAAATGAAGGAATCAAAAGGGCTTAGTGCCGTAAGAAAGTTATAAAATACACTTAAGATTCGGGATTACGATAACCAAGTATTTTTCTGATTATACTCACAAACATAAACAAATCTCCCCGGTGCTCCTTTGCAGAACTGCTTGCTCTTGTACGAAAGCGTCACTTCCACAACCCCTGGTATGTGTCGAGGCGGTGTTTGGACTCTTATCGCGTGTGACGTTATAAGCTAAGAAAGAGAAGTATGCTTGACAAAACAGTTGTTACCTTTACAATGGGTTATGCCCATTTTTGTATTATATTCAACTATTAACTCTAATTAAAACTCCATTGAATTTATTCGATACTACAATGTGACGATAATGCCAATATATTTACATTTTAAAGATACTTTAAATCTTAATCTAAATGCAATCTTTGAGCCACAAAGTAAGTCGTATAATTGAGCAATGGTACTTACCATTACTCCATTACAGTACTATGAAATTGACGCTTATGAAAACAACATATTTAATATATCGTCCTTACCTCACTCCATACTAGCATGGTCCCGAATACAACTTGCAGTCCATCAAAGAAGTTGTCCCCTACTATGATAACGGTTGACCCGCCTGAAGTCCATCCTTCGCTCGGCGATATCGCTTTGATACACGGCGTTGCCACGGGCAACGGCGGATACAGACCTGCTGTTCAAAATACACAAACTTTAATTTTATGTCTTCTGTAACTTGTATTTATTATTTTGGGTTTAAAATATTGAGACCAAATTAAGAAGAAGATTTATTTTAATAAGATACTACATGAATGATCATTGATCAACTTTTGAAAATTGAAGCTTTAAATTGTTTTAAAGTTGATCATTCAAGTGCTACAGATTCATGATCTACTTCTGCCTTTTGCAAGTAACGTAAGACAAAGGTTTCAAATAGTTGCCTAACTTTAATATAAATAGCACTCGGGTTGTAAATAGCATCTTGAAATCCACAAAAGTAAGGACTGAATCGTACAACTTAAAAGTTGAACACGAAGCCACTGAAACTCGTTCCGTCCTTCTTAAACGTTCACTTGTGTCAGTTCTAGAAAAAGGACAATTCAACAGCGTAAAAGTCACGGTGTAAGTTTCATTGAAACAAGATGTAGCAATACCGGTAGATATAATTGAAAATGAATTTTAACGGTTGGTAATAAAGTTGGGTATGGAATACAGTTTTACATTCGTTATAACATTGTCAACTGTTCCGAGTGCAAGGTTGTGGGGGGACACGCGTCAAACAAGGGGGAAACTGAAATCTTACGAACAGCGTTGTAATAAAGACGGGAGAAAGTGAATTTAAGGGGACGAAAGGCGATTACTGCGTTGGTTCTTTTTAATTTTACTAATATTATATTCTCCCCATTTAGGAATGTTTTAATATTTCGTGTAAAAGATTTTGGTTGATGTATTTAATTTATAGGCTTACACAAAATCAATCAAATCAAAATCAGCTTAGTATCAGACGTTTGGGCGTCGTTCATAAAAGAATTCATAAAATAAATATGTTATGCCTACGTCTTATTTCAGTAAAAATTGCTACGTGTTTTACTTAGATACCTACAAGTTCCAGGTGTATATTACTGGAATAGATGTATAGTACGCTTTTACGAAATACGAATATAGAAATTACGTTTATTAGATTATAGGTAATTGGTGTGAGCCTAATGCTGTTTATCATGCACATATGTAAATTTTGGCTCTGAACTATTTAACACAAAAACTAAATAACAACTGTCTTCCACCCAGGCATCAAACATGGGACCTCACAATTGCTTATAAACATAATCGTAAAGTTTTACGAGACCCACTAGATAGTCTCGCGTTAATGTATTTGTCTGTTATAGCTAAAATACGAACGGTGAATGTTTGTAAACAGTAGAAGTGTTTTTACTAAGCTAACAAGTTTCATCTTGTTCAAATTTTCTCATTTCTAGCGTGTAATTCCTTTTCGTCGGTTTTGCGCTGTCTAGTAAACTTGAAAACTTTTTTGTTATTTTAATATAAAAGATGTTAATTGAATTTACTATAAACACCGATACGTATTATAAAGTAAATGGTACAACTTGAAGTAACAACATATTAATATAATTTGAATTATCTTAATTTCGCTTTCAATGTATAATTATAATATCTTTGTCTAATCTATCTACTACATTTAAACAAGCAACATTTAGTATCGCTTCTCATTTGCCGTACTTTAGTAAAAATTGTGTAAAGTACGGCAAATGAGAAGCGATAATAAAAGTGAATAAAACAGCAGGAGCGCGTAACCTAGGGACGTTTCTTTTGACATCAATAACCACTCTTAATAAAAATTATGATCAACAAAACAAAGTAACAATAACTAAACAAAAAACAAACAATACATAACAATATTTTTAACAAATAACGTATCACCACGAGCGCCTTCCGAAAGTGAATGAATCACTATTTTAATTAAACTGACCGTTGGCCGTACTTTACACAATTTATATCTTATATATAAAATTCTCGTGTCACAATGTTCGTTCCCATACTCCTCCGAAACGGCTGGACCGATTTCTATGAAATTTTGTGTGCATATCGGGTAGGTCTGAGAATCGGCCAACATCTATTTTTCACACCCCTAGAACGCGAGCTGAGCCGCCGCCATCAGCTAGTGTTTATATAAAACTTTTCACAAATAAGCTTTCAATTTCAAATCAATTAACCGAAAATGTAATAAACTAAACCATACAGCAATACACACATAGGAATCGTCTGCAAATGTATCAGCACACTACAACTAGGTGTAACCACATTGTTTCTAATAAAATAACTATTTAACCCTAAAAAATGTATAGAGAATAATAAAAAAATCTAGAGGACCTACAGTAAGACATCGCAAGACGTCATACAATATCTGTACAAAAAATAGTACAAAATCATTTCTAAACGCATGTACCAAGTTTTGTACGGAGCATAATTCCTCACTAAATTATCCCTATTCGCTTCATGCTCGCTTCAACGCCCCCACCCACCCTGAAACACCCGCTGAAGTTCTTTGCGAAATGTCTACAGTGATTCCTTGAATACAAACGACATCTTAAAACGCTGTATTATGAGTTTTGCACATTTATCGTCAATTGACTGCTGAATTTTGCACGTACTTATTTAGGTGTGAAAACCAAGAAGAACCGATGATAGATGTCGGTAAAAAAATTAATGTGAAACTTTTGAAATAATCCATAAAAAAATGTCTCATTCCATAAACATACTGTGATAAATTATAAGTAAAAAAATAAAATAAAACAAAACAAAAAACGTACAAGTATTGTCGTTCGTGGCGTCTGTACCTTCGCTAGGATCTAATCTCTTCGCCCGTCGGCCGTGCTTGCTGTTATTGTGTACAAACATGTTGTCTGATATTGCCAACAAGGGTCCATCCACCATTACTTGTGTTGATATTACCACCTGAAAGAATTGTAAAGCTTTAAAAGGGTAAAGATTTTTCTAACACTTAGTTATTTTTCCAAGTGAAAACTTTTTCAATTCTTATTTTCTATTATATGCCTGATATCGGTTTAAAGCTACTTATGTATCTAATATTATCTCTATAAATAGGTGTTGAAGGTAAAGGTATTGTGAATAAACAACTCTATCTCTGTGTTTACATTACAAAATTATGCAAACGTTGGTTATTGACCTTACAAAAAGTCAAGGAAGTGTGCTAAAATATTTAAGGCGTCTATTTATAGGCCCAAGTTCATAGAAAAACCAAAAGTACCGTCACCAAAATAAAACGCATGAAGATATATCACGCTTCTCGGTTCACACACGGAGACAGATACCCCGCATTCCGACACACACAAGCGCGTAGGGAACTGAAAGGGAAAGTCCCTTGGGAGGTGGAGCCAATGTATCGGGAACCGACGAAATGGACGAAACTCTTCCAATGAGTATGCAAGGAAGTGCATTGTATGCATGTATGTGTACGAATTGGGCATGTGAGCGTGGGTGGTCGATTGATAGACGGCCATTCCATGGAGATGGCTTTAAGGTTTCTTATTTTTATTGAAAAACTATGAAGTTCAACAAGTTATTATGTTATGTATAGTCAATTAATCCATTTACTAAAATAGCAATCTATATTTAATTATATTTATTTGCTAAGAACATAAGAGTTCATAGTGGAGCTGGAGTATAAATGAAATGTTTACAGTTTTTTTTAATAAATGTGTGATGGTGAACAAGATTTTACAGTTCTAAAATGCGTGAGTTGTCTTTTAAAAAAAATTGTTAGTTTGATAAAATAGAAGTAGATGTCGTAATTTATAAATTTACAATTAAATTAAAAATATTAAAAGTTATTAGGATACGTTTTGTTGATTTTGAGACAGATTTTGATACAATGTTTTAAAACATAAAATGCAGTGAATCACACCGGAGCGCGTTAGTTTGACATCTAAATCACCCGGAATACAATATTCACGTCGATAAAGCGACTGCATTATTTCGATTCCTACACCCACCTATAAATATGTACATAGTTATATATTATACCCATATATTCTTACCCTTGAAACGTTAGGGAACGACCACTGAATTATTCAATGACACACAGAAAGCCCAAATATAGACATTACTTCACACATACACACACATTGATAGAGATTGTTTGTATTTCTGTTGTATGTAGAAATGAGCAATATGTGTGTTTCATTAGGTTCTATATTTGTTTAAAGTTGGTAAGAGGACACGTAAGACAAATATGTCTTGGAGCAAGTATGGAAGCAAATTTGTACTCATAAGTAGACTGTGTGAATGCACCTTTGGAGCGGTTATTTCGGGGCTGTAACTAATTTGCTTATATTAAGATGTATGAGATTTCATGGTTAAGATATTAATAGCATCTCGTCACTTATTATACCATCATAAAATCATCTGCAATGGTAATAATTTTATTTTTACTATTTTAAAACATGTATACAAAAAGGCAATAGCAAAAAATAAATTCACTTTGATTAAAACAGCTTAACTAATTTGAAAAATTCAAGTGTTCACTTGTATTTTTCAATTTATGGTGAACAGAGGTCGGTGAAAGCAAATAAATAAACTTGTATAAATAAATTTAATTTTATCCTTCCCCTAAATTGGAGGCGTTTCAAATATTCAAGAGTCGTGAACGCAACCCTTCCTTCAGTAAAGGCCAATACTGAAGGCGAGCGGTGCAAGTCACGAAAACACAATCATGCAAAAAGACTTTAATCTTTTCGTCGTGCTAGCCCTGAACAGTTTAAATAACAGGTTAAATTAATGTATGCACTAGTTCTTCCTTTATGTGTTATTATATTAAATCAGTTTTTTAGTCTTGGCCGCTAATACGATAAAATTAATACTTAAGTTCCCTTTCTATCTTTGGTTACATTTATCATTCTTAATTCACTCAACTGTATTTGTTTATCAACTTAGACAGTTACTTAGACCAGGGTGCTGAACATCAACTAAAATACTACAATACTTAACATACTAGACAATATACAACTAATAATTAAACTAAGCTACTAACCTGAAACCTTCTCATGTCGCGTGGGTTGCCAGCATTTTTCAAACAGTTCTGGTTGCATTTTAGAAAGAACTTCAAGAAAAACCTGTAACAAAGTAAAATTTTTAAATATGTATTCTAATAAAACCTTTAAATAGCAATCGTTTAAGGTTTTTTTCGTTTAACAGGCATTCATAACTGTATATCTCGTAAAATATCGGCGGAAGCGTGTGAACAGATAATTCGCTGCAAATGATGCGGACACATAAATCAAACGCTGGGAACAAATGAGTTATCGACGCAAGAGAACTGTTCTCTATTAAAATGTCGGGTTTCGGAACGTTGTGAAGTGAGTGAGTTTCTGACACCAAATAAAAAATGGATTTTTCATCACTAAATACAGTGCAACCTTAATATAGCGAACCTCAATTTAACAAATTTTTCGCAATCCCCTTGAATGGTCCTTAAGAGTCAATGTAAATAATACCTTTATATAACGATTTTTTTTTACGAACAACCTCTTTGTAACGAATTTTCAACTAACAAAAAAAGTGTAAATACCTCTAATTAACGAATTTTGTCATCTCAAAACCTCTATATAACGTTTCCATCAATATGACCCATAATACCTTTGTATGCGATTCAGTCGCAACAGGTTTTTTTAATACATTTTTTTCGTAAAACAATCTAAGTCGTTTGATGGAAAGTAGTGTTAACAGTGCTGCTCGGCACTGTTGTTGAAGATTCTAGTAGCAATGACTCAGAAACGTAAAAGGTGTTCCATAACAGTCGCAGAAAAGCGAAACATCAACAACTATGTTGACAAAAATCCTACAACGAAAAAATTAGACATAGCTAATAAGTTCAGGATTCCTGCAAGTACATTGACTACAATTTTAAAATATAAATATAGGTTTTCGGAAGAAGAAAGTTGAATGTAAACAGTAGAATAAAAAATTGTTTTTCACCTCTTTATAACAAATTTTAGACCAACCTTACCTCAAAATAACAAACCTCAGTTTTACTAATTACTTGATAAAAAGAATATTTACGAGTTCCCATCGGATTTGTTATATTGAGGTTGCACTGTAATACTATATATTTCGTTTGTAGTAGGTTGATTAGTAAGGTAGATAATGTTTTATATATTAGTGAATCTAAGTTAAGATGTATCATGTGAATAGTTACTTTAAGTTCATTGTTTTTGTGTATAAGTTGTATTAATTTATTTAGAAATGTATGTAGTGCTAGCTTTTGTTCGTGGCTACGCTTGTGTGTATGTCGGTTATCGGGATAATAAAATAGCTTGTGTCCTCTCTTAGGCTCTAAATTTAATTTGGTACACCAATAGTCCAGAGCAGAGAGGTTCAGTAGTTTTACCGTAAAAGTGCAACAAACAGAGTTAGTTTCGAGATTTCTTCTTCTTCCTCCTAGACCTTATCCCATTTACTTGGGGTCGGCCTTCCTTGTCTGCATTTTCCATTTAGCACGGTTAAGCGCATTATCTCTTTTTAATTGAGCTTCTTTCAGGTCTTTTCCAACCGTCGTCCACCAGGTGGCGAACGGTCTCCCAGGCGACCGTTTTGTTATTGGTAAGTCTAGAACAAGCTTCACTATATGATCATCCGGGCGCCATAAGACGTGACCGTACCATCTCAAGCGTTTCTCTTTCACCTTATCGACTATCGCGGCAACCCCAAAACTTCCTCTGATGTATTCATTACAGATCTTGTCAAGTAGTGTGACATCCGCTGACCAGCGTAACAAGCCCATTTCTGTTTGTTAAAATGATGCTTATTGGTCGCCAAGCATTCTGACCCATACAGTATAGCAGGCCTAATTGCTGTCTTGTATATATGCCCTTTAACTTTCAGAGGCATTTTTCTGTTACAAATTACGCCTGTGAGTTGTCTCCACTTCATCCATACAGTTGCTATTTTTTTTAGTTCGTTTATTTAGTGCTAGTTACTTTCGAGGTAAAATAATGTTGTTAGAAACTTAAACCTAAAACTACTCAATACTACGAATTCAAAACTGCACTAACAATAGCAATACACTAACACTGGTAGGTAAATGCGAAATAATACCTACTCATAGAAGATGCTAATTTAACTAATGATCCTTAAATTTGACTAATTTTTCAAACTCCGACTACCCTAAATTTGTCTTTATGGTACCCACCCACCAGCTGTTTCCACTTCATAGCTACGAATATCGCTTATCCTAAGCATTAATTTGTTTCTCGTGTTCACAATTTGTGCCTTCCGCTGTTCCGCAAAAACTTTACACTTTTTGCCTCTACGGTAGTCGATGTGTGAATTTTACGACTATTTTTAATTTCATGGAACAAAAATAAAAGGTCGTGTAACAAGTTGGAAAGATTCTGCTTAAAATGGACCTGAAAGCAAATAAAACGTTATATTTACGTAAAACGAATAAAGTGCAGACAACCGAGCAAAATGCATTTCTACATTTTTTGGGAATAAAAAAGAACTACGTTGTTTTATTGGCTGTCAAAATGAAACCTCGAAACAGAATCAAACAATTTCCAACGAAAAGTCTATCAACTCAACTATCGGTATATCGGATTACACACAATAGTCGGACTCTGCTATGTTACTTTCATTTCTTGAATGATCAACTATGATCCTTATGCCCTTGATGTAAAGTCTACGTGAAGTGTTGGTGTAAGTTGGTCAGTGCGTAATGTAGAGCGTACGATCAGGCGGGCGATCACGATGAATGCTTTAGCAGAAATATTTTACATAGCCTGAGGCACCGGCAATGCCGCCACGTCGAATATTGCTGTGCCAACACTTGTGGATTTACTAGAGTTGCTAGATATTTGTGATTATTGTGAGGAATTATTTTGGTTCAGCACTTGGAGGAGGCGAGATTAACATCGATTTTTTTTCTTTCTTATAATATTTTGATACCTACTGTAATGAGAGAAGTAGAGAGAAAGAATACGTAGATACCAATAATCTATTAGATGAAAGAAATTGGAATGACACTTGTCTTTCTTCTTTAGAAAGGCTTTAGTGAATTAATTTTTAATATTACTAACTTTATTTGTGCTCCTATAGATATCCATACTATTAAAGGTTCCAATAAGGTTTATTTTCGATAAAACTAACAGTCCCACGTTACAGAAACGACAACAAATACAAGAAGAATAATAGAAATATGTATAGATTAAATCAGTAAATAAGGTGGTAATAACAGCTCTATGTAAATGGTAAAAACGTATCGAGATATGAGCGGTGTTGGTGGCGCGCGAATGTATTTGTGGTGCCCGCGGCGCCACACATCTGTTCGCATTATTTATGTTAAACACCTTATGTCACAATATTGCGAGTTACGAGTTTACGCCACTGTCAAACGACTGTTCTTCACGTGAATGGGGATATTATTTTAAGACTGAGATAAGACTGTCTTAAGTCATACACAACGATTTTGAAATAACTTGCTCTTAGTCGTCTGTATGAAAATATACACTCAAATGACCGGTATATGTTTCCATTTTTGTACTTGAGAATTCGTGAATTTATCGTGAACCTTGCCAATTTGAGAGTCCTTCCAATAAACAATTTTCAAAGTTTGGAACAATTTTTAAAATATTTAATCTATATTAATATTATAAGAGGTATAGTTTGTGAGTTGTTGATATTGAAGGGGGTAATCTTTAGGTTTACTGTAAATTTTTAAACCAATATAAAGTCAGAAAATTTGAGTGAGTGCCACTATGAATGTCAAGAACCCGGAATAATATTATCCGATATAAACGTGGGTAGAGTCGCGAACTAAAGCTAGTATTAATATCAGAACACAAGTAGTGTAGAAGCAGTAGTGAACTATGTATATTTAATAAACTTTACTTCTTTAATAAACTTTACTTATTAGTAAGGACTAATGAGGAAACCTTACTAATATTATATAATAAATACAAAAGTAACTCTGTCCATCTGTCTGTCTGTCGTGTTTGTCTGTTTGTATCACGCCAAAATTACTAAATTGATTTAAATTTAATTTGGTATACAGATAGTGTAAAGCCTGAAAAAGGACATAGTCTACTTTTACCGTGATATACAATATACACGTGGGCGGAGCCGCGGGCGAATGTTAGTTATTTATTAATATAAAATAACAATTCGTCTAAATATCTTCTGGAGGAACAAAAAAATGAAATTTTGCAAGCAATATTTTTTTCTCAATAAAGTTAACCTCATGTCCGTATATAAATTTCTACAAAACGAAATAATGGCTATAACATAGCTATAATAATATAATTGCCACTGACTGACCCCTAATAATACCCCTTTATATACAGAACCATATTTTTTCCTGACTCTAGTAAGATGTATCGTAAAAGTACCTCCCCTGGCCATTCAAAGCTCGGAACATTAATATCGGGTAAGGGTCACCTGACAGTCATGATATCCACAAGTATCGCTAAGCCTTAAAATTATTGCCTTTCGATAAGTAAAAGTTGTGGGTTCCTGTTTCGTTGTTTAAGGGAAGACGGTTTATGAAATAAGCTTCAAACTTATCACCAAGTCAGTTTCAAAGAAGAGGTCATTAAACAAAGAATAACTTCTATGAAATTCCCTTCTGGTACGTATAGTAAATCATTTATTATATAGGATTTTATGGAAATAGAGGGGAATAATGTTATATTATTATGGGATATTTTATATGTTGAATTATGTAACCTATGCGCGCCTACCTCACAATATTTCTCCACCACCCAAAGGTCGACTGGTAGAGAATGCCCTGGGCATTAAGTCCGCCGATGTACAAATGTGCATAAAGTTATAAAATAAAATAATGTAAAAGAGATTCTTGAAAATTTATATTAACTGGAAACTTACAATTACCTAATTCTTGCTGGCTAATTCACTCACACAAAAATATTTTAATATTATTATTGAGTAGAGGCTACCGTACACAAGAACTAATTGCAATGAATGATTTATAAATTTTTCATACTAATAAATATCATAATTTATGAAACTAATGGCTAGCATCAGCCCTGAAAGCATGTGGTGAAGTCGACCCGCTATCCTGCCTATCAACAGCCATGATCACTTTGAAAGAATATCCGAATAAGAATAAGTAGTACATGTATGAAAAAAAATATCTGATACATAGATAACTCTTAATTGTACAATAGCACAAGAAACTAAAAACACAGTTTGTAAAAACTATGAAAATATACCTACAGATGATATAACCCTTTTGTGCAGTTTTGTATAATATGTGGTATACCCTCGTAAAATAAGTTCAATTTTAAAACTTGTTATTAGGCTCCTAGTTGCCTTGTCATCCCTTCCTTAAAATACTTCATCGGTGACCAAGTGTTTTTGAATCAATGAAATATTCAAGATAAGCTTATTAAAGTATAAAGTCTCTCAGTATATACACTTCTTTGTGTACTCATACACCTCACTATTCGAAAAAAAAATGTAGTACGGCATTGAGTCGCGGCAAAGAGGCGAGGTTGTAGGCTGCCCTCTTTCAAGTCGGAACACTGGAATACCCCTCGTCCCCACCCCACGACGAATCGACATAGGCTATGTCTATTTGCATCGGATACTCTTCGGGCACATGATAGGACAAAACTTAATTTTAGTCTGCAAAATTCTAAGTAAAGTTTGTCGTTTAAACACAACATATAGGAAGTCGATCAAACTTTACGAAATTCAGTGATCTAATGTTAAAACGTACTTAGAAAATCTACATTTGAACTCAAATCGAGTAAGCCTAAACTACATTTAATATAGATCAGTAAATGTTTCCCATATTTTTAGATCGTTAGTAAACATTTAATGCTATCGGTTCATAAGCGTTTTACTTAAGAATTAAAGAATTAAATGTTTTCTTTTAGTTTTGGAATAACACGAACTATGTTTCTCAACAAAGAAAGACTCGAAAAATGTTTTAAAATACCTAAACATGAAAGGATTTCTAATAAACATTTTTCTACATAATGTATACGATTAAAAACAAATATATGTAAATTCAATATACTAACGTCCGTCAGTTCAGCTAGTTTATTATAACTTGCCAACAAAATCATATAAACTATTTACTTTAGCACTCAACAAACACAACTAAAGAAAAAGTCACGAAAACCACATTTGAAAATCGAACTACACAGATCCGCCAACAAGCGGTCTCTTATAACTTTTCCCTTTTAACCTTTCGTTCCCCCCTGACCCCGTGGCGCGTCCCGTCGCCGACTCCCTCGGGAGGCGTTCCCCAGGGCCGGCATAGACTCCCCTGGTGCGCCCCACCCTGCCACCACTCAATACCGACACGCCATGCGGACACCAAAGAATAAGCAGGTGCCGACGTACCTAGTTGTGTTTATTGTGCCAAGTACTACTTTTGTGGTAGGCTTACGTCGATTTAAATTTTGTAGTAGGTTTTTACGTAGATTTTAGAGAAGGCTAAGAATTATGATATAGCTTTACGAAAATGTTTTGGTTGGCTTGTATTAAAAAATTTCGAAAAATATCCACTATTATAATTAAATAGGATTTAATTAAGAATATAAATCAATGGAAGCGTCATATAGTAATTTTAATGACAATCTGACAAGTTCTTGTTTAATTTTTCATAATATATCATGTTACTAATCATGAAATCACTTTCATAATGAAACAACTTTGTCAGAAAACTGAAATTATAGAAGATTTTGCTGTAAGCGGGACTTAAAAGACTATACTTTCTACTTTCCGACGTTTCGAACCGGTTTTACCGCTCATGGTCACGTGTGTCATGTCTACCAGTATCGTAACTATCACAACCTTTTTAATTTTATCGCGAGTAAGTCCCGTTTACAGCAAAAATATGAGTATGTAAAGTGCGAAAGTCTAAAAACATTACTCAAGAAGTTACTTTAACGGACTGCCGTTTCTGCGCATTTCTAAATAAAATGGTTGATTTAATCTTTGCGTTACGTGCGACGGGCCCAGTTTTCGACTTGTTTTTCCGCGTGCTTCTATAGCAGGCGTTAATATTTCAGTATGTACCAAATTCAAGGGTTAACTGTTACCAGTCTACGCTGACGGTGTAAATAGAGGCGAACAATTGAACGATTTCTATTGTGATTAGAAACGATGAAGCGGTGTTAATGTTTTATGTGTTTAGATTGTTTCTTATTGGATGACAATGTTGGGCTGATTGTGTATGTTAAGGATGACAGTGAAGAATGTTTTTATTTTTATTTTTTTATAAGTATACACATAATGAAAGGTAACAACTACTAAATACCTTCTAGTTACGATATAGATAAGAGATTATTTGGTACAGATAATAAATATATTGTATTGTATGTATATTTTTACTATAATATTTAATTTTGTGAATGATTTTAGATTTTTATATTTATTATTATAAAAAAACGGATTAACGATACAGTGTTATTTAAAATGAGGTTCAACAATTTGTTCAAAAGTCAAAGTGAACATATACGCTTCATTCTTTGAAGATAAGACACGATATATACATAAGCAATGAGGAATTAAAATAAAATGGAAATATTATTTTGAAACAATTCGTATTCTAGCTAAATGTTATTTTCACCCATAATTCAATAAAGTTTTACGTATAGCTCCAAGCATCGATTTCCAAAGCAACTTTCACTTCCTATAATGCCTTCGTATACATACATATCGTGTGGTTGTAAATATAAAGCTCTGTAGTAGTTTTTCCAATGTGTCGAGTGAGGAGGGTATCGCGGGTGACGCAGCATCTCGCCGTTGCTATGGCAACGCGATAAAACCTCGCCTTTTCATAGCCCTCCGTAACAGTAAACGTTAGTTTCGCAGAATCTTCAAAGAAAATTGTGTGGTTTTTATGTATGAACGCGGCAAAGAAATAGCTAAAAAGGGACGAGGTTATACAACCACACACTATGATATTATTTCTTAAAACGATTATGCAAATAGTAGATAAAACGATTACTATTGAGGAAAATAGATGTGAGGTATTTGCTGTCCGTAGTTAACATTCGTAAAAAATATTATTTGTTACAGTATTATGATATGGCGTGGTTTAAAAAATACAAAGAGTAACAGTGTTTATTCATAGTAAAGTTATAGGTACTCCTTTATTATGATTATAGTTCTCACAAAAATGAAAAATTTCCATCATATTTCTACATCGCCTGAAGGTTGACTGGTAAAGAATGCCTTATGGCATTAAGTCCGCCTTTGTACAACATGTGCAGTAAGTTTAAATAAAAAAAAAAAATTTCACGTTGTCTGTTGTTTCAATTGTTACGTCAGTCAGTTTATTTATTTCTGTGCAAAAAAAATTCAGATGTACCGCGGAGACCTTGACATTGTTAACAAGGATTATTTTTGTAAATAAAAAAAAACAGATTTTATCTACTTATTATTATTTAGTATTAACTATTATTAGTTATTATTAAAAGATAAAGTAAATTAAGTTGAAAAGGCACTTAAATTAGATCATTGGACAAGCCAAACTAGTCCATATAAAGAGCCTGAAAACCGTATTTAATTAACTTTGAATTTTGGAAATAAGTGCTGAATTTTTCATAAAGAAGAGAGGCTACCAATGGGACCAACAATGACAAAACAAACCTTATTGCAGCTTATCTACTTCTAACTCAAAGATATTTTTTTTGAAATCGAGTATCTTAGATACAAATTATACTTAGTCATAATAAACAGCACTGTTACAAAAAATTAAATAAAAAAAGAGTAAAAACATGTTAAAGTTTACTAAAGAAAAATGTTCTGATTCTTTATGCTATACTGTGTTAGTAATAAACAGCACTGTTACAAAAAATTAAATAAAAAAAGAGTAAAAACATGTTAAAGTTTACTAAAGAAAAATGTTCTGATTCTTTATGCTATACTGTGTTAGGTACTCTTTCAAATCTAAAAGCGCTTGCTCTCAGAGCCGAGTAGTTTCCAATTGACAATATACCTACTAGTAGACGAGGCAATCGCTCGCGGCTTGTAAGCTCCTTTGCGCACCCTCCGTCAGTCGTCTGCCAGAATCCTACTAGTTACTTGTATATTTTTAACTTTGATTATGATCATGAATTTCTGTGTTATAGACAAGTCATAATTGTTTTAAGTTTTCTAGTTTAAAAAAAATGGAGAGGTTTATCGAGATTTTTTTGTGGCCCTGTACATATGTGTACAGTTATATAGTTGTAAGCTTAAAGTACTGTTATACAAAAATATTTTAAAACATGGACACGTTTATTGATTTGAAACTGAAAAATTTGAAAATATACAAATCGTAAAAGATTAATACAGTAGTTTATATGAAAGGTAACACTTTACAGGTTTTTGTTGATATTCAATCAAAATTATTTAACTCTTGATAAAAATTAAGGTTATTAAGCTTATTAATGTTTTAGATCGACTAGGCTACCGCACCTATTGCTCCAGTGATATTAACAGTCGTGATAACTGAGATCTCAATATTCATAAGCTAAGTTCGCATCCAACAAAATTAAGGCAACTGTACACCAAACTGAACACACGTAGTGCTCTTTCGTGCACAATCAACATACAAAGACAAGGGGCAACATTACGCGGGCATCACTTCATTGTGGGCACCGGTCTAATTGTAACTACACTCTTGGGCACTATCAGCCGCTCAGCGCTCCGCCGGGTAGGCGTGGGCCACTAATCTTCGACCCCTACATAGCAATACGCTTCATGGTATTCACAAGAGAACTTCAAACTTAACGCTACACGTATAAAGTCTAAATTCGTCCAAACAAAGAAAGTCGTATTTGCAAACGTAGCGAGGGTTAACGCACACTATCAACTCATTAAATTGCATCGCCTTTTTAATGAGTCTGAAAGTGAACAAAGGATATTGAGCGCGATTACATTAAGTACGTAGTTGTAGTGTTGGAGGTAAGATAGTGTTTTGTGGACTATTTTCACAATGTTTCCCGGTGACTGTTTGTTGTTAAATGAAAAACTTGTGCTCGTTTGTGGTCGATAAGCTTTAAAAGTTTTTGCAGCTTCTGTTACTATATTAACACATAAGTTTGTGAGTTCATTTTTTATTAAACATTTGACTTTAGGTTTGCTTACAGTATTTATATTTAAACTCTTTTATTATATACAATTACGGACACTTCAAAAGTTTATATAAAACCTTTTGTTATTTGACTTGCCTTGTTATAATCCAGTACCTATGCCTTTGTTTGTTCACGGGGTGCAAAAATCCCTTCTTATCTTTGGCTACTCGTATACTCAAGAGTATGTGATGTTTCCACTCAATACACTCTGATGGCCGGCTTAGACACCCTGCGCTCAGGAGGACCCGAACCATGTTATTTCAGATTCTTTCCTGGGGAAAGCCTCAGCCCCCCTGACTATTGGCGTTACATGCTATATGTTGCCTCCTGATCGCACTTTGCGACCAAGCTGTGTTCCTACCCTATAATCCAGTATAATTAAATTTAATACTAGAATAGTACTTTTGGTAAAGCTATGTTCTTTCACTTTTTAATTTTGAAAATCGGATAATATATAAACAAAATAACTAGTTGTAACATTTTCACGTTTCGTTTATAATATTAGTAAAAATAGTAGTAATATTAGTTTAGATACAATATAAGTAGTATTTTTACTTAATGTGTTCGTGATTATTATATTGTAAGGTACACTAGTTAACTCAAATATGTAGAGCAGTTGAAATTGCCTACCAGCGATGACTAATCCAATGACTACGAATATGAAAAGAGTAATAACATGCATCTATCAGTAAGAATTATTATTTAGTTCCATAAAGTGAATTCAATTTTACATACAAATGTTTGACTCATAAATATATTAAAACGAATAGTCTATCACTCAGTTTATGTAAATACGATACATTATTACTGGCTGCCCTCATATTTACCCGGTGAATATGCTATAAAGTGATATCACGTGATCGTTTTCAGCCGGGTAATAGTTATAAATTACCCGGGTAGTTTATAAAAGCCGGTTAACCCGAGGTAAGCGGACAAGGAGTGTAATTTATTATTGGAAAATTCGCGGGCGCGTATTTTCATACTCAATGCGGATCATAGTACGTAACGTAATTTTACTGCGTACGTAGGTATATGATTACAGCATGGACAGTTTATTATCACGGAGTTATATTAATTTTCATAGCAGCATGTGCATGGCTTAAGTTATGTATTATTTATGCTATCACTAAATATTATAAAATAAAGTTCTCCGCAACGTCCGTCAGCCTGTCTGTTCGCAATAAATTCAAAACCACTGCACCAATTTCAATGAAATTTTGTACCCAGATAGTCGAAAGCCTGAGAAAGGACATAGGCTACCACGATAACCAACATAAAGGCGGGGGGAGCCGTTGGCGAAATGTATGTATGTTTGTTGCTCTTTCACGCAAAAACTATTGAACGGATTAGTATGAAACTTTACACTAATATAGCTTAAATAGGGGGTCCCAGAAGTCGACATCAAGCCGGAACCGGGTGATACTTGAAAATTAAGTCTTGAATTTTGAAACTTATTTCAAGTTTTGCAGTATTTTTTTAAAAATTTTCAGACTTCTGGGATACCCTGTAGCTATTTCAGCATATCGGTATTTTCATTTTTTTAACATATAAGCTACTTTATACTGCAATAATCGGGATACACACGGGTGGAGCCGCTGGCGAAAGCTTGTAATATTATATTTTCATTAATGTATTATTTTGTGTCTGCATAGGGAATTTACAGTCAAGGTGGCCTAGAATTGGAAAGGTCAAAGTCCAGCAGTGAACTGCAATTGGCTGATAAAGGTGATTATGATGATTATTGCTTACGCAGTTAAAACTTTGATATGATGTTAAATTTGTAATTCAGATGTTAGGAGTTTTTTCTATTGGAGTATTTGAAAGGATGGGAACCTGGGATTCATCGTCACGATGATAATGATGAACTTCATTGATTTCGAGAAATGTATTCAAAGCATTTCTAAAAAGCGGTTTTTAAGAGGTCGTATTTACATGAATGCGGCCTCCCATTCCCCGTAAGACCAGTACACAACGAGCATCGTCGGCTACCCACCCACGGACCGACCTCGAGAAGGGTTGCTTAACCCCGGCTCGACCTGCGCGGCCTCGCTACATAGTTCGACCTTCTACAAAGAAAAACTTCCAGTGCCAAAACTCACACCCTGGTGTTTAATTAGAGACTAGTGCTCCGTAACATTTAACGTTTTCCTTTTGTAATAAATTTATTTTCTTCTCCTACATAAGTGTTTTTTTTGTGCCCGCCGTCAGGACGGAGTAACAAGAAACCTACTTCAATAACCACAATTTTTAAACTAAACTCTAAAATTTCTTTGAATTTTGTAAAATTTTCGACAGATGTGTTCAAAATTGTATAAAATGTACGTAGCTGCAATGCGCACTGTATCACACGCAAAGATGGGCCAGTTGAGTTATTATAGGTACCGGCCATACACTCGCGATCTAACGTGTTAGCCTAACGTTTCGTAAAAGTTATTCATAATATATGTACCTATGTGGTCCATTTGATTTCTACAGTTGGTAACAGAACGAAGGTCTAACTACGTTGCATTATATTTTATCCATGGTGTGATTTTCATATTAAATAAATAAAAAAAATATTTCGGACATTGTGAGAGCTTGTACTAGACAACTGATATAAATTTTATATATATATACTTTTTTTGTAAACACATAAATATTACACATAAAAAAAATCTTTGTAGACGTTACAAACATTTGGTACAACCAGGGCATCAAACCCGAGACCTCAAGCAGTGAAAGTAACAGGCCTGTGTGGTATTTTATTCACTTACGGTTCAGTTTATACTGGTAAATAAAATAAAACAAGACAATTTTAGTAGTAGGTAGTTTTAAATAAACGTATGTAATCAAAAGTGACAAGATCAAACGTATACAACATACTTTGACTTACAAATTTACTACAATGAGTACCTTTTTGATAAAAACTATATATTAATATAATCTTAAGGTGTAGTATTCTGTTCATAAGAAATGTTCTATTCCGCATCGAATTATCATCGAACAGTTTTAGACGGTAGAGAAATATGAACAGTTTCCACAGCAAAAGTAGTTATCTTGCAAAGGTAGACAAGTGTGAGAGCGTAAGCTAAGTGTGAGATCTATAAAGGTAATTAATATTTATTACACAACAATTATGAGATAGGAGTCTTCTCATAGCTTTTACTTTATAATACCCTTAATACTCTCTACTATATATATTGTAATTTCTCTCCCAAATTAACTTACCGCCTCATTTCTACCAATGATTTAATTTGCAACAACTACAACTACAGGTAGGATTATACACACCCGGGTTCGCGGAGGACTGAGACTTGGAATAACAGTTCGTGAATAACAGTTCGTGAATCACACATAGTGTTGGCACATGTGGGATTTGAACCCACAACTCTTGGCGCAGGAGAACGCAGCGTGGCGACTGCTTAAACCACTTAGAATTATTATGGACTATATATATACTATTGTTGACTTAGTCTTAACTTGTAAGTTTATCGGCCAAGTAAATATCTAAACAATAAACAGCAAGAAGATGTTGTAACAAAACAACGCGAAAGGTATCTACCGAAAACCAAAACATAAACGTTATATCGGCGATCCTACCAAACTGCTCTATCAAAATATAACGACCGCGATAAAAACGATGGAAAAGAAACCAAACGCTTCCGACGAATTTCCAAAGATCGTACAATAACGGTGTTCACATCTCTTTCTTACATACGTAACATAGATATCGCTATCTTTTTTTAGTAGGACTTTTACGTTTTACAAGCAAGTCGATAATATTTGGACCGCTCCACGAGATATGAGTGTTAAATATTTTATGATGTCCAGTGCCGACGCAGAGTTTCAACTTTGAAACATGGTCTTGTAATGCCTTGTAAGACGATAATCTAAAATTTTACTACAGCGCTTATCTTATTAAAGTCATCTATTAACTCCGGGTCAAGCTGATATGTTATATCAATAAAGCTACAGATTGCACTCAATAATCCTGAAAAAAAAAAACTTTCAACGAGGACACTATCGCCCATTAAATCTATTCATTCGATCTACTTAATTACAACTCAGTTTTTTGTCACGTTCGTCTCTTACAAACTGTCTTGGCGTAATGTCATTAATCTTAGAAGGCTGGCAGCGCAGCAAACGACCTCCCGTTAAGACCCTCCATGGGCTGGGTGCCCCGTAATATGCTTATACAGTCCGAACAAGGAATATCTAAACACCAAAACGGTACAAGCCAAACACAACCTTCCACTAATTGCTATTAGTATCATTAACGCTTGTACAAGCATCCTCCCTTTGCAACCTTTGGCCGCAGTGCCAAATAGAAAATAAGAAAATAAAGGAATCCAAGCGCGAGAAAAAAAGGTAGTACGTAAGATGTATTTTTTCGCAGAGAAGCGTGTCGGTAGCATTGTTAAATATATCGTCCAATCAGTATCTCGAAACGAGGAGGAATTAGCGTTTTGAAGTGAACGGCTGAGCGACGAATCCCGGTCTACCCTTTTATGCGGCGCGGCGTAATAAAAAAAAGAGAAATCTTATTTGAATTTGGAAGACGAATTAAAAAATAAAATGAATTCTGCACTAATTTAAACAGAGTGAGTTTCTAGACGATTTTCGGAGATCGGTCCGGTTTAATTAATGCATTACAGTTGAACTTCGTTTATGCCGACGAACCATTCGTTAAATTTTCTCCTTTTAGGGCTCATATCCTCAATAAGTTTAATAGTAGAGGATTTGCCAGACTTCATGATGATTTAAGTCACGTTCTTACTTTAAATCATGCATAGTGCTTCTAAAATGCATGTCTTTACAATATTTTTACTCCACTAGATTTTTTTTATCTAAAGATGTTGAAAGACAAAGGTCTGAATTACATTAGTTGAAATATTAATTTAAGAAAACGAGTGAGATCGAAAAATCATCGAGGGTAAGTAACATCGGCGCGGTCAGTACCTAGATGGGTGACCGTTGGTGGCATGATAGGTTATGGGCGTTTCCGTGATGCAGAGGTCATGTTAAGCTGTCATTCCCTGTTGTTATCATACAATATTGCCTGCACGGTTGGCCTAGTGGTTTAAGCGGTCGCCACGCCGCTCTCTACTGCGCCAAGTGTCGTGGGTTCGAATCCCACGCGGGATAACACTTTGTGTGATTCATAAATTGTTGAGTGTTGAGTTGAATTGTTCTGAGTCTGGGTGTTCTTTGTGTCCGTTTCATGTACGTTTGTAAAGTCCCCCGCGACACAGGAATTCATATTCCTAATGCGGGAGTCGTCTTTATAAAAAAAAAAAACAACAGAATGATTACGTAGCTAGAACGTGTCTTGCCAGTTTCCAACCCGCACTCAGCCAGCGTTGGGACGTATGGTCTTAACCCTCTCCTGAGAGGAGCTCCTAGCCATCAATGGAACGTTATGGGTTTTTGATAAATGAGATCGAATTCATCTAAAGATATACATATATCTTCAGATATGTATACTATGTCTGTACCTGGACTGGCCGCAGTAGATTATGTTCTTTTTGTAGAATCATAAATAATCTCGCGCAAACTATTCAGTTTAGAAAAAAATGATATCAGAAACCTCAATATCATTTTTAAAGACCTATCCATAGATACCCCACACGTATGGTTTTGATTTTCAGTTCTAAGTATGGGGACCCCCAAAATTTATTGCTTTTTTTCTTTTTTTGTGTAAAAATATTAATGCGGCTCACAGAATACATCTACTGACCAATTTTCAACAGTATAGCTCTTATAGTTTCAGAAAAAAGGGGCCGTAACATACGGACGGACAGACAGACAGACATGACGAATCTATAAGGATTCCATTTTTTGCCATTTAGCAACGGAACCATAAAAAATAAATGAAATGTTAAATAGATGTAATTTAGGTACAGTAATATTAAGTGATTAATACTGCTGCGAGGTATGTGAGTTGTGAGTACTAAGAGCATTTTATATGTCCCGAAAAAACTAATCACAGATAAGAGTGCGACCTCTCCCACATTGATCCTTAGCCATCAGAAAGGTTACGAAGGCACTTCATCTTCATTCGGGAATCCCTTTAAGGAATCGTATCAGTTGTAATGAAAGCTAATTCTTTCATTAACTCGCCGTGACAACGGGAAAAATAGTAAGATAAAGTAATGTAGAGAAACTTTGTCTAAGTAAATGTTTACTATTCGCAGATCTATTTACATTAATTAAATACAATTTTTACCTTATGCTTATTTATCTTTAAGATAATATTCATATTTAATCATTTTATCATTTTATTCTACTCATGTGAATGTTGTTATCACATTGTTTATGAGCATGATTTTACTTTTGTAAGTAAAGATTCTACGTGACGAATAAAGGCCATTCTTCTCTTTCTTTTGATCTTATAATTAATATTTTATATTTAATCTTTCGTTACCAGTAATTTGGCCAATATTGGAGCACATATAGTTTTTACCTTTGTTGTAAGTAGATGCTCCTACTATGTTGTACCCACTGAGGCTGTTGTTTTTTTTTTTTTAAATTAGCTTATGTTCTAATTTTTAATCACTATAATTTGCATCAGTCCTCTAACATGGTGTATAGTACACACATCAAAAGTGTCTAGGGATCAACATATATTTTTGCAATAACTTTTCTCCTGATTGATATTAATTAAAAATTTCTTTAAGGATTCATCAAATAAAGTGTTTTCGTTTGTCACAGTAACGATAAACCAAGTCACCTTTGCATTAGTAAAGAAATTTGCCATTTTCCTAATAAAGGGATTTTTGACATTTGAACCACTAACATTAAAGTTCGAAAAAAAGACTGAAATAACAGTTTTCTTTAAAATTTTATTAGGTAACTTAAACAATTAATAATCCGTGTTTCTACCGCGAACACTAACAACACAAGAACATCGGTTTGGCATACTCAAAATGAGTTCATCCAAATCACGCTGTGGAATGGCCGCCCATGTTCGTTGCAACAACAAAAAAAGGTCTTCTTGCGACTGGATACCCTCCATATTCGGCAGAGCTCTTCTCTGTAGCATATCCCATGCATGCTCAATCGGGTTCAAGTCTGGCGACTGAGCAGGCCAGGGCAGGACATTGATGTTAGCTGCGGCGAGAGTCTGTCTTACAACTCTTGCGGTGTGCGGTCGTGCATTATCATGCATTAACTGAAATAAGGGACCGATTTGCACTTGTAGAGGAACGATGACGTCTGATACAATCGTCTCAGCATAAATTTGAGCGTTGAGGTTGCCTCTGATCCAAATCAACTCAGTTCTTCCGCCGATCCAAATACCCGCCCATACCATGATGGTTCCACCACTATAAGGATGGACTTCCTGGCAGGATTTTAATCGCTGTTGGCGTCCAGGGGTTCTCCAGTGTCGTATACGTCTTGTATCCGGTCTCATACCAAAACGAGACTCATCAGAAAAGCACACGAAACGCCATTGTTCTTCTGCCCAATTTCTGTGTTCAAGAGCCCATTGATATCGAATCCTACGATTGTGCATTGCTATAGGTGGTACCCGTAGCGGTCTTCGGGAATGAAGGTTCACTTCATGCAAGCGGTTTCTGACTGTTTGGTCGCTAATTAAGTTCCCTGAAGAGTGATGAAGCCTCACGGCTAACATCATGGCGGTTATTGTTGGAGCTCTTCGAGTTAAGATTTGAATGTATCGGTCTTGTCTCCGTGTGGTGCAGCGATACCGTCCTCCATGGCGCTCAGCCACGGTACCAGTGCTTCGGTAACGTGTCCAAAGTCGACTGATAACACTCTGACTTGTATTCAGAGCTAAAGCCACAGTACGTTGCCGGGAACCAGCTTCTATCATTCCCACGGCTCTGAGCATTTCTTCCCTGCTTAAATGACGTCGCCGCTCCATAATAACGTTGGTTTTAATCAGTAGTAGGGAAACAGTAGCACTAATAATTTCTTCAATGCGTTGTATGTTTTTATAGGGAAAATATTGGCAGCTGATTTTCATCTTTTACTCGAATTTGATTGACAGTTCCTGATTCAAATTATGAAATGCACCAAAAAGGATCCATATAAATTTATAAAATCATAAATTTATTACAAAGCCACATCTCAATCTCAAGAAATCCGCATAAAAATGCTTGATCCCTAGACACTTTTGATGTGTGTATATTAGTGGCAGCACCTTACCCCCATATCAGGTTTATAAACATTAAAACTATGTAAACATTGGCGATTTGAAAGGAGTGGCCGCGAGTTTTTATTGCCATGTTCTTTTTTCCGGCTCTACCTATTGTTTGCGAACATGGCATAACTGTACATGTAGAATCTTGACCTAATAAAGAATTTTGAATTTGAATTTGAAGTGCTTTTTAGCAACATTTGTGTGAAACACAACTGGTAACAATTTACCTATTAAATTATCATCATTAACAGCTAATGTACATCACCCAAGATACTACTAAATATCTACTTAAAATAATACACATTTTCATAGTACCAATACATTTGAAAAGCATGTAGGTTTATACCTTGCAAAATAACTTTGTGAAAGGACTATAATTGAAATCAATACTTTTTTAAAGGTAATCGTGCATTTCCAACTGCAATATATCCAATTTATCAAATATATAAATCGTAACCCGATCTGACAAGGCGTTAATGGGTAGCTCAATGCAATTTAATCTACCCCAGTCGGCATCTAACCGAATTTCTTCCTTATACGCACATTTCAACTGAGAAAAAAATGTTAAGGGTCTTTTAAAAGAGGGATATCGTTGCTTACTTGGGATCATCATATTTGCGTAAATCTGTAATATGGATAATACTTTTAAGTAAGCTTTTTTCCTGTCTTTAACCCACCACTGCATGTCTCTTATCATTTTCGCTTATCATCCCGCTCAAAAAGCACAACAAATAAGGTCCAATTGCAACTAACCGGCAAAACACAATTGTTTTGATTTTTATTGTCCTCAGACATTTTTATCTACCATTGAACTATGATATTTCGGAGAGCACGTTAAGCCATCGGTCCCGGTAGTCATGAACATCTATGGCAATCATTATTGGGAAGTCAGTGCCCCCAAATATACTGACAAGTAGTTCAACCTTCGATTTTCAGCTCTCCCTCAGGGTTGTAGAGGTCCGATGCGAGTCGCTCTACTGAGCGAGTACAACTGGTTGAACTAAAAGTCGATCCCAAATAATCTTGGGAATAAAGGCTAGGAAGAGGAAGAAGATTGAACTATGATATATCTCCCATAAAAAAAAAGTTAGGACTAAACTAAGATATTTTTATTGATCTTACTTTATTAAAAGCATGTAAAGTATAAAATTATATATGGTGTAGTAGATATTTAAATGTAGCATCGTATCGAAGTTACAAAAGATGTATATCTATTAGGAGTGCACCCCACGACATGTGAAACTAGCAATATAGAGTGAAAATTGAATTTACAACTGACAATTGGAAAAGGCGCTCCCATCAAAGGCGACCCCTGCGACATGTTTGCCCAAATACACTTTTAAAAGTGCTTTCTATTCTTATAAAGAATTATTACCTGATATCGAAACTTAGTATCCTCGCAGCACTTAAAACTGATAGCATGCTTTACTTTACTTGTTGATCTAGTGGTTAGCGTATGCAGCTGCTGATCAAGAGGTCTCGGGTTCGATTCCCGGGTGGGACCTAATATTATCTGTGAGATTCACAAATATTTATTTCGGAGTCTGGAGGTTTATAATATGTATGTATTTATAAAAAAAGTATGTTTATGTATTTATATCAGTTGTCTGGAACCCATAATACAAGCTCTGCTTAGCTTGGGACTAGATGATGTTGTGTGTCAGATGTCCGAAATATTTATTATTTATTTATATATTTTAATATATTTGTAGAGCTCTAGAAACTCCTAGCTAACTAAACCATTGTCGTGATAAAATGTAGAAACATATTTATATACTCGTATTCCTTGTTGGAAACACTTCTAAACTGAAGTTCACGATGTAGGTAGTTGTGTATTAGGTACGATTTTCACATGGGCTAATTATTTTTGAAATGGAAGTGGTAGTAACTTCAATTTATAAAACAGAGTTTAACATATGAGGATCTAAAATCCATACTAATGTTATAAATTAGAAAACAACTCAATCTGTCCGTCTGTCTGTCTGTTTTGACGCCTGAACCACTGTTCTGATTTCAACGAAATTTTTTATAGCGGTACCTACTTTGATTCACGAAAAAGAACTTAGGCGAATGAGTGATCGTAAGTATTTTTTCTTTAAATTCGACGTAAACATGACATAATATTTTATTGATATTCAAACTGACTTACTGACTGAGCCTTAAAATAGCCTCAACTAACTAACATAAGCAAAAGTAATACAGTGTTTATTTATTACAAGTAAGCAAAACATATAAGCAAACCGCGCTAATGCAATTTACAAAGCAGGCAATCACGAGCTCAAGCCACATTGTTGTATAGTCACCGTCAAAGAGCCAAAGGAAGCTCAGCATTCCTTAATAATTAATTGGCGCTTAAACGCGCTGACGTCTTCGAGCCCCAGAGGGGGGTAGGTACTTACTACTGCTATGCATATGTTTCATACCTCTAAGTGGAGAGGTTTGCACATGTTTTGAATTTATAAATTGTTATAGAGCATTAGATTTCTGTTGAAATCTATGTACCTACAACCTCTTTTACCGTAATATTCTGTTTTGGATAAATATAGTGGCTAGAGAGACGTCAAACTGAGCAATAGTTTCACAGGCAAAGGAAAGTAGTTGTTTTAATGATTTTTATCCGGATATTGAGTCTAAGCACTCTAAGCCTATGTTGTATACCTGCTGAGTCCCACGTTGTTACCTGCGGTTATTTTTCCAAAGCGTGTGTTACGCCGAGAAGCTAATTAAAAATATATATCGTATGTTACGCCTTATGTCATCAACTATCTGCTAGTGAAAGTCCAGCATAAATCAGTAAAGACCATCCAGAGATTAGTCGGAATCAACAGACAGACAGATAAATGAAGAGATACAAATATTTTGATCTTAATAACGTACATACTTTCAAAAAGGTAGTAGAACCACGCTGACTTCAGCCTTGAATGGGCTGGCTTAGCGGAGCAGTACTACCCTCACACAGAAGCCCATCCAAATAATGACAGCATTTTTGCTGTCGTATTTCGTTGGTGAGTGTGAGGTCGGAGGTCCAATCATTCTGCATAATTTTGCAGACCTCCGGAGGTCGGAAGAATGATGCAGAATTATCTGACCAGGCCGCCATTGTATGGGCCAATCAGGTAGAGTATAGTCACTCTGGTAGATATAAATATAAAAAAATGCATTAAGTAAAAAGTGATATTACAAACAGACACTACAATTTAACTTATTTGTATACATTGTCTATGTCGAATATCGAGGTAAAAAGTAGCCTATGTCCGTTTTCAGGCTTTAGACTATCTGGGTACAACATTTTATTTATCGGTGTTGTGGTTTTTGAGTTTAAAGAAAATTATAAATTACTAATCACCAGTTTATATTGTATAAGCAAATTAAAAAAAAAAGAAATTTTAATAAAAAGTTATCATCAAGTTAATGGAAGTACAAAACAATACACATACAGGCTGTAACAATCATGTGCGGACCAATTTGAATTATTTGTTAGTAATAAAAGCATCACAAAAGGCCGTATGTATGGATTACCGTGCTGCATCGTTGCAATATCTGAATTCACTTTGAATATGGTGACCACTAACTCTTGGATTCTACTCATATTTACCATTAGGCAGAATAGTCACTTTGGCTGGTTCATATATAAAAAAAAATAAAAAAAATTGGGCCTACGTTCTATTAATTTAAAGAAAATGCCAGATAAGCAAAATAAACTAGAAAGTTAACCGACAAAGGTAATATTATATAAAAAAAGTGTGTATTTAGCTAATAAACATTATCAACTGCTTATTTTTTAGAAAACATTCGATCAAAAAAAATACAAAACCGTTAAAATTAAAAATAAAAGTTATTTTGTTTATTAATGTAAATCTGTAAATATACCAACTGTACCCAAAAATGGTTTTCCAAAAAATAATATTTTCAAAGTATAGCATATCTTTTTCGGTCCCTTCTGACACTCATTTAATCATACCACACCTTAATGTTCAACACCCTGTATAAGTACTGGGTTGATTCGTAAACCGCAATTAACTACACGTAAAATTGTATAAGATTAAAGACACTATCAATCAAATAAAGGGAATTATTACACCCACAATCTAGATAACTAAATGAATAAGCCACTCGTATAAATTGAATGTAAGTGATGTTTTGCTTTTTTCGTTATGATTACATTTTAAATGCGACCATGGAATGAAAAATAAATATGATGACAAAAACTATTGGGGTCAATCAAAGAAACGTAGAATTCTATGTAGTTAGTAACGTTAAAATAAATTTATAAAAAGTAACCTTATCAACAAAAGTATAAAGTAAGAAGTCTATTTTCATATCACTATCTAATCTCTAATATATAAAATTCTCGTGTCACAGTTTTCGTTGCCATACTCCTCCGAAACGGCTTGACCGATCTTTATGAAACATAAAGATATGCATATTCAGTAGGTCTGAGAATCGGCCAATATCTATTTTTCACACCTCTAAAACGCGAGCGAAGCCGCGGGCATCAGCTAGTATGATATAAAAATAGACTTCTTACTTATTTATTAAAACTATAATAAAATATGTGATAATATCTTCGCTTCGCAATTAATTTCATGTATTCTCTTGCAAATATGTAACAAATATTTAGTACGTACATCTATATTCGTATTCACATCTTTTTAAATTTTTAATACAAGAGATGCAAACTTTATTTTTTATGCAAATTGCATTGATAGTTTCAGTCACTGTGTAATACTTAAAATATTAAACTACTTAAAAAAAACAGTTTTTTTATTAAACACGTGACAAAAAAAAAGCCATATCCGAATAATAAAACACTTACTAGTACAAGTATGGTGACGAAATAAAAGTAACAATTTGTTTGCTATCTGACCCCAACTCACGCGATGTCATCATAAAAGCAACAATTAAGTCTATTTTACTACCAAGTACTGACTGTGTTTGTCTTCAAAGGAGATGTCACGCGTGAATTTGTATTTAAATTTAATGACGCTTTTACATTACCACTTTTATGACCGACTCTAATGAGCCTATACGAATAAAACCAGAGATCTAAAATAAATTTCGAGAAAAATATACTCAAATACTAAACATAAATTACAAAGCCGTCTATTATTAGGTTCCCTCAATATTATTTAAGCTTCGCCAATATGGCAGTATTACTGTTGAAATTCTCAGCGAATGGTCGCAAAGAGAGAGGATGATAAAACCCCGTCACTAATTAAATGGGCCCGAGACGTCCTATTCTTAATAGATTTGTCGCTAATTTGAAGTAATTTTGTAGAGCTGCACGTAATACCAACCGTCAAATTACATTCAATCTAGAAATTATACTTGAAATCTATATATGATCATATATATTGTATACGAATGATGTACATAATACGTATCTGCCCTACGCAACTAAAGTTTTACGAGTTTTAAAAGGAGCATATATAAAAATTATGTGGTGTATATAATAATAAAATTGCTCCATAGATTAGATCTAACATTGGGATCGGACTAGTTGCAATTCATCATTATTATTCCAGACAATTTATCAAGCGGTTGGCTCGCCGCGCCCGACTGGATCGCACATTCTAACGAGATGGTGAATTTTCACCGAATAATTTGCGAACCGACGAATCACGTATTGGAATCAGAAATGAGGTCGGAATTGAGATAGAAGACCCGAACAGTGTGAAATAAAAGCGGCTTGTAGTAAAAGGTCTACCTTAAAAGGGTATAAAAAAAAGTAATTCTTAATACATGATTAACGTTAACATTCAAAACTATATATACTTTTTGGAATATGTATAATATGTCATTTCAGCAAATATAAACTGAACCAAAATTGGGTTCGCATGACTTTTTCTGTCGTCACTCAAGTACCCAACACTGAGGGTCGATACGATTACGAAGCTTATTACTGAGACTTTATCATATTTCAATTTACGATCACCATCCGGACTTATCGAGTAGAAAAATCGGGGGGCACCGAGTACGCTGATATAAATCAGAAATGAGACGTCTCATTACGGAGATAATTTGATTTATTTATTTTTACTTTCTCTTCCGAATTCACAATTTTATTATTCGCTATTACAAGAGTATAAATGTAAACAGAACTGCCGTCTTCATTATTTAAAGTGTAATTTGTAGGATAAAATTCATAAGTTTCGAAAGTTTGTCGCTAATATTACATAGGATTTTTAAGTTGAACAGTAGCATTAGATAAGTCGGTGGGTAAGAAAATGCTGGTCGGAGGGAATACGAAAACGGTCCTAGTTGTTAAGTCTTGCACAGTTTCTGTCGCTATCTCGTGGATAAGAAGCCTAATCACCAGTCGTCGTGTCTGTATCGGGCCGGGCGAAGCGCGCGAATATTCCCCAGGGTATGCTTTTGGGACCAGTTTTCTTTTTTGGTTTACATTTCACTGTAAGTGTGCCGAATTCTTTTGTTGCCGCCTTTGCTTTTTGTACAGATTTGTGTGATTTGGATTGTACTAGTATCGTTTTAACGAGATAAATGGTACAACATTTTAATCGACATTTATGTAGATATGGCTAGCGGATTTTGTCTATTATTGATAAATAACACACTCTAAACATAGGTTTCAATATGACAAACCAAAAATTAAGGAAAGAAATTGTTTAACGAATATATCAGATAACTTGGCGGCACCTAATAAAAAGTCTAGTAAAATAAATTTCCTTCCTCCGCGAACAGAAGAAAGTGCAAAGCTATTAATAAAGGGACTTATGAAGTTATAGAAAAGTTTCTTAATGTAAATGCAAACCTAACCGTTCCGAAGTCGTGCACCAGTGAACTCGTAGTTCGCAACTATTTGTAATATACTTAAGTTAACTTTAATAGGCTTTACACTTACGATAAAGTATAAAACTTGGTATCGATTGAAGAATATTATACAATTTTCATGATTAAAATTTAAAAAAAGTTGAATAACGACATTGTTCCACAATGTCTTGACAAATAAAAAACAGAAAAGGTAATATAGATATCAGAAGCAAAAGGATTTAAGAAAATTTATTTTGTGAGAAGAAAAGAGAGGCGCGAGGCGCTACGGCGTGTCTAATGAGATAATTTAATAGCCGTGATTCTCTCGCACCGCACTTCACAGACCGAAAATCACCGGAAAACTGCAGCCAATAGAATAATACCTTTCAAGGTAACCGCATTTTCATTTGAAATTGAAACTTTGTTGCCCAAAGTTTCTATACAATATTTATTTATATCATAAACTTTTAATAATGAATCTAGTTGTATTGAAATTGTGGAGCATAGCACAGAATAAAAATAAAGTTCATTAGACTTGAATATGAATTTATTTTATTTTATATAGTAGTTTGTTTTATAGCCTAAAATCATATTTAAAACGAAAATATGTGTCTATCAAACCGGCAGCATAAGAGGGTCATATCGAATTGGATATCGATTTCGTCGTACCCGAAATAGGGTGTAAAGATCCCATTGTAACATAGATGTAAGCCATATGTCGAAAGAGACTGGACATGTTACCCCCCTCGGAAGATTGACATTTAAAAAATTGAAATAAAATTACTGTTTACGGAAACTGCCATCGTCGTAATAAATGTTTGTTTTAAAACAAATGAAAGGAAACAGTAAGGAAAACTATTTTTGAAAGAGATTGGGAAATATAAATGTTTTTTTTATAAAAGACCACTCTCGCATTAAGAATATTAATTTCTGTGTCGCGGGGGACTTTACAAACATACATGGAACGGACACAAAGAACACCCAGACTCAGAACAATAAATTATGAGTCACACAAAGTGTTATCCCACGTGGGATTTGAACCCACGACACTTGGCGCAGTAGGAAGCGGCGTGGCGACCGCTTAAGCCACTAGGCCAACCGTGCAGTCACCTTGACAACTTGACATTACTTCATAGCATATGTGAGCGTACAAGATATAAATATATTTTTTATTAATGTTTTCAGTAATTGACTTACAAGCTTTACTATTTAGTGTATGACGTACATTGTGATGATCCAAACAATATTTGTAGCAGCCCAGAATGATCAATCTTGACCATTCACTAAGTATTTATCTGATGTTTCCATATTAACTATATAAAACCGCAAGAAGCTCTGTCTGTCTGATACACCTTTACGGCTAAAGCATGCACTAATTAGGCATGGAGATACTTTAATTCTAAAGGCTGGAAAACACACAGATCACACAGATACACGGGTAAAAACCAGTATTGTGAATTCTCGTTTTACAAATGAGAAACAATTAATTTGGGTAATGGATCTTCTGAGATTGAAAAAAACCATAACTTGGTAATCGACTTGTTTTATTTAAGTTACTCACAACAATATCACTACTAAATAAATTCTGCCCACCCTACAGTTTAATGCTTAAACCACTTCAAAATAATTTGCTTAATCCTTTAATAGTTATTCCAGTCACAATATGTTTTACACAACAATCAAATGTAGGAGGAACTAGAGCCCCTCACACGAGACTTAAATTCGAGTACAACAAAACATCTTAATCATTACGGTTCATAAAATTCTTAAGTGATTACGTAGGGGACCATTTGCGTTGGCACGAATTGATTTGGAAAGTCCATCTTCTAAAGTACCTTCACTCCAAACGGTAGTAGTTAAGTTAAAACAATATTGAGGGGATTTAAGTGTCATTGATTGTATTATAATTCATTATTTTTGGATACTACTTGATTTGAATGGATGGATTTCAATTAGGAATATTGAAATTTAATATCTGCGATCGATATTTAAGTTTAGTTGCAGTTTTGTTGGTTTTTGAAAATAGTTTAGTATTTAGCTTTAAGAATCACTCAAATTATGATTCTGATACAAATGAATACACTGGTGGTTTCTTGTTGGAGTCATGTTAAATATTTATAGATAATTAACTTATTCACACAAAGAGAATGTACATAGTTAACATATATTTACATTTTATTCAGGTAACACAGTCCTTGGTTTAAAATGTCAAAAGATGGTAACAAAACAAAGCAGTCTCCTATATAATTAATCAAACCGTTAATGTTTAGTGTGCCAATAATATTAATGTAATATTTTCTACTAGCACATAAAGTGTTTGGTAGCTATGTTGATAAATTTATTTAATTTAGATTCTTTATAATTAAAATTAAAATATCAATTTGTAGATGTGAATTACGTTGTTTCATAAATTATTTCTCCATTTTGATGTCGCCGTTCATATGACATAAAAGTATATTGTTTTTTTTTTTTTTTTAAATGGTTACGTCATTCACTTGTATTAAAGGATGGAAATTCCTCCGTCCTTCCAATTCAATGGAATTATTTTGAGTATAATATCTACGTTTAGATGGGGAATGTTTAAACAATTCTTCTCTATTAATTTTACAAATGTTAATATACAAATTTATTTAATGATCTCATTCAAATTACGTTAAATAGTTTCAAAGAGAATAGTTACTTATTTCCTAACATCTTAACTCATTTCAGGTTTGAAAATATTTTGTACGTTGCGAGTAATATAGACGATTTCTTACAATAGTAGTTTTGCGTCAACTAGTATCTTATATGCTTTTATGATTCCTTGTGAGACTTATGAACATTTGGTTTCATTCAAACGTCCTGGCCTTTGGCATACCTTTTCATGTTATATTTGCACTTTAAGCCTGAAGGTCAAGCAAAAGTAAGGAATTAATAAAAATATAGTACTTAATGTAGTGTAATCTTTAATGAGTGGAATCGAAAAAATAATGTTTTTAAAATAAATGCTATGAAAAATGGTGAAAAATTTCCATAGCTTAACACAGCATCGCATAAGTTAATAGTAGAGTCGGCCGCGGGCAGGCGGGCAGAGATAATGAAATTGTGTACAGGAGCGCAACGAGCCGCGAGCGTGTCTCGGGTAAAAATCCACTTAACAAATTGCTGCTGATTCGAAGGGTTCAGGATTGTTGGCTGCTTTTACCTCCACGTCAATTATTCCCCGTGTTATCGATACACGAATGGTTTAGACCTTTTATGACTTTTGTCTGTGATTGTACTTGTGATACAATTGTACTAGCACAATGGACAACATCAACTGCGAACTTTCCGTTATCACCTTTACCAAATTGTCACATTAATGTACTACTCAAACTTTTGTTTGTTAAATGTTGAGAAAATTACCTAAAAATAAATATCTACTACAGTTTAATAGCACTCATAAGATGTTTTTCAATTAAGATGTTTTAGAATTGTCTAATAAGTCTATTTTACCATTAATCAAATAAATGTATATAAAAAAAAGTAGACTAACATCAAATAAAACAATATAATATCGAAGAGTATACCAGTCATAAAATAGCATTCATAATAAAATATCCATTAGCTAAATAAAACGACCACGATGACACATTCATAAAATAATTAAACCTTCAGATTAAGTATAATTTCGTTGCCAACGACATTGAAAAAAAGTAAAAAAGAAAAAACACATTGCACAAAACATGACTGTAATGAATTCGGCGTTGGGCGTATCGCACGCAATTGCACAATTTCAATTATCGCATTAGTTTGCGAGTGTACCGTGGGTGAGGCCGCGTTGGATGAATGGCATGATACATTAATATGACACTTCTGCCAGTCACTTTTCGTACGAACTGTATTTTGCGAATAAAACTTTTACCGATGTACCGATATTTTCAATTTTAATTATCGTAAAATAATATTCCAATCCTACTTTCAAATTGTGACTTTTTAAATTGTAAGTTTTTGGGAGTTTGTTTTTTTTCGATGTCCAACGCTTTTATAAAACGCCATAACATTTTTTACATCAATGATTTTGCATTATTAAATAGAAATGAATATTCATAAAACCTTTTTCAAAACAAAGCCTGTTTCGTAATAAACTTCGCATACAGAGGCGATTTTAATTTAGACACATCAAAAGCTAACAAAAATCACAAGTTTCATTTGTGGTTATGGAAAATTTCCACGATCAACTTCATCCGCCGAAAACCAAAGGAAAGTTGGAATACAAAGGCTACAGTTGATTTTTTTGTTTCCAAGGTGGAAAAAAAATTTGAATCGAGCAAATTACAAAACCGACGCGCGACGTTCGAGATGTAGGGCTGACCGAGTTATATGGTATTTTATGAATTAAATTGAAAATAATATACATTACGACTAATATGACATAACTTTTGAAGAAAATTATTTCTTTGAAACATTTACTTTCGCTGACGTTGCTAATTTCAATATAAAAAACTTGTTTTGATTCAAACTACATATAAGCAATGCATATACATATTTCATACCATGTTAATGATTTAAGTTGTAATATTTTTCTAAAAATATTCTTTGCTATCTGTATTTAATGCAGTAAAGGTAAACATTTATAAACGAATAAATTATATGATCCTGACCTAAGTCTCAAAAATAAACCCAGTGCAACCCTAAATTTCAAATATTGAACGCCGTATAGAACATGAGACGCATATCTCTATTGAATTCCCGAAAAAGGCCGAAAAATAAAAAAGTCGAGAGAGCTCCGCGACCCCTCGTATCAATAGTTGCGGTAGATCTATTGAAATTTTCGATATTTGTCAGCCTGATTAGCTAGCGCTCCTCCCGACACTGCTGTATATCAGAGGAGTGAATAGCCCAATAGCCCAGCGTGATGTCGTCATGAGCGCAATTTTGTGAAGCTTTTGTTTTTATTGCAGCTTTTGGTCTCTATTTATTGACAATATACTCTCTATGGTGCTGTGTTTATACCAGTTTAGATAACTATATACGTAAATAAAAACGTTAAAGACTCACGTGCAAGTAAATTAAATAATTTTAATTGATTCATATCAATTTACTCCAACGAAAAAAACTATTTTTTATAGTTCAATCAAGACAAGAACAAGTCTCAATAACTTTTTTACGCAAACAAAATCTCTGCAATAGATATCAGACAACAGCAATCGCAATAAAAATACAATGTAAACTCGAGAGCCTCAAAAGTTTCTGTATCGTGAAAATGCATTTGGCCCGGCAAAGTTTCGAGATTGCCGTCATTGTCGGCTGATGAATCGCCTCCAATTGTGGAATACGAAATTTTAACAAATGCCACACCGCCACGCTATTGTTTTACTGTTCAATGAAGTTTGTGATTTGTTTGTTGTTTTATGTTTGATATTACCTACTTTCTAATGCTGGGACGATATAAATGGATTTTATTTTACTTAAGTGATGATCCTTTGTTACCAGTTACTAACAGTTCTAAGACATTTAATTATAATAGGTTTCTGATGTCAGTCACTCCGTCAAAAACTGATATTCAGGTAAAACCGTAAAGTAACACTAAATATTTCAACATTAAAATTTTGAAAAGAAAGAAAGTAATTACTTGACAAGAACTTTAAATAGTTAAGAAACTTATCGATAATAGGTACTGTTATTGTGGAACACATAATTGTACGTTAAAACTTTATAAGATTTTTACACTATTCTTCTTTCAAAATTTTTTTATTATATAATGTTACGAGTATATCAAAGATAATATAAGTTATACATGTATTAGAAACGGTTATTTTTTAACTACTTGTTTTTAATAGGTTCCACTAATGTTACACAACATTACTAGTATATTACATTACTAGTATTATTAGTATAGTATGCAGATGAATGCGATAGGCTTATGATGATGATGCATACTTTTACTAAATAAAGTATATGTAAAAGTATGGTAGCTTTCAAAGTACAAGCTCTGCTTCCAGAGAAACTAGATGGTGTTGCTAGTTAGATGTTTGATATATTTGTATATTATCATTGAAAATTTATTTCCACTTACCGGTCGATGATAACTGGGTCGGAAGGCGTTTCGTTTCTATTACCACAGCTTTTTTTGTCACAGCACCGACTGAAAAAGATAAAATGTATGACTAATTGTTTACATATAAGATGTTAACATAAATTTATGTATACTAAAATATATTTAATGAGATTAAAGAAAACAAACTACAAGTATTGATAATTTTAACTTAAATAATGTTTACACACGCGTCAAAAAATATATCCGCATCGCAGTTTTGTTTGAAGATTTTAGCTACACGTTAATCATATTACATTATACAAAAGATTTGTAATACATCATTTAATTTGTTCAGAATAGTCTATATCATTTTTTTTTTGCTCGTCTAAGTAGCAAAAGTTAAACAATTAGAAAACGGTTTTCTTTTATTTTGAACAAAACATTTCGAAGTATTTTTGTCTACAGTAATACCCAGAAAATCAAATGTTTTAAGACAAGGATTATTAGAAATCTCATCAATATATCTTGAAACCGCTAGGCAAAATTTGAAAAGAAAAAAGTTATAAAAGACGCCGTATCCACGCTAAACAAACACTACGCTGCACGCGCCCTACCGGGGCTTCTTGACGCAAAGGGCAAAGACATTGAAAGGACAGACTCCCTAGAGACTCCTCCCCTGAAGACGTGTGAAAGGGATGCACATATCCAGTCAAATGAAACAGTAATACACAGTCTAAGGTAGAATAAAATTTTAATTGCTCACACTGACGCTATCTACTATCATCACACACGCACACATTGACAAAGTGGCGAGACGCTGTAGTACATTTACGAGCGGAAAAACCACCCCAAACAAATGGTTAAATTAATAAAGACGCTCACTTC
This sequence comes from Phragmatobia fuliginosa, assembly GCA_932526445.1. Taxonomy (NCBI): domain Eukaryota; kingdom Metazoa; phylum Arthropoda; class Insecta; order Lepidoptera; family Erebidae; genus Phragmatobia; species Phragmatobia fuliginosa. The sequence continues at coordinate 13,921,207 of OW052070.1, read as the reverse complement.
TTTGTTCGTGCACGTAATTAGGAAGTTACAAGACTGGGTTCATTGTTAACATCTGTAATACTTATATATTATTTATGTTTTAAGTTTAAACCTTAGCTTTGTTGATGAAGATTTACTGAAACATTTGATTGATGACATAATGAACTTAACTATTATAAACATATATGATAATGATACACGTTATTTCAAACCATGTAAAATGAAAGGTAATGTGGAACATAGAAAAATGTTTCATTAAAAAGAGTTGTTTGAGCGATTCGTTTTGTACTTTTAAAAAAACTTTGACGCACGTCCCTTAGATTATGAGCAATTGTTTATTGACAAACTTATATTTATAAAGTCACAAAAGACCTATTTCGAGAAACATGACAGTGCAATAATATTTTGAACCTCAACGTTTGTGACAAATGACTATCGCGACGTTTCTACGAATACAGTAGCGTTGGACGCTTCTTTTGTTATTGAGTGTCAAAAGGAATTTGGCGGCCATGTTTGTTCCCAAGATTATTATGTAAAATATCTCAAATGTAAGTAAATAAAATAGCATAATACCTGCACATAACTTCGTGTGTCAATAAAACCCTGCACATTTCTGGATTCTTATCTTGACCTTCATATACTATGGGCTGAAACAAAAAACATTGTGAGTATTTTTGAACGTTAATATATTATGTAACTTTATTAAATCAAAGGTATGTACAACGAATTAGACAAACAAGATAATTTTTACACAGAGATGAACCTGAATTGAGGAATTAAGAGTTCGTTTTTATTTTCTCACTGTTTTAGTTTAATTTGTTTAAAGATAAATAAAATCGATGAAATAAATATATCAAATATTACATGTAAACGTGGTTTATGATTGACGATGATTTGTAGAGTGTAATACATAACGTTTGGCTACCTACTCATTATATTCGTATCACAAAATATAACTTATAATATAGAACTAATTAATACTTTTATTGTACTAGAATAAGATTTATGATTTATTATATTGTGTGTGGTTTTAGCAACAGTTCTATATACCTTACACAACAAAATAAAACATTGACATTATCATCATTTTTCTTTTTATATTTTTTGCTATAATAAAATAGAAAAAAATATTATCAATGCCCATAAGCTTACAAAAAACTTAGACTAGTATGTAGACGTCGATGCTTTTTACTAAACGTGCATAGGTATAAAATACAGTCTGAATGCCCACAAAAAACTTAAACAAGTATGTAGATTTCGAGGGGTTAATCAGCATTTGTTAGATGCTAATGTCCGAAGATAATAATATAAATTTAATTAAAAACCGTCCAAGAGATAAGATAAGATGTCCCGTCTTCATCATGTTATTACTTTTTGGCTAATTTATGCACCCCCTGTGCATAATTATTGCATTTTATTAGCTAAACCAAATTTTTTATTTGCATAATTTGCGCATTCACTACACGAACATTTAAAAAATTATGACTTTTATGTAATTATGATTATTATTAAATATAATGTAACGTATTACTACCAGTAACTACTTACTAGAGACCTACTTACTTACTAAAGTTTTGATATCATTTTAGTTGTTTTTTTGAAACCTATATTGTAGGTCTAAGTTGCTTAATGTTAGAGTTCATAGATTTTTATATTCGTTTCAGTATATTTACTACAGTTGTAGTATATTTCATTAAAACATTTTGGGTTTTAATTTATCGCATATATATATTAAATATTCATATCGGCCATCACATTATCATTTTCATACTACAGTGCCGGAGAGTGTCATTATATGTGGAGATATAGATTCGCAACCCAATTCAGGTAATAAATACTCTGTTATAATAGTATATGTTAGCTTTAAGTGTTTAAATACATAGTCATAATAGTAATTGAACGAATAAAAAGGAAACATTATCAAATAGGAAATAACAAACCCCAAATTCCTTTTTGCTAGCAGTCAAAGCCGACACGTGTATGCCTTGTTTATCTATTAATAGCTAATAAGGGGCACCCTTAAATATAGGGAAGTATAGAATAATGTTAATCTGTATAGCTACAGAAAACTGTAAGATATAGGATTTACAAATGAAATTGAGATAATTGAAATTTATTTATTTTGCAAATCGGAATTAAAACTTAGAAAAAAATTCTTAGAATTCAATAGAAATGAATCTGATGCAGAATCTTACACAATATCAAATGTACACGAAAGCTGTTTGAGGATGTCCCATTCAGTAATTCTTGCATAACATGAGTTTTTAGAAGAAGTAGTAACACTGATTATCATGAGCGTTGTTGTTTTCTTTAATAATGAAATAAAAAGTTAACAATTTCTTCTCTTCAATCGCTCTTTTCTACTTTGACAAATTGTTTTATTAAAGAATATTTGAATGGCATGTGGCACAAAATTGAGTAACGTGGCCCCATCTCACAAAGCGCCGAATTCGTAACTACTGCTTACACAACAAAATAACCGACATTAGCCACTGATCCCCTAAAGCTGTAATAGATTTTTTCATCCCTGACAAAATATTTAATTGAATATATAACAGACTGGCATTATCGTCTTTTGTATCACGGATTTATAAGGACTCTGCTTTGTAAATTGTAATAGGTATTCGGGGGACATACGAAAGTATTTAAGCAAGCAACAGCGTTAGGTTTGGGGTAGCAACATTTTGTGTTTTGGGCTTAAGCAAGGGTGGGATCAGGTGTGACCGTAAATCAAGTAGATTTTCTGGAACTTCGTTATGAAAGCTTTCAAATCGTTTGTTGAGAAGAATTATTAAATTTAATGTTGAAAAATTAAATACAAAGTTTGATTTGAGGGAGACGGTGGACGAAAAAAACAGTTAATTTATTTGATTGTTATAAATCTATTAATCTCTTATTGTACAAAATTTTCTTAGCAAACTCAAAAAAAGTGTATCGTTATAAACCTAACAAAGTTTATAACTAAGTTAGATTGGAGATAAGTTTAAGATACGATGTTGCTGACATCGTCTTAGGGACTTCACACACTGGCGACGCGAACACGCGCGTGGGCGCGGGGCAGCCATTGCAGCCAATCCCGAATCTGCTAGCCGCACGCGCTCACGCGCCTAGGCGCGTGTTCAGTGTGTTGGACCTGGCGTGTTTTCTATAATAATCGATGTACTTGCATACAATATTAAAATCTGCCGCTCCGCGCTACGCGTCGTAGCGCGGTGCAGTGTGTGAATAGCCTTATGTGTGACTACAAGCCCCTAAAAAAAAAAACTTTAAAAAGTTCTGATTGTTGTGATACTTTTAAACTAATTCGTATGAAAGTTTACTGATAATTTTTATTATGCTGGTAGCCTATTGGCACTTAATTTTTTCTTTACAGAGACAGGAGACCAATTTCATTCACAACCTGTATATAGTTATGTAATTGATTCTAAGTAGTACTATTTTCCCATTGTTAATATTATGTTTCTTGAAGAGCCTATGACCACAAGTGGCCTGTTATAGGATGTTGATGAGTGATATTTTAGAAGTTGTTTTACAGTTAGAATTACGTATTTTTACTATAGTATTACGGTAGTCTTCATGATTAGAGATAATGTTACAAAAAGTGTTACCTATTATATCCACAAGCTCTCTAAGGGTTTTTAACAACACTGAACGTCCAAATCTCTGAAGTAAAGCAAAAAGTAAAATCAAGTGTGATAGTGTAGGCTAACATTTTTCAAGTTCACGCCGTGAAGTGAGACAATTCCCTAGGACACTCGGGGCTAGCCACCGGGGTATAATCGTCGCATGGGATTCAATCTCTGGGGAATTAATGGGAATTTAAAAAAAATGACCAACGGGGAGTGCTGCAAGTAGCGATTGTTAATGTTTTATTATTTACTAGCTTTTGCCAGCGGCTCCGCCCGTGTATAGGTCTGTCATGGTGGTAAATAGTAGCCTATGTGGTATTCCGATATGTAAACTATATTATTGTGAAGTTTCATCAAAATCCATTCTGTAGTTTTTGCGTGAAAGAGCAACAAACCTACATACATGCTCACAAACTTTCGCGTTTACAATATTAGTAGGATTTAGTTTATACCACATCGTAGTTGACAGTTTTAAGGATGAAAGATATGGTATATCAAATAAAATATAGAATTTTATGTCATCATCATCATCATCATCAGCCTATCGCAGTCCACTGCTGGACATAGGCCTCTCCCATTGCACACCACTGTGATCGATTTTGGGCTTCTCGCTTCTCGAATTTTATGTGAAATTTATAAATTCTACAAGAAAACACCTACTAAAATCAAAATTTCTAATTTTCGCTTTGATATGAAACAAAGACGTCCTTGGGTAAATTAGAGATAAATATTTATGTAAATAAAGGTATGGTAAGTTTCCGATAGCTGTTTCGTATAATTTCGACTCACACAACAATCACTTACAGTCATCTTCCGAGCTTTTATTCTAAAATTTATTTGGCGTCGGCTACTAGTTCAACCGGTTTTACCTGAATATCAGTTTCTCCACGGAGCGACTGGCATCGGATCTTCGCAACCCTAAGGGAGAACCGAAATTCGAAGATTGAACTAGTTGTCAGTATATTTGAGGGCACTGACTTCCCAATAACGATTGCCATAGATGTTCATGACAACCGGGACGGCACGGGCGTGAATCACCGCCAAACAACAACCACTTACAGTATGATCTAGTAATTGCTGATTGCCTGACGTGAAAACTCTATTCCTAAGTTGTTGATATTGAAGACCCAACATTAAATTACTTCCGATTAATTCACCGTGTCTAAAAGTAAACCTAAATTGTCATGTAACATTATCTTAATAAGACTTGTACGAAATGAGTGACACGCAAAACAGTCGTTCACTAAAAATGGCGATGAAAAGATGGCGTTCAGATAATAGTGAGCAGCGGTCGATTTAATTGTATTAAAACGTTAGGCTGAGCACACGGCCAATCAGCTAATGTTGTACGGTGCATGCGAACACGACACGCAACTCTTGTTTTGGTGACTTAGAAAAATTATAAGGATATCTTCCTTTCCTTTTATTAAACTACACGTCAAACCCGCGGCTTTCGAAACTAATAAAACCGGCCAAGTGTAAGTTGAAAAGTGGGTTCCGTATCATTATCTATACATTTCAATGGATTTTATTGGCGTTATTAATATCGAGCTAATAAAGAAACACTTTAGTTTAATTCTGGTTGTAGTATTTTTTATTCTAATGGCATCATAATTATGTGATCTACGTAAGATCAACTGTCTATGTGTGTGTGAGGTGACAGACGGGCGGACAACGGATTCTCAGTAATAGGATACCGTTTTTACTTTTTATACACGGAACCTTAAAAGATTCCACTGTGGTTTACTATATTATAAAATTTAACATAACATAGCAAAAAAAATTATAATTCAGTCGAATGATCAAATTAAGCACACTCTTGGGAAATACCTCGAATTAAATTTTTACACCATGTACGAATATTGTTTGTTCAAGACTGAATTAATCATTGGCATGAAGATTATATGTGGGTTTTACATAAAAAATAATAACACATGTCACACAGATCGACAGGTATATATACTCCTTTGAAAGTAGGTTTTGGGTAACAAATGTTATTAAAATTTAAATAAATAAAATATTAGTAGTCGTTTGATAGGGTTATATTATATTTTGTTAAATTTTTGATAACAATCGATCACACACAGATTTGACAGTATTTTTAAACTGACACATAGTTTAAACAAAGTAGCTATAAAATAAAGAGATTATTTATGTTCCCATACTAAATCACTATCATATCAGTATCTAAAACATCAATCTGCCCACCCTCTGTTTGAATATAGTCTTAAGATACTGACTCATGGTTCGCCGAATGAGATTTTAGACAAATCCTATAGAACGGACCGTGGTATGAATAGAGAAGCGTGCGCGCTACACGTGGCTGTATGATTATGTTTACTTAACGATGTTCAAACAACATATTAATTTGGTTGCCTTTTGTCCAGAAAATGACTTCGGAAATTATTTCGTAAATTATTTGCAATCGATGTTGTGTGAGAAAACTAATAAAGTTACATTCAACGTGGTAATGCTACCAGTCATCGGGTACGCTACTAGTTAGCGAAGATGCGGAGGCATTATTTGGCACTTATTTTTAATAATTATAATATATTCACTGTCTATTGTTTTAATATTGAGACAAACTATAAAATACTAGCTGATGCCCGCGGCTCCGCTCGCGTTTTAGAGGTATGAAAAATAGATGTTGGCCGATTCTCAGACCTACCCGATATGGAGACAAAATTTCATCAAAATCGGTCAAGCCGTTTCGGAGGAGTATGGGAACGAACATTTTATATATTAGAGAGAATTTTATATATTAGATGATGAATAACCATGGTAAGTTTTAATGAATATAACAAACATAATTTGTGCGAACTATTGATTGGCTACTAGGGTAAATTTAGGAACGACTTGTTTTTTTATAACAGGCTTCTAAAATGACATTACTCTAATCAGACTCATACTAGTGAGATGCTTCTCCATCATAGGGATCTCCCCTGATCTCACACTCATCAATTTAATCAGAGAGCACGAATGTTGTCATTTTAGAATGGTCTTCTATGCTAATGTTGGTCCATGAATCGTACTGAAATCAGCGTGGCTCAACTTTACATTCTTACTAATTAAATTATTACAATAAAACTTTTAGAATACATATTTCAGAACATTTCTTTATCGCGAAGATGCTTTTTACAAATATAATTTTCAAAGGATATTATCAGAAAATGTACAAATAAATTTCCACCTAACTGTACAGCGAGCAAATTTGAAAGTCCGTGTGCGTTGTCGCTCATGTAAATCACGAATATTGTACGATGCAACTACGTCTTTGCATCTACCGTCTACTGCAGGCCACTTTTTATTTAGTGCCTGACCATAAAACAACATTATCATGCCAGCGGTAGTGATACTATACAATTTATATCTTATTATGCGTGTTGCTTGTGAATAATTCACAATCAACAATATAGCAGTAAAGCAAATAAAAAGGAAGTATTAATTTTCTTAAAAACATTTCTAACACAGTCTATTGATTTAGCAGTAAACCAAATAAAAACATTTTAAAAACAGTCTATTGCAATGAGAAGCACTTAATAATTGATTCAACACACTTAGAATCACGTCTATAAAATTCCAAATATGTCAAAAATATTCTTAAATTTAGTAAATCGAATTACCTATTATACCAAGAAACATTTTTCCACGAGAACATCAAACTATATACCCTTCGTTTGAAAAATTTTTGATTGAAAAGAATACCATTGATATCTAATATACTAAATGTATATTTTAAATATCTAGATAATTTGCAAATATGTATTTATTTTCGATTTTGGGTGATTTATGTTTAAATATGTATCTACTCGTATTTACCAAAATGTATATGAGAATTCTATCATTCGATTTAACTGTTATAGTATATAAACTGTGCTTAGTTTGAAACAGGGCCTTGTGATACACGTGGAAGAGTAGATATAGCTAGTATATATGATATATAAGTAAAATATCTGAATATATAGAGGCAACTTCATCTTTTACCATATAAAGATTGTGCCTGAACATTGTTCCAGCATCGAATAAAACACTGCACCCCGTATCAACCTGTACGCACACATACAATTCCGTAATTCTTAGTTAACAACGTTCGGCCTAAGTTAATTATGTTCATGGCATAAATCTTTCGTAATTGGCCTCTTGTTACACAACACTAAGAGCTTGGGACGTGTTGAAATTATATATGTGAGGTGGCGGAGTTTCATCATGTTTTCGTAAGTGTTATTTGTACGGTATTATTGCTTTTAATCGTTATCATCCCGCCTTAATGGCGATTAATGAAAAAAAAAAAGAAATGAATGAACCTAAAACAATGTAACCAAAAATTTTAAAAACTATGTTGGATGGTTTTTCTTGACTTTTCTTCTCCATAGGATCTACGAATTGGAACAGACAATTAGCTTCACGGCTGACTACTGACTAACTACTAGACGTTTCAAAAGTGCAGTTGTGTTGGTTTATTTGAAATTAAAAAGATTTGATTTACATTATGATTTGATAAAACGGTTTAAGGCAATGCCTTGAGACTGTGAAGGTGATAGATGATCAACATATTTTTTATCTAAATGACAAATATGTATATAAAAACATCAATTAAAATTTAATATTTTTATGCATTTACTACAAATCACATGGTTTCTAGAGTGCTGTCGTTTAAATAAATATAATATAACTTGTGTTCAATAAATTCTTCCTTCATTGCATAAAAAGTTACAATAGAACAATAAAATAAGGTTTTATACGTATACTTGTAGTTTTATAATGCATTCTTATAATGTCTCAGATGTAAAGGTATCTATTTTCTTTTAAATCATAAACGATATCAAATTTATAAACATTAGTAGTATTTAACAAAAGGATTAACCCTGCGCATCACGTCAACCCCTTGAATGTCTATCAAATCTAACATTTCACCCGTCACCCGTTCACACCGTTCGGATTCTAAAGTAAAATAAAATTGTAACACTAGATAACGATAATGATTGTGCTCAAACGCAATGCAATTTAGTTGACCAGAGGGCGTGGGGATTACGGCCTAATCGGGCGCCGTCGATGACAATCGCACGCGTGGCGGCCACGTGTCTCATCACGTGGGTGTCACGTGTGAGGTGCAGGACGATTTTGGTACAGCTGTTAGTATAGAGACTGACGTACAACGTTTGTAAGGTTGTAAGGCACTTACTTGTTTCGTCACCGAATCGATGAGTCGAACAAAAATGTCTTGTTCTTGTCTGATACCTGCAAAAGAATTGAAAATATTAGGATTAAATAGTTCTAAACATTAAACTGCTATGGAAACAAATGCCATAAACTAATACTTTAAGACAAGTGTGAGCAGTAAGTTTAATTGAAAAGATCTTATCGGGCAGCGACCGGTTACCGGTTCGTCACTGAATATTTTTAATGTTATATGAGTTTATTTCTCGATGTTTAACCTTTAAAGTGCCTTTTCATTCACTCTATTATTAAATTGAAACTTGATTTTAAGTACACGTATTAGGTTTGCTAAAAAAAATCATCAACAGTGTGCCATATAAATGAAAGCCGGTATAAAAGTTTATAAATAAACCTAATTAATACATAGCCATAATCAAGCTAACAGTACGTTCATATTACCTACAACATGTTGTGTTGCAAAGATGGTTCTAATTCTCGCTCCTATAAAACAGTAACATTTACACATCGTGGCAATAAAGATCGTAGCAAGCTTACTACGAACGTAACCCGGCTACGCTGGAACGTAGCAGACATTGCACAATTTGTTAACCTCCTAGAATTGCCTCTACGCTCGGTTCTCGCCCTCAGAGTTCCGTACCCAAATACTTGAATTAACGGTGAACATTATCGCTTTAGTTTTATTGCTTGTAATTATCTGTACGACCCTCGATCTAATGCTATTTGATTCCTCTTCATGCTCTAAGACAGGATAGGTTTTAGTAAGGTATAATTTTCGAAATATTATTTTAAAATTGCATTCTTGTTTTGCTAAAAGCACTGAAGAAATTTCAATATAAGACGTATCTGATATGTGTTTTATAGTTTTCTACAAATATCATTTTGTTGTCAAATGTCATGTTTAAAGTTCAAAAAATTGATGAGTAAAACTTCATTCGATTGGAATCTCTATTAAAACGTGAAGTGACTCGATAGTGTCTGATGCCACATACATATTTTAAGGCTACGCATTTCAAAGTGTTCTCCATAACATAAAATCTGACCTAATGAGTTCGTACCAAAAAAAGTTCAAGAATAGTTTTAAATTATTTTTGTCACAAAAAGATAAATTTTTGGTTCCAATCTAATACACGGCACAAATATCGAGCTTCATGAAGTAAGTACCTCAAAGCAGTCATAATTTATAGTCCAAGTGCTCACTATTCTATGCCAATTTTCCATTATCCTCGGTATAACGGTAAGATGGCAAATATTTACAATGCTTCCATCGTATATACAGTCTGTTGTCGCCAATGTCTCTTGAATACGAGATTAAGTTCAACATTTGATTTATATCTTGTTCCAACGGAACAAAGGACATAATTGCTTAAAGGAACATCACAAACGTGATTTTACGCTTTCTGTTTTCGTTTATTGGCTTTTGACCACAGTTTACGTGTGTATGTTATGTTTATCTAAGGTTGTGTGCTAAAGTTGGACGAAAAACGTTTACGTTTAAGAGCCTCATTGAGTATCCAACGCCTTGATTAGCACTTTCCTTACAAACTAGACATCAATAAATGCTTTACTTTAGACCCAAGACTGGAGTAGTATTTGAGTGTCACTAGTTGTGATGATAAAGCAATGAAAAATAGAATAAGTGACTGAATTTTTACCTAATTCGGTATAAGATACATTTAATTAGAGTTTTTAATTTAACACCTGTCACGGTGAATACTGTGTCTGATTAAAAGCGAATGAGTAGAATCCTAAACTGGGGGTCATCATACTCACTGCTAATGCAGGCAGTATGGCAACCCATACTATGGCGCCCCGCGAAAATCCGGGATCAAAGTAGGAAGGAAACACATGAGCTGGCATGGTTGGAGATAACCAAAATATACACAATTTTAATTAACTAAGAGGTGCCAAAATATAGATACAGTCCTAATTTAATACACCTTTTCTGTAGTTAAACTTCATATATATATATGCTTTTACATTTAAGCAACCAATATATTAAAAATGTCTGTATGTGGTTTTTGCAATCACATGGAGAAAAAAAATATCGATATTCGAAAAAATAACTTATTTAGAATATTTCTAAAAGAATCTGTTGTAATATTGTTATTAATTCTTATCACGTTATACAATATGTGTTTTTTTGTAATTTTTTTGATGATTATTAATTTATGTGTCTCTTGCTTAAAACGTTTCTATACAACAGCATTAAATTAGACATTGAAAACCTCGTCAAAAACTATTATAAATAAATACATTGTCTTAGAAGATCTTGAATGGCTATTGATGACAAAAGCGAGCATAGCAGTATGACAATACGGATAGGTCGGGGCAATATTTGCTAAACTCCCGACTATGCTTTGCACACATCCTGTATTGTACAGACACTCTATGGGACTGTATCTTCTGTTATATATTGAGAACCTACTCCTCTATAGAATGGTATGAATACTTTTATGAGATTGTTAGAATTTGTGACAGAATGTGGTACCAAATTGCGTAGCTTATAAAAGAAGTCTAAAGAGAAATATACAAATTCTATAATTTAGATTAGTAAATTAAACTCTTAGATAATTTGGCAACAAACATAAAAACGACCAATAGTAATATTTTCACTATAAGACAACATAATTTGTACCACCACTATCTTAGCTGACAATTAATTTGCATTACTTCATCATTTGTTAATTACACATTATAAATAAATAACTGATCATCGAACAACTCATGACGTCCCACTGTTGGGCTTGGGTATCCTCAAAAAAACACAATACAAATAAAAACCATCTGGTGTTGTAAAATTGCTACATCTGAAATTGACTAAATTAACACTCACCATTTGCATAAAGTAATTGAAGCCTGTACTGAATGCCATTATTCGTCTTTTGTCCTTCAACTTCCTGTAACAAAAATACATATTTGAGATATATTTAAATAAACTGGTACGAAGATACTGTTATGCTAGAGTACAGATAAACAGCTACGGTTATATGGTATTATTTGCGTAGTTGAGTTGAGTCAATCTACTGCAAATTTTAAATGCCATTGGAAGTACCAATCACTTTATTGAATTAAGAATGGTTAGTAATCTTTGAATGATTTAGTAAATTCACTCTAAGTATTGCATTGTTAAATAGTCTTAATCAAGTTATTCTGCAACAAAACAGGTCTATCCATATTAGAGCAAGAGCCCAGAGCCGCCAGACCTACGTCATTAGTGCAAAGCTGAAATTTTCAGGATTATTAGTACAATGTCTTGTTAAGATGTATGTGTACCCATTAGCTTGAAAGCGGGGCCGTTTCTGAGATAGCGCGAAGTACAGATAGATAAAAATATTACTTACCTACGTTAAAGGTGCAAAGCTAGTATTTACATATTTTTTCAAGAATATTATTTAAAATTAAAATTCATTACTGCCAGACACTTTCCGCGGGCCATTACTTCTGCCAGACGTCTTGAAAGTTGTGAAAAAATTAGGTAAACTAAGTTATAGTAGCAAACCTAAATTTTATACATATTATCTAAGGTACTATTTTAAGACCCTTTGTATGACCAATCCAAAAAGCGTGTAAAAACCATTTAATATTTTACAATTATATTCTTGAAATAATACCAAAGATGATATACCTCAGCTTCCTAATTACTACAAATATATGTCTGGGGGGATGATAGGCCCTTCGGCCGCATACAAAGGGTCTTAAAATAGTACCTTAGATAATTGTATAAAATTTAGGTTTGCTACTATAACGTAGTTTACCTAATTTTTTCACAACTTTCAAGACGTCTGGCAGAAGTAATGGCCCACGGAAAGTGTCTGGCAGTAATGAATTTTAATTTTAAATAATATTCTTGAAAAAATATGTAAATACTAGCTTTGTACCTTTAACGTAGGTAAGTAAGATTTTTATTCATCTGTACTTCGCGCTGTCTCAGAAACGGCCCCGCTTTCAAGCTAATGGGTACACATACATCTTAACAAGACATTGTACTAATAATCCTGAAAATTTCAGCTTTGCACTAATGACGTAGGTCTGGCGGCTCTGGGCTCTTGGTCCATATTGAAACTATGATGCCTCAGAAAGGTACACATATATATGACTGGGTTTATAATGTATAATTTTTCTGCTGGTATTACAATATGTTAGTATACATATCAGTATAGTGGTGTACTATAGGTATTTGATAATTAGATGACATATTTTATTGCCAGTTAAGGAAAAAACAACAATAATCTTTATCAAGACAAATCTAATGCACGAAATCGCTGACATGTTTGTCGGAATTTCTTTAATTATTAAATTAAGGTGGCCGACTGTACCTTAAACTTCACAACTTACTAAAGTAACAACAAAAAACGGAAGGCCAAAATAAGTAGGTACTTACTGCCACAATACATTTAAAGTGCGGACCGCACGTCGAGTAAAAATGCGAGCAATGGATGTTTACCATGTGAATAATTAACCAGGTGAAACAAACAAGACGTGTGAACGAGCCAGCGCCCTCTGGCGACAGTTGTTTTAACCCATATTTTGAGAAATATTCTGCATTCCACTTTGTGCATACAATGTGTACTAAGTAATATGAATTTACTCATGAACTTACTAAGAGAAACTTGGCAATACTTAAAGTCGTGGCTTAATTTAAATGGCCAACGATAATAATTTTTTTTAGTTATTTATTATTTGAACCAGACGCTTCTATATTTAACTAATGAAATGCCTATTACATTACAAAATATATCAACTTTGAAACTTCAAAGGAGAATTAGTCAAAAAGACAACAGGTATCTCCTAAAATATTTCATACGGAAAATATAAATTTGATATAAAAATCTTTCTAGCAACATATAATTCGTCGAAAGTGCTAACACAGAATATAATGAATATAAAATTATTATGGGAAGGTACATAAATGATATAGGTTCCAAAGACTAAATCCTTGAATCAAAAATTTTAACACATGCCACCGGTACGCATGCGTATTATGTAAATAAGCAGTGTGCACACAAAAGGCATGATGTCGGTCCCATCCTGATTGATGAGCTGCTTGAATCGCGATACCAATCTTGTCCTGAGGATTCCTTGATAAACTAACAATATGGACGTATTGGAAGAGATTTAACTAAACTAAAAGTTATTTAGAGATGATGTTTGAGGAATACAAAGGTTTCATTTTATCTCGAGGATGTGTGTAATATGTTTATATTTTTTTAAATTATAACTCGATAATTCCGAGTTTAAAATTGAATCTAAAAATATGACCGTGGTAATAAAAATGAAAAAGAAAAATGAAATAATATATATTATATATTCAGTATAAATTATAAAATAAATAAAAAAAGTAGTACGATAAGATGCAACAGAGTCGCTGTATTTTCGTGCTTCCCTCCTACTATGATACCAGGATAAAAGTTGGAAAGAAATACAAAAAAAACTTTTTAACATGCCTATGTCCTATTCACTGTTGGTGTAATGATATCGCTGTACGAAATATGTGTTCAATGTCTTTTTTTATATTATTTATTTTTAAAATAAAATATAAATTATAATCTAAAACTTATAAAAGAACCAGCACGCTATCAGTCATAAAACCTATTAAATATCAAATTATCAAATACACTCGGTTCCAAAAATAACGGGTCAGTCACATAAACCCGAATATCTCCCGAACTACGTATGCCATCCTAATGAAACGAAGACTGTTCAATTGAGAATTTAATTATACAGATAAAAAATAAGATAAAACTTAGTTACACCCACAATATTAATCTTAAATTAAAAAAAAACTAAAGTAGTCATATTTTTCTTAAGATTACATTTTTTTTATGATTGTTTTTTTGCTGTTTTTCATCACTGGAGGCTTCATCACGTGGAGGCAATACAAAGTATTAAATGAAGAAAGTGATGAAAAACAGCAAAAAAACAATCATAAAAAAAATGTAATCTTAAGAAAAATATGACTACTTTAGTTTTTTTTTAATTTAAGATTAATATTGTGGGTGTAACTAAGTTTTATTTTATTTTTTATCTGTATAATTAAATTCTCAATTGAACAGTCTTCGTTTCATTAGGATGGCATACGTAGTTCGGGAGATATTCGGGTTTATGTGACTGACCCGTTATTGGTTTATGTGACTGACCCGTTATTTTTGGAACCGGCTATATATTAGAATTATAAGACAAAAGCCATGATAATCCAATTCAAATACTGACCTGATCTTTTTCGATGAAACCAATAAAAGCAGTGCGTTCTATCTCGACGGGTTGGCCGGAGCGGTCGTACAGTGCCACGACAAAATGGAAGAAATTGCTCTTGCGTAGGTTGCTGGGCGGTTGCTTCTCGAAATGAGCGCGGCCAACGCCTACGCTGCTGTTGAAAACAATGTTCATATTAATTTTATACAATTGTATTGAACTTCTGAAATAAGTATGCAAAGTTGGGGCGTAGTGGAAAATAAAATTAATGACAATGTTTATGTAGAACAGTCTTATTGTGTTTGGAATCTACATAAATAATACTTAGGTAACCTATAAATAAAGTGCTTATTAGGCGATTAACACACGGCACCGCGCACCGCCGCGGTAAGGTCGGCGAGAGTCGGTGAGAACACCGCTCGACCGCGCGGTCGGTCGGTGTACGTGTGTTAAGTATCAACGGATTCAGTAGATCCCAATATAACATGAGATCCGCTTCACCGCCTACCGCGGCGGTGCGCGGTGCCGTGTGTTAATCGCCTTACGACTAAATAAGTATTACTCCTTTATATCGACAAACGTTAATGAGTAATAACTTCAGACATAATAGATTCCATCTATGCATCAGGCGTTAAAATTTAGATGAATAATAAAGCCAATTTGTTTTAATTTATGAATTCTATCTTTAAACGTATAAATTCATAACATTTGTGATAAAAATACAGTTTAAATTACTAAAAAACTTGCTTACGAAAGTCAGTTACAAATAAACATACAGGTAAAACTAATAAAAGCGTGTTGAAAATGTTTAAAACATTCCTCAAGACAAGTACGTATACAAAAACATTATTATGCGTTGATATTAACCACTAAGTTAAGGTTAAGGCTTAAAGCCATGATAAGAATGTCGTGCAAATGCAGTCGTCAAAAATTTAGTCGTTTAAGTCATAAAAACATCATCCTAAACGTGCGCAAAAAATCATTCATTTTCGTTCTCAAACCATTCATTTTTTTTTTTTCTGTTAAAAAGACAACTCCCGCATTAGGAATATAAATTCCTGTGTCGCGGGGGACTTTACAAACATTGTAATATTTATTTCACTGGCAATCTATTTTTAAAACTACAATTTGTCAATATATTATACACTACCAAAACAAATTGGAGCCTTTGTTATTAACCACAGACCTAACAAAAAGGAACAGACAATAGAACAGATTATAATCCTTTTAGCTAGATAATTTATGGTCGTCAATGTGTTTCAAAATGGTGTATTTTGTTAAATGGTATTGTTATTTGTTTGTTTCTTTGATTATAATTTAAAAAATTATCTCACGTTTTAATTTTCTTGCGTTTTGTCTTAATCAAAATTAAATATGACTGAAACAAGGATTCTCACAAGTTACGCACGATTCTTACTTGGAACCAAATTTAAAATATTGATACCATAATGAAGTGATGACTTACAAATGAAGCCACACACGGATATCGACATGACAAAATATTGGGTGTAAAATAAATTGACTTAATTTATTATCTAATTTAACCCATATTCCTTAAGCCATAAGGTTTAAATTACAAAGAATATATAAATGTATGTTTTGGCTGCTAATAAATACTTCCTCACAGCAACTTAGCAAATCCATATGTAATTTGTCAAATCTTGTCAAATTATAAAGTGAATGTGAATTTTGTTTCTTGACATAGTTGGTACAATACATGGTACAATACATCTATTGTATTATGATAATCCTACTTATATTATAAACGCGAAAGTTTGTGAGTATGTATGTATATTTGTTGCTCTTTCAGGCAAAAAATAATGAAGGGATTTTGATGAAACCTCACAATAATATAGCTTACATATCTGAACAACACATAGGCTACTATTTACCGCCATGACGGACCTACACGCGGGCGGAGCCGCGGGCAAAAGCTATTATTTATTTGAATGCAAAGTGGCTCAACGCTGAACTTGTCGTTTCCTTCTGTACTGAGCTTTATAGATTCTTAGTTTTAGTAGTTTAAATTAACTTAACTAAAATAATAGTAGTAGTAGGTAATATTAGTATAACTTAATTATTGATACAAATTTGACTTTATTTATTAATTAAACTTAATTTACAGTGAGACGGGAAAAGGGTAAGGTTATTTTTACCCAGTACAGCACAGTAGTTAAATCTACAATAACCTGGGCAAAGCCTTCATTGAGAAAAAAAAACGAAAAA
Organism: Phragmatobia fuliginosa; assembly: GCA_932526445.1. Taxonomy (NCBI): domain Eukaryota; kingdom Metazoa; phylum Arthropoda; class Insecta; order Lepidoptera; family Erebidae; genus Phragmatobia; species Phragmatobia fuliginosa. The sequence goes on along the minus strand of OW052070.1, from coordinate 13,904,003 downwards.
GTAATATGACATGCTATTAAGTTATCTTGGACATATCGATACAGTTACTTCACTAGAGCACATTACCAGGACCGTATTACGCTATGGTCGCCCATTCATCTCTCCCCGCTGCAGAATTTGCGTAAACAAATTGGTTTCGCGATTGCCATTTTATACTCTCGCACGCGACACTCCATTGTTTTATTTATCGTTACCAGTTTCGGCGCCGCGTTCGCGATTAGGTTGTAGTGCTTTTTCCGCTTACAGATCGCTCGTGTTTTGTCAATATTTAAACATTATTTTTATTTTTTTAAAGGGTTGTTTAAATCGATGTCTTTAAATGTTTGAATTTATGTTGAACCTATGTGTATTGCTGATGTAAATTGAAAATGGGTACATAGATATTGTATCAAATCTTCGTATAATATTCTATTTGTTTTCCTTTACTTTATAAAGTATATGTGTGTTTATATCAGTTGTCTTGTACTCATAGAGCAAGTTCTGTTCTGTTTCTGTCTGTTCTGTTCTGTTTTTTTTTTATTGTTGCAATGGAATAGGCGTTTGTCTTCCATCTCACCTGATGGAAAGTGTAGATGAAGACGAAGATGGTACACGCCCATCCAAAAGAAACCTGTTCTCTCTACTCTTAAAGGCTCCAGAGTTCAACTCATCAGGAAAAATAGACCCAGGCAGGTCGTTCCAAACTTTGGCGACTCTCACCAAAAACGAGCTGTCAAACCGTTTAGTTCGTCTTTTGGGTATGCCAACAACGTATGGATGAAACTTTTGCCCGCGCCTAGTAGTCCGATAAAGGAATGGAGATGGCTCGATCAGTTCGAAAAGAGCTTTCGAGCACTCTCCAAAGTGTATCCTATAAAAAACCGATAAGCTGGCAACTAGTTTGGGACTAGATGTTCGAAATGTTTATATATTTAATGTTACTTATTTATGCGAGATTTTTGCAATAAAACATTTATAGTCATGTTGGCTGCTGAGTTTACGACACTAAATATATGTTAAGAATTAGAGTTGCCGACTTCTAAATTTCAGAAATCAGAGACTTTATATAAGTGGAAGCGTATCCGAATGCTGTGCTTGGGGTCTCGGGCTCGATTCCCAGGTCAGACCAAAATGTTTGTGTGATCCGCAAATATTTGTTTCGGAGTTTGGGTTTTTTCTATGAACAAAATGTATGTATTTACAAAAAAAAGTATGAATATGTATTTATATTAGTTGTTTATTACCCATAATACATGCTCTGTTTAGTTTGTGACTAGGTGACGTTGTGTTTAAGATGTCCGAAAAATATTAATGTTCAATATTTATCGATCAAGTAATAAGTAGAGATTAAACAACAGATGCATAGAGCTTCCTTTTCTGTCAACGTCTTTAAAAAGAAATAAAAAATTAATATAAGTTTAAGATGTTTAGTTTAATAAGAGTAGAAAACTATATCAATTTTCAAAATTTCGGTTAAAAAAAAATACAATCCACCATTTAGTATTATTTAGTAATGAAGACATAATACTGAATAACAAAATAAAAAACCAAAATACTGAATAGTCTTATTTAAACCTTGAATTATAATTTTAACTATTTCATTATAAATATTAAATAATTGACTACTGATATTTGTACAAAATGTAATATGAATGTACGTGTAAATATGAATTTAATTTAATTAAATAAATTCCATTACCTAAAACAATTACAAATCGCGTGTAGACATCGTTCTACAGATCATTACTCAGTAATGTAGGTAAAAAGAGTAATTTATTAAAAAAAAGCGTGTGCTGGGCGCGGCCTAATGATTTAGTGGGCCTTACAAATGGGACTGTCATCGCCGACGGCCGACTATCTGTCAACATTTGTCATCTGTGGCTCCTTGATCGTTCTCAATTACTTTAATTAACGGCGTATTGAATTAATTGGATTATAGGATTAGGCAAATTCTTAGCCATTTTTTAAGTTATTTAAAATTTGAAAATATATTTTTTTCGTGTAATATAATAATAGAATGATGTTTCGTTCTACAAATGAATACTTTTTTGAGATATTGAATTCGGCTATATTAAAACTGGCTTTCACCCGCGGCTACACACACTCGTATGTCGGTTACTGGTGTTTGATTGATAAATTTGTGGCCTATATCCTATCTCAGACTCTAAACTATCTGTGCACCCTATTTAATTTAAGTCGGTTTAGTAATTTTGGCGTGAAAGTGCGACGAACAGACAGACAGAGTTACCTTCGCATTTATAAATTTAGTGAAGATAATGAATTTTATCTATGAAATATATGACAGTGACTTAGCACAAAAATGTAATGAATACATAATTTTGTTGTTTTACTATTGTGTTTATAATTGTCTAAGTACATTATCGACTGCCTCGTTGGTCTAGTGGTCAGCGTATGCGACTGCTAATCAAGAGGTCTCGGGTTCGATTCCCGAGGCGGACCAAATCTTTGTGTGATCCACAAATATTTGTTTCGGAGTTTGGGTGTTTTTCTATGTATAATATGTATGTATTTACAAAAAAAAAAGTATGTTTATGTATTTATATCAGTTGTTTAGTACCCATAACACAAGCTCTGCTTACTTTATGTATTTATATCAGTTGTTTAGTACCCTTAATACAAGCTCTGCTTAGTTTGGGACTAGATGATGTTGTCTGTAAAATGTCCGAAATATTTATTTATTTATTTTTATTATTAAAAAAAATCATTTACAGCAAACGCATGTAATTATAAAATAAAATGTATGCCAAAAATAAACTCCTAAACAATTTTATAAAATAAACAAAACTAAATATAATTAAACCAACCATTCTGTAAGTTTTGTACCATATAAACAAATAAAAAGATCGACAATCGTAGTAAACATTTTAGCAGAAAACTCAGTTAAAGCCCGACAGATGTCGGGAGGGTTGATGTTATACAAACACAATACCCACTAATTTGAGTACATCAAATATTCGTATTATACATCCACAGTACACCAAATGTACTATTGTTGCTTATGTATATTATTATATATAAAAGATGTGTTAATGTTTGTTTGTAATTATGATGATTTAAGACGAAGTTGGCTTCGTTTGAGCTTTTTTTAAACCCTCATGGCCATTCATGTTGTGCATGCTGTAAATTGCCAAAAAAGTATTTAATTTAATCTATAATAAATATTTAGCATTAAATTATATGATCAAAATATGATTAGGTACTAACTACTTACCAAGTCATTTTCATTTTTTTCTTATTTTTTTCTTTTACTCGTTATTTAATAACACATTGTCACTAAACTTATTGTGCTAGTCGATTAATTTCTATTTATTAAAAAATTAAAGGTTTTCTCACATAAACTGACTGAAACTTAGACAGAAGTAATATAAAGACACAAAAAACTTTGAGTTTAGGGACAATGAAGTACTTTTAACTTCATTACACTGATTACATAATTCGGTTCTAATTTATTGAACGATCAAAATTTTGAAACAGAAACCTTAAAGAAAAGTTCAGATTGTTTTAATGAAACATACGACAGCTGACAATACAATTTTACGTATTTTTTATTTTAATAAAAAAGATTTTATAAACAAAACACAACTACAAAGAAAAATTGAAACAATTTTATTCAGTACTTAACCTGACACCATACACTAAATTGTTGCAAAGCACCGGCCGATATCCACAATGAGTCCATTATGACGCGGTATCCAATCAAGGGTGTGCAAATTTCGCACAGCCCATAATGAACCATGCAGTAACCGTGCGGTAACAAGTGTGTTTTCATAAAAGCAAAGGGCGGTATAAATCATTTTCTTGGTGCGATGCGGTGGGGTTGGGTACAGGCACAGTTGCCTGCGATTGTACATTGTTCGAATATTATAATTATCATAGATTTGAAGACAGATCATTAAATGAAATTTATAACATTTTATTTAATTTAAATTCGTATAATTCTCCTTGATTGTATAAAGTTTTAAATTTAGAAGTTTACTGATACTTTTTTCTTTAACTTACTTAATAGCTTTTCTCCGTGGCTCCGCCCGCGAGTATATCAAATATGGCTGTAATCATGTTTCTGGATAGTATATATCCTATGACACTTACAAATAATGTGGCTAACTATTGGTGAAAAATTTTCAAAATTGGTTTCGTTGGTCCCAAAATAACCCTTTTCAACCCCACAAATTTTATCTCTTTATAGTCTTAGTTTAAATCACAGAAAAATAATAACTCGTTAAATTTTCATTTCAAGATTCCTTAAGAAGAAGAAGCATTAAATTAATTAGTTTATCCAGAAGAAACTCGGAAAGATAAACTTTCTTAAAACAGGTTTTATTAAGTTAAATATTATGTAACTGGGGCTATACAAAACTATAGCGGACTATAATATTTTGTACACTGCCAATGTTTAGTTTTTTTAACGGTATTTGAAGTCATAGTTACTAATATGACATTCAACGGTTGAAATACAGCGACCAGGCGTTCTCTAGTAAATACAAAATTCATTTTCGCCACCAAAAGTACCACAGTTGCGCTTTTCAAATAAAAACATATTGATTGACAAGCAACCCTCAGATAGCTACGTGAGGAACCGAACTTAATCCCGTACAGTTATTTAATGTCAAATAGGGTCCATTCGTTTTGCTTTGGTCGGTTTTGAGAGCGCAAATACAATTGAGATCGCTTAATAACTTTAGCTGATGCTCTTTTTGGTTACTAAATGGTTTAAGTGAACATAAAATTAGGGTACTTTGTTTAGAGTGAGGGATTCAGTTGTTTTTAGTTGCATGTTGATATATTATCTGTTAGGTTTTTATTTTGTTAGACTGTGGAGTGTCTGAATGGAATCATTATTTAATACAGAAACTAAAAAATAATAACTAAAACTGATTTTCATAGTTTACTACAATTGTAACCTTTTAAATAATTTGATCACGAATGTCTCACCATACAACCACTAGCCGACCTTTAACCTTAAAAGATAGACATATGCTATATAGCTGTCACGGATTTTGTCTTAGTATTTTCAAGAGTAACAATTATCTCACACATTATTTTCACGAATCTTCAACCATCAATGCAGCGCATGAAATGGAAGCTCTCAAAAGAAAAAAGAAAGTTTTTGAAAGAAAAATCATTGATGCTCCGCTCCTGCTGGTCATAGCATGATGATATTTAGCCTATAGCCTTTCTCAATAACTGACTTATTTATTACTGAAAGAAGTTTTCAAATTATACAAGTAGTTCCTAAGATTAGCGCATTGAAACAGACAAACTTTTCAGCTTTATTAAATTAGTACAGATATAATATAAACGTCATTTAAAGCCGTTGTGGTTAGCTATTGAATATAGATACTCAATAAATATATACATAACGGGTATTTTTCAAATGGAACGTATAGTTCTAAACTAGGGAAAGTTAGAGTTCGAAAGCGACCTAAGATTGAACTTACACACAATGCCATTATTAGAACTAGTAGTGATCGTTTTTTTTTTCATAGTGGCTAGGTATAGAGCACGGACTCTAGGGCCCACATAAGTATCAAAACAGAAATGAAACGAATATAGATGCATTCCAATATAATAAAAATAAAGTTTTGATCGTGAATAATTACAAAAGTTTGCACCGAACACATTTAACGCTACTTATTATATTATACTAGTTTTTACCTACGGCTCCGCTCGCGATTAGGTTATCGCGGTAAGTAGAAGCCTATGTGTCATTCTGATATGTAAGCTTTATTAATGTAAAGTGTCGTCAAAATCCATTCAGAAAATTTTGCGTGAAATAAAAACTTTTGCGTTTTTAATACCAAATACTAATATAATAGCTGTGCCCACGGCTCCGCTCGCATCCTAGGGGTATGAAAAATAGATAGTAGCCGATTCTCAGACTTACTGAATATGCATAAAAAATTTCATAAGAATCGGTCAAGAAGTTTCGGAGGAGTATGGGAACGAACATAGTGACAAGAGAATTTTATATATAAGATTAATAGGACTAGCTTTCACCCGCGGCTCCACCTGCATTTCCGTCGTTAACCACCGTAAAAGTAGCCTATGTCCTTTCTCGGGCCTTAGACTGGCTAGGTACAAAGTTTCATTTAAAACGAGGAAGTGGTTTTCGAGTTTATCACGAACAAACAGACAGACGCGACGGAGGACTTTACTTTAGAAGATAAATTTCAGATAAATTTCCAAATTTAAATAAGATCAACATAGACAAAAAATATTCTCCAAAATAATTGTATACATATAAATATATTGTATACATATTATACATATATATATGTACCAGCTTTCGCCCGCGGCTCCGCCCGCGTTTATGTTGGTTATCGCGGTAAAATATAGCGGTAGCTTATATGTCCTTTCCCAAGTTCAGTTCTATCTTCATACCAAATTTCATCAAAATCGGGTCAGTGGTTTAGGTGCGAAAGCGTAACAGACAGACAGACCGAGTTACTTTCGCATTTATACTATTAGTAGGGATGGTAAGCGAATGTACTCGATACATAATATCGTTTATTTTAATGTGACAACACACATAACTTACGTGAGTCTACAAAGTAATAAATACAGTTTCTCAGTCCTCAAAAGCTATTTTTCATTACTTACTTGGTATTATCAACTAGTGATGTGGGTGTCATCCAAGCTCTGGTGAGAGGTTCCTCCTTCAAAGAGGTGACGGGTCCGCGGGGTTGAGCGTGAAGGCCACCCGCCGCCTCCTGGTGGTGCAGGCCAAACATCAGCCCACCTAAATATCAAGGAATAGTTAAAAAGGATAGAACTCCAAATTATTTTCTTGTACGTTCTTTTTCCAATTATTATCATACATAAAGTTATCATAGCTCTATAGTTTATAAGATTGTGTATGAACATCTCTACTCAGATATACATATTAATTATTGTAAGATTCCAAATTTAATATTTACTATTATTATGTTTGTTTGTACCGAATAGGAATCGAATAAATGACATATAAGAGAAAAACTAATAAATAATTAGGGTACCTAAGCATCTTGTAAAGTATTAATTACTTATTTATTTCTAAGGTCTAAAACTTTTTGATAAACATTTGTATGAATAATAAGCAGCGAAGATTTTTACAGTGTTTGTTAAAAATTTATGAATTGGCTTATCAAGGCTATATTTATAAATGGTTCGCTACAGCTAAGTAAATCTAATACATAATATTATATAAATCAATAGTCACTCATAAGCTGAGAATACTTTATAGTTCGAAAGAAATATAAAATCCTTAGTTTGATTTTAAAATATATATTGTCAACTTTAAAGCAAATATTTTTAAAGTACTCCCAGAAAATGTTATATATCCGCAACCAGTAGTTAATGTACGTATACTCTTTGACAGATAGTTTTGGTTACAACTTTAAGTTGTTTTTTAATTTTGAATTGCCATTTTCGTTACATAAAAAAATAGACTGAAATAAATAAATAAATATTTCGGATATCTTACACACAACATCATCTAGTACAAAACTAAGTAGAGCTTCAAGTTTGTGTACTAAACAACTGATATAAATACATAAACATACTTTTTTTTGTAATTACAAACATATTACACATAGAAAACACCCAGACTTCGAAATAAATATTTGTGCATCACACAAATATTTGGTCCGACCCGGGAATCGCACCCGAGACCTCTTATTTAGCAGCAGCATACGCTAACCACTAGACAAATAAGGCAGACAAATGTGTGTAATTTTTAATAAGCATGTTTTTTTTTGTAGTTGAAATGGAATAAGCGTTTGTCTTCCATCTCACCTGATGGAAAGTGTAGTATTTAATAGATTATAAATTATTTCACCCCTAAGCCATAATTACTTTCTTTTCATTTTACTGTTGTGGACTTTCTCTGTAAATACTAGTTTGTCATGTAATATCCTTTAATGTAATAGATAAAAAAATATTAGTTTGTTCTTAATTTATTATTTTTACAAAATATAAAATTGTTGTTTGTTTGTTTAAATTGTTTTAAAACAGCTCTTATAACATTTTCGAAATTATCTCTTAGTTGAATATTTGTATAAATATACTATAAATTATAAAATTTTAGGATAACAATAAATTACGAGATTAATACGTATACTTACATAATCGTAGTTTAAAAAATAAATAAAAATGCCTTGAGTTGTCGTTTTAAACAGCTTTTACAAACTATTTATATTTATTTAGGTATATGGCAACTACGCAAATACTTCCATACATATTAATATCATATTGTAATAACATAAAATACATTTAACGTACTTTACCATTGAAGAAACACTTTTAAATGTGCGGCTAAAATAAACTTATGAAATCATAAATATTAAATAGAAAATCATTTGTGCGTAACCAAAATGAACGTCAATTAATCTAGATATAATGAAATAACTTCTCTCATAAGACGCTACTGAATTTGTCGGCATTAATTATTGCCGAAGCACCCTTCATTTGTGAGGCTACAACAGGCGCTCTTGTTTACCTACTTGATTATATCAACACTTCTACAACATACACTCTCAGTTACAGTTTTTCTATTTTCTTTACATTTGTTTCTTTTACTTTCATGTATCATGGAGTATTCGTGTAGTGATAATGCTTCTTGTGATTAGAGCAAAATACGTTTGAGGTACAAATATCAGTAAAGCAAGTTTTGACTTTTTTTGGTATATTCTTTCTTGCTCATAACATTTTGCTCATACAGAACATTCTCCTCGCATTCAAAACACATACCAAGATAAAGTCTTAGAACTTTTTTCGTGATTGTTGAACATACCTGAAGACCTCGGCGCTCCCGATGGATACAGCTTTCGTCCCCATCCCACGGGGTCGAGCTCGAGCGGCGGCCACGGCGAACCCGTGTACCCGCCCGCCGCGTTCAACTCGTCCGACCGAATCTCGAATCACAACACGCACCCGTATTACGCGCCCGAGAGCGCACGAACACCCCCGGAAAATCACGAAGTTTCGCGAAAATTGCGTTCTGAATTCAAAATATTTTTTGAATTCGCACAGTTCCTATTAAAAATAATAATAATTTAAATTTCAAACTGCTGTTCGAATGTAGTTTTTTAATAAGATTTTTTAAAAGTACATAGTTTCGTATCTTGTAACACAAATAATAATAATAATTCACAAATAAAAACTAAACACAAAACCTGACTTTTAATTGAAGTCAAACAAACAAAACTTAAGTTGGCGGAAACTAAGTAAGTAGTAGAGCTTTACTAACAGTGTTGTATAACTACCCGATAGGCGGCTCTGTGTTATCGTATGTACGTACTGGGATCGTGTCCCGGTTGTGCGGGTGATCCCGCTGTGGATTTGCGGAACACTAACAAGCGTCGCGGGAGCGAGCCGCCGAGTGCCCATGCTTCGCAGCGCCCCCGTCCGTCCCCGCGGACTGTGGGAGGCGCCCTGGGGACACGCCCTCGGCTCAAGAGCAGGACGGCTACACCAGCACAGGTGGCGCCACTTTTACATACGTCCATTTTATTTATTTGTAAGACGAACTTTGTAGTTATTAACGAAATTTAAATCTAAAATTGAATTCGAATTTTAGTGTTTGAAAATGGAGCAAAGACGTGCTTATTTATGGACGCGTATTATGATAATGGAGGGATGGTACGGGGTTTCCCTTAGAGACCGCAGTACGCCCGCGCGAGTAAGAGATAGCGGGATGATGAGACGCACAACATCTCGCTGGACCAGCCGAGCTCAGCTCGGGGACGGCCCACGGCACAAGTATTACTTATTAAACCCAAGTTAGATTGACGATGATGAAATTTCAGTGGGAATTGACTTTAACTGGTAGCGAGATGAGGTTTTGTCGCCTCATTAATTATAGGCAAAATGTGTTGTATGAATTTAACGTGAATAAATCACTACAAGCCAACATATTCAAGCATAAGAAATAAATTTGAGTCGTTTGACATTAGCAAATGGTGAAAAATATAGCCCATTATTCTTTATATCCATGTAGGTAAATGTATTAGTTTGATTGCTACTGAATTAGCTTATTACTATGAAGTTATGATGTCTGAGGAATCTTAAAAGAATGAATAAATATTATTACTTAGATTAATAATACTTTTCTCTGCTCCAAAGAGTTATTGTAACATTTTTATGCATTGATTTTTATTACAATGACTATAAACATCGAAGAATGTAGAAAACTCTTTTAGGATAGACATTGTTTCTACCTTAGCATACGAATTTTCTAGATTTATTGTAATAATAATAATAGTTTTTTTTTCATCACCAACATAAACTTATTGCATTACCACTGCTTGACATGGACCTCACCCATTACACGCCACTCCGATCGATCGCTTCTCGCATCCAGCCCTTGCCAGCCATCCTACGAAAATTATCAAAGTATAAAATAAACTATATATATCCCACACTCTTTAGAACAATTCAATGTATCTATAATGTAATGAGTAAAAAAACATCAAACTTAAAACATCGATGGACGTAAAAATCCAACGACTGCATGATACATTAAAGTTTGCCCCATATCAATAAATTACGACCAAACATGTACACATGGATCCTATTATTTTATATTTGTTTAATTTATGTTTATTGATAGGTATAGTTTAGAATATATAAAAAAAAAACTATCATTATTATGTATTCAAATCTACGTTAACCAGCAATAAAGGCTTATTTTATTTTATGTTTATTGATAGTGCACTGCGATAGGCTGATGATGATGATGTTAATTTGTTTGTGTTACGCATTTTCATAGACCGCAGTCATCAACTTTTAAAATGTTTAAATGGCCGGTTTGTTTCAATTGTATTTTGTTTATTTAACAGTAGGGTAAACTATACTATTGTTGGCATCTCATCAGTCATTGGCACTTTGCATTTTAAATACAAATATTAAGAATTGTTCTAACAAAAAATACATGGAAATCTGTTTTTCAAATTCTACCATGTCGACATTATGGGAGTTCAACTGAATCTTTTTAAAATATATCCTGGCAACACGTAAAAATAAATCATAACGCGGGCTACTCGCACTGGTGATTGTCACCGCGGCTTTCTATTAAGATCCAAGAAGGCCTAAGGTAAGATTATATTATATTATCTTTTATTTCGAGTTTATCATGAATTCGATGTTGTGAATAGTGTTAATATGTTTTGTTTTGAGTTAAATTATCGTTTTGAGTGTATTTTTTCACATTATATCCATTATAAGCCAATGACTGATTGCTATCTGATAATAACTGTACTTTTGATGCCAATTACTGTACTTTTCGGAACATTTTTATATTTCATTAATTTTTATTTATTAAACTGTGTTTATCTAAATGAATGTGTTTTTATTTCTAAGTTAATAAATTATTAAAACGCTTTATGAAGATTAAATTAGAATCTGTCATCTAGTTTAATTTTTAAAAACAAATCTTGGCCAGATAGCCTTAGGGTGCCAATCATTATACAGTTTACCCTACTTGATTAAAATGCCATTTTTATGCAGCATATTGTAGCAAGCTTTCACCTCCGGCTCTGCCCCTCATGTGCGTCAGTCAGCGCGAAAAAAAGAAGCCTGTGTTTTTTCTGAGGCTAAGTACCATATTTTTTTTCTTCGGTAGTTTTGGCATACTTTCACAATTTTATTATTAGTAAGTAAAATCGATCACAGTGGTGTGCAATGAGAGGGGCCTATATCTAGCAGCAGAGTGTGATGGGCTGATGATGGTGATGAAGGACTATCTAGCTTTAAACGCCGAATGTCATCTTCGATGTTCATTTTTATCTAATAGTAATCCAATTTAAAATTCAAAAATCAGTTATCACCCTTAAAAAGGATTACAAAGAGTACTTTTTGATCTCATTTAAGGTCGATGGTTGATCATCTTCTGTGAAAGAAACCCCATACTCGTATTCCAAATAACTGCTTCCAGAAATGGTGTTTCTAGAAACTAATGCCAGGTGCCACTCTCAGTCACTAAATCAAAGAAGCGAATGCATTTGAGCAATTATTTTTTATAGTGTTATTGAAAACAATCTACAATTATCTTTTTGAAATACCTGCTACCAGTGGTTACCACAAAAAATAAAATACACAAGTCATTAAAATACGTATATAGATAATGGAGTTCGAATTTAGGGCATCGGTACACGCTTAAGCTTAGTATCGTGAACTAAGATTTCTTATTAAGTTTCGTAGAATCTTAGAATTTTATGAAATCTTTGAAAATTTAAAGGCAGAGACAGATTAGTTTAAGAACGGGCCGGTGTTGATCCCTTCTCCTGGATTCTACTTATATTTTCATCCAGGCAGAGTAAATTCACTTTGATAGGCCAAATATATACCTATACAAGAAGAATTACTTCTACTTGCAAACGATAATTGTAATGCTTGAAAAATTATTACGTACTCAGATTATATAGTTGTCTAACTTATTGAATGTGTATCAAATTACGTTTTAATTTATGCATTATTTTTGCCGCTGCCACTGCTGACCTTCCTAAATAATCTAAAAAAAAAAAAAAAAACAACACTGGTTTCTCGTTATCTGTAGTACTTATTAAAGTCTGGAAACGTCTACTGAAACACATACAGAGCGAAAGTTTCAAGAGAGTTTAGTGTATCAAGATGAAGATGACTATCTCTTATGATTATTGTGGATAATGCCATGTACTATATGTAGTTTAGAAAATAAAGTAAGTAAATATAAAGAATAATCAATATAATTAATTCTTTTTTTTTCCGTGATTTAGTCCGTGTGGTGACGGATTAAGAATACAAATTGTCATCACCCCTATTCATTCCACGGGTGTCGTAAGAGGCGACTAAAGGAACAAAATAAGCAGCTAACATCACTTTACCTTACCAGCCCGTCTGGCCAGCGTGGTATAGTAGGCCAAAACCTTCTTTCAAAGAAGAGGCCTATGTCCAGCAGTGGACTGTTAAAAGCTGTTGATGATCAAATATTTCATTCACGAAGTTAAAAAATATAGCAACTCTGTATAGGACAAGAAAGCTTAGTTCGTAAGTGTCACTATGCTCTATCATACTCGAAAAACTATAACGTGAATTAACTATTAAAATTATTCCATTTTAAAATAAAATAGAAATCTGCGGAATTGCTGCCATACTTAGGTATACCTTTTTACCATTTACCTACCATGCGCCATGATCACGGAGAAACTAAGAGAGATAGTTACTCCGTGATCATGGCGCTAGCAGCAGTGCGGAAATATCGGATACTCTTTAACAAAAAGGTACATAGTAGCAATCCCGAAGATTTCTATTTTAATGTTACTGACCTGACTGATGAAAGTTTTAAACAATATATGCATTAGATGGTACGAATAGCGCAATGGTTTAAACGATCACGCCACCGTTTTCTACACCACTGAGAGTAGAATGCTTAGGGTTCAAACTTTACAATGGACAAAACTTTTAACCAAAGAAAATATTTCTACTTATTTTATTAGTAACACCATAACAGAATGACAGGAATTTATTGGAAGGTAATGAGGCACAAATAGGAAAAATGACTGGAGTCTACATCTGACCAGCGTGTTTTTGTAATCCAAAATTTCCTGTTGATGTGAATGGTAGAGGTAGTCTTTGCACATCAGTTCATTAATCTCCTTGCCCTAGAAATTGTTTGTATTTACTTAGTTAAAGCTGATTTACGATCCTCTGGTAAAAAGAAAATAAAAGACAAACTGTCTATGGAATTAGGTGTAGGTTTCTGAGGGCTTACGTAACTCTCCACAGAGAATTTCAAAAATCTTTTAAAGCGTCAAACACTATAAATACCATCATTATTAGTTTGACGGCTTGAAATTATTAAACAGCTAGCTAAACCTATGCGTTATGTTAACTATCCTATCTTAGTCAGCAAAACATACCTACGTTTTAATACAAATGTGAAAATAGTTTAGACAGTTCCTGAGTAATTCATTGTGAGCTACAATGTCTCACGAAAATTATATGCAAAACATGAGTCAAATTATCTTACAGTAAAATTGTAAGGTAGATCTCATGCATCATCTTGAACCAAAAAAACATCAAAATCCTCCCAGACGTTTATCAGATAGCTCATGGGTACCTATAGATATATATCTATGGGTATAATGGTGTTTGAGTCTAATAAAATGACTTAAATGGTTAAATGACTTTCTTGAATTTTGGTATTTAAATTATACCTATTAAAAGTTATAACTTTAATGGAAACCTTTTTTTATATTTTATTTTTTTAATATTATATACGATATATTTATTATTACGGATTTATTATATTATATACGTTATAAATTAATTTTGCCGAGACTCCTGACTGACTCCAAACAATTTATTCATAAACAACAAAACAAATATATCAATAAAATTTTACCTTTACAAGAGACGCAACTTGCCTATATAATTTTAACAAAAAGAAACCGGCTTCAAAGAAAAACTATTCCCAAAACCCAAATCGCGACATTCCCTCGATTTCCTTGGGATCCCATCATCAGATCGCGATATGGTGACGATGGGACCACCTGTAAGCTACGCCCATTCCAATGCAAAAATAATTTTTGAAATCGGTTCAGAAACGACGAAATTATCACTGAACATAAATAAAAAAAAAAGATTCCGACGAATTGAGAACCTCTTCCTTTTTTTGAAATCGGTTAAAAATAGTTGCTAATCAACTATTTTAATACCGTCGAACTGAATTCTACGGTTCATACCAACAATTTCTCGTTTTACAAAAGTTTGTTTTAACTTCCTTTGGAGCATCAAAGTCACAGCATACCTACTAATACTGAATTATAAGCAATCATACAGTATTAGCAAAAAACTAATTGAATCCAATAATGACGGAAAATGACAATAAATAAGGCTAATAATAGTTATGAGATTTCGAACAAGCTTTCACTCGTGTTAGTTTACTAAGAGCAATTTAATTATAAGGTTGAAATTGTTGCGAAATGCGAGTAATTATGTTCATAAAAGCTATAGAGGTATTTCTTTATGATAGTGTTCGAATATAGCTTTATTGTGAAGTAATATAAAAATAGTACTTCTTGCGTTTGAAACTCGGCTTAGGCTAGAATATAATACAACATAAGTTGATACATTAATCGTCAAATTATTATATCCACATTTAGTTCGTTATTCAGTCCATAGGTATGGGGTAACTAATAATATCTGAGTAAGTTCAACAACAAGGTACAAACAACTCGGTGTCTTCGGGGCCTGAGTGCATTGGGAGGTCTCAGAGGGACCGCCCTTTTACCACGCCCATCGCAGACCACGCCTACCTAGTGCCTAGAGAATTCACTGTAACGTGAAATATCTTTACTTGTTTTAACTTAAGATGTATGATGAATTATGGCTATGGTGCTTTTAGTTGGGAAACTGTACTTTGGGTCTGAGTATAAAGTTATATAATACCTATAGGTACTAGTTGTTATATGTATTTATACTTAAATAATCTTGAAAAAAGAAACGTTGAAGCGGGTTAAATAGGAAGGTGACTTCTTGTTGCATAGAGAAAAGAACGATGACGTCTACATGGAACACTGAGTAAGGTCATTGCAGATGCAAAAGCTAAGATCCAATAACAGCCAGATAAAGCCGGATATTTTACACAAATATTGTCAAAGCATCTCAGAACAGTCATAATGGAAAATAATTTGCTATTCGTAGTTTAGAATAGATACCTATTAGTATTAAAATGAAATAACTGTAAATGAAATGTAAATGCATGCATAAGTTTTATTCATGTTTATGCAATATTAAACTTAGTTTCTATCTGAAAGATGAATCAATGAAAGAGATCAGAATGTCACCACTCCTATGTTTACAAGTATAATAACAATAATACTTTATTTTAAAATACAAACACCATGACAATACAGGTACATTTGACTATAACAAAGTTTCAAATAACTGAAATTCGTAATAAGAACCTCGGCACAATTCCAACACAGGGGCACTATCGTCGTTCTGTAGGTACTTCTCTTCTGTTCGCACTGCTTTGGAGTATGTATAACTCTATAATCTAGGACCCACACGAGGAGAGGTATAGAACAATGATGTTACGCGTCCAACGAAAATTCGCACAGCTCTAAGGCATATAAAAACAATATGAATTCAATCCTTATATACCTATATCCATCACTTTTTGTTCTCGGCATCGTGGGACTGAACACTTTGTAAAAGTTTCGATACCACAGCTCATCCGATACCACAAACATACACTCCAATTCTATTTATTTGTATAAATTTCATTACTTGACAGTTTGAAATAGATAGAATTATGGAAGTTTGTTATTTTTAAAATACTCTGAAAAGGAATTAACGAGTTTCTTATCTTTGCATATCTGCTAACTATATTTAGACGGTTACACCATACTTAGAAAGAATTGTGAGAGATACCTATACGAAATCATCACACAAATAGTATCTAACGAAGTGAAATAGAAATGGAATAGGCTTGTTTCTTTTAAATCATGTAACGGTAATCTATCTAATGACCTTCATCTGACATCACATCGTTTTTAACAATCGACTGATAATCACTGTTTTCACCTTAGGAAGGAGATTTTTGTATCCTACTTTAAATACTCGGACCAGACGGGTTACGATACTGACCTTTAAAACAAATCCGGCGATTTAAAATGGGATAGTATTCTGTCAGTAATTGACAATTCTCGATGGAAATTACGTCACATTTTCTACTCCATAGAAATCCGAGAAATCATATTTGGCATATTAATTCTATTTCCTGATCGTCCTTTTGTAGAACAATAGTGTTTAGATCCAGGCATCATAATCAGTTTACTATTGTGCGCTACTAACTAGAGAATCCTACGGGGAAATCTCTATTTGCATGCTACAGTTCATATCGTGAATATTAAATTGATAATTGAACGGACGGCTAGCCTTTGATAGCTATTTATGAAAATATTTCATTGATCAGTTTAGGCATATTTAGTTACATTATTTGTATAAAATTTGAGTAGGACATAGATTATTATATTCTGAAAAATTCATAAACTATAAAATTAAAAAGTGTAAATTCCTAAATATTTTGTCCTGTCATGTAACAAAAGTTGATTAAATTTACTCCCGGCTGAATATTAGATGATAGCCGGATATTCGTTCCGTCTCCGGAACCAAGTATTCGAAAGCGTTATAAGTATTCAATATAATTCTCGAGTCGCGTTGTTCCTCATGATTAACTCCAAAAATATGAAACCGGTTTTCACATTTTTTTAAATATGTGTTTTGCTGGCGTGCCTATAACAGAATACTTAGTTAACAATATGACGTTTAGACCAGGAGTCAAGTATGACTAAAATAGACGCTGACAAAGTGATGTGGGTGAGCTAGAATAATGATATGTTTCAAATCAAACTCACATTGATTATATCTTCTAAACATAAACTAAAATGGTTAGGATATTTTAATGGTGACCAGAAGTCATCTGACTTTCGTCTTTAGCCCGTTTTGAGTGTCTTGTCTCATATGAATGACTGGATTAATTTGAACTGCTATTGTACTGTTTGATTATATAACAAATCAAATATATTTGCTGAACTAAGGTTTCACACATTTTAACTATACCTATAATTAACATTTTCAGAAATGAATACTACACGGCAACCTATGTGTAAGTTAGTCAATGTTTTGAATAAACAGAATCACTTTGTATCTCTATTTTTATTTTTGGTCATTTATTTTACTAATATGTTAGTTTTTACACTTTGAAAACTAGTAAATATTATGTTATGACCTAATTGCGTTAAAGTAAGTACGCTCCGTACTTACTTTAACGCAATATTTTTAATAATATGATAAATTAATAATTAAGAAATTAAAACGTTATATAATATATATCTAGCATTTCAATTTATTGGTTAAAGAAATTTAGTAAATACGAGATTTCTAATGAGGAATTGAGAATATTACATATAATGTAAGCGGAACATTATTTCCATTATATTTTACTGTTTTTAAATTACAAATTGACTATTTTATGGTACCTCGACACTACGTAAAATTATGTAAATAGTCACATAAAATTCAAAGTAGTAGTCACGTAGATATACTTACTTGAAAGTAGCCTGACATCGCTTCCTCCTTCATTTTAATTCGAAACCTTAAGTCAGCTTTAAATTACACTTTTTGCCGGCCTTATAACCCCCCCGACGCGAGTCCCGGATTAGGGGCTACCAACGCGTACTTTTTCTGCCAGTGTCAAGAAACATCGTCCTGCCTTTACATGCCCCCCAGGGGGTGCTTTCAGACCCTTAACGTTTACGACTACCCGATTGCTTTTCTATGAAGGGTCTCTAGGAAATGTCCGCGACAAAAACCGACAGATGCGTACAACGGATGTTGATACCAATTGATTAGCAAGCAAACAGTGTGAATTTTTCATGTTCCGTGATGTGTCGAGAGCTTTTTTTGGTAGTTCACACTTCATAAGTGGTCAGGGGACAAAAACAAGTGATAATGTAGGAAGTGGGTTAACATCCGTTATTTTACGATCAAAATGTGTTGACGTTAAGTGGAGATGTCACATTAATTGGAATATAACAAATGAGTGATCCTTTTTTTAGCATGGCTAGATTTAGATTTTAACATTTAAATTATATTTAAGTATATTATGTTCTGTAAAAACAATAGTCTATATATTCTAGTCTATCTAGTATAGTATAGTTTTAGATAGCAAAATTTGTGGAAAAATATTAAGTTTTATAAAAAATAACCTAATAAATTCAAAATTAAATTTTTTCGTCATCCTAATGTGACGTAGGTCATTGCAGTTGTTATCCGTGCTACAGTCATACTTAACTAAACACAAAACTTCTCGATTTGAAAAATATTGCTTAACAAATGTGCCTACTGTAGAAAAATCCATAATTATTATCCAACCACCAACAACAATAACACCCGAATAAAAAAAGCAACACGCTGTGTTCACAAATTCCACAAACATTTTGACAATACAGTTTTTAGTCTCTGAATGCGTCTTCAGTGACGTCTTTGACAAAACAAATAAGCCGTAAAAGGGTATTAATGTACCCTACGTCCGTAGTAAAAGGGTTAGCCGTCTGTTACACCGCTACTTCTGATTTGAATTGAGAATTCACCGTTTTTTTTTCGCAACACTACTTTGAAAGTCGTATCATGCTGCGCGAATTTTGTGAAAACTCGATAACTTGTCGGTTTTAAACAAAGCTAAGCTATTCATAATCGATATACATTGAGATGTTATGAATTATTGGCAGTGCAAATTAAAAAATATTCTGGGAATACAAAATGTACGCCATAGGTACCTATCAAATTAGTCCCTAAAATTATAATTCCTATAACAATAGTTATTACGAACGAAAGTTTTGAATTACACATTTTTGTAGTGTATTTATTATCTCATGGCGCAGTGGGAGCGTATGCGACTGCTGTGGTTGATGTCTTGGGTTCGATTCCCGGGTCGCACCATATGTTTGAGTGATCCGAAAATATTTGTTTCGGATTTTGGGTGTTTTCTATGTATATATGTATGTATTTACAAAAAAAAGTTTGCATGTAGTGTTTTATAGTAACTTTAGTAATATAGTTTTTTTAGTTACAGTAATTTATAGTGTAGTAATTTATTTATAGTTTACTGTCACACAACACTAAGTAACTAAAATTATGATTAAAATAAGTTATACTTTTTCATCATCATCATCCATAACGGCCCACTGCTGGTCGCCGGTCTCCTCTTAGGAGATGGCTAAAGCCATAAGTTATTACTAACGAAACATTTGAATATGATTTTTGTAGTTTAATCATAATTAATTAACAGTTTACTATCATACCTATTCACTCATGTAGTCACTAAAATTATAATAACATTAAATTACAGTTTTTAAGAACTAAAGTATTGAATTATTATTTTCTTACAGCTAATCATTATTTGTTAGTTTTTAGATATTAAGAATGAATAAATAAATAAATCAATATTTTGGACATCTGACAACACACAACATCATCTAGTCCCAAGCTAAGCATTGTGTTATGGGTAATAGACAACTGATATAAATACATAAACATACTTTTTTTTGTAAATACATACATATTATACATAGAAAACACGCAGATTCCGAAACAAATATTTGTGAATCACACAAGTAATATTTGGTTTGACCCGGGAATCGAACCCGAGACCTCTTGATCAGCAGCCGCATACGCTAACCCAAAAAAAATTGATCCCCAATCAAACTATCAATCCGATTTTAGGGATAGTTTAATATTATAATTGTCTTAAGTTTTTTATTGAATAAACAAACAAATAAAATGACTGAGTTATTTTTAAACGCAGTGTATTTTCTGTATAACCTAAGCGTAACAAATAAAACAAAGTTTTCTCTGCATATGAAACAAAAAAAAAGTAAGAAGGTTTACAGTGAGTTGAGAAGACAAATACAAAAAAACACACTACCGCATGTCAGGAATGAGCTGTAGGTAATTGAAACTAAACCTGTCGTGAGGCGACAATGAAAATAAAGTTAAAAAAGGTAATGTAGGTTTGCACTCCCTGTACGTTGTCGACCTAGCATAAATGGCTAGAAATAATGTAAAAAACTATGTCTTTTGGTTTTACTATAAATATTATTATTAGGTAAAATAATGGTTTTATCATGGTTTTGATATTTACACATAAAAATTGAAAAAAAAACCCGTGTCGAAAGTGTTTTATACACATACAGGAAAAGACAGGAGTCACACACAACAGAAATATGTAAAAACTTGATATGATTCTACTTATGCTTTCAATCAGGTAGAGTAGTCATATTGGCAGCTATTACATAAAAAACTGATGTAGACATTCGAAAGATCGCTGAAGTGATTTCTGACTCAAATATTTTTTTTTTTTTTTTTTTTTATATTTAAGCCTGCCAAAGTGACTCTACTCTGCCTGATGGAAAGCATGAGTAGAATCCAGGAGTAGGGGTCACCATGCCTATTGTGAGGGTAGGCAATGTAGCATGGTGACCCCTACCATGGCAGCTTGGTTAGATTATTCTGCATCATTCTCCCGGCCTTCGAAGGACGGGAGAATGATGCAGAATGATTGGGCCCCCGGTCTCACACTCACCAACGAAATACGACAGCAAGAATGCTGTCATTATTAGGATGGTCTTCTGTGTGAGGGTAGTACTGGCCGGGTCGAGCCGGCCCATTCCTGCTCAAATCAGCGTGGCTCTACTACCTATGAATTTTATATTTATGAAATATTTATGAATTTTATATTCCGTGTGGTGACGGATTAAGAATACAAAGTGTCACCACCCTTATTCATTCCATGGGTGTAGTAAAAGGCAACTAAAGGAACAAAATAAGCAGTTAACATCACTGCCAAGAGAAGGTAAACTTGAAACAAACCCTTTACCAACCCGTCTGGCCAGCGTGGTATAGTAGGCCAAAACCTCCTTTCTAAGGAGAGGCCTATGTTCAGCAGTGGACTGTTAAAGGCTGTTGATGATGATGATATTTTGCACATTCATAGTCAAGTTGCCGTAAATGATTGGAAACAATCACAGAGGGTAAGCAATGAGGGTGCGGTACCTAAATAGGTGACCGTTTGTGGCATGATACCCTGAGCGTTTTCGTGATTCGGAGGTTACGTTAAGCAGTCGGTACCGGTTGTTATCAGAAGATAACAGTCGTTGGAGGTCTTCAGGCGGCTTGGATTAGACCATCAACTAAACTGTTTTACTTAATAGAAAAAAGTTAACGATAGAACGATAAACATACAAACATCGAACGGCAAGATTACGTAGACACAACGTTTTCAGTCGACCAGCATACAGATCAAAAGAGTACTTAAGTTTATATCTAATATTTTATAAGAAACTTAAAAAAGAGTAAATTAAAGATACCAATAGAAATCAATCATACAGTACATAAACATAAGCTAAACAAATAAACTTACTTAACTGAAACATACTAAAAAATTTATTCAAAAACCCAATTTCTCCATTTCCTTCCACAAAAAATGCATGCTCGGTCTATTCCCATTGCCTTAATGGTTCGAGAATAATTTCCGAGGCATTTTCGAGGTACATTTTCCCACACAAGCGTGTTATCATATTTGAGGGCGGTGGCGTCATGATAAAACACAGTAACTCGTCATAATGTGTTTAGCGTTCGCTGCTCTGTTCATCTGGCAAAGAATAAAGTAGCTTACATAAGCAGACAAGTTGAAGAGAAGACAAATGAAAGCAAATTTTAAAGTTAAAAAATTACGCAAAAACACATCAATAACGTGTTTTTATAAATATACACTTTATTATTACAAAGGTAATCACAATGTTTATGACTAGAACCGTGGAATCTTTCAATCCCTCACTTGTAATTGTTTTTGATCAAGAGTTTTTGTATGACACACTATCACAATTACGTGAAACCTTATTGAGCAGATACAATTGCGTGATCCGATTACGATTTCCTTTAGTATAACTGTATTGGTTATACACAAAGTATATTTCATCTATGTATCAATATGCTGTACTATGGGCGGTGAAAAATATTACTCGAAGAAATTGATTACTTTCTTTGAAGTGTCTATCGTATATCGTACCAAAATATCAACTAAATCGGTTCAATACTATTTGAGATCTAACGCGTACACAAATCAATTTTATGATAACATAAAACATTCATAAAATATGTTTGAAAATAATGTAGGTTAACATATAGACAAAAAAAACATTATTATTCTCTGTTGAATCCAAAAAATGACTTGTCTACAGTCGCCTTGTTCTCTGCATTCATATTTCGGGAAGCTTTACTTATTCAATATTTTCAAATTGGCTGCACACCGTTCTTGTAATGGAGCTGAAAAAATGCGGAAACCGAAGCAAATGGATTTGAAGGATGATTATTTATTTAACGTCTTGAAATATTATTCATAAATTCGTTTTGAATTATTTTGTTAAGACGAATTTAGCCGTAAAACTTAGGCTATATGTGTGACATTATAATTACAATAGATATGAGATAAGTTGTATTATATTGCATGAAAAGAAGTGCATATAGTTTTATTGATGTTTAGTTGGTAGAGTTCATGCAGTTAGACAGTTGTACTTAAAATTTTTGTAATAAAATTATTTCCTACTAGCTTTCGCCCGCGGCTCCCGCGTGTATGTTTATTAACGTGGTAAAAAGTAACCTATGTCCTCTCTCAAGAATCAAACTAAGGTTTAGCCGCTAAAGCGCAACAGATCGAGTAACTTTCAAATATATAATTTTTGATTACTGCGGTAATCAAAAATTATAACCGACATACAAGTGGGCAGAGCCGCGGGCAAAAGTATATAATAAGCCCTATACTGCTTTTCAAGGGCAGCACACATTATGTCTGACACTACTCTCGTACTCAAAACAGGATGGACTTAGGTCACGACCGTAATAATTAAAATAATTGTCTCAGAAAAACGTATCCTTTCCCTAACTAGTTCTTCTTTTTCTAGTTGCAGTCTTCAGCTTAGCTTTAGATTAACGTGAGAAATCAATGTGAAAATAAATTTTACTAATTCAATCCTAACTCCTAACGAGACCCCTTTCAGGTAAACATCATTTGGAAGCTACTGTCGCTTCCGTATAAGTCTATAGTCATTCACACGCTTGTCATGTTATTAATTAACACGCATACTTTATTATTTGTTAGGATTTGGGCATTTCCCTTTCAAAGCATGACTAATGACCCCTTGTGGTGAAGCACAAAGATATTTCGACGTCCGTCCGTAACTTTAGTTTGAAGTCAGTTTGGTGATAATACAGTTAACTTGATTCACTGTTGATTGTATTAGCATTTAAAACTCTTAACTCATAAAAACACTGACAAGTACCCATATATTTTTTACTCAGAAATAAAACATGAACTTTAAAACATAGTGCAATAAAAACAAACTTCATGTTCAAAATATCGCGCCCTTTAATAATTGATGCACCAGTGCCTAACAAAGTAACAAGTGGATACAATTCGCCATATGACCAACGTGTCAGGGCTACCATTTATCATCTGAGATGTGACAACTGAATTTATTTTGTAAAAAAATAAACAATAGGACGCGTTAGGGCTCCTCTAGCGCCCCTCGATAAATGTTCGGACTAGTAGTTTTTATCACAGAATGCTTAAAATTTAGAACAGGCGTATGGAGTTTTTTTATTAAGTTACTTAGTATTAGATTTAGTAATTCTTGATTAGATTTAGAAACTTAGCTAAGTTTTATTAATAAATAAATAAAAAAGAAACATTTTACATACCTATATATTATTACTTTCATTTCATGTTGTGTGTGCACATTTATACTTATTCAATATTTAAAGGGAATAACATATTTGGGTATTCTTTGTTGACATGTAAAATGAGATAAATAACCGCCGAAAATATTATTAATATCTGTGGTCTTAAGTCAGGCTACCAGATAAGCCAAATAAGTAGAAAATACTAAATTTTAACTAACGACTTGCAATTTTTCATGTCATCACAATTTAAGATTGAACCCTGTCTATTCGTTACATCGACTACATTTCACATAGGCATCAAAACCTAAGGGTAGTCGGTGCTTCTCTGATTTAGGGTGCAACACAATGGAAAGATAGCAATTTGATATTCCGGCCACATTTTTAATAAGCACGCGTTTGCTAACAGTAATGGGCCAAGTGGGCCCACTATTTAATAGCTTTTTGTTGTGCCATTAGACACTTGAGTGGCCTTCTAGCATGGTCAGTTTTTTTATACATAAATTAGGCCCATTTTGACGTTTAGGTGCGGAGAATTGTTTTTGTTCTCTAACAGTGGGTGGGAAATAAGTTTACGATATGTTTTGAGTAATGGAAGCGAATTCTTTTTCATAAGTCTTACAAACAAATGCACAAAAAAGGCAATTTTGAATTTTTGACCTAGTAGATAAAGTGCGAAAACATCGTATTGTAATATTTTCACTGCTTTCGCTATATTTTAAATAAAAATGGATTATAATTTTGATTTATGCGTCACACTGATAGTTAAAAATGTGCAAAATCAAATTTCATCAAGGCCTTGTGGAATAAAATAGGTTACTATTAACCGTGATAATTGATAATTTTTTTTACTTGACATTTTGCATTTACAATTTTCTTCGTTTTAGAATAACATTACCAGACAGCTGGAAGCTTAAAAATATCACATATGCACTGCATTATCATCGTCAATCCCACAGTGCCTAAAAACGAAAGTTTTTAACCAGTGCGTCCTACCTGTTATGACATACGGAGCCGAAACGTGGACACTTACGGTGCGGTTGGTCCACAAGCTCAAAGTTGCTCAGCGTGCAATGGAAAGGGCTATGCTCGGCGTTTCTCTGAGGGATCGTATCAGGAATGAAGTTATCCGTCAGAGAACTAAAGTTATCGACATAGCCCACCGGATTAGCAAGCTGAAGTGGCAATGGGCTGGCCATATTAGCCGCAGAACTGATGACCGTTGGGGTAGAAGAGTTCTGGAGTGGAGACCGCGTCTCGGCAAACGTAGTGTAGGACGCCCACAGGCCAGGTGGAGTGATGATTTGCGCAAGATGGCTGGCAGGAGCTGGATGCGAGAAGCCCAAAATCGATCAAAGTGGTGTGCAATGGGAGAGGCCTATGTCCAGCAGTGGACTGATATAGGCTGATGATGACTGCATTATGATTCATTACGGTGTTTTCATTGAGTTGCCCACTTGCCTCAGAGTAACGAAGTATTGTGACCCATCTGTTCACGATGTATACCACAGCTTTTTATGATCGTCACAAGTGGGTAAAAATGTATCAGTTATAACTAGAACACCAAGCGTTTTTTTGGGAAGATCTGATTGCTTTTTATTTGTTTTGCATAAGTTTGTGTAAAAACTGACGAATACTATTATTATAAATATGTAGTGAGTGAACAGGCTTATAAATAATATATGTTCAATATTATACCACTAAATCAATATAAAATCAAATAATTCTGTATTACATTTAAACACATATTAAACGTTTTTCCTTACCTACATGCTATTAAAACTTGCTCAGATAAATATTTTTTAACGCTGAAATTCAACCAAACCTATGTTCTTAAAAGTCGAAAGCTTTTTTCAACTAACAGCATTTAAACACACACAACATTTTATCCAAATATTCAAAATTCCACAAAAAGTTTTCTTTAATCTTATTTTAAAAACCGGTATTTCATAAAAAAAAAATTTTTTTTTTTTTTTATTACGATGTGTTCACATTTCTATCTAAGAAGAAAGAAATCTCTGCAGCAAGTTTAAATTCAAAACTTAGACAATACAACTTAGCACAAACTCAGGTGAACTTAACCAGATTGGCGGATGACTTAATTAGTATTCTGGTAGTAGCTGTTCTAACTTGTTAAACTTAACAGACCTAATTAGTACCGTCTTGTTCTGTGCCTGTTTAGACATGTTTAGTTTGTAGGTAGATGTGTCGGAAGTGTTGTATGTATGCTGGACAAACCTATTGATAGATACATATAGTCAGGTGTTGTGGTTTAAATGCACGAATCAAACTTTTTTAATGTAATGTAATTGCAAACTGTTAAATAATTTGGCAATACATTTAAAAATATTTTTGTGATAGTCTCGTCAAGTTACTTACTTTCAAGGGTGTGAAACACCGCCAAATTCAATACCCTGGGCTGTAAAGTTGTTTTTTAAGAAAAAACCAACAATAGGCTAACCCGAGACTTGAACCTAAGACATTTTGATCAGCAGTCATGTACGCTAACTGCTAGACCGAAAAGACAGTTATAACATTCAGATGTGGTAACAAAAGATCCTATGTATATATATATATATATATATTATATACTATACATACAAATAAATAAAATTGGAGTGTCTGTATGTAATATTAAATGAATAGTTTTTTAGTTATGCTAGGTTTTTTACGATTAGTTTTTCTCCGTTGCGTTACTCGCAACTTACAGCTTTAACCGCGGGAAACACCAAGGGACTCAGATAGCACGAAATAATATCCAAACACCAACCATGCACTGCCAAACCCAAATTGGCCTATCAATTAGGCCATTTCGTGTCCAATTAAGTCATGCTCAACTTGTGCTCAGTTATTTGATATGCGTAGTAATATCCGGCCGATGGGCGTCATGCATCGACTTGAGGCTGCTCTAATTAAATAGAAATCTCAAGACAATACTCGAGGAACTGATTTCGCAAATGTGGAATCACACGTGGTGAAAATTTGAGAATTTAATTGGTTATTCTCAGTGTGCATTTGAACAATTAGGTGTGATTGTTAAATTTCTTCAGAAAAGGTCGGCTGGAAGTCGAATACCTAATTAGATTTGGAGCTTATAGTGTACTTTGGAGTAATGAATTTCATATTCTGTATAGGCTCGTGTTTTCTGGTATTTACGTAGGAATTCAAATAACTAACCGTTTCTTTTTTATCTCTTATGGTCTCCGATTTTGCAGTGATATAAAAAAAATAGATGTTTGATACTAGAAAGATAAAATAAATAGCACGTATTAATTTTACCATATGAGACCAGAGACAGGTGGTCGAAGAATTGCTGATGACAGGATAGAAAGATTCTGTCAAGATCTCTGATAGGATCTCCAAATTCAACTAATTTTAATTACAAATTACGTCTATACAATGACATTAATACCAAATACACAACTACAGTTGTGTATTTGGTATTAATGTGTTAATGTATTAATGGTATTAATGCACCATAATATTAAATATGTACTTTAACTAAAATTCGCCCCTTGTAAGAGCACATCAAATCCATCTCAAGTCTAAACTAGCGGAAGTTATAATTTATGAACGGACTTCCGGCGGGCGCCTTGCGACCTGCTACAGTACAGGTAATGAAACTCCTTATATATAATGCACCGAGTCTGAAATCGCCTTAAAACTGATGCAGTAAGAGGAAGTTTATCAGACTCGTTGATTGAAGCGTAGTTTGAGTAAAATATTTGATGTGCCCGACTAACTAGGTAACCAACACCTCCACTCGCGTGCGTATTTCGTGATGCCAACGATGTATTTGAATTAATTTAATAACTTTTCTGTGTGAGTTCACAGTAGTGTTCATAGGCGATGAGTTTTGTATGTGAGTCTACAATGTGTCTTCTTCTTGCTGTACTAGCTTTTATTCAATCAATCAATCGTTTATTGGTGGAAACATAGGTAGTTACAGGTCTTATGCACATTTTAAAAGTACACTATGTCCTACCACATACTGTGGTGTACAAATATTTTTCAAACCAATTTAAAAATTGTATAAAATTAATGAAATTAAATTACAAAAAAAAATATAAATTAAATAATAAGAAATGACAAATGTTAGAAATTAAAGTTTGAATAAGTACAAAAAATAATATATAAACATAAACATCACAAATAGTTGGAAAACCATGAGTCAAAATGTCAATAAGTTGTGTTACAACAAATATTATTGTACATTTAAAAAACAAAAAGTTGTAGGCGATAAAAATTCATTAACGGAGTAATAACAGTTGTCTATTAGGAATGTGAATAATTTATTTTTAAAAACATTAATATTGCTACACTCTTTTATATTAATGGGAATCCTTTGTAAATCTTTGTGGCCATAACAAATTCGCTTTTCCCAAAGAGGGTAGTCATCAGCCAATACAGGAGTATTGGCTGATGACTACCCTCTTTGGGAAAATTGCTTGTATTGTGCAGGAGTACTGGCTGATGAGATTGTTATATAAATGTATTCTATTTCGCGATTTAAGCTCTAGTGTAAAAAGTGATGGATGATGCCTAATATACAAAGCCATTTCAAAGATGTATAAAGATGTAGAAAGTTCTTATAAGACCACAAATAGCTCTCACACACGTTTTTTGACATTTAAATACTTTATCCCAATTAGTAGAATTTCCCCAAAATATGATTGCATACATAGATCGATCTACGATCTATGATTGCATATCTGAGTGTAGAAGTCAACATTACTATGGTAAGCCACCAGTAAAGTGTTGAGATTGACCTTTTTCGCTAACATATATAAACTGTAAGATGACTGTGACACCTTTTGACAAACAAACTCAATATGACTTTGCCACTTCAAATTGTTATCCACGTGTAAACCAAACTTTGTTGTTGTCGTTATTTAAATTTTTTCGCCATTCAATTCTTCTTGCTTGTAAAGTGTCCTTTGTTTTCTCATAAATTGCATTAATTTAGTTTTATTGATAGATATTCATTAATAAATTATTATTTTGTAACCATTGAATTATTGAATTTAAACTTTTATTTATTATACTTTCATCATTATATATAATCCTATTATATATAATATATTATTGCCAAGATTATTTGGGGTCGGCTATAAGTTCAACCGGTTTAACCTGAATCTCAGTTTTCCATGGACCGACTGGCATCGGACCTCCGTAACCGAGGTGGAACTAAAATTCGAGGGATGAATTATTTGTTACAAATTACGTCTTATGTATCACAACACATGCAGCATATAATGTGTAAGCGTAAAAAATTCCTCCCGCTTAAAATGACTAAGACTGTTTTGGAAAAAGACCTCTCCGGTCCGCGGATCTGTGATGTTCTATGATATTTACCCTTAATTTACCTTCTATTTATAATCTCCAAAACGCCTAGGAAAGTTTAACACTTTACTATTTCTAATTTGTTGTCCTAGTAGGAGATACCTTGTATGAGGGAAACACAGGACCTGTTGTTGGTGGAAGCCTTGGTGGAGGCATATGTCCAGCTGTGAACGTCTTTCATGAACAATCCATAACGTTTCAATCACGGAAACATTCGTTGCAAATTATGCGACAAACGGTCGCCCATCTAGGTACTAACCGCGGTGTTGTTGCTTACCCTAAGTGATGAACTCCAACAGCTTAAGCCCAGCGTTGATGAATCAGAGCTATTTTAAAAAGCATTTGTACTTTTCCTACATTTTTTAAACACCTGCTTGTTCGCTAAATCGTTTTAATTTTTATCAATTATAAAAAGCACGCAAAGCCGTCGGTCCCGGTTGTCATGACCATCATCGTCATAGACGATCGCTATTGGGATCAGTGCCCTCAAATTTCTGACAACTAGTTCAACCTTCGAATTTCAGTTCTCCCATAAGGTTGCGGAGGCCCGATGCCAGTCGCTCCGTGGAAAAATGATATTCAGGTAAAACCGGCTGACCTAGTAGCCGACCCCAATTAATATTGGGAATAAGGCTAAGAAGAACGTAAATTAATAATTTATACTTGGTTTAAGAAAAACCAAACACGATTACAAAAGCCTCTTATCTACAGAAAAAAAAACAAGTGAAGCTTATAGCTTTTTATAGAATTATGTTTCATAAAAAACACCTGAAACAAGAATGTAGGATCAATCGGCGGTTCCGTTTATCTGGTGGCTAGTGATTTTGACTGTCAAGTCAATAGTCGTGGGTTCGATTCCCAAAATTTGGTGAACATACGTAGATTAAAAATATCCGAGTTCTATGTCAATTCCTAGTACCTATTTCTTCTTATTGTATTATTTTCTCTTTTCTCAAAATATTAAAATATTTAATCATAAATAGCATGGTACTACTAGCACCATCTCGTGATTTTTATACTTTACTTTTTAGCCATGTAGTACTTGACTTTTTTCAGCGCCATCTATACTTATTTAAAACTTAGAAAATAGATGGACTATGAATTCACAGCTACTAGCTTTGGAACCTTGTGCTCAGATTACAAAACTAAACCACTTTGGTCTCTGTTTGAAACCAAATGGTTTTAACAGCGCCACCTATCGGTAAAAAGCCAAAGCTTTTACCTTCAAATTCTTAAAAGCTTATACCAGAGCCACATATTTTGCCTGTGTATCAGAAGATGGCGCATTCATAAAATTTAAGATTGTTTTCTGGTATAATTACAAGCATAGCACATTGTATTTCGTAAAAGAAGCTAGATTTTTAAAAAGACCATTGTGTGACCAAGGCGAATGTGAACTTGCAAATCCCATTCACTTTCCGCAAACCTATCTCATACTTAGCCTATTGCCGTCCAATGCTGAACGAAATCATGGTACAAACACAGTAGTTGGGTTTAAATGGTTTTTATTAAAACCATTTATTTCAGACAAGTGAGTCCTTAATTTTACAGTGACGTTTAGGAAATTATTTAACTGTATATTTTACTAGTAGTCGTACCGTGATTATACCTATTAATTTGAGGCTATGATTTAATTTTCATTATAACTACATACTTTCAGTCTTTTTAAGTAAAAGTATGCCTAAGTGACTCTGCCTTATGGAAAGCATGAGTAAAATCGAAGAATGGTGGTCACCATAAAAACTCAGTGCGAATGCAGACAACGTAGAGTAGTAGTAGCACAGAATACATAATAGTACCAGTACAGAAGACTCACTCCGAAAAGTAAATTAAAGAAATAGGGACCCTTGGTGTCATTCCATTAAGTTCAATTCAGATTGCACAGCGCCGAAGCACCTACGATTATATTTACCTACAATTGCGTCTCTTTCTATCATGTAACTCATATCTGTTCTGACGTAATCAGGCAAGTCTTCTTTTAAAAATAATTTTAATATAGGTA
This sequence comes from Phragmatobia fuliginosa, assembly GCA_932526445.1. Taxonomy (NCBI): domain Eukaryota; kingdom Metazoa; phylum Arthropoda; class Insecta; order Lepidoptera; family Erebidae; genus Phragmatobia; species Phragmatobia fuliginosa. The sequence goes on along the minus strand of OW052070.1, from coordinate 13,872,400 downwards.
AAATATAGTACATTATTCACCGAGGGAGGAAAGGAACCGATTACTAGCGAGGGAGCAGTTTGTGGCCCGAAGGCGCAGCCTAGGGCCACAATACTCCCGAGCTTTGATTATATACATGTCTAGATGGAGTGTTGCGCTGCATTCGCAATAAAAACAACAGGCCAGATTTGCAGGGCTTGTGTGCTTGTTACACACACATGCAAGCGTAGCCTACGGGCGCGCGCATGACGTGGTAGCGTTCTGAGTGATACCAGCCCTTGAATGTTTTCCATAAAAGGAGGGAAAATAATTGTGTATTGATTTTGAGATTTATAAGTAATTTGTATTAAATTTAAAGTCAGTCAATATGTATTAGAGTTTTAGCTTTTGAGTTACTAGGTAAAATATATGTTGGTGAAAAAGGGAGTTGCTATTAAAGCTTGTTTATTCTTAATAATTAACAACAATTTGGTTAAAATATACCCTGTGCCTTAGAAAGTAGTCTGAGGTTCCGGTACTTTGAAAGGCGCACGAAGGAAAGCCAACTCACAGAGACCTTTAATTAAGTTAATATAGAACATAGTTATATTTAATTACTATATTTTTAACTAGATGCTCCCCGCAATTTCTCGTAAATCTTGTTTTTATATTGTTCTCGTTAAGAACTCAGAGAAGGTGTAGCTTCCGATTAGTGAAAGAATTTTAAGAATCGGTTCAGAAATTCCGGAGATTAGCGCGTTTAAACTAACAAACAATCTCTTCAGCTTAACGTCGTACATACTACTTCCATTATCAGCATCCAAGGAGCGGCGAAATCGACACGCCTATCAGATTTTAAATAAAATAAACAATATATACCACCACAAAAATATATTATACATATATACACATATATGATAGTTAAATTGCAGTATAGTTAAATTGAATTGGCTTGAATTCTCGAAATATACTTTTTCGATCATGATTGAACATTTTGTTAATTGGCTAACACTCACATGGGAAATTTAAATTCAATTACCAGGCTACCCTGTAAACATTCCGTCAAAATGGTGGTCGAATTTTGATAAAATTTCACTGAGTTAATTTAATTGTTTCTTTACAATATAGTGATTTAAAGTTTACTTATCGATGATAGGTATTTTTTTTAGTTGATTTCAATCGTCCTAAGTAATTCCTGCACACTTTTATCATGCAAAACGTCATTTTTATACGCCACTCAATACGTGTTTACCGCACAATGACAGTAACGCCACTGATCGGCCGCGACGAGCTTAGTCTCTTACAGTTAAATACTATTTTTTTGGACGTTTAGACGCTCGAACTCTCTATCTAGACATGTTTATAATCAAAGCTCCCGAGGTAGGAATGGGATTTTCACCCGAGTGCTACACAGTGCTTTATACTACACCTGTGAGGAACATTTAAAGTATGTATTTATAAAATAAAATCAAAACGTAAGACACCATGTAAGACACAATTTAGCTTAGAATTTGACATATTATTTAAAAATATTTCGCGCTTCTTTTGTTTTTTTTTATTCTTCACAAAAGGATGTCAGTGGCACGGAGATTCCATATTTAAATTATATGATAACTCTTTGGGCAGGCCCGCGCCATAGATAAGATGACACATGAGAAATGAAAATTCCTACAACTTTCTCTCCCGCTAAAACACGTTAGAAATGGATTTTCATACATTTTTTCCTCCCGCTTATTTAGGTGAAGGATAAGACTAACTTTCTCTTTTCATTTTCAGGGAATATTGACTACTGTTCCGATCAGGTGTAGTATAAACTACTTTTTCTTTAGCATAACTACTTTAGTGAAAAAATAACTGTAGGTACTTTTGTAAACAAATGACGTTTTAAATAATATCACATCGAAATATATGTTCGTTTCGTATGTATTTACGAATGAAACGAACAGATTAGTTCTTACCTAACACCTAAAATCTTTTATTCAGACATCCGTAAACAGAACTTTAGCTTTTACATGTTTAAGTGGGTATCGAAAAGTATAAATTTTAATAATGCGCGAGAGCGACGCGACGTGACGCGTATCGTGCATAATCGACAATCCACCGGTATGCCCTGCGCGGTAGGCAGGCGGCCGTTTATACCAGAAGTGCGGAGTGACTCTACCCTGGTAGTAGTACGTATGGTATATTGAGATGATACTGCCCAATACCGGGATGGTTGGCGTTCCTTGGGGGAGATCTTCGTCCAGCAGTGGACGGCGATAGGTTGACGCTACTACTGAATCATTGGATCTCCGGGTTCTTACTCACCAACGAAACAAGACAACACGAATAGGTATTGTCTCTTCATGGCACTATTACGTAGTTGGAAAGTCCTTAAAATCCATTAGCACATCATGATTTATTTTACACATAAGAAAAGATTTTGGGTAATAATTAGATTGATATACATAAATAATGAGAATAGAATTGTTACAAAAATTGTATCATCCTTAGTCACAGAACTGCGAACGCTTTTCACAAAAGGTACTTTTTTACCGGTTGTGTAGCTTGAAATAGACGTATAGATGCCGGGGCTCAAACCACATTCAGCACCAAAGGATACTACACCAGCTAAAATACCTTTGCATACCAGTGGACCGCCCGAATCACCCTGCAAAAGAAATGAGTTTTATGTGAGTTAATCAAGATAATGAATCTTAAGATCCTGTAACGGTAAGTATCCAAACTAGTATAGAAAAATTGGACAAGTGCGTGTCAGGCCACACATATAGTCGGATTTTTAATTAGACGATATCCACTGACGTTTACTGTGTTGTCAGTTTTTGATGAAATAAAAATAGTGCTGTGACAAAGTGAATGATTAAAACAACTCCTGAATGAATGAAATTACCTCGATTGTCCAGTAAATAGTTAGTGTGCCGAACTGCCGATATGCACTTGTGTCGTCTGACCCCAACATTTCTGATGTAAGAGTGAAGAAGAGGCTACAAAAATTAGACCGTAAGCCACTACCAGTGAGGGCTTTAGAACTTATCCAACCATATCAAATACCAAAATCATATTTAAATGAACCAGATGATGTAAATGATCTCTTTGAAGATTGTGAGGATTTAATTTTTACATCCGACTTTCACAATTGATTCTTTTTAAAAAAATGTATAAATAGGCAAAATTTTCTGTCTGTCACTCAATTCGATTCGTTTATTTTTAACACAAGTGCAAGAAAGTACAACAAATAAACAAACCAAAACAATAGAGCAAATCTATTGATGTTCAGTAATTTAAACACTAGAGCGAAATTTGTTGACATGTATACTGCCAATACCTTTGCCTTTGCCCGCAGACGAGTAATATCTCTATTATCAACCCTAAAACCAAAAAAAAAGTACAAAACTCAAGAAGCTTGTAACTTATAGATCCTGCATGATGATTAGGATTTGTTTTTTTTTTTTGTATTACAGGTACTATTGCAGGCTAGTTATTTATCAAGGTTTTGAATCCAACTAAGACAAGATATAGTTGCAAAAAAATAAATCCTGAAATAACATTGTTTGTTTTTATCTCCCGTGTTTTTCATGTTATGGTTTATATTTTTGTGTTATTTGTGTATGTTAAAGCCGCAAAGAAGGACATTAGTAGATTTACAGAAACTCATACTGGATCTAAGATTTTAATAAAAATTTTTTTGAATATTTACAAAAAAAAAGCGGCCGAGTGCGAGTCGGACTTGCCCATGAAGGGTTCTGTAGCAGCAAGTAACATCATATAAAAGTTTTTGTAGTTCGTTGTAACTTTCATCGATGTTTTAATAATAGTGTTTTGATTGTAAGAAATGTAAATTGCGGTTTATGATTTACGACGTATTAAAAAAAAATACTTACTAGATCTCGTCCAAACCAACTTTCCTTGGAAATTTGCATGGTAATGTACATCAAATATTTTTTTTACTTTTATCATTCTCTTATTTTAGAAGTTACAGGGGGGGGGGGACAAAAATTTTACCAGTTTGGAAGTGTCTCTCGCGCAAACTATTTAGTTTAGAAAAAAATGATATTAGAAACCTCAACATCATTTTTGTTTTCATCAAAACCATAGATATGGTTTTGATGAAAACAAAATTTTTGAACTTCAGTTCTAAGTATGGTGACCCCCAAAGTATATTACTTACTTTTAAATTAATTTATCTATTTAATAAAAATATAATAAGAGGAGGGTTGTTTTTTGGGTCAAAAAACATATTGTGCGACGCGCGCGACGTTGAGCCGTCAAAAAACTGATTGTAGTTACATACTACTAGTATCTTATATCAGAGCACTTTTATACAATTTCATTCTTAAATAGATATAATATTCTTTTATAGTTTGAAATGATAAACTATTCACACTCATTGTTCATTCATCTGATTGAATGAGAACTGAACGCATCACTATTACTTTAAATATGGCAGCATTATTTTACTTAGTGACATTAGCTACTGTCAGGTAGCTTCGTCTAATTAAAAATTCGAGTATAGAATAGGGTTCCATAGTCACCCATAATGGTAGGTGGATCTAAATCGTGTCAATAGATAATTGTTATGTTTACTTATTATTTCTTTATTTTTGTACGAAGTTTTCTAAGTGACTGCATTTTACAAGTTAGGCCCCTATAACTTCCGAAATATAAAAGTTATCTTAGCCGCTACACTTTTCCTTTAAAGTTCAATATATTGACTACTATCATGATTTTTTCAGATTTTTGGAGCCAGCCGTTTAGCTTTTAGAGGTGCGGGGGAAACCCTGTTTTTGCAAAAAAATGCGCTTCAAAGTTAAATAACTCGCGAACGGATACCTAAATCGAAAAGTGATCTTTGTAGCCTCATAATGTTTTTAAAAGACATATGTATTCGTACCCCACACGATGGGGTAGACGCGAGAAAAAACAAACATCCCCACATTACGTGTAAGGGAGGTACCCCAAATAAAATATTATTCGTAACCCTGGTAAAAAAAATCTATAGACTGTGTTTACTGGGACATTATTACGAAACACACTCATTAACTTTAGTTCAAAAGTTTAGGCACCACGGTGGGGCATACTAACAAAATTATATACCTACACTAGCTGATGCCCGCGGCTTCAGTTAGTCGATTCTCAGGCCTACCCGATATACACACAAAATTCACACAACAAATCGGTCCAGCCGTTTCGGAGGAGTATGGGAACGAACATTGTGACACGAGAATTTTATATATAAGACTATCTGCTAAAACTTTTACTTATCCTTTTGGGTTTATCGTACGTATGTAATAATAAAGACATACAAAATAGATACAATATCAATGTCGATATATATGTCGAGATATTGGTACCACCAATAGCGAAGCTCTTTGAGATCTGCTTTGAGCAAGGAGTCTTTCCAGGTGTCCTCAAGAAATCTGTCATTACACCAGTTCATAAGAGAGGGAATCAGGATGACGTCAGGAACTATAGACCTATATCTGTTCTATCATCATTATCCAAGATATTAGAAAAGAATCTAAACAATAGACTCGTGAAGTATTTAGAACGCAATGAGCTACTTACACACACACACACACACACACACACACACACACACACAAGCACACGCACACGCACACACACACACACTCTTAAAAGTATTTTAATTGTATAGATAGTACATGTAATAAAACGGGTGAAGACACTGTCTCCTTGTTGTTGCCTACCACAGGAAGCAGGGTTCCAATGTATTCTGTAAATTAATGTCTATACCAATAAAGATTATTATTATTATATAAGCAAATAATTATTAGTAAAATCAATAACAAATACCAGGCAACTATCCTTCCCGTAAGAGCCAGCACAGATTTGTGCTTCATCTGATAAATAATAATCGCTGTAAATTTTCTTGCACGCGCTTAAAGGTATGATTGGAACACACACAAGATAAAGTACTGATGATGGCCTGTTCTGAAATATTTAAACATGTTAAAACTGTTCAATAACTACCTAAATATTAATGATTTGAGGAAGGTGGCTGGCGGCGGATGGATGCGGACTGCCCAAGACCGGGATGGTTGGCGTTCCTTGGGGGAGACCTTCGTCCAGCAGTGGACGGCGATAGGTTGACACTATAAGTACCTAAGGAATACGGAGTGTCACCACCCCTATTTGTCATGTGGATGTTTAATAGGCGACTAAATGAGCAAACTGTACACTGCAAGCAAAACTTGAAACCAAACCTGTACCCGTCAAGTCAGCGTGCCAAACATTATTTCAAAAGAGCATATCTTCATCAGTGAACTGTTTAAGTTTTTTGAAATGTTCTGTCTAAAAATATTTATGATTTGATGGTCTAATTTCTATAACGTTAAGTCCTTAGTGTTACATAATAAATTAAAGATAGTTAAAATAGTATACTGCCTTGTTGGTCCTTGGAGTCTGGGTGTTTCTCTATGTATATTATGTATGTATTTACAAAAAAAGTATGTTTATATATTTATATCAGTTGTTTAGTACCCAAAATACAAGCTCTGCTTAGTTTGGGACTAGATAACGTTGTGTGTAGGATGTACGAAATATTTATTTAATTTTTTATTTAATAAACTTTTATTTATTCTTACCTTAAAAACGCTGGCTTATAATGTCACCATATTCGTATGGCCTGCATTATAATATGTAACGGAAACTGTAGCGCTTATTTAGAGTATGGAGAACTGTCGAAAATAAAAAATAACGAAGACTAGGAATTTAATTAATTATATTACCTCTTCGGTTAATCCAAATCCAGAAGTTACACAAAGAGTCTCCTGTTTTAATTTCGTATCTGCAGTAATCATCCTAACCGGATAAATATTATCCGAAAATTTGATGTTGTATTCTAGCTACAAAAATAAAATAAAGAAAATATTTGGGGTACCTAAGGATCATGACCTAACACAATTTTATTGGGAAGTCAGTGTAAAGCAAGTATGAAGGCCATAACAGACGCTCGAATATGGCTTAGAGCTCACCATCGCACAGTGCGCTGCAGTCGGCGCAACGGATAGATCCAGTCCACAGAGCATTATTTATTTGGTATTTTTGGCAAGCTATCGTTTAAATGTAATATAGGTGCGTACAGAATCTGAGATGTTGATTTATGTTGTCTTGGGGACATACAAAAAATTGTTACATAAACAAAATACTAGTTGAGTAATATTAAACTTTTTCAGGTGTTTGACGATGCTTAAGGATTGATGTTATAATTTAGATGGTGGTTGCACTCAATGTATAAAATTACTAATTATAAAACTATTAAGTTGAATATCTCCAAAAGCCTATTGGTTGTCTAGTAAATATCAACCATCGCAAATGAATACTGATAAATTTTGACGTTTCATACGATTAAAATAATTAATAATATGCGGTGGACTGCTCTACACACGATCTAATATGGTCCGGAGTGCATCACGAATTTGGTGCGCTCATATTCAATCGTCTGTTAAGGCCTTAACATTCAAATTCAGACCGCTCTCAGGGATGCGGAGGTCCGATACCTGTTACTCAATGTACTGTACTTTATCAGGTATAACCGGTTGAACTAGTATCCTACCCAAAATAATCTTGGTTTCAAAGTAATCTAAGAGGCACAACAAGCAATAACCATTTGCAGCAATTATGTACATAATCATTTTCAAAAAGGTTAAGTAACATTACGAAAATCAAAATTTACAACAGTAAGGTCAAGATTAATTATTGGAGGCTAGTGAAGAATATTGTTATACCCTTCAGTAGTTATTTTTATTTAAGGAACATATTTATATTTACCAGCAACACAGCTATATCGTTTATCAGTGTATTTGTATCGTATTTCGCGTGGTTATACCACTCAGCGATTCTTCTCCGAACGCCAGTAACATTCAATAGTCGAACTAAAGCGTGCCCCTCATTCTGATTGTCAATAATTCTTAGAGTAGATCGTCCAGCCCCAGCTACAACTCTCATTGCTTGAAGGTGTTTTCTGGTTCTAGTAAAGGGAATAAAATTTATATTCTTTGTTTACCTCGTAGTTTTTAGCATAGTTTAATTGTTAGACAAAAGTCTTATAGAAAACTTATTGGACGATCAAACGCAAAGGAACCGACGTACCGAAAATTTACACGAACAATTGCACATCCGAGAGAGACGCCTAGGCCAGTGGCTCTGGTATATATTATCTATGTACGTAAGAAATCAAGTGTGACACTTACGTATGTTGAAAATTTCTTGAGCTCTTATTTAAAACACTAATGATGATACCATTCATTATATGTATAGCTTTTGCCTGAGTCTCCACCCACGTGTATGTCTCCTATCGCGATAAAAAGTAACCTATGTATGTACTTTCCCAAGAATTAAAATATTTCGATTACAAATTTCATTAAAATCGATGCAGTAGTCAGCCGTGAAAGCGTAATAGAAACACAAGAGTTACTTTCGAATATGTATTAGTATTGATACTAGTCTTGTACCTGACATGCTCGAAAAATAGATAAAAACTTTTGTGACGAAAGAACAAAGTGTGTTAAGGCCCGCGACACCAAGCGTGAGAATTTGTGATTGAACACCCACATACATATTTTACATGCACACAGACGCATCGCGCACTGTCGCATACATACCGTAGCAAGCAATCACCGACTTTCGGTTTTTTGCTTATGTTAAATATCCATCAACTGTTCGCCTTTGTAGAACGTATTTTAATGTCTTACAACGCACGCAATGTATCTTGCCATAACGTAAAGCCCGTAGGATTCATTCAGTACAGAAAGTCATAATACTTTCTGTATACCAATCGAATGGTCAAAGATTATAAAATAATTTTACACAGTATAAAATAAATTCGCTCGCGTGCATTGTCTGTCAACTCAGATCGTTTTAAATACGCAAGGTATTTAAATACGGTTTTCATCATAATTAAGGTTACCTTTTAAAGAAGATTTATTAATGTTATTTTATTATTTTAAAGGAACACATAAATAAAGCCAATATTGACAAAAGTTAACGAGTTACATAAATTAGGAATAACCTACAGTAATACTTTTTTAATTATACTTTTTTAATATTTCTTTATTATTTTATTTGTGAATAATAATTTCAAAGTAATTTGGAACAATGTAATATTAATCCTTATCATAATAAATACTGTAGACATTTAAAACAATTTTATTCTACATGAAATATGTAGAATAAAATTGTTTATTACACAATATTATTTAAATAAATATTTTATAATACGTCAGAGCGTTCATCCAGGTCGCACCCGTAATTGGCCGTAATCTTACACTAGTGACTCTCAGTGTAAGATTTTATTACGTCAATAATGTGTGATTAACGATACATGGTCTTATAGGCATTTAAAAAACATTTAAAATTTGACAAATTATACCCTCCTTTAAAACCAATCTATCCATTGCTGCAAACATCATGAAAATCGGTGCAGTAGTTTTTAAGTTACGTTATGTTTTGAGTTTAATAGACAGGTTGAAGAGGCAGAGGACTGTGTTTTTTTTTAAATATATTTAATGCAAACGGCTTATTTACGCAATAATGTTACTAAAATAAATGTGAAAATAACTCTGTCTGTCTGTTTGTCTGTTACCTTTTCACGCCTAAAACGCTGAACCGATTTTGATCAATTTCAGTATAGAGATATATGGGACCCCGAGAAAGGACATGGCTACTTCTTACCGCGAAAATCGACACACTCGCGGGCGGAGCCACGGGCAAAAGCTAGTAAAACATAAATACGACTAGCGGTTTATACATACGTATAAAAGTGAAATACTAATCATCCAAGACCAAACCATTGAGTAGTATTACTTTCCATCATCAGCTGAACATCTTGAAAGATACGACTAAAGGTAACACACATATACGAAAGTAACTCTGTCTGTCTGTCTGTTACGCTTTCACGCCTAAACCACTGAACCGATTTTGATGAAATTTGGTATAAAGATAGAACTGAACTTGGGAAAGGACATAGGGTACTTTTTATCGCGAAAATAAAGGTAGAAGGGTTTGAAATAGGGGACGAAAGTTTGTGTCGAAGTTCCTTATTATCAAACATAAAATCAGGTAAGATTGTTTAATCTACCCTTACCATGTCGTATGATATCAACGAATTCCACGCGGGCGAAGCCGCGGGCAGAAAGCTAGTTTATAATAAATAACAATAAATAAATATTTCAGACGAATGACACAGAATATCATCTACCAAATATTCGTGTGATCCGCAAATATTTATTTCGCAGTTTATAATACATAAACATACTTTTTTGTTATAAATACATACATATTATACATAGAAAACACCCAAACTCCGAAACAAATATTTGCAGATCATACAAAAATTTGGTCCGACCCGGGAATCGAACCCTAGACCTCTTGGTTAGCAGTTGCATACGCTGACCACAAGACCAACAAGGCAGTATGATATATTACAATAATAAATAAACAACTATTTCGAACATCTTACACACGACATCATCCAGTCCCAAACTAAGCAGAGCTTATATTATTGTTTCGACAACTGATATAAATACATAAACATACTTTTTTTGTTGCTTACCTATAGAATACACCCAGACCCCGAAATAAATATTTGCGGATCACACAAATATTTGGTCCTACACGGGAATCGAACCTGAATCCTTACTCAAGCAAAGTAGTCGCATGCGCTACTACTGCCCTCATCATTATGAAATGATGGCTACCAGCTCAGATATTGCGTCTGGAATAGCATTACAAAATAAAAAAATATATAATAACTATTTATAACGTGCTTATAAAATTTTAGGGTTTCCCTATGAACTAACACTGAAAACAGCCATCACCTAAAAAAAAAAATTTTGTGGATCTCATAAACATTTGGTCCGACCCGTGAATCGAACCCGAGGCCTCAATCGCATATGCTACCACAGCGCCACCGAGGCAGTCATATAAAATGAATTTTAATAATCGGTCCACAATTGACAGAGTAATCAATGAATGTACAATAAAAAAAAACATTTAGTTAAACATAAATGATACTCCTTTTTTTAAGTTGGTTAATAATAATTTAAAATATAAAGATTGGTGTGTCTATTCTCAGACCTACCAAATATTATCAAAAGTTACACACAGTCACGTCGTCGTATGTAAACAATCAAATCTCTGTGTGCGTGACAGTGCGTGTGGAGCTAAAAACGAGCGTGCGCTCGCCTTGAATATTCGGAAAACACTGAATTTTTGGATCGCGTGAACTCTGTTTTATTGCAAATTATTTCTCCATACTAAAATGTATGGAACTTTTGCCGCTAAAAATTAATGATGTTTAAGATTAAATTATGACTTTCTGGTGAGAATTAATAGAAACCTTAAATGGTTAATCTCTTTTTTGTACTTTTTTCTTGCAACTAATAAAATATTTATTTCAAATAAAGCAACATAATACTAGATTGATTCCAAACAGAAAAGGTCGATTTCGGTGATTTTAGTCACTGTTGATGATTTTTTTCTCGAAAATAAATAATCGTATTAGTAATTTTACTCGGTTTCTCTATAGATTGCTTTATTAAGGAACTGAAATATTTTTTTTACTGTCAAATAATGAATGAATTTGTTTCTCTTGTCATAACCGTAAGTGCTTTTTCGAGCAGTTATGGAAACGATCCCCTTAAAAATATATGGTAAAAATCATTCATCACATTTTTACGAGTAGGTATACTAATGCATCAAAATTTGAACTCACCCACTTGTTGCACAATTTTATAAGTTTTTGAAGTACATAAAAAACCAAAATTTTATAACTATGAATAAATTGAAATACTAACTTATACTGAAAGCAATGAGCCGCTGTCAACACGTGTTTCTTAGTGACTATTGCTCCTACGCATAAGGGTATCGGTGTTTTCTTAATTTTGAATTGTATATTTATGACAACCTGCAATAAAACGCTTTCAAACTTAACGTTATCATTTTTAGGGTTCCGTAGTTCATGACTCGTTGTGTCCGTCCGTCCGTCCTCAATTTACCGCCCAAACGGTTCCTCCCTCCCTCTCTAAAAGCTAAATGACTGGCTCAAGAAATCGGAAAAAAATCAAGTAGTCCATTTATTGAACATTTAAGAAAAACTAAAGTGATTTTGGTAACTTTATTATTTCAGGAGTAATGGGGGCCTAATTTGTAAAATGGACTCACTTGGAAAACTACGTATAAAAATTAAGAAGTAATAAGTATATATAATAATTATATATGTGAATGATTTTAAATCTAGCTACCATCATGCGTGACTACGGAACTCTATTCTATGCGTGGCCCGACACGCACTTGGCCATTTTTTTTACATAACTTAAGTTACTTACAAATTCTAAGAATTCTATTCTGCCCTGACTACTATGCTCGAACAGCGTTCTTTAGTTAATAGCATGTAAACGGTGCACAGGTTAACATCAACAGATATGAAAGCTATTCAAAGAGAATGAAATCACCTGGTAAGGAACGTCGTCTTGAGAAGCTACCGTACCTCCATATATTCTTAACCGGCATATATTGGGCATTCCAGAATATTTTTTATTTTCCTGTACTACATCCTATTAATAATTTACAAGTAACATATACTAGTTTTATAAACCTTCCTAAGAAAAATAGTAACTCAGGCAACTCAGGTTATTTCCATTATAAATTATTAGCTTTCGCCCGCGGCTCCGCCCGCGTGTATGTCGGTTATCGCGGTAAAAAGTAGCCTATGTTCTTTCCCAAGTTCAGTTCTATCTTCATACTAAATCTCATCAAAATCGATTTAGTGGTTCAGGCGTGAAAGCGTAACAGACAGACAGATTTACTTTCGCATTTATAATATTAGTAGGGATAGTGTGAAGGTATCAGTGAACTCCAACCATTTAGCTAATTTGATTTTGATAATTTCGAATTTATTGTTTTGAGGAAAATCTAGTTTTATATTAGTGTTTGTGCAATTGGAAATAAGTTCATGTATAAAAGTTACGTAATAAGAAAGTGCCTCTAACTTCATTTTACCAATATAAACTGTTGATGGCGATGACTTAGAAATAAATGTGTTTCTTAATGAATTGTATAGGAGGCTAAAATCATACTCGGCACATTGTTGGCATTTATCTCGCTTTGCACCTTCAGCGCATTGACCTTCAGCGATATAGACGCATGTGTATGTATGTAAGACTGATAAATAGGATTGCAAAAAAAAATAGAAATTACCCGAAAGTCAAATGGTTTGTTATTTATCTTTAAATACTTAGCGTTACTCGCTGGTTTCTGAATTATTAATATAATATCCAGAATCATAACAGTAGTCACAATGTTTAAAAATGTCAATGATGATACCATTGGAGTACAACGAAATTATTATGATAGGAAAACCAGGAGCCACAAAGTGTTATCTGGGTGCTACACATTTTAATATCGCCCTCATCTCATGAGGTTTATTTATCAATGACTAATTCAACAGAACCAATTCTATTATTAACCTATAGGCGTATTGAAAAAACAGTTTTTGATGTATGTCAATATAAATGAACTAATAGCATCAAATACCATAGATGGTACATACTCGTAGAGTGAAAACCTCTATGGCACTTTTGTTTATTTACGTTCGTGTTTTAGTCACGGGTCAGACGTGACTTCTCCCTTTAAAAAGAAAACTCTTCAGTTGGACTTAATTTTTCATTATTTTGCTGTACGAGTAATTGCGTAACCAAATCCTACAACACTTTTTGAGTTCATTAATTGAAATGCTGCATTATTTAAATACCCGATAGGAACCTGTTGATCTAGTGGTTTGTGTCGCTGACTACCAAATCGAACGTAGTGAGTTCCATTCCCATACAGGACCAATATTATTTTGTGCGATGAACACTGTTATTTTTATGTGCCTGGGTGTAATTAATCTATAATACGTAGATATGTATTTAGAAACATGAATATTTTTTCAGTAATCTCCTAACCTACAGACTTTTGCCTAGTTAGATCAGACATACATGTGAGATGTGTCAGAATATTATTTTTAAATTATGATTAAATAAATATTTTAATTGATTTTCTGGTACGCCCATTTGAGTTACGTGTCCATGTAAGAGGCTAGTACAGGAAATTCTCCTGCTGATTTGGCTATCCTATGAAAATCACTCCACAGCCAAGACATTTTTGGTACCGTCACTTGCCCAGAAAATCCCTACAAAATTATCATTGTGCTTCTTATTTCTACACACTCAGCGATTCCATTATGAGAGATCGCGGCAATTTTGGCGAGTGGTGAGGGATGGGAAGCGGTCTCTTTCTGTGAGAATGTTATGCTTCAGAAGGAGTCCGCTGAGAGATTCGGATCGGACGACACCCCCCGGTGCGGCCCAGTCACCCCGGGATGTACCCCAGTTGTGGGGTTTGGCACAAGCCGCTGATGCGATCCTGGTGTTCCTCCCGACTGCCGAAGTAGCGGCCTACTTTAGTGGGGTACATCCGTGGGGTTTAGTGGGTAGACCGGTTGCCCGGGAGTCCCACACACGCCCTTCGTTTACCCCACGAAGGGCATTGTGCGAAATCATTCCCCGCGTAAAAAAAAAGTAATTTCTCGTTCGTGGTACAGTCCCAAAAGTCAAGATAAAATAAAACACAAACCACTGGGTTTAGAAAAAATGATTTTATTATAAATTGTGTAGAGACTTTAAAAAATACTAAAAGCATATATACACAGCGATACAAGCGTTACTTTATAAGTTTCACAGTTTAGAGAAACTGACAAACTTCTGACTAAAGGTATTTTATTGCCTTTGGTAAATCCTGATAATAGCGTGTATACTCCTGGGGCATCACCACATTTAGCACCAAAAGATACCAAACCAATCAAAACTCCTTTGCACGCCATTGGACCACCGGAATCACCCTGAAATAATTAACGATGATTATTTTATATTATTTTTAACATCTATTAAGAATGTGTCAAATGTACGCCAATTTATTCCTTTTCAATTCATTTTGAATTCCTGGAATGTATTTTAAATTTGAAAAAATCTTTTGAAATCAAATGTAACAATCAAATGTTATAGGCATACTGAAAAAAATGACATGAAATCCCTACCAATATTATAAATGCGAAAGTAACTCTGTCTGTCTGTCTATCTGTTACGTTTTCACGCCTAAGCTGCTAAACTGATTTTGATGAAATTTGGTACACAGATAGTCTAGAGTCTGAGGAAGGACATAACCGACATATCGACTAATCATATCTATCGGCGCAACACAACATTCAAAGAAATAAGTCATCGCTGCACGTGTTCTTAGTGACGTAAACAACTCGCAACGATCGACCGCCCCACTACAATGCCTATAAAAAGCCGCCCGCTACAGCGGAGCGATGATTCGTTTGGCTGCGCTCGGACAGCAAACATCTAACTTATTGTGAAATATTCGAAGCTTTGTAATGAATACTAATTAAAAGTGAATTCCGGTTGAAGTGAAGTTTATTTTAAGTTATTTCTGAAAATGAAATACTCCAATAATAATAATAGTAATGACGTCACTGTTCTTAAAAACATTACCGGGTACACCGCCGCCCCGTCATCAGAAGTGGGATTACCATGTGTTCTAGACTGTTCGCTATCTAAACTCAATTTTTGTTGTGTTTCTTCATTCAAATCGATAGTTAAAGCTTTGGTAATAAATAACTACCGACAACAACAAGAAAAATAAAATGGAAAGTTATTTAACAACGTCGGAAATCGTAAAATCGTAAATGAAGTGACATGTAGCCTATATCGGGTTTTGAGTAACAATTGCAAACGAATATAAATCGTTTTTGTTTTCAGAAATGTTATCAAACGTGTGATACTTAAATTAAAAAAAAAAAGTGCGGGTACTTCAATATGTTTCGGTATGTTCGTGGGTATAACGCTTTCTTTACTGCTAGTAAACATGGTGCTAAGCGATAGAAGCTGCATCCGTGCTTCGTACGGGGGAACAACAGAGTTCAATGTAAAGGAGGTGTAATCCAGTTCACCAGTATCGAATCGGTAATGAGTGAAGTTACCGAAAGGCTTGTGAGTTGTAATTGAAGCTACACTGGTAAGGTTGAATCATATTTTCATATCAAGTTTTGATTTATTTTTGACATAGTTTTGATATTACTGTACGAGGGTTAACCGTGTGCGCGATTTAAAGCTATAAACCGATCGTGGCAATCGATGGCGCGTGTATAAAATTGCCAATGGCTAAAGTGTAAAGCTGTGGCTTAAGAAAAGGGTTAGTAGTAATCATAGTTGATCGAATTTTAAGGGTTAATTCATACTTTTTCTCTATCACGGTTTCATATTGCGAATATTTTGTTTGACGTAATAAAAACAAACTTTTAAAACTACCCCCACGGTGTGCGTAGTAAACTAGGCGTTTTTTTTATTACGATTACACATTGTTTACCGAATAGGTGATGAATTAATAGCAGTGGTAATTGTAGTAGCAGTCTAATGCAACGCTAACCTTTTATTTAAAAGTAAAGTAACTTTTTAATTGATTTACGTAAAATCAAAGAAAGTTGCAATAATAATCAAATAAACTAATACCCACTACGTGGTGAGATTTGTTAAATTATTTTAGAACGGAAAAGAGATAAGGGTCAGGTGAGGCCGAGCTTATAAAAGGTTAAAGCAGTAGTCAGTGCGTCCTACAGTGTGAGAGTAGTCTGTGCCTGACTGACTATTTTCTGAGCCAAGTTTAAAATTCTTTATTGAAGGGTTGACGCCAGAACTGGTTATTTTTAATCCTTCCTTCCCTCCACAGAATGCTCGAGTGTTTGCACACATACTTGCGTACTACAATATCTTCTAAACTAATGACGGTGATCGTAAGCAGCCTAGTGCTTAACTCAGCGGCAAACTTCAGTCTTCTCGCTGTCTACGCAAGTTGAGCGTGTGCTGTGATCTGCGGTCTACTCGCCGCCTGGTGAGGTGTGGACCTGTGGTCTGCACACCGTCTACGCGACATATGACCTACGGCCTGTTCGCCTTATGTGCGAGGCGCAACCTGCTGGCTACTCACTATCTGAGGGAAGTATAACCTTTGTTCTGTTCGCCGTCTAGCAAATGAACGCTGGATGCGTGCTCAGCCTACTTCGAGAGATGTGTTTAGGCCTTTGAGAGCACATACGAGAGTATGGGCTTCTGTTTTAACAGCTTTGCTGTTCTGAGAAAGTGTATCAGTGTCACACATTCATAGTTTGCAATCGTTAGGGTCTACGCAATTAATGCGTGAAAATGATGGGCTAACTAGGGTGCTCCTCTACCTGGGTGGTGTATCACTCTAGGGTGATCACACATCACGGATGATGCGGGTTGTCGTGATCACAGCTATCTATTAAAGCTATTATTCTTTTTGCTTTTATTATCATTTTAAATTTGATAATAAAATCTTGATGTTAAGAGTTTTGTTTTGAAGTTCTCTTGATTTACTGGTGCGATGACACGAGAGACAGAGCTATGTGATGCTGTTTGTTGAATGTTGTTTCAGAGTAGCACACAGAGGCGTGTGACCTACCACTTCCGCTCAACAACCTGATTATACAAGGGAATCTCTACCTGAATGCACCGGTTGGCAGCTTGCTTAAAGGAAGTGCAAAGCTACAGGAACCGTATCGGCGTTAGAAGACTACACTCCAGTATCGGTTATTGAGCCTACACCATCCACTTCACAAGCCAATGCAACAGAACAAAGAAAGAAAGAAAGAAAGACAGAAAAAAAAGAGAAAAAAAAAAAAAAAAAACCCAGGAACTCAGGTTATGTTTTACAATCCTATTCTACGCAACACAGTACCACAGTGTACGACATGACTAAGTACCACAGTGTACGCTACGACTAAGTACCACAGTGTACGCTACGACTAAGTACCACAGTGTACGCTACGACTAAGTACCACAGTGTACGCTACGACTAAGTACCACAGTGTACGCTACGACTAAGTACCACAGTGTACGCTACGACTAAGTACCACAGTGTACGCTACGACTAAGTACCACAGTGTACGCTACGACTAAGTACCACAGTGTACGCTACGACTAAGTACCACAGTGTACGCTACGACTAAGTACCACAGAGTACGCTACGACTAAGTACCACAGAGTACGCTACGACTAAGTACCACAGAGTACGCTACGACTAAGTACGACAGAGTACGCTACGACTAAGTACCACAGAGTACGCTACGACTAAGTACCACAGAGTACGCTACGACTAAGTACCACAGTGTACGACTAAGTACCACAGAGTACGCTACGACTAAGTACCACAGAGTACGCTACGACTAAGTACCACAGAGTACGCTACGACTAAGTACCACAGTTTACGACATAGTACCACAGAGTACGCCACGACATAGTACCACAGAGTACGCCACGACATAGTACCACAGAGTACGCCACGACATAGTACCACAGTGTACGCCAACATATAGTACCACAGTGTACGCCAACACATAATACCACAGTGTACGCCAACACGTAGTACCACAGCGTACGCCACCACACATAGTACCACAGAGTACGTCACAACACATAGTACGCTATGCTCATATCCTACCACGGTGTAGACGTCAATATAATTAAAGGTACACAGATGCCAATTCAAAGAAAAATATTTACGTTTTACAGATAAACTCATCGGAAAAACATCAACAACACGGCTAGTGCAGAGCGCGCACTGCCGGTCAGAATGGTCGTATCGGCGCAACACAACATTCAAAGAAATAAGTCATCGCTGCACGTGTTCTTAGTGACGTAAACAACTCGCAACGATCGACCGCCCCACTACAATGCCTATAAAAAGCCGCCCGCTACAGCGGAGCGATGATTCGTTTGGCTGCGCTCGGACAGCAAACATCTAACTTATTGTGAAATAGTCGAAGCTTTGTAATGAATACTAATTAAAAGTGAACTCCGGTTGAAGTGAAGTTTATTTTAAGTTATTTCTGAAAATGAAATACTCCAATAATAATAATAGTAATGACGTCACTGTTCTTAAAAACATTACCGGGTACACCGCCGCCCCGTCATATCGATTACAAAATATTGTTTATGGATTTTACTTTGCTTAAAATCATACAGTCCATTAAAATTATTCACAAATAAGGAAGCCAGTCTCAAAATCAAATCACAGAACAACATACCTGGCAACTATCTTTTCCTTTTGAACCAGCACAAATTTGAGTACGACGAGAATGTAATACGGGAAAATATTTCTTGCACTTGCTGTAAAGAACAAGCGGTATACACACATACCGAAGTGAAGGAGATGGTTTGCTCTGAAATAACAGAAAATATTTTAAAGTAGTGTAAATTTTATATGCTAGTAGATGAAAACTAATATTGAATAGTGAATATGTTCTGTAACTACTCAATATAAAGTGAGGAATGAATAATTAAATAAATAAACAAATCATCAATCAACAAAATGTCCCATTGCTGGGTTCGGGTCTCCTCTCTAAAAGAGGGTTAAGGCCTTACGTCCCCACACTGGCCGAGTGCGGATTGGAGACTGGCAAGACACGTTGTGGCTACGTAATCTTGCCGTTGAATGGATTTAAGCCGCCCTAAGGCCTCCAACTACGCTTCAAGACTGTCATTTTATGATAACAAATGGGACCTACTGCTCACCTAAGGCCACTTATGAACGCTTTATAAAACATAAACAAATACTGCAGATATATAACAGACAATGCATAAGCTAGTTTTAAACTAAGCAGAGCTTGTGTTACAAAAACTATATTGACTGATACAATAGTTAAATACTTTTTTTATGAATACATACATTAATATACATAAATAAAAAACACCCAAACTCCGTAACAAAGACGAATCATAAAAATAGCGACACATAACGAAAAGCAGCAGAGCAATAAACTGACTTCATATAAATGATTATAATTCAGAAAATGAGAAGGAGAATATTTTAGCTTTTTGTAAATTAGCTAAGTAGAAGTCAATACACACTACATATACAGCAGAAGTAGATGAAGGACGTGATTGTGAATATAATGAAAGTAGCAATGAAATGGACTAGAAAAAAATGGTATAGTATGTAAATAGTAAAAATTAACAATACCCCATCCATTAGACCATATCCTGAAGTAGTACAAGGAGTATCGGCTTCTAATTCTATATCGTAATCAGCCATTCGTATAGGTTTAATTGTTTCTGAAAATTCTATGGGCTCGTCTAGCTGTAATGTAAAGTAAAACTAAATAATTCCTTTTTATAATATAATAGAAAAGCATAGAATAATCTTTTTAGTACACCATTTCATTCAATTTACATTCAGGATTTCAATAATAATAATAATAATAATATACTTTATTTGCTTAAATGTGGTACAGATAAAAAAGATGGTAGAATATGATAGGCACGATACACATTTCGCCAACAGGCATGCAAATATAGGGTTACAATCTCTTGTAAAGTAGTTACATAAAACCATTAAATGCTAAATTAAATAGTAAATA
The DNA here is from genome assembly GCA_932526445.1 of Phragmatobia fuliginosa. NCBI lineage: Eukaryota > Metazoa > Arthropoda > Insecta > Lepidoptera > Erebidae > Phragmatobia > Phragmatobia fuliginosa. The sequence goes on along the minus strand of OW052070.1, from coordinate 13,851,945 downwards.
ATAAGCTAAATTAGAGTCAATAACACAGTGTAATACTTTGAAAATATATCTAAATAATTATGAACAACTACAATGCATTTCTAAAATGATATGATGGACACGAGTTCTTTTGAAGGAATTCCCTAACGGAATAATAACAATTGTCTACCAACCATTTCCTGAGCACAGCACAAAATTTTTCGAGTGGTAGATCAGTAATCCATTTGGGTATTGTATTATAAATAAGGGGAGCCATATACACGCAATTTCGTCTAAACAGTTCGATTCTGGGTATTGGCATATTCAATGGAAGTTGTGTTGCTTTACGTTTACTGAAGTTAATTTTAGATTCAAAAAGTGAAGGGTTATTTTTGACAAATGTTGCAATTTCATATATATAAATACAAGGAACAGTCAAGAGATTGTGATCTTTAAATACAGGTCTGCAGGATGAACTCCATTCCATATTAAAAATTGCTCGAATACATTTTTTCTGGACTATAAAAACTCTTTCAATTTCGGTAGAATTACCCCAAATAATAATACCATACCGGATCAAAGAAGTAACATGAGCGTGGTAGACTGTTATTGCAGTTGACTTTGATACCTCACTACTCAATACTTTCAAAGCGAAAACAAACCTACTAATTTTCATACATATTTCTTCAATATGGCTTTTCCACGTAAAATGTTCGTCAAGTGTTACGCCCAAAAATTTTATTTTATTGACTTGCTCTATCACTTGATTTGTGTGTGAAATTGTAATAGGGAGATAGTCACTTTTTGGGGTTTTAAAGTTTAATAGTTTAGTTTTTCCTAAATTAATATTTAGTGCGTTACACTCTAACCATGCAATGATCTTATTTAAGGTGGTTTGTATGTCTAATTCGTATGTTTCCTGATTCTTACAATCAATGATAATGGTGGTATCGTCAGCAAATAGGATACAATTTTTGTTCACTGCTTGTGGCAGATCATTGACATATAAAAGAAAAAGAAGAGGGCCCAGGATACTTCCTTGTGGGACTCCAAAATGATTAAGTCGCGGATGGGAATCATAATCTACAATACTATTGAGTTTAGCGTCAAATTTAGTTATTCTAGTTATCTGAGTTCTATTTTCTAGAAAAGATTTAAACCATTCTAAAGCTGAACCTCTTATGCCACTTTTTTCCAGTTTATCAATGAGAATACTATGCTTAACAAAATCAAAGGCTTTACTTAAATCAAGAAATAGCGCCGTAGTTTTTATCTTTGCATTGATATTATTTGAAACCAACTTAAGAAGATTATATATTGCTAGTGAAGTTGATTTATTTTTCCTAAAACCATATTGTTCTGTGGTAAGAACATTGAATTTTTCTAAAAAAGAAACTACTCTCTTATAAATAATTCTCTCAAAAACTTTTGACAATATCGGAAGCAATGCTATGGGTCTGTAATTATTTTTATCCATTTTGTGTCCTTTTTTATGCAAAGGTTTTATGATAGATATTTTTAGTTTGTCTGGAAAACAACCCTTTTCTAGTGATAGATTAACAATGTATGAAAGAGGATTAGCAATAAACTGAGATATTTTTTTTAGAAGGTCTGTTGAGATCTCATCGTACCCCGACGATTTAGTATTTTTTAATGAGTTAATTGTGTGATAAATTTCTATCGGATTGGTGGGTTCTAAAAAGATGCTTTTGTTGTTATGTTTGATATTTAGATTTCTACTACTTTTTTTATTTATATTGCTTTCTATAACATCAACAAAATAATTATTGAAGACGTTAGCAATCTCTGCACCCGTTGTAATTGTTCTATTGTTGTCGACGATACTGTCAATACCTTTTTTGGGCTTATCAGTACCTATAGTGCGTTTGACTATATAACATGTAGCTCTTCCCTTGGTTTTCGAATATGCGATGTGTTTTATATTACATAATGATTGCAGATTGTAAATACATTTCTTTAACATATCGGAGTATGCCTTAAACTTCGTTTTATTTTCGTTTGTTTTATTTTTATAATAATTAAATCTTAGTTTCCTTTTATTCTTACAGCTGATTTTAAGACCTTTTGTTATCCACTTTAGTTTATTATGTGTGTACTTTTTTTTTTACCTTTATAATCGGAAAGCATAGCTTATAAAATAGAGTGATAGTGTCATGAAAATTATCAAAAGCAGTGTTGGCATTTGTACTATTATAAACTTCAAAAAAAGATAGTTTACTTATATACTCGATAAATTTGTTGATATTGTACCTACTCATGTCTCGCACTGACATAAAACAGTACGTTGGCATCGATTTTAAGCCATAATCAAAAGTAATAGTCTGCGCAGTATTATGATCTGACAAACAGACATTATGTGTTCTACCTATTATACTTGGGATATTACTAATAATGTTATCTATACAAGTATTTAGCCTGGTAGGCTGTTTAATGTGATAGTCTAAACCGTAACTTACAATGAGCTCCTTGAGTTTTGTACAATTGTTGTCAGTGCTAAGAAAGTTTATGTTAAAGTCCCCTGCTATTACTAGTTTACCTTTTTTGTGTTGTAGTTTTGATAAGGTCTTGTTTAGCTGTTCAAAAAAAATACTTATATTTGATGACGGAGTTCTATATATGCATAATATGACAACATGTATAGCCTTTATTTCAATTCCACAAATCTCAAAGTGTTTGTCTACACTAAATTCCCTAATTTCCTTTAATTCATAACTTTGAATGTGATTTCTACACAGTATGCATGTTCCTCCCCTACGTTGATTAGGTCGTGAATATATTGCACCAAGGTAAAAGTTATTCAGTTTGAGATAATTTTCTTCACTACTACTAACAAAATGTTCACTGAGACATACGACATCAATGTTTAATTTAGATTCTGCTAATTCATTAATGACCACTTCAATATCACGTAGTTTGTTTAAAGCCCCCGCTATATTTTGATGAAGAAGTGAGAAATTGTTGCTATTATATTTCTTATTAGTTACGAAAAAACGGTTTATTGACGACTGGGGTATTTTCCGAAGACATTTGGGGTAATTGTACTTTTTCAGCTTTTAAGAAATAATATGGAATGGTGCCCTTACGAGGTTGTTTCACTAGATCAGTTGTTCTTATTGTTTCTAAAGGATTTTCTGTTACATTTATTTTAGTTTGTAAATGATCAAGTTTGATGGCACTGTCTATTTTTTTAGTATGCTTATTGAAGGAAAGGAATTTAGTATAATATTGGACTGTATTAATATTATGTATTAATTGAGTTAATATACAGTTAAAACTACCTGCTTCAATGAAATTGCAATTTTTATAAGGGTCTGTCAATAATTTTAAATGATAGTTAAGTTTGTGCTCATTTAAAAATGCATTGTTTCGAACATTTACAACAAAAATATTACAATCTTTTAACGCTTTAATTGCCGCTGCTATTTCTGCCAAGAACTTTATTGGATTTGAATCATTACTACCTGCCATAATAATCACATTGTCATTTATGGTAAGATTTTTAGACAGACTTTTACAGTGCGATAACACTTCATCAGCAGTCGCTCCCGGTTTTCTAAAGCCTGATATAGAGTATCTATTAATAATAAATTTATTTTCATTTTGTTTCTTTATCAATCCTTGTACTATATTTTTGCCCCCTTCGTCGGATAATAGGATTATTCTTCCGTGCCCGGCAATCCTGCTAGTTGCAGCTTTAGGTTCTGGGTTTTTACCTATGATTCTAGTGTTCTCTGTCAATTTATCGGTAGGTATAGTTTTTATTTCATTACGTTTCATCTCGCCTTGGAGTGTTTCACTAGTTGTGTTGTTGATAGAAGCTTTAGGTGTTTGAGAATAAGAATTGTCAAAGTCAATTCTTCGGGCTGAGTTAATTGCAATTTGTTTTTTAGTACGTCTTGTTACAGACGATGAAATTGTACTATTTGAATTTAAACTTGTAACATATAGTTTTCTAAATTGCTCGGTTTTCATTCTTTCCTCTTTTAAACTATGTTTTAATGAAATATTTTCTGAACGAAGTGTTTCTATTTCAAGATCCGCATTCATAATTTTCTTCATCAGCCTGTCAACTGTATTTTTGAGTTCCATCGTTTCGTCTTTTTTTACGTTGGTGGATAGATCCAACATACTTTTGACGGTTAGGTCTGATGACAAACTGTCTATGGATTCATTGGAGCCATGAAAAAGAGAGCATGAAAGGGAGCGACGCAATTGTTTGTTTCTTATTGTTACATTGTTGGGGGATTCCATGGCTTATAACTTTGAAAAGTATTTGGTAGAATTAATATACACTATTCAAAAAGAAAAGGAATTAAGGCAGAATTACAGAGTTATAGATACAGAGTTTATATTAGGGCAACACTGTGACATTAGTGCTATTCACGCGGTAAAACGATAGTTTTGAATTCTTATCTTTCACAACTGTCGTTATTATCTTACCACATAGAATCAATTACAATTTTTACACAAGTTTGTGGAATTTACTTTACAATTCAATATGTGTAGAAAACTGCAGTATTTAGGAAATTAACTAGTCTTACTTAAAAACACTGAAATCACACTATGAGTCCGGGTACTGCTTTTAATGTAATTTTTTAAATAAAACAATTTTATTGCAACTCAGTTTGCGGAATGACCAGAGTGCATGTAGGCGTGAGTATGTGTGCGTAGAAGGCGAAGCGGCCGTACTGCGGGTTGCCCTAGGTCAGGGACGCAAATCGCTGCATTTTTTTTTCAAATTATATTCACTTATTACTCACGGTACCGATGGAATCCAGTTGTGTTAAGTGTATCACCAGTTAGTCCAATTTATAAGCTTTTCAATGATACCACACACAATTAAATTACAGAAGTTTTGAACCTTTTTAAATGGTTGGTTTCAAAATGGTTCAACGAAAGTATGACCATGTATAAATGGTGGCCTTATCGCTAAAAAGCAATTTCTTACAGGCAACCAATAATTCAATAATTCTTAACTTCTTCAAATACAACACTAGGCTTGTCTTAAATATAGATAGATTATATAACTGCAATAAACTTTACTGCCAGTTGGTGGTAAGCCATCTTTGGGGAGAGTTTCTTAGACTGACACATTTTTAATTTAATGTGTTCATATTTTTTATGATTAATGTTTCGCCATATCAACAGCTGTTAGTTTCTAGATGTAATCAATTTTGAATTAATCAGAACTTTTGATAACTCCAAGGGTTGACCCCTCAGGTCAGGATAGTCTTTATTTATAATTTTAACTTAAAGAACATTCACAATATTTAGATACAAGGGTCAAAATATTACCCCCGCATCATCGCTTACTAATAGCGTTTCAAAAAGACTGGCAGTTGATTGAATCGTTAAATGGCAAATTCTAATTAACTGCACTAGAAAAAAGTTTGACTTTTGATTACGGATAGCGTTGATGAGTTGCTTAGCTAATTGTTTAAACATAACACATTACCTGCCAATTAAAATGATTAGTTACAATCAAAGTGAATTAAACAGTGGAATGAGTACAAGCGACTTTGATTCTTAAGGTATCTAACCAATTCCATCAAGTACCGACCAACGACAATATAAATTATATTAAAGCATTGATATAAATCCTGATCCACAAAAAACTTTTTTTTTTTGTAATAAACACAAAGGTTTTTGTTATCGCTAGCTAATGTTGATTAATTTATCAAAATGGTTTATTTTAATGTATTTACAGTAGCTTACAAATCAAATATGAGCAGCCCTTAACATATTCCTTCTAGACATAGGTCTTTGATTGGAGGTTTTGGGTTTCTATACAACGCTAACTAGTCAGGTACAGTAAAGTTTCAAATTTTCCTTCTCTTTACTGTGATGCTAGATTGCTCTGCTATTTGTCTATTATGATACCATAATATAGCTTGTGCATACATAAAAGAAAAACTCCGAATATAATTGAGACGAGAGAGACGGACGTTTCCCCAACTATCCCCGACTTGGAATCGGCACACAAAATCCTTGAGGTCTGCGATCAGACTGTAGATTTATAACCTAATGATTTGTTGATTTTGTTCTGATTGTAATAATTTTAAAACTATCCAAAAGTTTTACCACAAGCACAGCAAAATCGTTGCGAATTTTTACTCTACTATAGTCAGCATGTATGTAACATTCAGCTACTTTCCTCCAAGTTTCGGTAGTTTGAAGTTCTTCTAGTAGAGTCCTTCGAGCGTTTTTATTCCCAAACAGGTTTATATTAGAACTAATCGTGCCTGCTATAACTCTTGTTATGTTTAAAATATCTATACCCCTGAAACAGAAGAAAAAAAAACTTATATAAATATTTATTTAATATTTAAACCAAAGATGTAATGGAAAATCTCATTTTTTGTCCGCGACCTCATGAGCGTATTACTTAGTCACAAAATAATTCAGATTTAAGTATTCAAACTAAGGTTTAATGTAGTGAAAGTAGTTATTTTTTTCCATATCTTTGAAATACTCTTTTTATAGAATACTAGTTTTTGCCGATCCAATAAGTTACAACTCCTAGTTAGAAGTAATAAATTAAGTGTCCTTTAATTAGCAGAAGCGGCACTACTTGTTTAAAAAAAACTATTTACATATTAATGTGTAAAGTTAAAATTTTGAGTGAACGGAGGAGTATGGAATTTGACACAGTTAAAGTTTATATAAAGAAGTGCAGAAAGCTAAAATAAATATAAGAATTAAGGTCGAGTTACGACTAACAGGCCACTAGTTTATATAAATATGAAATACTAACAACGGCTCGAAGCAGTGTGCAGCAGTAACAACATGTCTCGTAGTTACAATTGCCCCCCCGCAAAAAACTGACCAAACCCGACCCTGATATTGTTGCTTCCTTAAGGCAACCTGGAATTATAAGGCTCATGTCAAGCATTTCTATTTTGTTAATGACGGGGTGGAAAACCCCTTCGGATCTTTGGCTCTTCGGGGACTCAGGAGCCAGGAGTACGTGATCTGGGTCCACCAAAAACCACCCTGCCGCCCGTTTTCAGGCGCCTTGCTTTGAGGACCCTAGTCACAAAATTGTGACCAGCCCTCTCATCGCCGACCGCAGTAATTGGTCTACTACCAGAGATCGCCACTAATTGGAAAATTTCAGTCAAGTCAACGATTAGTGTCGCCGCCTGCGTCCTCCACGATCTGGATCGGCCCTCTCGCGATCCCGTTCAGCGATCTCTTTCTGAAGCATTGTACACAATCACAAGGATACTACTTGTAAGTCACTGTTATGTAATTTTCATTTTAAAACTAGCTGATGCCCGCGGCTCCATTCGCAACTCCACTATAGTCACCATTTATTAAAAAAACAAATTTCTTACGATAAAAATTTGAATGATGACAATACCTGATATGGAATATCCCCCTCAATAGCTGTTACTCCACCGGATATTCTTAGAAGGCATTTATCGTCTAGAGGAGGATACCTTTTATTTTCCAGTATTACATCCTATGTACAGACAATATCTGCATAAATAACATGAAACATTTAAAGGCATATCGCGTTGTTTCGAGGCCTATATGAAATTCTGCTTCCTTTAAAACAACTTAAAAGATAAGCAGGTTGAACATAGTACGAAACACAAGTCTTTTAGTGGAGTGTTCAATCGGTAAGTGCAAACCTAATATGTATAATATTTTGCATATGAAGTCCAGTTACGTTGTGCAGTTAAGTAGTTAAAATGAATAACTTTATGAGAAACTAGCTGACTCAAGCAACTTCGTCTGCATTTCTTTTTAATCGAGTCAGGCTGCTATGTGTCTGTGTGATGTTAACTATCCTATCTTAGGCACGTCGGCAAAACACACCTTTAGAAAAACGTGAAAAATATAATTATTTTTATGAATATGTTGAAATGATTATGGGTGACTCAGAGTACACTTTATAATTTCTTACATACTTATATCTAGAAGTGCAAGTTAATGTATTTCTATAGCTAACGATGATAACATATAAAATTTACCCGAAAATCTAAATCAGACATGTCCAAATAACAATAGCCCAAATCCATTGTATGTAAAATTAATATAACTGTCATGGTTCCAATTGGAGTAAATAACATTATCACTGACATTTTGGCATCACGTAGATATTCCAATTATAATAATCATATAGGGTTCACATTTTCTAATCTCAGTGTGTTTTCTAGATTGGTTATTATTTGCTACATCAAAACAAGGCTTACCATGTTTCGACATAAAGACAATGTCATCGAGTAATTTGACTGTCCTTGTTTTTGAAGTTAAGCACCAAACAGTTTTTGACGAATATGTTGTACTAAAAAGCGAAACCAAGAAGGTTAAAATAAAAAACTATATAAGATGTTTATACTGAACGCTTAATGTGCATTCACTATAATTTAGAGGGTAATACCGTCGAGCCGGTCTGTCCTCTTCTGCCTTAGAATAGTCTACTGCTTTAACCACCAAATTCAGACCAACTCTGACAGTAGATCTTGTTCGTTTGTGTCTTGTTTTTTACATAGTCTTAAGAAAATCTATTTTATATAATTTTTTAATATATCAATAATATCAGTACCACGGAGCAGTACGTCTAGGAATAAAATCGCGTTAAATGTAAACACATAAATATGGATTTTATATATTAGGTACAACATACAACTTACATAAATATTCCACTGTATAATACAACACGTCATAAAAAGAATACGAGATAACATATAAATAAAATAGACTGTACAAATAAGATATTGTTAACGTTAGCATTCACTTTAACAGATCCACTTTTGACAAATGGTACTTGAGCGGGGGTTGTGTAGCCTGATACCAGTGTATACACTCCTGGCGCTTCACCACATTTGGCACCAAAAGACACTAAACCGACCAAAAGTCCTTTGCACGCCATCGGACCACCTGAGTCACCCTGAAACATCCAATAGCTTTTTTTGAGTTGCCACTCAAATGTGACGTGCTCAAATTCACGTCAAGGTCAGTGCCCCTTAATAATATGTTTACTTATAGCATTTCTACTTTTCGTCATCATCATCATCAGCCTATCGTAGTCCACTGCTGGACATAGGCCTCTCCAATTGCACGCCACTTGGTACGATCCTCGGCTTCTCGCATCCAGATCCTGTTTAGAAAATGGGACATAAATCTTTGATGACCTTATTTTTAAGAACTCACTGATACGCTATCAGAGTTGTAATCACTATTTAAAATTTCGTTTGTTGTCTAATCCGTTTGAAACCTGTTCGGAAATATTTTTTGATTCTTGAAGACTAAGGCCACCACCGCAACGACCCGTCTCTGGCGTCATACTCGAATAGGTTCCGGATCATGTCATTTCAGGCCCTCCACGAGTCGACACTACAATTTAACAGACCCTATTCTATCATACTAATAGTCGTTCCTTTCTATTTGTTTTGCATAGTTCAGAAAGTTTGTGTTATTTACATCGTAAAAATAAACTAAAGATAATTATCAGCGTTTGTTGCGTTTCACTGTGTGGCTTTATCATTTTTTGCAGGGTTACTTGTTTCTTGAAATATTCTCACTATATTCTATTCTAAGTTATATATATATAATATTAAGCCAAAAAAATAATAATAAAAATACCAACCTGACAGCTATCCCTACCGTATGAGCCAGCACATATTTGTGTATAACTTGAAAATAATGCTGGTGCATAAACTTTTCTACATGAGTAGAAAGGAACAACGGGCACACAAACGTAACGAAGAAAAGGAGATGGCCTTGACTGAAATTAAAAAATAAATAAAATAAAACAATGAATAATCGAGTGTTAGAGTGGTGAAGGCTAAAATAAAAACTAACAATGTAACAACGACTAAAATAAGAAAAAAAAATGTTCTCTATACTGTAATTCTCTAATATTTGTGAACAGATTTGTTTTTTTTGTAACTAATGTTTCCGATACAACTTTCCAATACAAGTTATTGAAACACAATGTTGATAATTACAAGGCTTATTATAGACTGATACTTTTTGAAAATTAAACTATTTCTGCAGCTATAACATACGCAGTTGTGTATTCAATCCTTTGGTACCTATTTCAAACTTTTGACTACATAAGTACATTTCATTCGAAAAAGTAGGTACCACAGAAATATACGACTGATGAGAATGGTGACGTGACGGACATAATCTAAGAGGTTCCGGAATTGGCAAAAAATTAACAATTGCTTAGTAATTTTATTATTTTCCATTAAAATTAACTAGTTTTATCGTTTTTAGTCCTTTAGCCGTTGTTTCGGATTTTTTTTTCTTACGCTGCGAAAGCTAGCGTGAGTCTCGCTACATAATAAACGGGTGACAGTAACATGATGCAGTATTCTACATTACCTAAGGATGCCTGCTATGCCTCATTTGTCATTTTTTCTCGATATATTTCTGTGGTAGGTACTATTACCTAGACTATAAAATAGGTAATAAATATTTTTTAAACGAATATAACTATGAAGTGATGTAATATAAATATAAATTGGTCCTTCATATGCAACAAGGAACCAATCCACACACAGGCCAAATCGAATTACCTATCCTTGTCTCCTTCTAGACAGGGTCCTTAATCAATTTTGGATTTCAACTGTGTATTGGTTCCTAGCGGCATAAGTAGCATCAATTGGTAACTGTACCCATTCCATTAATCCATAACCAGAAGTTGTGCAGAGAATTCCACTTTCAATTGGTGTCTCATCTTTAATCATTCTAATAGGCTTGATAGATGATGAAAATATCAAAGGCTTATTTAGCTGTAAAATAAAATAAAAGCAACACTACATAATAGAAAGTAATACCTGGTTATAAATATTAATTGGACAAACGGTCCTAATAATAAAAGATGTCGATGAAACCTCTATAGATCAAAATTTCCATCCATCCAAGATGCTATTTCTATACAGAATTCGAATGTCCTTTTATCAAATAGGTGATGAACATTACTCTCATAAGTAACTCTCATACTGAATACTTTTGTCCCGCTTTTGCAAAAAAAATTATTCATACTCAGCTTCTGTTAATTGTAACGGGATATTTTTATTAGAATACATAGGTACATTTCTTGGGATTATCCAAACAATAAATACTTCAGCCAGAAGTTTGTATTGATTGCAACCTTTTCCAAATTAAAGTTAAATAAATTATTACCCGAATAACACCAATATCATGACGAATTGTTACGCTATTGTAAAACGCATGTTTATAATAATCAGCGATTTGTCGCCATGTTTCTTTTGCCTCAAACTCCCGCATTAACGCTCTTTTTGACTCTCTACCTCCAAATAGGTATACACTGGAGCGAACTGTTCCAGCAATGACTCTGTATGAATCTATATGTGACCTCCTAAATAAAAAGAAAATGGGTTTAGAGCATCGTTAAATAAGTGTATCGACAGCAATTAGAAATATCAATATTTATTTATTCTCATACATTAGTGATGATTTACTCCGAAAAAATTCGTTCTACATTGCCATTCATTCAATAACATTCATTTATTTTCTCTCAGAATAGTTTCTTATAAATGTTACTTTGTAAAAATATCACAGTGGATCAGGTAACTTTGTGTGCGACGGGAGTTTGAAGTGGATTTGATAACTTATAATACAGGTCACCAGGGATCGCCCCTTCCCGTTGTCATAATTTTTCTTGTCTTTTCTAATATTATGTTATGTATGCCTGTGGTTGTGTAAATTTATATTATTTAAGTGATACTCTTAGAATAATTACACATAGAAAGATAGTCTACATACAAGCGCTGTGTCAAAAGTGAAGCACTGAACCGATTCAAACAAGCGTGTCCATTACGTGCTTACACTCGGCGACACGCACACATACACTTGAGTAATGTTGTCAGTGAAGGTCCAACTCCCGATTAAAGGGAAATTATTCGGCCGCTGATAATCATTTGTTATTGGCAATAATACATTAATAGCAACCTGTGGTAAGTATGGGTATGGTAATGTAGTTGTTATAATACTAGAACGTTTATTTTTATAATGAATTCCAATCTTCAAACAGATTATCTACGCCTGTGCATGAATATTCTTCTCCACGACTAAGGGTCATATTTTTCGGCCACTTGTCAGCAATAACAGGGTGGATAGGAATCCTTTGAACAACAATGCGTAATAATTCTAACGGTTATCATTTTAAAACGTGTGAAAATAAAATTAGTTTATAATTATAGGTATTTAATATCGCTAAGTCACACAAATACCTACATTTAAAGACATATTATATACCTGCTTAAAAATCCGTAACAACTGTTCTAAAATGGGAAAATATTTTCATATTCGGTCAACACCGAGCAATGAAACAAAACATTTCTATTTTGACCTAATTAACTTTAATATACTATGAAACATTGAAAGCTTACCTGTGAAAAGTGATGTTATTACAGTTATCATGTTTATCAGATTTTTTGTGACACAATTTGACTGCACAAACCGTCATAATAATTATTTTTATCGCGACACACGTTCGGCGTGCTTTGACATTGAACACTAACGGAGCAGCGCGGTGTTTGGAGCCATATGGCTCCATTGAAAGTGCTTCAAAATGGGCGCGCGGACTAGGTTTCTATGCGTAATTATTCTAAGGCGATACTTAAACTCCTAACTATGGATTACATTATAGAACGAATCATCACTTTTGTATAACTCCTGTCTATTATGTCTGATGTTAATGGTATTAGGTGAGAAAAGTACTGACGGTATTTCGAGGCAGTGGGCGGCTGTCAATACATAAATGTCAGTTACGATTGCTCCTCCACAATAGGCAGCCCATAATTGCCCCCCGTATTTTTGTCTTCTTAATGCTACCTGAAATAATAGCAAAATGGTTATTTGTGTATAATTTAGTTTATGTGCAAATAATATTTTGTTCAAAAATACTTTTTTGGGATCTTCTCTTTTTATTAAAGAAAAAGTTATCGAAACAGGATTCCTCTGTAGAAAGTAATAAATTTGTATAAATTAAATAAATATATTAAATGAAAAATATTAAATAACCATAATATATATTTTGTCATCGGAGACTCATCATAACTGTGCTCATAATTGATAGGTAACTACACATTAAATAAAATTGACGTATCTATTTGTAATTTTAAATTAATTAACTGCTTTATAATCTGAAAGGATTATTTATTAGTATACACAGAAGACCATCAAAATAATGACAGTATTCTTGCTGTCGTATTTCGTTGGTGAGTGTGAGACCGGAGGCCCAATAATTCTGCATCATTCAATCAGAAAATTCTGCATCATTCTCCCGGCCTCCTAAGGCCGGTTCTTTAAGAGGCCGGGAGAATGATAAGAATTTTCTGACCAGGCCGCCATGGTATGGGTCACCATGCTGCATTGGCTACACTCACAATGAGGATGGTGGCCCCTACTCCTGGATTCTACGCATGCTTTTCAGGCAGAGTAGAGTCACTTTGGTAGGCTTACATAAAAAAAAACAACAAAAAACTATTTTTGAAATTTTGATCTGTCTCTATGCCTGTTTGTTCCGACTGACCTTTAGATCGGTTGGACCTATTTTGGCGGAACATTCACTGGAAGAGAGCTGATGAAATAAGGAGTAACTTTTTTAAAGCTAGCTCAGCCCCGCAGTGTTACCAGTACCTTTACAATAACAACGGCAGGTAATACGGCGGGGCTCAGCTACTGTCTATACAATAAATAAAATGTGAATGTCTCTATGTATTATCAATTGAAAAGTTTTTTTACTAAATGCATATCAAATTATAAACGGTACTAAAATTAAAAAAGCAATTGAGCAGAAAGCTGATGACACAGAGTAAATATTGTCATTTTCAAAGACGCGACGCTACGCGACGTTACTCTCGACTTACAACTACAACCACGAGCAGCACTGTGGGGCTCAACTAGTTCAATATACACACTCAACAATAGATATCAAAATATAAATGATATAATATAAACCATACCTGGTACGGTACATCAGTTCGAGAAGCTGTTACTCCTCCATATACTCTCAGCTGGCATACATCCGGTAAAGGAGGATATCTTTCATTCTCTTTTACTATTTTCTAAGAAGAAAAAATATAATTACTAAAATTGTTAATAAATGACTGCCTGGTGGCGCAGTGGTAATATATGAGAGCAATGTGCTTGAGGTCTCGGGTTCCATTCCCGAGTCGGATCAAACGTTTGTGAGATCCGTAAATATTTGTTTCGGAGTTTGAGTGTTTCCAAAAAGCGGCCAAGTGCGAGTGGGACTCGCCCATGAAGCGTTCTGTAGCAGCAAGTAACATCATATTTTAATAGTTCTTGTAGTTCGTTGTAACTTTGATCGATGTTTTAATAATTGTGTATTTATTGAAGGAAAGGTAAATTGCGATTTACGATTTATGACGTTTTAAAAAAAACTACTTACTATATTATATGTCTTTCAAACCAATTTTCGATGGAAGTTTGCATGGTAATATACATTATATTTTCTTTTAGTTTTATCATTCTCTTATTTTAGAAGTTACAGGGAGGGGGGGGGACACATTTTACCACTATGGAAGGACACTTCATCTCACTTCATTCACACGCGAGAGACACTCGCGCTAACTATTCAGTTTAGAAAAAAATGATGTTAGAAACCTCAATATCATTTTTAACCGACTTAAAGAAAAAGAAGGAAATTCTCAATTCGTCGGAATCTTCTTTTTTTTATGTATGTTCAGCCATAATTTCGTCGTTTATGAACCGATTTCAAAAATTCTTTTTGCATTGGAATGGACGTAGCTTACAGGTGGTCCCATTGTCACGATATCGAGATTTGATGATGGGATCCCAAGGAAATCGAGGGAACTCCTCAAATATCATAGGCACAATGTCGCGATTTGGGTACCCGGATTATTTTTTCATTGAAGTCGGTTCCTTTTTGTTAAAATTATTGAAGACCTATCCACACCTTAGAAGTATAGGTTTGATGAATAACAAAAATTCGAGTTTGAGTTCTAAGTATGGGGAACCCCCAAACTCATTGTCTTTTTTTCTATTCTTGTGTAAAAATCTTTATGCGGTTTACAGAATACATTTACTTACCAAGTTTCAACAGTATACTTCTTATAGTTTCGGATAAAAGTGTCTGTGACATACGGACGGACAGACAGACAGAGAGACATGACAAATCCATAACGGCCCGTTTAGACCTTACCGCTGTGAGCGGTAGCTAAGAGCGAAACGCCGAGCGGTAATATCAAAAGTAAGTATAAAAATGTACGAGGCACGCCACGACTCGCCGCTCATAACTAAGCTCATAGCTATGAGCGGCGACTTATTTTTTAATTATTTTAATTTGACTAGTATGGCAGTCAAGATTACTGTACCTACTAATTGTATTATGTATGTAACTCTTTACCTACGCGAGTCATCATAAGCCTATCGCAGTCCACTGCTGGATATAGGTAGGTAGGCAGGCAGGTAAGTAGGTATAAGTATTATTTACATTGATGATCACTTGGTAAGGAGAGGCCTTTGTCTATTAGACTGCTAAGATCACTTATCCATGTAGTATGCATAATTACTAAATATTTGTCTTTACGTTTGTAGGCTGTACCAACAGAGTTCATGCACCTCAATGGTAATGGTAAGTGCTGTTAACGTTACATAGCTCTTGAATTCATAGTTAAAAAATATAAAGCTCCTTGTGGTAACGGATTAGAAATACGGGGTGTCAATACTTCTATGAGTGTCGTAAAAGGTGACTTGCTGGCCAGGGCAACATCACTGCTAGAGAAGGAAAACTTGAAACAAACCCAACCGTCTAGTCAACGCGGTGTAGTAAGCCAAAACCTCCTTTCTAAAGAGATGTCCAGCTTTAGATAATTAAACGCTATTGATGTGAAGAAGCAATCATAGCCAAGTGGCCTTAGGTGAATGGAAACAATGACCGAGGGTAAGCAACGACGGCGCGGTCAGTAACTAGATGGGTGACCGTTTGTGGCACGATACATATACGTTATGAGCGTTTCTGTGATTTGGAGGTCACGTTTAACGGTCGGTCCCGGTTGTTATCATAGGATGACAGTCGTGAAGCTTAGTTCGAGGTCTTCGAGCGGTTTAAAAACGTCCAAAAACCAGATTATGTAACCACGAAGTGTCTTGCCAGTCCCCAACTCACACTCGGCCAGAGTGGAGACGTATGGCCTTAACCTACTTCTAAGAGGAGACTAAAGCACGTTGATATGATGGTGATATGAAATATACAGTTTACCTGAAAGTCGAAGGTGTTATTATCATGCGCTGGTATTTTCTTCGCATACGCAAATGTGATTTTATATATAACTGTCACCAAGATAATAATCAATTTTGATATTCGTGATAATATAATCATTGGAATCACGACACTTTTGATTTTTAACCAACTTTGTTACGGATGATGAACCTTCTTTATTTGTGTTGCATTTGAGGGTTGATTACAAGAATACTTTATAATTTATTTTATATTTTAAAACGATTAATTTCAATTTTATTAATGTGTATAGGTACTTGAGATTTTTTAGACTTTATGTCATATTTTTAATGTTGACACTATCTTTTTTTGTCAATTGGAGAAAAGGGTAGCCAAGGTGTCAACATCAAAAGTTTTGTGTAATTTATACTCTTGATGGTCGGTTCTTTGTGAAAAACTTTAAAATACATTCTTGAAACTAAACTCACTTGTACTTCTATTACACTATTTATGAAACTTAGAACTATTACCTGAGCAGTTTTGCTAATGTTGTAAGGCGAAACGTAAATAAAATTTCAAGAATGCATAAAACATTTTGAGCTTTGTAAATCACCGTCCCGTCACAATTATTTATTTCGGACTTTGTATCCATATTGTGTTAGTTAAAATGACTTACTCTAGTGTTAGTATTGAAAATATATATACTTAAGTACAAAGGTTTAGAATTTGGACCTATCGTAAAAATAGCCCTTAATGATATTGTGCAGGTAGATGAGCAACTGGCGGTACACCTGAATCTCCCTAGTTGTAGTATACCCACCTACTCTTGAAATGGTAGATGTGGCTAATGGGATTATTTTAAAATGAAAAAGACACCTAAGGACTGATCTGGAAACTATTTATGAAAACTTAAACATTTTGAATTTATTTTAACATCATTGTGAACTAAATATAAAATACAGATTAATATCAGACTAGCTAACCCCGCGAACTTCGTACCGCCTCACAGTCGATTCAACGTCACTCAATTGTTTTGCCTTCTCGGAACCCCTCCAATAAAACTTAAACTTTAAGGTATGGTATTATAGATCAAATTGACTTTTAAGTATTATTACGAATTTTTTGTATGGGAATATAGAAAAGTTTTTTAGACTTTTTCAGTTTTTTTAAAATGTTTCTCTCCGTAAGAACCATCCTCGTACTTCAAAGAATATTATAATCGGTTCACGCGTGATGGCGTGACCAAGGGAAATAGGAATTCATTTTTATATATATAGACAGAAGATAGATAACTAGACATGTTTCTACTTCAAGCGCCTACATGGATAGATGGTAACATTACCAAAATATTACACAGTGCGGTGCCCATACCTCATCTTAGAACTCTGTTTCCTTTTCCTACAAAATGTTGCCGACCTCTAGTGTTTTAATTTACTTAATTCTCTAATACACGCTTTCACTTGCACTCGTAACATCACTGGCTTATCATCTGAGTCGCAATAGATCTATAAACAAAATTTGCATGGGGGAGCCTTTGAAGCTCGAAGCTAACTTGAAAGGCATCCAGGTGAAAGATCCTACTGCTGCGTGGTGTGAAAAAAATAATATTTGCTCTTCCCGGCAGTGTGATTATTATCAGACAAATTTAAGTTAACTAACGTCTCTGCTAATCATAATGATTGAATCTTGTCATCGCCTGGGAAGCAACATTAAAAGTAACGTCCTTTTCTGATACGATTTCATGTATATCGTTTAAAAAGTGAGGTTTTGAGCAACAGGACTAGGCTCCGAAGCATCGTCACGGTATATTTATGGAGGCCTATAAACATTTCAGCATTAGGAACTGCTGGACCTTTGCTCGTAAAATTGTTGTCCAATTTCCTAACAATCTGCGACGACTTAAATTTGAATCCATCGCTGAACTTTGCAAATTCTGCTCGGTATACCCAGCATCACAACCACCCCACGTGAACCTATCAAAGCAACTGTATAATTTTTTAATCACTGTTAGAATTCAATTCTATTTTTCGTTCCTTTTTTAGGGTTCCGTAGCCAAATGGCAAAAAACGGAACCCTTATAGATTCGTCATGTCTGTCTGTCTGTCCGTCCGTATGCCACAGCCACTTTTTTCCGAAACAATAATAACTATACTGTTGAAACTTGGTAAGTAGATGTAATCTGTGAACCGCATTAAGATTTTCACATAAAAAAAAAACAACACGTTTTGAGGGTCCCGATACTTGGAACTGAAACTCAAAAAAAAAAACTAATTCGGGGTATCTATGGATAGGTCTTTAATGGGTAGGTTTCTAATATTATATTTTTCTAAACTGAATAGTTTGCGCGAGAGACACTTCCAAAGTGGAAAAATGTGTGTGGGGGGGACACCCCCTGTAACTTCTATATTAAGAGAGTGTTAAACTAAAAAAAATATAAATAATTTTCGGTGGTAGTTTTATCATGTAAACAACCACCGAAAATAAGTTTGAACGAGATCTAGTATGTAGTTTTTTTTAATTACCTCATAAATCGTAAACCGAAATTTACCTTTCATTCAATCAATACACTATTAAGAACTTATAAATGATGTTACTTGCTGCTACGGAACCCTTCATGGGCGAGTCCGACTCGCAATTGGCAGCTTTTTTTTTCTTATGTTCCCACCTTTTTAGTTTTATTGTTATAAATTTCTCTATTTATAGACCTCTGATAATAACAAATTTGACACATAATTTTGACATTTATATCTGGAATTGCTGCAATCCTCTGTGTCAAGATTCTAAAAGATGCCACATTCAAAACAATTCAACTCACCACAGGTATGACAATTTCTTAAATCACTGGGTATTAATATAACGGCTAACCACACTTTATTATTAATTAGTTGATCTTAAGTAATTTTTCCACTCAATCTGTATAGATATTTAAGATAACCATCCACCTTTAGCTATCTATACCTCAACGTACCACGTTTTCTTTTAACCCGATTACCGATAGTGGCGTAAACAGACATATCCTATTTATCTCAATTTAGTTGACGATGGAATCCATACCAATCTGGCTTGTGTACTGGTACATAGCCAGCTACTACTTTAGTTAAAATAAACGACAATTTAAGATTGGCTATATGAAACTAATAATTAACATTCTTAATATTAACCACGGAGAGAATACAATTATATGGATATAAAGGGCATAAGTGAATGTGTTCCGTGACTTAAGACGGGTCCTGAGGTCATTGCAGATGACGAGTCCAGAAGGAAATCCCCTCCCTGGACTCCTTCCAATACAAAGGCGCAGAGAGGGTCACACCGTGTGGTTTTAGTCGGTTCGAGTCCGACACACCACCCCGCCGTAACCCCCGACGGGGTGACGGTCCGCGGGGATTTCCACACGTAAAAAAAAAAAAAAAAAAGATGACGCGGCTTATAGTCGTCAACGTTAATCTTAGACTCGTATCGAAAAATCGAAAAATAGCAAATCTATATTTTGTCGGTCTAAAGAAATAAAAGATATAGTATTGTATTCTGTATGCAATTGTGTGTGTATGTGATTTGCTCTTTACTGTGAGCTAACGCTGTGTTGCACTAGCGGCTGGTCATTAACCTAGTCATTAACCTCCACACCTGGCTTCGTTAGCTTAGGTTAGGCTAATTTGGGGTGCTGGCTAGAAAACCTCCTCGTGGTGCACCCTGGGCAACGCTGGCGATAGCACTGTTCCTCCTCATTTCCTCCGTGTCATCTGGAGGAGAGGATTATCGCCAGCGGCTAATATTCTAGCAGGAGAGGAAGCCATTCCATCGGCTCTCGGGCAAGGCCTGATCCAGCAGGGTGGGCGTGTCTGCCGGTTGCCCTGCTGGCTCTTCGCTCTTCGGAGCATGGAGGAGGAAACCTCGATAAAAAACCAGAAGGTGGGGCCCTGGAGGGGCCAGAGTTTTCTCCGCTGCTCGCGGTGGAGAAAGGAGGACGGGCTCGGCGTGTACTAACACTACCACCGAGCAGGCAGGGGGACGTAGTCTTTCTGCCACCGTCGGCATAACGTAATCCCGGCTCTGTCCGGGGGCGTGGGTCTTGGCTTAACCGCCCGGACCGCGAGGAAGAAAACCTCTATAAAAAATTACCCCGAATCCCAAGTTCTGGTGCGTGGCCAGGGGATGCATGGCTGATGGGTGGTTCAGTCGTAAGCGCACCCCAAGCCGGGGTACCTGCGGACCCCTCGGTTTGGTTAAAACCTTACGCTTACCCGGGTATCGGGGATCTCTGCCCGGGCGGACTTTTATTTCTCCCCAACTCGTGGGTTCAGTTATGGAGTTGAAATCAAATTTAATAGAAAACATACGATCGGAAAAATCTAATGACAAGGCAAGCACAATGGACATTGAAAAGGAGAGAAAGACGCAGGAGAAGAAGGGTCCCCTGAAGGGGAGCTCTTCGGGTGTGGACGGAGTTACGTCCAAAGAGGCGGTCGTAGTACTCGGGCCGCCCATCTCCAAGGGGCTCCCAGGAGTCAAGCTGACTACTGGGAGCCGGAGAACATCGGAGCGTTTACGCTCCTCGTCGGCCACGCCAGGTCCGAGCGGTAGAACCAGCGCGAGTCCAGTCGCACTGGAGCGGATGGAGATAGAGGTGAGCGACAAGCGGAAGCGCTCCAGCGATAGAGTAAGCGACCCACCCCAGGAGACACCCGAAAAGTTTATCCGCACGGGGAGGTCGCGAACCCCTGTCTCCGTCCCATCAGGCTCCATATTTTCAAATTCGGAGACTTATAGGCGTAACCGAGCGGAAGGCGAAGCTGAAGCGGAGGAGGAGATCGCAGATCTCCTGCTTAAGATCCGGGAGCCAGTGCGGGGAGAAGCCCCCCAAGCTCCCGTGTCTGTACAGGAGAAGGCGAGAGCGGCGGTGGACATCGTTAAAAAGGTGGCCACCAAGTCCGTGAACCTTAAGGGCTGCTTTGTGAGGGCCCTTAAGGACTCCTCCTCCGCTCTGACGGAGGTCGTGGAGGACCTGATTGGCGACGTGTCTCGCCTACAGGCCGCCAATGATAGGTTGACGGAGCAGGTGAACGAGCTGAGCGCTCAGTTCACCCGCTTCCGGGCAAAGCTCCCCGATGAGGAGGCCCCGTCGACGTCTCAGCCTGCCCCTACTACCAACTCAGGGGTACGTGACGCCCAACTGCAGGAGATTATGATCGCAGTTGGGCATATGTTGGACGGGCGTCTGGCCGGACTGGAGGCGAGACTGCCCCCTGCGCCGGTTGTGCGCCCCCCACTCGCGTCGCAGCGGCCTAAGACCGCTGCTCCGACCGCACTCCCGGTTGTGGGAGGTTGCGTGTCCTACGCGGCGGCAGCGTCGGCCCCGGCTCCATCGGCTGCCCAAAAGCAGAAGAAGGGGGCCGGGGCACCAGCCCAGGCGAAGGCCAAGGCACCGGCCCAGGCGTCGGCTAAGGCGCCGGCCAAGAAGGGGCCGGTCCAGGCGCCGGCCAAGAAGGGGCCTAAAGCGGGGCCGAGTGGTGGAGAGGATTTCCCTCCACTTCCCACTCCCACAACCCTGCCGGGCCCCTCTGCACCTGCACCCTCCAACGAGGGTTGGCAGGAGGTGAAGGGCTCCAAAAAGTCCCGAAAGCGGGCAAGAAGGGCGGCCGAAAAAGCGGGCCAAGCCCAGCCTTCACCACCGGTGACAACGGCGTCAAAGAAGAAGCCACGGAAGCTGCAGCCGCCTAAAACCGCGGCTGTGGTTGTCACCTTGTCGCCGGAGGCGGCCAGTGGCGGGCTCTCGTACGCAGCCCTCTTTAAAGGGGCCCGTCCTGGGCTCGCCACCGAGTTCGGGGCCGCAGGAATGAGGCTGCGCCGCGCCCAAACGGGAGCTCGAATTTTTGAATTCCCTGGGGCTGACGGTGCTCAGACGGCCGACAAATTCGCTGAGAGGCTGCGGGTGATGTTCGCCGCAACGGACGGTCTTAAGATCGCCAGGCCCACCAAGTGCGCAGATCTGCGCATCTCGGGCCTGGACGACTCTGTAACGTCGGAGGATGTCCGCGATGCAGTCACGGAAAAGACTGGATGCACCGCGGACACCGTCAGAGTCGGCACCGTCCGTCCGGGTCCGGGAGGCCTCGGCGCGGTGTGGGTTAGCTGTCCCGTGGCGGCAGCTAAAGTGTTGGGTGACGCCGGGAGCATGCTCGTCGGCTTCGTAAATGCCAGGGTCACGGTCCTGGCTGCGAGGCCGATGCGATGCTTCAGGTGTCTAGCCGGGGGACACACTCGCGCCAAGTGCGAGAGCTGTTTTGACTGCAGCGGTTTGTGCTTCCGCTGCGGTCAACCCGGGCACAAGGCGGCAGAGTGCTCTGCTGCTCCTCACTGCCCCGTGTGTGCGGCGGGTAAAAAGCCCGCCAATCATCAAATGGGGCAGGGGGGCTGCAGGCCTCCCCGCGCCTCTCAGCGAACGCCGGGGGCTAGCCAATCGATCCAGGCTGCCTCCGACGTCAACCGTGCGTCGACGCCGACGCCCATGGAGGAGGTTGTAGAGACGATCCAGTAATGGATCAAGTCTCCAACCTTCTTGTCCAAACGAATCTGAACCACTGTGCCGCGGCGCAGGACCTCTTCCTGCAAACCATGGCACAGTGGTCGATAGGTGTTGCCGTAGTCGCGGAGCCATATTTCGTCCCCCCCCGTCCGAACTGGATGGGTGACCGGGACGGCTCCGTGGCAGTCGTCAGCTCCACGGCGGCTCATTCCCCGCCCTTGTCGCTAAGAGACAAGGGTACTGGATATGTTGCCGCCGAATGGGGGGGAATCACCATTTATGGTGTCTACTTCTCCCCCAATCGGAGCTTGCACGACTTCGAGGTTTTCCTGAACACCTTGGAGACCTCGATACGGCGACTAGTGTCTGGGCACGTCCTCGTGCTGGGGGATTTCAACGCAAAATCCATTGCGTGGGGTTCCCCGGCGACGGACGCCAGGGGCGCAGCCGTAGAGGAGTGGGCGGCGTCGGTGGGCCTCTGTTTGCTGAACAGGGGCGCCACCAACACGTGCGTGCGACAGCAGGGGGGGTCGATAGTGGACCTCTCGTTCGCTACCCCTGCAGTCGCCGCACGAGTAAGGAACTGGAGTGTCCTGGATGAGGTCGAGACGCTCTCGGATCATCTCTATATCCGATTCGAGCTCTCCCGGTCCCAGGACGCCAGTAGGGGTCACGCGGCGCGGCGCCCTTCCCGCTTTCCGCGGTGGGCTGTCGCCAAGCTCGACAGGGACCTACTAGAGGAGGCGGCCATTGTTCAATCCTGGCTGTCTCCGCAGGCCCCGACCGAGGAGGTCGACGTGGGGGCTGGTCGTTTCGCTGCTGCGCTAATGCAGATTTGCGACTCGGCCATGCCCCGCGTTCGTGGTTGTCGGCCTCCGAGGAAGGAGGTCTACTGGTGGTCCCAGGAGTTGGCGGACCTCCGTGCGGCCTGTGTAAGTGCCCGGAGGTCCCTCACCCGGAGTCGGCGACGTCACCGCGGTGTCGGTGAGGAGGTGGACCGGCTTCACGAGGAGTACCGAGCAGCTCGGGAAACTCTGAGGCTGGCCATCTGCCGCGCTAAAGACGCTAGTAGAGAGGAGATGCTGGAGAGTCTCGAGCGTGACCCCTGGGGTCGCCCTTATCGTGCGGTGCGTGAAAAGCTCCGCACGTCGGGCCCCCCCCTTACGGAGACTCTCCAGCCCAGCTTCCTGCAGGAAGTGGTCGAGGGCTTATTCCCGCAGCGGGCGGAACACACACCCCCGTCGATGGCTGCATCAGCCGGAGACGACGGGGGCAGCGAGGTCGAAGTTCCGCCCGTCAGGGATTCGGAGGTAGGGGCGGCTGTTCTACGGATTCGATCCAAGAACACCGCCCCCGGGCCGGACGGGGTTCCAGCCCGAGTGATGGCCCGTGCCCTCGACTACATGTCGGACCACCTCAGGGGGGTGTTGGACGCTAGCCTGGCGTCCGGACGCTTCCCTGAGCGCTGGAAATGCGGGAAGCTGGTCCTGCTGAGGAAGCCGGGACGGCCCGCCGACTCGGTCGCGGCCTATAGGCCAATCGTGTTGCTGGACGAGGCGGGTAAACTCTTCGAGAGGATACTCTCTGCCCGCATCGTCCGGCACCTCTGCGAGGTCGGCCCCGATCTGTCGGACGCCCAGTTCGGTTTCCGAGAGGGGCGTTCGACGATCGATGCCGTGATGCGCCTTAGGGCCGTGACCGAGGAGGCCGTGAGCTGCGGCGGAGTGGTGTTGGCGGTGTCCTTAGACATCGCCAACGCCTTCAATAGTCTGCCATTCGGCTGCATAGGGGAAGCACTCCGATACCACGGGGTGCCAGAGTACCTGAGGCGGCTGGTGGCAGACTATCTCGAGGAGCGTACCGTCATGTACGAGGACCGGGATGGCGTCTTGAGACGCAGGGCCATGTCGTGCGGTGTTCCACAGGGGTCTGTCCTAGGACCACTCCTGTGGAACATGGGATACGACTGGGCCCTAAGAGGGCGTCTCCCCCCCGGGCTGGGTGTAATCTGCTACGCGGACGACACTTTAGTCACGGCCCGGGGGGCTAACTTCCAGGAGGCGGCACGCCTGGCCACTACGGGAGTCTCCCTGGTGGTCGGGCGCATCGAGGCGCTGGGTCTGCGGGTGGCCCTGGATAAGACGGAGGCCCTACTCTTTCATGGGCCCCGTCGTGGTCCACCCGCCGGCGCCTCGATAGAGGTCAACTCGGTCCTCGTACCGGTCCGGGCCCAGATAAGGTACCTGGGTCTGGTCCTAGACGGAAGGTGGCTCTTCGACGAGCACTTCAAACAGCTAGCTCCAAAGTTGGTGGACACTGCCTCCGCCCTCGGGCGACTTTTGCCCAATTTGGGCGGGGCCAGTGTTACCACTAGGCGGCTGTACACGGGGGTGGTCCGGTCGATGGCACTGTACGGTGCACCGGTGTGGGCGGCGGCTCTGACCGCCCAGAATAGGGCGCGCCTCTGGCGCCCCCAGAGGATATTGGCGGTCAGAGCCATACGCGGATACCGCACGGTGTCGACCGAAGCGGCATGCGCATTGGCCGGAACACCCCCGTGGGATTTGGAGGCGGAAGTGCTCGCCGAAGTCTATCGACGAGTGGCTGAATTCCGGGCGGAGAGCGGGTCTCGCCCTCCGCCCGAGGACGTGCGCGAGTGGCGCGAAGCCGCTCGTCGAGCCACCTTGGCAAGATGGTCGTCCCGACTGGAGACTCCACGCGCTGGCTTCGCCGCCGTGGAGGCTCTCCAGCCGGTCATCACCGAGTGGGCAGGGCGGCAGCACGGGACCCTTTCCTTCCGGCTGACGCAGGTGCTTTCCGGGCACGGTTGCTTCGGAAAGTATCTGCACTCGGTCGCAAGGAGGGAATCGAGTCCCGCCTGCCACCACTGCGACTGCAGTGAGGACACGGCCCAGCACACGCTGGCGGTCTGCCCCGCATGGGCGGCGCAGCGCCGGGCCCTCACTGCAGTAATCGGAGAGGAACTCTCGCTGCCGGTCGTAGTACGCTCCATGGCCGGTAGCGACAGTTGTTTTACCGCGGTCGCAACCTTCTGCGAGGACGTAATCTCGCAGAAGGAGGCGGCGGAGAAGGTTCGGGAGGACGACTTCCACTCGGACCAGATCCGCCGCCGGCGAACGGGGCGGCGAAGGCGCGCTCATCTGCGCCTCATGCCGCCCTGATTCTGGCCGCGGGTGGACGGGATGGGTTTCCCCGTTCATCCGCTGTAGAGGCCAGCCGCGAGGGGGTGGCGTCCGCGTGTGACCGGACGTCGCCCAAAATTTTAGAGGAAAAGGAGATGGCGCCCGCAACAGTGCGGGCAGGCGCCGGGAGGGGTCCAGAAGGCGATAACAACCTGGCCCCCTTCCCAAAACACAGGCGCAGAGAGGTCACACCGTGTGGTTTTAGTCGGTTCGAGTCCGACATACCGCCCCGTCGAGAGCCCCGGCGGGGTGACGATCCGAGGGGATTTCCACACGTAAAAAAAAAAAAAAAAAAAAAAAAAAAAAAAAAAAAAAAAAAAAAAAAAAAAAGGTTAGGCTAATTTGGGGTGCTGGCTAGAAAAGGGGTGCTGGCTAGAAAAGGGGTGCTGGCAAGAAAACCTCCTCGTGGTGCACCCTGGAAACGCTGGCGATAACCCTGTCTTTCCTCATTTCCTCCGCGTTATCTGGAGGAGAGGATTATCGCCAGCGGCTAATATTCTAGCAGGAGAGGAAGCCATGCCATCGGCTCTCGGGCAAGGCCCGGCCAGCGGGGTGGGCGTGTCTGCCGGTTGCCCTGCTGGCTCTTCGCTCCTCGGAGCATGGAGGAGGAAACCTCGTTAAAAAACCGAAGGTGGGACCCTTCATGGGTCGGAGTTTCTCCCGCTGATAGCGGTGGAGAAAGGATGGCGGGCTCGGCGTGTACTTACACTACCACCGAGCAGGCAGGGGGACGTAGTCCTCTTGCCACCGTCGGCATAGCGTAATCCCGAGAGAAATGCAGTGGTCAAGTCTCGCGGCTTTGATCGGGGACGTGGGTCTTGGCCTAACCGCCCGGACCGCGAGGAAGAAAACCTCTCTAAAAAATTACCCCGAATCCCAAGTTCTGGTGCGTGGCCAGGGGATGCATGGCTGATGGGAAGTTCAGTCGTAAGCGCACCCCAAGCCGAGGTACCTGCGGTCCCCTCGGCTGGGTTAAAAATTTTCGCTTGCCCGGGTATTGGGGGATCTCTGCCCGGGTCGACTTTTATTTCTCCCCCACTCGTGGGACTACTATGGAAGGTGATAAAGTTAAAAACATAAAACGATCGGATAATCTTACAACTAAACAGGCAAGCAAAATGGATAACGAAATGGCAAGCGAAATGGCAAAAGAAACGGAGGGAAAGAAGAAGGGCATCCTCAAGGGGAGCTCTTCTTCGATAGTGGACCTAGTGTCCAAGGAGGCTGTGGTGGTACTCGGGCCGCCCACCTCGGTGGGGCTCCCAGTAGTCAAACGGACTGCTGGGAGCCGAAGAGGAAGAGGAGGAAGATCCTCGGAGCGCATACGCTCCAAGTCGGCGGTGGCGGGCAGAAGCGAAGGTGCGCGCCCAGAGCCAATGGAGACGGAGATGCGGGCGGGCGATAGCATGAAGCGTCTGCACTCCGAGGATCTGGACAGCGAGGCAGAGACGCCGGTCCCGAAGCGCTTCGGCACCGACGGGTCGGCAGCCCCTGTCTCGCTGCCGACGGACTCCGTGTTTTCGAACGCGGAGTCCTACAGGAGGAGGCGACTTGACTACGAAGTCGCAGCGGAGGAGGAGATCGCCAATCTCCTGCTTAAGGTTCGGGAGCCGGTGGAGGGAGAACCCCCCCAAGCCCCCGTGTCCGTGCAGGAGAGGGCGAGTGCGGCGGTGGCCGTCATCAGAAAGGTGGCCATCAAGTCCGTAAACTTAAAGGGCGTGTTCGTAAAAGCCCTTAAGGACTCCTCCTCCGCCTTGACGGAGGTTGTGGGGACCCTGTGCGGGGACATGGCGCGCCTCGAGGAGGCGAACTCTCGCCTGACGGCCCAGGTAACTGCCCTGAGCGCGCAGTTCGCCCAATTCCGGGCTCAGTGTGCTCAGCCGGTGGACCCGGCCTCGCCTGGGTCGTCTCCGCCCAGGGCAGAGGTACCGGCCCCGCCTAGCCCAGCTCGGGTAGAGGTGCCGTCCCCGCCCAGCCCGTCTCGGGCGGAGGCCCCGGCCCCGCCCGGACCGTCTCGGGTAGAGGTCCCGGCCCCGCCCGCGCCGTCTCGGCCGGAGGCCCCTGCTGGCGGCGAGTTCCCTGACGCCATGCTGCGTCAGGCGCTCGACGCCATGACGCGGATGTTGGACGGGCGACTGGCCGGCCTGGAGGCGAGGCTTCCCCCCGCGCCGGTTGTCCGCCCCCCGCTCGCGTCGCAGAGGCCCCCGGTTGCCACCCTGGTGGGAAGCCGCGTCACCTACGCGGCGGCGACGTCGGCCCCGGCCCCCCCCCAAAATCAAAAGGCACCGAAGAAGGGGGCCGCGAAACCGGCCCAGGCGCCGGCCAAGGCACCGGCCAAAGCGCCAGCCAAGGCTCCGGCCAAAGCGCAGGCCAAGAAGGGGCCTCAAACGGCGCCCCCAAGTGGAGCGGACTTCCCCCCGCTTCCCGCTCCGGCGCCTCCGACGGGTTCCTCGGGACCAGCCCCCTCCAACGAGGATTGGCAGGTCGTGGGGCCCTCGAAGAGGCGGGGGCAGCGGCAGCGGGCGCGGACGAGGAAGGCCGCCCAAGGCGCAGCCCAAGCCCCGCCGTCTCCGGCGGCGGCCCCTAAGAAGAGGCCGCGGAAGCTGCAGCCGCCCAAGACCGCGGCTGTCGTGGTGACCGTGTCGCCGGAGGTAGCCAGTGGCGGGCTCACGTACGCGGCCCTGTTCAAAGGGGCCCGTCCCGGGCTCGCCGCTGAGTTCGGGGCTGCGGGGATGAGGCTGCGCCGTGCCCAGACGGGAGCTCGAGTATTCGAGTTCCCGGGGGCTGAGGGCGCCAAGACGGCCGACACTTTCGCCGAGAGGCTGCGGGAGGTGTTTGCCGCCCAGGACGGTGTCAAGGTCGCCAGGCCCACCAAGTGCGCGGAACTGCGCATTTCGGGTCTGGACGACTCTATCACGTCGGAGGATGTCCGCGATGCAGTCATGGAGAAGACTGGCTGCACCGCGGGCACCATCCGAGTCGGCACCGTCCGGCCGGGCCCGGGAGGCCTCGGCTCGGTGTGGGTCAGCTGTCCCGTGGCGGCGGCCAAAGTTTTGGCCGACGCCGGGAGCATGCTCGTCGGCTTCGTGAATGCCAGAATCACGGTTCTGGCCGCGAGGCCGATGAGGTGCTACAAGTGCCTCGTCGCGGGACACACTCGCACCAAGTGCGAGAGCTGTTTTGACTGCAGCGAACTTTGCTTCCGCTGCGGTCAAACCGGGCACAAGGCGGCAGAATGCTCTGCCGCCCCTCACTGCCCGATGTGTGCGGCGGGTAAAAAGCCCGCCAATCACCAGATGGGGCAGGGGGGCTGCAAGCCTCCCCGCGCTTCTCGGCAGACGCCGGAGGCTAGCCCGGCGACCCAGGCTGCCTCCGACGTCGATCAGGCGACGACGTCGTCGCCCATGGAGGGGGTTGTAGAGACGATCCAGTAATGGATCAAGTCTCCAACCTCCTGGTCCAGACGAACCTCAACCACTGTGCCGCGGCGCAGGATCTCCTCCTGCAAACGATGGCGCAGTGGTCGATAGGTGTTGCCGTAGTCGCGGAGCCCTATTTTGTCCCTCCCCGTCCAAATTGGATGGGTGACTGGGACGGCTCCGTGGCAGTCGTCAGCTCCACGGCGGCTCATTTCCCGCCCTTGTCACTAAGAGACAAGGGTACTGGATATGTTGCCGTCGAATGGGGGGGAATCACCATTTATGGTGTATATTTCTCCCCCAACCGGAGTCTGAGCGACTTCGAGGTCTTCCTCAACAACTTGGAGACCTGCTTAAGACAAGCCGTGGAAGAATGGGCGGCATCGGTGGGCCTCTGTTTGCTGAACAGGGGCGCCACCAACACGTGCGTGCGACAGCAGGGGGGGTCGATAGTGGACCTTTCGTTCGCTACCCCTGCAGTCGCCGCACGAGTAAGGAACTGGAGTGTCCTGGATGAGGTTGAGACGCTCTCGGATCACCTTTATATCCGATTCGAGCTCTCCCGGTCCCAGGACGCCAGTAGGGGTCACGCGGCGCGGCGTCCCTCCCGTTTTCCGCGGTGGGCTGTCGCCAAGCTGGACAGGGACCTACTAGAGGAGGCGGCCATTGTTTGCTCTTGGCTGTCTCCGCAGGCCCCGACCGAGGAGGTCGACGTGGGGGCTGGTCGCTTCGCCGATGCGTTAACGCTCATCTGCGATGCGGCCATGCCCCGCGTTCGTGGCCGTCGGCCTCCTCGGAAGGAGGTCTACTGGTGGTCCCAGGAGCTGGCGGACCTCCGTGCGGCTTGTGTACGTGCCCGGAGGTCCCACACCCGAAGTCGGCGACGCCACCGCGGGGACGGTGAGGAGGTGGACCGGCTTCACGAGGAGTACCGAGCAGCTCAGGAAACTCTGAGGCTGGCCATCTACCGCGCCAAGGACGCGTCTAGAGTGGAGATGCTGGAGAGTCTCGAGCGTGACCCCTGGGGTCGGCCTTACCGTGCGGTGCGACAAAAGCTCCGCACACAGGGCCCCCCCCTTACGGAGACTCTCCAGCCCAGCTTCCTGCAGGAAGTGGTCGAGGGCCTATTCCCACAGCAGGCGGAGCACACACCCCCGTCGATGGCCCGTCGCGGTCGTCGTCGGGACAGCGCGGGTGATGTTCCGCCTGTCAGGGAATCGGAGGTAGGGGCGGCTGTTCTACGGATTCGGTCCAAGAACACCGCCCCCGGGCCGGACGGGGTTCCAGCCCGAGTGATGGCCCGTGCCCTGGACTACATGTCGGACCACCTCAGGGGAGTGTTGGACGCTAGCCTGGCGTCCGGACGCTTCCCTGAGCGTTGGAAGTGCGGGAAGCTGGTCCTGATCCAAAAACATGGACGGCCTGCCGATTCGGTCGCGGCCTACAGGCCCATCGTGTTGCTGGACGAGGCGGGCAAGTTGTTCGAGAGGGTTCTCTCTGTCCGCATCGTCCGGCACCTCAGCGAGGTGGGGCCCGACCTGTCGGACGCCCAATTCGGTTTCCGAGAAGGGCGTTCGACGGTCGACGCGATCCTGCGCCTGAGGGCCGTGACCGAAGAGGCGGTGAGAGGCGGTGGAGTGCTGTTGGCGGTGTCATTGGACATCGCCAACGCCTTCAATAGTCTGCCATTCGGCTGCATCAGGGCCGCACTCCAGTACCACGGAGTGCCAGGGTACCTGAGGCGGCTGGTGGCAGACTACTTAGAGGAGCGTACCGTCGAGTACGAGGACCGAGGTGGCGCCTTGAGACGCAGGGCCATGTCGTGCGGTGTTCCACAGGGGTCTGTCCTAGGACCACTCCTGTGGAACATGGGATACGACTGGGCCCTACGAGGGCGTCTCCCCCCCGGGCTGGGTGTGATCTGTTACGCAGACGACACCCTGGTCACGGCCCGGGGGGCAAACTTTGAGGAGGCGGCGCGCCTGGCCACCACGGGAGTCTCCCGGGTGGTCGGGCGCATCGAGGCGCTGGGTCTGCGGGTGGCCCTGGACAAGACGGAGGCCCTATTATTTCATGGGCCCCGTCGCGGTCCGCCCGCCGGCGCCTCGATCGAGGTCAACTCGGTCCTCGTACCGGTCCGGGCCCAGATGAGGTACCTGGGTCTGGTCCTCGACGGTAGGTGGCTCTTCGACGAGCACTTCCGACAGCTTGGCCCTAAGTTGGTGGGCACTGCCTCCGCCCTAGGGCGACTTCTGCCCAATTTGGGCGGGGCCAGTGTCCCCACTAGGCAGCTGTACACGGGGGTTGTCCGGTCGATGGCACTTTACGGTGCACCGGTGTGGGCGGCGGCTCTGTCCGCCCAGAACAGGGCGCGCCTCTGGCGCCCCCAGCGGATACTGGCGGTCAGAGCCATACGTGGATACCGCACGGTGTCCACAGAGGCGTCGTGTGCCTTGGCCGGAACACCCCCGTGGGATTTGGAGGCGGAAGTGCTCGCCGAAGTTTATCGGCGAGTGGCTGACTTCCGGGCGGAGAGCGGATTCCGCCCTCCGCCCGAGGACGTGCGCGAGTGGCGCGAAGCCGCTCGCCGAGCCACCATGCTGAGATGGTCGCTCCGGCTGGAGACCCCACGCGCTGGCTTCGCCGCCGTGGAGGCTCTTCAGCCGGTCATCGCGGAGTGGGCAGGGCGGCAGCACGGGACCCTTTCCTTCCGGCTGACGCAGGTACTTTCCGGGCACGGTTGCTTCGGAAAGTACCTGCACTCGGTCGCTAGGAGGGAACCGAGTCCCGCCTGCCACCACTGCGACTGCAGTGAGGACACGGCCCAGCACACGCTGGCGGTCTGCCCCGCTTGGGCGGCGCAGCGCCGTGCCCTCACTGCAGTCATCGGAGGGGATCTCTCGATGCCGGCCGTCATAAGATCGATGGCCGGCAGCGACAGTTATTTTACCGCGGTCGCAACCTTCTGCGAGGACGTAATCTTGCAGAAGGAGGTGGCGGAGAAGGCCCGGGAGGACAATATCCACTCGGACCCGATCCGCCGCCGGCGCCCTGGGCGGCGGAGGCGCGCATACCTGCGTCTCATGCCGCCCTGAGAGTGGCCGCGGATGGGCGGGACGGGTTTCCCGTCCGTCCGCAGTAGTGGCCAACCGCGAGGGGGCGACGTTCGCGTGTGACCGGACGTTGCCTAAACAGAGAGTAAATTTTTGAGATGGTGCCCGCAACAGTGCGGGCAGGCGCCGGTTGGAGTCCAGAAGGAAATCCCCTCCCTGGACTCCTTCCAATACAAAGGCGCAGAGAGGGTCACACCGAGTGGTTTTAGTCGGTTCGAGTCCGACACACCACCCCTTTTTTTTTTTTTTTTTTTTTTTTTTTTTTAACGTGTGGAAATCCCCACGGACCGTCACCCCACCGGGGCTCTCGGCGGGGCGGTGCGTCGGACTCGAACCGACTAAAACCACACGGTGTGACCTCTCTGCGCCTGTATTTGGAAGGGATCCAGGTAACTGTTTTCTCCTTCTGGATCCCTCCCGGCGCCTGCCCGCACTGTTGCGGGCGCCATCTCCTTGTACTCTCTATTTGGGCGACGTCCGGTCACACGCGGACGCCACCCCCTCGCGGCTGGCCACTACAGCGGATGGACGGGGAAACCCGTCCCGTCCACCCGCGGCCACACTCAGGGCGGCATGAGGCGCAGGTAGGCGCGCCTCCGCCGCCCGGGGCGCCGGCGGCGGATCGGGTCCGAGTGGAGGTCATCCTCCCGGGCCTTCTCCGCCGCCTCCTTCTGCGAGATTACGTCCTCGCAGAAGGTTGCGACCGCGGTAAAACAACTGTCGCTACCGGCCATGGAGCGGACTACGACCGGCAGCGAGAGTTCCTCTCCGATGACTGCAGTGAGGGCCCGGCGCTGCGCCGCCCATGCGGGGCAGACCGCCAGCGTGTGCTGGGCCGTGTCCTCACTGCAGTCGCAGTGGTGGCAGGCGGGACTCAATTCCCTCCTCGCGACCGAGTGCAGATACTTTCCGAAGCAACCGTGCCCGGAAAGCACCTGCGTCAGCCGGAAGGAAAGGGTCCCGTGCTGCCGCCCTGCCCACTCGGTGATGACCGGCTGGAGAGCCTCCACGGTGGCGAAGCCAGCGCGTGGAGTCTCCAGCCGGGAAGACCATCTAGCCAAGGTGGCTCGACGAGCGGCTTCGCGCCACTTGCGCACGTCCTCGGGCGGAGGGCGGATGCCCCTCTCCGCCCGGAATTCAGCCACTCGTCGATAAACTTCGGCGAGCACTTCCGCCTCCAAATCCCACGGGGGTGTTCCGGCCAAGACGCAGGCCGCTTCGGTCGACACCGTGCGGTATCCGCGTATGGCTCTGACCGCCAATATCCTCTGGGGGCGCCAGAGGCGCGCCCTATTCTGGGCGGACAGAGCCGCCGCCCACACCGGTGCACCGTACAGTGCCATCGACCGGACCACCCCCGTGTACAGCCGCCTAGTGGGAACACTGGCCCCGCCCAAATTGGGCAAAAGTCGCCCGAGGGCGGAGGCAGTGTCCACCAACTTTGGGGCTAGCTGTTTGAAGTGCTCGTCGAAGAGCCACCTTCCGTCTAGGACCAGACCCAGGTACCTCATCTGGGCCCGGACCGGTACGAGAACCGAGTTGACCTCAATCGAGGCGCCGGCGGGTGGACCACGACGGGGCCCGTGAAAGAGTAGGGCCTCCGTCTTATCCAGGGCCACCCGCAGACCCAGCGCCTCGATGCGCCCGACCACCATGGACACTCCAGTGGTGGCCAGGCGCGCCGCCTCCTGGAAGTTAGCCCCCCGGGCCGTGACTAAGGTGTCATCCGCGTAGCAGATTACACCCAGCCCGGGGGGGAGACGCCCTCTTAGGGCCCAGTCGTATCCCATGTTCCACAGGAGTGGTCCTAAGACAGACCCCTGCGGAACACCGCACGACATGGCCCTGCGTCTCAAGACGCCATCTCGGTCCTCGTACATGACGGTTCGCTCCTCAAGATAGTCTGCCACCAGCCGCCTCAGGTACTCTGGCACTCCGTGGTAGCGGAGTGCTTCCCCGATGCAGCCGAATGGCAGACTATTGAAGGCGTTGGCGATGTCTAAGGACACCGCCAACACCACTCCGCCGCAGTTCACGGCCTCTTCGGTCACGGCCCTAAGGCGCATTACGGCATCGATCGTCGAACGCCCCTCTCGGAAACCGAATTGGGCGTCCGACAGATCGGGGCCGACCTCGCAGAGGTGCCGGACGATGCGGGCAGAGAGTATCCTCTCAAAGAGTTTACCCGCCTCGTCCAGCAACACGATAGGCCTATAGGCCGTGACCGAATCGGCAGGCCGTCCCGGCTTCCTCAGCAGGACCAGCTTCCCGCATTTCCAGCGCTCAGGGAAGCGTCCGGACGCCAGGCTAGCGTCCAACACCTCCCTGAGGTGGTCCGACATGTGATCGAGGGCTCGGGCCATCACTCGGGCTGGAACCCCGTCCGGCCCGGGGCGGTGTTCTTGGATCGAATCCGTAGAACAGCCGCCCCTACCTCCGAATCCCTGACGGGCGGAACTTCAACCTCGCTACCCCCGTCGTCTTCGGCTGATGCAGCCATCGACGGGGGTGTGTGTTCCGCCCGCTGCGGGAATAGGCCCTCGACCACTTCCTGCAGGAAGCTGGGCTGGAGAGTCTCCGTAAGGGGGGGGGGCCGACGTGCGGAGCTTGTTACGCACCGCACGGTAAGGGCGACCCCAGGGCATTCCCAAATTTAAAGAGATAAATATTCTGACTGTATCTTCACAATATATATATGAAAATTTAATGTATGTTCAAAGAAATTTAGCAAAGTTTCCTAAACTTAGTGATGTTCATTCGGTAAATACCAGAAATAAACATAATCTTTGTGTTCACGTCACTCGTCTCCACAGAGTAGGCAACTCGTTCATGGGACAATGTATACGCTTTTACAATAAACTCCCTATTGATATTAGGAATTTGCCATTAAGGAAATTTAAGAATACCATTAAATCTAAGTTATCCGCAAAGGGATATTATACCATAGCAGAATATATTGTTGATAAAACCGCCTGGGATTGAGCTGCCCATTCTGCACATGCTGTTTATTGAATGTTTAAATTTATTTTGATGTGACGATGATTTATGATTTAAATTTACATTATACATTTAACAAATTAATCTAAATTTTTGCCATTGTTGACAACCTTTTAATTATTATCTTTAATTATTATAATTGTGACAATTGTAATTATCGCATTTAAGAATATTGTCTGGACTTTAAAAGAGACTGTGATCCCTGAGTTTGTTTCGTCCTTTCTTCTCAGGGCTAGTCCAGTTAGGAAAGGCCGAACTCATCTGCTCTAAAAAAAAAAGTTTAACTTGCAAAAGTGTTCATGTAACCTAATTGCAGAATAAATAATTTCATTTCATTTCATTTCATTTCATTTCATTTCATTTCATTTCATTTCATTTCCCAGGGGTCACGCTCGAGACTCTCCAGCATCTCCTCTCTACTGACATCCTTGGCGCGGCAGATGGCCAGCCTCAGAGTTTTCCGAGCTTCTCGGTACTCCTCGTGAAGCCGGTCCACCTCCTCACCGACCCCGCGGTGACGTCGCCTGCTACTAGTTAGGGACCTCCGGGCACGAACGCACGCCGCACGGAGGTCCGCCAACTCCTGGGACCACCAGTAGACCTCCTTCCTCGGAGGCCGACATCCACGAACGCGGGGCATGGCCGCATCGCAGACCCGCGTTAGCGCGTCAGCGAAGCGGCCAGCTCCCACGTCGACCCCCTCGGTCGGGGCCCGCGGAGACAGCCAAGCGTTAAGAATGGCCGCCTCCTCCAGTAGGTCCCTATCGAGCCTGGCGACAGCCCACCGCGGGAAGCGGGAAGGGCGCCGCGCCGCGTGACCCCTACTGGGGTCCTGGGACCGGGAGAGCTCAAATCGGATATAGAGGTGATCCGAGAGCGTCTCAACCTCTTCCAGGACACACCAGTTCCTTACTCGTGCGGCGACTGCAGGGGTAGCGAACGAAAGGTCCACTATCGACCCCCCCTGCTGTCGCACGCACGTGTTGGTGGAGCCCCTGTTCAGCAAACAGAGGCCCACCGAAGCCGCCCAGTCCATTACGGCTTCGCCCCTGGCGTCCGTCGCCGGGGAACCCCACGCAATGGACTTTGCGTTGAAGTCCCCCAGCACGAGGACGTGCCCAGACGCCAGTCGCCGCATCGAGGTCTCCAAGTTGTTAAGGAAGACCTCGAAGTCGCTCAGACTCCGGTTGGGGGAGAAATATACACCATAAATGGTGACTCCCCCCCACTCAGCGGCAACATATCCCGTACCCTTGTCTCTTAGCGACAAGGGCGGGGAACGGGCCGCCGTGGAGCCGACGACTGCCACGGAGCCGTCCCAGTCACCCATCCAGTTTGGACGGGGAGGAACGTAGTAAGGCTCCGCGACTACGGCGAGACCTACCGACCACTGTGCCATGGTTTGCAGGAGGAGGTCCTGCGCCGCGGCACAGTGGTTGAGGTTCGTCTGGACCAGGAGGCTGGAGACTCGATCCATTATCGGACCGTGTCTCCAACCCCCTCCATGGGCGTCGGCGTCGACGCACGATTAACGTCGGAGGCAGCCCGGGTCGTTAGGCTGGCCTCCGGCGCTTGCGGAGAAGCACGGGGAGGCCTGCAGCCCCCCTGCCCCATCTGGTGATTGGCGGGTTTATTGCCCGCCGCACACACGGGGCAGTGAGGGGCGGCAGAGCATTCCGCCGCCTTGTGCCCCGGTTGACCGCAGCGGAAACATAATCCGCTGCAGTCAAAACACCTATCGCACCTGGCGCGTGTGTGCCCCGATACTAGGCATTTGTAACACCTCATCGGTCTCGCCGCCAGGACCGTAATCCTAGCGTTGACAAAACCGATGAGGATCTTGCCAGCATCGCCCAATACTTTGGCCGACACTACGGGGCAGCTGATCCACACAGCGCCAAGTCCTCCTGGTCCGGGGCGGATGGTGCCGACCCTGACGTTCTCCGCGCTGCAGCCCGTCTTCTCCACGACTGCAACGCGGACATCCTCCACCGTCACTGAGTCGTCCAGGCCCGAAATGCGCAACTCGGCACACTTCGTAGGCCTGGCGACTCTGACACCATCCTCGGCTGCAAACATGACCCGCAGCTTCTCCGCGAAGGCGTCCGCCGACTTTGCGCCTTCAGCCCCCGGGAACTCGAGCACTCGAGCTCCCGTCTGGGACTTGCGCAGGCTCATGCCTGCCGTCCCGAACTCAGTGGCGAGACTGCGGGCCCTTTGGAAAAGAGCCGCGTACGTCAGTCCGCCACTGACCGCCTCCGGCGACACGGTCACCACCACAGCCGCTGTTTTGGGCGGCTGCAGTTTCCGCGCCTTCTTCTTGGTGGCCGTTGCCACCGGTGGCGAAGGCGGGCCTTGGGCTGCCTTCTGTGCTGCCTTTTTCGCCCGCCTTCGCGACGACTTCGACCCCTCCACTACCTGCCAACGGTCATCGGAGGCAGATGTGGAGGGGCCCGGCTGAGATGGTGGAGTGGGGAGCGGAGGGAACTCCGCTCCGGACTTCGCCGCCGTTTCAGGCACCGCCTTGGCCGGCGCATTGGCTGGAGTCTGGGCCGGCGCCTTAGCCGGGGCCTTCGCCGGTGCCTTGCCACCCTTCCCCGCTCTTTTGGAAGCCGCGGGGGCCGGAGCCGAGGCTGTCGCCGCCGCATACGACACAGCGGGTGCGGTCGGCGCTGTCGCAGCCTTCGGTCGCTGCGACGCGAGCGGGGGGCGTACGACCGGCGCAGGGGGCAGTCTCGCCTCCAGACCGGCCAGACGCCCATCCAGCATATGCTCCACTGCGAGGAGGACCTGGCGCAGCTGGGCGTCAGGTACCTCGACGCTTGCAGGAGCACAGAGGGTGTCGACGACCCCTCCAATAGCGGAAGAGGAGTCCTTCAGGGCTCTTACGAAACAACCCTTCAGGTTCGCCGACTTGGTGGCCACTTTCTGGATTATATCCACGGCCACCTTCGCCCTCTCCTGTAAGGACAAGGGATCCTGTGGGACATCTCCTTCCACTGGCTCTCTGATCCTTAGCAGGAGACCCGAGATCTCCTCCTCCGCTCGGATCTCACCGTCCGCCCTGGAGCGTCTGTAGGACTCCCTCCTGGTGAAGGCGGAGCCTGACGGCAGCGGGACGGGGGCTTGCGACCCATCAAGACAGACAGGCTGGTGGCAGACTATTTAGAAGAGCGTACCGTCGAGTACGAGGACCGAGATGGCGCCTTGAGACGCAGGGCCATGTCGAGCGGTGTTCCACAGGGGTCTGTCCTAGGACCACTCCTGTGGAACATGGGATACGACTGGGCCCTAAGAGGGCGTCTCCCCCCCGGGCTGGGTGTAATCTGCTATGCGGACGACACTTTAGTCACGGCCCGGGGGGCTAACTTCCAGGAGGCGGCACGCCTGGACACTACGGAAGTCTCCCTGGTGGTCGGGCGCATCGAGGCGCTGGGTCTGCGGGTGGCCCTGGATAAGACGGAGGCCCTACTCTTTCATGGGCCCCGTCGTGGTCCACCCGCCGGCGCCTCGATTGAGGTCAACTCGGTCCTCGTACCGATCCGGGCCCAGATGAGGTACCTGGGTCTGGTCCTAGACGGAAGGTGGCTCTTCGACGAGCACTTCAAACAGCTTGCTCCAAAGTTGGTGGACATTGCCTCCGCCCTCGGGCGACTTTTGCCCAATTTGGGCGGGGCCAGTGTTCCCACTAGGTGGCTGTACACGGGGGTGGTCCGGTCGATGGCACTGTACGGTGCACCGGTGTGGGCGGCGGCTCTGACCGCCCAGAATAGGGCGCGCCTCTGGCGCCCCCAGAGGATATTGGCGGTCAGAGCCATACGCGGATACCGCACGGTGTCTACAGAGGCGGCGTGCGCCCTGGCCGGAACACCCCCGTGGGATTTGGTGGTGGAAGTGCTCGCCGAAGTCTATCGACGAGTGGTTGAATTCCGGGTGGAGAGCGGGTCTCGCCCTCCGCCCGAGGACGTACGCGAGTGGCGCGAAGCCGCTCGTCGAGCCACCTTCGAAAGATGGTCGTCCCGACTGGAGACTCCACGCGCTGGCTTCGCCGCCGTGGAGGCTCTCCAGCCGGTCATCGTCGAGTGGGCAGGGCGGCAGCACGGGACCCTTTCCTTCCGGCTGACGCAGGTGCTTTCCGGGCACAGTTGCTTCGGAAAGTATCTGCACTCGGTCGCGAGGAGGGAATCGAGTCCCGCCTGCCACCACTGCGACTGCAGTGAGGACACGGCCCAGCACACGCTGGCGGTCTGCCCCGCATGGGCGACGCAGCGCCGGGCCCTCACTGCAGTCATCGGAGAGGAACTCTCGCTGCCGGTCGTAGTACGCTCCATGGCCGGTAGCGACAGTTGTTTTACCGCGGTCGCAACGCGGCGGAGAAGGTTCGGGAGGACGACTTCTACTCGGACCAGATCCGCCGCCGGCGAACGGGACGGCGAAGGCGCGCCCACCTGCGCCTCATGCCGCCCTGATCCTGGCCGCGGGTGGACGGGATGGGTTTCCCCGTTCATCCGCTGTAGAGGCCAGCCGCGAGGGGGTGGCGTCCGCGTGTGACCGGACGTCGCCCAAATTTTGAGAGGACAAGGAGATGGCGCCCGCAACTGTGCGGTCAGGCGCCGGGGGGGGTCCAGAAGGCGATAACAACCTGGCCCCCTTCCCAAAACACAGGCGCAGAGAGGTCACACCGTGTGGTTTTAGTCGGTTCGAGTCCGGCACACCGCCCCGTCCAGAGCCCCGGCGGGGTGAAGGTCCGAGGGGATTTCCACAAGTAAAAAAAAAAAAAAAGGTTAGGCTAATTTTATAAAATTAGCCTAACCTTTTTTTTTTTTTTTCTTCCTCTTCCGAGGTTTCTTCCTCGTGACCTCTACAGCAGTGATCGCTACCAGTAGGTTCACTTAATGAAAAATTTTGACAGCAGTCCCGTCCTGTCTCCTAATGAGTAGTAGGCAAGGCAATATGCCACCCTTCCTATGTCAGTTAGACATTAGACGCGGAAGGTGATATAGGGCGATACAGAATCGCGCGC
Organism: Phragmatobia fuliginosa; assembly: GCA_932526445.1. Taxonomy (NCBI): domain Eukaryota; kingdom Metazoa; phylum Arthropoda; class Insecta; order Lepidoptera; family Erebidae; genus Phragmatobia; species Phragmatobia fuliginosa. Next base: position 13,811,493 of record OW052070.1, on the reverse strand, counting down.
AACTGATGGTCACTGCATTGGAAGCTGTGACTTGGTCTTTAGAAGGCAGGAGTTACGAGTCCTTGTAAGATATGCTTACCTGGAACGCTTTGTACATAAATAACGAAATAATAAGTAAACAAAACAATTACCTATTATAAACGATTTTAAATAAGCGTACCCTTATGGTGGCACGGCACGGCAACAGAACCCTATTGTATTTGTGGCCTAACGCCTGACACGCACTTGGTCGGTTTTTACATATATTTTTTTTATTTAAAAATAATGTTTTATTTTTAACTGGCTGACTCGTACCGCCTTAGTTTTTTAATGCTTATTATATAAAGTATTATTTAGATATTAACTGATATTGACAAATCGACAGCTTTGCCAACTAACGTGCCCCGGCCGGTACCGCTACAATCGCTTTGTTCCTGCATTTTAAATCTGTAATATCTTCAAAAATATTAATTTAAATTACATACTATAAACCACCATATGAATCTATATTAAATCCACAATGTATTTAAGGTACTTAATTGGATAAGGATTAATACTGTATTGCATAAAATCGCTTCGTAATTAAGCCATTATTTCTCGTAATAAGAAAAAAAAATGGTTATTGTGGGTTATCCCTAAACGATAGACATATACCATCGCGGACTTTTTTGTAGACCTTTTTAAGATATCATTACATTAGAAACCTCTAAAATTATCTATGTTTCTCTACTATAATATTATGCTTGTATTATACATAAAAACCTTCCTCTTGAATTACTCTATCTATTAAAGGAAAGGGCATCAAAATCCTTTGCGTAGTTTTAAAGATTTAAGCATACATAGGGACAGAGAAAGCGACTTTGTTTTATACTATGTCGTGAAGTTAACCTAAATCTACATCTCTCAGGAAAAGGAAAATATATTGTCAAACATAATATATATACAAGCTCTGCTTAGTTTGGCACTAGATGACGTTGTGTGTAAGATGTCCAAAAAATATTATTATTCTCATAATCATCATCATCATCAGCCTATATCAGTCCACTGCTGGACATAGGCCTCTCCCATTGCACACCACTTTGATCGATTTTGGGCTTCTATATTATTATTATTATTATTATTATTATTTATTTTGGATAATATTCTCTAATTTGAAATATTAATATTCTCTTTATTAAATTCAATAGATATATGAATTTAATTTTTATTATACATAAATATAAAAATACATTTAAAAATATAAAAATAATAGACCACCAACTTCGAGTACAGGAACCAAGAAACCGGTGGTTAGGGCTCCAAGGACAAGAAACCTCCTCACTATACATGCCGTGTCGAGGAGGACCGCCTTCTGCATCAGACCCTTGATCCGGCCGTCTAACGTGAGCCTCTTAAGGTGTTGGTCTAGGCTCTTGGCTATCAAACCATGAACAGAAACGACTATCGAAACAATGATCGCCGAATCGACATTCCACATATCAACAATTTCGAGAGATTTTGAATTGAACTGAATTTGTGAGATAAATCCAAATGTTTTATTTGTTTTTCTTTTTCAACCTTTACGAGATTCTCGTCATGAGGAACAGCGATATCGATAATCATTGCGCAGCGCTGTGATCGATCTATCATCACAATATCAGGGTTATTGGCATAGACTACAATAGTCCTGTCTGTGATAATAGATCGATCCCAATATAATGTAGCACGACCATTCTCGAGAACTGGGTCGGGCACATACATGTAGTATGGCACCTCCAAATTTACAAGTTGGTATTTAAGGGCAAGTTGCTGATGTACAATCCTGGCTACTTGGTTGGGTCTGTGTAAATATTCACCGTTAGCAAGACGAGAACAACCAAAAGTAATATGCCTGATAGATTCCCCGGTTCGGTGACATGTCCGACATATGTCAACCGTACCGTCCCTCAGTATATATTTCCGATAGTTATTCGTAATGATAACTTCGTCCATAATTGCACAAACAAAACCTTCGGTTTCTCCAAAGAGATCACAGACAGTGTTAATCATACGAAATTAAAAAATAATAGGATAGATAAAAACTGCTTTTCATCAGTATGTCTTCTGAACATGCTCGTTCCAAAGATGTAGTGTTTAATACGACTGCGGTTCAAATATGATGGAGTCAAACACTGTAGATGGCGCGCTGTAGAAGGTATGTGATAGCTGGGTCCCTTACGAACATTATGGCATAGATTTCGTCGGGAGCGGGCTTACTGTGTTCTAGGACCGGCGAGGCGTGATGTACGTTGAATTCCTGCGCACCCAACGTTTCAGAAATGCTGCATACTTTTTTTTTTTTATGTGTGGAAAATCATCATGGACCGTCACCCCACCGGGGGTTACGGCGGGGTGGTGTGTCGGACTTGAACCGACTAAAAACCACACAGTGTGCCTTCTCCGCGCTTCTCCGTTTAGGAGGAGGAGAAGTCCAGGGTGAGATCTCCTTCTGAACTTCTCCAGCGCCTGCCCGCTCCTGGTGCGGGCACCGTCTCGGTTTGACGACCCTCTCTTAGGCGACGTCCGGCACACACCGACGCCGCCTCCTCGCGGCTGACCACATAGGGCGGGTGGAGGGAAAACCCATCCCGTCCACCCACGGCCACACTCAAGGCGGCATGAGGCGCAGATGTTCGCGCCTCCGCCGCCCGAGTCGCCGGCGGCGAATCTGGTCCGATTGGATGTCGTCCTCCCGGGCCTTCTCCGCCGCCTCCTTCTGCGTGATTACGTCCTCGCAGAAGGTTGCGACCGCGGTAAATGAGCTCTCGCTGCCGGCCATGGAACGAACGACGGCCGGAAGCGAGAGATCCTCTCCGATGACTGCAGTGAGGACCCGGCGCTGCGTCTCCCATGCGGGGCAGACCGCCAGCGTGTGATGAGCCGAATCCTCACTGCAGTCGCAGTGGTGGCAGGCGGGACTCAATTCCCTCCTGGCAACCGAGTGCAGGTACTTTCCGAAGCAACCATGCCCGGAAAGAACCTGCGTCAGTCGGAAGGTAAGGGTCCCGTGCTGCCGCACTGCCCATTCGCCGATGACCGGCTGAAGCGCCTCTACGGTGGCGAGGCCAGCACGTGGAGTCTCCAGCCGGACCGACCAGCGATCCATCGTGGCTCGGTGAGCGGCTTCGCGCCACTCGCGCACGTCCTCGGGCGGAGGTCCAACTCCACCACTCTCCGCCCGGTAGTTAGCCACTCGCCGATAAACGTCGGCGAGCACTTCCGCCTCCAAATCCCACGGGGGTGTTCCGGCCAGGGCGCACGCCGCCTCCGTCGATACGGTGCGGTAACCCCGTATGGCTCTGACCGCCAGAGTTCTCTGCGGCCGCCTGAGGCGCGCCCTATTCTGCTCGGTCAGAGCCGCCGCCCACACCGGTGCACCATAGAGTGCCATAGACCGGACAACCCCCGTGTACAGCTGCCTCGTGGCGACACTGGCTCCTCCCAGATTGGGCAAAAGACGCCCAAGGAAGGAGGCAGTGCCGATCAGCTTCGGAGCAAGCTGTTGGAAGTGCTCGTCGAAGAGCCACCTACCGTCTAGGACCAGACCCAGATACTTCAAATGGGCCCGGACCGGTACGAGGACCGAGTTGACCTCGATGGAGGCGCCGGCGGGTGGACCACGACGGGGCCCATGGAAAAGTAGGGCTTCCGTCTTTTCTAGGGCCACCCGCAAACCCAGCGCCTCAATGCGCCCGACCACCAGGGAGACTCCTGTGGTGGCCAGGCGTGCCGCCTCTTCGAAGGTCGCCCCCCGGGCTGTCACAAGAGTGTCGTCGGCGTAGCAAATTACACCGACCCCGGGGGGGAGACGCCCTCGCAGGACCCAGTCGTATCCCATGTTCCACAGGAGTGGTCCGAGGACAGACCCCTGTGGAACACCGCACGACATGGCCCGACGTCTCAAGACTCCTTCTCGGTCCTCGTACATGACAGTACGCTCCGTCAGATAGTCTGCCACTAGCCGCCTCAGGTACTGTGGCACTCCGTGGTACTGGAGTGCGGCCCTGATGCAGCTGAATGGCAGACTATTGAATGCGTTGGCGATGTCCAACGACACCGCCAACAGCACGTCGCCGCAGCCCACCGCCTGTTCGGTCGCGGCCTTCAGACGCAGAATTGCGTCGACCGTCGAACGCCCCTCCCGGAATCCAAATTGGGCGTCCGACAGATCGGGGCCCACCTCGCGCAGGTGCCGGACGATGCGGGCGTGGAGCACCCTCTCGAACAGCTTACCCGCTTCGTCCAGCAACACGATGGGCCTATAGGCCGCGACCGAGTCGGCAGACCGACCTGGCTTCTGGAGCAGAACCAGCTTCCCGCTTTTCCAACACTCAGGGAAGCGTCCGGACGCCAGACTAGCGTCTAACACTCCCCTGAGGCGGTCCGACATATGATCGAGGGCTCGGGCCAGCACTCGGGCAGGTACCCCGTCTGGCCCGGGGGCGGTGTTCTTGGATCGAATCCTTAGAACAGCCGCCCCTACCTCTGATTCCCTGACGGGCGGCACATCAGCCTCGCCTTCGTCGTCGCCTCCGGCCATGACGGCCATCGACGGGGGCGTGTGCTCCGCCCGCTGTGGGAATAGGCCCTCGACCACTTCCTGCAGGAAGCTGGGCTGGAGGGTCTCCGTGAGGGGCAGGCCCCCCGCGCAGAGCTTTTTACGCACCGCACGATAGGGCCGACCCCAGGGGTCACGCTCGAGACTCTCCAGCATCTCCTTGCGGCTCTCCTCTTTGGCGCGGCAGATGGCCAGCTTGAGAGGGAGAGAAATCACTTGAAAGGGAGGAGCATTCCAGTACGAAGTGCGATTCTTCTCCAAGATAACGTGCGCCCTCATACCGCGCGTCTCACGTTAGATACAATTACGGAAATTGGGGTGATAGTTACTGAAAAAAACCCTCAATAAACCGGACTTATCACCTTGCGACTACCTCATGTTTGGACCACTCAAAGAAGCCTTCGGAGGTTAAAGATTCTACACCGACATCGAGGTATAAGAGTTCGTGCGAAGAATGCTGTCTGATTTGCCCAAGGAATTCTTGGATACCGGCTTCAAAAAGCTTCCGGTAAGGTGAACAAATTACGTAATTAGTGAGAGGAAATACCTATAAAAACTGTAAACTATTTCGCTAGGTAGCACGTAAGTGTATCAGTGCATTTGTCCCGGTCACAATTATTTCGCCAGCCCTCGTACAAGTTGAATAGATGGATATCCAATTAGAATGTGATGGTACCGTTTTATGTGTATCGTTCATGAACGGTTTTTAGTTCCAATAAAAATCCCATAATTCCAATAATATTGGCTCGTAATTTAAATGATATTCACCAGTAGTATTTAATAAAATTTACTCGTATATTCATTAAATTATTTTATACATATCTCTATAAAGAAATATAAGCAACGACATAACAGTATAAACGTGATGATACTAAAATTATCAGTATTGTTTGTACACTAAAACGTATTTTATATGAACTACAATAGCTGAATCTTATTACAGTCTTAGGGTCTGTGTAATGCGTTAATTTTGTATAGGCTCCAGGGGATGCACCACATTTGCCACTGCCACCAAATGATACTACACCATAAAGATATCCCTTGCACATCAATGGACCACCAGAATCACCCTGAAAATAGTAAACAGCTTTAAAAACAAATTTACAAACAATTAATTTATCCTAAGTCGCCCAAGGTCGGAGGCAGTGTCAATCAACTTCGGAGCAAGGTGTTGGAAGTGCGCGTCGACGAGCCACAGTCTCAGGCGCAACACAGAATCAATCGTCGAACGCCCCTCTCGAAAGACGAATTGGGCGTTCGACAGATCGGATTCCACCTAATGTTTATGACACCTTTTTTTTAACGTGTGGAAACCCCCTCGGACCGTCACCCCGCTGGGGTTTGCGGCAGGGCGATGTGTTGTAATTAGAGTTTGCAAAAAAATCCCATACCGGGATTATACGAAATTGTCGAGGTCAACTTGGTCCTCGTACTGGTCTGGGCCCAGGTGCTTTTTGAGCAGCCTTTTTAGCCTGCCTAAGGAGGGGCCCGGCAAAGGTGTTGGAGTGGGGAGCGGAGAGAACTCTGCTCCAGACTTCGCCACCGTTTTTTAGGCACCGCCTTGGCCGGCGTCTGGTCCGGCACCTTTTACAGGGTCATCGCCGGTGCCTTGCCCGGTCTTTGCGGAGCCGCAGGGGCCAAGGCCTCCGCCGTGTACGATACGCAATGTTTATGACACCTACAAGCTATCGCATTATAATTATATGCTTAGCTCATACCTACTATAAATTTACGGTAACGGACATTCCAAAAGTAAAGCTAAGTAAATAAATAAATATAAATAAATATTTTTGGACATCTAACACATAACATCATCTAGTCCCAAACTAAGCGGAGCTTGTGCTAAATGTACTAGACAACTCGAGTGGGCAGTGCGGCAGCACTGGACCCTTACCGTTCGACTGACGCAGGTTCTTTCTGGGCATGGTTGCTTCGGAAAGTACCTGCACTTGTCGCCAGGAGGGAATTGAGTCCCGCCTGCCACTACTGCGACTCCAGTGAGGACTCGGCTCATCACACGCTGGCAGTCTGCACTGCATGGGAGACGGGCCCTCACTGCAGTCATCGGAGGAGACCTCTCGCGACCGGCCGTCGTTCGTTCCATGGCTGGTAGCGAGAGCTGTTTTACCGCGGTCGCGACCTTCTGCGAAGACGTCATCTCTCAGAAGGAGGCGGCGGAGAAGGCCCGGGAGGATGATCTCTACTCAGACCAGATCCGCCGCCGATGAATCGGGCGGTGGAGGCGCGAACATCTGCGCCTCATGCCGCCTTGAGTGTGGCCCCAGGCGGACGGGACGGGTTTTCCCTCCACCTGCATTAGTTGGCCAGCCGCGAGGGGGCGATGCCCGTGTGTGCCGGACGCGGACGCGCTGGGAGGAGTCCAGAAGGAGGTCTGACCTTTGACTTCTCCCCCCTCCTAAAAATAGAAGCGCAGAGCACACTGTGTGGTTTTTAGTCGGTTCGAGTCCGACACACCACCCCGCCCTAGCCCCCGGCGGGGTGACGGTCCATGATGACTTTCCACACATAAAAAAAAAATGGATACTAGACAACTGATTTAAATACATAAACATACATTTTTTGGAAATACATACATATTATGCATATAAAACACCCAAGCCCCGAAGCAAATATTTGAAGGTCATATAAACATTTGGTCAGACCCGGGAATCGAACCCGAGACCTCTTGAACAGCAGCCGCATACGCCATTAAACAAACAAGGCAGTAAGTGATTATAAAAATACGTTGAAGAGTGTCAAATGAATAGTGGTAGGATTTTTAGGATACTTTTCTTAAAGTACTAGCTCTTTGAAACGTAACTGCCTATCAGGCAACCTAAGCAACATCAAGGTCGCCGTCATTACGAAATCACATTAAGTAGCTGGTCCCGATTACTACTATAGGTTGGTAAGATTACGTACCCACAAAGTTGTTTTGCCAGGTACCAAGATACACTCTGCCAACGTGAGGACGTATGGCCTTAACCCCCAAGTCCAGCAATGAGACATAGGATGTTGATGTTAAACGTAACTGTTTGTCATTAGCAATCTTTAAATATTTATATATTGTAAATAATATCCGGTTGTTTAATGAAGGTAGAAGTTAATACCAACAAATACCTGGCAACTATCTTTACCGGTGCTCCCGGCACAGACGTGAATTTTCTCTAGGACATGTAATACCTTGAAACATTCAGCATGAGACATGATTGGTACACAAACCTTTCGTAGTGCTGGAGACGGTTTACGCTGAAACATCAAATTCAACTTAAAGAAAAATCAATACTTTAATCATTCAATTATATATATTATAGAATAACGAGATATAAATAAGTGTTCAATAAGAAAGGCCAATATTATGTAGTGAACAGCAAGAGGTAATGAAGGTGTCCCACTTTACATAAAAAAGTACTTCTACCTACTTAACACTTAAAACTGTATTTTGAATGTGTTTAGATTAATAGTATAACATTTTATTGCATGAGGATATTAATAATATGATTATAAACTTATTTCATATGTAGTACAAAGATGTACTTAGTGCCATGAAGAGTTCTCACCCAGTTAAACTTCAAGTCATGTGGTGACATGCTGCGGTGGGCGCAAAGATATTGAATTTTCGACTCCTTCTCAAAGATTTGACAAACAATTAAGCGTCAAACGTTAGGAAGACAGATTGTTTTCTGTTGTGGAGCGTGCCAGTGCCAGGAGTGAGTACTTCCAGTGAGGCTTAACTGAGTGCGGCAAGCTCCAGTGCTTTGGGAGTGACGGGCCACGGCCCAACGGTTGATGAAGTTGTGCATATGCCAATCGGCGCGAGAATTTCTATATCGTTATTCAGGATTAGTTGTTCAAAATTTCTTACTCCTATACTTTTACTTTGTATGTACTTTGAATGCTGTATGTAGAAGAAGAGTACGAGGTTTTCGAATAGCAATACAGAGTTAAAAAAGCGGCCAAGTGCGAGTCGAACTCGCCCATGAAGGGTTCCGTATCGGCAAGTAACATCATATAAAAGTTCTTGTAGTTCGTTGTAACTTTCATCGATGTTTTATTAATAGTGTTTTGATTGGATGAAAGGTTGATTGCGTGTTAAGATTTATGACGTATTAAAAAAAAACTACTCACTAGATCTCGTTCAAACCAATTTTCGTTGGTAGTTTGCATGGTAATGTACAACATATATTTTTTTTAGTTTTATAACTCTCTTAGTTTAGAAGTTAGAGGGGGGGGGGGACACATTTTTCCACTTTGGAAGTGACTCTCGCCCAAACTATTCAGTTTAGAAAAAAATGATATTAGAAACCTCAACATTATTTTTGAATACCTATCCAAAAATAATGAGACCTTCGTCCAGCAGTGGACGGCGATAGGTTGACACTATATACCTATCCATAGATACCCCACACGTATAGGTTTGACGAAAAAATTTTTTTTGAGAGTCAGTTCCAAGTATGGGGACCCCCAAAATATATTGTTTTTTTTTCTATTTTTATGTAAAAATCTTAATGCGGTTTACAGAATACATCGACTGACCAAATTTCAACAGTGTGGCTCTTATAGTTTCGGAAATAATTGGCTGTGACATACGGACGGACAGACAGACAGACAGACTTGACGAATCTATAAGGGTTCCGTTTTTTGCCATTTGGCTACGGAACCCTAAAAAGAAAATAGTGAATTTAGTGTTCGAAAACTATGGCACTGACGAATTGGAAACCATTTCAATTGGGAACATAAAGTAGACACATGGTAATACATACACAGAGGATTAAGACTAAGAAGATTATGCCGACATTGTGACATACAGAATATATTATACCACATCAAAGTAGGCACAGGCAACAGACAATGCATAACCCTATATTATAAAAATGAAAGGAAAAATAATTAACGGGCGATCTGAGGTCGGGAAGGGGAAGGGGGAGGGGGGGGAGGTTTAAGGGATAAGAAAATATTTATTTCGATTTCCGGCAAAACTCCTAAAAAGTCAAAAAGTCAAAAGTCCTATGGAGAAAAGTTAAATGACAAAGTTGAAGGTCATAAAAAAGATCTACAACTTTTGTATAAAACTAAGTTTTTGGTTTTTCATTTTTATCTTTTACAAATAAAATTATTTTTACACGAAATTTAGTGAAACCTTTTTATGACCCGAATACACTGTAATTTAATTGATTTGAAATTTTTCACCTTATTTTGACTTGATATCGAAAAAGTACCCTAATTTTTAATCGAAAATTCACCCGTCAAAATATCAACTTTTATTATAAAATAAAATTCAATATTATTTTTTTTTTCAATTGTGTAATAAAATATATATATGTCGGAATATTCAATTATACGAGAGCTGATTTGACAACGAGTCGCAAGCGGTGAAACGTCATAGCTTCGGTGGAGTCTATTTATGTGTTCGTGCGGGCCGAGCGGGGAGCATTCACCGATCGACCACGACGCGAATCACATCTAGACGGACATCTAACTACCTTACGGCTCGTTGTTCTCACTTTAAGTTACCTACGTGCTAATAAAAGATTATTTAAATTAACTACTTTCGTTTTCTGCTCGAGAAACACCACACAGCCCACACAAAATATATTCCGGAGAAAGCAACGGCCCTGACTACACCCTTATGCCGACATCAGATGTGGGATCCGAGCAGACAAACGAAAACCGTAGTGAGATTGAGCCACGTGTTCTAGAGTGTTCGCTATCTAAAATTCAGTGTTCGTTGTATTTCTTGATTCAAATAGATGATTTTGTGAAGTTTTGGTAAGAAATAACTACCGGCAACAACAAAAAAAATAAAATTGAAAGTTAATTGGTGACGCCGGAACATAGAAATCGTAAATGAGGTGACATGTAGCCTTTAGCTGGTTTCAAGTAACAATTGCAAACGATTTTAAATCGTTTTGGTTTTCTGGAATGTTGTTAAACGTGTGGTATTTAAATAAAAAAAAAATAATGTGGGTACTTCACTATGTTTCAGTGTGTTCGTGTGTGTAACGTTTTCTTTCCAGCTAGTAAACAGTGTGCCAAGCGATGGAAGCTGCATCCGTGCCTTGTACAGGATCGACAGAGAGTGAAATGTGAAAGAGGTGCAATGCAGTTCACCAGTGCCGACACGATAATATGTGAGGTTACCGAAAAAGCTTGTGAGTTGTAATTAACGCTACACTGGTAAGATCGAATCATATTTTCATATCTAGTTTTGATTTATTTTGACATAATTTTGATGTGTAGTGTACGAAAGCGAATCGGGGTGATCGATGACGGGTGTAAAAAATTGCCTAAGGCCAAGGTGTAAGATTGTGGCTTAAGAAAAGGGTTATGTATTGCGAATAATTTGTTGGACGTGATCAAAACCATTTTTTATAACTACCCTACTTGTGCATAATAAACTAGGCATTCTTTATTACGCTTCCGCATTGTTTACCGAATGAGTGATGAATTAATAGCAGTGGCAGTTATTGTGGCTGTCTAATGCAACGTTAACCCATTTCTGACTAAGTGTCTCCGTTAACACTGGCCGCCATGACCGAGATTAGTCATAATATTGTCGTTATATTGCAGACTAGTGACGGTTATCGTAAGCAGCCCTATGCCTATCAGAGCGTCTTCTCGAGATCTACGCGAGCTGGGGCGTGCTGTGATCTGCCGCCTGCTGCCGCCTGGTGAGGTGCGGATATCCGGTCTACTCGCCGCCTGTTGAGGTGGGGACCTGCGGTCTGCACGCCGCTCCGTGAGAAGAGGCCCTGCGGTGTGCGCGTCGTCTGCGTGACGTGCGACATACGGCCTGCTCACGTTGTGCGCGAGGCGCAACCTGCTGGCTACTCACTGTCTGAGGGAAGTAAAACCTTTGTTCTGTTCTCCGTCTAGCAATTGAACGCTGGATGCGTTCTCAGCCATCTTCAAGTGGAGTGACGCCAGTGTTGCTAATGTGTTTAGGCCTTTGAGAGAGCACATACGAGAGTATGGATCTGTTTTTACAGCTGTGCTCTTAGGAAAAAGTTTTTATTTGTAACACATTAATAGTTTGCAATCCTTAAGGTCTATGCTATGTACGCGTGAAAATGACAAGCAAACTTTTGGCCTCTGTCATGTAGCAGTATATGGCGGGTGATGGAAGTCCTTTATTTTTATTGGTGTTGAGTCTGAAGCTATTTAACACTTAGAGATAGACCCTTGTCTGTGGGCGCTTGAGTGCACGCTTGCGCCCAATGGGTAAAAAAAAGATACATTTTAAGAGGGGTCGTTTTATTTTCTTTCCTTCTAAGTATATGCTTCAGATTCTAACACGAAAATGGGTAAGTTAAGTGATAATTATCAGGTAGGCGAACTTGGGTATTGTTCTGGGTGTGTGTCACTCTAGAGGGTGACACATCATAGATACACGGGTTGTCATGGTGACAGCTATCTATTAAAGGCCTTTAACGGTAACCGTACCTTTAAATACTCTCATGATAAGTTGCAGAAAAAAAATAATGCCGGATAACCAGGACATAACTGACGAGATCGGTGTAGAACAAAGTAATTCTGATTTTGAGAAGAGAACTTAAGTTTGCATGATGGTTGGACCGTACCAGAGGTTGTCGTGTAGCCGTAGCTCAGTAGAAATCGGCATTTACTTAAATGTAGTCCGTGAGTACGCGGTAGGCAGTCAACTCTGGCAGAGGTCGGGTTTCATTGGAAACCATTGAGTCCGGAGTAGACTCGGCGTTCCCATGTGGGGTTCGCACAAGGATGAGTAACTGGAGGTTACTGTGCTATGCTATAGCAAAATAATCACATGTAGAGCTTAAGTATTTTGGTTTGTACCCAGTACGATTGATGTCTCTAGTGAGAGGGACAACGTGATAATCAAGTCAGTTGTGTTTTGAGTGTATCGATTACTGTTTTTGCTATTATTTGATGAGAAAAACATTGGTTTCATGTTAGGGGTTTTTTGTCCTTTCCTGATTTACTGCTGTAATGTCACGAGAAACAGAGCTATGTGATGCTGCTTGTTGAATTTTGTTTCAGAGTAACACACAGAGACATGTGTCCCGCAGGATGGCCGTGTCAGAATAATCAATTATACGGGAGCTGATTTGACAACGAGTCGCAAGCGGTGAAACGTCGACGCGAATCACATCTAGAAACTACCTTACGGCTCGTTGTTCTCAGTTTAAGTTACCTACGTGCTAATAAAAGATTATTTAAATTAACTACTTTCGTTTTCTGCTCGAGAAACACCACGCAGCCCACACATAATATATTCCGGAGAAAGCAACGGCCCTGACTACACCCTTATGCCGACATATATTACCATAGTGAATCTTCTGAGAAAATGTAAAAAATGAAAAAAACAGGAATTCGATTTTTTTTAATCATTATTAAGATATTTATTAAAAAAATCTCTTTAATTACTCGAAAAACGTAAGAAAAAAATATTGGCGGCTTAAAGTAACTCAGCCTGCACGTGTAGTTTGACAAACGATATTGTACACTGCTCTGCTTAACAGCTGTTACAAAATAGCAGGAATGTAGTGAGGCCCAGACCCGCCTAGCCCACTTCTCTATGAAATACCTTTTGATGGCCAAATTTTTTCGTACATCACTCGGGTATTAAATTTAAATTATCTTAGAATAGTAATAAATAGGCATCTACGCATATAATTTATAGAAGATTTTACAGTTTTCTCAAAATATTATAATGTTTAATTAAATATTAACTTTACTAACTTATTTGTTTGTTATTTATAGTTAGTATATTTCGATTTGCAATATTTTTATTTATAAAAGATATATGTAATCTTACGTTTTTCGAGTAATCAAAGTGTAAATTTTTATAGATTTTTAAATTTCTGAGATTAGCTATGGTAATATAATTATATTATATTACATTGCACCATCGGAAAGAAAAGATTTTATCAAACAGAAAACACCCCAATTTTTTTTAAAAAAGTTGATCTGATATTTTGCCGGGTGAATTTTCGATTGAAAAATAAGGGTACTTTTCGATATTAGGTCTAAATAAAGTGAAAAAAATAGTATTTTAAATCAAATAAATTACAGTATATTCAGGACATAAAGAGGTCCGTTTTCACTAAATTTCGTGTAAAAATAATTTTATTTGTAAAATATTAATGATATTTGGGGGGTGAAGTTGCTCGCGTCCATAGGATTTACATTCTCTCCTTAAGAAACATCCTATACGTGCCCCCTGGGTGGTGCTAAACGAGCAACAACGCCGAGGTACAGGCGGCGGTTAACTAACCTGCCCAAAGGGAAGTCACAACCTTTGAGGAACTAAATCTCCCATAAAGTGTGACACGGGTACCTTGGGAAAGTTGCAGGCGTATAATTCCCAACCCCCCCCCCCCCCTATTATGAAAATGTCGAATAATGAGTGATTTGTCATGCGACCCGGCTAACCCCCGGCGCCCACTGGTATCCGGGCCAGTGGGTGTGAAATTGGCTACCGAAGACTCCGTAGAAGTAGGCAACCAGGCTTCTACGTCAGTGAATGCTACTGGAAATCGTAAATTTATTCAGCAAGTTTTTCACCCCACTTGCTTTTAAGTAGAACAAGAAGTGCGACTACTGAAAACGCACCAAATTCGACTCAACATATCTCTGTTGCAAAACCAACTCAAGAGGACGCTACAGAATCCCAACCTGATCCACCTAACTGGCAGAGGGTTCCAACGAACATAAATAAAAAGCGGAACTCCCTCCCCAGAAGGATTGCCAACAACCAACAGATTCAGTACTTTGCCTATAGACTTAACTGAGGATAACTTTGTACCTGAGAAAAAAGTAAGCAAACCTCATCATAATCTTTTATGGAGTGGAAGATGTAAAAAAAATTAACGGAACTCTTAGAAACAGTTACAGATAGAGACCAGTTTACATTTAAAATAGCCAACAGGAACCAGTTAAGAATTAATACAATATCAACTGAATCCTATTAAAAGCTGATACTCCTAGTTCGACAAAAATGACTCGCAGGGTCACACCTTCAATATAAAGGAAGATAGGCACTTTAGAATAGTAATTGATAGTAATTGTAGTATTGATTGTAATAAATATTATAATATGTATACTGTAATGCCTTGTCCATAATAAATAAAAAAAAAAAAAAAAAAAAAAAAAAAAAAAAAAAAAAAAAAAAAATTAAAGGCTTGCATCACTCAACACCACATGATGAAATCAGGAAGGCCATAGAGAAAACTGGGAACACTGTGTTTGTCGAAATTATAAATGTTAAATATGGACCCGACAAGAAACCAACATCCACATTCTTTGTAAACTTGGTTAAGAGCGAGTATAACAAAGCAGTTAAAGACTTAAAATACAGACACAACCAGGTAATTACCATTGAAGATCCTAAAAAGAGGAGAACACTAATCCAATGCCAAAGATGTCAACAATATGGACATTCAAAAATTACTGCATGAGGCCATACAGATGTGTCAAATGCGCAATGTCTCATAAAACATCTGACTGTCCTAAACATGATCGAAACACACAAGCAGAATGTGCTTTGTGCCACGGTGCTCACCCAGCGAACTACAAGGGCTGTGAGGTATATAAGGAAATATAGGCAAGAAGGTCGAATAGGAATAGTGATGCCCAATTCATAGGAGGTAACATTCAATCAAAAATGTTGATCGATTCTCAGCAAAAACCCACCCATGAAAATGTTTTCCTTGGAAATAAAACATATTATGATGCTCTTAAATCTGCACCCAAACAAAAACCCCAACAAGAAATAGATCCATTACAAGAGTTACTGACAAAACAATCAGAAAAGTTCGACCTCCTCCTACAAAAAATGAGTACCTTGATGAGTCTCATAACTACACTTGTCACTAAGTTTTCAAAATAGGTCTACATCTAGCGGCCTGGAACATCAATGAACTTGCACGAAACAAAAATAAATTACAGTTGCTGATGTCTCAACATAAATTAGATATGGTATTGATTTCTGAGGCGCACTGCACCGAAAGGAGCTCTAGTACATGGATGCTCAACCTATCTCACCAACCACCCAGATGGTACAGCACATGCAGGGACAGCTATAGTAGTAAGAGACAACATCAAACATCACTTGCTACCAGAGTATAAAAGCAACCACATACAAGCAACTACTATCTCTGTTGAGGATAAACAAGGCAATTTTAATGTTTCAGCAGTTTATTGCCCGCCGAGACACAGTTTAAAGGACTCTATGTTTGATCATTTCTTTTCCTCCCTTGGACATAGATTCATAGTCGGAGGAGACTGGAACGCTAAACATGTGCATTGGGGTTCTAGGGTGACTACTACAAGAGGTAGGCAGCTAAAAGAAAGTGTAGATCAAAATAACCTCAGCACAATCTCTAGCTCGGAACCAACATATTGGCCTTCAGACATTAACAGGAAGCCTGACCTGCTGGACTTTTTTGTTATTAAAGGGTTGTCCAGGAACTACTTTAAGGCGGATTCTTGTCTGGACGGCTCGTCTGATCATACTCCTATAATACTGACGGTCAGCATAACATTGATAGAATATGAGAGGCCTGCTACTCTTTGTAATACACGCACAGACTGGAATGGTTTCCGAGAATATATAAAAAGTGCAGTGCAGCTGAATATTAAATTAAAAACCCTCGAAGATATTGATGCTATACTGGAAAACTTCACTAATATGATTCAGGCTGCCTGCTGGAATAATACTCCTGCTATACAAATAAATAATTTAATCAATAATTGTGCACTGGACATTAGGAAAAAGATCTTGGAAAAGTGACGGCTACGTATGAAATGGCATTAAAGTCGACATCCTAGCGATAAAAAAGCATTAAATAAAGCAATTGTAGAGCTGAAGGGCATGATCAGAGATGCAAATGAGAAAACACTCCAAACTAAATTGGAGTCACTTACCGCAACTAGCTCAACCAATTACTCGCTGTGGAAGATGGCCAAGGCGTATGACAGACCCCAAGAAACTAAACCACCTTTGAAAAATAGGAATACATGGGCTAGGACCAATAAAGAAAAAGCAGACTTATTTGCTGAACATCTGGCTGAAGTGTTTACGCCAAACAATATGACAAATAACAACCCCGAATTACTAAAAAAATCCTTGCTTGACGTAAATATTGCATCAAATGTGCCTATAAGACCTATAACCCCGCAGGAAGTGTGGAGATTGATTGGGACCCTTGACAGTAAAAAGGCGCCAGGATTTGATCTCATCACAAAGGAATTTCTTCTAAAACTACCAAGAAAGGCCATTGTACTCCTGACTGTGCTGTTTAATGTCATGCTGAGGGTGCAGTACTTCCCAACTATCTGGAAAGTATCCCAGATCATAATGATCTACAAATTTGGTAAGCCTCCACACGAAAGATCATCTTATAGACCCATAAGCTTGTTACCTGTGATGTCCAAATGGTTTGAGAAAGCCCTACTGAGCAGAATAACACCAACTCTACAAAAACAAAAAATAGTTCCGGACCACCAGTTTGGCTTTCGGGCACAACATGCTACAATAGAGCAAGCCCATAGAGTCTGCACCACAATAAGGAAAACTTTAGAGAACAAAGAGTATTACTCAACGGTATTTTTGGACATCCAGCAAGCATTTGAGAAGGTATGGCACGAAGGTTTGCTATACAACATTAAGCAGACCCTTCCGCACAGCTTTTACTTGATCTTCAAATCATACCTGACAGACAGAATATTCTGTGTGCGAGAAGCAGGCGAGACTTCCGGATTCTACAACATTAGTGCTGGTGTTCCTCAAGGATCGGTACTTGGACCAACTCTGTACACATACACACATACACAGCAGACTTCCCAACTCCACCTGGTGTCACTATTGCAACCTTCGCAGACGACACAGCGATACTTGCGAGTGACGAAGATCCAAAACGAGCCTCAGACGTACTTCAAGACGCACTTAATATGGTACACAATGTATGGCATTCAGTTATGGGGCTCCGCAAAAGACTCCAATATTGATGTCATGCAAAGAGCTCAGAACAAGATCCTAAGGTCGATAGCCAATGTACCATGGTTTGTCACTAATACCGAACTGCATCAACAGCTGTCAGTGAAAACGGTGAGGGAGGAAATCCGACATGCCTCCGAAAACTACACGAAGAGGCTAAAACACCATCCAAATGAGTTGGCACGTCAGCTGACCATAAAAGAATACACCAACCGGCTCAAAAGATTTGACATCTTAGGCTTGCAAACCCGTCAGTAGCTTCAAGCTGTCATAATGAGTAGATGCTCTTGCTGGAGAGCACGCTCTACACGTCACTACGCTCGAACATCACATCTGCTCATAGTCCTAGGACTGATTGCCGATATTATGAGAACACAAAAAAAAATTACAGATAAAAGTTAAAGACAAAAAACTTGGTTTTTTGAATTTTTCACATAAAATTTGAGGCTATGTAAAAAAAAAGTAAATACAAAAGTAGTAGATCTTTTTATCACCTACAACTTTGCCATAATTTTTTCCATAGGACTGGTACTTTTGCCGGAAATCGAGATAAACCGTTTTTTACCCTTAAAACCTCCCCCCTTCTCGACCTCAGATCGCCCGTAGATTATTTTTCTTTTAATTTTTATAATATTCTCCTCCATTTCCAATGGGTTTCATCCAACTATATTTTTTTTGTTTTCAAAAATTCTCGATCCTGGTCTAATAGTTGAACGAATACATTTAAAATAAGTTCAAACCACCCAACAGCTTCACCCGAACATCCCTGTATAATGTCTATTAAATACCGATTTACTGCACAAGTGTCCATACCTTGACGGTGTGAATGTACTATGCATTTGACATTTATAGACACATCATCATCAGCCTTTAACAGTCCACTGCTGGACATAGGCCTCTCCTTAAAAAGGAGGGTTTGACCTACTATACCACGCTGGCCAGACGGGTTGGTATAGGGTTTGTTTCAAGTTTTCCTTCTCTTTGCATTGATGTTGTCTTGCGTAGTTTATCCCTTAGTCGCCTTTTACGACACCCGCGGGATGAATAGGGGTGGTGACACTCTGTATTCTTAATCCGTCACCACACGGAGGAATATATAGAATAATAGACACATAAACATGCAAAAAAACATATTCATATGTTATAAACGGCATGTTTACGTTTTGAATTTTTTCAGATTGAATTCAAATTGAGGAATAAATTCTTACATTTTCCATTAAGCCATATCCAGAAACCAAGCAGGATGTATCGACCGGTACCTTTACGGTTTCTTCCAATTTTGTAGTTAATATAGGGATAGCTTGTATCGTACTCGAAAATTTAAATGATGACTTTACCTGTGTTAAAAATGTTTTATGATAAACAATTTAAAAAACTCAGCCAAGGGCGTGTCAGGCCACGCACAAGAAAGGGTTCCTCAGTCACCCATAATGGTACGTGGGTTAGAAATCGTATCCAATGGATAATTGTTATGTTTACGTATTAATGCGTTAATTTTGTATACTGTTTTCCAAGTAAGCGCATTGTTTATGCCTCTATAACTCCTGAACTAACAAAGTTATCTAATCCGTTATAGTTTTCTTTTAAGTTCATTATATGGATCACCAACACGAATTTTTCCTGATTTTTTGAGCCAACCGTTTAGCTTTTCAAGGGGGGGGGACGCCCTGTTTTTAAGAAAAAGTGACCTTTAAAGTGGAATTTCTCGCAAACGGATACCTAAATTAATAGTTCTTCTTAGAAACCCTTCAATGTTTTTAAAAGACCTATCCACTGATGCCCCACATGATAGGGTAGCCGCGAGAAAAAAAAACATCCCCACTTTACGTGTAGGGGAGGTACCCCAAATAAAAATATTTTTCATAATTTTATTGTAGCACTTTGTCGACGTAATTACAATACATATTCATGCAAAGTTTCATCTTTCTAGCACTTACCGTTTGGACAGTAAGTTGAGGACGGACGGACGGTCAGACGGACATGACGAATCTATAAGGGTTCGAAGTCATGAATTTCGGAACCTTAACAAAGTCTAATTAAATTAAATAAAACAAGTCCTTAGTAGTACGATGCTACAAAAACTACACAAAATCTTATATATAAAATTCTCGTGTCACAATGTTCGTTCCCATGCTCCTCCGAAACGGCTGGACCGATTTGTATGAAATTTTGTGTGTATATCGAGTATATCTGAGAATAGGCCAACATCTATTTTTCATACCCCTAAGACGCGAGCGGAATGTAATTTTATTTATTTAATCCGAAAACAGTTTAAAAGTAAATATTTTACCAATGTAAAATGTTATAACAGTATGTAAGAGCGATTTTATATATATTATCGATGACACCTGTACTAATGCAAGCATTGTACCACAGGTGCCAGCGCCTACACATTGATTTCTTCTTTTAACTGACGAAAATAAGTATTTAAATGTACAAAAAAAATAACGAATTCAATGTAGCCTATTTGATAAAAGTGTTTTGATTTATTTTTTATATATTTATAAATTAATGATTTAATTTATTACAAACATTTAATTGACTTTAATAAGCATTTGTGTGTGTATGTATGTGTGTGTTTGCGAGGGTGCATGTGTGCTTGTTGCTTGTTATATGCGTGTCGTATTTGTCAACAAGAACTCAACATTAAAAGGTTTTCAGTTGCCTGATAATCCAGAGTCAGCAGCCAGCTCTGGATGATCCATTTACAGTTTTTTGTGGTGTTTGGCGCACATAGAGTTGTGAAAAAATATAAAATTTTGTTAAAATGGCACCCGATTGAATGACCAAAGGAGCAAAATTTAAAACAAAAATTAAAAGTGGACACAGTACACTGTTGATAAAAATGACGTAAAACAGTGATTTTATTGCAGCCTAACATCTGGACCTCCACTTACTGGATTATCCATTATTAAAGACAGACCCAGCCATCATTAAACCAATTTGTAAAAGAGAAAAACAAGTATCACAGTCTATACTCATATTATATAGCTAAAGCACTCATAACCGAGTGGCTTTAGGTGATTGGAAACAATCACCCAGGGTAAGCAGCAACGGCACGGACAGACTTAGATGGGTGACCGTTAAGCTGTCGATCACGATTGTTATCATAAGACAACAGTCTTGAAGCTTAGATGGAGGCCTTAGGGCGGCTCAAATACATCCAACGGCAAGGTTACATAGCCACAACGTGTCTTGCCAATCTGTGCCAGCGTGGGGACGTATGGCCTTAACGCTCTCCTTATAGAAGACCCGAAACCAGGACATTTTGGATTGTCAATTGATTTGATTGAAGAGTTTGTTTGTTTGTTTGGTTGAATACGCCAATCTCAGGAACTACTAGCCCGATTTGAAAAAAAAATTTAGACTTAGATAGTCCATCTATTCAGGAACGCTCTAGGCTATATATCATTTTTCGCACGTACGTGCGCGCTGCTTAAACGGTTAAAGTTTCGCAAAAATCATGTTTAACAGGATTGTTTCCCTTTAAAAGTTCTAAAAAAGTCGGCGAAATAGTATATAATTTGTCTGACTAATGCATTGATTTATAAGCTTACTAAACACTTCATGGTACCACATGCGCTGGCTAATGTAGTTTTGGTTGATCACCCTTTGCCCGTTGGTAACCAAGTATTATTTGTCCCCGCCTTGTGATACTTATTTTTCTCTATTCAGTTTTTTTTAGCAGTCAGGTTTTGATCAGGGTTCCGTAGTTCATGACTCGGAACCCTTATGGATTCGTCATGTCCGTTCGTCCGTCCGTCCTCGACCTACCGCTCAAACGGTTCATGCAGTTTCAACGTTCTAGCTTGAGCCAGAACGTTGAAACTTCATGAAAATGTGTTGTGATTACGTCGACAAAGTGCTACAATAAAATGACAAAAAATATTTTTATTTGGGGTACTTCCCCTATACGTGAAGTGGGTATGTTTTTTTCTTGCGTCTAAAAGCCAAACGGCTAGCTCAAAATATCTGAAGAAAATCGTGATAGTAGTTCATATATTGAACTTTAAAGGAAAACTATAGCGGCTTAGAAAACTTTATTTCATTAATTATAGAAGCTTAACTTGTAAAATGCAGTCACTTTGAAGAATTGGTACAAAAATGACGCATTGATAAGTAAACATAACAGTTATGTATTGGACACGATCTTAAATCCACCTACCATTATGGTCGACTACGGAGCCCTATTCTATGCGTGGCCTGACACGCACTTGGCCAATTTTGTTTCTATAATAATTATTTTGTTTCAAGATGGAGATCTTAAAAAAGACCATTTGAAATATATACAGCATATTATATTTATATTACCGTTTAAACGGTTTTTACTCATCTTCCGAGCCATTATTCCCAAGTTTATTTGGGGTCGGCTACTAGTTTAACCGGTTTTACCTGAATTTCAGTTTTAACGTTTTTTACTAAGTAGTAAAAAATGATAAAACGGTAATAAAAATATAATATGCTGCGATTGAGCTTCGCTTTGCTCCGATACCATTATTTATTGTTTAACAATGCCATCTTTTCTCTCAAGTAGCTGTAGTGTTACTGTGTTAGAGTACCAAGCAACTATTATGTTACTGAAAGAGTTTTGTTGCAAGAGTTGAAAGAGCGTTGCTAAGAGTAATACATAAGAAATGCATGTAAACTTGAAAACTTTTGTTTTCACAAACCCCAAATTCCAAATAACGAGCCATTTTCGACATCTCAAATTTTAATATATTTATAATATTTAATAAAATAAATAAATATACAAGAATTGCTTGCTAAAAGGATATTAGATATTGTGAGATCGCAATTGCACGAAATGGCTAGCAGTGGACAATACTGAGTGTCCAAGATCGAAATGTTAGTCGCTCTATGTGGGAGATTTTTATTCAGCAGTGGACGGCCATATGGTGATGAATTGCCATCGGGTAAAATACAATTGTTTTTAAGCTCTTGCATTTATTTAAATTACTAGCTGACCCGGCAAACTTCGTACTGCCTAATTAAATTGCCTACTTAAATCTTAGTAAAAAATGTTAAAACGGTAATATAAATATAATATTCTGTATATATTTCAAATGGTATTTTATAACATCTTTCATTTGATCTCCATCTTGATAGAGTAAGAAAAAACAAACCGACCTTTTCCCATCTTCGGGCACCATATTGAAAATATACATGGCCCTTGTCACTACTACAATTCTAACAAATTTAACAACACTTCATATCCCAAAATATGTTCAGTCATTTGGGCTGTACATACAAACGCTAGAAAAACATTACCCTCCTTCCGTCGCAGTCGGGTAAAAATATCCATAGCTTATTTTTAAAAGTAATAATGAAATCCTCATCTGTTGCGCCGTGAGTTGATATTCTTCAATCAGTACTGAGCAAGCAGTAGATACTTTGTGCTAATAGATTTACGATTATCTTTTATATACGACTTTTTTATAATCGATGTAATTTTATAATATAAAATAACAACTGCCTTTGGTATTTACGTGAGAAAATGACATGTTATCCTTCATGTAATTTACTTTTGTTCTGGTATTGTTACAACCACTGCAAAACTGGGCATGTTTTTAAATTAGTTACAAATTAAGTGGCGATCCACAACATTTGGAAACTGAAACGAAGGCGACATTGAGGTATTAAGCCCGTTTTTTGTCTGACTCGTTTGCAAGGACGCCCTCATAACATATGAGCTTGAATGAGTTATTAGCTATTGGATGCGGGCAGCACAGGACCATCTATGATCATCAGGAGATCTATGTATGTCCAGCTGTGGACATCTTTTAGATGAGATGGTGATGATGAATGAATTATAACTGCAATGAAAATGTATACCCGTAAAATAGCAAAGTCATGATAAAATAACTTAGTACGATATCGCGCATGTTCATAACATTTCAAAATAGATTTCCAAGTTTCAGTTTGCTGAATTTTTTTCAAGGCAGTTCTCCTCTGTGCTACAGTTCTTCCGCTTAAATACACACTGGATTTTGTAGCGCCAGCTATAACTCTGCTTTCTCGTAAGCCCCTAAGAACAAATACCATAAAAAATATTTTAGTATAGTTAATATTTCCTCTTCGTTAGCTCACACTTAACACGGGTCTCCCCCATTGCATGCAATTTCGATCAATCGACTTCTCGCATCCAGCTCTAGTAAACTATTATACTTGATTAATATGTTAGTACCTGGGCGATTGAGCTTTGCTCCAATACCATTATTTATTGTTTAAAAATGCCATCTTTTCTCTCAAATAGCTGTAGTGTTACTGTGTTGGAGTACCAAGCAACTATTATGTTACTGAAAGAGTTTTGTTGCAAGAGTTGAAAGAGCGTTGCTAAGAGTAATACCTACAAAATTCATGAAAACTTGAAAACTTGTGTTTACACAAACATAGACTAATCTAGATAGATTTTTTATCCCCGAAAACCCCCAAATTCCAAATTTCAGCGTAATCCTTTCGACATCACAAGTTTTACTTTTAATATCTTTATAATATTTTAATAAAATAAATAAATATACAAGAATTGCTTGCTTAAAGGATATTAGATATTGTGAGATCGCAATTGTACGAAATGGCTAGCAGTGGACAATGCTGAGTGTCCAAGATCGAAATAATAGTCGCTCTTTGTGAGAGATTTTTATACAGCAGTGGACGGCCATGGGGTGATGAATTGCCATCGGGTGAAATCCAATTGTTTTTAAGCTCTTGATTTTATATAAATTAAGCTCTAGGTAGTAGAGCTACGATGATTTCAACAGGAATGGGCCAAATCGACCAGTCGGTTCTACCCTCGCATAGAAGATCAATCTCTAAATGACAACATTCGTGCATTATATATATTTGTTAGATGAGTGCGAGGTCTAAATTTGCAGTAGCATTTAACTAGCCCTAGTGTGAGTCACTTTGCTGTATTATGTGCACTCATAACGTGGATGATAACCACCACTCTTGAATTCTGCTAATGCTTTCCATGAGGCAGACAGCAGTCACTTTGGCTGGCTCATATAAAAAAAAGTAAATAATTAATTCGATGTTACTATGAAATCATTATCGCGTTATTAAGTAATTGCGCAGACAAGACATATTGGTAGTAATTCTCTTGTTAACATTAACATATCGCACGCATGGATGCTTAGTTTATAATCAACTTAAAGTTTATCGGAGACATGCGCTTTTTTATTAGATAAAAATCTTAATAAAATATCTGTCGAGGATTACACCTTATTAAAAAAACAATTTTCCTATATTAATATCATATAATTGTGACTTTGATTGTTAAATCCACAAAAATAAAAGAATTCCTACATTTTTTTTTTTTTTTTTAAAAAAGCCAACTCCCGCATTAGGAATATAAATTCCTGTGTCGCGGGGGACTTTACAAACATACATGAAACGGACACAAAGAACACCCAGACTCAGAACAACAAATTGTGAATAACACAAAGTGTTGTCCTACGTGGGATTTGAACCCAAGACACTTGGCTTAGTAGGAAGCGGCGTGGCGACCGCTTAAGCCACTAGGCCAACCGTGCAGTCATTATGAGTTTAGTTTTAAATGGTCGGTATGTATTTGCATGACGTCTAATTTTAGTGCGATACGTATATATTTACGTTAAGTGCTATACTGGGCTACACGTTTTGACAGAAATTGCTAAGATATCGGAAAATTGATTGTAAATCTATGACATAAAAGTATATAACACAAAAATATTTTTAGGGTTCCGTTCATGACTCGGAACCCTTGTAGATTCGTCATGTCCGTCCGTCCTCGACCTACCACGGCTACCGCCCAAACGGTTGGATCTGGAAAGTAGAAGCTTTGCAGAAGAATACGTGTTGTGATTATGTCAACAAAGTGCTACAATAAAATTATGAAAAATATCATTTGGGGTACCTCCCCTACACGTAGTGGGGATGATTTTTTTCTCGCTTCTTCCACATCGTGTGGGGTATCATGAGATAGGTCTTTTAAAAACATTGCGAGGTTGCCAAGATTATTTTTCGATATATTCAACTTTAAAGCACATTTTTTTTGCAAAAAAGGGCGCCTCCTTCCCTCATAAAGCTAAACGGCTGGCTCAAAAAATCAGAATAAATTCATGATAGTAGCCCATATATTGAATTTTCAATGAAAACTATAGCGGAAAACTATACCTACCATTATGGGTGATTACGGAACCCTATTCTATGCGTGGCCTGACTCGCAATTGGCCAATTTTTTAGTTTAAGTTAGTTTAGTAATGTTAACAATAGGATCACGACCAGTTACGTAGTGAACAAATAGAAACTAATTAAATTGTCTCTTTCTAAGGAGAGATTTGGTCTAACAGCGGACTGTTAGAGACTGTTAATTATGAACATGTTGAACCATTTTTGTAATTAAGAAAGGCTTATTTGAAATGATTAGAGACCGTGGGTTTGATTGACACGGACAGGTGGTTATGGTGGTCCTGCCAGAAGTATGTGTGGTTACTCTGATAAACAGCAACTGCATATTCTAAATTTCTATTCCTTTATACACTTTAATTATAATTTCAATTTCACATTATAAGTACTTCGTAAATCATTTCATTTACTAATATACTTACACGTGTTCAAAACAGTGTGCGGCTGTCATAACTTCCCTTGGAGTAAGAATAGCTCCTCCACAAAATAGGGCCCATTCTCTTCCTCTTCGTACCATTCTTCTTAAAGCTACCTGAAAGAAAAGCCATTGTCTAACTCGTTTGATATAAAATCTACACATCCTTCGTGTCCCTAATTCTCAAGAATAGAGGACTTACAAAGGCCTTGGTTATGACTCTTACACGCTCCTCTTTTTCAATTTATATTTTTTCTAGAAAGTCATTGCTTGACTAAGCAGACGTGGTTTTTGTAGTGGACAATGATGTTCTAAATTATATAATACTTGTATTGTATTATTACGTATTTGTATTAAGTATTTCGTGGTGTAAGCAGCTTACACAAAGTGTGTCGCGAGCGAAAGTGATTCATATTTGCTGATTCTATTTTATAACAGTGAGCTTAACATGAACTTAAATAAATTTTTAAACAGCATATTTGTGTTAGTACAATGTCTAAATAGCATCAAGCCCGTTTTGTCGTAGCCAACTAATACATAGGAGTCCTCCATCAACGCCAAAACCTCAATCTGTAGAGCCAATCAAAGAACCACCATTGTGCCAAGCTAAGGATCTACCTAGCGAGGTGATAGCGACAACGGATATCCAAAAATGGATGTCAAGTATGGATTGCCTATTGAATGAAGTCTGTGCCATAGTAGCGGATGGAAAAATGAACGCAGACCACAAGATGCTTGTCACAAATGTCTGCCGTAAGATCGGATCAGGTGCGTCCCAAATGGCCGTATTATATCAATCCCTGAAGCAGAAAACTGTCCTTCAACATGCCATTATCCAACATTTACGAGAGACCTAGGACGTAGCGTGCTCTATAGACCAATTCGCGAAAAAACGAACCTCTTTCGCCGACATGGTAAAACAAGGTGCCGATAAGTTTGTACGCCCGAGTAAAATCAGTACGCTTACAACTTACCCCAGTGACAAGACCTGAACCAGCGAAGAAACCAAAACCTTAGTTCAGAAAATTATTTCCCCTGAGGAACTAAAACTGCACGTACGAGGACTTAGGAAAGTAGGGAATGGAGGCGTCCTTATCAGTACTGAATCCAAAGGAGATATTGAGAAACTCAAGCAGAAAAATTAGCTTCATCAGGCCTTAAACTTGAAGAACCAGCGAGGCGAAATCCAAGAATCACTATCCTGGGTGTATCCGCAGCTCTGTCTGAAAGAGAGGTGCTAGAGTACATCTATTTACAAAACTTGGCGGACATGTTCCCTGACGCATCTCGTGAGTCCTGTCTCCAAGCCATTAAACTTAGCCACAAATCAGGTAAAAAGGGTGTTCCTACCTGTAACTATATATTTGAAGTATCTGCTAACATAAGAAAAGCACTTATTAATCATGGTAGGATCTTCATAAACTGGACTTCTTGTCCAGTAAGAGACTTCACACTGGTGACCAGGTGCTTTAACTGCCAGCAGTTTGGACATGCGGCTAAATACTGTCGTGAAACCAGCTCAGTCTGTAGCCACTGTGGAGAGTCAGGACATACTTTTAAAGAATGCAATAACAAAACCGCAGCTCCCACTTGTGCGACGTGCAAACGATTTAAGCAAACAAGTGATCACCGAACTGGTGATGCTAGTTGTCCAGCCAGGAAATACGCTGAGGACAGATATTTAAATTTAATAGACTATGAAGGCGCCTAAGAGCGCTTGAAATTAATTAATAGAATAAGCACTTAAAACTTCCTTTATTTGTACTTTAAACTTAAATTAATTACATATATAACAATGACGAATCAATTGCTCTGTGACCTAGATAGTTTTTCTGTATCTGAGTTTAAATATTGTGAAGTCGAAGACTGCAACTATTATGTACAGAATACAAAAAAAATCACTGACACTATTAAATCAAAATATTCACAGCAAACACAAAAACATGAATGGTTTTGAGGTTCTGTTTTATGCTCTTGATGTAAACTGTGATATTATCATTCTAACATAATGTTGGTTAACTAATCAGCAGCCCCAATTACCATCTCTAAATAGTTCGTACTATATAAGACAAATTTAATATTGAACCAGAACGATGGTTTAGTAATATACTCCTCGTTTTCATGCTCCATATTGGTCGATCCTGGATTGTCTCCATATTTAACTGGGCCTGTTTCAAGTCCTTTGATACGGTGAACCACCACGTAGCAAGCGGGCGACCTTTGCCTCTCTTGATGTCCGGTAATGCGAGGGCTTTCTTCACAACATGGTATTCATTGCGTCTCATAACATGCCCATACCATCTCATGCGGGATTCCTTGATCTTGTCGGCGATAGGAGCAACCTTGTAACTTCCTCTGATGTGTTCGTTACGCACTTTATCGATTCTCATGACACCGGTCGCCCACCTCAGCATCTTCATCTCATTGGCATGTAGTTTTTGTTCATGCGTTTTTTTGATCGCCCAGCATTCGGCACCGTACACCATAGCAGGTCTCACAGCTGTTTTGTAGACCTTGCCTTTGGTCTTTATCGGCATACGGCGGTCACAGAGCACACCCGTGAGCGCCCTCCACCTCTGCCAAGCCACACTTATCCTGTGTGTCACATCCATGTCCACATTTGCGTCCGCGGACAAGACCGAGTCCAGGTATTTGAACTGGCTTACTTTCGGGACAGGTTGCCCATCGATGCTGATTATGGGTGCTGTCTGCTTTGTCAGGCTATAATGACATGGGAGGTACTCTGTTTTGTTTCTGCTAATTCTTAATCCATTGGATTCCAGGGCATGTCTCCATAGCTCTAGGGTATGTTGCAGTTGTTCTGCGCATCTGTCAATGAGGACAACATCGTCTGCATATAGCAGGCACCAAGGTAGAGGGGACCGGATGTCTTTGGTGAGGTAGTCCATAATAGTATTAAACAGGAGCGGGCTGAGAGCAGATCCTTGATGCACTTTATCATTTAAGATAAACTTTTAATAGAAAAGATAAACACTTAATCTTTTTTAATTATTATAATTGTGACAATTGTAATAAAATTATCGCATTTAAGAATATTGTCTGGACTTTAAAAGAGACTGTGATCCCTGAGTTTGTTTCGTATTTTCTTCTCAGGGCTAGTCCAGTTAGGAAAGGCCGAACTCATCTGCTCCAACAAAAATAAAAAAAAGTTTAACTTGCAAAAGTGTTAATGTAACCTAATTGCAGAATAAATGATTTCAATTCATTTCATTTCAAAAGGAAACCTGAGGACTTTTTGGATACCTTAAAACAGAAACTAGCTCTTAAAGTGCATAGGCTTAGGAGATATTTGAAAGATCAACAGCGTAAAAATGATAATGCAACATTTGCAATGAATGAGAAAGAATTTTACAGAAGCATACAGAAAACACACACCGATACAACAATAACAAGCAACACAGATACACCAACAAAAGAACACCTAGAAACATTCTGGTCCAACATATGGGAGAACAAGCACAACACAATGAAAAAGCAAACTGGATTTCATTTTAACTACCGCTTTGCAATATATGCGTAAATGTATGTCTATAGTAACTAATTCCGTGTGGTGACGGATTAAGAATACAGTGTCAATATTCATCCCGCGGGTGTCGTAAAAGGCGACTAAGGGATAAACTACGCAAGACAACATCAATGCAGAGAGAAGGAAAACTTGAAACCAACCCTATACCAACCCGTCTGGCCAGCGTGGTATAGTAGGCCAAAACCTCCTTTCTAAGGAGAGGCCTATGCCCAGCAGTGGACTGTTAAAGGCTGTTGATGATTGATGATGATGTATGTCTATAAGTTTTGTGTCATCAGATATAAATTGTATGAGCATATTTTCATTAAATAAATTAACTAACCGAATTAGGTTAGGGGTGTCATTCAGTTTAGGCAGTTTTGGCCGGGGTGCTGGATCCATCCCAGAGTATTGTTTTATTGTTGTTCTAAATTTGTTATGTATTTCTTGGATATACGTATCTGTGGTTAAGTTGATGATCTGCGACAGCTAAGTTCTCGATATCGTTTTCGACCGTTAGGGTTAAAGATTCGGTTTGTGTGGATGTGTGTGCTGTTTGCGTGTAAGCTTGCTATTGGTTATATGTTAGAGATTGATTCATCATCATCGTCATTAGATATTGATTATTAGTATGTAATTGAGTGAGCGATTGTGGTTGTTCTTGCACAATATTTACGTTTGTGTTTTGTGATAGTATGATAGTGTCTGCATAGTTTTCTGATTCTTGTTGTAATTGTGTGCGTACTTCTTCTTTTAGCTGATCTAATTGGACTTATGATTGATGATGATTATTGATCTATTTATTCCTAACTATAGTTCTTCGTTGATCTAAAATCCGTTGTTCTGAAACTGAAATCTCAGGATATTGATGTGAAAAACGTTCATGCAGTTGTTGTCTGTAAGTGGTCATATCGGTCTCTAATTTTGTTATTTATAGATAAGTTCGCATGATGAATAGGGAACTCTTGTTTTCCCAGCCTTGGTAGACGCGGGTAAGAAGGTAGACCTCCCGCGCAACATTCAAGGCCGTATTAGGTGAAACTGTAATAAAACTAGCTATGGGGGTGATGATGGTATATGTGAAGATGGTATTGATGGTGACGAGGGTGCGTATGATACTGTACTTGGACTATATGGTTCTGTAGGGTTGTCTGTCCTGTTTGTCAGTCTGTCATCATCATCTGTGTGTGAATGGCCTTAGTCCACTGCTGGACTCTCTTTTGAAAGGAGGTTTAATTTTACATATATATATATAATCAAAATATAAGTTAGCAGTTTAACAATACCTGATATGGTACAGAACTTATAGCAGCTGCTTGACCACCATATATTCTCCGAGAACACTGATCAGTCATGGGAGAGTACTTTGCGTTATCTCGTAGTAGTCTCTACAACGAAACGACCAAATTTAGTTAATCCGTAATGAATCACTCATTGAAATTCAAATAATTAGTATAAAATAGACTACCTGAAAACTGAATATCACTTTAGTTACATTTGTAGGTTTAACGGTTTGATTTGTAGGTTTAACGGTTTGATTTGTAGGTTTAACAGTTTGATTTGTAGGTTCAACGGTTTTATTACTTTCTACTATTTGATTCATCAAAAATAGAATATAATACAAGATCCAATAAGTAATCATTCCTGTAAACCTGCTTTGCATGTGTGTAATTAATATTATTTTCAATGACTTTCTACTTCATAAAAATACGTGCAAATATATTTCAGACAACTCAATGTCAACTGAACGTTTACCGTTCCATCTTAAATGATGTACCGATCTAAAGCATTCAAGAACACATCCAGTAATCTTATATTAACTTACGGATGAAACTTGTATAAATTATCAATTTATTTAATAAACAATTATATTTTAACCCATTCCTCCCCACTGTCATATTTTTAGGACATTATTTTCAAATTTTTTTTTTACTATTGGGACTTTTATTTTTATTATTTCTGATGAAATTCATATTTTTACACTATTTTTCTAATAAAATAATTTTTTATCGCTTTTAAAAATGTTTACGTAATTTTAATATATTTTTTTAAAATTGATCATTTTGAGGGTTCCGTAGCCAAATGGCAAAAAACGGAACCCTTATAGATTCGTCAAGTCTGTCTGTCTGTCTGTCTGTCTGTCTGTCCGTCCGTATGTCACAGCCAAATATTTCCGAAACTATAAGAGCTATACTGTTGAAATTTGGTCAGTCGATGTATTCTGTGAACTGCATTAAGATTTTTACATAAAAATAGAAAAAAATGAATACATTTTGGGGGTCCCCATACTTGGAACTGAAACTCAAAAATTTTTTTTTCATCAAACCTATACGTGTGAGGTATCTATAGATAGGTGTTCAAAAATGATGTTGAGGTTTCTAATATCATTTTTTTTTAAACTGAATAGTTTGCGCGAGAGACACTTCTAAAGTGGAAAAATGTGTGTCCCCCTCTAACTTCTAAAATAAGAGAGTGATAAAACTAAAAAAAATATATGTTGTACATTACCATTTAAACTACCAACGAAAATTGGTTTGAACAAGTTCTAGTGAGTAGTTTTTTTTAATACGTCATAAATCGTAACACGCAATTTACCTTTCATCCAATCAATACACTAGTATAAAAACATCGATGAAAGTTACAACGAACGTTACCTACTTCAAAGTACATAAGACTTATTCTTAGATCACTTGATAACTTTGATGTGTTTGAACTTGATAAATGAAAATCCTTGATGATTAACATTGTATTTAATTGTGACACGACTTGCTTCGTGTCTGACTTCTTGTTAAGTGATTACAAATTTGTGTGAATGTATAAAATAAACTAAAGCGCTGACGCGGGGTAACATGTACGGTAATTGGACCGTACATATTCCCGGGCCAGAAAAGAGATGCTGGGCAGCTTAACAAAAATATAATATAAATTAAACTAAAATTATACATAGCTATCAAACAAATCATTAAATTTTCGCAAAACGGGACTTGTTGACTTGTTTTGTAATCTTGCCGTGTGTGCGCTTGGTTTTGGTGTGACGCCGTCGCTAGTTCGCCGCTCATGCCGCGCTGCCTCCGCCGCCACGGCTTCCACCGCTGCCTCCGCCGCTGCTGCCGCCGTAGCCGCCGGACTTGGTGTATCTTGACGCTTCCTCGTACAGCATAATGTATGTGGAATACGCCGAATCAAAATCGCTATACCAATCACTAGTATTATTCCAAGTATGAGGTATATCATTGTATAGTGGTGTATATCATGAAACGTTACAGTCTCTGGCAAGGTTTCTGAGTTTTTCAAATCTTGTATTTTGTTTTGAATTTCGTCGGTTGCTTCTTTAAACTTTAAATGTGATTGGTTTGAGATTTTAAAAATGGGTATACTGATGTTGATGATATGATTTATTGGCGCCATGGTAGGAGTGTATATGTCTGGTGAAATTCGCACCTCGCTTGTATGAGGTTGGTGAGGATATATTGTAAACTCTTCCGTCTTGATTAAACAACCGTGACCTACACTCAATAGTCCGGCACCCGTCAGCTGATGCGCGGTAATTTGATCGAGGCACATTGTTCGTACATTGCACTGCTCGCAACATATGTAAATATATGTGTTCATAATGTAGCTTGTTTTTGCGGTGTTTTGTAACTCATACGTAGCCTTGTCTAATGCTATCATATGTTGATTTATTATTTTATGTTGTTGATTCATTGCGCTCTCAGTACGTTTTAGTAGATTATTTTCGGCTTTTAAGATAGTCGTTTGATTTTTCCAGAGATTCATGACATGGTTCTGATTTTGTAGGAGTAAGTAAATGTCCTTTTTATATTGTTCGGCGAATCGGCTATCCAATACTCCGAACAAGGTGTTGGCGAGATATCCTACACCGTTGATAAGGCCTCTCTTGTGACGTAGTAGTCTGGCCGGTGTCTGCGTTGCGTCGAATTGCTGACTCGCTAACAGATGATTGTAATACTTGAGTTCCTCATAGCCATGACGTAACTGGAGTACTATTGCGTCAACATCGAGATTGTCCATGCATTGTTTTGCAAGTTGTATCGAGCGTTTGTATGTACGAATCGAGCGCTTTATTTCCTTGTAGAAAAGGAACCATGTCATAATAAATAACGAGTTTCCACTCCTGTTTTATAAATAACATGTCCGATAATTTATCAAGGTACAGGCTTTGATTTTCTCGAAACCGAGTAATATTAACGTTTGCAGTCGAACTTGTTAAACAGAACAATAATGTTATCATCAGTGAAGTAAGAAGGCTCTTTTTTGGGCGTCTCACTGACCTCGTACTATGCGATTGCACTTGGTCATTCAAACTGTCTTCGTGGCTCTTTGATCTGTGTTCGTGGCTGACGAGTCTTGATAGCTTGATAATCGGTCTTTTAATGTAACCACCTTTTGTCTTCAGGGTGACAACGCGTACAAAGCCGTCTTGCCCAGGGTGAAGTTCTATCACTCGGCCCATTATCCACTTGCCGGCTAACTCTTGCTGTAGCACTTCGTTGAAAGTTTGAAGAATTTCTTGATATTCTTCTTGTAAAACTCTAGAGGCCCCGACAAAATTACGTCCATTGTCGCAATAAATATCGCTTGGTGTTCCACTCCGTGAGGCCATCCTACGGAGAGCCGCGATAAAGGATGAAGTGGTCAGATCAGAGACCAGCTCTAAGTGAACGGCCTTGGTCACCATACACACGAATACGGCTACATATCCCTTTGTGGTTTTTATACCACGACCCTTGTTGGCCTTCAATAGGACATGACCGGTGAAATCTACGCCCGTATGCTTGAAAGGACGAGAGGGGCAGACTCTCGCTTCAGGTAAGTCCCCCATTATTTGCTCTTGCATGCTTGTATTTTCTAATAACTCTTGATAGTTTGACCTCCACTTTCTCAAATTAAAGCCCCCGGCTTTTTTAAGATTTATAAGATCTTCTTTTATTTTCTGAGCAGACTTTATTGATGGTAGGGTTAGAATTAAGTCGTCCATATAAAAATTGTTTTCCAAAATGCGAGCGGCCTCGGGATAATTTTCTTTTTCATCACTTGCTAATTGACGGAGCGTCATCATGGCGAGATAGGGAGCGGCCTTGGTGCCGTAGGTCACAGTAGTAAGTTGGTAATGCTGCAACGGATCTCGTGGACTGTCCCGCCATATTATTCTTTGAAGAGGCTGATCGTCTTCGTGTAACCAAATGGCGCGAAACATCTTTTCACAATCAGCTGTGAATGCCACCTTGAATTGCCTCCACCCTAATATCAGTGTGAATATATCCTTTTGTAAATTCGGCCCCGTAAACATGCAATCGTTGAGACTTAGCCCGCTTGATGTTTTATCTGACGCATTAAATACTACTCGTAGTTTTGTAGTACTCGAGTCGTTACGTAACACATAGTGATGTGGCAAGTAACAGTCGTGCTCGCGTGTGATATTTTCGCAGGTAATAAGTTTCATGTGTCGTAGTTCTTAGTATTCATGTATAAACGACTTGTATGTATTTTTTAACTCGTTATTTCTATTCAATTTTTTCTCCATTTGATGAAATTGGGCGATAGCCTTGTACTTAGATCGGCCCAATTGATCTACGTTAGACTTAAGGGGTAGTCTAACTATATATTTGCCTTCCTTTGACCTTGTAGTCGTAGATTTATATAAATCAATACATCGAATTTCTTCTGTTGAATATGACTGATGTTCTGGTACGTCTTCTATTTCCCAAAATTTTTGTATGTCTTGAATATTATTGAGGACTACGTGGCACTGGAGGGATTGCACTTTGCCACACAGAATCCATCCGAGCCGTGTTTGCTGGGCCGTTGGTGACATGTTACCAATTTTATATATCCCGTTCATAATTATATCTGAATAGATATCGGCGCCAAATAAAATGTCAATGGGCTTGCTCACATTGAAAGTAGGATCTGCCAGTTTTATTTTTTGTAATAATTCCCACGTTGGAGTTAGGAATGAAACATTAGGTAAGTTTCTTGTTAAACCCTTCATAATGTAAACATGGGTAGTAAAAGAGTAATCTTCGCTCATCGAGTTGCAGTTTATCTCCATCATTCCCCTACAGATATTGTCCTTGGGGCCAACACCGGTTATGATGCCTTTACATTTTCGACGAGGTAAACCTAGAAGCTGGGCTGCTCGTGCTGTTATAAGAGATACCTGCGAGCCTTGATCTATGAGGGCGCGCATGGTTAGATACTCTCCATCTGCTCTCTGTACCTTTATCAAGGCTGTTGCCAAGAGAATTTCCGGGACATCACATTGCGGGACCACGTGCGAGTTATTGCTGACTTGATTAACTTGTTGATTCGATACTAGGTTGTTTGCGACATACTTTGACGTCATGTCGGCATGTGTCTGGTTGCTTTTCGAAAATGCCGAGTGCAGCAAAGTGTTATGATATCCGTTGCACTCGCGGCATCGTTTATTTGAATTACAAGTTTTTCCATTATGATTATGAAGGCAATTATAGCAATATTTTAGTTTCGCAATTATTTGTCTTTTCTGTGAAGGCGACATTTCTACGAATTCTTTGCAGAAATAAATGCCATGTTTTCCAGTGTTACAAATGGGACATGACATATTATTTTTTATATTTGATTTTGAAGTGGTTTGATTGCTTGAAAAGTTCTTGTACTGAAATGACTTATTTTGTTTATCTGATGAGGAGCAGATTGATTTTTGTTGGTAATTTTCTTGCTTTCGACGTGCTGATTCTATTGTAGTAAACTTATTTTCTATTTGTAGGTGTTGAACTAAGCGCTCAGCTTCTCCCCTAAGCTTGCTCTTAAGAAATTGCATTCTTTGCGCGTTTGATAAACCTGGATTGTTGTGTATAGCCTCACTAAATAGGTCTTTGAATGACACCCATGGCTGGTCGTTGCCATTGAAGGTAGTATGTATTTTTTGGCATCTAGGTAACTTTGCCTTGTCTGCTGGTAATAATTACCTAAAACATATTCATGCTCCGTAGGTAAGCGCTCCGAAAGCTTTAAATGGTTGTTCCTGTATTCCTGCCAACATTTTTCGAGAGCTTCGAGAAGTCTCTTTATTTGTTCTGGGGCCCTACGAGATGGACCGTCCTTTTTAAAGTTGATCAGAATTTTCTTGATTTCTTCCGATAACAGAGATTGCTGATAAATTAAATGTTCTACTTCCATGTTGACGTAGCTTAATATAAACTTGAAATTTGAGCTTGATAATAACTTGTTAAAACTCAAAAGTTTTACCTTGATAAATCTTGCTTGATATTCGTATGTTTTTGAGCTTGATAATAACTTGTTAAAACTCAAAAGTTTTACCTTGATAAATCTTGCTTGATATTCGTATGTTTTTGAGCTTGATAATAACTTGTTAAAACTCAAAAGTTTACCTTGATAAATCTTGCTTGATATTCGTATGTTTTTGAGCTTGATAATAACTTGTTAAAACTCAAAAGTTTACCTTGATAAATCTTGCTTGATATTCGTATGTTTTTGAGCTTGATAATAACTTGTTAAAACTCAAAAGTTTACCTTGATAAATCTTGCTTGATATTCGTATGTTTTTGAGCTTGATAATAATTTGTTAAAACTCAAAAGTTTTACCTTGATAAATCTTGCTTGATATTCGTATGTTTTTGAGCTTGATAATAACTTGTTAAAACTCAAAAGTTTACCTTGATAAATCTTGCTTGATATTCGTATGTTTTTGAGCTTGATAATAATTTGTTAAAACTCAAAAGTTTTACCTTGATAAATCTTGCTTGATATTCGTATGTTTTTGAGCTTGATAATAACTTGTTAAAACTCAAAAGTTTTACCTTGATAAATCTTGCTTGATATTCGTATGTTTTTGAGCTTGATAATAACTTGTTAAAACTCAAAAGTTTTACCTTGATAAATCTTGCTTGATATTCGTATGTTTTTGAGCTTGATAATAACTTGTTAAAACTCAAAAGTTTTACCTTGATAAATCTTGCTTGATATTTGTATGTTTTTTGTGTGCACACTTGAGGGTTATGTGGACTTGTATTTCACAACAAAAATTCCACGCAGTGAACTTGCTATATTTCTTGCTGGCTGCTAAATAGCTTAGTAACTAATGATCTCCCACGTGATATGTGCGACTTCTCAATTCAACCGGTGAGACCCGCTTGTGGGAGGCCGGCTAAACCGATTCGCTATCACGTGAAATCACAAAAAGATACTAAACCGTACTCGAAGGACCAAAATGTCGTGGGGTTGCCTTGTTGCTACCGAACGACGACCTTGATGTGTTTGAACTTGATAAATGAAAATCCTTGATGATTAACATTGTATTTAATTGTGACACGACTTGCTTCGTGTCTGACTTCTTGTTAAGTGATTACAAATTTGTGTGAATGTATAAAATAAACTAAAGCGCTGACGCGGGGTAACATGTACGGTAATTGGACCGTACAATGCGGTTCACAGAATACATCGACTGACCCAATTTCAACAGTATAGCTCTTATAGTTTCGGAAATAATTGGCTGTGACATACGGACGGACAGACAGACAGACAGACAGACAGACTTGACGAATCTATAAGGGTTCCGTTTTTTGCCATTTGGCAACGGAACCCTAAAAAGGGTGCAACATTCGTATAGAAGTTGCTTGCAGTTGTACAGCTCCCAGAGCACATGTAGTCTACCTCGATAACTTGTTCAGCAGCATGCAATTGTTGATTGATTTGAAATGTCAAGGGTTCAGAGCTACAGGGACAGTCAGAGAAAATAGGACTAAAAAATGTCTTATCATGATCAAACAAGAGATGAAAAAGAAAGACCGAGGTTTTTCCGATTATCGTTTTGATAAAAATAATATGGGAGGAGTGGATAAACATGATTGGCTGATTTCTAAATATCCAATCCACTTTAGAGGTAAAAAATGGTTTTGGCCTTTAGTCGTCCGTGTTTTAGACATGTCCCTTGTGAATGCACGGATTATCTACAACCAGATGAATAAAGATGAGACCATCCCTCTGCTAGATTTCAGACCGAAGGGTTTGTTTTGCTTGGATGAAAAAATCGGAAGGCAAGGGAAGTAAACCGACACTCGGTTCTTCAGAAGTTCTTTTACAACCTGTCAGGTTTGATAATGTTGGTCACTATATGGCAAAGAGGGACAAACAGAGGCGTTGTCAAGGACAAGGTTGTAAGAAAAAACTTCTAACCTTTTGTGCTAAATGTGAAAAAACACTTTGCAGTGATTGTTTCATACCTTATCATACAAAATAAATTAATAATATTTTATTTTAAAGACTGTTTGTGGACATAATTTTCAAATAAAGCTGATTTTCTTATAATTGTTAACTTATATTATTTCTGATCACATGTCCCCATTGTCATATTTATAGGACAGGCTGAAACAGGGATGAAGGAATATTTTTTATTATTTTTTTGTCATATTATTTTTTCTAAATGTAATATGAACTTAATTTAAAGAATTGATCAAAAAATTCCAATGTTTTCGATGCTTGGGAAGTGATGGGATAATATATAATTGTAACATATATTTATATATTAGCTTTCAAGTAGAATATGTTGCAATACTTAGTCATAGGTTATATCACCTCGTAGAAGTATACGATAAAAAATAAAAGGGTGTCTATTCTTATGGATTAAATTTGTTTCTGTAGTACATAGGTACTACATTTACTCTTAGAGTTAAAGTTGATAAGTCTAGCCTTTTTACGTCGCACTTTTGGGTTACTCAAGGAAAGAAATAAAATATGAACTTACGTTGAGAATATAGGTAATTGAAAGACAGAGGGGTCCATTTATATACATATTATTATTTTATAACTACCGTCACAACTATAACATAAATTACACCCTCTCACTTAAATTGGTTGTACTATACAAAAACGAAACAAGTACTCGCCTGGAACGGCCTACCGGCAATGCGGTATCGTCTGTTACTGATTTATCCGGTTCTAGCACGGTACGCTCCTCCGCGCACGACCCTCCTGCCCCAATTTGCCTGAATATGTGTTGTAATTACGTGAAAAAAGTGCTAGAATAAAATTATGAGAAATAATCCCCTACACGTAAAGTGGAGGTTTTTTTTTTTTTCGCGGCTACCCCATTGTGTGACATGGCACCCCATCATTAGATAGGTCTTTTAAAAACAATGAGGGTTTTTAAGACGATTTTTTGATGTAGGTATCCGTTTTTGAGAAATTGCACTTGGTCGACTTTTTTTTACCTATATCACAACTATCTGTAAATAATTTTATACTACACCTGATCGGAACAGTAGTCAATATTCCCTGAAAATGAAAAGAGAAAGTTAGTCTTTTCCTTGACCTAAATAAGCGGGAGGAAAAAATGTATGAAAATCCATTTCTAACGTGTTTTAGCGGGAGAGAAAGTTGTATGAATTTTCATTTCTCACGTGTTATCTTATCTATGGCGCGCGCCTGCCCAAAGAGTTTTCATATAATTTAAATATGGAATCTCCGTGCCACTGACATCCTTTTGTAAAGAATAAAAAAAAACAAAAGAAGCGCGAAATATTTATAAATATTATGTCAAATTCTAAGCTAAATTGTGTCTTACATGGTGTCTAACGTTATGATTTTATTTTATAAATACTTTAAATGTTCCTCACAGGTGTAGTATAAAGCACTGTGTAGCACTCGGGTGAAAGTCCCATTCCTATCTCGGGAGTATTGTGGCCCTAGGCTGCGCCTTCGGGCCACAAACTGCTCCCTCGCTAGTAATCGGTTCCTTTCCTCTCTCGGTGAACAATGTACTATTCCCGCTTTACTCGCCTCAAGAAGTTCGCGCAATTTTGTCTAAAATTGAAGGCGGTTTGTTGACAATAGTTTTATATATGGATAACAAGTTAAGTATTGTATTAAATGCATAGATCGATCGATGATTAAATGTAGTATTTAATTTTTATTACCTGACCTCAGACTACTGACGTCAGACTATTGAAATTGGTTATGCTGCGTTTGTGTATGTTTGTTGGACTCTCATTAGATACTTAGCTTTTATTTTTTATTTTAGCTTTCCTAGCAATCCATTTACGTGTGTAGAATGGATTTTTATTGTTAAAAGAGAAAGAATGAATGCGTTTTATAAGCCAGCTAAGATATCGGTCATATATGTAATGAAAATACCACGTGTACTAGTTGCGAAAACTTGAGAATGTTTTATCAAACTTCTTAATACACAAAAACACGCTAATAAAATAAAAACATACGCTAATAAAATAATAAGTAATGTATAGATACTAACAAACTTAGATGCGCAAAGCGTAAAAGTAAACAACAAAAATTTTTCTTTTATTGATATTGTCCGTGTGGTGACGGAATAAGAATACAAAGTGTCATCATCCCTATTCATCCCGCGGGTATCGTAAAAGGCGATAAACTATGCAAGACAACATCAATGCAAAGAGAAGGAAAACTTGACATCAACTCTATACCAACCCGTCTGGCCAGCGTGGTATAGTAGGCCAATACCTTTTCAAGCAGAGGCATTTTTTTTTTTTTATGATGATACATATAACTTTCCGCCCGCGGCTTCGCCCGCGTGAAATTCGGTTATATGGCGCCACATGGTCAGGAGTAGCCTAGTCTTTCCCAAGGTGTAGACTATTTGTCAAAATTGGTTAAGTGGTTTAGGTGTGCAAGTGTAAACAGACCGATTTACTTTCGGGTTAACAATATCTATGGCTGGTACCTGCGACTTGGTCTGCGTGGATTTTAGAAATAAGTTAAAAGCAGATAAAAAGTGTTAACGCAGAAAATTATTTCGAGTTAGATCCCATTAGTAACTTCCATGATTATTAGCTGTTTAGACAGGAATAGCAATACACTGAAATAATGAAAGTAGTTATTAAAAATATTACTGCGAGAATAAAACGACTTTATTTCAATACATTTTGATATTGCCGTCTCTTGCAAGTACATGGAGATTTTGTGGGCTTGATACCCGTGTGCATGCCACATATTTGCCCATGGGAGATACAATGTTTTTCTAAGTGCACACCCGCTACTTTGAGCGTTTGCCCCTGAGCTTTGTTGATCGTCATGGCAAACGCTGGTTTCAGTCGTCATTGTGCAATTGTACTCGCATATTAGTAGAAAACAAAACTTTTTTACATGCACCCATAATATATTTTCTTTTAAACATGCATTTATTTCGTCTGCAGGCGTAACCTCTTGTGATAGCCGGCAGTGTCTGTCTGAAATCTCCATCTAAAAGAACTAACATTCCCCTCATGATACTTTGGTTGCCCTTGATGTCTTTCCAGCGCTTTGATTTCTTTGTTATGGGACATCGTACATTCGTCCCAAACTAACAACTAACATTGCTGCAACATTCTTCCACGCTCGCTGCTTTTGCTAATGTTACAAACTGGCATTTCCTCATATGCCAGGTTCAATGGCAATTTAAGAACCGAGTGCGCTGTTCGTCCACCACTAAGCAAAGTAGGAGCTATCCCAGAGGAAGCTACTGCGACAGCAACGCCTTTATCTTTCCGGATTTGTGCTCATAATAAGTTTAAAAAAAATAATTAAGGATCTAATTTTTAGTGAGCTGAGTAGTGCTGCTACATAAAAACAGTGTTACCATTACTATACTAGATAAGGACTTGGCGGATATTCTTATAAAACTTACTAAATCATAACTTTAACAATAATAAACAAAATTAAATATTTTAGGACATCTTACACACAACGTAATTTAGTCCCAAACTAAGCAGAGATTGTATTATAGGTACTTGACAGCTGATATAAATACATAAAAAACCTATTTTGTAATTACGTACGTATTAAACATAGAAAACACCCAAACTCCGAAACAAATATTTGCGGATCACAGAAACATTTGGTCCGACCCGGGAATCGAACCCGAGACCTCTTGATCAGCAGCCACATACGCTAACCACAAGATAAACAAGGCAGGCACTTAATGGACTTTTACCATTTCTGTAAGTTAGATAATTGAAATGTAAATCTCATGCATTTTTACGCTTAAAAGTTCATTTCATCATCATCATCATCAGCCTATCGCAGTCTAATGCTGGACATAGGCCTTAACTTAGCTCCATCTTCGGCTACTCGCACTTAGCTTCTGATAGCCATCTTGCACAAATCATCACTCCACCTGGCCTGTGGACGTCCTACACTACGTTTGCCGAGACGCGGTCTCCACTCAAGAACATGTTTACCCCAACGGTTTTCGGTTCTGCGGGTAATTGCCACTTCAGTTAGCTAACTAATAACGTGGGCTATGTCGATAACTTTAGTTCTCTGTCGGATTAGCATAGCCTTTCCATAGCACGCTGAGCGCCTTTCATTTGTGGACTAGCCGTGCCGTGAGTGTTCATGTTTCGTCTCCGTATGTCATAAAGTTTTCA
This sequence comes from Phragmatobia fuliginosa, assembly GCA_932526445.1. Lineage (NCBI taxonomy): Eukaryota > Metazoa > Arthropoda > Insecta > Lepidoptera > Erebidae > Phragmatobia > Phragmatobia fuliginosa. Next base: position 13,768,449 of record OW052070.1, on the reverse strand, counting down.
ATGTCACATGATTGAAAACTTTTGTCTTTAGGCACTGTAGGATCGATGATGAGAAAACCCAACGAAGCTTCCCAAATGCTGCCTTATTTTTTGTACGTGTGGAAATCCCCTCCGAACGCCGGGGGTTTGCGGCGGGGCGGTGTGTCGAACTCGAACCGACTAAAACCACACGGTGTGACTTTTCTGCGCCTGTATTTTGGGAGGAGTCCAGGGAAGGGATTTCCTTCTGGACCCCTCCCAGCATCTCCGGGTAAACACTCAAATTTGGGCGTCGTCTGGTCACACGCGGACGCCGCCCCCTCGCGGCTGGCCTCTACAGCGGATGGACGGGAAAATCCATTCCGCCCATCCGCGGCCACACTCAGGGCGGCATGAGACTCAGGCATGCGCGCCTCCGCCGCCCGGTTCGCCGGCAACGGATCCGAGTAGAAGTCGTCCTCCTGGGGCTTGTCCGCCGCCTCCTACTGCGAGATTACGTCCTCGCAGAAGGTTGCGACCGCGGTAAAACAACTGTAGCTAACGGCCATCGATCTTATGACAGCCGGTAGCGAGAGATCCACTCCGATGACTGCAGTGAGGGCCCGAAGCTGCGGAAAAATCGCCAGTGCTTAGCGACCGAGTGTAGGTACTTTCCGAAGCAACCGCGCCCGGTAGCACCTGCGTCAGCTGAAGGAAAGGGTCCCGTGCGTTCCCGCCACGACCATCTAGCCATGGTGGTTCAGCTAGCGGCTTCGCGCAACTCGCAGATGTCTTTGGGCGGAGGGCGAAAACCGGAAGTCACTTCACAAGATAAACTTCGACGAGCACTTCCGCCTCCAAATCCATCGGGGGTGTTCCGGCCAAGGCACACGCCGCCTTCGAAGAGCCACTTACCGTCGAGGACCAGGCCCAGTTCCTCATCTCAGTGACCTCATCTGGGCCCGAACCGGTACGGAAACCGAGTTGACCTTTATAGAGGCGCCGGCGGGTGGGCCATGTCAGGGCCCATGGAATAATAGAGCCTGCGTTTTATCCAGGGAAACCCTTAGACCCAGCGCCTCGATGCGCCAGACCGATGGCGATGTCCAAGGACACCGCCAACACCACTCCGCCGCAGCTCACCTACTGGTGTCCTGGGACCGGGAGAGCTCAAATCGGCTAAACAGGTGATCCGAGAGCGGCTCAAACTCTTCCAGGACACACCAGTTCCTTACTCGTGCGATGACTGCAGGGGTAGCGAACGAAAGGTCCACTATCGACCTCTCTACTGTCGCACGCACTTATTGGTGGAGCCCCTGTTCAGCCAACATAGACCCACCGAAGCCGAAGTTGAGTGGGCCCACTACGGCTTCGCCCCTAGCGTCTTTCGCGGGGAACCCCACGCAATGTACTTTGCGTTGAAGTTCCCTAGCACGAGGACGTGCCCAGACGCTAGTCGCCACATCGAGGTCTCCAAGTTGTTGAGGAAGACCTCGAACTCACTTAAATTCTGGTCGGAGGAGAAGTATACACCATAGATGATGATCCCCCCACACCCACTCGGCGGCAACATATCCAGTGCCCTTGTCTCATAACGACAAGGGCAGGGAATGAGCCGCCGTGGAGCTGACGACTGCCACGGAGCTGTCCCAGTCACCCATTTAGTTAGGACGGGGAGGGACGTAATAAGGCTCCGCGACTACGGCTAAACTGTGCCATGGTTTGTAGTAAGAAATTCCTGCGCCGCAGCACAGTGATTGAGGATCGACTGGACCAAGAGGCCGGAGACTCGATCAATTACGGGACCGTATCTCCAATCCCCTCCATGAGCGTCGGCGTCGACGCAGGATTGACGTCAGAGGTAGCCTGGGTCGTCAAGCGAAATTGGGTGAATTGAGCACTGAGCTCAGCCACCTGGCTCGTCAGACGGTCGTTGGCCGCCTGAAGGTGAGCCAAATCGCCGCATAAGGCATCCACGAAGGCGGAGCCCAAGGGCAGCGGGACAGGGTCAGTGCGGATGCCTTTGGTAACTGGCGTCTCTGGTCACTGTCTGCATCCCTGGAGGGCCCGCGCTTATTCTTGTCACTCGCTCCCGTCTCCGTCTCCATCTGCCGCGCACTGGCACCGTCGCTCGCGCCAGCCGCGGCCGATCTGGATCTGGCACTCTGTGATTGTCACCTTGTCCCGCAGGGGACGCGTGGAGGCTGGTTCGGGGCGGCTGCCCCCTTCCAGCGGTGTCCATACCGCTGCCCTTAAATAGGGACAGGTCATGTGAGTGGGATGACTCCTCTTGGTTTGTTTGTTTGCGTGTTCGTGGGGGAGATTTGCGCATCTTCACGCCACCCGGCGGTCAAGCCTGAACCAGGTGAGACCGCAAGCGACACCTGGGGAAGCCCAGCTCCGAGCGACCAGCGGCAGAGACGGCGACTTACACGCTAATCTCCCCCAATGTCAAGTCCGGGTGACGACCCGCAGCGGCGTTAGTCATTGCGGGTCGTTTTTCTTCAGGCGTTCGAAGATTTTTTGTATGGGATTTTTGGGCCATGTTGTTCTTCGCGGGGGCCCACGCCCTACTTGGGCTAAGTAGGCGCAGGTGCTCGTGGACAGGCCGCGGTGTCAATCGTGGCCCCATCTGTAAACAGGATAAGATGTTATTTCATGTTGAAAGTTGTTCCAGCTGGGAATCGAACCCGGTACTAAGTGTTAGTAGCGGGTTTGACTCCCGCTCCCTCCGCAAGGTTACGTAGGGTCGGGAGGGGGTTCCGATGGTGACCGTCGTACCCAGGGGGTAGACAGACCGCCTTCCCTTCATGGGGTATCCCATTCAGGGGCTTGCTGCCGAGCGGCGGGCGGTCGAGCTTGCCACGGCGCGATGCCCCGGGTGTGGCTCCTGGCCGATGTGTCGGCATGCTCGAACATGGTGCTGGCCATCCGCTTGATGAATGCGTCCAGGCTCTCCATCTTGAGATCCCTCTCGATGACGTCATTCCTCACGTAACGCGGTGCCTGAACGACTTCGCGCAGCGCAAGGGATTGTTGCGCGCGCAGTTGTCGGCGGCCGGTCTCGCTTGTGAGGACGTACCAAGAGGGAGCGGCGTAGGTGAGTTGGGTGCGTATATACGTGTTATACACACCCAGTTTGGCGCGGAGTTTGGTAAGTGGGAAGTGAGCACTGGACGCAGTAGGGCGCGTGTTGTCCTTACACGCGCGACCCTCTGCGAATATGTTGTCGCATAGACAAGTGGTGATCTATTGTGATCCCCAGGTACTTGACGGTGCGTGTCCATGGGACGTCTTGGCCGTGTAGTTGGAGTGGTGGGGGGAGCTTCCTGTCCGATGATATAACTATCGCCTGTGTTTTACTCATGTTTACAGTGAGTCGCCATTGCGACAGCCATTGCGGCAGTAGGTCCAGAGTGCGCTGCAGTTTCAACGCAGCGTGGTGCAGTTGGATGCTGGTGGAGATGTACGCCGCGTCGTCAGCGTCATCTGGTGGAGATGTGCCCCCGGTGAGGGGAATGTCGTCCGTGTAACGTGAGTACAACACAGGCGAGAGGCAGCTGCCCTGCGGGACGCCCGCCGCTATGTTGTGGACGGTGGATAGCTCGCCTTACACCACTACTCGGAAAGTCCGGTGGCTCAGGAATGAGGAGACCACCTCTACTATACGCCGGAGCGCCGGTGTGGTCGAGAGCTTCTTGAGGAGACGGTCGTGCCAGACCCGGTCGAAGGCCTATATATCGAGAAATACTGCAACGACGTGCTCGCGCTTGTTACGCGCCGCCGTAATCCTGTGCAGTACTCTCGACAGTTGTAGGGTCGTGCTGTGTTCAGACCGAAACCCAAATTGCTCCGGTCTAGGTGCGATGTGCGGTGTGAGGTGTCGCAGCAGGAGTTGCTCAAACACCTTCGAGGTGGTGGCCTATAGGCGGCGTATATAGCGAACTTATATGTTGACGAAAATAATAACCACCGTGAACATCTTGAGACTAACGTTTATTGGGCAGGAACTACTCTCAATAATACATTGTAATATATGGCTAGGGATGCCGACTTACTGCTACGTTATATAGTCTAAACCTATCGCTACCAGGCGATTATAATCACGTTTTTATATCAATAAGGAAATGACAGCCGGAATCCTACGTGCTTGATAATCGGCACATATCTGAATTGTGCTGGACAAGCATATCTCTATATAATTTCCGTCTTTGACTTTAACCAATATATATGACACCGGAATATAACTTCCCATCAAAAAAATTTACGGTAGTAAATTCAGACAAACTTCATCTTAAATCAACAGTTGACGATTATAAACATAACATATTTCACTAACAATTATAACATTACATATTAAGTGAGTATCGCGGAGTAGTTCCTAGATAATCAATATAATCTAGGTCAATAAAAATCATAACATTAAAATGAATACAAAACAAACATATGATCGAGAGTTGCGACCTTCACGTGTCAGCAAAATTTACAAAGTATACAATAATATATTTATAATAATATTTCAAGATTTACATAGTCTTTCTACACAGCACTTTGACGGCGGATAAACGAAAGAAATAGATTTACCTGATTGTTGGAGAGCGAGCCTCGGTAACGACAGTATTCGACTGATATCATGCTTTAGCTGCGATCTGAAATCATCGTAATACGTCTTGTCGTTGTACTGCTCTAACGCCTCTCCAGGCAACTTCTTTAATTCTGATATTTCTGCTGCACACGACAATTCTCGTCGTAATCTAGCGTTGACGGCATAGAGATTACTTCTATTATTCGTGAAACGGCGTGAGAAGTTCATTTTGAGAACACTTATGTATGCCGCTAGTCCCCACTGAGTCGGGGCTGAAGTCCGCTGGTTCCAGAGCGTTGGAATTACAAGCGGTGTGTGGTGCTGCGTGAAGTCCATATTGTGTCGGGGCGCTTATGAGGCCGAAGGGGTAACCAGTTTGGAGCGGTCGCGTCCTGGGTGTGGTATCCCTGTTGAGGCCGAGGTTGCTGGCTGGCTGAGACTTGAATGTTGATCATTGTTGTTTTGGAGAGCGACGATAGCCTCACTGCATGAACCATAAACGTGGCTGGTCCTTTAAGCAATACTGCTATACAAGTTCACTATATAAATCTCCTCCAGAAGGTACGATTACTTGCTTCTTCATTGTTCAATTTTCGGTTTCTTCTTAGTTCAATTTCGGGTCCTTGGTATCTTCGGGTTCTTCGTTCGTTTGTCGGGTTCTTTCTTCTTTGTTCTTTTGTCGGGTTCTTCGTTGTTCTTTTGTCGGGGTCACCAATTATAGTGATTGGTGTCTTCATCCTTCTCGTTCAAACGTCGGGGTCACCAATTATAGCGACCTCATGTTTTCATTTTTGTTCAAGCGTCGGTTTAATCCTTGTACAACTGCCGGGTCCTTTCTTCTTGTTCAACCGTCGGGGTCACCAATTATAGCGAATTTTTGTCGGGGTCACCAACTATAGCGAACTTATATGTTGACGAAAATAACAACCACCGTGAACATCTTGAGACTAACGTTTATTGGGCAAGAACTACTCTCAATAATACATTGTAATATGTGGCTAGGGATGCCGACTTACAGCTACGTTATACAGGGTGAATTTTTGAGACGGGACAGTAAGGGTAGGTACCTTAACCGTTATAGTTACAGGAAAACGCTTTTAGGAGACTATCCATATTTTTTTAAGATATTTTGAACTGCATTTACAGATTTTGGAAAAAATGTACAGCCACCAAGAAAATTGTAATTTTTAACAAAAACTTTTTTTGATGCCAATCGATCCTGTTTCTTATAAGGATCAAAAGTCTCTACTGGGCCGACTAAGGTTTGAGTACTAGAAATGTCAGAAATCGCAAAAAACTTTTCCCATACATTTGCAGGGTAGGGTACCCTTACTGTCCCGTCACAAAAATTCACCCTGTATAGTCTAAACCTATCGCTACCAGGCGATTATAATCACGTTTTTATATCAATAAGGAAATGACAGCCGGAATCCTACGTGCTTGATAATCGGCACATTTCTGAATTGTGCTGGACAAGCATATCTCTATATAATTTCCGTCTTTGACTTTAACCAATATATATGACACAGGAATAGCGTACAACTGTAGTTGCGCGCCGCCTAAGTATAGTTAGACACCCAGCGTGTAGGTGACCGGCTTCAATGTGATTAGTGTACGACTCGCCGCCTTACTAGTACCGCCAGACCACGATAGGCGGTGTTGAAATCGTTTGTTTCATCCCTCCGATAAACGAGGTAGCCCAGGAATTTCATTTTAACTGCAGGTCCCAGGAGCGTCTCGCTTATCAGCGCCACGTCGATGTTCTGTTCCTGCAGTAAATGGCGAAGGAGCTCGACTTTGGATACCAGGCCGCGGGCGTTCCAGTGTAGTACTCTCAAGGGCTTATCCATGGAGGGTGATCAGATCCGCCAAGCCCTTGAGAGTAATCTGTAGTATCTCGTTCCTCGCTTATTGCGGTAATCACTTCCTGCAGGATACGGATCGCGCCCTGGGTCACCGCTTTGGTGTCCTCGTTTTTGGTGTGTTTCTTGACCGTTGTAGTTGTAGTCGCGGTCGCGGACCCCTTGGTGCCGCTTGTGGCACCCGGTGTTTGCGCCAGTCTGCCCTTCACCTCAGCGACCGCCGTGTCGGCGGTCGTGGCGGCGGCGGCTGACCTGTTTGGTGGGGGTCGGGGGTCCGTCGTGAGGTCGCTTCCCCTTGTCTCGGTGTCAGTGGGGGCAGCTTGGGGCTTGCCTTTTCTTCCTCCCCTTTTCCTCCTTCGCCCTTTTGCGGAGGTGGTGGTAATTCCTCTTGGCGTAGGGGCGTTCGCCTCCGCCATAAGCGACGCCCCTTGTGCCCTTGAATGTTGTTCGCGGCGTGCTCCCACCCGCACGATGAGGGTCGTCGCGGTCACCCCGGTCGCCACGACTGCGGTCACTGCGCGACATGTCGCGGGCGTGTGGCCGTGAGCCGGCCAGCCGCACATTTCCGTACGGCTGGAGGCAAGCGGCACCGGCGGCGGGTAGCTGCGGTTGCAAACAAACGCAGAGGTTTACCCGAAGACTCAACTCCGAGTAGTTGGGGAGCGGTTTCCCACAATTACAGCAGAACTGTGCGTTTGTTTGTAACCGCAGGTACTTCGATATACTTGCGTGCGGTATGATGAAAAAGTTGCGCGTCGATTGCGACCAATTCGGCGGGTAGTCTGAAGTCGATCCTACAGGGTGTAGGAGTAGTTTGCGCAGGCGAAATCCTCTAGATCTGGATCTTGCAATAGCCCCGATCTTCTTTTTTATGAATTTGTATATCGCCATCGGTCGGTCGCCAGAGACTCGTTCATTGCTTAGTAGGATGTACCACGAGCACGAGGTTGACTTGGAGCGATAGATTGTGGTTCGCCCCTTACATCCCATACGTTTAGTAATAGTTTTTAATTATACAAACACAAACGTCTCACGAGAGTTGTCTCATAGTGGAATATATAAGAAAATGAAGTTTAACTGCATTTCATCAGTATGTCATCTAAACATGCTCGCCCACGAGATGTAGTGTCTAATACGAGTGCGGTTCAAATATAATGAAGACAAACGCTGTAGATAGCGCGCATATATTTCTTGAAGCTATGTGTTAGCTCCAAAAAGCTCCAAAAGCTTTTCAACGCTGTCCTGTTTGAAGGGAGAACTCCGGAGGTGTGGATTAGGAGTTTGGTCGTTCTTTTCTTCAAAAAAGGTGACAAGACCTTATTGAAGAACTATCGACCCATTTCCCTTCTAAGCCACATCTACAAGTTGTTTTCAAGAGTTATCACGAACCGTCTTGCGCAAAGACTCGACGAATTTCAACCACCGGAGCAGGCCGGATTTCGGAGCGGATACGGCACCATAGACCACATACACACAGTGCGGCAAATTATACAGAAGACCCAGGAGTATAACCAGCCCCTGTGTCTAGCATTCGTGGACTATGAGAAGGCCTTCGACTCGGTTGAGATCTGGTCTGTTCTGGAGTCCCTGCAGCGTTGTCAGGTAGATTGGCGATACATCCAAGTGCTGAGATGTCTCTACGATACCGCCACCATGTCCGTCCAAGTACAGAATCAGCAAACAAGGCCCATACCATTGCATCGAGGAGTGAGACAAGGGGACGTTATTTCCCCGAAATTGTTCACAAATGCAATGGAGGATATGTTCAAGACGCTAAACTGGAAAGGACGTGGCATTAACATTAATGGCGAATACATCTCTCACTTGCGATTTGCGGACGACATCGTCATAATGGCAGAGACACTGCAGGACCTGCAACAAATGCTCCTCCTGGATTCTACTCATGCTTTCCATCAGGCAGAGTAGAGTCACTTTGGCAGGCTTAAATATAAAAAAAAAAAAAAAAAAAAAAAAAATGCTGAATGACCTGGCTGATTCTTCTATGCGCATCGGCCTACGGATGAACTTGGACAAAACCAAGGTCATGTTCAATGAACATGTTCTACCGGAACCGGTTGCAGTACACGATACCATTCTCGAGGTTGTTCAAAAATATGTCTACCTTGGGCAGACATTGCAGTTGGGTAGAAACAACCTCGAGGATGAGGTGAATAGAAGAATTCAGTTGGGTTGGGCAGCGTTTGGTCTACGTCTACGTCGAGTCTTTTTGTCGTCGATCCCACAATGCCTAAAAACGAAAGTTTTCAATCAGTGCGTCCTACCTGTCATGACATACGGAGCCGAGACCTGGACACTTACGGTACGGTTGGTCCATAAGCTTAAAGTTGCTCAGCGTGCTATGGAAAGGGCTATGCTCGGCGTTTCTCTGAGAGATCGTATCAGAAATGAGGTGATCCGTCAGAGAACTAAGGTCATCGACATAGCCCACCGGATTAGCAAGCTGAAGTGGCAGTGGGCTGGCCATATAAGCCGCAGAACTGATGGCCGTTGGGGCAGAAGAGTTCTGGAGTGGAGACCGCGTTTCGGTAAACGTAGTGTAGGACGCCCACAGGCGAGGTGGAGTGACGACCTGCGTAAGATGGCTGGCAGGAGCTGGATGCGAGAAGCCCAAAATCGATCACAGTGGTGTGCAATGGGAGAGGCCTATGTCCAGCAGTGGACTGCGATAGGCTGATGATGATGATGATGTGTTAGTTGGGTCCCTTACGAACAGTATGGTATAGTTTTCTTCGTGAGCGCACGTTTCACGCACATGCTGCCACTATCAGTGAACATCAAGTGCCGACCGCCATTGCGCAACGTATTGTCGCAACACATAAATACTGCATGCTACTCTAACCTTCTCAAAACATACGTGAAATTGCTCGAAACGGAGGAGTATTCCCACACGAAGTGTGATTCTTGATGCGTCCAGGATAACATGCGTCCTCATACCGCTCGTCTCACTTTAGATACAATATCGAAATTGGGGTGGTAGATACTGACAAAAAACCCTAAACGATCCGGACTTATCACCCTGCGACTACCACATGTTTGGACAACTCAAAGAAGCCTTCAGGTTAAAGATTCAACACCGATAACGAGGTAGAGGAGTTCGTGCGAACATGGCTGTCCGAACTACTTATGGAATTCTTCGATACCAGCATCAAAAAGCTTCCAGAAAGGTGGACAAAATGAGTAATTAGTAGACTGCTTTTCGCACCATACCCTTCGGCGGCCTACCTCGGCAGACGGGAGGAACGCCAGAACCGCATCAACGGCTTGTGGTATCCCCCTGTCCTACCCCACATCCCGGGGTGACTGAACTCAACCCCGGAGGAGGACGTTGTTGCGCCTCTCACCGCTATGTACAGAAAAAGGCGGAACATCAACCCGCCTTAGACGACACCCCCCAGCCGCACCGGCGTATACTCGAGATAGGGCGTCACCTATCTCGAGTCGTTTGCAGCGGGCACATTTCCAAAGGATGTGACCGCAGCGACACCTATGCGACAACTGGAGTGCTAGTGGCCTCTGCCGCGTTCCCTTCGCCGCCTCCTTTGAGTGGGATCGGCTCTTTCCCCATCCCGCTCTGCCGACTCCTTCTGGAGCATAACATTCTCACAGAAGGAGACCGCTGCTTTCAATCCCGCACCACTTGCCAGCATTGCATTGCATTGCATTGCCATGGTCAATGCTGGCGGTGACGTGGTCGTTCGATCTGCCCGACTAGGACTCGACGCTCAGACTCCCACGCAGTCTTCCAGCTTGTGCTGGGCGGAGTCCCGGTCGGACCCGTAGTGGTGGCTCACCGAAGCAACCGTGTCCGGTGAGTATCTGAGTCAATCGATAAGTGACATAGTCGGTCCTCTCTAGCCAAGCTTCAAAGCTTAGCAGAACGGCTATGACAGCGCGATGGCTAGCACAGCCCTGGAATTCAAGCCATGCCTGCCAACGCTGTAGAGCTTGAGCGTGTGCGTTATGCCGTGATATTCCGGGCTCATGATCCGGCGCAGTCCCCTCGCCATCCCGACCGACTGAACAAATTTGGTCTTAGACCATCGTGTACATGTCGAAGGAAATCGCGCCAAGACCGTCGCTGTCTCATACGAGATTGTGCGGTAGCCGCGTACGATCCGTATGGCTATCAGCCGCTGCAGACTCCTAAGTTGAGCCTTACAGCGGGAGGAATCCAGGGCCTCAGACCAAACGAGTGAACCATAGAGGACCATGGATCGCATGACGCACATACAGAGTCTCGGTCATAATTATTTGAACCGCCCTCATACTAGTCTACGAGTTGAATAGATGTATAGGTAGCCAATTAGAATGTGATGGTACAGTTTTATGTTAACCCTTTTTGGTTTGAATAAAATTCCCATAATTTCAAACATATTGGCATATAATATAGATAACTAATATTTACCAGTAGTATTTAATCAAATTTACTCGTATATTCAATAAATTATTCTAAACATGTCTCTATATTTAAATATAAACAACGATATAACTGTATAAACGTGATGATACTAAAACTATCAGTATTGTTTGTATACTAAAACGTATTTTATATGAACTACAATAGTTGAATTTTAATCTAGTCTTAGGGTGTGTGTAACCCGTTATTCTTGTATAGACCCCAGGGGATGCACCACATTTGCCACCATGTGATACTATACCATAAAGATATCCCTTGCATTGCAATGGACCACCAGAATCACCCTGAAAATAGTAAACAGCTTTAAAAACAAATTCACAAACCATGAATTTATCCTAAGTCGCCCAAGGTCGGAGGTAGTTTCAATCAATTCGGAGCAAGCTGTCAAAAGTGCTCTTCGAAGAACCACAGGCCCTCAGGCGCAACGCGGCATCAATCGTCGTACGCCCCTCTCGAAGGACGAATTGGGCGTTCGACATATCGGGGTGCACCTATTTAAGACAACTTTTTTTTTACGTGTGGAAATCCCCTCGGACCGTCACCCCGCCGGGGCTTGTTTCGGGGTGGTGTGTCGGACTCGAACCGACTAAAACCACACGGTGTGACCTCTATGTGCGCCTGTGTTTTGGGAGGAGTCCAGGGAAGGGATTTCCTTCTGGACCCCTCCCGGCGCCTGCCCGCACTGTTGCGGGCACCATCTCCAAGTGAAACTCTCTAATTGGGCGACGTCCGGTCACACGTGGACGCAGCCCCAATGTTTATAAGTCCAGAGTAAGGCCTAAGTACTTCATGTACTGACCCACCTGGACTACAGCGTCACCCACCTGGATGGAGGCGTGAGCTGGGTGGTTCCTGTCGCCTCCGTAGGCCATGGAACCATATAGCCTCAGTTTTCTGGGGTGCTACCCTCAGTCCCAGCTCACAGATCTTATCCACAACACATGCCACCTCCTGCTCGGCGAGCCGAAGCACTTCCTGGAAGCTTGACCCTCTGGCCAGTACTAGTGTGTCATCCGCATAGCAGATGACACTTAGGCCAGAGAGCAGACCGGTACGAAGAACCGCATCGTATGCGAGGTTCCATAACTATAGGCCTAATACAGAGCCCTGAGGAACCCCGCAACATAACTCCCCTCGATTTTCCCCTCTATTCCGATCGATATACTTCACCGTCCTGTCGCGCAGATAGGCCTCTATAACAGCCCTCAGGTAGGGCGGCACCTCATGACCTCATGATATTCGAGGGCCGCCCTGATTGCCTGCCAGGGGAGGTGCCGAAAGCGTTGACGATATCAGGGCTAACTGCCAACGCCCCCCCCCCCCCACGATCGTACAGCCGACTCCAACAGGGAGCAAACACACCTAATAGCGTCCACTGTCGAACGCCCCTGTCGGAATCCAAACTGACAATCCGACAAATTAGGGCCCACTTACGACAGGTGCCCGCTTGTACGGTCAGAGATCACCCTCTCAAAGATCTTCCCCGACTCGTTCAGCAGGCATATCGGTCGGAACGCAGAAGGTCAATCTGCAGCCCTTCCATCCTTTTTAAGGAGGACGGAGGAGTCGGGGGACTGTCCTGGTCCCTTGGAAAGAGCGTATCTAGCACTCTTCCCAAGAACTCCGGGTCAAGGGTTTCGGTCAACGGAGGGACCCATGGTCTGAGCTTCCCTAGTACCATTTTATACTGTCGCCCCCATGGGTCCCTATCCAGTCCCGCGATAAGCTCTTTCCATGATCGAGCCTTGGCCTCAGCGATTGCATCACTGAGAGCCTTTGCAGCGGCTCCATATTCCCGCCGAGCTCCGTCGATCTCCTCGGCTGTCGCTTGCCGTCTTCTCCGGGCTCGAAGGTACGGGCGGCGCAATCTTGCGACTGTCATTCTCAGATGCGAGATCTCTGCGCTCCACCAGTACGCCAAACCCTTTCTGGATGGAATGACTCGGGGCATTGAGGCATCACATATGGACGCCATAATGTTCCCAAACAACCAAGCCGCCAGTTCCTCCGGATCGGACGAAACCCTTTCCTCGGACCGATCCGCGACGTGGAAAGCTGCTACAACCATATCTCTGTTGAGCCGCTTAAGGGACCATCGTCGCGGAGGTTCTCTATCCCGGCGTGGTCGGTCCGGGCAGCGGAGAGACACATCGAAAACGTGATGATGAGACATGGGATGTTGATGTTAAACGTAATTGTTTGTCATTAGAGACGTTTAAGTAATTATTGTAAATATATCCGGTTGTATAATGAAGGTAGAAGATTAAGTAAATACCAACGAATACCTGACAACTATCTTTTCCGGTGCTCCCGGCACAGACTTCAAATTGTAGTGAGTCAACCCTGCATTGAGCATAAGACATGATTGGCACGCAAACCTTCCGTAGTGTAGGAGATGATTTACCCTGAAACATAAAATTTACGTTTAAGAAAAATCAGTAATTTAATTAATAAAATATATAAATTACAGTATTTCGAGATGTATATAACAAGTGTTCAACAAGAGGTCTATATTATGCACTAAGATGCAAGAGGCTGATGATGATGAAGGTGTTCCACTTTACATAAAAAAGTACTTCTACCTACTTAACACTTATAACTGTGTTTTGTACTAATCTATTTACATTAATAGGAATACATTTTATTGCATTAGGATATTAATAAGCTGAATAATATAAAACTTATTTAAAAGATATTGTATTTTCGGCTCGGTCTCAAAGATGTGACAATCAATTACGCGACAAACGTTACGACAACAGATTGTTTTCTGTTGTGGAGCGTGCCAGTGTCAGGAGTAAGTAGTTCAAATGGGCGGAACTGAGTGCGGTTATTTCCAGTGAAAGAAAAGAAAAAAGTGAATTTAGTGCTCGAAAACTACGGCACTAACGAATTGGAAGTCATTGCAATTGGGAACACAAAGCAGGGCACATGCTTATACAATTATACAAAGGATTAAGACTAAGAAGATTATACAGACACTGCGACATACAGAATATATTATTGCTTCTATCTTAAGATTCTGAAATCTGTTTTGACCTTAGTTTCGTTTATCTTTCGTAAATCAATTACAGAACTATGTAACAGTAGGTATACTGAAATAGTTTTAATAAGTATTATGGCGAGTCGTTTCTGTTGTATCAAAGTTTATCTGATACTTATGAAGTTACTGCACTGTGGAGGAACGGGTGTCGTGTCCCTCCATCACAAAGGCAGGATACTCCGACCAGGCGAGGTGATCATGTCTGGTGGGCCACTGCCCAACGGTTGATGTTTTGATTTTGTATAATATAGGTTAATCGGCGCGAGAATTTCTCTATCGCGATTCAGGATTAGTGAAGTTCTATCTGTTGCATGTATTTTGCTTGCGCTGTATGTGGAAGTCACCACAAGTATCGTAATATATAATATTTGTTTAGCTGATACAAGAAGGCTAAGTAAGTTTCGTTTAACTTTCAATTTCAGATTTTAAACAAATATAAAAAACACAATATTAGAACAACAACAGAGGTTTTGTTCTAATACTGTTGTTTTCTTATGTAAACGTATGGCAATTTACATACCTTCTAAATGCCTCTTTCGATTTATCATCATCATCATTACCAAAATCCTTTCATCATCATCAATAGCCTAACTGCTGGACACAGGACTCCCTTTGGAAAGGAAGCTTCTACACCATGCTGGTCAGACGGGTAGGCAAAATATTTGATTCAATAACACGATAAGACTTAACGTCACAACGCCCTCCCCACCGAATAATATATGATAATCTGCTATTGCGATAGTTTTCGTTTTATTGCATATTCGGTATTATAGCACTAATTGCACCTTGGTTTTTTTTTTGTACTTTTCATATGGATATTTAGAAAAGTACACTAATTTCAACGGACTCGTGATGAACAGATTACTCCTTTAAAATCTAACACACACTTTTACACGAATAATACCAAAACAAGTTAATACTGGCTATGTAATCGTAAATTTTTTCGATAAGTGACTATTGCCATTTTATTTCTAGTCCATTGAAAAAAAAAGTTCGAAAAAAAAACATTTGGGATTGCGTTTTTTAGAGGACGCAATTTTATTTTTTTGATATATAGGGGAGGGGGGGCAGTGTAAAGCTAAAACCAAGTTTGTGGGGTCGCCACCCTTGTCCCACGGTCCCCATCTTGAAAATAGGGGTTGAAATAGTTTTTACGAAATATCTCTATTTATTTGTTAAAAAAATTCTTAACATTTTTTGTTGCAAATTAAATTCTCTACAACTTTGGTCCAGTAACTTTTTGTCGTAAAACTATAAATAAAAAAGTTATTAGTGAAAAATTTCAGAAATTCGAGATTTTTTTAAATATATTTCGATATATTTTTTTTAAGAAAAAAATATATCACACCATTTTTATAGATCGTTTTTTGAGGAACAACTTTTATACCCAACATTTTTTTCACTAAATCAATAGCTAAGCGAATTTAAGCTAAGCTAATGTGTAACATGCGCTCTTAAGTGAGTACTATTTTTCAGTAGTCTTAACTATACATATACTTTACGTGTGTACTAATAATGTGTCATCAGTTTTTTTTCGCATCTGATCGGCTTTCAAAGGATTTTTACAAATAAAACAATCACTCATGATCGAATAATAGAAAAAGTACGCCTAAAGTCTAAATGCTAATAAAAAAAATAGTTTTCACTGAAAGTAAAATCGTGCCTCAAATCATTCGAAATAGTCTTTACAATTTAAAACAGAATAACATACATCCGCACGTAGGGAAATAAGTAGCACAACTAAAAGATATAAGTTGAACGACAACTTCTACACAATATTATTAGCTATTCTTACAATAAGAGAGGTTAGAAATAATATTAACAATAGCAGGCAGATGTTCTTTTGTTCCCTAATGGCTCCTACTCACAGTGCCGGCGGGTATTCATGCCGCTGGACTTGCCGCACAAACAACCCGCCGGCTAGGCCGCCGGGTTGTACAGAATGCCGGCGGCAGTTCGTTCTACACGACTGTCACAACCGGAATGATGATTGGCGGCTTTGCGCGGCATGTGCCGGCGGCACGGCCGCTCGGCATAAAGCTGGCGGCACTGTGTGTAGGAGCCATGATGTTCAGTTGGGTATTAAAAATACAAAAAAATATAAAAAAAAAAATTCTCGAATTTCTGAACATTTTCACTGATAATTTACGAAACCAAAGTTGTAGAGAATTTAATTCGCAACAAAAAAGATTGACAATTTTTTTTTTCAAATGTATAGTTTAAGAGATATATCGTAAAAACCATTTCAACCCCTATTTTCAAGATGGCGGCCGTGGGATATATAGATATATATAGATAAACTTTTTAAAGTTTTTAAAATATCAATATGAAAGAAAATAGAATGTGACTAAATTAGGGTTGTTTTGACACAAATGGTTTATTAACTTACGATGCTCTCTTGCTGATAAACTGAAAAACAGTATTTAATTTTTCTTTAAAATTTAGAAATTGCTATTACGATATTGTTCAGTGGGGAGGGCGACAAAGAAACCTAATACACTTTTTAAACGAGTGGTTAATAAAACAACCGAGCGATGATTGCCTCGTGAACGAAGTCTGACCCTGGTTTTAAACTACGCCCTAGAGTGAATTACTCATAACAACCGGCCCATAAATGTCGAAAGTACATTGAAATACTAGACACTGAAAGAGAGAAATACATTCAACATCATTCAAAATCGATTACTGAATCGACTAAAACAAGCAAAACTAATACATTAAGATATGATTACAGTAAATTATAATTAACAGTAATGTAATTTATCGTACATAATCACGCGCCGTCATACATATATATCCACTACATACGTGCCAACACACATTTAAATACATTTCAAATATGTAGGTATTAAAAGCCAAGTTTACAGGTACACTATAGAAAAATGTCAACATCGCAACCAGGCTTGAAATTAGAGTAGAAAAAACAAACGAAATAAATTAGCCAAGTGCGTGCCAGGCCACGCCTAGAATAGGGTTCCGTAGTCATCCATAATAAATAGTAAGTAGCTTTAAAATCAACACCATCTGATGGCTGATGGTATCCGTGGGGAGATCCCCACGGATACCATCAGCCATCCAATAGATCAGATAGTGTCCAATAGATTATTGTTACGTTTACTTATTATTTATTTATGTACGAAGTTTTCCAAGTGAGTGCATTTTACAAGTTAGACCCCTATAACTTCTGAAATAAAAAAATATCAAAACCACTATAGTTTCCTTTTAAAGTTCAATATATGGACTAATTGATTTTTTTCAGATTTTTTGAGCCAGATGTTTAGCTTTTAGAGGTGGGGGGAAAGTTTAAATTGAATAACGCGCATACGGATACATAAATCGAAAAATAGTTTTAGCAGCCTCGCAATGTTTTTAAAATACCTTTTTAATGATACGCGACGTAGTGGCGAGAAAAAAATAATTCCCACTTTATGTAAAGTGGAGATGTTAATTAAAATATTTTAATTTTATTGTAGCACTTTTTCCACGTAATTACAACACTTAACCATGCAAAGTTTCATCTTTCTAGCCTGAACCATTTGGGTGGTAGGTCGAGGACGGACGGACGGACATGACGAATCTATTTATATATTCGTCATGTCCGTCCGTTACGTTTTTAATTTTTTCAGATTAAATTCAGATTTAGGAATAAATTCTTACTTTGTCCATTACGCCATATCCAGAAACCAAGCAGGATGTATCGACCGGTACCTTTACGGTTTCTTCCAAGTTTATAGTTAATATAGGGATAGCTTGTACCGTACTCGAAAATACGAAAGATATCTTTACCTGTGTTAAAAATGTTTTATGAACAAAAACTCCTCTGTCTAATTAAATTAAATAAAGCAAGTCCTTAGAAGTACGATGCCACAAAAACTACACAAAATAATAATCTATTTATAAAAAATCGGCTATGTGCCTGTCAGGACACGCACAGGAAAGGGTTCCTCAGTCACCTATACTAGTACGTGGATTTAAAATCGTATCCAATAGATAATTGTTATGTTTACTTATTAATGGTAATTTTGCATGACGTTTTCCAAGTGAGCGCATTCTACAAGTTAAGCCTCTATAACTCCTGAACTAACAAAGTTATCTAATCCGTTTTAGTTTTCCTTTAAGTTCATTATATGGATCACCAACACGAATTTTTCCAGATTGTTTGAGTCAACCGTTTAGCTTTTAGAGGGGGGGACGCCCTGTTTTTAAGAAAAAGTGGCCTTTAAAGAGAAATTTCTCGCAAACGGATATCTAAATCAAAAAATCGTCGTAGTGACCCTTTATTGTTTTTAAAAGACCTATCTTATATTTTTCATAATTTTATTGTAGCACTTTGTCGACGTAATTACAACACATATTCATGCAAAGTTTCATCTTTCTAGCACTTACCGTTTGGACGGTAAGTTGAGGACGGACGGACAGACGGACGGACGGACGAACGGACAGACGGACATGACGAATCTTTAAGGGTTCCGAGTCATAAACTTCGGAACCCTAAAAATGAATCCCTATTTCCCTTGGTCACGCCATCACACGTGAATAGCTTTACCGATTTCGCTAATTCTTTTATATAATATATCTTGAAGTACGAGGATGGTTCTTAGGAAAAAAAATAAAAAAAAATCTTATAAGTTTTATTGGAGGGGTTCCAAGAATACAAAACAATTGAGTGACGTTGAATCGACTGTTAGGCGGTACGAAGCTCTCGGGGTCAGCTAGTGTAATAATATTTATAACATCATCATCATCATCAACAGCCTTTAACAGTCCACTGCTGGACATAGGCCTCTCCTTGAAAAGGAGGTATTGGCCTACTATACTACGCTGGCCAGACGGGTTGGTAATAAAGACCAGAAATTGTAGTAGGATGAAATACATTGTAAAAGGAGGAGAATATTATAAAAATAAAAGGAAAAATAATTTATGGGCGATCCGAGGCCGGAAATCCTCCCCTTCCCCTTTCCGGCCTCAGATCGCCCATAAATTATTTTTCCTTTTATTTTAATATTATTCTCTTCCTATTACAATGAGTTTCATCCTACTACAATTTCTGGTCTTTATTGTAAACAAGTAACTGTAAAATACAGAATTGTTAATATTGTTATATAATGTCGTCACAAAATAAGAAGCCCGTTTTAATATTTGTCATCGTGTTTTTAATCAACGATTTTGAGTGTATTTTTTTTTTCTTTTTTATTTTTTTTTTATATATTTTGCAATATAAAGTTAAACTTGATGCTTAATTATGATACGTGTTGTGATAGTGTATGGGTAACGCAGTAATTATACTTTGTCCATTCGTTTATTGTCTTTTTGACAGGTCACGCCTATAAATTACCTATATATTTTTCGTAATAATATATAGTAATGTCGTACTTTATAGACGGGTAGGGAAGTGGCTTGTGCATAGCTAAAAACAACAAAGTATAAAGCAGTTCTTAAAATGCGATAAATCGATTAAACGATTAAAATAATCTATCATATTATTGTGATCAAAATAATTTGACCACGTGTAAGTATTGTTTCTGTAAATTCAATAAAATAAAAAGGAAATTAAAATAATATGACTCCAAGATTGATTATTTGCAAGGAATTAAGTCGAAAGAACATTGCCCACTCTTCATACTGCGTCCGCCCTGGAAGTGGACAGTCAAAAATCGTACTACCTGTTTCTGCATTTGATAAAAGAGCGTTTAACTAGAAATCTGAGATGGAGGTCTTCCACATTCATACTATTTTTCAATTTACTTTTATAACCTCAAAAAAAAACTCAGTTGTGCTTTTACTGATGTATTTTAGTTATAGTAGAGCGTTGTTACGTTGTTTTGAGTAAAAAATAATGGATAGTAAGTCATAGTTAGGAAATGATGGCTAATAAAAATAAATAATACGCGGTTTTCAGTTGTCTTCCATATAATGAATCAATAGATAATAGTCCAGTCAATGAAAGTTTAACTTTGCCATTTTGGTTGAACACCTGCAACCAACGCCAAAATTTCCGTAAGTCTTCGTAGATTAATACACTAAAATTGCAGGGTGCTGCATTACCGGCAAAGGGTGCAAACGCATTGCAAAAGGGTGAAAAAACAACCTTTTCATCTATATCTCGCGATTGGTTGGAAAAATGAAAAAAAACCATATTCCAAAATTGTAGAAAAAATTAAATTCCCAACAAAAAAGTGTGAACGTACTTTCGCAGTATCTCTCATAGTTTTTGTACAAAATGCATTTAAAGGAGCAAAATTAAAAAAATGTTACTATTTTTATTATATATTGGGATTTATTTGATATGTTTTCCTACCTTTTTTCAAATTTTTATTTATTTATTTATTTATTTATAACTTCATGCACTTGTGTACATCGGCGGACTTAATGCCTGTGGCATTCTCTACCAGCCAACCGTTGGGGTGTGTAGAGATTTACTACGGTAGGTGCAACGAGGTTACAGTCGTTAACAACAACTAATACGGATACAGATAACATAATATAAAACACTCAAATATACACATAATTATGTACACTAATATTCATAAACATACATACCACACAAATACACATATACATACACATACATACACAGACACATACTTATAAGTATATACATACTAACACACAAAAATATATATTCTTATAATTGTTTGCTGCAAAAAAAAAAATAGACTATAAGGAGGTGTACTCATGATGAAGTTATTCCGCCCTCTGAAGAAGGTAATCATGTACGTTCTTTTTAAATGTGTAACGGCTGGTAGACATCCTGATTTCGAGTGGGAGTGCATTCCATAGCAGCACCGCTTGCACAAAGAATGAGGCATTTACGAAATCAGAGTAGTGGGAAGGGCACAGGAGGAGCAGATTATTCGTTGAACGAAGATTTCTGTCGTGGTTGGAGGACAGGAAGCGCAAGTCGGGGTCAAAATAAGTGGGTGAAAATGGGGAGTTAAGGAAAGAAAAGAGAGTGGTCAGCGCTCGCTGATCACGGCGCAAACGAATTGGTAACCATTTTAATTGGGAACGTAAAGTAGATACATGATCATACTTGCGAAGATTAAATATGAATCGAATGCAGTTATTGAGAAGACGGTCAAGTTTATTAGGGAGGTCTGCATTCAGGTCGAAGTAACACACATCACCATAGTCAATTATAGGAATGATAAGGGATTGCATGAGAGAGATTTTCGTTTTAGGAGGCAGGAAATTTTTTAAACGGTATAGTGTTCGCAGGATTCCAGTCACTTTTTGGCTCACCTGGGTGACTTGAGCTCGCCAATCAAGCGTTGTGTCAATATGGAGGCCTAGGTCTTTGACTACAGGGCTCCAAGGTATAATTGTGCCATTGAGGACGATTGGAGAAAGTGAAGTTGTGTCGACTCTGCGAATCATATTTTTACTACCTACCACTATTGCCTGACATTTAGTGGGGTTTATTGACAAACCGAACTTCAGCGACCACGATCTTATGCAGTCTAGATCCTTGTTGATATTGTCGATGGCTCGTGCTATGTTTTCCACCCTTTCCTGTGAATAGATCTGCAGAACATCGGCATATAGGTGATACGCACACTGAAGGTGTTTAGTAATGAGGTTAATAAATAGAGAGAACAATAGAGGAGATAGAATACCGCCCTGAGGGACACCAGTGGAGAGGTCACACCAACTCGAACTTGAGTTTTGTACACGAACACACTGCTGGCGTCCCTGAAGATAGTTAGAAAACCATTCCAGTGCATCTGGGGCAATCTTAAGATATGTAAGGATTGATAGTAGGATTTCGTGACTGACCGTGTTGAAGGCGTTAGAGAAATCAACCAAAACCAAAACGGTGACTTTGGTCTCTTCCATGCCCCTCCGTATATCACCAGTCACTTTAAGGAGGGCAGTAACAGTGCTGTGACCGGGCCTGAAGCCCGATTGTAGAGGGCTAAGCAGTTTATGTCTTAGAACAAATTCTGAAAGCTGCTTATATACACAGGCCTCGAGCACTTTAGACACAAAGGGAAGAATGGAAATGGGTCGGAAGTGTTCAGGAAGTGACGGGTTATTTTTTTTAGGAAGAGGGATGATGTAAGCCTTACGCCAAAGAGAAGGAAAGGTTCCTGAGTCAAGTGAGAAGTTAATGATGTGAGTAATTACAGATAGCGTATGATCCAGGATGGACGTGATCATGCGTCGGCTAATGCCATCATACCCTGTGGCGTTGGAGCGGATAGATGTTATAATCTTCTTGATGTCCCCAGAAGACACCGGAGAAAATTCGAATGAGTCGATATTTGGACTGGCGAGACCAGATATGTAGTTCAACGTTTGACACTGGGTTTGAAGATCCAACGTAGTTGTGGATGAGAAATAACGATTGATGTCATTCAAACAAATTGTGTTGATGAACTCAGGCTGTTGCGTATTGCCAATGCCTATAGTACTGAGAAACTTCCAGACTCTGGAAGAAGAAGAGGACTCAATGTTTTGTAGAATATGTCGGCGTTTAGCGTTGCGTATCACCTGGTTACACCGATTCCTTGCAGTCTTATAACCATTCCACTTGTCTTCACATCGATCTCTCTTATAACGGAGAAAGCACTGATCCCTTCGCCTCATCGCTGTACGGACCTCCTCTGTTATCCAAGGTGCCGGAGCACGTTTAGTTTTAATCGACCTCAAAGGAGCGTGGACGTCGTAAAGCTTAACAATAATTTCATTAAAAGTTTTGACTTTGCTGTCCACATCAGTGGCCGCCACCACACTCGCCCAATCTATACTCGAAGCATCTATGTGTAATTTTTCAAGATCCATGTGCCGGAAACTGCGAATATGAAGAATCTTGGGAGGTAATTTAGGAGGTTTCAGGGTATAGGTTAGGAAGATCAAGTCATGGTGTGAGAAACCAGGGGCAGGGATTTGACCATGAGAGGAGACAAGGTTTGGGGAGGAAGTGAGCATCAGATCAAGCCAGGTATCCTGACGCTGAATATTGTGATGAGTGGCTTGAAGGGGTAGGACATGGAGACTGGTTGACTGGATGATCTGAAGGAGATTGTGGGTACGGGGGGAATTTAAGGCCAAGAGGTCGGTGTTAAAATCTCCCATGATGATGTGATGTGAGTATTCGGACCCTAAAGATTCCAGTACTGTTTCCAGACTGGAGAACTAGTTGACAGCAGGAGGGCAGTATACTACACCAAGAATAACGTTAACTCCCCTGACACAAACCTCGAGGAAGAGATATTCAGCGGTTGAGGGGATATTTGAGGAGGACGAGGCACGAATTTTATATAGTAAATCGCTACGAAGGTATACAGCAACGCCACCACCCCTTTTATCCAAACGATCATTACGAACAAGAACAAAGCCATTAAGTGGGTAAGAGGTAGAGGGTAGGTGAGGCTTGAGCCAGGTTTCCGATATCAGGATGGCATGAACGTTGTTATCTGAGAAAGTCTCAGTTAATTCACTAAAGTGACTGGGGATACTCTGCGCGTTAATGTGGCAAACATTTAGAAGATGACGAGATTGAGTAGAAAATGCTTGCCGCAGTTGGTCACCCACAGTGTCTGTCAAGGAAGCATAGCTATCATCGTCTGAAGAGTCATTGGCGGAGAAATATAGATCAACTTCATCATTAGTCATTAGAGCACTATAAGCAAACAAAGTTTATATATATATATATATAAGATATGACCAAACTTACATAAATACCTATAAAATAAATAAAAATTAAATGCTATTGAAAATATAATTAAATGAATAAAATAAAAGATTTTCAAAGAAGGCGCGTATGTAGATCATGTCTATACACCACCCACCAGCAGGCACAAATACAAAATTACAAAATTAATAAATATGCAACAAAATCAAGTAACAGAATATGTACAGTTATTAGTATCTCAAGTTGTTAAGGCAAGTTATTATAAACGTCTCCTTCAATAGAAAAATAAATAACAAAAACAAATAAAAAAAATAAAAAAATACATTGAGAACAGGCAAAAGAATAGAAATCTACAGTCAATATTTTTTGCATAATCCGGATTCAGAACGCACCCACGGACGTGAGAAAAACGAAACGTTTTGACATATGTCATCGACACTAATGTCTAACTCTAAAAGTTGTCTTAGACTGATGTTTGTTTACAAATGTGACTTAAAACTTAAAATACTGTGATAAAACAACAAACATATGAAATTCAGTAAAAAAAGTATGAGTAGAATATAAATTAGCATATGGAAATGTGCAGTGATGTGATTAGGTTGTTATCTCCGCTGGCCCTTAGCGGATTTACTCGGACTTGCTTCGGGCAGGGTGCTTGGCTTCGGATATTTATTTATTAAGGGCTCCAGCTCGTCCAGTGATGTTACTTTGTGGCGGCTGTTATCGGCGAGTTTAACAATAATAGTGCCGTCTTGTGTCCAGCAGCCTGACATACCAAAATGTTGGCGAGCTCTGCTAAATGTTGTCTGTCGGGTTTTGGTCAGAAATTCTCTTACCGAATAGCCGGAACCCTTCAACTTAGTCTTCGACTTCCAGATCCTATTACGGACCTCAGCCGAAGAGAGTCTGATGAGCACTGGTCGACGATGTTCCTGCGATGGACTACCCAACCGATGACAAAGTTTGATGTCTGCTGTTGTGACATCTGTAAGGCCCATCTTTTGGTTGAGGACACTCAACATAACTGCCTTACAATCTTCCTGGATAGCCTCGGGCACTCCAAGGAAAATAAGAGCCTTGTGACGATGACGAGTCTCCATGATGTCAACCATCTTAGCACACTCATTTATCTGCTTTCTTAGAAGGCCTAACATGCTGAACATGAGCTCTCTGAATGTCCTAAATTCTTCAGAAAGTTTAGCGATGGTATCTTTGGAATTCCCTCCGGAGCGCAACTGTGCTTCCAACTGGGCCATCCTCTTAGAGAAACTTTCTTCTAGGCTGCTTTGGGCTATTTCGATATCAGCAAGTTGGGGCATGTTGGTTGTATATATAGCAGAGATGATGATTTGCGAAATGTTATTCTATATGAAAATTTTGTGCAACAGAAGCTGGTAGGTGGCTAAGAAATTAATATCCACACATATAAACACACATGTAACTGTAACTAATGAAATAATAATTCACTTTGGTAGTAAATTAATAATAATAATAAAATAGCTTTATTTATTCCACAAATTATTACAATTTCATTAAGTAATAGTTAATATAATTTAATTATTAAAATTTAAAATGAGACAATTGAAATCATTTAATATAATATAAAATAAATATATAATCTTAATATATATAAATCTCGTGTCACAATGTTTGTCCTCAATGGACTTCTAAACCACTTAACCGATTATAATAAAATTCGCACACCATGTGCAGTTCGATCTAACTTGAGAGATAGGATAGTTTAAATCTCAAATTATAGTCGCAATTTTAATAATCGCGGGTAACACCGCGGGATTCAGCTAGTATATAATAAATATAAAATATTTTTTGCTTAACTTGTGGACCCCCTCAGGGTAAAAGCCTCCTCCAAAGAGTTCCATGATTTCCTATTTTTGGCGGTGGTCATCCAGTCCCTTCCTCCACAGGCCACAATCTCGTCCTGCCACCGGGCGCACGGGCGACCTCTCTTTCTAACGCCTATTGGTCCGTTCCATTTCGTGATGATGATTGTCCATCGACTGTCATCATATCTCGCCACATGACCCGCCCACCTCCATTTTAGGCTTTGTGATAAATGTAGAGCATCCTTTATCTTGGTTACCTTCCGAATTTCTTTATTTCTAACTCTATCTCTCAGTTTTATATTTAAACAGCTCCTTTCCATTGACCTCTGAGTGGTCTGTATTTTATGTCTTGCCTTGTGATCATAGATCCACGTTTGGCAACCATAGGTAAGACAGGGTAAAATTGTAGTGTCTAAAATTATTCTTTTCATTTTAATTGGTAGTTGCGACTTGAGAATCTCTTTTTGTGCCCAGTACTTTTTCCATGTTATAGCTACTCTTCTGTCTATTTCCTCTATGTTTCGGTCTTTCCTAAATGAAATTTGTTTTCCAAGGTAAATGTAACTCTCCACATACTCAAGTGGCTTATCAATAAACAGTATTGGCGTTAATTCACTGTTAGTCATGACTTTGGTTTTTTCTAAGTTAATTTCCAGGCCTACATAAACACTGGCAGTTTGAAGTTCGTTGATCATTTTGTTGAGCTTATATGGGCTTTCAGAGAACAGGACGATGTCATCCGCAAAACGTAGGTGGCTCAGGTAAACCCCGTTCACATTTATTCCTTGTTGTGACCATGGTAAGTTTTCCATTACATTTTGTAGGACTGCTATAAATAGTTTCGGCGAGATAGGGTCACCTTGTCTGACTCCTCGGTTGATGCTGATCCTGGTGCCCACTCTGTCTAGTCTTACTCTACTTGTGCTGTTATCATATATATTTTTAATAAGTAGTAAATTAGCTATATAAAATATAAATTACTTGGGAGCTTTTTCAAAATGCTTGTGAACTTTTTAACACCTACCCACGAAAAAAAATACCTAATAACCTAATAACCTTGGCAAAAAAATATATTATATGACTAGCTGACCAGGAAAACTTCGTACTGCCTTAGAATAAATCAATAAATATTATACTTATACCTTGTCCATTCGTTTATTATCTTTTTGACAGGTCGCGCCTATAAATCACCGGTATTTTTTTTCGTAAAAATGTACTACAGTAATGTCGTACTTTATAGACGGGTAGGGAAGTGGGCAATGTGCATAGCTAAAAACAACATATAAAACAGTTCTTGAAATACGATAAATCGATTAAACGATTAAATAATCTATCATATTATTATGATCAAAATAATTTGACTTCATGTAAGTGTTGTTTCTGTAAATTTAATAAAATAAAAAGGAAATTAAAATAGTATGACTTCAAGATTGATTATTTGCAAGGAATTAAGTCGAAATTTTGGAATTTAACTTTAAACTTAGAATAAAGAACAATAACTCTGTGCATTAATTAATTTATTATTGGACCACTGACTTAAAATGTAACTATGTACGTGTTAGTAAAATTTAACTTTGTAACGGGTGGTTAATAACGTTTAAATCCAGAGTTATGAGAAAGAATATATTTGAAAAATCACATAATACTTACTAAACCGACCTTCAAGTGACTGTGTTTGGAAGTTTTCTTTGTTCTGGGTCAAATACATATCATAATAGTGCACATTTTATTAATTTACAATACTGACTTTATATCGATTGATTTTGATTTCAAATCGAATCGGTGACGTGTGAGGGCGTAACTAATTTCGAAATTTGTTGAACTGTCAAAGAGATATTAAAGGAATGGACAGAGTATAGTTATTAACTGATACTGATAAATTGACAGCAGTGCCACCTAACGGGCCCCGGCCGGTACCACCGTTCCTGCATTTTAAATTTGTAATATCTTCAAAAATAATCATTTAAATTACATACTGTAAAGGGTCATATTAATCTATATTAAATGCACAATGTAGTTAAGGTACTTAATTGGATAAGGATTAATAATGTATTGCTTAAAATTGTGTTTTTCTACTATATATACCGAGTAGAGCTAATGTAGTCCGACTCATGACTCTCCAGTCGTTTTGGGTTGTATGGCGCGCAAAAGAAATTTACACACGTAACTCCGTGTGATGACGGATTAAGAATACAGTGTCACCACTCCTATTCATCCCGCGGGTGTCGTAAAAGGTGACTAAGCGATAAAGACAACATCAATGCTTTCGAAAACTTGAAACCAACCCTTTTTTTTTTTTTTTTTTTTTTTTTTTTATGTGTGGAAAATCATCATGGACCGTCACCCCACCGGGGGTTACGGCGGGGTGGTGTGTCGGACTTGAACCGACTAAAAACCACACAGTGTGCCCTCTCCGCGCTTCTCCGTTTAGGAGTAGGAGAAGTCCAGGGTGGGATCTCCTTCTGAACTTCTCCAGCGCCTGCCCGCTCCTGTTGCGGGCACCGTCTCGACCTCGACGACCCTCTCTTAGGCGGCGTCCGGCACACACCGACGCCGCCGCTTGAAACCAACCCTATGCCAACCCGTCTGGCCAGCGTAATATAGTAGACCAATACCTCCTTTTCCAAGAGAGGCCTATGTCCAATGTAAAATGTAAAAATATCGATAGCTTGTTTACAGTAATATATTAATTAAAGTAGCCTGTTTACATAAGCGCCGTGAGTTGATATTCGTTATTCAGTACTGAGCAACAGTACTTTGTCTGTGCTAATAGATTTAACGATTGACTTTAACTTTTTTATTTATTTATTGAAAATAGAAACTTTTTAGGTATTTACGTTAGAAAACGACATGCTATCCTTCATGTCAATTTATTTTTTGGTTGGTATTTTTATAACCACTGTTAGAAATTACGTAGCGATCCACAACATTCGGAAACTGAAATTGAGACGACATTGAGGCATCAAGCTTGTTTTTTGCTTCAGTCGTTTGCAAGGACGCCCTCATACTATATGAGCTCGAATCAATTATTATTAGCCATTGGATGCGGGCAGCACAGGGCTGATTAATGTGAAACTTGGGGGAGACCTTTTAGATGAGATGATGATGATGATGATGAATGATAATTACTGCAAAGAAAATTTATACCCGTAATACAGAAAAGTCATGATTAAGTGTCTTAATACTATATCCCGCAGGTTCAAAACATTTACTAATAGATCTCCAAGTTTCAGTTAGCTGTATTTTTTCCAAGGCAGCCTTCCTCTGTGCTACAGTTCTTCCTTTTAAATACACACTGGATTTTGAGGTACCAGCTACAACTCTGGTTTCCTGCAAACTCCTAAGAACAAACACCATAATTTAATTTCGGTAGCTCATGGCAGTCCACTGAACATTAATTGCATGCCTCTTCGATAAATTATCTACTTGCTTAACTAGCAGTGGACAATATAAGTTTCCAGGATTGGAATGTTTGTCGCTCCTTGTGGGAGATCTTCATTTAGCAGTGGACGACCATGATGACGACGACGATGATGAATTGCCATCGGGTAAAATACAATTATTTTTAAGCTCTTGCATTTGCCTTGTTAGTCCAGTGGTCAGTAAGTGCGGCTGCTGACCAATAGGTCTCGGGTTCATTTCCCCTGTCGGTCTAAATATTTGTATGATTCACAAATATTTGTTTCGGAGTCTGGAATTTTATCGGAGACATGCGCTTTTTTATAAGATAAAAACCTTTAACAAATATCTGTCTAAGATTGCATCTTATTAACAAAACAATTTTACATAGGTTTACATATAATTGTGACTTTGATTATTAATTTCATAAAAATAAAAGAATTTCGTCATTATGAGCTTTCTTTGGTATGGTCGGCATGTATTTCCATGACGTCTAACTTTAGTGCGAAACGTCTATATTTACCTTAAGCGCGATACTCAGCTACACCTTTTGACAGGAATAGCTAGGATTTGAGATGTCGGAAAATGAATTGTAAACCTTTGCCATTAAAGTTTAAAACATAAATATAATATTTTAGTTTAAGTTTAGTGATGTTAACGTCAGAATCACGGTCATAAACGTAGTAAACAAATAGAAACTAATTAAATTGTCTCTTTCTTATGAGAGATTTAGACTAACAGTGGACTGTTTGAGACTGTTAAATATGAAGATCGTAAAACAATTTCTGTAATTAAGCAAGGCTTATTTGAAGGTAAAAAGACCGTGGGTTTGATTGAAACGGACAGGTAGTTATGAAGGTCCGGCTAAAAATATGTGTGGTTATTCTTGTAAACAGCAACTGCATATACTAAACCTCTATTCCTTAATACAGACGAATTATATTTCATTTTGTCATTTTATGTATTTCGTAAATCATTTATTTCTCTAATATACTTACATGCCTTCAGAACAGTGTGCAGCTGTCATAACTTCCCTTGGAGTAAGAATGGCTCCTCCACAAAATCGGGACCATTGTCTTCCTCTTAGTGCCACTCTTCTTAAAACTACCTAAATGAAAAGTCATTGTCTTCGTGTTTCTCATTCTCAAGGAAAGAGAATTTACAAAGGTCTCGGTTGTCACTCTTAAATTGCATATCTTCATGTGACGGTAACCTTGCCGCGACCAATCTTCTCATTTTCCCTTCTGGGCCATAACTGTACCCTCATACAGACCAACCTTATTCGATCAGACAGACAGTCACCTCTGTTGGATGTCCGCTATCGTAGGACTATTCTGCCACTGATAATAGCGGCAGAGCAGGCACTCCGATATGGTGACCTCTATTGTATTCTAGTCAAATTTCCCTCAGGAAAAGTAAAGTCATTTTGGCATTCTTAAATATCAAAAATAATAACTTTCAAATTTATGCTACTACTGATGGTGCAATAATATTATTAAAATTCGTTCATGTACTAAAGGATGAAACTCAGCTATAGCATCAGCTAGTATATGTATTATAGCTGCCAAAATGATTTTACTCTACCTGAAAGAAAGCATGAGCATGATCCAAAAAGTGGTGGGTCACCATTACTCACCATCATCGTTGCAGTTTACTACTATATACTATTTATACTGCATAGTATGGTGACTAACACTATAGCCGCCGCCGCTTTAATTCTACCCAGATATTCCGATTACTGCTACTAATCTGACCAAGGACTTTTTTAAATTTATCAGTCTGACCAAGGACATAAAAGACTGGACGTGGCGCTTGGTAAGTTTGATCTGACAATGCAATCTGACCACGGATACTGAACCTTTTATTATAAGTGTGCATTGAAACTTGACACTCAGATAAATAGATATAGAACCGCCGCAACATAAACAATACGGTTTGACTATATTCATGACTGCTGACTATATACATATATCATCATCATCAACAGCCTTTAACAGTCCACTGCTGGACATACGCCTCTCCTTTGAAAGTAGGTTTAATTTTACATATAACTAAAATCAAAATATAAGTTAGCAGTTTAACAATACCTGATATGGCACAGAACTTATAGCAGCTTCTTGACCACCATATATTCTCCGAGAACACTGATCAGTCATGGGAGAGTACTTTGCGTTATCTCTTAATAGTGCCTACAACGAAAGGACTAAAACTAGTTAATACGTAATAAATTACTCATTGGAATTCAAACAATTCATTTTAAATAGACTTTACTTGAAAATCGAATTTCATTTTGGTTTGATTTTCAGGTTTAACGATTTTATTACTTTCTACTATTTGATTAATCAAAAATAGAATATAACTTATGATCCAATAAGTAATCATTTCTGTAAATCTGCGTATCATGTGTGTAATTAATACCTTTTTACGATTTTATGCTTCATGAAACTACAGTCAAATATATTTTTGACAACTCAATGTCAACGGAAAGTTTACCGTTCCATCTTATATGATGTACCGATGTAAAGCATTCAAGGACACAATCATTTACTATTATTTATATTTATATATATATATATATATTTTATGCATGAAACTTGTTTCAATTAATATTTAAATTAACTATTTATTTAATATACAGTTGTCAAGACATATGTTACAAAAATTAATACTTTGTTCATTTCTTTATTATCTTTTTGAGAGTTCAAGAAATTTCGAAATTATATAGTCACGCCCTTACACGTCACCGTTTCGATCTGAAATCAAAATCAATTTTATTTAAGAAGAAGTTTCAATCTACTGTAAAGATTTTTATTATAAATATTAATTATTAGATAATTGGTTTTTTAATTATATATGAAATTTAAGTATTAATGATAAATCACTAAATTAGAAACATTTATATACAATATATATAAACAATATAACCGTGGATTCAACTAACTAGTCTAGTTTTTTTTTTTTTTTTTTAACGTGTGGAAATCCCCGCGGACCGTCACCCCGTCGGGGGTTACGGCGGGGTGGTGTGTCGGACTCGAACCGACTAGACTAGTCTAGTTTAGATTAACCTTTAACTACCGACGTGGATTTTTTGTCACGCTAGTACCGACGTAGGGCCTGAGAGGCCGCAAGTATAACATTGAATAGTGTGGAAAATATGTAAACTGAGTATCAAATTATAGTTTGTATTTTTAATTTGGGATGTTATAGCTAAAAAAAAGATAAAAATAATCATCAACTTTACTTAACTTAGTAATTATATACCTTAACTCCTTTGGCTATGTTTTTTAACTAAAATATGACTACCAGACAAAATTTTGATTTCAAAAAATAATTCACAACTTAGTAACTACAAAAAGTATTTTTCCTTATACTTTAGGTTTAAATCTACTAGAAAAATAATAAACAGCATTTAGAAAGCTTCAAATAAAAAAAATGTCCAAGAACAAAGTTACACACAATCAAGGCATGTTTTCTTAGCGCACTGTGATATATGGATTTTCTATATAGCTATAGGTGAACAAGATACACATATTTTTCTTGTTTTTTCTTCATTGGCTTAACCTTGAACTGTATCTGGCATATCAGAACCGAGTATTCTTGCCAAGCTATAATATACAAGCTCATACGAAGCTATCGAGACAAATGTAGGTTGACTACCCTCCTCTGCGTAATCGTATGCTCCAATAATAATCGTTATAAATACACTATCAGTCTTTTGTTTCATATGCACATCATATAACATATAATAATATATTATAACATAATATAACACATTGACTGAACTTATGACAAAATTTTTATAATATACTATACATACAATATACCAAAAAAAACTAAAAAAAAAAAAAATTGGAAAGACGTGAATTATGTACCGATAAACACAGTTTACCTTTTAACGTCCCAGCTACATCAATTTTCTTTTGAGATTTCTGTAACAAGGTACTTTACGTTGCCCGTATCATAAACAAAAAATCACGTGACTACCACCGTTGGGCCTGTGAGGCAGCGTCGGTATTTCAAGTTGAAATAACTTACTCAAATTATGTTCGCCGGCACTTCTACCACATTCAATGGCGTCGGTGCAATTAAACTCGCAGCTACTGAAGAGTACAGAGGTCTCCTACACGGGGAAGGGATAAATCTAACAAAGTGTCAACCTGCCGCGGCCTCACAGGCCCCACGTCGGTAGTTAAAGGTTAAGAAGAAGAGTCTGATGAATGGATGGATTGTAATAATTTTATATTACACTAGCTGATGCCCGCGGCTCCGCTCGCGTCTAAGAGGTATAAAAAATAGATAGTAGCCGATTCTCAAACTTACTGAATATGAACACAAAATTTCATAAGAATCGGTCAAGCCGTTTCAATTTATTTTGATCATATTATAGAATAAATTTTAATCGTTTAATCGATTTATCGTATTTAAAAAACTGTTTTATAGTCTGCGGTTGTTAGTTAGGCACAGGGCACTTCACTACCCGTCCATAAAGTACGACTTTACTGTAGTACAATATCCAAAAGAAAGAAACGGTAATTTATAGGCATGACCTGTCAAAACGACAATAAACGAATGGACAAAGTATAGTCATAGACTATATTACCTCGTAGAAGTATATGATAAAAAAATTAACAGATTGTCTGTTCTTTTGGGAGTAAATTTGTTCTTTTGCAGTAAATACTACATTTACTCTTTCATCATCTTTGATGTCGTGTGCCACAGAGCAATAGGCTAGACTATTTGAGCTTTATGAGTTGAAGTAAAAAGTGATAAATCTTGGATAGAGTATCAACCGCTGATTACATGTGCATAGCATGTTTTATACCCATAACTTATAAATGACTTAAAATGAACAAACTCAATTTCTGTCTTCACGTTTTCAAAAATCAACACTCACGTGCTATGTTCGAAACATATAATGGGTATTTTTGATATCAATTTAAATATTTTGATTTTAAGCTGCCTCGTTGGTCTAGTGGTTAGCGTATGCGGCTGCTGATCAAGAGGTCTCAGGTTCAATTCCCGGGTCGGACCAAATATTATTTGTGTGATTCACAAATATTTGTTTCGGAGTCTGGGTGTTTTCGATGTTTAATATGTATGTATTTACAAAAAAAAGAATGTTTATGGATTTATATCACTTGTCTAGTACCCATAACACAAGCTCTGCTTAGCTTGGGACTAGATGATGTTGTGTGACAGATGTCCAAAATATTAATTTATTATTAAATTTTTACATGTCCGTTACAGGATTTTCATTTGAGACACACATTATTTGGTGTTATGAGGTGGTTGCGGTTATTTGGTGCGGGAATATCCGGCACGGCAGTAAAGCGGGGCATACATTTGAATTTGAGCAAGGGTGCTATGGTCCCTTAAGAACTATACCCATATTAAGTCAAACCGATTAGATGAAGAAAGAAGGAAAGTATGAAAGAAAATAATATTTATTTTGACGCATACACGATAGTCCAGTCAATTAAAGCTTAACTTTGCCATTTTGGTTGAACACCTGCAACCAACGCCTAAATTTCCGTAAGAATTCGTAGATTAATATACTAAAATTGCAGGGTGCTGCATTACCGGCAAAGGGTGCAAATAAATTGCAAAAGGGTGCAAAAACAACTTTTTCGTCTATATCTCGCGATTGGCTGGAAAAATAAAAAAAGATCCTGCTACAAAATTGTAGAAAAATAAATCCACTGGAAAAAATTGTAAATCGCGTATCTCTCATAGTTTTCGACTGCACGGTTGGCCTAGTGGTTTAAGCGGTCACCACGCCGCTCTCTACTGCGCCAAGTGTCGTGGGTTCGAATCCCACTTGGGATAACACTTTGTGTGATTAACAAATTGTTGTTCTGAGTCTGGGTGTTCTTTGTGTCCGTTTCAAGTCTGTTTGTAAAGTCCCCCGCGGCACAGGAATTCATATTCCTAATGCGGGAGTTGTCTTTTAAAATAAAAAAAATATTTTGATCATAATAATATGATAGATTATTTTAATCGTTTAATCGATTTATCGTTTTTCAAGAACTGTTTTATATGTTGTTTTTAGCTATGCACACTGCCCACTTCCCTATCCGTCTATAAAGTACGACATTACTGTAGTACATTATTACTACGAATAAATAATAAGTCAGGAAGTCTAACTGCGCTCTAAAAATGACCCAATAAAAGTCGTGTCCAAGAAGGCGGGGCTTAAAAGTCGTGTCCACCGCGTCATTAGTCGGACATTGTTCTTGCCAGCGATCACACTTCACATTTTGATTTATTATTGTGTTGTCAATAATCATGCCAGTGAAGTGGTGCAGGAGCCATACAAGGCTAAAATGTCCAGAGATCACTTTTCACTAGTAAGTAGTAGCATAATTATAATTATACTAGTTGACCCAGCGAACTTCGTACCGCCCAACTTTAAAATTCCAGAACTTGATCGCAGCGCCACCTACCGGGTCCAATTGCCAATTTAAACCATTCCCAGATTCCCTTGAACACACACAAAAAATTTCATCAAAATCGGTCCAGTCGTTTGAGAGAAGTTCAGTGACATACACACTCACACAAGAATTATATATAGCCGGTTCCAAAAATAACGGGTCAGTCACATAAACCAATAACGGGTCAGTCACATAAACCCGAATATCTCCCGAACTACGTATGCCATCCTAATGAAACGAAGACTGTTCAATTGAGAATTTAATTATACAGATAAA
Source organism: Phragmatobia fuliginosa (assembly GCA_932526445.1). Taxonomy (NCBI): domain Eukaryota; kingdom Metazoa; phylum Arthropoda; class Insecta; order Lepidoptera; family Erebidae; genus Phragmatobia; species Phragmatobia fuliginosa. Next base: position 13,732,979 of record OW052070.1, on the reverse strand, counting down.
AAATAAAATAAAACTTAGTTACACCCACAATATTAATCTTAAATTAAAAAAAAACTAAAGTAGTCATATTTTTCTTAAGATTACATTTTTTTTATGATTGTTTTTTTGCTGTTTTTCATCACTTTCTTCATTTAATACTTTGTATTGCCTCCACGTGATGAAGCCTCCAGTGATGAAAAACAGCAAAAAGACAATCATAAAAAAAATGTAATCTTAAGAAAAATATGACTACTTTAGTTTTTTTTTAATTTAAGATTAATATTGTGGGTGTAACTAAGTTTTATTTTATTTTTTATCTGTATAATTAAATTCTCAATTGAACAGTCTTCGTTTCATTAGGATGGCATACGTAGTTCGGGAGATATTCGGGTTTATGTGACTGACCCGTTATTTTTGGAACCGAGTGTATATAAAGATATATTTTTACACCATCGGAAAGCAGAGATTTCATCGAATAGGAAACACCCTATTTTGTTTTAAAAAGATATTTTGACGGATAAATTTTCGATTGAAATTTAGGGTTTTTTTTCGGTATTCAGTCAAAATGAGGTGAAAAAATAGATATTGCAAATCATATAAATTACGGTGTATTCAGGACATGAAAAGCTAAGTTTTCACAAAATTTCGTTAAAAAATAAGTTTATTTGTAAAAGATAAAAATAAAAACCTAAAACTTGGTTTTTTGAATTTTTACATAAAATTTGAGGTTATGTGAAAAAAGTGTAAATGTAAAAGATGTAGATCTTTTATTACCTACAACTTTGCCATTTAACTTTTTTCCATAGGACTTGTAGTTTTGCCGGAAATCGAGATGTCATTTTTTTCCCTTAAAACCCCCCTCTCTCCCGCTTCCCGACCTCAGATCGCCCGTAATTTATTTTTCCTTTAATTAGGGTTCCGAAGTATATCACTCGGAACCCTTATAGATTCGTCATGTCCGTCCGTCCGTCCGTCCGTCCGTCCGTCCTCGACTTACCGTCCAAATGGTAAGTGCTAGAAAGTTGAAACTTAGCATGAGTATGTGTTGTAATTACGCCGACAAAGTGCTACAATAAAATTACGAAAAATATTTTTATTAGGGGTACGTCCCCTATACGTAAGGTGAGGATAAATTTTTTTTTCTCGCGGCTACCCCATCTAGTGGGGTATCATGAGATAGGTATTTATAAACAATAAAGGGTTTCTAAGACAATTTTTCGATTTAAGTATCCGTTCGCGGGATATTCCACTTTAAAGGGCACTTTTTTGTAAAAACAGGGCGTCCCCCCCCTCTAAAAGCTAAACGGCTGGCTCAAAAAATCTGAAAAAAATCGTGAAGGTGGTCCATATAATGAACTTTGAAGGAAAACTATAAGAGATTAGATGGCTTTGTTAGTTCAGGAGTTCTAGAGGCTTAACTGCCAAAATGCGCTCACTTGGAAAACGTCATACAAAATTAACGCACTAATACGTAAACTTAACAATTATCTATTGGATACGATTTTTTATGCTTAGGTAATTCAATGAAATCTTGCATAGATATACTTTTCGATTCTCGAAAAAGAACACAGAACAATCTTCACCGCGATAACCGTCATGCAGGCAGTTAAAGCCACGGGCAAAAGCTAATTGATAACATTGATTTCTACGAAGCAGTCATCTAAGTTCCTCATTTAACTACAATGCATTTACAGTTATTTGACTTCATAGTTGGTCTAGTGGTTTAAGCGGTCGCCACGCCGCTTCTACAACGCCAAGTGTTGTGAGTTCGAACCTCACATGGTACCACACTTTATGTGTACAACAAATTGTTAATCTGAGGCTGGGTATTCTTTAAATCAATTTCATGTATATTTGCAAAGTCCTCCGCTACACAAGAATGTACCTGGTGTGGAAGTTGTTTTTAAAAAGTCCGCTAAAACTATAATACCCCAATTAGGCCAGTGCCGATTATGTTTGAAAACAAAATAAATTATAGTAGGATGAAACCCATTGTAAAAGGTGGAGAATATTACAAAAATTAAAGGAAAAATATATAATTCAACAGGATTAAAATGTAAATTTTAATAAATATCTCAATAACGATTAAAGAAATCGAATTCGAGTTTTTTATTTTTTGAATTTTCTGAGAAGATTAAATAAGGAAATATATAAAAAAAATTACACCATCGGAATGTAGAGATTTCATCGAATAGAAAACACCCCATTTCTTTTATAGAGTTGAAATTTTGACGGGTGAATTTTCGATTGGAAATTAGGGGTTTTTCCGGTATTAAGTCAAATGAGGTAAAAAATTGATATTTCAAATTAAATAAATTACAGTGTATTCAGAACATAAAATGGTAAGTTTTCACTAAATTTCTTGTAAAAATAATTTTATTTGTAAATTATAAAAACAAAAGACAAAAACTTGGTTTTTTGAATTTTTCACATAAAATTTGACGTTATGTGAAAAAAGTGTAAATGCAAATAATTTTAACAAAAAAGAACCGACTTCAATGAATAACTACTCCGAGTACGCAAATCGCGACAATTGTACCTATGATATTCGAGGAGTTCCTTCGATTTCCTTGGGATCCCATCATCAGATCTCGATATGGTGACGATGGGACCACCTGTAAACTACGCCCATTCCAATGCAAAAAGAATTTTTGAAATCGGTTCATGAACGACGAAATTATCGCTGAACATACATAAAAAAAAAAAAAAAAAAAAAAAGATTCCGACGAATTGAGAACCTCCTCCTTTTTTTTGAAGTCGGTTAAAAATGTAGATCTTCTTATTACCTACAACTTTGCCATTGAACTTTTTTCCATAGGACTTGTAGTTTTGCCGGAAATCGAGATAAGCCATATTTTCCCTTAAAACCCCCCCTCTCCCCCTTCCCGACCTCAGATCGCCCGTAAATTATTTTTCCTTTAATTTTTGTAATATTCTCCTCCTTTTACAATAGGTTTCATCCTACTATAATTTCTGTTCAGTTTTTAGGGTTCGAAGTTTATGAATTTGAACCCTTATAGATTCGTCAAATCCGTCTGTCCGTCCGTCCGTCCTCGACTTACCGTCCAAACGGTAAGTGCTAGAGAGATGAAAATTTGCATGAATATGTATTGTAATTACATCGACAAAGTGCTACAATAAAAATTATAAAAAATATTTTATTTGGGGTACCTCCACGTAAAGTGGGGATGTTTTTTTTTTCTCGCGGCTAACCCATTATGTGGGGTATCATTAGATAGGTCTTTTAAAAACAATAAAGAGTTTCTCAGAGAATTTTTTGATTTAGGTATCCGTTTGCGAGAAATTCCACTTTAAAGTCCACTTTTTTGTAAAAACAGCCCCCCCCCCCCCCCTAAAAGCTAAACGGCTTGCTCAAAAAATCTGGGAAAATTCGTGATAGTGGTCCATATAATGAACTTTAAAGGACTATAACGGATTAGCTGACTTTGTTAGTTCAGGAGTTATAGAGGCTTAACTTTTACAATGCCCTTACTTGGAAAACATCATACTAAATTAACGCATTATTATGTAAACATAACAATTTTATTATTCATTGGAAACGATTTCTAATCCACGTACCATTATAGGTGACTGAGGAACCCTTTCCTGTGCGTGGCCTGACACGCACTTGGCCGATTTTTTTATTTTTTTATTATTCTCCTCCTTTTACAATGGGTTTCATCCTACTATAATTTATGTTCACTTTTTGTTATTTTAAGAGGCTTCTACGCTGGTCTAATTGCTATAGGTTCAGTTTTATGTAACAAAGACATGCGCCCGGTTGCATATGCTAGCCGACCGTTAAATAAAGCCGAATCAAATTATCCTACCATTCAAAAAGAGTTATTAGCGATTGTTTGGATCGTTAAGTAATTTAGGCCGTATCTTTTTGGAAAAAGTTTATATTTATGTCAGACCATAAACCATTAATATATTTTATACTACACCTGATCGGAACAGTAGTCAATATGCCCTGAAAATGAAAATAGAATGTTAGTATTTTCCTTGACCTGAACAAGCGGGAGGAAAAAATGTATGAAAATCCATTTCTAACTGTGACAAAAATACAAACAAGCAAACACACAGGTGAAGCTAATAAAAAACCTGTAAAAACCATTTAATATTTTAAAATTATATTCGCGAAATGTTGGTCAAATTCTAAGCTAAATTGTGTCTTACATAATGTCTTACGTTTTGATTTTATTTTAAAAATACACTAAATGTTCCTCACAGGTGTAGTATAAAGCACTGTGTAGCACTCGGGTGAAAGTCCCATCCCTACCTCGGGAGTATTGTGCACAAACTGCTCCCTCGCTAGTAATCGGTCCCTTTCCTCCCTCGGTGAACAATGTACTATATTTGGTATGAAAGATCCGTCGAGTCGTTTAATAAAGTTTAGGTTGCAGTTAGAAGAATACAATTATAAAGTTGTTTGCAGTTAGAAGAATACAATAAAAGATAACTGCGTTGCAGACGCACTGAGTAGGGTCACCATAACTTCGGACGAATTTAAATATTTTAATGAAACAATTTTAGTTCTTACGAGAGCGCAAATGAAAAAGTTAGAAGAACAGGAAAAGAAAGTTAGCAGTACAGATAGTTTCCATAAAAGAACTAGTTCCCCAAATATTTCATCTCAAACTCCAAGGCCTGATCAACCAAGGATAAGAGAAATATTTAGGATTCCTAGCGATTTTGTGGAAATGAGATTTATTGAAGGAAAAGAGTTAGACCAACTTAGAATAAATAAAATAATAACGAAGGAAAAAGAATGATATGCGTACGTGCACAGTAACTAAATGCTTTACATAAACCCTAATTACACACAGCAAATCTCGCGAGACGAATTTGCCAATATGTTTTTTGTAATTTTTGTAATGAGATAAAAGTAGAAGAAATATGTTTAATAAAAACGGAAAATAACGCGTTATTCATAAAGAAACTATTAAATGAAATACAAAGTACACAAAAGTGGTTGATATTGATGAACAGACCGTCATATTAAATGATTTTCACTTGCTGCCAACGAGTGGGCACGCGGGTGTCCGCCGTATGGTTAATAATATAAAACAAAAATATTACTGGCCAGTTCTAGAAAATAACGTTAGAGAGTATGTTAGGAAATGTACTAAATGTCAGCAAATTAAGTATTCTAAAAACATAAAAGAACCCATGGTTATCACAACAACGGCGAGTACCGCATTCGAAAAAAAAAAACTCGATATTGTCGGACCCATGGACACCGACGTCGAAGGATACAATTACATTCTCACAGTTCAATGCGAACTTACTAAATATATCGAAGCGTATCCGTTACAACGGGACACGATAAGCGTAGCAAAGGCTTTTGTAAATAATTTTGTACTTCGATATGGTATACCTAGGGTTATAGCATCCGATCGAGGAACGGAGTTCACTTCAACAATCATGGAAGAGGTATGTAAATTACTATATATAAGTAAATTGCACTCGACTTCTTATCATCATCAATCTATAGAAAGTTTAGAAAACATGCATAAACACCTTGCCGCTTCCTTAAGAGGCTGAAAACCAAAATAGAGGTAAATAAAGATCGTTTTGTATAAAAACCTATCGCTCATATCATTAACAAAATCAATGTCTTTATAATTGAACATATTCCTCACATAGGGGTTATTTCCAAAACACGATTTGAAAAACTTCACTCGATAAAAATAATAATCAAAATAGCCTCTGAAAATAGTTGAATTTTGACTTTACACAGTTGTGCTTTAGGTAATGTAAATGAAATTAAGTAAAATTGTGTATCATATGTAACTGAAGGAAATGGCTGTTTGATTTTTAAAAAAATTGCAACTTTTACAAAAAATAACGAATTTTGTGGTTTGGCACTTACGCCCTTCTATTTCAAGCCCTTCTTTTTCTCTCTTACTCCTATGGAGATCGACAGTGAGCGCTGAGGCGCGCTGCTACATGGACCTATGTCGATATATTTAGCTGATAAATCTAAAAAACGTTATTAAAAAACAAAACGAAAGCATATTATGATGGAGGCTATAAGGTAAGAATAATTTATTTTATTATTAAACTTATAATTTGATTGACACGTAAGATTATTTAACTAGATATCCTTACAAAGACGAAATGTAGTTTTATAACCCTAAAAACTGTCGACTGTGTAGTGGAACAAGCTTAAGCTAGAGACACATTATCGGACGCGGCTGATTTGAGCTGTGCAAACTATCGGACGTAAGTGGTGGGCAGACTGACCTTGAGCGTTCGGACGTCCGACAGAAATCTAGCACAAGACCGACTGACGAGACTGTGCACATTTATTTTTCCACTAAAATCAATACACGATTTTATAAAGTATCCAATATGACGAAAAATGTTCAAATGTAATGAAAATACAAGGCTAATCAAAAACAAAAGACTGAGTTTGTAAATAGAATGTCATTGTTTTAAAACAAAATTAATTTGAATTTAGAATACAGAGCCATTACAAACTTTTTTTTATTTGAAATGACAAGTACTGAAGAAAGGCAATTTCATAGGTTACCTAATATTAATAACAATTGTCCTACCTGTCTTACTTTTTGATTTTGATCTCGTGGTAATCACAACAACATCGTCTCCTTGTCATGGATCTCTGCGTAAAACTAAAAGAAAAACGTGTCGAACGGTGCCAGCGCCGAATCAGGTGGTGGCTGCTTGATGAAGACCGATCCCGGAAGTTTGCTTCAGAAATCGGAGATAAGTGTGCCAAAACTGAAAGCGAATCTGTACAGGAGTATTGGAACAAGATTCAGGCGGTTATCCTTGAAGCGGCGAAGGCGGTGCTTGGCGTTTCTAAGGGTGGACGCAAGTGTGACAAGGAAACTTGGTGGTGGAACGATACAGTCCAAAGGGAGACAAAGATGAAGAAAGCTCTGTTTAAGAAGTGGCAGGCCTCAGGATCTCCCGAGGATCGCGACGCATATATAGCTGCAAAGCGCGCCACTAAGAAAGCTGTAGCCAGAGCCAGAAGTGACCACATACAACCTCTTTATGACAGGTTAGAGTCCCCTGAGGGGCAGAAGTTGATCTATAAACTGGCGCGCTCCAGGATCAATGCAGCACAGGATATTTCTAAGTGCCGCTGTGTGAAAGATTCCAGGGGTAACCTGTTATGCGAGGACCTCGCGGTTAGGGAGAGATGGCGCTTATACTTTCATGAGTTGTTAAACAAACAACATAAGCAGGTGCAGCCACCGGATCTTCCTCCAAACCAAGGACTAGTGCTCCCGATAACGTCTTTAGAAGTTCAGACTGCTCTGCGCCGCTCGATGAATCGGAAAGCTGTGGGAGCCGACGGAGTCCCAATCGAGGCCTGGAAGGCAATGGGTCTTCGTGGTGTGGACATCTTATCCAATCTTTTTAACCGCGTACTACTCACGGGAAAGATCCCAAGCCAATGGAGGATGAGTGTTATTACGCCAGTCTTCAAAGGCAAAGGGTCGGTCCAAGAGTGCGGTAATTACCGCGGAATAAAGGTCATGTCCCACACCATGAAGATCCTTGAACGGATAATTGACTCCCGAATCCGACAGGAGTGCACTGTCTCGGAATGTCAATATGGGTTTCGGCCGGGTCGGGGAGTCATGGACCCGGTTTTTGCCTTAAGAATTGTGGCAGAGAAATACAGAACGAAGAATACTCCTCTGCACTGCTTATTCCTTGACATGCAGAAGGCCTTCGACTGTGTTCCTCGTATGGTAATCTGGTGGGCTTTACGTTCCAAAGGGGTTCCAGAGATCTATATTGATGTCATCCGAGACATGTACCGTCATTCTAGTTCTTTGGTTCGGACCGCTGTTGGCGACACGAAACCCTTCCCCATCACCGTCGGGGTACATCAGGGATCGGTGCTCAGTCCTTTTTTGTTCAGTGTCATATTAGACGTCCTGTCAGACAGCATCAAAGACTCGCATGAGCAACCACCATGGTTGCTTATGTATGCTGATGATATCGCACTGACGGACATGGATAGAGGCAGGCTGATACGACGCGTGAAGGTGTGGAAGGAGACGCTTGAAAGCAGCGGTCTGAAGCTTAATGTGGCAAAGACTGAATATTTGGCATTAAACACAACAGATCCCACACCCGTCCGCATAGGCGATGACTTGGTCGAGCGCACGGACCACGTTAAATACCTGGGATCTATATTTCACTCATCCGGTGACATCGATTGCGACGTCAGGGCACGCATTGCTGCCGCGTGGGCCAAATGGCGTGAGATGACTGGTATCCTATGTGACCCTAAAATGCCAGTCAAGCTGAAGGGACAGGTATATAAAACCATCATTAGGCCTGTTCTTTTACATGGCTGTGAAGCGTGGCCTTTACTAGAGCGACACAAGCAGGAGCTGCATGTCACGGAGATGAACATGTTGCGGTGGATGTGTGGAGTCACGCGGATTGACCGTGTGAGGAACTCTCGCATCCGCGGTAGTCTTCGTGTCCGTGACATTGCGGACAAGTTGCAAGAGTATCGCCTTCGCTGGTATGGACACGTATTGCGGCAACCACCCAGCTACGTGGGGAATAAATGTTTGGCCATGCCACCTCCACCGGGCACCGGCAAAAGGGGTAGACCCAAGAAGTGCTGGCTTGACGTCGTAAGAGATGATATGCGTGCCAATAGTCTTACAACGCAGGATGCCGAAGATCGTGCGAAGTGGAGGAAGAACAGTCGGAAAGCGGACCCTGGGCGTCCCCAGACGCAACCGGGAATAACGCTCGGATGATGATGATGATGATGATGGTAATCGTGCTCTCATTAATATTGTAATAATGTGATAAATAAATAAATAAATAAATAAATATTTGGACAACTTACACACAACATCATCTAGTCCCAAAGTAAGCAGAGCTTGTGTTATGGGTACTAAACAACTGATATAAATACATAAACATACTTTTTTTTTGTAAATACATACATATTATACATAGAAAAACACCCAGACTCCGAAACAAATATTTGTGGATCACACAAATATTTGGTCTGACCCGGGAATCGAACCCGAGACCTCTTGATCAGCAGCCGCATACGCTAACCACTAGACCAACAAGGCAGTCGTGATTAGAATATACTTTTTTGTTTTAGGTAGGTACTTGCTTACATAATGGTATTTTCTTACCTATAACAATACAAAATAAAAAGAATATTATGTCACATATTTTCTATTATTTCATTAAACCCACAAAAAGTGAAGGCATTATACCTTGTCCATTCGTTTATTGTCTTTTTGACAGGTCACGCCTATAAATTACCGGTATTTTTATTCGTAATAATGTACTACAGTAATGTCGTACTTTATAGACGGGTAGTCAAGTGGCTTGTGCATAGCAAAAAACAAAAACTATAAACCAGTTCTTGAAATACGATAAATCGATTAAAGGATTAAAATAATGTATCATATTATTATGATCAAAATAATTTGACTTCATGTAAATATTGTTTCTGTAAATTCAATAAAATAAAAAGGAAATTAAAATAGTATGACTTCAAGATTGATTATTTGTAAGGAATTAAGTAGAAATTTTGGTATTTAAGTTCAAACTTAGGATAAAGAACAATTAATCTATGCATTAATTAATTGATTTTTGGACCACTGACTTAAATTGTACTTAAAATGTGTTGACTTAAAAAATATTATATCGATTGATATTGATTTCAAATCGAATCGGTGACGTGTGAGGCCGTCACTAATTTCAAATTTGTTAAACTGTCAAAAAGATATTAAAGGAATGGACAGAGTATAATAATACTTATTAATTATTTTTTATGGAATGTACTTATTTTGCGCTGCGCTTGCCATTTTCGCTATTTTTATATGCTGCACAAATTTTCTTGCTTACCCTCTAAGTGATTATAAATAACACCCATTTCAAATTATGTTTGTTAAGCTATTGTATAGCTTTTATCGCAGGCTTTGAGAATGGCGACCGAATCAAGAAATTCCGTAACGAATAAACCTAACACGCTCAAAAGGATAGAGAATATAATTGTAACTGCAGTGCGATAAGGATGTGGCAGCTTCGTGCTATGCGTGCTGCCACCACCAGTCGTTATCCGTTGCCTTGACAATACAATCATTCTAGATTCTTCTTTTTTTTATTTCGTTTTTTATTCCATAGATATGCTCATATTACTATTATGTTCTCTGTTTAGTTGTCATTGTAGCGTACTTATACATAAACTCACATTAAATAAGTTTAGGAGTAAGACAATCTTTGTGGAACAGATGAACATACAATTGTGATTGTGTCAAAGAAACAATTATACCGTTATTTTTTCGTGAAAATAAGAACTTTTATTTGCACACTTGACGTATCTACAGTCATTGTCTTTCGGTTGATAAGATGACTGTATTATTTGGCACTAATATTGTTAGAATGTATGTTAGTAAAAAGACAGTGTATATTGTTTTTTAAACTTGAATTAATTGAATTGAATTAAAGAAAAAAATACTACATAAATAAAAAATAAGTAAATAATTAAATTGCATAAGTTGATAAAAAATACTATGCAATAGCTTTACCGCGGCAGTCTCCGAGTGTCACATGACTTTTTTTATCATACCATTACGACAGCATTTTTATTTTGCCCTATCTAAAATATTCTAAGGCCCTGTGTTAAAAGCAGAGTACAAATTCAAAGACGAATATTGGTTCTCGGAGTCTGTAGTAGTACCGATAACGAACCGCGTCTCAAACGCGGCGCTGCTTTATCGAACATTGTAAGGGGCGGATCCATAGCTCAAGGTCGTTGGCTGCACTCACACACACACACACTGTTTAAAAGTAATTTAAAAGTAGTTTAAAAGTTAAGGTAGATCCATTATATAATCCCGATAATTACATGTTAAAATTAAAATATAGGTTACAGATGTCGCAGAGAGATGCGAAACAACAATTGTTAAATAATAAGTTAGACAGGAAACATGGTTATGATAAAAATGTTGGCACTATTAGTTATAGGAAGGACGATTTAATTTTAGTTAAGAATGAAACAGGAAATAAACTATCTGTATTGTATAAGGGCCCATATACTGTAATTGAAGATTTAGTAGTTAATGTGAAGATTAATGTGAATGGAAAATGTGATGTCATTCATAAAAATAGAACCAAACCTTTTATAGACATAAGTAAAGATATCTGATTAGTACTATATTTTATATGTTAGAATAAGGTAAAGAGAGAAGAAAGGTAAGAAAAAAAAATACTACATTCTTTTTTTATTACTCCGGTGGTGTAGTGGTTAAGTTAGCATATATTCCTTTGTTCGCTGTCTATTCAGTCTGGATTAAACCGTTGTGCATTAATCACGTGTGTTATCATTTTACTCCTCTGACCACGCACACCGCAAACACGTCTTGTTCTCAACGAGGAAATGATTATCCTACTTCCTATGTACTCGATAATAAGCATATATCTGAATGTGCTGGTCAAGCATAATATCTCTACATAATTCTATCAATTACTTTAAACAATATGACGCAGGAATATCCGCCTTTGTACAGCATGTGTAGTAAGTTTTAAAATAAATAAAATAAAATAAACTACATCAACGAGGGAGAACAGTCAAAATTATATTGAACAAATTTAATGCGACTAAATTAATTACACAAATAGGTACTTTTATTTACTTACATAATATAGAAATATATTTCAATAAGTTTACTAAAACAAGGTATTTAAATAGAAAAAGGCAACATCTTAAAATGTGGCACACAGACTTTTACAACTATTAATAAAAGTTCAGTTTAAATATGTTTGTTTCATTTTAATCTAAAACTAAATCAATCATATTTTAAGTTCATCTGCTTATAGTTGCTTAGATTGATCGCAAATTGGACACATTTACACAGTTATCTTCACCCTTTAAAAGCTAAACGGATGGCTCGAAAAATCCAAGCAAATTCATGATATTTGTCCTTTTGATGAACATGGAAGAAAAACTATAACGGTTTATTAGTCCAGTCATCTTAGGCCAAATAAGGTGAATATCTCGGAAAATCGACATACCATACATTGGCATCTTAAAACTATTCTCAAAATTCACATATAATTGGATTAAAAAAAATTAAAGCACTACTCACGACGCGTTTTACGCCCGCGGTGTGCGCGGTTGTTTGCGGCTCCCGCTGCACCGGCGGGCAACCTGTAGAACCGCGCGGGTCGCGGTCGCCCGCCCCCTTGGCGGTCTGAACCTATACTTCAATACCGGGAGGAATACCGGGGTGGTTTTTAGTCGGTAGAAGTCTGACAGACCTCTTCGCTCTCTTCCCAATGGGTGTACTACATCCATGAGGATATTCCACCCCGTAAAGTTATTTTCACCCATTTGTTTAATATGTATATAATTTACATACCAAGAAAAGCACTGTTTTATTGCGAATGCCATAACAAAGTTTTATCTGTAAAACATCTGGCTTAAAGGCAGACGAGTTTCGAAAGGTGAAATTTTGATGCAAATGATAACTTGCAGGAAACAGGTCAGAGTGAAGTTACGTGTGCTATAAAAGAGGACGCAGCTTTGTAGATTAGTGCACTAGCGTAAATGAAATATTATTTCAAATTAAAACAAAAAATACCATTTAATTTACAAAATCCTAACTCATATAGGTGTCCCAATAAATCTTTTATAACCCCTAGAAAATCAATTCCTCGAATCCTCGAAGATGCAGCCAAATACAGATCTCACAGGAAAAGAATAAAAACGTTCAATAGTAAAATTCTATTAAAAATAATTTTAACTGGGCATAACTACTCTTTTGAAGATTAATAATTAATTGTACATTAAAATTGACGGTCCTATTTTTGTATGTTCAGTATTACTATTAAATTTGATATAAAAACATAGATTAGTAAACAAATGTAGTGACGTCTCATGAGAGTTCTCACAATGGGATAGACAACAAAAAAAGTTAAACCGCATTTCATCGGTATATTATATAAATACGCTCGACATTAATATGCTCCACCCAGATATATGGTAGTTTTCTAATACTAGTCTCCGAGTTAAATAAATGGATAACTACTTTGCATGTGATGGGTACTACCACTTTATATTTATCGTTCCCATAATTCCAAACACATTACTCATTAGCAATATAACATTTACCAGTAGCATTCTATCAATTTTACTCGTATATTCAATGAATTATTTTAAAGATATCTCTATAATAATATATTAACAGATATATAACAGTATAAACCTGATGATATTGAAAATATCAGTATTGTTTGTATACTAAAACGAATTTTATATGAACTACAATAGTTGAATTTTAATCTAGTCTTAGGGGCTGTGTAACCCGTTAATCTTGTATAGACCCCAGGGGATGCACCACATTTTCCACCGTATGATACTACACCATAAAGATATCCCTTGCATGTCAATGGACCACCAGAATCACCCTGAAAATGGTAAACAGCTTTAAAAACAAATTTACAAGCAATGAATTTAGCCTAAGTCGCCCAAGGGCGGAGGCAGTATCGATCAGTTTCGGAGCAAGCTATGGGAAGTGCTCGAAGAGCCACGGGCCCTCGCCACGAGGCGCAACACGGTTAAGCAATCATTAAATCTTAAAAGACTAGCTCTTTCAAACGTAACTGTCTATCAGGGCAACCTGAGCAACACCAAGACTGGAAACTGAAAGGGACTGGAATCAACATCCAGCACGATCAGCACCTGAATGGGTGATATTCAGTGCTACGATACCGTGAGCGTCTCCGAGATTCCGAAATCACGTTAAGCAGTTGGTCCCGTACGTGCCCACAACGTTGTTTTGCCAGGACCAACCTACACTTTACCAACGTGAGGACGTATTACTTACGTGAGGACGTATACCTTAAACCCCAAGCCCAGAGGTGACATTGATGTTAAACGTAACTGTTTGTCATAAGCGATGTTTGAATATTTATTTAAGTATATCCGGTTGTATAATGATGGTAGAAGATTAAGTAAACTCCAAAAAATACCTGACAACTATCTTTTCCGGTGCTCCCGGCACAGACGTGAATTTTCTCTTTGACATTAAATACTTTTTTACATTCAGCATAAGACATGATTGGTACACAAACCTTCCGTAGTGTTGGAGACGATTTACGCTAAAACATAAAATTTACGTTTTAGAAAATGAATACTTTAATCATTAAATTACTTTTTTTATATATTAAAGAAGAAGAGATGTATCTATGTGTTCGACAAGAGAGGCCTATACTATGTAGTAAACTGCAATTTAAACTTTACATCAAAAAGTTCTTCTATCTACCTAACACTTAAGGCCCGAGACCCCGAGCGTGAGTATTTTTGATTGAACACCTACATATATATTTTGCATGCACACAGACGCATTGCGCACTGTCGCATACATACCGTAGCAAGCAATCACCGACTTTCGGTTTTTTGCTTATCAACCTTGGGCAGTGGCCCACCAGGCATGATCGGAGGATCCTTCCTTTGTGTTGGAGGAACACGATTCCCGTTCCTCGTAAAGACTCTTATTCTGCCAGAGATTGTTAAATATCTATCAACTGTTCGCCTTTGTAGAACGTATTTTAATGTTCTACAACGAGCGCAATGTATCTTGTCATATCGTAAAGCTCGTACAATTCATTCAAGCCACGCGCTGGGTACAGAAAGTAATATAATCGAATGGTCAAAGATTATAATATTTATACAGAGTATAAAATAAAGTCGCTCGCGCTGTCTGTCCTCTCAGATCTTTTGAAGTTCGCAAGGTATTTTATTGTTTTTTTCATCATAATTAAGGTTATGTTTTAAAGAAAATTTATTGTTACAATATTATTATATACCCATATAATTTTAATGGAACACATAAAAAGCCAATGTTTTAAAAACGTATTTTATATAATGTTGTAACAGTTGTATAACGAAATTGTGATCTCATAAATATCTATAAAAAATATCCGATGGTATATGTCTTATACCATTTCATGTAGAATGAAATTGTCTTTTTATTTTAATAATGTAATATATCAGAGAGAGCTCTTCCGGATTGCATTTGTGGCGTATAAAGCCGCGGCGAGTCGCTAGTGTAAGATATTATCATATCGAAAATGTGTTATATAGGATACGTGGGTTTTATAGTTAATATTATTTTATTGGACAAAAAGGATAACAGCAGATAAATATTTCGGACATCTAATACATAACGCCACACAGGTAGATTTCGCAAATTTAGGCGGCCAAAAATATTTTACAGTGTTAACAGCTTTTAAATGGAGTTTTAGTAATTAAAAGAGGTTATTATAAAATGAAACACTGTATTGAGTAAAAAAAAAAAGTTTTTAATATATTATTTACTAAAAATATATATGAATATTAAGATTTTAATAAAAAAATATATTATTATTATTATGCCCGGTCCTTTGAGGGGCTTGCAAATTGAATTGGAACAAAAGAACTAAAGAATATATTTGCATCAGAGTCGGCATCTTCTGTAAATTTCTGCTTATACCGCGTTTGTTCTGAGCCGTCACAACCCCATTTCTATATAATGGTTATTGATTGTCTTTCATTAGAATTAAGTGTTATCAAAACTTCTTCCAGGAATTTCGATAAGCGCATAACTGTGTGATCAATTAGGCTTTGAAGGTCCATTTCCGCGTAGGTAGCCGTTACCCTTTAACATGATTTCTGCGGATAACACTATTGCTTCGCTTTCAACAAAAGGTCATAACAAGGGAAATGTCTTTTGTCTGTTGCTCTTATTATTTCATATTGTCTACGTGTGAGATCAGCCTCAACAAACATCTTAAGTGCTTCGATAGCTTCATCAACCTTAGAATAACCCTTTTTGTATTGACTGGCTTTTATTGGCGAATGGGTTATGTCCTTCAGGACTTTAGACGCATTTCTTTTACCATCTGATTGTAAAAGTACTTGCGCAGCATGGACTATTACTTCAGGGTCTACAGAAGAACGTATTTCTTCTGTTTTCCTTCTCTTGCTTCGCTCACTCGAAACGGCAAACGATAAATGAGTCGTTTCAATCGGAATCTCAAAGGTTCCACCTAGCCAAGAACTATTATTTTTTTTGAAAAACTCTTTATTTTTATGTGCTTACAACCATCTTTGTTTCATTTGCGATCTAACGTATGAAAATTTATGCTTAAGAATTTTTTTATCGTCTTTTGTATCACCATAGCACACCAGCAAGTAATACTTTAAATAATCCGATTTCTCATCAAAAGAAGGTAAGTTTTGTCCCTGCATTAGGTCAAATAAATATTTTTTCATCACTACCTTCACGCCAGAGGTATTTGATGACCCTAAAACAAAGAAAACTACTAACTATACTAACTATAACTAACTATTTTCTTTACTATAATACTAAGACCCTGTTTATACCGTAAAAGAGAAAAAAACAGGTGGGACGGACCCTGAAGTATAGTTAAAACTCTTGAGAAATCGAAAATCAATGATAAATTTGTACAAAAAACATAATTTGACAATCTGTAATAAAACACCATTATATAGTTTTGAAGATTCATATCTGAATTATGCGAATCCATCACTTTCACTAAGGTAATTACCTTCACAAAAAAATATTGACTTTGTAAGAGAAGTTGCACAGAGAGCGTCGAGAACTGTAACGTACACCGGAAACGGAGGTCAAGTTTCGACTACCTTATCAGATATATTGTATTATCTATGGACTACCTGTAAATAATTCATTGCACATGGCCAAGTGTGGGAATAGTGGGGCTAGAGTCCCGAAAGTGTCTTCTAACGGTACCGGTCAAAGTTTTACGGCTAAATTGACTTTGAAAAACTGACTTTTGGCCGCCTAAATCGTTGAAATCTACGTATGTGGCGCGCCGTTTAATCCCAAACTGATATATTCCCATTCCGATATACAGGGTGTAACCAGACGACTTCCGAAAACGAAAGATGCAGATTCAGCACCCCAAAACTTATTAAAAAAAACAATCAGTTGTCCTTAAAAAAAATCGTAGCCGGAAAAAACAATGTTTCAAGATTTTTATTAATTTCAGTAGCCAGCAATGTATTGCGCGCACAGAGTAGCAAGTTGAATGCCTTTCATAACTATTAATTTAACTACCTACTACGCATCGCTGCGTCGGTAAAGTTGCCTACTTACCTACCTAGTGACTATTTGATTTTATTTATTTGATTCTGATTTGTTCTTCCACTCGAAGATAAATTTTTATGCCTCGTCCACGCCTTTGGGGTGTAATCCTCTCATTATTCAAAGCTCTCTGTAGCCTTACAGATAGCTTCCTTACAGCTTCCTTACACGGCTAGGCAGCCGTGATGTCTCCGTAATGCATTTCTGAGGACTTCACAATATCACATAGTCACATGTCCGTATTCCCTCGCACTAAACATTATACATAATCACTTGTTGTGTTATATTATAACAAATGTTATAATAAAAGTAATAAGAATAACTTAACACTAAAACTAGGTAAAAGGAGTTTAGGTACGAAATAAATATTTAATTATCTCACTATGCCTTCTAAAAACTACGACACAAATTTACTCTCGCGAAGGCCTACTTGAGGCCAAATAAAATGAACCACGCAAGCGTCCAGCCATTACGAACATTGAAGACCGACTACTCGTCGTAACCAATACGATACATATTACATAGGTAACAATATTAGTATAGAAATTAAAATTCTTGGAAAAATGCCGTCGCGCCGAAAGGCGTGTGTGGTCCCTTTGATGTTTGCCGACAATGCGGCGCACAAACGCGCGAATACTATGACTTTAGGTAATTATTAAAATTAAAGAAGTTTCAATTGGAGTGCGGCGCGGCCCACACGTCTAGGCGACTTCAGACGCACGGTGCCATGGGTTCGATTCCCAGTGCAGGATAAATGTCTCACTTGAATTTCTTTGATAATGATGATGTTGAATGATTTTATTATACGAACGCAAAAAAAGAATTCAATAACGTAGGAAAATAAAGTTTTGTACCTAACTCTATACAAGTTTATCTACATAGACAATTGTTTACGCAGGTGCACGCTTCATAAAGTTAGGACCTTACATTAAAATGTAAAATTTGCATTTTGCTTTGAACTTAGGTTTCTGAGAAGTTCTGTTTGTAAAAGTAGGCACGCGGGGCGGTCATTGAACCGCGTGCGAACGAACTGTGCATATGACCTCTGATCATCTGTTTTTATTTTAAAATACATTGCAGTTTTATTGATTTTATTAGTTTTTTGGCTTTTTAAATGAGATAATTAGGTAGTTAGGATTCTATTATGTTGTACTACGTGTATGTAACGAGAAAAATACAAAAAAGAACTTAGATAAATTAACGTATTTTAGCGTTTTTTTTCGCTAAACCTATTCAGTATCATGGTCTGAACACAACCATCAAGTTTTCGTATTTAGTCTTTTTACACCCTGTATAAGCTATATTACTGTAAAGTTTCATTCAAATCCATACAGTAGTTTTTGTGTGAAGGAACAACAAACATACATACTCACAAACTTATAACTTCAGTAGCGTTTTTAACATTAATAGGATAGTAGGATGTAATAGGCTCATTTAAGCAAAGTTGTTACTAAATGATACAAATGGAGATGTGACTAAAATAATGTAATAATAAGCAAAACGAAATAACATCAAATTAAATAAATAAAAATTAAATAATAAAAAAACAGCAATGATTTCGATGATAATGTTCAACGTTGAGTATTATTTTCCTAAATACAAAAAAAAAACCATAAATGAATAATAACTTGAAAGAATACGACTCAAGCTTTATACATATGTATGAAAGTGAAAGAATGATCCTTCAACTCCTAACCGTTGAGGAGATGTACCTTCCATCATCAAGGTTTATACATACGTATGAAAGTGAAATAATGATCTTTTAACTCTTTACCGTTGAGGAGTAGCACCTACATCATCAGCTGACCTGAATATCTTGAAAGAATACGACTAAAGGTAACACACCTATGTATAATATATTAATAAATAAATCAATATTTCGATATCTTACACACGACATCATCTAGTTCCAAACTAAGCAGTGATTGTATACAATAGAACCTATAATTCTAGACAACTGATATAAATATAATACATGAACATGCTTTTTTTTTGTAAATACATACATATTATAAATAGAAAACACCCAGACTCGAAAACAAATATTCACGGATTCGAACCCGAGACCTCAAACAAAGCAGTCGCATGAGCTACCACTGCTACCGAGGCAGTCAATAAATATAATAAATGTAATAAAAGTCAATAATCATTTCGAACTCTTAACCGTTAAGGAGTTATGTCTTCCATCATCATCATCTTCAAAAATAAATAAATAAATAAATATCATCAGCTCATCAATGATGGCTACCAGACAGGTGCATCTAGCTTTAGAAAAATTATAAAAAAAATATTTAACAATTTATAGGCAAGTATTATGACGTGCCTATAAAATTTGAGGTTTCCCTCGATTCCCTTGGGTTCTCATCATCAGGTCCTGGCTAGGTGATAACAAGACCACCACGAGAGCTAAAAATCCTTTTGGATATGAAAAGAAGTTTCAAAATCGGTCCACAATTGACAGAGTAATCGATGAATATACATAAGACTTAAATGCATTAAGTAAAACATAAAACATTCTCCTTTTTAAGTTGGTTAAAAATAGAGTTTGGTTTTATAAGACCGACCGAATATTATCAAAACACACACCAGCACATCGTCGTACGTAAACAACCACGTCAGACGTCTAACGTCATGACGGGTAGGATGCATGGTTGAAGACTTTTGTCTTTAGGCACTGTGGGATCGATGATGAGAAAACCCGATGAAGCTTTCAAAATCCTGACTAACTCAGTCAATTCTCCTGTTCACTCCGTCCTTGAAGTTGTTTCTACCCAGCTGCAAGGTTTGCTCATGGTACACATATTTTTGAAAAACTTCGAGAACAACACCGTGTATCGCGACCGGTTCCGGTAGTATATGTTCATTGAACATGACCTGGGTTTTGCCCAAGCTTATCCGTAGGCCGATGCGTACAGAAGAGTCATCCAAGTCATTTAGCATCTGTTGTAGGTCCTGCAGCGTCTCCGCTTCATAAGTATGACGATGTCGTCTGCAAATCGCAAGTGAGAGATTTTTCACCATTGATGTTTTTCAGCGTCTTGAAAAAGTCCTCCATTGCATTTGTTTTGAAGAATCACAGGAGTAAAAAAATTAAAAACGGTTATGATGAATTCAATACGTGTAATGTCTGACTTGACACATACGAGAAGAATAAAAAAAAACGATCTGTGTAGTATGTGTTTGCGTATTTTTAAAATGCCCTCAGGGTTGAAAGGAAGTCTTTCAAACAGACTCGATAGCCACAGGAAGGGGACAAATCTTGCTGAAGGCTCTTCCAACTGTCTTCACATCAGCGACTCGGGATATTCCGCCCTGTCCAGGGAAAATGGCTACGATGCGTTCTAGTTTCCATTTCAATGGAGGTAAATTGTCCTCCTTCAGGACAACGAGAGTATTTATTCTAAGAGAATCTTAGTTAAGTCTCTATTTGGTGCGTTGTTGCAGTTCTGGGACGTATTCTTTAACCCACCGAGCCCAGAAATGCTGACGAAGTTGTTCTATTCGGTGTAGTCGAGACAGATGCTGATATATGTGGTCCCGATGATCCTTCACCGGCAATGAGGTGAGTGAATGTTCGACAAGGAAATATCCAGGGGTAAGCGCTGAGTAATCGTCCAGGTGTGATGACAGAGGCGTGAGCCGACAAAAATTTAGCAATGCTTTAATACATATATGTGTAAAGTTAAGCCGTTCGTAAGTTAACTTACAATTTCCCGACACTCGTTGCAAATAAAATTTGAACGCCTCAACACCCGCATCCCAAAGACCCCCGAAGTAAGGTGCGTAAGCAGGAAGAAAATGGAATTTAGTTTTTTCACTAGCCAACGTCTCAGCCAATGAGTTGCAGTTTTCCTTTAAAAACTTTTTAATTTCATTATAGGCCCCAACAAACCCAGTGCCGTTGACAGAATAAATATTGTATGTTTGTCCTCCCCAAAACATGAAACGAGACAATGCTAACAAATAACTTTTGTACTACACCTAATCGGAACAGTAGTCAATATTCCCTGAAAATGAAAAGAGAACGTTAGTCTTTTCCTTGACCTGAATAAGCGGGAGGAAAAAATGTATGAAAATCCATTTCTAACGTGTTTTAGCGGGAGAGAAAGTTGTATGAATTTTCATTTCTCATGTGTTATCTTATCTAGTGTTCGCGCCTGCCCAAGGAGTTTTCATATAATTTAAATATGGAATCTCCGTGCCATCCTTTTGTGAAGAATAAAAAAAAAACAAAAGAATCTCGAAATATTGGTCAAATTCTAAGCTAAATTGTATCTTACATGGTGTATTACGTTTTGATTTTATTTAAAAAATACTTTAAATGTTCCTCACAGGTGTAGTATAAAGCACTGTGTAGCACTCGGGTGAAAGTCCTATTCCTACCTCGGAAGTATTGTGGCCCTAGGCTGCGCCTTCGGGCCACAAACTGCTCCCTCGCTAGTAATCGGTCCCTTTCCTCCCTCGGTGAACAATGTACTATTACTAGTCAAATACTTTGGTAGTGGAGCATATGAATATAGCAACATAAACCTTAACTATCGCACAGTCATGATGTTGACGGCTGGCTGCCATAATTGGTCCTGCGTAGTCCACGCTCACATTCCTAAACGGGTAACCTCCAGATGACAACCGAGAATTCAGCTAATTCTCCATCAATAGAGCGATTACTTCGCCTTTCATGATTTTACAACGCATACATTGATGGTAGCAAGCCTTTGCCAATGGACTTCTTATGGGCCAGTAGGTCTCTCTGATGGTTACTAACAAGAGCTACAGCGGTGCATGTAGAAGTCTTTTATGTTCCTGATCAAAAAGTATTTTCGTAAAACGATGAGTGGACTGTAAAAGAATAGGATGTTTTTTCTCACGGCCGCCTCACACAACACGCATTATGTTGTCGTTATCGAGGAATGGGTTTAATTTCAAGAGTTTACTCTTTTTTTTGTTAAGTTTTGTTGATTAATTACTTAATAAGCTTTATATTCAGGGAATTAATCGCTTTGACTGAATTTAGTAATAACCTTTTTATTTATTTATTTATGTTATGGAGGACTTACAGCTTACATAATAACATTTGTAATCTAGTAGATAACAGTGAACCAATTACAAGTCCTCACCTGTAGTGATATACTGAACATAAAGATGTGAGCGACAGAAAAAAAAAACAATTCTTGTCATATTTGTATTACTTTAACTTAAACAAAACTTAAGGCTACTTTTGAACCTTTGAGACACTAATAGAGTATCTATATTGTCCTGCTTACAAAGCTCATTAAAAGCCCTACTCACACGCACAATACAGCTGTTCTGACAATATAGTTCTCTATGACCTAGGTACGCTGAAAAGAGGGTTGTGACGGAGCGGTCTGTTGGGAATATGAAAGTATTTTTTTTCTAGAAGTTCCGGGCAGTCGATTCTGTTATCAAGAATTTTCACATAGACTACAAATAACAATGGTCTGATCAGGGAATCTTGGGGTACCTTTAATGAATTAGTTATCATGAGTGAGATACGTAGATGGCGCAGACGTTGCCTTATTGTGGCATATAGTAAGGAAACGCAAATCGTACGCAACAGCGCGAATGAGCCGCGAGAGATTAGGGAAACGGCTGAAATCTATTAATGGTTCTTGACGTATGTTCACGTGCAACGAAACCTCAGCGCGTGTTTCAGGCAGCTCATCGCATCGTTTTATAATAGGATTTAAGGGCCAATGCGAGACATCGCGCTGTAAGAAACTAAGACTCGACCACCACAAATCTAACGACTCAATATCGCTTGCATCCGATCCACGGGAAATTAAGTCCGCTGGGTTTTGATCCGTTGGAACATGCCTCTAAGTACAAATGGTTAATACAGTCGCAAGTATTCCATGTTTTGTTTGCGAACCCGTAACCTTTGAGTCGATAATGTTTGCACACAGGCGCCTCTGCCGCATCCCCTTCGCCGCCTCCTTTGAGCAGGATCGGCCCTCTCCCGATCCGGCTCTGCGGACTCCTTCTGGAGCATTATGTTCTCACAGAAGGAGACCGCGGCCTCTCATCCTTCATCACTTGTCAGCATTGCCGCGATCAATGCTG
This sequence comes from Phragmatobia fuliginosa, assembly GCA_932526445.1. Lineage (NCBI taxonomy): Eukaryota > Metazoa > Arthropoda > Insecta > Lepidoptera > Erebidae > Phragmatobia > Phragmatobia fuliginosa. The sequence goes on along the minus strand of OW052070.1, from coordinate 13,709,775 downwards.
GCGGTGATAAGTTTCGTTCGATCTGTCCGATCAGGTCTCGACGCTCGGATTCCCACGCAGTGTCTCAGCTTCGGTATGTTCCCCTCGGCTGGAAAGATGCAAGACTGGTTCTCCTAAAAAAGGAAGGAAGAGCTGCAAATTCACCATCTGTGTTCCGACCGATATGCGTGCTGAACGAGTCGGGGAAGCTCTCTGAGAGGGTGATCTCTGACCGTATCAGCGCATGGAACCTCGCATACGATGCGGTCCTTCGCACCGGTCTGCCCTCTGACATATGTATCGTCTGCTATGTGGACGATATGGAAGCTTGGATAGGGAGGACCGACTGTGACACTTACAGATTGACTCGCTTACACAACCTGTATCCTGGCTTTTTGCAATAATTAGCGTAATGTCCACTACGCAAACAATTATAACAAACCTTTAAGTTAGGTAACAATTCTAAACGCGCAGCGTTACTAAGAGCGAGAAATTCTAAACAACTAGGAAGATAGTGTTTGTTGCTGCATTTAGGACACTTAACGACAGTGTTTTGTTTAGAATCTTGAACGAACGTGGTTTCCAGTTTTTGTGACAGTTACTCGTGGACAGTTCCAAGGTATATAATAAATCAGAACGATTTCCCACTAATATGAAAAACGGTTCGAGTGGAATTGGCCTAACTTTATTTAAGCGACCTTCGTACTCTTCCCATTCTCGATATGAGTCTTTTTTTTTGTTATGTGTGGAAAATCATCATGGACCGTCACCCCACCGGGGGCTACGGCGGGGTAGTGTGTCGGACTTGAACCGACTAAAAACCACACAGTGTGCCCTCTCCGCGCTTCTCCGTTTAGGAGGAGGAGAAGTCCAGGGTCAGATCTCCTTCTGTACTCCTCCTAGCGCTTGCCTGCTCCTGATGCGAGCACCGTCTCGGTTCGACGACCCTCTCTTAGGCGGCGTCCGGCACACACCGACGCCGCCTCCTCGCGGCTGGCCACATAGTGCGGGTGGAGGGAAAATCCGTTCGTCCACCCGCGGCCACACTCAAGGCGGCATGAGACGACCGCGGTAAAACAGCTCTCGCTGTTGGCCATGGAACGAACGACGGCCGGTAGCGAGAGATCCTCTCCGATGACTGCAGTGAGGACCCGGCGCTGCGTCTCCCATGCGGGGCAGACCGCCAGCGTGTGATGAGCCGAATCCTCACTGCAGTCGCAGTGGTGGCAGGCGGGACTCAATTCCCTCCTGGCGACAGAGTGCAGGTACTTTCCGAAGCAACTATGCCCGGAAAGAACCTGCGTCAGTCGGAAGGTAAGGGTCCCGTGCTGCCGCACTGCCCATTCGCCGATGATCGGCTGAAGCGCCTCCACGGTGGCGAAGCCAGCACGCGGAGTCTCCAGCCGGATCGACCAGCGATCCATCGTGGCTCGGTGAGCGGTTTCGCGCCACTCGCGCACGTCCTCGGGCGGAGGTCCAACACCACCACTCTCCGCCCGGTAGTTAGCTACTCGCCGATAAACGTCGGCGAGCACCTCCGCCTCCAAATCCCACGGGGCGATATGACTTAGTCTAATCTAACCTATGTGACACAATGTAAATAAGTAACGTATGCCAGTGTTGTACGGGTTCGCCAAGTGTTTCTAAAGCAAGCAAGTTTTTATTCAATTGGTCGATCATATGTTTTAAAACAAATGAAGATTCTTTGGTGATTGCTTCAATGTTAAATATTGCTGAAGCATGATTTTGTAGCAATAAGTGCTTATTGTTGAAACGATCAAGCAAAAGCCTCCATGCAGTTTGAAATTTTTGGAACAGAATTCGACCGATTTAACAATTACAGCGGCTGAATCCTCCAATGACGATCTCAAATAATGAAATTTATTAAATTCGTCATTTGAATGAATTAAGCTTAGGAATGTGTCGTGAAAATCGAGCCAATTTTCATAAAAGTCTACAAATTTTGGCAATTGAATAAGGGGAAGCTTAACTAGCTTATGATTTCTGGCGCTGGAGGTACTTGCTGTGTAATGTATTTAAAATATCTTGCGCTTTAGCTATAGCACTGAAGTACTGGGTTTCAAACCCAGTTCGTTCAGATAACTGAATATCAATGCTAGCCGACAAATATTCTAACTTAAATTTCACTTCATCGTACTCACTAAATAGCATTTTCATCCTACTGATTCATAACTGCAACTCATTGACCGCCACAGAGGTAAATGAAGAACTTACTAAAGAACTCACGTCGTTTGAAAGAGTAGTGAGTCTGCCTTTGTAGCTGCCACGTTTTTTGATTAATTCCTTCTCTTCGGTCATTTTGAGAGACGTTTGTTGTCAACTGAAATGTTATACAATGCAAAATTAACTTATACATCTAAGAAATGTATGACAACACAGTTGTTACCTAAGTGTATATATATTTAACAGTTTTTTTATAATTAGAAGTGTATTTAATTTACTAAGGTTTAAGTTTTAACAACAAAAATTTTAGGTATAAGGATAATTGTAGTGATTTATAATGACTATTTAATTAAATTTGTGCTGAGAGTTAACGAATTGTTTCATTTCATACCTATGCCTTAACTTCCAGTTAAATAATGATTAACTAACTATACAGATCGTAAATTTAATACTTTATTAAAAGCCTAAGCAACTAATACAAATTAAACAATAAAAAAAAGGACATAAAAGTAAAGTAGATAGCAATCTGACGTGACGAAGGTCAACCTAACAGGCATGCGGTTAAGTTAAACAATTAAAATAAACCGCCAGTTAATTACTTATAGTTAATTATTACCAGTATAACGAGTGATAGGTGAAAATTAAGAGTATTGAAGGCTTAACTCTGTCTTCAAGTCCCAGATGAACATGATGCAGCAAACTCTTTTCCACGTCAGTTTGGTATGTAGCTCTTGTTGGACGAATATCTTAATTAATTCACTCATTAGCCCCTTTTATTAAAGAATCTTGGATTTTAATAGATGATCTTCAATCCGTCTTGAAGGACCATATTTTGGAGAAATGCAGGAGTAAAAAATTAAACGGTTATGATCAATACAATACGTGTAATGTCTGACTTGACATATATAAGAAGAATAAATAAAAAAGCGCCTGAAAATTTTTCATGGCAATATGTATACAAATTGATGTGTGAAGTATGGGTTGGCTTATTTTTAACAGCGTGCGTGAACAATTTCGGGGAAATAACATCCCCTTGTCTCACTCCTCGATGCAACGGTATGGGTCTTGTTTGCTGATTCTGTGCTTGGACGGATATGGTGGCAGTCTCGTAGAGACATCTCAACACTTGGATATATCCCCAGTCTGCAGTCCTCTCCCGGGGCTTTTCCATTTTTCAGCTGTCCAAGAGCCATCTCAATTTCGTCAGTGCTGACTTCTAGCAGGTCTTGGGTGTAGTGGCGTGCAGGATCAGGTCGAGATGCATGCGAAGCGTTCAAAACGCCATAGAAGCGTTCCACTTCCGAGAGGACGTTACATATAACTCTTGCAATAAAAAAGTTATTAAAAGCGCTATAGTTTTCCTTTCAATTTTAATAATATTGTTTACTATCACGATTTTTTTCAGATTTTTTGAGCCAGCCGTTTAGCTTACATTTTATAATAAGCGAGTAAACATAAAAAAAAAAATCACAAAGTTGCACAAATACATCTAAAATATGTGCAAACCACTAGACAACTTCACACGAATATCCCGGTATATGTCTATTAAATACTGATTTACTACACAAGTGTCCATAGCACATATACACCGTCAAGGTATGGACCTTGACGGTGTATATATGCAAAGACACATATACATTTATTATATAAACGACATGTTTACGATTTGTTTTATTTCAGATTCAATACAGATTAAGGAATAAATTCTTACTTTCTCCATTAAGCCATATCCAGAAACCAAGCAGGATGTATCGACCGGTAGCTTTACGGTTTCTTCCAATTTAATAGTTAATATAGGGATTGGTTGTACCGTACTCGAAAATTTAAAAGATTGCCGTACCTGCGTTAAAATAAAACATAACAACAACTGGAATATACAGATTTTAAAACTTATTCACAACATAAAACAAAAATCTAAATAATATGTAATGTTTGGACTAGTGTTGAACTATACTATAACCATCATTGTTGACTTGTTACTAAAAAATAAATTCACGGAATTTCATTCCTTTAAAAGGGCAACTTCCGCCTAAACAACATAAATCTAAATAATAAATTTGTCATGGGAGACTTTATAATCATACATGAAACGGACACATTATAACACCCACTCAGAACAACAATTTATATCTCACACAAAGTGTTTTCCCACGTAGGATTTGAACCCACGATACTTGGTGAAGTGGAAAGCGGCGTGGCGACCACTTATCCCGGTATTTCATCCTGTGAAGATGGAACTTGCGGAAAGAATTTAAAATCAATTCATTGACTATCGCGTATTCTTTGATAACTAAATTGCACCTACGTAAAAACTCAGAGAAATCGTTTATCAACCCTACAAAATTGAGCTCATTGTCGGAATATATTTCTTCAGGTTTACCGTGCCGAGAAATAAAACGTTTAAGTGCCAATAAATATGCTTCACTAGTGAGATCACTGACGAGTTCCAAATGTATTGCACTCGTCACAAAGCATACAAACAAACAAATATACTCTTTTGATGTTTTAGCCCTTTTACTCTTACGATTAAGTATAAAGACTGGCCCGCAGTAATCCACTCCGCATTTTATTAATGAAAAAGCTCGACTTATCCTTTCCTACTGTTAATTGCCCATTTGTGGAGTTATTATTTATAAGTGTTACCTTTATTGCGTGTACATTTAGCACATGCGTTCACCGCGCCTAGACAGACACCTTTTTTTTTATGTGTGGAAAATCATCATGGACTGTCACCCCACCGGGGGTTACGACGGGGTGGTGTGTCGGACTTGAACCGACTAAAAACCACACAGTGTGCCCTCTCCGCGCTTCTCCGTTTAGGAGTAGGAGAAGTCCAGGGTGGGATCTCCTTCTGAACTTCTCCAGCGCCTGCCCGCTCCTGATGCGGGCACCGTCTCGGTACGACGACCCTCTCTTACGGCCTGGCCACGAGTTTTGGTCTTAGCGAAAAGCGGAGAGGCGTCGGTGAGCGGTGCGTTTTGCACGCCACGAACCTTAGTAGCGGTTAGTTGCAGCGGCGACGGTGGACGTATTTAGGTAGTCGAAACGTGTTAAAAATCATGGCGTTATAAAAAATATCCCCTGTCTGTTTAGAAACAACTTTTTTTTTTTAAATATGATAGAATGAGTGCACGAACTAAATAAAGATCGGTATTAAGATGGTGGATTTAGTGACCTATACGAAGGTCCTACCTATAAGAAGTGACTGATGTTTCCAAGTGTTTTGCTAAGTAGGTACTTACAGAGAGAAAAAACTTTAAAAACTTGTCAACTACTTACATTGCGTATAAGACATACTAGTAGTTTCGTGTGTAGTTATATCTACAGACAAAACTACTGATATGTAAACTGTTTTGCTAATTAGGTACCTACTGACAGAGAAAAAAAATAACTTTAAAACTTGTCAACTATCCACCTACATTACGTAAACATACCAGTAGTTTTGTCAACATATCAGTAGCTTCGTTTGGTAGGTACCTAGGTTCTATGTTTTTGTGTTATGTTATCAATTTAAATTAAACGTAAGTACCATTATATTCCGGAAAACTTTGTTTAATTTCTTCCCACAACCTTTTTATATTTATGTTGGGGATATTTTGACATCCATATAGGCGGTCTATTTAAATTTCTGTTTTAGCAGCCTCGGTATCCATTACCGCCATAAAATCGTCTAAATTTTTTTGTTTTTATTTAACGCCGCTGAGTCCGTCACTCCTGCACCGCTGTCCACGCCGCTCTGTTTCGTGGCGTCGCACATACTAACTTGTGCCTTTGTTCCTGCCGCTCTCCATACCGCTCGCCGCTGTAGCAATTCGCTCGGCAAAAACCGCTAGCTTTTTCGCTATGAGCGGCGACTCGTGGCGTGCCTCGTACATTTTTATACTTTTGATATTACCGCTCGGCGTTTCGCTCTTAGCTGCCGCTCACAGCGGAAAGGTCGTGAATGGGCCGTTAGGCGGCGTCCGGCACACACCGACGATTGGTTTTTGTTTCATAAGTTGTTTTGGTTTCAAGTTGGGCCACTTTTTGTGTGAAATTTGTTCCGAGTTAGACTTCTTGACTTATTATTTATTTGTAGGTTTTACCCTTAATTTGTGCGTTATTAGTCAGGAGGTTGTTATTCGTTAGGAAAGCTTTCCATTTAGCACCACCGAGTTAAAACCGAACTGTTTATTATTTTTATTGCGAATATTTTGTATGAAACGTAACAGTTATGCAACGGTGCGCTTCTAACGCTTAAAATGTGAAAAACGGTGAATTGAAAAAGGAGTTAAATCGCACGAGAACGATGAGTCATGAAAGAACAAATAGCTGATTTAACTCCTATTTCAGTATAATAATTATCCAGTGAAAAACTAGGACTTCTTAAAAAAAAGTGGCCTTCCCACCATAACCTACATGAAGACAGCTCTTTCAAGCAGACACTTCGTGAAACGAGGTCAGCAGGATTATCTTTGCCACACACGTTCCGCCAATGGCCGCCATAGCCCGTCGTGGTCGTCGTCGGGGCAGCGATGCTGATGTTCCGCCCGTCAAGGAATCGGAGGTAGGGGCGGCTGTTCTACGGATCCGGTCCAAGAACACCGCCCCCGGCTGGACGGGGTACCTGCCCAAGTGATGGCCCGAGCCCTCGACTAATTGTCTACATGTTGGACGCTAGCCTGGCGTCCAGACGCTTCCCCGAGCGCTGGAAGTGCGGGAAGCTGGTCCTGATTCGAAAAGCATGGACGGCCTGCCGATTCGGTCGCGGCCTATAGGTCCATCGTGTTGCTGGACGAGGCGGGTAAGTTGTTTGAGAGTTTTCTCTGCCCACATCGTCCAGCACCTCTGCGAGGTGGGCCCCGACCTGTCGGACGCTTAAATCGGTTTTCGAGAAGGGCGTTCGACGGTCGACGCGATCCTGCGCCTGAGGGCTGTGACCGAAGAGGCGGTGAGCTGCGGCGGAGTGGTGTTGGCGGTCTCCTTGGACATCGCCAACGCCTTCAATAGTCTGCCATTCAGCTGCATCAGGGCAGCACTCTACTACCACGGAGTGCCAGGGTACCTGAGGCGGCTGGTGGCAGACTATTCAGAGGAGCGTACCGTCATGCACGAGGACCGAGATAGCGCCTTGAGACGCAGGGCCATGTCGTGCGGTGTTCCACAGGAGTGTGTCCTAGGACCACTCCTGTGGAACATGGGACACGACTGGACCCTACGAGGGCGTCTCCCCCCGGGCCAGGTGTAATCTGCTACTGAGACGACATCCTGGTCACGGCCCGGGGGGCAAACTTTGAGGAGGCGGCGCGCCTGGCCACCACAAGTCTCCCTGGTAGTCGGGCGCATCGAGGCGCTGGGTCTACGGGTGGCCCTGGATAAGACGGAGGCCCTGTTATTCCATGGGCCCCGTCGTGGTTAACCTGCCGGCGCCTCCATCGAGGTCAACTCGGTCCTCGTACCGGTCCGGGCTCAGATGAGGTACCTGGATCTGGTCCTCGACGGTAGGTTGCTCTTCGACGAGCACTTCCGACAGCTTGGCCTTAAGTTGGTGGGCACTGCCTCCGCCCTATGGTGACTCCTGCCCAACTTGGGCGGTGCCAGTATTCCCACGGGGGTTGTCCGGTCAATGGCACTTTCATCATCATCATCAGCCTATCGCAGTCCACTGCTGGACATAGGCCTCTCCTATTGCACACCACTGTGATCGATTTTGGGCTTCTCGCATCCAGCTCCTGCCACCCATCCTACGCAGGTCGTCACTCCACCTCGCCTGTGGGCGTCCTACACTACGTTTACCGAGACGCGGTCTCCACTCAAGAACTCTTCTGCCCCAACGGCCATCAGTTCTGCGGCTAATATGGCCAGCCCACTGCCACTTCAGCTTGCTAATCCGGTGGGCTATGTCGATGACCTTAGTTCTCTGACGGATCACCTCATTTCTGATACGATCTCTCAGAGAAACGCCGAGCATAGCCCTTTCCATAGCACGCTGAGCAACTTTAAGCTTATGGACCAACCGTACCGTAAGTGTCCAGGTCTCGGCTCCGTATGTCATGACAGGTAGGACGCACTGATTGAAAACTTTCGTTTTTAGGCATTGTGGGATCGACGACGAAAAAACTCGACGGAGCTTTCCAAACGCTGCCCAACCCAACTGAATTCTTCTATTCACCTCATCCTCGAGGTTGTTTCTACCCAACTGCAATGTCTGCCCAAGGTAGACATATTTTTGAACAACCTCGAGAACGGTATCGTGTACTGCAACCGGTTCCGGTAGAACATGTTCATTGAACATGACCTTGGTTTTGTCCAAGTTCATCCGTAGGCCGATGCGCATAGAAGAATCAGCTAGGTCATTCAGCATCTGTTGCAGGTCCTGCAGTGTCTCTGCCATTATGACGATGTCGTCCGCAAATCGCAAGTGAGAGATGTATTCGCCATTAATGTTAATGCCACGTCCTTTCCAGTTTAGCGTCTTGAACATATCCTCCATTGCATTTGTGAACAATTTCGGAGAAATAACGTCCCCTTGTCTCACTCCTCGATGCAATGGTATGGACCTTGTTTGCTGATTCTGTACTTGGACGGACATGGTGGCGGTATCGTAGAGACATCTCAGCACTTGGATGTATCGCCAATCTACCTGACAACGCTGCAGGGACTCCAGAACAGACCAGATCTCAACCGAGTCGAAGGCCTTCTCATAGTCCACGAATGCTAGACACAGGGGCTGGTTATACTCCTGGGTCTTCTGTATAATTTGCCGCACTGTGTGTATGTGGTCTATGGTGCCGTATCCGCTCCGAAATCCGGCCTGCTCCGGTGGTTGAAATTCGTCGAGTCTTTACGCAAGACGGTTCGTGATGACTCTTGAAAACAGCTTAGAAGGGAAATGGGTCGATAGTTCTTCAATAAGGTCTTGTCACCTTTTTTGAAGAAAAGCACGACCAAACTCCTACTCCACACCTCCGGAGTTCTCCCTTCAAACAGGACAGCGTTGAAAAGCTTTTGGAGCTCCCTCAGTACGGGTTTACCTCCAGCTTTTAATAGCTCTGTTGTAACGCCATCCTCTCCAGGGGCTTTTCCATTTTTAAGCTGTTTAAGAGCCATCTCGATTTCATCGGTGCTGACTTCTGGCAGGTCTTCGGTGTAGTGACGCGTTAATGTAGCTATGGTGTCCTCATTTTCGGTATCAGGTCGAGATGCATGCGAAGCGTATAGCCGACTATAGAAGCCTTCCACTTCCAAAAGGACTGCCGGTTTCGAGGAAACAACTTCTCCACTTGTTGTGGTCAACTTCGTCAGTTCGCTTCTACACAGAGATTGTACGAATACTTTTGACCCCCGATTTTGCTCGATCGCTCTTTTGATGGTGCGAGTATTGGAGCACCGGAGGTCGTGTCGGACGAGTTTCCTTATCTCTCTGTTCAGCATCCTCTTTGCCAACGAAGTGACGGGTGGGTTTTCATGCCGTTTCTTCATCAACCCTAAAGTCTTCTCTGAAAGCTTCGACTTCCTGCCTTTACGCTGCAGTTCACAAAATCTCGTACCTTCGTCCCTGAGGATTCGAACCACATTTTCGAGGTTCTAGTTTACGTCTGTTGTGGTTTCCACGGCAGCGAATCGGTTTTCCAGGTTTGACTGGAACGTTTCAGATCCTATCATGGCTTGGAGTAGAGTTGGTCGGAGCCTGGACTTCATCAAACGGGCACGTTCAACTTTGAAGTTGATATTCAGAGAGCCTCGGACTAGTCGGTGATCGCTACCGGTATTAAACCTATTGACCACTGAGACATCTCTGAATATGTGCCTCTTGTCCGTAATTATGAAGTCGATCTCATTTTTTATCACAGTGTCGGGGCTTTGCCATGTCCACTTGCGTTGGGGCTGTTTTTTGAAAAAAGAATTCATCAAAAAGAGCCCCTCGCGTTCAAGGAAGTTGACAAGCATTTGCCCCCTATGATTTCTGACTCCAAGTCCATGTGATCCTACTACCGATTCGCTGCAAATCTGTACTCCCACTTTAGCGTTGAAGTCACCCATAACAACGTTGTAGTGGGTCTTAGTGGTTAAGTGGAGGGCCCTCGATATGTCATCGTACATATCCTCCACCTCGTCATCCGAGTGCGCCGAGGTCGGTGCGTACACTTGCACAACCTTGAGGCTATACCTCTCAGTGAGCTTAATAATGAGGTACGATACCCTGTTCGACACACTGGAAATTTCCACAACGTTGTTAGATATAGACTTATTTACCAGAAACCCCACGCCACCTTGGGATTGTTGGTCTCCCTCGCGGAAGTACATTAGGTGACCTGACTCAAGAGTTACGGTGTCCTCCCCCTGTCTTCGGACTTCACATAACCCGAGGATGTGCCACCTAATTTTACCCAGTTCTACCTCTAGTTGTGCCAAATGCGAGTCTAGCCGTAGCGTGCGTCCGTTGTACGTAGCCAGGGTCAGTCGGTTGTGGTGGCCTCCCGTAACCCGGAGATTCTTAGCACCCCCTGCCCCACCGTTACCGTGGTCGCCACCATAGCCAGGAATAGTGGGGCTACCGGGAACTGGGGGCCGTGGCCTCAGTTGTCTCTGCATGGGAGGGTATGCCCATAATCGCCACGCTGGGCAGGCGGGTTGGCGATCGCAGGGTGCAGCTTATTGTACCGGTGATGCTGCTGCCCATCACCAGTCTGTGGTATTTAGCTACACGTATTCGGATGGATATACCGCCATTAGTCGGTCGCCAGAGCCTCGTTTGTCGTTCAGCAGGACGCACCGCGTGCAGGTGAGGTTGGCTTGGGATAAAAGATGTTGGTTCATCCCCTTACATCCTATGGCACTTTATGGTGCACCGATGTGGGCGGCGGCTCTGACCGCCCAGAATAGGTCGCGCCTCTGGCGCTCCCAGAGGATATTGGCGGTCAGAGCCATACGCGGATACCGCACGGTGTCCACCGAGGCGGCTTGTGCTTTGGCCGGAACCCCCCCGTGGGAGTTGGAGGCGTAAGTGCTCGCCGAAGTTTATCTGTGTGTGTGACTGAGTGGCAGACTTCCGGGCGGAGAACAGCTTTCGCCCGAGGACGTGCGCGAGTGGCGCGTAGCCGCTTGCCGAGCCACCATGCTCAGATGGTTCGTCGTCGTGGAGGCTCTCCAGCTGGTCATCGCGGAGTGGGCAGGGCGGCAGCACGGGACCCTTTCCTTTCAGCTGACGCAGGTGCTTTCTGGGCACGGTTGCTTCGGGAGGTATCTGCACGCGGTCGCTAAGAGAGAACCGAGTCCCGCCTGCCATCACTGCGACTGCAGTGAGGACACGGTACAGCACACGCTGGCAGTCTGCCCCGCATGGGCGACACAGTGCCGGGCCCTCACTGCAGTCATCGGAAGGGATCTCTCGCTACCGGCCGTCATAAGATCGATGGCCGGTAGCGACAGTTGTTTTACCGCGGTCGGTTACCTCCACTTGGACCCGATCCGCCGCCCTTTCACCGGCGCCCATCTGCGCCTCATGCCGCCCTGAGTGTGGTCGCGGGTGGACGGGACGGGTTTACCGTCCATCCGTAGTAGTGGCCAACCGCGAGGGGGCGGCGTCCGCGTGTGACCGGACGTCGCCCAATTAGAGAGTAAAAATGTTGAGATGGTGCCCGCAACAATGCGGGCAGGCGCCGGGAGGAGTCCAGAAGGAATTCCCCTCCCTGGACTCCTTGCATAATACAGGCGCAGAGAGAGTCCCACCGTATGGTTTTAGTCGGTTCGAGTCCGACACACCACCCTGCCGTAACCCCCGGCGGGGTGACGGTCCATGATGATTTCAGGATCTGCAATAATCGAGATATACGGGCAAAAGCTAGGTGGTTATAAAAATACATAAGTCATAGATGTCAAAATGTATCACTGTTTACCTCCTGTCAAAACTTCACAGTTTGCTATGCATAATACACTTGCATAGCAACCAGATAGTTTATAAATGGCTAATTTAAAAATGAGTTCTGGGTAATCTACATATATGTAGGTTACTTTTATCCCGTAACACCGCGGAGCGCAGCTAGTGTTATTATAAATCCTAAAATACAAAGAGGACCGATATTTAGACATGGCAACATAGCTACAGAATAAAAATAATAAGTATTTATGCAAATAAACAACTCTTAACTACCTCATAAATGAAGTTACATAAAACGGGGTAAGATTAAAACACCCGACTTGCTCGCATAAAATTTTCAGCGTAGATATTCCCCTATAACATACAAACGATCATTCAAAACGACAAGTGCCGACTGAGGTGTGGGACGTAACAAAATGGCGGTCTTATGAATGTTGCCTGCCTTGGATAAATTATACAAAATCTGTCTTTATTGACCTATATCCCCGTTTTTCATCTTCCCCCCACTCGCACTCTAACCCTACTTTAACTTTTAAATTAACTTTTTTATTGAAAATAACAACTTTTTCTGGTATTTACGTTAGAAACCGACATGCTATTCTTCATATCAGTTTACTTTTGGACTGGTATTATTATAACCACTGTAAAACTCAGTATATTTTTAATTTTTTTTAGAAATTAAGTAGCGATCCACAACATTCGGAAACTGATATTGAGGCGAACTTGAAGTATCAAGCCCGTTTTTTGCTTGACTCGTTTGCAAGGACGCCCTCATACCATATGAGCTTGAATGAATTATTATTAGCCATTGAATGCGGGCAGCACAGGACCGATTGTTGTGAAAGTTGGGTGAGATATATGTCTAGATAAGGGCATCTTTTACATGAGACGATTATGATTAATAAATATTAACTGCAATGAATATGTATACCCGTAATACAGCAAAGTCATTATCAACTGTCTTAATATTATATCGCGCATGTTCATAACATTTACTAATGGATCTCCAAGTTTCAATTAGCTGTATTTGTGCCAAGGCAGCCTTCCTCTGTGCTACAGTTCTTCCGCTTACATACACACTGGATTTTGAGGCACCCGCTATAACTCTGCTTTGTCGTAAACTCCTAAAAACAAAGACCATAAAATAATTTCCTTATCGGTAGCTCATCGCAGTCCACTGAACATTGATTGCATGCCTCTTTGATGAATTATCTACTTGCTTAATATGCTAATATGTATAGTAACGAAATGGCTAGCAGTGAACAATGTATAGTGTCCAAGATTCGAATGTTTGTCGCTCCTTGTGGGAGATCTTATGAATTGCCATCGGGTAAACTACAATTGTTTGTAAGCTCTTGCATTTATTTAAATTAAGCTCTAGGTAGTAGAGCTACGATGATTTCAGCAGGGATGGGCCAGATCGACCAGTCGATACTACCCTCGCGTAAAAGACCAATCTAAAAATGACAGCATTCTTGTTGTTGTATTGCATCGTTGATTAGTGCGAGACCAGCGGCCTAGTGACGCAGTAGTACCTTACTAGGGCGCGATTTTATGACCACCACTGTTGGATTCTGTTCACAATGTCCATTAGACACAGAAGAACCACTTTGATAGGCCAATATAAAAAGAAAGAAAAAACTGAATTCATATGTATAACTGTGACTTTGATTATTAATTCCACAATAATAAAAGAATTTCTACATTATGAATTTTGTTGCATGTATTTGCATGACTTCTAATTTTAGTGCGATACGTCTATATTTACGTAATATACGCCAAGAATTAGGTGGCGAATGCTAGAGAAAGAAGACTATGCAAGTAAACTCAAGGTAAAAATGGTAGAAAAAATGATTGAAATGAATATAAGGTCAGGCCAGTTGGTGAATGAATGTTGGAATGAAATGGCAAATTATATACGTAAGACAGCGAGAGAAATATTTCAAGACACAAAAGGTAAAGGCATAATTGAAAGAGATTCCTGGTGGTGGAATGATGAGGTCCAGCAAGTTTTAAACGAAAAAAAGGTTACCTTTAAAGCATGGAATAATGAAAAGGAAAGTGAGAGAGTTAAGAATGATAGAATGAAAGATTATAAAGACAATAAGAAGAAAGCAAAAAAAGTGGTAGCAGTAGCTAGAGCTCAAGCTCAATATAGCATATATGAACACCTACATGAGCCTAGAGGTCAAAAAGAACTCTATCGCATTACGAAAAGAAGGGAAGAAAGAGCGAAAGACTTAAATCATGTGAGATGTATAAAAGATAAAGATGGGAAAGTTCTGGCTAAGGATGAAGATATAAAAGGCCGATGGAAGCAATACTTTGAAGAACTTGTGAATGAAGAGAATGAATGGAGTGGAGTGCTGAAAGATGTGGATGTAAATGTCGGACTAGTGAATGTAATTAGTATAAATGAAGTCAGACTGGCAGTACGAAGTATGAAAAATGGAAAAGCAGTCGATCCCGATGGTATACCAGTAGAAGTTTGGAAGTTACTGAAAGAAGACGGATATAAATGGCTGACGTTATTCTTCAATAAGTTGTTGCATGAAGAGCTGATCCCAAAGGAATGGTGTAAAAGTCAGTTGGTACCCATTTTTTAAAATAAAGGGGATATTCAGGAATGCAACAACTATCGAGAAATAAAGCTTATGTCACGAGATGAGATGAATACGAGATGAGAAAGAGATAACACAGAGCCAATTCGGGTCTATGCCTGGACGTTTGACAACATATGCCATACTTGCAATGCGTCAACTATGTGAGAAATACAGGAGTGCGCACAAAAACTTGCATATGGTGTTTGTGGACGTCGAGAAAGCTTATGATAGGGTACCCCCAGAGATTCTGTGGTGGGCTTTGAAAGACGAAAGAGTGCCTGTTATGTATATAGAACTGATTCGTGCTATGTACAGGGCGTCGACAACGCATGTTAGGTCGATCGCGGGTAACACTGATCAGTTCAATGCCTTGACATCGGACATACAGGAGGAGGCACCTTGGTGCATGCTTTATGCAAATGACATTGTACTGGTTGGTGAAGATGGGGGTGAGGTCCAGAACAGATTGGAAAAATGGCAACAAAAGCTGGAGAATGTTGGCTTGAAAATCAGCAGAACCAAAACCGAGTACATGTTTTGCGATTTCGGCGGTCTCTCCAGCCCTGGAACCATTACGCTGGATGGGACAGCAATAACAGTCTGCTCCAATTTTAAGTACCTTGGCCCTCTACTGCAATGTGACGGTGAGATCGATCGAGCTATACAACACCGAATCAATTCGGGATGGGTGAAGTGGCGGCAAGTAACGGGGACAATCTGTGACCCTAGTTTCCAATTAAAACATAAAGGACAGGTCTATAAAACTATCATCAGATCTGCCGTCCTGTATAGTTCTGAAAGTTGGCCCATTTAAGAAAGCGAATGAGAACGTTGCTGAAATGCGAATGCTAAGATGGATGTGTGGTGTAATTCGGATGGACAAGGTCAGAAATGAATACATACGAGGAAGTCTGAAAGTAGCGCCACTGGATGAAAAGTTAAGAAGTAATAGGTTATCTTGGTATGGACATGTTATGCGGAGGGATGAGGAAAATGTGGCAAAGAAAATGTTGGGTGTGGAAATTGAAGGTTACATGGCAAGAGGTAGACCAAAGAAAAGATGGATGGATTGTGTGAAAGAAGATATAATTAGGAAGGGAGTTAACAGTGAAATGACGAGTGATAGAGTAGAATGGAAAGATAAAACATACTTTATTATTTATTTATTTTTTTACGTCTGAAAATCACCGCGGACCGTCACCCCGTCGGGGGTTACAGCGGGGTGGTGTGTCGGACTCGAACCGACTAAAACCACACGGTGTGACCCTCTCTGCGCCTTTGTATTGGAAGGAGTCCAGGGAGGGGATTTCCTTCTGGACTCCAACCGGCGCCTGCCCACACTATTTCGGGCACCATCTCTACACTCGACTCTCTATTTGGGCAACGTCTGGTCACACGCGGACGCCGCCCCCTCGCGGAAGATAAAAACATACTGCGCCGACCCCAAATAAAATTGGGATAAGGGCAAGCAGATGGTGACATCTATATTTACGTAATATATTCAGCTAGACGTTTTGACAGGGATTGCTAGAATTTGAGATGTTGGAAAATCGATTGTAAACCATTGACATTAAAGTTTAAAAAATAAAATAATATTTTAGTTTAGGTTAGTTTAGTGATGTAAACAACAGAATCACTTTCAATAACGTAGTGAATAAATAGAAACTAATTAAATTGTCTCTCTTTGTAAGGAGAGTTATAGACTAACAGTTTGAGACTGTTAATTATGTAGATGTTGAAAAGTGGGTTTGATGATCAAGAGAACGCTCTTGATCATCAAACCCACGAGTATTTGATTGAAACGGACAGGTAGTTATGGTGGTCATCCCAGAAATATGTGTGGTTACTCTTATAAACCTCTGTCCCCTTAATACACACGAATTATATTTCATTTTTACATTTTATGTCCTTCGTAAATCATTTTTAAAAATCTTTCTCTAATATACTTACATGTCTCCAAAACAGTGTGCGGCTGTCATAACTTCCCTTGGAGTAAGAATAGCTCCTCCACAAAATAGGACCCATGCTCTTCCTCTTTGTACCATTCTTCTTAAAGCTACCTGAAAGAAACGCCAATGTCTAACTCGGTTTTGACTCTTAAATTGCACATCTTCATGTCCCGGTCGCTTTGCATAACTCTGGACCATAACTGTACCCTCATACAGACTAACCTTTTTCGGTCAGGCGGACAGTCACCTCTGTTGGTAGTCCGCTGTCGTAGGACTATTCTGCC
The DNA here is from genome assembly GCA_932526445.1 of Phragmatobia fuliginosa. Taxonomy (NCBI): domain Eukaryota; kingdom Metazoa; phylum Arthropoda; class Insecta; order Lepidoptera; family Erebidae; genus Phragmatobia; species Phragmatobia fuliginosa. Next base: position 13,692,917 of record OW052070.1, on the reverse strand, counting down.
ACTGGTTATAAAAATAGCGGCAGAGCAGGAACTCCGATATGGTGACCTCTACCCTTGTATTCTACTTGTGCTTTCCATCAGGCAAAGTAAAGTCATTTTGACATTCTTAAATATCAATAACAATAACTTTCAAATTTATACTACTACTGAGGTTACAAATAAGAAATGTATCCAACAACTAAAATTATACTATCGTATAATTATGTATATCGGCGCAACACAACATTCAACGAACTACGTCATCGCTGCACGTGTTCTCAAAGACGTAAACAACTCGCAACGGTCGACCGCCCCACTACAATGCCTATAAAAAGCCGCCCGCTGCAGCGGAGCGATGATTCGTTTGTCTGCGCTCGGACAGCAAACACCTAACTTATTGTGAAATATTCGAAGCTGTGTAATCAATACTAATTAAAAGTGAATTCTGATTGAAGTAAAGTTTATTTTAAGTTATTTCTGAAAAGGAAATACTCCAATAATAATAAAAGTAATGACGTCGCTGTTTTTGAAAACATTACCGGGCACACCGTTCCGTCATGTATCTTTTTATCCTGTTTTATGTCCATGTAACAAAGAATGAAACTCAGCTATAGCATCAGCTAGTATATGTATATAGCTGCCAAAATAATTTTACTCTACCTGAAGGAAAGCATGAGCATGATCCAACAGTGGTGGGTCACCATCCTCGTTGCAGTATACAGTATGGTGACTCACACTATAGCCACCTTTTTTTTTTTTTGTTGACGGGGTGTAAAAAATCCTGTCGGATCTCCGGCTCCTTGGGGAAAAATGAGGAACCAGGAGTATGTGGTGATTCCACTAAAAAAGAGCACCCCGACAGCCTATCTCAGGCACCCTGCTCTGAGGAGGACCCGGACCATGTTATTTCAGGTCCTCGTCAGGATCGGCACCACGCCTATCCAGGCTCTGTCCTAGAAGGAACCACAGAGGCTCCCTCATGCCCATTGGCCGATCAAAATGTATTTTGGCGGCCTGATCACATTAAGTAACCAGGCCACCCTCCTACCTCCATCCGCAGTAATTAAGAGCTTGCTACCCGAGGTCCCCTTCTCTGGTAGCTTGCGGCCTCGTCGACGGCTGTTGTCGCCGCCAGCGTTCTCTACGCTCGGGATCGGCCCTCTCCCGATCCCACACTATAGCCACCTAGTGAGATGCTTTATTACTCTCCATTTTTTTTTAAATTCTATACCCAGATATTCTGATTACGGCTACTGATCTGACCAAGGACTCTTTAAATTTATCAATCTGACGAAGGACATAAAAGAGGGGACGTGGTAAGATTGATCTGACAATGCAATCTGACCACGGATACTGAACCTTTTATTATCAGTGTGCATTGAAACTTGACACTCAGATATGTAGTTATAGAACCGCTGCAATATGAACAATACTGTTTGACTATATTCGTGACCGCTGACTGTATACATATATTTAATATCAAAATAGAAGTCAGCAGTTAAACAATACCTGATATGGTACAGAACTTATATCAGCTGCTTGACCACCATATATTCTCCGAGAACACTGATCAGTCACGGGAGAGTACTTTGCGTTATCTTGTAGTAGTCTCTACAAAGAAACAACTAAAGTTAGTTAATCCGTAATGAATCACTCATTGAAATTTAAATTATTAATAAAAAATAGACTTTACCTGAAAATTTAATGTCATCATTGTGGTTTCATTTTTAGGTTTAACGATTTTATTACTTTCTACTATTTGATTCATCAAAAATAGAATATAACATATTATCCAATAAGTAATCATTTCTATAAATGTGTCTCGTCATGCGTGTAATGAATACAATTTTAATGACTGTGCTTCATAAAAAAATACTTTGAAATATTTTTTGGACAACTCACTGTCAACCGAACGTTTACCCTTCCCTCTTAAATGATGCACCGATCTAAAGCATTCAAGCACACAATCATTCACATAATATATTACGAATGAAACTTGTTTATAATAAATATTTTTTAATTAACCATTTACACAATATACAGCTGTCAAGTAGACATATGTTTCGGAAAAGTTAGTCATAGACTATACCTCTATGTAATGTAGGTCTGTCTCCGCACTTAGTCCTTTAAGTGGACCATTGTACGTGAGACTAAAATATTATCTCTTAGAAATATACGACAAAAAATAACGACTGGTCTGTTCTTCATGGGCGAGTCCGACTCGCACTTGGCTGCTTTTTTCTCTGGCTTTAAGTAACGTAACTATGCTGGTGATTGGTGTGGTTCTTCGCTTACAGTATTTTTTCTTAAATTTAATATGAAAAATCAGAATATTGATTGATCTGTTTTATTCTATTAACACTCCTTTTATTTACCTCACATTTTGGGTAAATCTTACATCAGTAGGAACATATAAAAAGATAACAAATTAAAGTTATCAAAAGTACATTATTATGATACTCTTTATCAAAAATACTAGTAGTAGTACTAGCACTTGCTTCAACTAATCTAAACGGGCTATACGCGGCGATGGTGTACCCTGATAACAGCGTATAAATTCCTGGTGTACTATAACAGTTTCCCTGGATATAGGACACCACCCCAACCAGCAAACCTTGACAAACAAGTGGACCACCAGCATCGCCCTAGAAGAAAAATCACTTTTATTTGATGATGACATACAAACTAGAATACATATCAAAAAAATTGGCTGTGACATACGGACGGACAGACAGACAGACAGACAGACAGACTTGACGAATCTATAAGAGTTCCGTTTTTTGGAATTTGGCTACGGAACCCTAAAAAAGTTAAGTGATGTACGACCTTTACACAGGCTGCGATCTCTTCTAGGCAAAGCTTCGATGGACTAGTACTGTACACAGTAATATGTAGCTAATAGAGCGCAATACATATTCCTTATTCATTATTAAATTTTAATGTTTAACTTTTATATGTTGGATATATACCTTCATAAATTATTATACATAGTTAAGTCCAACTAAGTAATATATACATATATAGGGTATAAAAAGCTGGCTACTTGGGGTTCGTAATCACACCATTATTTAGAAGATTATTAATAGAATAGATTTTGCGAAATACACCTTTACTGCCTGGTACCTGCCCAAGTAACCACAACTAGTGAAATTAGTATTACTTTAATTTAATAAAGAATCAAGGCAAGTACCAAGGCACTTAGCTGATTCCGATATTTTAAGATATGATTCCGATATACTAAGAAATATTAAATAATTGACGATTTACTTTAATCTTAAAATTTACTGTCTAAAATTTAATGTATTGATTTCAAATACAAACTATGACTATGGCTAATTGCATTTTATTTCATATGTATTTTATACATACATTTAAATAATTTTGATATAAATTGCATATATATATATTTAAATAAGGCAGTGTAAGTTCTTTGCATCACAAGATAAATAGAAAAAAAGTAAGGCCCTCATGACATTTCTTATTTGCAACGATACTCATAGATCGTAGATCGTTAGATTAGCCCTCACGCGTCGCGGAATGGTCATAGTTTCGTACGTTTCGTACGTCATCACTCGTCATAGAATAAATAAAAAGTGATAATCTTCTGATTTCTGAAGTATTATACCTACACAGTACTGTAAGGAATCAGGTTAGGAAGAATGATAGAAAATAATAAAAAGATGAAGTTTAGTAATGAAATAAAATGTAAACAAAAGAATCTGTGAGAAATTATTTTGCACAGCTGATCATCTTAATTAAATCAAAGTCGGTCAAAAAGCATCAACTTATTAAAGTTTTGGCGTTATGTATATAATAATTAGTTCAAGGCGATCACACCATCTTGTTTTATCGAAGCCAAGAACAAACTACAGCGATGTTACATGAAGTAAAAAATGTTGGAAAAAAGTATTGTAATATGTAACAAAAATATTCCATCATTTCGACAGTGTCGTCGATATTTTCATTTTCTTCGTCGCTACTAACCTAAAATATAAATAGGCCTTCATTTAACCCTAGTATACATTTATATTGTAAATAGCTAACATACCGTGCAAGTATTTTTTTTCAATGTTCGTTTCACACTAATTGTGAAACCAGCACAAACTTGGGTTATATTTGACTTCAGTTTATGATAAAAGCTTGTCCTGCATTGATTAAAATCAACTATAGGTATACAGGTCATTTTAAGAAATGTAGACACCGTGAACTGAAATTCGAAACAAACATTTTAGTAATGAAAGTTATTAAAATTTCTATATTAATCAAGCTTGAGACCGGAGGCCCAAAGATGGAAAAACATTTAACTAGACAAGCATAGTGTGGGCCATCATACTGCGTTGTCTGCATGAGTATAGTTGCAATGCACATGGCATATTCTTGGATTTAACTCATACTTTACTTACTAATAATATAATTTAATTTGATTGATCGTTGCCTCGTTGGTCTAGTGGTTAGCGTATGCGACTGCTAATCAAGAGGTCTCGGGTTCAAATCCCGGGTCGGGCCAAAAAGTGTTTTTAGGTTTTTCTAAGGAAATCCTAATAGCAGCCCGGAGTTTGGAAGTTTGGCGGGTGTTTCACGCCCGTGCCTCGGAGAGCACGTAAAGGCGTCGGTCCCGGTTGTCATGAACACCTATGGCAATCGTTATTGGGAAGTGTGAAGTGTCAAAGTGTCAAATATACTGACAACTAGTTCAATCTTCGAATTTTAGTTCTCCCTTAGGGTTGCAGAGGTCCGATGCCAGTCGCTCCGTGGAAAAACTGAAATTCAGGTAAAACCGGTTGAACTAGTAGCCGACCCCAAATAAACTTGGGAATAAAGGCTCGGAAGATGTTATGATGAATTTGATTGATAAAATAATTTAAAAATAATTGCAGAGAAATAAAGGAATACATAATACAGGAGGTTAAGTTATCAAAACGAATGGAACAAGAAAATTTATAGTACCGACTCTAAATAAATTTGTTAACAGAAAAAAACTGTCAATAATGACAGAAATGATAAATAAATAACTTAATCATTCAAAATTATACCATTTCATACGCTCCATATCCTGAAACGAGACAGAGTGAGCCCGGCGTTAATTTAACCGAGTAAAATGTGTCATCAGTGATCATCCGTATAGGTTTTATTGTCTCCGAAAAGACAAAGGGTTTTGTTAGCTGTCGAAAAGAAAAGATCATTTAGTAATCCATGAACTACGCTTGTAAAATTACTTCATCATAGCCTTGTAGAAGACCGATGTTAGAAATCCTTTACTTAATTTTCATTAAGTGGAAAATGCCTTTTGTCCTTATATAAAGACAGAATCTACAAAGGCCGGTAACGCACTCTGTCTTTCGAATTGCAAAAAGTATATGGATGGAGGCCGCTTATTGCCATATGATGATTGTTTTATTTTATAAAAAATTACATTCTGAACTTAAGTTTCGTATTAAACAGTAAACCTATGGCCTTCATTGACCCAAATAAAGGGGATAGGTTATATTCAGACCTACCTGTAAAATAGCAATATTATTTATATCTTCAACGTCTTTTCTGTATAGGAGATGTTTGTGACATGCAGATATAGTCATCCAGGTCTCTAAATGTTTTTCAAGTTCCCTCAAAAGACTTCGTCTCTGTTCAATGTCACCGTACAATAGTATATTAGAACGAGTAGTTCCTGCTATCACTCTGTAATACGACAGATTTCCGTTGCCTCGCGGTCTAAAAGATTTACACATAACCGTTATTTGTTAATCTACTACGTTTTTTTTTTTTTTTGTTTTTTTTTTTTTAAAAAAAGACAACTCCCACATTAGGAATATGAATTCCTGTGTCGCGGGGGACTTTACAAACATACATGAAACGGACACAAAGAACACCCAGACTCAGAACAACAATTTGTGAATCACACAAAGTGTTATCCCACGTGGGATTCGAACCCACGACACTTGGCGCAGTAGAGAGCGGCGTGGCGACCGCTTAAACCACTAGGCCAACCGTGCAGTCTATTGTTTAGTCACCATCAGGTAGCTGAAGCATATTTATTCAGTACCAGATTCTAAAAACCAACTTTCAAAAAAAGTCAGAAGTAGCAGTAGAAATCTTGGGGTTATTCCATTTACTTTTTTTGATGATCACAATGTAAAAAGCAGACGGATTATTAAACGGAAAGTAACCGCAGTGAGCGCCCTTAAAACTGTAGACACAGTAATGTCGTGAAGATTGGAATACTCTACTTTTCTAAATTACTACTAATAGACGAGTATTAAATGTCATTGACCATAAAAAAAATAAAACTAATTTATTCTAGTCTATATCCTTATGTATAAATGTATTTAAATGTAAAACCTAACTTATATTCGAGACGACTAGCTCGCGGCTCTGCTTCAGTAGCTTTGCGTGAAAGAATTACAAACATCTAAACATACATCCCCACAAACTTTCGCATTTATATCATACTAGCTTTTACCCTCTGCTCCGCCCGCGTGTATGTCGGTTATCGCGGTAAAAAGTGTCCTATGTCCTTTCCCAAGTTCAGTTCTATCTTCATACCAAATTTCATCAAATTCGGTTCAGTGGTTTAAGGGTGAAAGCGTAACAGACAGACATATTAACTTTCGTATTTATAATATTAGTATCTAGGGACATATTAAATCAGTAGGATAATACGAGTACTCCTTATAAAACGATTTTTATAATTAGCCGTTGTATGAAAATTGTATTAGGAGTAAAATCGAGCCTTAATAAAAGTGAAGCATTACGCTGCAGCACTGTCATTAGTTGTCTAACAAACTTTTTATTATGACTATTTTCTTGATTTTGATTTTATCAAATGATTATTACATAACGCTTACACCTTTAGTTCTTTTAGACCCATGCCCTAACCGCGGCCGTCGTGCGTAGTATCTGAGATAAACACATTTTAATAATAATGGCCTTCGAAAATGTTTTTTTTTTAATGTCATATATATAAATAAATAGAAAATAAAATAAATGGTACTTACTCTAACACATCGGAAAAGCAATGGGCGACAGTTATCACATGCAATCCAGTAATAATGGCACCTCCACACACGGACCACCATTGTCTTCCATTATCGAATTCTTTTCTTATAGTAACCTTGAATTTAGTCACTAGATTTATTAAACTTACAGATTGATTTGGCCTTAGTAGCTCTCTCATTAATTCCATTTGTTGTTATAATATGGAGTAATCCTCACTTAGACTGCACAGTTGTTACGGCGCTTTCTACTGCGCCAAGTGTTGTGGGTTCAAATCCCACAATACTTTGTGTGATCCACAAATTGTTGTCCTGAGTTTGGGTGCTCTTTACATCCATTTCATGTTTATTTGTAAAGTCCCCCACAATACAGAATATATATTCTTAATGCAAGAGTTGACTTTTTATACAAAAAATCTAGAAGCATCTCAATATGTCGCCATAGTGTAGATGTGTGTCATTGTAAGTCCAGACCATGCACCATCACTATGGAGTAGGTAATAACGTAGGAGAGTAGACAGCACTCACAATAAGAATGATGACCCCTACTCTAGTTTTCTACTCATTAATTCCACCAGTTAAACAGGGTAGAGTTACTTTGACTGGCTTAAATATAAAAAAGTATCTTAAAAATAATAACTCGCACAAAATTTTATAAAGTCACTAAACGAAACTAAAGAATCTTTGTACTGAAGATTGTTAAATTATTCTGCAGAAATAATAGAAAAAGACTAATACCTGGTAAGGTAAATCTCTTGAATTAGCTCTATTCCCGTCAAATACTCTTCGGGCACATTTATCTATCATTCGTTCTCCCACTCGTTTGTTTAGCTTCACTACTTCCTAAAAAATAAAATGTATCATTCCAAACTAAGCAGCCATTAACTGTTGTGTATAATAATCTTTGAAAGTAATACACTAGTCACTTCTCATTTAAAATATCTTGTTTTAAAGTTATACAAATATAAATGGTAACCATTTCTTCATTGTCTAGTCTCTTTATATTTATACAAAAAAAACTCGTTTATATATTATACTAGTTATGTAGTGTCTTGATTATTGGAGTAACAAGTAGCTTATATGTTATTATGATATATAAGCTATATTACTTTAAAGTTTAATCAAAATCCGTTCAGTAGTTTTTGCTTGAAAGAGCAACAAACAAACATACATAGATACTCACAAACTTTCGCGTTAATAATAGATACTATATTCGGTGTATATATTTTTTTATTTATTTCTTCATCATCATCAGCCTATCGCAGTCCACATCTAGGCAGGCCTCTCCCATTGCGGACAACTATATCTCTGTGAATATAATATATATATACCAGCCATAGAGAATGGTTATTATAGTCTTTGATACCAGCTGACCAACACAGCCCCATAAGCCTCTTCTATTGCCCTAAATGTGTTATGATTCTATTTTGTAGTTCATGAATCTGTTATCTGTACCTATTCGTTAAAATAAAAACAAAATACATAATAGTCAAAACGTATCTCATGCTTTTTACAGTGACTTGTATCCTGGTTATATCTTAATATGTTGAGGAATTAGATAAAAGTTTGTTAATACCTTAAAGTCAAATGCAGCCGTTGTCGCTGATAATGGAATAAATAGTATACCACATAACTGCACTGCAATAATAAACCTAGTTATGTTTAATAACGAGAACATTTTAATTTAAAACATAGATTTACACTATATATAATAAAAAATACTCAAAATTTATAAACGTACATGGTCTATCTGTCAACAAACCCTGAAATCATAGAGAAAGCTAAGTACCGTAGAAAGATACAGATGCACAGATGATATATAAATATATAATACAGATGATATTTATCTGCGGAAATCTCAGTTAGATCTATGGATATGTAAAAAAAACTGATAACGACTTTGATTTCAAAAAAACAAATTCAAAGAGGCATTGTTAGGATTAAATCAAATATCGTTAGGTAGAAAATGTTACCCACACCTTAAGCGGTGACGGGAAGGTGAGAATTGACGCATCGCAAGGAACACTCACTACTCCTGGAGCTAGTGTCAGGCGCTTCCGCAGTCATAGGTTACCGTCATCTATCAGGTGATAAACAGTGATTCGTACTGAAAGGAAAAGGCTAGCAAAACTACTTTCATATTTTTGGAACGGTATGCTTACATTTTACTCTATGATTCTAATGTCTAATTTGACAGGATTATATCAACAACGTTAGTGCAACGTTACGAGTATGTAATTCGCAACCATTAAATTACAAATCATTATTTGCAATGAATTTACAAATATAAAAGTTATACCCGCAGCGGTATCAATAATGATGTCATATTAAAATACCAAAATAAAAGTGTAAATTTAACAAATTTTTTGTTGTTTCTATCCCCAAATGGTTTTCATAGATGCCAAAATTTTCTATATATTGTTATGTCTGTGTCAAATATATTTTTCAAAAACCATGGCCCTAAATGAGATACAAAATTTTCACATACCGCGTGTCATCAACGGCTGGCGAGCCCAACTTGGAGAGGCTCCGTATCAGGTTAGCATAAATTGTTAGTTTAAATAAATATCTTAGAAAACATACCCACAAGTTGCGCTGGGAATGCAAAGGAAATTCCCGAGACTGATTTCTAGAAACTCTATGCCACATCGCCAAACTGTTAATAAGTATACTTTTTATAATATATCTCGATTTCCAATCTAATTTAGCCTGATTTAAAATCAAAATGAACTGCCTTATAAATATTTAAAAACGTTGACCTTATTTTTTTTTAAAACGGGTAAACGAAGTGCTAGTGTGGGACTCTCGGAGCAACCGATCTAACCACTAAGCCCCGCGGCGGCCTACCTCGACAGTCGGAATGAGATACAGGAACGCAACAGCGGCTTCTGGAGTCCTCCCAGCAAATCAGTATTTTCAGTATTGTATTTGCCGGTATCCGGTGTAATTCATTTACAATCAGAAGTAAGATTAGTTTTTTCTCTTTTCATAGGTGGCATTTAAGTCATTAGTTAAATATAATAAAACACACAGAAGTAAAACGTTGTATAGAACATTTTGCGGTGCTGTAATCGTGGCCCCTATGAAGTTGATCACAGCTGCGCATTGTGTACAATCAAAAAAGACTATGGAAAGCCTGTTTTTGACATCCACGGGGTATAACTTTTAGTATTTATTATAAGTAGAAAGCATGTCTATAGTATCATCGAAGCATTTATTATTCCCAAGTTCAGTTGGCGTCGGCCTTGGGAATATTCAGGTAAAATATTAGTTCTTCCACGGGGCTACTGGCATCGGACCTCTGCAACGCTGAGGGTGAACTGAATTCAAAAGATGAACTAGGTGTCAGTATATTATCGACGGTCATATACGTGAACCACTAGACCAACGAGGCCAAAAACCATCATAAACCGTAATAAATTATATGTGACTGCCTTGTTGGTCCAGCGGTTAGCGTAAGCGGCTGCTGGTCTCGGGTTCGATTCCCGGATGTTTGTGTGATCTACAAAATATTTGTTTCCTGTATATATTACAATATGTAATGGTGTAAAAAATGGGTATATATTACAATATGTAATATATACCCATTTTTTTACGTGTAGAAACCCCCTCGGGCCGTCACCCCGCCGGGATTTTGTGTGGCAGGGCGGTGGTTCGGAATCAAACCAACTAAAATCATATGGGCACAATTTCTGTGCGCCTGAGTTTTAGGATTGTTTAGGATCGGGGAACTGTTTTCTCCTTCTGGAGATGTCTAGTACAAGCTCTGCTTAGTTTGGGACTAGATGATGTTGATGTTGATATATAAAAAAGCGCTCATAGCCTTAGGTAATTGGAAGCAATCGCTAAGGGTAAGCAACAACTGCGAGGTCAGTAATAGATGGGTGACCGTGAATTTGGGGGTCACGTTAAGTAGTCAGTCCCGATTGTTATCATAAGATGTAGAAGACCAGTCTTGAAGCTAGTCAGAAAGATTTATGTAGCCAGAGTATTTAGTGCTAGTCTCCAACCGGCACCAGGTCAGCGAAGGAACGTATGGCCTAAACCCTCTCCTGAGAGGAGGCCCGAGCCCAGCAGTGGGACGTTATGGGTTATTGAAGAATATATGTGATAAAGATTGTTAAAAGTATTTATTGTTTTTGTTTTGCAGTTGTGCTGCGTAGTTTGTTTCCTAAGGGCCACAGCACACTAGTTACTTTTAGCATCGGCGATCGGCGATTTAGCGACTGCATCGATGCTGCATCGCGTTTTAGCGACTTCCTGCGTTCGATACCGCGGTATCGGAAACGCGCGTTTTAGCGACTGCTCAGATGCCAAATCGTAGCTACCGACATCCGAATGTGTGCGGAGAGTAGCGTTCAGCTGCTGTGTAGCGCTTCTAAAAAGCGACTCAATCTCCGCGTTTGGCGTTTTTAAGTGTGCGGTGTAGAGCGTTTGGTCACCGTATTTAGCTTCTAAAAGGCGACTAGTTGCCGATCGCCGATGCTAAAAGTAGCTAGTGTGCTGTGGCCCTAAGTCGGCTCTTACGACACTCAACGGTTGTAGTGACCTCTTTTCAATTTAACACAACCGATAGAGCAAAAAATATTGACTTTCATGTATCTTATTTTCTAGATATGTTAGTAAAAATGAACTACGCGGCATATACGCTGTAGCAGGTAATTTAAAAAACCGTGTCGTCATTTCTGTCAATGATAGTGAAACAAATGGGCAATGGAGATTGTTACACTGTGCTTACTATCCTCAAAGATATCTGTTTCCTATGCACGACATCGCTACGGCAGTAAGTATCTCTAAATAGGTAATAATAAAATGCTAATAATACTAATTAATGGGAGGTAAATATCAGAGTGGTAGCGTATTAGGAATACCTAGTTTGACTACCCCTATTCCTTCCACGATTTGGAAATCTTAAAAAGCGACTAAAAGGGCAAATTATGCAGGAAATCGTCAATGCAAAGAGAAAGATAACTTGAAACAAATTCTATACCAACCCACTTGACCGCATAGTGGGCCAAAACCTCTTTTTGTAGGCAAACCCTATTTCCAGCTGTGGACTACGAAAAGTTGTTGATGGTGAAGGAACAGATGGCATTACTGCGCTCATTTTGAAATATTTTTGGTGATAATAATATAAATAGAGTTAAATTTAGACACGATCTTGTTTCATACCATAATTTATCACTGAATGAATTCTGAAAACTACACCATAAGTCAGTACTTCATCTTCCTAGCTTTTATTCCATAGTTTATATGGTGTCCGCTACTAGTTCAACCGGTTTAACCTGAATTTCAGTTTTTCCACGGAACGACTGGCATCGGACCTCCGCAACCCTTGATTGAACTAGTTGTCAGTATATTTGAGGGCAATGACTTCCCAATAACGATTGCCATAGATGTTCATGACAATCGGGACCGACGGCTTTACGTGCTTTCCGAGACACGGGCGTGAATCACCGCCAAACTTCCAAACTCCGGGCTGCAATTAGGAATTTCCTAAGAAAAACCCAGAAACACTTTTTGGCCCGACCCGGGATTTGAACCCGAGACCTCTTGTAAGTCAGAATTATGGTGTAGTTTTGAGAAAATTCTATAGACCTCGCAAAATGACCTGCCGGTAACAATCCCTGAACCCTAAAGAACATATGTGGTAAATTCTAAAGCTCATGGTTAGGGGCTACACGATTAGAAGAAAAGAGGTCTAGGATAAAATAGAACTGTAGGTAATTACCCCAGAACAACAGAAACCTTTTAAGCTTTATGCCGAGAGCCGTTTCGACTGTTATATTTACAAAGGGTTATCATCATCACACTGATATAAATTATTTCAAATTAATCCTTTTAACATCTTCACAAAAAAGTGAGATACCGTTGGTGTTCTCCATACTTTTAGCCAAGGGTAACATGAATAAAATCTTCAAAAACTAAATTAATTCACAAATTTTACCTTCCAGATTACAATAACACGTTTTTATTTTAATGAGTACGTCGCTCCTATACCTATAGCCTCAACTAATGTGGAATACACTGGACCATGCCTAGTCTCAGGTTACGGAAGAGAATCTAAAGGAGTAAGTGATCACTTTCATTATATTCAATGTAATAATTAAAATAAGTTCGTTATATAAGATACTGCTTGCCCGCAGCTTGACACAGGCTTTCTACTGGTAAGAGAATTTTCAAAATTGGTTTAATAAATTAGAGATTACCCTCTACAACCTCACAAACTTTACCTCTTTTTAATATTTGTACAGATAAAACATAAAAGATATTGATCTTCAGTTAGTTGTGCTATACAATTGGTCATTTTGAAACCTTTAAATTTAGATTACAGTTTCGACATTAATACCTATATTAAATCACATGCGTTTCCTAGTTAAAACAAAAGTTTGCCTGCGGTCTTTGATCAGCCCTTGGCCAACAGTGGACTAATAAAAGTTGTTGATTTGTGATGTGATTTTGTTTATATTGAATACCGTTTTCACTTTTATTATTAACATAATATTTTGTTTCCTTGAGCATTTTTTTTGTCTTATTAAATGTAGTATTTTATTGATTTCCAGTTACAAACGAGTTACCTAATTTTGGCATATTTAGATATAATGCCTACATCCATGTGTAACAGAGTTCATAATAGAAACATGAACTTATTCGTTTGCACTGATACGAAAATAAGCGATGTTGCAGAGGTTTGTCCTATTACATTTAATAATAATTCATCAGTACACTTTAAATGCATGCCATTTAGAAGCTCGGCTATTTACGAAGCCTCCACGAAGGGGGCTTACTCGCCACACATATATTTATCACAGTACATGAATACTGTCATATAGCCTTCAACACCTTCAAATTACACCTAAAGATCTAACTAAAATGTCAAAACATTAATGTGAAAGCAAAAAATTCTGTATAAAACTTCGATAATTATATACAATGAATTAGTAAAATAACTTGCTGTGTATTAAAATAAAATGTTAAAACTTATGAAAAAAAACTTAAATAAAAATATGCTAACTCATAAACACATACCTTACATCGGCTTAACAACCTAAATTAATCAATTTGCATTACTCATTATAAAAACTAATGATGGATTATTATCGAACAAAAAGTAAATTAGAGTTCATGAACCCATATACAAACAAGTACTAGATTAAGGACAAGTACAAGATAAGTATATTATAAACAGATAAGTACTCAGTACTAAAACAAAACATATTTTATTTATTTATTGTCTTCATTGTGAATACAAAATAGTACAAAGAAAAGAATCATTTAAATTACAAACTATATGTACAACAATTGGCGGTCTTATCGCTCATGGCGATTTCTTCCAGACAACCATATAATTATATAGTATAATATTTCAGAATATCATTAAGGAATCATACATAGAGACACATTCATTGACATGACATATATGTCATGTCAATGAATGTGTCTCTATGTATGATTCCTTATTATATATATTATATCATGTATTTGTGTAGGTGTAAGTATACTTACACCTACACAAATACATACACAGACATACAAATATACATATATACAAACTAATATGTATATATACACATACATATATATATATATATATATATATATATATATATATATATATATATATATATATATATATATATATATATATATATATATATATACATGTACACTTCATAAAACTAAACAAAAGTATTCACAATGACAAGTAGTGATCCTTCACCAGCTTTTTGAATAAAGTCAAGGTTTTAGCCTGTCGAATAGTCTCAGGCAAGCTGTTCCAAAGCCGCACGCAAGCTTGCACACTAAAAGATTCACCTGAAAAGTGAGTGAAATGTGCCGGCATTTTTAGTTTTAGATTCTCCGATGATCTCAGGTCCTTAAAATGTGTATTTTTTAAGAACTGAAACCGTTCTTTGAGATATGGAGGTGTGTGAGGATGAAACAGAACACTGTATAAAAGAGAAAGAATATGCAGATTCCGGCGAAAGCGTATGGGTAGCCACTTAAGTTTAGAACGAAACTCTGAGATGTGATCATATTTACGCAATCCAAATATGAATGTGATGCAGAGGTTTTGAAGTCGCTCAAGATTATTCAGTTGGTCTTCGGTGATATCCAGATAGCTGACATCGCCATGGTCAAGGATGGGAAGCAGTAGAGATTGTGCAAGTGCAATATTAGTTTTAGTTGGAAGAAAATTCCGTAGCCTTCGCAAAGAACCCGCCGCTGCAACACACGACTGGTATCTGCTGAATGTTTATTTTGCAGTATTGCCTAGAGCTACCTACTATCAAGACTTGAGTTTTAGTTGGGTTTATATTCAGTCCATATTTTCTACTCCAGTTGCATATTTGCATTAGGTCTTGATTTATGTCGTTCACTGCTTATGTTAAATTATCTGAAGTTGCTTGTAAGTAAATTTGAAGATCATCTGCCTACAAGTGGTAGGAAGAAAGTAATTGATTTGTGATTGAGTTGATAAACACTGCAAAAAGTAAAGGGGACAGCACGCCGCCCTGAGGTACACCAGCAGATGTTGTGCGCCAAGAAGAGTAAACATTTTCGATACAAGTACACTGCTGGTGACCATAGAGGTAACTACGAAACCAGTCAATTGCCGATGGAGATATGTTTTGAGAGCACAGTACGCCCAATAAGACATCGAAATCAACAGTATTAAAGGCGTTGCTGAAGTCTAGTAAAGCCAAGACCGTCAACTTTCCCTCATCCATCCCGGATCTAACGTCATCCGTAATATGTACAAGAGCCGTGGTAGTGCTATGGCCAGGACGGAAAACTGACTGGAAAGGGTTAAGGAAACAGTTTCTTGTAAGGAATGAGCTTAATAGTGTGTAAATGAGACGCTCGAGGACTTTGGAGAAAAAAGCAAGGATAGATATACATATGTTTTTATCAGCTACAAATAAGCGGAAACAAACTTAACACAAGTATTTTCGTAACTTTTATTAAGTTTTTCTTTTCCATACATTATTTTATAAATGGTTTTATAGGTTCAGGTACACTTCTGGTTATTCTAACAACTTATTAACATAGAAATCTCTTGAAAAAAAAATTCACAACTTAATACAGAGATACACAATAAAAGCAATCTCTTCCAGGCAATAAGCTAAGATATACATTAATGTCCAGAGACTGTCTGATAGAAAGATTGAATAAAATCTAGGAGTACTGGTCACCATACGTATTGTGAATGCAGATAATGCAGTGTGTTGAGCCACGGGATGGCTGTTAGTGAGATGCTTCTGAATAATAACTCAGAAGCATTGGGCTTTTGGTATTACACTCACTATCATCTTCCGAGCCATAGTCCCAAGTTTATTTGGGGTCGGCTACTAGTTCAACTGTAACAACGACTGGCATCGAACCTCCGCAACCCTAATTGAGAACTGAAATTCAAAGATTAAACTAGTTGTCAGTATATTTGAGGGCACTGACTTCCCAATAACGATTGCCATAGATGTCCATGACAACCGGGACCGACGGTATTACGTGATCTCCGAGGCACTGCTATTAGGAACATCCTAAGAAAATCCCAAAAACACTTTTTGGCCCGACCCGGGATTTGAACCCGAGACCTCTTGATTAGCATTCGCATACGCTAACCACTAGACCAACGAGGCTGTCACTAATGAAACACAAATACTATCACTTTAGATTGGTCTTCTGTGAGAAAGTAGTAATACCTTAGTCAAGTCAGCCCGAAATCAGCGTGTCACTACGGCCTTGCATACTATATTATTGTAGTATAATTTCTGACCTGAACAACCGTCAGCAATAGAGAATACTCCTACCTGTAAACCAGGCGTTGTAGTAGTAGTAAAACAAAGCATTCATATTATCCTACTAATATTATAAACACGAAAGTATGCCAGTATGTATGAATGTTTGTTGCTCTTTCAAGCAAAAACTACTACATCGAATTTGATGAAACTTCACAATAATATAGATACATATTGGAATAACACATAGTCTCTATTATTTACCGCCATGCCGGACCTACACGCGGGCGGAGCCGTGGGCAAAAGCTAGTATAAATATCATCTCTGATCGTGATCTACGACTAACCAATGCCACCCATCAATACAATTTTACAATATCTTTTTCTATTCTCGAAGGTAGTTGTCAGTACGTTGGCTTTATAGTTATAGCTCCAACTCCAACTATTACACGAATTAGCAGAATCACTATAATATAAATATTAAATTAATTGCATTTCTAGGGTGACTCTGGAGGACCACTAGTGTGTACAAATACAGGGGATCCAAGAGAAGGAGAGAAAGGCTTACTGGTTGGAATAGTTAGCGGTCATCGACCTTATGCTGGTTCGTTCTTCACCAGAGTATCAAAATATGGTCGGTTTCTTAAAAATAGTGGTTCTATTTTTATACATTGTAATATTTTAGTATGTATTGTAAGTCTCATAATGTCTGGAATATACCAAATGTTTTTCTTATTTTGATTTGTTTCATTTTAACATTCAGAAAATCTTGATAATCATCATCATCAAATATGTTTACTTATTATTTCTTTATTTTAGTGTAAAGATGTCGTTATGGTTTTCCTTTAAAGTTTATTACATATGGACTCCCATCACGAATTTTTCCAGATTTTTCGAGACAGACGTTTATCTTTTAGTGGGGAGGGGGGCTAATTTAACGAAAGAAATACCATTTAAAGTTGATGCCTGAATAGCTGATGCCCGCGGCTCCGCTCGCGCCCTAGGAGTATGAAAAATAGATGTTGGCCGATTTTTAGACCTACTGAATACGCATATAAAATTTTATTAAGATCGGTCAAGCCGTTTCGGAGGAGTATGGTAACTAACACTGTGGCACGAGAATTTTATATTTAATATATAAATATGTATATAATGTAGGTGTTATGAAGTTCATCGGTTCATGCAATAATATAAATTAATTGACGTACAAATCGTTGTAAGTGTAAAAAATATGAATACCCTATTTTCCGCCTACTCACGAGTAGGGTAAAAAGGGTATTCATTTTTTTTTTACCAATTAGTCCAGTAACAATATGTTGCTATTTGTGATTGGTTGGCGTAATTTATTTAAACTGCTGTATCATATTTGACTTTGATGTTACATTGAGTACTTTGAAGACATTAACATCAGAGATAGGATGAGATAACGTAGTATCACGATATAATTATAATGTATCAGATAGCTGATATTGTTAATGTACTATCCGCGGGCTTTATTGCTTCTAAATCTATTTTCTTTTCAATTTCTTTTACGTTGTTATTTCTTCAAATGTAGGTAGCCTAACATTGTCCAGCCGAATAAGGGTTTCACCTCGGAATCGAAGATTATAAGCTGCAAACTCGTTTACACTTTCATTTTTATGTTCTAAAAATTGACTCAAAAGTCTCATAAAATGTCGTGTCTGTGTCGCAAGATATTCAATCACAAATCTCGGTTTCTTTAGCTTCTACTACAACCTAAAATAATAAATACATAATAAATGAGCTTTCCTATTGGCAAGGAAAGAATTTACATAAGTAAATTTTGGTCCTCAATAGAAAAAGCCAGCATAGAAAGCTCGTTTTTTTTCAGTGTTGTAATATGTGGCAGTTAAGCACCCGAGTTAATAAATATTGAACACTATAGTCTGAGTCAGAACTACGTCAAGAAAAGATCAAATATACCGATAACTTTAAACGTGCCCATTGTTTTTGTGATTGGCGATTAAAATGAAATCAAATGCTGTACTAACCGTTTGGCAAATCACAGAAGGAACAAGTAACACTAGCGGTAATGTCTATAAAATGATTGTTTTTGCGAATATGCTGGATATTTACCTTTACTTTGAGATATCTATCAATACAATTAAGCAAACTCTTCAACTTTATAATATTACTAGCTAACCTACGTAGCCTTGCCTACGTTTTCTAATGCTCGTAGTTGTATAGGGTTGGTTTCAAGTTTTCCTTCTCTTTGCATCGATGTTGTCTTGCGTAGTTTATCCCTTAGTCGCCTTTTACGACACACGTGGGATGAACAGATGTGGTGACACTCCGTATTCTTAATCCGTCACCACACGGACTTAATGGACTTAACGGTTTAAAAATTGACACCTTACATTATACCCCGTGAGTTCTAAAATGACACTAATGTCGCATAGACTAAGCCATATCTATAGACTATAAATAATTTTTGGTAGCGGTCATATTACGCATTCATTTCTTTGTAGATGAATTATAAAGTATTATCTGACCATTATTTAGGCGAAAATAATCAATCGATACAGACTGCGGTCTAAGCCAAAGTTCAAAGACATTAAATACTATCTGAGTCCCGTGGTGTCACACGTGGTTATTATTGTAAATCGCGATTAACGCAGCGGAGCGAAGCTAGTTTAAACAAAAAATTCGTGCGAGTTAAGATGGCACCGACTCAAATGACAGTCGTTTAAAGTACCGAGTGCAAAAAATTTTTTTTTTTTTTACTACCTGAATTACGAAAATGCACATGCATACCAGTAGGAAGCAGGCCTCATTCATAATTTACCCGAATACATTATTCGCGCAGTTATTTAAATGATATTAGGTAATACCTTATATCATTTTAAATGATATTAGTTAGTACCGAAAATATTGTTATAAACTACCATTTTAAATCGTCATCATAAGCCTTTTAATTGTAGTCTCAAAATATAAAATGTATATATTTTTTATTTCAAACTATTGCGTCTCAGTCATGCTGGTTTTTTTATCGAGTCACATTCTGAAAAAAGAATTAGATTACCCAGATGAATCTAATGATATATTAGTTAAATTAATTCGTGCATTGATTTAAATGATGTTAGGTAATAACTAATAAACTATAATTATCGTGGAAAGATTCGTGCAACGGTAATAATGATGCTAACGCTACTCGACGACAGAGGGGTGTCACGTGGGGGAACGGCATCAGGTTTCGTAATGAGCCAGGTGCCATCTTAGCTCGTACGAGTTATAGCCTAAATTACTTCTTATGTAATCAGTTTCCTGCCAGTGAAAGTCCGGTCAAAATCGGTCCAGCTGTTCCAGAGATACCCTTAACAAACTGACAGACAGACAAAAAAAAAGAAAAGCTCATATTTTCATACACATTTATTAAAAAAAACTGTTAATGTGATATTACCTACAGATTAATTTACTTCTATAGATATTCTTAATATTCTTAAAAGTTTTAAATCATCATAAAATATGTATGCCAATAGCAATCACACTGATTATCAACAACCAATCATATCTTAGTTTGCAGCTTAAGTCCGTAACCCATTTAGAGTAAGAACCAATCCGCATATGAAGGTTAGGTAAACCGACGTTTACTTGCGACGTTACTCCAACTAATAATCCCTGCATTGTATTTGTTTCATTTGGATCACCAGTCTCATAGCATATGAGACCACTGCCTTCCGATTCCTGAAACATGAATTTCTTCAATAAACAATCACGTCGTTATCATAATCATTCAACTATTGTCCACTACTGACCTTTCCCATTACATCATTATTTAATAATATCATCTTAATTGCACTTGAAAACACCGTGACTGATAAGGTCGGACGATAAAATGAGTGAAAATATACTATTATCAGTACCAAATCAGAGTGCAACTTGCACTGTGAAGTTGATCATAGATATAACTGTGTATATATAAAATACATGAATTGGGAATAAGTTCAATTCAGAACTGTTACCGATATGGAGTCTATGTTCATTTATAAGAAACGCGTCATTGGGCAATCTGCTAAATATCCCTCGTAAGTCCATAGATACTTTGCCGTCGCTTCACATTAAGGACAATATAATAAATATGCTATACTCCTATTGCTGAAAAAATGGCTGAAAATCGAATGCATTGGCATGGCCATGTGATGAGACGTGATGAAGAACACGTCGTAAGGAAGGCCCTAGCCATCACAGATAAGAAGGGAAAGGGACGAGCACAGGCCACGTTACCAAAGATATGGAACGAGCTCAAGTGGTGGAACAGACAACCCAAGACCGAATGTCTTGGAGCCGTTTATCGAGAAAGGTCGACTCGAAATAAAAAGGGCGAAGGCAAAGCAGAAGAAGAAGTACTTTTGAAAAACTTACATGATTTAAGTATGAATAGTGATTACTATAATTTAAAGATTTTATGTAAACTTGCAGTTCTAAGATTTAGATTAACCAAAACCAAGTAAAACTTTTCTAGGGAATTCTATTCATTTCATTTTAAATTACCAGATAGTATTACTACTTAACCTTAACCTTTAGTTAAGTTTAAATCGTTAAATTTTATCCTGATAAATACAGCTTAAGATAAAATTATATATCTTATTTCATAAAAGTCTCTAGATTGAGAATTAATAGGAACTAATTAACACCGAACTTTTTTTACGAGAATTTTCTTCAATTTTGAATACTAACGAAAGAATATTCAAATTTAGAAGTTTTTTCACATATGGTACAGAAATAAAGTCTACAGCTTCTTTGTAGGATTTTCTCACAAGTCGTTCTCTTTATCATATCTACTTCTTCCACGAAAACATATTTGTTAATGGCCCAGCTCTGAAACCAAAAAAATTGCTTGATTAATTTGTATTGCAAAATGATTTTATCAATACAATAATAATGGTCGGTTCTATCGAACAAGTGCAAACACTGACCAGTGATATAGCCGATAGCGCAGCGCTAGCGTATGCGACTTCAGTAACTAAGATCCCGGGCTCGATTCCCAATTAATCCCAAATGCTTGTGTGATCCACAAATATTTGTTTCGGAGATTGGGTATTTCCATGTCTAATATGTATGTATTTAAAAAAAAAATTATGTATTTATATCAGATGTCTTACTACCCGTAATACAAGCTCTGTAACCTAACCTTCGTAGCCTTCACTGCTGTAGCGATGCAAACTCCATCAAAATCGTGGTACTCAGATTCATAAGGAATTTTGTTTACATAACGATTAAATATCCAAGGCAAATCCATTATCTAAAAATAAGAGTAGCAATCGTTACACGAAACTAAAATCTTTACAACAACAACGGCGGGTAAGGCCACGGGGCGAAGCTAGGCCTAAAAAGTGGCCTAAGTTACTACTTAGTGCCTGCCAGTGAAACTTACCACGAAATCGGTTGGCCGTTCCAGAGATTAGCCGGAACAAACACATATACAGGCAGATAGACAGACAGACGGACAGACAAACTAGATTTTTAAAAATGTATTTTTCGATACCGTTTAAACTTTCATATATTAGACAATTTGAAAAAAAAAAACTATTCATTAGACATTACAAACACACCAGAATTTTATTTCTTTGTATAAATGAAGTTGCTTAATAAATAAATAACACTTCAATATCCACAAGTAGGTCACAGGTACACAAAACTAATCTGAAATCCAAATCTTTAACTCTCTAAAAACATCTTATTTACCATTTACGTTAAGAAGGTGGCATTTGTTCCCCAAACATTTGTTAAGAGAAGCTATTAGTTACAGACAACCATAGTTCTACAATCTTACCAGCACGGCCAAATTGTAAGCTGGGAATCTGTAAAATCTCTGAGAATATATTTTGACTATTTGACGCCATTGCTGTATGTCATCTACTCTTGAAATCCTTTTTACCAAAACTTGTATGACCCCGGCCACTACCCATGTTTTCTTGTAATCTCGGCGATGGCTGTATCAGAAGAGGAAGTTTAATTTAATATTTTCCAAAACTTTTGAAAAATGGAATTGGGAAATCGAAATTTCCTGGAAAATTATTCTGACACACATTTAATACTAAAGGCAGTCCAGATGGACCGCAAAGTTACAATAAAAACCCTTTCTTTTCATTATTATTTATGCTCTTCGGTACACACAGGGGAAATAAATTTATGTATGTTTATGTAATTTATTTTATCACTGTCTAAAATAATACGTACGCTTTCCTATTTGTAAGGAAACAATTCGCAGAAGAAAGTACTTTTTGGTCGCCAATTATACTGCCGGCGCAGAAAGCTCGATATAATTCCTTTTTAGCGTTGTATATAGAGAAGATAAGTACCTAAGTAAACAAAATTTAATATTTAAAACTGAGTCAAAATTAAATTAAATTTAAAAATATGCTGATTACTTTAAAATAATGTACCCTTTGTTTTTATGCGATTTATGCAAATGTTGTACCAAATACAGGTAAACAGGTATTGGGTACTAAATCTTGAAATCTACAATGATGATTCATAATAGTGATGTTTTTGCTTTACTCAAAAACTAAGAATATGTACATTTGGAGGTGGTAGTTACTATCATAAGTTTATAAACTGCATACTAATTATATTCGGTGCAATACAATTATTGAATTTACAATACAAAGTACAATATGCTGGAAGCATAATAATTTACAATACAAACTACAATATGCTAGTCTGGCAGACTGCTCAACTTTCTGATCGCTCAGTATTTCAGTTGTCGATTTATTTCGTACTAAATATCATTACTTTTTTTTATTTCGTTTTCTTATATGGTAAGTTAAAATATTGACGGGTATGTTGCTCTAGTGGTTAGTGATGCTGATTATCGCGATACTGGTCGTAGATTCGATTCTCACCAGCGACAATTCTATGTCAGATGAACACTATCATTTACAATGTATCTATAACAAGTATCTCCTCAAAAAGACTCGGACTTGGGCCTGATTTTGCCAGGGTGACAAATGTCTCCCTGACCTGTCGATCGTTTTGCGATCTCCGGCGCCTGAAATGCATGCGGTACATGGTCCGTTCCCAGGCCTGGCAGACCGGAGAAGTTCTAAACCGGTCCCACTCCTTCGTAAGCATGATTTACTTGCTGAAAGAAACGGTGATGTTCCACGCACTCTCTCGTCAAATCATGGCTACATGGCCGTTACCGTACGAGAAAACCTCTACTCTGATGGCCACCATGAGATCACGGCTCGGCACTACCCAAGCTGGACATTGTGCCTGTGCATTGCGCTATGTTCACTGTCCGGCCATCGCAGTGGTGGCACTCACGCGTTGGCTCCTTGCAGATCAGACACAGGTGATTTTCGAAGGATATTTTTTCAATGATCACTTGTGACACTTCTCAAAGTAATTCTCCATAACGGGCATTACAGCCATAATAGCGTCGTGTCCAGAACTACATTACCCTGACATCCACACAAGTAGAAGAATGTTATTATTATTATTTTAAGCCTAGCCTTCTGAAAAATAAATTCAAAAAATAATAATTACATGATGTGGAAGATCTCCAAGCTCGACTCCAGAACCAAAACTGTTTTTCTCGGACCTCGGCTGAAACATAGGATCCGATGTATGTGATTAAGTTGCACAAAACGCCCTTTGTAAAGTGGATTGGAATTTATAAATGAACCACAAAAACTTATACCAATTATAACTCTGGCTCATGGCTCTAAGATGCAATACTTCGATTTTGGATAACGTCATGTCCTAATTAAAATTTTAAATTTGAATGTGTTTGTATATTTATTTTAACTTATTCGCCTTAGATATGCAATGTGAATAAAACTAAATAAGGTACAATAGGAAAACAAAAGATATTGTTCCCGAAGAGACATTCAATAGTTTCTTTTTTAAACTGTATCGATCTTGCCCCTGTATTTAGGGTTCCGTTGTTCATGACTCGGAACCCTTATACTTTCGTCACGTCCGTCTGTCCTCGACTTTCGTCAAAAATTTCATGAATATTACACATCGAAATTTTGCATGAATATTGTGTTTTGATCTCGACAAAATGCCATCATAAAATTACGAATAAATCATGATAGTAGTCAACATAATAAACTTTAGTAAAAACTATAACGGCCTATGAGTTATATCACTATGCGTGGCATAACACGCATTTTGGCAGATTTACGTCAAATATCACGGTAACTATTTTTCAGGTAAATATGTACATTAATATATAACTCGAAATATTGATACTCGTAGTTATATATTTTAATATAATAATGTAGCTTTCTTTTGGTAAAATAATTTTCAAAGTCGGTTCGCCACAAACTTACAACATGTGCCTCTTTGTAATATTAGTTTAGATGTTTTACCTGAACCTTGAGGGGGTTGCCCACTTTTTGTCTCTGAATTAGTATCTGCAAAGTTAACAACGTAATTTATGATACTGATCAAGACTGCAACAAAATGTAAACAAAAATCTTGCACCACATGATCAGCCTTAAAATTCTTCAACCATTTTACGTTTTACATAGGTTTGTTTAAGGGTTTGACTTGACTGGAATTTCCTTCAAAATAGTGAAGCATTACTGGATTTTTACTATACACAATAACATAAAATAAAAATATTTACTACTATTTACAAAAAATAAACTACATGTAATACGGAGCGAATCTAATTTAGAAGTAGCGTAAGTTACTTCTAATGTCTTCAGCTATCTGCCATTAAAAATTTCGTTATAATTGGCCGTTCAAGAGATTAGCAAACGGCAAACAGACATTTCAATTTTTAAATAAATAGTGTACCTTTTCAAGATTTTGAGTAGAGAGCTCCGACATAAAATAAGCATATAATAAAATAATCTGGCAATATATTTTAACACAATTCATTCGTGGCGTAGAAGAATTGAGACGACTTCATTGCAATTGCATTCCAAACTGTATGATATGGCTGGAGTAAATATTAATACATTAATGTAAATTTTATAAATAGTACAATATTATGGTCATAGATTATGTCTACTTCAATGTCAAAGAATATGTAGCAAATGGAGAATATATCATGGTTCGTAAAAAGGTAGACGAATAAAAAGATTTTAAATCCTAAAGTGAGCTTAATTTATATATCTACACAAATAACTAAATGTATATCGAAGTATATAGGTACTATAATTAATTGAAAATAAACACATTGTTTTTTTATTTGTCTCTCTGCCTGTTCGTATGTTCCGGGTAATTACTTGAACAGCTGGTACGATAATGGTCTACATCATTTTCAAAGCTATTTGGCAATTCCAACGTGTTTCTGGATAAGGTACAAAATAAAACTACTTGGTCTATAAACTTTCATTGTATTATTCAAAAGAATAAAAAAACTATTCAAAAATCACCATATCAAAATTTATTTTAACTAATGAAATTATTCTTGAGTATGTATATTTTTGCTATATCTTATTTATTTAGTATATCAATTCTTATTTTCTTTATTGAAAGCACCATCTTTAATCCGAAATACTAGTGCCATCGCCAGTTCTTTTAGCTCTTATTTGAATTACTTCTGGAGATACAGTTTTTAAATCATATGCCCAACCTATTGCTGCAAAGAAATCTATAAATTTCGTGGTGAAGTTCAAATAGTTATTCCCAAGTTCAGCAGTTCGATAATCATACGGAAATACGTGGTGAAAGTTGTGGAAACCTTCTCCAAATGTTGCGAGTGATACCATTTTATTTTGTGCTGGTAAAATAAGTTTATCATAAGGCTTATTGCCCCAAATGTGAGCAACACTGTTGACCATAAATGTCACATTGAGGTTTATGACATATCGAAGAAGGTTAATGTGCCAGGCATTAGACCAGCTCTCCGCCCAGAAAAGAACAGGTAGCAGTGTCGGTAGACCAAAGCACATTATACCTATTAAAGGTACAGCAAACCTGAAATAGGAGAAATGTATAATAACACGAAAAGAAATGCTGCTAATGCGGTCCTAGAGCTCCTCCCGGTGTAGTAGGTTGAGTGGTTCGCTGGGAGTCCCAAAACACGCCCTTCGTCTCCCCCACGAAGATTCATTTCCCGCGAACAAAATAAGAAAAAGAGGTGGATATTAAAAGGAAGAGAGAAAAATAATAAGTCTATTAAAAATGTATGTAGGTATATAAATTCCAATTGCGGGGATTGTCTTTTAAAAAGAAAAAAGAGGGACAGACATACAAACATTTTAAAAATTGCATATTTGGTTTAAGTAACGTACATTCTTTCATATGCATTTAGTAATTTTATTTATTTGTATGCACAGGTAATCTAAGATGCTATATCACATCGGGTTTTTCATTACTGTTGTCCCAGGTACAGCCTACAGTTTCAGCAAAGGAATGTTATTAAAGGATAGTTTACATTATACTCACTTTTTCTGGAAATTAAGTACTGGATTGTTATAAATATCCATCATCTCTAGCTGTTTTCCTCTTTTCTTTACCTCGGGGTGCTTTCTAACAAGAAGCCATCCAACATGGGAGTAAAAAAATCCTCGACTCGCATTATGTGGATCAGCATCAGTATCGCTATATTTATGATGAAGACGATGATCTCTAACCCAGTCGGTGACAGTATTTTGGAATGCAATCGAATTCATGCACATTAAAATAATCTGTAATGGCAACCTGGCTTTATATGTCTTGTGTGCCCAAAGGCGATGTGCGCCGGCTGTAATTCCTACTTCTGCCAATGTAAAGAGGGCGAAATCTGCAAAAGCATGGACATAATTTAAGTATACTCACTCTGACATTGACATAATAAGTATGTTGGAATATATTATTTTGAGTGACTGCCTTTGACTGGGAACGTATGCGACTACTGTGTGCTTGAGGTCTCGAGTTCGATTCCCGGGTTGGACCAAATGTTTGTATGATCCGCAAATATTTGTTTGCATAACATTTGTTGAATATTTTTCAAAAAAAAATATGTTTATTATCAGTTGTCTTGTACCCATAATACTAACTTTGCTTATATTGTTTTTGTCACATTACCGAAATTTAACAGTTCATCTGTAAGCCTGAGGTTTCACAGTATTAGATTGATTCGAGTTCAACATAACCATTAGTGTGGATACTATCCGAGGGGTTTTTCGCATAGACAGAGAAGGTATCAGGGAACGATCACTCTTATTTTAATTAGTGACACAGTATAAATGTTTCCTTTTTTTAATAAAAAGGTAATTATTTGTGACGTAAATACTTACCGAATACTATCGTTTTCCATTTCGCTGCCGTGAAACACAAGTATAAGCCGTAAATCGCTGCGATATGCCAATAACCGAATGTGATCAGATTCCGGTACACTAATTCATAATTTCTTGTAGTCGTTTTTGTCGCTAATATTTCCGGTATTTCTTCTTTCGTCTCTGTTATTGTTTCAGTTTGCATTTTCTTTAGCTGTAAAAATATTTACATACATTACTAAAATGTTAAGCAATCATTTTCTGAAATTTCTTTGAAAATTTTAAACAATGATGAAATATGTCGAGGCCCTTATAGCCCAGTAGCTATAAGTAATTAGAAATAATCATCAGGGAAAGCAACGACGGCACGTTCAGTATCTGGATGGGTGACCGTTAGTGTCATGATACCATGAGCATCTCCGTAATTCAGAGGTCATGTCGGTCGTTCAAGCAGTCGGTCTCGGTTGTTATCATAGGGTAACAGTCGTGAAGCCAAGTTGGAGGCCTTCGGCAGGCTTAAAAAACTTTTAACAGCAAGATAACGTGGCCACAACGTTGTCTTGCCAGTCTTGCCAGTTCCCAATTTGCACTCGGCCAGCATGGGGGCGTATGGCCTTAACCCTCTCCTTTGAGGAGACCGCATCTCAGCAGTAGTGGTATTTGTAAATTAAATAAATCCTACAAATTTACGTAAATCTGGTCATCCAGCAAAGAACCAGGGTCATCGACATAGTCTAGAAAATTAGTAAGCTGAACTGGCAGTAAATTGGCCATATTAGCTGCAGAACCGATATCCTTTAGGGATAATGGTGTTAATAAGTGGAGGTTACATCACAACAAACGGGACCTTCACAGTAAAGTTGGAATGATGTTTGAACGCAGAACAGGAGCTGTTAGAAAAACTGAGAATTGGATCAAATGTCGTGTATTTGGTGAGACCTAAGTCCAGCTGTGGACTTCAATAGACTGATTATGGATAATTTATATATATACAGTGACATATTATAAATATATTATTATTATTATATTATTATAGTGGGACATTATGCTTTGTTTATGATACTGATACTTGGGATACAGATTTGTACCTACTGTATACCAAGAGCATTAAAAATCCATTAAGTTTGCCAAATGAAATGTGAATAAAAACCAAACAAAAAATGGATAAAATCATGTTAGAAATAATCTATACTTTAAATCTATACCAATGTATAAAGCTAAATTGTATGTCTGTTTGGTTAATTTTAGGAATTGGTGTAATTTGTAAAATTCTGTCGGTGTTAGACAGCCCAGTCATAAAGGAAGGCTATAAGGTACATCATCACGGTACAATCAAAAGGAACGTAGTAACAATAAAAAAATATTTCACAAACGGGGGAGTTATTCCTTTTGAGAACTACCATTGGGTGGGCTATGTAAATTGTTAGTCTCACAAAAATAATATATGAAAGATCTTTTCAACTTTCTACCAATGAAAGTCCCTTAAAAATAATTCCATTTGTTCCAGAGATTACTAGGGGAAAAAATAGGCTGACGTCTGTATGTCTGTTTTTCGGACAGACCGATAGACAAGCAAAAATTTAAAGAAATACTTTTATAAGCATTTGTGTTTACTTCCTGCATTTATTCAAAAACTGTTTTGTTAATATTACATACAGACACTCGAATTTTATTAATTTATATAGATCAATTTGTTCACACTTTAATAAGATCAAATTACGGGCTATAGAAGATGTAGACGAGATTGCGTCCGTCAGCAGTTATAAATATTTCAATTTATCAGCAACTACATTGCTGTTTATGGTATATTTAAGGAACCTAATTAAATGGCATATGGGGTCTTATCGTTAATCGTCCTAACTCCTAATCTAGGTTTTCGTTTTAAACATAATAAGTTCTTATGCGATAAGTATTTTCTTCACTATAAATCAATTTGCACTTTATACTTACTGAGATAGTTTTAATGATTCATGTAAACAAATATCCAATAATAAGTAATAGTGAACAATATCAAATTCAAAGTAACAAAACTCAAAGGTAAAATCGCGCGTCACAACTATACCAAAACAAAATGATTAACATTTTGATTAATTTACAACTCAATAATTTCATTTGCCTAAAAGGAGCAAATTATTGTTATTTTAAAATTATAAATGTAAAAAAATGTACCTTTTAACACAACAAGGAACAGCATAAATATTTTCCTATTAAAGTTATAACCGCAATATCCTTTCAATCTTAGAGTAAAATACACACTAAAGTCAGTTAACAAAATTCTTTCTTTATAACTTACTCGTTAAATTGATATCATCTTTGATCATAGTTTAGAATGGCAGTGCCCCGCCAAGTCGCGCAAAGAAATCTAAGAGATACAGTCGTAGTTTTATTTTAATTAATTTAATAGTAATTATTTATACCGCGGAAAATCCCATAAAAAGGTATTTATTGAGCCAACCTGAAATGACAGACATAATAATTATGCTGTTGCTAACCTTTATTTAGAACTTTTCAATGAAAACAATTATGTCGTACATACTTATTGCAAATCTTTAACTGTTTACGCAGTGCACTGTTATGCTAAATCTCTACTCCTGACTATGCTTACTCAGCCATTCGTCATCATCTCTGACAGTCTAGTTAATTTAGTACTTCCCTAGAATATCAGTCTATCCAGATTCGAAAAAGATCAGTAGGCTCAATCTTAATTTCAATTCTTGTTCGATATATTTTATTACAGTCAAATTAAAATAGTTTTTTAAAAAACTTTGCTTTTTTAACTCATAACTCATATAATAATTGTAGTGGCAGAGCGGTGGGATACGGATAACCTATAAAACCCGAATACGTCTTCGAAAACAGTTCTTCACCTTTATTTTCGGCCGATTTACAGTGAAAATCAAGTGTGGTGAAAATTGCAATTCCTGAAAAGTTATTACTTTTCCAAGAGGCCTGTCAGTGTTATGTGAAGTGCTCTAAGATCCTTCAAGTCCATATGTTCATATTTTTGATCCTGATTATTCCGTGAGTGTCTTATACACATTTCTACTTTAAACTATATCCGTGCAGTGAGTGAAATCACCCATTTTTCGTCCATTGAATATTAAGACTTTCAGTTCCTGATATCCAGTCATAGAACTTTCAATTTTTATACATCTAAGTTATTTAAATTTAAACTTTTAATCTTCCAAGTTAGTCATTCTTAATCTAAGTTACATTGTCACCTGTACTCTTATCAAATTGTTATTGTGAAGTTACAACTTTGTTTATATTAACGTTGTCTTGAGCACAGAGATTGCGTCATCATATTTTTATCATGGCAGATACTGTTAATAAATACACGAATTTTGCACTCGGTTTCACTTGTCCATACCAAATTTTAAAATAAAATGATATGTCTACTGATTCAAAGTCTTCTAAATGCGAAACTTCTAAAGGTAATTCCGACATGACAACTTCTGCAGAACTTAGTGTCCTTTTCAAATCATAAAACCCTTTGATGGGTCCAGAGATAAACTTAACTCTGTCATTTATTATAGATTCGTGATGTCCGTCTGTCCAAATCGCGTGGGGTATCATTAGATAGGTCTTTTTAAAAAAAATAAAGAGTTTCTAAGACGATTTTTTGATTAAGTATTCGTTTGCGAGAAATTCCACTTTAAAGGGCACTTTTTGTAAAAACAGGGCGTCCCCCCTCTAAAAAAAGCTAAACGGCTGGCTCAAAAAATCGGGAAAAATTGGTAATGGTGGTCCATATAATGAACTTTGAAGGAAACTTATAACGGATTAGATGACTTTATTGATTCAGGAGTTATGGAGACTTAACTTGTAATATGCGCTCACTTGGAAAACGTCATACAAAATTAACGCTAAATAATTATCTATTGGATACGCTTTTAAATCCACGTACCATTATGGGTGACTGAGGAACCCTTTCCTGTGCGTGGCCTGACACGCACTTGGCCGACTTTAAATATATTCTTAGCCAATAGACAGACAGGGCCTACAACTACATGTAATATTAAGAAATTCGAGTCTTTTGATCAGTTTATTGAGTTCCTAAAACAACAGTTTGGAGATTGCAAACATTATACTTCTTCTTTCCAAATTGCACTAGTTGTCACATTTTTCATAGAAGACTAGAAGGACCCCTACAAATAAATAATAAGTCAGGAAGTCTAACTGCGCTCTAAAAATGACCCAACAAAAGTCGTGTCCAAGTAGGCGGTGCTTAAAAGTCGTGTCCACCGCGTCATTAGTCGGACATTGTTCTTGCAAGCGTTCACACGTCATATTTCGATTTATTATTGCGTTGACAATAATCATGCCAGCGTGTGTTGTGAAGTGGTGCAGGAGCTAGTACTTCATACTTTTGTAATTTTTTTATATATATGCTAAGCCCAAAGAATAATGGAAAAAAGACGGAGTGTTATAAATTTAACATGCCTGTGTCTTTGTAACTCCCGCATGAATGAACCAATTTTCATATTGTTTTCTTTTGTTTTTGGTGAAGATGAATTCGTCGTTATTGTTCTCAGCTATGTTGGATGAGAATCCATCCAATCGGTCGGGGATTTTTTATCTACTTGTTTTTAAATTATTTTAAATAATAAATTTTATTATAAATTATAATTTATTAATAAAGCATATTACCACATTCGAACTGAGTTATGTATTGTAGAAAAAGTTCATAACACTGTATGACTGAAAATTTAAGTTTGAACAGAAAATATTTTATTTTTGTTACAGATAACCACGACCTCAGTATTTTCAATGCTGATGAAATTTCAACTGGTTGCTAGCGAAACGCTACAGCCCCCTAATGTCCATCCACCACCACAAGGAAGTTCATATGGATTAATCATGTTGCCTCCAATTAACAAAGCGAAATTCAAAAGTTGTCGAGAGTACGGAAAGGGTTTAACTGTTTTCTTTCATAAAATAATAACTTCCTTAGGATCACTTGTTAATGAATACAATAACTGGAAGCCATGTGAAACAAACTAAACTGCATTTGCTGATGCTGGAAATACAACAGAGCCGTTAAATAATACCGAGTCTTCCTAAAATTCATCAAACGCTACTAACGAACCACCCGAAACGACGAGTGGGTTGACTGCGTTGAAGTGAACCAGGTAGCCCTGAGTTGTTTTCGGAAAAAAATTCAAACGCTACAAACAAATCTCCTGAAACACCTAATAGATCGACTGCACCAAGTGAGCCAAGTAGCCCTGAGAATTCAACAGCAGGGCCTAACAGTAGTGTTAATTCCATTTGAAAATGTCTTCCCTTTTCTATCGCATTAAAAAAATTTATACACAATTTGGTTCCCATTAGCTCTAAATTTATTCACATAATTTTTTTTCCGAAAACGCAGTACTGTTGGACGGTTCTGATGTATTCTCAGAATTACCGGGCGTAACTGACGAAGCATTTCTTTCAAAGTACTTACTTCTATTAAAACAATATTTAAAAAAAAAACTAGAGCCGACCGGTAGTAATATCTACATCTAGTCGTAACATATTTCAGCATATTTTGCAAACTCATTAGACATGATTTACTAAAACAATAAAAATAATAGAAAATCCTGGCAAAGCAATTCACGGAAATAAGAAAATGTAAGATTTTAAAGCTACGAAAAGATTTTTTTATGTGAATAAATTTAGAGCTAATGGGAACCAAATTGTGTATAATATTTTTTTTAATGCGATAGAAAAGGGAAGACATTTTCAAATGGAATTAATGAAAATAAACCTTATGGGTAGAGGATTAAATTTGTACTCACTATTATTAGTAACTTTAAATCACCCAGTATTGCAGGTTCGCAATCAAACTGAATTTGAAACAGTAAAATGTCACATTATATACCATACTTAACTACTTACGTATAATAGATATGATAAAGTGAACTTGTGAACTAAAGTTTTATTTCTGAATAATTCAGATAATTATGCTAATTAAAGTACTTACAGTTTTCGCCGGTTAGTTTCGCCAGTTGACTTTTCTAAGTAATTCTAACGATAAATGCACTATAATTTTGTTGGATAAATCTACTCAAGATATCTTATATATTG
Organism: Phragmatobia fuliginosa; assembly: GCA_932526445.1. Classification (NCBI taxonomy): domain Eukaryota; kingdom Metazoa; phylum Arthropoda; class Insecta; order Lepidoptera; family Erebidae; genus Phragmatobia; species Phragmatobia fuliginosa. Next base: position 13,658,952 of record OW052070.1, on the reverse strand, counting down.
ATGTATTTACAAATCTTTATTAGGTTTTGGATTATTACAGTCAGTTTTTGTTTGTATTATTGAATATACGGATGCTATTCATTTCCGTATTCTACCCTGTTTGTCTCCGGGATAGTCAGTCTAAATATGTTAGATAATGTTCCGACTTAATCGACAAGGTAGAAAATCGTATATACATACTTATAACACATAGGAAACACTCAAACTCCGAAACACATTGTCGTTGAGTTTTTGCTGAGAGCAGTTGTCTTACAGATATAAATCATCGTATTTTTAGGGTTCCGGTGCCAAATGGCAAAAAACGGAACCCTTATAGATTCGTCAAGTCTGTCTGTCTGTCTGTCTGTCTGTCCGTCCGTATGTCACACCCACTTTTTTCCGAAACTATAAGAGCTATACTGTTGAAATTTGGTAAGAAGATGTAATCTGTGAACCGCATTAAGATTTTTATATAAACATGGACAAAAAACAATACATTTTGGGGGTCCCCATACTTGGAACTGAAACTCAAAAAATTTTTTTTCATCAAACTCATACTTGTGGGGTATCTATGGATAGGTATTCAAAAATTATGTTGAGGTTTCTAATATCATTTTTTTCTAAACTGAATAGTTTGCGCGAGAGACACTTCCAAAGTGGAAAAATGTGTGTCCCCCCTCTCTAACTTCTAAAATAAGAGAGTGATAAAACTAAAAAAAATATATGTTGTACATTACCATGTAAACTACCAACGAAAATTGGTTTGAACGAGATCTAGTAACTAGTTTTTTTTTAATATGTCATAAAGATTTGGGTGTTATTTTGGATAATAAATTAAATTTTAAAAGTCATTATGATTTCATAGTGAGTAGGGCATCGAAATTGTCAGGTTTCCTGACCAGGGAAATGAAAATCTTCAAAGAACCTAGCTTAACTATTCTCATTTACAACAGCATTGTTAGAAGTATCCTGGAATATTGTAGTACGGGATGGAATCCTAATTATCAGGTACACTCCGATAGAATAGAACGAGTTCAAAGAACTCTTCTATACAATTTAAGTTACTCCGAAAATAGGTGTCGTATTTTAAACTCTTATAGTGCTAGGTTAACTCACTATAAAATGCAATCCTTAAGTACACGAAGGAAGATCTTAGACATCATATTTTTATCTAAGTTGGTAAATGGACTAGTGGACTCCCCTGAACTTTTGGAAAGGATCAATTTTAACATTCCGCGGACTGGCAGTCGTTTGTCGAACCGGCAAACGTTTGTTCTGCCACACAATAGAACTAATATTGGCCAATTTTCGCCTGTATCTCGCATGCTTTCTTTCGCAAACTCTATTCGCAACGAAATAGATTTATTTACTGGTTCCGTATCCTCAGTAAGGTCTAAGCTCAAAGACTTATTTTAATATTAATTAATAATTATTTTTTTAAGAAGTTAATTTTCTTTGTAATGTTTAGTTTAACTCAACCTTAGCAATATTTATATTTATATTATATTTCAAATGAACTGTTTAAGATACTTGGTTTCACATAGTATTATTTAAGTGGAATAGTGTGATTTGTTATTATTGTCTTACTATTATTATGCATGCAGGATTCACATCTAGTAGATGTCAATCAGTATATTTATGTAGTCATGTTTGTTGTGTTTTTGTGATTGAACATCAGTTTTGTGAATTAGAATAAAAAAAAAATAAAAAAATAATAAAGCGTGAACAGCAATTTACCTTTCATTTAATCAACGAACTACAAGAACTTTTATATAATGTTACTTGTTGATACGGAACCCTTCATGGGCGAGTCCGACTCGCACTTGGCTGATTTTATTATTCTAGTACAAAGAGTTATAGCTTTAATTGCAACGCTTATTGGTGTGGCATTGGTTTGCACTGTGCGAAGTGAGTGATTACTGTGTCAAGAGGAACAATATAACGCATATACTTTCATCTCAGTCCGGCATAGCACATCGTAAACATAGCCGTTTGCGTTGTATCCTTTTTCAAAATGTCGACTAAAAGAACGCCGCCTAACAAGTTCTCTTCAGATACTGATATAACTATTTCAGTTGATAGGGATTCCAACGTAAGTACTCGCAGAAGAAAGCAACCCGATCAGGACGAGACATTATTAATGGCTAAACTTGAGGAGAAATTTAATTCACAGCTGTCAGTGTGGGATAAGAAAATTACCGCTTGCATTACAAACTGCGTTGCATCAGCTGTTAATGCAGCCATCTCAAATGAGTTGACTAAAATTACATCCGTTCTGTCGGACATAAATATAAATATTACAAAACTTAACTCTGACTATACTTCTCTTAACACGTCAGTAGAAAAAACCAATAACCGTCTTACAAACATTGAAAAGTCACTAAATTTTATTTCAGAGAGGCAGGATTGCGTTGACGAGCGTCTTAAAACTCTTGATAGCATTATTAAGAAACAAACTGAAGACTCCCACAAACTAAGTTTACTTGAAAATAAAATATTGGCAATTGAGCAACAGGCACGCCAGTGCAACATAGAAATATGTAATGTACCAGAGCGTCTCGGTGAAAACCTTGTTTCTATTGTTGAATGTCTGGGCAATGCTCTAAAACAACAAATACGAACAACCGACATCGTAGCTGTTCACCGTGTACCCCATGCCGATCAAGGTAATCCGCGACCAAAGAACATAATTTTGAAAGTTTCGACGAGAATACTACGCGATAATATCATCGCGACATATCGTGCTACAAAGGATCTCGACAGCGCGAAATTGGGTGTCAGCGGGTCACAAACCACTGCCATATACGTCAACGAGCATTTAACACTTGATAACAAAATATTGTTTCGCCAATGTCGGGACTCTGCTAAAAAACATGAATACAAATACGTGTGGGTCAAACATGGAATTATATTGGCGAGGAAACATGACGCATCTCCTGTCATCGCTATTAGATCTCAGCAGGACATTTCAAAAATTAAGTAATATAATATTATGTAACGTTTTCCTTACCTATAGCAATCGTAATAAAAATATTTTGTTTCAAATACATAATAACTATTTTGTAACTGTATCTGGAGGGTATTTTTATTCTCTTTATTTTGTGGGTTTCTTGAAGGTGAATGTAAAACTTTTTATTATAAAACGTTATCTGTTTGTGAATGATTACAAAGAGCTGTTTGATTATGTTTGCGAGTATGTAAATTGTTTGCGTGTATATGTATGCAGTGCGGAAATAGTTAATGGCAGAGAGTTTTGTGTTTTTATGTTCAGGTTGATGGTTTCTAGATGGGCACTAGCGTTTAAGCAATATGTAGTTATTGTGGTATACATTAGTGATGGATAGTCGTATCTATATATCATCAAAACTGTTGCGGCTTACGTACAAAACTACATGTGTTATTTATGAATCTTTGATTATAAACATGTCTAGATAGAGAGTTCGAGCGTCTAAACGTCCAAAAAAATAGTATTTAACTGTAAGAGACTAAGCTCGTCGCGGCCGATCAGTGGCGTTACTGTCATTGTACGGTAAACACGTATTGAGTGGCGTATAAAAATGACGTTTTGCATGATAAAAGTGTGCAGGAATTACTTTGGACGATTGAAATCAACTAAAAAAATTAGTTATCATCGGTAAGTAAACTTTAAATAACTATATTGTAAAGAAATAATTAAATTAACTCAATGAAATTTTATCAAAGTTCGACCACCATTTTGACGGCATTTTTACAGGGTTGCCTGTTAATTGAATTTAAATTTCCCATGTGAGTGTTAGCCAATTTACAAAATGTTGAATCATAACTATAGTGCTGGATAATACATATTATATATGTATATATCATATATTTTTAAATCTAAGGTGGTAGATATTGTTAATCTGATATGGGTGTAAATTTTGCCGCTTCATGGATGCTATTAATGAAAGTAGTATGTACGACGTAAAGCTGAAGAGATTGTTTGTTTGTTTAAACGCACTAATCTCCAGAATTTCTGAATCGATTCTGAAAATTCTTTCACTAATCGGAAGCTATACCTTCTTTGAGTTTTTAACGAGAACGATATAAAAAACAAGATTTACGAGAAAATTGCGAGGAACATCTAGTTATAAATAAAGTTATAAATACAATACAAAAAAATTGTACTTTACCTATATATTTCTTTAAAAAATGTGGAATCTTTTAGTGAGCAACCGTTGTGTATTCTTTCAATTTATATATTTTTTTGTACAGAATACCTAAAGATCCTATTTTAAGAAGTAGGTGGATAGAAATTATTAGAAAAAGTCGAGCGGAGGATCTCTGGCAACCAACTAAATCAACAGTTATTTGCTCTGATCATTTCCGTGCCAAAGACCTATACTTTGCCAAAAACCAAAGTCGTCAAAGGTTAAAAAAGGGGGCAATCCCATGCAAGGTAATTTTAGAACTATTTTTGTTTCTAGAAAATACTTAGAGTTTTTCAAAGTACTGGAACCTCTATATTTTACCAAATTTTTGTTAAGTATTAAGAATAAATAAGCTTTAATAGCAATTCCTTTTTTCACCAACATATATTTTACCTAGTAAATCGAAAGCAAAAACTCTAATACATATTGACTGACTTTAAATTTAATACAAATAACTTATAAATCTCAAAATCAATATATAATTATTTTCACTCCTTTTATGGGAAACATTCAAGGGCTGGTATCACTCAGAACGCTCCGACGTCACGAGCGCGCTTGTAGGCTACGCTTGCATGTGTGTGTAACAGGCACACAAGCCCTGCAAATCTGGCCTGTTGTTTTGTTGCGGTTGCAGCGTAACACTCCATCTAGACATGTATATAATCAAAGTTATGAATATATTGTCACATAATTACAGTATAATTGTACTGACAGAAACATGGTTACATGGGGACATATTAGACAGCGAATTCATTGATCCTCGGTATCGAGTGTTCCGATGCGACAGGGACCGCGTTAACAGTGGTCGGAGCGACGGCGGTGGCGTATTGGTTGCGGTACGGGTCGAACTGAACGCGTCGTGGGTTGCTGTGCCGCCTGGAGCGCCTTGCCCTTTGACGCCACTTATTGACCATGTACTTATTGAGTTACGTTCCCGTAAATACTGTTGTATTATAAGTGCGGCTTATATACCCAATGCTACGCGTTCGGACGCCTATGAGACACATTTAGATTATCTAACGTTCGTAATGCAGTTTACTAATATAACAAATTATATTGTGATAGGGGATTACAATTTACCTGAAATAGAATGAACGAATTATAATACACATATGATACCCCGACTTGTAAGCTGTAGTACTACTTCTTCTAAAGTTTTATTAATTTTATGAACTTATTCAATTGTTTTCAATACAATAAATTTAGGAATGAGAGGGGGCGACTATTAGACTTATGTTTGACTGACATCGCCGATTGTAAGATAATGCAACCTTCGGTATCCCTAGTCCCTTTTGATACTAATCATCCGCCGTTTTACATCTTATTACCCATTGGTAGTAGTAATTTGAATCAAGTAAATCGAAATAAAACGCAGTTACAATTTAATAAAGCGGATTACACGCTAATAAATCAAGATATGGCTAAGATTACTTGGAATGAATTATTGGTAAATAAAAGTGCAGAGTCAATGGTAACTATTTTTTATGAACAAATATATGAAATTATCAAACGATATGTACCCATTAAAATAATCAAATCGTCTCAATTCCCTGTCTGGTTTTCGCCCGCTCTTACTCATATCTATAAAAATAAAAATAATTATTGGATAAAATGGAAAAAATATGGAAATATATCAGACTATGAACTTTTTTCTGTATTAAGGAATAGATTTAAGCGTGTCTCGCATAAATGTTACGAACGGTATATATCCTATGTCCTATGTCAAAAACAGGAGAAATACAAATGATATTCCTTGTATGATGACGTATAAAAATTCGACGGTCCGTACAGCAGGCGAGGCGTGTTCTCTGTTAGCGGAATTCTTCGAATCTGTCTTTGGACCCTCAGATGTGACTGACAATCTTGATGTCGAAGATATGCCCGACGGCAACCCTGAATCTTATGTTCTCTTAAACGATGTCGAGCTATCTAGTGATGCAATACTACGGGAATTAAAAAACTTAGATATTTCAAAGGGGCCTGGAGTAGACAATATACCACCAATTTTTTGGAAGGCTACCGCACAAACAATTAGTGAGCCGGTTTGTCTTATATTCTACTCCTGTCTCAAGGAGGGTGTTTTTCCAACAATATTTAAAGCAGCCCGTATAGTACCAGTTTTCAAAGGTGGAGACAAATCTAACGTTGAGAACTATCGGCCCATATCCATCCTGTCTACTCTGTCGAAGACCTTTGAAAGATTAGTATACAAATATATTTATCCATCTCTCCATAACATAATTATTGAGGATCAACACGGTTTTGTAAGAAAACGAACTACTAATACAAGTTTACTAATTTATACATCATACTTATTCGAAAGTATGGATGAAAATAAACAGACTGACAGCATTTACACAGATTTTCGGAGGGCCTTTGACAGGGTGGATCATAAAATACTTTTGGAGAAACTGGCCTACAATGGTATACGAGGTAATTTGTGGCGTTGGTTCAAATCTTACATCACTAACCGGACTCAAAAAGTAGCCTTGAACGGTCATGAATCCGATTACACTCGTGTTAGTTCTGGCGTCCCTCAAGGTTCAATTTTAGGCCCACTACTATTTATTCTTTTTATAAATGACGTTAAATCCTGTTTTAAATTTAGCAATATTCTACTTTACGCGGATGATTTAAAGATCTATCATAAAGTTGAACAGATGGACGATCATTACAGAATTCAGCAAGATCTTGACCGTTTTTCTGCATACTGCATTGAGAATAAACTTGCGTTGACTATCAATAAATGTAAATCTATCACCTTCACTAAGAAGAAAAATATTAGTAAATTTTGTTATACTTTAAATGGTATACAACTTAGCAAAGTAGAAGTAATACGAGACCTAGGAATCTTATTAGATAGTAAACTCCATCTTGACAGCCATATAGACACTATCATTAGTAATGCGTTTAAAATGTATGGATTCGTTGTACGTTCCAGTACGTGTTTTACGCGGCCCTCGACTTATCTTTATTTGTATAAATCGTTAGTTCGCCCACAACTTGAATATGCTGTGCCGGTCTGGAATCCATATTATGATAAGTACAAAACTGCCATAGAATTAGTCCAGAGAAAATTCTTGCGCTGTATGCATTATAAGTGCTATCATAAGTCACCTTCGTACAACAAGCTACTAATAGACTATAATCTTATAACGTTGGAACACGGACGCTTATATTTGGAAGCTGTGCCGCTTTATGACTTGTGCCATGGCGACTATGATTGCATTGCACTTACTGATAAGCTTTGTTATGTAGTACCGACTAGAGCTCATTGCCGTAATAAGTGTAGAATTTTTGCAACTGCCCGATGCCGAACCAATGCTGGTAAAAGATCACCGATGCACAGATTGGTAGAAAGCTATAACAAGCATTTTAATGCTATTGACCTAATGGCAATGCGTCCTGGTTCATTCAAAAAATTACTGTTAGAATCCTTGACCTAATTGGTCAGGGTTTTTAAAGTAATGTTGGATAAGTTAGCCTATGTACTAGCGTATGTGTTGCAGTACTATGTGAGTTATTTGAGCTATGTAAGTTGCAATATTCTCTAAGCAAAAAACATGTAACTATAAATTTATTTAATATGTGGTAAATGTCGCTGATGACACAATTACCCATACCATTGTAATTGTCTCCATACTCTTATATTGTGTCGTTGTTTATTTACCTAAATAAAAAAATATATATATATATATATATAATAATAATATATCTGTATCACACATACATTGTCCGACCCAGGAATCGTACCCGAGACTTTGAAGTGTTGCTTGAGCACAGCAGTCGCATGCACTATCCTTTCGCCACCGAGGCAGTCAGAAAAGTGGAAAATTAATGACTTACTTCTAATCTGAACACATCGCAATACAGATTTTCTTTTATATATATATATATATATATAAATCTTTATAACGATTTAGTAGAAACATCTGAACAAGCCACCACGGCAGGTCTCACCATGCTTTTACGGCTGCAAAAGGTTTTAGGTGTTAGGTAGTAACTAATCTGTTCGTGTCGTACGTAAATACATACGACGCGAACAGATATTTCGATGTGATATTATTTAAAACGTCATTTTTGACAAAAGTACCTTTAGTTATTATTTCAGTAAAGTGCTAGAGAAAAAGTAGTTATATTAAAATTATTTTTAAAAGAAGACATGCCTGATTACGTCAGAACAGATAAGAGTTACACGATAGAAAGAGACTCAATTGTAAGTAAATATAATCGTAGGTGCTTCAGCGCTGTGCAATCTGAATTGAACTAAATGTAATGACACTAAGACTATTATATTAATTTACTTTTCGGAGTGAGTCTTCTGTACTGGTACTATTATGTATTCTATGATATAAGTATAGTTATATACCTATACAGAAGGCATTGCGCTGCCTAAGAAAAAAACTAATTAAGGCAGCTAATTGAACCGATGACTGTATAGTGTATTGTTGTAAAACTTGCCATGACCTTAGTCGAACACTCAGTTCTATTATAATGTATTTCTTTTATATTTCTAGTAAAAGAAAAGTATATTTTTCTATTTATTCTCCTTTAATTGAGAATCATCATAATAACTTATTAGTTTCAGTATAATGTAAGATAATGATTTTTTTCAAATAAAAAAATTATAAACAATATTAACCTTTAACTACAGACGTGGATTTTTAGTCACGCTGGTACCGACGTAGGGCCTGAGAGGCCGCAAATATAACATTGAATATTGTGGAAAATATGTTTCAAATTATAGTTTATATTGTTAATTTGGGCTATTTTAGTTAAAAAAAATGAAAACATTCATTAACTTCACTAAACTTAGTAATTATATGTATTAACTCCTTTGGCTATGTTTTTTAACCGAAAAATTACTACTGTTCAAAATATTAATTAAAAAAAAAAACTTACAATTTAGAAACTGAAAAAAATACTTTCTTTTATATATAAGTTCAAATGTACTAAAAAATAATAAACATCATTTAGAAAGCTTCCAATAAAAAAATGTCCAAGAACAAAGTTACACACTATCACGGGCACGTTTGCCTAACGCACTGTGATATGTGGATTTTCTAATATACTTTAGGTGAACAAGATGCACATTCTTATTTTTTGTTCTGATATGGCAGATACAGTTCAAGATTAAGGCGAACCTTGAACTGTATCTGGCATATCAGAACCGAGTATTCTTGCCAAAATCATACGAAGCTCTCGAGGCAAATGTAAGTTGACTACCCTTCTCTGCATACTCGTATGCTCCAACACTAATCGTCGAGCTAATTGTTTTATAAATACACGATCAATTTTTTGTTTCATATGCGCATCATATACTATATGCTCATTGACTGAACTTGTTGACTGCTACATCAATTTTCTTTTGAGATTTCTGTAACATGGCACTTTATGTTGTCCGTATCGTAAATAAAAAAGTCACCTAACTATCGACGTTAGGCCTGTGAGGCCACGTCGAAATTTAAAATGGGAATAAATTACTGAAATTATGTTTGCCGGCACTACTACCACACTCAATGGCGTCAGCGCAACTAAACTCGCAGCTACTGAAGAGTACAGAGCCCTCCTGCACGGGGAAGGGATAAATCTAACAAAGTGTCAACCTCCCGCTTACTCACAGGCCCCGCATCGGTAGTTAAAGAATCATTATTTTTTAGAGATCCGTACCATGTAAGAAAAACGTAACCTTCCTATGAAGGTTACGTTTTTCTTACAGTGAATACTTAGAAACTTTTCACCCGATAAAGGTTCTAAGTATTCACTGTTGTGAATAAATCAAACTCTAGTCAAGTCCTAAATCATCGTGTATTGAACACTCACGAGAGAATCAAAACCTATAGGGTACTTGCCGTTGACCTAGATAGTCCAGTCATTTAAGCTTAAATTAGGTAAGAATCTCGGAATTTGAGATACCCAGCTGTAAGTCTGTAAATACTTGTATATTGACACCCTAAAAGTTGTCTCAAAACCTACGTATGGTAGGGTGTACGCAACTATTAAATTTCAAGATCAAAAGTCACAAGAATCGGTTTCTTTGCGCTTTTTTTGTAAATATCTCATTTCCTATGGTTTTTTGCTATTTTTAATCATTTTCAATATTGTAGAATACAAAATTCTCTACAAATTTTGTTTAAAAAATATTTTATACGATGAACCGTTTTCGAGACAGAGGGCGGAGAGCGCGCGGTCACAGCATCACTTCAGGTCAACAAGTAAATATTCAAATTTATGGTCAAATATTCCACCAACAAGTGCAGTTGCTCATCAACATTTCAAACGTGTATATTATCAAGTTCAAACTTGGTTAGGGCATGTTTTGGAACCCTAAGTATGGGGTTGGGCAATGCGAAACGATTTTCTGGAGCCTATCATTACAATTTTACCACCTGCTCCAGAAGATTTGCGGGCTTGCAATGCTCTTTAGCTTGTGGCCAATGTAATGGGCAAGCTTGTCTCAATGCTCTACCATATCAGAGCGACATTAACGAAGATGGAACCTTTGACCCCGAAATCATGGAAGAACTTGAGACAAATGTCGTTATAGATGATAATGAAGACAAGTTTGAAATTTACCAGCAGCCGAAAGACGACGATGAAGAGGAAGAAGATGAATAAAATTATAAATTGTAGTTTTTGTACCCAATATTCGATTTGTTTACTTTTAATAAAAATAAATGTATTGAATGATATTTTTTAATAAAAATATTAATTCATAATTTATTTGCTTTTTTTTTCATCATGTAATAAGTTATTAATATTAATTAGGTTAAAATTCAAATATAATTCCTATATTTTCATTAACAATTCTGCAATTACATGGGAAGGTAAGTGTTGTTTAATAAATTAATACTGAATAAAAAGTGGAAAGGTTAGGAAAAAATTATAAAACATAATATAATAGTTAATAAGAATTGACATATATTTATATTCATTTTTTTTATAATCAGTTTTCAACCGGAGGCACCGGTTGACCTGAAGTGATGCTGTGACCGCGCGCTCTCCGTCCTACATCTCGAGAACGGTTCATCGTATAAAAATTTTTTTAAACAAAATTTGTAGAGAATTTTGTATTCTATAATATTGTAAATAATTACAAATAGCAAAAAATCATAGGAAATGAGATATTTACAAAAAAAGCGCAAAAAATCGATTTTTGTGACTTTTGACCTTGAAATTTAATAGTTGCGTACACCCTACCATATGTAGGTTTTGAGACAACTTTAAGGGGGGCAATATACAAGTATTTACAGAATTACAGCTGGGTATCTCGAATTCCGAGGTGAACTTACTATAATGACTGGACTATAGAATCACAATGACGACAATCAATTAATGGTCTATATGACATTACGTACGTACGCCGAACGTACACGCACAAGTGAAGGAAAAATACAAGGTCAAAGTTCAAAATGTCTCTACTCAACTAAAAGTTTGTACAGAACCATGGTACGCGAATTTAACTCACACTTAGCCATTTTTATATGTATTAACTTCTTCGAGAATAAAATTTTTACTCGCGTGAAAATAGGCTATAAGTAATGATTCGTAAAAATCATTTTAGTTTGTCGTTGTATTAGAAATTTATAGACTTCAAGAAATAATCATATGTCTATCAGTCGGACAAAGTCAGACATTTCATGATAATTGTTCATAGGGTGGCACCGAGAGGATACAGATTTCTATAATTGGAAATTTTGTAATTTCTTAGTACCCGTGTCATGAGATTCCTCATAAGAAATATGCAAATAGGCTTGAAAGCTGTTTAATTAGTGAGAATTTTTCTTCTATTTATGAGATTTGTTTTAATTTTTTACCTAGTAATTAACATTTATCTCGGTTTTTTTTCATCTGGTAAGTTATATTGCTAGTTAGCATTTATAGCTAAAACAGCATATCATCACCATATAAATTAGCATATTTTGGGGCTATCGGAAGTCCGAAAACAGGGAGAGGATATGATAGCCCTAGATTCCGGTCACCTCTTTTACTTCCGAAAGGGAGACCACCCATCCTAAAGCGGCGTCGGATTTATGGTCAGTGAATTGTTCAAGGACAACGTGCAGGAGATTGGGAGTATTTCGTCAAGAGTACCTTCCTTTAAAAATACTTAAACTTCCTCGAGGCCCAGGGGCTCTATCTGATGAATTCCTTCTATTAGAAGAAGCCTCAAAGAAAGTGGACCTGACTAAGCCCCGATACCGTGACAGGGACTTCATTATCATAAACATACAGTAAAATATTCAGGGATGTCGCCGTGTTCAACGGGTTTAACACTGGAAGCGTTCACTGACTCGTAAAAGGCACCCTGAATTTATGCATCAAAAATGAAAGGGGGCGTATGATGAAGTACAATCTTAAATCACCTCTGCCCCAGGTTGAAGCTGGATGCAAAAGCTTCAAGATGGAGCTTAAAAAATGTTTCGCCATGTTGGAAACCGTGCAGGACGTTAATGACGCCGCCGATAGTCAGGTGCAGTTTGTCCGCGCGGGGTAGGTTTAAATCACTTTCGATTGGAGAGCACTGGACGCAAGTTGAAGCTCGCAAACGAAGTTCTACACCTTATGAGTAAAAGACGTGAAACAATATACGCCACTTTGTCAGAACGTTAGGAACTAAATAAGCAGGTCAACAGACTGATAAAACGAGACATCTGGCAATAAAATACTCGTGAATGCACGCCACCTCACAGATGAGCTTCCTGACATTAATCAAGGTGAGATTAGAAAGGCACTCAAACAACTCAATAACAACAAAGCTCTAAGTGAATGAGTCATTGCGTGATCTAGAAGCAATAATCAACAGCATGTATTACTCTTCAAGAAGAGTGGGACTAGGGATGAATATCAGAAAGAAAATCGAAATCTGAAAGATGAAAATTATGCATAATATGCATGTAATAACAGGAAACAGTTCAATCTCAATCCTCAAACTATTTCTTCTGTGCCTCTTATATTTATTTGTGATTGGTCCTTCTCGAATTCCTGTGCTAAAATAGTCAGTCGTGGTTTTTTCCTATATCTCAGATTGCCCGTAAAACCAAGCCTTTAAAAAATACAAACAGTAGATAATGGTTGTCTTAAATTATACTTATACCTGTTTTGCAGTGAGCGATGTAACAATAGGAAATAATTACTTTGATTTAATGTTTTATAAGGATAAACGCTTCGTGACCAGTTTCAGTACATGTTCTTTGATCGTATTGAGCACTAAATGATTAGAATACTGTTGTGACACATATTTTTTATAAAGCCGTGAGTATTGTCTAATATGTAATATTATACTTGACTAGCTGCAGTATTACCACCGGCTTTTGTTGCTTTGAATCGGCTATTATTCACTATTTCATCATCATCATCAGATAAACTTGCTAAACTTGAGATTGGCTTGGACAGCATAACAGCGGCTGGCATGCTTTGGGTTGTCATCCACATGCTGAGACATGTCCAAGACCGTTTTGTTTCTGCCAGTTTATTTCTTTAAAGTTTTAGTTTTAAGCACTTTTATTAAGTGTATCAATTGTAATGTACAAAAGACAAATAATCTTCTCATTCTTAGTAGTTTACTGCTGGACAGAGACTTCTCCTTTGCAAAGAGGCTTTGGACGTTCCTTATTTCATTGGTTTGGTCAGCCGTCCATTTTAAAAGAGAACAGATAGATGCATACCGTAAAAAAATAATCTGATCATATTTACTACGTGTCATATTTTTTTAGTACTCTTTAATATTACAGGTTAGAACTATGAGTAAAGTAATAGCGCAGACAGTGGAACCTTTAGTGACCGAGGTACCAAAAGTTGAACCCAGAATTTATAAAGTCGTGTATAGAAACCTCGTGACTTTCGGTTATGGGCATTTAGCAGCTCTTTATGGGTTATATCTATGTTTCACAGAAGCTAAATGGGCAACTATATTATTGGGTAAGTGTACATTTTCTGCAGGATTAGTATATAAGTTGTATTACGTGGTAACCTATACAGTAACCAGGGTCTGATGCTGAAGTTATATAAGAAGGTCGTGATAGAAGATACATAATAAAATGGCACAACCCTAATGAGTTTGCCATTTATTATAGTTTGATTCTAATGCTGAAGGTGAAAGATGGTCATAGGAGCTTTGCAATAAAACAACACAAATCAAGGCAAGAGTTCAAGCTTACTTGATTTATCTTAACAAGTACTATGATCCTGGTAGCCAGCGTCTAGTGTGGAAGCTAGTAGATAGAAGTCGCTGAAAGGAGTATGTTTTGAGAAGTTAAATTGTAACAAGCAATCAGGAAAAACCTTGTAGGAGTGAGTTTCAATCCTTACTAGTATTATAAACGCGGAAACAAAATCTGCCTGACTGTCTATCTGAAGTATTTTTATCCCAAAACGAACCGATTTACAGGTAGTTTTAAACTCAGCTAGTCTTGGGCTTTTTACCGCGATAACCGCCATACGGCGGACCACATACACGGGCGGAGCTACCACTGAAACTACTGGACCGATAAAAAAAACTTTCACTATTAGAATCAAACATTATCCTGATGGACAAAGGCTACATAATCTTTTCAAAAAAGTTGGGGATCCGTATGAAAGCATCAGTAATGTAACCCAAGGTATCAAAAAATACCCAGTAACGCTGTATGCTACAAAAACTTTTGATAATAGAGCAAAGTGATTTACTACATTTTTGGAGGAAACCTTAATATCCACAAAAAAGTCCGTGATATATGTATAACTATTAGATTTATATCAGAATAACTTTTTTCTTATTAAATATTCATTATTTATGTCCGAACAAATTAAGGTAAGTATTAACACCTTAGTATTATTTAATAACCAAATAAATTATGTTCAAGTCCATATTAATACCTGGTTTCTGTATGAAATATTAAAATTGGACATACCATTCAAAAATTATAATAAGTTTAAAATTTTACATAATTGAAATTCAAGAAACAATTTGGCATCTTCGAGGGTCAATTGGTCTGACCCATTCGTGCTGAAGTCAGTGTGGCTCTATCACGTTATAATAGTAGTAGTGGTAGATATCATAACCTCTCTTCTAAGGCCAGGTCTATATTCTGCCGAAAACTGTTAAAGGCTGTTGATGATTGCATGAGCATATTGTACTATTATAAAATTGAACTCATTTGTTTGCAGGTTACTTGATGCTTATAATAAGTGAGATAGGAATAACAGCCGGCGCTCATCGCCTTTGGACACACAAGGCATACAAAGCCAAATTACCGCTACAAATAATTTTAATGCTCATGAATTCTATTGCCTTTCAAAATACTGCGATCAGCTGGATCAGAGATCACCGTCTTCATCACAAGTTTAGCGATACTAATGCTGATCCACACAACGCTAATCGAGGATTTTTCTTCAGCCATATTGGATGGCTTCTTGTGAAGAAACATCCAGAAGTTTTGGAAAAAGGAAAACAAATTGAAATGTCTGATATTGAAAGCAACCCTGTGCTGGTGTTTCAAAAAAAGTGAGTATTTTTTAAGGTTATTTTGTTATTTATTTCTTGGTAGTTGACGTGTTGAGGGTTCGTATCAAGCGTATGTGTAGTTGTTGGCTATGTAGTTCCTCAACAATTAAAAGATCTCATAAAGCCTAAAAGACAGAGTTACTTTCGAATTTATAATATTAGTATGGATATGGATTTTAAACAATTAAATGACTTTGGTATTATTAAAATAATCTGAGTCGGGTATTTTTTCTTTTTATACTTGTGGAAACTTGAACTTTTTATACTCGGGCCGTCACCACGCCTGGGTTTTGCGGCGGGATGATGTGTCGTCATCAAACCAACTAAAACCGCATGGTGAATAGAAAACTATAACGGCTTAAATAACTTTGTTAGTTCAAGAGTTATATAGGCTTAACTTGTCTATACTTGTAATACGCTTGCTTGGAAATCTTCTCACAAAAAATAACCAAAATAATCCCTACTAATATTATAAATGCGAAAGTAACTCTGTCTGTCTGTCTGTCTGTTACGCTTTCACGCCTAAACCACTGAACCCATTTTGATGAAATTTGGTATGAAGATAGAACTGAACTTGGGAAAGGACATAGGCTATTTTTTACCGCGATAACCGACATCCACGCGGGCGGAGCCGCGGGCGAAAGCTAGTAAGTAAATATTTTTATTTATTGGATACAATTTTATAGCCACGTGCCATTTTGGGTGACTACGGAACCCTATTCTATGCGTGGCCTGACACACACTTGGCCGATTTTGACATTTGTGATATTTGATCATATATATACTCCCACGGAGTCGTCTGAGGTACCGGGCCCGTTCCCGAGCCGGACGGACTGGGAGAGTTTTAAATATCTGGGCTTGATCGGTATCTGGGTATGCTTTATCTATAACTGGGTATTAGACTACCTCGTTGGCGCAGTGCATTTACGAGTAAGTCGCGGAGTGAATCCAGCGAGTGAACCTAGAGGTATATAGTGTCCACCTATCGCCGTCCACTGCTGGACGAAGGTCTCCCCCAAGGAACGCCAACCATCTCGGTCTTGGGCAGTCTGCATCCATCCGCCGCCAGCCACCTTCGTCAAATCATCGGTACATCGTGCCGCAGGGCGTCCTACACTACGTTTGTC
The DNA here is from genome assembly GCA_932526445.1 of Phragmatobia fuliginosa. Classification (NCBI taxonomy): domain Eukaryota; kingdom Metazoa; phylum Arthropoda; class Insecta; order Lepidoptera; family Erebidae; genus Phragmatobia; species Phragmatobia fuliginosa. The sequence goes on along the minus strand of OW052070.1, from coordinate 13,642,195 downwards.
TAATCGCGGTCTTCACTCTAGCACCTTTCAGCTCCAGCGTCCATCAATCCGTCTGGAGACATGTCCGGCCCACTTCCACTTCAGCGTGCTGATTTTCCATGCGATGTCGGTAGCTCTAGTTCTCTGTCGAATAAACTCGTTACGTATTTTATCGGGCAGAGAGACACCCAACATTGCACGCTCCATCGCACGCTGAGCTACTTTGAATTTATGGACCAGTCCGATAGTGAGTGTCCACGTCTCGGCTCCGTATGTCATTACAGGTAGGACCTAAAGGTGGCTCTGCACAAATCCGAGACCTTGTTCTTCCATGGACCACATAGCAAGCCATCTGATCAATCCAGCCTCATAGTAGGAGGCACTCGCATCAACGTGAAGCCCTCCATGAGATATCTGGGGCTCGTACTCGACTCGATTATTTCTGAAGTCTGGTTCCCAAGTTGGTGAGAGCAGCGAGTACACCAACACGGCTACAGCCTAATATGACGCGACCCAATGACTCCTGCAGGATATTCTAAGCAAGAGTTGTGTGATTCATGTACTTTTATGAAGCTCCAGTATGGGTGGACGCCCTGAAGGCCAGCCATGTCACTCTACTGTGACTACCGCAGTGAGTGCTGGCAATAAGGGTCATAAGGGGTCACTGCACAATATTCTTCGAGGCAAATCTCCTAACCGAAACTCTGCCATAAGATGTGGAGGCGAGAGCCCTTGCATCTTTAGGTATTTTACCAACGGTGCAAGGAGGTGCTGGGGTCGGACCCAAGTCCCAAACCTCGAGAAATCAAGGATCAGAATCATTTAGGTGGTCACCTGCGTCTGATTCGAAAGAAAGACCGAACTGTTGACACGGCGTTTCAAACGCTAGCAGAATTCCAAACCTGGTTGTAGCTGAGGTGTGATCTCATGCTAAAACCACCGTCTCCTTGTACAAGCAAGTTATGCTTGCCAAAGAGACGGCGGAGCGGAACCGAAAGAGATTTAAAACTCTCCCAGTCCGTCCCGCCAGGGAACGGGCCCGGTACCACAGACGACTCCGTGGGAGTATGTATATGATCAAATGACAAAATCGGCCAAGTGCGTATCAGGCCAGGCATAGAATAAGGTTCCGTAGTCACCCAAAATAGCACAAGGCTATAAAATTAAATAAAAGTATTCATAACGACAGGTAGTGATATATCACCAACTTTTTACAAAGTTTTAGCTTGTCGGATAGTTTCAGACAGGTTGTTCCAAAGCCGCACTGCTTGCACACTAAAAGATTTTTCTGCAAACTGAGTGGAATGTGCTGGCATTTTTGGTTTTAAATTCTCCGATGACCTCAGGTCTTTGCAATGTGTATTTTTTAAGAACTGAAAACGTCCTTTGAGATATGGGGGTGTGTAAGGATGAAACAGGACACTGTATAAAAGAGAAAGAATATGCAGATTCCGGCAAAGGGTATAGGTAGCCACTTGAGTTTGGAACGAAACTCTGAGATGTGATCATATTTACGTTATCCAAATATGAATCTAATGCAGAGGTTTTGAAGTCGCTCAAGTTTAATCAGCTGGTCTTCGGTGATATCCAGATAGCTGACATCGCAATAGTCAAGGATGGGAAGCATTAGAGATTGTGCAAGCGCAATTTTAGTTTGAATCGGAATAAAGTTCCGTAGCCTTCGCAAAGACCCTTCTGCTGCAAATAGTTTACGACTAACTTCTCTGATCGTCATCGTCGTCGATCCGGCTCCGAGACAGGTGCTTATCTTGTGCCTACCTGTTACCTATCCAGGTAACCAAAACCCAAACTCTACAGTCGCTGGTCTTTCTTACCGGTATTGGAGAAACGAACAGAGAAATTTACAGCTTTTATGAAATGACGAAGGTCTAGGCTAGGTAATACTACGTTTGATTAATCTTATAAGTCAGTAGTAATTAATTAGTATTTTTTTCGCTGCTACGCTCCTTTGCATTTCGGTTATTACGGTAAATAGTATAATAAAAGAACAACCCTCCTAAGTTTAATCGGAATCAGGATGGCAATTTAACGGTGAAACACTTACAGATAAATATACAGAGTTACCTTCGATTTCATAAAATTACTAGCATGCTTAACTTAACACGTTAAACGCCACGCGAAAAATTGAGTATTTCCGTATAGGCCACGGGACTCACCGGTGAGCCTTCCCTTGCTGAACCGTTCAAGCCACGGGGGTCACCGGTGAGCCTAGTGTTAAGTTCAACGAAAACGTTTCCCACAAGCCAAGTATTGTAGCTATCGAACAAATCGCATATTAAAGTGAGCCGCGTGGCCCTGTAGCCTAACTGGACGGCGTGGTTTTTAAATCCTTCAGAAATTTGTAATAATTTTATGACTTGTAATGACGACACTAGGGTTGCTCTTACAGATTATAATGAAATTCAATACAACCAGAAAAATATTATAAATTATTAAAAAATATATAGTACTTAAAATACTGGAACATAATTAACTTTTTATTCTCCAAATAAAAATATCGCTTACGAACATTATAACAACCTTATGTCATACTTCATGAAATCTAATAATCACTTTTGATTGGCACTATTTATCTTATTTATCAGAACAGTCTGTAATAATCATATAACTGAAGAAATATGAATATAAAAATAAAAAAATAATTTTGTTAAACCAATGTAAGCAAAAAGTAAGGGTTACTTGGACAGCTTCCGCAATAAGTAGATACTTTTTTGGTTTTTGACTTAGCCTGTTTGCTACCCATGATTGACACGTTTTCTGCGTAACATTTACGACATGTTCGTCTAACTTTTCAGGCCAAACCATCTTTCTTTTCCAAGGTGTGTTTTACTCTTTTCGGCCGGAGCGGCGGTAGACTCCGCAAAGTTTTATCAATATAAACCTCCTGTTATCAATTATTTGTATATTATTTTAGTCACTGACTTATACAAAGTAAGAACATTTACTATCGCACTATGAAGTAATACATCTATAACCAGCATCTTATACCACTTTACAAGTGGCGTACGCGCGGGTGAGCCGTAGCGTGACCCCGCGGCCCCCGCCGACGGAAAATCTTTATTCCTTTGTAGGAGGCCACGCGACCCACCCGTGAGCCTTTTGCTATATCTCTAAAACTAGACGGTAGAAATTGCTAATTTTAATTTTCTGTACAAAATTACGCATTTTATAAACGTAGAGATGAAAATTTCAAGTTGACAAAAAATAGCAACTTCATGATTTTACCTTGGCCCCAATGGAATAGTAGACTAGGCTCACCGGTGGGCCGTAAAGCGTGCAACGTGTTAACTGATACTTAGAAAATATTCCAAATTGAAAAATCCTAATATGTCATATTTATTCCAGGTACGCTTTACCTTTAATTGGTATGGTATGCTTTATCCTGCCAACAATTATCCCTGTCTACTGTTGGGGAGAGAGCTGGTCGGTCGCCTGGCACATCAATATGCTGCGATATGTTTTAAATCTTCATTTGACTTTTATGGTTAACAGTGTTGCACACATTTGGGGTAATAAAGGTTACGACAGAAATATTTTTCCAGCACAAAATCTAGCAGTTTCAATTGCAACATGTGGAGAAGGTTACCATAACTATCACCATGTATTTCCATGGGACTATCGTGCTGCTGAATTAGGGAACAACTATTTGAATATCACGACGAAGTTCATTGATTTCTTTGCGGCTATTGGTTGGGCATACGATTTGAAAACTGTGTCTCAAGATATGATTCAACAAAGAGTTCAAAGAACTGGTGACGGGACTGATCTTTGGGGTTTTGGCGATAAAATAACTAAAGTCAAAACTAAAAAACAATTGTAAATTTCCCAAGACAAAAATATGCAATAATTATTTTAATTGAAGCTAATGCATTCAAATTGATGACTTTAGTTTATATCTGTAGAATTGATTATTGTAACTTAATATGGTGTTTACTTGATTTAAACGATAATAAATGATTAACTAATGATTATGAAATAATAGTTTCTTAGTTACAGACCTCATGTTCCCCGGACCGTCATTTTTATGATGATGTTCTCTCTAACCGTAACCATGACGGTGAGGTTAGTCAGGCGTTTGCCGAATATTTACTTCATCATATTTAGCCGCTGATCTTACGCTTTTAAATGGTGACAAGTAATACATCCTTGCACATGTCGGAGAACTTCTATATTCCTGACTCGGTGAGTCCAGCTAATCTGAAGCATACGTCTTTAAAACCGCATTTTTAGGGCTTCGATCTTTTGGCTCATGACTTTTTTTAAGTAAAGGTAAAAGTAACAGACGTAATTGTAACTCCATCTCAACCCTGTCTCACATCGCGTGACTGAGCATTGAGATGACGTCAAAATAAAACTTCATTTAATGATACAAGACAACAGATGCGTTAACGATTGTTGTAAGAGAATCTATATACATATACATATACCTAAAAGTAGTACATAAAACACCAGTGGCTAAATGAGGCATTTGAGCGAGCTACTACACCACAGAATTTTTACAGTGCTTGATACTTCGAGTTATAGGGTTAAAAAAGATGAATATGACTACCAACGCACAGACGGTCCACAATTTTTAAATACGTTAATACTAAATTAAAAGCTTATCATGCTGTTTCGATTCGAAATATATACATTAGTTGCAATATTAATAAGAGTGCAATTTCGTTTTCCAAATTATTTAAAAAATCTTAGTAAAAACATCATTCAGTTCTCGGGTTCGATTCCCGGGTCGGTTCACATGTTTGCGTGATCCGCAAATATTCGTTTCAGAGTTATGGTGTTTTATACGATGTATGTATTTACAAAAAAGTATAGTTGTGTATTTAGATCACTTGTACCCATAATACAAGCTCTGGTTAGTTTGGGACTAGTTGGCGTTGTGTGTAAGATTTCCGATATATATAAAAAGTTCTGTTTATGGAATGACTCAATGGAACGTATTTTTTTTTTCTTAGTCGTATATTTTTAAAAAGTCAATTGTGTTATTGTATAGGTAATATATATAGTTCAGACCAAAATTTATCTTAATTCGTGTGAACTTGAAGTAAACGCTCAAAATTAAGGTCTTTGCACATAACAGCGACTCAATGCCAATCCAACACGCTTCCAACTAGATCTATCGATTCGGTATCAACTAGGCAATCAACGCATCGGTCACCAGTGGACAACTTGGCATCAATAAGTAAGCAGTGCGTCGTCAACGAGTGGGAGGAGCTTTGTCAATTAGCTCGACCTCAACCAGGTCTATTAGTCGTTACTCGAATTTTATCTAGAGCAAACGTAAAATATCTCGATTTACATATCAAGAACTGTCAATAATAGTGATGATACACGATGACGATGACGAAAATAAAATAAACCGAAGATATTGGGGTCATTATATGTTGAGAAAAAGAAAAACGGAAGGGGAATATTGACTGGCCAAGACGAGTTGGCAACGCATCGACCGCTAGCCGTAAGCACTCGACTCGTGAGCTCGTGACCATTTCATCGACAACGAGGGGCAAATGGGTCGGTGACAGTCAATAGGTGAACAACGCGTTGACCACGCGGCATCCATCTTTAACTTAATGTTGACAGATTCAATCTTATTAAACATAACACAGAGTTTATATTTCAATGCCATACCGTGAGTTCAGTCAGCGTTGAGTCGGTTTAATGTGTGAATACCTTTATTGTAGTTAGCTCTCAAGGTGACACTTAATAGCGGCATTTATTGTAGTTTTAGCACAATTACTGTGAATTAAATAGTTGTTATTCAAGATGACATGAAGAAACAGTGGTTTTTGTTAAGTCTAATGCTTGCTTCTTACTACAGACAAATCTATAAGATTTTTTTTTGGGAAAAATGACGGTACGGTTAGTAACAGCCGTCGTCTATAGTGCAGCCTTCTTAGCCAAAATGCAAATGCAACGTCGATTCTCTTTCAACAATCGCTAACGCATCTGTTCTCCTGTATTATTAGGTAAAATTTTATTTGACCTTATCTTAATGCTTAGTGGCGCGGTCAGAGGTCCGGGGCGGTAAAGCTGAATGAGGTTTAAATAAGCTTTACAAAAATGAATTTTTATGTTTATTTTGTCAAAATCTGCCAAAATCTGTCAAATTCGATAATTAAAATTCTGATATGCTCTGGCACAGGTATTGGCCATTGTGCGGTATCGTTGAATGATAAAAGTCTATCGACGGCATCCTCAGTATTTTTATTTAGTTTATTACTTTCATTTTCGTTTCGTTCACTTTCTTTGAGGCTTCTTCTAATAGAAGGAATTCATCAGATAGAGCCTCTGGGCCTCGAGGAAGTTTAAGTATTTTTAAAGAAAGGTACGCTACTCTTGACGACATACTACCATTCTCCTCCACGTTGTCCTTGAAAAATTCACTGACCATAAATCCGACGCCGCCTTAGGATGGTTGGTTTCCCTTTCGGAAATAAAAGAGGTGACCGGAATCTAGGGCTATCATATCCTCTCCCTGTCTTCGGACTTCCGATAGCCCCAAAATATTCTAATTTATATGGTGATGATATGCTGTTGTAGCTATAAATGCTAACTAGCAATATAACTTACCAGGTGAAAAAAATAAAGAGATAAATGTTAATTACTAGGTAAAAAGTTAAAACAAATCTCATAAATAGAAGAAAAATTCTCACTAATTAAACAGCTTGCAAGCCTATTTTCATATTTCTGATGAGAAATCTCATGACACGGGTACTAAGACATTACAGAATTTCCAATTAGAGAAATCTGTATCCTCTCGGTGCCACCCCATGGACAATTATCATGAAGTGTCTGACTTTGTCAGACTGATAGACATATGATTATGTCTTGACGTCTATAAATTTCTAATACAACGACAAACTAAAATGATTTTTACGAATTATTACTTATAGCCTATTTTCACGCGAGTAAAAATTTTATTCTCGAAGAAGTTAATACATAAAAAAATGGCTAAGTGTGAGTTAAATTCGCGTACCATGGTTCTGTACAAACTTTTAGTTGAGTAGAGACATTTTGAACTTTGACCTTGTATTTTTCCTTTACTTGTGCGTGTGCGTGTATGTTCGGCGTACATACGTAATGTCATATAGACCATTACTTGATTGTCGTCATTGTGATTCTAGGTCAACGGCAAGTACCCTATAGGTTTTGATTCTCTTCTTAGTGTTCAATACACGTCGATTTAGGATTAGGCGAATCTGGCCTCAAAGCGGCTTGATGCCATTTTCGGACATTAGTCGCATGTCAACTTGCGACGTCTTCACTGCTCTTGATTTTTGACAAAATGCCGCGTTGTTCAGTAATTGTTTGCAAAAATAACAGCTGTATTGTGAATTACAAAAAATATGACATCTCATTTCACATCTAAATATTAGAATATTATAGTTTTTCATCCTAAATTCATTAAAACATTTTAGAAAAATGATGAAATACCAAATTAATCCTTTTCATTAGGAACTAAAACCATTGCTTGCTTAATACAAATCGGTCAATAAATCGGCTGGTCTAATAGCGCAATGGATAAGTGTTTTATTGATACTCTCAGTCACACGATAGTTTCGGGAAGCGGCCGCTGTCGGCCTTTGTGTTAGAGATGTGATGTGATGTTTATGACTGTCGATATTTTATACGATCCTATTAAGTGTGAATGATTATTAAAGATATAAATAAATTGTAATATTATAATTATGTAAACGTAAAAAAGTGTAATGCTCGTCCCAATAAAGTTTCACTAATACGATCAATCGCCAATGAATAATCATTTAATAATACTAATAAAAGCCTTAATGGAAAAATATCCAACCGTAAGATTGCACTACTTAACTAAGTTTTAAATAAATATTTACATTTTACTGGTCAATAAAATCCTTAACAATAAAATTCTTGCAGTATTACCTGTGTTCTAGTCTAGATTCGAGAAGATGATATCCAGTTTTTTGGTAGTTAATTAGTAAATATTCCAATTATGATAAAACATCGCTTGTATTAGAGTATATTCGAGGGAAACTCCTGTTTAGCTTTCTTTTCACAGTCAATAAAATCTTTAAGAGAAAGAGCAGATAATACAGCTAACTGAATTTCATTCGATATTTTTCTATGATTATCACTTCACATTACTAGTTGCATAACTTGCACATGTGTGGTTTTTTGAAATCCGTAGTTACAGGTAGAAGCGCCGCCCTCTTTTAGCATGTGTTCTATTAGTGGGTTTATTGGTGTCTCTGTAAGTTTCTTTGTGTGCGGGAGAAATACGAGGGTGTGTGCCGTGCTTACAATTTTTGTTTTTGTGTTAGTGAAGTAAATGGGGGAAACGCGGAGACATCTGAACACGAATAAATTTGTGTACAAAGCAGCGGCAGGCCGATATCGATCTGAACCGCACTAGAAAGTATTTTTAGTAGAGATGGGACAGAGAAAAATAAGGGAATATCGAAAATAAAACAGAATTATCGTAAAAGAAAATGTTTTTATTTACTTATGCCTGTCTTGGAAACAGGTTGGTTTGGTTTTGATGCTGTTGGGAACTGGCTAAATAGAAACATCCTTACTCTTAACGTGGATAAGACGAAATATGTCTGTTTTAGCATAAATAGTGTCACGAAAGGTTTCGATTTTCATAAAATTTTTTCACATCAATGTCAATCCCCCTGCAACTGCTCATGTCCTACAGTAGAGCGTGTAGATTCCATTAAATATTTGGGCATCACTATTGACAGAAATCTGAACTTTAAAGAGCATGTAAGGGTATTATGTGGTAGGATAAGAAAGCTGATTCACATCTTTAAAACTCTCAGGCATGTTGCTGATCCTGAGTTGCTCAGACAGGTATACTATTCACTCTGTCAGTCACTCTTGATGTATTGCATATCTACCTGGGGTGGCGCTCCAAAAACAATTCTTAAACCGATTGAAATCGCCCAGCGTGCAATATTGAAAGTTTGTACCTTCAAGCCCATATTCTTCCCTACTACTATACTATATCGGACTGTGGAGGTTCTGACTGTTCGTCAGCTGTTTGTAATAAGTGTGTGTCTTCTTCAACATAAAAAACTGACATTTGACCCACAACTTCTGGAAAAACGAAGAAACGATATTGTTTGTCCCCGAATGGTAATTTGTAAAACCAAATTTGCTCAACGATTTACCAATTTCATTGCCCCTTTTGTATACAATAGAATAAATAGAGCTATAAATATATATCCCTTGACAAGAGTGCAACTGAAAGAAAAGGTACGTAAATACTTATTAAAGTTAAATTATGAAGAAACGGAATTACTTCTACACATAATGGAGTAAGTAAAAGTGACAAACAGAAATGACCGACACACATACACACACACACACACACACACACAACCACACACACACACACACACACACACACACACACACACACACACACACACACACACACACACACACACACACACACACACACACGCACAATTTTGCATGAAGACCATTCCATTTTCTAATTTTGTTTTTACTGATTAATTATCAATTCATGTTATAGAGAAATATTTTATAATTATAATTAAATAATTCTATTAAATTATTATGTTGAATTGTATCCGAGAGGATTGGATCTGATAGCCGAAATACAGGCATTGCCTAGTTCGGCTACAGATGTTCACTTTGAAACTCTGTATTTTATATTTGTGAAAATAAACTATTGTGAAATAAACTATTAAACTATGTTACGTAAAGGTTTTGGTTGCATTTTTCCTGCAATAGTTTTTTATTTTCATAACTTTTTTTTTGGTTGGGTACTTTTAAAGGTTTTACGCAGTCTGTCGTAGCACCCTGCACAATTTCATTTTATTTTTCTTAGTGGAAAATATTTCTTCACTGCTGTCACTATCATTGTGAATAACTGCAGGGCGCATTACTCTGTTTTCCAAAATTTTTCTTTTTCTTTTATTACTTGCCATCGTTGATTATATCGAACGCTACGTCAGATCAGTTAGATAGCACAACACTAACTGGCGGGGCGCGCGCTCTGTGCGGTATCGGGTCGCCAGCTGCCTGTTGGGAGGGCGGGCCGAAATAGGCCCACTGCCGCACTCAGCGGATGTTTTTCACCGTCAGTGCGATGGTAGGTCGATAAAAGCCTGCCGTTATGTTTTGATTGGAAATACCTAAAATTTTAACCGCAAGATGAAATATATATTTGTCGATCTCCTCCACAAACACCTGAGTTAATCGTTTCGCACAAGCGAGAGGGACAAAGGTTTCTTCGTCCGCACCAGCTGAAGTACCGCGGTAGGCCGATATCGGCCTGTTACGCAGTGAGCGTGATATGATGTGCATATGAAACAAAAAACTGATCGTGTATTTATAAAACAATTAGCTCGACGATTAGTGTTAGAGCATATGAGTATGCAGAGAAGGGTAGTCAACTTACATTTGCCTCGACAGCTTCTTATGAGTTTGGCAAGAATACTCGGTTCAGATATGCCAGATACAGTTCAAGGTTAAAGCCAACAAAGAAAAAAGAAGAAAAATATGTGCATCTTGTTCACATAAAGTATATAGAAAATCCACATATCACAATGCGCTAGGCAATCGTGCCCTAATTGTGCGTAACTTTGTTTGTGAACCTTTCTAAATGCTGTTTATTATTTTTCTAGTAGATTTGAATCTAATATAAGATATAATTTTTTTTGCAGTTCCTAAATTGTAAGTTTTTTTTTAAATTAAAATTTTGTCCAGTAGTCATTTTTCGGTTAAAAAACACAGTCAAAAGAGTTAAGACATATAATTACTAAGTTTAGTAAAGTTAATGAATGTTTTTATTTTTTCTTTAACTAAAATAACCCAAATTAACACTAAAATTTAATACATATTTTCCACAATATTCAATGTTATACTTGGGGCCTCTCAGGCCCTACGTCGGTACTAGCGTGACAAAAAATCATCGTCGGTAGTTAAAGTTTAATATTGTTTAATTTTTTTTATTTAAAAAAAATCATTACTTACATTATACTGTAACAAATAAGTTATTATGATGATTCTCAAATAATTGAGAATAAATAGAAAATTTTAAAAATTCGTACTTTTCACTTACTAGAAATATAAAAGAAATACATTATATAATAGCTCTGTGTGTCGACCAAGGTCATGGCAAGTTTTACAACAATACACTATACAGTCATCGGTTCAATTAGCTGCCTCAATTAGTTTTTTTCTTAGGCAGCGCAATGCCTTCTATCTTAAAATATATAATTCTTCTGTGAGTGTGTATGTCACTGAACTTCTCTCAAACGACTAGACCGATTTTGATGAAGTTTTTTGTGTGTGTTCAAGGGGATCTGGGAATGGTTTAGATTCGCAATTGGACCCGGTAGGTGGCGCTGCGATCAAGTTTTTTTTTTTTTTTTTTTTTTTTTATATATTTAAGTCTGCCAAAGTGACTCTACTCTGCCTGATAGAAAGCATGAGTAGAATCCAGGAGTAGGGGTCACCATGCTTATTGTGAGGGTAGGCAATGTAGCATGGTGACCCCCACCATAGCAGCCTGGTTAGATTATTCTGCATCATTCTCCCGGCCCTCGTAGGGCGGGAGAATGATGCAGAATGATTGGGCCCCCGGTCTCACACTCACCAACGAAATACGACAGCAAGAATGCTGTAATTATTAGGATGGTCTTCTGTGTGAGGGTAGTACTGGCCGGGTCGAGCCGGCCCATTCGTGCTGAAATCAGCGTGGCTCTACTACCTTTTAAATTTAAAGTTTGGAATTTTAAAGTTGGGCGGTACGAAGTTCGCTGGGTCAACTAGTATAGGTATATAACTATGCTAATATCACAGAATACATAACAGTTCCATTACAGAAGACTCGCTCCGAAAAGTAAATTAAAGAAATAGGGACCCTTATTGTCATTACATTAAGTTCAATTCAGATTGCACAGCGCTGAAGCCCCTACGATTATATTTACTTACAATTGAGTCTCTTTCTATAGTGTAACTCTTATCTGTTCTGACGTAATCAGGCATGTCTTCTTTTAAAAATAATTTAATTTAAAATAAAAATTTAATAATATAGGTATAATAACTACTTTTTCTCTAGCACTTTACTGAAAAAATAACCATAGGTACTTTTGTCAAAAATGACGTTTTAAATAATATCACTTCGAAATGTCTGTTCGCGTCGTAACTATTTACGTACAACACGAATAGATTAGTTACTACCTAACACCTAAAATCTTTTATTCAGACATCTTCACAGTGAATACTTCAAAAAACCATAAAAAATACTATAAGGTTCTAGTTGTGCTTTTTTCTTCAAACGACAAGACTTAAAAGGCATGCCTCGTATTATACATTGTTGCCATGTATTATTGTTTAATTATTTTTGGAGACTACCTGTGTAAATTTCAGCATCGTTGCATTGTCCTCATATTTAACTGTTTTCTTAATAAAATGCCTAAAACAATGTAAAAAAAATTATAAGACAGGCCAGCCGCATTCACCCGCTGCTGGTTAGATAGCTGACACCAAATAGAAAGCCGACCAGTGGTTTTTTTTTTAATTCTTGTTGCCAACTACATAGACATGCCAGCCACATTCACTCGCTGCTGTAACACGCTCAACATAGTCGAGATATAATCTTAAAACAACTTAAATTCATTTACAGGTGAAAAGTCAGGTCGAAGGCCTTTATTTCTCAAAGCTACATTACCTTGATCAGGGTCCGAGTATAAATACATATCAGGTGTACTCATAACTTCTTGCCTATCAGAGTCAGAAACCGGTGGCGGTGTGCGCACGGTTTTAGGCATTGTCATTATGTAACTTGTGTATAAGTCTAACAAACAAGTGTAACAATATATGTGCGCACGCACTGCACCTGTGTGCTATTAACCGGCGAGCGCAAAAAGTATTCGTCCCCAAGAAACGTTAGGTAACAATTGTCAGTACTGTGTTAGATCACAGCATTCACAGCCGATGCGGTCAGCTGCGCGTCGGGAGTTCGGGACTCAACTTTAGCACCTACACAGACTCACACAGCCACTCGCAACTGAAAGAATCACAGCGCGAAGTTAGTTCGCACACAAGGCGGTCGCAAACTGTGAGTGCAAATCTGATACGCAGGAATTCTCGGGATGAAATTTAAGTATGAAACACCGCTTACTTAATCACAATATAGAAACCTTAAAAAGTTGTATGTCAATTTAAATTCCCCTTAGAGGGTAGATACCGTCCACATTACCACAACAGGAGAAAAAATAATAAATACTGGTAATAAACAATTACAATTTGGTCTAGCTAATTATTTTATGCGATTAAAATAAACACACGTCCACTTTGAATGACCACCGATGAAGGTGATGATGGGGTAAATATCCGAAAACGCCACGACGGAAGAATTGTTTCGTCTTGCAGAACAGATAGCAAGGCTGATGGAAGAACTCGTAAGAAATACCATAATTGAAAAAATGATACGGACGTGTGGCCTTAACCCTCTCCTGAGAAGAGTCCCGACCCCAGCAGTGGCATATTTGGCAAAAATTATTCCAGCTTTTTGTAATTGTCAAATATTTTCTAATCAAACTCTAACAGTAGGTAAATGATTTCAATGTGGAAAGTCCCTGGCTGTTTCCACAAGTTTTTATAAAACCTGTTGTTTTAGCAATCAAAATAATATTAGCTATATTTGATAACACGCTTCTTAAGTAGACGTGAGTTGGCAGGCGAGAAAAATAATGGCAGCACTTCTCGTACAATCACTTAAGTGAAGTGTTGCCAGCTAAAACAATCAACACGCCGTCAGGTAAATCTAGTGCAGACACATAGACACTAGTCATATCAGATCATGGACTTGTTTGCTACAGACGTAAATTAAAATTGAGAACAGCCTCGTAGCGGTTAGTGAACACTAACCGCTACGAGGCTGCCGATCAAGAGGTCTCGAGTGAAATTAACAGGTCGGGTCCAAAAGCGTTATTGAGTTGTCTTAACCTCGCCTTGGAGAGCATGAGAAATCGTCGGTCCTGCACCTGATTGATACCCCCGCCACCCATCGTGTCTGATAGCCGTTCCATCGGACGGACTATGACACATTTGTGCAGAGTTGTGCATCATAAAATATCCGACATCGTTGCCTAATCTCCGTTGAGACTGACCGTCATGGTTACAGCTAGAGAAAACATCGTCATCGTCGAGAATATGAGTTCTTTAACTGAGAAACTATTATTTCATAGCCATTAGGAAATCATTTATTATTAATCGTTTAAAATAAGTAAACACCATCTTAAGTTACAATAATTAATTCTACAGATATAAACTAAAGCCATCAATTTAGATTGCATTGCCTACAATTAAAACAATTATTACATATTTTTCTCATGGGAAATCTACAAGTGGTTTTTAGTTTTGACTTTAGTTATTTTATCACCAAAACCCCAAAGGTCAGTCCCGTCGCCAGTTCTTTGAACTCTTTGTTGAATCATATCTTGAGACGCAAACTTCAAATCGTATGCCCAACCAATCGCCGCAAAGAAATCAATGAACTTCGTCGTGATATTCAAATAGTTGTTTCCTAATTCAGCAGCACGGTAATCCCATGGAAATACATGGTGGTAGTTATGGTAACCTTCTCCACATGTTGCAATAGAAACTGCTAGATTTTGGGCTGGCAAAATATTTTTGTCGTAACCTTTGCCACCCCAAATATGGGCAACACTGTTGACCATAAATCCCATATGAAGATTTAAAACATATCGCAGCATATTGATGTGCCAGGCAACAGACCAGCTCTCTCCCCAACAGTAGACAGGGACAATTGTGGGCAGGATAAAGCATACCATGCCAATTAAAGGTAAAGCGTACCTGGAACAAATATGACATATTAATGATTGTTAAATTAGAATGATTTTCTAAATATCAGTTACAATATCCATGCTAAGTAGTAATATTATATATTACTAGCTGACTCCGCGAACTTTGTACCGCCTAACAGTCGATTCAACTTCACTGAATTGTTTTGCCTTCTCAGAACGCGGAACCCTCCAATAAACTTATCAGACAATTTTTTATTTTTTTTTCTTAAGAACCATCCTCGTACTTCAAGGTCTTGTTGGTCTAGTCAACTATTTATTAATCTGTGGTCTAGTGGTTAGCGTATGCGGCTGCTGATCAAGAGGTTTCGGGTGTGAATCAGAAATGTTTGTTTCGGAGTCTGGGTGTTTTCTATGTATAATATGTATGTATTTACAAAAAAGCATGTTTATGTATTTATATCAGTTGTCTAGTACCCATAATACAAGCTCTGCTTATAATATTTATTTAGTTTTAATTTATTTATTTATAAATTTGAAGGTAGCTCTGTCTGTGTATCTGTTAGGGTGTCACGGTTAAATCACCATACAGATTTGGATGAAAAACCATGATAACCGACATACACAGGAGCGTAGCAGCGGACAAAGTTACTAATTACTTACTACTGACTTATAAGATTAATCTAACGTGGTATTAGAGCCCACAACGGCCAGACATTCGTCATTTTATAAAAGCTGGAAATTCCTCTATTCATGTCACTAATACCGGTAAGAACGACCAGCGACTATAGAGTTTGGGTTTTGGTTACCTGGGCAGGTAACAGGCACAAGATAAGCACTTGCCTAAGAGCCCCCAGTTTCTCAGTTTTTTTAACTTATATCCACTTTGCCACGATATTATAATTCAAGGACTTTTATATTCCATTTTATTATTAAATATGTAATATTAGTGTTATTAAGTTTCCTAATTCTAAAAGTGCTAATTAAAAAATTATACTTCTAACTACAGCTACAGGATACGGTGATATACTACTTATTTTAGTTGATAAATCTAGTCTTGTAAATATAATTAATGCATAAAATCTTTTTTTATATATAAAAGCTCAACATCGACTAGGAACGTCAGTAGGCCTCATATTTATAATTGAGGGTAGGCGTGAGTTTTCGGGCAAGGAGAATATTCTCGTACAATTACTTTATTGTAACTCTCGATCACGAAATACAGTTAGGACATAGAATAGCAGCCCATTTAAATAAGACACTCCACCGAACACGTGGTGCTCACACGAGATGATCCACAATAATTATGCTGTGCACTCATCAGTGTTGCCAGCTAAAATAGCCGATACGCCTACATATACCTATTACAGTTTGTTTTGCATAAGTAGCATAATATTCTGAATGATATTCTAAGCAAAGTTTATGTATCTCGATTCCTCTTATTTACTAATTTACATATATTTACACAATAGCCTTATAAAGTTACAACGAATTTCATTCCTACTAATACATTCTTTCAGGTTAGATATCATTGTATCTAGACCTATTTTTTGTTGTAGCTCATAGCGAATCGACTGATATTCCATTACTTATTCCTTTAATTTCTCTATTTCCTTGTGGGTGTCATCACTCTTTTCGCTTTGCGACTTAATAAGCATAGCTAGTGCTTTGTGGCCCCTTTGCAGAAAACTTTAACGTATTTACACCTTTTTAGGGTTCCGTAGCCAAATGGCAAAAAACGGAACCCTTATAGATTCGTCAAGTCTGTCTGTCTGTCTGTCTGTCTGTCTGTCCGTCCGTATGTCACAGCCAATTATTTCCGAAACTATAAGAGCTATACTGTTGAAATTTGGTCAGTCGATGTATTCTGTGAACCGCATTAAGATTTTTACATAAAAATAGAAAAAAAAACAATAAATTTTGGGGGTCCCCATACTTAGAACTGAAACTCAAAAAAAATTTTTTCATCAAACCTATACGTGGGGGTATCAATGGATAGGTGTTCAAAAATGATGTTGAGGTTTCTAATATCATTTTTTTCTAAACCGAATAGTTTGCGCGAGAGACACTTCCAAAGTGGAAAAATGTGTGTCCCCCCCCCCCTCTAACTTCTAAAATAAGAGAGTGATAAAACTAGAAAAAATATATGTTATACATTACCATGTAAACTACCAACGAAAATTGGTTTGAACAAGATCTAGTGAGTAGTTTTTTTTAAATACGTCATAAATTGTTATACGCAATTTACCTTTCATCCAGTCAATACACTAGTATAAAAACATCGATTAAAGTTACAACGAACTACAAGAACTTTAATATGATGTTACTTGCTGATACGGAACCCTTCATGGGCGAGTCCGACTCGCACTTGGCCGCTTTTTATTTTTCCATTTCAGGTGCTGATAGGGAATTTTCTATCGCCTTTTAAAAAAAGTTTTTACTAGAAACCACGTGGCCACGAGATCTTAGACCCATGTAGTTGAGAGGTGGCGAGATTTATCTCGCCACCTCTCAATTGAGATCAAAAGATCAAAAATCTCTCAAAAGAGATCAATCTGCTCGATGCTATTTAATAGCATCGAGCGGATTGATCTCCTGACGAGGAATCCATTCCGAACACCTGAAAAACTTGAGTGGATAAAATTTTATTAAAATTTTACATTAAACTTTTTGTGACGGCCCTAACTTTGGAGCGGATCAATAGCAATTTCTTTTTAAGATTGAATGTGATAAAATATTGAGACCAGATAATTTCACAAGTTTCTCAGTTCATGTCTCCAACACGGGTAAGAAGGACCAGCGATTATAACATTTGGGTTTCGGTTACTTGGGCAGATAACAGGAAGTAAAGGTGTACAATATATATATATATATATATACTTTCGTTACAGCATATCGCTCAATGTTTTTATATTTTCTTCGGAATAACCCTAGAAATCACGACATTAATTGTCGAGCACTTTTTATGGTTGCAAACTTTAATCAATTACAACGCCTGCTCGGTTTGTTTGAATTTGTTTTGAGCGTATCACTATCACAACTTTGTTTATTACTTAGATAAGTGTCTGCATTTAAATTTTATTTATTTGTAAACATTTTAACAATACGGTGAGTACAAAATTATTGTGCATTTTTTGAGTAAAAAATTTCCTTAAATTGACAAACATAATACTGAAAATGATTGAACAATTCCACGAGAGGTTGAACTAAAATTATTGAGATAAGTATACACAATTGTTGGCACTTACAAAAACACTGCGCACAATATTATTAGAACACTAGCTGACCCACACTCCCCGTCTGCATCTTGTGATGCCCGTAGTTTAATGTCATGAAATATATTTATAAGCCTCTCCATTACTTTTTAGAACTTTGTAAGCAGAACCTTTTTTCATACATTGTTTGTTTAATACTTTAAACGATTACGCAGCGCACGCAATGGAAGTTCTCAAAATGAATAATTTTCCCCCGATTTTGCAACATTTTTTATTAGTACTTCACTCCCATTGGTCATAGCGCCTTTGACAATACATAGCTTATAGCCTTTTGCGATAACTAAACTTTCTAATAATGAAAAAGATTTTCATCCATCGGACCATCAAATCGGACCAGTCCTAACTGAGATTAGCATCTTCAACCAAACAAACAAACTCTTCACTTTATAATATCAGGAAGTATATAGGAGTAAATTTATTACGTTATGTTTATTTAGCACAATCAAAATATAATTTTAAGAAACTTTTGATTTAAATAATTTCTTAATATTCTTCAGAACTACTTCATTTTCCTCGTAATCGTTAGCATTAAGTCCACAACTGGGCATCAGATCTCTCCTTAGAACTGAGTTTTTCCCACCATACAAGACTAACAGACGGTTTCAATTTTATATTATCTTTGTAGTACTCTTGATCGGTATTTGGGTACCCTTGATCTATAACTAGGTATTAAACTACCTCGTAGACGTACGTCGTACTCGACGGCCGATGAGACTTCGGACATTATTTCTGAAGTCTGGTTATAAAACTAGCTGATGTCCGCGGCTCCGCTCGCGTCCTAAGGTTATGAAAAATAGATGTTGGCCGAGAATCTTATATATAAAATTCTCGTGTCACAGTATTCTTTCCCATACTCCTCCGAAACGGCTTGACCGATCTTTATGAAACTTTATATGCATAGTCTGAGAATCGGCCAACATCTATTTTTCATAACCCTAGCACGCGAGCTGTGGTTGGCTTGAATGATAAAGTTAGAAGTGTCACTTTAAATCCCATTGTGAATTTAAATTAAGGGTAAAGATCAAATGCATTTACAATATAAATTTGAATACTGAACGAGTTATTTTATGCTGAGTTTTGAACCATGACTTTTAAGCATTAGCATGTAATTAGGTTAGCCGTTCCTATTCATTGTTCTATATTACTTTTTAGGGTTCCGTAGCCAAATGGCAAAAAACGGAACCCTTATAGATTCGTCAAGTCTGTCTGTCTGTCTGTCTGTCTGTCTGTCTGTCTGTCCGTCCGTATGTCACAGCCAATTATTTCCGAAACTATAAGAGCTATACTGTTGAAATTTGGTCAGTCGATGTATTCTGTGAACCGCATTAAGATTTTTACATAAAAATAGAAAAAAAACGATACATTTTGGGGGTCCCCATACATGGAACTGAAACTCAAAAAAATTTTTTTCATCAAACCTATCCGTGTGGGGTATCTATGGATAGGTGTTCAAAAATGATATTGAGGTTTCTAATTTAATTTTTTTCTAAACTGAATAGTTTGCGCGAGAGACACTTCCAAAGTGGAAAAATGTGTGTCCCCCCCCCCCCTCTAACTTCTAAAATAAGAGAGCGATAAAACTAAAAAAAATATATGTTGTACATTACCATGCAAACTACCAACGAAAATTGGTTTGAACGAGATCTAGTAAGTATTTTTTTCTAATACGTCATAAATCGTAACACGCAATTTACCTTTCATCCAATCAAAACACTAGTATAAAAACATCGATAAAAGTTACAACGAACTACAAGAACTTTTATATGATGTTACTTGCTGATACGGAACCCTTCATGGGCGAGTCCGACTCGCACTTGGCCGATTTTTTTAAACAGTATGTGAATAAACTAGCGTGATCTGAATGGGAGAGTACGTTATGTTGCTACTATTAAAATTTAAAAAAAAGTTAGGTCTTTCCGTCTTAAGAGGTTGGATGTTTGTTGTATCACATCACATTATCGGTCTTAAACAATCCACTACTTGACACAGGCCTCTCATAGTGTGGTTGCTTCGGGAAGTACCTGCACTCGGTCGCTAGGAGGGCATTGAGTCCGGCCTGCTACCACTGCGACTGCAGTGAGGACTCGACTCATCACACGCTGGCGATCTGCCCCGCATGCGCGACGCAGCGCCGGGCCCTCACTGCAGTCATCGGAGGAGATCTCTCGCTACCGGCTGTCGTTCGCTCCATGGCCGGTAGCGAAAGCTGATATACCGCGGTCGCGACCTTCTGCGAAGACGTCATCTCGCAGAATGAGGCGGAGAACGCCCGGGAGGACGACCTCCACTTGGACCAGATCAGCCGCCAGCGAACCGGCCGGCGGATGCGCGCCCATCTACGCATCATGACGCCTTATATGTGGCCGCGGGTGGACGGGACGGATTTTCCCCTCCATCCGCATTAATCCAGGGGCGGTGTCTGCGTGTGCCGGACGTCGACTAAGAGAGGGCATGAAAGAGACGGAGCCCGCAACAGGAGCGGGCAGGCGCTGGGAGGAGTCCAGAAGGAGATTCGAGTCCGACACACCTCCCCGCGGCATAGAAAACCCCGGCAGGGTGACGGTCCGTGGGGAATTCCACACGTAAAAGAAAAAAAAAGTGCTCTTATAGTAAGGAGGTTTTGAGTTTTCAAATCAAATCATTTATTCTGAAATTAGGTTATATGAACACTTTTGCAAGTTACACTTTTTTTTTTGAGCATATGAGTTCGGCCTTTCCTAACTGGACTAGCCCTGAGAAGAAAGGACGAAACAAACTAAGGGATCACAGTGTCTTTTGAAGTCCAGACAATATTCTTAAATGCAAAAGACATATTTTGACTTTCTGTACCACCCTGGCCGGGTTGGAATAAGATTTGAGTCAAGTGTCCTTTTTAAACCGTTTAGTTTTGCTACAACATATCACATACTAGATATAATCTAAAGATTATAAATAAATATTTAGAACATCCTACACACAACTCCAACAAGTCCCAAACTAAGCAGAGTTTGTACCAGATTGCTTAGATATTTAAACATATTTTTTCTGTAAATACAAACATATTTCAAGTAGAAAACCTAAATTAAACTCCAAAACAAATATTTGCGAATCACACAAACATTTAATCAGACCCGGGAATCGAACCCGAGACCTCAATCACCACATCGCATACGCTACCATTACGCAAACGAGGTACTCACACAATAATCATTGCATTGTGCAGAACACGCTGTACTGAAGTATAGCACTGGTTGTCAGCTGGCTCCTGACGTTTACCAGCAGTTACAAATATATATAATACCAGCTGGGCCCTGCGGTGTTACCCGCGTGTTTTCGTGATAAAAAGTGGCCTACATATTTGATTATCCAGAACTCATTTTTAAATTGCCCATCATTATGGTTGCCATGTGTGTGTTATGCATTATGCATATGCATTTGACATCTACGATTTATGTATTTTTATAATCAGACAGTGTTTGTGAAAACCGTGATGCAGAATTTTAGGCGGAACAGGTCACGTCTTCATCAGAAGACTCCGAGGTAGATTCCTCTGCTACAACTAACAATACTATTGTAAATTTGCGCAGAGGACGCGGGGTATCTTTTAGATCCATTAGCGGCAGGCCAACAGCGCACGGTGGACGTTCGCTAGGACCTCAGTACCGGAAGTCGGTATGTTACAAGTAGCAAGTGACATTCTGTGGGCTTGTATTTCTGCAGACGCTAGTGGATTAGGAGGACGAAGCCAGCGAAATATACTTAGAGAAATCTCAGGTCCTACTCCATACGACACAAACGATACAGTGAATACACGTCTTTAAATTTATTTAAAAAACTAATGGTCGAAAAGACTAGTATTGTTGGAATAATGCGTCGTGCAAGACGAGAAGTACCGCCGATTTATAGAAGTATTCGTAAAACCGAGACCGATACAACCCTTACTGCTGTCTATCAAGGAAAACCAGGAAAAAATGATATTATTTTGAGTATTCTGCACCCCAACGTGAGCATAGGTACTGATCAAAAAAAGCTACTTGAGACAATTGAATTTTATGATAGGACAAAATTTGGTGTAGACATCATCAATCAAATGGCAGTAAGATCTGGAAGTCAGAGATGGCCTGTTCACGTTTTTTACAATATACTTGATTTAGCAGCTACAAACTCGTGGATTCTGTACCGAATAGTCACAGGAAAAAAAAATCTCGGCATGATCTACTTCAACTGCGACTCAAAGACAACAAACTAATTCTGAAAAAAGTGAACGATGTACTACAAACATTAAGGGCCTTATATTTTTTGCTGCAGCGACCAAATCATGTTTTAGGTAACTAAAGTGAACAGAAAATATTATGTTTTATTTTTGTCATCTTTATGCATCGGTGAATTTTCTATGTAGTTAACCAGATCCTTGGGAATTCTACAATTTAGTGTGTGTAAATTTTCAGAGATACACATAGGCACACCTTTTTTTTGTTATTGTTGTAATGGAATAGGCGTTTGTCTTTACGATATAATAATAATAATTTAGAATAATAATTTATTGTTTCCTTAATACAAACTTTACAATTCTAATATACACTATACCCCACACTAGAATTCCCTGTGTCGTGGGGATATCTTTGTACATTGTTGCGTTGTAGTTTTTTCAGTTCACGAAACCGCTCCTGAAAGCTATCTTGTTCATGGCTGCGATGTCCTCTTCTAATATTAATACCTTGCCCGTTAATGACTAAACCGTGTCGTGCACAAATTTTATTGATGATTTTTGCGATAAAAATATCGAAAAAGTCGTCTCTTAGGATTTTTAAGGTTACCAACTCCACCTATATAGCCTTCACGCTGTCGACCAATGCTGTTTCGGAGTCTTTCACCCCTAGTTCTTGAACTGGCAACTTCTAAGGATTTGCAATCAGCGCACTTCGAGGTAGTTTTGTGGTCTCCTAGTTCTTTCCAACCGCCTCCTGTTATTTGCAGAAACGTTTGCAAGCGAACATACTAATTACTCTAACGAAAAGTTTGAAACCCAACCTAGCTTAACAAGTAGCGACTAAGTTGTATATGCGCGGTCAGAACAGCGTCTACAGACCTACTATTGATTTTTTCCTATTTAGAGATGATAAATAAATGTAAAGCCGGTTCCAAAAATAACGGGTCAGTCACATAAACCCGAATATGTCCCGAACTACGTATGCCATCCTAATGAAACGAAGACTGTTCAATTGAGAATTTAATTATACAGATAAAAAATAAAATAAAACTTAGTTACACCCACAATATTAATCTTAAATTAAAAAAAAACTAAAGTAGTCATATTTTTCTTAAGATTACATTTTTTTTATGATTGTTTTTTTGCTGTTTTTCATCACTTTCTTCATTTAATACTTTGTATTGCCTCCACGAGCTCTTCTGACAGCTTCCAGGCGATTAGGCATGCTGTACACCAAATTTCGGAGCCGGTGCTGAGGAATACCTTCCCATTCCTCCACCAGTGCTTGTATGAGCTCGGGAAGCGTGATTGGTGGGGGGTTTCGACCTTTCACGCATCTCTGAAGCTCGTCCCAGGCGTGCTCGATGGGGTTTAAGTCCGGGCTTCGCGCTGGCCACTGCATGAGTTCGATACCGACCTCTTCAAGGTAGTCATGTACAATTCTGGCGGTATGGGGACGCGCATTATCATGCATTAATATGCCATGCCGGTCCATCCTGGCCATGAAAGGACCTACATGTTCATTGAGGATCTCTTCCACGTACCTCTCTGCATTTAGAGTTCCATTTTGAATGAGCACCAGCTCGGTGCGGGCCTCAGCAGAAATCCCAGCCCAAACTTGTACGGAGCCTCCACCGTACGCCACTTTTTCCTCCACACACGCTTGATGGAAGCGCTCCCCTGGTCTTCTGTACACCAACTGCCTACCATCATGCTTATAAAGCATGAATTTAGACTCGTCCGTGAACATTACCCTAGACCAATCGTCTAGTGTCCAGTTTAGGTGTTCGCGCACGTATCTCTGTCTTGCAATTCGATGTCCCCGTTCCAATTTGGGGCCATTTGCGGGCCTCAATGGTTTCAAATTTGCTTCAGCAAGACGTCTTCTTACTGTTTGAGCGCTTAAATTGCCACCTCCAAAGCGAATAAAGTGAGTTTTTAGATAACAGCAGTTTGAAAACGATTTCGGAGCATTGTAGCCACCAGTTGTCTGTCTTCCCTGGCCGTTGTGCATCTTGGTCTGCCATTTCCTGGTCTTCTAATATGTGATCCGGTCTCTTGGTACCGCTGGACTACCCGCTGAACAGTCGACAAAGATACACCAATGTTTCTGGCTGTTTCACGCTGGCTCCGCCCAAGTTCCAAAAAAGTTAGGATTCTGGTACATTCCTCTAGCGTGACTGCCATGCTTCACCTCACAGAATAATAATTATGCACGTGGAAGACGTTCACGATAATTTTTTTTGTGACAGAATAGAAATGGAAAGCATCCATAATGACATGAAACAAAAATTTTGTTTTTAAAAATAGTCATTTTTTTAAATTTTGTTTTTCTAATGAAGTTTTTTTCATCAACCAGTTTAAATAATATGCTATTAGAAGCGCAACTAAAAAGTCTTTATTCTGTTTTTTATTTCATTGATCTAGCTTTTACAGTTCTGGAGGTATTTCAATTTTTGTGACTGACCCGTAATTTTTGGAACCGAGTGTATATATTTATATTACATATAAAACTCTTCGTGTTAATGTATAGAAAATATCTTAAAACCGAAATAAATAAATATTTTGGACATCTTACACACAACGCCATCGAGTCCAAAACTAAGCAGAGCTTGTACTATGGGCATGGACAACTGATATGAATGCATAATCATACATTTTTTTTTGTAAATGCATACATATTGTACATAGAAAACACCCAAACTCCGAAACAAATATTTGCGAATCACACAAACGTTTGGTCCGACCCGGGAATCAAACCCAAGACCTTAAGTACAGCAGTCGAACACGCTCCCATTGCGCCACCGAGGCAGTCAAATATTCAGATCATGCAAACAGTTGATTAAAATAGGAACAGAACTCAAGACCTCGGTACAATAGTCGGATACTTCAATAATACCCAAGCCATTCAGTTGTTTTAAATCCATAACCATACTAATATTGTAAATTTAAAAGTTACTCTATCTGTCTGTTAGGCTTTCACAGTTATACTGCATTACCGATTTGTATAAAATTTACCATGGAGGTCTTTTGATGTTGAGGTAGAACATAGGCTATTAAATTGTGGGCTATAACTACACACACGCGTGCTGAATCGTAGGCAATAATGTATTATGTAAATAATTGGCGTCATTACGGCCTCCAAACCGACAACGGATACGAACCCTCAATACGTCAACTGACAAAATATAAATAACAAATTAACCTTAAAATATACTCACTTTTTTTGAAACGCGAGCACAGGGTTGCTTTTAATATCAGACATATCAATTTGTTTTCCTTTTTCTAAAACTTCTGGATGTTTCTTCACAAGAAGCCATCCTATATGGCTGAAGAAAAATCCTCGACTAGCATTGTGTGGATCAGCATCAGTATCGCTAAACTTGTGATGAAGACGATGATCTCTGATCCAGCTGATCGCAGTATTTTGAAATGCAATAGAATTCATGAGCATTAGAATTATTTGTAGCGGTAATTTGGCTTTGTATGCCTTGTGTGTCCAAAGGCGATGAGCGCCGGCTGTTATTCCTATCTCACTTGTTATAAGCATCAGGTAACCTGTCAACAAATGGGTTCATTATTACAATGGTACAATATACTCATGAGCTCATCAATAAATAATCAACGGCCTTTAACAGTCTTCGGCAGAACATAGACCTGGCCTTATATGGGAGGTTATAATGTACCACTACTACTATTATAAGGTAGTAGGTAGTAGAGCCAACTGATTTCAGCACGAATGAGTCAGACTAATTACCGGAACAGTACTATCCTCAAACAGAAGACCAACCTAAAAATTACTGAATTCGTGCAGTCGTATTTCGTTACTGAGTGTGAAACCGGAAGCCCAATCAATTTTTCATGATGCAGATACATATCACTAGGCCTTTATCATGAAAGAATGATTGGGCTTGAAAACCAAAAAAACACGTTCCTTTAGAAAAGGTGTGGTAAATAAATTGAAAGGATGATATAAAATTTAAAAAGAATATGTAAATTCTCAAGAAGTCGACTTGAGATCAACTTAAGCAATTTGCAAAACTCTGTTTGATAGATTCGGTGGTCCAGAAGTAGCTTATGCTACTGTTGCACTTGAGATCTCTGTTTCCATTCCCAGGTCGGACCAAATTATTATATGATCGGCAAATATTTGTTTCGGAGTATAATATATTTCTATACAATATATGTATAAATTGTCCAATATCCACAACACGAGCTCTGCTTAATGGGACTAGATTGTGTCAAAAGTTCTAAATATTATATCCATACTAATATTATAAATGCGAAAGTAACTCTGTCTGTCTGTCTGTCTGTTACGCTTTCACGCCTAAACCACTGAACCGATTTTGATGAAATTTGGTATGAAGATAGAACTGAACTTGGGAAAGGACATAGGCTACTTTTTACTGCAATAATCGAGATACAAAGGCCAAAGCTAAGTGATTATAAAAATACATAAATCGTAGGTATCAAAATCTATCACTGTTTATCTCCTGTCAAAACTTCACAGGTTGCTAGGCATAACACAATTGCATGGCAACCATAATGATAGTTTGACAATGACATAATTATAGACCAGTAGTCCAGGGAGATAATTTTTGAAAACAAATAAAATTATAGTAGGATGAAACCTATTGGAAAAGGAGGAGAATATTATAAAAATGAAAGGAAAAATAATTTACGGGGGATCTGAGGTCGGGAAGGGGTAGGGGGGAGGTTTTCGGGTCCTTTAAGCGGGGCGTGAAAAAGCATCTCACTAAGCCGCCATAGTGTGGGCCGCCATACATTATTGTCTGCATTCGCAGCAAGTGTAGTAGCCCCGACTCTTGGATTCTGCTAATGCTTTCCATCAGGCAGGGTAGAGTCACTTTGGATGGCTAAATATATAAAACCAAGGGTAAAGAACGGTTTATCTCGATTTCCGACAAAACTACAAGTCCTATGGAAAAAAGTTAAATGGCAAAGTTGTAAGTAATCAAAAGATCTACAATTTTTAGGGTTCCGAAGTTTATGACTTCGAACCCTTATCGTACGTCCGTCCGTCCTCCTTACCGTCCAATCGGTAAGTGCTAGAAAGATGAAACTTTGCATGAATATATATTGTAATTACGTCGACAAAGCGTTACAATAAAATTATGAAAAATATTTTTATTTAGGGTCCCTCCCCTACACGTAAAGTGGGGATGTTTTTTTTCTCGCAGCTACCCCATCATCTGGGGTATCATTATATAGGTCTTTTAAAAACATTAAAAGGTTGATAAGACGATCTTTAAACCCATTTTTTGATTTAGGTATCCGTTTGCGAGAAATTCCACTTTAGAGGCCACTTTTTTTGTAAAAACAGGGCGTCCCCCCCCTCTAAAAGCTAAACGGCCTGCTCAAAAATCTGGAAAAATTCGTGATAGTGGTCCATATAATAACTTTAAATGAAAACTATAACGAATTAGATGACTTTGTTAGTTCAGGAGTTATAGAGGCTTAACTTCTACAATGTGCTTACTTGGAAAAGTCATACAAAATTAACGCATTAATACGTAAACATAATAATCCATTGGATACAATTTCTAATCCACGTACCATTATGGGTGACTGAGGAACCCTTTCCCGTGCGTGGCCTGACACGCACTTGGCCGATTTTTTATGTACACTTTTTTTCACATAACCTCAAATTATATGTGAAAAATTCAAAAAACTAAGTTTTTGGTTTTTTATTTTTATCTTTTACAAATAAAATTATTTTTAAGCGAAATTTAGTGAAAACTTACCTTTTATGTCACGAATACATTGTAATTTATTTGATTTGAAATATTTATTTTTTCACACGATTTTGACTTAATACCGAAAATTCACCCGTCAAAATATCTACTTTTTCCAAAAAATTAGGGTGTTTTCTGTTTGATGAAATCTCTACTTTCCGATGGTGTAATCCCTACTTATATTATAAATGCGAAAGTAACTCTGTCTGTCTGTCTGTCTGTTACGCTTTCACGCCTAAACCACTGAACTGATTGAAAATAAAGGTAGAAAGAAGGGTTTGAAATAGGGGACGAAAGTTTGTGTCTAAGTTCCTTATTATCAAACATAAAATCATGTAAGATTGTTTAATCTACCCTTACCGTGTCGCGCGATATATACGATATCCACGCGGGCGAAGCCGCGGGTGGAGAGCTAGTCTAAAATATTTATATAAGCTGATAGAATGAACTTCTAATTCATTGATTCAAGAAAACATCTTCTACATCCCAACCGTTTTAGTATTGCCCGCTATTATCGGCTCATGTGAATAAATACATATACATATAAGCCGCCTGCCCCGGTCACTTTTGGCAGACTTTTTATGCTTAAAAAAGTAGACTAAGTCTGTTTTTGACAAAACAACCATTCAAAATCATCTATTTGGTAGTTATGATAGACGTACCTATGTATACAAAATAAATCACTTCAAACTTATAGACACCCTCACACATTATGTTGAGGCTTAGTGAAATAATGGTATATTACATGGTTGGCTGTAAGAATTTACCCGCACACAATTACAACACCACTGGCTATCTGTCCCAGGCTGCAGACAATCAAAGGAAGCCATGCCACTTCCTAATGATAAACTAACCAAACGCTTATTGCGTTTGGACAGGGACAGTCTGCGGCTGGTGGCAGGAACTATCACCGGACACTGCTCACTAAACAAACACTTCCACACCATAGGCATAACTGACAGTCCCCTATGCAGAGCATGCTTAGGAGCAGAGGAAACGGTGTCGCATGTACTCATTGAGTGCACAGGTGTCACCGAAACACGGAAAAACACACTTGGATCTCCTAAATCTGTTGCAGAATGTCTGGACAGACTCGGAGACCTTATCCGCTTCTGGAGAGAGGTGGGCTGGCTGGAGTGATGGCCGCCCTCACGTACAATGGTCCACTTAAAGGACTAAGTGCGAAAACCACCCACATAACATAGAATGGTATATTACTACGAGATAATTTTGATGAGTGCGGGCGCTGTTTCTTAAATTTCAATTTTAAAATTTTTTAAACTGATGTTAACTTTTGAATGGTATGTACGATTTTAATATTTCAAAAAGTAAGCAGGTAATAATATGGACTTGAATATAATTTATTTGGGTAAGAAATAATATTAAGATGTAATGCTTACCAGAGTTTGTTCGGACATAAATATATTTACCATGAAAAAGTTGCTATTATCACATAAATCTAATAGTTAGACATATTATTATAGTATCATGGACTTTGTAATGGATATTAAGGTTTCCTTGTAAGGAAAAATGTAGTAAATCACTTTGCTCTATTCTCAATAGTTTTCGTAGCGTACAGCGTAACTGGGTGTTTTTTAACACCTTGGGTTACCTCACTGATGCTTTCATATGGATCCCTAACTCTTTTTTTAAGTGGTTTCAGTTGTAGCTCCGCCCGTGTGTATGGCGGTTATCGCGGTAAAAAGTAGCCTATGTCCTTCCTCAAGTTCAAGACTATCTGTGTAAGAAATTTAATTTAAATCGTTTTTTTTTTATTTAAAAACAATATTTTACAAATGACAAAAAAAATAAACATCTACTCGCCACGCTGTATTGGGTAATTTACCCAAAATAAATTAGGTTCAATCGTATTGGAATAAGTACGTCAGATAGACAGTCAGAGTTTGTTTTCATGTTTATAATACTAGTAAGGATTGAAGCTCACTATTACAAGGTTCCTGATTTTCCTGATTTTCCTGATAGCTTGTTACAATTTAACTCCTCAAAACATAATCCATTCAGCTTCTGTGTACTAACTTCCAGGCCAGACGCAGGCTACCATATAGGATCATAGTACTTATCAAGATAAATCACGTAAGCTCAAACCCTTGCCTTGATTTGTGTCGTTTTATTGCAAAGCTCCTATGCCACCCTTCGACTTCATCAATAGAACTAAATTATATTAGAATGGCACAACCCAAACTCAATGGGGTTGTGCCATTTTATTATGGATCTTCTATAATGACCTTCTAACTTCAGCATCAGACCATGGTTACCGTAAATATTACCACGTAATATAACTTATATACTATTCCTACAGAATATGTAAACTTACCCAATAATATAGTTGCCCATTTAGCTTCTGTGAAACATAGATATAACCCATAAAGAGCTGCTAAATGCCCATAACCGAAAGTCACGAGGTTTCTATACACGACTTTATAAATTCTGGGTTCAACTTTTGGTACCTCCATAACTGAAGGTTCCATTGTCTCCGTTGTTACTTTATTCATAGTTCTTACCTGTAATATTAAATAGTACTAAAAAAATATAAAACGTAGTATTTGAGAACAGATAGTTTTTTACGGTATGCGTCTGTCTGTATGTTCTCTTTTAAAACGAACGGCCGATCAAACCAATGAAATAGGGAAGGTCCAAAGCCTCTTCGCAAAGGAGAGGTCTCTGTCGAGTAGTAAACTACTAAGAATAAGCAGAATAAATATAACCTTATTTGTCTTTTATACATTACAATTGTTACACTTGATAAAAGTGCTTAAAAACCAAAACTTACAGAAGTAACGCTGGAAAAACAAAACGGTCTTGAATGTGTCTCAGCGTGTGGATGACAATGCATGCCAGCCGCTGTTATTCTGTCAAAGCCAATCTCAAGTTTAGCAAGTTTATCCGATAATGAAGAAATTGTGAATAATAGACGATTGAAATCAATAAAAGCTGTAAAACTGCAGCTAGTCAAGTATAATATTACTTAGTAGACAATACTCACGGCTTTATCAAAAATATGTGTTATAACAGTATTCTATTCATTTAGTTCTCTTTACGATCGAAGAACACGCACTGAAACTGGTCACGAAACGTTTATCCTTATAAAACATTAAATCCAAGTAATTATTTCCTATTGTTACATCGCTCACTGCAAAACAGGTATAAGTATAATTTAAGACTTATCTATTATCTACTGTTCGTATTTTTAAAAGGTTTGGTTTTACGGGCAACCTCAGATGTAGAGAAAAACCACGATCGGCGGTTTTGGCACAGGAATACGTGAAGGATCAATCTCAAATAAAAGTAAGAGGCACAGAAGAAGAAGTTTGAGTTTTGAGATTGAGCTGTTTCCTGTTACTAGAAACTTCATTCAATCAACCTATCGGAGTCCACTGCTGAACGAAGGTCTCACCCAAGGAGCAACTATCATACCGGTCTTGGGCAGTCCGCATCCATCCAACGCCAGCTACTTTCTTTAAATTTTCGGTCCATTATGCCGCACGGTGCCTCACACTCTATTTTTCTACTTGATTATCGACGACCTGATGATCGCTGGAGTCAAAGTGTGCTTGAGTGGAGACCACCCACTCAAGCACATTTTGACTCCAGCGATCATCAGGTCGTCCGGGGACATAACCGGCCCACTTCCTCTTCAGTGTACTGATTCTCCGTGCTATGTCGGTTACTTTGGTTCTCTGTCGAATAACCTCATAACAAATTTTGTCGCATAGAGAGACACTCAATATTGCACGCTCCATCGTTTGTCATTACAGGCAGGACAGACTAGTTAATTTACTTTGCGGCGCGGTCGGACCTAGATGGGTGACCGTTTGTGTTATTTTATGTAATGAGCATTTCCGTGATTCGGACGTCACGTTAAGCAGTCGGTTCCGGTTGTTATCATAAGTTAGCAGTCGCGAAGCTTAGTTGGAGGCCTTTGGGCGGCTTAAAAACATCCAACAGTAAGATTTACGTAGCCACAACGTGTCTTGCCAGTCCCTAACCTGCACTTGGCCAGCGTGGGGACGTATGGCCTTAACCATCTCTTGAGAGGAGACCTGAGCGTAGCAGTGGGACGTTATGGGTTGTTGATGAGAGCTCTGCTAATATATGACTGTCTCAAGCTTTTAGGATCTCTGTCGTGATTCCGTCTTCACCTAGAGCTTTCTTTTCGATTTAGCCAAAACCTCTGAATTAGAGGTGACGGTAACGCCCTGTGATGTTCTAAGTTTGGTCAGATGGCAGTAGGCTTTGGGCATAGCAAATACTTTTATACCTTTATTTTCGACAGTCCAAATCAGGAGTATTTCATTGCCGGATGTCTCATCTTATGAGTCTTTTCACCTTCCTAGTTAGTTCCTGTTGTTCTGATAAAGTGGTGTATATTGTTTCACGTCTTTTACTCATAAGGTGCATAGCCTCGCTTGTGAGCTTTAACTTGCGTCCAGTTTTCTTTAATCGAAAGTGATTTGAACCTACCTCACGGACAAACCGCACCGGACTATCAGCGGCGTCGTAACGTTTTGCACGGTTTCCAACATGGCAAACCGGTTTCTAAGCTCCAACTGGAAGCATTTGCATCTAATTTTAACCTGGGACAGAGTTGTTTTAAGATTCGACTTCATTGTGTGCCCCCTTTCCTTTTTTGATGCATAAATTCAGGGTGCCTCTTACGAGTCAGTGAACGCTTCCAGTGTTAAACCTGAATATTTTACGTCTGTTTGTGATAATGACGTTGCTTTTGCGCTATCGGGGCTTAGTCAGGTCCACTTTCATTGAGGCTTCTTCTAATAGAAGGAATTCATCAGATAGAGCCCCTGGGCCTCGAGGAAGTTTGCAAGTATTTCTCTGGCGATTTTTGGATCCATAGTCGAACGGTTCTACCCTGGCTTCGCCACAGTCCCATATTCCCACTTTAGCATTGATATCTCCCATGACAACCGTGAAAGAAGTGTTGGTACGAGACAAAGCTTTAGCTATGTCTTCGTACAGTGCATCTACTTTGCCGCCAGGGTGTGGTTGATGTGGGTGCGTACACTTGTACAACCTTAGGAGGAATATCTATTGGTGATTTTTAAAGAAGGGTACGCTACCCTTGACGATATACTACCGATATCCTCCACGTTGCCCTTGAGCAATTCACTGACTATAAATCCGACGCCGCCTTAGGTGGTTGGTCTCCCTGTCGAAAGTAGAAGAGGTGACCGGAATCTAGGGCTATCATAATATTCTCACCTTTCAATTGTCTACACTATTGTCAGAGTTCTTATGAGAAATGTCATGACACGGGTACTAAGACATTACAGAGTGTCCAAATAGAGAAATCTGTATCATCTCGATGGGAAACCAATGACATTTATCATGTAATCATATCATGAAATATCTGACTTTATCCGACTGATAGACACATGATTATTTGTTGAAGTCTATAAATTTCTAATACAACAAGAAAATAAAATTATTTTTACAAATTATTACTTAAACACTATTTTCATGCGAGTGACAAATTTTATTCTCGCAAAAGTCAATACATAAAAAAATTGGCCAAGTGTGAGTTAAATTCGCGTACCGCGATTCCGTTACAAACTTTTAGCTTGGAATTTTTACAAACATTTTCCTTTACTCGTGATTCTAGGTCGTGGGTAATTACCCCCGCGGGGGTAATGCAGCTGTTTTACAGGGATAACAGAGAACCTATTATAAAATACGTAAAACAAAAAAATGCATGCATTTTTTATCAACTTAAGCAATTAGAATTATTTATTTTTTGTTTATTTATGCAGTATTTTTTTTTGATAATAATTCAAGTTTACCAAACAATATACACTGTCCTTTTACCAACATAAATTATAGTAATATTATTGCTTAACAATATAATCATCCTATAAACCGAAAGACAATGACATCTAAACAGAGAACATAATAAATAGTAATATGAGCATATCTGTGGAATAATAAAAAAACACTAAGATTCAATAGACGGTACTGGAGGACGCGGACGATATGTATTGTGTAAAGTAGATAACAATTAAATATTTCATAATTAGTTTTTTTACAATAGTATTTTAGAAAAGCAAGGCAGATAAATCTAGAATGACTGCGTTGTCTTGGCAACTGTTGACGGCCGGTAGCGGCAGCTCGCATGGGCTTGTCGCCGGAGCCGCCACATCCTTGTCGCACTGCACTTACAATCATATTATCTATCCTTTTTTAGGGTGTTAGGTATTTCGTTACGGAATTTCTTGATTCGGTTGCCACGCTCAAAGCTCGCGATAGAAGCTATACAATAGCTTAAAATATACAAAACAAAGTCACCATGCACAGCCTAGTATCGCTCGTGTCAATCGTCTGTTCAAGCTTCAAATAAATTTCTTAACTTGCTTATTCAATTTTTATGGACTATAAACCGCTTACTATTGGAAAGGATCTATTAAACTTTGTTTATGTGATGTTGTGTTTTTCATTATTAGCGAATAACATGAGGCAGAATAAACAAATTTGCTCTCAAATATATAAGTACAACAGTTCAGACAGAAGAAACGATATTTTTGTAAACGTGGTCAATGAAATTAAAGAAAGTGAAATATTTCCGATGCAATTAGATGAGTCTACAGATGTAACTTCGTTATATTAAAGATGACTATGTAAAAGAAAAATATCTGTTCTGCATGTGCGGGGCACTATCGATGATCGGTGTTCTTTCTCGATTTCAAGCACTTCTAAAACAAGTTGCGTTTCAAATTTATCACTGAAATTACCGGTCAAAATCTCTCATTTCAAAGATATCATACGAATATTTTAATAGTTCAAGATATTGTCAATAACTTAACTTTATGGGCGAAAAAGTGTAACTTGCAAAAGTGTTCATGTAACCTAATTGCAGAGTAAATTATTTGATTTGATTTGATTGGTAAATACCGATCAAAACAAATGTGGACCATGAGTAGATCTTTGACTCAATCGAGACAGATCTCGAATGAGTCAAAGATCTACAGGGATCACATCAACGCTGCAGGGACACCAAAATTGACTCTGGTCTATTTTGGTGTCCCTGCAGCGTTGCAAGTGAACTGGCGATACATCTAAGTGTTGAGGTGTCCCTAGGAAGCCGCAACTATGTCTACATAAGTACAGATTCAGCAAACAGGGCCGATACCATTACATCGAGGAAGGAGACAAGGGTTGTTGTTTTTGTAATTTTTCCGCAATTATTCACTAAAGGACTTGTTCAAGAAACTGCACTGCACTGGAAAGGACGTGACATCAACATCAATGGCGAATACATCTCTCACTTGCGACTTGCAAACGATATCTTCATCATGGCAGAGACGTTACAGGACCTACAGCAGATGCTGAATGACCTGGCTGACTCTTTTGAATGCATCGGCCTACTGATGAACTTGGCAAAAACCAAGGTTATATTCAATGAACATGTACTACCAATTGCGTTATACTGTTCCGTACTAATTCCGTGAGCAGTAAGATCCAGGCTTGGATAATCGTCAGTCAGTAACTCTTGGATATTACGAACATTTTCTACTGATAATGATATTATTCGAAATGAAGATTTTTTAAATTACGTGAGACTGGTACTTTAGAAGTATAATTGCAGAATTATTCTTCTGTACATTTAAGAAAACAGAGTGTCACTACTCCTATTCATCCCGCGGGTGTTGTAAAATAAGTGTTGCGACTATAGGATAAACTACGCAAGACAACATCGGTGGAAAGAAAAGGAAAACTTGAAACCAACCCTTTTTTTTGACGCGGACCGTCACCCCGTCGGGGGTTACGGCGGGGTGGTGTGTCGTACTCGAACCGACTAAAACCACACGGTGTGACCCTCTCTGCGCCTGTGTATTGGAAGGAGTCCATGGAGGGGATTTCGTTCTGGACTCCTCCCGGCGCCTGCCCGCACTGTTGCGTGCACCATCTCAACCTTGACTCTCTAATTGGGCAACGCCCAATTAGAGTGTGACCACACGCAGATGCCGCCCCGTCACGGTTGGCCTCTACTGCGGACGGACGGGAAACCCATCCCGCCCATCCGCGGCCACTCTCAGGGCGGCATGAGACGCAGGTATGCGCGCCTCCGGGTCCGAGTGGACGTCGTCCTCCCGGGCCCTCTCCACCACCTCCTTCTGTAAGATTATGTTCTCGCAGAAGGTAAAACACCTGTCGCTGCCGGCCATCGATCTTATTACGGCCGGCAGCGAGAGATCCCCTCCGATGATTGCAGTGAGGGCCCGGCGCTGCGTCGCCCATGCGGGGCAGACCGCCAGCGTGTGCAAGGCCGTGACCTCACTGCAGTCGCAGTGGTGGCAGGCGGGACTCGGTTCCCTCCCAGCAACCAAGTGCAGATACTTTCCGAAGCAACCGTGGCCGGAAAGTACCTGCGTCAGGCGGAAGGAAAGGGTCCCGTGCTGCCGCCCTGCCCACTCCTCGATGACCGGCTGGAGAGCCTCCACGGTGGCGAGGCCAGCGCGTGGGGTCCCCAGCCGGATCAACCGGCTCGGCGAGCGGCTTCGCGCCACTCGCGCACGTCCTCGGGCGGAGGGCGAAATCCGCTCTCCGCCCGGAAATCAGCCACTCGCCGATGAACTTCAGCGAGCACTTTCGCCTCCAAGTCCCACGGGGGTGTTCCGGCCAAGGCGCACGCCGCCTCTGTGGACACCGTGCGGTATCCGCGTATGGCTCTGACTGCCAATATCCTCTGGGGGCGCCAGAGGCGCGCCCTATTCTGGGCGGTCAGAGCCGCCGCCCACACCGGTGCACCGTAAAGCGCCATTGACCGGACGACTCCCGTGTACAGCCGCCTAGTTGGGTCACTGGCCCCGCCCAGATTGGGCAGAAGTCGCCTTAGGACGGAGGCAGTGCCCACCAACTTTGGGCCAAGCCGTAGGAAGTGCTCGTCGAAGAGCCACCTACCGTCGAGGACCAGGCCCAGATACTTCATGTGGGCCCGGACCGGTACGAGGACCGAGTTGACCTCGATGGAGGCGCCGGCGGGTGGACCATGACGGGGACCATGGAATAACAGGGCCTCCGTCTTGTCCAGGGCCACCCGTAGACCCAGCGCCTCGATGCGCCCTACCACCAGGGAGACTCCTGTGGTGGCCAGGCGCGCCGCCTCCTCAAAGTTTTCCCCCCGGGCCGTGACCAGGGTGTCGTCTGCGTAACAGATTACACCCAGCCCGGGGGGAGACGCCCTCGTAGGGCCCAGTCGTATCACATGTTCCGCAGGAGTGGTCCTAGGACAGACCCCTGTGGAACACCGCACGACATGGCCCTGCGTCTCAAGGCGCCATCTCGGTCCTCGTACACGACGGTACGCTCCTCTAAATAGTCTGGCCAGGGTGGTATAGTAGACCAAAACTTCCTTTAAAGGAGAGGCCTATGTTCAGCAGTGGACTGTTAGAGGCTGTTGATGATGATGACATTTGATGATGGCTTTTAGCTAACAGAACTTTAAAAATATTAATATTACTTGCAAATGTGAGTCTGTTTTCTACTTTAGTAAAGTAGAAACCAAAGGCCAGAAAACATTTTACTGTCGAACATAACTTGCGATGTGCTTCAAGTACACCTTACATTATAAAACTTGTGAATTTTAAAAAATTCCAACCTTTACATCTAGCTAATATTAACTGTTTTCAATGTAACTGACCTCTTTTAATCCAATGTTGAGATTTAAAAATATGTTCAATTTGTAAGTAACGCTGTTGTGCAATTTATAATTAACAAAGATGTTTTTATGTGCTAGAATTGATAAAATTAGACTGATAAAATCAGTTTTCCTAACAGGTCACAGGGGTAGTAGTATTGAAAAGGTTAGGAACCTCTGTTCTAGGTGAACGGCAATTACGTAATACGCGTCGATTTAAGACTTGACTCGAGTTTAATTTATTCACAGCAGTACGAAAAAATATCCTAAGAAGGTATTGTTTTTGATACATAGTACGGAACTCTAAATAAATAATGATTGTTTAATATTGTATAACAATTTTTAATTTTACATAATTCATGACATTATGCTGTAACTAATGAGTTATTATATGTAAAATTTAAAAATTCTTACTATTCTTTTACTAGAAATACAAAACAAATATTCTAATACGCTGCAATAGAACGGAGTGTTCGACCAAGGTCATGGCAAGTATTACAACAATACACTATACAGTCATCGGTTCAATTAGCTGCCTTAATTAGTTTTTTTCTTAGGCAACGCAATGCCTGCTTTATAGGTCTATAACTATACTAATATTATACTAAAGAGGTAAAGTTGGTGAGTTTGTGCGTTGGCAGGGAGTTATCTCGGAATCTACCTAACTAATTTTGAAATTTAAATTCTTTCATCAGTAGATCATCCCATTAATTGTAACATAAGCTACACATATGTTAACTCTTATCATTATCATCAGCCTATCGAAGTCCACTGCTGGACGTAAGCTTTTGCCATTCCACACCACTGTGATCGATTTTGGCCTTTTCGCATCCAGCTCCTGCCAACCATCCTGCGCAAGTCATCACTTCACTAGCGATGGGCGTTAAAGTAACGAACTAGTTAAATCAACCGTTTACGTAGAATCAACGCTTCAACTGTTAACGGTTCCACGATTAACTAGTTGACAGTTCGTAGGTTTCGTAGAGTCGTAGACAACTAAACGATTAACGTTGCCGTTGAAATCGAAACGAAACTAACTACTCCGTTTTTTCCGAAAATTTCTGTTTTCATCCAGCCATTGTCACTTAGGCCTATACTCAATCTGCTGATACCTTTGAAGCAATTTAACTTGGCAAGCGCTTGTACGGTTATATAGCAATAGGTGAAATAATTTCGCCATTGGCAGCAAAATTAAACATCACTGCTAATGAAATTTTAGCTGCGGCGTGGTCGATCTCGTAAACATATTTTGCTCCCTTTGGTGCCAAGACCACACCTGTCTTTGCGCAAAGAACGAAATTAGTTTCGTCACCATTCAAGACTCTTTTTGGGGTCTAATAGAATTTCAAACAAACTGTGATCTTTTAGATATCTTTCAATTGCCTGACACTCTTGGATTCTGCTCATGCTTTCCATCAGGCAGGGTAGAGTCACTTTGGTAGGCTAAATATAAAAAAAAAAAAAACTATCCTTTTATATATTTTTTTGATACGGTAGCACTTGCCGCAGTTACTGCTTCCAGAGTTCTTACAACAATATCGGGGTGCCGCTTTAAGAAGAGTTTGAACCATTTATCTCGCCAACGATTGGTTGGTTTACCCTATATTTTTTTTATTTATATCTGTCTCTTTCTTTGTTTCTTCCGGCTAAGTTCTGGAATGGACGGATTTTGACGGTGCTTTCACTGGCAGATATCTTATGATGTAAGCAGTAAATTTTTTAGAATAGCTATGGCCAGGGCTCAGCTAGTAAGTAAATGAGTAGTCTGATGCAAACTTTATGACGATTCTGAACTTAGCTGTAATAGCTGTTAATGAAGCATCTGTGAATCGAAAATAATTAGATGCCTGAATATCTACATATTGTTTCCATTATATCTAATAACCAGCCGAACTATGTAACCTAGCCTGCGTCACATACATAAATTACTAAACAGAAATACCTTGAACGAGGTTAACGTTTTTCTGGTAAGCGCTGGGTTAAATGAAACCCGGAATGCAAATATCTAAATAACTTATATTAGTATATCAACTACAACACGGTTTGGGTGCACGAGAGGAGCCTCCCCGAGCGACGTAAAAAAGAGAACAAGAGTCCCGACGTCCGGCGCACCCTGGACACCTAACAGTCAGTATCGCAGAGTTTAGGTGACAAATCCTCTCACCACAATGGATCAACACAAGGCCAAACGCAATCCGCGTTGCCGAGCACTAGGCCAAAACCATGTAGTGTTGCCATTGATACGATAAGAAGAAGAACACGGTTTTATTTTGCTCCCATAATAAATATTTTAAATTGAATTTATACATAGTCATGTATAAATTCAATTTAAAATATGTCGTGTGACGCGGTCCTAGTGACATCTATTTTCATACAGCGCCATCTATCGTGTGCGCTGACAACTTTCACAACAAATTTGTGTTAAAACCTAAACATACCGCCCACCACATTAAGACAAAATGTCCTTAAAATAACATGACATATTATAATTATAATACTATTTTTTTTTCTATGTATAATATGTACGTATTCACAAAAAAAAGTATGTTTATGTATTTTGATATAGATGATGTTGTGTGTAAGTTGTCCGAAATTTAAGAATAACCCTATGTTCGATACTTTTTTTTCTTAAGTCTATGTTCGTACTTAAACTAATAAACAATTCATATCTGTCTCTTTCTTTGTTTGTTCCGGCTAAGTTCTGGAATGGATGGACGGATTTTGACGGTGCTTTCACTGGCAGATATCTTATGATGTAAGCAGTAATTTTTTTAGACTAGCTATGGCCAGGGTTCACCTAGTAAGTAAATGAGTATAGTCTGATGCAAACTTTATGACGATTCTGAACTTAGCTGTGATAGCTGTTAATGAAGCATCTGTGAATCGAAAATAATTAGATGCCTGTATATCTGCATATTGTTTCTATTATATCTAATAACCAGCCGAACTACGTTCGTTTTTCTGGTAATATTCGGAAAACGGCACCCTAAGAATACTCCTACTAATGTTGCAGTAATGAACAGCATGATGATGATGAGCTTTTCATTTATAGTCGTATTTTTAATTATAACGATATCCACTGACGTTTACTGTGTTGTAAGTTTTTGATGAAATAAAAATAGTGTTGTGACAAAGTGAATGATTGAAAAAACTCCTGGATGAATAGAATTGCTACGATTGTCTAGTGAAAAGTTAGTGTGCCGAACTGCCGATATCGGGTACAGGGTTCGAATTTTAGTTGTGCTTTGTACACACCAAGGAGTTTTCGACGACGATGTTCCTATAGTATCCACCTATACTGAATACCGAGTGTTTTAAACATTAAGGAAAACATAGCGAGGAAACTTGTAAGACTGTCCTATTTTCAATACATCATGTAGTTGAAACTATAGATGTATAAAATATAACAATTATATAGGTAGGTAATGAAAATAAAAAACATCGCTTAATGTATAATTTGTTTTCATTCATCATCAGATAAAAAATCATCACTATCGCTTTCGGTGACATTAATTACAAATCTGTCTGAAACATTGTCGATCATGTGGTCGAGACCATACGTTTTGTCTTCTTCTTTAATTATATGAGACACGCAGCTACTCCATTTTTCAGGTGTGATATGTTGAAGTCCTTCTTCAAAAAGTTTTTTACTTCTGTTATTTTGAAGGTTTTGTTATTTTTTGTCTGTCAATCTGTCAATTCAAATGCTTTGTCTTGATTTTGTGACTTATTTGAAATTTAAATATTTCATAACATTTCTTAATGTACTCCAAGAAAAATTGGGTAAGTCTGGGTCTTCATTATCTTAAGAATCTGTAAAGTAATATAAAAAAGTTTTTGAGTTAGGAAGTCTACGCAATATAATATTTGGTTAAACAAAGAAAATCATGGTTCACACAGAATATAATGCAGTAGAAGGAATAAAGTTTAAGTTACCTTACCTATAGTATTAGACGTATTTATAATCTGTGTGCCGTCTGTATGTTGGTAGCCAAATTCATATTTTTTAACCCTATAACCCGATGTCAAGCACTGTAAAAGTTTTGAGTTGTAGTTGTAACCTCTTAAGATGTTAAGGGTTACACACCGACTAACCAGTGACAGAAGCAAAAGATCTCAGGGCGCCGTTCTCAAGAAGGACAGAAGGTCAGAAGTTGTATGTACTTAGAGGCAGTCGGAGGATACTTCAAAGAAACGCTTTCACAGTCTCACACATGTATATATTTAGTATAAGTAATACAAACAAGGCTCTTGAGCAATAAAGATTTAAAATTAAGATTAACTTTACAACAAAAAATTAAGAGGGTTGACGAACAAAAGGTTGGTGGTTTCTTTTAATTCTTGCACCACCCAACTCCATGTCATACGGACCGGGATGTGTAGGCGTCAGACGGGAACACACGGCAACCTGGACGTACTCCCTTGATGGTCCCTCAAAGGTGAACCGGTGAACAAAAGGTAGGTATAAGTATAATGTAAAAGAAACGGAAGCCAATACGTGACTCCAGTAACAGGCTTCGGGGTGAGCGGCACGAAGCTGGCTACTCCTTTTACTCTCAGGAAATAGAGCCAAGGATCAGCCCGATAATTGCCGGTCGATGTTCTGGGGATTATTCCTCAGAAGTACCGTAGAAGGGAGATATGCAGCCGAAGCTATGGACCCACGACGGTGGGTTTTTTTCACGAGTACTATTCTCACAGGTAGTCAAACGACACAGAAAGATATATTTCTACTAAAGTTCAAGAGCGCAGCAGTAATCAATCTTTCAGAGAAGAACACTAGCTTTTATATCCCGAACTCGGACTTTTCTGGAAGAGATCTCCCACCTTCTTACAAAACATCACGTGACATATTTATTTATTTATTTATTTATTTATTTATTTATTTATTTATTAAATATCGTATGATTCTCAAAGATAAAATAGAATTTTACACAGATATGAAAACAATATATGTGTTGACGCCTGCGTTTATTTTTAATCTACCTACATGTATTTTTGACAAGTACCTCCTAATAACTAATTTTTCTACTCATCGATTCTACGCCTTGCACGAAACATCTAATTGTTATTGTAAACTATTTTTACGGATATAAACCAAGTAAAAATTACGATTTGGAGTTTTTCTTGCTACAAAAGTGAAACCCCAAACATCTGGCGACCGTGAAAGGACCTGTAATCTTCGAATAACATATAAATTCAAGCATCTGTACACTGACGGTCGAGCTATTGCGCCGCAGTGTATTTCAAGAAGTTTCCTGGTTTCCTTGGAAGTGCAACTACCAGCCATTGCAGCCACCGCCGGTCAGCTACGCACCGCAGCAACGGCCAATGCAGCTAAGTGCCCTTTCCTTGTGAAATTCCTTTCCAAGTTACATATCAACATTTTTAATCCTTATTACCTACCTATCTACTATTCAAAATAGTTTTTACTTGTGTTTCGTTATCCGTACAAAGTATATGTAGTTACAAACTATATTATTTCCATGAAATATACAAATACAAACCTATCGGTCAACCTACATCCACCGAAAGTTATTTTGTGTTACTTTTAAACAAACTTAAAAAGTAAACAAACAGCCATATTTTTCTGTGAAAAGAAAATTATTTTATTCTTATTCTAACAACAAACGGCTTTTAAAAAGACGAATTATATATAGACGAATATAACATATTATCCGCCGAATATTCCAGGTCGATATCAGCTGCGGTTACGCAATTTCGAGACAATAGACGACCGCTCTGCGAACGGATTTTGCTGGGAGCACAGGGCCGAACTCAGGTTGCGCCGGACGAGGAGCGTGAGCTAAATTATTATTTTATTTGTTTTTTTTTTTAAAGTACCTTATCTTGTTGGGTTTTAATTGATATATCAGTCTTAAATAAAGTCTAATAGTTCTTTTAAGATAGATAAGCAGATTTAGTAATATATTTTTAAACGTAATTACATTATTTTATCGTCATCATGCCTAAAGACATTGTAAGTGATATTGGCACAAATACAACACAAGAGTTACAAGAATTATTGGTTAAACGAAGTTCTATAAAGGGTCAAATCACAAAATTTTGAAACTTTTTGTCAAATATTACATCCAAAGAGACTTTGTCTCAGATTGAGATAGCTGAGCTGACATTAAAACTCAACAAGTTTCAAACTATTTATAGCCGTTTCGATGAATTGCAAAATCAAATAGAAGTATTGAATTCAGAAAATTTATCTAGTGAGATTGACGAGCGTGACGTCATTGAACAGTTTTTTATATCTAATATTGCAATTGCTCAAAATGTAATACAAAAACATAACTCGAGTCAGCGCGAAGAAAGTAATTCTAAGGACTTAAGTTCATCTATGATGTCTTCACCTCATTGTAATGACGAACAAAATATTAGATTCAAACTACCTCGCATTGAAATTGCAAAGTTTGATGGGTCTTATTTCCGTTGGCTTGAATTTCGCGACACCTTCTTGTCTGTTGTACACAATAATGATAGTATAGCTCCAATTCATAAATTCCATTATCTGACTTCGTACCTGGCGGGTGATGCCGCTCGCATTATAGCTAACTTGGAGGTTTCTAGTGTTAACTATAACGCTGCTTGGAAGTTATTATGTGATCGATACAACAATAAACGTCAATTAATCAGCTATCATTTAAATTCATTATTAAATATACAACAGATAACTCGTGAGTCTGAAAAATCATTAAGATTCTTTGTTGATCACATTACTAAAAACTTACGCGCTTTAACGAATCTTGGTCAACTTACTAGTGCGTGGGATATTTTAATCATACACATAATGAGTTCTAAGCTTGATAGTTACATCCTTACGAAATGGGAAGAGTGCCGTGGCATGTTGGATGACGTTCCTAACTTGGAACAGTTTTTTAAATTTCTAATAGATCGCGCCGATGTTCTCGAAGCAATTAATAGGAGTCATTCGTATACTAAGACAAGGTCTCAGACAGCACCAAGGTGTGTAACTCCCGTTAAACGTAATCAGTCTTACGCATCTAATGTTGAAGATACTTCAACACCGACCTTTTTGTGCGTTGTATGTAAGGGTGATCATCGCATTTACGACTGCCCTAAATTTTTGGCTAAATGCATAGCCGACCGCATTAAAGAAGTAAATATATTAAATTTGTGCCACAACTGCTTAAGGGTTGGGCACAATGTGCGACATTGTCGTATGGGTCCATGTCGCATGTGCA
The DNA here is from genome assembly GCA_932526445.1 of Phragmatobia fuliginosa. NCBI lineage: Eukaryota > Metazoa > Arthropoda > Insecta > Lepidoptera > Erebidae > Phragmatobia > Phragmatobia fuliginosa. Next base: position 13,597,314 of record OW052070.1, on the reverse strand, counting down.
ATGCTAAACACAATAGTCTTATACATAAACAAGCTACCAATTGTAATAGTTCAGATGTCAATGTTACTTCCAGCCACGATAGCAATGACACAACTGTTAATTATTCAAACCAAATTAATACACATGTTCTACTGTCTACTGCCTACATTGAAGTTTGTAATCCGAAAACAAATCAAAAGGAGAAGGTTCGCGCCCTTTTGGATTGTGGTAGTCAGACATCATTTGTAACTAAATCTCTTAAAACAAAATTAGGTGTAGAAACCATGTCTAGTCTTCATGTCAATATTATCGGCATAGGCAACAAAGTTACCAGTCAGACTACAGACACATGTGTAGTGCAATTGAGGTCTATTCTCGAACCTTTCAACGTCACTTCTACTTTTCTAGTGTTACCAGCATTAACAGGAGATATACCTAAGATACCGATTGACATTAGACAACTCAATATTCCTAAAGATATATTTTTAGCAGACCCTAGTTTTCATCAACCAGCACCTATTGATGTTCTAATAGGTGCCGATCTTTTTTGGGACATTCTCGGCCGTGAGCAACGTTCTCTCGGTGCTAATTTGCCTATATTGAGAAGTTCTCGTTTTGGTTGGTTAATTTCCGGTCCTACTAATATAAATGTTCACTTCAACAATACGATTAAAAACACAAATACCCAATACACTCAATCAACAATTTCTTGTATGTCCGCTGATACTGACCTTCATCAAGAACTCAGTAAGTTTTGGGACATTGAAACTATTCCACAAACGAAACCTATTTTTAGTCAAAGTGAGATGTCATGTGAATCACATTTTTTAACCCACACCTTACGCCTCGAATCTGGCAGATTCTCTGTAGCTTTGCCCTTAAAGGATGCGCCTGATTGTCTTGGCGACTCATATTCACTTTCTAAAAAACGACTATTAAATTTAGAAAAAAGATTTCGAAAACAACCACATGTCAAATCTGAATACATAAAATTTATGCGTGAGTACGCAGATTTAGGTCACCTGTCTGAAGTAACCTCCTTTCCAACTCAATCATCATATCTCTTATGTCACCATGCCGTTTTTAAAGAAACTAGCGAATCAACAAAGATTAGATTCGTATCCGATCAGATAGCTAACACTGAAATGTGGTGGTCAGGCCCTCTGTTCCTTACGGAGAGTGAGAATAGTTGGCCTATTTTAAATAAAATAGTTAAGACAAACTTACCTGAAACTAAATCTAATTCTATTGTTACTTGCAATATTAGTTCAAGTAATGAATCTATAATAATTTTCAAAAAATATTCTAGCCTAAATAGACTAAAACGATCTTTTGCTTATGTTTTAAGATTCATCAATAATTGTAGAAATATTAGCAAGAAATATTCTGGCCTTTTAACAGTCGACGAATTAAATAATTCATTTTTCATACTGTGTCGTTTATCACAGCAAGAATCTTTCTTGCACGAATATAATTTGTTACTTAATAAAAAACCGTTAAGTCCTAAATCAAATATTTTATCACTAACGCCATTTTTAGGCGATGATAAAGTTATTCGAGTTGGTGGCAGACTAGAATTATCAGACTTAAATTACGACAAAAAACATCCTATTTTGCTGCATGCTTCTCATCCTTTAACTAGGCTAATATTTGAATACGAACACAAACGTGGCTTGCATGCTGGCCCGCAACTGTTACTTGCTATGGTTAGGGAATACATTTGGCCCGTTAACGGTAGATATTTAGCAAGACGCATTTTTCATAATTGCTGTAGATGTAGGCGTCTGCAGGGTAAGACCATTACCCCTATAATGGGACATTTACCGTCACAACGTGTCACGCCAAGCTTTCCATTTCAAACTGTAGGTATGGATTTCGAAGGTCCTTTTCTTATTTTGAATAAAAGAGGCCGCGGTGCTACTATAATTAAATGTTATCTTTGTTTTTTCATATGTTTAAGATATAAAATTTCACATTTAGAGGCAGTAAGCGATCTATCTAAGGACGCTTTTATTATGACATTTCGTAGGTTTGTGTCGCGTAGGGGCAAGCCAACGGAGGTATTCTGCGATAATGGACGCAATTTTGTTGCAGGAGCGAAAGAGATCAATCATAATTTCAAAATGTATTGTAATGACCTATCTGATTTTGCATGTTCGGAAGGCATTAAATTTAATTTTTCACCAACTTACGCTCCTCACTTTGGTGGGATTTTTGAGGCCGGTGTGCGTTCAGCAAAATTTCATATTAAACGCGTAATGGGAAATTCTCATTTAACTTTTGAGGAGATTTCAACTCTTTTCACACAGGTCGAAGCTGTTTTGAATAGTAGACCTTTATATCCTTTATCTTCCTCTCCTGACGATTTTCATTGCCTTACTCCTGGGCACTTCCTCATTGGTCGAGCTCTCACCGCACTGCCATCACGTCCTCTGCAAGACTACAACGCCACTAATTTGCAGCGGTACGCAAGACTACAGCAAATGTTACAACATTTTTGGATTCGTTGGCAACGTGAATACCTATCAGAGTTACAACATCGCCGCAAATGGAAGACCAACAAATCAACTGCGAAAATTGGCGACATGGTCGTACTACAAGAAGATGACGTTCCACCCTTATGCTGGAGACTTGGACGTATAACAAGACTGTTTCCTGGACCGGACGGTATATCGCGCGTCGCCGATATCAATACAATTCGAGGAACTGTGCGACGACCTCTAGTGCGCATCTGTCCTTTGCCAACCGAAGAGGAAATCATAGGAGGTTGAAAACTTGGGGTTTTCAACGGGGGGAGGATGTTGACGCCTGCGTTTATTTTTAATCTACCTACATGTATTTTTGACAAGTACCTCCTAATAACTAATTTTTCTACTCATCGATTCTACGCCTTGCACGAAACATCTAATTGTTATTGTAAACTATTTTTACGGATATAAACCAAGTAAAAATTACGATTTGGAGTTTTTCTTGCTACAAAAGTGAAACCCCAAACAATATGTAATATCGAATATCTATGACAAAACAAATCAATTAATCCTGACGTGAACGCCATCTAGCACCTCGTTGGTGAAAACAACTTCATTCGCACCCGCTAATCAGTTGTGATGTAACAACCCCAGACCCGAGAGAGATGGCGCTAATAACAAAATTATTTCCAAGTATGTTAGGTGATTTCGTTGAAACTTGATTGTAAAAAAAAGTGTTACATAGTAGCTCGCTCAAATACTACATTAAGCCCCAGTGGCTTGTTTTATGTAAGGTATAATATATGTATGTTCCGCGCCGATTCTTTTTCAACAATGCAACAGCAGTCGCATCTGTTCTCTTGTACTATTAGATAAAATTTTATAATGAGGTCATCTCAACGCACAGTCACGCGATCTGACAGAGGGTTGAGATGGCGTCATAATCACGTCTGTTACTTACCTTACCTTAAAAAAATACTTGAGCCAAAGGATCGAAGCCCTAGAAATACGGTTTTACCGACAAACGCTTCAGATTAGTTGGACTCACTGAGTCACGAGTATAGAAGTTCTCTGACATGTGCAAGGATGTGTTACTTCCTACCATTTAAAAGCGTAAGATCAGCGGCTAATTATGATGGAGTAAATATCCGGCAAACACAAGAGACGATGTCACAGATGTTAAGTTAAGGACAGGAATTACCAGCGTGGACGAACTTTTACTTTTAATAGTGCTACCACTATATTATATTATTATAACAGGTAAGAAGAAAAGGTGGTCAATATGAATGGCGTGAAATGGCACTTCTATTTTAGTGATCGGGTGTAAATGACTTTGGCAGCAGTTTTCAGTTTTATGACCAAACCTACGACATTTCTCGCATTCAATTAAGGGTTTAGGACATTTCAGATAAAGGTGTCCTTTCTCCTTGCAATTATAACAAAGTAATTCATTTTGAATATAATTGGTTTTTGCGGGCCGATTCGTTGTGTTATAATTAGATGACTCAGGTGTATTGGAGGATTGAACTTTAAAATTGGCACGATCGGAAAATTGTGAAATTTCCTTGTGGCTCATGAGAAATTGTAATAATTGATCGGGTTGGGTACATCGTATCGCGTTAGCACTAGACCTCATTGTCTTGTCGCTCAAGCCATGGATTATACAATCCACTGCGCGTTTGCCCTCGATGTCACACTGGTTCAAGAGCGCTAATTTTTCATAATAATTGACCTCAAGGGGGTTCATTAAACCTACTCTTTCTCCTGAGCATGTCCTCCAAGGATTGGCCATAATTTTGATCAAACGGAAAAGCACTCGTCAACTTATGTTGCCACTCACTCCAACTAAATAGTTTAGAGTTCTGACTCTCATACCATGTTTTGGCCAATCCTTGAAGTTTCTGCATAGCAAAATGAATGACGGTTCTTTCATCCCAGCCGTAGACAGTGGCACACTCATTTACTTTTTTAAGCCAAATGACTATGCTCTGACTCTTCGAAGAAGGGTCAAAATCAGGTAAAATATTTTTGTGGTTATTATTATTATACTAAAATTGTGCATTGGAGTTGTCACTGTTAACGGCTGAGATTGGGTCTTAGTTCTATTAATAGAATTTATAATGTTCATAACATCTTTACAGGTGAAAGTTGGACTTTCTGACCGTTTATTACGTGGTGTCAGCGACGCCTTATCCACAGCATCACGTAATTCACGCGATTTCCACACTACAGGGCTGCTTTCTCGCGGTGTACTTCTATCTCGAGCCCGCGACCGCTCTAGTTCGTTGACCTTCAACGCACGGTGGCTGTGGCGCTCAGCACTGGCCAGGGGTGTAGTCCGTCGTCTAAGACTGCGCTCCCGGCTCAGTTCACTCTAGAGAGCACGCAGCCGGTCGCGGTGATGTTCCAGCTCATGTTCCAATTTTCTGACGCTATCACGTCCTTGCTCCGGAGTGCGCACGCGGCTGCGCCTGCGACCGATACCGCGTTCTCAGCGCATGCGACTGCGGCTGCGTCTGCTTGAGTCTGTACTCCGGTCAGCTTTTCCACGGGTAGGCGTCCTCAAACGACGCCGTGGAGATTCAGAAACACGTAGCATTATTATTCTGAAACTTGTGGACGTTAACGATGTAACTATTCAGTTTTAAAAGTCGCAATAGAATTTATGTTAACGGCGGTACACTTTTTTTTTTGAAATTGACATTTCGAAAACGGGGCCTCGTAGCTCAAAAATATTGAAATTTTAGTCCCCCTTGCACACCTGTGCGGGTGGAGATCATTCCATAGACCAACTGTATAACCTTGGAGCATGACTACCTCTCTTTTCTGTGAGTTGAAATTAAGCTATTACAAAATGAGAGTAGGTTAAAAGTAGGTTTATCCCACTTCTGAAATATAAGGATCCCGTCTTTATCTCTCAAATTAAATTGATGATTAATTAGATATAACGGATATATTTCGTATTATAATGTTAAGTACGGTCCTATAAATTAATTCTAGACAGCATTTTACAATTGTATTGGCTTATTAACATTACATGTATAAGACTACTCTAATATAGTAATAATCTTAATTATATTGTATAATGCAACTCACGTTTATACTCCATAATATATTCTCAATCTCAATAATCGCCCGTTCAAAATTCCACCATCCAAGCAGTGACATTTTATTTTCAAAACATTTGAATGAGCCTTCATAAAGGAGAAACCCGATTTTGGGCCTAAGCGTTACACGAATGGGATATGTACCAAAAAATTCGTCTATTTTGCTTGATTAACCTATCGAAATCTTAGCTTCATTTGCAATGGCCAAGTGTAGAAAATAAGTAGAATTCTATTGTTTTAAACAATCTTTGTAAACCTCTGCAACACATTTCAATATACGTAACTAGCTCCACAAACGTAGCATTCCTAAAATAGGATCGATCGAAAATAAATAATACTTCTTTGTTTTAGTATAAATGATTGTTTTAAAAGGTATTTTAATCAATGTAAATAGTCTGGCAGGCGCATCGTGACACACGAGTCCGCTACGCGCTGTCGAGAGTGACACACGTGTGTGCCGATCTCTCGCCGTACGTTTTTGTGACGTCACTTCGTCCGGTGCAGGCGGCGCTCGCCTCGCATTCCGAGCGAAGTGACAATAATAGCCCTGCGTATTGAACGCCGAACGACCGCGGTTGGCGCGCAAGCTAATTTATTTATTTATACGCACGCATCAGCACCTTCGGATATCACGGGGTACACTACCGTTTTCGGCCCCCGGTCTGCCACAAGCGGCAAGCCCCGGTGGGCCGATTCAGTGGGTATCTTGTGCCGAAAGGTGCTAATTGTGTTGCGCATCGAGAAGCTGCGTCCCAATGTTTGTTTATTTTAAACACTGAAGAACGAAGACGTCATTTAGAATGCCACTACCATCCGCACGCCGAGCAACCCGCCCGCAGCAACAAAATTCTGGCATCGTGAAGCGAATCTACGTCCGCTCCCGAGGCGCCGCAGTATCGCTGAACCGTGTGGTTGCCGTGGACCAAGCTTCACTGACACGCCACCCCACACAGACATCACGGCCCCCTCTCACTGACCTGAGTGCTCGGCCGGGTACGCCGTCCAATGCTGTGCTGACTACGACGCCGGGAGCGGGGGAGGAATTTTTCCCTCTCGCCGAGCTCTCACTACCGAAAACCCCGCCTCCAGCCAGTCCGTTGGCCCGTAGCCCGCCCTATTTTAGAAGCCACACCACCTGCATCTGCCGTTATAGAGGGGACACAATCGATGCCGCAAAGGCCAAAAAAGGCGGCAATCCCCCCGCCGCGCTTCCCAGGTCCACAGACCACTTTCGCACCCGACCGCTTCCCATCCCCACCACAAATGGAGGAACGGAGGGTACTCTTTATAACACCACCCTTCAGCCAACAGGCGACAACAAAATGGTCGCCCATGGAAGTCACGGGGCCCACTTATGCCACTGTCGCTGCTGCACCGGTCGCCGTATGTACCGCTGGCCCATCTAGCGATCGCGCTGCAGCGGCCACCCTTGTCACACCCACTGTCTCTGCCGCTGCCTCCGCCGTTGGCAACAAGCAGCCGAACATCCGCTACCCGCCCTTAGTGGTCGAAGCACTCCCGGACTGGCCAACACCTTTCCGGGAGCTTAAAAAACAACTTGGGCATGCACCAAACGGACGACCTTTCGGAAAAGGAGTTCGCTTCATCCCAAAATCGGACCAGGAGTACCGCATCATCCAGCGGTACCTATACTCACTGGTGGCAAGTGAGAAGATCTCCTGGTTCTCATATTCCCTTCCCGCAGAACGTAGTCTAAAGGTGGCAATCCGTGGATTGCCAGTGAATACTCCATCAGAAGAGATCGAGGCTGAGCTCAAAGAACTCGGTTTTACACCGGAGTTCGTACGCCCCATTCGCGGCCGTCAGGGTCGTCCCGGGTGTATATACTTCGCGCAACTGGCGCGCACTGCAAACCTTACGCCGGGCATCTATGAAGTAACGGAACTTCTATGCATGCCCGGCGTACACATAGAAGCATGGCGTGGGAAAAAAGGGCCTGCGCAGTGTCACAGGTGTCAACAGTTTCGACACTCATCACACAACTGCCACAAACCGTTCTCATGTGTGCGATGCGGCGGAGCTCATACCGCCCGTGACTGCCCACGCCCTCTGGAGGAGCCCCCAACCTGTGCGAACTGCGGAGGAGCACACACCGCAAATAGTGCCGCCTGCCCTGTATTTAAACAGGAAAGTCGGAACCGAAAGGCCGGCACCATTGCACGCACATCAGCAGCTGTACCGCATACAAAGAAGCCCACAACCGTCGAGGACGGCAATGCTCCCGTATCCCTCATGGCAGCTGCCAATCCACCAAAGGAGGACCGTGCGCGCCGCAAGAGGCGCCGCAACAAGACGCAGGCCGAACAGGCAAAGGCGCCCATTAACAATGCCCAGGAAGACGCCGTGGTCGCTGCCCCACCAGAGGGGACGAAGGCGAAGCGGACTGTACGACCGGAACCGGCCTCCAAGCCGGCCCCGGTGAACCTGGACCCTAGACTTACCAGTGTCATCGGTACCTTACAAAAGGTTCTGATGGCGCTATTGGAGAAACGGGATCCTGTCCCGCTGATCCTCGACTGCCTAGCAGAATTGTGTAAGTCTGGATCCGCGTAGGCTACACATACTATTCTGGAACGCCGACGGGATGTCACCAGAGAAGACCAGGCTATTGAAATTGCTGTTAGCTAATCGGCGAGTGGACATAGCCCTGCTCAGCGAAACTCACCTTAGACCAGTAGACCAATTTAAAATGGGTGGATACCATGTCTACCGGGAGGATCAGCGTTCGCCAAGAGGGACCGCTTATAGGGGATTAGCGGTCCTGGTCAAGAGGAAAGTCGTCCACCAAGCGCTGCCAGTACCGACATTGCAATCTGCTTACGCCTTGGGTGTAGAGGTCTGCATCGGAAGCCAGCCCACCCGTGTGTTTGCGTTCTACAGGCCACCGGGACAGCGTCCCGCAGTGGCTGATATGCACACCCTGCTGGAATCACCGCTACCCACTATAATTGCTGGAGACATCAACGCGAAACACACGGCGTGGAACTTCAATTATACATGCCCGGAAGGCCGCCGCCTTCTAGATGATGCAGACCGAAACCAGTACCAGGTACTAGGACCAGAGGTCCCGACGCACTACCCGTACTGCGCAGCCCATACACCGGACGTCATAGATTTAGCCGTTATCCGCGGTATTGGCGCGGCTGTATATCTTGACGTCCTGGACGACCACCTCATCTCAGACCATCAGACGGTGTGCTTAACTCTGGATGACATCCCCCAAACGTTCCAGTTACCACCTCTAACGCCAACACTGGCGGGTCTTTGCTGATTACATGGCAGAGAACTCGCCATCCTTCCCAGTGGAGACACTCGATGACGTCGAGAAGATTGCAACGGACCTCAATACGACTTTACAGACCGCACTTCGAGAGTCGAAACTCGAGGACACCACCACAAGGAAGCCTTTCCAGCTCCCCGCCTACATCCTGGGGATGATCGAGAGGAAGAGGAAACTGCGTCGGCAGTGGCAGATCGCCCGTTGTCCGACAATGTAGTCTCAAGCTGTCCACATCTGCTACTCCCCGTCGATTAGTTAAGATTGTGGCCACCTTTCTGCAAAACAGACGCTTTCAAGTGGGGGTTGAAAGCGCCCTGTCCACAGAGCGACTGATCTGTACCGGTGTGCCACAGGGAAGTTGCCTATCACCTGTATGCTACTCCTGGTACACAGATGACATCCCCGTCACAGACGGCGTGAAGCTTGCGCTGTATGCTGACGACGCGGCCTACATGGCAATGTCGAAAAATGCTGCCCACGCAGCAGCCACCTTGCAGCGCACACTGGATGCACTTCCCAGCTGGCTGAAGGACTGGAGACTGACGGTCAACGTGGCGAAAACTCAGGCGATCTCAATAGGAAGCGTAACCCTACCACAGCTGAGGCTCATGGGGCAGAATATTCAGTGGTCCGCGACGGTAAAATACCTCGGCGTGACCATCGACCGCACCCTCTCCATGAAGCCTCATGTGAACAACGTCGTTACTCAGGTACGTGCTACACGCGCCCTTCTACGACCCGTTCTATCATCCCGACTGCCGCTCCGTGCAAAGCTTGGTGTGTACAAGGCGTACATTCGCACCCGACTGACCTACGGTGCCCCGGCCTGGTTCGCGCTTGTGTCCGAGACGAACCGACGTCGGCTGCGTGCGCAGCAGTCGCTCGCACTACGCACTCTCGCCAACGCGCCTCACTTTGTGCGGAACAGAACGATCTCCAGGGATCTGCGCGTGGAGAGCCTGGATGATTTCGTGAGACGCCTGAGCACCAACCTGTTCGTGCGAGCTGACGGCTCACAAGCCCGTCACCTGCGTGAGCTCGCGCCCTACCATCGGCGACCGCCGGACAGGTATGGCCTGCCGAGAGACCTCATCTCTGTGGCAACTCCTCCAGGACCATCCCCAACACCGACCGACCTGGTGCGGGCTGACGGGCGCTCCGGAGGGTCCCCAATCCTCGGAGCACGACCTCGCTAAGCACAGGTCACTACAGTGGACAAAACCAGGGCGTTACTAGCAGGTCTGCCACTCCGTGGGGTCTACCCACTAAGGCACGGTCTCGTTGGTTCGCCCCCCCTCACCGGACTAATACCCCGGGACTACCATCATGGCCAGACAAGTCGGGCCAAACCCAGTGACCCGTCTGTAGTTGCAGACGGCGCGGAATACCACTTTAACAGGCCTTACGCCTGGATAAGTTACCCCGAGACCCTAGCTGGGGTCTGCGAGAAGAACCGCAAGAGATCGTGACACAACTACTTACAATGGCGGCAATTCAAAATATCTACAATTGGCAGCATTAAATATAGCAGGAAAGGGTAGTTTTGTATTTTTCTATTAATGTGACAATGCCATAGAAAAACACAAATGTATCAAATCATGTTTTTCATGTTATAGAAAACTATAGCGGTTTTGATAACTTTTTCATTTCAGAAGTTATAAAGGCCTAACTTGTGAAATAAGCTAACTTAGAACTTCGAACTTCGTACATAAATAAAGAAATAATTAGCAAATACAACAATGTAGAATATGTATGTATTTACAAAAAAAAAGTATGTTTATGTATTTATATCAGTTGTCTAGTTTGGGGTCTAGATGGCGTTGTGTGTAAAATGTCCGAAGTATTTATTATTTATTATTATTATTAATTATCTATTGGGCACGATTTAATTATGGGTGAGTACATAACCCTATTTTATGCGTGGCCTGACATGCACTTGGCCAATTTTTATGAAAATAACTCAAACAATAAACATAACCTAAAATGTAAACATTTTCTGATTTTACCAATTTGGCCATTGCTGGGAGACCTGAAAATTAGGCTCGTGAAATCGTCATAGATATTGTAATTTATGCCCAAATTCTAGCACTGTAACGCCAGGCCCAAGTTTGTATGGATTTCGGGTTTCTCCTATAAAGATGGCCAGTAATAAATGTTTTGCAAGCAGGTAGGACCGATAATTGTAGCTTGCTATAAGTAATTCGACCTTTTTTTGGAAATATTATTTCGAAACCTAATTATACGTAGTTGTCTACTCTTCGTTGAGACTGACTGTTATGGTTACAGTTAGAGAAAACATCGTCATAAAATAAGACCGTGCGGGGGAACATGAGTTCTTTAATTAAGAAACTATTATTTTATAATCATTAGTTAATCATTTATTTAAGTTTAAATCAATTATACACCATATTAAGTTACAATAATTAATTCTACATATATAAACTAAAGTCATCAATTTAGAATGCATTGGCTTCAATTAAAACAATTACTATATATTTTTGTGTTGTGAAACCTACAATTGTTTTTTAGATTCCACTTCAGTTATTTTATCACCAAAACCCCAAAGATCAGTCCCATCGCCAGTTCTTTGAACTTTTTGTTGAATTATATCTTGAGACACAGTTTTCAAATCGTATGCCCAACCAATGGCCGCAAAGAAATCAATGAACATCGTCGTGATATTCAAATAGTTGTTTCCTAATTCAGCAGCACGATAGTCCCATGGAAATACATGGTGATAGTTATGGTAACCTTCTCCACATGTTACAAATGAAACTGTTAGATTTTGTGCTGGTAAAATATTTCTGTCGTAACCTTTGTTACCCCAAATGTGGGCAACACTGTTGACCGTAAAAGTCAAATGAAGACTTAAAACATATCGCAGTATATTGATGTGCCAGGCGACCGACCAGCTCTCTCCCCAACAGTAGACAGGGACAATTGTTGGCAGGATAAAGCATACCATACCAATTAATGGTAAAGCGTACCTGAAAAAAATATAACATATTAAGAGTTTTTAAATTAGAATGTTTTTCCAAGTATCAGTTACGTTATCCATGTTAGTAGTACTATAAATTCGAAGGTAACTCTGTATGTTTATCTGTAAGGGTTTTACATTTAAATTGCCATACTGAATTGGATGAAACTTAGGATGGTAGTTCTTGGCTCTATTGTACAGTACTATTTGCCGTGATAACCGACATACACAGGAGCGTAACAGCGAAAAAAAATACTAATTAATTACTGACTTACAAGATTAATCCAACGTAGTATTAGAGCAAGAGCCCACGACGGCTAGACCTTCGTAATTTTATATAAGCTCAAAATTTCTCTGTTCATGTCTCTAACACCGGTAAGAAGGACCAGCGACTGTAGAGTTTGGGTTTTGATTACTTGGGCAGGTAACAGGTAGGCACAGGATTAGCTCATTTTTTGTATTTTTCTTCGGGATAACTTTAGAACTACGACATTCATTGATGACGGATACGGACACTTATTATGATTGCCACCCCCTGGCAGACAATACTAATCTTTAATAAATTACAACGCCTGCTCGAATTGGTTTGAATTTGTTTTGAGTGAATCACTATCACAAGTTTGTTTATTACTAATTCAAGTGTCTGCCATGGACGTAATTTATACGTCCATGGTGTGTGCATTTAAATTTTATATATGTTTAAATATTTTGATAATACGGTGAGTTAAAAATGATCTGTGCATGTTTTGAATAAAAAAATCCTTGACAAGTATAATGCCGAAAATAAATGAACAATTCCACGAGAGGTTGAACTAGAGTTATTGAAATAACGAGTCCAGAAGGAAATCCCCTCCCTGGACTCCTTCCAATACAAAGGCGCAGAGAGGGTCACACCGTGTGGTTTTAGTCGGTTCGAGTCCGACACACCACCCCGCCGTAACCCCCGACGGGGTGACGGTCCGCGGGGATTTCCACACGTTAAAAAAAAAAAAAAGAGTTATTGAAATAACGGTGAGAGGCGGCGGAGTGGTGTTGGCGGTGTCATTGGACATCGCCAACGCCTTCAATAGTCTGCCATTCGGCTGCATCAGGGCCGCACTCCAGTACCACGGAGTGCTAGGGTACCTGAGGCGACTGGTGGCAGACTATTTAGAGGAGCGTACCGTCGAGTACGAGGACCGAGGTGGCGCCTTGAGACGCAGGGCCCTTCCACAGGGGTCTGTCCTAGGACCACTCCTGTGGAACATGGGATACGACTGGGCCCTACGAGGGCGTCTCCCCCCCGGGCTGGGTGTGATCTGTTACGCAGACGACACCCTGGTCACGGCCCGGGGGGCAAACTTTGAGGAGGCGGCGCGCCTGGCCACCACGGGAGTCTCCCGGGTGGTCGGGCGCATCGAGGCGCTGGGTCTGCGGGTGGCCCTGGACAAAACGGAGGCCCTATTATTTCATGGGCCCCGTCGCGGTCCGCCCGCCGGCGCCTCGATCGAGGTCAACTCGGTCCTCGTACCGGTCCGGGCCCAGATGAGGTACCTGGGTCTGGTCCTCGACGGTAGGTGGCTCTTCGACGAGCACTTCCGACAGCTTGGCCCTAAGTCGGTGGGCACTGCCTCCGCCCTAGGGCGACTTCTGCCCAATTTGGGCGGGGCCAGTGTTCCCACTAGGCAGCTGTACACGGGGGTTGTCCGGTCGATGGCACTTTACGGTGCACCGGTGTGGGCGGCGGCTCTGTCCGCCCAGAACAGGGCGCGTCTCTGGTGCCCCCAGCGGATACTGGCGGTCAGAGCCATACGTGGATACCGCACGGTGTCCACAGAGGCGGCTTGTGCCTTGGCCGGAACGCCCCCGTGGGATTTGGAGGCGGAAGTGCTCGCTGAAGTTAATTGGCGAGTGGCTGACTTCCGGGCGGAGAGCGGATTTCGCCCTCCGCCCGAGGACGTGCGCGAGTGGCGCGAAGCTGCTGAGATGGTCGCTCCGGTTGGAGACCCCACGCGCTGGCTTAGCCGCCGTGGAGGCTCTTCAGCCGGTCATCGAGGAGTGGGCAGGGCGGCAGCACGGGACCCTTTCCTTCCGGCTGACGCAGGTACTTTCCGGGCACGGTTGCTTCGGAAAGTACCTGCACTCGGTCGCTAGGAGGGAACCGAGTCCCGCCTGCCACCACTGCGACTGCAGTGAGGACACGGCCCAGCACACGCTGGCGGTCTGCCCCGCTTGGGCGGCGCAGCGCCGGGTCCTCACTGCAGTCATCGGAGGGGATCTCTCGCTGCCGGCCGTCATAAGATCGATGGCCGGCAGCGACAGTTGTTTTACCGCGGTCGCAACCTTCTGCGAGGACGTTATCTTGCAGAAGGAGGTGGCGGAGAAGGCCCAGGAGGATGCCATCCAATCGGACCCGATCCGCCTCCGCCGCCCGGGGCTTAGAAAGTCCAGTTATCACAAAGTTACCAGAAAGATTATTTCGTCCATCGGACTATCAAATCGGACCAGTCCTACCTGCGATTAGCGCCTACAACCAAACAAACAAACTCTTCACTTTATAATATTAGTAGATTTCTTACGTTAAGTTTATGTACCACAAACAAAATATTATTTTAAAATACTTTTGATTCAAAGAGTTTCTTAATATTCTTCAGAATCGATTTATTATCCTCGCAATCATTATGTTCTTCCATGGGCCTCGTAGCAAGCCATCTGATCAATCCAGCCTCATAGTAGGAGGCACTTGCATCGGCATCAAGCTCTCCATGAGTGATGAAACTTCGGACATTATTTCTGAAGTCTGTTTTCCAAGTTGGTGGGAGCAGCGAATGCACTAGCACGGCTACTGCCTAATATGATGGGACCCAATGACTCCTGCAGGAGACTCTAAGCAAGAGTTGTGTGATCCATGGACCTTTATGAAGCTCCAGTATAGGCGGAAGCCCTGGAGGCTAGCAATGTCGCTCTACTGCGACTACCGCAGTGAGTGCTTGCAATAAGGGATCACTGCATAATATTCTACTAGGCGAACCTCCTAACCAAATCTCAGCCATAGGATGTGGAGGAAAGAGCTCTTGAGGTATTTTACCAACGGTGCAAGGAGGTGCTGGGATTGCACCTATGTCTTGAACCTCGAGAAATCAAGGATCACAATGATTTATGAGGTCACCTGCTTCTGATTCGAAAGAAGCCAACGTCTGAGTTCTACCGAACCGTTGACACGGCGTCTCAAACGCTAGCAGATTTTGCGACCTGGTTGTAGCTGAGGTGTGCTGTCATGGAAAATCCGCCGTCTCCTCCTGCAAGCAAGCTATGCTTACAAAAGAGACGGCGGAACGGGACCAAGAGAGATTTAAAACTTTTCCAGTCCTTCCGGCCCGGGAAAGGGCCCGGTACCACAAACAACTGCGATTTATATATGATGAAATGTCACAAATGGCAAAATCGGCCAAGTGCGTGTCAGGCCACGCATAGAATAGGGTTCTGTAGTCATCTAAAATGGCAAGTGGCTATAAAATTGTATCCAATAAATAATTCACACACACACGCACACACAGAGACACATGCTTTTTAATTATTTCTTATGTTGGTGGATTTTGTTTCATTGAGATGAAATTGATTTAAATTAGTGCTTTATAATTTGTTGTTATTTTAATTAATGTAATTGCAATTTCTATCCAATTCATTGCAGTCATTTTTATATTTATTTGATTTTTTCCATAATTTTAATAATTTTTGTTTTTGTAATTTAAATTGTTTTATTATTCTAATTTAAAAATAATGCATCATATTACCTTACTGTGTCATAATAACAATTGCTGATGCTTATAGCACAGGTTTTTTCCTTTTTAGGTATCAGCAGTTCATTATTTGTGATCATCGGGATATAAAAATTGTAAAATTATTATGGTAAACTTAAACTTGTACTAATCTATACAAATAAATAAATAAACTTGAATATTCAAAAAAATAAAATAAAAAAAATTAGGTAATTATGTTTACTTAGTATTTCATTTTTTTGTGAGAAAATTTCCAAGCAACCGTATTATACAAGTTAAGCCTCTATAATCTTGAGCTATTAAAGTTATCTAAGCTGTTATAGTTATAGTTACGTTATAGTTTTCTATTCACCATGTGGTTTTAGTCGATTCGATGACGACACATCACCCTGCCACAAAACCCAGGTGTGGTGACGGCTCGAGTATAAAAAGTTCAAGTTTCCACAAGTATAAAAAAAAAATACCCGGCTCAGATAATTTTAATAATACCAAAGTCATTTAGTTGTTTTAAATCCATATCAATACTAATATTATAAATTCGAAAGTTAACTTTATATCTGTCTTTTAGACTTTCATGGGTAAACCTAAACTGCATTACCAATATGACTGAAATTTACAATGGAGATTTTTTAATTAGGTCAATGTAAAATTATAAAAAATGGTCAAGTGTTGTCTGGGATAGAATTGGCTGAAGAATTTGCCCAATACTTTCTTTGCGTGTACAGCGCGCAGTCGGGATCACTAAGCGCTGTGGCGGCGGGAGCAGCTGCAGCGCCGGGAGCTGCGTACATACACCTCACGCGTCTTGACCTACCGGCGGTTAGGCGATTTACACACTGGCGACGCGCCCGCGCGCGTAGGCGTGGCAGCCAATCCCGAATCTGCTAGCGGCACGCGCTCACGCGTCGTAGCGCGTTTTTGGTGTGTTGGACCTGGCGTGTTTTCTATACTAATCGATGTACTTGCATAGAATATTAAAATCTGCCACTCCGCGCTACGCGACGGAACGCGGGGCAGTGTGTGAATGGCCTTAGGAGAGCGTTGACCGCTATGTCGCCGAAGCGCTCGGCGGGACCTGACGGTATTCCACCATTTATTATTAAGGACTGCCAGATGGCTTTTGCTGCACCATTGTTACATCTATTCATCACGTGTATAACTACTGCGAGATTTCCCGATCGTTGAAAAATCACACGTGTGGTACCAGTACCGAAGGGTCAGGGTGGCACAGATGTTACGGATTATAGGCCAATAGCAGTGTTGAGCGCTATTGCTAAGGTGTTCGAGATGGCTGTTCACAATTGCTTATATACACAAGTAAGTCCCTATTTGTCTGATGAGCAACACGGTTTCCGTCTCGGTCGTGGCACTATGGGAAATCTGTTACACCAGATGACAGAGCTGGTGCCAGCTGTGGACGATGGTCTGCAGGTTGATGTAGCTTATCTGGACTTCCGGAAGGCATTCGACACGGTCGATCATGAGGTTCTCCTTTCGAAGATGGCTGACATTTGTTTTTCACTACACACAATTAAACTCTTCGCAAGTTACTTATATGATAGACAGCAATTTATCGATTGTGTTGGACATTGTTCGGGGTCCTATTACACGAGATCCGGCGTGAATCAGGGTAGTAATCTGGGACCGTTTTTGTTTATCCTAATGATAAACGATTTACCTAAAGTTGTGAGGTCAAGATGTCTATTGTTTGCTGATGACCTCAAGATGTCTGTGCTTGTTAAGGACTCTGCTGATTGCGTTTCATTACAACGGGATTTAGACAGTGTTGTTAAATGGAGCCACGACAATAAGCTCTTCTGTAAAGTGTCTAAGTGCTCAGTGGTCTCATTCACACGTGCACGTTGGCCGATACACCACCAGTACCTTATGGACGGTAAGCCTTTGCAGCGCTTGGAAGAGGTAAGGGATTTGGGTATACGTTTCACCAGTGACTTATATTTTAGGAAGCACATCTCTGATATTTGTAAAAAGGCATACCGTAATCTTGGATTTATCTTACGTCAGGCGAATGAATTCACAAATATTTATAATTGTAATAAATAAATTGTAGAGGAACAACATGGGCTATTAAAGAGCGTCTAATACCTCACAGGCAAAAACTAATATTATCTAATGAATTGACGTCATTACGGCCTCCGAAACTATAACGGATACGAACCCTCAATACGTCAACTACCAAGATATAAATGGAAAATAAATTTTAAAAGATACCCACTTTTTTTGAAACACCAGCACAGGGTTGCTTTCAATATCAGACATATCAATTTGTTTTCCTTTTTTCAAAACTTCTGGATGTTTCTTCACAAGAAGCCATCCCATGTGGCTGAAGAAAAATCCTCGTCTAGCGTTGTGTGGATCAGCATCAGTATCGCTAAACTTGTGATGGAGACGATGTTCTCTGATCCAGCTGATCGCAGTATTTTGAAAGGCTACAGAATTCATGAGCATTAGAATTATTTGTAGCGGTAATTTGGCTTTGTATGCCTTGTGTGTCCACAGGCGATGAGCACCGGCTGTTACTCCAATTCCACTTATTATAATCATCGAGTAACCTGCAAACAAATGGGTTCAGTATTACAATAGTACAATATGCTTATGAGCTCATCAATCATCAAGAGCCTTAACAGTCTCCAGCAGAACATAGACCTGTCCTTAGAAGGGAGGTTGTAATCTAATACTTATACTATTAAAAGGTAGTATAGCCACACTGATTTCAGCTCGAATGGGCCATATGATTTACTGGAACAGTACTACCCTTAAACAGAAGACCAACCTAAAAATGACAGAATTTCAAAAAAATACGTTTCTTTAGATAAGGTGGGGTAAATAAATTGAATAAGATGATATAAAGTTTAAAAAGAATATGTGAATTCCAAAGAAGTCAAATTGAGATCCACTGTAAACACATATCAACACACATTACAAATTGTTAATTTGTAAAGGCGTGAATAATAAAATAAAACTTTGTATTTTCAGAGAAACAATTTGTTTTCTATTGTGAAAATCCTCAATAATATATCTTATAAAACGTCATTTTCGTTAACTAATAGAAGATGGACCGGCTACAATTTGAGACAGTCTTAAATGATGGCAAATCTAATGTTTTAGCTGTAACCTCAGTATCTACAGAAGAATGAAAATGTTATGTTTCACCTGATGAACTGAAGGCGGTGATACATACATATATTGTTAAATTGAACACTTTCTCAAAAATAAAAAATAGCATAAAGAAAATTCACCGAAGTAGAAAAATATGGATAAAATTGGATGAACATCTTAAGAAAACACGTATAGATGAGGAAGGTAATATGCAATTTCTAGATCAATATTTGGAAGAAATGAACATAAAACAACCAAGACACAAAGATGACAGTTTGCAACATATCCGGGAATAATTAATAGAATCTACAACGAAGAATGAAAATCAACATAACCTAAAACATGTTTAAGAAAATTTATTATTGAGAAATTCACAAGCAAGAATCCTAATGCAATGCAATGTATGAAGAATTTTGAAAAAGAGTGTGAGCGCTTTAATATAACAAAAGATGAAACAAAAATAGATATACTGAGGTTATTTTTAGAAAAATCCAGTTTGGATTGGTATAGTTTGACGGTGATAAAACTAACAGTAAATTCTGAATGGAATGAATGGAAAGACAAATTTTTAAAAACTTTTAAAAACCGAGGGTGGGACATAGTTACAACTGCCCTCACATTCAAGCATAATAGCTTATACTAGATATGAAAAAAATGATAGATCCCAAAACAATGGTAGATCTTATTATAACAGGTTTACCTGGGTTAACTTGAATAAGTTAAACAGGGACGAACTCAACAACACTATTGATTTCTTCAATGAGATAAGAAAATATGACGGTATGATCTACAAGAAAAACTCAACTATAATAAAAATGGTACATTTCCTTATAAAAATAAAATTATTGAAAAGAAGCCATTTAAAAAAAAATTGAAAAGAAGCCTTGTGAATCTTTGGACAAAGGAACTAGATATCATCAGGAGGAGTCATGTTGGTTCAAGAAAAATAAAAATGAATCTGAGAAGGTCTTTAAAGCCAAAAATGTAAATAATAACTCCATTATTGAAGTAGATATGAATACTGAAAAAAAACGAGTAAATACAACATTAATCAAAATCAAGCTTATATTAGAAAATAAACTAGAAGTGAGCGGCATCTATGATTCAGGCTCACAGATCTCGTTAATAAATTCAAGACTGATTAAAGTAAAAGAAAAAAAGACAATGTGAATATAGTATATATGAAAACGGGTAATGGTGTGAAGAAGACAGAATCTAGCATCGTGAAGCTTGGTCTCTTTTGGCTCGGGACCTAGTGGTGTGCGGTTAGGTACTCTCTGTGTTCTCTGTGTACTCTCTGTGTAATGTATCACGTAATGTATTGTTGTTAAACTACTTTTTATACTGTGATTATGTTTAGAGCTCAATAAATTTATAAGTTGTCTGTGAAAGCTGGTAGGTGGCGCACCGGAGTGACGCGTGATTGAATGGCGGATGACGTTCAGATTATTTTGTGTCTATTAATTTAATAGAAAAACTTATAGAGCGATAGATTATTGAGGAAGCGATATTAGTGAATTTTAAATGTCGTTTCTTTGTATTTTCAGGTAAGACCTAAGAATAATATTGTCATAGTTAAAGAATAATTGTTAACATTGTAAAGGCGTGAAAAATAAAATAATACTTTTGTATTTTCAGAGAAACAATTTGTTATTGAAAATTAAACTATTGTGAAAATCCTCAATAATGTATCTTAAATATGTACATATATTAGCCACCCGCCCTGGGCACTTTTGGCAGACTTTCCATGCTTAGATAGACTTTTTTTCGTGTGACCTTTCTTAAAACAATTGGGTTATCCAGGCGAATCTAATGATATATTAATAAAATAAGTTCGTGGAGTGATTTACATGACATTAGGTAATACCTAATAAACTAAAGTTATTATGGAAAGATTTGTACAATGACATAAATAATGAATATTAGAAAAAAAAATAATTATTACATAAATATAATAGTTAGACATATGGTATCACGGACTTTTTTGTGGATATTAAGGTTTCCTTCAAAAATGTAGTTAATCACTTTGCTCTGTTATCAATAGTTTTCGTAGCGTGCAGCGTTACTGGGTATTTTTTGACACCTTGGATTACCGATGCTTTTTTGAAAAGATTATATAGCCTATGTGCATCAGGGATAATGTATAATTCTAATAGTGAAAAGTTTTTTTTAATCGGTCCAGTAGTTTCAGTAATAGCTCCGCCCGTGTGTATACCGGTTATCGCGGTAAAAAGAAGCCTATGTCCTTCCTCAAGTCCAAGACTATCTGTGTAAGAAATTTTCTTTAAATTGGGTCAATCGTTTTGGGATAAAAGCACGTCAGATAGACAGACAGACAGAGTTTGCTTTCGCATTTATAATACTAGTAAGGATTGAAGCTCACTATTACAAGGTTTGTCCTGATTGTTTGTTACAATTTAACTCTTCAAAAAATAATCCATTCAGCGACTTCTATCTACTAACTTCCGCACCAGACGCTGATATCATATAGGATCATAGTACTGGTCAAGATAAATAACGTCAGCTCAAACGTCTTGATTTGTGTCGTTTTATTGCAAAGCTGCTATGCCACCCTTCAGCTTCAGCATTAGAACCAAACTATAATAAAATGGCACAACCCAAACTCAATGGCCATTTTATTATAGATCTTCTATGACGACCTTCTAACTTCAGCATCAGACCCTGGTTACCGTATTAGTTACCACGTAATATAACTTTAATACTAATCCTGCAGAATTTGTACACTTACCCACTAATATAGTTGCCCATTTAGCTTCTGTGAAACATAGATATAACCCATAAAGAGCTGCCAAATGCCCATAACCGAAAGTCACGAGGCTTCTATAAACGACTTTATAAATTCTGGGTTCAACTTGCGGTACCTCCGTCACTAAAGGTTCCACTGTCTGCGTTGTTACTTTACTCATAGTTATAACCTGTAATATTAAAGAGTACTAAAAAAATATAACTCTTGGTATTTGTGATTACATTTTTTTTACGGGATGCTTGTCTGTCTGTTCTCTTTTAAAACGAACAGCCGACCAAACCAATAAAATAGGGAAGGTCCAAAGGCTCTTTGCAAAGAATAGGTGTCTGTCCAGTAGTCAACTACTAAGAAGAAGAAGAATTAAAATAACTTTGTCTTTTTTTACACTTTAGAAAAGTACTTAAAAACTAAAACTTTAGAGAAATAACACCGCAAAAACAACAATCTCAAGTTTACCAAATTTATCTCATGGTGATGAAATAGTGAAAAACATCCGATTCAGTGCAACAAAAGCTAGTGGTAAAATTGCAGCTAGTCAAGAATAATATTACTTAGTAGTAGACAATACTCACGGCTTTATCAGAAATATGTGTTATAACAGTATTCTATTCATTTAGTGCTCAATACGATCAAAGAACACGTACTGAAACTGGTCACGAAACGTTTATCCTTATAAAACATAAAATCCAAGTAATTATTTCCAATTGTTACAACGCTCACTGCAAAACAAGTATAAGTATAATTTAATGCATAACTATTATCTACTGTTCGTATTTTGAAAAGGTTTGGTTTTACGGGCAACCTCAGATGTAGGTCCACGATCGACTGTTTTGGCACAGGAATACGAGAACGACCAATCACAAACAAAGTTAATAGGCACAGAATAAGAAGTTTGAGTTTTGAGATTGAGCTGTTTCTTGTGATTACAAACTTCAATCAATCAACCTATTGCAATCTACTGCTGAACGAAGGTCTCACCCAAGGAGCACCTATCATCTTGGTCTTGAGCTCGCATCCATCCAACGCCAGCTACTTTCTTTAAATTGTCGACCTATTGTGCCACAGGGTGCCCCACACTCTTTACTTGTGGTCTCCACTCAAGCACACTTTGGCTCCAGCGATTATCAGGTCGTCCGGGGACAGGACCGGCCCACTTCCACTTCAGCCTATTAATTCTCCGTGCTATGTCGGTTACTTTGGTTCTCTGTCAAATAACTTCATTTCAAATTTTGTAGGATAGAGAGACTGTTACGTTGCAACAACATTATATAACTAACATTAAACATACTTCAAAAACATAAACCTATAAAAACGTACTCGGGATGATCATAGAAATTTCAATACACAAACTAATATATATAAAGCATAATCCAGCTCCGAATGTTCTGGAAATCCCATTGTTTTAAATACTAAGAATGTCTTCCGTCCCATTCCGACCGATAGCTCCCTCTTGTGCTAGCGCGCAGATCGCGCATAACTCTGTCCTGTTTCCAACTGGTGGCGCTCGTGACGTCTCGCTGATAGTCCTAGAACCCGGTAATATAATGGCCGACCATTGCTTAGGTCGCGCGAGTTACGTAGACCTGATTTGGATTATAAATACGCGTTCTCCGGATAGAAAGGGGATTGTCGTGCCCGGGCTGCGGCCCGCGGTCACAGGAGCAAAATAGTGTATTGTTGGTGACGTTGTTGATTTCATAAGAAATTAAAGCAGAATATATTTCTGGTTCGGCGTGTTTGGTCGCAGGAGTTTCATATTATGTTTCTAATAACATCCCCCTGGACAATGGGTTCACCCTTCGGGTTGAAAACCGTTCCTCCTTCGGGCTGTAGAATTTCATCGTACGGCTTCAAGTCCACCCTATGGGCCCAAGTTCATCCTACGGGTTGAGAACCGACCACTCTTCGGGTTCACGAAGCGACAGCCTTCGGGAGAGTTAACCGAGGCGCAATCTTTGGGCGACGAGCATCGCCGGATTGCAATTTTGTCGGATTGAGAGACACCCAACATTGCAAGCTCCATCATTTGTCATTACGGGTAGGACGCACTAGTTGACTACTTTGGTCTTTGATGATTGTCCATCCACCTCCTAGTCTAGATGAATCCTTCTGTTGGCCCCCCGATCATGGTTTTGCCGGCCGAGTGGGATTGTTTGACCACCGTAGATTTATTCTTGCAAAATCCCGATAGTAACACTTTTTACAATCAGAGGACTCGGAGCTACATGCCTATTATACGTAATTTTCATCTTTTCGATATTCATTCCCAGTCCCACTCTTCTTGAAGAATAATACATGCTGTTGATGATTTCTTCTAGATCACGCAGAGACTCCGCCAGAATAACTATGTTGTCTAAAAATCGTTTAAGTGTGACAGGTACATGCCACTAATGTTGATTCCCCGTCCGTTCCAAAACGTCTTCCAATACATTCGTAAACAGTTTCGGAGATATAACGTCTTCCTGTTTTGCAAAATGCAATTGAATTGGTCTTGTGCTCTCTCCTTGTACTTGGACCAAGCACCTCTGAATAGATCTGAGTCTAGCTCTCGATGGCATCGACGGCTTTCTTGTAATCTACAAACGCTACGCAGAAAAGCTGGTTGCACTTATCTGTTTTCTCAATTTGCCTAGAAGTATGAATAAGATCCACGGTACTGCAGCCTTTGCGGCTGGCTGGAAGTCACCGAATTTTAGGGCACAGCGTTAATGACCCTCGAAAATAACTTGTAGGTGTAATATTGAGCGGTAGTTCGTCAGTAGGCTTCTATCTCCGTTCTTAAAAAAAGTACTACCGCGCTCCTGCCCCAATCCCCCGATGTACTGCCAGTATAAATGACGGAATTAAATATTTTTGAGAGCTCTGCTAATAATATGACTTTCTCAAGCTTTTAGGATCTCTGTCGTGATTCTGTCTTCACCTAGAGCTTTGTTGTTTGAGTTGTTTGAGTGTCATTCCAATCTTGCCTTTTTTTTCTCCATCGTCATGAAACGTGCACTGTTCTGGTCTAGCTAGACATGATAGCATATAGCTTGTTGTCGGTGGTGACACGTCACAATTGCATTTATTATTTTGCGCTAGGATCGAGAAATTTCCTACCTTGTCAGATTGTCCCTGGACTGTGCCTTCCAGGTTGGAAAGGGGAGTTTATCTCTTGTGGTAGGTTTTTTTTGCCAAAAAGGACAATTATTGTAGAAACAGGTAATCTTTCACTCTACATTTTTTTATATTTAAGCCTCTCAAAGTAAGGTCACTCTACTCTGCCTTTGGAAAGCATGAGTAGAATGTTGTGTGGGGGTCACCATCCTCATTCTGAGCGTAGGCAATGCAGCATAGTGACTCATACCATGGAAGCCTGTTTAGATGTTTCCGTATCATTCTCCCGGTCTCCGGAGGCCGAGAGAACGATGAACAATGATAGGGCCTCCGGTCTCACACTCATCAATGAAATAGGACATGGGAAATAGGAATGCGGTCATTATAAGCGTGGTCTTATGTGTAACGGTAGTACTGCCCCGGTCGAGCCGGCCCATTCATGCTAAATTCAGTGTAGCTCTACTGCCTCCCCCTTCATAGTAAATGACTAAATCTATATCCTAAATTCGACACCTGCAATCTAAGAGACGGCGATAAGTGCTTTGTCACCATTTCATTTACTAAAATTCCTTCCTCTAAGGTTAAAGGATGAGGCCAATATCTTCGGTACTTGTTCTGTACAAAACAAGAATGAATTGCTTAACACTATCAATAAAGTGGAACCGACCTATATAGACCGATTTATGATTAATTAACCCACATCATCCAGACCTGTTTTCAATTCATTGAAATGTATTGAAAATAATGACCATTGCTCTCAGAACGTGACAAGAAGTTCTAGTTCAAGGTCTATAATTCATATAAATACCGCAGTTACCAGTGTGGAATGAAATTATCAATACTATCTATCTGTCTGTCGATGGAGTCGAAGACCTCAAAGACAGATAAAATGACTACATAAATACTTATTACGTTATGTAGATTGCGTTGTGTGGGTTATGTGGATAAGTTTTTATTTGTATAATTTATATTTTATAATCCCAATTAATACTAAATAAAGAATGTTTTTTGCTGTAAACGCGACTTATTCGCGATAAAATTAAAAAGGTTACGATAGCTTCTACTTTCCGATGTTTCGAAATCCCGTCGCAAATAACATGAGTAAGTGTAAAAGTCGCGAAAGTCAAAAAACAGTAAATAACGTATTCTAGAATATACATAAACTACGTTGTTAACTATAAAAACAATCATTTAAATTTATAAGTATTATATATGTACATTAATTTACGTATACGTCAAAATTGATAAATTATCATTGAAGCATATATGTAGGTTATTTAAGGTAAAAAATATGTTTAGGTATTTATTGAAATACAAAAAAAGGTTAGTTTTTATTATATCTTGCAGAAACCTGTGTTTTTGATAAATTGGTTAAAATATTAAAACATTACATACTCGTATACCCCGATTCGACCAGAGCGAACCTGATCTTACAAAAAATCTATGTTGACTAATTTCGTTACTTTCCAAAGAACGAGAAATTAACCCAAAAGCCCATATAGCTCCCTATTCTTACCACCCTAAATCTCACCTTGATCAATGTCGCGAAGCTTGCGAAGCCCTCTGGATGGTATTGGGAAAGCTAGGATGCACGTAAAAGTTTGTGAGACTTCTGCGACTCTTGCATGACAATATGCAGTGCTGCGTCTCTGTGGACGGCGAACAGTCCAACTTTTTCCGCGTTACCTGTGGGGTAAAGCAAAGGTGGGTTCTAGCACCTACACTGTTCGCTCTGTACTTTGCAGTAGCAGTCAAGGTGGTCCTACAAACTGTTTCTGACAGCTACAGCTACACATCTAGCTTTCGCACCGATGGCAGTCTTTTCAACTTGGCCAGACTAAAGCCGCGCACCAAAGTATGCAGCGATCACCGAGATCATGTATGCTAATGACCTTTGCTTCCTGGCAGAATCCCCAAACGGCCTGCTATTGCAGGCCGTTTGGGCCGCTGATGTCCGCTTTCCACCAAGCATGCTGCAAATTCGGCCTAAAAATCTGTGTCAAGAAGACGGAAGTGATGTCCCTAGACATCAATGGTCGTGAGACACTGACCATTAAGCTTGATGGGGACGTGCTGAAACAGGTCGATTTTAAATATTAGTAATAGTAAATTTCGTTATCTGGATCAACGGCAGGATAAGTGCTGCCAAGTGCTGCAGCTGCAGCATTTGGAAAGCTGTATTCCAAGGTCTTCTGCTCGCACGACCTTAAGCTGCTAAGATCTCGGTTTACATGGTGATCGTGCTGCCAAACCTTCTCTATTCTTCCGAGACCGTGGTGTGTGTATCGTCACCATATACACACTCTCGATCGATTCCACCTAAAATGCCTGCGCACCATCATGAACATCAACCGATCGGGTGCGTAATACTGAAGTTCTAAGACGCGCCAATGTTAGTGGCATTGAGGCATATCTGATGCGTCGGCAACTTCGATGGTGAGGTCACGTATCACGGATGGCGGAAGAGAGAATGGTGAAGCGCATCTTCTGCTCTGAGCTAGAGGAGGGCAAGCAAAAGCATGGCAGACAACTCCTCAGATATAAAGATGTTCTGAAGCGTCACATGAAAAGATGCAATATACGGCCCTCTCGCTGGGAGAGTTTGGCTGCACAGCTACTAGAATGGCGCGAGACTGTAAAGAAGCGAATCCGCGAATTTGAGGAACAGCGTTTAGCTGACCTCGACGCCAAGCGCGATGAGTTTAAAGCCCGTCCGCTCGCCGCCATTGACTATAATTATGAGAGCAGTAAGCTTACTTACTTACTTACTTTGTGCAAGGGAGTTTGCTGCAAAAATCGGCTATATAAGCCATCTCCGGGCGCATCAGCGCCAAGCACTATATGGGGTCGAAGTGGTCGCCATGGCCGAAATCGGTCGGATTGATTAATTGATACTTGTACCATACGTCAAGTTTGCGTGTCTGTCCTACTTGCGGAACGTAATCCAAACAAAACAGTAGGTAATTCCTCGATCCAGGATTTAGAATTTAATCGCGCCATGAGAGCGGCTTTTAGTAATCTATGCCACCTCTCCACTGCTCTGGGGATGATAAGGGGTTGTGCGTATGCGCTTGACGCCTTACAATGACATTAACTTATTGAATAAGTTACGCTCATTCGGATATCCAAAACAAGCAATCCAACCTTCATATAATGTTCAGGCTACTACTTCAGCTGTCATTTCTATAAGCGGAAAAGCTTCAGGCCAATGTGTAAATCTATCTATTATAGTTACTAAATATTTATACCCTTCTGAAGAAATAGGTAATGGTCCGACTATATCAATTTGGATGTGTTCAAAACGACCTACTGTGCCAAACTGCTCTAATTTTGACACAGTGTGGTTTTGTACCTTAGATTTTTGACAATTAATACATGACTTAGACCATTTTGTTATGTCTGTATTCATGTTCTGCCAAAAAAATCTCTTTTGAATTAACTTTCTAGTACCTCTAATACCTGGATGACTTAAATTATGTATTGAATTGAAAGCTATATGTCTAAAATTACTTGTTAGGTATGGGCGAGCTGTCGATGTTGACATTTCGCAATAAACATATTCATTCTCGTTAGGTAACTTGATCTTTATCAAAAACAACTTATTATTTGCATTGCTTAATAATTGTGCAAGCTCGGTATCCCACGCTTGGGCAAGCGCTAATTCTTGGTAATCTAATATTGTGGGACACGTTATTGTCTTGACTGTGGATTGTGGGATTCACAAATTGTTGTTCTGAGTCTGGGTGTTCTTTGTGTCCGTTTCATGTGTGTTTGTAAAGTCCCCCGCGACACAGGAATTCATATTCCTAATGCGGGAGTTGTCTTTTATAAACAAAAAAAAAAAAAAAAAATTTGACTCTAGACAAAGTATCAGCAACTATATTTTTACTTCCTGCGAATGTCCGTTGTGAACTCACTAACGAACAACAACATTCGAGTCATAAGCTGAGTCTTTTTATCACTACCTAACTTTTTAAATGTAAAAGCTAAAGGTTTATGGTCGGTAAAGATCACTAAATTTCGCCCTTCTACCATATTACGAAAATGAATGATTGCTAAATATACAGCCAATAACTCTCTATCGTACGTACTGCACTTCTTTTAAGCTTCATTAAGACATTTTGAAAAGTAACCTAATGGTGTCCACGTAATACCTTCTAGCTGTTGTAGCACTGCACCTACTCCTGTGTCAGATGCGTCTGTCATGAGAGATAACGGAGAATTGGTTGATGGATATGACAGTGTAGCTGCTTTTTGTAAATTTACCTTACATTGTTGAAATTCCTTATCAGCTTCGTCCGTCCATTCAATCCGCGCCTTATCTCGCCTTTTTGACTTGTGCAGATAACCATTCAAAAATTTCTGATGATTAGCTGCTTTTGGTATATGAGACCTATAAAAATTCAACATTTTTAGGTAAAAAATCTTCTGAGCTTTTCCATGGTTGAGGGTCTCGGGTAATCCACGATAGCCTTGACCTTCTCAGAAATTGGTTTAATTCCACTCGGTGAAACTTCATGACCTAAAAATTCTAATTTTTCCTTTCCAAAGACACATTTTGTAACATTGATAGTTATACCATATATATCAAACTTTTTAAATATGTACTTCCTCGAACACCTCGATAACTATCAATGTTACAAAATGTGTCTTTGGAAAGGAAAAATTATGTTCTCCTCGATACTATAACTAGCTATTATTACGTCATCAATAAATGATTCATAAAACGCTGAAATATTTGTGCGACATTACGCAAACCAAACGGCATTCTTACAAATTCAAGCAAACCAAAAGGTGTTATGATTGCAGTTTTTTCGATAACTTCCTGCGCCATTGATATACAGTGAAAAGCACGGTTTATATCTAGCTTAGAGAATACTTTCTTACTATGTAACACATATGTAAAATCTCGTAGCCTAGGAACCGAATATCTGTCAGGCTTAGTTTGGGCGTTTAATTGCCTATAATCGCCACAAGGGCGTTCGCCACCATCTTTCTTAGGAACACACTGCAAAGGATTAGCCCACGGGCTCTTGCTGGGCCTACAAATACCCTGTTCCTGCATCTGTTTAAAAATATCTTTGACTTTACTATACCTGTGAGGCGGAGGAGGTCTCGCTCGTGCTCGTACAGGTTGTTCAGATGTCTCTATATGATGAACAATGCTGTGTTTAGGTGCTTCCTTGAAATAAATTGGTTTCGTTAAGTCAGGATAATCACTCAAAATATCGAAAAATGGGTGTCGGTAATCCACCGTTTTTAGGATTCCAAAGTTTATGACTCTGAACCCTTATAGATTCGTTATGTCCGTCTGTCCGTCCGTCCGTCCGTCCGTCCTCGACTTACCGTCCAAACGGTAAATGCTAGTAAGACGAAACTTTGCATGAATATGTGTTGTAATTTACGCCGACAAAGTGCTACAATAAAATTTTGAAAAATATTTTTATTTCGGGTGCCTCCCCTATACGTAAAGTGGGGATGTTTTTTTTTTCTCGTGGCTACCCCGTCGTGTGGGGTATCATTAGATAGGTCTTTTGAAAACAATAAAGGGTTTCTAAGACGTTTTTTTTTTATTTAAGTATCCGTTCGCGGGATATTCCACTTTAAAGGGCATTTTTTTGTAAAAACAGGGCGTCCCCCCCCTCTAAAATCTAAACGGCGTTCTCAAAAAATCTGAAAAAATTCGTGAAAGTGGTCCATATAATGAACTTTGAAGGAAAGCTATAAGAGATTAGATGGCTTTGTTAGTTCAGGAGTTATAGAGGCTTAACTGCTAAAATGCGCTCACTTGGAAAACGTCATACAAAATTAACGCATTGATACGTAAACATAACAATTAACTATTGGATACGATTTTTTATGCTTAGGTAATTCAATGAAATCTTGCATAGATATACTTTTCGATTCTCAAAAAAGAACATAGGACAATCTTCACCGCGATAACCGTCATGCATGTTTTGTCATACTTATCAAATGTTCTCTACCACTAACGATAATCCTAAACACCTTGTCACTTCGACTGACAACTTTGTGAGGCCCAGTGTATGCTGGCTGCAGAGAACCACGTGATGCGTCAACACGCAGGAAGACGTGATCACTCGTGTGCAGGTCTTTGAATATGAAAACTCTGGGCTTACCGTGGTGCGAAGTGGGTACAGGCCGCAGTTTTTGTACTACGTTCCTGAGTCTTGCAGTAAAGTCCGTGATGTCATCTGTGGTAACGAAGATTGGGTCAAAGAATTCTCCAGGTAATCTGAGCGTTTCTCCGTACACTAGTTCTGCGGAAGATGTCTGTAAGTCTTCTTTGAAAGAGCTTCTGATTCCGAGGAGAACTAGCGGAAGAGATTCAGTCCAATTATCTCCATGACACATAATGGCCGCTTTCATCTGCCGGTGGAATCTTTCGATTATTCCATTGCAGGCAGGGTGGTACGCCGTCGTTCTTTTGTGTTTGAAGCCTGCTATTTGAGATAGGTATTTAAAGAGAGCAGACTCAAATTGTCGACCACGGTCCGTAATTATGTCTTCGGGACACCCAAAGCGTGCTATCCATCCAGATAGAAGAGCTTTAGCCACAGTCTCAGCAGTTATGTCGACCATAGGAACTGCCTCAGGCCAGCGAGTAAATCTGTCAATCGCGGTGAGACAGTAGCGGTAACCATTGGATACCGGTAGTGGGCCGACAATATCAATATGGACTTGGCGAAATCTGGTTCTGGGTAATTTGAAGTTGCCCAACGGTGAGTGTACGTGCCTAGTGACCTTCGATCGTTGGCAATCGGTGCAAGCTTGCGTCCACTCACGACAGTCTTTTTTCATGTTTGGCCACACAAAGCGTTCGGATATCAATTTTGTCGTGGCTTTAACTCCAGGATGGCTAAGTGAATGCAGACATTTGAAGACTTGTCTTCGCAATTCCGTGGTCACGTAAGGTCTTGGTTTTTTTAGAACGTCGCAGAAAAGTTCAATGTCAGTTCCAGGCAATTTCATTTTGACAAGACGTAGAGAATGAGTTGTTTCTCCGTTCATTATCGCAATTAATTCCGAGTCGAGTTGTTGTTGCTCAGCAAGCAGTTTAAAATCGACAGGCCTATCTAGCGCTTCAATTCTGGATAATGTATCAGCTACGACGTTATCTTTTCCTGATATGTGTCTTATATCCGTTGTAAATTGTGAAACGAAGTCTAGATGTCTGTGTTGTCTCGGCGAGCAGGTATTCTTCTTTGTGCTAAAAGCAAAGCAAAGAGGCTTGTGATCAGTGAATATGGTGAAAACACGTGCTTCTAACATATGCCTGAAATAGCGTATTGCTTCATATATCGCCAGTAATTCACGATCGTATGGTGAATATTTCTGCTGTGTTGAATTGAGCTTTCTAGAGAAAAACGCTAACGGTTGCCATTGTGTGCCTTTTTTCTGTTGGATAACTGCTCCCATCGCTGTATCTGAAGCGTCTGTTACCAAGGCGAGCGTTGCTGAGCAGTCAGGGTGCGCTAGTAGGGTTGCGTTGCACAAGCTCTCCTTAGAAGCTTCAAATGCTGCTAAGGCCTCACCTGTCAAGTTGATCGGCTGATTTTTCTTGACCACGCCAGTCAATAAAGCATGTAGTGGAACTTGGATTTGTGCAGCTTGTGGAAGAAATCGCCTGTAAAAGTTGAGCATACCTAAGTAAGCCCTCAGCTGTTGCACGTTAGACGGGGTTGGGAAATCCCTGATGGCCTGAACCCTGGAGTCAAGTGGCTTAGTGCCTCTCTCGGAGATAGAATAACCCAGGAAGGTTATTTCGCTAGCCCCGAGAACGCACTTGGCAGTGTTTAGTTGCATGCCGTACTCCTTAAGCCGGGTAAAGATCTGCCGTAGATGCTGTTCATGTTCGCTTTCATCCCGAGAAAAGACCAAAAAATCGTCCAAGTAAGTATATACAAAGTCGAGCCCACGAGTCATTTCGTCGACAAACCTTTGGAAAGTCTGGCCCGCATTCCGAAGTCCGAAGGCCATAAACGGGAACTCGAACAATCCGAATGGTGTGGTGATCGCAGTTTTCGGTATGTCCTCAGGGTTGACAGGTATCTGGTTGTAAGCTTTCACGAGGTCTAGGGTGCTGAAGACCTTGCAGCCAACTAAACTATGTGAAAAGTCGTGAATGTGCTTAATCGGATACCTGTCAGGCACTGTCCGGGCATTCAGCATGCGATAGTCACCGCACGGACGCCAACCGTTGTTTTTCTTCGGAGCCAGGTGAAGAGGTGAGGACCAGGGACTTTCCGAAGGTCGAATGATTCCATCAGCGAGCATAGACTGGAACTCCTGTTTGGCAATTTTAAGTTTATCAGGTGCGAGGCGACGAGGTGATGCGGCAACTGGAGGTCCCGGAGTGGTGCGGATGTGATGGACGGTGTTATGAGGTATGATACGGTGAGTGCCAGCTGGTCGGGTTATTTCGGGAAACTCGTCTAGGATGCGATGATACCGACCCGTGCCAGGTAACACTCTAACCGAGAAAATGTTTGAATTTACTACAGGTTTTGCGATGGCTGATAAAGAAGTGACGTTATCGATTAGGCGTTTATTACGACAGTCAACGATGAGGTTATAAAAGTTGAGAAAATCTACGCCAATGATAGCTTTAGTAACGTCAGCTACCACAAAACGCCATGTGAAACTTCTGCGCAAGCCAAAATTTAGGTTTAAATGTTTAAAACCGTAAGTGAGAATTTCGTTACCATTTGCAGCACTTAGCTTAAAGTCCGTAGAACTACGTCGTTCACGAAGTGCCGACCTTGGGAAGACGCACAGGTCGCTGCCGGTGTCGACCAGAAACTGCATCTTCGATTGTCGGTCGGTGACAAAGAGGCGACCACTCGTAGAGGACGGGCAATCATCGGTCGCCATTACTGATTGCCGGTTGCATTTCCCGCACGGTAGTCGCATGGCTTGATGCATTTGTTCGCCTTCTCGCCGAATTTGAAGTGGTACCAGCAAGTAGGTTTCCGCCGGTAACTCGACTGTGATCGGCTGGTAGATCGTTGATGGGCGCGATCAACGGAGCGCTGTCTAGGTCGTGAGTTTATATCTGTAGATAGACTATGAACTTGCCGGGTGAGCTCCGTAATCTGTTGCGCAAGACGTAAGAGCGCCATGTCGTCAATAGAGCTATCCATTCTCTTCTTTATGTATATCCTTCGTCGGGGTCACCAATATAAGAGCGCCGTGATGGTCCGTGGTTTACGTATGTAAAACTTCGGGTATTATGTACAGATAAGTTTATTAAAATGTATGTACAAGGAAATTACAGCGCACTTATTAATTACAATATATTATGTATAGAAGGTGCTAAGAAGAAAGATTAGATTATGTACAGGATTAATTTACAATAAATTATATGTATCTGAGACATATCCAGCAGCAAGAGAAGTCTCTCTAGATTTTTCCAAATCACAAAAGTCACACATGACGTTTTATTTTTCTCCCAACTTTCATAAAGATGAAATGAGGCGAAGGAAGAAAAGAGTATGTATGTGGATGCGTGAATGATGTTGGATGATGTGTGGAAGAAGGAGCCTACAGTTAAAACCGTGCCTACCTTCTACACCATATACTCTTCCTGGTTTCAATCTGATAAGGAATGATCATGCGATTGGTGGTGGCGGTGGTGTTGGCATATATCTGCGTAAGCATATACCCTTTACCATTGTAAATATGTCGTCACAGCCCCCATCACCGGACGGTGGTGAGCACCTCTTTTTGGAACTAGAGGTTAACCATTCGAAGATTTTACTTGGTGTTTACTATTCCCCCTCGTTACGTAATAATTACTTTTCCTCTTTTGAACAGTTACTAGAAAACTTATCTCCCTCTTATAGCCACACAGTAATAATGGGCGATTTCAATACCTGCTTGATGAAAAATGACTATCGCTCTTCTTCACTACGCAGAATAGTAGACTAACAATTTATCACTCTTAACAATTGATGCTACGCATCACTTTCCCAACTGCACTCCCTCTCTTCTTGATCTTATGCTAGTCTCTTCTACTGATCATGTCATCAGCCATGGCCAGTATTCCGCTGACGCTTTTTCTTATCATGACTTGATATTTCTCTCTTATGCTATTCGCCCACCCAAGGCAAAGCCGAGAATTCTTGTGCAGCGTAATTTTGGCGCGATGAATCTTGCAAGACTTAAGGAGGATGCGCGAAACATCAACTGGAATAATTTGTTAAATTCACAGTGTGTTAATCATAAAGTCCAAATATTCACAGATAACTTAATACAGCTTTATAACGTTCACGCGCGCTTGCGATTTATAAAACTTAAACATCTACCAGCTCCATGGCTTACTGACGAGATACGCAGCATTATGTCCAGGAAATGTGTAGCGAAAAGCAAATACAAGCGTCGACCAACCGATGCTAACCTGGAAAAATATGTGTACCTGAGAAATCTCTGCAATAAGATGTGTAGAAATGCACAACGCCAACATCCACACTTCCGTAGAAAACGGAGATCCAGCAAAAGTCTGGAAATTTCTTAGAACATTGGGAGTCGGGAGGTCTCGCCAAGAGCCTATTCCTAAAAATTTCAAAATTGACTTACTCGATAAACATTTCTCTGCCTCGTCTGACATTAGTGACAGTTCAAAAGCTAATACTCTTAGATATATTTCTACTACCCCAACTCCCAACTATCCACCTCTCGTCTTTGATCAATTGTCCGCTTGTGATGTTAGGAAGACCATTCTGGCGATTTCATCCAACGCAGTGGGAAGTGACTGCATCAGCCGAAATATGATTATTCCTATCCTTGACGAAATTCTACTTATCTTATGCAATATCCTTAATCACTCCGTTACAAGCGGTGTTTTTCCATCTGCATGGAAAGATGCCCAAGTAATCCCTCTTCTTTTTCTGACTATCGGCCCATATCCATTTTACCTTTTCTATCTAAAGTACTCGAACGCCTCATCCACTCTCAACTGTCTAACTTCCTCTCTAAAATTCTCTACTGAATCCCTTCCAATCCGGATTTCGTCCTGGACACAGCACTACTTCTGCACTGGTACATATTACTGACAGCATCAGACTAGGCATGGATAGTGGAAAGATCACAGTACTCACCTTACTTGATTTTAGTAATGCCTTCAATACTGTGGATTTTCACATTCTGCTTGGCATACTACGGTCTCTTAACATATCTCCAAGGACAATTGATTGGTTTCATAGTTGCCTGTCTGGTCGCCGGCAACGAACTTGCATTGATGACTCCATGTCCTCTTGGTGCAGCATTTCTGCTGGTGTACCACAGGGTGGCGTTCTATCTCCTTTACTCTTCGCTGTTTTTATAAACTCAATCTCTAATTAACTAAGTTCCTTCTACCACCTTTATGCAGATGATTTACAAATATATACACAAGCTCCGATTAACTTGTTATCGGATGCATTCAACATAATTAATGCTGACCTTCAACGCATCGGCGATTGGAGTTATAACTATGGACTTAAGATTAATCCTATAAAGACACAGGTATGTGTTATTGGCAGCCACAGACTTATCTCAAAAGTTAACTGAACTCAGCTGCCACAAATTCAGTTTGGTGGCACAACTCTTGAGATCAGCACTAGTGTGAAAAATTTAGGGATCTACATAGACAACACTTTATCCTGGGGTTCACAGATGCAAGAGGTCAGTCGTAGGATATTTGCTTCAGTCGGATCTCTTCGAAGACTACGCAACTTCCTTCCAACTGCAACTAGGGCTGCGCTTGCACAAGCACTTCTCCTCCCAATTTTCGACTATGCCGATGTCAGCTATCTGAATCTCACTGAAGCCCAACTCGATAAGCTTGAGCGACTACAAAATGTCTGTATACGATTCGTATTTGGTTTACGAAAATACGATCACGTCTCTGAATTCCGCCAACTTCTCAAGTAGCTTCCAATTCGCTCTCGCCGGAATACTCATATCCTTAGTTTCCTTTATAACATTTTGTTCAATCCTAATACCCCTTTCTACCTCAAAGAACGATTTAAGTTCCTTAATGACACACATGAAAAATGTCTGCGGTCATCCGTAGGTTTACAACTGGAGATGCCACTGCATTCCACCAAATTTTATGACCAATCTTTCACCGTTGAAGCTGTGCGCTTATGGAATGCACTGCCGCCTAACATCAGGCAGGCGCAAACATTAACTAGATTCAAGAAAATGGTACAGGAGTTTTATTCACCTTAATTGAGTCCGACACGATTGAGGGTGAAATGAAACTGTTTCTCTTTTCTATTTTTATTCATTTAAGTATGTATATTTACTGGTATAGTATGTATGTATGTATGCATGTATATGTATTGTAATAAGTATGCATTTTATATGTAAGTAAAAATTGTAAATGTTTGTAGATAATATAATATATGTTGTGTATGTAATATGGTATAGTACCTAATAATAAGCAAATAGTAGGTTCAAAAATGCATATTCAACTACTACTTTCTTCCTACAACATTTGATCCATCCTAAGGTTGCCTGGAAGAAATTGCTTTCAGCAATAAGGCCGCCCTTTGTACACTCTATATTTGATCATTGTGTTCCTTTTTCTTTTGTAACTCTGTAATTTTGTGTGCAAATAAAGAGTTATCTATCTATCTATCTATCTATTATGTAAACTGCAATTCTTTAGTTTTAAAATATATTTATGTGATACTACCTAATAGTGGTTTTCTTTAAAGTGTTCCCTGAAGGCCCATCAACATATGCACACACACACCTTTAGCTTAAATCTCTTTGTTGTTGTTTTTTTACTCTCTTTTTTATTTAATTCTATTTAAAGGAGCCCTGGGATTCATGTTCTACTGCTGACTTTGCCGGTGTGTAATATTCCTTTAAGAGGGCTAGGGGTTACAAATAATCTCCCCTTGAGAGGGCTAGGGGTTACAATGATATGGGCACAAATCAAAGGTTAACAAAAATAAAATATTAATGATCAATTCTTTAACATCTATTTCATTAGTAGTATTATTTTTATTGGAGGTCGTATATATTTATTATATATTATGTACTGGCCTGTAATCATATTGAACACATGTCTGTCACTGATTTGAAATAGGCATAGTTACGGTTGTTTATGTTCTTATATACTTTTGTAACTTGTATCTTGTGAACCACGAATAAATATACTCTAGTACACTGCTGCGCCTCTTATTTTAACAATCACTTATTTCATTCACAGGAAACGCAGCACAAGACAATTTTATAGAACACGAAATAATAATCGAAGTTCGAGATGACACAAGCGCCGACGACTCTGGTGATGATGATCATAGCTGTGCTCCTCTTCATTGATAAGGACTGTTTCAAAGGTCAAACTATTTTATTTTTCAACCTTAATTTTTACATACAGGGTTATTTTTGGACCTCCCGTCAAATTTAAATAAATGGATCAGACCATGAAACTAAAAATCTTTTCCAAAGAAACAATGGTCAGAAAGTGAAAATAAAATTCGACCCTCCCATAGAAAACTGCTCGATCTCGTGGTCGATTTCGTATGCAGTCTGAATTTTATTTTACTTTTCGACCCGTGTTTCTTTGGGAAAGTTATTTACTTTAATAGTCTGAACCACCTATTTAATTTGGCGGGAGATCCAAAATGACCCTGTAATATTAAATAGGTACTTTTTGAGAATATTGACCTACCGTCGCTTATCTACCCAATGTTTTATGTCTAGTGCAATAAAGATACACGTGTCTCAAAATGTCTTTTCGACTGCACGGTTGGCCTAGTGGCTTAAGTGGTCGCCACGCCGCTTCCTACTACGCCAAGTGTCGTGGGTTCAAATCCCACGTAGGACAACACTTTGTGCGATTCACAATTTGTTGTTCTGAGTCTGGGTGTTCTTTGTGTCCGTTTCATGTATGTTTGTAAAGTCCCCCGCGATACAGGAATTTATATTCCTAATACGGGAGTTGTCTTTTTAAAAAAAAAAAATCACACTTATTACACCCTCACCAGCTCGTCACATTTTTTTAAAACGTTTAACAACTTTTTAAATAGTTAATTTACTTAATATTTATGATTTTGATAAATAATTTTCAATTCCAGACTTGGTGCAGAAGTAAAACTGCACAGCGACCTTTAGACCTTTTGAATATGTACTTGATATAATATTTTTATGATCTGCTTGCTGAAATCATGTTACCGAGCAATATTGTTCGCGATTCAGGATAAGTAATTCGGTAGATGGCGCTGTTGTATGTTATTCACTTGCGCTGTATGTCGCCACAACATAAACATACTTGTTTTTTGAAAATACAAGCATATCGTATATAGAAAACACCTAAACTACGAAACGAATATTTGCGGATCACACAAACATTTGGTCTGGGATACCTGGGAATCGAACCCGAGAAGTGAATGATGTTTTTACTAAGATATTTTAAAATATTCGGATCACGGCACCCTAAGAATACTCTCATTAATGTTGCAGTAATGAACAGCATGATGATGATGTGCTTTCCATTTAGTATTAGACGTATTTATGCTGTGTGGACCGTCTGTATGTTGGTAGTCAAATTCATCTTTTTTAACCCTATAACCCGATGTCAAGCACTGTAAAAGTTTTGTGTTGAAGTAGCTCGCTCAAATACTACATTAAGCCAATGGTGTTTTATGTAAGGTATATGTATGTTCCGCGTCGATTCTTTTTCAACAATGCAACAACAGTCGCATCTGTTCTCTTGTATTTTTAGATACAATTTTAAAATGACGTCATGTCAACGCTCAGTCACGCGATGTGACACAGGGTTGAGATGGCGTCATAATCACGTCTGTTACTTTTACCTTACCTTAAAAAAACTCATGAGCCAAAGGATCCAAGCCCTAGAAATACAGTTTTACCGACGAACGCTTCAGATTAGCTGGACTCACTGAGTCACAAGTATGGAAGTTCTCTGACATGTGCAAGGATGTGTTACTTCAAATCATTTTAAAGCGTAAGATCAGCGGCTAATTATGATGGAGTAAATATCCGGCAAACACAAGAGACGATTTCACAGAAGTTAAGGACAGGAATTAGAGTAGCCGTAGACGAACTGTTTCGTTTTGCAGAAAACAGAAGTATGCAGAGCTGATGGGCAACAAAAATTAGTGAAAAGGCTCCTTAAGGAAGGAAGGTAGAGTATAATATAACCAATAACAAATACCATTAGAGGAGTCCCGAGCTCAGCAGTGGCATATGTTGTTATTGATGATGATTGTTGTGGTTGTTGATTAATTGATAGAACAGAATTAAATACTTACGATTCTCCTAAAATGAAACTTAACGTGGCGCATTACATAAAACTATTTCAGATCTTCTAATATATTCTGATCAGACACTAACAGTAGGTAAATGGTTTCAAAGTAAAGTGGAAAGTCATTGGACTTTTCCACAATTTTTAATAAAACCTGTTAATTTAAAAATTAAAACAATGTTAATAGTTTTATTTGATAACACGCTTCTTAAGTAAATCTAGTGCAGACACAAGTCAAATCCGATTATAAGCCTGTTTGCTACCGACGTAAATTAAAACTGAGAACAGCCTCGTAGCGGTTAGCGTTCGAGACTGCCGATCAAGAGGTCTCGAGTACAATTTCCAGGTCAGGTCCAAAAGCGTTCTTGAGTTTGGAAGTTAATGGGTTTTAAACCTCGCCTCAGAGAGCATGAGAAATTGTCGGTCCTGCACCAGATTGATCCCCCCCGCCCCTCATCGTGTCGGACTATAACACACTTGTGTATCATAAAATATCCCACGTAGTTGTCTACTCTTCGTTGAGACTGACTGTTACGGTTACAGTTAGAAAAAAATTCGTCATAAAATAAGACCGTGCGGGGGAACATGAGTTCTTTAATTAAGAAACTATTATTTCATAATCATTAGGTAATCATTTATTTTAGTTTAAATCAAGTAAACACCATATTAAGTTACAATAATTAATTCTACAGATATAAACTAAAGTCATCAATTTAGAATGCATTGGCTTCAATTAAAATAATTATAACATATTTTTGTCTTAGGAAATCTACAATTGTTTTTTAGTTTCCACTTTAGTTTTTTTATCACCAAAACCCCAAAGATCAGTCCCATCGCCAGTTCTTTGAACTCTTTGTTGAATCATATCTTGAGACACAGTTTTCAAATCGTATGCCCAACCAATGGCCGAAAATAAATCAATGAACTTCGTCGTGATATTCAAATAGTTGTTCCCTAATTCAGCAGCACGATAATCCAATGGAAATACATGGTGGTAGTTATGGTAACCTTCTCCACATGTTGCAATTGAAACTGCTAGATTTTGTGCTGGCAAAATATTTCTGTCGTAACCTTTACTACCCCAAATGTGGGCAACACTGTTGATCATAAAAGTCACATGAAGATTTAAAACATATCGCAGCATATTGATGTGCCAGGCGACAGACCAGCTCTCTCCCCAACAGTAGACAGGGACAATTGTTGGCAGGATAAAGCATACCATACCAATTACAGGTACTTTGTACCTGGAATAAATTTGACAAATTAGGATTTTTTTAAATTAGAATGATTTTTAACCGACTTCAAAAAAAAGGAGGAGGTTATCAATTCGTCGGAATCTTTTTTTTTTTTTTTTTTTTTTTTTTATGTATGTTCAGCGATAATTTCGTCGTTTATGAACCGATTTCAAAAATTCTTTTTGCATTGGAATGGGCGTAGCTTACAGGTGGTCCCATCGTCACCATATCGGGATCTAATCATGGGATCCCAAGGAAATCGAGGGAACTCCTCAAATATCATAGGCACAATGTCGCGATTTGGGTACTCGGAATAGTTTTTCATTGAAGTCGGTTCCTTTTTGTTAAAATTATCTAAGTCTCAGCTACATTTTCCATGCTAGTAATATTATGAATTCAAAGGTAGCTCTGTTTGTTTATCTGTAAGAGTTTCACTGTTAAATTGCCAAACTGATTGGGATGAAACTTAGGATGGTGGTTCTTTGATTATACTATTTACCGTAATAACCAACATACACAGGAGCGTAGCAGTGGGAATAAATACTAATTAATTACTACTGACTTATAAGATTAATCAAACGTAGTATTAGAACAAGAGCCCACGACGGCTATACCTGCTTCATTTTATAAAAGCTGGAAATTTCTCTGTTCATGACTCCAACACCAGTAAGAAAGACCAGCGACTGTAGAGTTAAGGTTTTGGTTACTTGGGCAGGTAACAGGTAGGCACAGTATAATATAGGTATATATATATCTTGGAGCCCTTGCATTGAGAAAGATAGTCGCAAACTATTTGCAGCAGCAGGGTTTTTGCGAAGGCTACGGAACTTTCTTCGATTTCAAACTAAAATTGCGTTTGCACTATCTCTACTGCTTCCCATCCTTAACTATGGCGATGTCTGCATATAACTGAAGCTCAGCTGAATAAACTTGAGCAACTTCAAACCTCTGCGTCAGGTTCATATTTGAATTACGTAAATATGATCACATCTCAGAGTTTTGTTCCTAACTCAAGTGGCTACCGATACGCTTTCGCCGGAATCTGCATATTCTTTCTCTTTTATATAGTGGGACAGGAAGGACGTTTTCAGTTCTTAAAAAAATCATATTTCATTGAATTTAAAACAAAAAATGCCAGCACATTCCACTCAGCTTGCAGACAAATCTTTTAGTGTGAAAGCTGGGCTTTGGAACAACCTACCTGAAACTATCCGACAAGCTAAAACTTTGACTCTGTTTAAAAAGCTGGTGAAGGATCACTACCTGTCGTTGTGAATACTTTTATTGAACTTTTTAAAGTATATATATTCATATATATAAATATTTATATCTATATTAGTTTGTATATATGTATGTGTGTGTATGTAAGTATATGTGTGTGATGAGAATGAATATGTTCTTAAATACTGATACTTTTATATATAAAAATAATGATGTGTTACTTGTGTGTTAACTACTCTTACTTTTATTTAATATTTGTAATATAGTTATCTGCGCATTTCGGGCCTGGACGTCTCCGTCACGGCTGAGGATGTCCGCGTTGCAGTCGTGGAGAAGACGGGCTGCGGCGGGACGTCAAGGTCGGCACCATCCGCCCCGGTCTAGAAGGACTTGGAATGAGTGGATGGAGGGGGATGGAGACACGGTCCAGTAATGGATCGAGTCTCCAGCCTCCTGGTCCAGACGAACCTCAACCACTGTGCCGCGCCCTTAATACTTCAACTACCAAGATATAAATAACAAATTAACCTAGCAAAATACTCACTTTTGTTGAAACACCAGCACAGGGTTGCTTTCGATATCAGACAAATCAATTTGTTTTCCTTTTGCCAAAACTTCTGGATGTTCCTTCACAAGAAGCCATCCTATATGGCTGAAGAAAAATCCTCGACTAGCGTTGTGTGGATCAGCATCAGTATCGCTAAACTTGTGATGAAGACGATGAATTTTGATCCAGCTGATTGCAGTATATTGAAAGGCAATAGAATTCATGATCATTAGAATTATTTGTAGCGGTAATTTGGCTTGGTATGCTTTGTGTGTCCAAAGGCGATGAGCACCGGCTGTTATTCCTATCTGACTTATTATAAGCATCAAGTAACCTGCAAACAAATGGGTTCATTTTTAGGGTTCCGTAGCCAAATGGCAAAAAACGGAACCCTTATATATTCGTCAAGTCTGTCTGTCTGTCTGTCCGTCCGTATGTCACAGCAATTTCTTTCCGAAACTATAAGAGCTATACTGTTGAAATTTGGTCGGTCGAAGTATTCTGTGAACCGCATTAAGGTTTTTACATAAAAATGAAAAAAAAAACAAATCTTTTTGGGGGTCCCTATACTTGAAACTGAAACTCAAAAAACCCATTTTTCTTCAAACCCATACGTATTGGATATCTATGGATAGGTATTTAAAAATGATGTTGAGGTTTCTAATATCATTTTTTCTAAACTGGATAGTTTGCGCGAGAGACACTTCCAAAGTGGAAAAATGTGTGTGTCCCCCCTGTAACTTCTAAAATAAGAGTGATAAAACTAAAAAAATATATGTTATACATTACCATGCAAACTACCAACGAAAATTGGTTTGAACGAGATCTAGTTAGTAGTTTTTTTTTAATACGTCATAAATCATAAAACGCAATTTACCTTTCCGCCGCTTTGCCTTTGGCCGCTTTTTACAATAGTATAATATGCTCATGAGCTCATCAATCATCAACACAGCCTTTAACAGTCTCCGGCAGAACATAGACCTGGCCTTAGAAGGGAGGTCATAATCTACCACTACTACTATTAAAAGGTAGTGGAGCCACACCGATTTCAGCACGAGTAAGACGAATTAGCGGAACAGTA
Source organism: Phragmatobia fuliginosa (assembly GCA_932526445.1). Taxonomy (NCBI): domain Eukaryota; kingdom Metazoa; phylum Arthropoda; class Insecta; order Lepidoptera; family Erebidae; genus Phragmatobia; species Phragmatobia fuliginosa. The sequence continues at coordinate 13,553,374 of OW052070.1, read as the reverse complement.
ATACCTTCAAACAGAAGACCAACCTAAAAATGATAGAATTCGTGCAGTCTTATTTCGTTACTGAGTGTGAAACTGGAAGCCCAAACAATCTTTCATGATGCAGAAAGGATGCCACTGTAATGATACACTGAAACCAAACGAAAACAAAACAAATGCAAAATACAAAGCAGAGCCTATAACCAAAACAAAACAAGTGCAATCCAAAATATGCTTAGAAAAGAACAGCCAAAATTGTCATATATAATCCGCTAGAAATATTTAGGTATAGTATGTACTATAAGATATGGCAGCCACTCAACATCGGGTATATAGTGAAAACACAATGATAGCGCGTCTTAAAATACTATTAACGCCATCTATTGTATCATAAATATAAGAAATAAAAATAAAAAAACATTTAGAACTGAAAATTATTTTGTTCGTCTTAATTTATTCGTTCCATTAGGTACTGATAGGTGCATTGTGTTCATACTAATAAGTTTACATCCTCTATCATCCCTTAGTTTTTCCCCTTGGGGGTTGAATTTATCAAAATCCTATTTAAACGGACGTCTTCTTCATAGTAATCCTGCAGAATATGTACACTTACCCAATAATATAGTTGCCCATTTAGCTTCTGTGAAACATAGATATAACCCATAAAGAGCTGCGAAATGCCCATAACCGAAAGTCACGAGGCTTCTATACACGACTTTATAAATTGTGGGTTCAACTTGTGGTACCTCCGTCACTAAAGGTTCCACTGTCTCCGTTGTTACTTTATTCATAGTTCTAACCTGTAATATTAAAGAGTACTAAAAAAAATTAGGAACGTAGTATTTCTGATCAGGTTATTTTTTACGGTATGCGTCTGTCTGTCTGTTCTCTTTTAAAACGAACGGCCGACCAAACAAATGAAATAGGGAAGGTCCATAGCCTCTTTTCAAAGGATAGTTCTCTGTCCAGCAGTAAACTACTAAAGAATTAGAAGAATAAAAATAACTTTATTTGTCTTTTATATACTACAATTGTTACACTTGATAAAAGTTTTTAAAAACTCAAACTTTAAAGAAATAACGCTGCAAAAACAAAACGGTCTTGGATGTGTCTCAGCGTGTGGATGAAAATGCAAAACATGCCAGCCGCTATAATTCTGTAAAGCCAATCTCAAATTTAGCAAGTTTTTCTGATGGTAATGAAATAGTTAATAAATAAAACTGCAGCTAGTGGGGAATTATATTACTGAGTAGACAATACTCACGGCTTTATCAAAAATATGTGTTATAGCAGTATTTTATTCATGTAGTGCTCAATACGATCGAAGAACACGTACTGAAACTGGTCACGAAACGTTTATCCTTTTAAATTTTAAATCCAAGTAATTATTTCCAATTGTTACATCGCTCACGGCAAAACAGGTATAAGTATAATTTATGACATAACTATTATTTACAGTTCGTATTTTTAAAAGGTTTTACGGGCAACCTCAGATGTAGAGAAAAACCACGATTGACTATTTTGGCACAGGAATACGTGAATGATCAATCACAAATAATGGTAAGAGGCACAGAAGAAGAAGTTTGAGTTTTGAGATTGAGCTGTTTCCTGTTACTACAAACTTCAATCAATCAACCTATCACCGTCCACTACTGAACAATGGTCTCACACAAAGAGCACCTATCATCCTTGGGCTTCCGTCCGTTCCGTCTTGGGCAGTCCGCATCCATCCAAGGCCAGCTACTTTCTTAAAATTGTCGGTCTATTGTACCGCAGGGTGCCCTACACTCCTTTTTTCTACTTGTGGTCTCCATTCAAGCACACTCTGACTCCAGCGATCATCAGGTCGTCTGGGGACATCACCGGCCCACTTCCACTTCAGCCTACTGATTCTCCGTGATATGTCGGTTACTTTGGTTCTCAGTCGAATAACCTCATTACAAATTTTGTCGGATTGAGAGACACCCAACATTGCACGCTGCATCATTTGCCATTACGGGTAGGACGCACTAGTTGATTACTTTGGTATTTAGTGATTGGGGTATCAGCGACTCAAAGATATGAAATAGCTTCCCATACGCCTCCTAGTCTAGACGAATCATTCTGTCGGCCTCGCTATTAAAGTTTTGCCGGCCGAGTGGGATTGTTAATACTTTTTACGATCAGAGGACTCGGGGAGACATGCCTGCATGATTTTCATCTTTTCGATAAGTCCCACTCTTCTTGAAGAATAATACATGGTGTTGATCATTGCTTCGTGATCACGCAGAGACTCTTCCATAATAACTATGTTGTCTAAAAATCCACTAATGTTGATTCCCCGTCCGTTCCAAGGCGTCTTTCAATACATTAGTAAACAGTTTCGCAGATGTAAGGTCTCCCTGTTGTCACGTAACGGGAGTTTAGTCCTCCCGTAGTGCACGAAATTACAAAGAAATTAGAAATAGCAATTATAAGGGAGGAGTTTAACGAAGAGTTTATTGATTTCACAACAGTTTACAATTAGAAAGATTATACAAGGGCTAGTTCACGTGCACGTCAGGGCATGGTTCTTGAGAGTTCGGTCGGTGATGCCGTCAAATAAAAGGCAACACTTGACTGTATAGCGGAGCTACATAGAAAGGCTGGTCTTTAGATGCGCGCTGCTTTGTCTTTGTCCCTTTTGAGCGTTGTCCCTGCGCGCCGTAGAAGCTTCCAGCGAGGAGTGTGACGAGGGCAATGTGGCCACGTTACACTGTCTTGCAAAATAATGTAATTGAATCGGTCTTGTGCGCTCTCCTGGTACTTGGACCATGCACCTCTGAATAGATCTAAGTCCAGGTCTCGATGGTATCGACGGCTTTCTTGTAATCTACAAACGCTAGGCAGAAAAGCTGGTTGCACTTATCTGTTTTCTCAATTTTCTGAAGAGTATGAATATGATCCACGGTACTGAAACTGGAAGTCATCGAATTTTAGGGTACAGCGATAATTCCCCTCGAAAATTAATGGGCCTAGCATTTGCCCTCGGCGAGTTTTGCGTGCATAGCCGAACGGTTCTACCCTGGTTCCGCCACAGTCCTGTATGCCCATGACAATCGTGAAAAAGATGTTGGTACGAGACAGAGCCTTAGCAATGTCTTCGTACAATGCGTCTACTTCGTCGTCAAGGTATGTTGATGTTGGTGCGTACACTTGTACAACCTTAGGAGGAATATCTATTAGTGATTTTAAAAGCAACGTTCGCTATCATTGACGATGTAGTACCAATCTCCTCCACGTTGCCATTCCCTGACGCCAAATCCGACGCCGCCTTGGGCTGGTTGGTCTTCCTGTCGGAAGTAGAAGAGGTGACCGGAATCTAGGGCTATCATATCCTCACCCTGTCTTCGGACTTCCGATAGCCTCAAAATATGCTAATTTATATGGTAACAGTATACTGTTTTAGCTATAAATGCTAACTACCAATATAACATGTGAGCACTTTGTAGTCACTGGTAGCATAAGTTTGTTGACTGGCGGTTGTGAGTATATCATGCTCGCTCAAAAGTCCTGCTGGCGGTGGCGTGTGTAGCGGGTCGTTCGGCTCCCTACGATATGGTTGAACTGGACGATGGCTGGTGCATGGGTCATGCTCGTGATACGGGCGCCGCCAGTCGGGGCTGGTCATCTCACAACTTCTATTTATTGTTTAATTGTTTTTGGACACTACATGTGTAAATATCAGAATCGTTACATTGTCCTCACATTTAATAAAATGCCTTAAACAATGTAACCAAAAATTGTAAAAACAATGTTGGAAAAGAGTGCCCATGGAGTTTCTTGTCTGTTCTTCTCCATAGGATCTACGAATTGGAACAGACAATTAGCTTCACGACTGACTACTGACTGACTACTTGACGTTTCAAAAGTGCCGTTGTATGGTTTATTTGAAATAAAATGGTTTGATTTGATTTGAACTTACCAGGTGAAAAAAATAACGAGATAAATGTTAATTACTAGGTGAAAATTAAAACATTTTTTTTAATATATTTAGCCTATTAAAATGACTCTACCCTGCCCGATGGAAAGCACGAGCAGAATCCAAGAGTGAGGGAAACCACACACCTTTGCCGCGAATGCAGGCAATAAAGCATGGCGGCCCACACTATGGCGGCTTAGTGAGATGCTTTTACACGCCCTGCTTATAGCATCCGGGATCAAAGTGGGAAGGAAACACGTCAGCTGGTAGTGAGTTCCAGTTTGATTGCTCGGCATAAGAAGGAAGAGCCGAACCGTTTCGTTCTAGTGCATATTTCCTCTACCCTGAGGCTGTGACTTCCAAGTCCGGCACGTGTTGTCCTGTAAAGGAAGGGAGAAGGAGGAACCAGTTGGAAGATCTCTTAAGAACACTCCATGGCAAAGGCGATAAAGGACCGCCATAGAAGCGATGTCTCTTCGCAACTGCAGAGGCTCCAGGAACTCGGTAGTTTCGGAACTGTCAATAATGCGGACTGATCGCCGCTGCAACCAACCGGTTGAGAGCGTCATGTAAGTATTGCGCGGATACATCGCGGTTTTTACGAACTATTACTTACAGACTATTTTCATGCGAGTGACAAATTTTACTCTCGAAGAAGTCAATACATAATGGCTAAGTGTGAGTTAAATTCGCGTACTGCCATTCCATAGAAACTTTTAGCTTTTTAACTTTGACTTTGTAATTTTTTTTAAATTTTCCTTTACTTGTAATTCTAGGTCGTGTGTTCCTAACCTGGGGGTAATTACCCCCGCGGGGTTAATTAATAAATAATTAATTATAAAGTACGTAAAACAAAATAAATACAAAACAAAGTCACCATGCGCAGTCTAGTATCGCTCGGGTCAATCGTGTGTTCAAGCTTTAATTAAATTTCTTAACTTTCTTATCCAATTGTTAAGGACTATAAACCGCTTACTATTATTAGAAAGGATCTATCAAACTTTGTCTAAGTGATGTTGTGTTTTTCTTTATTAGCGAACAACATGTGGCAGAATAAACAAATTTTACTCTCAAATACAGCAGTTCACAGATGTACTTCAGACAGAACTAACGATATTTTTGTAACCGTGGTTCATGAATTTAAAGGAAGTAAAATATTTCGTTACATCAAAGATGACTATGTAAAAGAAAAATATCTGTTCTGCATGATCGGTGTTCTTTGTCGATTTCAAGAAATTGTAAAACAAGTTGTGCTTCAAATTTATCTAGTTAAACTAAACCTTACACTATAAAACATGGGATTGAAATAATTCCAATCTTTACACCTAGCTAACATTAACAATTTTTTTTTGTTAGGAGTAGTTACACTACTAATCAATGTAACTGACTACTTTTAATCCAATGTTGAGATATAAAAATATATTGAATTTGTAAGTAACGCTGTTGTGCAATTTCTGATTAACAAAGATGCTTGAATTGATAAAATCGGTGGGTTAAATCAGTTTCCCTAACAGGTCACAGGGCTAGTAGTATTGAAAAGGTTAGGAACCTCTGAATCTAGATGAACCTCAAGAACACTATACGCGTGAATTTAGGACTTGATTCAAGTTTGATTCATTCACAGCAGAATTAAAGATTATCCTTAGAAGTTTACGTTTTTGGTACATAGTATGGAACTCAAAATACATAATGATTGTTTAATATTGTATAACAATTTTTAATTTTACATAATTCATGACTTGCGTTATACTGTAACTAATGAGTTATTATGATAATTCTCAAATTATTCTGAACAGCTAGTAAAATTGAAAAATTCGTACTATTCTTTTACTATAAATATAAATGAGGCTGAAGTACGATCTCCCTCGCTTCAATATAGATGCTAGATATTGGATTGTCCAACGAAATCAAAATCCTGGGACTCACTATCGACTACAAACTCACGTTTTACACACACGTAACAAACCTTTCCAAAAAAGATCGGGATCTACAATACACACACCGTTAACACAACAAGGTGATCTGGACCATCTATTTTGTACTGTGACAGCAGCCGTGGTACTCTGCGGATTTGCCCAAAAGCTGTGTAAGAGCTACCGAACGGTCTCCCTGCACTCAATGCTGATCTTGGCTGGTCTCATCCCTCTGGCTTTGGGGTTCATAAGCCTAGTGAAAATTGAGACCGGGTCAGCACCGTAGGCCCACGCAGAGTTGAGTGGTAATGAGCGGGCCGACCAGCTGGCCAAAGAGGCGGCTCTGGGGCTGAAGAAAACATCAGACTACGGTCTGTGCCCTGTCTCAATCGAAAAGCGAGGTCTTCAATAGACCTCGCTTGGCGAGTGGAATTATAGAGAGGGTGAGACCGCCTCCGTCACCGAGCTCTTCTTCCCCTGTGCGCTAGCAGCATATGGCATAGTTCGAAAGCTAGAGATCGCTGGCATAACTACACAATTGTTTACGGGGTATGGTGGGTTCTCCGAATACTTGACGCGATTCAAGTGTAAGGAAAACCCATCATGGATTCGTGATCCGGGTGACACACACGGAAACCGTTCCATATATAAGTACGGAATGCACAGTAAAGTAAACACTAAAATAACAGTTGCTAATTTTTAATAAGTTTATAGAATATTGTTCAAAAATAATTAAGTTCGTAAATATAAGGAATAAAGTAGATTAGAATATAGACGGAAGTCCCACCTGAACATTAAGAAAGGTTATGTGCAAGAAAAATAAAGCACGAAAGAACGAGCAAAAGCTAGAACTTATATGAAAGGGAAAGTAGATAATAGGCTCCAACGAACATTGGAGGCAATAGAATAAAAAAAGTGGCCGAGTGCGAGTCGGACTCACCCATGCAGGGTTCCGTATCAGCAAGTAACATTATATAAAAGTTCTTGTAGTTCGTTGTAACTTTGATCAATGTTATTATAATAGCGTATTGCTTGAATGAAAGGTAAATTGCGGTTTACGATTTATGACGTATTACAAAAAAACTATTTATTTGGTCTCTTTCAAACCAATTTTCGTTGATAGTTTGCATGGTAGTGTACAACATATATTTTTTTAGTTTTATCACTCTTATTTTAGAAGTTACAGGGGGGACACACACACATTTTTCCACTTTGGAAGTGTCTCTCGCGCAAACTATCCAGTTTAGAAAAAAATGAAATTAGAAACCTCAACATCATTTTTAAATACCTATCCATAGATATCCAATACGTATGGGTTTGAAGAAAAAAATTTTTTTGAGTTTCAGTTTCAAGTATAGGGACCCCCAAAAAGTATTGTTTTTTTAGTAATAGTTTAAAAGTATTCACAATTTATAGCTGTCAAACCTCAATCAAACATATCACTTGTCACTTTACTTGTGTTTTGCAAAGATAGCAGTGGCGCCCTTCTTCAAAGACTGCAGTGGCGACCTCTTCTGTATAGACGTCTTTCACCAGTTTTGAAGTCCGGTACTTGCGTGGGCCTCAATGTTAGATATTCCTCGGAGCATACGCAGCGCCCTCTATAGGAACTCTTGTCGTGATATCAACTTATCGTGTTAGCAAGACCGTGATATCAACTTATCGTGTTATCGTTTATTAAAATATTTTCAATAGACACACACGAACTCATAGACTACAGGCCCATGTCAAAAATGGATGGGTCATATGAACCACCAGGTGACGTATATGGGACGATATAAGAGCATAAAATAATAAGATTCAGCACTATGCCGTCACTTGTAAGCTGTCCAACTGAGTGCTGGTGAGAATTCAAAAGTGCAGGTAGAGTGAGTACATTTTGGTCATATATTTTTGTACGGCATTTTTACCATCGATAGATCCATGAAAAATAATAAGAAAGCGCACAGTGCCGTAAAAAAATGGTGGTCCACAAAGTCAGTACTTTTTGTTGATTTTCTTACAATTTTCAGGGTAAATTTGGTCATTTCATTCTGTACGGCATCAGTTTCATTCTGTTTCAATACAGCTTCTAATCCATTATTCTGCAACGCCGTACAAAAATCATGCAACAAGGGGAAAAAATCGAGGGTTGCAACCCCCTCTTTTTCCGTGGTCCGGGGGGTGATTTGACACAACATAAAATTAATTTATTTTGAAAGTATTTTATGCATACATAATATTTTTCTACATGCCGTACATTTTCGTTGGTCCAAAGGTTTGTAGGGAAAAAAAACTTAAGGAAAAATCCATAGAACGAAATGTAAGTAAAATCCATATAATGAAATGTAAGTAAAATCCATATAATGAAATGTAAGGTGAAATTCATGGCGATATTTTTTTATACGGCATTTAGATAGTTTATTTGTACTTAATGCATTAATTTATAAAAATTTAATGCCGTACCAATCTGAAAGTTCATATTCATAAAAAAGTAATAAAAATATTAAATAAATTTAATTTACATATATTTATATCGCTTACGGAGCGACATTTTGTTACGACGTTTAGCATTTGTAGGCATATATCTACACCTGCCTTTACTGTACTGTGTGCTAAGTAGTCATAACGTATTTTATTCGGTTGTAGGGGCTACCAATAAGAACGTCCTAGTTTAAAAATTGAATAAAACACACATTTTTTTTATGAAAAATCCGATTGATTTATTTGATAGATAATTTTATGCCATTTATGTTTTAAATAATATATCGGCCAAATGACCGATGTCAGTGACATAACGGAACCGGATGAGGTATCAGGCGAAGAAATCGATGACGTCATAGGTAAATAAATAAATCTTTAATGATAGAGAATTGTTTCAGAAAATGATAGAGAAGATAATTCGGACGTCGATGAAGACGTTGATTCCGATAACAACTCAGCAGCTGATTCTGATACTGAATAATTTAAATAAAAACCTTATTTTGTATTATCATTTTTAAATATACCTTTCGTTTTTTTTTAAAAAATTGTTGTCTTATTTATTCACATTATCACAATTAAACAAATCAATTAAATACATGTATCAATAATATTTGGAGTATATATTAAACCAAAAAGTATACAAAACTGTTGAAACTGGGATTTACAGTTTCAATTCTTGGATATTATATTATATACACACCCTTTCACTTCGGTTAGACGTCATAATGATTTTATCTTAATATCAATTGTTCTCTTCAAAAATATGTTAATACCGTACAGTATCAGATGGCCATAAAGTACTACACCCTTAAAATAGTAGCGTCATTTTCATCAGCTTAAAGATATGGTCTGCATTAAAATGTACGGCATCATTTTTTCCTAATTTATTTAGCTTAATACTATTTAAAACAAGGGAAATATGTAGAAAATTGCTATATTTTATTAATCTATGAATACTTAAAGTTTTGCAATAATTTTATAAAATGCAGTTTTTGTAGTTCTCTATATTTTTTTAGAACAGTTTCTTTTGAACGGCAATACTATATAACAATTGTATTTTACAATATTATGTTAAAAAAAAAGTTGCCGTATAGAATCAAATGATGTTACAGCTTTAGAAATCAAGTATACCATGGAATTAAGATAATTATAAATATACATTCAAATGAACAAGAATTTATTGATGGCATTATTTTTAATAGTACTTTTGAGTGCTAGATAATGTTTTGGAACCAAAGCCGTACTTTTTCAAATCACCCCCCGGACCACGGAAAAAGAGGGGGTTGTAACCTTCGATTTTTTCCCCTTGTCGCATGATTTTTGTACGGCATTGCAGAATAATGGATTAGAAACTGTATTGAAACAGTATGAAACTGATGCCGTACAGAATGAAATGACCAAATTTACCCTGAAAATTGTAAGAAAATCAACAAAAAATACCGACTTTGTGGACCACCATTTTTTTACGGCACTGTGCGCTTTCTTATTATTTTTCATGGATCTATCGATGGTAAAAATGCCGTACAAAAATATATGACCAAAATGTACTCACTCTAATTGCACTTTTGAATTCTCACCAGCACTCAGTTGGACAGCTTACAAGTGACGGCATAGTGCTGAATCTTATTATTTTATGCTCTTATATCGTCCCATATACGTCACCTGGTGGTTCATATGACCCATCCATTTTTGACATGGGCCTGTAGTCTATCACCCCGTAGCTACAAATCGGTGCCAATGTACCGGTACATCCGGCTCGGATAGGACCAAAATGGATCATAATCCCAAAAATCGCCTGTAGGAACACGGTCGAAAATGAAATACGCCCAAGCGAAGACAATTTTTATTGAATTAGCTAGTATTTATGTAATAGTCCGCAGTCTCTCAATATCGCGATACAAGAAATTGGTACAGCGCCATCTATGGAGCTCAGAGGAAACTATTATACATTGTTTAAATATTGAACTTGGTGATAAATTAAGAAATATTAAAATTTTTTTTTTCTAATTTTTTAATCTAATAAACTGGTTTTGAAATTACGCAAACTACGTCTTTAAATTATGCAAATGACTGCCTTGTTGGTCTAGTGGTTAGTGTATACGGCTGCTGATCCAGACGTCTCGGGTTTGATTCCCGGGTCGGACCAAATGTTTATGTGATCCGCAAATATTTCTTTAGGAGTCTGGGTGTTTTCTATGTATAATATGTATGTGTTTATACAGAAAGAAGTATGTTTATGCATTTATATTAGTTGTTTAGTACCCGTAATACCAGCTTTGCTTAGTTTGGGACTAGACGGCGTTGTGTAAGTTGTCCGAAATATTCGATTATTAATTTTTCAAATGTACTCATGGAATCTAATGTAATTAACCAGCGGTTATTAAACTTTCGTTTCGTATTTTATATAAATTCTGAAATCAAACATATTTGTTGGTAACAATGCGTTGTTACTAGACCTCTGATCTCGTTCAACTAAATAAAATGGTTAAACGAATATGTTACAAAATAGGTTCCAAATACTAGAGTAAGTACATATATAAAACAAATCAAGGTCCGGCTATAATTTCAAAATAACAGCTTTTCACTAAATGCATAATAAAATAAATAAAATAAAAAACAAAAAAGCCTTATATTTCTTGCAAATACATTACATTAACATGAAACTTAAATAAACTAAACAACATTTTTCTTTTTACTTTTATTTTTCTTTCCTTCTATCTCACTTAAATTTCTTATCCTATCATAATATACTATTTCAGTTATATAATATTTATATATATATTCCCATCTCGTGTACGGTCTACCTTTTTGACGTTTCCCTATTGGGCCGTTCCATGATGTGACTCTTATGGTCCATCTGTCATCTCTTAGTCTCGCTACGTGCCCTGCCCATTTCCATTTCAGCTTTCTAGCATATTTTACAGCATACGCTTCTTATTTTTGTGTGCCGTATCTTGTGAATTTTTCTAATTTTTAGCTTACTGCGCTCTAGCCCGCGCTGGCATGTGATAATTTTATTTTTTATTTTGTTAGTATACCTCCAGGTTTGGCACGCATATGTTAGGCATGGCAGTAGGCAGGAATTCATAACTCTACTTTTAATTTTTATTGGCATATTGCTTTTAAAGATCTCCCTGTGGCCCCAGTATTTGTTCCATGTGAGTTGTATTCGTCTTTCTATTTCCCATTTATTACTTCTTCTATCTAAGCTAATTTGTTTTCCTAAATATAAGTATTTATCCGTATAGTTAAGTAATTCATTTCCAACTACTATGGTGTTTTTCGTGCTGTTTGTCATTAGCATTGTTTTTACCATGTTCATCTCTAGACCTACTTCTTTACTAGCCATATACAGCGATCGAATCATAAGTTGGAGTTCTGTGCTTGATTCCGATAGGAGTACTAAGTCATCGGCAAAACGGAGATGGCTCAGGTGTTTTCCGTCGATGTTCAGGCCACAACCTTTCCAATTTAACTTTCTTACTATTGACTCTAGGATAGCAATGAATAATTTAGGTGAAATTGGGTCACCTTGCCGGACACCATTATTGATGGGAAAGCAAGGTCCGATTTTTTCTAACTTTACTCTACCCGTGTTATTTGTATATATACTTTTGATAACCTCTATTTTTCATTTTTTACTCCTTGTTCTCTTAATGTGTTCCAGATACTCTCGTGGGATATTGTATCGAATGCTTTTTTATAGTCAATGTAACCAATGTATATAGGTCTTTGTTTTTCTGTGTATTTTTCTATCAAAAGTTCTAAGGTGTGAATATGGTCCACCGTGGAAAAGCTTTTTCTAAATCCCGCTTGTTCTATGGGCTGTTCAGCGTCCAGTACACTACTTATTCTTCGATTCATAATAGAGGAGAATAACTTGTATAAGCAGGGCAGTAGACTTATTGGTCGGTAGTTAGCAATGTTATATGGGTCTCCTTTTTTGTAAATTAGTATTATTCTTGATTCTGACCATTCTGTTGGTGTCCTATATGTTTCCAGTATACGGTTGAACAGTTGAGTCAGTGAGCCTGGCTAGTAGGGATTGAGCTGTTTTTATGGCCTCATTTGTAATACAGTCTGAGCCTGCAACTAAATGCATATCAAAGTTTATAACGTACTTATATACAAAAAAAAATTGTTTAGAACGGCTGCACCGATTTTGACGAAATTTTCACTGGCAGATAGCTGATGCTATAAAAAGTATCTTAGGATATTTATATTTTAGACCATTTTTTACAACACCAAGTAAAACCGTAGGGCATTCGATGTCTGAAAATGCAGCCGATTAAGGAAGTTTATTGAACCGAGTGGTTTTATATGTTTTTGTAAGAGTTACACATGTCTATAAATCTTACACTCAGTTCAATCTTAACGTATTTTAATATTTATTTTGTTTTCTTAGTGGAAAGCTTATCTAAATGCAAATTTAAGTAAAATTTGTTTTCAGTCAGTTAAGAATTACCATAAATTAATATTCAGTACTTAAAGTACAATGTTGTAGAATATTTAGCAATAAATATTTTTAGGGTGCCGCACATTGTACCAAAAACAAAATCCTTTCGGGGATCCTTTATTGTCAGTTTCCCTGTCTCTCTGTTCTGTTTAATATCCTTATTCTTATTCTCAGAAACGCGTGGAGGTATCAAGTATCACTTGTCCGCATATTTTAATACTCGCAAGAGAATCAAAACCATGCAATGTCTACATGACAAAAAAATGAAAATCGTATAATAAATTTTGCCATTATTAAACTGCCATTATTTGGAGGCACTTTAGGTCGATATGACATGCGTCGATGTTTAGGGACAATAGTTGTCCAAAGGTAAAGTTAAATTTGTTCCTACTTAGCTAAGAGCTAGTACCTACAGAACCCTCAGAGTTTATATTAATTTATTGCCGTCAATACATTCGAGAACATCAATAAAACGAGAACAACGTTTAACGTTTGAACAACTTAAGAAAATAGTATATAAGTAATATTTTATAGAAACCATGTAGACCAGTGTCGATAATTTTTTAAACCATAAAAAATAATAGCTAGTTTTTAACAAGATAAGATAAAGTCTAGTCGAAAAGTTGAAAATGGTACAAAATAGAGATACTGCTCTTACAATCAAAATCAAAATCAAAATCAAAGCATTTATTTCAAGTAGGCCAGTTACAGGCACTTTTGAATTGTCGAAACAAAAATGTAGCTACAGTCCCAGTCACAAGACACAAAAACTGTGAAAGTACTGTAGTTGCCCATTCCCTAGCGTAGATCTCTATGGAGAAGAACGGGCAAGAAACTCCATGGACACTCTTTTAAATCAAAATGTTTTTACAAAATCATGGTTACATCATTCATGTTGAGATGGTACATTATGTGAGAACGATGTAGCAAGACGTGCACGTTAAAAGTGTCCATAGTACAACAAAAATACAATTGAAAATTAAAATAATTAATTCAAATAAGCCGTGGCAACTAAGAGATGACCAGTCACAACTGACAGCGCCCGTTCACGAACATGACGCATGGATCCGCACCATTCAACTCAACCATTTTGAAGGGAATCAAATGATCAGACACACGCGCCACCATCAGCGTGACATTTGAGTGAGCATGACATACTCTCAACCGCCAGGGCAGATTCAGGTCAAGAAAAGACGTAGGTTTCCAGTGAATGATAGCTTGAATAGCTTCCTAGTACATAGTACTCACACAATTATGTGCGATAGCTCATTGGATCCGGAACGATGCCTAGAAAAATGTTCCAAAGCGTGTATTAGCACATAAAATAAAATATTGCACATAAAAAGCACATAAAAAGTTATAAACAATTAAAGATGAAAAAAAATGGCATTTCGTTTTTTGCCAATATTTCAAAAATTATTAATACTGAAGAAATTTAAAAAAAAAGATACTGAAAGAAGAGGAAATTTCCAATAAAAATCTTCCAACTCCCGGAACTCTATCTCCATTATTTATAATTTTAATTTAACGCTGAAAATAGGTCTGCGCGCGACATTTTTACGTCGCACGAGTGGCGTCAAAAGCGAGTTTTGGAGTCAAAAACGGCTACAATTTCGCCATTTAACTTTTTTTCATAGGACTTGTAGTTTTGCCGGAAATCGAGATAAACCGTTTTTAAAACCTCCTCCCCTTCCCCTTCCCGACCTCAGATCAACCGTAAATTATTTTTCCTTTCATTTTTATAATATTCTCCTCCTTTTCCAATGGGTTTCATCCTACTATAATTGGGATGCTTTCTGTTCAATGAAATCCCTATTCTGCGATAGTATATAAAATATATATATTTATTATTGTATACACAAAACAATACAATGAAAATGAGTTTTTCTTCCTTGTTTTGGGTTTAGTGTAGAACTTTGAAGTACTTCTTCATTGCAAAGTCTAAGTCAGTAAGTCTAAAACTTCAATTTTATACATTTGTGCAAGTTTACTATCACTGTTTTAAATCTCCAGTCGGGCTAAAAAATGTTGTTGGGTTTTCTTACAGGAAATCCTTCATAGCAGTCCGGAGCAGATATGGAAGTTTGGTGGTGATTCACGCCCGTGACTCGGAGAGCACGTTAAGCCGTCGGTCCCGGTTATCGTGAACATCTATGGCAATCGTTATTGAGAAGTCAGTGCTCTCAAATATACTGAGAACTAGTTCAACGTTCGAATTTTAGTTCTCCCTTCCCTAAGGGAGAACTAAAATTCGAACGTCAAGTGCGGAGGTCCGATGCCAGTCAGTTACTCCGTGTAAAAACTGAAGTTCAAATAAAACCGGTTGAAATAGTAAGCCAATCCCAAATAACATATGGAATAAAGGTTAGGAAGAAGAAGAAGCTATTCTAATAATAAGGATGATAGTAATTTTAGCAAAAAGGAACCGATTTCAAAGAAAAATTATTTCGAGTACCCAAATCGCGACAATTGTGCCTATGATATTTGAGATGTTCCCTCGATTTCCTTGGGATCCCATTATCAGATCCCGATATGATGACAATGGGACCACCTGTAAGCTACGCCCATTTCAATGCACAAGGATTTTTTCAAATCTTTTAATAAACGACCAAATTGTCGCTGAACATACATAAAAAAAAAAAGATTCCAACGAATTTAGAACCTCTTCCTTTTTTGAAGTCGCTTAAAAAATAGACTACATACAAATTTAAAAAATACGAACAGTAGATAATAATTATGTTTTGAATTATACTTATATACGTTTGGCAGTGAGTGATGTAACAATCTGAAATAATAATTCAAAGACGCTTTATAAACGCTATTTATACATTTCAGAAGTAGTTTTAGTTCATGTTCTTCGATCGAATTCTTACAAATGGTTAGAAGCACTATTTTAACACAGGTTCTTGATAAGCCCGTGAGTATTCTGTACAAATTTTATTAATACAATAATTTTAAGAAAAAGAAACCGACTTCAAAGAAAAACTATTTCGAGTACCCAAATCGCAACAATTGTGCCTATGATATTTGAGGACTTCTCTCGATTTCCTTGGGATCCCATCATCAGAGCCCGATATGGTGACGATGGGACCACCTGTAAGCTACGTCCATTGCAATGCAAAAATATTTTTTGAAATCGGTTCATAAACGACGAAATTATCGCTGAACATATAAAAAAAAAAGACGAATTGAGAACCTCCTCCTTTTTTTGAAGTCGGCTAAAAATAGATTGTTTAAGTGTGTCGAATGTACTTTCACATTCATTTAATGAAAAGCTAGTAATTTAAAACTGCAGAGAGAGACTTAGATTTTTATTTATATATTTGATCACAAACACTACGCGTTGTCGTATAAATTATTTTCAGGACTATTTTAATATTACAGGTAAGAACTATGAGTCAAGTAATAACGGAGACAGTGGAACCTTCAGTGACGGAGTTACCAAAAGTCGATTCTAGAAATTATAAAGTCGTGTATACAAGTCTAGCGACTTTCAGTTACTTGCACGTGGCCGGTCTCTATGGATTATTTCTATGTTTTACGGAAGCGAAATTGGCAACTATGATTTTTGGTAAGTGTATTCTGCAGGCTTAATCTATAATAAAAGTATGAGAGAGAGAGAGAGAGAGAGAGAGATACTAAAGTTTTCGAGCAAGCAGATTGTAGTCGCATAAAAAAGGGAATACGAGGTATGCCTTTTATGTTTTGTCGTTTGAAGAAAAAAACACAACTAGAACCTTATAGAACTTTTTATTTTTTTTCAAAGTATTCACCACGTAGCTCAATACAGGTTTCCATTCGCTCAAACCAGTTATTATAACATTTATTAAACTCTAAAGTGAGGGTGTTCAAAATGGCGTCGATTGCTTCTTCACCGGACTGGAACCCTTGGCCACGAAGACTTTTCTTCATTTTCGGAAATGTAAAGAAATCGTTAGGGCTTAAGTCAGGGCTATATGAAGGATGGTCAAGAAATTTAAATTTAATTTTTTCATGATTAAAATACTTAATCGTTTGACCAGCGCTGTGTGAGCTTGCGTTGTCGTGTTGCAGAATGATGCGTCGCTTTGAGTTAGATTTTCGAAGTTCAGCGATGACTTGTGGTAAACAAACTGTGTTACACCACTCTACGCTAACCGTTCTACGATCTTCAAGGGCAATAATCGTAAATTGGTTGGTTTTTCCAACGAACGTGACCACCATCTTCTTTGAAGTGCTTCGAGAACGAACAACTTTATTCGGCTTTGGCTTGGCTTTGGAATCAATATCGTAGGCTAGATTGTCGAATCTTATCTTGGATCTGTCCACTGATGATGTCGTAGACCTGATTTGACTCTCCTCGGTAGAACCTGTGCAGAGATTTCTTACATTAACTGACGCGGGCCGCCTTGTGATCGTCGAAAAGCAGATGCAGTATACCACGGCAAACTAGCTTTCTTACACCAAGCGCTAATGCAAGATCTTCTGAATGATTGTCCCTGAGATGCCTAATAGAGCCTCTATCGCTCAATATGTCACATGACGATCTGCGAGAATTAGTTGTCTCACAGCAATGATGTTATCTTCAGTGAAGGTGGATTTTGGACGTCCTTTGCGAAATTCGTTACTAACACTAGTATGTACACGATGGAATTCTAAATACTAAATAATTTGACAGTCCGCAGACATGGGGCTTCATCGCTGAATACAGATGTTAGCTTTTCAAAACACTGAAGTCGTATCAGGTCTTTTCTAAAGTTGTAGAAAATTATTGCTCGAACATTTTGCTTAGAAAGATTCATTTTCATACGTAACCTGACAGATCGAACTTTTTTGAGATTAAAAATTTAAACACATTCGAATATAGAACAGTTCCAAATTCAAAATAGCCGGGAAAAATGAAAACGACAGAACTTGCATGCATAAATCAAAAAAGTGGTTAAAGTTAGAAGTGTAAAATTAGGTACAAAGTAAGCTATTTATTATAAGCTTGATATTATATTATAAATAAGCTAACTAATGTGGAACCTCATGCTTAATAATGACTGGAAAGTCATTATTAAGCATGAGGTCTCGTCTCGTATTCAGAGTGTTGTAGACATGTAAAAAGTAGTATTTGTCACTGTTTGTATCTTTGTGTCTTGTGATCTCGAAGTATTATATCTACAATCAATAAAATTATTCCATTGAAAAGCTTCTAAGTTGTTGTTTATTAATTAATTACATAAAAATTTAAACCAAATTCTTTTTCTATCGTATATACATACACAGCTTTAAGCTAGATTTAACTAACATATAATGCAAAATCAATTAATATACTAGTATTCGCAAGTTTTAAACTACAATAGCGCCCTTTTTATTGACTGGGTGAAAACCACTTCAGATCTCCTGCTTTTTGGAAATTTAGGAGTGTGTGATATTTCTACTAAAAATAAACCTGACAGCCATCCTCTGACGTCTTCAACTGGAAGGACCCGGATCGAGTCGTGCCTTAGCAGAAAAATATAATACATAGTACTCTCAACATGACAATCATAGTTTTACAATGTCGCATGACATGAAGTGCAAACGCAAATTACATATTTTGCTGTTTCTACTTGAAACTGGAAGAATGTAAATGATTTGTTCTGTATTCAAGTAGATATATTTATTTATTTAGAAACATATAAATATCTACACCAGTTTGAATAACTATCGACCCATATCTCTTCTAAGTCACGCCTACAAGCTGTTTTCAAGAGTCATCACGAATCGACTCGACGAATTCCAGCCACAGACCAGATCCACATACATAATATAGAACCAAAGACCAAAGAAGATTATAGAATATAATCAGCCCCTGTGTCTAGTATTTATGAACTAGGAGAAGGCCTTTGACTCGATCGAGGTCTCGTCTGTTCTGGAGTCCCTGCAGCGTTGGCAAGTGGAGTGGCGACATATCTAAGTTTTGAGATGTCTCTACGAGGCTGCCACTGTGTTCGTCCGAGTACAGAATCGCAAAAGAGTAAGATTGAGGAGTGTCGCTACAAAAAGTAGCCTATGGCCTATCTTCTTGGTCCAATGTATAAGTTTATTTATTTTAAGTTTATTTTCAAATATATTTTTGCATTTTATTGTGTGTTAATTTGACTGAATTTTGTATTATTGTCCATTAATAATAAGCTAATTATGAATACTAACCTTAGGAATACTTTAAAATTAAAGAAACATAAGATTAGAGAGGCCTATTCCGAGCAATAGATAAAGGCTGTTGAAAGCTGTTGATGATTGTTGAGCTAATCAGTATTTTAGATAATTAACCCATTTATTTACAGGTTACGTGATGTTTATAATAAGTGGAATTGGAATAACAGCCGGTGCTCATCGCCTTTGGTCACACAAGTCATACAAAGCCAAATTACCGCTACAAATAATTCTAATGCTCATGACTTCTATTGCCTTCCAAAATACTATGATCACCTTGGTCAGAGATCATCGTCTTCATCACAAGTTTAGCGATACTGATGCTGATCCACATAACCCTACCCGAGGATTTTTCTTCTCCCATATAGGATGGGTTCTTGTCAAGAAACATCCAGAAGTTTTAGAAAAAGGAAAGCAAATTGATATGTCCGACATTACAAGCAACCCGGTGCTTGTGTTTCAAAAAAAGTGAGTGTTACTAACGATTATTTGGTTGTATCTGGTAATATTTTGGTTTGTTGCCATTGACGTGTTTTTACTGTCCTTTTTAATTTTATCGCGAATAAGTCCCGTTTACAGTAACTCTAAAAACTAAATTACAAAATATTAGCTTTTGGCTGCGGATCAGCCCGTGTGTATATCGTTATCGTGGTAAATAGCGACCTAGAGTAGTTGACCTATAGAGTAAGAGTCCCGACTTCCGGCGACTTGGTAACGCAGAATTCAGTTGACAAATTCTCTCACCATGATGGATCAACACAATTCCATCCAACCTCAAAGGATCTTCATTGTAAATTACATCCAAATCGGTACAGCAGTTTATTCGTAAAATCGTGACTGACAGAATTACGAGTTACTGAGTTAAGGACTGAAAACAACTAAATGGCTTACGTATTATTCAATAAATTTAATCGGGGTATTACTCGCACTTCTAACTTAAACTTACCTACTTTAAATCATGATCGATAAATGAGTAGTTTTCTTGCCGAGACGCCGCCGCCGTCTACACTCCAGAACTTTTCTACCCCTATTTTTAGAAAAGCAAAAAAATCACGTTCCATAGTGCGTCGCTTCCGGATGATATGTACATCTTTGGCAATCGATAGTACGACGTCAGTGCCCTCAAGTAATTAAACTAACAACTATAATTTATACTTTCTAGTTTCAGCCCTTGGTGGTTTTTTTTAAAATACGTTCTTGAAATTAAACTCACTTGTACTTTAATTCCACTATTTACTGTATTTTCAACAATGTTCACCTGACCCCGTTTGCTTTATGGCCTCAAAGGCCATCAAAGGTACCTACTAACTATTTGAAATAATTAACATCTAAAAGCTATTATATATAAAAAAATCTAATTCCTTTTTTTATTACAGGTACGCTTTACCTCTAATCAGTATGGTATGCTTTATCCTGCCAACAATTTTCCCTGTCTACTGCTGGGGAGAGAGCTGGTCTGTTGCCTGGCACATCAATATTCTGCGATATATTTCAAATATTAATGTGTCATTCATGGTCAACAGCTTTGCCCACAAATGGGGTGGTAAAGGTTACGACAAAAATATTAAGCCAACACAAAATCTAGCAGCTACTATTGCAACTCTTGGAGAAGGTTACCACAACTATCATCATGTATTTCCATGGGATTATCGTACTGCTGAATTAGGGAACAACTATATCAATTTAACGACAAAGTTCATTGATTTCTTTGCGGCAATTGGTTGGGCATACGATTTGAAGTCTGCGTCAGAAGATATGATCAGACAAAGAGTTCAGAGAACAGGTGACGGTACTGATCTCTGGGGTTTTAGTGATAAAACTACTAACATGGGAACTGCAAAACAATTGTAGGTTACCGGAGAACAAAATGTGAAAGAATTATGTAATTTCTTTACACAATCTAAATTGGTGTTTCTAGGTTATGACTGAAGCATGGGTAATGGGATTATAACTTGAGGTTTACTTAATTTAATTGACAATAAATGACTTCCTGAAATAACACGTTTTTTTAGAATATTCATAAAACCTAGCAAAGGGACTCTACTCTGCCGCATGAAAAGCATAATTAGAATCCAAGAGTAGGGGTCACCATCCTCATTATGAGAGCATACAATGCAGCAATATTTACTCAAATCACACAAGTAAGACGAGAGACTAAATCAATGAATTTCCAGGTAAAAGTTTCGAAATACGTCACCTGATTCTGGGGTTGTGAGTGGTTGGGGGGAGGGGGGGGAGGTGTCGGAACCCGATCAGATTTCTCATAAGACGTTAAGAATCGTTGTCACCCTTTGTCATCCATCCTTGCCTTAGTGGAGAAGTGTGCAATGTCAAGAACCATTAACATTGTTAGCAGTGATTACGTTATTCGTAGTTTACATTATATTGACCAGATAATTTACATGGGAACAACATTCCCGAAAACTATAAATGAAACAAGAATTAGGGGGCAGTTGTCAACTCATAGGTTCAAATGACAAGACCAACTCTATTAAAAACAGCTTATCCGTGCCTGTTTTTTTATTATACTATCGTCTATGACAGAAAACGGATATGTGAGATGGTGTTAACAGAAAAGGATTTAAAAAAAAACCTGACTCTACTACCTTTAGACCAAAGTCTAAAGACCAAATATATTTTGGTTTACTCATGCAAAACAATGAACAATGAACTGTCTGAATATAAATAATTGCAATGAACTTTTCGAAAGGACGTTTCATTTACTTCTAGAGTAATTTCAAAATATATTTTACCTTTAAGGGCCACCGCACACTAGCTACTTTTAGCATCGGCGATCGGCATCTAGCCGCTTTTTAGAAGCTAAATACGGCGACCGAACGCTCTACACCGCACACTTAAAAACGCCAAACGCGGAGATTGAGTCGCTTTTTAGAAGCGCGACACAGCAGCTGAACGCTACTCTCCGTACACATTCGGATGCCGGTAGCATCGATTTGGCATCTGAGCAGTCGCTAAAACGCGCGTTTCCGATACCGCTATCGAACGCAGGAAGTCGCTAAAACGCGATGCAGCATCGATGCAATCGCCAAATCGCCGATCGCCGATGCTAAAAGTAGCTAGTGCTGTGCCGATGCTGTGGCCCTAGAAAGTCATTTGTAAACTTTGATAATTAAAATTTAAAATATGCTTGGAATGTTCTTAGTTTTATTTAAATCAATTCAGCGATATGAGCCTTTTTGATGAGAAAACACCCAGACTCTGAAACAAATATTTGTAGATCACACATATACTTATTTGGTCCGATCCGGGAATCAAACTGGAGAAATCTGGATCAGCAGCCGCATACGCTAACCGCTAGACTAACAAGGCACTTATGATTGACATTACGACGTCGCAGGTCGTAATGTAAATGTTGACTGAAAAATATTTCGGACTTTACTTGCTAAAAATATCTAGCTTCAGTAAAGTCCGAAATATTTTTTAAGTCTCCTTTTTCTAAACAAAACTTTTAAATAACGACAACTGCAACAATTTTATAGGGCTTTTGGTCTAATAATTTCATAGGGACAATTCCCAACAGGACAAATAACGATTATTTGTTCTGTGTACGAGCGTAATTTTCCTATAATGCATCCATGGACGCCCAGGTTCTGTGCCAGAGACGTGATAAATCAGATTAAGGACCTACCTAGTGAAATAAAATAAACATTAATTAAAATGGGTAATTTTTCTTCTTCGGAACAAGATCAATATCGAATCTCGTCTCTTATGAAGATGATCACGAATTCAAATAGGGTACGTAAACATCAAAACACTCTGATATTTAACGAGCCGATGCTTTAAAAATATTGCATTTTTTATGGTTCTTTGCAGTTATTATGTACTCTGAAACTTGATTAAAATCGCTTACCAGAAGATTTAATGCGTGGCAAGTAAATTAGTCGACAGTAGGATGGCGACCTGTTAGCAAAACGCGAGCAACATAATATGTTGATTGAGACTATAGGCAGGGGTAAGGCTCTGTGGCTTCTCTCGGAATAGAGCCGTATTAGGCGCGACATCAATTCTGAGGAGGGTTAAACAATATGGTCCGGGTCCTCCTCAGAGCAGGGTGCCTGAGACCGCCAATAGATTTTAGTGGAAACACCACATACCTCTGACTACCGAATCATCGAGGAGCCGGAGTACCGAAGGGATTTCTCACACCGTCATCCAAAAAAAATGATCTTAGACTCCGATGTTATGCTATAATCGCCACTTCTGTCATACCGGTTAGTGATTGCATTGAGATAATACTGTACTCAGTAGAATGCTGCTGTTTATGACACTACCATATATTCCTTGAAATGTCTCTTTTAAACTGACTTAAAGAAAGGAGGAGGTTCTTAATTTGTTAGAATATTTTACTTTTTAAATATAAAATTTTTACGTTTATTACATAGCCTTTCTAGCGTGTCGTGCAGCGTGCTACATTTAAGTCGGTAGGTTGTATACACGTATGTACACATCAAGCTCCAAACATGTGTATGTTAACTGTCAAACAAAATGAATAATGATTAAGGTGCAATGGTAACGGTGAGCAGCCGGGCTTTACGGCACATTAACTCGGTAGCCGGCATGGAGATCACGCGTGCGCGAACGTTCTTCATATTAACTCGTAAGTACTACATTTACTTTCTATTTAGCACTTCATATTTATCTGCCTAATTATAGAGTAATAGTATTATGAATATTAAACGTATCTATCGTGTTATTTTAATACCAATAAACTGTTTTTGTGTACCTATAAGGTTGTTAGCTTATAACTGGTATGGTGTACATACCAATAGTGTATAAACAATTTCGATGGGTGTGACAATTGCTATGTTCGGAATTCCATTTGCCGTATTAACGTTAAGTTCGGTATAAGTATAGTGATATATATTTGAATCACAATACTCTGTGTTTAACTTTTTGCAAAATCAAGTCTAGTTGATACAATGTCGATTCGAAAATCTATACAGTATGTCAAAACTACAACTATAAACGGGGTTTCTTATATAAGGCTTAAAACATTGTTTATTCAAGGAGCTGCTATTTTTCAAGGCCTGTTTTTTGTTAAGTTGCAAAGCTACATTCCATATACATTCGTTAGAAAACCATGCATTATATGAATATCAGATCATTTAGTCTATGGACAAACGTTAATTATAAACTCAAGATAATTCATTTAGTTCAATTTTAACTTTTATCTATAGACTCAGGTCGATTTGAGAACACTTTATGCATAAAACTTAAGTTATATAAAATTAAGTGTTTTTTTTAATAATGTAAGACAGAGAAAAAATGATAATGGCAACCCCAAAGTAACTAGCTTTTTCAATTAAGTATAAAGTGTTACAAAATAATATACGTTACGCTACGTATGCAAAGTGAATTACAAAAAGATTGAATATCAACAGCTTTTAACAGTCCACTGCTGTACATAGGCCTCTCCTTAAAAAGGAGGTTTTGGCCTATTATACCACGCTGGCCAGACGGGTTGGTATAAGGTTGGTTTCGAGTTTTCCTTCTCTTTGCATTGATGTTGTCTTGCATAGTTTATCCCTTAGTCGCCTTTTACGACACCCACGGGATGAACAGGGGTGGTGACACTCTGTATTCTTAATCCGTCACCACACGGAACCTTCTGGTCAAAATGTCTATCATTTAAGGATGCATTTAAGACAAGAAAAAAGTAATTAAGTTATTATTTGTGCTATATTACTAGATGGGTAAAAAATATTCATCTGTCCCGACGAATCATAACAAAATGTATAAGAATATAAAACAGGTTTCAAGGTATTTTTCCAGTATCTCGTACCTTCTTGAACTGAGCTAAATATGATTCTTAACTACTCCTACGAGTATAAACATGATTTTTATAACTTTGTGCCTGAATTATATCAATCATTATGCAGGCTAGTAAAGGAAATCAGTTTCTAAAGTAGACCATACTTACTCTAATTGCTTACTCAAAATCGAGTAATGACAAAATAGTACCTAGTAATAATGAGTTTCTTTATGAACCTAAATCCATATTGAATTTATGAGTGCACTGGTTTTTGATAGAGTTCTAAGAAATATATGCAATATATGCGTAAGTAATAGGTTTTACTAATCTTTAGGTACTCGAAAGCACGTTCTAGATTAATTGTAGCAAAATCCTGGTGTATATATAAACCAAAATTAAAACATAAAAACCAAACATTTTATAATATAATCTATAATCTTCTTGCCTCTTTGCTCTCTTTATATTATACTTGATAGGTTAACTGTTTTCAACCTTAATATCTTCCGTTAGATAGTCCATTTACCTACAAAGGACTTCTGGGGCAAAATTTGATTTCCGTCCATTACTAATGTTACATATATTATTGTAACCGATCACCCGTTCACCAGCACATCGTGCACTTATTGCCTACCTCATAGCCTAAATATATAATCCTGCTAATCGGTGAAGTAAAAATTACATTACGTATAAGGTTACGTATCTTTCATGTAAACTTAGAGCGAGTTTTTCCACTGTGTAACTGTTACATTGCGTGTTAATGTAGCAAATAATGAATTTTTGGTTTTGTAACACATTGTTTCATATAAACGTAAGTAATTTATTAGTTAATTATAATTCGATATTTTCTGCGTTATTAGTATCATTTAGAGGACTTGGCTTGTGATGGATCACTTTGTCGCTTAATTTATTACAGACCATGGTAACTTTGTGATCAAATTAGACTCATTTATATTAGTCAAAGTGGGCCAGTCATGTCTACCGGCGGAGGCGGACCGATGGTCGCTAGAGTCGACAAGTGCTAAAGTGAAGACTGCGATTAGCCAAGCGTAGTGTAGGACGCCCTGCGGCACGATTGATAGATGGATGTGGACTGCTTAAGTCGGGAATGGTTGGGCTCTTAAGGGGAGGCCTTCGTTCAGCAGATGACGGAAGAAAGCTCAATTGGATTTAGAATTGGAGTCACCGTTCTGTCAATGCTCTACACCTGACTCTAGCTCTCTCACCTCTGAGTAACTCGCCCATCATATCCTCTGGGAATGTAGGCTTTGGTACAATGAACGTAATGTAATGCTAAATAGTCCACAAATGCTATCTTGGGCCGTATGCTATGGGGAGCTTTTATCAACTAAGGTGGTTTAGGCTACATGCTGTACAAACAAAATATAGATCACTTAGGACCCATAGTATTTTATGTCAGTGGTGCGACCTGGTTCGAAAATTGTTATTGCCTATTTTAACTTCACTTTGTCTCCCGCTTTGCTAAGGAGGTAAGTGGATCTAAGTATTATCAGTATCAATTTTTATTCTCCAAAAACGTGCAGTGCGTGCGATTTACAAACTAGGTGCACGAGTTTCCCTTAGAGAAAAGTTTAAAGAGATAGGCATTATGACAGTTGCATCACAATATATATTTGCAAACATTATGTTTATAAAACAAAATATGCATTTATATCACAGGAATAGTGACGTTCACTCGGTGAACACGAGACATAAGCATAAATTAGTAGGTCAATATCATAGGCTACATAAAACGCATAATTCATTTATGGGTCTTTCCGTGCGATTTTTTAATAGGTTACCAGCTAGTGTTATGAGTCTATCAGTGGAAAAGTTTAAAAATGTAGTCAAAACTTATCTTATACGTAAAGGTTATTATACAGTTGACGAATTTTTAAATGATAAAGAAAAATGGATTTGACTACTTGCTCCTTATCATTTTATTCTACTCATGTGAATGTTGTTATCACATTGTTTAAGAGCATGATCTTACTTTTGTAAGTAAAGATTCTACGTGACTAATAAAGGCCATTCTTCTCTTTCTTTTGATCTTATAATTAATATTTTATATTTAATCTTTCGTTACCAGTAATTTGGCCAATATTTGAGCACATATAATTTTTACCTTTGTTGTAAGTAGATGCTCCTACTATGTTGTACCCACTGAGGCTGTTGTTTTTTTTTTTAATTAGCATAAGTTCTAATTTTTAATCACTATAATTTGCATCAGTCCTCTAACATGGTGTATAGTATATTAGTGGCAGCACCTTACCCCCATATCAGGTTTATAAACATTAAAACTGTAAACATTGGCGATTTGAAAGGAGTGGCCGCGAGTTTTTATTGCCATGTTCTTTTCTCCGGCTCTACCTATTGTTTGCGAACATGGCATAAATGTACATGTAGAATCTTGACCTGTCACAAGAGATGTATTGCATCCTAAGTGAATAAAGAATTTTGAATTTTTTGAATTTTGAATTATATTTCCAACTCCTCCAGTTTCTTCTGATTAGTTTCGTTGCGGGTTCAGTTTAATTTTGCATGGAAAATTCGGATTGCCATAATTCGTTGTGCTCATGGGTCACTACTGTGGATTCAGATGTATAGAAGTTACAGGGGTGGGTGTGTGGGCGGGAGTTAGTTCTAACGAATATTAGTACTACAAAGAGATGGAAAACTTGTCTCGCCAGTTAGGGATAATAGGCTAAGCCTTCCTTTATAAGAAGAGGTCTATGTCCAGTAGAAGACTTAGAATGTTTTTCATGTTTTGTGACTAATACAATTTAGTAAGGTTCATCAGGCTCATCCGAAGTAACATGTTTAGAAATAAGAAAGAATGTGTTTATAACAGGGCCGTTGAGCCTGTGACTGGCCGGTAGCTCTTTATGTAAACATTCCATTCTGAGGTAGCGTTCACACGTTCATGTTTTATTTTCTTGTTCAGAATTAACATACTTTAATATTTAAAACACGTAGCGTTATGGAAACGGCATTGACAGTCACGTAGTAGCAGGTCAATCGATCAGCATCAGTTAGACGGAATACATAAAATAATATTTACGTGGTAACAATAGTACAAATTATTGTCAAGTCACGCCAATATGTTTCTTCTACATAGAAGTCGTTCCAAACAAAGGTACAAATCTGTTTTTTTTTCGGTGGTGCAAACAAATGTTAGTTTCTAGTTTTGTGTCTAGTTTTCCTAATCTTTGCAATATTATTGTCTTGTGTAATATGAGTATTATTTATACATTAAAGATTGGTTTGCACACGATTGGCGCAGAACATGCGCGATCTAGAATTACCTAACTCGCATCTTAAAAGAGTATCTAGTTATTTAAATAGTGTAAATAAGAATCTGATTTACATTCATGAATATGTACAATTTCGGTTAATTTCATACATTTTTACGCTTAAAAGTCACAGTGTACAAGGAATAAATTCTGCTTCTTCTTATTTTTTGAAAAGTATTAAGATGCTTCGACAGGCTTGCCCATTTTCACTAAATATAAATTAATGTAAGTTTATAACGATAATATTTACAGATGAAAATAAAATACAAAGCACTGTAAGTGTATACACTGCCCTGAGAAAGAAACTTTATTACATACTTATAAAACACATGTCAGTAGTACGTTTAACGTTGGTATAGTTATAGTGCTTGTTGAACTACATTTTACAAATTTATCGAAGGATAAACGACACAGTATCAGCACATACTCGTTTATGGAAAGAAGATTTCCTGACATCTTTAGCTGACCAGTCCATCCCTCTTTGAGATGCAATTATACAATGATTTCTTTTTATTCCTATTGATTATATGTTTTGCGGCTAAGCAATTGCCGTTTTACAACCAAACGGGGGAAATTTCCTCTTTCAGTTTTTGTACTAATTTCCAATAACCCACAGCAAAAATTGAAATTACGACTTTTTATAAAAAAAAAATAAAAAAACATATAAACCCTTGATGTAACTAATGATTTTGTTTGGACGTTTTTTCCCCAAAATCAATTATTGGGATACTAGGATACTGATAATCACGTTGTTACGAAACTTTTTTATTTATCGGTTTTCTAGTTACGTGGGTACTAACGTCCGTGTGGTGATGGATTAAGAATACAAAGTGTCACCACCCCTATTGATTCCATGGGTGTCGTAAGAGGCGACTAAAGGAAGAAAATTAGCAGCTAACATCACTGCCAAGAGAAGGAAAACTTGACACAAACCCTTTACCAACCGGTCTGGCCAACGTGGTATATTAGGCCAAAAATTCCTTTCAAAGGAGAGGCCTATGTCCAGCAGTGGACTGTTAAAAGCTGTTGATGATGGTGATGGGTACTAACGTTGAAGCCATAATACTCAATGCAGTAGAAAACGGGATTGTCGACCGCCATCATCCGTGTTGAATAGAACGTCAAACAATCAATGTTCTTGGTGATTCTTAATAAACTCATCATTTGCATGTAAAAACCCCTATAGACGGTCACTCTTTACTCAAACGAAATATCGAATTAGTTACTAAAAGAAAACGGGACTGTTGACCGCCATCATCCGTGTTGATTAGAACGTCAGACAATCAATGTTCTTGGTGATTCTTAATAAACTCATCATTTGCATGTAAAAACCCCTATAGACGGTCACTCTTTACTCAAACGAAATATCGAATTAGTTACTAAAAGCTACCAGTAACAATTAACACTAATAGATATTCATAACTACAAACACAAACTTGAACCCTGCAATCATTTTTGTATACATTTGCATATCTTGCCAATGGAGCACTTGCTCTTCACAAAGGTGAATTTAAATATCATATGTTGAGCTCTGGTTAGCAAAAGATACAGTAGAGCATGTGAGTATACATACATTATAATGTAAAACAGATTTTAGTAAAGACTTTAACCAAGTTATATATTTTTTCACTCTGATTAACAGAAGACACAATAGAATATTTATGTGAATACACATAATAATTATAATGTATGCCAGATTATGGAAAAAAACTGTAATCGTGTTATGTAGTACCTTACTATTAAGTAAGCTCAGTCTAACTTTGTCCGTAATAGAAAGCTAGCTTTAGTATACTAATACGATTTTTACACGACTACGGCGAGGCCAAAGTGAATGGTATTAGTTTTGGCAGTTTAAGCCTTTTTATATGGCACCTAGGTCACCTGTAGCGTCTTGTAGGTCACCTGTAATATCACAAGGGGGACGGGGGTATGATATAAGATATCAGGTTATTTTACTCGATACTAGAAATTATACATTACAAAATTTACTAAACACACCTCCAATGTAACGGTTGAAAAGTTTCATCGATAAACAAATTATTATACTAATTACCTATACATCACAACTTTACACAACGTATTTTGCGATAGGCAGTATCTATCGCCATGTTGGATTTGATCACTTTCTGTTTTTTATGTTAGGAAGTAGTTAGGAAGAGTTGTCGTTGTTAGAGTTCCTACACCTAGAATCTGTACTCTGGTTTTCTATGTACCCATGGTATTTTTTTATTTGAGCCTCCAAAAATTACTGTCTAATCCAAAGTATGAATATAATCCATGAGTAGTGGTCACAATACTCATTGCAAACGCAGTATAACCTGTTGAAATATTCTACACTAGCTTTCGCCCGCGGCTCCGCCCGCGTGTATGTCGGTTATCGCGGTAAAAGGTAGCCTGTGTCCTTTCCCAAGTCAGTTCTATCTTCATACCAAATTTCATCAAAATCGATTCAGTCGTTTAGGCGTGAAAGCGTAACAGACAGACAGAGTTACTTTCGCATTTATAATATTAGTAGGGATCATTGAACCTCTGGTCTCGCACTCACCAACAAACATGACAGCAAGAATGCCGCTCCGATGCTTCCTGTCCATCTTTGCCCAAGTAGTCCAGGCACATTGACTCATTTACAGAGATAAAAAAAGAAAAATGTTATCCAGATACATACGTTTTCAAATGGTTAAAAGGGTTAAAGTCAACATAAGGAAAATGTGTTATGTGCCCAAAAAGGTTAGGGGACGATTTTAGGGGTTGAAAAGGGGGGGAAATGGATACATCTCGTGTTTTTTGCAATTTCACGCGTAATTTGATGTCCTACTGAAAAATGTAAAATGCAAAAGTTGTAGATCTTGGAAAAATCTACAACTTTTGTATGGGTCACTTTTTAATATAACCTCAAAATTTCAGAAAAAAATGCAATAAATCAAAAATATATTTTTTTTTTGTTTTTTACTTGTCAATTTCTCAAAAATAAATATTTTTTAACCAAACTTGCTGAAAGTAATCCTTTTTGTGTCCCAAATAACAAAAAAAATTTTTAGATTGAAATATTAAAAAGTGTTTGAAAGATTCATTTTTTTCGGTCCGAAACACGTTGTTTTCAAAGTTACATTTTACTACATACAATCATCGTAGAGAGGTCATACAGGGCTCATTTTTTTCGTTTTGATGTCTACTTTTTAATGAAATAATAAAACAATACAGCTTCCATTTAAAAACATGTCTAAAAATTGAAAAATAAAAATAATTAATTTTGAAACAAAATTTTTTTGGTTATTGTTAATAATTTGTTATAAATAAATAAAAAATTCAAAACCTAATAAGACCATTGAATTCTACGGAAAAAAACACGAAGAAACATATGTTTTACTATTTAAATACATTTTTTATTTTTGTACATTTTTTATTTTGTAGTAGCATATTCCGTGTAGTTGAAAGATGTCAGGTAAGTACATACAATGCGATCGACTTTTACTTTAATAAGAAAAGTTCCTCATTTCTCGCTATGAAATTAATTGATTCAATTATTTTCTACATATTTTGATAGATATATCGTCTTATAATTAATTTTTGTACAAAATTATTTAAATCATGCTTTTAAATAATTAAATGATTTTTTTAAATGAATTCTGAATCTAATTTAACTTGCACCGAATTTATAATTGAAATTTATATCAACAAAATAGATTATTAACAATACCACTACTACTAATAATAATAAAAAAATAAATAATGGAGGTAAATGACAATAATGAAAAACTCAATTTTAATCAAGTTAATTTTTTAATGAAATATGCTCAAGTACTGATAAGTATCCTACATTTACACTTTATATACATAAATATTATTTCAGGGAATATTGACTATGTTCCAATCAGGTGTAGTATAAATGTACTTTCTTTGCTGGCTATACATAGACTACTGAGCCACGTGCTCCGATCTGAGTACGCGTCCTTCTGCTCCGTTTTGCCTGCGCGTCCTTTTCTCTCTCTCTCTCTTTTTCTCTTTCTCTTTCTCTCTCTCTCTTTCAATATTTTAATCATTATTTAATCATTCAATTATTTAAAAGCATGTTTTAAATAATTTTGAACAAAAATTAATTATAAGACAATTTATTTATCAAAATATGTAGAGAATAATTGCATTAATTAATTTCATAGCGAGAAATTAGGAACTTTACTTATTAAAGTAAAAGTCGATCGCATTGTATGTACTTACCTGACATCTTTCAACTACACGGAATATGCTACTACAATGTTTATAGCAGTATTGTACAAAAATAACAAAATGTATTTAAATAGTAAAACATATGTTTCTTCGTGTTTTTTTCCGTAGAATTCAATGGTCTTATTAGGTTTTGAATTTTTTATTTATTTATAACAAATTATTAACAATAACCAAAAAATTTGTTTTTGCAAAATTAATTATTTTTATTTTTCAATTTTTAGACATGTTTTTAAATGGAAGCTGTATTGTTTTATTATTTCATTAAAAAGTAGACATCAAAACGAAAAAAATGAGCCCTGTATGACCTCTCTACGATGATTGTATGTAGTAAAATGTAACTTTGAAAACAACGTGTTTCGGACCGAAAAAAATGAATCTTTCAAACACTTTTTAATATTTCAATCTAAAAATTTTTTTTGTTATTTGGGACACAAAAAGGATTACTTTCAGCAAGTTTGGTTAAAAAATATTTATTTTTGAGAAATTGACAAGTAAAAAACAAAAAAAAAATATATTTTTGATTTATTGCATTTTTTTCTGAAATTTTGAGGTTATATTAAAAAGTGACCCATACAAAAGTTGTAGATTTTTCCAAGATCTACAACTTTTGCATTTTACATTTTTCAGTAGGACATCAAATTACGCGTGAAATTGCAAAAAACACGAGATGTATCCATTTTCCCCCCTTTTCAACCCCTAAAATCGTCCCCTAACCTTTTTGGGCACATAACACATTTTCCTTATGTTGACTTTAACCCTTTTAACCATTTAAAAACGTAGGTTTCTGGATAACATTTTTTTGTTCTCCATATTCAACGTGCCTGGACTAAAGTCTGAATCTTCACGGCAAAGTAGTGCAGTGGCAATATGAAAAATAATTTTAAAAGAACTTAAAACCCTATTATGTCGATATCCAGTACCGTCACTTGTCAAAACTGATTAGCAGGTAATAATTAAGTGATTAATAACATTGCACATTAATAAGTATGACGGCGTTTACGTAAAACGTCAGGTTGACAGCACTGTCAATGTCAACCTAGCGAAGCGTCATTGTCGATGGTAGTGCGGGCGGCCATCTTGAAGTCACTTTTGAACGAGACAGCGCCCGCGCACCACGCTTGTGACGAATCGCTCTAAATTGTCACCATCGCGCTATTACAAGTTTTAATTAATTTGATATCGTATAGTAGTAATCGTTAACTACCTAATTACATCGTGATTACAGTGAATACTGACTAAAATACGTCGACTGTGTTCTGAAGTCATTTATTTCTATTTCTGCGCCCACCTACCCACATAGTTATAATAAGACATGTCTTGTGAGAATACTCTTCATCAGAAGTGGAGATGAGACCCAAGTTGAGGGCCAGTGGATCAAAACGAATACCAAAAATTGTTACCCTCCAATCCAGACGAACCTCATCATCATCAAGCGCCATCGTCCCACCGAAAGGTTCTCGGGCAGATGTAGTTTCTGTGAAATATTAAGTCTACTACTTAGCAGAATGTAGAAAACATCATGATCATTCCGTACGTCTACCTCAAGACACTCCGAGCTCATCATGCGCCTCGAAGAACATTACTGCTTTGACCTGCTACACGCGTGGACAAAAGGGGCATATGAGAACTGTTCCGATAAGAATAACGGAAGCAAGAGTGCGGTCAAGGAGGTTCATCATTGCGAGCACAACCCTTCTAGGGGTACTTAGAAAACATCATCCGGTGAGCTTGTTCCTTTTCTTATTCGACAGTGGTTCATATTGTTCACTTTAAAAAAAAAACGTTATAAGCCATTAGGTACTGTGTGAAAAGATATCGTTTATTCTTAGTGGTATCGGAGGTAATCACATTCAATGCACTACATGAATTCAGAGCGAAGTTAAGATCGATGAACGTTTAATAAGCTTGCTGTTGTATGTGGTTTCTGACTGTAATACCTGATCTTATAATAATTAGTAGGTATATAATAGGTTTATTGATTTAGGTCTGAGTAAAAAAAATTGATACTGATCATTTAATATACACCAAAGAGCAGTCATTTTTGTAATGAGACTTTAGACACATTAGATTTAAATTATATTGACGGATTGGCAGGGGCACAATGAAGAAATATTAATTTCAATTTTAAGCAAGTATCTAAATCATTTTTATAGAGGGAATAGCTACCAAATGGGTTAAGACAGAGGTGTGTGAACTTAGTTTGGCGGATCCGCAAGAGGTCATTTATAGGTGCCTCACTTCCATAGAAAAACAAATAATCAGGGAACAGATCCAAAAAAATATTATATGCAGGAATGATTCAGAAGAGTTCTTCTCCTTTTGCAAGGCCCTATGTCCTTGTTAAAAAGAAGGATTTGTTAAATTAAAATAACATGCGCTTTCAGTCTTTCAGAGATGTATCACAAAAGACATTATCTATTTTATTAATTTATTTAAACTTACTGTACATATTGTACTGGGACGGACTTAATGCCTTAATGCTATTTTCTCCCAGTCGACCTTCAGGCGATTTGGAGATGTGATGCTGTAGGTGCAAGGACTGAATATTTTCTTATTACTCACATTATACACTAGTCATTGAAAAGATATACCATTAATTAGCACACACTTTGTGAACATACAACATCATCTTGACGAGTTACTGGCCGCTTTATCAGGAGCTGGCTTTCCTTTGAACTTCAAAAAGTGTAAATTCATGAAGCAAAAGATCGATTATTTAGGGTATTCTGTGCAGTCTGGTGTGATCAGACCCAATCCGCAGAAAATCCAAGCATTGTTAGATGCCCCTGATCCGAAGTCAGTTACTAATGTCCGACAATTCCTGGAATTAGCGTCCCTTTTCCAGAAATTTATTCCTGATTTCACCCGGGTTGTGGGTCCTTTATTTCTTCTTACAACATTGAAAAGGACGAATTACTTGGACTGCACAACATGTAAGAATACGCAGAAGGTTAATAGTCACTCTTAGATCTGAACCCGAACTTACCATCTTTGACTCGGAACTCTTTGTAGAGTTACATACAGACGCTAACTCGGACGGTTACGGAGCGATCCTTTTCAAAAGTAAGACAACCTTCCCCACATCGTAGCCATAGTGTAGCCGTCGAACGTCAGATGAGTCTCGCTACCACTCTTATGAGCTAGCGTTAGCAGTCATTAGGGCGGTAAAACATTTCAGACACTATCTTTATAGAATAGGAATATTGTAGTTGTTACGAACTGCAATTCATTAAAAGCATTAAGGCTATGAATGGTTTAACTCTACGTGTATATCGTTCATGTGCATATTTGCAGGGTTACGACTTCGATGTCGTTTACCGCGAAGGCAGCAGAATGGAACACGCTGACCTTGTCTCGAAATCCTGTTCCAAATTCTGATACTGTTACTCTCTTAAAATCTGAAATAAGATGCCTAAAACTGTTCAACTTGTTGAGCTACATCAATATTGGTTAATAGTGGAACAGAAAAAAAGGGGATGCTGAAATCCATAACCTGATCACAAAATACCACAATAATAGTTTCCCTGAAACCGAGGCCCAAACATATGGTGTCAGAAAAGGCATCCTTTATAGAAAAAAAATGACCGCTATAAAGCGATCTCCTGGCTACCAGTGGTGCCGCGATCCCTTATATGGACACTCATAAGTCATGTTCACAGCGAATTGTAGCATTAACAGTAGGGATAAAACGTTGACAAGCTCTACGAGAAGTTTTGATTTCCAGATTTAGACATATCTAAATGTGTCCGCAAATGCATAGATTAGTGCATAGTCCGTCAAGCTTCTATAATCTCGTCGGGAGCACAGCCCATTCAGCTTCATCCAATGCCTAAAGTATTAACGCCTTAATACACAATCCATACTGACTTTTCGGGGAAGCTCAGCGGGAAGAGCGACCAGAATTGTTTAGTAATTACTGACGGTTTTACGAAGTACTTCTTACTCGAACATAGCACGTCTGTTGACGCAAAGAGTGCAATACAAAGAAAAAGAATCATCGCAGATCAATATCGTTGCTTCATTAGTTCTGATTTTAAAAGTTTTTATTGTGACGAGCATAAAATAGAGTTCCACTTTATTGCGACGGGTGCAAGTAGACCCAATAGCCAGGTTGAACGAGTGATGCATACTTTAATGAACATTTTAACTATTGTTGAAAGCAATCTTAATAAGAGGTGTTGCGACGAATTTCGAAATATTCAGCTTGCCTGTCGGGGCTGCTATTGATGAGCAGCTCAGGTGAGGATTGACTTTAAGAAAAGCTCCTGCTTCAAGTTGATGGGTAATTTTAATCTAGTTATAATAATATAGGTTGTATAACTATGCGTGTCGGTTGGCGGTCTATCTCGATGTCTACATTCCGCCGATGCGTCGGCGCCGTGCTCGCGTCCGCCTCCTTAGTAACCCCTCCGAGACCAGCCTCGCCGCAACAAATCGAACTTAGGAAGGATATATCAAACATCCAGAAAGTTGCTGAATCTGAAACCCTTAGATTCAATTATGGCCGCGCGGTAATTAAACCATTTTCTAAAGGTGATTACGTGTTTATCAAAAATTGTGAACGCAATCAAGCAAAATTCGACAGGAAATTTAAGGCTCCATTCGTGATAACAGAAGTTCTAAAAATTGATCGCTATAAACTTAAAAGCATAAAAGATGATACCAATGGAATCCTTAGATATTCTCACGAGAATTTGCGCGCAGTACTCCGGGGACATGATGGATTATTTGAAATCGCGTCTAGTCCATTAAATGAAGTTGAGGCCGAGACGGCGTCTGATGATATAGAAAATACTTTGTGTTAAAATAATGATAACGAGTCATTAGACCGTCTTGACACCTTAACCATATGCTTGTACAATGCTTCGGCTGAACACACTGTCACTGCGAACTTAGATACCCAAAGCTCAGACTCTGGCACATGGGAGGTTCTTCATGAAGTTGAAGAGCATACAGAGCAGTATAATTCACTATCATAAGCAGGTAATACAAACTATGGTTACTGTACCAACATTCCTATAATTATGATAAATTGTACAAATAGTTAATATTCGGCGAAGAAGTATCGCCCTTACTATTTCCGGGTGAGTAGTAAGAGGGCACATCTCACTTGCCACAGAAGAAGACGAAGTTTGTCGTCCGAGTCATCGTTTAGATGGCCTGTCATGTGTTTTGTTTAGCGCCATTTGACGAAATGTGTCGTCCGAGTCATCGCCTAGGTGACTCGTCACAGTGGCTTGTCTAGCGCCATTTGACGAAATGTGTCGTCCGAGTCATCGTCTAGGTGACTTGTCACAGTGGTTTATTTGGCGTCATCTGACGAACTTTGTCGTCCGAGTCGGTCTCTCGAGAGGGCCGACTTGTCCTGGATGATCGCCTGCTATTTGTGAGACGAATTGTGTCGTCCGGGTCACATCCTATGTTAGGAGTGGCTTGTTCAGATGGTTAAGACGAATTGTGTCGTCCGGGTCACATCCTATGTTAGGAGTGACTTGTTCAGATGGTTAAGACGAATTGTGTCGTCCGGGTCACATCCTATGTTAGGAGTGGCTTGTTCAGATGGTTAAGACGAATTGTGTCGTCCGGGTCACATCCTATGTTAGGAGTGGCTTGTTCAGATGGTTAAGACGAATTGTGTCGTCCGGGTCACATCCTATGTTAGGAGTGACTTGTTCAGATGGTTAAGACGAATTGTGTCGTCCGGGTCACATCCTATGTTAGGAGTGGCTTGTTCAGATGGTTAAGACGAATTGTGTCGTCCGGGTCACATCCTATGTTAGGAGTGGCTTGTTCAGATGGTTAAGACGAATTGTGTCGTCCGGGTCACATCCTTTGTTAGGAGTGACTTGTTCAGATGGTTAAGACGAATTGTGTCGTCCGGGTCACATCCTATGTTAGGAGTGGCTTGTTCAGATGGTTAAGACGAATTGTGTCGTCCGGGTCACATCCTTTGTTAGGAGTGACTTGTTCAGATATTAAAGACGAATTGTGTTGTCCGAGTCACATCCTTTGTTGGGATTGGCTTGTCCAGACGTTTACCAAGACGAAATGTGTTGTCTGGGTTAAATTCTAGCCTGGTTATAAACTTATCTTACTAAAGTTTAATCTGAATCACGCCTTACTGTTAATCTAAGTCATTAAATGGTCTTAGTGTTTGAATGCTGATGTAAATGATTAAGTCAGGATGAGCGAACGGACTATGCAGTTATCTTAAATTGTTTCAACCAAAACGCCCGAGGACGGTCGCATGTCAGTCCGGCCGTGACGGCGTTTACGTAAAACGTCAGGTTGACAGCACTGTCAATGTCAACCTAGCGAAGCGTCATTGTCGATGGTAGTGCGGGCGGCCATCTTGAAGTCACTTTTGAACGAGACAGCGCCCGCGCACCACGCTTGTGACGAATCGCTCTAAATTGTCACCATCGCGCTATTACAAGTTTTAATTAATTTGATATCGTATAGTAGTAATCGTTAACTACCTAATTACATCGTGATTACAGTGAATACTGACTAAAATACGTCGACTGTGTTCTGAAGTCATTTATTTCTATTTCTGCGCCCACCTACCCACATAGTTATAATAAGACATGTCTTGTGAGAATACTCTTCAAGTATTTAGTACGTATATTTGCCAACACCTGTTATGTTCGTGCAACTACATACATATACCTATTGGATAGGTAGGTCTCAGCGCCTCATCAAATAATGGCCGTAATTTATAATATAACACTTGAAATCAAAAGGTATTATAACCATTCAAGTATGTGATTGTTAACATACCTATAGAAGAATAATGGGTTAAAATTAAGTAATAATGATAGCGCAAAAGCGGAAGTGTTACCTACCACCACTCCTATTCTCCGACTAAAAGAGCAAACTAGTAAAAAAAACAACAATTATAATTTACGTGACTTTGTTCTTATTCGAAAAATTACGCACATGCATACTTTTAACCTATTTTGGTTTTAGTAACACATAAACAATCAATTCAAAAGGAGAAAATAGAAGACCGTAAACTTCTTTTCACGTTTATTCTCAAGACTTTTCGCCTTGTGTTGACGTTCTCAGTTTAACAAATTTCTACAATATAGGTATGTAATATGTTACTTATAATTTAACATTTTGATACCTATTATTCATAGAACTTATAGGATAGTGCATTAAAATATCATGGTTTAGACAAATGTGGAACATTGATATTAAATATTTATTTCCACTATCTCTCTAACACTAAAATAATTCTTAAAAATTTTCCCAACGTTCACACGTGAAAAATGTTGAAGTTCAATTCGCCACGTCGTCGTTAGCTAATGAATTACATTTTAGTATGCTAAATGCAACTGATTCTAAGGATAAATCCACAGATAATCTGAATAAAGAACTTAAAACCTTATCGTTTAAGTTTAAACTGTCTTAGCAACGGCATTCTTTCAATTGAAAATCGATTTCAATTTCAAAGTCCTCAAACATGCGTCAGATACTAATCCGAATTGAATTAAATGGTTTCCAACTAAAATATAGTGACTCAGAGTCACAGAGTTGCTATGACAATAGTGAAATACATAATATTTATCCTGTGTTAGTTTGTTTAAAACTTAATGACCTAGTAGATATTTAACACAAAAGAAATATTTGTCCGTAGACACAACGTTGCAATGAGTTGTGACGATTCATTGAAATGCACGATACGATCGGTTTATGGCGTATAAAACCCGTTAAGGAAATAGCGTTTGTATCGTCACGGAAACAGTGTCGGTATATAATCCTTACTAATATAAAAAGTAGCCTATAAAAAGTTAATATAATAAACACGAAAGTATGTGTATATGTATGTTTGTTGCTCTTTGACGCAAATACTACATAACGGATTTGGATGAAACGTAACAGTACCTAATATAGCTTGTATATCAGAATAACCTATAGGCTACTTTTTTCTGCAATAATCGAGATACACGCGGGCGATAAAATATCAATCAATTATCAACATAGTAAATATAACTTTAAAACGATTCAATATGGCTTCAATGTTTTGTAGTTTTTTTTATAACTACGGTTCACTAAACAATGGTGAAAGTCCGTTTCGCCTACCGGCCACAATCGTTGTGTAATACATATAGAGTATGTCATTTCTCAATGCATCGACAAAGGTTTCATGATCAAGAGGTATTTGACCTCTGTAGACACAAAAAGTGAACCTTGAAAACTCGTTCCAGACACGAAATATGATGCAGAAAATATGTGCATACCTATACACATCCAAGTCATTTGATCTATCTGTCAAAGATTTTTAACTGTGATGGGTAGGATTATTCATTTAATTTTTTTATATCACCCATTTAATAATATCTATTATTTTCCTAGCATAAATAATAATAATAATAAATAAATAAAAAAAATTACACACAACGGCATCTAGTCCCAAAACTAAGCAGAGCTTGTATTATGGGTAACTAGTAGTAGTAACTAAACATACTTTTTTTTGTAAATACATACATATTACACATAGAAAACATAAAATCCGAAACAAATGTTTACGGATCACACAAACATTTGGTCCAACCCGGGAATCGAACCCGAAACCTCTTGATCAGTCATCATCATAAAACATAAGAAGTACATAATCATAGTTACAAAATAAAATAGCAATTTTAAAATTAGTCTCTATTTTTAAGACAAATAGGATTTTACAATGTGTGCGATTTTATCACTGGTGTCTTTTGTTAACAGTAAATTTTTATTACAGCTATATAAAGTGATCGATGAGTAATAAAAAAAACTATCAACTGAACATATCGGGTGTATCCCACTAGTCCCATCCAGTTGCCCCATGATGGGACAAGTGAGACTTTTTCGTCCTAGAAATCCCATTAGGTACTATATATATTTTTACATATACTCGTATTGTTATAGTAACCTATCAATAGATCGTTATATGTATACTCGTATATTCAAAACGCCTTGCTTTTTTATGTAGGTTTGGCTGGCTGCTAAATAATTTTGTCTTTTGTTGCAGTGATACAAGTATGCCGAACTCAAGCATCAAACAACATATCAGAATCATGGTATCTAGCAAACCTGATCAATGATGCATTCCAACCAAAGTCAATTTCAGAAATATTTTCCACAGAATCACCGTTCTCTACAACCAATCCTATAGTAGTTAGGGCTCTATCAACTTCACATCAACCGACGCCACTGTCATCCACCTTACCACCAATGACTTCATTTCAATATACGAGAACATACGTATCACCTTTACCTTTATCGACTCCAGAATCACCTGCCTTATCAACAGCAACCGCATTTTCAACAAGAGATACATCTCAAACGACTCGAGTCTTTAGTCCGCTTAGAGAAAAAAATCAAGCACCCATTCAGACGGAACTAAGAACAACATCGACTTTGGCACAACAAAGTACAACCACACAGACAGCAGAGAATGTAGAAAGACTTCTATTTCAGTCCACGCGGAAAAAGCCTGAATCGTCAACGCCGGGAACTTTGACAGGCTCCTTTGTAATTTACCAAAATGATGCTTTTCGTAATGGTCCTGGACAACAACCTTCCCTACAAGGTGGTCTATTTGACACTAGAGATCTTCCACAGGAATATTTAAGTGGTCCAAGTTCAACAGCAGTCCCACAAACAATCCGGACACCTCAAGGGCCACCCAATAGAGCATCTACGTTGCAACCTGTACGAGTTAGTGTGCAACCATCTACATTGCCAACTTCTATACCGTTTTCTGAAAAACCAACAACGCGAAATCCAGAACCAAACGACTTTCTAAATAGAAACAATTGTAACAGAACACAATTAAATGCTTTTGGACCTATTCCCTTAAAAATCCGAGTGGTGGGGCCACGGGGCGCTATCACTAATGTTAATATAAACCCCCGTGTAGTCGTAGCACCTAAAACCACCACTACCAAAAGACCAACGACTACAAGAACTCGTAAAACACCGAAGCCTAAGAGAAATACGTATGACGCGTGTTTGAGCGGTTGCAAAGCGAGGAGAGACCCAATATGTGCCATTCCACTGTCTGCAACTTGGATAGACCCGGAGAAGTTAAAGGGTTTCCCATCAGTCTGTCACATGGCTTGCTATAATTCCTATAAGAAAGATGGTGAGTGTTTTTTTTCATGAATATTAATAATTGCATAACTATGTTTTTTTGTAAAAGGAATTTGCTGCCGACCTGATAGTATACGAAAATATTTTCGGTAAGCTTGCAATGTTTTTAAAACATTTAAACACATATTTTAATGAAGAATAAGTATTTCGAATTCATTATCCACAAAGTATATGAAACTAGTACCTATTATTAATAGAGTTAATCTAATGTTAACTTTCTTCTATTCCAGCCTACGAGAAACTGTTGGATGGTCGGTGCGGCAGACTAAGAACGCGAATACATACATTAGACTCCAATACTAAGCTCAAACGCGAAGAACTGAGCAAGGCACAATACGTCCTCGACGGCGGTGATCACACTATTGTTGAGGTTTCTCCTTTGTTTATGAAATAATTTGTTAAAAAATTATATCAGAGCGAACAAATATTGGCTCACACGTTTATGACTATTCCGTCCATTCGTTATTGAGATTTGCTTGATAATGTCTATAAATAGGCTGTTACAAAAATATATATATTGTTATCTATTAGTTCGTAGCACTAATGACGCTGTATATGTAGTTGTATATTAACGTTTTAGTGCACATTCTAAAGTATTTCTAAATGAGTATAGAAGTCAATTTGTGTGTATTATGAATGCCTAATTTATAATTGTAATAAATTACGTTAATTGATATATAATTAAAAACGATAAATTTAAGTATGCTACTGAATAAGTGAAACATGAATCACACTAGATTAGTCACTTATGTATGTTGTTGTTGCTATAACTTTTTTTCGTGTGTCACACTTCCCGGTTGTTTAATTGCTGGTCATACCAAGGTATTATAAATGAAATATATTTATGGAAAATACAGTAACTTATCGCGGGTCATTTGTCTCTATCAGTTTTTATAATGTTTATCCCACCTTAAGTATATAATAGAAAGCTTATTTTTTATATAAGTAGTAAAGTAGTTTGGTTACTAGTTACTATCATTTACAGAAGACGAACGCAGACACACATCTGTAGCGCTTTTTCTGTTGTCAACCGTATTCTATTTTTTAGAAAAATACGTTTGATGTAACTTTTTATATGTATTAGCTGCCAAAATGACTCTAATCTGCCTGATGACTTTGAAAGCATAAGGTAGAATCCAAGAGCGGTGGTCACCATCGTCATTGAGAACATAGACAATGTAGCATTGTGAGCCACCCTATATTGACTGAATATGAATACCTACATTAAACTGTATTATTATTATTTTATGTATAAACCTGACATACTTGTATAAGTTAAAATTGTAAGTAAAAAGCCACAATTTTATATTTTTATATGAACTTTATACTTAGTACGCTTAATTTTAAATATGATTACATTTTTATAAAGCATATTGAAGCCATAACCTACACGAGCCATTTGTTATGTTAAAATGTAATGTAAGAATGTATGAGTGTTATGGTTTGTTACAGCTAAAGCTCTTTAGGCAGAGCAAAGTTAGTACCACCCTTTCTCAAAAATGTGTGTTTATTTAATAAAATACTCAACACATCGATCACATGACTTTTAATCCCCGATGTTTAAGACTAAGGTTTATAAGTGTAATGTTTGTTTGTGTGTCCATCTGTGGTGTGTGTGGCATCATAACTTTTAAATATGATTGTGTAAATGACGTGTGGAGACTGCGTCTTGGCAAAAGTCGTGTCCCCGGGGCGCCCTCATTTTTTTTTTTAAGACAACTCTCACATTAGGAATATAAATTCCTGTGTCGCGGGGGACTTTACAAACATACATAAAACGGACACAAAGAACATCCAGACTCAGAACAACAAATTGTGAATCACACAGTGTTATCCTACGTGGGATTTGAAC
Source organism: Phragmatobia fuliginosa (assembly GCA_932526445.1). NCBI lineage: Eukaryota > Metazoa > Arthropoda > Insecta > Lepidoptera > Erebidae > Phragmatobia > Phragmatobia fuliginosa. The sequence goes on along the minus strand of OW052070.1, from coordinate 13,509,188 downwards.
CCACGACACTTGGCGCAGTAGGAAGCGGTGGGGTGACCGCTTAAGCTACTACGCCAACTGTGCAGTCGAACCTCTGGCCTGCCCCCTAGACAAGTTACAATCGTTTTTCGTTTTCTATGCTACTCTCTTGTTTCATTGGCTAATGCCACTCAGTCGCGTTATCAAAAGAAAACATTAACCAATAAAACAAGAGTACAGAAAACGAAAAACGTTTGCAACTTGGCTAGGGGGGCTGGTGGCGGGACGACTTACGTAAGAGGGCCGGCGACGACTGGATGCAAAATGCATCAGACCGCGCATTTTGTGGTGTTTCTTTGGAGGGCCGATGTCGAGCACTGTACTGCAACGGGCCTATGATGGTGCCCATTTTTAGGGTTACCTACGTAGTTCATGACTCCGAACCCTTATAGGTTAGTCATGTCCGTCCGTCCTCGAACTACCGCCCAAACGGTTGGTGCTAGAAATATGAAACTGTATTTGGGGACGGGATTTTTATTTTTAGATACGTGTAGGGGAGCCTACACGTAAAGAGGGGATGTTTTTTTGTTCGCGTCCTCCCTGTTCTGTGGAGTATCATTAGATAGGTCTTTTAAAAACATTGCTATGTTGCTAAAACCATTTTTCGATTTAGGTAGATAATTAGCGAAATATTTAACTTTAAAGCGTATTTTTTTTGCAAAAGAAGCCATTTTATTTTAGGAGTTATAGTGGTACTATTAGGTACGTATTCTGTGGTTATATATAGGGGTCAACTTGTAAAACGCACTCACTTGGAAAACTTCGTACAAAAATAAAGAAATAATAAGTTAACATAGCTCTCGATTGGACACGATTTTAATTCTACCTACCATTATGGGTTACTACGGAACCTTATTCTATGCGTGTTCTGACACGCACAAGCCAATTTTTAATGCTCAAATAATGTGTGCAATAAATGTGACATACCTATAGATTGTTTTTTTCAAATTGTAAGAATTGTATTTCAAATATTATCCTTAAGTATATTTTTAAAATTTGTTAATATTATTATCAACTAACCGAGTCCCGCGGAGTTAACTGCTGTAAAATCCATCCAGCCTTTGCAAAGATTACTTGGAACAAACTGGAACAAACAGACATAGACAGAAATTTCAAAAATTGCTTTTTTGATGTAAGTTTTTACGATCGATCAAAATGGTGTGCAATGGGAGAGGCCTATGTCCAGCAGTGGACTGCGGTAGGCTGATGATGATGATGGTGTGAGTACCTATTTACTTTCATATGATATATATGATATACAGACACTAGAATTTAACTTATTATATTAATTAAAATAACAAGTGTATCGTGTAAAAGACAGCTGCTGTGTCAAAAATGACACAGTGTAATAAACCTTAGAGAAAGTATTCCTAGTGCCTGTTTATTTTATCTCGTGCGAGCTAAGATGGTACCTGTCTCAAATGACAGTCGTTTAAAGTACTGAGGGCCAAATATATGTTTTATTTTATTTTATAGTTTTTTTAAATTTCAATATTTATTTTTCTCTAAGTAGTTTCTCATAACATACTACTTTATCTTACTACTTTAGCACCTGAGTTAAAAAAATACACATGCATACCAATAGGAAGCAGGCCTCGTTCATTATTTACCCGAATGCATTCTTCGTGAAGTGATTTAAATGATATTAGGTAGTACCTAATACATATCATTTTAAATGATATTAAGGATATAAAATACCATTTTAAATCGTCATGATAAGCCTTTTAATTTTAGTCTCAAAATTTCATATGTCAAACTATTGCGTCTCATAGTCATCATGCTGGTTTTTTTTTACCTTTCTTAAAACAATTGGGTTATCCAGACGAATCTAATAAAAACATATAATGATTAAATAAATTCGTGCATTGATTTAAATGATATTAGATACCTAATAAACTATAATTATTATGGAAAGATTCGTGGAACGGTAATAGTTATGCTAACGGTACTCGCAAGACGACAGAGGGGTGTCACGCGAGGGAACGGTATCATGTTTCATTTGGAGCCAGGTGCCATCTTAGCTCGCACGAGTTATACTTATTATATTTCGTCCTTAAAATATGAATGAATTAAGGTTATTATGAATGAAAGAAAATACATTTTTATGTACATTTTAATGTCTCATTTATTCTATTAACTTATCAAAATTGTATGTACTTTTAGAAACTTCATTACTGTGACAAATTATGCTTACTAACTATTATTTACAAGTAAACAGTCAATCTTTTAATTCAGTTAAGGACATGGACAGCAATTCGTAACCAACATTTCCATACATATAGGTACTACAGTTTCAACGCTTCATATTTTCATACAATATTTTAACTTGCTGTTTAAGGTTTATTGCTAAGAAATTAAACAACTCATGTATCATACAAGGAACATCTTTAAGTCACAATCAACACGGAATAACAAAATGTCAGATGAGATATAAACTTATTATCCTTAATAAGATAATAAGTTTATATCTCATATACATACTCATCATATACATACATATACATATACATACATCATCTCATATACTTGAATTTCTAATGTATATAAATACATTAGAAATTCAAGTACATGTTTACACTATTCAAAAATCAACTCTAATTTGCTTAGTAACAAAGTGTATTTTAGATTGGTCAAATAACAATAATAGTTCACTTAATAAACATAATCATTAATAGTAAATTTATTTATTCGGTAATCAGTATAATGTTGCTAATGCGCGAACAAATAGTGGACTTAATAATTCAAATAAATAGGGCACGAAAAAGTGTAGGTATTAACAATCTAATATTTCCAATACTATTTCACGAAGTTTTTAAAACTATCACGGTATCAAAATGAAATCCGAATTTATTTGTCACAGCACGCTTTTAAAATATTCTGTACAAAACCGCAATAATGTTTTAAATTAAATAAATTTACAATAGAAATATTAAATTATTTGTAATGTGATGTAAAATAAATTTTACAACAATAATATAATTTTCAGAAGGGTATAATCATATTTTCCAGCTAACTACACCAGTCGAGTCTATGGCGAAGATGTTTGTCAAAGAGGCAACTTAGTAATCAGTAATCATTTTTTTTAAAGACTTATGAATAAAGCCCAGTTTCGAATTGAAACTAAAAGGACTAATAAAACTATCATCAGACCTGCAGTTCTGTATGGTTCTGAAAGTTGGCCCATTAAGAGAACGGGTGAGAGACGCCTGAATGTAGCTGAAATGGGAATGCTTAGATATATATTATGTGTGGTGTGACTTGAATAGACAAAGTCAGAAATAAGTACATACGAGAAAATAAGTCCTTGTGGTGACGGATTAAGAACACAAGTGTCACCACCCCTATTCATTCCATGAGTGTCGTAAGAGGCGACTAAAGGAACAAAATAAGCAGCTTACATCACTGCCAAGAGAAGGAAAACTTGAAACAAAGCCTTTACCAACCTGTCTGGCCAGCGTGGTACATTAGGCCAAAACCTCATTTTAAATGAGATGCCTATATCCAGCAGTGGACTGTTAAAGGCTGTTGATGATTGATGATGAAAATATGAAAGTATCAAGGGATGAAAAGTTAAGAAGTAATAGGTTATCTTTGGACATGTTAAGAAAAAAAAAACAGGAAAATGTTAGGTATGGGAGTTGAAGAGTACAAGGTTATAGGCCCAATGAAAAGGTGGATGATTGTGGAGAAAGAAGATGTTACTAGGGAGTTTACAGTGAAATGTCGAATGATAGAGTAGAATAAAGGATAACACATACTGCGTCGACTCCAAGTAACATTGTGATAAGGCAGACTGATGATAATGGCGTTGTGAGTAAATTTTAATTAATATTCATACACAGACGGCGTTTGCTTTTAAAATTACCTTAATGCCAATTAATTTTAATATATACATTTATTCTACTGTCGTAATGTTAAAACTAAATAATATCATTATGAATTAAACAAGTACGTAGAAATTGTCAATAAGTCAAACATGGAATATTATAATCTAAAATAAAAAAAAATTGGACCTACTTATGCAACAAGGAGTCAATTCATACACACACCAAATGGAGATGACCATCTTTTTTTATATATTTAGCCTTCCAAAATAATTCTACCAGGACTAATGGAAAGCATGAGCAGAATCCAAGAGCGAGGGACCACCACACTCATACTGTACCAGACAATAAAGTATGGCAGCCCTCACTATGGTGGCTTAGTAAGATGCTTTTTCACACCCCGTTTTAAGGATCCTTGACTCCTCAATATCTCGGTTCCATAATTCTTAATAACTGATTGAATTTATTCGAGATAACAAAGTTGGCAAACGCATGCAAAAGGGCAATATAAAAATGTAATGAATGCTCAAAAAGCTACAGTAGGTCTATTAAAAAAAAGTTTCACGGAAACTTCACTTTTAATAGTTGATGTACGTGTATAAACAGTGACCGAAGTACTCAGACAAATGTATGCACTTATACAGTATGGTATGTATGAGTTTGCATCATTTCAATGTTGACACAGCTGGATTAAGTATTAGACCTTAGGAAAAACAATTAAAAGAACAGCGGGGTTCGGCAACGTGGTATACTTGTTACAGAAACATTTAAAGTGAACTGAAGCGATGGCGATGTGGAAAGAAAACTATATTTAACATAGAAATGCAGAGATTAAAATACTGATCATACATTTTTCACATAAAAAGTATTCGCTAATATACAGACTCAATTCTTTTGGGTATAATAATTAAATTTTTGTATAGATGACATTTTACTAAAATACTTTAAATGAAACTTAATGCTGAATTTACATTAGTTCATTAAGATTAAAATTATAAACCATCGCAACTCAATTTTAATAAACTACCCTACCAGGGTCAGTTCTATTTCGATCTCTAAATTATGCAAAGAAAACTTTAAAATCTTTGTTGAAAGTTTCCTTGTTGTTGATTGCTAGCACCCTGTTGTTGGCCGCCGAACATCATTTGTTGTTGTTGATGGAATTCTTGCTGCCCGCCACCACCAGTGTTGTTGCCTTGGTTCGGACCTGCTTATGAGACATTTATCAGTTAGTGACGGTTTCGAAAGTGGTAAGTAATAATAATAACAAATAAATATTACGAACTAGGATATTATACAAGCTTCAAGATATATTATTCAAGTTCTAATAAATAACTGCATAGATGGCGTAGGTGTGGCTTGTAATGTTTAAATGCATTGCTGTGTACTGCTTCAGGAATATTTTGAGCGTCGGTGAAACGACGATACCAGACACTAGGAACCAGAGAACCAGGTTTTCCTAAGGAAGGAAACCCCTGGAGTGATATAATGAACAATCACAAATTACTACACGGAAATATGTATAACTGCTATGTTTCGTTGCAAAATGTGTAAGAAATTATTGATATATATGCTAGATTAATCTCTTTCATTTACTAGACGACCATGGTTACCTGTACGAGATTGCCTTTGAGCGATAAGGCTGCTAATTGCACCTGCCAAGTTTAAAATACTGTTGGAATTGATCCGATGTGTGTACTAACTACATTAAAACGTTCCCCGAGTTTCCAAAAATGTTTTAAGATCAAAATTGGCCAATTTGAGAGAGACAAACAAACAGCAATTCATTTTATACATATAGATAGAACAAGATAATAGGCATTTACCTGTCATTCTCATTCTCTTCGCATTATTTGCTCCATGGTCGTGACTGTTAGCTTGTACTTGATTTTGTTGTGTCTGTAAAAAGTTTCAATACAATTATGATAATATAAATATTCATAACTAATTTAGTTAAATATTTAAAATGTATTTAAGTAATTACTTTAGTTATAAATATTTGATATGTAGATATTTAGACCTTTATAACTAAAAGATGTCGCCGCTTAAATCTAATATGACAGAGACTAATAACAAAAATTTTAATGAACATAATTTATATCAATTAAACCAATTTAAATAAAAATAAATATATGAAAAAAATTATGGTAATGTGATTTGATATAACGGAAATAATGTTCTTGTTTTGTTTTTCCAAATTTAAATGGAACAGTCACGCCTGTATCGCAGTCCACCGAAAAGAAATGTCTCAAAACATTAGTAAATAGCAATCTGTGTAGGTAATGGTTGGTTTCTTTCCTTTTTCATATTCTCACACGTCCTATTCTCACGATATCCTAACAGTGTTTGCTATTCGCTAATGTTCAGTCATCATTCCATTTTCGCTGTAGTGTTATACAGATGGAAAATCTCACCCCGTAATCCATGCCACCGTGTGTAAAGCTTCCCGCAGGCCTCTAATATCTAAACCGTGTAACCTAAAAATGTCAAACTTTGCATATTTATAGAGTTTGATAGTCTGGCTCTATGACGTTAGAAAAAATATAAAAAATAAAAGAATAAGTAAAAACTATAAGAACTGGCTGATTACCAGAGATCGGAATTGGGTGTGTGAAACTACCTAAAGTTTGCAGTAAATTTGCAATAATAATATGGAGCTGTTACAACTACTGTTCTTGCAATTGAAATAAATGTTTTTAATTTATTTTTTTATGCAGTGCAGGTTTAATAATTTAAAAAAAAGCCGACTTCAAAACTATGTAAAGACGCGAAAATGTTCGTTTTCCTTGCATCAACCTGTAGCAAAACTTTTTAACTTAAGATACAGATCAAAAAAAGAAATTAAAACCGCATTAGCATTTTGCAGATATATAAAATTCTGTGTTTGACCGACAAAGAACAATTGGGACTAAAAGACCGAATTTTAACCGGAAAAGTACAAAACAAAAAATCATTTAGAACTGTATTAGCAGAAAATTGATTTAGAACTGTATTAGCAGCTTGTAAATGTTTATAGTTCGGTGTTTCAAAGGTAAGGAACATGTAAAAAAAAACAAAACTAAACCGGTAAAATTCCAACCCGGTTTAACTTAAGTGGTTGTAACAGCTCCATGTTATGTCCCGCTGCAAACTTTAGGTATTTTCACACACCTAATTCCGATCTCTGCTGATTACACTAATATATAAAAAATACATATTTTCTACGATATTCAACACAAATTTTGAAAATATTTAAACAAGGCTTACGTTGTTTTGTTGTTGCTGCTGTTGTTGTTGTTGTTGTTGATTTTGTCGAGCCTTCGAGTCACTTTTATCATCTTGATCGTCATCGGTCAAAAATTCTCTCTTCGGGTAAGGAATGGGACATCCAGCGAAAACATCCTGAAAAAACCCTATTATTAAAGAGCATTCTAACAGAATAGGTAGTGTCGATAGTACATACAGATTGTTACTAAGTATAGCTAAGCACGAAATCTAGTACCCGTTTTCGAGTACGAAGGTGAAAGCCAGAAAGGTAACATGTGTGTGGCGACTTCCACGAACAGCATAACAGCAAAACACTACAGCACCACGTATCGAAGAAACACTAAACCACTCAGTAAGTAACTGCACGGAGTAACTATTAATCCTGCATCGCAATATACTCTGTTGAGCTGTAGGTGGAAGTCGTCACAATTTGAGTAGAAGACGGGAAATTGTGTTAATTAAAGAAGTCTAGGGCTTTCGTAACTTTCAAAAACTTTTTAACAAATATACCCCTGAGAAAACTGAAAAGTAAAAATTAATAATCCTTTTTTTAGTAAACCTTAAACTAATGTAAGTATATCAAGTTTATAAGTCATTTCATCATGTATATTTGAGTACGACTTTGATTTTACAATTTTTCCGAATACTAATTCTATCTCAAACATTGAGTCTTTATCGAAAGACTTATTGTTTGAGACAGAATTTGTATTTAGACAAAATTATCATTAGATAAGCAGAAAAAATGCCAAGCTGTGCAGTAAGAATAGACAAAAAAAATCGGTAATTGGTAGCTATGTTGGACTAGAACTGACTAAAACCAGACGTCGTCACAGCTACTAGAAGCCGACGTTCGACTCTCCAGTATCTTTTTTCTTCTTACATCTTTGGCGCAGCTACTGGTCAACTTCATAGTTTCCGTGCCTCTCGGTACTCTTCACGAGGCTGGTCTTGCTCGCCTTCTACGCAGCAAGGCCAGAAACAACCAACGTTATAGAACTTCCGGGCACGGTTACAGGTCGAACGGAGGTCCGCCAACTCCTGGGACCACCAGTAGACGTCCTTCCTTACTGACAACTAGTTCTACGTTCGAATTTCGTTCGCGCTCAGGGTTGCGGAAGTCTGATCCCAATCGCTCCGTGGAAAACTGATATTCAAGTGAAGTCTATAGGTAAGAATATAGACTTGAAAGATGATGATGATCCTATGTATGTTATAAGAGGCGACTTCAAGCAAACTGTGCAAGACAACATCAATGCAAAGAGAAGAAAAACTTAAAACAAATCCTATACCAATCTGTCTCTGGCCTGGTGGAAAAGTTAGCCAAAGTAAAGCTAAGATTTCTAAGGAGAGGACTATGTGCGACAATGGACTGTTAAAGGCTAAGAAGACGAATATTAGTAAAGACTAATTTACCTGTGTTGGCAAGGGATCTTCGGTGAAATATGGGTCTTGCATGGCCTGTTCTGATGTTATTCTTCTATTAGGATCCATTAGAAGAAGTTGCTGCAGTAAACTAAAGGCTTTACTATCTGGTTTTATCTTATGCCTGTCCATGTATTTACTCAAAGAACAATGTTGGTAACTGAAAATGATATAACAAGTTAAGATTTTTAACAAAGATCCAAAACTACCAAGTCCAAAACATTCTATAGAAGCAATAAAAGCTAGGACAAACTCACCTCGATCTCTTGAAATCTTTTACTAATGTGGCATGTTCAGGCATTTTTCTAATGTCTTCCCAATCTTTCTCTTGTGGGAAGCCCATGACATTAAATATTCTATCCAGCTGATCATGATGATATGGATTACTTGTCTTAATATCCTCCTGACGACAGTGAAATATTGGCTCAGAAGTCAACAGTTCAGCAAATATGCATCCTATAGCCCATATGTCTGCAAAACAATTGTAAATTACAAATTCTTTTCTCACTTGGAGACATTACCAGAGATCAGAATTGGGTGTGTGAAAATACCTAAAGTTTGCAGTAAGTTTGCAATAATAATATGCAGCTGTTACAACCACTGTTCTTGCAATTGAAATAAATGTTTTTAATTTATTTTTTTATGCAGTGCAGGTTTAATAATTAAAAAAAAAGCTGACTTCTAAACTATGTAAAGACGCGAAAATGTTCGTTTTCCTTGCATCAACCTGTAGCAAAACTTTTTAACTTAAGATACAGATCAAAAAAAGAAATTAAAACCGCATTAGCATTTTGCAGATATATAAAATTCTGTGTTTGTCCGACAAAGAACAATTGGGACTAAAAGACCGAATTTTAACCGGAAAAGTACAAAACAAAAATTTATTTAGAACTGTATTAGCAGAAAATTTATTTAGAACTGTATTAGCAGCTTGTAAATGTTTATAGTTCGGTGTTTCAAAGGTATGGAACATGTAAAAAAAAACAAAACTAAACCGGTAAAATTCAAACCCGGTTTAACTTAAGTGGTTGTAACAGCTCCATATTATGTCCCGCTGCAAACTCTAGGTATTTTCACACACCCAATTCCGATCTCTGGACATTACGAAATAAAGAGTTAGGAAATTTTAATATTTTTAATATGACTATGATTAAGTAGGTAACAAATATTTGAAAAAGTCGAAACAGACACTCCCAACTGAGAACACATTCATTGTTGCAATTGGTGATGTTTTATATGATGACTTTGATTACAACATAGAAAGACCTCAAAACTTATATAGGTATGAGAAAATAAATGCATCCTAACTTTGAACAGAAGTTTATGGTTCTATACCAATTGGGATAGCAATAATTGGTATATACCAATAAAAAGGGCACTTCACGCTAATCGTTTCTTCAATCTAAAAATGACGCGGCTCTCTGAGCGCTGATTGGTCAGCCGGCACACGCCACCGACCAGGCAGTGCTAAAAGCGAATCGAGCGCAGAGGACGCGAATATTTAAATTGTCGCGTGCGACGTGGCTAATCGCCACAAGTTCTACCTAATTATAATAAAAATCTGCCAAGTGCATGTCAGGCCACGCACAGTAAAGGGTTCCTCAGTCACGTGGATTTAAAATCGTATCCAATAGATAATTATTATAGTCCAAGATCCCAGAGCCGCCAGACCTACGTCATTTGTGCAAAGCTGAAATTTCCACGATTAGTACAAGGTCTTGTTAAGTTGTATGCGTACCCATTAGCTTGAAAGCGGGGCCGGTTCTGAGGTAGCGCGAAGTACAGATGGATAAAAACCTTACTTATCTACGTTAAAGGTGCAAAGCTAGTATTAACAAATTTTTTAAGAATATTATTTTAAATTAAAATTAATTACTGCCAGACACTTTCCGTGTGCCATTACTTCTGCCAGACGTCTTGAAAGTTGTGAAAAAATTAGGTAAACTACGTTATAGTAGCAAACCTAAATTTTATAACTATATTTTATATAACTACTAGCTGATGCCCGCGGCTCCGCTCGCGTCCTAGGGGTATGAAAAATAGATGTTGGCCGATTCTCAGACCTTCCCGATATGCTTACAAAATTTCATACAAATCGGTCCAGCCGTTTCGGAGGAGTATGGGAACGAACATTGTGACACGAGAATTTTATATATATTACTATATTTTATAACTAAAAAATTTATACATATTATCTAAGGTAGGTATTATTTTAAGACCCTTTGTATACGGCCAGACCAGTCCGAAGGGCCAATCATCCCCCCAGATACCTTTAAATATTTGTAGTAATTAGGAAGCTGAGGTATATCATCTTTGGTATTATTTCAAGAATAGAATTGTAAAATATTAAATGGTTTTTACACGCTCATTTATTAGCTTCACCTGTATGTTTGTTTGTTTGTAACCAACTCCTTTGGTTGCGATTTTGACCCCACTTTAAACGGCCATATTTCGTTGATGTTGTGAATAGCTACAAGTATATACAAGTATACGAAATCTGGCCGTTTAAAGTGGGTCAAAATCGCACCCATAGGAGTTGGTTACAAACAAACAAACATACAGGTGAAGCTAATAAAAAGCGTGTAAAAACCATTTAATAATTTACAATTCTATTCTTGAAATAATACCAAAGATGATATACCTCAGCTTCCTAATTACTACAAATTTTTAAAGGTATCTGGGGGGATGATTGGCCCTTCGGACTGGTCTTGCCGCATACAAAGGGTCTTAAAATAGTACCTACCTTAGATAATATGTATAAAATTTAGGTTTGCTACTATAACGTAGTTTCTAATTTTTTCACAACTTTCAAGACGTCTGGCAGAAGTAATGGCCCACCGAAAGTGTCTGGCAGTAATGAATTTTATTTTTAAATAATATTCTTAAAAAAATATGTAAATACTAGCTTTGCACCTTTAACGTAGGTAAGTTAAGTTTTTTACCCATCTGTACTTCGCGCTATCTCACAAACGGCCCCGCTTTCAAGCTAATGGGTACGCATACATCTTAACAAGACATTGTACTAATAATCCTGAAAATTTCAGCTTTGCACAAATGACGTAGGTCTGGCGGCTCTGGGATCTTGCTCTATTATGTTCACGTATTAATGTGTTAATTTTGTATGACGTTCCAAGTTCCAAGTTCCAAGTGAGGGCATTTTACAAGTTAAGTATCCATAACTCCTGAATCAATAAAGTCATCTAATCCGGTATAGTTTTCCTTCAAAGTTTATTATGTGGACCACCATCACGAATTTTTCCAGATTTTTTGATCCAGCCGTTTAGCTTTTAGAGGGGGGGGGACGCCCTGTTTTTACAAAAAAGTGCCCTTTAAAGTGGAATTTCTCGCAAACGGATACCTGAATCAAAAAATCGTCTTAGAAACCCTGTATTGTTTTTTAAATACCTATCCAATGATACCCCACACGATGGGGTAGCCGCGAGAAAAAATTTATATCCCCACTTTACGTGTAGGGGAGGTACCCCAAATAAAAATATTTTTCAAAATTTTATTATAGCACTTTGTCGGCGTAATAACAATACATATTCATGCAAAGTTTCATCTTTCTACCACTTACCGTTTGGACGGTAAGTCGAGGACGGACGGACGGACGGACGGACGGACGGACGGACGGACAGACGGACATGACGAATCTATAAGGGTTCCGAGTGATATACTTCGGAACCCTAAAAATGCCTTTATACTACACCTGATCGGAACAGTAGTCAATATTCCCTGAAAACTAAAAGAGAACGTTAGTCTTTTCCTTGACCTGATTAAGCGGGAGGAAAAAAATTATGGAAATCATTTCTAACGTGTTTTAGCAGGAGAGAAAGTTGTATGAATTTTCATTTCTCATGTGTTATCTTATCTATGGCGCGCGCCTGCCCAAGGAGTTTTCATATAATTTAAATATGGAATCTCCGTGCCACTGACATCCTTTTGTGAAGAATAAAAAAAAAAAAAAAGCGCGAAATATTGGTCAAATTCTAAGCTAAATTGTGTCTTAAATGGTGTCTTACGTTTAGATTTTATTTTAAAAATACTTTAAATGTTCCTCACAGGTGTAGTATAAAGCACTGTGTAGCACTCGGGTGAAAGTCCCATTCCTACCTTGGAAGTATTGTGGCCCTAGGCTGCGCCTTCGGGTCACAAACTGCTCCCTCGCTAGTAATCGGTCCCTTTCCTCCCTTATTTTTATTTGATGCTTGTTAATTTGATTTTTACATTTATTTTTATTGATAAGACTTTGTAAGTGAATAAATGCATCTCATATCTCCTTAATTTAAGTAATAAGGAGATACGAGATGCATTTATTTACTTACACAGTCTTACTAATTAATAAAAAGATATTATTATATTTTTGTGTGTATATTTTTCTGTGCTAGTTGTACTCCAAGATGTTGCTCATTTTCACACTTCAGTGCTCCATTCCGTGTGGAGTTGCCATACTCTATTATCATGTAATAGACTATTATTTATAAAACAAGTGAACTTTATTTGTGGAAAAGTGAGTGAGTTGATGTAAGATCAAATGCTCACGAGTTCATTAATCATTGCAAGAATGTTAGATTTAACTTCAATGGAACGTTAATAAATTCAATTTGAACCATAAAATAAAGTTGAAATTAATCATTACCAATAGCTTTAGTGTAATGCCTTGCACCTAGCAACAGCTCAGGAGCTCTGTACCAGAAAGTTACCACAACAGGATCCAAGTCAGCCAATGGTTTCAGAGGAGCATTAAACAACCTAGCAAAGCCCATGTCTGCAATTTTAACTCTCCCTCTCTCAGGCCCTTCTCCCATAACTAGAATGTTGGCTGGTTTCTGTAAATATTGATTTAATTTTTATACAAAGGGACATAATACAGTAAATTTTAGACTAAGTTAAAAAGTGTATTTAAAAATAATATTTGTCTCAAGGAGTGGAAATTATATAAAATCATATACATATTAATCTCACTGCAAACATTAGACTGAGATACTGCAGACATTACAATAAATTGTACAATAGTTACTTATAGACAAGATAAAGTTTAGAAAACATAACCTAAGTTCTAATGAAATTTTGTGACTATGTCACCCAGGTCACTGTTACAAATCTAACACATCATTTATTAAAATATAGTAGTTTAGAAGCTAGAAATAAACTTGCTCGGAAGATATTGGCAACAGAGCCACCCTTTATATGTTTTATTTACGAGCCTGCCAAAATTACTCTGGCAGCCACTATGGCCTCTGCAAATGTTAACAATTCAATAAGGTGGCTCACACTATGGAAGCCATGCTCACTGTGGTACAATAGTGTACAAATAAATGTTTCAAAATATATTGACAGTGAAAAACGTATTTGCTGTAAGCCGTAAAACAAAAAATATTCAGGAGAGACAAAAACTTTTCTGTATTTAGGAAAAAAATGATTACTCGCAAACCATGTCATAGAAAATTGATTTTAAAAGCTATTTTTTTTTCTTTTGTTACATGTTACATATAAAGATATAATTCTAAGTCAATTAAAAGCAGTGGTTGTCTTACAACAATCAAGGTTTTTTTTAAAACCGATAGAATGCTGTGACTGTGAAGATTTTTCTATGGCAACTAGATGTTTCATTAAGTTTAAAAGTTTTGGATTAACAGCTAATGGCATATATGTTTTTTTTTAAGTAAAACTAAATAGCCTTTGTGTTGAGCGCGAGAATGGCGTAAGCAACAAATGCAACAAAAATACTGTTTTTGACACTTACACCAAAAAAGATAGTAATATTGTTCAAAAACCTTATAGTGTGTTCCTTTTAAGTTTAGAATTATGAGACGTGGACCAAACAAAGCAGTATTGTTTTCTAAATAAAATTATGTAAAAACGTATTTTCGATTTTTTGAGGCTTACCTACAGCTAATATGTTTTCGTACATTGATATGTGTACTATTTAAATTATTATGTGTAACCACCATAATAGAGTAAAAAGCAATTATTATGATAACTATGGAAGCTATAGCTATGAGTAAGCAGTATAATGACATAATGGCTTTTTAAATAAGGGTCAAGGTGAATAAAGATATGTTACACTTACCAGATCTCTATGCAGTACCCAATTTGAGTGTAAATAATGTATCCCATCCAAAATCTGATAGAGTAGACTCTTCACCATACCTTTAGGCACCATCACAGACTTTTTACTGGCTTTAGCAGCTCTGTGGAACTTGATTATGTGCCACAAGTCATGTTCAGCATAGTCAAACAATAGCCAGACTTTACGGTCAGTATGTGACAGAAATACTCGGATTAGGGTTATAACATTTGAGTGTTTTAACTCACGAAGTAACTGAAATATTAAATACATTTTTAATGAAACAACCTACTAAAGATATTAATAATAATAAATATTCTGGACATCTGACACACAACATCATCTAGTCCCAAGCTAAGCAGAGCTTGTGTTATGGGTACTAGACAACTGACATAAATACATATACATACTTTTTTTTTTTGTAAATACATACATATTACTTATACATAGAAAACACCCAGACTCCGAAACAAATATTTGTGAATCACACAAATAATATTTGGTCAGACTTGGGAATCGAACCCGAGACCTCTTGATCAGCAGCCACATAAGCTAACCACTAGACCAGCGAGGCAGTCAATTGATTTTATACATTAACAACTTTTACACAATAAGATATTTTCAATATTTATTTATTTATAACACACCTACCATTACAAAGAAATAGAATCTAATATACATATGTTTATACGTAAAAAACTAAAAACTGCACTTTGAAGACCTTGCTATGTCTATTTGGGTAACAGGAGTCACTCGGTAGCTAGTGTATTACATAAATTAACACTTAGCACTGTAGTAAATTCATATTAAATATCAATTCATGCAATACATAATGTTGTTTACATTTGGCAGATAGTGTTTTGCAACTTATATTGGAAAGCATCTTTTATACCTTTTTTACATGCAATGTTTGCATAAAGTTTTTGTCATACAGTTCGACTTATTCACAATAGAATTATTTCAAAGGTTATGATACATTCTATTTTCAAATGTGTTTACGTTTATACTGCGCGTGGTCACAGGTAGACTGTCACTTCAGTCTGACACAAAAGATACTTCAGTAAACAATTAGTTTAGTTTAATATGTAAATACATAATAAGGTTATCGTCCAGACAAGGTTGGTGTTTTTACACGGAGCGACTACTACCCGATAATGATTGCCACAGACGTTTACAGGACAATCGAGGTTGACGGCGTGAATTAAGCCATAGTAAAGGAAGTGATCAATTTGTTCATCGAATTTACATTTAATGCATTCAGAAATTAAGCAGTCAAACTTACCGCTATCTCCCTGCATGCTGACATCGACAAACCTGTCCCTTCAATTTGCTTCAATGCGTAATCTTTCGTATCAGAGCCGTCTTTACGTCTAGCTTTATAAACATGACCATAAGTACCACGGCCTACTTTGCAACCCTCAAAATCAAATAAATCTTCTACTTTTGAACGTTCCGTTTGTGTTTTCAGTTTAAAATCATAATCCATCATTACCGGCGCCATGGTTTTATTTTGATAATTGTCACCCATTTTTCAGAAATGATACCTTTTGTCTTGCAATATCACCACAGACAGAGTTTAAAAAAAATGATTTTCACAGAAACCAATTGTTAAACAATAAAAATATTTATTTTATCACGTCGACATGACAGTCTGGCACAGTTACACATTACACAATGACAATATAATTACAACACAAAGTTTACAAAAATACAAACAGATTACAGAACAGACTACAGCGCAGTGTTTCCACTTTCGTTTTCCATTTTACCCTAGTTTCTTTCGAATTTATAACTAAAATTCCCTAAACTACTTTCATAAATCCTATATTTAGGGAACATAAATATAAAACAGAAAATAAACCTCAGCATATTATTTAATATAGGTATATATAATAACAAAATGCCCACTGAAGATCATACATCTACAGGATTAGAATTTTTGGAAGTTAACGCATTGCTTTTATATTATTTTCGTCGAAGATGATGCTTGAATATTATTTCCTTTCATATAATATCGCAATATCTTGAACTTGAAAAATTGATTCCACTAGTGGCCACTACTACTCCGCAATACAGAAACAACGTCAAACATATCAAATCAAGAACCTACACATTACAATACGACCAAGTTCTGGTGACATCAACGAAAATGAGTAAATAAAAAAAAAATTGACGAATAGCATTTATTAGGATTCTGGGGAATCCCCAAGAAAAAAGCTGTGGTATAGTCTATCATTTACTTTACTACAGAGTTACCAGTATAGGCTTTGATTTTACCCCGAAATTCCCTAAATCCCTGTATTTTTCAAATTGTCTTTAACCATCCAAAATATCTGCTATTTGTCCCTAAAAAAGGGAGAATTCCCTAAAGGTGGAAACACTGCCACAGAGGTCCATCCAAGCCAGTGTTTCCACTTTCGTTTTCCATTTTACCCTGGTTTCTTTTGAATTTATCCCTAAAATTCCCTAAACTACTTTCATAAATCCTTTATTTAGGGAACATAAATCTAATACAGAAAATATATCTCAGCATATTATATAATACTAGTTGACCCAGCGAACTTCGTACCGCCCAACTTTAAAATTCCAGAACTTGATCGCAGCGCCACCTACCGGGTCCAATTGCGAATCTAAACCATTCCCAAATCCCCTTGAACACACTCAAAAAAGGCAATCAAAAAAGAAACGATGGATTAAAGACTGGATGAGGAAAAAATCTGAGTTAAATTACTTTATTCTAATAAAAAAAATGTTCTTAGGGATTTTTTTTTCTTTACGTCTTCTCTTGTGCTATTTGATTAGATTTTTTTATAAATATCGAGCAACTCATCAAGCGCATTATTTTCTTAACTATATTGCGATGTGCTTTGCAGGATGTATTCCATAATTCTGGGTAAGTTTCCCATGTTTTAATAAACACTGACAAATGGTGTATCAACACAACAGTATCAACACTATTTTCGATTTGGATACTGTTTTCGTCTTCTATTTTGAACAAATAACACGAACGTACGAACGTGCGCTCGCATTGTAATCTTTTACTCAACTAAAATATTGCCGCGCGCCCGCACACACACAATATTATTGCCAATATCCCTGCCTCCCCCCGATTTTAGTTGCGATTTTCCAGGTAATCCACAATAATATTGTACAGTACCGCAATACAGCCCGCACACACACAATATTACTGGCAATACGTACTTTATTGCCAATAAGTGCGGGCACCCTATTATCATGAACTTGAAAAATTGATGCCACTAGTGCCACTACTACTCCGCAATACAGAAATAACGTCAAATATATCAAATCAAGAACCTATACATTACAATACGACCAAGTTCTGGTGACATCAACGAAAATAGGTAAACCAAAAAAATTTGACGAATAGCATTTATCAGGATTCTGGGGAATCCCCAAGAAAAAAGCTGGGCTAAAAGTATAGGCTTTGATTTTACTCCGAAATTCACTAAATCTCTGTATTTTTTAAATTGTCTTTAACCATCCAAAATATCAGCTATTTGTCCCTAAAAAAGGAAGAATTCCTTAAAAGTGAAAACACTGATCCAAGCCTCCAGGGCATTCCAAGGTATGTGTGACTAGAATTTTGCAGTGATTCTCCCTCCGTCGTAGCCACTAGAATACCACAATATTATATGGTCTTTTAAATTCTACTATTTTTTACAGTCTTTTATTTAATAGTTTATTATGTTGGATTGCAGTTTCGCAGCTAAATCTGTCAAAGATTGTATTCGATATTTCACTATTTTTCGGTTTTTCGATTTCGGTGGGTAATCATTCCAGAATCCTTAACCGACTGGATGCAATTTTGCCGTTCGAACCACATGGTTGCTAGATCTAGGGGATTTCATGACTGTATTTTAACGACAAATAAATATTTAGTGATTTTTAGAGTCTTTTGATCAGTGTAAGGTGAACTTTATTCAAAAATAAAAATCATGAATTAATATATAATGATTGAAATATAGTGTTTTTACCAAAATTATTTTAAGTCTGATTTTAAACCTACCTGCCGGTATGACTGACGGGAATTCCCCTGACATAAACAAGACCTTTGGAATCATGCAAAGTTCATCCGATAATATTTATCTTTCTCGTTTACCAGTTTACGTATGAGTGAGACCAATTAAACGAATGGTAAACATGGTAGACCTCACCATGGTGGATTAGTGCTGTTCTCATTTGCGATGGATCCACGCAATATTTTCTTGACGCTCTCGATCATTTGCAAAGGCTAGCACTTCGCATGATAATTATTCCTGAAGCCTCTGAGTTCCTCGAACCTCCGCAGTTGAAAAGAGATGTCGCCTATAGGGTAGTCCTCTGTCACCTTTACCATGGGGAGTATTCTGAAGAGCTCTTCCAACTGATCCCACCCTCTCCCTTCCACTACAGAACAACACATGCTGGCCTGGAAAGTCACCCCTTTAGAGTGGAAGAAATACACAACAAAACTAAGCGGTTCAAACCTTCCTTCTTGAGCCTAGCAGTTAAAAACTGGTACTCACTGCCAGCTCATGTTTCCTTCCCACTGTGATCCCGGTTGCTTTATGATGGGCATGAAAACTAATCTCACTAGGCCGTCTTAATGTGGGTTGCAATACTGCTTGCATTTGGAGTGAAAATGGTGATCCCCACTTTTGGATTCTACTCTTACTTTCCATCAGGCATAGTGGAGTCACCTTGGCAGGCGTCAAATAAATAAAAAGTGTTTCTGCATCATTCTAGAAACAAATGGGATAATTATGAAGAGATTAAACATTGGTTGAAACCCATGCCAGGTAACTCAACTAGCATTCGGTAGTTATTGCTACTCTGTTAAGCAAGTTTATATAAGTAAAAGTGTGAGTAAATTGTTGAACTGTCTCTGTACTTTGGACATTATCATCTGCACATTCGGCATTATTTCTAATACCTAGGCAAAGTGTATAAAGAAGAATATTTTATACATTACAAGTATTGTATAGAATGCCGGATTATACAGGTTGCCAGTTATATATGTATAGTGTAAGTATACACATATATTTGATTGTAACCAATGTGTTTTGCAATTAAGTAAATGCAAGTGCTTATTATAAGTCCTAAATTCTCCAAATACATACAAATTATTATCATTATTAATTTCAATAAAATAAAATAAATTTTAAGTAATAAAACAATTTTATTATTACTCAGGAGTGATCTATGTCACAATTAAGAGTTGTGGACGTAGCGTGCACCAGAGAGAAACTGTTAGTAGTTCCCAGTCGTCTTTGGTGTTTTCCTCACCTCTTGTAGGGGTGGGAAAACTTCCTGGAGTGCTAGGCTCCCTAAGGTTGCATTCCTTGCGGCTCATTACAATGAGTCGGTCATTTTTGTTAGTCAGCAGTCATGGCTCGAAGCACCGGTTGACCCTCCAATAGAGGATCGGCGATGAGTCTACTAGAGGCTGGCGGTTGCTGCTCTTGGTCCTAAGCAGTCGTATTGTTCCCAGTTTCTGATCGCGCCGCTTTACTTCGTAATGGTCTCCACCTGGCCTGACTCATAAAATCGTATATTTGTGTTCGTAACAACTTTATCATTCAAATACCCTCATTCCGACATATCAGACAGCTATTTGAAAGTTCCCTTAGTAAAAGTCCCTAGCTACGTTTGATAGCGATATTACATACTAGGTAAGGTAAGACCTAGGGAGATTTAGCGGATTTTTAAAAGTTTCTTTTCCTCAGAACGTCGGAATTTAATAGAAAATCTAGGGACTTTTAATTTTGTAGAATGGCAACAGTGTTCGCCTGGCAAGTGGCAAGGTTAATGACAGTTATTGTTATTCTTTCTTTTGCTGGCTGTGCTGTGCGTGTTTTGATATGAGTTAGTTCCGAAACAGAATGCTCAAGAAGCTCAAAAATTTTACTAAAATAATCATGTAAATTGTTTTCCTCGTACTTGTATTTGTTTAGTTTATTTCATAAGTGTACAATTTTATTTATTCCCATACAATGGAGCCTCCAAGAGATGAAGTCAGTGACTTTGCTAGTGTTATTGAGAGTCTGCATAATATGTTTGGGTCTTGCGTATCGAAAGACGTGATAACTATCATCGTGGAGAGTTTTGAAGGAGATTGTAAGTAGAAACTATTATATAAATCTGCGTGTTATATTTTTTGCGCGTTTCGCTTTTATTCACTGATTGGCTAGCGTCCTGATTGGCTAACTTCACTTGTGATATCGGTCAATAAATTGTACCTGTACTGTACTGATAATAGGTGACAGACGTAGTGCGATATAGGGATAATGGTATGCGAAACAGGGATGTCCAACCTGTGGTGCTGTTCATAAAATCTATACATATTTTCGTAGGGGGAGCTAAAAGCTCTCATTGTCATTCTCTAAACATTTTGTAGAATGAACGATGTTTCTCAGTGTAAAATGTATGTTTACTGAATTTTTATACATCCTTATTGAATGAAAACAAGCAATAAACATGAGTAAGTTATTTTATTGTCAATATTTTGAATAATGTCTGCACATTTTTTGTTCTTCTACCAAGGTCATGTGGAGAGGGGTAGTGTTCAAGTTACCTTGACATTTATTGATTTTAAACCAAGTTAATACTAATGAATTTAAACCTGTTCAGTTACATTTTGTTTTACTTACTTAAATTATTGTTATTGGGACATCGAGCCTTGATTAAAAGATCCAGGTTTTACCGGTTTTTATAAAATAGAAGTCCGTATTTTTTCAGTTTTGTTCATTTAAAATTGGAGTTATTAAAATGTTCAAAGAGCCAAGTGTGGGTTTGTTTTGCACTGATTTGATTCAATTCGATCCAGACAAGAAGCTTGATTAGATGTGATATAAAGTCTCACTAGACTCATGTGTTTATGGAGGTATCATAACCATCCAAGTGAAGATTACCAGTAGAATTGTTTAACATCCCAGTAGAGTTTTTTTATAAATATATTTCGGACAATATTTTATCAAGTTGCCGTGTGGTATCTGATTAAGAATACAAAGTGTCACCATCCCTATTCCTTCCATGGGTGTCGTAAGAGACGACTGAAGAAACAAAATAAGCAGCTAACATCACTGCCAAGACAAGGAAAACTTGAAACATCCTTTACCAACCTGTCTGGCCAGCGTGGTATAGTAGGCCAAAACCTCCTTTCAAAGGAGAGGCCTATGTCCAGGACTGTTAAAGGCTGTTGATGATTTTATCAAGGCAAGGTGCAGTTTATATAAACTTGGACACAATCCCACAATCAATAAATGTTTTGTAGACCACATTCTAAGTAATATAAATGTTGCATCCAAACATAATTTTTGAAATGGGTTCCAAAATTATGTTTGGTCAGTTATTTGAATCAGCTTGAGTAACATTTAAAGGTGATCATTATCGTAGGTTGTCTCTTGCGATTTAGATTAAATAATTACACTCACTACTTACCTAAAATTATATGATAGTTCAAATAATTGTAGGTAAGGTAAAAAGGTTTTTAAAAAAAAACTTCAAAAAAACATTAAATGCAAACTCTGTACCTAGGATGCTGAAAAGTGTAAAATAAATTGGCTATTTGACTGGCTTAAATTACTATGTGGCAATTCTTGTCCGTAACTAATTATCTATTAATTTATATAAAGTAAAATTGAAATATATGCTAGACTGCAAGAAATTCATGG
The DNA here is from genome assembly GCA_932526445.1 of Phragmatobia fuliginosa. Taxonomy (NCBI): domain Eukaryota; kingdom Metazoa; phylum Arthropoda; class Insecta; order Lepidoptera; family Erebidae; genus Phragmatobia; species Phragmatobia fuliginosa. Next base: position 13,486,935 of record OW052070.1, on the reverse strand, counting down.
ACACACATTAATGAGTAAAAGTCCTTACTTCCTTAATTACTAATAATATAAATGCGAAAGCAACTGTCGTGTCTGGCTTTTATGACAAAACTACTAAACCAATTTAAATTAAATATAAGTATACAAAAATTTTAAAACCTGAGATAGGACATAATTATGCTACTTTTAACCACAATAACCGTCATACAAGTGGGCTTTACTTTAGCTGTGGCCTAAAGCTATAAATATAATATCTTATCATTTATAGTCTTAATTACCTACGTTTTCCATTCATTACCGATTTAGATAAGTAATTGATATGTAATTCAAAAGTAATTATGGACTAATTATATAATAAAGGGAGTTTAAGCATCAATTAATTTATTAAATAGAAGTCACAGAAATGATTTTCTTCATATCACAATTTTGTTACGAACTTGGAGTGTGTACATCTAACTTCTACGGACCGTTTGGCTGGTATTTGTTTTTCTTTATAGGGTTGCATAGATAATGAAAAAAATCATGATGGTAGTCCCTGCAAAAAGGACAACTACAATGATTTGGATAACACTGTTGTTAGGTTAGGATTTATAGAAGCTTTACTTGTACATAATGCGCGCATATAAATAATACGCTATAAATACGAGCTTATTTTAACCTAGTACAAAAATAATGAAATAATAATTAAACATTACAATTATTTACTGGAATTCATTCTAAAATCACGACAGTTTGGTTACTAAGACTTGGTACAGTTGTGGGGGAAAAAAAAAGGAGGGGAGAAATTGCAGTGGTATCTTTGTGGCTTAGGCGATTCACACACTGCACCGCGCTACGTCGCGTAGCGCGGAATGGCAGATTTTAATATTGTATGCAAGTAGGTACATCGATTAATATAGAAAACACGCCAGGTCCAACACACCAAAACAGGCGCCACGGCGCGTGAGCGCGTGCCGCTAGCATATTCTGCCGCCGCGCGCTTAGGCGGGGCGGGCCGCAGCAGTAAACACATTTATATACGAAATTGAACAATGCCCAGCAATTTATGATATGACATGCAAAGAATACAGACGACGACGACCAAATGGAAAGTAACCTATAGTTTGGTGCGGGCCATGTACAAAGCCGTCAGGCGCGGAGATGCGGTAAAATCTGCTCGAAGAGGCAGATCTGCTGCTCCGTCGCCGCGCGCGTTATCTGCTGCCACGCGCCTACGCGCGTGGGTGTTTGGCCAGCGTGTGCATTGCCTTAGTATTGCTAGAATGTATAAAAAGTAAAGATACACTTTAACATAAAGAGATTGTAATACATAATATTAAAAATTATAATGAATATAGAAAATATGAATTTATTAGTACTCAATATGAAATATATACTTAATAACAATAATATATATATATAAAAAAATGAAACCCGTTTTCCTTGGTCACGGCATCACGCGTGAACGGCTGGACCGATTTCGCTAATTCTTTTTTTATAACATTCCTTGAAGTACGAGGATGGTTCTTACGGAGAGAAAAATTTAAAAAGTTACCTGAAAAAGTCTTAAAACAACAATTTTCTATATTCCCATACAAAAGATTCGCAACAATACTGAAAAGTCAATTTGAACTTTAATACCATAACATAAAGTTTAAGTTTTATTGGAGGGGTTCCGAGAAGGCAAAAAGCAATTGAGTGATGTTGAATCGACTGTTAGGCGGTACGAAGTTCGCGGGGTCAGCTCGTAACTGATATAATAAATTGTTTGAAAACCATTGTGTATAGAATTAAGTGACATAACTTATTTAATTTCATACCCAATGAAATTAAAATATAGAGCAGCTCTATTGGTAATAATATTAAAAATGTCCGTCAGCTGAATGCTGGTGTATAGACCGTCAGTCAAAGTTGACTGACGTTGGCTGACGGTTTTACCACTGTTATGAATACAGCACTGACATTAAAATTTCATAAGGTGTATTCAATTACTTTAAGCTTAAACATTTGTAGTATGGTTCATATACGTGACTAACGTATAATCCCCTCTCTCCACTGCAGCTGACGGTTATTTTGTAGTTAAAAATAATCTCAGAAATCACCCTATAAATTTTTATACTGTATAAAATAACTCGTCGCATTTTTTTTAACAACATTTACATGCTATCGTCTCCGGCTCCCGGTATTTAGTTGGCTATTGAATCTCCAGCATTAAAATAAAAAATAATGCTACCTCCCCTACATGTTAAGCACTTCAATACATAAATGAGCTCTTGAATCTATGTAACCAATTTTAATGTTTTTCCCCTTCAATAAAATAGTATCTTATGTTTATTTTTTTTTGACAGTAAATCTGTGTGTCGATGCCATAACAGAAATAACAAATAATGGTACCATGATTTCTGAAGATGATCAACCTTCTAAAAGCGAAAACACACATCCGAAACCCAAATTACAGGAGACACAACCAAGATCCAAATTACAGGAGACACAACCAAAACCCAAATTACAGTCGACACAACCAAAACCCAAATTACAGTCGACACAACCAAAACCCAAATTACAGGAGACACAACCAAAACCCAAATTAGAGGAGACACAACCAAAACCAAAATTAGAGGAGACACAACCTTCGATTTCTTATGCGCGTACTATTCAAAGTACTGGCGCTGTTCCCAAAGAACCCCAAATGAAACAAAAGAAAAATGTAGTGACAACACAGTATTTTTGGACAGATCAAATACGTAAAATAATTACACTCTATAATAATGGTTCCCGTATAATGATTATAATGAGAGGTCTCCCTGGAAGTGGAAAAAGCCAACTGGCCAGATTAATAGTGGAAACATTAATTGAACCTTCTTTCAATAATTACAAAAGCCACATCTTTAGTAGTGACGATTATTTTATGGTGAGAGGTAAATATCAATATGATAAGGCATATATATCGCACGCCCATTCCTGGAATCAAAATAGAGTTAAAAATTCAGCAATTCTAGGACTAAGCCCTATTATAATTGATAATACAAACATTGAGATATGGGAAATGAGGCCATATGTAATAGAGGCACTTAAGAATGGATATTTTGTTGAAGTTGTAGAACCGGTGACACCCTGGTCAAAAACACCCAAACAGCTTTTTAACATGAATACACATAATGTACCTTTACAAAAAATTAAAAGAATGTTGGAAAATTATGTTGAAAATGTAACTGGTGATCTATTGATAAATGCATTTGGATTAAATTATCCTAAAGACATGGTCCCGCCTGTAAAACGATTAATACCAGTAATTCCACCAAATTCCGAAGAAAATAAAAGTTACCTGACACCGAATTCAGAGACTTCCACTTCCTCAAAAAATGCCCAAGAAGAAGGTCGTAATCAATTATTGCAGTCCCCAAAACCATTGTTTCAAAACACACCTGAGTCACCATATAATGTTGAGGATTCTGCTCCAGACCGAGTATTCGAAAATACGGCTGAAAAGCTGTTTCATGGTCAAAAAGATGATATAGAATTTATAACTATGAGTGACGTTATTGATCTATCTGAAGAAGAACAAGCTAAGCAAAAAAATCTATTAGAAGAAGCGCAAAAAAAACTGGAAGAAATGCAGAAGTTTGAAGAAGATTGGGATAATGGTGAAAAATGGGATGAGAGTGATGTAGTAGAAGGTGAAGCTACATTTGTAAAATTGGATAATCCACATACAAATGAGACAACAAGTACTACTTCTACTGTTACAGCTACTAATTCTAAAGCCGGTAGCCCTATAAACGCCACGAATGCATTAGTATCTAGTTTAGAGTCGAAGCCTCCAAGAGAAAAACCTGTCAAAGATTCTAATTGCGAGCCTGCAAGTAATGAATTGATGCAATCTGTTACCGACTGTCAGGATTGGCGTTACATATCAATGTTTATGCCACCCTGGAATCACCCAGATGAACAGCAATCCATTCCTTCTCCTGAAGAAATTCCCAAAGTAAAAATAGATAGTAGCACATGTGTAGAAATAAATGATACGAATTTATCAGGCCAATATAAAATAATTACTACAATGTCGCGAGATATAAACGAGTTTTATGTACCACCAGTGCAGGAAAAAATTCCAGAAAGGCGGATGCTGGATAAGAGTACGATGACCAATGATGGTACAATAATGACGGTTCAGTGTCCTCAACAAGAAGGGCACTTCATTGCTTTTAGAAATTTATTTAAACATATTGAACGAGAGTCATTAAGATACATTTTTGATAACTGCTGTGGGGACGTTAATTGGGCAGTGGAGAATATTCTCGGAGGAGACGCTGAATATAAAGTAAAAAGCGAGGACGGTGAAGTTTCGGATGTAGAAGAGTTGCCTGATCCAGAATCTACTTTACCGTGCACTTGTTTGGCTAAGTACGAAATTATACCGAATAATATATCTAAAACTGAAGTTACACCCCCAACTTCCGATGATAAAGTTATGGAACAATCTACCGAAAACTCTGTAATTCAGCTTGAAAAGAAAAAGCGGATGACAACAGTTTCAGACGAAAACAAGCAACTAAAAATACAGATAGAAAAAACAGTTGTTATTGCAGATAACCATTATTCAGAACATTGTCTCAAAATTAGAAAAATACGTCGTGGAGAATACAATAAAGTGGACAACGATTCCGAGCAGCCTAGTACATCCGGCACATCTAACACTGGTTTAGTCAACCAGTCTAGAAATCGAACTGTATCTAACAGTGATTCCAGTGATGAGGACGACTGTTCAAGTACTATAAGTAGTAATAGCGAAAGTGACAAAATTGTCAATATTAATTTGGGCAGCTCTTTTATAAAAAAATTAGACGAAATGTTTGGACGAGATAACATGGAATACCCAAGTAATATTAACTTCAATATAAGTATTCCAACATCTTTATTGAATCAAATCAATGCCTTGTGGATAGAATCAATGATGTACCAGCTTGACGATAATGCAAAGAGGTCCGCATTGATGATTAAACAAGACGAAGAGTTTGCTAGGTGAGTAAGCAGTTTGCAAAATGTTTTACAATTAATTATTAAGTAAATAATGCATATTAATATTGTTATTTTTACAGACATCTTCAGTTAAAGGAAAAAGAGCTTATGCTGGAAGGGAAAGAGCCTGATGTCCCTGATTTTAAGGAAATCATGGATTTGGAATTTGCGCTTAATCTTCATATGAAAGACATATCGGAATGGCGAAACAATATACCAACCGATTTAGCTGCAAAAATGACCCACGAGAAACTTTTTAATTTATTCCCTGATGTCAAAAAAGACATTCTATTGGAAATGCTTGTGGCTCATGGTAATAATTTCAAGGCCACTGTTGAGGTAATTATATATAATATACACTAGTCACTTGTTCTTATTATGATTCTTAATATGGATTAAGAATACAGAGAGTCACCATTCCTATTCGTCATGTGGGGGTTGTGAGAGTCAACTAAGGGAAGGCAACATCACTGCAAAGAAAAAGGAAAACTTTAAATAAGCCTTATACCAATTTGTTTGGCCAGAGTGTGGTATAGCAGGTCTAACCTCCTTTCTAAGAAATGTTTTTTTTCAGCAGTGAACAGTTTACTATTTACTGCTGGAAAAGATCAAATCAATTAGAAATCAAATCAAACACATAACAAGTTTAAAAAGTTGTTATGTTTGATTTGATTTCTAATGTTAAGGTTTTTCCTACAGTGCATTCTGTTTAGAATTTCCGTTTTGACAAAATGTTAAGGTTTTTCCTACAGTGCATTCTGTTTAGAATTTCCGTTTTGACAAAAAATGTATGAATTAGGATTCGAAGTGAAGTCTCCAGAACTAAAACACTTCACTGAAAAGTATTTATATTCCTGATAAATTTTATTACCCTTAGTTTTAAATTACCACAAGCATAAAATATTTAATGGATCCATTTAATTTTATGTATTCTTTTAGATTCTTCTCATATCTTTGGGTCGTGATGAAATTTTAGAATCGGAAAATGGATTAAATAAGTTTGTAATGGAAAAAGAGCTACAACGTGAAGAAAAACTTCTAGAAGAACATAAAAAGGTAATATGTTAATATTACTGACATTTCATTTATCACAACCGGAGTGATGGTATAACCTTTCTCTCTCGTATTTTTTTTTATGCACTGACCAACTTTTTTCATATGTATTTTCAGGCACTGACAGAGACTGAATGGCCATTGTTGCCAAAAGGTGAAAAAGTTGACATGAACACTGTTCAGCATTACCGTGAAGATGCTGAGAAACATTTGCAAAGAAGAAATTTGTAAGTAGAATTTTAAATACAATACGTAGTTAGACATGCACCTGGAACTGCAAACACCAAAATGCTTCCTAACAGTGTGTCTTTTGTCCTAACTTTTTCTTGTATGCATAAATGTGTTTGAGTAAATTTGTTGCACCACACCAATGACATTGACATAAGTGTGTCGACTGCCTGGTTGGTCTAGTGGTTAGCGTATGCGGTTGCTGATCAAGAGGTCTCGGGTTCGATTCCCCGGACGGACCAAATATTTGTGTGATCCACAAGTATGTGTTTCGGAGTCTGGGTGTTTTCTATGTTTAATATGTATGTATTTACAAAAAAAAGGTATGTTTATGTATTTAAATCAGTTGTTTAATACCCATAATACAAGCTCTGCTTAGTTTGGGATTAGATGATATTGTGTCTAAAATGTCCGAATTATTTATTTATCTTATTAAACAATACATTAAGTATAATACAATACAATGTATCTAAAGTAATTGGAAAAGTAATATTGCTACGTCATATAAAATGGTCTCGTAACCTCGTACCTTTTTTGTAAACCGCAAGAGATTAAAAGGGTACCTGTGGGTTTTTCTTAAGAGATAGACATATAACATTGCAACTTTTTTAGATCCTTTTAATATATAATTACAATTTCGCAGTATATAATTTTGATCTAATTTCCAAAATATAGCCAGCGCAAACTCAAAAATCTAAAATGTAAGAGAATCGCACAAAAAGATGTTTTTTACGAACAAATCTTTGAAATTCTTGAATTTATTCCACATTTACTATAAACCTGCCTCTTTAATCACATTATTGGTGAAAATTTAAACAAAGTCCATTGCGTAGTTGGCAAGATTGATACGTACAAGAACAAGCGACTTCGTTTTATACTATCTAAATATTATCAGTTGTGGTTAATGGACTATATTTATAGTCATAAAATTATTATTGTTCAGCATTATGTAATACTAGTCCTAACACAGTGTTTCTATATACAGGCAAATGCAGAAAGCCGAAGAGTACATACAGCGAGGTATGACCCAAGTGGCGAATTACTGTTCAGAAATAGCTAATTTTCATAAAAATCAGTATGAATTAGCTAACAGCAAAGCCGTAGCTTCACTCATTCAAGTAAGTAATACAAGAAAAAGGTTTTAACAGTTTTTTTAGAGAATGTTTCAGAAAGCATAGTTAAGTTTGAAAATCGACAAATAAATTACACAAATTAAAAGGAAATCATCATAATAGATTTAATTATGTTCTTTAAATCTTTCTCACCTGTGCTGATGTACTGTTCTTGCACTGCTGCTGTGCGGTTTCTGCGCTGCTACTGCCAAGCTAATTGACACTCATAAAAATATGAGATATACCTCGAGATGAGATGTGATATTACTATTACAGGATGGACTACTAAATCATTACCCAGTATGAAGCCTTATTTTTCAATAAACAACTAATTTTTGTCTAAGACGAAAACCTAGTGCTCGTTAAGCGTATACACCTTTTAGTTCACAACGTCCAAACTGGCGTTTTGTTGGTTTCAGTACCATGCCGAAAACAACCCCAACAACGAAACCGTTGATCTCCATTTCTTCCGAGTGAAGGAAGCCATGGAAGCAATGGATTTATTCATCGACACCCATATTCAGCGCCTCCGTGATACAAATAAACGCAGTGTTATGCTGTTCTTTATAACCGGCCGTGGATTACATAGCCCCGGACGGCCAAAAGTGAAGCCCGCCTGCATTAAACGCCTGCGGGATCGTGGATTGAAGTAAGTATAACTTAGTAAACTAAAGTGAAAATGGCGTATCTTAATTATGTGGATTAACATGCTACTGTTATATTTAGTTAGCTATAAATTGAGGTCTTGTCTACCCATGACTTTTTTTCAAAGTAATATATATAATAACAATATATATAATAATATTTATTAATTGCAAGGTAATCGTACAGTTTACATATCACTTATACTATTTACAGTTTGTGTATTTGGTTAAAACATTAGTTGATATGTTTAACGTTGACAGCTGTACTAGTATAAACTGTATGACAGCTATCAGCGCCTTCCTAGTTTACTAATTCACAACAGTAGTGATATTCAATTCTAAAAAGCTAAGAGGAAAAACTGATTTATACAGAGAAAAACGAAAAATGCAAAAACTATACCTGTATGTGTGTGTGTATGTGTGTGTGTGTGTGTGTGCGTGTGTTTGCGCGTATATATACATATACTAAACTCTATACGTAAGTTAAGGGTTTTTTATGAAGTAAATAAATAATTAAATAAATATTTCGGACTTATCTTATACACAACATTATCTAACCCCAAACTAAGCAGAGCTTTCATGGGTATTGATAAACACCGTATGTACTTTGTTTTTTGTAAATAACATACCTATTATACAAAGAAAACGCCTAAACTCTGAAACAAATATTTGCTCATATCAGATCGTACAAACATTTGGTCCGACTCGGCATTTGAACCTGGGACTTCGCCGAGACCGAGAGCAATCGTATACTCTGGCCACTAGACCAATGAGGCAGTCCTATCCATTAAATAATGTCGATTTAAATGTGTGGTTATCTGTTGTCAATTCTTATTATTTATTTTAATTTTTTGTAATTTAATTTAAATAATTGTATCCAATTTTTCATTTTGCATGTAAAAATATATATGTACACCGTATTATGTGGTACGACATAGTGTACTTTAACATAATATGCATAAGACCTATAACTACATGTTTCCACAAATAAATGATAGATTGATTGAAATACATTTCATAGAAAATTTGCAACAGACAAATAGACAGAATAATTTTCGAATTAAAATATTATTTATTTATTTATATAACTTCGTATTTATTTATTTATCCACGTGACGGCAAACGCAGCGTAGGAAGACCTCCCGCAAGGTGGACGGATGACCTGATTAGGATCGCAGGGACTCGTTGGATACAGGCCGCTACCGACCGGTCGAAATGGAAATCAATAGGGGAGGCCTACGTTCAGCAGTGGACTTCTTACGGCTGATATGATGATGATGATGATGATTTATATAACTTCATTGCTTACCAATAAAGTAAAAAAAATGTACAGACATCGATAGAAATTTAGTTTTAGCATTACAAAAGGCGATCTTATCGCTAACGGCGATCTCTTCCAGACAACCTTTGTATGGATATTGTAAAATTTAGTTTTGGGTAGTCTGAGGTCTACTTAATGTATGTAATTAATAAAAATGAAAATAGTCTATGTAATTAATAAATAAAATACTAAATGTATCTATAGTAACAATACTACAACATTAAAAACATACACAAACATACACATATAGTACATACACGTCATACACATGTACACATACAAACATACATACATATATATATATATGTATACACATACCTATATACAGCAACAAAAATATTTTGGGCATCAAAAATAACGCCATCTAGTTTTCAAACGAAGCAGATTTTAAACATAGCAATTTTAGGAAACGTAGTAACGTAGAAATGGGTTTTGGTCTTGCAGTTGTAACTACTTTCGGTGAAGCATTTCAATTCTATTAGCAAAGTTTTAAAAATTATTTAAGGAAAATAGGAAAATAAATGTTAGAAATCTCATAACTGTCCATTACATAGTCTAGTCTAGTGGTTAGCGTATACGACTGCTGATCAACAAGTCTCGAGTTCGACTCCCAAGTTGGACCAAATGTTTGTGGGATCTGCAAATATTTGTTTCGGAGTTTGATTTTTTCTATGAATAATATGTAAGTATTTACAAAAAAAAAGATGGTTTGTCTAGTACCCATAATACAAACTCTTCTTAATTTGGGGACTAGATGACGTTGTGTGTAAAATTTCCAAAATATTTATTATTACTAATAATTACTAGCGGTACTAGTCCAGTCATTATAGTAAGTTCAACTCGGAATTCGAGATACCCAGCTGTAATTCTGTAAATACTTGTATATTGCCCCCCTTAAGGTTGTCTCAAAACCTACATTAGGTAGGGTGTACGCAACTATTAAATTTCAAGGTCAAAAGTCTCAAAAATCGATTTTTTGCGCTTTTTTTGTAAATATCTCATTTCCTATGGTCTTTTGCTATTTGTAATTATTTACAATATTGTAGAATACAAAATTCTCTACAAATTTTGTTTAAAAAAATTTATACGATGAACCGTTTTCGAGATGTAGGACGGAGAGCGCGCGGTCACAGCATCACTTCGGGTCAACCGTTGCCTCCGGTTGAAAACTGATTGTAAAAAAAATGAATATAAATATTTTGTCAATTTTTATTAACTATTATATTATATTTTATCATTTTTTCCTAACCTTTCCACTTTTTATTCAGTATTAATTTATTTAACAACACTTACCTGCGCATGTAATTGCAGAATTGTTAATGAAAATATAGGAATTATATTTGAATTTTAACCTAATTATTATTAATAACTTATTACATGACGAAAAAAAAAGAAATAAATTATGAATTAATATTTTTATTAAAAAATATCATTCAATACATTTATTTTTATTAAAAGTAAACAAATCGAATATTGGGTACAAAAACTACAATTAATAATTTTATTCATCTTCTTCCTCTTCATTATCATCTTTAACGACATTTGTCTTAAGTTCTTCCATGATTTCGGGGTCAAAGGTTCCATCTTCGTTAATGTCGCTCTGATATGGTAGAGTATTGAGACAAGCTTGCCCATTACATTGGCCACAAGCTAAAGAGCATTGCAAGCCCGCTTTCCTGCAACCACTCTTGCAGTTGCAGAAAATTGTATTTAGCAAATCTTCTGGAGCAGGTGGTAAAATTGTAATGATAGGCTCCAGAAAATCGTTTCGCATTGCCCAACCCCATACTTGGGGTTCCAAAACATGCCCTAACCAAGTTTGAACTTGATAATATACACGTTTGAAATGTTGATGAGCAACTTCATTTGTTGGTGGAATATTTGACAATAAATTTGAATATTTACTTGTTGACCTGAAGTGATGCTTTGACCGCGCGCTCTCCGCCCTACATCTCGAAAACGGTTCATCGTATAAATTTTTTTTAAACAAAATTTGTAGAGAATTTTGTATTCTACAATATTGATAATGATTACAAATAGCAAAAAACCATAGGAAATGAGATATTTACAAAAAAGCGCAAAAAACCTATTTTTGTGACTTTTGACCTTGAAATTTAATAGTTGCGGACACCCTACCATATGTAGGTTTTGAGACAACTTTTAGGGTATCAATATACAAGTATTTACAGACTTACAGCTGGGTATCTCGAATTCCGAGATTCTTACCTAATTTAAGCTTAAATGACTGGGCTATACATGATTTGTCATTCCAAGAGTGTCCATGGAGTTTCTTGTCTGTTCTTCTCCATAGGATCTACGAATTGGAACAGACAATTAGCTTCACGACTGACTGACTACTTGTCGTTTCAAAATTGCCGTTGTATTGGTGTATATTAAATTAAAATGGTTTGATTTGATTTATGTGGATGCTATATAGATGTAGTGTTAACGCAGATTTTCTACCTTTTCAGCCATTCGGAATGCAATCCTGGACTACTTCGCTCTCGAGTGAATTTCAACAGCAAGTTGACCTACCAGATTACCTAGGGTTTGCAGAACGACGACGATGTGATGTCTGATGACTCACAAGTCGTCTCTCGCGAAGACGAGCAATCCATTTCCAGCGAGCCAGAGCAACCTACTCGGTACAATTTCATTATATCTCATCTCCGAGAGTACAATACCATTGAACCACATAAGGTTTATGTGGGTAACGTTATGTACGACTGTCACAGCAATGTGAGGGTAGTCACACATATGCTTGTGCAGCCATTGGACAATCAAACGGTCAATTATCGTCCATTGTACAACGATGCATACGTGTATAATAGGACGTTGTATCCTTCTCAAGGACAAATGCGAGGTCCTTGTGTATTTCCAAATTTTAACCAAAACCAACGTTAAACTTTTATAACTTTACCTATTCTTTGGGCACTTTTAAAGGAATCAGCAGTAAATTTTCTTGAAATTAGGATAACTGTGCAACAAATTTGGAACTGGTAATATACTACTTTAAGATTATGATCTTAGTTCATGTATCGAATGAACATGTAAGGTTAACATTGCCCTATTATATACGCACAGTCCCTAAAATGTACATTATCATTATGTACATTTAAAGTACAAATAAAATCAATTATGAATGAATATTGAAAGAATTTTTACTATCATTGAATGATGCCAAATTAGTGTAAGTTGTAAATGTTTTGCTCAAAACAAAATATCAACAGAGTCGTTAGAAATAGGAATTATAAGCCATTTACTAGTTTCGTCATACGGTATGGGGGAAAGAGGGGGGAGAAGATAGGTTAATTAAGATTATATTTTTAAAACATACATTTTGAGCACGTTTAATTAACGTGGCAAGGACGGGAATAAAGGGAGGTGTCGTGATATTCGTATGACGTAGCTTAAGGCAGGCACCACACTTCGCTATGCTCTATTCGTTATGCGGGTTATTCGCGCGCATACGGCGAAGTGTGGAAAGTATATTCGCTAATATTCGCTTTATTCGTACGCTTTATTAGCGAATACACGTATCCGTCGACTTGTCGGTTTTTTGACACACTTCAAAGGACACGAATAAGGCGAATACACGCATCGACCGCCCACACTTCGGACGGGTAGTGAAGTGCCCTGTGCATAACTAACAACCATAGACTATAGATAGTTTTTGAAATACAATAAATCGATTAAACGATTAAATTAGTCTATCATGTGATCAAAATAAGTAGACTTCATATAAGTATTGTTTCTCTAAATTTAATAAAGTGAAAAGAAAATTGAAATAATGTGTTTCGTTCGTTCGTATGGTTTCGTTTCGTTCACCATAAAAATGACAATGACACATCTCTACAACACACATATTTGCCTTATTTGGCATACCAGTTCGAAGTGTGGTGGCATGTTTGTTGTTTGCGGGCATAACAAATATTCCGGCGAATACGGCGTAGACACATAACGAATAGCGCATAACGAAGTGTGGTGCCTGCTTAAGAAAGAGCGTTCCGTGTAACTTATTCATCTTGGATATAATAAATATATAATGATTATTTTAGCTTGTAAATAATTTGCTTATTATGTGATGTGAATGAAATTTAAAGGACATCATCTATATTTCTAAGGTTAAATGACCAAGATTAAATACCAAAGCACTTATGCACCAAGTAGTTGTTTGGGAATTAAACAATATTGAATCAGCATCTGCATTCCATAAAGAAATGTATTAAAAGCATGGACGTGTTAAAAAAATTGATTGGGTTCTGTAGTCACCCATAGCGGTAGGCAGATTTAAAATGGTGTTCAATAGACAATTGTTATGTTAACTTTTTATTTCTTTACGAAGTTTTCCAAGTGAGTGCATTTCACAAGTTAGGCCCCTTAGTTATAACTATCAATATAAAAAAGTTATCAAAACCGCTATAATTTTCCTTGAAAGTTTAATATATGGGCCACTATCATATATTTTTTTCAGATTTTTTTATCCAACCGCTTGGAATTTTAGAAGGACGCCCTGTTTTTAGAAAAAAATGCGCTTTCAAGTTGAATAATTCGTAAACGGATACCTAAATCGAAAAATGGTTTTAGAAACCTCTTAATGTTTTTAAAAGACCTATCTAATCATATCCCAAACGATAGGATCTATCCCATCATGATTGATGATGATTGTAGGCGTGGTACCCCAAATAAAAATATTTTACATAATTTTTTTTGTAGCACTTTGTCCACGTCATTACAACACATATTCATGCAAAGCTTGATCTTTCTAGCACCAACCGTTTGGGCGGTAAGCCGACATGGCGAATCTATAAGGGTTCCGAGTCATAAACATGAACCGAACTCTATTAAGTCTTAAACTTTCAAACGCATTTTATTTAAAAAGAGGGCGGCCCCCTTTTAAAAGCTAAATTCGAAGTAAAGGTCTGTAAATTTATGTTCGTAGTCCATGTGATGAAATTTATAGTAAAACCATAACGGCTTAGATAACTTTGTGAGTTCAGGAGTTATAGAGATCTAATTTGTAAAATGCGCATTCTTGGAAAAATTCGAACAAAAACAAAGAATTAATAAGTAAAAATAACAAGTATCTATTGAATACGGTTTTAAATCCACCTACCGCTATGAGTGACCACAGAACATTATTCTATGCGTGACCTAACATGCACTTGACCGCTTTTTATTCGTCCATGTTATGTCAAAATGGATTGGATAGATGATCTCCTTTTTCACATTTACATTGGTTCTAAATGTAAATTTATAAACAGTCTTTACACACATATTAAATGTTTTCTCAACGTCTCTGCAGTTACATTGATTTCTTCACACTGTCTACAATTGATCAGTATTAATTTAATATTAGTTGTATTATTTTAAAAGACAAAAGGAGGTTTAAATTATAATTAATACAGCCTAATATTACTAGAAAGTCCCCTATTTAATTAGTTTATAAATATTAATTTGTAATACTAATATAAGTTATTATCTGTGATTGTTACAGGGTTTAAATCAACCAAAATTTAAAAACTGATCATGTTTGTACTCCTATTAATTTCATTTAGGAATTATTTGTCCCCCTATGAACCACCGTCCAAGGCGATTATACGAAAATAATATGTTTTACAAAATTATTACTCCTACCTATTTTGTAATATCACTGTACTAACGTTTTTACGTAACTTTATTGGATATCCTAAGATATTGATATATTTATTTTTTTACATTTTAACACTGGTTTATACTCCAGTTAATCACAATGACATGTGTCATCAATGTCATCATTGTAGACTACCTCAAAGTCGTCCGCTCTTATTATTATTTTTGCATCAGCCGTATAAAATACTGTCTTACAATAAAACAGTACTTAGAGACTGAACTGCCTAAGCTCTAGTATACAAATGGCATAATGCAATCATTTACATTCATAACTCATATCTATTCAATAACACACATTGGCTGGGGTTTTAAGTTGCACGAATTTTGAAGTCAACTTTGTGGACCACTTATTCTATAAACTTAAATACATTCCTGTACAAGTGTTATCTTATCATGCGTTTATTTTCTATATAGTCATATCGTAGTTATTTTCGGGCGGTTTTTATGAAAATCACTTCGAATTTATTTTGTTATGGTAGATTGTTATACTAGAAACAGAATTTTGAACAATACCTACATGTAAGGCCACTTTTGTACGAGACGTATTTGTTACGTACGAGTATATTTGTACAACAACTGTATGTTAAACTACATAACATGATAATATAAGATTACTATGGAAGTTACCGAATTAATTTCGAAATTAAAAATGAATAATGCTAATTGTAAATAATCATATTAAAAACAAATGCCATCTAGTTTTTGCGAGACGTCATAAAATGGCGAAAAAGCTTAATCATGTATATAGATTATATACATTTTTACATGTTACTTAATGTGCTATAAATTGTTGAGGTTGAACCAATTTAGCAAATAATGTTTATGAGCAAATAAATGTCAAACTGTGACATAACTAAGAGGATGATACCGAAATGTATAAAGCTAAACTGTTATCGTGTTTGTTTATGTAGCTTAGGTGTGTAATACACACTAGCAAGCAGTAAAACGAAGAAACATGCACCGCCTTTTAAAAGACCCGAGGTAGACCACCAGATTTATTGCTGGATTGCACCATTATGAAGTTTTGACAGTATACAATGGAATATGGGAACACTTACCTTCGATGGGTCAGTACAGACAATGAACACTCACTGAAGTGTGTTGAGACATGTTGCAAGGTCTCGGCATATCTTTAAATGTCCCTGCTTCGAGAAAATTGATTTAGTACAATCATTTGTTATAGTCCTTCAAATATAGCTTGACCTCTGTGACGGTTTTCACTAGTGTTATTTTAAAACTAACGAGGTAGATTTAGGTGCGAATTTTTATATTATAATGTATTTGAACTTAATTTGTGATAAAACTGTCCCGTATATACCTAAAAAGTATATATCTAGGTAGGTATGATTTCATAGTCACAGATGTCAAGCTGTATTTTAATTTGAGAACTAGTTTTTTTTCGTCTTAGAATTTGGCGACAATGACAAGGTTAAAACGGCCAAATGAAATTCAGCGGTATTAAAAATCCATTGAACGGAGCTTGCAGTTTTACAAACCAACAGTCTAGGATGAACTGAGACCTGAAAAGGCTGATAATTTAAATTTTAACCAGTTTTGTGGGTTTTTGGCCCATAGGTAAGACTTCGCTTTAGAATTTTGACATTCTAAAAGCTTTAAATGACGTGTCTTGGAATAGTTGATTGACGATTTTTGGCAGTTGGAAGCCGGTCTCATTGCGTGTTTTTATGTCAACGACTCAAAAACTAGCTTTATATGTATGGCGTTAGCCATTATTAAACTTATTCTCTATGTATTGTACTCGTGAAGTAGTGTTAGAATAAGATTTGATATCTCGATGTTGGTGTCTAAAATATACATATGATGTTTGTAAACTTACACGGTAAAATAAGTGTTAGTAGAACAATATCATGTACCTAACAAGGAAATATGATTATTACATTAATTTGCTGTGTGTTAGTTTTGCTTTCACTTGGTTTGCTTTTCTGGTTTTGATTCTATTATCATTTTAAGCTTCGATTTGAGATATGTTAACATGTTAAACGATGGTTAACTCTTGTACACTGTTGTACTGATAAGGTAAACACCACGCCACGTTTTCATTAATTATATTATTTAATTTTATATAACATTCATTTTATAACAAAAACAATTATAGTAATGTTTTAAGTCACTCTATTGTACCTAATTTTCGAAAGATTAGGACTGATTTTTATGGAACTTACGTCTGTTTAAAAGAGTTTTTTTTTTTAATAAAAAATGTATTACTTCGCAAGCAGTCGCGGGATCAGGATAGCAGCTAATAAAACATACTGGATTAACAACAGTAATCTTTCAGTTTAATGGTGAACGCACACTTATCCGCGCCGAACGAATCGAAGTTAAGGAGGCCTCGCACACTTATCCGCACCAGAAGAATCGACCACGCCGAAAGGATCGACCGCGTCGAAGAAATCATTCCAAGAAATAGTACTCGTGCATTGCTCTGTCATACGCAACTGATAGAATGCGAGCGCATCGATTGAGGCGACCGCATAATCCGCGCCGAATTTTATGACGTCATCCGAATTCGTCTAGGATTTCTGGGGTTCTTCCAGATGCGGACGATTCGACGCGGGTAAGTGTGCAAGGTTTCATGAGATTTCATATAAAGAATTCTAAAATTCGTTTCGTTCGGCTCGTTCGACGCGTTCGCCTCTGATAAGTGTGCGATTACCTTAAATATTTAGAAAGGCACACAACAAATATTTGTTCTTGCTTTGTGCATTACGTTTAACATGTTAACGCTAGTTGAAGACAAATTGACTAATTCAAGGTAGGCTAGCTATCAAAGCTTTTTCATTTAACTATAAATTAGTACAGTAATATTGTATGTGTAGAAGCAGTATTAGCTGTGATTATAGTTGCTTGTGGGGCAATTATAAAGTCATTTAGCGTATTTTGGCCTGTTAGTGGATCGATAATTCAAATGAATGTATTAGAAACTTAGACTAAGAGTAGTAAGTAGTAGTCTCTGTCTATCCGCCTTCTCTAATACTTCAATATTATGTAGGCCGATAGTTTCTGCTTATTGTAGTCAACTGTAAACAACCATTTGATATTTTTATAATGTTAGATTATGGTTTAATATTCTGATGTTTACATTATAATATAAATATCGAAAAGTGATAAAACACTTGTCTATGTCACTGAATTTATTGCATTCTTGTGTTCTAATACATTTTATTTACATTCAGTAAGACAAGCATTTTACTTAAGTAAAATGCTTTAAATAGTAAGGATTTTTAAAAATCCCTACTAATATTATAAATGCGAAAGTAACTCTGTCTGTCTGTTACGCTTTCACGCCTAAACCACTGAACAGATTTTGATGAAATTTGGTATGAAGATAGAACTGAACTTGGGAATGGACATAGGCTACTTTTTACTGCGATAACCGACGTAAACGCGGGCGGAGCAGCAGGCGAAAGCTAGTAATAATATAAATAAATTAAAGTTACGGCATAATACTGAAGTATTGTGTAAAGAACACAATATAATGCTTAGTAGATAGTAGTGGCATAAATGTCTATGATAACCATATGTTAGGATGTCTGTTTGATTAGTAGTTATTAGTAATTTTAAGTGTTTAATTGGCGGTACTTTGATAAATTATCAGACATTCAACGATTCGATTATGAAATAGTAATTGAGTGACGGTTAATAATAATAATCGCAGTTTTAAAGTATAAAATTATGACATGAGTTATTACCGTGTGGTAAGAAATTATTGTTAAATAAATGCGATCATTTTTGTCTCAGTCAGATTATCATTATGTATGTTTTGTTTGTTTGTTATTTAAATGTAAATTTTGTACAATTTGTGGAATTTAAACGAGTAGTGTTTTCAACACTTTCACAAAGTATAGTTGTATGTAATCATTAGCATTTAGTGAAGACCAAAGATGAGAGTGATGTTCCACTGATGATATATTTTTTTATTTTTAAACATATTGTTACTTATTTTCATTAAGAGGTGCAGTCTAATTTTAAAGGGTAATTTTTAAGATATGTGGAAAGGGTAAATGTAAAGGTGCTTTGGGATTGAAATACAACGTAACTTCAAAACTTAAAATTTAAAACGTTCGCTTGTTGCTTTAAATAATGTGCCATTGCTAATGTTACATGTCTGTATAATCTAGAGTATATTGGATAACTGATTGGAATGGTATTTGTACATTGTCGATTACAAAACTAAGTTGGCAGATGTGAAACATCGAAATTATTTAGTGATAATTACATGTTACATGTACCATGACAGATCTAACATATCCAGACTTAGACTAAGAATGACCTAGACCGGTCTTAAGCGTGCACCCGTAAGGGATAGCAACAAAGTACATTAAATATTAATGTTGCCAGGTTAAAACAATTCCCCTTTAATAAGGGAGAATTGTTATTCCGTTTACTGTTCCAACCGTTTTAAAAATCTGTCAAATATGGTTAGATTAGAATAGAAGGCCTTCAAAACGAAAGCTGAGGATGTAACCGGGATCAAGATTGATTACATTAAAAAAAATCATTTTTTAGAAGGATAGTATTTATTGGCCCTTAAATAAAATAAGTATGTTGAAGAAATTAGTTTATTTTCTTGTCTCTAGTTATCAGCATATTTTTGTACTGTAATATGATATCCTTACGTTCAAATATTTTTACATATAGCTTTGCTATTGCCAAACCTTGTCATCCAGTAGCCTTCAACCACATTTTACGCACATTTTCATCTTTTGGAAATCTGGAGGACAATAAAACACAAATCAAATCAAATTAAATTTCCTCACCATATGGGGTAATTTCAAAAGGCTGATGCGTTATCCCTAAAATGCTGGTAACCTTGCAAAATTACCTTAACACATTAATGGTCATTCAAACTTTAGTTGTGACAACCTACGCAATTTGGTCGGATAATTACAAAATTTTCACACTTTAGAAACCAGTTTTTATCACTTATTTTCAATTATTTCTGCACATTAACAAACAAACATTGATGTAATTAATCGTAGTTAATATTAAAAACAATATTAAGACGATAAAACGCTATTTTTTATACTTACGTGTGAAAGGTTATATTTTCATATTTGCGTTCACTACGGCTTTTGCAGCCGAAAACACAACACTATACCATATTTGTTAAAGTATCTGGGTTGAAAACAATTAATTAAACTTAAAATCACACAGTAATTCACTCAAAAAGCCTTATTTTCAGTCCTGATAAATTCCCGCTTTGAAATTTGTTTGACACAAATGTTTTGTGACAAACCTATACGGCGATAAGGACAAAAAATACGTATCTCTATTTTTCTCTAACACACTGGAAAATGGTATCGTTATCTCACTCTCTCGTGGTAACGCTTGTTGGCATGTCAGGTCTTGGTCATTCTTAGTCTAAGTATCCAGACGTCGCATGCGCTGGTGACTAGTCGCCACGACAACATTCGATCTAATTTGCAGTATTAGATGTTTCAAATAATGTTGAACTTGAACTTTTTGTCGACAAACCTGAAACATAATAATATACACGCGATGATGGTCTGATCTTAAACTATATTTACAAAAAAATATTTAGTCAATTTAATGAAACTCGGTCTACATGTAAGTTTTAATAAAAAAATCATACAGATTTCTACATTTTCTAGACAAAGTCTAATAAACATGAGATATGAGCAATATACTCTGGATTGTCAAGTTATGTAATATGTTCAAATTATTCGTACTAAGTACTACTTTTAAGGCGTTAAAACGGATTTTTGGTGGTTATATTTTTTCTTATTGTTACCTAAAAATACATACCAAGTAATGCTAGCAAATATCAATACTCACAAAAAATATATTGTATAAATAACTTAGTTTTTTAAAAATAAAATTTTGGTATTGATTCCTGATTATTTCCTATAAGATTTGTATGCGCACAATAATACTTTGTTTTTGATATCGAAATTCATTCAATTAGCTTAACAGTGTTATGCTAAGATCAGTAGCAGAACTTTAAGATATTGCTATTTGCTGGTCAATTGGATGAAAATAGGTATGACGACAATTTTTGATACGAATTTACAAAAAAAATGGTGTTGAGATACACTTGTTGTAGAAATGGTAAAGCACATGTATAGAGTCTCGGCTATGATTCCTAGACTATAAATGTTCATTATGGCCTACGACCCCATGGTACAAAGTATCGTGATTGGTTCTGTGAATGTGGAATTGAAGACCATGACTTCTTATATTGCACTGACGATTGCTCATTTCAATAAATATGCGATGTCAATATTATTCCTTGGACTGATAAAATAAATTGTAGCGTATGTATTAATTAAATTAAAGACTGGCATTTACTGGCTCTCTGAAACATTACAACATTTACAACTGAGCAATGGTACATGCAATACCCATGTAACATAATACTAGGGTTTTTATACGAAGAGATTGGTCTTGTTGGTTGGTGGTCGATATTTTATTTGATTTTATAAATAAGTTTGTAAGTTTTATTAATTTTTTGATGAAATTTATTTGAACAACAATTTGATTTTAATACATTGTACAGCGTGACTATACCGCCTGTTTTTCGTTATAGGTACATAGTATGTGTACTATGATGGATATATTTATATGTATGTTGCAATAAGATACATAAGTAGGTGAAATTATTATACACCACGGAACAGTTTCGAATAAACGTTTCAGCTTTTATTCTCTTATTTAATATCATAATCAAGTTAAAAGATTAATAAATATTTAAAAACCAATCAATTTTAAAACCATATCACAAGATTAGAAAGATTTTAAAAAATATAACATCTTTTAATCTATCATTATATCAAAAGATATTACCGTTTAAATTTAATTTTACACCTCAACTATAGCAATCTTACTGCGACATATACCTACTTGTATTCTAAAGGTTCGAGCACATTATGCCGGGCCGCAGCGTGTCGGGGCGGGCCGCAGCGCAGCGCAAAATGCTAACTTAGCACATTAGTGACGGGCCGGCTCGCAGCGCATTGACGGATTTTGAGTACAGTGTACTGCATGCGCAACTTCTGTGTATTTAGTGCAACTATACCTTATGGATAGCTCTGACGAAGAGCTTTCTTTTTTTTGCCTGCCTAGAAGAAGAAGTTAGAAGAAGAAGTATCAAAAAACGTTAATTTCGTAAAATAAACACGTACGCGCGTGCACACAAATCCGCTTGTTATAGCACACAGTGACGGGGCGCAGCGGGGCGGGGCGGATCGCATCGCACGGACGCAAATCCGCGTCGCAATAATGCGAGCCGCTGCGGCCCGACACAGTGTGCGATACTTCATACAATTTGTATTGAAGTGATTTAAGCGGATTTTTGCGCTCCGCCCCGGCACGCTGCGGCCCGGCATAATGTGCTCGAACCTTATATGAACTATGTAATAAATCGTGTCATAAATGAATGCAATTTCGTGTATTGTTCATTTCAAGAAAATGACATGTAATTTGAAAGATTCAGTACTTGAAGGAATCATATTTATTCATTACGATCAATAACTATTCAATGTTCTGAACAAGCGGTGTAGAGCACACTTAGTTATTAAGTTGGTGTTTCTGTCAATTAAAAGACAAATAAATTTATTAGATGTGAGTTGTCGTTTTATTATTATTTTTTTCCTTTCCTTTCCGCTCGGTCACTAGTTTAAATTTGTAAGCATTTCTAAGTGCCATAAAATATATGACGAAACGGTGTGCCGGGTTATGTTTTTAAAAACAGTGACGTCATTACTATTATTATTATTGGAGTATTTCATTTTCTGAAATAACTTAAAATAAACTTTACTTCAACCAAAATTCACTTTTAATTAGTATTGATTACATAGCTTCGAATATTTCACAATAAGTTAGGTGTTTGCTGTCCGAGCGCAGACAAACGAATACTCGCTCCGCTGCAGCGGGCGGCTTTTTATAGGCATTGTAGTGGGGCGGTCGAGCGTTGCGAGTTGTTTACGTCTTTGAGAACACGTGCAGCGATGACGTAGGTCGTTGAATGTTGTGTTGCGCCGATATATACATACTTGGTAAATTTGTCATTTTTTTATGATCATTGTGTTTTCTGCCTCTATATCAAGAGGTCTCGAGTTCGATTCTCGAGTCGCACCAAATGTTTTTAATCAAATAAAAAATGATTACGGATTAGAATTTAGATAAAAAAAATAGCAACGCTTTAATTTAATTTTCAACGATTCGCTTTACAATAGCAACGCTTGTTTATAGCCAAGTGACCTATTGTGGAATGAATCACCGAACGTAAGCAACGGCGGCACGGTCAGACCTAGATCTGAGACAGTTTGTAGCATGATATAAGCGTTTTCGTAGTTCGGAGGTCAAGTTAAGCCGTCGGTCCCGGTAGTGATCATAAGATAACAGTCGTGAAGCTTAGTAGAAGGCTTTCGGGCGGCATAAAAAACAAACGGCAAGATTACGTAGCCACGTGTCTTGCCAGTCCCCAAACCGCGCTCGGCCAGCTAGCTGAGAGGAGATCCGAACCGAGCAGTGGGACGTAATGGGTTGCTGCTGATGATGATGAACGTTTTAATAGGTATTAGCAGAATTACCGTTTATGCTCAAAGGTAATGAAGCTTCCCAATTAGTCAACACACTACAACAACGACATTGCAGCTATGAAGGAGTGACTAAGCCATATTTTGTGAAAAAGGTATGAACAATTCGGTATAAGGTATCAATAAAAAAATCTCGCGAAAGCAGTCTCCGTGTTCTTAAATTATTTTTGTTTTAAAATGTCGAAAGTCACCGTTGAAACGGCTTCTACCGATTTGTTAAAGAAAATTACAGCGCTGACATTGAAGATTTCGACCCAATTGGCACCGATTGTGGCATTAAATAAGATGATTGAAGACAATTGAAAAGTTTTGTTCATAAATAACCTGGTGAAGGTAGTTGAAGATTTATCGGCAAAACCTGATTTTGTGGAATCAAAAGGTGTGAGTGAAAGGAAAGAGTCAACTAAGATACCAGCTGAGCAAGGTGAGAGTGAGACAATAGCAACGAGCTTCCAGCGACCTCAAAATGACGGTCCGTACGCGCCGAATGGCAGCAGCGGAACGCAATAGGCTTAAGGGCACATCCACACTGACTAACAACACCGGTGTAAATATCATCTCAGTTACAGCAGGGGGGTGTCACTCCGCACTTTAGGTATAGTCGGCCGCCTGCCTGCCGCGCAGGCCAGGGTTGTCACTTACGCGCGATACGCGTCGCCGCGTCGTCGCTCTCGCGCATTATATAATTTTTTGTTTATACTTTCGATACCCACAATGGCAACTAATCACAAACCTCGATATTCTAATCCATTTAAAAGATATTGCTCTGTTTACGGATGTTTGAATAAAAGGCAAAACAAGGAATCAGAATTATCATTTTTTAAAATTCCTGACGATATTGAAACGTAAGTCATTTTGTTGTATTATAACCATAACAAGTGTAATGACGGTAGTTTGTATTTTATTATTTTATTTAGTTTTATTTGAAAAGTAATTTGTTCACTGAAGTAATAGAAAAAATAAATTAATTATGTTTAAATTATTTTTAAAAGAAGACGACCCTATTATTAGAACAGATAAGAGTTACAAGATAGAAAGAGATAGCAATTGTAGGTAAATATAATCGTAGGTGCTTCGGCGCTGTGCAATCTGAATTGAACATAATGTAATGACACCAAAGGTCCCTATTTCTTTAATTTACTTTTCGTAGTGAAGCTTCTGTACTGGTACTATTATGTATTCTGTGGTTACAGTTAGAGGAGAAGGCAAGTGGAACTGATGTTGGTTGGCAAGTTGTAAACCGAAAAAACAATAATTCAGCCAATTCTTAGTCGTAGTAGGTAGTAGAGCCACGCTGATTTCAGCACGAATGGGCCGGCTTGACCGGGGTAGTTCTACCCTCACACAGAAGACCAACGTAATAATGACAGTAATCTTGCTGTCTTATTTCGTTGGTAAGTGTGAGATCGGACGCCCAATTATTCTGCATCATTCTCCCGGCTTCCATGCGAATAGTGACCCTACTCCTGGATTCTACTCATGCTTTACTTCAAGTAGATTAAAATCACTTTTGTAGTCTGGCCTTTGCATCCGGATACCTCAGTGGACTCAATAGAAGAAGAAAGTAAGAAAGAAGAAGCACTATTAAGGTGGAAAAGATTATTCCAAAGACAAAAAGGGATTACGCACCATTTATGGTGGGGGTGCCAGAATTGCAATTTGATAAAATGAATAACGTGGTTAACTGACCGGTTAACACGAAATTTAACGAATGGGTATAGTTTTGGAACCCCCAGAAAAACAACAAAAATGATGAGTCACTAACCTCGTTATTATGTATTACTAGCTGATGCCCGCGGCTCCGTTCGCGTCCTAGGGGTGTGAAAAATCGATTGTGGCCGATTCTCAGACCTACCTGATATGCTCACAAAATTTCATACAAATCGGTCCAACCGTTTCGGAGGAGTATGGGAACGAACATTGTGCCACGAGAATTTTATATCTAAGACTGGCTGTTGCCCGCGGCTCCGCTTGCGTCGTAGGGGTATGAAAAATAGATGTTGGCCGATTCTCAGACCTACTGAATGTGCAAAAAAATTTTCATAAGAATCGGTCAAGCCGTTTTCGGAGGAGTATGGGAACGAACATTGTGACACGAGAATTTTATATATAAGATAAATCAAAATGTCAGAGGATTGCGAACTAAGACCGAAACATCTTTCACGAATTTTCTTGCCTCAAGTTACTACGTTTTTACAATTAAAGAATCGGGGCTTAATAGCTCTTGAACAGATGGTGAACTTATTCCACCCGGATATGAGATATTTCGGTGTGAAAGAACAGATGTTTTCGTAACGGTATCTTGCTGGTTCAATATTAATTCAGTAAAAATTGACAATGTGGATACGGACTTATTTGTAATAGTTTGTGTGGTGGTAGTTGTAAAAATAATTTCAGATTCTTGTGTTACATACGTTTTGTATTTTAGTGTGTTAGCTTCGGCAACAACGGCAGAAGTGAGATGATAATTTTTCATATTTTTTAAAGTTCTGTGGATTTTGGCAGGTATGGCGAAGCCACAGCAAAATAGTAGTTTAGATCTTTATACGGTTACGTGCTTAAATAATTGTTTTACTGAAGTTAACGTACGTGCCGTCAAACAGTAGTAATATTATAAATTATTAAATAAGGAAGAACAAATAACATATTGTCAATTAAGCAATTAAGTAAATAATATTTCTTAGTAGCGCCCCACTTAAAACTGTCCACATATTACATTGTATATAAGCTTTAGTTTAAGTTAAATTAGATGGAGTCAATACGGAGTCATACAGAGATAAGAGAGTCATAATGTAGTCATTAATAAATATTACAAGCAACGTGTCGTCTAATTGGCTCCCAGGGTAAACACGCAATAATTGGTGACCCCGACGTGATCTATTGCTTTCTAGTGCTGATATAATACCGGGACGACCGGAACCCTATATGGTGTTCAGCAGTGAATCTGGAGAACAATAGCATTACGAAAGTATCACATCCCAAAAATGGCTCCAACAACAACTCCTTCAAGAGGCGACACGGGGTGCGAATCAGTTGCTGCTATCACGGTCACAGACAAACTACCGCAATTTTGGACAGACTCCCCACGTTTATGGTTCGCCCAGTTTGAAGCAATAATAGCACCACAAAAACAGGGCGAAGATTACAAATATAACATGGTAATATCCAAACTACCAAAAGAGGTCGTCCATCAAGTCAGTGACATATTAACTAACCCACCCAGCGAAAACAAGTACTCCACCATCAAGGAACGTCTAATAAACTGCTACGAAGAGAGCGAACACCGACGTTTCCACAGACTACTAGCAGAAATGGACCTTGGAGACCAGAAGCCTTCCCAGCTCCTGAGAAAATTGAAAGAAGCTGGATGTGGAAAAATAAACGACGACACTATTCGCCTGCTGTGGCTAAGGCAACTCCCCGCTTCACTAACAGCGATATTATCAGTCACAAACAATATGTCGTTAGACAACTTGAGCGAGTTAGCCGATAAAATATACGAGAACTTGACCTACAACAAAAGAAAAATTCAAGAAACAGCGGTTGACATTAACCTAGTAACAAACATAACGTCACAACTTGAAGCCATGCGAATAGAAATAAATGCATTACGCAGCATACGCGAGAATCGACCTATGCAACGCAGCAAATACCAAACACGACATACGCCACATTCACGGTCAAGGTCGCGCCACAGAAACTCACATAATGGGTTATGTTATTTCCATAATCGGTTCAAGCAGGATTCATATAGATGCAATAAGCCTTGTTCATGGAATACAATTAAAAATAACAGGCTATCGGAAAACTAAAATTAGCACAGAATACGACGGGCCTCTGTGCTATCCACCCAGCAAACCGTCTAACTATAACTGACTCAAACAGTGGTTATAGATTTTTAGTCGACACGGGTGCTAACATTTCGGTTATAAATAGCACAAATAAGGAGAGCCAAGCATGCGAATACCAATTATTCGCCGCAAACGGGACCCCTATAAATACATACGGGGAACGCACTTTAACATAAGAGAAGATATTACAAAGGCCTCCACAGGGACACCACACGCAGGACGCGACGGCTCCAGCCTGGTTACCCCTACGGCCTCATCAGCGGCTAGGCACAGCACACTGCACACACGGTCCACGTAAGAAGAGCAACTCTCTCCCGTCAACGCAGCAGCCAGCCACTACGCAGCAACCGCCCCGACTCACTGGGGACTTCACCGCAGCACCGCGCATCGCACGCCCGACTCACTGGGATCAGCGGACTTCAGCCCCGACTCACTGGGGACTTCACCGCAGCACCGCGCATCGCACACCCGACTCACTGGGATCAGCGGACTACAGTTCCGACTCACTGGGATTAGCGGCATACAGTTCCGACTCACTGGAACCAGCGGCACTCAGTTCCGACTCACTGGAACTGCTCACCCCTGGCACTGGCAAGCTCCGCAACAGAGCACAGACAGCTGACTTCCACATACCGCGCAAGCGAAAAACATACAAGAGCGCCATCTACCGCGCGCCATCTAAAAGCGCCCACTTAAAAACGGCATAACAATAAATGCAAACAAATACGAATAGCGCCAAGTCGGAGATTGATTTCCTCGGTTATCATACAACGAGCCAAGGGTTGACTCCTACTATGGAAAAGATTACAAGGTATAAGGATATCTCTTCTCTTCAGAGGGGGAATATCTATGGCGAAGCCACAGCAAAATAGTAGTTTAGATCTTTATACGGTTACGTGCTTAAATAATTGTTTTACTGAAGTTAACGTACGTGCCGTCAAACAGTAGTAATATTATAAATTATTAAATAAGGAAGAACAAATAACATATTGTCAATTAAGCAATTAAGTAAATAATATTTCTTAGTAGCGCCCCACCTAAAACTGTCCACATATTACATTGTATATAAGCTTTAGTTTAAGTTAAATTAGATGGAGTCAATACGGAGTCATACAGAGATAAGAGAGTCATAATGTAGTCATTAATAAATATAACAATCAACGTGTCGTCTAATTGGCTCCCAGGGTAAACACGCAATAATTGGTGACCCCGACGTGATCTATTGCTTTCTAGTGCTGATATAATACCGGGACGACCGGAACCCTATATGGTGTTCAGCAGTGAATCTAGAGAACAATAGCATTACGAAAGTATCACATCCCAAAAATGGCTCCAACAACAACTCCTTCAAGAGGTGACACGGGGTGCGAATCAGTTGCTGCTATCACGGTCACAGACAAACTACCGCAATTTTGGACAGACTCCCCACGTTTATGGTTCGCCCAGTTTGAAGCAATAATAGCACCACAAAAACAGGGCGAAGATTACAAATATAACATGGTAATATCCAAACTACCAAAAGAGGTCGTCCATCAAGTCAGTGACATATTAACTAACCCACCCAGCGAAAACAAGTACTCCACCATCAAGGAACGTCTAATAAACTGCTACGAAGAGAGCGAACACCGACGTTTCCACAGACTACTAGCAGAAATGGACCTTGGAGACCAGAAGCCTTCCCAGCTCCTGAGAAAAATGAAAGAAGCTGGATGTGGAAAAATAAACGACGACACTATTCGCCTGCTGTGGCTAAGGCAACTCCCCGCTTCACTAACAGCGATATTATCAGTCACAAACAATATGTCGTTAGACAACTTGAGCGAGTTAGCCGATAAAATATACGAGAACTTGACCTACAACAAAAGAAAAATTCAAGAAACAGCGGTTGACATTAACCTAGTAACAAACATAACGTCACAACTTGAAGCCATGCGAATAGAAATAAATGCATTACGCAGCATACGCGAGAATCGACCTATGCAACGCAGCAAATACCAAATACGACATACGCCACATTCACGGTCAAGGTCGCGCCACAGAAACTCACATAATGGGTTATGTTATTTCCATAATCGGTTCAAGCAGGATTCATATAGATGCAATAAGCCTTGTTCATGGAATACAATTAAAAATAACAGGCTATCGGAAAACTAAAATTAGCACAGAATACGACGGGCCTCTGTGCTATCCACCCAGCAAACCGTCTAACTATAACTGACTCAAACAGTGGTTATAGATTTTTAGTCGACACGGGTGCTAACATTTCGGTTATAAATAGCACAAATAAGGAGAGCCAAGCATGCGAATACCAATTATTCGCCGCAAACGGGACCCCTATAAATACATACGGGGAACGCACTTTAACATAAGAGAAGATATTACAAAGGCCTCCACAGGGACACCACACGCAGGACGCGACGGCTCCAGCCTGGTTACCCCTACGGCCTCATCAGCGGCTAGGCACAGCACACTGCACACACGGTCCACGTAAGAAGAGCAACTCTCTCCCGTCAACGCAGCAGCCAGCCACTACGCAGCAACCGCCCCGACTCACTGGGGACTTCACCGCAGCACCGCGCATCGCACGCCCGACTCACTGGGATCAGCGGACTTCAGCCCCGACTCACTGGGGACTTCACCGCAGCACCGCGCATCGCACGCCCGACTCACTGGGATCAGCGGACTACAGTTCCGACTCACTGGGATTAGCGGCATACAGTTCCGACTCACTGGAACCAGCGGCACTCAGTTCCGACTCACTGGAACTGCTCACCCCTGGCACTGGCAAGCTCCGCAACAGAGCACAGACAGCTGACTTCCACATACCGCGCAAGCGAAAAACATACAAGAGCGCCATCTACCGCGCGCCATCTAAAAGCGCCCACATAAAAACGGCATAACAATAAATGCAAACAAATACGAATAGCGCCAAGTCGGAGATTGATTTCCTCGGTTATCATACAACGAGCCAAGGGTTGACTCCTACTATGGAAAAGATTACAAGGTATAAGGATATCTCTTCTCTTCAGAGGGGGAATATCTATGGCGAAGCCACAGCAAAATAGTAGTTTAGATCTTTATACGGTTACGTGCTTAAATAATTGTTTTACTGAAGTTAACGTACGTGCCGTCAAACAGTAGTAATATTATAAATTATTAAATAAGGAAGAACAAATAACATATTGTCAATTAAGCAATTAAGTAAATAATATTTCTTAGTAGCGCCCCACCTAAAACTGTCCACATATTACATTGTATATAAGCTTTAGTTTAAGTTAAATTAGATGGAGTCAATACGGAGTCATACAGAGATAAGAGAGTCATAATGTAGTCATTAATAAATATTACAATCAACGTGTCGTCTAATTGGCTCCCAGGGTAAACACGCAATAGCAGGTAAATAACATAATTATGTAATATTAATAGGTAGGTAATGACTACATTTATGGCGTGTGATATAGGGATTAAAATGTCGTATGAGTTTATCCAGAATGTTAGGTATACATGATTTAATACATGACATTAAGGCTAAATAGAAATCTCACAAAATTTATGAATCAATAGGATTATAATTTAATTCCTAATCGTTTTCTTAGTACCGGTACTGGTAGGTACTATTAGGTATTCTGTAGTACCGGGCGTAAGTCATACGCAAAATTCAGATAATTGTTAGTTATTGATTATCTACTATACGGGTTATTTTCACTTAATTAGTTATTGACTACCTAATTACGTAGATTGAGTAAAAAGTCTAATTAGTTTAAAATAGTTGATCTAAATTTTTGTTAACTTCTCTTGGAACATTTAAAGTACTTAACTACTTGGTAAAATATCTGCGTATCTGCCAAGTAGATTAGTAAAAATCTGATCTGAACTTATAATGCTAATTTCATTATAGATTCACTACTTACATAATGATTTTGGTATAAATATGTGATAGGCATTATCTAATGATGATGATAATCATAGCAAAAATAATATTGGGAAACAATTATATAATTTATTTGAGTAACTAAAACGATTAGTAGAACTATTAAGATTTTTTATGTATAAATTTTTTTCTTTACCTGGCAGCGCAAGGTAGTTTGGTTATTTCAAAAGATTTTAACTTATAAAATGGAGATCATGAACAAAGAAGATTATTCAAGAACAGTTGCTTGATAAAATGTTGTCAATACATTTTGGACGATAGCTTCTGAGGTGCTGATTGCAAGTATCTTAACCTTAATGAAGAGCTTAGGAGGAAATGGTAAGTGTAAATTTTGATAAGTTTGACTCAATGGTATTATTGTATCACCTGTATTGTAGGTTATTAGACTATAGGTACCTGTACCGATTGTAGATGAGACACTTAGTAAGATATATGTATGGTTTCAGATGTATCGGTTATAGTAACTCTGAAAGCACAGAAGCAGAACACATTTTTTTTCATTTTCGAATTTGTTCTTTAGAATTTTGTTAAACAAATGCTTCGTTCGGGTTACGAGTGAGTACTTCTTCTATTTCTTAGCGTTTACAATATTGAATATTACGAACCTGTCAATGTAACATAAAACTCGTGCGACATAAGATGGCACCTGACTCAAATGTCAGTCGTTTGAAGTACTCAGTGCAAGAAAAATATAATTTATACTAGTTATTTTAAATTTCAACAATTATTTTGCTTCAAGTAGTTTCTCATAACATACTACTTTATCTTAAGTGGTATTTTACTACCTGAGTTAAGAAAATACATATGCATACCAATAGGAAGCAGGTCTCATTCATTATTTACCCGAATGCATTCTTCGGGCAGTGATTTAAATAATATTAGGTAATACCTAATATAATTTTAAATGAAATTAGAGACTGAAATATAATTTTAAAAAACAATTTTAAATCGTCATGATAAGCCTTTTAATCGAAGTCTCTAAATATCATGTGTATGTGGATATTCTTTATTTTAAACTATTGCGTCTCATAGTCGTCATGCTGGTTTTATTTCGTGTAACCTTTCTTAGAACAATTGTGTTATCCAGACGAATCTAATGATAGAAGTGATTTATATGATATTAGGTAATACCTAATAAACTAAAATTATTATGGAAAGATTAGTGCAACGGTAATAGTGATGCTAACGCTACTCGCAAGATGACAGAGGGGTATTACGCGGGGAACGGTATCATGTTTCGTTTTGAGCCAGGTGCCATCTTAGCTCGCACGAGTTATACATACATTTCATAACATCAGCATATTCCTCCGTAATCGATGTTGTCTCTAGTCGTGAATGTATAAAGACGTTGTAGTGACTGTAGCTATGTACAAACTGATCGTACCAAATTATTTTCATATTGCTTTTAATGCATACTCGTATTTATAATATATTTAAGGTTTATATTTGCTAGCTATAATATTTAGAGAATACCTAATATGTTTTATCACGTGAATTAGTTATTGGTTCTTAGCAACATAACAGGTACGGAATGTTACTACAAACCCAAATATTTGTTACGTATGCAGGTACCTCCTCTCCTCGTTCTCAAAGAGTTTGAGTATTTGTAAACATAACGAATTTTCAAAAAGATTACAAAATAAATAATTTTGAAATCTTTTCATAGCAAGTGTGGTAGACATTTTTATTACATTCAATGATATACTAGTACCTACTTACTACAGTACTGAGTAGAATGCATAAGATCAAATTTAATATATTCTTTCCCTCTGAGTAATTAAACTGTCTTCTGTTTATTTATGGTTTCTTTTAACAGCTAATCTATGCGTTGATGGAATTACCGAAATAACAACTAATGGTGGTAAAAAGGACACAAGCAAGTAAACATAAATTGCAGGCGCTGTTCCCAAAAGACAAAAGAAAACTCTAACGACATCAAAGTACTTTTGTCATCATCATCAACTCCGTAAAAACAAGACATGTGGACTTCACTTCATGTGTGAACAGAGCTTCGCCAATAATGATTTTAATGAGAGGTCTTCCTGATAGTGTGAAAAGTTATTTGGCAAGCGTAAAGAAAGTAATTAGATCTTCTTTCATATAATAATAATTATTATTTCGGTAAGATGTCCGAAATAATAATTATTATTATTCATATTGTTATTATATTATATAATTATATATATATATTATTATACACACAACGTCATCTAGTCCCAAACTAAGCAGGGCTTGTATTATTATGGGTACTAAATAACTGATATAAATCCATAAACATTTTTTTTTGTAAATACATTTATATTATAGTAGGTATAATAGGTATAATATGTATGTATTTACAAAAAAATAGGGAACACCCAGACTCAGAAACAAACATTTGTGGATCACACAAATATTTGGACGACCCGGGAATCTAACCCTAGATCTCTTGTTCAGCAGCCACATACGCTAACCACTAGACCAATAACCGACGACTATCAATATGATAAGTCACAAATATCTTCTGCCCTTTGTGGAATCAGAATAGAGTAGAAGAATCAGCAATTCTAGGAGTGAGTGCTATTAATGTTGATAACACAAATATCGAAATATGGCAAATGAACAGATATGTGAAAGAAGTACTCAAAAATAGATATATTATTGAAGTTCTGGAGCTAAAGACACCCTGGGCAAGAATTCCCGAAGAGCTGTGAAAGAGCTGTGTAAAAGGAATAGCCATGGAGTTTTTCTACAAAAAATAAAATCAATTTTGAAAAATTATGTTGATCATACATCAGGTGAAATTTTGATAAATATATCAGGCACCTATACGGTTGGTAAGAATAGTATCAGAATATAATAATATACATATAATATAGCCTTCAGAAAATAAGAGCAACTTTACATCCAATTTTCAACTGACTCAGAAAATCTGCAAAATTTAGCTCGTAATCTTTTATTACAGTCCTCACATCAAACAACTAAGACTTTCTATCAAAACCGATGTTCAAAGTCATCGTAAAAGATACCCTGAATGAAAAAATCTAGTTTTTTCGTTCACAAGCGGATGAATACGCCAAGAAGTCGAATTGGTAAGTACATTTTATACAAGGTAATGGTTTAAAATCAGATTATAACGTACCATCTTAATTGTATTGTTAGATGTTAACCAGATGGTTTGATATTATTACTAACTTTAAATGTTTTGATTTATTGTGTTCATAGTGCAACTAATGACCTTCCAAATTTAGTTACAGAACACAATGTGCGACACCTGACACCGAATATCTGACACCTCGAACTCTTGTCTTACATTCACAGTTTATACATTAATTATTAATTCTTTGAGAATATAAAATCAGTGTCAATTAACCACTAAAATGTATGCGAATTGCATTAAATTATTATAATAGTAAAATGAAATTTATTAGTTTTATCACTAGAATAAAAACTAAATGGCAAAAATTTATTAGAAAAAAGCACGACTTAGTTGTATACAAAAATCTAAATAATTAGGGATGTTTATTGGACGTAATACTATTTATTTATAATGGTAATGATAAAATTATCTGTTGTATTGTAGTAGGTAAATGAATGCGGTTAGAATTGAAAAATGCAGATACCGGTAAACATATTTTTAATATCTTAGTACAACATCTCTATAATTTACAGGCTAAAGCAACAGGCTCAAAAGCAGCACGGCGAGACAAAAGAAAAAAGCAGAGACACATTTTGCTCATTTTGGTCACCGGCCGGATACACAGTTCGGGTCCATCTAGTGATGGGTCGAGGGCGAAAACAAATTCGGGCGGAAAGGCATAAATTGGCAGATTGGGCATAAATAAGCTTACGCCCGAATAAATGCCCGAGCACCAGGCGAATAATACTAATTGGCGAAACGAATAACTTTGTTTTGTGAAAAACAAAGCTGTATAGAAGTTTTCTTAATGTAATTTTAAATTAAAGTCTGTAAATTAAAACTTATAATTACCTAATTATTGTTTTTAAATTTTTGTAATCAAAATAATCACAGTTAGTTTCATATTTTTGTTAAAAATTCGTAAAAAATTAACAAATATAACTTGTAAATATGTATAATAATATTTTTAATTTTTTCATTCGATGTTATTTTTTTTAATTTTATATTTAAAATGTAATGAATATGTATTTTAATATTAGTAAAGAGTACAATTCCATCATCTTAATTTTTAAAAGCTAAAATTATTCAATCAATCACTATATACAATGTCACTTGAATATCTTCAGTCATCATCATTATCTTCGTCATTTTAGTCGATGTTAGACCATTGTTAAACTTACTAAGAGCCTCGTTGGTCTAGTGGATAGCGTATGCGACTGATAAACAAGAGGTCTCGGATTCACATCCCGGGTCGGGCCAAAAAGTATTTTTGAGTCTTCTTAGAACATTCCTAATAACAGCCCGGAGTTTAGAAGTTTTGCGGTGTTTCACGCCCGTGCCTCGGAGACCACGTAAAGCCGTCGGCCCCGGTTGTTATGAACATATATGGCAATCATTATTGGGGAGTCAGTGCCCTCAAATTTACGACAACTAGTTCAACTCTCGATTTCAGTTCTCCCCCTTAGGGTTGCGGAGGTCCGATGCCAGTCGCTCCGTGGAAAAACTGATAATAATAATAAATAATAAATAAATAAATATTTCGGACATTTTACGCACAACGCCATCTAGTCCCCAAACTAAGCAGAACTTGTATTAAGGGTAACTAAACAACTGATATTAATACTAATACCTACTTTTTTAGGGTACCGTAGCCAAATGGCAAAAAACGGAACCCTTATAGATTCGTCAAGTCTGTCTGTCTGTCCGTCCGTATGTCACAGCCAATTATTTCCGAAACTATAAGAGCTATACTGTTGAAATTTGGTCAGTCGATGTATTCTGTAAACCGCATTAAGATTTTTACATAAAAATAGAAAAAAAAACAATACATTTTGGGGGTCCCCATACTTAGAACTGAAACTCAAAAATTTTTTTTTCATCAAACCTATACGTGTGTGTATCTATGGATAGGTGTTCAAAAATGATGTTGAAGTTATTAATATAATTTTTTTCTAAACTGAATAGTTTGCGCGAGAGACACTTCCAAAGTGGAAAAATGTGCGTCCCCCCCCTCTAACTTCTAAAATAAGAGAGTGATAAAACTAAAAAAAAAATATGTTGTACATTACCATGCAAACTACCAACGAAAATTAATTTGAACGAGATCTAGTGAGTAGTTTTTTTTAATACGTCATAAATCGTAACACGCAATTTACCTTTCATCCAATCAATATACTTAGACTAATATATATATAATTCTTGTGAGTGTGTATGTCACTGAACTTCTCTCAAACGACTGGACCGATTTTGATGAAATTTTTTGTGTGTGGTCAAGGGATCTGGGAATGGTTTAGATTCGCAATTGGACCCGGTAGGTGGTGCTGCGATCAAGTTCTGGAATTTTAAAGTTGGGCGGTACGAAGTTCGCTGGGTCAACTAGTACTAGTATAAAAACATCGATGAAAGTTACAACGAACTACAAGAACTTTTATATGATGTTACTTGCTGATACGGAACCCTTCATGGGCGAGTCCGACTCGCACTTAACCGCTTTTTTTTTAAATACATACATATTATACATAGAAAACACCCAAACTCCTAAACAAATATATCACACAAATATTTGAAACAAATCGAACCCGAGACCTCTTGTGAGCAGTCGCATACCTACTCTGTCCACTGGACCAGCAAGGCAGGCATGATATTTAGGTAAAACCGGTTGAACTAGTAGCCGACTCCAAATAATAATAGAAATAGGAATAAGGAAGAAGAAGATTTTAGTTGGTTGGGCATCAAGAGACGTATTAACTTGAGTCAAGTTAGATTGATCTTGACTCTCATCATCATCAATATCATTGAAAAAATCTTTAATTTCTATATCCGATTCGTTCAAGTTGAATAACGGTGGGTTGTCATGTGGATCGTTATTTTTATTTAAAAGCTAATTATATGCCCGAGATGTTGAGTTGCTCTTTCTGTTGTCAGGCGATTTTGTTATACATCTTATTGTAACCGCTTTTGTTAGAAGGGTCACTCACCGGACAGCCCGCGGTAGTTCGCACAAGAATCAGGGCGCCTTTGTCTGAAGAGGATTGATATGTGTGTGTGCCCTGCCGATGCCCCAGGAAATCAAGAAAACTCTTTCTCAGTTTCACAGATATATATTTTACACATAGGCCCTTATACAGAGTTGTACTAATCTTAGTTCTACAAGTAATAAATTAAGTGGGTTAACAAACAAAATATAAGTTCTAATTCTCCTAGTCACCGTCGTGTTTTGACTGGAACCAGGGGTAGATCCCTGAGTGCAGACTTCTCTCCCGGATGTGTTGGATTCACAAGGGCCGTCTTTCGGAGATGTTCACCAGAAAAAAAAAGTATCAAATAATGGTATTGTTATCAAATGACAATTCAGTAGCCCTCTTTGTGACACAGTAACTGCTTAAGGTATGTTCGGCGCTTTATGGCCACCACCACTGGCACTCGCCTGTATCTGGCAGTGGAGTTTCAAATGAGAAGAGGGGCTTTTCTTGCAATATCCAGGTACTCCTGGCGAGGGTAGTAAAAAAACTATACCAAGCGAAGCGACCCACAAGTTGCGGGCACTATATAAAAATCAATCTTCACAAGTAACTAACAACAGCAAAACTTAGTTCAAGATATAACACAATAAGAGAAAAAAAAATTTCTATGAGTGAGACCGGCTTTATATATCCTATTTCAAGGTCTATAGGATATA
Organism: Phragmatobia fuliginosa; assembly: GCA_932526445.1. NCBI lineage: Eukaryota > Metazoa > Arthropoda > Insecta > Lepidoptera > Erebidae > Phragmatobia > Phragmatobia fuliginosa. The sequence continues at coordinate 13,448,790 of OW052070.1, read as the reverse complement.
ACGAACCTACCCCCTTACAAAACAAGATAAACATCACGCCATTTTCAGAGACAACTAGAATAAAAAAACTATTTAATACATAGTCTATGATTAAAATCGATTTGAACCCGACATGAGCGCCACCCAGTGCCTAGTTGGAGAAAACAGGACGTCTTGCGGAAGATAATAGGCGATGGAGTAATCAATGTTGCCCAATGATGGCGCTAATAGCAAGATCGTTTCTGTGGGATTAATTAATTTTGTGTTATTCTAACAAAGCAAAAAAAAGTGTGTTACATTATATCTTATATATATTTATATATATAAAAATGAAACCCGTTTTTCTTGGTCACGGCATCACGCGTGAATGGCTGGACCGATTTCACTAATTCTTTTTTTGTTGTACTTGTTATTATTAGGAGAAGGTTCTTACGGAAAAAAATATTAAGGAAATCTCTCAGAAATATTGAAAAATAAACATTTAATTTTGCATATTAAAAAAAACGCGCGTAACGAATGTCAATGTCATTCACAGCCATTGAGTGACGTTGAATTGGCGGTACGAAGTTCGCGGGGTCAGCTAGTTGTGTATAAAACTGTGGATGTTAAACGATCGTTCAGTAGCAGCAGATGTGCAAGGTGCTGTCAGAATACGAAGTGCCACCTTGCTCAACGGTGAGGTGAGGATCCACAAATCCTTTTCCACCATATTATAGCATCAACTGTTTCTGCAGCTTTCCCAACAAACTACTTTGCTCACATTACTTCCCTCGCTCTATATTGAGCGAGATCCAGGAGAGTTTAAATTTAGTACATTTTCAATCTTGTAAATAAGCTCCATTGCTTCTATTTCTTGGTTTTGACTGAGTTCATGTCCTTAGCTTTAGGGTTCAACATATGAGCAGCGTTTTGTATAGTTTTTAGAACCTGTATAGTTCTCTGTTCTATTGTAGTCTGCAAATGTTCCATATCAGAACGGTTCCAGAATATTTATTGTTCAGTTCAAAAATCGCCTGTGTTTCAATATAATTACACATTGGTCAACCATAGCCCAAAACTCATCGCCCAGAATTGTACTTTTAATTTCTGATATAGGTTGATAATCTTCATGGACACCAAGATTTTGAAGGGCAACTTTGCAGGCTTTTTTAAAGCTGCCACATTATTATTATTTTTATTTTATTTAAAAACTTTATGCACTGAGAGGACAATGGCGGACCTAATGCCAAAGGCATTCTCTACCAGTCTACCGTGAGTGGTGCAGAATTATCGTGAAGGTGCACTTTGGTTGGAAATAGTGAAACAGAGAAGAAAGAATTAAAAGTTAAGAGAGATAATGGAAATAAAGAATGAATTATGATGATTTATTCATACAAAATACATACACTCATACATACAATACATATATATATATATATATATATATATATATATATATATGTAAATACATACAATATATAGATACATTCATATACATAATTCCAATAGATATATAGTAGTGGCGCAGGAGCAGATCTGGCTTTTCGAGCAGATTTTACCGCGCCTTCGTGCCTGAGGGCTTTGTACGCGACCCGCACCACACTCAAGGGTACTTTCCATTTGGTAGTCGTGGTCTGTATTCTTTGCATTTCATATCCCGAATTACTGGGCGTGTTCAATTTCGTATATACATCTATCCATGTCCAGATCCATCATGAACAAAGTCCTTAAATCACGAAAACAGGCGCGATACTGCGGAGCGCAGTATGTTCTTGCTGCGGTCCGTCCCGCGCCTCCGCGCCTGGAGGCAGTATCTGCCAGCGGTACGTGCACCCGCGCCGAGCCGCGATTTCGGCGTGTTGGGCCTGGCGTGTTTTCTATACTAATCGATGTACTTGCATACAATATTAAAATCTGCCACTCCACGCCAGGAGACGGAGAGCGGAGCAGTGTCGCCTAAATTCTAATGAAAACATTTATTAAGGGGCAAAAAATACCGTGTTGTAATTGATATAAGTAATTGATATAAGTAATTGAGATATTTGCAATCCGGTTTTCATTTAACGCAACGCTGTCCAGCAAAACGTTAATCTCGCTTATGGTCCGTTCGAAGCCGGTTGACAAAAAGCGTTGTTTTTGGTAGCTCCTTCGGTGGTGATACCGGAATCACCCGCCTGCTTAGGTACTAGTTCTTGGATTGCTAATTAGAAAAAAAGTTCATACGGTGGACGTCAGGAAGACGTTGGAAGGAACGTTGGTGCAAACGACGGTGCCTGGGCCTGATTAGTTTGAAATCAGGAGACGCCATCTAGGGGTAAATAAGGAGCTATAATTGAGTGGAGTTCGGAAGCATTAAGAAAAAATATTCTACAAACACGACATCGATCAAGTACGTTTCACAAAAGGCACACAAGAGGGTGCTGCGGTAAGTGATTGTTTATTTTGTTAGTCCCACTCACTACTTGAACATTAGAACTTGTAAAAATATATTCAAGTGATTGAAAGTGGTGAGTAACTTAATATTCGTATTCAAAACACTCTTGTCATCATAGATCGTAGCTTGTCATATTGTTTGTGATTATAATTGCTCGAAGTTGCTGTTACTTTTATCATTTTACCCACATTTTCGTGATATATTAAAATAAAAGTGTATTTCGATTATAGTAAGTTTGGACATTGTGGACACAAATATGGACGCGTTCGATGTTTTTTTAAATTTTTTTGTAGTTAGTAATTTCAAAGAGCTATTTCACAGGAATAACCATGGAGTTCCTCTACAAACAATAAAATCAATTTAAAAAAAATTGTTGATCATTTAACTGGTGAACTTTTGACAAATATATCTGGATTAAACTATCCATAAGACATAGTGCCACCTACACGATTAGTAAGTATAGTGTCAGTAAGTCTGTCTAAAAGCCTTTAGAAAATAAGAGCAACTTCACATCTAATTCAGACGTTTCAACTGACTCAAAAAATTTGCAAAATTAAGCTTTATCTTTTATTACAGTCACATGAAAAAACTCAGACTTTTTATCAAAACCGAGTTTCAAAGTCAACAGATAGTTGGTTCGTTCACAAGCGGATGAATAGAAGGCGAATCGGTAAGTAGATTTTTAAAAGGCAATGTTTTAGAAACAGTAAATCATATCATCTTATTTGTATTGTTAGATGTGAACCAGATGGATTGTTAGTTTCAATCAATTCGGAATTCGTGATTTTTCTTGTTCATACTGCAACTAATGACCTTGTAAATTAAGTTACAGAGCGCATAATGTGCAATAAGGTTTAAACTTGAATTATTCAAGAATCTAAAATCAGTGTCAATTAACCACTAAAATATGCTAGTTCTTGTTATAGTATAACGAATTAGTTTTATCAATAGAAGAAAAACTAATTAGGAGAACTTCATTAGAAAAAAGCACGACTTAGTTGTATACAAAAATCTCAGTAGTTAGGGATTTCTATTGGACGTAATACTATTTAGTTAAAAATAATGTTAATCATAAAATTATCTGTTATTGTAGTAAATGAATGTGGTTAGAATTTCAAAATGCAGATACCGGTAAACATATTTTTAAAATCCTAACACATTTCTATAATTTACAGGTTGAAGCTACAGGCTCAAAAGCAGCACGGCGAGACTAAAGAAATGATCTTGGCTGAAGCTGAATCACTATATCAGCAGTTTGAGATGGCAAGGAGCAAAGCCGCAATAGCTCTGTTTAAAGTTAGTGTGACTTTTATTTTTAATATTTAAAACGAACTAAACACATTAAAGATCAAAGATAACTTACTAACTAACCACATAATAACTTTTCGATTTTTCTAGCATACGCTAGATAATTATTGTATTATTATTATAGATAGATAGTAAATTTCAACACAGCACCAGCAACACATGAGATTATTAATATTTTTTAAAGGCTCAAGCCCAGAATCACTTACTTGATTATAAAATAGATCTGCTCTACTTTTATTGCGAATCAATTCATTAATTAATACCTAGATATCTAGGAGATAAATAAAAAATCTAATTTTAGTAGATAAATAAATCCTCCGTACGTCCAACAAGTACTACACCATGGCACAGTTGAAAAGATGGATCTGTACCACTTCTATCTAAACGGGTTTCGTTTATATAGAAGTCGTGGATTTATTTATAGACGGCCATATCCGAAAATTGCATGATCGTAAACAGAGACATATTTTGCTCATTTTGATCACCGGTCGGGTCTACCTAAAATCAAGCCAGCCTGCTTGAAGCGCCTTAGGGAGCGTGAATTATTGTAAGTATATCTTTCATCGTATTATTTTATTGTTTATTTTACTGCAAAGAATCGAGTTCGGGTTCGAATCTCGGGTCAGGTTAAGTGTTGTACGGTTTGTCTGTTTATAACAGCCCGGTGTATTGACGTTTGGTGGTATTTCTCGCCTGTGCCTCGGAGAGCATGTTAAGCTGTCGTTCCTAGGTGTCTTAAACAACCCTGACAATCGTTATTGCCCTCAAATATACTCACAACTTGTGCAATCAAGAATACAGTTCGCCCTTATAGTTGCGGAGGTCCAATACCAGTCGCCTCGCAAACATAGAAAAAAGTTTATAGAATATTGTACAAATATAATAAAATAAGCGTAATAAAGTAGACTAAAATTATGATTCCTTAATAATGTAATTTATTAATGTAAATCATAATGTAAATACATAAATGTAAAAAACTAGTAGCAATTTGCACAATAATTTAGCATTATATTGTATTTAGTTTTAATTTATTAGTCATAATTTAGTTTTAGGATAATGTGTAAATCAGTAGGGTACAGTTGAAAATTAGTAATAAAAGTTGTCTACATTTTATTTACCCCCGAAATAGAAAATAAGAAATAGCAATAGAGAGAATAGAGTAGGAAACAGAAATCCCACCTGGAAAGTATCAACGACCGAATGAAAGAAATAACTAGTATGCGGCATGAAAGTGCGAGAAGCATTAAAGCGAGAACTGGTATGAAAGGAAACAGTAGGAAATAGGCTCCAAAGAACATTGGAGGTGCTAGTATAAAAAAAAACAAAAAACAAAACCAAAAAAAAAATACCAGTCGCCTCATTAAACGACTGTTATTCAGGTAAAACCAGTTAAACTATTAGCCAACCTCAAATAAGCTTGGGAATAATAAATAGTTAGTAAAGAATAATAAAGGTTAGGGTAATGATGACGTTTGTATACAATAAGGTACATAATGAGGAATTTTGTCTAGCTATAACATTCCTCATACTTTAGGCAGAAGGTATCTCGGTATGAGTTAGTGCGAAGGGACCTAGTTGTTTATAGTTCGCAAGACCACGCGTATCTGTAGAAGTATATGTATACCATCATACAATTATTAAATCTTAATCATTATTCAATAGGTAATGGACTACTACAGGAACACTAAAGTTTTAGAGTCTCAGATAAAAATTAACGGTATTCTCAGAAGACATTGTATCACATGACCGCCTAACAGTCCCACTGACAAGATAAGCACTAAATGCAATGTGTATTTACCTTTACAGATATTCGGAATGCAATCCTGGTATGTTTGCCTGCCTAGTGAGGCACGACAGCAAGATGACGTACCAGCTGACTTAAGATCTGTAGGAAGACAGCGATGTGTTTCACTGTCGGGTGTTCAATTTACACATCTAAGGGTTTGCGAGAAATTAGATCGAGATCGAGAAAGAAGATCGTTTAGACAAGACCCGGGTGTTCTAGCTGTTGAGGCATTAGCATGATTCAGCTATCCTGTTTGGTGATCTCTTCCTAACGAGAATAACACTGTCCTGTATATAATTAGAAAATGATAAATAAAATATAAGGAAAATACTGTTCTTTTCTATCTATACTATGCAATTAGTATTTAAATGTAATCGTGCTATCGCCATAAGGAACGGGGTAGTAATAAAAAATATTTCAAAAATATGATGGTGAAACTCTTGATCACTGTTTAAACTAGTATGAATACAAAAATTGACTGCAAGATTTTACGAGGTTAATATGTGTTTTGAAAAAGCTCGATTACTCTGCAGACATTCCTATGCTTGAAACTGTTTATCTATCCCTTTGCGAGTCTATAATCACATCCTGCGTCCTAATTTGTGGAGCATCTCATGACTAGGTTCATTCACCCAGAGCGTCTTTAAAGTTAAGTTTTGCAAACCTTATAGATACCCTACCAATCCAAACTTTATAAAGACTTGACAAATTCGATTTTTCCTAAGGTTTTCTTTATCTCGTTTATAGTGATGTGATAAAGCCGTGCAAACAACGAATATAGTTCCCAAAAACAGTGTAAAAAGGCCCAAACCCCCAAGTAGTATTAGGAATTTCAATCCAGGTAGGAATAACCTGAATCTAAGTAAAAACATCTAAAATCAACCACATAAGATTTTAAATTTCCATTCCCAGACAAAGTTCAAACCAAAAATTGAACAATTTTTACACTCACTTGACCATCGCGACACCGCAAGATGCTTTTAGTAGTTTTCCAAAGCAGACGTAGATACATATAAACACACACATATACATTTTAGTGCCCATCTTATCCAAATTTTATTTATGGTTCTAGTTTGTTTACACTGTTTCTCAAAATACAGAATATCCTAGTTTAAGAATGATATAATTGTCTGCCACAATACTTAATATAATTTACTATTGAAAATGGAGTAACTGTGTAATATTTAGTATAGTATTAGACAAAGTTCAGTTTATGCAATAAATTGAATTAGGTGCGCTGATAAACGGTCAACATTAATTTAAAAATTTTAGAAGCTAAAGAATGATAATCAGATAAAATTATTAAAAACACATGTAGGAAAATCAGCGGATACCTTTAGTAGATACCAAAATATAGCAAGTAATATTTTCTAACAAGATACACACAACGCGATCTAGTCCCAAACTAAGCAGAGCTTGTATTATGGGTACTAGACAACTGATATAAATACATAAACATACTTTTTTTTTGTAAATACATTCATATTATACATAGAAAAACACCCAAACTCCGAAACAAATATTTGTGGATCACACAAACATTTGGTCCGACCCGGGAATCGAACCCGAGACCTCTTGATCAGTAGCCGCATACGCTGACCACTAGACCAACAAGGCAGTCAAGTGATAGGTATACTGATAACTTATTTGAAAATAGTTTTAAGGTGTGTTAAATACACATTAGGTTAAAAGCTAGTCAATCAATTTAATGATGATAGCCTTGTAGGGTCATTGAGATGCAGATTGGGGTGGTGACTTATGTGATAGAAAAAATACTACTTTCAAGTTTACAAATTGCCTTGCATCATACCGCTTTAAGAAACAGTGCTCAGTTAGCTTATCGTCAACTGAGGCTGAGTATGTTGCAGTCAGTAATGTGGCCAGTGAGTCTTATTGGCTGGCAAATTTACAAAAAAATTAATGTGCACTCAGTATCTACATATGTATTGTGAGAACCGGTCCGTTATAATGGCTACAGATCCACATATGTCCGTGTGGTGACGGATTAAGAATACAGAGTGTCACCACCCCTATTCATCTCACGCGGGTGTCGTAAAAGGCGACTAAGGGATGAACTACGCAAGACAACATCAATGCTAAGAGAAAGAAAACTTGAAACCAACTCTATATCAACCCGTCTGGCCAACGTGGTATAGTAGGCCAATATCTCCTTTTCAAGGAGAGGCATATGTCCAGCAGTGGACTGTTGGAGGCTGTTGATGATGATGAGATCCACATATGTTAAAAGATTGAATGAAACACATAGATTGACGAAACCATTTAATTAAAGATTTGATTTAAGGAAGTAAAATATGTTTAATCTATTTGAAGACTAAGGATCAAATCGCTTACATTTAAATTTGGTACAAAATGTGGTTTTGAAATAATTTTACTTTGTGTTTATCTATTAGTGATAAGCTAGAGAAGTATTACATTGAGACAAGGTGTTAAAAATACAATGTAATACTACAACTACAATTTGGTCTTAATTTTATTTATAATATGGCAACTCCAATACAACTAGAATACTTTAATATTCTAAATGTGTCTAAAAACGTATGGCGTGCTTGTAGACAATTGACAAATAGAATATTTAATCAAAAGACTAGACTTAATTTTTTTCAGTTAGCTATTTTCGCTATAACATAAGACAGAAAGTTGCTTAAGTAGAGACTGAATTAACATTATAGCGAACTTATATCTTTTGGTTGGTCCGTTGTAGGGGTCCACGATTATAGCGACTTATAGGTGGATATCGAATAACAATGATCGTGTATTCTTTTGGAGCCATGTTTATTAGTTAATTACTGTACTCTTATTCTAACCTTACGTGCTAAGGTATGTACATGGAATCTCTTCGTTATGATCTTATAGCTACATTATATATATATTCTAAATCTATCGTTACATTGCACAATAAACACGTCATAATATCAACAAGGAAATGACAGCTGGAATCCTACGTGCTCGATAATCGGCACATATTTGCAATGTGCTGGTCAAGCATAATATCTCTGTATAATTTCCGTCTTTTACTTAAAACCAAAATATGACGCAGGAATAAACATATTAATAAAAATAAAACAGAAAATTACAGATTTGGTATTACATCTATCTCACAAATTTTTACTAAGTTAACTACGACGACGACGACTAAGTTGCTCGACTTCATTTAATGGTTCATTACGAGTTATGTTTTTGACGGCATTTTACAGTTTTAAATGTGGTATGTTTTTAAGGACACAAAGGCGCAAATAGACTACCATGTACTACAGTTTATTGCTTTTTATAAATTTATTAAGCACGTTCTACATAGTCTAAGATCCCACTGCTCGATTCTTTAGGTATCTGTTTTTTTGATACAACTAATTTTAAATGAATGTTTATAAAGTATACAATGGATAAGGGGTAGGTTGCCTATAAAAATTTAGCGGCAATTACCTGCAATTAATTTAAGTAAAATTAATTCGCTGATGTAATTTGCAGCTAAATGTTTTTTAATGAGTTTTACGACAATTGAAAGAAAATAATGTTACGAATTCGAAAAGAAATGACTGCCAGCTCTCAGTCAGCCGCAACGTTAGGGTTGCCAGGTGTTAACAGGTATATTAGTGTTAATTACTTACACTAATATACCTGTATAGAATCTAACCGCAAAATAACGATTTAAAACTAATGCAGTGAAAAGAACGAAACAGCATTAGGTCTGGCACAAACATGGCTCAATGTCTACGCTGTCTCAAACTTTTTAAGCCAATTCAGTATACCAAATTATACGCCATATATACAAGGTATCCATGTGCGGGTTTTCCAACCTTGAAGCGCATTCTTTTGTTAAAATTGGGCACACCCTCCTCTGTAAAAGCTTAACGGCTGACTGAAAAGTCTGGGAAACTTATGGTTGTCCATGTGTTGAACTTTAAAGGCTTATATAACTTTGTTAGTTCAGGAATTATATAAGCCTAACTCATAAAATGCGATTGCTTACTTGGAAAACTTCGTATTAAATAATGAAATGATAAACAAACATTATAATTGTCTCTTGGATACGATTTCACTTACGATTTACTTGGAAATCCACATGCCATTTTGAGTGACTACGGAACACTATTCTATTTGTGAACTGACATGTTTAGCCGATTTTATGAAGTTGTTTCTATTTTTTGCAATAAGCTACAATAATATTATGCAAACGTAGTATAGGACGCCCATAGGCCAGGTGGAGTGGCGACTTGCGCAAGGTGGTTTACAGGAGATGCGAGAAGCCAAATATCAGAGTGGTGCGCAAATTCCCAAGTCCAGCAGTGGCCTGCAATAGGTTGATGATGATGAGGATGTTTTGGTTATTAAAAGGGGTAAAACAATATGATTTAGTTAAATCTGTGTATCTAGGCGTGGTATAGAAAATAATTTTAAATGTATTTACTCTATATAAATCTATTACTAATAAGTTCGTGGTTACTTATACCTGTTTAATGACATTATTGATAATTATTTTCACTATACTTGGTTAAGGACTAATTACATAGGTTGAGTAAGAAGTAAATTAGTAAATTGGAACATTTGAATCACTTGGTGAAATATCTGCGTTACTTACAAGACTCATTTCATTTTCGATTCATTACTTTATGATTTTGGTATAAAGACGTCATAGTTAGTCATTATCTAATGATGATGATAATCATGGCAAATTAGAAATTGGGATACAATTAAAGTAACTGAAACGATTAGTAGAATTATATAAATATATTAGATTTTCTATGTATAATATCATATTTCTTCTTTACCTAGTAGAGCAAGGTAGTCTGATAACTTCAAAAGTTTTTTACCAATAAAATGGAGATCATGAAGACAGAAGATTATTCAAGAACAGTTACGTATTATAATGTTGTTAATACATTTTGGAAGATAGCTTCTAAGGTGCTAATCGCAACCCTATTAAAGGGCCTGGGAGGAAATGGTAAGTGTAATTTAGTTATAATACTCTTAAGGTACCTGTGCCGATTGTAGATGACACACTGAGTAAGATATATTAGATATATCAGTTTTAGTTACAGTAACTGTGAAAGCACAGAAGCATAACACATTTTCTTTTATTTTCGAGTCTGTATGTTCCTTAGAATTTTGTTAAACAAATGCTACGTTCGGGTTACGAGTGAGTACTACTTCTACCTCTTAGCGTTTACAACGGCGAACATCACCTACCTGTTGATGTAACTTACAAACATTCATAACATCATCTTATTCTTCACCAATCCATGAAGGAAATGATCTTACAAAATTACTTTCCTATTGCTTTTAATGCATACTAGTATTAAAAATATTTTTAAGGTTTACATTTACTAGCTACAATAAATATAGAATATGTTTTATCCTGTGAATTAGTTATAGGTTCTTAGCAACATAACAGGTACTATGTCCCTCCATAAACATATGCTATGTCCCTCCTCTCCTCGCTCTCAAAGAATTCAAGTATTTGTAAACATACCCGATTTTCAAAAAGATTACGAAATGAATCATTTTGTAACCTTTTCATAACAATTGTGCAGACATTTTTAATACACTCAATGCTAGCAGAACCATTGAGATTAAATTCAATATATTCTTTCTTTTCGAGTAATCAAAATTTATCCTGCAAATTTTTGTTTTTGTTTTAACAGCGGATATATGCGTTAATGGACTTCCCAAAATAACGACTAATGGTGGTGAAAAGGATACAAGCAAACAAGCACATATTGCAGGCGCTGTTCCCAAAGAACCAAGGAAAACTCTATCGACATCAAAGTACTTCTGTAGACATCAAATCCGTAAAATTAAGACACTTCATGACAGTGGTTCGCGAATAATGATTTTAATGAGAGGTCTTCCTGGTAGTGGGAAAAGTCATCTGGCGAAACTAATAGTAGAAAAACTAATTGGATCTTCTTTTCATAATCATAAAAACCATATCTACAGCACTGATGACTATTTTATGGTCGAAGGTAAATATCAATATGATAAGTCAAAACTATCTTCGGCCCATTTGTGGAATCAGAATAGAGTTAAAGAATCTGCAATTCTAGGAGTGAGTCCTATTATTGTAGATAACACAAACATCGAGATATGGCAAATGAATAGATATGTAAAAGAAGCACTCAAAAATGGTTATATTGTTGAAGTTGTGGAGCCAATGACACCCTGGGCCAAAAAGCCCGAAGAGCTATTTCACAGGAATACCCATGGAGTTCCTCTACAAAAAATAAAATCAATTTTAAAAAATTATGTCGATCATATAACTGGTGAACTTTTGACAAATATATCTGGATTAAACTATCCTGAAGATATGGTACCACCTATACGATTAGTAAGTATAATATCAGTTATTCCATCAAAGCCTAAAGAAAATAAGAGCAACTTCATATCTAATTCAGACGCTTCATTTAGCTCAAAAAATTTGCAAAATTAAAATCGTAATCTTTTATTACAGTCTTCACATCAACAAACTAAGACTTTTTATCGAAACCGAGGTTCAAAGCCATCGGCCAGAGATACCCTGAATGAAGAAATCAAGGTTGACGAGTCAACTGTTCAGTTTTTTCGTTCACAAGCGGATAAATACGTCAAGAAGTCGAATTGGTAAGTAGAATTTTAAAAAGTAAAGTTTAGAAACAGTATAACATACCATCTTATTTGTATTGTTAGATGTGAACCAGATGGTATGATATTATCAATCACTTTAGATTTTTTAATGGATTTTTAATTTTTCTAATGAGCTTTCAAATTCAGTTACAGAACACACAATGTGTAACATCTGACACCTCGAACTCTCGTCTTACATTCATACATCATACATAGTTTAAATATGAAATATTTAAGAATCTAAAATCAGTGTCGCTTATCCACTTACATATTTACGAATTGCATTAATTGCATTATTCTAGTAAAGTGAATTAATACTGCTATTAGAACTACCATTAGAAAAAAAAAAATGGCAAAGACTTTAACTTATAAGATAGCTGTGAAGCGAAAAAGGCACGACTTAGTTGTGTAGAAATATCTAAATACTTAGGTAGATAGACATTTCTACCTAAGTATTTAGAAGGATATAATTCTATATTATTGAGTTAAAAATAATGCTTAAGTGAATATTATCTGTTTTCGTAGTAAATGAATGAGGTAAGAATGTAAAAATGTCAAGTTAATATATTTTGAGCGGGTTAATGTCTTAACACAATATCTCTATAATTTACAGGTTAAAACAACAGGCACAAAAGCAGCACGGCCAGACGAAAGAAATGATCTTAGCTGAAGCTGAATCACTATATCAGCAGTTCGAGATGGCCAGAAGCAGAGCCGCAATAGCTCTGTTTAAAGTTAGTGTAACCTTTATTTTTAAGATTTAAAACGCACATAACACTTACTTTGAAATTACAATGAACGGAGGAATATAATTCTAGCATACGCCTATTAAATAATAATTATTTTTTTCACACATTATTTATTTAAGTAATGAGGAGCAGAAAAGGTGATCCATTGGTATCCGACTAGGCGAACACATGACACTATTAATATTTTTTATGGGCTCAAGCCCAGAATCACTTACTTGATTCAAAAATAGATCTATGCAACTTTTATTACCAATTAATTAATTACCTTATACCTAGATATCTAGGAGATCAATTAAAATATCTAATTTCAGTAGATAAATAGATCCTCCGTACGGAAACCTCGGTGGGTAAATGGGTTTTTAAATTTTGATCGTTTTTTATAGAATCAAGCACAACACCATGGCACAGTGGAAAAGGTGGATCTACACCACTTCTATGTAAACGAAGCCATAGAAGTAGTGGACTTGTTTTTAGACGGCCACATCCGAAAATTGCAAGACGGCAAACAGAGACACATTTTGCTTATTTTGGTCACTGGCCGGGGTCTACACAGTTCAGGTCCACCTAAGATCAAGCCAGCCTGCTTGAAACGCCTTAGAGAGCGTCAATTACCGTAAGTAATTGTTTAATCTATTATTTTATTGTAATTTTACTGCAAAGAATCGAGTTCGGGTTCGAATCCCGGGTCGGGTTAGAAGTGTTGTACAGTTTTTCTTAAAAAAGAATCCATATTGTTTAATAACAGCCTGGAATATGGACGTTTGGCGATATTTTTACATATAAGTATTACATCAATAAGTATTCATAATGAGGGATTTTGTCTACCTACAACAATACTCATACTTCAAGTAGAAGGTATCTCGGTAAGAGTTAGTGCGAAGGGACCTTGTTGTTTACAGTTCGCAAGACCAAGCGTATCTGTAGAAGCATATGTTTACCGTTTTACAAGTACAAGTTTTTTTACCTTTTCAGATATTCGGAATGCAATCCTGGTATGTTTGCCTGCCTGGTGAGGCATAACAGCAAGATGACGTACCAGTTGTCTTGAGATCTGTAGATCTCAAGTGCTGCCTTCACATATCCCCAATTTAATTTAGAGTCGTCGTATTATATTTTATCCTTCCATTTCACTCTATCACTTGTATTTCCACTGTTAGCTCCTTTTTTGCTATATCTGCTATTACACAATCTATCTACCTTTACTTGGGTATTCCTCTTTTTTTCTTTCATTTTATTTTCATCTGGGAGGGGAAGTTAGGGTATGGTCTTGGTGGGAATTGCTTGTAGTGAGAACAGCATTGCCTACAAAATGCCAAGAAACCATCTGCGGTGTCAAGTGGCGGAACACAGAAAAGCAGAGCCCTAGCCAGTCCGAGTCATCCACGTCCACGCTCGTCCCCCTGGAAACTGCTGCATCCGCGCTGAAGCGCGCCGCCACCAAGAGATGCAGATGAGCCAAGGATGCAGGGCAAAAGGCGTACTTTCTGCGCCTTCAAACAGAATTTACTCACTAGGGAGGAAACCCGAAGAAAACCGAGCCTGCCCGAAGGCTTTAAGGTGGTAACCCCATCAACGGGCTAGGGTATAGTGTGCTTATTACACGCTTACTCGAATCTTAACAGGTTTTTGAAACAAGAACAGTACAAAACCTGACTGCTGTTTTATCAACGACTTCTAGCATGGAAACACAGAAACAAATTGCTTGCTGGAATGTGCGAATAAGCAGAAGTCCAAGCAGAAGCAGAAACTAAAGTACAAACTGCAAATACCAGAAATTGATTTGGAGAACTGAGAACGTTCAGAGGATTAAGATATCATGACTAAGCTAATTTTTAGATATCATGACAGGGTATATGTAAAGGTGCTTTGGGATTTGAATAAAACTTAACTACGAATACCAGTAAAATAAAACGTATGTTGCTTTAAATAATGTACCACTGCCAATGGTACGTTGCTTTAATTTAGACTATATTGTTGGCTTTTTGCTCTTTCTGATTATAATCTTATTTGTACCAAACTAACTTGACAAATATGAAACGTCGAACTATTTAGTGATAATTGTTTAAATTTGGCGACAGAAACTGCTAATCTAAATAAACCATCTAATTTTTACTTAGAATAGCAGTTTCATTTCAGAACATTGTTCATATTCATAAAACTAACATTCGTTTTGTAAAACGAAATAATTACTATTCCATAACATTCTTATTCATTAATATGAATATTCCCTATATTCTGAACAAGTGACTTGGAGCATACTTAGTACTTAAGTTGATATTTTTGTCAATTTTAAAAGAGAAATAAATCTATTAGATATGATTTTACTGTTTTATTATTTATGTTTTTATTTACTCCTCAGTTTTCCGACACTATTGCCAAGTACAAAGATTTGGCCTTCATTTCTTCAAAATTAAATTGTGATCCAATAAAGAAAGTAAAAAAATAAATAATTTATCGCTTAAGATCTAAATATACCTTAAGATCTAAGAGTTTGCGAGAAGTTGAACTCATTATTTATAAAGACCGGAGTAAATCTGTTACTCGACAAAAAATGTAGACTTATTGACTAAAAGGATCAAGAAGATCGCTTAGATAGACGCGGCGTGTCCTAGCTGTTGAGACCTAAGCATGATCCAGCTGTCCTGTTTGCTGATCTCTTCCTAACGAGGGCAACACTGTCCTTTAATATTTATATATATCTCGCTATCACCATGTGTTACTGTGTATTAATAAACAAATATTTTAAAAATGTTGTAAAACAATCTCTTTTATAGAGTTTTCATTGGTCTTTGATACAGTTTCTTTCCCAATTTTAGTAAATAAGGGTCAAGCCCTAAAAAATTACTCAATGTGTGTATGATCAATGCCAATTGATCATACACCAGTGACGCAGTTTTGGTACGTTGCTGGGTTCCTCAGGGGAGTATCTTGGGCCGTACTCTCTGCACAATTTATCTCAATGCACTCTGTAATATCGCGTTTGCAAATTATTATATCTACCCATAAACTGATGATAGTGCCATTATAGTTAAGAGTAAGACCTGGTTTAAAGCAAAAATCTCTGCTGTACGAGCTTATTTAGCTATTACGTGCTTTACAATCAGTTAGCTGTAACATAATCTATTGACACTAACTGTAAAAAACCTGGTGAATGAACTTCTCGATCAATCCGTATAGCCAAAATGTGGAAGACTCAATCACAATAAAAGCTCACACGTGGTATAGGAATAATCTTACAATTTAACGATTCTCCTTAACCCAATCCTTATCTGCAAATATATTATGAGGGTGAAACTCTTGATCACTGTTTACGAGGTTAATATGCGTTTTGGAAAAGATCGGTTACTCTGTAGACATTTCTATGATTAAATCTGTTTATCTATCCTTTTGCGAGTCTATGATCACATACTGCATCCCAATTTGGGGAGAATCTCTTAAGACTAGTTTCATTGACCCAGAGCGTTTTTAAAGTTATGTTTTGCAAACCTTACAGATACCTGGTAGGATATCTGTAAGGTTTGCAACCAATCTGAACCAAAAAACTCTATAATGATGCAGCATGTCTAACTGGTAGACAACTTTAAATGCTTCGTATTCGTCAATAAAATAAAATAAAAAGAACCTTTTATTTCTTACACAAAATATGACAATAACTCATCGTACATTTCAATACACACAAAATTTTATCAGTAAAAGGAGCCCTTTCTTTCTTGTTCTGAGCGATCTGCAACCACTTACGTCCTGCCATCTTCACAAGTTAGAAATTTATTCTGTTTGTCGTTTCTTTTTGTACTGCTTAGGTAAGGCATTCACTTGTATAATATGAGAGAGGTTTTGTTTTCTTGTATATTATGATTTTGTAGTACGACTTTGTCACGACATTTTAATTTTCCATGTTATTCATTTGAAATGTCTTTACTAGACAAAAAGTTTAATACCAACGCCATATTTTTTGAGTTGAAACCCTGCATGACATAGAATAAAATCATTATACAGATTCTTCAACATTCGTCGTGGAATACCACACACGTGAATAACAATGAATTGAAAGAGTTGATGGAAGCCGATCCGAGCAAAACTACCCAGGAATTAGCGGCATGGTTTAACGTTACCTTACCAACAATATTGAGTCATTTGCGTCAAATCATTAAAAAAAAAATATGATAAATGTTTGCCTCATAATTTGACTGTACTACAGAAAGAAATGCGTGTTGAAACTTTGACCTTCCTATTAGATGGCAGCAATGTATAGATAACAATGGTAGATATTTGCTTAAATAAATATGTTAAATGAAAAAAAAAAACTATATAAAATTTTTCAGTACAAATCGGCAATTTCATACTTTAACTGAACTACGGAATTATTACATATTCAATGTATAGCTACAGCCAAACCTATGTGGCACCTCCTAACCATCGGTAACTTTATCGGAAATATAATAAAAATAAATTAAAATAACTTATATCAGAATTTCAACCACTTAGACAGTAGAAACTAAGTACTCTTGGTGCAGATCTTACAAGATTTTTACATTGTTTAGGAGTAAAACAACTGTTTTACTTGTACTGTTGTTTTACTCCTAATCAATGTAAAAATCCTAATTAGTCTCAATTGATTACTCGAACAAACAGATAAAAGTTTTAAAAATATTTTTTTTGTTTTATCGGATATATACTTTCAAACGCATTTAGTAAAAAACTGTTCATTTTATTACTACAAACTGACACTCCAATTTTACATTTTTACTGTAGTAACCATATTTTACATTTTTGTTTTGTTGTGATCTTGTAACATTTAACATAACCTTGTGTTCTACAACTCTCCATAAATATACTTCAGGGGTCAGGTGTATCAATGAACTGCGCCAAGTGTTGTGACTTCAATTCCCACATAGGGCAACACTTGGTGGTTTTGAAAATTTGTATCTTTTTAATGAAAATTTATTATGGTTAACTAGCTTTCGCCCGCGGCTCTACCCGCTTAAATGTCGGTTATCGCGGAAAAAAGTAGGTCAAAATTTTGCTGGCACCCCTATAACCCAGCGCCACCTGAGCGGTTAAACAGCTACAAAAATGTCTTCTAAATTACTACTATTGTACTTATTTAGAATCTAACTGCAAATCGACGATTTAAAACAAATGCAGTAAAAAGAACGAAACAGCATTAGGTCTGGCACAAACATGGGTCAATTTCTACGCTGTCTCAAACTTTTTAAGCCAATTCAGTATACCAAATTATACGCCATATATACAAGTATATATCGTGTGGTGACGGATTGAGAATACAAAGTGTCACCATCCCTATTCATTCCATGGGTGTCGTAAGAGGCGACTAAAGGAACAAAATAAACAGCTAACATCACTGCCAAAAGAAGGAAAACTTGAAACAAACCCTTTACCAACTCGCCTGTCCAGCGTGGCATAGTAGGCTTTCAAAGGAGAGGCCTATGTCCAGCAGTAGACTGTTAAAGGCTATTGATGATGATTGATGATACAAGGTATCCATGGGCGGGGTTTCCAAGCCTGGAGCTTATTGTTTTGTTAAAATTGGGCACACCCTCCTCTGTATAAGCTAAACGGCTGACTGAAAAATCTGGGAAGCTTATGGTAGTCCATGTGTTGAACTTTAAAGGAAAACTATAAAGGCTTACATAACTTAGTTAGTTCAGGAATTATATAAGCCTTACTCGTAAAATGCGATTGCTGACTTGGAAAACTTCGTATAAAATAATGAAATAATAAACAAACATTATAATTGTCTATTGGATACGATTTTAAATCCACATGCCATTTTGAGTGACTACGGAACTCTATTCTGTTTGTCACCTGACATGTTTAGCCGATTTTTTGAAGTTGTTTCTATTTTTTGCAATAAGCTACAATTATATTAAGCAAACGTAGTGTAGGACGCCTATAGGCCAGGTGGAGTGGCGACTTGCACAAGGTGGTTTGCAGGAGATGCAAGAAGCCAAAAATTAGAGTGGTGTGCAAATGCCCAAGTCCAGCAGTGGACTGCGATAGGTTGATGATGATGAGGATGTTTTGGTTATTGAGAGGGGTCAAACAATATGATTTAGTTAAATCAGTTCATCTAGGCGTGGTATATAAATTATTTTTAAATGTATTTACTCTACATAAATCTATTACTAATAAGTTCGTGGTTACTTAGACCTGTTTAATTACATTATTGATAATTATTTTCACTATACTTGGTTAAGGACTAATTACATAGGTTGAGTAAAAAGTAAAATTAGTTAAAAATTGTTGATTTAAATTTTTGTTCACTCCCAAATTGGAACTTTTGAATCACTTGGTGAAATATCTGCGTTACTTGCAAGACTCATTTCATTTTGGATTCATTACTTTATGATTTTGTTATAAAGACGTGATAGTTAGTCATTATCTAATGATGATGATAATCATGGCAAATTGGAAATTGGGATACAATTAAAGTAACTGAAACGATTAGTAGAATTATATAAATATGTTAGATTTTCTATGTATAATATCATATTTTTTCTTTACCTAGTAGAGCAAGGTAGTCTGATAACTTCAAAAGTTTTTTACCAATAAAATGGAGATCATGAAGACAGAAGATTATTCAAGAACAGTTACGTATTATAATGTTGTTAATACATTTTGGAAGATAGCTTCTAAGGTGCTGATCGCAACCCTATTAGAGTAAGAGCCCAGAGCGATCAGACATAACTTATTTTCACATGGATGAAACCTTAACTACTCAGTAGCGTCTAGTGTACTTTTAAATACCTGCGTGTTTGTGGAACTAGCCCTGTGACACCTGGGCAGATATCAGGTGAGAAAGGTAACTAAAAATAAGAGTTATCTAACTTAAATTAGTATGGCTGATCTTTATATATATTTCGTAGAATATTATTCTAAACTAGTTTCATAAAGTGTTACACACTTTTCATGGACCAGAGCTTGTGTCAGACGCTTTAAAGATCGACAAAAAATTAATGAACTTTACTTATTTTTACATGTCTGATTTTTTAATATGTTATTAAAGTAACTATTACAAAGTTATATTTCATCAGTCAGACAAATTCGAGTGACCAAACATCCCTTAAACACAAAAATTATTCAGCCGGGAGTGCGATCATCATGCTATTTCAGAGCGAGTGAGACGTCCACAGCAACTTGGATCCCGTTTTTAGGGTTCCATAGCCAAATGGCAAAAAACGGAACCCTTATAGATTCGTCATGTCCGTCTGTCTGTCTGTCTGTCGTTCCGTATGTCACAGCCACTTTTCTCGGAAACCATAAGAGCTATACTTTTGAAACTTGGTAAGTAGATGTAATCTGTGAACCGCATTAAAATTTTTACATAAAAATAGGAAAAAAAAACAATACATTTTGGGGGTCCCCATACTTGGAACTGAAACTCAAAAAAAATTTTTCCATCGAACCCATACGTGTGGGGATCTATGGATAGGTATTCAAAAATGATGTTGAGGTTTCTTATATCATTTTTTTCTAAACTGAATAGTTTGCGCGGTTAGATTTAGATTTTTGATTGCGATGATTAGGAGATATTTGCTGTAATTAATCATAGTGATATTTTTGTGGTAGTGGTAATATTTTGTTTATATCTTTTTCTAACTGGTATCTTTTTTACAATAAAATAAAGACATTTCCTTATAAAATAAAATGGATCCTCATATATTCACCTATCACAAATACATGCAATAAATGAATTCACTTTAATATTAATATTAATTAACAACTTAATGCCCATGTTATTGAAACAAGAACGCGAAAATCTTAGATTGAAATTAGTAAGTATTTTCATTACATTTAATTTTTTTTACTCTGAGACGCATGCGCATAGTGCTGTCGCGATCGCACTCTCGACTGAATAATTTTTGTGTTTAAGGGATGTTTGGTCACTCGAATTTGTCTGACTGATGAAATATAACTTTGTAATAGTTACTTTAATAACATATTAAAAAATCAGACATGTAAAAATAAGTAAAGTTCATAAATTTTTTGTCGATATTTAAAGCGTCTGACACAAGCTCTGGTCCATGAAAAGTGTCTGACACTTTATGAAACTAGTTTAGAATAATATTCTACGAAATATATATAAAGATCAGCCATACGAATTTAAGTTAGATAACTCTTATTTTTAGTTACCTTTCTCACCTGATATCTGCCCAGGTGTCATAGGGCTAGTTCCACAAACACGCAGGTATTTAATATACACTAGACGCTACTGAGTAGTTAAGGTTTCATCCATGTGAAAATAAGTTATGTCTGATCGCTCTGGGCTCTTGGACCATATTAAAGGGCCTGGGAGGAAATGGTAAGTGGAAATTTTGATTACTTTGACTCTATGATAAGTTTTATTGTATCACCTGTAATGTAGGTTAATACTCTTAAGGTACATATGCCATGTGTAGATGGACACACTGAGTAAGATATATGTATAATATTAGATATATCAGTTTTAGTTACAGTAACTGTGAAACCACAGAAGCATAACACATTTTCTTTTATTTTCGAGTCTGTTTGTTCCCTAGAATTTTGTTAAACAAATGCTACGTTCGGGTTACGAGTGAGTACTTCTTCTTCCTCTTACCGTTTATAATGGCTAACATCACCTACCTGTTGATGTTTCTTACATACATTCATAACAACATCTTATTGTTCACCAATCCATAAAGGAACTGATCGTATCAAATTACTTTCATATTACTTGTGATGCATACTAGTATTAAAAATATATTTAAGGTTTATATTTGCTAGTCACAATAAATATAGAATAATATGTTTTATCCTGTGATTTAGTTATAGGTTCTTAGCAACATAAGAGGCACTATGTCCCTCCACAAACATATGCTATGTCCCTCCTCTCCTCGCTCACAAAGAATTCAAGTATTTGTAAACAGAACCGATTTTCAAAAAGATTACGAAATGAATAATTTTGTAGATATTTTTAATACACTCAATGCTAGCAGAACCATTGAGATTAAATTTAATATATTCTTTCTTTTCGATTAATCAAAATTTATCCTGTAAATTTCTGTTTTTGTTTTAACAGCGGATCTATGCGTTAATAGAATTCCCGAAATAACGACTAATGGTTCTGAAAAGGATACAAGCAAACGAGCACATATTGCAGGCGCTGTTCCCAAAGAACAAAAGAAAACTCTATCGACATCACAGTACTTTTGTAGACGTCAAATCAGTAAAATTAAGACACTTCATGACAGTGGTTCGCGAATAATGATTTTAATGAGAGGTCTTCCTGGTAGTGGGAAAAGTCATCTGGCGAAACTAATAGTAGAAAAACTAATAGGATCTTCTTTTCATAATCATAAAAACCATATCTACAGCACTGACGACTATTTTATGGTTGAAGGTAAATATCAATATGATAAGTCAAAACTATCTTCGGCCCATTTGTGGAATCAGAATAGAGTTAAAGAATCTGCAATTCTAGGAGTGAGTCCTATTATTGTAGATAACACAAACATCGAGATATGGCAAATGAATAGATATGTAATAGACGCACTCAAAAATGGTTATATTGTTGAAGTTGTGGAGCCAATGACACCCTGGGCCAAAAAGCCCGAAGAGCTATTTCACAGGAATAGCCATGGAGTTCCTCTACAAAAAATAAAATCAATTTAAAAAAAATATGTTGATCATATAACTGGTGAACTTTTGACAAATATATCTGGATTAAACTATCCCGAAGATATGGTACCACCTATACGATTAATAAGTATAATAGCAGTTATTCCATCAAAGCCTAAAGAAAATAAGAGCAACTTCATATCTAATTCAGACGCTTCATCTAGCTGAAAAAATTTGCAAAATTAAGATCGTAATCTTTTATTATAGTCTCCACATCCATCAACTAAGACTTTTTATCAAAAGCGAGGTTCAAAGCCATCGGGCAAAGATACCCTAAATGAAAAAATCAAGGTTGACGAGTCAACTGTTCAGTTTTTTCGTTCACAAGCGGATAAATACGTCAAGTCGAATTGGTAAGTAGAATTTTAAAAGGTAAAGTTTAGAAACAGTATAACATACCATCTTATTTGTATTGTTAGATGTGAACCAGATGGTATGATATTATCAATCATTTTAGATTTTTTTAATTGATTTTTAATTTTTCTAATGAGCTTTCAAATTCAGTTACAGAACACACAATGTGTAACATCTGACACCTCGAACTCTCGTCTTACATTCATCCCTACTTAATATTATAAATGCGAAAGTAACTCTGTCTGTCTGTTACGATTTCACGGTTAAACCACTGAACCAATTTTGATGAAATTTGGTATGAAGATAGAACTGAACTTGGGAAAGGACATAGGCTACTTTTTACCGCGATAACCGACATACATGCGGGTGGAGCCGCGGGCGATAGCTAGTACATCATACATAGTTTAAATATAAAATATTTAAGAATCTAAAATCAGTGTCAGTTATCCACTTAAATATCTACGAATTGCATTAAGTATTATTCTAGTAAAGTGAATTAGTACTACTATTAGAACTACCATTAGAAGAAAAATAAATGGCAAAGACTTTAACTTATAAGATAGCTGTGAAGCGAAAAAGGCACGACTTAGTTGTGTACAAATATCTAAATACTTAGGTAGATAGACATATCTACCTAAGTATTTAGAAGGATATTCGGAAGTTATATTATTGAGTTAAAAATAATGCTTATGTGAAAATTATCTGTTATTGTGGTAAATGAATGCGGTTAGAATATAAAAATGTCAATGGCACAAAAGCAGAACGGCCAGACGAAAGAAATGATCTTAGCTGAAGCTGAGTCACTATATCAGCAGTTCGAGATGGCTAGAAGCAAAGCCGCAATAGCTCTGTTTAAAGTTAGTGTAACCTTTATTTTTAAGATTTAAAACGCACTTAGCACTTACTTTGAAATTACATGAACGGAAAAATATAGATTAAAATTAATAGCTTTCCATTATTCTAGCATACGCCTATTAAATAATAATTATTTATATTACACATTATTTATTTAAGTAATGAGGAGCAGAAAAGGTGATCCGACTAGGCGAACACATGACATTATTAATATTTTTTATAGGCTCAAGCCCAGAATCACTTACTTGATTCAAAAATAGATCTACGCAACTTTTATTACCAATTAATTAAAAAATACCTTATACCTAGATATCTAGCAGATAAATTAAAATATCTAATTTTAGTAGATAAATAGATCCTCCGTACGGAAACCTCGGTGGGTAAATGGGTTTTTAAATTTTGATCGTTTTTTATAGAATCAAGCACAACACCATGGCACAGTAGAAAAGGTGGACTACACCACTTCTATGTAAACGAAGCCATAGAAGAAGTGGACTTGTTTTTAGACGGCCACATCCGAAAATTGCAAGACCGCAAACAGAGACACATTTTGCTTATTTTGGTCACTGGCCGGGGTTTACACAGTTCAGGTCCACCTAAAATCAAGCCAGCCTGCTTGAAGCGCCTTAAAGACCGTCAATTACCGTAAGTAAATGTTTAATCTATTATTTTATTGTAATTTTACTGCAAAGAATCGAGTTCGGGTTTGAATCCCTGGTCCGATTAAGTGTTGTACAGTTTTTCTTAAAAAAGAATCCATACTGTTTAATAACAGCCCGGAATATGGACGTTTGGCGGTATTTTTCATCCGTGCCTCGGAGAGCACGTTAAGCCGTCGTTCCTAGGTGTCACGAATAACTCCGACAATTGTTATTGCCCTCAAATATACTCAAAACTAGTGAAAACTCTGAATACAGTTCGCCCTTAAAGTTGCGGAGGTCTGATACCAGTCTACTAACGACTGTTAATTAGGTAAAACCGGTTAAGCGATTAGTCAACCTCAAGTAAGCTTGGAACTTGTGATTAATAAAAATTAAGGTGATGATGACTGTTGTATTTAATAAGTATTCATAATGAGGGATTTTGCCTACCAATAACAATACTCATACATCAAGCAGAAGGTATCTCGGTAAGAGTTAGTGCAAAGGGACTTGTTGTTTACAATTCGCAAGACCACGCGTATCTGTAGAAGCATATGTTTACCGTTATACAAGTACAATTTTTTTTACCTTTTCAGATATTCGGAATGCAATCCTGGTATGTTTGCCTGCCTTGTGAGGCATGACAGCAAGATGACACACCAGTTCTCTTGAGATCTGTAGATCTCAAGTGCTGCCTTCACATATCCCCAATTTAATTTAAAGTCGTCGCAGTATATTTTATCCTTCTATTTCACTCTATCACTCGTAATTCCACTGTTATCTCCTTTTTAGCCATATCTGCTATCACACAATCTATCTACGTATACTTGGGTATTCCTCTTTCTTTGTCTCATTTTATTTTCATCTGGGAGGGGAAGTTAAGGTATGGTCTTGGTGGGAATTGCTTGTAGTGAGAACAGCATTCCCTACAAATGCCAAGAAGCCATCTGCGGTGTCAAGTGGAGGAACACAGAAAAGCAGAGCCCTAACCAGTCCGAGTCATCCACGTCCACGCTCGTCCCCCTGGTAACTGCTGCATCCGCGCAGAAGCGCGCCGCCACCAAGAGATGCAGATGAGCCGAGATGCAGGGCAAAAGGCCAACTTTCTGCGCCTTAAAATAGAATTTACTCACTAGGGACGAAACCCGAAAAAAACTGAGCCTGCCCGAAGGCTTTAAGGTGGTAACCCCATCAACGGGCTAGGGTATAGTGTGTTTATTATACGCTTACTCGAATCTTGACAAGTTTTTGAAACAAGAACAGTACAAAACCAGACTTCTATTTTATCAACGACTTCTAGCATGGAAACACGGAAACAAATTGCTTGCTGGAATGTGCGAATAAGCAGAAGTCCAAGCAGAAGCAGAAACTAAAGTACAAACTGCAAATACCAGACATTGATTTGGAGAACTGAGAACGTTCAGAGGATTAAGATATCATGACTAAGCTAATTTTTAGATATCATGACAGGGTATATGTAAAGGTGCTTTGGGATTTGAATAAAACTTAACTACGAATACCTGTAAAATAAAACGTATGTTGTTTTAAATAATGTACCACTGCCAATGGCTCGTCGCTTTAATCTAGAGTATATTGTTGGCTTTTTGCTCTTTCTGATTATCATCGTATTTGTACCAAGTACCAAGCTAACTTGATAAATATGAAACGTCGAAACTATTAAGTGATAATTGTAAACGTAAACAGGAACTGCTAATCTAAGTAAACCATCAAATTTTTAGTTAGAATAGCAGTTTCATTTCAGAACATTGTTCATATTCATATAAATAACATTCGATTTGTAAAACGAAATAATTACTATTCCATAACATTCTTTTTCATTTATATTAATATTCATTATATTCTGAACAAGTGACCAGGAGCGTACTTAGTACTTAAGTTGATATTTTTTCAATTTTAAAAGATAAATAAATCTATTAGATGTGATTTTACTGTTTTATTATTTATGTTTTTATTTATTCCTCAGTTTTCCGACACTATTGTCAAGTACCAAGATTTGGCCTTCATTGGTTCAAATTTAAATTGTGATCCAATAAAAAAGTAAATAAATAAATAATTTATCGCTTAAGATCTAAATATACCCTAAGATCTAAGAGTTTGCGAGAAGTTGAACTCATTCATTATAAAGACCGAACTAAATCTGTTACTCGACAACAAATTTAGACTTATTGACTAAATTTAGGAGCAAGAAGATCGTTTAGATACGCGTGTCCTAGCTGTTGAGACATAAGCATGATCCAGCTGTCCTGTTTGCTGATCTCTTCCTAACGAGGACAACACTGTCCCATATTTAATTAGAAAATGATAAGTAAAAATGAGGAAAATACTATTCACACAATTTTTACTATACAAGTACAGTTAGTATTTATATAAACAAATAAAATAAATAAAATAAACAATTATTTTAAAAATGTGGTAAAACAATCTATTTTAGAGAGCTTTCATTGGACTTTGATACAGTTTCTTTCCCAATTTTAATAAATAAGGGCCAAGCCCTAAAAAATGACCCAATGTGTCATTGTCAATATCAATGGATCATACACCAGTGACGAAGTTTCGGTACGTTGCTGGGTTCCTCAGGGGAGTATCTTGGGCCCTACTCTCTGCACAATTTATCTCAATGCACTCTGTAATATCTCGTTGGAAAATTATTATATCTACCTATAAACTGATGATAGTGCAATTATAGTTAAGAGTTAGACCTGGTATGAAACAAAAATCTCTGATTTACGAGCTTATTTAGCTATTACGAGCTTTACAATCAGTTAGCTGTAACATAATCTATTGACACTAACTGTAAAAACCTGGTAAATGAACTTCTCGATTAATCTGTCTAGCCAAAATGTGGAAGACTCAATCACAATAAAAGCTCACACGTGGTATAGGAATAGTCTTACAATTTCAAGATTCTCCTTAACCGAATCCTTATCTGCAAATATGAGGGTGAAACTCTTGATCACTGTTTACGAGGTTAATATGCGTTTTGAAAAAGTTCGGTTACTCTGCAGACATTCCTATGCTCAAATCTGTTTATCTATCCGTTTGCGAGTCTGTGATCACATACTGAATCCCAATTTGGGGAGAATCTCTTAAGACTAAGTTTATTGACCCAGAGCGTTTTTAAAGTAATGTTTTGCAAACCTTACGGATACCCTACCAATCTAAACCAAAAAACTCTATAATTATGCAGCATGTCTCACTGGTAGACAACTTTAAATGCTACGTATTCGTCTCCATCGAAATGAATAAAATAAAAATAAAATAAAAAGAGCCTTTTATTTCTTACTTTAAACAAAATATGACAAGAACTCATCGTACATTTAAATACACTCAAAATTTTATCAGTAAAAGGAGCCCTTTCTTTCTTGTTCTAAGCGAACTGCAACCACTTACGTCCTGCCATCTTCACAAGTTAGAAATTGATTCTGTTTTAGTTGATATGTATCTATGGAAACTACTATGGTTATTCATTTGAAATTTCTTTATAAGACAAAAAGTTTAATACCAACGCCATATTTTTTGAGTTGAAGCCCTGTATGACATAAAATAAAATCTTTATACAGATTCTTCAACTCTAGAGCCTATTCATCATATTTCACATTATATTATTATTATATCTATATTATTAAAATTAATTATATAATTTATATAATAAAAGCTATTGCGAAGGAGCATGTGTTCGCTTACGTCCTAATCGCGAGCGACGTTTATCCGTGACGTAATAGCGCACGGCAGGGCCCTCTAAATTAAACAATCGGTTTTTTGCACCCTTTATCACGGGAGTGCCGGCCGGCCACTTATAAGCCGCGGAAATCCGTTCAGGACACAAATTACAAGTAACGAGGCGAACTGAACGTATCCGACCGCCGAGATCGTGTCCTGAACGTAAATTTAAACAATCGCGACACGACAATTCCATGTTTAAATTTAATAAACAAATACCGCGCATGCGTTTACTTGTACTTAATTCAAAAATAGTGATAGCGACCTGAAACTTTTTTGATCTAGGACAATTTTTGTAGTGACAATTGAAGCCAAAGAACTTTTTGTAATCTGTGATAATTTAAAAAAACAAAAATGGTTTATGAGTTAAGGTTTTGCGTGGGATGTTCCTCAACTAAGCTAGGACATGCCGTTAGACAAAGTAAGTATTAATATGTTTATTATTTTCTTAAAACATAAATTTTTTAACGGATGTCACTTTCTACTTGATCCTATTTTATAGTAAGTCACTTATGTTATTATAAAAATAATGCAATACATACTTTATAAAATATTGTAAAATACAATGGAATGACATGAACGCGCTAACCTCAGGAACTACTGATTCGAATTGAAACATTCTTTTACTGTTGGATAGTTCATTTATAGACAAGTGCTATAGTGTATATAACATCACGCTATGCCCAATAGGAGCGGAACAGTATTGAGAAATGTAGCGAAAACGGGGAATTTTTTTCCGTCATACATTATTTTTGTGTAACTTTAAGCGTTTACGCAGCGCACGTCACGAAAGCTCTCAAAGGGAATAAATTTTTCCCGTTTTCGATACATTTCTCAATACTGTTCTGCTCCTATTGGTCATAGCGTGATGTTATATACCCTATAGCACTCGTCGATAAATGAACTATGTTAAGGCCTGTAGGCTTTAATTAAAAAAAACCACGTAGTTGGTGTAATGCGCTTGCGAACTGCCTTTAAAATTGTTCTCTTTGGGTTTACGCCTCATCACAATGTTGAAAGTTTCATAAACATCCTGTACCAACGCATTGGAACAGACAATTAGCTTCACGACTGCTACAAAAGTGCCGTTGTATGGTTTATTTGAAATAAAATGGTTTGATTTGATTTGATTAGAACTAGCTTTCGCCACTCCACCCACTTAAATGTCGGTTATCGCGGAAAAAAGTAGCTTTTGTCTTAGGAGGCTTTAGCTGTGACTATAGTGGACTCTACTCTTAGACAGCTACTCAAATTTCTTTTATATTAGTACTATTGTACTATTTTAGAATCTAACTGCAAATTGATAAATGCAGTGAAAAGAACGAAACAGCATTAGGTATGGCACAAACATGTCTTAATTTCTAGGCTGTCTCAAACTTTTTAAGCCAATTCAGTATACCAAATTATACGCCAAATATACAAGTATATATCGTGTGGTGATGGATTAAGAAAACAAAGTGTCACCACCCCTATTCATTCCATGGGTGTCGTAAGAGGCGACTAAAGGAACAAAATAAGCAGCTAACATCACTGCCAAGAGAAGGAAAACTTGAAACAAACCCTTTATCAATCCGTCTGGCCAGCGTGGTATAGTAGGCAAACACCTCCTTTCAAAGGAGAGGCCTATGTCCAGCAGTAGACTGTTAAAGGCTATTGATGAT
This sequence comes from Phragmatobia fuliginosa, assembly GCA_932526445.1. NCBI lineage: Eukaryota > Metazoa > Arthropoda > Insecta > Lepidoptera > Erebidae > Phragmatobia > Phragmatobia fuliginosa. The sequence goes on along the minus strand of OW052070.1, from coordinate 13,419,025 downwards.
GATTGATGATACAAGGTATCCATGGGCGGGGTTTCCAAGCCTGGAGCTTATTGTTTTGTTAAAATTGGGCACACCCTCCTCTGTATAAGCTAAACGGCTGACTGAAAAATCTGGGAAGCTTATGGTAGTCCATGTGTTGAACTTTAAAGGAAAACTATAAAGGCTTACATAACTTTGTTAGCTCAGGAATTATATAAGCCTAACTCATAAAATGCGATTGCTGACTTGGAAAACTTCGTATAAAATAATGAAATAATAAACAAACATTATAATTGTCTCTTGGATACGATTTTAAATCCACATGCCATTTTGAGTAACTACGTAACACTATTCTATTTGTCACCTGACATGTTTAGCCGACTTTTTGAAGTTGTTTCTATTTTTTGCAATAAGCTACAATAATATTAAACAAACGTAGTGTAGGACGCCTATAAGCCAGGTGGAGTGGCGACTTGCGCAAGGTGGTTTGCAGGAGATGCGAGAAGCCAAAAATCAAAGTGGTGCGCAAATGCCCAAGTCCAGCAGTGGACTGCAATAGGTTGATGTGGATGAGGATGTTTTGGTTATTGCGAGGGGTCAAACAATATGATTTAGTTAAATCAGTTCATCTAGGCGCGGTATAAAAAATAATTTTAAATGTATTTACTCTACATAAATCTATTACTAATAAGTTCGTGGTTAATAGACCTGTTTAATTACATTATTAATAATTATTTTCACTATACTTGGTTAAGGATTAATTACATAGGTTGAGTAAGAAGTACAATCAGTTAAAAATAGTTGATTTAAATTTTTGTTCACTCCCAAATTGGAATTTTTGAATCACTTGGTGAAATATCTGCATTACTTACAACTTACAAGGCTCATTGCATTTTGGATTCATTACTTAATGATTTGGTTATAAAGTGATACGTGATAATTAGTCATTATCTAATGATGATGATAATCATGGCAAATTGGAAATTGGGATACAATTAGTTAATTCATTAAAGTTACTGAAACGATTAGTAGAATTATATAAATATGTTAGATTTTCTATGTATAACATCATATTTCTTCTTTACCTAGTAGAGCAAGGTAGTTTGATAACTTCAAAAGTTTTTTACCAATAAAATGGAGATCATGAAGAGCGAAGATTATTCTAGAACAGTTGCGTATTATAATGTTGTCCATACATTTTGGAAGATAGCTTCTAAGGTGCTGATCGCAACCCTATTAAAGGGCTTGGGAGGAAATGGTAAGTGGAAATTTTGATCAGTTTGACTCAATGGTTTTATTGTATCACCTGTAATGTAGGTCAATACTATTAAGGTACCTGTGCCGATTGTACAATTGTGTAGACATTTTTAATAAACTCAATGCTAGCAGAACCATTGAGATTAAATTTAATATATTCTTTCTTTTCGAGTAATCAAAATTTATTCTGTAAATTTTTGTTTTTGTTTTAACAGCGGATTTATGCGTTAATGGAATTCCCGAAATAACGACTAATGGTGGTGAAAAGGATACAAACGAACGAGCACATATTGCAGGCGCTGTTCCCAAAAAACAAAGGAAAACTCTATCGACATCAAAGTACTTTTGTAGACATCAAATCCGTAAAATTAAGACACTTCATGACAGTGGTTCGCGAATAATGATTTTAATGAGAGGTCTTCCTGGTAGTGGGAAAAGTCATCTGGCGAAACTAATAGTAGAAAAATTAATTGGATCTTCTTTTCATAATCATAAAAACCATATCTACAGTACTGACGACTATTTTATAGTCGAAGGTAAATATCAATATGATAAGTCAAAACTATCTTCGGCCCATTTGTGGAATCAGAATAGAGTTAAAGATTCTGCGATTCTAGGAGTAAGTCCTATCATTGTAGATAACACAAACATCGAGATATGGCAAATGAATAGATATGTAAAAGAAGCACTCAAAAATGGTTATATTGTTGAAGTTGTGGAGCCAATGACACCCTGGGCCAAAAAACCCGAAGAGCTATTTCACAGGAATAGCCATGGAGTTCCTCTACAACAAATAAAATCAATTTTAAAAAATTATGTCGATCATATAACTGGTGAACTTTTGACAAATATATCTGGATTAAACTATCCTGAAGATATGGTACCACCTATACGATTAGTAAGTATAGTATCAGTTATTCCATCAAAGCCTAAAGAAAATAAGAGCAACTTCACATTTAATTCAGACGTTTCATCTAGCTCAAAAAATGTACAAAATTAAGATCGTAATCTTTTATTACAGTCTTCACATCAACCAACTAAGACTTTTTATCGAAACCGAGGTTCAAAGCCATCTGGCAAAGATACCCTGAATGAAGAAATCAAGGTTGACGAGTCAACTGTTCAGTTTTTTCGTTCACAAGCGGATAAATACGTCAAGAAGTCGAATTGGTAAGTAGAATTTTAAAAGGTAAAGTTTAGAAACAGTATAACATACCATCTTAATTATATTGTTAGATGTGAACCAGATGGTATGATATTATCAATCAATTTAGATTTTTTAATGGATTTTTAATTTTTCTAATGAGCTTTCTAATTCAGTTACAGAACACACAATGTGTCACACCTGACACCTCGATAGTTTAAATATGAAATATTTAAGAATCTAAAATCAGTGTCAGTTATCCACTTCAATATCTACGAATTGCATTAAGTATTATTCTAGTAAAGTGAATTAGTACTACTATTAGAACTACCATTAGAAGAAAAATAAATGGCAAAGACTTTAACTTATAAGATAACTATATATCGAATATCCTTCTAAATACTTAGGTAGATAGACATATCTACCTAAGTATTTAGAAGGATATTCGAAAGGCATATTATTGAGTTAGAAAATAATGCCGTTGTGAAAATTATCTGTTATTGCAGTAAATGAATGCGGTTAGAATATAAAAATGTCAAGTCAATATCTCTATAATTTACAGGTTAAAACAACAGGCACAAAAGCAGAACGGCCAGACGAAAGAAATGATCTTAGCTGAAGCTGAGTCACTATATCAGCAGTTCGAGACGGCTAGAAGCAAAGCCGCAATAGCTCTGTTTAAAGTTAGTGTAACCTTTATTTTTAAGATTTAAAACGCACTTAACACTTACTTTGAAATTACATGAACGGAAGAATATAGATTAAAATTAATAGCTTTCCATTTTTCTAGCATACGCCTATTAAATAATAATTATTTATTTCACACATTATTTATTTAAGTAATGAGGAGCAGAAAAGATGATCCGACTAGGCGAACACATGACATTATTAATATTTTTTATAGGCTCAACCCCAGAATCACTTACTTGATTCAAAAATAGATCTACGCAACTTTTATTACCAATTAAAAAAAAAATACCTCATACCTAGATATCTAGCAGATAAATTAAAATATCTAATTTTAGTAGATAAATAGATCCTCCGTACGGAAACCTAGGTGGATAAATGGGTTTTTAAAATTTGATCGTTTTTTATAGAATCAAGCACAACACCATGGCACAGTGGAAAAGTTGGATCTACACCACTTCTATGTAAACGAAGCCATAGAAGTAGTGGACTTGTTTTTAGACGGCCACATCCGAAAATTGCAAGACCGCAAACAGAGACACATTTTGCTCATTTTGGTCACTGGCCGGGGTTTACACAGTTCAGGTCCACCTAAAATCAAGCCAGCCTGCTTGAAGCGCCTTAGAGACCGTCAATTACCGTAAGTAAATGTTTAATCTATTATTTGTGTTTTTTATTGTAATTTTACTGCAAAGAATCGAGTTCGGGTTCGAATCCCGGGTCGGGTTAAAAGTGTTGTACAGTTTTTCTTAAAAAAGAATACATACTGTTTAATAACAGCCCGGAATATGGACGTTTGGCGGTATTTTTCATCCGTGCCTCGGAGAGCACGTTAAGCCGTCGTTCCTAGGTGTCACGAATAACTCCGACAATCGTTATTGCCCTCAAATATACTCAAAACTAGTGAAAACTCTGAATACAGTTCGCCCTTAAAGTTGCGGAGGTCTGATACCAGTCTACTAACGACTGTTAATTAGGTAAAACCGGTTAAGCGATTAGCCAACCTCAAGTAAGCTTGGGACTTGGGATTAATAAAAATTAAGGTGATGATGACTGTTGTATTTAATAAGTATTCATAATGAGGGATTTTGCCTACCAATAACAATACTCATACATCAAGCAGAGGGTATCTCGGTAAGAGTTAGTGCGAAGGGACCTTGTTGTTTACAGTTCGCAAGACCACGCGTATCTGTAGAAGCATATGTTTACTGTTATACAAGTACAATTTTTTTTACCTTTTCAGATATTCGGAATGCAATCCTGGTATGTTTGCCTGCCTTGTGAGGCATGACAGCAAGATGACATACCAGTTGTCTTGAGATCTGTAGATCTCAAGTGCTGCCTTCACATATCCCCAATTTAATTTAGTTGTCGCAGAATATTTTATCCTTCCATTTCACTCTTTCACTCGTAATTCCACTGTTATCTCCTTTTTAGCCATATCTGCTATCACACAATCTATCTACGTATGCTTGGGTATTCCTCTTTCTTTGTCTCATTTTATTTTCATCTGGGAGGGGAAGTTAGGGTATGGTCTTGGTGGGAATTGCTTGTAGTGAGAACAGCATTGCCTACAAATGCCAAGAAGCCATCTGCGGTGTCAAGTGGCGGAACACAGAAAAGCAGAACCCTAACCAGTCCGAGTCATCCACGTCCACGCTCGTCCCCCTGGAAACTGCTGCATCCGCGCAGAAGCGAGCCGCCACCAAGAGATGCAGATGAGCCGAGATGCAGGGCAAAAGGCCAACTTTCTGCGCCTTCAAATAGAATTTACTCACTAGGGACGAAACCCGAAAAAAACTGAGCCTGCCCGAAGGCTTTAAGGTGGTAACCCCATCAACGGGCCAGGGTATAGTGTGTTTATTATACGCTTACTCGAATCTTGACAAGTTTTTGAAACAAGAACAGTACAAAACCAGACTTCTATTTTATCAACGACTTCTAGCATGGAAACACGGAAACAAATTGCTTGCTGGAATGTGCGAATAAGCAGAAGTCCAAGCAGAAGCAGAAACTAAAGTACAAACTGCAAATACCAGACATTGATTTGGAGAACTGAGAACGTTCAGAGGATTAAGATATCATGACTAAGCTAATTTTTAGATATCATGACAGGGTATATGTAAAGGTGCTTTGGGATTTGAATAAAACTTAACTACGAATACCTGTAAAATAAAACGTATGTTGTTTTAAATAATGTACCACTGCCAATGGCTCGTCGCTTTAATCTAGAGTATATTGTTGGCTTTTTGCTCTTTCTGATTATCATCGTATTTGTACCAAGTACCAAGCTAACTTGATAAATATGAAACGTCGAAACTATTAAGTGATAATTGTAAACGTAAACAGGAACTGCTAATCTAAGTAAACCATCAAATTTTTAGTTAGAATAGCAGTTTCATTTCAGAACATTGTTCATATTCATATAAATAACATTCGATTTGTAAAACGAAATAATTACTATTCCATAACATTCTTTTTCATTTATATTAATAATCATTATATTCTGAACAAGTGACCAGGAGCGTACTTAGTACTTAAGTTGATATTTTTTCAATTTTAAAAGATAAATAAATCTATTAGATGTGATTTTACTGTTTTATTATTTATGTTTTTATTTATTCCTCAGTTTTCCGACACTATTGTCAAGTACCAAGATTTGGCCTTCATTGGTTCAAATTTAAATTGTGATCCAATAAAAAAGTAAATAAATAAATAATTTATCGCTTAAGATCTAAATATACCCTAAGATCTAAGAGTTTGCGAGAAGTTGAACTCATTCATTATAAAGACCGAACTAAATCTGTTACTCGACAACAAATTTAGACTTATTGACTAAATTTAGGAGCAAGAAGATCGTTTAGATACGCGTGTCCTAGCTGTTGAGACATAAGCATGATCCAGCTGTCCTGTTTGCTGATCTCTTCCTAACGAGGACAACACTGTCCCATATTTAATTAGAAAATGATAAGTAAAAATGAGGAAAATACTATTCACACAATTTTTACTATACAAGTACAGTTAGTATTTATATAAACAAATAAAATAAATAAAATAAACAATTATTTTAAAAATGTGGTAAAACAATCTATTTTAGAGAGCTTTCATTGGACTTTGATACAGTTTCTTTCCCAATTTTAATAAATAAGGGCCAAGCCCTAAAAAATGACCCAATGTGTCATTGTCAATATCAATGGATCATACACCAGTGACGAAGTTTCGGTACGTTGCTGGGTTCCTCAGGGGAGTATCTTGGGCCCTACTCTCTGCACAATTTATCTCAATGCACTCTGTAATATCTCGTTGGAAAATTATTATATCTACCTATAAACTGATGATAGTGCAATTATAGTTAACAGTTAGACCTGGTATGAAACAAAAATCTCTGATTTACGAGCTTATTTAGCTATTACGAGCTTTACAATCAGTTAGCTGTAACATAATCTATTGACACTAACTGTAAAAACCTGGTAAATGAACTTCTCGATTAATCCGTCTAGCCAAAATGTGGAAGACTCAATTACAATAAAAGCTCACACGTGGTATAGGAATAGTCTTACAATTTCAAGATTCTCCTTAACCGAATCCTTATCTGCAAATATGAGGGTGAAACTCTTGATCACTGTTTACGAGGTTAATATGCGTTTTGAAAAAGTTCGGTTACTCTGCAGACATTCCTATGCTCAAATCTGTTTATCTATCCGTTTGCGAGTCTGTGATCACACTGATCACATACTGAATCCCAATTTGGGGAGAATCTTTTAAGACGAAGTTCATTGACCCAGAGCGTTTTTAAAGTAATGTTTTGCAAACCTTACGGATACCCTACCAATCTAAACCAAAAAACTCTATAATTATGCAGTATGTCTCACTGGTAGACAACTTTAAATGCTACGTATTCGTCTCCATCGAAATGAATAAAATAAAAATAAAATAAAAAGAGCCTTTTATTTCTTACTTTAAACAAAATATGACAAGAACTCATCGTACATTTAAATACACTCAAAATTTTATCAGTAAAAGGAGCCCTTTCTTTCTTGTTCTAAGCGAACTGCAACCACTTATGTCCTGCCATCTTCACAAGTTAGAAATTGATTCTGTTTTAGTTGATATGTATCTATGGAAACTACTATGGTTATTCATTTGAAATTTCTTTATAAGACAAAAAGTTTAATACCAACGCCATATTTTTTGAGTTGAAGCCCTGTATGACATAAAATAAAATCTTTATACAGATTCTTCAACTCTAGAGCCTATTCATCATTATTATTATATCTATATTATTAAAATTAATTATATAATTTATATAATAAAAGCTATTGCGAAGGAGCATGTGTTCGCTTACGTCCTAATCGCGAGCGACGTTTATCCGTGACGTAATAGCGCACGGCAGGGCCCTCTAAATTAAACAATCGGTTTTTTGCACCCTTTATCACGGGAGTGCCGGCCGGCCACTTATAAGCCGCGGAAATCCGTTCAGGACACAAATTACAAGTAACGAGGCGAACTGAACGTATCCGACCGCCGAGATCGTGTCCTGAACGTAAATTTAAACAATCGCGACACGACAATTCCATGTTTAAATTTAATAAACAAATACCGCGCATGCGTTTACTTGTACTTAATTCAAAAATAGTGATAGCGACCTGAAACTTTTTTGATCTAGGACAATTTTTGTAGTGACAATTGAAGCCAAAGAACTTTTTGTAATCTGTGATCATTTAAAAAAACAAAAATGGTTTATGAGTTAAGGTTTTGCGTGGGATGTTCCTCAACTAAGCTAGGACATGCCGTTAGACAAAGTAAGTATTAATATGTTTATTATTTTCTTAAAACATAAATTTTTTAACGGATGTCACTTTCTACTTGATCCTATTTTATAGTAAGTCACTTATGTTATTATAAAAATAATGCAATACATACTTTATAAAATATTGTAAAATACAATGGAATGACATAATATCTAGTACCTTATCAATGATTCAAACACAAGAATGTATTGTGTGCAGCGTATTAAGTCCAGTGACATAATATTTATCAATAAATAATTTTGTTATCACTTTCTATTCTATTAATAATCTATACTAATACTAATATAGTAGCCGACCCCAAATAAACTTGGGAATAAGGCTAGGAAGATGACTAATACAAATATACTAATACTAATAATATTATAAAGCTAAAGAGTTTGTTTGTTTGTTTGAACGCGCTAACCTCAGGAACTACTGATTCGAATTGAAACATTCTTTTACTGTTGGATAGTTCATTTATAGACGAGTGCTATAGTGTATATAACATCACGCTATGCCCAATAGGAGCGGAACAGTATTGAGAAATGTAGCGAAAACGGGGATTTTTTTTCCGTCATACTTTATTTTTGTGTAACTTTAAGCGTTTACGCAGCGCACGTCACGGAAGCTCTCAAAGGGAATAAATTTTTCCCGTTTTCGATACATTTCTCAATACTGTTCTGCTCCTATTGGTCATAGCGTGATGTTATATACCCTATAGCACTCGTCGATAAATGAACTATGTTAAGGCCTGTAGGCTTTAATTTAAAAAAACCACGTAGTTGGTGTAATGCGCTTGCGAACTGCCTTTAAAATTGTTCTCTTTGGGTTTACGCCTCATCACAATGTTGAAAGTTTCATAAACATCCTGTACCAACGCATTGGAATAGACAATTAGCTTCACGACTGCTACAAAAGTGCCGTTGTATGGTTTATTTGAAATAAAATGGTTTGATTTGATTTGATTAGAACTAGCTTTCGCCACTCCACCCACTTAAATGTCGGTTATCGCGGAAAAAAGTAGCTTTTGTCTTAGGAGGCTTTAGCTGTGACTATAGTGGACTCTACTCTTAGACAGCTACTCAAATTTCTTTTATATTAGTACTATTGTACTATTTTAGAATCTAACTGCAAATTGATAAATGCAGTGAAAAGAATGAAACAGCATTAGGTATGGCACAAACATGTCTTAATTTCTAGGCTGTCTCAAACTTTTTAAGCCAATTCAGTATACCAAATTATACGCCAAATATACAAGTATATATCGTGTGGTGACGGATTAAGAAAACAAAGTGTCACCACCCCTATTCATTCCATGGGTGTCGTAAGAGGCGACTAAAGGAACAAAATAAGCAGCTAACATCACTGCCAAGAGAAGGAAAACTTGAAACAAACCCTTTATCAATCCGTCTGACCAGCGTGGTATAGTAGGCAAACACCTCCTTTCAAAGGAGAGGCCTATGTACAGCAGTGGACTGTTAGAGGCTGTTGATGATGATTGATGATACAAGGTATCCATGGGCGGGTTTTCCAACCTTGAAGCGCATTGTTTTGTTTAAATTGGGCACACCCTCCACTGGAAAATACTAAACGGCTGACTGAAAAATCTGGGAAGCTTATGGTAGTCCATGTGTTGAACTTTAAAGGAAAACTATAAAGGCTTACATAACTTTGTTAGCTCAGGAATTATATAAGCCTAACTCATAAAATGCGATTGCTGACTTGGAAAACTTCGTATAAAATAATGAAATAATAAACAAACATTATAATTGTCTCTTGGATACGATTTTAAATCCACATGCCATTTTGAGTAACTACGTAACACTATTCTATTTGTCACCTGACATGTTTAGCCGACTTTTTGAAGTTGTTTCTATTTTTTGCAATAAGCTACAATAATATTAAACAAACGTAGTGTAGGACGCCTATAAGCCAGGTGGAGTGGCGACTTGCGCAAGGTGGTTTGCAGGAGATGCGAGAAGCCAAAAATCAAAGTGGTGCGCAAATGCCCAAGTCCAGCAGTGGACTGCAATAGGTTGATGTGGATGAGGATGTTTTGGTTATTGCGAGGGGTCAAACAATATGATTTAGTTAAATCAGTTCATCTAGGCGCGGTATAAAAATTAATTTTAAATGTATTTACTCTACATAAATCTATTACTAATAAGTTCGTGGTTAATAGACCTGTTTAATTACATTATTAATAATTATTTTCACTATACTTGGTTAAGGATTAATTACATAGGTTGAGTAAGAAGTACAATCAGTTAAAAATAGTTGATTTAAATTTTTGTTCACTCCCAAATTGGAAGTTTTGAATCACTTGGTGAAATATCTGCATTACTTACAACTTACAAGGCTCATTGCATTTTGGATTCATTACTTAATGATTTGGTTATAAAGTGATACGTGATAATTAGTCATTATCCAATGATGATGATAATCATGGCAAATTGGAAATTGGGATACAATTAGTTAATTCATTAAAGTTACTGAAACGATTAGTAGAATTATATAAATATGTTAGATTTTCTATGTATAACATCATATTTCTTCTTTACCTAGTAGAGCAAGGTAGTTTGATAACTTCAAAAGTTTTTTACCAATAAAATGGAGATCATGAAGAGCGAAGATTATTCTAGAACAGTTGCGTATTATAATGTTGTCCATACATTTTGGAAGATAGCTTCTAAGGTGCTGATCGCAACCCTATTAAAGGGCTTGGGAGGAAATGGTAAGTGGAAATTTTGATCAGTTTGACTCAATGGTTTTATTGTATCACCTGTAATGTAGGTCAATACTATTAAGGTACCTGTGCCGATTGTACAATTGTGTAGACATTTTTAATAAACTCAATGCTAGCAGAACCATTGAGATTAAATTTAATATATTCTTTCTTTTCGAGTAATCAAAATTTATTCTGTAAATTTTTGTTTTTGTTTTAACAGCGGATTTATGCGTTAATGGAATTCCCGAAATAACGACTAATGGTGGTGAAAAGGATACAAACGAACGAGCACATATTGCAGGCGCTGTTCCCAAAAAACAAAGGAAAACTCTATCGACATCAAAGTACTTTTGTAGACATCAAATCCGTAAAATTAAGACACTTCATGACAGTGGTTCGCGAATAATGATTTTAATGAGAGGTCTTCCTGGTAGTGGGAAAAGTCATCTGGCGAAACTAATAGTAGAAAAATTAATTGGATCTTCTTTTCATAATCATAAAAACCATATCTACAGTACTGACGACTATTTTATAGTCGAAGGTAAATATCAATATGATAAGTCAAAACTATCTTCGGCCCATTTGTGGAATCAGAATAGAGTTAAAGATTCTGCGATTCTAGGAGTAAGTCCTATCATTGTAGATAACACAAACATCGAGATATGGCAAATGAATAGATATGTAAAAGAAGCACTCAAAAATGGTTATATTGTTGAAGTTGTGGAGCCAATGACACCCTGGGCCAAAAAACCCGAAGAGCTATTTCACAGGAATAGCCATGGAGTTCCTCTACAACAAATAAAATCAATTTTAAAAAATTATGTCGATCATATAACTGGTGAACTTTTGACAAATATATCTGGATTAAACTATCCTGAAGATATGGTACCACCTATACGATTAGTAAGTATAGTATCAGTTATTCCATCAAAGCCTAAAGAAAATAAGAGCAACTTCACATTTAATTCAGACGCTTCATCTAGCTCAAAAAATGTACAAAATTAAGATCGTAATCTTTTATTACAGTCTTCACATCAACCAACTAAGACTTTTTATCGAAACCGAGGTTCAAAGCCATCTGGCAAAGATACCCTGAATGAAGAAATCAAGGTTGACGAGTCAACTGTTCAGTTTTTTCGTTCACAAGCGGATAAATACGTCAAGAAGTCGAATTGGTAAGTAGAATTTTAAAAGGTAAAGTTTAGAAACAGTATAACATACCATCTTAATTATATTGTTAGATGTGAACCAGATGGTATGATATTATCAATCACTTTAGATTTTTTAATGGATTTTTAATTTTTCTAATGAGCTTTCTAATTCAGTTACAGAACACACAATGTGTCACACCTGACACCTCGATAGTTTAAATATGAAATATTTAAGAATCTAAAATCAGTGTCAGTTATCCACTTCAATATCTACGAATTGCATTAAGTATTATTCTAGTAAAGTGAATTAGTACTACTATTAGAACTACCATTAGAAGAAAAATAAATGGCAAAGACTTTGACTTATAAGATAACTATATATCGAATATCCTTCTAAATACTTAGGTAGATAGACATATCTACCTAAGTATTTAGAAGGATATTCGAAAGGCATATTATTGAGTTAGAAAATAATGCCGTTGTGAAAATTATCTGTTATTGCAATAAATGAATGCGGTTAGAATATAAAAATGTCAAGTCAATATCTCTATAATTTACAGGTTAAAACAACAGGCACAAAAGCAGAACGGCCAGACGAAAGAAATGATCTTAGCTGAAGCTGAGTCACTATATCAGCAGTTCGAGACGGCTAGAAGCAAAGCCGCAATAGCTCTGTTTAAAGTTAGTGTAACCTTTATTTTTAAGATTTAAAACGCACTTAACACTTACTTTGAAATTACATGAACGGAAGAATATAGATTAAAATTAATAGCTTTCCATTTTTCTAGCATACGCCTATTAAATAATAATTATTTATTTCACACATTATTTATTTAAGTAATGAGGAGCAGAAAAGGTGATCCGACTAGGCGAACACATGACATTATTAATATTTTTTATAGGCTCAACCCCAGAATCACTTACTCGATTCAAAAATAGATCTACGCATCTTTTATTACCAATTAAAAAAAAAATACCTCATACCTAGATATCTAGCAGATAAATTAAAATATCTAATTTTAGTAGATAAATAGATCCTCCGTACGGAAACCTCGGTGGATAAATGGGTTTTTAAAATTTGATCGTTTTTTATAGAATCAAGCACAACACCATGGCACAGTGGAAAAGTTGGATCTACACCACTTCTATGTAAACGAAGCCATAGAAGTAGTGGACTTGTTTTTAGACGGCCACATCCGAAAATTGCAAGACCGCAAACAGAGACACATTTTGCTCATTTTGGTCACTGGCCGGGGTTTACACAGTTCAGGTCCACCTAAAATCAAGCCAGCCTGCTTGAAGCGCCTTAGAGACCGTCAATTACCGTAAGTAAATGTTTAATCTATTATTTTATTGTAATTTTACTGCAAAGAATCGAGTTCGGGTTCGAATCCCGGGTCGGGTTAAAAGTGTTGTACAGTTTTTCTTAAAAAAGAATACATACTGTTTAATAACAGCCCGGAATATGGACGTTTGGCGGTATTTTTCATCCGTGCCTCGGAGAGCACGTTAAGCCGTCGTTCCTAGGTGTCACGAATAACTCCGACAATCGTTATTGCCCTCAAATATACTCAAAACTAGTGAAAACTCTGAATACAGTTCGCCCTTAAAGTTGCGGAGGTCTGATACCAGTCTACTAACGACTGTTAATTAGGTAAAACCGGTTAAGCGATTAGCCAACCTCAAGTAAGCTTGGGACTTGGGATTAATAAAAATTAAGGTGATGATGACTGTTGTATTTAATAAGTATTCATAATGAGGGATTTTGCCTACCAATAACAATACTCATACATCAAGCAGAGGGTATCTCGGTAAGAGTTAGTGCGAAGGGACCTTGTTGTTTACAGTTCGCAAGACCACGCGTATCTGTAGAAGCATATGTTTACTGTTATACAAGTACAATTTTTTTTACCTTTTCAGATATTCGGAATGCAATCCTGGTATGTTTGCCTGCCTTGTGAGGCATGACAGCAAGATGACATACCAGTTGTCTTGAGATCTGTAGATCTCAAGTGCTGCCTTCACATATCCCCAATTTAATTTAGTTGTCGCAGAATATTTTATCCTTCCATTTCACTCTTTCACTCGTAATTCCACTGTTATCTCCTTTTTAGCCATATCTGCTATCACACAATCTATCTACGTATGCTTGGGTATTCCTCTTTCTTTGTCTCATTTTATTTTCATCTGGGAGGGGAAGTTAGGGTATGGTCTTGGTGGGAATTGCTTGTAGTGAGAACAGCATTGCCTACAAATGCCAAGAAGCCATCTGCGGTGTCAAGTGGCGGAACACAGAAAAGCAGAACCCTAACCAGTCCGAGTCATCCACGTCCACGCTCGTCCCCCTGGAAACTGCTGCATCCGCGCAGAAGCGAGCCGCCACCAAGAGATGCAGATGAGCCGAGATGCAGGGCAAAAGGCCAACTTTCTGCGCCTTCAAATAGAATTTACTCACTAGGGACGAAACCCGAAAAAAACTGAGCCTGCCCGAAGGCTTTAAGGTGCTAACCCCATCAACGGGCCAGGGTATAGTGTGTTTATTATACGCTTACTCGAATCTTGACAAGTTTTTGAAACAAGAACAGTACAAAACCAGACTTCTATTTTATCAACGACTTCTAGCATGGAAACACGGAAACAAATTGCTTGCTGGAATGTGCGAATAAGCAGAAGTCCAAGCAGAAGCAGAAACTAAAGTACAAACTGCAAATACCAGACATTGATTTGGAGAACTGAGAACGTTCAGAGGATTAAGATATCATGACTAAGCTAATTTTTAGATATCATGACAGGGTATATGTAAAGGTGCTTTGGGATTTGAATAAAACTTAACTACGAATACCTGTAAAATAAAACGTATGTTGTTTTAAATAATGTACCACTGCCAATGGCTCGTCGCTTTAATCTAGAGTATATTGTTGGCTTTTTGCTCTTTCTGATTATCATCGTATTTGTACCAAGTACCAAGCTAACTTGATAAATATGAAACGTCGAAACTATTAAGTGATAATTGTAAACGTAAACAGGAACTGCTAATCTAAGTAAACCATCAAATTTTTACTTAGAATAGCAGTTTCATTTCAGAACATTGTTCATATTCATATAAATAACATTCGATTTGTAAAACGAAATAATTACTATTCCATAACATTCTTTTTCATTTATATTAATATTCATTATATTCTGAACAAGTGACTTGGAGCGTACTTAGTACTTAAGTTGATATTTTTTCAATTTTAAAAGATAAATAAATCTATTAGATGTGATTTTACTGTTTTATTATTTATGTTTTTATTTATTCCTCAGTTTTCCGACACTATTGTCAAGTACCAAGATTTGGCCTTCATTGGTTCAAATTTAAATTGTGATCCAATAAAAAAGTAAATAAATAAATAATTTATCGCTTAAGATCTAAATATACCCTAAGATCTAAGAGTTTGCGAGAAGTTGAACTCATTCATTATAAAGACCGAACTAAATCTGTTACTCGACAACAAATTTAGACTTATTGACTAAATTTAGGAGCAAGAAGATCGTTTAGATACGCGTGTCCTAGCTGTTGAGACATAAGCATGATCCAGCTGTCCTGTTTGCTGATCTCTTCCTAACGAGGACAACACTGTCCCATATTTAATTAGAAAATGATAAGTAAAAATGAGGAAAATACTATTCACACAATTTTTACTATACAAGTACAGTTAGTATTTATATAAACAAATAAAATAAATAAAATAAACAATTATTTTAAAAATGTGGTAAAACAATCTATTTTAGAGAGCTTTCATTGGACTTTGATACAGTTTCTTTCCCAATTTTAATAAATAAGGGCCAAGCCCTAAAAAATGACCCAATGTGTCATTGTCAATATCAATGGATCATACACCAGTGACGAAGTTTCGGTACGTTGCTGGGTTCCTCAGGGGAGTATCTTGGGCCCTACTCTCTGCACAATTTATCTCAATGCACTCTGTAATATCTCGTTGGAAAATTATTATATCTACCTATAAACTGATGATAGTGCAATTATAGTTAACAGTTAGACCTGGTATGAAACAAAAATCTCTGATTTACGAGCTTATTTAGCTATTACGAGCTTTACAATCAGTTAGCTGTAACATAATCTATTGACACTAACTGTAAAAACCTGGTAAATGAACTTCTCGATTAATCCGTCTAGCCAAAATATGGAAGACTCAATCACAATAAAAGCTCACACGTGGTATAGGAATAGTCTTACAATTTCAAGATTCTCCTTAACCGAATCCTTATCTGCAAATATGAGGGTGAAACTCTTGATCACTGTTTACGAGGTTAATATGCGTTTTGAAAAAGTTCGGTTACTCTGCAGACATTCCTATGCTCAAATCTGTTTATCTATCCGTTTGCGAGTCTGTGATCACACTGATCACATACTGAATCCCAATTTGGGGAGAATCTTTTAAGACGAAGTTCATTGACCCAGAGCGTTTTTAAAGTAATGTTTTGCAAACCTTACGGATACCCTACCAATCTAAACCAAAAAACTCTATAATTATGCAGTATGTCTCACTGGTAGACAACTTTAAATGCTACGTATTCGTCTCCATCGAAATGAATAAAATAAAAATAAAATAAAAAGAGCCTTTTATTTCTTACTTTAAACAAAATATGACAAGAACTCATCGTACATTTAAATACACTCAAAATTTTATCAGTAAAAGGAGCCCTTTCTTTCTTGTTCTAAGCGAACTGCAACCACTTATGTCCTGCCATCTTCACAAGTTAGAAATTGATTCTGTTTTAGTTGATATGTATCTATGGAAACTACTATGGTTATTCATTTGAAATTTCTTTATAAGACAAAAAGTTTAATACCAACGCCATATTTTTTGAGTTGAAGCCCTGTATGACATAAAATAAAATCTTTATACAGATTCTTCAACTCTAGAGCCTATTCATCATTATTATTATATCTATATTATTAAAATTAATTATATAATTTATATAATAAAAGCTATTGCGAAGGAGCATGTGTTCGCTTACGTCCTAATCGCGAGCGACGTTTATCCGTGACGTAATAGCGCACGGCAGGGCCCTCTAAATTAAACAATCGGTTTTTTGCACCCTTTATCACGGGAGTGCCGGCCGGCCACTTATAAGCCGCGGAAATCCGTTCAGGACACAAATTACAAGTAACGAGGCGAACTGAACGTATCCGACCGCCGAGATCGTGTCCTGAACGTAAATTTAAACAATCGCGACACGACAATTCCATGTTTAAATTTAATAAACAAATACCGCGCATGCGTTTACTTGTACTTAATTCAAAAATAGTGATAGCGACCTGAAACTTTTTTGATCTAGGACAATTTTTGTAGTGACAATTGAAGCCAAAGAACTTTTTGTAATCTGTGATCATTTAAAAAAACAAAAATGGTTTATGAGTTAAGGTTTTGCGTGGGATGTTCCTCAACTAAGCTAGGACATGCCGTTAGACAAAGTAAGTATTAATATGTTTATTATTTTCTTAAAACATAAATTTTTTAACGGATGTCACTTTCTACTTGATCCTATTTTATAGTAAGTCACTTATGTTATTATAAAAATAATGCAATACATACTTTATAAAATATTGTAAAATACAATGGAATGACATAATATCTAGTACCTTATCAATGATTCAAACACAAGAATGTATTGTGTGCAGCGTATTAAGTCCAGTGACATAATATTTATCAATAAATAATTTTGTTATCACTTTCTATTCTATTAATAATCTATACTAATACTAATATAGTAGCCGACCCCAAATAAACTTGGGAATAAGGCTAGGAAGATGACTAATACAAATATACTAATACTAATAATATTATAAAGCTAAAGAGTTTGTTTGTTTGTTTGAACGCGCTAACCTCAGGAACTACTGATTCGAATTGAAACATTCTTTTACTGTTGGATAGTTCATTTATAGACGAGTGCTATAGTGTATATAACATCACGCTATGCCCAATAGGAGCGGAACAGTATTGAGAAATGTAGCGAAAACGGGGATTTTTTTTCCGTCATACTTTATTTTTGTGTAACTTTAAGCGTTTACGCAGCGCACGTCACGGAAGCTCTCAAAGGGAATAAATTTTTCCCGTTTTCGATACATTTCTCAATACTGTTCTGCTCCTATTGGTCATAGCGTGATGTTATATACCCTATAGCACTCGTCGATAAATGAACTATGTTAAGGCCTGTAGGCTTTAATTTAAAAAAACCACGTAGTTGGTGTAATGCGCTTGCGAACTGCCTTTAAAATTGTTCTCTTTGGGTTTACGCCTCATCACAATGTTGAAAGTTTCATAAACATCCTGTACCAACGCATTGGAATAGACAATTAGCTTCACGACTGCTACAAAAGTGCCGTTGTATGGTTTATTTGAAATAAAATGGTTTGATTTGATTTGATTAGAACTAGCTTTCGCCACTCCACCCACTTAAATGTCGGTTATCGCGGAAAAAAGTAGCTTTTGTCTTAGGAGGCTTTAGCTGTGACTATAGTGGACTCTACTCTTAGACAGCTACTCAAATTTCTTTTATATTAGTACTATTGTACTATTTTAGAATCTAACTGCAAATTGATAAATGCAGTGAAAAGAATGAAACAGCATTAGGTATGGCACAAACATGTCTTAATTTCTAGGCTGTCTCAAACTTTTTAAGCCAATTCAGTATACCAAATTATACGCCAAATATACAAGTATATATCGTGTGGTGACGGATTAAGAAAACAAAGTGTCACCACCCCTATTCATTCCATGGGTGTCGTAAGAGGCGACTAAAGGAACAAAATAAGCAGCTAACATCACTGCCAAGAGAAGGAAAACTTGAAACAAACCCTTTATCAATCCGTCTGACCAGCGTGGTATAGTAGGCAAACACCTCCTTTCAAAGGAGAGGCCTATGTACAGCAGTGGACTGTTAGAGGCTGTTGATGATGATTGATGATACAAGGTATCCATGGGCGGGTTTTCCAACCTTGAAGCGCATTGTTTTGTTTAAATTGGGCACACCCTCCACTGGAAAATACTAAACGGCTGACTGAAAAATCTGGGAAGCTTATGGTAGTCCATGTGTTGAACTTTAAAGGAAAACTATAAAGGCTTACATAACTTTGTTAGCTCAGGAATTATATAAGCCTAACTCATAAAATGCGATTGCTGACTTGGAAAACTTCGTATAAAATAATGAAATAATAAACAAACATTATAATTGTCTCTTGGATACGATTTTAAATCCACATGCCATTTTGAGTAACTACGTAACACTATTCTATTTGTCACCTGACATGTTTAGCCGACTTTTTGAAGTTGTTTCTATTTTTTGCAATAAGCTACAATAATATTAAACAAACGTAGTGTAGGACGCCTATAAGCCAGGTGGAGTGGCGACTTGCGCAAGGTGGTTTGCAGGAGATGCGAGAAGCCAAAAATCAAAGTGGTGCGCAAATGCCCAAGTCCAGCAGTGGACTGCAATAGGTTGATGTGGATGAGGATGTTTTGGTTATTGCGAGGGGTCAAACAATATGATTTAGTTAAATCAGTTCATCTAGGCGCGGTATAAAAATTAATTTTAAATGTATTTACTCTACATAAATCTATTACTAATAAGTTCGTGGTTAATAGACCTGTTTAATTACATTATTAATAATTATTTTCACTATACTTGGTTAAGGATTAATTACATAGGTTGAGTAAGAAGTACAATCAGTTAAAAATAGTTGATTTAAATTTTTGTTCACTCCCAAATTGGAAGTTTTGAATCACTTGGTGAAATATCTGCATTACTTACAACTTACAAGGCTCATTGCATTTTGGATTCATTACTTAATGATTTGGTTATAAAGTGATACGTGATAATTAGTCATTATCTAATGATGATGATAATCATGGCAAATTGGAAATTGGGATACAATTAGTTAATTCATTAAAGTTACTGAAACGATTAGTAGAATTATATAAATATGTTAGATTTTCTATGTATAACATCATATTTCTTCTTTACCTAGTAGAGCAAGGTAGTTTGATAACTTCAAAAGTTTTTTACCAATAAAATGGAGATCATGAAGAGCGAAGATTATTCTAGAACAGTTGCGTATTATAATGTTGTCCATACATTTTGGAAGATAGCTTCTAAGGTGCTGATCGCAACCCTATTAAAGGGCTTGGGAGGAAATGGTAAGTGGAAATTTTGATCAGTTTGACTCAATGGTTTTATTGTATCACCTGTAATGTAGGTCAATACTATTAAGGTACCTGTGCCGATTGTACAATTGTGTAGACATTTTTAATAAACTCAATGCTAGCAGAACCATTGAGATTAAATTTAATATATTCTTTCTTTTCGAGTAATCAAAATTTATTCTGTAAATTTTTGTTTTTGTTTTAACAGCGGATTTATGCGTTAATGGAATTCCCGAAATAACGACTAATGGTGGTGAAAAGGATACAAACGAACGAGCACATATTGCAGGCGCTGTTCCCAAAAAACAAAGGAAAACTCTATCGACATCAAAGTACTTTTGTAGACATCAAATCCGTAAAATTAAGACACTTCATGACAGTGGTTCGCGAATAATGATTTTAATGAGAGGTCTTCCTGGTAGTGGGAAAAGTCATCTGGCGAAACTAATAGTAGAAAAATTAATTGGATCTTCTTTTCATAATCATAAAAACCATATCTACAGTACTGACGACTATTTTATGGTCGAAGGTAAATATCAATATGATAAGTCAAAACTATCTTCGGCCCATTTGTGGAATCAGAATAGAGTTAAAGATTCTGCGATTCTAGGAGTAAGTCCTATCATTGTAGATAACACAAACATCGAGATATGGCAAATGAATAGATATGTAAAAGAAGCACTCAAAAATGGTTATATTGTTGAAGTTGTGGAGCCAATGACACCCTGGGCCAAAAAACCCGAAGAGCTATTTCACAGGAATAGCCATGGAGTTCCTCTACAACAAATAAAATCAATTTTAAAAAATTATGTCGATCATATAACTGGTGAACTTTTGACAAATATATCTGGATTAAACTATCCTGAAGATATGGTACCACCTATACGATTAGTAAGTATAGTATCAGTTATTCCATCAAAGCCTAAAGAAAATAAGAGCAACTTCACATTTAATTCAGACGCTTCATCTAGCTCAAAAAATGTACAAAATTAAGATCGTAATCTTTTATTACAGTCTTCACATCAACCAACTAAGACTTTTTATCGAAACCGAGGTTCAAAGCCATCTGGCAAAGATACCCTGAATGAAGAAATCAAGGTTGACGAGTCAACTGTTCAGTTTTTTCGTTCACAAGCGGATAAATACGTCAAGAAGTCGAATTGGTAAGTAGAATTTTAAAAGGTAAAGTTTAGAAACAGTATAACATACCATCTTAATTATATTGTTAGATGTGAACCAGATGGTATGATATTATCAATCACTTTAGATTTTTTAATGGATTTTTAATTTTTCTAATGAGCTTTCTAATTCAGTTACAGAACACACAATGTGTCACACCTGACACCTCGATAGTTTAAATATGAAATATTTAAGAATCTAAAATCAGTGTCAGTTATCCACTTCAATATCTACGAATTGCATTAAGTATTATTCTAGTAAAGTGAATTAGTACTACTATTAGAACTACCATTAGAAGAAAAATAAATGGCAAAGACTTTGACTTATAAGATAACTATATATCGAATATCCTTCTAAATACTTAGGTAGATAGACATATCTACCTAAGTATTTAGAAGGATATTCGAAAGGCATATTATTGAGTTAGAAAATAATGCCGTTGTGAAAATTATCTGTTATTGCAGTAAATGAATGCGGTTAGAATATAAAAATGTCAAGTCAATATCTCTATAATTTACAGGTTAAAACAACAGGCACAAAAGCAGAACGGCCAGACGAAAGAAATGATCTTAGCTGAAGCTGAGTCACTATATCAGCAGTTCGAGACGGCTAGAAGCAAAGCCGCAATAGCTCTGTTTAAAGTTAGTGTAACCTTTATTTTTAAGATTTAAAACGCACTTAACACTTACTTTGAAATTACATGAACGGAAGAATATAGATTAAAATTAATAGCTTTCCATTTTTCTAGCATACGCCTATTAAATAATAATTATTTATTTCACACATTATTTATTTAAGTAATGAGGAGCAGAAAAGGTGATCCGACTAGGCGAACACATGACATTATTAATATTTTTTATAGGCTCAACCCCAGAATCACTTACTCGATTCAAAAATAGATCTACGCATCTTTTATTACCAATTAAAAAAAAAATACCTCATACCTAGATATCTAGCAGATAAATTAAAATATCTAATTTTAGTAGATAAATAGATCCTCCGTACGGAAACCTCGGTGGATAAATGGGTTTTTAAAATTTGATCGTTTTTTATAGAATCAAGCACAACACCATGGCACAGTGGAAAAGTTGGATCTACACCACTTCTATGTAAACGAAGCCATAGAAGTAGTGGACTTGTTTTTAGACGGCCACATCCGAAAATTGCAAGACCGCAAACAGAGACACATTTTGCTCATTTTGGTCACTGGCCGGGGTTTACACAGTTCAGGTCCACCTAAAATCAAGCCAGCCTGCTTGAAGCGCCTTAGAGACCGTCAATTACCGTAAGTAAATGTTTAATCTATTATTTTATTGTAATTTTACTGCAAAGAATCGAGTTCGGGTTCGAATCCCGGGTCGGGTTAAAAGTGTTGTACAGTTTTTCTTAAAAAAGAATACATACTGTTTAATAACAGCCCGGAATATGGACGTTTGGCGGTATTTTTCATCCGTGCCTCGGAGAGCACGTTAAGCCGTCGTTCCTAGGTGTCACGAATAACTCCGACAATCGTTATTGCCCTCAAATATACTCAAAACTAGTGAAAACTCTGAATACAGTTCGCCCTTAAAGTTGCGGAGGTCTGATACCAGTCTACTAACGACTGTTAATTAGGTAAAACCGGTTAAGCGATTAGCCAACCTCAAGTAAGCTTGGGACTTGGGATTAATAAAAATTAAGGTGATGATGACTGTTGTATTTAATAAGTATTCATAATGAGGGATTTTGCCTACCAATAACAATACTCATACATCAAGCAGAGGGTATCTCGGTAAGAGTTAGTGCGAAGGGACCTTGTTGTTTACAGTTCGCAAGACCACGCGTATCTGTAGAAGCATATGTTTACTGTTATACAAGTACAATTTTTTTTACCTTTTCAGATATTCGGAATGCAATCCTGGTATGTTTGCCTGCCTTGTGAGGCATGACAGCAAGATGACATACCAGTTGTCTTGAGATCTGTAGATCTCAAGTGCTGCCTTCACATATCCCCAATTTAATTTAGTTGTCGCAGAATATTTTATCCTTCCATTTCACTCTTTCACTCGTAATTCCACTGTTATCTCCTTTTTAGCCATATCTGCTATCACACAATCTATCTACGTATGCTTGGGTATTCCTCTTTCTTTGTCTCATTTTATTTTCATCTGGGAGGGGAAGTTAGGGTATGGTCTTGGTGGGAATTGCTTGTAGTGAGAACAGCATTCCCTACAAATGCCAAGAAGCCATCTGCGGTGTCAAGTGGAGGAACACAGAAAAGCAGAGCCCTAACCAGTCCGAGTCATCCACGTCCACGCTCGTCCCCCTGGTAACTGCTGCATCCGCGCAGAAGCGCGCCGCCACCAAGAGATGCAGATGAGCCGAGATGCAGGGCAAAAGGCCAACTTTCTGCGCCTTAAAATAGAATTTACTCACTAGGGACGAAACCCGAAAAAAACTGAGCCTGCCCGAAGGCTTTAAGGTGGTAACCCCATCAACGGGCTAGGGTATAGTGTGTTTATTATACGCTTACTCGAATCTTGACAAGTTTTTGAAACAAGAACAGTACAAAACCAGACTTCTATTTTATCAACGACTTCTAGCATGGAAACACGGAAACAAATTGCTTGCTGGAATGTGCGAATAAGCAGAAGTCCAAGCAGAAGCAGAAACTAAAGTACAAACTGCAAATACCAGACATTGATTTGGAGAACTGAGAACGTTCAGAGGATTAAGATATCATGACTAAGCTAATTTTTAGATATCATGACAGGGTATATGTAAAGGTGCTTTGGGATTTGAATAAAACTTAACTACGAATACCTGTAAAATAAAACGTATGTTGTTTTAAATAATGTACCACTGCCAATGGCTCGTCGCTTTAATCTAGAGTATATTGTTGGCTTTTTGCTCTTTCTGATTATCATCGTATTTGTACCAAGTACCAAGCTAACTTGATAAATATGAAACGTCGAAACTATTAAGTGATAATTGTAAACGTAAACAGGAACTGCTAATCTAAGTAAACCATCAAATTTTTACTTAGAATAGCAGTTTCATTTCAGAACATTGTTCATATTCATATAAATAACATTCGATTTGTAAAACGAAATAATTACTATTCCATAACATTCTTTTTCATTTATATTAATATTCATTATATTCTGAACAAGTGACTTGGAGCGTACTTAGTACTTAAGTTGATATTTTTTCAATTTTAAAAGATAAATAAATCTATTAGATGTGATTTTACTGTTTTATTATTTATGTTTTTATTTATTCCTCAGTTTTCCGACACTATTGTCAAGTACCAAGATTTGGCCTTCATTGGTTCAAATTTAAATTGTGATCCAATAAAAAAGTAAATAAATAAATAATTTATCGCTTAAGATCTAAATATACCCTAAGATCTAAGAGTTTGCGAGAAGTTGAACTCATTCATTATAAAGACCGAACTAAATCTGTTACTCGACAACAAATTTAGACTTATTGACTAAATTTAGGAGCAAGAAGATCGTTTAGATACGCGTGTCCTAGCTGTTGAGACATAAGCATGATCCAGCTGTCCTGTTTGCTGATCTCTTCCTAACGAGGACAACACTGTCCCATATTTAATTAGAAAATGATAAGTAAAAATGAGGAAAATACTATTCACACAATTTTTACTATACAAGTACAGTTAGTATTTATATAAACAAATAAAATAAATAAAATAAACAATTATTTTAAAAATGTGGTAAAACAATCTATTTTAGAGAGCTTTCATTGGACTTTGATACAGTTTCTTTCCCAATTTTAATAAATAAGGGCCAAGCCCTAAAAAATGACCCAATGTGTCATTGTCAATATCAATGGATCATACACCAGTGACGAAGTTTCGGTACGTTGCTGGGTTCCTCAGGGGAGTATCTTGGGCCCTACTCTCTGCACAATTTATCTCAATGCACTCTGTAATATCTCGTTGGAAAATTATTATATCTACCTATAAACTGATGATAGTGCAATTATAGTTAACAGTTAGACCTGGTATGAAACAAAAATCTCTGATTTACGAGCTTATTTAGCTATTACGAGCTTTACAATCAGTTAGCTGTAACATAATCTATTGACACTAACTGTAAAAACCTGGTAAATGAACTTCTCGATTAATCCGTCTAGCCAAAATGTGGAAGACTCAATCACAATAAAAGCTCACACGTGGTATAGGAATAGTCTTACAATTTCAAGATTCTCCTTAACCGAATCCTTATCTGCAAATATGAGGGTGAAACTCTTGATCACTGTTTACGAGGTTAATATGCGTTTTGAAAAAGTTCGGTTACTCTGCAGACATTCCTATGCTCAAATCTGTTTATCTATCCGTTTGCGAGTCTGTGATCACACTGATCACATACTGAATCCCAATTTGGGGAGAATCTTTTAAGACGAAGTTCATTGACCCAGAGCGTTTTTAAAGTAATGTTTTGCAAACCTTACGGATACCCTACCAATCTAAACCAAAAAACTCTATAATTATGCAGTATGTCTCACTGGTAGACAACTTTAAATGCTACGTATTCGTCTCCATCGAAATGAATAAAATAAAAATAAAATAAAAAGAGCCTTTTATTTCTTACTTTAAACAAAATATGACAAGAACTCATCGTACATTTAAATACACTCAAAATTTTATCAGTAAAAGGAGCCCTTTCTTTCTTGTTCTAAGCGAACTGCAACCACTTATGTCCTGCCATCTTCACAAGTTAGAAATTGATTCTGTTTTAGTTGATATGTATCTATGGAAACTACTATGGTTATTCATTTGAAATTTCTTTATAAGACAAAAAGTTTAATACCAACGCCATATTTTTTGAGTTGAAGCCCTGTATGACATAAAATAAAATCTTTATACAGATTCTTCAACTCTAGAGCCTATTCATCATTATTATTATATCTATATTATTAAAATTAATTATATAATTTATATAATAAAAGCTATTGCGAAGGAGCATGTGTTCGCTTACGTCCTAATCGCGAGCGACGTTTATCCGTGACGTAATAGCGCACGGCAGGGCCCTCTAAATTAAACAATCGGTTTTTTGCACCCTTTATCACGGGAGTGCCGGCCGGCCACTTATAAGCCGCGGAAATCCGTTCAGGACACAAATTACAAGTAACGAGGCGAACTGAACGTATCCGACCGCCGAGATCGTGTCCTGAACGTAAATTTAAACAATCGCGACACGACAATTCCATGTTTAAATTTAATAAACAAATACCGCGCATGCGTTTACTTGTACTTAATTCAAAAATAGTGATAGCGACCTGAAACTTTTTTGATCTAGGACAATTTTTGTAGTGACAATTGAAGCCAAAGAACTTTTTGTAATCTGTGATCATTTAAAAAAACAAAAATGGTTTATGAGTTAAGGTTTTGCGTGGGATGTTCCTCAACTAAGCTAGGACATGCCGTTAGACAAAGTAAGTATTAATATGTTTATTATTTTCTTAAAACATAAATTTTTTAACGGATGTCACTTTCTACTTGATCCTATTTTATAGTAAGTCACTTATGTTATTATAAAAATAATGCAATACATACTTTATAAAATATTGTAAAATACAATGGAATGACATAATATCTAGTACCTTATCAATGATTCAAACACAAGAATGTATTGTGTGCAGCGTATTAAGTCCAGTGACATAATATTTATCAATAAATAATTTTGTTATCACTTTCTATTCTATTAATAATCTATACTAATACTAATATAGTAGCCGACCCCAAATAAACTTGGGAATAAGGCTAGGAAGATGACTAATACAAATATACTAATACTAATAATATTATAAAGCTAAAGAGTTTGTTTGTTTGTTTGAACGCGCTAACCTCAGGAACTACTGATTCGAATTGAAACATTCTTTTACTGTTGGATAGTTCATTTATAGACGAGTGCTATAGTGTATATAACATCACGCTATGCCCAATAGGAGCGGAACAGTATTGAGAAATGTAGCGAAAACGGGGATTTTTTTTCCGTCATACTTTATTTTTGTGTAACTTTAAGCGTTTACGCAGCGCACGTCACGGAAGCTCTCAAAGGGAATAAATTTTTCCCGTTTTCGATACATTTCTCAATACTGTTCTGCTCCTATTGGTCATAGCGTGATGTTATATACCCTATAGCACTCGTCGATAAATGAACTATGTTAAGGCCTGTAGGCTTTAATTTAAAAAAACCACGTAGTTGGTGTAATGCGCTTGCGAACTGCCTTTAAAATTGTTCTCTTTGGGTTTACGCCTCATCACAATGTTGAAAGTTTCATAAACATCCTGTACCAACGCATTGGAACAGACAATTAGCTTCACGACTGCTACAAAAGTGCCGTTGTATGGTTTATTTGAAATAAAATGGTTTGATTTGATTTGATTAGAACTAGCTTTCGCCACTCCACCCACTTAAATGTCGGTTATCGCGGAAAAAAGTAGCTTTTGTCTTAGGAGGCTTTAGCTGTGACTATAGTGGACTCTACTCTTAGACAGCTACTCAAATTTCTTTTATATTAGTACTATTGTACTATTTTAGAATCTAACTGCAAATTGATAAATGCAGTGAAAAGAACGAAACAGCATTAGGTATGGCACAAACATGTCTTAATTTCTAGGCTGTCTCAAACTTTTTAAGCCAATTCAGTATACCAAATTATACGCCAAATATACAAGTATATATCGTGTGGTGACGGATTAAGAAAACAAAGTGTCACCACCCCTATTCATTC
Source organism: Phragmatobia fuliginosa (assembly GCA_932526445.1). Taxonomy (NCBI): domain Eukaryota; kingdom Metazoa; phylum Arthropoda; class Insecta; order Lepidoptera; family Erebidae; genus Phragmatobia; species Phragmatobia fuliginosa. The sequence goes on along the minus strand of OW052070.1, from coordinate 13,391,162 downwards.
CATGGGTGTCGTAAGAGGCGACTAAAGGAACAAACTAAGCAGCTAACATCACTGCCAAGAGAAGGAAAACTTGAAACAAACCCTTTATCAATCCGTCTGACCAGCGTGGTATAGTAGGCAAACACCTCCTTTCAAAGGAGAGGCCTATGTACAGCAGTGGACTATTAGAGGCTGTTGATGATGATTGATGATACAAGGTATCCATGGGCGGGTTTTCCAACCTTGAAGCGCATTGTTTTGTTTAAATTGGGCACACCCTCCACTGGAAAATACTAAACGGCTGACTGAAAAATCTGGGAAGCTTATGGTAGTCCATGTGTTGAACTTTAAAGGAAAACTATAAAGGCTTACATAACTTTGTTAGCTCAGGAATTATATAAGCCTAACTCATAAAATGCGATTGCTGACTTGGAAAACTTCGTATAAAATAATGAAATAATAAACAAACATTATAATTGTCTCTTGGATACGATTTTAAATCCACATGCCATTTTGAGTAACTACGTAACACTATTCTATTTGTCACCTGACATGTTTAGCCGACTTTTTGAAGTTGTTTCTATTTTTTGCAATAAGCTACAATAATATTAAACAAACGTAGTGTAGGACGCCTATAAGCCAGGTGGAGTGGCGACTTGCGCAAGGTGGTTTGCAGGAGATGCGAGAAGCCAAAAATCAAAGTGGTGCGGAAATACCCAAGTCCAGCAGTGGACTGCAATAGGTTGATGATGATGAGGATGTTTTGGTTATTGCGAGGGGTCAAACAATATGATTTAGTTAAATCAGTTCATCTAGGCGCGGTATAAAAATTAATTTTAAATGTATTTACTCTACATAAATCTATTACTAATAAGTTCGTGGTTACTTAGACCTGTTTAATTACATTATTAATAATTATTTTCACTATACTTGGTTAAGGACTAATTACATAGGTTGAGTAAGAAGTACAATCAGTTAAAAATAGTTGATTTAAATTTTTGTTCACTCCCAAATTGGAACTTTTGAATCACTTGGTGAAATATCTGCATTACTTACAACTTACAAGGCTCATTGCATTTTGGATTCATTACTTAATGATTTGGTTATAAAGACGTGATAATTAGTCATTATCTAATGACGATGATAATCATGGCAAATTGGAAATTGGGATAAAATTAGTTAATTCATTAAAGTTACTGAAACGATTAGTAGAATTATATAAATATGTTAGATTTTCTATGTATAACATCATATTTCTTTTTTACCTAGTAGAGCAAGGTAGTCTGATAACTTCAAAAGTTTTTAACCAATAAAATGGAGATCATGAAGAGCGAAGATTATTCTAGAACAGTTGCGTATTATAATGTTGTCCATACATTTTGGAAGATAGCTTCTAAGGTGCTGATCGCAACCCTATTAAAGGGCTTGGGAGGAAATGGTAAGTGGAAATTTTGATCAGTTTGACTCAATGATTTTATTGTATTACTTATAATATGGGTTAATACTCTATAGGTAACTGTACCGATTGTAGATGACACACTGAGTAAGATATATTAGATATATCAGTTTTAGTTACAGTAACTGTGAAAGCACAGAAGCTTAACACACTTTCTTTTATTTTCGAGTCTGTTTGTTTCTTAGAGTTTTGTTAAACAAATGCTACGTTCGGGTTACGAGTGAGTACTTCTTCTACCTTTTAGCGTTTATAACGGCTAACATCACCTAAATGTTGATGTAACTTACATACATTCATAACATCATCTTATTCTTCACCAATCCATGAAGGAACTGATCGTAGCAAATTACTTTCATATTGCTTTTGATGCATACTAGTATTAAAAATATTTTTAAGTTTAAAATTTACTAGTAACAATAAATATAGAATATCTTTTATCCTGTGAATTAGTTATAGGTTCTTAGCAACATAACAGGTATTATGTCCCTCTACAAACATATTATTATGCTATGACCCACCTCTCCTCGCTCTCAAAGAATTCAAGTATTTGTAAACATAACCGATTTTCAAAAAGATTACGAAATGAATCATTTTGTAATCTCTTCATAACAATTGTGTAGACATTTTTAATACAATGCTAGCAAAACCATTGAGATTAAATTTAATATGTTCTTTCTTTTCGAGTAATCAAAATTTATCCTGTAAATTTTTGTTTTTGTTTTAACAGTGGATCTATGCGTTAATGAAATTCCCGAAATAACGACTAACGCTGGTGAAAAGGATACAAGCAAACCAACACATATTGCAGGCGCTGTTCCTAAAGAACAAAGGAAAACTCTATCGACATCAAAGTACTTTTGTAGACATCAAATCCGTAAAATTAAGACACTTCATGACAGTGGTTCGCAAATAATGATTTTAATGAGAGGTCTTCCTGGTAGTGGGAAAAGTCATCTGGCAAAACTAATAGTAGAAAAACTAATTGGATCTTCTTTTCATAATCATAAAAACCATATCTACAGCACTGGCGACTATTTTATGGTCGAAGGTAAATATTAATATGATAAGTCAAAATTATCTTCGGCCCATTTGTGGAATCAGAATAGAGTTAGAGAATCTGCAATGGAATAGGACTGAGTCCTATTATTGTAGATAACACAAACATCGAGATATGGCAAATGAATAGATATGTAAAAAAACACTTTAAAATTTCTTACGTGAAGGACAGTTACTGTTCCCGGAAAAGCTTATTCGGAAGAATAGAAAACTGTAACAGTTGATCATATAACTGTTTAAATTTTTAGAAATATATCTGGACTAAACTATCCTGAAGACATTTGCCACCGATACCATTAGTAAGTATAGTATCAGAAATTCCACCAAAGCCTGTAGAAAATAAGAGAAATTTCACATCAACTTCAGACGCTTCTACTGGTTCAAGAAATTTGCATGATAAGTTCATTTATTGCCACCCTCCCATCAAAGCTCAAGGGAGCAATCAAGAAAGGATTTAGAGGTTTTTCATGACAACCAAAATTTAAAGTCATGGGCAGAAGATACCCAGAATGACTAAAACGAGATTGCCAAGTCAACTGTTCAGTTTCTCCGTTCATAAGCGAATAAATACACCAAGCAGTTGAATTGTAATATATCCAACAACCAAAAACAACATTACAGAGAACAGTGCCTTCAATTTCTTAACAGAGTACTACGTGAAGAACAGGCGCTGTTCCCGGTAAAGCTCAACCGAAAGAAAAGAAAACTGTAGCGACATCACAGTACTTTCGTACAGATAAAATTCGTAAATTATGATATTTTACAGTAGTGGTTCGCGTATTATGATTATTATGAGAAGTCTTCTTGGTAGTGTAAAAAGCCCTTTGGCAAGACTAAGAGTAAAAAAAAATGATTGGATCTTCTTTTACTAATTATAAAAACCATGTCTACAGCACAAACGACTAAATAAGTAACTATCAAAAAAGTTAAAAAATCAGCAATGCAAGGATCACTCCTATTCATGATAACACAAATATCGAAACATGGCAAATGAATAGAAATGCAAAAGAAGATGTTTAACATTGATATACAACTGAAGTGGTGGAACGGCAGAAATGCCCGAAGAGCTATTAAACAGGAATAGCCATGGAGTTCCTCTACAAAAATAAAAACCATTTTGAAAAATTATGTTGATCATTTAACTGGTGAAATTTTTACAAATATATGTGGATTATACTATCTTGAAGATATTGTGCCATCTATACGTAAGTATAGTATTAGTTCCACCAAAGCCTGTAGAAAATAAGAGCAACTTCACATCTAATTCAGAGGCTTCAACTGGCTCCAATCAAGTTTTAAAGTCATCGGCAGAAGATACCCTGAATGCAATAATTGAAGTTGCTAAGTCAACTCTTTAGTTCCTCGTTCATAGGCAGATCTACACACTGGCCATGTAAGTTGGAACGATGACCCTTCACCCATCTCATTTTCCCCCACATCTTTGAACCTGAATTAGTTTCGTCTATAGAACTACAAAACTCCTGCCACGACCTGCACTTTGCTAGCCGAATAAGTCGTTGGGCATTACGTACTTTCTGTTGTAATATTTCTAAATTAATAGGAGAAGGACTTCGTCTAAGATTGGCTAATGTACCGCTACGTAATCTACCTTATACGCAGTAGAATCGACTATGGTAGTTTCTTGTACAGCAATAGTTGTAAAACTAATTTATTGAGACTAGATCGAGTTCAAAATCAAGCCTTACGGGTGATAGGTGGTTTTATACGAAGTACTCCAATCCACGTTATGGAGAATGAGTTGTGTCTTCCGCCCCTTCAGGTTCGTAGACAATATCTTGCAGGAAAATTTATATTAAAAACTAAAACTTTTGTCAACAATAATATTACTAATGCTCTAGACCACTTATCATCGGTTATTGATGCTCGCTATTGGTTGAATAAGAGAATACCATTATTGATCAGCGTTAAAAATTCTCTGGATATTGTGTCAGTACAGTGTAGTGATTTACATGAAATGTTTTCTTTGGAAACTTCGGTTAGTAACATTCCAGTGCGGTAAGGGATATCAAGTTCTATACCTCTAGTCGATCGCGCTAAACGAGAGTTTACTTGCCATGATCTTAATACTATATGTACAAATTATATACAGGAAAAATTTGAAAATTATTATCAAATCTACACTGATGGTTCTAAAGGAGAAAAGGGGGCTGGTTCAGCAGTTTTTGACCCCATGTTAGGATGTTACGTAAAACTGAGGATCGATTCTAATATTTCCATTATGCATATTGAATTATATTGAATTAATTGCAATAGCAGAGGCGTTAGCATACATTGATTCAATTAATTTTGACCGTTTTGTCATTTTGACAGATTCAAAAAGTGCCTTGCAACATTTGGCTCGCTCCGCCTCTCACGGGAGAGGTATACCGATTGCCTACCGAATATTGGAATCGATCCTACGATTGCAATCACGACATAAAAAAGTTATTCTCCAATGGATTCCATCCCACATTCAAATTCAAGCAAACGAATATGTAGATATGTTTGCTAATCAGGCAGCTCATGACGGCATTCCAACAAGTGTTGTACCGCTTTTCTCAGAACAACTGGGGTTGGTAAAGGATTTGTGCATCAATAGTTGGCAGGAGTATTTTGATGAACGTTCGCGTCAGAGCGGTATTTGGTACAGAACAATTCAGCCTCAAATTTCAAAACTTCCCTGGATAGACAATTTAGTATTAAACAGAAATAATTTAAAAACTGTCCTAAGATTACGTTCGGGTCACATTCCATCGAGAAAGTTTGCATTTCTAATGAAGAAGGTCTCGTCACCTAATTGCATTGATTGTGGTGTGATAGAAGACGTCCAGCATATTTTGATGGAATGTGTTCGGAACGAGGATCTAAGAGCATCCTGTTTCGACAGAAATAAGAAACTACTGGTTGGCTATTTGAATGGTGTATTGTCTAATCCAATGACTAACGAAATTAGACAGATCATTAAATTAGCTGATTCAGGTTTATGTACACAATAATGTAGTTTTAAGTTAACATATGTTTTGTTTGCCTTGATGTTCATATGGGACGATGTAGTCGCTCAGCGACAAAGTCCTTTTATTAATAAATAAATAAAAAAAAAACTTTAGAGATCGTTTTTTGTTTTTTCGGAAGACGGTGCCCATGTCATCTCATCCACATTTTTTTACCATTAAATTCATTACGACTAGACTTGAAGACTAGAAGACTACAATTGAATGAAGACGTTAATTACTTGACATTTGCAGAAATAGCTGATATTCGGCTGGTTGCCATTTCATCAAAAGAAGAAGAAGAGATTTGTACATTCTGTTTTCTTGCGATGACCAAGTCATTTATGACCCAATTTATTATATTTATAATGGTTCACGCGTTTAACCAACCCCGAAAACACAACGTTTCTTGTAACCAATCAGACCAACAGGGGATGACGTGATACAGCGTCGTTCCCATTGGTTAAATTATTGTTCCCTACCTCCCTACTTTCCTCGAATGATGTACAAATAATTTATTCTAAATACAGACTTCGCCTTACCTTTCTACAGAACACTCGTTTGATTTATCATATAAAAACGCAAATGTCAGTTCAGCACACGGGCTACCAAGAACATAATAAACTAATTTCAAGTACCGATACAAGCCGGTACACGTACAATAATAATATTTATTTAATTTCTCCTTACAAAAACAAGACTCATAACACAAGACAATGAACTCATTTCCTCAAAATATTTTGTAGAAATAACTTTGTTTTATTTCCTGCTATCAAGCTTTTTAGATATTAAGTTTTTAAGTTCATACAGACATACGCAGCAGAGGACTTTGTTTTATAATATGTAGTGATCCTTGTTATTTTCTTTTCTTAAATACCCGCTTCATATATTCAAGAGTACTTTGAGATGATTGTCAAAGAATAGTTGTCATCATCAGTCAATTTTATTGGGAAATAAATTGATGTCAAATTAACTTTAAGCCGTAAAAGGGTTACAAAATTATTTATACTCTAAAATCATTTTATAAACCTTGTACTTATGCTCCCTCCACAATCAACTTTCTTAATTATTTGAAGACACGGTTACTAGTTGAACAACTCTCCAAGACAGCTAAGCATCAATACCCAAGCAACAGTGATTTAACCAAATGTTAACAAACTTGACTAATAATACAGAGAATAAGTTTTTGTAGTTTTTACTCTAAGCGCTAAAATCTGTAAAACGCGAAAAAAAATAATTACGATGCAACCAAACCATAACAATCAAATGATGAGAATACACCATAGAGGATAGCGACTAGCCCGCAAGGGATCCACAAAAAATTATAAAAAAACTTTTTTGTATAACTTTTATTTTACAGTATACAGATTTACAGATAATAATATGTACTTCAAAGTAGACTTAAAGTATATTCTTTCATTTATATATTATATATTTAATAGTTTTATTATTATTATTACTAGTTAAAATTATGCTAATTCCAATTTGCACAGAATGTTTGGCAAGTGAACTCAAACGACCAAGTAATTTTTTAAAGTAAAAATTAAAACCCAACTACGACAAAAAAACGACGCTGAAAAAATTATGAAACAAGATTTAAACAACATAGTACACGACTATTAGTGTACAAAGATCACTTATATTCAAGTTTGAAAAACCGTAGTAACACATTACATAGAAACCATTACTTAACATTGCGTTGAAGTGTTTAAACATAAACGTCCTTTACAATGATACCAAACACGGCATATTTATCTCAAGTAATTTATTTTTTAACACTATGTCTATGACTGCTAGAGGGCGCCACATTAAATTCAGTGACACGCCACATAGCCTATAACCAGCGGACGATCAAGACGCTTCTAACGATACCTCATTTGTCCAGTTCCAATGAGTAGTTGAGGAGCTATGAGGGAACAAATAAACATACAAACATAACCTCTTAAAATCATAACCCTCCTTTGACTTTGCCGTAGTCGGGTAAAAACAAGCACTTGTTTTAGCCCCAATGGTCAGTATTGTGAGTGTACAACATAAGAAATAAACGATTGTAACCTCATATATAACCGATTATAAACTCAACAATAACGTTACCACCTGAATCTCGTTTTGCATGTTTTAAACACATTGATTAAATCTGTTTACGGAAAGAAATATAAAATGGATTTTTTGGATATTTTTTTTTGATGAAGAATAGTTTTTGTTATTAAACTTTTTTTTAATTTTATTATTTATCTTTGACTTCGATCAACTAAAACCAATTATTTCGGTTCCATTCACTAGGCCCCCTACCCCTACCCCCGACCCTAGGTTAAACCTACGGGGTAGCGTTGCTAGGCGTCCGAAAAAACCCAGATATAGGCTTTTTGATTGCTTGTCCGGCTAAAATAAACGGTGTCCGGCTTGTCCGGCTTTTGTTAGGCTCTTTAAATTTCGCAAAAGAGCGAGCGCCGAGCAAATTTAATTTTTAATAATAACTATTTGACTGATTAATGTTAAAGTACCTACTTAAGATTGATTTGCCATTTGATTTTATTTATCATTTCATTAGAACTTAACAAGATTTATGACATTAATCAAAAAAGCTTGATTTTACATACAATTTTTTTGAAGTACCCATTAATACTGAGACATTTCGGCCTTACTACCCAAAGGTACGGACAAACTGGCTGGTCTGTCCAGCTATTAGGTTTGGCGACCTGGCAACCCAACTCCGGGGATCATTTAGAATTTTGGGTACACATTGATTTTCTTAGGAATCTTTTTGGATCCCAATTCCATTTTGATATTTCAGGGGATTTATTTGATAATTACACGCCCATGCCTCAAAGAGCACGTTAAAGATACCCTCAAATATACTGACAACTAAGTAGTTGAACCTTCGAATTCAGTTTGCCTTCAGAGTAGCGGAGGTCCAATGGCAGTCGCCCTGCGAAAAAAAAAAGAAATTTAAGTTTTTTAAGTTAAACCGGTTGTCCTATAGCTGAGCCAAAATATAGTGGGAATAATAAAGACTAGGATGATGATGTATAAAATGGCGATAATAACTGATATTCTAAATAAGTTACCTATCACATCAAAATTGATGTTGGTCTAGTGGTTTAAGGGGTCACCACGCCTATATCTGTGTGTCGTGGGTTCAAATGCCACGTGGACCAACACTTTTAGTGATTCATAAATTGTTGTTCTGAGTCTGAGGGTTTTTGTGTCCGTTTCATGTATGTTTGTAAAGTCCCCCGCAACACAGGATTTACATTCCTCATGCGGGAGTTGTCTTTTTTAAGAAAAAGAAGTTACTCATGTAATAAATCGTGTCATACATGAATATAACTTCATGTATTATTCACTTCTCTTCATGTATTATTCGACTCTTCTTCTTCATGTATTATTCGACTGCCTTGTTGGTCTAGTGGTTGGCGTATGCGGCTGCTGATCAAGAGGTCTCGGGTTCGATTCCCGGGTCAGACCAAATATTTGTGTGATCCACAAATGTTTGTTTCGGAGTCTGGATGTTTTTCTATGTATAATATGTATGTATTTACAAAAAAAAAGTATGTTTATGTATTTGTATCAGTTGTTTAGTACCCATAACACAAGCTCTGCTTACTTTGGGACTAGATGATGTTGTGTGTAAGATGTCCAAAAATATTTACTTCTCTTCAAAAAAATGATAACCAATTGGTAAATTGGAAAAGTTACTTATTCATAATCATAATCAATCATTAAGATGAATATTTCCTTTGTATAAATCTGAACAAGCTGTTTACAGCGCACTTAGTAACTAAGTTGGTGTTCTTGACAATTAAAAGACAAATAAAACTATCAGAAGTGCAAATACAATTTTATTAATTACTAGCTGAGTCCCGCGGTGTTACCCGCGGTTATGTTTGTCAATCTCGAGTAACGCCGTGTCCAAAAAGTCTAAAAAAGTTGTATGAATAACTCCTTATGTGTCAGTTATCTGCCAGTGAAAGTCCCGTTAAACTCGGTCCAGCCGTTCGAGAGATTACCCGGAATACGGACAGACGGACAGACAGACAAAAAATTAAATTCTGAATGTCAGTACCGTAAATACTTTGATATGCATTTAGTTAAAAAAGCGGCCAAGTGCGAGTCGGACTCACCCATGAAGGGTTCCGTACCAGCAAGTAACATCATATAAAAGTTCTTGTAATTCGTTGTAACTTTCAGCGATGTTTTTATACTAGTGTATTGATTGGATGAAAGGTATATTGCGTGTTACGATTTTTGACGTATTAAAAAAAAACTACTCACTAGATCTCGTTCAAACCAATTTTCGTTGGTAGTTTACATGGTAATGTAATGTATTTTAGAAGTTAGAGGGGGGGGGGGACACACATTTTTCCACTTTGGAAGTGTCTCTCGCGCAAACTATTCAGTTTAGAAAAAAATGATATTAGAAACCTCAACATCATTTTTGAAGACCTATCCATAGATACACGTATAGGTTCGATGAAAAAAAAAATTTTGAGTTTCAGTTCCAAGTATGGGGACCCCCAAAATGTATTGTTTTTTTTTCTATTTTTATGTAAAAATCTTAATGCGGTTCACAGAATACATCGACTGACCAAATTTCAACAGTATAGCTCTTATAGTTTCGGAAATAATTGGCTGTGACATACGGACGGACAGACAGACAGACAGACAGACTTGACGAATCTATAAGGGTTCCGTTTTTTGCCATTTGGCTACGGAACCCTAAAAACTGGTAACTTGTTACTACAAACAGACACTCCAACTTTATTAATTTGTGTATAGGTTTATTGGGTTCCGTACCTCAAAAGGAAACTTAAAACAACCTACACATTTTGTATTGTTATAAAGGAAGCAATAGCTTACAGGTAGGTTTGTACGGAACCCTCGGTGCGAGAGTTCGACTCGCACTTAGCCGGTTTTATTTCATTTGTTCCTCAGTCGTCGAAATTTATCGCCAAGTATCAGCATTTGTCGGTCACTGGTTCAAAAGTTATTTAGCGTTTCCAAGTGGACAGAGGCAGAGCCACGGTTAAAAGCTAGCTCAAGGTAATTGAGATATTTTTTTATTAGGCATCATTCATCACTTTTTACACTAGAATTTAAATCACAAATGTTTCCACAACTAAACGATTGATTGATTGGTCAATTTTAAATTCATTATTTTTTTTATTAAAATGTGCCTAGATCCTAATGATTTTGGTAATAAAATTCGTTTAAAATTACCTTCCGATGTATGTAGGTATACTCGATCTCGTAGAACGATCTCCGTCATCTTTAAACTCATGTCGAGGCCATCTGCCACCCGAGCAGAATCACGACATAGTTATCTGTATGCAGTGGACGGCCCGAGGTAGGTACGTTTTGCTCGCGTCTAACCCATCTTGTGGGGTATCCATATTTAGGTCTTAAAAAAACATTTTAAGATTGGTAAAACGATTTTTCGATTTCCAGGATTATATTTATAGGTTCCGAAGTTTATGACTTCGAACCCTCAAAGATTCGTCATGTCCGTCTGTCCGTCCGTCCGTCCGTCCGTCCGTCCGTCCTCGACTTACCGCCCAAACGGTAAGTGCTAGAAAGATGAAACTTGGCATGAATATGTATTGTAATTACGTCGACAAAGTGCTACAATAAAATTATGAAAAATATTTATATTTAGGGTACCTCTCCTACACGTAAAGTGGGGATGTGTTTTTTTTCTCGCGGCTACCCCATCATGTGGGGTATCATGAGATAGGTCTTTTAAAAACAATAAAATGAGGTTTCTAGGACGAATTTTTGATTTAGGTATCCGTTTGCGAGAAATTCTACATTTAAAGTAGAATTTCAGGCCACTTTTTTATAAAAACAGGGCGTCCCCCCCCCCTCTAAAAGCTAAACGGCTGGCTCAAAAAATCTGGAAAAATACGTGATAGTGGTCCATATAATGAACTTTAAAGGAAAACTATAACGGATTAGATGACTTTTTTAGTTCAGGAGTCATAGCGGCTTAACTTGTACGATGCGCTCACTTGGGAAACGTCATACAAAATTAACGCATTTAATACATAAACATAACAATTAACCGTTGGATACGATTTCTAATCCCCGTAACATTATGGGTGACTGAGGAACCCTTTCCTGTGCGTGGCCTGACACGCACTTGGCCGATTTTTTATTGCTAAAACCGGGCGTCCCACACTCTAAAAGATAAACGGCTGATTCGAAAAATCTGGAAAAACTTGATGGTAGTCTATGTGATGAATTTCAAAGGAAAACTATAACAGGTGAGATAGGTAACTTTGTTGGTTTAAGATCACAGAGTTTTTAATTGACGTACTTAGAAAACTTCATACAAAATTAAGAAAATATTAGATGATGAACATAACAATTGTATATTGGACACCAATAAATTCAAGTGCCAAGAAGGGAACTTTATGCGTGGCCTGACACTTGGACGATTTTGATTAATTCGTAGGTTTTGCTGGCCCTTGTGAACCATCATATTATTTTCCTTGTTTTGCTACTTCTAGTGTCTTACTTCGGTTAAAATAGCGGTACTAACCTGTATATAGTGCAGACGTTTCTTGATGTTTACACAATTTAAGCGGTGAACTTACTGTAATAATAGTAATCAACAATGAGAATTGTAATATTTCCAGAGAACAATGTAAAAATACACAAAATAAGCGACAACTGTGTTTACTTTGCCAATATAGGTCAAGATGTGTAGATCAGTGATAGATACCGTCAAAAATAATTCAAATTATCTTTAAAGGCTACCCGTAAAGTAGGTATTCGTAAAAGGAAGAAAAAGTACAAAGTGAATGAATAAATTAAATTATACCTACAGACAAGATTGCATAGTACATAACTATACTTATGTAAAGTGATATACTATACCCATAAATTCTATCCTACTTTTTACACTTTTACTTTCAGTTGCAAAATATCCCAGTTCATTAATTATTGTTGATTGTCAACTATAATTTAAACTGCATTTAGTATCCATATTTCTAAGGGCCAAAACACATAACCGCGTTGCGGCGCCGATCCGCGAAGATTGGCGGTGGCGTCAACACCGAATCTAGCGGCACGGCGCCGCACCGCGACGCATTCCAGCGTTATGACGTCATACTTGTAGACAATGATTCTAGACTTGGGCAATACAGTTCACATTAAAGATTTAAATCATCATTAGTTCATCAAAATCGCTCTGCAGTTCGTTTCGCTCTGTGACTCTGTGAGTTGTTGCAACTCTGTGAGTTGTAGAAACTCATTATCTCTATGACTCAGTAAATTGCATTGATTGAACTAAGTGCTCATGAACTGTGAACGAGAGTAAATGTTTATAGTTTATTGATTTAGACATTTCGATTTCCCTTCATACTTAATGCTTTGTATTTTCGAGAAAAGTATTCGCCATCGGGATTCATAGCCTTATTAAATGGATGTATCCAGTATCTTCTTTGTCGTGTATTTAAAACAAAGTAATGTCTTCTTAATAACAAATAAGCAATAAGTTTCTTACGACGATCCATAGCAGAGACACGACTATCCACTATCTCATCACTATCAAAAATCACGAGGAACTGGTTACACTACCATACCGCATAACGCTCTTTTTCGCGGCGCCGCAACGCAAACTGCCGATTTTATCTTGTCGGTCTTGTGTTTCGGCCCTAAAAGAGGAAATGGTCACACAACTTAAGTAAATGTCTGTTACGCTTTTACGGCCCAACGGCGCGGCGGCGTCTTGCACCGGTTCCAATCATAGATCGGTTCCAATGGCATAATTATACGAGTACTTTGATTCTTGCTATTCTTTACCGCGAAAACCGATTTATATAATGTACACATAAAAAAGGTTAGAACCTTTTATTACTTGATTCAAATACTCGTTTCGATTCTACCTTCAACTGCGAGTTTCATTTTCTGGAACTTTCTGTAAGTACTTTAAACCTGTACCAAACTGTTTAAGGGCTCCGTAGTTCATGATTCGGAAAACTAATGGTTTCGTCAGGTCCGTCTGTCTATCCTCGATTTACCCTCCAAACGGATTGTGCTAGCAAGATGAACTTTGTGCTCCCCTAGTGGATTTACATGTACAATTTTTATTGGTTTAGAGGCTACTTTTAAATGCAAAATGTTGTAAGGGGTTTAAAGGGGGGATGAAAAGTTGTATGGAAGTACCTATCGCCATTTTTATAGAGATAAGTTTGAAAATTAATATTTTACCATTTTTAAGTAAAATAACAATAGGGAATAATGGAAATATATGTAAGGTTTGTGTGAATCCGTACCTACCATCCTTATCCTTACTAATATAATTAACGCGAAAGTAACTTTGTCTGTTCGGCTTTTACGCTCAAAATTTTGGACCGATTTTAATAAAACTTGGTACCCAGATAGTCTAGGGCCTGAGAAAAGACAAGGCTACTTTTTACCGCAATAACCGACATACACGCGGTCAGAGCCGCGGTCAAAAGCTAGTACTTTCATAAATAAAATTAATAACAAGGAAAAGTCTTATGAGTCAACATAATAATGATACAAAGGTTTACATGTATTTTTCCTCAAACTGCTTTATTTACGTTAATGTGTAAGTAAAGAAGATAATATATGTATTATTCAATGTAATTGAAACGCACATTCTTCTTCGGTACCAAAACATTTTCACTACATATTATAAATTAAAGTCCTCCGCCACGTCTCTCTGTTCGCGATAAACTCAACAACCACTACACGGATTTAAATGAAATTTTGTACCCAGATATCCAAAGTATGAGAAAGGACAAAGGCTACTTTTTCTGATAAGCGTCATAGACGCGGACGGAGCCGCGGGCGAAAGCTAGTTATAAATAAAGTGCTGTGAAATATATCTACAATCTATATTTATTTGCCTCTTTGGTCTAGCGGTTAGCGTATACGACTGCTGACCAAGAGGTCTCGGGTTCGATTTCCGGGTCGGACCAAAAATGTTTGTGATCCGTGAATATTTGTTTCGGAGTTTGGGTGTTTTCTATGTATAATATGTATGTATTTACAAAAAAAATGTATGTTTATGTATTTAAATCAGTTGTCTATTATAGTTACCCATAATGCAAGCTCTGCTTAGTTTTGGGACTAGATGGCGTTGTGTGTAAAATGTCTGAAATATTGCTTACTACGCTATTGATTTCTTTAAAGTGGATGAAATAGACACCAGAACTAAGCGGTTCGGCTCTTCCTTCGTGCCGAGCAGTTAAAAACTGGAACTCACTGCACGTGTTTCCTCTTCTACTATGATCCTAACCTAGTCAAGTTGCAAACGTTTTTCGTTTTCTATTCTATTTCTCTTCTTTTATTAGCTACTGTCACTCAGTCACGTGATTAAAATATAATATTAGTCAATGAAACAAATGAATAGAATAGAAAACGTTTTCAACTGTACGAGGGCGGCTGCTCCTTCAAGCAGGGCGTTAAGAAGAATCTACCTAGGCCGCCAATGTGGTATATGGAGCTGCATTATCCGCATTGACAGTGACGACGATGACCACCACTCAAAGATTCTGCTTATGCTTTCCATCAGGCGAGTAGTCAATTTGGCAACATATTTTAAACAATACAATGTTGTTGTCAGGCCCTCACTGCAGTCATCGGAGAACTCTCGCTACGTCATACTCCCCACGGCCAGTAGCGACAGCTGCTTTACCGCGGTCGCAACCATTCTGCGGAGACGTAATTTCGCAATAGGAGGCGGCGAAGGCCCAGGTCGACGACCACCACTTGGGCCCAATCCGCCGCCGTCGGAGGCGCGCATATCCAGATGTAGTAATAACACCTGTTCCTGGACCCCTCCTATTTTAGGCGCACACAGGCACATCGTGTGGTTTTAGTCGGTCAGACTTCGACACAACACCCCACCGCAAGCCCCGGTGGAGTGACGGTCCATTGGGGTTTCCAAACTTTACAAAAAAGTGGTTTAAACTGTTCTGGGAGGGCTCCAGATGGCATAATAACACCTGTTGATAGACCCCTTCTATTTCAGGCTCAGAGTGGCACACCGTGTGGTTTTAGCCGGTCCGATTCCGACAGACCGCCCCGGCCTGTGAGGGTTTTCACACGTAAAAACAAAAGAAAAAACTGTGGTTTAAGCGGTCTCTACGTCGCCTTCTGTACTGTTGTGGATTCATATCACACACAGGACAACACTTACAAATGTTGTGGAGTCTGTGTGGTCCTTTGAGTCTGTTTTACGCATGTTTTGCCCCATGCAACACTGGATGTGTATTCAAAATGCAGGTTGTAAAACAAAAAAAAAATTTGATTGTCTGATATTAGAAAAATAATAGTCATATTTGGTAAAATATGTTATATTAGTATCTTATGCAGAATTAGAGTTAGGTCCACGTCTGCGACCGAAGGTCTGGACAACGTTGACGAACCTGAAAAAAAATTAATAGAATTAAATGAATTGAAAATTGCAAACGCAGTAAGTTAACCTAAAATAAAAAATGTGAGCCGTCACGGGACGTCTGGCAGATGTGAAACATCGCCATTATTTTGTAAAAGTAATATGCAGAAAAGAACATATTATTATTGTAATAGGAACTAAATATGTCATAATGATAAAATAAAATATTATTAATTATTAAAATAGTACGGTGTGGCGTATAATTATAATTATAATAATTATAATTAAATAATTATATTATAAGTATAATTATAAATATAATTTACGCCACACCGTACACACTACTGCATATAGACTGTATATATATACCATCGTATAGCGTGCCGTGGCGACGCGTCGCCAGGCGTCGCCAGGCCAGAAATCTATTTTACGTGCGCCTATAGATGTTTCACATCAAAAAAATAGGAAAAAGATCGTCACAAAATCTTTATAACCTTTTAAGGGTTCAAAATTTTATGCAAATTATTGTGACAGTACTTTCTGTTAAAGTAGAAACAATAACTAGCGCCATTTATTATTTCTCTGATGTATCTATCGTTGTGTATCGTGAGTTTGAATAAAGTCAGTCGTTGTCCATCCTACCATTTCAAATACTAACACCCTGTGTTTTGGGCTTTGTCAGCTTTCGCAGTACTGAGTTACATGGCGACCTCGTCTTACTTAGTCTAAAACTGAATATCATAGTCTAATGTTTGCAATTTAAAGAACATCTATATTGTTTCTATTGAGAAGTTTTATCATTCAACTTAAAAGTTAATATAAAACTTAATATTGAGTTCCAATAAAAGCCTAAACAGAAACATACATTAGAAAACAATAATTTTACCTTCTATTGTACTGGATCCTGCGCTTGGCACGGCCAGTCTTCTTCTTCTTCTTTTGTTGTTTCTCTACCTTTGGGGTCTGACCCTTTACCTTACCTAAATAAAAAAGTACAATGTATTATTATCATATAATTATACAGGATGGAAATGACAATACAACATTAAACAAAACCATGGACCATTAATTTCGTGGCTTCTGTAATATATTCATAAATTTAAATTTAAAATTTTCAAGCAAACTAAATATCTTAAAATAAAAAATTTGAGAAGAGTGAACGATAATCCCCCCTTTACCACGCACACCGGCCGCCTGGGGAGTAGGTAAAATAGGTCTATCTAATCTTTTTAAAGCACCAAACGAGGGGCGACGAGCTTACGTCGAGTAGGTATGTCATAATAGCACGTGTAATAGTACTACATTATTTATATCTATACTAGCAACTACATCAGGGTGGGATCCCCCTGATGTAGTTGCTAGTATATATATAGATAATGTAAATAATGTACAGCCGCAAATCGCCACGTTTGGTAACATGCAAATGATTTCTCATTTTAGCAGTACTAAATCCACTTTCACAGAAATATGACGATAGGAATGCTATCAAAAATGTAGTTTTTTTTTTTTTTTTTTTTTTTTTTTATATTTAAGCCTGCCAAAGTGACTCTACTCTGCCTGATGGAAAGCATGAGTAGAATCCAGGAGTACGAGTCACCATGCTTATTGTGAGGGTAGGCAATGTAGCATGGTGACCCCTACCATGGCAGCCTGGTTAGATTATTCTGCATCATTCTCCCGGCCTTCGAAGGGCGGGAGAATGATGCAGAATGATTGGGCCTCCGGTCTCACATAGTAGTAGTTGAACCACTAGGGACTAGAAACAGTGTCCAGAAAAGTAGGTGAACACAGATTCTACAATGTCATGATTATTTCAATATCATAATAATAACATTAATGAGATCGTCATAAAGACCATTGCTTCTCACTACAAAAGTGGGTGTTATTTACTATTAATGCTAATCAGCTATTAACATAAACAATATCAAATTAATTAAGGATTACATGTAATTGGGTAATGATGAGCATAAAGAATGATTAACTAATGACTTAATGAGTCAGCAATAGAATCACATGGGTTCACATAATGAACAAAATGTACATGTTTGTGAAACTTTCACCACTAAACAGATTTTAAGAATTCTTTTAACAATTAATACATTACAAGGGAGTAGCATAGCCTATGTTACTCGCTTATTTAATTTAATCTTGATATGCCCATTGGATGGAACAAGAAGTGTGTGGATAAAACCAGGGCTATTGTTAGTATGCTAAAGTGATCCTTAGTATGCTAAACTGGTATGAAATAAATCAGGGCCGCTAACTTTTAATTACTTAGCCTTGTGTTGATTTCTTACTTTCTATTTCACTAAAATATTTCAGACTATCAAAGAACTATGTTAAATAAAGTCTACAACGTAAATTTATATATTGATCTACCGTTTTCCTTAACAAGTCATAAGCTGTCTTATGACATAATTATTATTCTTATGACTAAGAGAAGAAAAAAGAATCATTTTTTATCGCAATGATTTTTCAGAGTACCGTAATTCAACTCTTTTAGATTTGTCATGTCTGTCCATACTTGACTTGCCATTTGGATTTGGTGCTGGAAAGATAAAACTTTGCATAGATATGTTTTGTATCATGTTGAATAATTGCTAGAATAAATTCATGAACAATGATTGTTAATATTTCCTAACAACATTACATGGTATTTTCAAACTGCATTATTATTTAAAGACCACAAAACTGGGAATTTTATTACGAACATCTAATTTATAAGAACACAAGATGTCCAATTAGAACATTTGAAATATTGACAGCCAGAAAACATTTTATTTCTGCATTGTGATATACTCAAAAACATTAAATTCATTAGACAGTTAATAAAATAGCACATGACATGAAAAAACCTATGCCACCAAGCTGAGTTTAAAAACACATACAAGATATTGGTAAATATTTAACATTTAAAAATGAAGTACTCACCAGCACGAGCCAAAGAACCGTGAACTTTACCACCAAGAAGTGGTACTGTAAGGTCTAGCTCATAAGCTGATAGTTCAGACACAATACACGAATCTTCTAAAGGTGCTCCACATAAAGACAAGGTCAACTCCTTATCTCCTACCTCGGCAAGAGCACGAACACGGTCCTGCAAAACAATCACCACGACTTATAAGACTCAAACGTTACTAATGTTCAATGCCATTCTAACCGAACAACTTACAAACAATATTACTGCTTAAATAACAAAAATGATACTAGGTTTGCAGTAAATACCACGCTACGATAAATATATCTAAAACTTCATCATGAGGACATGAATTTACTTAGCGCATACAAATGAAAGTAACACGAAACAATAGTACTTTAACTTACCTTGATCTGACCTATGGTCTCCTGTCCCTCAACGTCCAAGACGTGAGTAGACTGTCCTCTTATGTGTAGCTGCATATTGAGACTGCTGAAAATTTTAATGCACTATTAAGCGGCGTAGTCGAACGGCACGGTTACGATGTCTTCACTACACGAATGCTTCTTTTAAAAGTGAAACTATATCACTTACGTGTGGAAAGCACGAATAAAAACTTTTTTTATTAATATCGTGACAAACACTAACCTCTTCCAAGTCTGAATTCTGAATGCGAAAATGACGAAAATAAAAGAAGCAAGAAGCAAAAGTTGACAGAAAGCAGTGTTGCCAACCCGAATTTTAGAAAATCAGTAGATTATGTGCCAAATGTTGGTAGATGTAAAATGCAAAATTGGTAGATCTACCACCTCAATTTAAAAGATTTTTAAGGTTCCGTAGTTTATGACTCGGAACCCTTATAGATTCGTCATGTCAGTCTGTCAGTTCATCCATCCATCCGTCCTTGGCCTACCGCCCTAATTATTTTCGATTATTTTCAATCTTCATTCATTTTCTAACCTTATTTAATTTTTCTTTCTTATTACATTATAGTAGTAGCTTGTGTATACTACGAGTATATATATACTTACATATATGTTATCTATACTCCGCATTATTTTAGGTTAGGTCTATCTGGAGTAGTTAAGTGAGCACTAAGTTATAGGTTAGTGGTAAATTAATACTTCCTGTCATTAGATAGATCTTTAGACACATTGCGAGGTTGGTAAAGTAATTTTTCGATTTAGGTATCCGTGTGCGAGTTAATAAACTTTAAAGTCTATGCGTGGCTTGACACGCACCTGGCCGATTTTTTTATTATTTATCACTGATGTTTTAAACAATCATATCCATTGAACGTAAAAACAATGACTGTTGTTATCCAAAAGCTTCGTTTTATTTAGTTTTTAGTACTTTTTAGAAGGTCGCGCTTCAGTTGATGTTGGTTTTTCGGCTGATATTTTTTCAAACACGTTTTGTATTCTTGTTAAGAAAAGAAATATATAGAGATAGTTGTGGTCATAAGTTTTAAAACAATTTTTTAAGGCAAAGAAGGTTTGTTATTTATTTAAAATCATTTTTCGGTGATGTAAGAAGAAAAGATGTTCTATATTAATGATATATAATTTATTTAAGACATATATACTGCCTCATCGCTCTAATGGTAAGCGTACGCGACTGCCGATCAAGGGGCCTCGGTTTCAGAATCCCGGTTCGGGCCATTATAGTGTTATGTGTAAACAACACAAAACAGGAGCAAAGATTCACCATTGATTCCGCAACAAACCAATCGAGAATGGGCCACAGAACAGAATAATAATGTCAAAGGGCGCGAAATGGCACGAACGGCGAACTGTTGCTAAGGTTTTTTTTGTGGTTTATAGCCTGGACTTTATGTATGCTTGATGCATCGTCGCATAGCTCACGCAACACATCGCGACGTAAATATAAAACGATATAAAAATAATTCAAAGTGGTGATATGCCAACCTAATTCAAAAAGTAGGTAGTTTTTAGGTCTAGGGTGGTAGATAGGTAGACTGAAGTGAAAATTGGTAGATCTACCGAAAAGTTGGTAGATATGGCATCAGTGACAGAAAGTGACAGAAACGGAAACCTAGTGCTGCCAACAGTTAAACTGACTTTCCACTAGATTCATAAGATTCAACAATTTAAATCACTAAAATACCACTTATGAAAATCGGATACACTAGCTTAAAATTGATTCTCCTTTTGCTACTAGATAACATTCAGTGTCAACACGATAAAATCTAATAGATACTAAAAGTAAAATTTCACATCTAGCAAGGTATTCGCAACTATCGGTTTTAGTGGAAAGTATATTAGATTGGCAGAATCTATTGATTTTATAATGAAATCGACTAACATCTACAACATTCATAAATATAAAAAAAAAACTAATAGATGACTAGGATTACTAGGAACCCTTATAGATTCGTCATGTCCGTCCGTCCGTCCGTCCTCGACCTACCGCCCAAACGGTTGGTAATAGAAAGATAAAACTTTGCATGATTATGTGTTGTGTTACGTCGAAAAAGTGCTACAATAAAATTACAAATATTTTTTTTTTCTTTTTTTTTCTTTTAAAAAGACAACTCCCGCATTAGGAATATGAATTCCTGTGTCGCGGGGGACTTTACAAACATACATGAAACGGACACAAAGAACACCCAGACTCAGAATAACAATTTGTGAATCACACAAAGTGTTATCCCACGTGGGATTCGAACCCACGACACTTGGCGCAGTAGAGAGCGGCGTGGCGACCGCTTAAACCACTAGGCCAACCGTGCAGTCGTATTCAACCGTGCAGTCGTAAAATATATATCGTTAATATATTTTTGTGTTTTTAAAAAGCCTATCTAATTAAATCAAA
Organism: Phragmatobia fuliginosa; assembly: GCA_932526445.1. Classification (NCBI taxonomy): domain Eukaryota; kingdom Metazoa; phylum Arthropoda; class Insecta; order Lepidoptera; family Erebidae; genus Phragmatobia; species Phragmatobia fuliginosa. Next base: position 13,369,557 of record OW052070.1, on the reverse strand, counting down.
CACGATGTGGTAAACATGAAAAAAGATGCCATGCCCACTTTACGTGTGTACAGCACTTTGTTACAATACATATTCATGCAAAGTTTCATCTTTCTAGAACAAACCGTCTGGGCGGTAGGTCGAGGACGGATGGTTAACGAATCTAAAAGGATTGCGAGTCATGAACTACGGAACATTTTTTTTACAATTTTAACAATAGAAACCACCGGAAGTAACACCGCGGGGCTCAGCTAGTCGCAATACAAAAACATCAGAAGTTCAGGATCATTCTGAAAATACGAAATAGACTCCTTTTCACGAAAGAAGTCCCGCAGACGCAGCGCTGTATTCGCGCGACATAATATTGCCAGAGTTCAATGTGGGGAAATCAGGAGAAATAATTTATCGTTCATTTACTTTCATTTTATTATCTACTACTACTAAATTGTTTCTAATATAATGTATTTTTAAGGTACCTATTTGATGTTCATACTACTAAGGTCTGATTAGTGAAAAATAAATCTTCCTGTAATTTCTAAAATATAAAATGGAGATGTTCGACCAACTTTAAAATGGAAAAATAAAATAATATTAAAAAGTTTTATTCAAAGTTTTATTGAATAATATTATGATCGGTCATACTATGATCACTGTTAGAAGAGTAAATAAAAAACAGTGAGTAATTTCCTTAATAAAAATCATGCATTAAAAAACTTAATTCCAATCTGTAAGAGAGAAAATTGGTATTAAAACACCGTGATCCTGGTGTTCCGCTTCACAGATCTACTTAACCTTTAATATTATTTATTGACCAGTACTTTTTACAACTTCTGGCATCGTAAATAAACCTTATAACGCACTAATCCATTATAGAGCAAGACCCCAGAGCCGCCAGACCTACGTCATTAGTGCAAAACTGAAATTTTCAGGATTATTCATCATCATCATCATTATTAGTACAATACAATGTCTTGTTAAGTTGTATGTGTACCCATTAGCTTGAAAGCGGGGCTGTTTCTGAGGTAGCGCGAAGTACAGATGGATAAAAACCTTACTTACCTACGTTAAAGGTGCAAAGCTAGTATTTACATATTTTATCAAGAATATTATTTAAAATTAAAATATTTATTTAGTTTAGTTATATATTTATTTAGTTTAGTAATATACTTTTTTATTTAGTTATATACTTTTTTATTTAGTTATATACTTATTTAGTTTAGTTATATACTTTTTTAGTTTAGTTATATACTTATTTGGTTTAGTTATATACTTATTTAGTTTAGTTATATACTTATTTGGTTTAGTTATATACTTATTTAGTTTAGTTATCTACTTATTTGGTTTAGTTATATACTTATTTAGTTTAATTATATACTTGTTTAGTTTAGTTATATACTTAATAAGTTTAGTTATATACTTGTTAAGTTTAGTTATATACTTATTTAGTTTAGTTACATACTTGTTAAATTTAGTTATATACTTAATTAGTTTAGTTATATACTTATTTAGTTTAGTTATATACTTATTTAATTTTGTTATATACTTATTTGGTTTAGTTATATACTTATTTGGTTTAGTTATATACTTATTTAGTTTAGTTATATACATATTTAGTTTAGTTATATACTTATTTAGTTTAGTAACATACTTATTTAGTTTAGTTACATACTTATTTAGTTTAGTTATATACTTACTTAGTTTAGTTATATACTTATTTAGTTAATTTTATACTTATTTAGTTAGGTACTTATTTAGTTAGGTACTTATTTAGTTATATACTTACTTAGTTTAGTTATATACTTTTTAATTTTGTTATATACTTATTTAGTTTAGTTATATACTTATTCAGTTTAGTTATATACATATTTAGTTTAGTTATATACTTAATTAGTTTAGTAATATACTTTTTAATTTAATTATATACTTATTTGGTTTAGTTATATACTTGTTAAGTTTACTTATATACTTATTTAGCTTAGTTATATACTTATTTAGTTTAGTTATATACATATTTTGTTTAGTTATTATACTTACTTAGTTAAGTTATATACTTATTTAGTTTATTTATATACTTATTCAGTTAGGTATTTATTTAGTTATATACTTTATTTAGTTTAGTTATATACTTATTTGGTTTAGTTATATACTTAGTTTAGTAATGTACTAACTTATTTAGTTAGGTACTTATTTAGTTATATAATTAGTTTAGTAATGGACTAACTTATTTCGTTAGGTACTTATTTAGTTATATACTTATTTGGTTTAGTTATATACTTAGTTTAGTAATGTACTAACTTATTTAGTTAGGTACTTATTTAGTTATATAATTAGTTTAGTAATGGACTAACTTATTTCGTTAGGTACTTATTTAGTTATATACTTATTTAGTTTAGTTATATACTTATTTAGTTTAGTTATATACTTAGTTTAGTAATGTACTAACTTATTTAGTTAGGTACTTATTTAGTTATATAATTAGTTTAGTAATGTACTAACTTATTTCGTTAGGTACTTATTTAGTTATATACTTATTTAGTTTAGTTATATACTTATTTAGTTTAGTTATATACTTATTTAGTTTAGTTATATACATATTTAGTTTAGTTTATATACTTATTTGGTTTAGTTACATACTTATTTAGTTTAGTTATATACTTATGTAGTCTAGTTATATACTTATTTGGTTTAGTTATATACATATTTAGTTTAGTTTATATACTTATTTGGTTTAGTTACATACTTATTTAGTTTAGTTATATACTTATGTAGTCTAGTTATATACTTATTTGGTTTAGTTATATACTTATTTAGATTAGTTATATACTTTTTTAGTTTAGTTATATACTTATTTAGTTTAGTTATATACTTATTTAGTTTAGTTATACACTTACTTAGTTTAGTTATATACTTATTTAGTTTATTTATATACTTATTCAGTTAGGTACTTATTTAGTTATAGACTTTATTTAGTATAGTTATATACTTATTTGGTTTAGTTATATACTTTTTAATAAATTAAAAAGTATATAAAAGTATAAAACTAAAGTTATATACTTATTTAGTTTAGTTATATACTTATTTGGTTTAGTTATATATTTATTTAGTTTAGTTATATACTTTTTTAATTTAGTTATATACTTATTTAGTTTAGTTATATACTTATTTAGTTATATACTTATTTGGTTTAATTATATACTTATTTAGTTTAGTTACATACTTATTTAGTTTAGTTACATGCTTATTTAGTTTAGTTATATACTTATTTAGGTCTAGTTATATACTTATTTGGTTTAGTTACATAATTATTTGGTTTACTTATATACTTATTTAGTTTAGTTATATACTTTTTAAGTTTAGTTATATACCTACTTAGTTTAGTTATATACTTCTTAATTTAGTTATATACTTATTTAGTTTAGTTATATACATATTCAGTTTAGTTATATACATATTTAGTTTAGTTATATACTTAATTAGTTTAGTTATATACTTATTTGGTTTAGTTATATACTTTTTAATTTAGTTATATACTTATTTGGTTTAGTTATATACTTGTTAAGTATAGTTATATACTTATTTAGCTTAGTTATATACTTATTTAGTTTAGTTATATACTTATTTTGTTTAGTTATATACTTACTTAGTTTAGTTATATACTTATTTAGTTTATTTATATACTTATTCAGTTAGGTACTTAATTAGTTATATACTTTATTTAGTTTAGTTATATACTTATTTAGTTTAGTTATATACTTATTTAGTTTAGTTATATACTTGTTAAGTTTAGTTATATACTTAATTAGTTTAGTTATATACTTATTTGGTTTAGTTATATACATATTTAGTTTAGTTTATATACTTATTTAGTTTAAATACATACTTATTTAGTTTAGTTACATACTTATTTAGTTTAGTTACATACTTATTTAGTTTAGTTATATACTTATTTAGTTTAGTTATATACTTATTTGGTTTAGTTATATACTTATTCAGTTTAGTTATATGCTTTTTTAGTTTAGTTATATACTTATTTAGTTTAGTTATACACTTACTTAGTTTAGTTATATACTTATTTAGTTTATTTATATACTTATTCAGTTAGGTACTTAATTAGTTATATACTTTATTTAGTTTAGTTATATACTTATTTAGTTTAGTTATATACTAACTAATTTAGTCAGGTACTTATTTAGTTATATACTTACTTAGTTTAGTTACATACTAACTAATTTAGTCAAGTACTTATTTAGTTATATACTTACTTAGTTTAGTTATATACTTTTTAATTTAGTGATATACTTATTTAGTTTAGTTATATACCTATTTGGTTTAGTTATATTATACTTATTTAGTTTAGTTATATACTTATTTAGTTTAGTTATATACTTATTTAGTTTAGTTATATACTTACTTAGTTTAGTTATATACTTATTTAGTTTATTTATATACTTATTCAGTTAGGTACTTATTTAGTTATATACTTTATTTAGTTTAGTTATATACTTATTTAGTTTAGTTATATACTAACTTATTTAGTTAGGTACTTATTTAGTTATATACTTACTTAGTTTAGTTATATACTTTTTAATTTAGTTATATACTTATTTAGTTTAGTTATATACTTATTCAGTTTAGTTATATACATATTTAGTTTAGTTATATACTTAATTAGTTTAGTTATATACTTATTTGGTTTAGTTATATACTTTTTAATTTAGTTATATACTTATTTGGTTTAGTTATATACATATTTAGTTTAGTTATATACTTATTTATATATATATATATTTATATATATACTTTTTTTTATTTTTTTATATATTTTTTATATATTATTTATTATTTATATTTATATATTATTTATATATATATTATTTATATATATATTTATATATATATACTTATTTAGTTTAGTTATAGATAAGTATGTAACTAAACTAAATAAGTATGTAACTAAACTAAATAAGTATATAACTAAACTAAATATGTATATAACTAAACCAAATAAGTATATAAATAAATTAAAAAGTATATAACTTAACCAAATAAGTATATAACTAAACTAATTAAGTATATAACTAAACTAAATATGTATATAACTAAACTGAATAAGTATGTAACTAAACTAAATAAGTATATAACTAAATTAAAAAGTATATAACTAAACTAAGTAAGTATATAACTAAATAAGTACCTAACTAAATAAGTTAGTATATAACTAAACTAAATAAGTATATAACTAAACTAAATAAAGTATATAACTAAATAAGTACCTAACTGAATAAGTATATAAATAAACTAAATAAGTATATAACTAAACTAAGTAAGTATATAACTAAACTAAATAAGTATATAATTAAACTAAATAAGTATATAACTAAACTAAATAAGTATTTATCTAAACCAAATAAGTATATAAATAAACTAAATAAGTATATCACTAAATTAAAAAGTATATAACTAAACTAAGTAAGTATATAACTAAATAAGTACCTGACTAAATTAGTTAGTATATAACTAAACTAAATAAGTATATAACTAAACTAAATAAAGTATATAACTAATTAAGTACCTAACTGAATAAGTATATAAATAAACTAAATAAGTATATAACTAAACTAAGTAAGTGTATAACTAAACTAAATAAGTATATAACTAAACTAAAAAAGCATATAACTAAACTGAATAAGTATATAACTAAACCAAATAAGTATATAACTAAACTAAATAAGTATGTAACTAAACTAAATAAGTATGTATTTAAACTAAATAAGTTTATATACTTATTTAGTTTATTTATATACTTATTCAGTTAGGTATTTATTTAGTTATATACTTTATTTAGTTTAGTTATATACTTACTTGGTTTAGTTCTATACTTATTCAGTTACGTACTTATTTGCTTTTTTTTTACAATTTTAAGGAATTTTGCGTGCGATTTTGCGATTTTGACCCACTTGGGCCCACACACACAAAAACGTGGGGTGCTTTCTGACAATATTTCAATAACGTCGCCCTACGCTTTTTACATTGAAATTATTTTCTATTTTTAGGATAAAAGCCTATTTGTTTAGTTTTTTAAAACTAATCTTTTAGAAAAATACTAATTTGTTAAAATATTTTTTTAGTTTTTTTTTCATATTAGTGTATTGTTATCGGTCCCCGATAAATCTACAAAGTTTGAACCAAATCTGGCCGTTTAAAGTGGGTCAAAATCGCACCCAAAGGAGTTGGTTACAAACAAACAAACATACAGGTGAAGCTAATAAAAAGCGTGTAAAATCCATTTAATATTTTACAATTCTATTCTTGAAATAATACCAAAGATGATATACCTCAGCTTCATAATTACTACAAATATTTTTAAGGTGTCTGGGGGGATGATTGGCCCTTCGGATTGGTCTGGCCGCATACAAAGGGTCTTAAAATAGTTCCTACCTTAGATAATATGTATAAAATTTAGGTTTGCTACTGTAACGTACTTTACCTAATTTTTTCACAACTTTCAAGACGTCTGGCAGAAGTAATGGCCCACGGAAAGTGTCTGGCAGTAATGAATTTTAATTTTAAATAATATTCTTGATAAAATATCTAAATACTAGCTTTGCACCTTTAACGTAGGTAAGTAAGGTTTTTATCCATCTTTACTTCGCGCTACCTCAGAAACGGCCCCGCTTTCAAGCTAATGGGTACACTTACATCTTAACTAATGACGTAGGTCTGGCGGCTCTGGGCTCTTGGTCCATTAATAAACTCACAAAATATGTATCAAAACAAACGCACCTTGATAACATTGACAAATAACAACATGGCCGATCTCCCCATTTGTCAAATTTTGTTCCACAATATTCCGCGGGACTTCTTTCATGAAATGGAGTATACCAGTTACGCCACCTTTTTTTATTCGTGCGGAAATCACACCAGTTACGCCACCTGTCACAAATTGATGACACTACTAAAAGCACAAGCAGTTTAACTACAGAGGAATTAATTAACCACGTAACATATAGAGGGCACTAGTTGCTTTGGAAACCACGACAGCCTGAGCAAGCTGAGAAAACCCAACTCAAAAAACAGAGGACGCCATGTCTGCTTTAATGTGCCCTGGAAAACAACATAAAAAAAGAAAGAAAAAAATTTAGATTTCTTAAAAATATCTAGGTATAAAAAATAAATTTACGAAGTTATTTTATTCCATATCAATACGAATATCATAAATTCGAAAGTTACCCTGTCTGATAAGCTTTCATGGCGAAACCGCTGCACACATTTCAATGAAGTTTGGTAAAACTTTGATTCTTGAGGAATTATTTAGGACTTTATCGCGATGTCCGACATACATAAATATTTGTACATTTCAAAGTAAATGTGTTGATACGTTTTACAATTAATGTAAATGTGTGAATGTGAATTACACTCATGAAAATGAATGCTAAAGAAAATATCATAGACCAAAAATGAAAATAAATATACCAACAGCATGAGTAGAGATGGTGACAGGCATCAATAATCACAACGTGGATATTTAGATGAGGTCTAAAGCAGGCACCACACTTCGTTATTCGCTATTCGTTATGTGTCTACGCCGTATTCGCCCGAATATTTGTTATGCGCGCAAACAACAAACACGCCACCACACTTCGTACTGGTATATCAAATAAGGCAAATATGTGTGTTGTAGAGATGTGTCATTGTCATTTTATTGGTGAACAAAACGAAACCATACGAACGAACGAAACATATTCTTTTAATTTCCTTTTTATTTTATTAAATTTACAGAAACAATACTTTAATGAAGTCTAATTATTTTGATCATATAATAAAGTAATTTAATCGTTTAATCGATTTATTCTATTTCAAAAACTGTTTTATAGTCTATGGTTGTTAACTATGCACAGGGCATTGTCATTTTTAATGGTCAATGAACGAACGAAACATATTATTTTAATTTCCTTTTTATTTTATTAAACTGACAGAAACAATACTTAAATGAAGTCTAATTATTTTGATCATATGATAGGTTATTTTAATCGTTTAATTGATTTATCTATTTCAAAAACTGTTTTATAGTCTATGGTTGTTAGTTATGCACAGGGCACTTCACTACCCGTCCGAAGTGTGGGCAGTCGATGCGTGTATTCGCCTTATTCGTGTCCTTTGAAGTGTGTCAAAAAACCGACAAGTCGACGTATATGCGCATTCGCTATTCGATGCGTACGAATAAAGCGAATATTGGCGAATATACTCTCCACACTTCGCCGTATGCGCGCGAATAACCCGCATAACGAATAGCGCATAGCGAAGTGTGGTGCCTGCTTAACAAATTCTGTAATTGGATGATTAGTTAAGTTATGATTTGATAAGTTGCTGCTTTGTTTGTTACAAGTTGCATTGTTGGCCATTAAAAAAAAAAACAATTAAAATGCCTTTTGTTTCTGAGTTGATGTACCTATATGCTATGTATAGTAATTCTCTTTATTTCTCTTGTAGGCAACGGAGTTCTCGAAGTAGCTTTTACAGGTGGTTATGTTGTGGTTGTAGCTTATTTAAGAGCTTCGCGGAGCTACTAACTTGCTAGTTGTATAGTGACTAGGAATGAGCATTGGTATATACACAACAAGTAAATACTCGTTAAGATGAGTCTTGTTGGTTGGTGATCGTAATTTTATTAGGAATTAGATATTATCAAGCGCTCTTCATTTTTTAATTAATAAGGGTTTGTGAAGAAAAACATTTGTGGAAGAAGAAGTGCTGGCTAGACGTCATAATGCGTGCCAATGGTCTCACAACGTGGGATGCCGAAGACCGTGTGAAGTGGAGGAAAAAGAGTCGCAACCGGAACTAACGCTCGGATGATGACGTAAAGAAAATGTTTTGATACAAGGATCCATTTAGGAGACAATTATGCCATAGTTAAAGAATTCATGTTTGTTACAGTCGAGCGTCCACGAAGGACTCATCCTGTAGTTTCTTAACATTGAAAGTTTTTCGGGAGTTTAAAACAATGTTATACTCATAAATTTTGATGTGTTGCTTCTAAACTTCAATAAAGATATAACGCAAGTTAACTTCTTGTTTCGAACCAAGTGATTGAACTATTTAGACAGAAAGATAAATGTAGTGGCCCAAAGCGAAGGTCTTATAAAATGCAAATCATCTGGCTGAAAGGAAATAAGTTAACAACTCATTTTAATAACCTTGCTTGTAATAAACTATGTAGCTATAGCTATATAATTTCTTGGGATAGATTGTAATTCAAAGAGGTATGACTATAATAGGCATTGTAACTTTTTTATATTTGAGACCAGGAAGGTGAATATTCTGCCTGATGGAAAGCATGCGTAGAATCCAGGAGTATGGGGCTCCATCCTTATTGTTAGTTCAGAAAATGCAGCATGGTTACGCACACCATAGTGGCCTAGTAAGATCTTTGGCCTCCGAATGGCTGGGAGAATGATGCAGAATGATTTGGCCTCCGGTCTCACACTCACCGACGTCACGAATGCTGTCATTTTTAAGTTGGTCCTCTGTGTGAGGGTGTACTACCCCAGTCGAGCCAGCCCAGTGCTGTTTATTTTGTAAATTACTTATTCGAGGGCCCATTGTGAATATATTGTTCGTCAATTGGCTGCTGACCGTGAATGAGTTTGGCATTGAGATCAAAGATTTTATTGCATATGCATATGCAAATCGGAAATAATATAATCAGTAAACAATTTTAAGCATAGGGATAGTTATTTACGGTCCTATCCGCGGTCGCCTAAAAAAAGCTGATTCGCAAAATCAAAAGCAACAACAAACGTCAGTAGATATTAAAAGCTCATCGGAAATGCTCATTGTAATAGAAAACATCAGCAATGAACACTCTAAACATTTCTTCATTATTTATTAGAAGAACCAACATAGTACCGCAGTGTTTTTTGACAGCTTGACACTCTTTAGTTACGTTTATCGTTCATTAATTTTGTGGTACTTTCGTCGTCTTCCTGCCACGAGCGTGACCATGCTTGCGTCAACATATTTTAACGATCGCTTTCAGGACACTGAAACAGGAAACAATTGAAACAACAAATATGAAAAAGGACAAGCAAGAGACCAGAATTGACCAGCAAAGTAGTGTTCTGTGACTTCGATCGAAATGATTACGACGAACGGATACTGCGAGTATTGCCAATTTTTAACTGCACTGCAAGTGTGTTGTAGCTTTGCCGCTTCCTACTGCGCGGGTTTCATTCTCACATACGGTTCCTAGTGCGACAGTTATTTAGTGTACATTTAGTAGCAATTTCTCTATTCAAAAAACACTTTTTTAATATTAAGACGCTGAGTGCAGCCAATGACCTTGAGCAATGGATACACCCCTTTTTGTTCGATAAAGCAGCGCCACGTTTGAGACGCGGTTCGTTATCGGTACTACCACAGTCTCCGAGAACTAATATTCGTCTTTGAATTTGCACGCTGCTTTTAACACAGGACCTTAGAATATTTTAGATAGGGAAAAATAAAAATGCTATCGTAATGGTATGATAAAAAAAGTCATGTGGTACTCGGAGACTGCCGCGGTAAAGCTATTGCATAGCATTTTTTATCAACTTATGCAATTTAATTATTTATTTATTTTTTATTTATATAGTATTTTTTTATTTAATATTAATCCAAGTTTACAAAACAATATACACTGTCTTTTTACCAACATACATTCTAACAATATTATTGCCAAACAATACAGTCATAGTATATAATATGAAACTATTCTGAACGCGACGATACCGTCAGAGCTTAGCGAGTATGTGATTCGTGTATGATGCAAAACTACATTCTGCGGTCCATCTCCTTCAGAGCTATTTTCCAATAGTCTTCTTTTGCTGTAAATAAATAGTCTATGAATTGTTAGTTAGATTTGAGTGACATTTCAAGACGTGCAGTATTTTACACTGTTCTTGCCTTGGAACTTCAGAACATTGAACGTTTTGTGAGAATTCCACATTTTGCAACCTGTGATTAAATAATAGTATTTATTTAATTTAATATCTTTATTACTTAATTATTATGATGATAATATTATGCGGTTAGATACACTATCAAAAATGACTATGCATAAAATAAGGCCATCATATGATACATTGTGTAACTAAAATGGCAGAGTCTACGACTTTTGTAAGTCTATGTACGTTACGTTCTTCAAGACTAAAGCTGGAAACACATTATCGGACGCGGCTGACGGACGCGGCTAACAGCCGCCACTGTAAATTGTACATTATTTTATTAAAACACTAGTAAAGTGCCTTGGTAATATATTTTTATTCAATGTATTAAAATATTGACTCAGTAATATACATATTTATGATAATTAATTGATTTTAGTGGAAAAATAAGTGTGCACAGTCGGACATTCGGACGCTCAAGGTCAGTCTGTCCACGACTTACGTCCGATAGTTTGCACAGCTGAGTGTATGTTCATACTCTAGATCACGGCTATCAGCCGCGTCCATTAGCCGCTTCCGATAATGTGTCTCTAGCTTAAGCTTGTTCCACTACACAGTTGACAGTTTTTAGGGTTATGAAACTACATTACGTCTTTGTAAGGATATCTAGTTATATAATTTTACATGTCAATCAAATTATAAGTTTATTAATAAAATAAATTATTCTTACCTAATAGCCTCCATCATAATATGATTTTGTTTTGTTTTTTAATAAAGTTTTTTAGATTTATCAGCTAAATATAGCGCGAGAGACGAGCGACATAGGTCCGTTTAGCAAGGCGCCTCAGCGCTCACTGTCGTTCTCCATAGGAGTGACAGAGAAAAAGCGCTTGAAATAGAAGGGCGTAAGTGCCAAACCACAAAATTCGTTATTTTTTGTAAATGTTGCAATTTTTTTAAAAATTAAAGTTAACCATTTCCTTCAGTTACATATGATACACAATTTTACTTAATTTCATTTACATTACTTAAAGCACAACTGTATAAAGTGAAAATTTAACTATTTTCAGAGGCTACTTTGATTATTTTTTTTATCGAGTGAAGTTTTTCAAATCGTGTTTTGGAAATAACCACTATGTGAGGAATATGTTCAATTATAAAGACATTGATTTTGGTAATGATATGAGCGATAGGTTTTTATATAAAACGATCTTTATCTACCTCTATTTTGGTTTTCAGCCCCTTAATCAACTGTGTACATATATCAGCGATAGCTGAGACGTTGAAAAAGTTATGTGTGTAAAACGCAACACTGTAAGGTACAACTACTAAAGTAATGGTCAAAAGTAACCCAATTTGTTTTGCATTCTCAGAAACTGAATAAACCAAAACATTCTAAAATGGATTGTTCAGGCTGGCCCACAAAATTTGATCATAAGATTTGGGAGTGAATCTTAAGATCAAGTTCGGTGGACAGGGCCAGGTGACGAACACTCTAAAATTGATATTTAATAGAACTTTTGTATTACTTCGATTAATCATTCTCCATGTTAATTCGAATTAAACGGTCATACACCATAGTTGGTAGGTTCAAATCCCGGGTCGGGCCAAAAAGTGTTATTGGGTATTACTTACAGGAAATTCTGATTAGCAGCCTGGAGTATGGAAGTTTGGCGGCGATTCATGCCCGTGCCTCGGAGAGCACGTAAGCAGTCGGTTGTCATGAACATCTATAGCAATCGTTATTGGGAAGTCAGTGCCCTCTGATATACTAACAACTAGTTCAACCATTGAATATCAGTTCTCTGAAGTTGAGAAAAACTGAGTTCAGAAAATCTGATATTCAGGTGAAACCAGTTGAACTAGTAGCCGACCCCAAATAATCTTGGGAATAAAGACTAGGAAGAAAAAAAACAGCTACTACTATGTGACTGTACATGCTACTAAAAATATTCCAGGAAACTATTTGGGGTTAGTACTATTTAAAGCACAGTTAATGTTGTACACCATACATAGAACTGTATTAAAGATTCACAATCGCATCATCTCTTAAGGGCAAAATTATGCCTAAAATAACTGTTTACATTGATCACTACAATATCTCAACAAGTTATACAAGTCTTTACGTCATACGTCCGGCAGTTAGTAGGTACAGCCTTGAAGATTAATTACAATAAATCAGCACGAAAAGGGTATCGACAGTAGGAAGTCAAATAATCCAGTTTGCCTCGTCCAGCGACTTCTTTCACTTGCTAATATCTGCTTGTCAAATTGAGCTTCGTTGACAACCGCGACATTATGTCCTTGTGTTTCTATCTGAACGACAAATTTGCAAGGCGATGTACTAGAAATATAAAACACTAGCTGACCCACGTAGCTACGTCTGTCTTTTATTGCCCGTAAAGTAGTGTTATACCGCGGAAACAAATTTGTTTCCCATCAAAAAGGTTACAGTGAGCCAACCTTATAATCTTATAAGTAGACATATGCTCTCGCGGACTTATTTTTTAACTTTTTAAAGGGGAACATTTCTGTCATACATGATTTTTGCGAAACTTTAACCGTTTACGCAGCGTACGCAGCGGAAGGTCTCAAGAGGAAAAAAAATCGCAGTTTTGACAACATTCTTCATTGATGCTCCGCTCCTACTGGTCTTAGTGTGATGATATACATAGCCATCCCGAATAAATAGGCTATCTAACACAGAAAGATTTTTTTAAATTAGACTCGAAGTTTCTGAGATTAGCGCGTTCAATCAAACAAACAAAGAAACTCTTCAGTTTTATAATATTAGTATGGATAAAAAGATCAAAATCTCCTCAAACAACAAAAACTTAAAATTAGACAATGACTCAAATAAAGGAATAGAATTAAATCTTGAAGCATTTTCAATAGCAGTGTGGTTATTACATATCAGACTGCTGGCCAACTCCTACGTGATTCTAAAAAAAATATTTTATAAAGAAATAATAAATACCGAACAATCGATTGTACTCGTCAAGAAATGATTCAAATCTGCTTCAGTAGTTAAGATTACTAACGATTTAACCTTTAGGCTAGACAATTAGGCTTATAAGTTTTTTATAAGCTTATCTTATCATTAACATGATTTGAGAATACCACTTTTCCGTGTATGTAATAAATAACTGTAAGAACATTGACAACACAAGCTTTGACGCAAGCGAAATCATAAACAAAAGTCAGTTAACATATATCATACCATATCGTGTTTATACTGTATAACTATACTGTAACTATGAATAATTGTTTAACTTTATTTAACTTTTGTTAAAAAAAAACACACGGTGACGTATTATTGAAATTAGTCTCACCAGTCAGATTCATTCAATAGCCTGTCCAAGATAAGACAACAACAGAGTGAAAGAGAAATTATTTCTATCAAAAAAAAACAATCACACATTAAAGACACTGGCCTGTTAACAGGTATAATGATATTGACAAATATTGACATATATAGAAAACTTGAACTCTGGAAACTAAAAAGAAACTTAATACAAAGCCTATTGTGGCATACGCATCCAGTTGAATCTGGATGGCTTTAACACCACACTGGGACAATACGTATTCCTGTAATTTCGATGTTCAATAACTCGACATAACCCGTCGCAAAGTATAATGCAAGCACTTACCTTGGACTGCCACGGGTGTTCGTTGAGCTTCCACCTTCGCTTGTTCAGGAGTCGACAATTCAGGGGTTTTCGATCTTGTGTACGTCACACGCGAGGGGAAATGAAAGAAGATTCGATATTTCAACTGATATCGACCGATCTAAGTCGCGCGCGCGTCGGAGGTTTTTCACACAACACTTAGTGGCTCCATGTTTGTCACGAGTCAGTGTTGCCATTGCAACCATTTAAGGCTGCCCCTTGCGACGATTAATACCAGCATTGAAAATCGAAACACTGAATCATGAATCACGATATATATACTTTACGGTAACGGAACATCCCGCCCACCAAAATGCCTATGGTATTTTCTGGTTAAACGATAAAGGTTTGGAGGACAAGGATCGATATTGTGAGTACGATATATGTTTAGATAATGTTAAAACGATACATAAAGATACTTAAATAAGATAAATTAAATACTAAGTGAGGTGTTTTGATACGATAGAACTTGAAACGATTTAAGCTAGTCCTCGATAGGGAGAGGGCATAACTTAACCAACGGTCTCTGAATGATGTGATTATTTGCTGTTTTGATTACTGCAATCCGAGCTATACCATCAGCACCAGGCAAAAGATCCACGACTCTAGCGAGAGGCCAGTGAAACGGAGCGCGGTTATCGTCCTTGATAATCACCAGCGAACCCACTTGCAGCGGTTTCGAACCTTTGGTCCATTTGGCACGTTGCGTTAAAGAGTTGAGATATTCGTGTTTCCATCTGGACCAGAAATTCTGTTGAAAAGCTTGTATGAGCTGCCACCGATTAAGCCGATTTACGTTTACATTTGATAGATCTTGATCGGGAACAGCCGTTAGAGGCTCCAAAGTGAGAAAGTGTCCTGGCGTTAAAGCTGACAGATCGTTAGGATCAGTACTGATCGGGCAAAGAGGTCGCGAATTCAAAATAGCTTCGATTTGCGCGAAGAGTGTCGTAAGCTCTTCAAACGTTAAAACTTGATTGCCTACTGCATGAAGCAGGAAAGATTTTGAAGCTCGAATCTGGATTTCCCAAACGCCACCAAAGTGCGGAGCTGATGGAGGGTTGAATTTGAAATCTATCCGCTCCGCGCTAGAAGCCTGTTGCATGAGAGATGATAGTTGATTTTTACAACCGATAAAATTGGTACCACAATCGGCGTGTATCTCATTGCAACGACCGCGACGTGCTACGAAGCGCCGTAGAGCTGCGATGAATCCGTCTGTCGATAACGTTGAAACCACCTCTAGGTGGACCGCTTTGGTCGCGAGACAGACGAACAAGCATAGGTACGCTTTGTCGATCTTAGCGCCCCGATGTGGGCCGAGTTTGATACGAAAGGGACCACCGTAATCCACGCCTACGATTGAGAAAGGCTTGATTTGATTGACGCGGTACGATGGAAGGTCGCTCATAAACGGCTGCAAAGGTTGGGGATTAGTCCGATAGCACCGAACGCATTTGGCGAGACGACGACGAATAGCGCGCTTAGCGGAAACGATCCAGAACTGCTGCAAAAGCAGAAAGTGAGTAGTGTTAATGCCCGGGTGCAAGTAGCTTCGATGAATATAGTCAATGATTAAGACTGTAAGTGAGTGATCAGACGGCAAGAAAGCTGGATGCTTTTGTTCGTATTATAAACCTGATCGTGAGATCCTGCCGCCCACCCTGAGAACACCCAGAGCGTCGATAAACGGATTAAGCTTGCGAAACGGTTTCGATAATGGTTTGTTCGATTTCAAGCTATGAAGGTCCTCTGCAAAGGCGCTACTCTGTACGTGTTTGACGAGTTGCATTAATGAATTGTGACGCTCGACGTTATTGAGATACTTATTTCGATTAGCCTGATTCGGATTGCGACAATTGCCGATAAAACGATAAATGTAAGTCAGTACATTGATTAGTTTCGACAAAGACGAACAACGATTCAGCAGAGTTTCGAAAATTGTAGGTTCGGTTTTGTGACTGTCATTGGAGGTTAAAACGACTGATTTTCGTATTTCAGCGTCAACGATTACCTCCTCTTCGCGCGATATTTGATTTGATCCTATAGGCCAAGGTTCACGATCTTCAGATAGCCATTGTGGCCCCGCCCACCATAGCCTGTCGTTAAGTATGTCACTCGGATACAGACCACGACTGCACATATCAGAAGGATTATCGCCTGAAGCAACATGCTGCCAGCATTCTGTAGAGACAATGTCTTGTATGTGGCTGACACGATTGGCGACAAATGTAGCCCAACGGGAAGAATGTGATTGCAGCCACGACAGCACAACGGTGGAGTCTGACCACAGGTAAATAGTATCGATTTTGATACGAGAGAGGTAAGTGTCACGAACGAATTTGAATAGATCCGCGAGAAGAACTGCGGCACAGAGTTCGAGTCGAGGCAGAGAGATACGTTTAAGAGGAACTACTCGAGCCTTAGAACAGACTAGAAATACGTGGATTTCATCATCTGCGTCGATAACGCGTAGGTAAATAGCTGCTCCAAATGCCATTTCCGAACTGTCACAAAATCCGTGAATTTCGTATGATTTTGCATCGGTGCAAGTGAGTTGCCGAGGTAGTTTTAGTTGTGATAACAACGATAATTGGTCCTGATATGTGTTCCATGTACGAATGACGTCGTCAGGGGGAGTTTGATCCCAGCCAACACCGAGAATCCAGAGCTTTTGGATTAAGCATTTAGCTTGAATTGTGATGGGGGATAAAAAGCCTAACGGGTCGAAAATCCTAGCGATCTCGCTGAGAATGGAACGTTTAGTACATGGCCGATCCGAAGGTGTAATTTTGAAAAGGAACGCATCCGAGGAGGGATCCCACTTGAGACCCAGAACCTTCACAGTTTGTGTTTCTGAATTGTCAAGCGACACAGAACCAGTAAGACAGTGCTCGCTTGGAATGTCAGACAGGAGTTCGGGCTTATTACTAGCCCATTTCCTGAGTTCAAAGCATCCGCGCTTGAAGAGAGCAATAGTTTGCGATTTGGCCTCTTGAGCGATCTCCAAAGAAGGAAATCCGGTGGTGACGTCATCAATGTATACATCCGACAAAAGAATTTGTTTCGCGAGTGGGAAAGAAGAGCCCTCGTCCTTCACAAGCTGTAGCAGGGTACGGCAAGAAAGATAAGGACTAGAAGCAAGTCCATATGTGACGGTGTTCAAACGGTACTCTTGAAGCTTCTCGCTGGGCGAAATCCTCCAGAACACACGCTGATATTCACGGTGCTCAGGCGATATCAGTATTTGTCGGTACATTTGACGAGCGTCTGCCATGAAGACAACATTGTGTTCTCGAAAACGCAAGAGAATTTCCAAAATGTTTGGTTGCAATTTTGGACCGATGAGTTGCGTATCGTTCAACGATAGAGAGTGCAAATCCTTCGCGGATCCATCAAAGACAACGCGAAGGCGTGTTGTAACAGAGTCTGGACGTGTAACACAGTGATGCGGAATATAATATTTGCCCAACTTCATTTCGTCTGCGGGAACTAGCGACATGTGACCGCTTTCGATGTAATCAGACATAAAGTCCACGTATTGAGATTGTAAGTCTGGGTCACGTGATAGTCTTCGTTCGGTTGCATGAAACCTACGTAAAGCGATTTCACGAGAGCCTTCGAAAGTGGGTTCTGAATCGTCTTTGAAAGGGATGCGGACCACGTATCGTCCAGACGCTCTGCGAGTATGCTCGTTAACAAACTTTCGCTCGAATAGCAATTCATCTGGAGTCAACATCGATGGGGACGGTAGAGAATCGAGTTCCCAGAAGCGTTGAACCAAAGAATTCAATTCGCTATCGACATCAGGCAACGTATGCAGCAGAGTACTAGATGAAAGGCTAGTTTTGCCTAAGAGAAGCCAACCGAATATTGAATTGAAAGCGGTGGGTTGGTTGACACCTCCTTTGATGTGTTGATTAAGGACAGAATCTGCGAAAACGTCTGCAGCGAACAAAATATCGATGGGTCCTGGAATATCAAATCCAGGATCAGCCAATGGCAGCGATTTAATATGTGACAATCCCGATGTGTTCAAATGCGCGATTGGTTGATCGCCACATATTTTTGATATGACGTGCATATTTAGTTTGAATAATACATGATTATTTGTACCGACGGAACAAGTGACGTCACCGATAATCGGTGCAGCCGTATCTCCCAGTCCGCTAACGTTCGCATTTGTTTTAGTCGGTGTTAAGTTTAAACGATTTACTGCAGAAGCACTTATGAAAGTGCTTTGACTTCCTGTATCAAATAAAGCGCGAAAAGATTGCATCTTGCCTGAAGCATCCTGAACTTGTACGATAGCAGTAGCCAGCAACACGGTTATTTTCGGTTGTGACCTTGAAACCAAAGACGATACGATTTGATTTGATTCGATACTAGATTTATCGCGATGGAGTAAGGTGTGATGTTTTCGTTTACATGTGCGGCACGAGAATACTGAATTGCAATTCTTTAGTTGATGTGATGGCTTCAGGCAGTTAAAGCACCAATTTCTATCTTTTGCTATCGTCATACGTTCGTCAACCGAATTTTTAAGAAAATCTTGACACGATAATATAGGATGTGACTCGTTACAATAAGAACACTTACTTGAATAAGAAACGGTTTTGTTATTACTAGCACTAGTTGAACGATTATTATCAGTCGCCGCCACAAGAGTGTGCTGTGAGCTGACTCGCTTTGATTGTGGCTGGGTAGGTAAATACTTGAGCACAGGCTTATTAGGTTTTAACGAGTCGGAAAAATGAGTATCTCGCAATAAAGCTTCGCATCTAGATCTCAAAAAAACTTTAAGTTGCTCATAAGACGGTAATTCTACGTTTGAATAACTTTCTTCAAACTTACGGCGTAATTCTTTGTCAAGTTTCGATAAAATATGATATACTAAAACAAAGTCCCAATGTGCAATCGGTAATTCGAGAGTTTTCAGAATACTCAAGTTCTCCTCGAAAAGGTCAAGCGACTTTTGAAACTCATGCGCATTATTGCTTTTAAATTCGATATTTAAAATATCCCGCCAACATGTAAAAGCTAGGGTACGTTTACTTTTATAGCGAGCGACAAGCGCTTGATACGCGTCGTGATAATGTTCGTGTGTCTTGGGAAACGCTTTGATCACCGACAACGCATCGCCACTGAGAGAAGAAATCAAGTAATGAAATTTCTCCGTATCGCTAATAGAGGTGCAGTTGTGAATCAACGCGTTAAAAGTGTCGAAATACTCCGGCCACGATTTGATATTTCCGGAAAAGGACGGAAGTACGATTTTCGGAAGACGAATATTCGATGACGAACCACTGGGCGATTGAGGCGATTCACCTCTTGATAAACTACGATGTATCGATAATATTTGATAGTACATTTCATCAAAACGTTCTTGGATTTGACTATCCTCATTTTCGGGGTCATCCAAAAGTTCCAAAATCGCGAAGTGCGATTCTTCAAACGTTGAAGCAATTTGTTCTATTTCTTGGTGATAAGACAAAAATAAGTCGCGCTGAGAGGCATCACTCGCAGTCAAAACGCCTATTTCCAAAGCCTTAGATAATCGTTTATATGCAATAGTCCGCTTTCTACGTAAAGAAGATAAGTCCTGAATTGTATACTCAACTTCTACGGAATTCGATTTCGTTTTCTTTATAGAAGGTCGTTTGCGAATGGAATATTTACCTATTAACGGCATTGTTGTTTAATAGACAAATTTCTATAGTGTAAAACTTATTAAAATACTATTTAATAAAGGTTCTAACAAGTGAAGCGGAACGCAAACAATAACAAAGATTTATACTACGAGTGAAGGGAAATGATCCACAATAAAATAATTTGAATTTGAAATGCACTGAACATTTACAACCTTATTACACAGTAATAAGCGCTTATTCAACGCAACTTGTTAGTTGAACGTTAAATGTATGAGTTAATGATAAATAGAATATGTTCATTCACGATAACCAGACGTTAGACGGTAGGTAAGGAACAAGTTTTTTCCTTCCACCTCACACGTTTGAGAAACGAAATGCACTAAGAAATATTTTACAATATTACGTTTAAACTGATTATTTTACTGTTGTATGTTAGTTATTTAGTTACAAGAAACGATTGTGAATGCAATTAATGATTTTAATGATAGAATTATCGTAGGCCGATAGAATTAAGCACCGATAAATGTTAGTGATTGCTTAATTAGATCCTACAATAATAATCGATTGATTTGTGTGAAATGAATTTAGAAATAAATCCCTGTTGGTGATGACTTGTGAACGATAATATGCTTATTTTGTATGTAGGTAGGTAAGTTAGCCCGATAATTGTTAAGAATTGAATATGATGCAATAACTCGGAATGCAGTTAGCTGAATAAAACGATAGATATATGTATTCCAAGATAAAACACTACGATTTTGACCATAAATACCATAAACATACGATGATAGGCAGGAAATTAGGTGGAACTCCCGGTTTTCGGCACCATAAAGATGTGGCATACGCATCCAGCCGAATCTGGATGGCTTTAACACCACACTGGGACAATACGTATTCCTGTAATTTCGATGTTCAATAACTCGACATAACCCGTCGCAAAGTATAATGCAAGCACTTACCTTGGACTGCCACGGGTGTTCGTTGAGCTTCCACCTTCGCTTGTTCAGGAGTCGACAATTCAGGGGTTTTCGATCTTGTGTACGTCACACGCGAGGGGAAATGAAAGAAGATTCGATATTTCAACTGATATCGACCGATCTAAGTCGCGCGCGCGTCGGAGGTTTTTCACACAACACTTAGTGGCTCCATGTTTGTCACGAGTCAGTGTTGCCATTGCAACCATTTAAGGCTGCCCCTTGCGACGATTAATACCAGAATTGAAAATCGAAACACTGAATCATGAATCACGATATATATACTTTACGGTAACGGAACACCTATGTTATTGAAAGGTGGATGTGGCTAAAAAGAATCATTTTGAAACCAAAAGGTCACATGGAAAATAACAGAAAACTATTTCATTGTCTTGAAAAATGCCAAAATGCTTCATAAATCAAACCGACCAGTTACACATAAAAAGAGATTGCATATCTGCGATTGCTGTTCAACATAATGTCAACCGATCTGGCCAGCGTGGTATTTTAAACCTCCTTTCTAAGGAAATACCTATGTCCTGTAGCGGTCTTTAAAAAGCTGTTGCATAACAGACTAAATGTGATGTACAACAAAAAAAATTGTACTTAACTAACTGCACGAAACAACAATTAATCTTTTTATAAGTTAATAAAAATAAATCTTCATCTGAAGGTTTTAGTAGAAAGGAAATACTCTTTGAACATATATTGAATCACAGGAAGTAAGTAAATAACATTGCATTTGCTACACATAAGTTTCCTTTAGTTTCGTTTGTGCTATTAATGGTATCATAACATTCAAATAGTTACTGGTGACCTCTCATTTTGTATGGAGTCGTGCCAATGTATTTACTTCATGGGTTCATTCAAAATGTTTCTCAGTTTGCAAATATTAAATTATCTTCGTAAAATATGGTTTAAAATAAAAAATTCCCACTTCAATTGAATTATAGTGACTAAACTACACTCATTTGCAAAAAAAACGGGCGGTTTCGATTTTCTTCCTGGCTGAAAAAAATAAAATACCAAAAAGGTTTTAATCATTTGAACATGTTACTGGCCAGTTATAAAAGTGCCATAATGTTTATAAGAGTACCTTCCAAATTTAAATTTTTGACTGAGCCTGGTTTTCAAAGAAAACAACTTTTAACTACATTTTGTGGCGCGAATTCCCTATAGTTAATATCGACTCTAATTAACTTATTGTCAATTTTTATTAAATTATCTGATGTCCTTGATATTTAAAAGTATTGTTATTGCTGTTTAGCAACCTCGAAAATGGTAGATAAAGTGATAAAACCGAGCAAAATTATTGCGCTGCTTGAAGAAGGTTGTAGCCAATGCTTCGTGGCTCAGAGGCTAAATGTGAGTCGGTCGACAGTTCAAAGGACCTGGCAGGGCTATCAAGAGACCGGTCCCGTCAAGAGAAGGCCTGGTTCTGGCAGAAAGACATGTACCGAACCACGGATGATCGTTTTCTAGTTAGTCAAGCGTTGAGAAATCGCAAATCTTCTTATGTGGACATAAAGAACAGACTCGAAGAAGTAAGAAATGTGCAAATTAGTCTATGGACGGTCAAGAGGAGGCTTCTCGCTGCTAATATACACAGTCATCGCCCGGCACGCGGTCCTAAATTACTCCGTGGACATCGAGTTGCCAGGCTTAGCTTCGCTCGAAATTGTGTGTCATGGACTCACGAAGACTGGGATAGGGTATTGTTCTCCGATGAAGCCAGGACATCTCTGCATGGTGAAAGACCGACGTCGGCGAGTGCTACGTAGACGATGAGAACGCTTTGCAGAGGCAGGTTTGAAGAAATCACACCTTATGGAGGGGGCTCTGTTATGTTTTGGGCAGGAATAAATTCTATGGATCGTACGGTGTTAGTCTTCATCGAAAACGGTACACTGACTGGACACCGATACATAACGGAAGTTCTAATTCATTATGCACAATCCGCTTTAACCGCTCTTGGCGAAAACTCAATTTTTATGGACAACGCTCGCGCCCAACGGACTGGCGATGTGGAAGCGTATATGCTAGAAGTCGGAATTCGTCGTATGGATCGGCCAGCTAGAAGTCCGGACCTCAATCCCATAGAGCTTGTCTGGGACGTTCTGAAGCGATGAATGAGATCAGTGCAGCCGGCTCCGCAGACCATCAGAGAGCTAAAGAATGTGATTACCGCGGAGTGGGAACGTATTCCCCAAGAAACCATAAAAGATATACTCGCTAGCATGCCCAGACGAATGCAAGCCGTGATTTCAGCAAGAGGGGGTCACACTCAATACTAAACTTTTATCTGCTTTTTATGTATTCAATAAAAACAAAGAAATTAACGCGTTTCATTTTTATTTAGCGAGCAGGTACAATAATAGTGTTTTGAGCTTAAACATTATTTCTCAATAATTTAATCAAAATGTTATGATAAAACTGATGAAATCTATTCCTTCCTAATGAATTTATGAAAACCTAAAATTGTCAAACAAACAAATAGTAACTATAAAATAGTTCTTTGCTTAAGTGCCGGTTTTTTTTGCAAAAGAGTTATAACCACAGAACTCTCTTTAGCGGCGGCGCGCGCATGCCGTAACTGCCGCGCGGAGCCCTATTTTCAACGTCTAATTAAAATTATAAATAATGGAGATAGAATTCCGGGAGTTAGGACTTTTTTATTGGAAATTTTCTCCTCTTTAACGAGCTTTTTTCAAAATTGCTTCAATGTTAATATTTTTCGAGTTATTAACAAAAAACGAAATATCATTTTTTTTTCATCTTATTTTGTTAATAACAATTGCAATTTTTAACCTGCACCAAAATCCTTCAAAAACATTTTTCTAGAGGTGATTCCGAATCGAATGAGGTTATTATTATTTATATTAAATAATATTTATTTATATTAAATAGCATTACCATGGTGGTCAAAGTGGAAATAATTAAGTGTATTTTACACAAAATAAAAATTGAAGTGTATTTATTTAAGTTCAAATTAACAGATTATTACTAAATGCATATTAAAGTTTATATGTTACTTCCGTCAAAAAAGCAAATTTTAATATTTTTGTCTGCCTGTCTGTTTGTTCAGGATAATCTCTAGAACGGCTGGACCGATTTGGACGGGACTTTCACTAGCAAAAAGTTAAAGACCTAAGGAGTAACTTAGACATTTTTTTTAGACTAGCTTCGCTCCGCTGCATTACTCACGATTTACAACAATAAATAAATTGTAAATCCTGACCGCGGGGCTCATATAGTACCTAAATATATGAAAAGGAATTAAGTTTCCGCTGTCATATCAAATCAATTATCAGGCTTTTTTCAGCTTACAAGAAGGTAGTTGAACTCAGAGAGTAACAAAAACTTTTATATAATATGTTACTATAAATACTTTTACAACTACAAATCAACTTCTTTTTGTTGTCGGGCTTAAAAACTCTTTCGGATCTCAGGTCCTTTTGTTTTGTAAGAGCCTGTAGTATGCTGGGTTTGGAAAATCGTTATGTCGAAATATTATCGTCGGAAATTTATTACATTCATTTTATTTATTTCAGAAAAGCTGACACTACCTCTACTCCAACTCGTCTTAACAGAAGGCTTTAGTAGCTCGAAGGATTCTTCCTTTTGAGAGTCTTAGGTTTGCTGCATATTCATATATTCTGAAATGAACAAAAATCTTGTCACATTGTTTTTTCCGGATACAATTGTTTTTAAGGACAACTGTTTGTTTTCTTTTAATAAGTTTTGGAATGCTGATGCTGCATCTTTCGTTTTCGGAAGTTGTCTGGTTACACCCTGTATATGTCGCCGCCAACTAGTTTATTTAGCCGTTCAATCAACAGTCTAGCTTAGACTATACATAGAAGCGTCTATTCATATACAAAAAAATACTAACCTAACCTAAAAGCCAAATTTTAGTGGTGTTTAGTACAGAAGTGTATATATATATATATTATTTATATACTATAAACCTAACTTAACCAACAAACTAGATTTTAGTCTGAGTAGTGACAGTAATTGATGAGGCTAGGCTTTTGATGAATTGATTGAATTGAACGAATGAATTAAACTAGCGGCGACATATACCTAGCAAGACCTAAAACAAGACAAAGGTAAAGTGCCAAACATATTTTCATTCTGAATTCAATTCAATAAACCGATTTTATTCACGTTTTTTTTTTCAGTTTCACAGTTCAAATGCAACTGTCACGATGTAATTTTTTATACGTTTTGATCAAATATATTGTAACCACACAACTAGTTCACTTAAATACATATCCACCTCAATAGTTCTTTTAATAATAAGTTCCTGAATTGTAACATTAAGGAAATAAGTCTTTTATATGGTAGAATGTCCTTGATATATCGGCATAATTGTATTCGGCAAAATCAATTTAAACGAGTTTATTATCACACGCATTTCCGCTACGTAAAGAAACTGATTTTACCAGAGACCATGTTTTAAGTGTAATCGATAAGCTCAGTAAAGTTTATCACTGGTTTCATTATTATTCTCAAATAATGGAATGTATTCCTCTTCTTTTTTAGCAAGATTTTTTAGAGACTGTAAGCCTCTTCTAAATATTACCATAAAAAGGGGGTAGTATTGTGGAGCCTGCGTTCAACGACTGTCTACTTCATGTTCTTACTCGAGAGCCGCTCTTCATCGCTTGTCGATTTTGTGACTTGTCTATTAATATAATTAAAAGCCTTGATAAATATATTAATAACAACACAAGATAGTGTAGTTCATAATAATAATATATTTATATTATCAACTACACTATCTTGTGTTGTTATTAATCCTGTAATGTATTATTTATTTATTTTAAAGTTATTGCACATGTTGTACAAAGGCAGACTTAATGCATTCTCTCCCAGTCGATCTTCAGGTGTTGTAGAAATGTGATGCGGTAGGTGCATAAAAAAAAACTAAGAATAGCTATATTAAAAAAGCCTACAAATATACGAGATAGACCTTAAATAGACCTCAATATGAAGCCAAAGAGACCTCATAGAGACCTAAAATAGACCTCATATATACCATAAATAGACCTCAATATGACGTCAAAGAGACTTCAATATGACGTCAAAAAGACCTCAATATGACGTCAAAGAGACGTTGAGTAGATCTCAAGGAGACCTCAAGTAGACCTCAAAGAAACCTCAATATGACGTCAGATATACCTCAAAGAGACCTCAATATGACGTCATAGAAACCTCAAAGATACCTAAAATAGACCTCAAATAGACCTCAAAAGAACTCAATAAGACGTCAGATAACGAACTGAACCTCAACCTACCGCCTAAACGATTGGTGACAGAGAGAGAAAACAATTGCAAGAATATGTGTTGTAATTACGTCGTAAAGGTGCTACAATAAAATTATTAAAATCATTTTTATTTTTTGTTCAACCTACGAATTTCAGTTCTCCCTTAGGGTTGCGAAGGTCCGATGCCAGTCGCACCGTGGAAAAACTGATATTCTGGTAAAACCGGTAGCCGATCCCAAATAATATTGGGAATAAGGCTAAGAAGAAGAGATTTTTATTTGGGGTACCTCCCCTACACGTAAAGTGACAATGATTTCTTTTTCTTGTGTCTACCCCATCGTCTGAGGTATCATTAGATACATCTTTTAAAAATATTGTGAGGTTGCCAAAATTGTTTTTCGATTTAGGTATCCATTTGCAAGTTATTCAACTTTAAAACGCAATTTTTTGCAAAATCCGGGCGCCCCCCGGTTGTAGTCCATATATTGAACTTTCAAGAAAAAAATATAGCGCTTTTGATAACATTTTCATTTCATTTCATATAGAGGCCTAACTAGTAAAATGCACTCGCTTGGAAAACTTCATACAAAAATAAAGAAATAATAAATAAACATAACAATTATCTATTAGACACGATTTTAAATTTACGTTCCATTATGGGTGACTACGGAACCCTATTTTATGCGTGGCCTGACACGCACTTGGCCAAATTTTTTCATCTTTACCAAATTTAAGCAAATAAAAGTATATTACTACTATTGTATACATACATAGCATTCTTAACATTGTTATCATTGTTGATGATACTTATTTCAACTGTATTCCATATCGATATGCAATTATCGTCCTTAGCAATCATTTTAACTTAGAGAACTGTAATACAAAGTTGTGGAAAGACATGACACAAGACTGCATGGAACGATTTATTTAAGTTATTTTTCGGAACAAAAAAGAAATATTATTATTTTGAGCCTCAAAAGTATACTCAAACTACCGTAAGCAAATATCTGCTGACGAAAATGGCGAGCTTTTGTGAGCAACGCTGAAAGTACAGGTGTCTAAAGTATTAGATTCTCTGAAATAGAGATTACAATACAGAATATTGTTTCTTCGTTAGTTTCACAATAAATTAACAATTGTTTTTATGGGCATGCTTTTGGCACTTTCGTAACAATGAAGCGATTGCCCAGCAAGAGTGCTCTAAACACGTAACTAGTACTTAAAACTTAGATTAGACTGACCTTTATGTAACATAATGGATAAGAAACCAGTTCAAATTTTATCTGTTATATATCATAGAGGAGGGCGAGAATACGAAACGTGTCTCAAGGCTGAGCCTGCCCAGTGCTTCTGTAAGCGCAAACGGAACAAATGAAATCGAAAGGCTATCTCTGAGTCACAGGCGTAGGTTCACTTACTAACTCGGTACAGTCAGTATGTTGGATCACCTTGGCAATGAAAGTGAATTGGACAATGTACACACCGTATAAAAACCGGAGCACTCCCTTTTGAAATTATTCAGTTGCCAACATTTGCAGCATAAACATGTACGCCAAGGTGTGTTAAGCGCTTATTACTTATCCTAAAATATTTAAAACTGAATTCCATGGAGATATTTATAAGAGCTTCAAGAGTATTTAATTATTTGTGAGGAAATGACATTGCCAAACTATTATAAAGCTTGTTCGACCTAAATATTTGTACAACTATATGTTCAATACTTTGAGAATTTTAGCAATATCCGATAATAGAACATGTTATTTTCATTACTCATAAAACATAATTTTTCATATTACAGTTGATCATCGCTCTTTGCGTCGCGGGAGTCGCCCGTGCTGGAGGCCTTTATGGCGCAGCCCCGCTTGCATACAGCGCGATCGCTTCACCTGCTGTAGTGACGAAGACCATTTCCCCCGCTGTCTCTTCCATCTCATCGTACTCTACCCACCAGGCTCATGGTAGCCCTATTGCGACTTACGCCGCCCCTGCGGTTGCTGCGTACGCAGCGCCCGCCGTTGCCACCTACGCAGCTGCCCCCGCTGTTGTCACCAAGACCATTAGCCCTGCTGTGAGCTCTATCTCCTCCTACTCCACTCACACGGCGCACGGTTCCCCTGTAGCCGCCTACGCCGCTGGCCCGATTGTGGCTAAGGCTGCCTACGCTGCTCCCGCGTACGCCGCATACGCCGCTCCTGCTGCATACGGCGCATACGCTGCTCCTGCTGCGTACGCTGCCCCTGCTGTTGCCGTGACCAAGACCATTGCTCCCGCTGTCTCTTCCGTGTCTTCTTACTCTAGCCACACCTCTCACGGTGCCGCATACGCTGCTCCAGCTGTAGCTGCGTACTCAGCCCCTCTGTACGCTAAGGCCGCATATGCTGCTCCCGTCGCAACCTACGCCGCTGGTCCTTACACCACCTACGCCGCCGCCGCTCCCGTTCTTAAATCAGCTGTCGCGTACTCCGCTGCCCCCGCTGTATCCCACATCGCATACAGCGGTCACGGTGCCCACTACGGTTGGTAAACTGGATCAAATTGATTTTCTGTAAATAGACAACGTAAGAATTAAAGCCTCGCCATAACCTATCTGTTTGTTTTGTTTTGACCCCGGAAATAAAATATACTACATAAAAAAATACTAGACAACTGATATAAATACAAAAACATTCTTTTTTTTTGTAAATACCTTTTTATTATACAATATTTGTTTCGGAGTTTGGGTGTTTTCTAAACAGCCAAACTCCGAAACAAATATTTGCGGATTACATGAACATTTGGTCCGACTCGGGAATTCAACCCGAAACCTCAAGCACGGCAGACGCACAAGCTCACACTGCGCCACTGGTCATTGATTTGTATACGTATGTCATTCACTCTTTCCTATTTAAGAACAATTTAAATCTTTGACTAAATATTTTTTTGACTTTGACTACACAATTTAAAATTATGAGAACCAGGTGGTAGACATTCTACGATATTTAATTAATTAAAGTTTTAAGATCTTGTTTATACTTAACCTCTGTAGTTTTTTGTAGTAATTATATGTAGTATCTACCTTTCTGCATTTCCCTAACAGTGAAGTAACTTACATTTCAAACACATTTCTAAGGTGGTAAAACGTTAAAATATTAGTATAAGATGTTCTATAATAAACATGCATGTATATTATGGTATATACATCATCATCATCATCAGCCTATCGCAGTTCACTGCTAGACATAGGCCTCTCCCATAGCACACCACTCTGATCGTTTTTGGGCTTCTCGCTTCCGGGCAGCCATCCAACGCAAGTGGGCGTCCTATATATATATATATATATTATACAATATATATATATATTTATATATATTATACAATATATATACATGACGGCGCGTGATTATGTATCATAAACTACATTACTGTTAATAATGTTTTATTGGAATCATAACTCAATGAATTATTTTTGTGTTAGTTATAGTCGATTCTGTCATCAATATTGAATGATATTGAATGTTGTCCGTGTGGTGACGGATTAAGAATACAGAGTGTCACCACTCCTAATCATCCCACGCGGGTGTCGTAAAAGGGGACTAAGGGATAAACTACGCAAACGCAAACAACATCAATGCAAAGCGAAGGAAACCAACCCTATAGCAACCCGTCTGGCCAGCGTGGTATAGTAGGCCAAAACCTCCTTTCTAAGGAGAGGCCTATGTCCAGCAGTGGACTGTTAAATTCTGTAGATGATGACGATGATTGAATGTATTTAAATAAGAGTGGATTAGTTCTGAATAGGGTAGTTGATATTGCACCACTAGTGCTGGCGGTCGGTCATTCTACTGATGGCTACCGCACAGTGCACAGGTACTAACCTATTGGCTCTTAACTCGTTTCAATCTTCTAATCGTTTATGATTTTGCGTTAATATGTAAGATGTTTAAATAATACGACATTCAGCAACACAAGTGTACACTTATTTTGAAATTCCTGTCGTTGCACCGCCCACGATGGATAACCACAACTAAGACCGCTGTGAGGCCTCCCCTGACGCTCCGACATACATATAAAATTAGACAAATAAATTAAAAGAAAAAAAAACGTAATACTTGTTGTTAAATTTTTACATCATTTCATTTTCGCATGAAACGGCAGAGTTTCAATAAAATATATCAATGCCCAAGCATTTATGTACATAAATAATATATAGTCATGCCAAAAATCTAGACCGTATAATTGAGTCATATTACTATTTTCCTCACCTTTCACTGTTGACTTTGTCTCATAGTATGATGCGGGTCACATATAGAGAAAGGTTCCGTTTTTGTCTTTGCTCATAACGAACAACATTTATAATACACTCTGGATTATGTTTTTGTATATAATTTGTAGGATAAGAATTTATTTGATCATCTAACAAACAACGGCATCCAGTCCTATTATGGGCAATAGACAGTTTATATAACTACAAATATTATTATATTATAATTATTTATATATTTACAAATATTATATGTATGTACACTGGGTTCCAAAAATAACGGGTCAGTCACATAAACCCGAATATCTCCCGAACTACGTATGCCATCCTAATGAAACGAAGACTGTTCAATTGAGAATTTAATTATACAGATAAAAAATAAAATAAAACTTAGTTACACCCACAATATTAATCTTAAATTAAAAAAAAACTAAAGTAGTCATATTTTTCTTAAGATTACATTTTTTTTATGATTGTTTTTTTGCTGTTTTTCATCACTGGAGGCTTCATCACGTGGAGGCAATACAAAGTATTAAATGAAGAAAGTGATGAAAAACAGCAAAAAAACAATCATAAAAAAAATGTAATCTTAAGAAAAATATGACTACTTTAGTTTTTTTTTAATTTAAGATTAATATTGTGGGTGTAACTAAGTTTTATTTTATTTTTTATCTGTATAATTAAATTCTCAATTGAACAGTCTTCGTTTCATTAGGATGGCATACGTAGTTCGGGAGATATTCGGGTTTATGTGACTGACCCGTTATTGGTTTATGTGACTGACCCGTTATTTTTGGAACCGGCTTTATTAGACTTACTTAGAAAACACCAAAACTCCAACACAAATATTTGCAGAACAATGTATGAAAAGTTCATTAAATCTACAAACAAATCTGTTAATCTCTTTTCCTAATTAGTTTACGTCTGACGTATTTAACTTCCATGTTCTACAATCCTATTTTATATAATATTGATTTCCTCTTGACGACCGCTCGTTCCGATAAGCTGGACGCTGTAATTTTATTCCATACGTTTAAGGGGAATTCGAGCTTTTCATGGCTCATTTAATGTACCTAACATTACCTGTTGTGAGATTTTTGAAATCTAATAGTATGTTATAATAATTCAGTCTTTTCAAGATGATTAACTTATATAATAAAAGCAGAAATATGACGTATCTATTAAATGTTATTCTATACTAGGTGACCTGGTGAGCTTTGTGTCATCCGCATTTGAGTAGGTATTTATGACGGAAATTGATTTCTGTTTTTTTATATAAATGTAATGTTAATTTCTGAATGCATTCATAAATATATCGGTCCTTTGTCGTTAGTAAATACATTTATTTATTTATTGCCATTTTTTATTCAAAATATTTTTAAAACATTAAAGTAAGAAAATTATTCATTTGTGTATAAAGGAGTCATTTTGTATGGATGATATATAATAAATGTTTTTATTATTTTCTTCGCTTTCTTTCTGTATTTTCTAATAATTTAAACTTTTATTAAACTTTAAAATCTAAATTAGATAAATTGGTATGTGCATTACAGCGTTTTGGACTGTAAGGTTGGCCTACTGCTTAAACAGCAGTCGCCACGTCGCATTGCTTTCTACTGCGCTAAGTGTCGTGGGTTCAAATCCCGCATGGGACAACACTTTGTGTGATTCACAAATTCTTGTTCTGAGTGTTCTTTTTGTCCGTTTCATGTATGTTTGTAAAGTTCCCGTGATACAGGATTTTTTTTCCTTATCCTCGAGTTATCTTTAAATAAAAAGAAAAGGTTTATTTAATCTAGCGAACATCAACGCATCTATATCTATAAAAAGATTACATCATCATCATCATCATTATCAGCCTATCTCAGTCCACTGCTGGACATAGGCCTCTCCCATTGCACACCACTTTGATCGATTTTGGGCTTCTCGCATCCAGCTCCTGCCAGCCATCTTGCGCAAATCATTACATAATCATGTCAAATATAATATCTATACTTGGGCATTATGGCGATGTGACCACGACTAGTGCAATCTGATCAAAACTTCTATAGCCAATTCAATGATCGGTATATCTGTTATGTGAGCGCGTTAATTTGAATTAAATATTACAACTTATTATACTTTTAAACTTATTCCTTAATTAAATATTAAGGAATAAGTTTAAAAGTTTAAATATTCACATATTCACATATTTCATTCTTTAAATCATTTTACTTATTGCTATAATGAAACTTACCTTAATTTAGTCTAGGTTTGACCACTACCTTAGTTATTATAATAGTATAGGTGTTACCTGTAAAGGAGCGAAAGGCGGAGCGGGATCGGGAGAGATTTAGATCTCTAAATAAACAAAGTATAAATTCAATATTTATTCAAATACGGAAAATACCGCGGGGCGATCGATCTATAATAATATGCGATCTAAAATAAAAAAGTAGCCTACCAGTAAGAAGCAAACAGGCGGTCAGTCAATTTTTTTTAATGTAATTATTTAATACACTGTTAATTATTTTATATAGTGAAGAGCTGTTAATATTAATTTGACTTATTTTTTATTTATTCGTACTTATAATATGTTATTAAAATTATGAAACTGACACAGGTAAGCGCAAAAACAAGTAAGCTAATCGCAATATTTGTCGTACATAAAAGTATGTGACAATTATCTACAAAGTCGACGACTTATGCAATGAGTAATCGATACGAACAGTTTATAAATAAAATATCATGTTTGGTAATACCGGCATTATAACCATTCACAACATTTTTTGTGAACATTTCGTATATAAACAGTTTGCATATGTTATTATTACCTATTAGCTGAGACCCCGCGTTTGTTGTTGTGCATTTTCAAATAGAACCCGCACTAGCCGAAACAAACAGAAAGACAAATTGATTTGATGCAAATTCCTACGTGTGGTGATGTTTTTTTCTGTTTTTAAATTTAAGGTTACCAAATTGACTCTACTTTGCCTGTTGGAAAGCATTTAAAGTAGAATTCAGGAGTAAGTGCCACCATTGTCATTGTAAGTGCATACAATGCAGTATGGTGACCTCCGGTTCACTCTCACCAACGAAAGACGACTGCACGAATACTGTCATTTCAATTCGGTCTTCTGCATGAGGTTAGTACTGCTCCGATCGAGTCGAACTCAGCTTGGCTCTGCTACCTTTAACATACAGCTTGACATAGGCCTCTCCTTTGAAAGGAGGTTTTGGCCTACTATACCACGCTGGCCAGACGGGTTGGTAAAGGTTTTGTTTCAAGTTTTCCTTCTCTTGGATGTAAGCTGCTTATTTTATTTCTTTAGTCGCCTCTTACGACACCCATGGAATGAATAGGGGTGGTGACACTTTGTATTCTTAATCCGTCACCACACGGACACATTTAGTAAAAAATGTTGATTTGAAATTCTAAACAGACCCTTCATTTTTATTTACTTCTATAAATACAAAGTAATTTCTAGTTTATATTTTAGCTTATATTCGAGCAATATTTACAAGATGTTCGTATTAATTAAAAACAGAACTGAAGCCCTCTTGAGGTGCTTTAATTTTCTGAACTTAATAATATATTTATTAATGCTTGTATAGTAATGAATTATGATTAATTTTTGCACTTGAATTAGCAACTACTTATTTTAGACCTCAACACACTTTACTAGAACCCATTACTAGAAAATGAAAATAAAATTTCTCATTATTTTAACTTAGCTTTTGCCCGTAGCTACGGTCGTTAAGTCGTCGGTCATGAACATCTACGGCAATCGTTCTAGAAAAGTCAGCGCTCTCAAATATACTGTCAACTAGTTTAACCGTCGAATTTCAGTTCTCGCTTTTGGGTTTCGGAGGTCCGACGCCCGTAAAAACTGATATTCAGGTAAAACCGATTGAAGTAGCAGCCGACCCCAATTATTCTTGGAAATAATAAAGGCTAAGAAGATGATGGTATAATAGTATGAATTTCATCATTTACCATGTTGTTTTGCCATAAAATTTCTAGATTCACTAGAGACGTAGAACTTGGAAACGACCGCAATACTTGACCAGGTCAAGTTTACTACATAATCAGATTATACAATCAAATCGAACCTCAATATTTTGATATTTTAATGTTATATAACTTTTCTACACATACGTCACATCTCAACTGTTTATAACGACAAACAAGCTTATTGAGAACAACCATAATTTTATAATACTTTCTTTTAAAGTCTGTACTAGCTGAGTCCCGCGGTAATAGTTGCAATCACGCTCTGAGGAGCGAAGTTAGGCTAAAAAATCGACCAAGTACGTGTCAGGCCACGGATAGAATAGGGTTTCGTAGTCACCCAAAAACACACGTGGCTTTAAAATCGTGTCCAATAGAGAATTGCTGTTTCCTTATTATTTCGTTATTTTGTGCGACGATTTCTAAGTGAGCATATTTTACAAGTTAGTCCTTAGGTTAATAATCCAAAAAGTGATTACCACGATATACTACACACGTGGATGTCACCGCGGGCAAATACTAGTCTAACTATAAAATGAATTAAAATAAGACATTTTAAATACTTTTAAGAGCCATTTGTTAGTTTCAAGTTCAAGATTTCGAATGTGCTTCATGTTAAAAACAAATCAAAGTTATGAAAGTCTTCTTATAAAAAAATCGTAAGAACGTTTTCTCAATACCTTCTAAAATATGAATTGCATAAGTCATCTACTAAGACGAAAAACCAGTATATGAGGATGGTATAAAAGTGAACGTATGCATTTTTGATGTTATTTTGTCATCACTACTAACCGATTCAAGATGCTCAACCAGGTATTATTAGCTATTTTATTATGTATTTAATATTTTTTTAATCAAAATACTTTAAAGTGTATTTTGTTTCAGTGGGTTTTGCTGTTAGGTTTTATAGGCTTCGCAATATCGAGTGATTTAGAAGCTGAAAGTTCAACACAATTGCCATTTTTATCAACAACTATTTCACCACAAATAGGAGTCACAAGTCAGAGAACTTATCAAGACGCCCCAAGTGAGGAACAAGTTCCACATAGAACAAGTACTGCTGAAAATTCTGCAAATACAAATGTATTTCGCTCTCGATTGTATCATATACTAAGCAATAATCCGGATGCAATCAACGCAATAACTGGACCTAGCGCAAAAAAGAAAGTTACTGTAGAAAATCACCAACATATAACTGTTCATCCCCCGACTGCTAATCGTGTGTCAAGTATTCCTGTACCTGTGCTTTCTCAACCGGCCCATCAATATGTGCAAACTGTTGCAAAACATACTACTCCAATCCGTTATATTTCAGCTCCAATTGGATACTCACAAGTTTATCAAAATCCTAATCTAGAATTAGAGATGCTTCAACAACCGTCAGGTATCTCTGTCACCCCTGAATCACAGCCACGTCAAATATCAACATCCATCGGACATCACTCTAAAGAATTCTATATTGCCACTCCATCCGGCGCAGTGCAACCCTCCTTATTTTATCCAGTTGCAATGAAAGAAGTACTTGTAAAGCCAGCCCAGCACTCTATCTTTGCGCATCCTTCAAGTGCAGCTCCACTTTCCATGGCATCTTCTATATTCTTTTATCCTGCTTATCAGCAACCCCAAGAGACTGTAAATAATTTTGAATCTCGGCAGGTATCTGTTCCTACCGCCCAAACTGCTCACCATTATGAAACAATGACAATCAAACCATCGACTGGTGGTTATTTAAAGCACACAGAAACATCGACTTCGGATCATAAAAAACTAACTTCTGTTGCTTCTGAACGTGTAAAATATATTCTTGCTCCTATAAAACAGGTCAGAAAAGATATTAGTAAACCTACTAGCACTGAAACTGGGGAAGCTCAAGAATCTGTTCTTACTCACCCATCTCCCACAGTAGCGCCTGTTCGGAATGTGCAGGTGATAGCAAATCCTCATGTAGCTCCACTGATTAAACACCTTGTAACATTCCCTTCCATGCCTGTTCTGAACCATCATGGTTTCCCTCAGTTACATTATGCTTCATCTCCAAATATGGCTAAAACAGTTTTAATTCCTGTCATGTTCAATGCTGATAGTTTACATGCACCTCAATACCTTGAGGTGAATAAGCAAACTGAATCAGCTCAAGAAGTGGATAGTCATCAGGCTCCTATTTTAAAACCTGTCCCAGTATCTGTAGTTTATCCCAACAATGAGGGACATATGAGGTATGACTATAAAGATCGTATTGTTGGATATGCACTAGCTACCAACAGTATTCCACAGAATGTTGGTTACACAAAACCCGTAGTATTTTCTCCGGCATCTGAGGTTTCACGTGTTAGGTTTAGTGGAAATGGAATTAAGTATGAATGGTAAATCAATTTTATTTTGTTAAAGACTGTCTATTAAAGTAAGTAATTTAAATATTTTTTGTCGTTTAATAAGTATTTTATATTTAATTGAATAAACTTTTATTTGTTTTACTTAGGGAACTTTTTAATTAGAAGTGAGCAAATAATCACATCTTTTAACTATGTCTAATAAGTTTCTCAAAATGAGCTTGATCATTAAACAAAATAAATATTTTAAAGTGGTTTATAACATCATCATAAATAAAACCAGGCAAGGTGCTTCACCTACATACATAATTATAAGATTGACATTTGAATGTTGCTTATTTCGATGGTATGTAGGTATGTTTAATACCTACATTTATTAAACGCGTTTGCAAGGAAAAGTATTTTTATAATCTTTTTGAAATTACGCTATTCTAACGCTATTGTAGTTTGCCAACCAGACAACATTATGAAGTGTGTGTCAGAAAAGTACTGCAGCCATATTTAATGAACGAGGGACTTCATTCTAAGGAATACGATCTTAACTGACATTGGATTATGTAATTTGAAAACGATGGCAGTTTAAACTTCTATGTTTGATGTACGATAAAAAACATAATACATATACCATTACAATAGACGAAATTTTTAAGAAATGTGCTACTCAGCTACTCTTATTTGTATATATATTCTCCCAGTAGGTATGTACTGTTTTCATCGCTAGCCAGTTATTACTCGTATGGAAGACTGGCGGTTAACCGCAGTCGTCTGTAGGGTGGCATGAATTAGAGTAGAAATTACACGGGTACAGTGCCCTTTAACCTTTGACCTTCGAAATAACAACAGGAACAGGAGCCATTACTTCTTTTTTTGTTATTTGTTAGAGTATTAGGAATATAAATCCTGTGTCACCTGGGACTTTACAGACATAAATGACATACATACACAACGATACGGACACAAGAACACATAGACTCAGAACATCAATTTGATTTGAGATTTGAACCCACGACACTTGGCGCAGTAGAAAGTGGCATAACGACCGCTTAAACTACTAGCCCAAACGTGCAAAGATGTGACGTGCGGTGCAGTCAAACTAGTGATATTAAAGTTGTGCGGCAGCGTTTTTAATAAAAAAATCAAGAAATATTACCAACTGATCGCTTGGTTGAAAGCCTATATTGAATTATAATTATATATTTAATATACAATTCCTAAGGATCCTTACGAATATTGAGACGTGCACGACAGCTGCGTCATCACACAAATTTCGGGGCGTTTGTCAAAGAGCTCATGACAAGTTCTTATTACTTAATTTAAAATAAAGTAAATACATTTAATATCTTCAAACGAGCAATTCTTGTATATTTATTGATTTGTATGTGTTAAATATATTTATTTTGTAATCTCAGAAACAACTTCAACGATTTCCCTGAAGGTATTTGGGGGTCTCGAAGGTGAAAATCGAACTAGATACGTCATTTTCTTTCACATTACACTTAGCATTACTTACGAAATCTATGCTATTATTTAAAAGAGAATAAATAATCTTTGTAATAGTGTTTGTTTCTGTTGGAACGCTTATAGCGAAGTGGCCTTAGGTAATTGGAAACAATCACTGAAGGTAAGCAATGACGGCGCGTTCGGTACCTATATGGGTGACCGTTTGTGGCATGATATGCTCTGAGCATTTCCCTTATTCGGAGGTCAGGTTAAGCAGCCGGTCCCGGTTGTTATGATAAGATAACAGTCGTGAAGCTGAGTTGGAGGCCTTCTGGCGGTTTAAAAAAATCTCACGGCAAGACTACGTAGCCACAACGTGACTTACCAGTTCCCAACCCGCACTCGGCCAGCGTAGGGACGTAAGGCCTTAACCATTTCCTGACCGGAGACCCGATTGATGAATGATGATGGTCACCACACGAAACTCTTATTCACAAATTCACGAATATTTTCATTTCATAATATTGAGTTTGATACATGAAACAATATACAATTGTGAAACATCATCAAAGCAAATGGATGTAGCAAAGCCTTGACGAAATGACTAAAAAATGAGATCGATTTTATAACGACGGATAGGAAGCACATAACTTTTCCGAGACGTCTGTCTGTGTGTTCCGGCTAATCTTATTTACCTTATTAAGCATTAGGTAAAAAGCTGGTCATTTGATATTATATTATACAGACACTAGAATTTTATTTATTTGTATGTGTGAATAGATATAGACGAAAGATAGTTTAATTAATGAATATTTTTGCGAACAAAAATATTTATTTACATTTGATTTTTGAAGAAACAGAGCCAAATGCAAATTTAACATTTGTCCTTCAATCCGATATGGTCTAGTGGCTAGGATACCTGGCTCTCACCCAGGAGGCTCGGGTTCGATTCCCGGTATCGGAAATTTTTTCTCATTTCTGTTTTTTTATGCTTATTTTGAAACTTGTTATTGTTGGTCAATGCATTTATAAATAATGGTTTAATTTTAAGCAATACACTTTGAGGTTTTTATAACATTATGATACGAGAACCGTCACTTTTAAAATTATCCTTAAACGCTTCATGTGTATAAAATAACAGCCATAAGTAATCTTTCATTCTATTCTTTCTTTAACTGCTCAGGTTCGATTCCCCAATTGAGTGTTCCGCAAATATTTGTATGTATATATTTACAAAATAAAGTGTTTATGTATTTTTAACAAATGTTTAGTACCCAAAATACAAGCTTTCTTAGCTTTGGGCTAGATGAAGTTGTGAGTTAAGATATTCGAAATATTCAGATATTCGAAAGGATTTCATGTCCTTCCCAAGTTAATTCTTAATTCTTCGATCAGAAAAGGTCATTCATTCAGGATTCAGGATCATTCTTGTGGACCCAATTGCGCGAAAATTTATATATCGCAATAACTTCGTAGTCTCCTCTGTCTTCGATAGATGGCGCTGTAGTTGAATATGACTTCAACTTCAGTTTAAATTTTTATAATTCCCATATATGTATTAATTTTAAACTTAAGTGAAATCAGCGCCTTATCGATTTTTTAGGCAATCTACTTTCTTAAAGTTTAGTCACAGGAATAAGATTATAATGTAACAGATATACAGAAGATTTAGGCAGAGAGATATGGTCTAGTGGCTAGGATACCTGGCTCTCACCCAGGAGGCTCGGGTTCGATTCCCGGTATCGGAATTTTTTCTCAGTTCTGATTTTAATGCTATTTTGAAACTTTTAATTGTTGGTCAATGCATTTAATAATAATGTTTTAATTTTATTTAGAAAATTAGAAATACGACACATAAGTTTTAATAATTTATTTTGTACACGTTAAATATGTATATACAAACAGTCAGTCATTGTCGGACTAGCAATATATTACTAACAATCAATAGTTTACCAACCGTAGTTGGCACCAAGACCGGAATAAGTAACGTGGGAGACGGCGGGAGCGGCTGAATATGTGACGGCAGACTTCAGGACGGGAGCGGCGCCGTATGAAGTGTATGCGGGAGCTGCAATGGTCTTGGTGATAACAGGGCTCGCGGCGTATGTAACAGGTGCTGAGTGTGCGATAGATGAGTAGGAGACAGCGGGGGCGATGGCCTTAGCGGCTACCGGAGCAGAGTACGAAGTGAAGGCAGGGGCAGCGTAGGTCTTGGTGACTACGGGAGCAGCCGCGGCGTATGTCAAAGGAGACGAGTGGGAGTAGGATGAGTAAGAAACAGCAGGAGCAATAGACTTGGTGTACACGGGGCCAGCCGCGGCGTATGTCAAAGGAGACGAGTGGGAGATGGATGAGTAAGATACAGCAGGAGCAATAGACTTGGTGTACACGGGGCCAGCAGAGTATGTTAGAGCCGGTGCGGCAATAGTTTTAGCGTACGCAACGGGAGAAGAGTGAGAAGAAATGGATTGGTAGGAGACTGCCGGAGAGTAAGACTTGGTTAAGACGGGAGCCGAGGCATAAGTGGTGAGAGCAGGTGCGGCATAAGTTTTGGCCAGAACGGGAGTGGCGGCGTAGGTGGCTACGGCAGGAGCAGCATAGGTCTTGGCATAGACGGGAGCGGAAGCGTATGTTGTCACGGGAGCATGTGCGGTATGGCTGGAGAACGACACAGAGGAGACAGCTGGTGCTGAGCTGTACGCGACGGGCGCGCTATAAGCCTGTAGCAGGTTACCAGCAGAGGCGATACCCGCAGCGCACAAGATGAATACGACCTGAAATAAATATTTTTTTAAATAATTTTTCGTGCAATCATATAAATATATACCTCGTATATGACCATGAACGTAAACCACCAAACCACGAAGACATAAACATCGATATACTTGTACTAAATGATATAGACTTTCTGTTAAAATTTGTTTCTGTTTAAACTGTAATAAATAAATTGATATATTATGGGCGCAACAACACAAGTATCGACAACTATAAAAAATATATATCACTGTGTACCTTGGTGAACATGTTGTTAAGACGAATGATTATCGTGTAATAATTTTTGGAGCAACTACTCTCGCTTTTATATCGAGCCGCCGAACTGTCATAAGCATTAAATCTCAGTAGGATGTAGCCTGAAGCTGTTTTGTTCTGTCAGCCTTAAACCGGTCAAGTGCAAATTAATTTATCTTCATATGATTTTAATGCGGTCTGAATTAATTATTTTTTATTTTTGTAATATACTATACATAACCCTATATAGCCAATAATTTCTAAAAAGAATTCATGAAAGTTATGGGCTATAGATTTTAGTACAGACCAATAAAAAGACAACAAGTAATATTGCCACTCGTAGCGCAAAAATCTAATTAAAAATACCATGTGTGGCGTGCACTTCTTTTAAACAGCTTGCAAGATTATATTGATTTTTTATGCAAAGAATTTTTATTCGTTTTTATATGTCAGAAAAACGGTCACTTGTTCAGTTAGTGTATATTATACGCATAAAAAAATCATGTTTCATGTAAATACTGCTAGGTAAATAGTCATTAATATTGACTGCGTATAAATCGTTTCCTTTTTGTAATTTCAACATCAAAGACCCTTGACTGTTACTCTAGTTAATATCGATCCTCATGACTGAGTCACAGATCATAGACTTTTTTTCTATGCAGAAATAATAATAGTGTGTTTAGCAATAATAGTGTCTTTTCTGCCTTAGAAAAAATTATAAAATCTATTTCGAACATCATTCAGATAATTAGTAGTAAGCCTGTTTGCCATAAACAGGCTTACTACTAATTAACTGAATGATGTTCGAAATAGATTTTGGTTAGGTTTGAATAAGACATCAGTACGTAAGATGTGTAAAGTGTTGAATCTACCTTGAAAACACTTCAAGGTAGATTTCCGGTTCCATCCTCGCATATAATACCAACCTAATAGTGACAGCAGTAGTGTTGTTGTAATTCCTTGGTAATTGCGAGACCAGAGGCCGCCATAGTGTGGGTCGCCATGCTACATTTTGTGCTCTCACAACACGGATGGTAACTACCATTCATGGATTCTGCTCATGCTTCGATCAGACTTTGCCAGACTCATGTAAAGAAATAAAAATAATAAGTTATTTTCGGGGGGAAAATTTTACTAAAATGTTACTATATAGTTTTTTCAACTTGACCAATCAATTATCTTTTTAATAAAAGATTCCGCAATATAGGAAATATCTGAACAATGCCATCTACGTTTTATTTGATTTCTACAATGCTTACAAAGTCAAAAGTCGATATCAATTCCACATCGTAATTAATAATAATTAATAATAAATCGTAATTTATGAGGACCTATAATCCCTACTAATATTATAAATGCGAAAGTAACTCTGTCTGTCTGTCTGTCTGTTACGCTTTCACGCCTAAACCACTGAACCGAATTTGATGAATTTTGGTATGAAGATAGAACTGAACTTGGGAAAGGACATAGGCTACTTTTTACTGCAATAATCGAGATACAAAAGCCAAAGCTAGGTGATTATAAAAATACATAAATCGTTAATGTCAAAATGTATCACTGTTTATCTCCTGTCAAAACTTCACAGGTTGCTAGGCATAACACACTTGCATGGCAACCATAATGATAGTTTAATGACATATAGAACAGTAGACCAGAGTAGACTTCCGAGGGTACACCTGGCTCCTCGGCTTACTGGTGGTATCCGGGGGGATTTCCGCACGGAAAAAAAAAAAAAAAAAAAAAAAAAAAAGGGTAGATAATTTTTGAAAACAAATAAATTATAGTAGGATGGAACCTATTGGAAAAGGAGGAAAATATTATAAAAATGAAAGGAAAAATAATTTACGGGCGATCTGAGGTCGGGAAGGGGTAGGGGGGGAGGTTTTCGGGTCCTTTAAGCGGGGCGTGATATAGCATCTCACTAAGCCGCCATAGTGTGGGCCGCCATACATTATTGTCTGCATTCGCAGCAAGTGTGGTAGCCCCGACTCTTGGATTCTGCTCATGCTTTCCATCAGGCAGGGTAGAGTCACTTTGGATGGCTAAATATATAAAACAAAGGGTAAAAAACGGTTTATCTCGCTTTCCGGCAAAACTACAAGTCCGAAAAAACTACAAGGAAAAAAGTTAACTTTTTAGGGTTCCGAAGTTTATGACTTCGAACCCTTATAGATTCGTCATGTCCGTCTGTCCGTCCGTCCGTCCGTCCGTCCTCGATTTAACGTCTAAACATTAAGTGCTAGAAAGATGACCCATGATGTGGGGTATCATTACATAGGTCTTTTAAAACATTACAGGGTTGTTATGACGATTTTTTGATTTAGGTATCAATTTGCGAGAAATTCCACTTTAAAGGCCACTTTTTTGTAAAAATAGGGCGTCCCTCCCCCCTTCTCATAGCTAAACGGCCGGTTTAAAAAATCTGGAAAAATTCGTGATAGTGGTCCATATAATGAACTTTAAATGAAAACTATAACGAATTAGATGACTTTATTAGATCAGGAGTTATAGAGGCTTAACTTCTACAATGTGCTTACTTGGAAAACGTCATACAAAATTAACGCATTAATACGTAAACATAACAATTATCCATTGGATACAATTTCTAATCCACGTACCATTATGGGTGACTGAGGAACCCTTTCCTGTGCGTGGCCTGACACGCACATGGCCGATTTTTTATTTACACTTTTTTTTACATAACCTCAAATTTTATGTGAAAAATTAAAAAACCAAGATTTTGGTTTTTTATTTTTATCTTTTACAAATAAAATTATTTTTCAACAAAGTTTAGTGAAAACTTACCTTTTTATGTCCCGAATACACTGTAATTTATTTGATTTGAAATAGTTATTTTTTCACCCTATTTTGAATTAATATCGAAAATTCACCCGTCAAAATATCTACTTTTTTCAAAAAATTGGGGTGTTTTCTGTTTGATGAAATCTCTACTTTCCGATGGTGTAATCCCTACTAATATAATATTATAAATGCGAAAGTAACTCTGTCTGTCTGTCTGTTATGCTTCATAAACCACTGAACCGATTTTGATGAAATTCGGTATGAAGATAGAACTGAACTTAGGAAGGAACATAGGATACTTTTATCGCGAAAATAAAGGTAGAAGGGTTTGAAATAGGGGACGAAAGTTTGTGTCGAAGTTACTTCTTATAAAACATAAAATCATGTAAGATTGTTTAATCTTTGATTGTCTACCCTTACCATGTCGCGCGATATAAACGAATTCCACGCGGGCGAAGCCGCGGGCGGAAAGCTAGTTCATAATAAATATTTATGAGGTTTTATTCTTCTTCTTCTTCT
This sequence comes from Phragmatobia fuliginosa, assembly GCA_932526445.1. NCBI lineage: Eukaryota > Metazoa > Arthropoda > Insecta > Lepidoptera > Erebidae > Phragmatobia > Phragmatobia fuliginosa. The sequence goes on along the minus strand of OW052070.1, from coordinate 13,324,759 downwards.
TTATAAATGGCAAACTGTGCCGATGTCGACAATTCTGCCAATGTCAAGTGCGATGGGAATACGTGGGTTTTATTACATAAAAAAGTAAATTGATAATATTAGTAGTGGACTGAGTGTGGGGCTTTTTGTTGTGGTTAGTAGTAACACTGAAACAAACAGACAAGTACAGATAAATAAAATATGTATTAAATAGATAACTAGATAACTAATAAGTAAACAATCACAGAATATAATATAATAATAATAAAAACGGAGGTCAAAGTTTGATGTCATTGGAGCGGATGAACATCATCAAGGCTTGGAAAAGGTGGGAGGATGAAAATGTTAATAGAGATGAGAAGTTAATGGGGATGGGAATTCTTAATTCGGTAAGGTGAGAATAAAGATCTAGGGATGGGATATTCTTAGAACAGCTGAAGAATATGTGGTCCAGATTGCCTTCATCCAAGCCACATTCGCATATGGAACTATCACGTACCCGAATCTTATTTAAGAATACTGGTGAGCTGCAATGACCTATGCGGAGTCTACAAATGGTGGAGATGACAGCTTTACTTACCTTCTTAAATTTGAAGAACCAGGGTTTTGGGGTAATGCTAGGTTGAATTGCATAGTAGTGTCGCCCTTTATGCTGTGAGGAGTTGTTCCACTCTACCTGCCAGGATGTTAACATTTCTCTCTGAGGCAGACTTAACAGGTCGTAATACTGGTGTGTAAGGTATTTCTGGTCCGACATTGCAGAGATAGCAGCACTTTTGGCCAGTGAGTCTGCACACTCATTGCCCATAATGCCACTATGGCTGGGAACCCATACTAGTTGGACAATTTTTGAGTTGATGGAGCAATTCAAAAGGCTTTTTTTTATTTCCAGGATCAGCGGATTGTGGAGTCTGCTACGGAAAGGATTTTGCAGCAGGGCCTTGAGGCAACTAAGAGAGTCCGTGAATATGACTGCCTTGTGGATGTTGTGTGAGTCGATATACAGGCATGCCTCTAAAATAGCAACACACTCGCCTGTAAAACGGAAGCCTCTTTGGGACACTTATACTGTAGGATAATTCTGGAGTTTTGGAAGTATACTGCGGCTCCGGTGTAGCTATCACTATTTAGTTTGGAGGCATCGGTAAAGAACTTCTCAAACCCGGCCCAGCGTTCAGCTAAATGTGTATTAAACGTGTGAACAGAAGAGGCAGATTTCTTGGGGATTCCAAGATCCAGCAGAACATTCGGTTTAAAACAGAGGACACTATATTTAAACGAAAACAGGGGGAGCTTATCAAATGACACGGCGGAGTTAAAAAAAGGAGAGTAGTGGCGAAAGGATTGTAGAATCACTGGAATTTCCTTATGAGTCCAATAGTTTGAGGTAGAACAACTGGCGTCTAATTCTAAAATTTTTTGAGAAAGAGGATGAGAAGATTTACTAACAGATTTTAAAATAAAACGTCAAGCGAGATATTGTCTTCTAATTGACAAAGGTGGATCTGAGCATTCCACCTGTAAGGCATTTATGGGGGAGGACTTCATACAACCAGTAATAATACGAAGGCACCTAGATTGGACTCTGTCCAGAATTGCCAATGCGCTTTTATTGCATGGAATCAGTAAAAATAGCCCATAGTCCAATAAACTGCGTACTAAGGCATTGTATACTAGTTTCATGGTGTACGGGTGGGCTCCCCACCAGACACCAGCTAGGGCCTTTAAGATTGGGATAGTACGTTCACATTTTGCGGCTAAATGATTAATGTGGTGAACACCAGTCAATTTAGAGTCAAGATATACTCCTAGGAATTTATATTTGTTTAATAAAGGAATTTCCTGCAGCTGTACATGGACATCAATCTGTGGCAGTGTCTTCTTTCTAGTAAAAACCACAATGGCACTTTTCTGTGCAGAAAGACTAAGACCATGGTCTGATAGCCACTGCCACAGAGAATTAAGGGAAATAGTGAGTGATGTGGCTGCATCTTGGATGGAATGATTTGAAACATATAATGCCAGATCGTCGGCATATTGAAGGATGCTACAATCATTATTTAGGCATGAGCCCATGTCGGCAGTGTAAAGGTTGTACAGCAATGGACTCAGTACAGATCCCTGTGGTAGGCCCCATGAGGTTTTATTAAGATTTTAATCATTGTATAAAAGTAAGATGAAAATTAAAAAAAAAAAAAAGAAACCGTACACAATCCTGTAAGAAGTAATATAAATACAAATTTAACATTTATATGCTTTCAAAAATAACATTTTAGGCAGAGTCGGCAATTTCTGTATTGTACAAGTGTCACCTCCGTCCATTAGAATATCTTCTGAGGCATTATTTTCGCGTCGAGGGAACTATGAATTAATTAGTTTTATTTTTTTATTATTATTATTTAGTGCGCCCCAGATGCTACAACGTGTGTGTATAAAATATTATGATTTAGCTACTTGTTTATATTTACTTAATTATTAAATACAGATTTTTCATTATTTATTTTTGATAAGGTTTTTGAAATGGAGTTTTTACATTTTAATTTTTTTTAAAGTTATGTATTAATTAAATATTTATAATAAAAGCTAATGATATAACGAATTTCATATTGAATTACCGGTTGATATTAAATAATTGTTATAGTGAAGTTTCAATAACTTGATTTGTTTTAAGATATGGTGATTGTTTTAAAATACCGGTATGTTAATATGGTGATTTCTGGATGAATTGGCTTATTTAACTTTTACCTTGCAGGTATTGCTAAAACCATTGCATGAAAAGCAGCCTTTAAATAAAAGAAAGCTGCATACAAAACAGTCCTTCCGTGTATGAGCTATGATGCCACAGACGTAGGTACGCAAAGACAGAAATAGCGACAAACTTATAATATCCTTCCTTTTGCGTCGAAAATACAGTTAATAATGTATTAACAAGCATGTTTATGACGACTGTTTGAAATATTGAATAATTATGATAAGCACGATTGATTGAAAATTTTCTGCCTTGGATATTCCATGCGGTACTGGAAATACAATCTACACTCGGTTCCAAAAATAACGGGTCAGTCACATAAACCCGAATATCTCCCGAACTACGTATGCCATCCTAATGAAACGAAGACTGTTCACTATATCACTGGAGGCTTCATCACGTGGAGGCAATACAAAGTATTAAATGAAGAAAGTGATGAAAAACAGCAAAAAAACAATCATAAAAAAATGTAATCTTAAGAAAAATATGACTACTTTAGTTTTTTTTTAATTTAAGATTAATATTGTGGGTGTAACTAAGTTTTATTTTATTTTTTATCTGTATAATTAAATTCTCAATTGAACAGTCTTCGTTTCATTAGGATGGCATACGTAGTTCGGGAGATATTCGGGTTTATGTGACTGACCCGTTATTGGTTTATGTGACTGACCCGTTATTTTTGGAACCGGCTATATTTCTCTACAACGCAAGGCAAGGAGATTGCCTCGTTCTTTACTGCCTCGTAGAGAAACAATTCATACAGTGTTCAACATCTTATAAAATTTGATACGAATATTTTAACAGTACTTAAAGGTTTATTTGCATGATAGAAGCTAATCCAACCCAAGGACATCTACGTGCGAGTTTACCCTTCAGTTTAAGAGAGAGGTTCAGTGGGCTCCTATAAGCTCTGTCATCATCATCATCATCATCAAAGGACATCAAAAGACTGCCTTGTTGGTCTAGTGGTTAGCGTATGCGGCTGCTGCAAGAGGTTTCGGGTTCGATTCCCGGGTCAGACTAAATATTTGTGTGATCCACAAATATTTGTTTCGGAGTCTGGATGTCCTTGTATGTATAATATGTATGTATTTACAAAAAAAAATATGTTTATGTATTTGTATCAGTTTTTAGTACCCATAATACAAGCTCTGCTTAGTTTGGGACTAGATGACGTTGTGTGTAAGATGTCCGAAATATTTATTATTTATTAAAGGCCTCTGCTAGACATAGGATATACCACGGTGTCCAGACAGGTTAGGAAAGGGTTTTTTTCAAGTTTTCCTTTATTTTTTACCTGATGTCCTCAAAGTAGTACAGCCACGCTGACTTCAGCACGAATCGACCGGCTCGAACGGGCGGTACTAACCTCTCATAGAAGACCAACCAAAAATGGGCGCATTCATGTCGTATTTCGTTGGTGAGTGAGAGACCACTGGCTTAATAATGCAGTAGCATTTCAATAAGCCGCCATAGTGTGGGTTACCTTATTATATTGTCTTCATTTTTAGCCGACTACGGCAAAGCTAAAGGAGGGTTATGATTTTGACAGGCTATGTATGTATGTATGTTCATTTGTTCCCTCATAGCACCTCAACTACTTATTAGAACTAGATAAATAAGGTATCGTTGGAAGCGTCTTGATCATGCGCTGGTTATAGGCTATATGACGTATCACTAAATCTAACATGGCGCCCTCTAGCCGTCATAAGGTACTGTGTATAAAAATAAATTTGAGATGAAAATGCCGTGTTTGGTATCATTATAAAGGACGTTCGTACATTTAAAAAATATATATCTTATTAGCATTTGCTTTTGACTTTGTCAGTATTTAATCGATAATTTTGATATTTCATACCTTCTAAATTACTAACTAGAATTGCTAAAAATTTACTGAGACAGACAATTTTTTACATGGTTTGTTTTGATAATTACAATATATTACAATATACAATATACTTTGCATATACATTAATATTACTATAGCACCAACACATTTTTAACCGACTTCAAAAAAAGGAGGAGGTTCTCAATTCGTCGGAATCTTTTTTTATTTATTTTTTATGTATGTTCAGCGATGATTTCGACGTTTATGAACCGATTTCAAAAATTATTTTTGCAATGTAATGGGCGTAGCTTACAGGTGGTCTTATCGTCACCATATCGGGATCTGATGATGGGATCGCAAGAAAATCGAGGGAACTCCTCAAATATCATAGGCACAATTGTCGCGATTTGGGTACTCGGAATAGTTTTTCTTTGAAGTCGGTTTCTTTTTGTTAAAATTATAAATAAAATAAAAGTAGAAACTAAAACCCAACTATTTATATAAAAATATATCCTCTGTACACTGATAATTGTGTCCTGAGAAACTTGTTTCATACTTTTTTAGCGCCGTTTGTCAGTTATTTGGGTTTTAGTTTTAACTTTTTTTTATTAATTCCATCAGATAAAGTGGATTCACTTTGGCAAGCTCATAATAAATTAATTATATAAATTCGATTGTCCTACTCTCACCTATAGCGCTGCTAGTGTACATAAACAAAATACATTATGTTACTCAATGTATTATGTAGAGTTACACCTCTCAAATTGTAGACACTGTAAAAATTTAAAATTCCAATAAATATACTTGTTTAAATAATTTATTTTGTACTAATTTCGTATATATACAACAGTTATATAAACAGTCAGTTATTGTTGGACTAGCAATATATTACTAACAATCAATCGTTTACCAACCGTAGTTGGCACCAAGACCTGAATAAGTAACGTGGGAGACGGCTGGAGCGGCTGAATATGTGACCGCAGACTTCAGGACGGGAGCGGCGCCGTATGAAGTGTATGCGGGAGCTGCAATGGTCTTGGTGATAACAGGGCTCGCGGCGTATGCAACAGGTGCTGAGTGTGCGATAGATGAATAGGAGACAGCGGGGGCGATAGCCTTAGTGACTACCGGAGCAGAGTACGAAGTGAAGGCAGGGCCAGCGTAGGTCTTGGTGACTACGGGGGCAGCTGCGGCGTATGTCAAAGGAGACGAGTGGGAGTAGGATGAGTAAGATACAGCAGGAGCAATAGACTTGGTGTACACGGGGCCAGCAGAGTATGTAAGAGCCGGTGCGGCGATGGTTTTAGCGTATGCAACGGGAGTAGAATGAGAAGAGATAGACTGGTAGGAGACAGCTGGAGAGTAGGACTTGGTTATGACAGGGGCCGACGCATATGTGGTCAGAGCAGGTGCGGCATAAGTTTTGGCCACAACGGGAGCATAGGTCTTGGCGTAGACCGGGGCGGCAGCGTATGTGGCGACAGGAGCATGTGCGGTGTGGCTGGAGAACGACACAGATGAGACAGCTGGTGCCGAGCTGTACGCGACGGGCGCGCTATAAGCCAGCGGGGCACCACCGTGCAGCAGGTTGCCGGCAGAGGCGATACCCGCAGCGCACAAGAAGAATATGACCTGAAATGCAAATGAAATATATTATCACTAACAGTGACCGTCTAAAACACCCACAGCCCTATTTATAAAATCTTGTATTTCTGTCTATACCATCCCACAATGGTCTGGAAGAGGTAAGGCTCTGAGCGATAAGGCTACTATTGGTAATAAGTTATATGTTAATGAACTAGTGTACAATCAACCATTCATGATTAATATATTTTTAATTAGCAAGGAAATCTGTAACATTGAAAACTGACTAGAGTCTATTTGTAGTTTTATATTATTTAGTCAAAGGTCGACCATCGGCGTTCAAATCACCACTACAAAAAAAAACCCGTCACACACTCCTGGCTTTTAGGTCTCAAAGAGGCAGGAGATCTGAAGATATTATCCACCCCGCCAACAAAAAAGTAAACACTGAGAAATCCATAGAATGTAAAATAAATATATCACTGTATACCTTGGTGAACATGTTGTTATGACGAATGATTATCGTGTAATAATTTTTGGAGCAACTACTCTCGCTTTTATATCGAGCCGCCGAACTGGTACAGGCATTGAATCTCAGTAGGATGTAGCCTGAAGCTGTTTTGTTCTGTCAGTTTCGAACCGGTCAGATGCAAATTGACTAACTTATAAATAAATGTCTTTGAAGTACTCTTAATTCATTGTCTTTCTATGTTTAGCATAATTACTGCTCGGTGATTAAAAACTTTCGTATAATTTCGAGGCTATCGGATTTATGATCGTAAATATTAATACTGATTAAATTCTCCTCCAAGACGCTAAAACCTCCTTTCTAAGGAGAGGCCTATGTCCAGCAGTGGACTGTTGAAAGCTATTGATGATGATGATGATGAAATTCTTTAACAAATGCGATACATTACTGAGTGGGAACCTATCAATATAAATGTTTTATGAATAGTATTTATAAGTGGTCAAAACAATGATCGTTAAACTTATTCCATGAACCTGAATTCCCTAGTCTATTTTTCTTTGACAAAATAGTGCTTATTATGTTCCTAAAATCTATCTGCCTCTCTGTTTGTAACGACTAGACTAATCTAATCTACTCTAGACTAATCTCTGGAACGATTAGACTGATTTTACGTGAGTTTTGCAGGCAGACAGCTGATATACTACTTCGCCCCACGGCGTTACCCGCGATTTGTTGTAAAGCTAACACATTGGTCCAGAAGGAGATCTTTTCCCTAGACTGCTCCTAAAATTAAGACGCATAGAGGCCGTGTGGTTTTATTCGGTTCGAGTCCGACACACCGTCCCGCTATAAACCCCGGCGGGGTAACGGTCCGAGGGGATTTCCACACGTAAAAAACAGGGCTAACACATTGGGGCTCAGCTATTTTATTTATAAATCAAAAAAGTACTTACAAATAACGTATAAAACTTATGGAAAGGGCATGTTAACAAACTACATAGTATGATAAAACAAAAAGATTTTATACTCGTAAAATACGTTTCGTTAATAGCTAGTTAGTGAAATAATAAAAATACACGGTAACGATCGGAGACATTTATTACTTAAATAAACATTACGATTTCTTTTCATTTCTTCCACTGCGAACGTAGGAAAAACAAACATAAATTATGACAAGTTACTATATAAATCAAGGCGTGTAGAAAGTAACTTACCTTAGTTAATATCTATTTTTACTTTTATTCTATAGGAGGTGTACTACGAATATTGAAATTTTGAAAAGCATTATAGCATAAATTTTTTAACTATATAAAATAAATATTTTATATAGTTAAAAAATTTTGTGAGTAAAATTGAACTGTAAAAATTCTTGAAATATCTGTAGTTTATAAGGGAAATTTGTCATAAATAAAACCAAAAGGTATTATAAAATATCGATAGAAAATTTGATTTTAGAAAATGCGGCAATTGGAAATTCAAAACGGTTACTTAATGTAACCATTTTTCTGTGTGAGAGTAATCCGTAATTTTTCTATAACATTTTAATAGTGTTAAACATTAATCTTAGTATTGCTCTATAAAGTCAATTGGCCTTTATTTCCGTACAATGTTAACGAACATAAGCCCAAATAAGTAAATTCTGTTCTTGAATTTTGCAGTGGATTCAGATATTATTTTTATCTTATAAATGGCAAATGAACATATGTGGGTTACCTCATGGTAAGTACCTGTAGCCGTCCCTTAGAGTCACGTGAAAGGGGACGTGGGCTCGGAAGAAAAGAAAGAACACATGTATAAAGATTCCACTTAGTTAATTATTTTGAAGTAACTATTTGAAGTATCGATATATGCTTATGGAAGCACAATGGAGGAAGCACAAATCATGAAGGAGACATTGCCTGTTAAATCACAACATGTGCCTCAGTGGCCCAGTGGTAGCGACTGTACATCCGTGACTGATCAAACCCGAGACATCAAGACTCGGGTTTGATCTTCCTGTCAGATCTGCAAATATTTGTTTCATAGTTTAGTTGGGTGTTTTCTGTTTAAAATATGAATGTGTTAATAAAAAGTATATTTCTATCAGCTTGTCTAGTACCCATTGTACTGCTCTCTGCTGTGTTTGGAATTAGATGGCAGATCCTACATACTTAATTACTCTTTTAAATAGTTTTGTTAGAAGCAAATAGATTTTATACTCGTAAGTAAGCCTTAAGTAACAAAGCCCTACCATCCAGCTATTTTAAAAGTAACATAGCTGGATGGTAAGGCTGGCAAATGACTGAAATTTTCACATTTAAGCATCTATATTGGACGTTAAAGGAGCTTTCTCCTTTAACGTAAACTATGGAGTAGTATCTTTATACGACTCCATAGTTTATTGAGCCTAGTCTTGACCTCAATCATACTTGTTTTACTTTGTAAGAGTATAAAATAATGTCAATTTTCTAAAATAGTTAAGTAATTCAAAATGGGAAGTTCCGTCAAATAGTACTTTATAATATGGGAGGCATGCACTCAACGCGAATGAATCCTATCATTAATCAGTCTGGTGCTGTCATCTGTTTGTGAGTGACCAGTGTTGTCTACTGTAGAAAGAAAAAACAAAACTTGATTCTCTATGAATCTATTTCACATAGCAATTGTCACATAACTTTTATACATATTCTGGGATTATGCCGATTTATTCACAATCAATTCAATTGCTTTTTGATATTTTACTTTAAGTTTTGTCGTTTCTTATAGAGCTACATTTTATGTTATCATTTAGAAAAAAAATGATTTTTAATATATACTTTAGTTAAATAAATGCAAGATCTAAAATTACCCTTTTCTTTTGTTTATTATTAAAGTATCAATAAGTAATCATTTAATACTTCATTTTAAAATTCATGTGGTATTTATATTCAACTATTTATCAAGTTAAACGTCGCTGGTTAACCTTTTGTACTTCCGTTGACCCTATAATAAAACATATACTTATACTTGTATACACAATAAAACATATACTTGTCGACTAAATTTTATCATAAAAAAAGCGGCCAAGTGCGAGTCGGACTTGCCCATGAAGGGTTCCGTAGCAGCAAGTAACATTATATAGAAGGTTTTGTAGTTCGTTGTAACTTTCATCGATGTTTTAATAATAGTGTTTTGATTAAAAGAAATGTAAATTGCGGTATATGATTTATGACGTATTAAAAAAAAACTACTTACTAGATCTGGTTCAAACCAATTTTCGTTGGAAGTTTGCATAGTAATGTACATCATATATTTTTTTAGTTTTATCATTCTCTTACTTTAGAAGTTACAGGGGGGGGACCAACATTTTACCACTTTGGAAGTGTCTCTCGCGCAAACTATTCAGTTGAGAAAAAAATGATATTAGAAACCTCAATATCATTTTTAAAGACCTATCCATCGATATCCCACACGTATGGTTTTGATGAAAAAATTTTTTTTGAGTTTGAGTTCTAAGTATGGGGACCCCCAAAATTTATTGCTTTTTTTCTATTTTTGTGTAAAAATATTAATGCGGTTCAAAGAATACATCTACTGACCATGTTTCAACAGTATAGCTCTTATAGTTTCGGAAAAAAGTGGCTGTGACATACGGACGGACAGACAGACAGATAGACATGACGAATCTTTAAGGGTTCCGTTTTTTGCCATTTGGCAACGGAACCCTAAAAACGTAACCTTGTTTATTAGTTTTGACTTTTAGTTTTCTTACCCTTAACTTGTATACCGATATTAAGCATAAGGTTTTGTTTTAAAGATAGCTGTTGCAAACTAGATACTCTAGTTTTTTTTTTGTTTTAGTGTGGCAACTAATTTGGATCGGGTCAATCCCACTTGTCCTCTTAAGTGGTACCCTGATCGGACAAGTGACACTTTTTCGTCCCGATCTGTTGACAGAGCTGTCAAATTTCTATGCTGCTATTAATTTTTATCTGAGTAACGTTTAAAAAAACCCGGAGTAGGTACTTTACCGTTACTGTTAATTTGACAGCAGATGATTTGATGAACAGAAATGATTGTTGAAAAGAACACGTGATTGGTGCACTACATAAATACTTTATTTATGTTTGTTTACACATACAACATACAATGTTGTTTTATGAAGACACACATAAACGTTGGGTATCATATTAAAATACTTCATAATTTTAAAGTTTTTATTTCAATTGTTTTTCTTCATATATAAAACAGTTCATTAGCTTCTAGCAATAAATATTAATAAATAATTGTTTACCAACCATAGCTGGCTCCGAGACCGTTGTAAGTAACGTGGGAGACGGCGGGAGCGGCCGAATATGTGACGGCAGACTTCAGGACGGGAGCGGCAGCGTATGAAGTGTACGCGGGAGCTGCAACGGTCTTGGTAATAACAGGGCTCGTGGCGTATGCAACAGGTGCTGAATGAGCGTAGGATGAGTAGGAAACAGCGGGGGCGATGGCCTTAGCCACTACTGGAGCGGAGTATGACGCGATGGCTGGGGCAGCGTAGGTCTTGGTGACTACGGGAGCAGCCGCGGCGTATGTCAAAGGAGACGAGTGGGAGATGGATGAGTAAGATACAGCAGGAGCAATAGATTTGGTGTACACGGGGCCAGCAGAGTATGTAAGAGCCGGTGCGGCGATGGTTTTAGCGTACGCAACGGGAGCAGAGTGAGAAGAGATGGACTGGTAGGAGACAGCTGGAGAGTAAGATTTGGTCACGACCGGGGCCGAGGCGTAAGTGGTGAGAGCAGGTGCGGCATAGGTTTTAGTCACAATGGGAGCGGCAGCGTATGTGGCGACGGCAGGAGCAGCATAGGTCTTGGCATAGACGGGAGCGGAAGCGTATGTTGTCACGGGAGCGTGTGCGGTGTGGCTGGAGAACGACACCGAGGAGACAGCTGGTGCCGAGCTGTACGCGACGGGCGCGCTATAAGTCAACGGGGCACCAGCGTGCAGCAGGTTGCCAGCAGAGGCGATTCCCACCGCGCACAAGAAGATAATAACCTAAAAAGACAAAAACAATTTTAATTAAAGTTCTTGAACATTTCTATAACATTTTTTTTATTAATTAAGGCCTACCAAAGTGTCTACGCTACCCGACGGAAGAGTAGATCATCATCCAATGGAATGCAGACTAGACTAGATTTCAGATAACACCAGTTTTTATTCAATAAAGATAGTAATATCTCTAAAGATACGTGTTCAGATTCAACATTTCCAAAACTTTTTTAAAATGACAACTCCAGCATTAGGTACATACGAGTACATCCTGTGTCTCGTACCCAGACTCAGAACAACAATTTGTGGATCACAAAAGTGTTGTGCTATGTGGGATTTGAATCCACGACACTTGGCGCAGTAGAAAGCAGCGTGGCGAGAGGCCACTAGGGCAACTTCTTATAGATATGACACGAATTATGTTGACTAAAACTTCAATAAAATACGAAGCTCATTGTTGAAACATGCTAATTATTTAACTGGCTGAACTGTAACACAATATAAAATATATCTGAATATCAAATATGAAAGAGCACTGTGTACCTTGGTAGACATGTTGGTATTGTATGTTGTTCTCGGGTGTAATAATTTTTGGAGCACTTGCTTTCGCTTTTATATGAGTGTGTACAAACTGGTATTGGTATTGAATCTCCGTAGCGGATCAGCCGCCGGCACTTTCGGTTTCAATGTCAAGGCTGGACTCCACCCGAGCCTCAGGATTGTGTAATCTGCCGCAGGCATATGCTATATCGAATACCAACAGATTAACTATATTTACATATAAGGAAGTCCTTTTCGGAACTTTGTTGTTGATTTAAGTTTATAAATAAGGAATTGAATCTTTTCTGTAGTATAAACGTTTTGGTAATATTGAAACGATGGGAAGTCAAAATATTTTTTAAATTTAATTTCAATTTTTATCATCATCTCCGGTATAGCACGTCCATGGACTGCCTGCATTCAACGGCTTCAAGCCACCATCACCAGGTTGACGGACCAGCTTGTGGCCTAAAAACGCTGTGTTTCCCAGTACGTGATCACATCCTAACCCAAGAGCTTAAGAAATGTTACTAATTAAAAAAACTGATTTTAATAAGTGCAAACCTAAATCCTCCACCGTAAGTAACAGTATAACGATATATGCAGAGTGAATTTTTTTGAAGTATAATTTTATTGTTTATTTTTTAAGAAGATTAAGTTTCCTTCTTTCTGCGCAGGTACTTGTCCAAATCTGGGCAGTGACACAACCAAGTCAAACTAAAGAGTGGCAATTCAGGCCATTTTCAACCTCCTATAACTTAAAACAATCTAATTTAATATAGATTGATAGATAACTCTTTATTTTCATGCCATATTACAGAATTACATGAAAAAACATAATAATTAAATATATAGTGTACAAAGGGCGGCGTTATTGCCAAAAGCAATTTCTTCCAGACAACTTAGGATGGATCAAAATGTTATAGAGATACAGTAGTAGTTGAAATGCACATTTTTTAAAATCTACTATTTGCTAATAAATATAAATATGTAATTACAAACAATCATAAGTTTTTACTTACGTCATATAATATACATGCTTACCACAATACAATACTTACAATAAATATACATACATAAAAATACCAATAAATACATTTACATACTTAAATGAATAAACATATTGAAAAGAAAAACAGTTTCGTTACACCCCAAAGCGTGAAGGACTCAATTAAGGTGAATAAAATTCCTGTACCATTTTCTTGAATCTATTCAGTTTGCGCCTGCCCGATGTTAAGCGGCAGTGAATTCCACAAGCGCACAGCTTCAACAGTGAAAGTCATAAAATTTTGTGGAATGGCATCTCCAGTTGTAAACTTTCGGATGACCGCAGACATTTTTCATGTCTGTCATTAAGGAACTTGAATCATTCTTTGGGGTAGAAAGGGGTTTAGGTATTGAACAAAATATTGTAAAGAAAAATAAGGATATGAGTATTTCGGCGAGAGCGAATTAGAAGCCACTTGAGCATTTGACAGAATTTAGAGACGTGATCGTATTTTCGTAAACCAAATAAGAATAGTATACAGAGAATTTGTAGCTGCAGTAGCTTTTGTGCTTCAGTGAGATTCAGATAACTGACATTGTCATACTCGAGAATTGGGAGGAGAAGTGTTTGTGCAAACGCAGCCCTAGTTGCAGTTAGAAGAAAGTTGCGTAGTCTTCGAAGAGATCCGGCAGAAACAAATATCTAACGACTCACTTCTTGCATCTGTTAATCCCATGATGAAGTATTATCTAGAGCCTTAAAATATTTGTAGATCATACAAACATTTGTTTCGACCCATATGTATGTAAGTACATACATATCCCTACTTAATAATAAGGACATAGGATACTTTTTATCGCGAAAATTAATGTAGAAGGTTTTGAAATAGGGGAAGAAAGTTTGTGTCGAAGTTCCATAATAGCAAACATAAAATCATGTAAGATTGTTTAATCTACCCTTACCGTATCGCGCTATATAAACGAATTCCACGCGGGCGAAGCCGCTGGCGGAAAGCTAGTTTATCTATAAAATAAATAAAATTAAAGTGTCTGTCTATTTGTTTCGGTTAATGTTTGGTACGGCTAGACCGATTTTGACGGGGATTTCTCTTTCAGATGGCTGATGACGTAAGGAGTAAGCTAGGATGTAGACTAGCTTCACTCCGCGGTATTACTCGGGACTTATAACAATTAACGCGGCTAACACCGTGGGACTCATATAGTATCCTTACTGATATTATAATCTCTAAATTTGTGAGTGTATATTTGTTGCTCTATCACGCAAAAACTTCTAAACGGATTAGGACGAAACTTTGCAGTAATAGAGCTTATACTCGTACCATCATCATCATCAACAGCCTTTAACAGTCCTCTGCTGGACATAGGCCTCTCCATTGCAAGGAGGTTTTGGCCTACTATACCACGCTGGCCAGACGGGTTGGTAAAGGGTTTGTTTCAAGGTTTCCTTCTCTTGGCAGTGATGTTAGCTGCTTATTTTGTTCCTTTAGTCGCCTCTTACGGCACCCATGAAATGAATAGGGGTGGTGACACTTTGTATTCTTAATCCGTCACCACACGGACATACTCGTATATATCAGAATAACACATAGGCTACTTTTTACTGCAATAATAGAGATACACGCGGGCGGAGCCGCAGTCGAAAGCTAGTATAATATATAATAAAAAATAGGAATTTGATATATTCATACCATTTTATTAATTACAAACATTGTTTTAAGTTACCGTATAATATTATCGAATTACCATCCGTAGCCGTATGAACCATAAAGACCATTAGCATAACCACGGTAGCGGTATCCACCGTAACCGCCATAGGCTCCATTGTATCAACCATAGTAGCCAGCGCTGTCTTAGAGTATGCGTAGGAAGCAGGAGCGTACCCACCATATCCAGCGTATCCGTACCCGTTGTAAAGTCCTGCACCATAACCGGCGTAGTTCGCTACTCCATTGTATAGAGCTCCGGCGTGTGCTAAGGCGATGAGACAGACAGCGAAGGCAAATATTCAATAATAGGAAAAATGCAAACATGTTAAAAATGTAATAAATTTGGAAATTCAGTTTAGATGCTATTCTCTACATATTTTTGTGATAATTTAATTAACACATTTCATCATGGCTGTTGGATTCCAGACTAGACTGAAATTATTAGTCAGACAATAGAAATGATATTCACTTATCACAAAGTTATTTTTACAGAATATGAGTGTTTGACATTCTGTAATGCCATGCAAATATTTAGTTATTGCAATTACTTTGCCGAACATGTTGATGTTGTTAGGAGGTATTCCTTCTAGTGTATAAAACAGAATGCTTTGTAAGTTATTGTGACAAGCTTTCGTATTAAAAATAAACGAAATAAGTTTGATTTTAGAGGTTTTACTAACTATATTAAAAAGTATCGGAGCGTGACGAGTCTTAATGATATTCACGTTAAACTGCTTTATTCATTAATACATATGTAAAAAGTAATTTGTTAAAAAGAAGTTTACAGAATTGCTTTAAAGATGGTTATGCTTGAAATAGACACGGTTGTGTTTGTTTATATCGAAAACTATTCTACAGGGCTTATCATAAAAGAAAACTGCCTGTTTCGTTTGCTGTTTTACCAATTGCATCTCTTAACCAAAGAGTTGAATTTAGATATAAGGTTACTATTCAGGTAGTAAAAGCTTTTGTAACTTTTCTCTTACTCACTCGTTCTATTTCTAGATTAATCACAGAACTTAGGAAGCTTCGAAAATAATACATTTGTATTTAGGTGTCATCATACCCGCTAAAAGATATCCACAGCTGGTCATAGGCATCAATCAAGATCTGCTACCCGCATCCAACTGTTTTTGTGACCTTCATCACACTCTCGTTCCATTTTGTGGGAGCCGATCTACACTGCATTTTTGTTATGTGGTCGTCTCTGAACTAACTATATTTAAGTAAATGGTTCGAATCGGATATGATCAACTTATTCAAAATGTTGTAGAGCGGTTGTGTATTGAAATCATTATTTTCATACAATGGCATTTCATTGCTATTAACAATGGATACAAGTAACGACCTGACGACAGAGAGAAAGAAAAAAGAGATAATACGAGACATTGAAACACGTTTTTTCTTCGCTGGAATTTTTTGGTCTGACTTGACTGAAGTAATTAAATTAAATATTAAATTTCAAACTTATTTTCTTTTACAGGCCGTTGTTTTATTTGAAGTATTTTAATGTATACATGTCTGCCACTTAGAAGCTCAATTAGAAACACTTTCGAAATTGGATTGAACTCCAATTCCGAAAGTGTTTCTAGTAAAATGTATCTTCAGTAATAAAATAAGAATATGATATAAAGCAACTGTTATGATGTTGTAGAAGATTTAATATCAATTTGTTAGCTTAATAAAGTATAGAGGGCGATGAGAGTGCCAAGCTGACAGCGTTGATGAACTGTTAAATAAGTAAGTTCTCGAAAAAAACAACCGAAATGGTCGAAAGATGAATATAGATGAAATGATGAAAGATAAATAGAATACAGTGATCCCGAAGGATTATTGAGGCGCTTGTATTTAGGTCATAATTGTATACATCACCATCATCCAAGAATAGTATAATTAGTTGCTGTATTAGTATAAAATTTTATATTTGTGACGGTTAACGCAAGTTGACTTGCAGGAGTTAGATAGATCAAACGTAACTGGGGAAGTCTGTATCCAACAGTCGATTGCGTTAAGCTAATGATGATGCTATTTTTTATCGCTGAGAATTATCCAGAGAGTAACTTCAGAACTGCTGAATTTGGCAAATGAGCTTAAAATCAATTGATCTATTGATCCCGTAATTTTTAATCATCCAATTAAATCAAATAACTGAACCACTAGAGACAATCGACTAACGGATAAAATAATATAGTATACTTTAGTACTTATTTAGTACTTTATTGGACTCAAATCAGACAGACTAAATCTATTGATCCATTCTTTAATGACCTTTGTCGCTCATAGTAGATTGATCATACGTAGTGAGAGATGAGATGACTCCTTGAGAGAAACTATAGTCACTGTCGCACGATATTAAAGTGTGTTCTCGACGACCAAGACAATGATTATAACCATCCCTGAAGAAATATCGTGAACCAATTCAGTACATCATGTGCAATCATAAAGGAGAAAATGATATGAAAGATGGTGTGGAATGGTTTTACGAATTTAACCAACTGTGGGAGTAATGTATTTCGGCCATCACAACCACTTAATATTAAACTTAAGACTGAATTTCCGATCGGATGACACCTGACAATTTAAATATGGTAGAAGTCATGAATAACTCTTATTTATTTGTACAGTTGTAGTTTTACACCTGAGTACAATTTATGATATATTTAACACGTCATTTATTTCGCTGTTTTAATTGTGAACACCATGGGGACTTTTGTAAATCATAAACTGTTTTGACATTCATTAAACCATTTTATTAATCACAGACATTGTTTAAAGTTACCGAATCATATCATAGATTTACCATCCGTAGCCATATCCACCGTAAAGACCATTGCCGTAACCGCGGTAGCCGTACCCGCCGTAGCCGGCATAGGCTCCATTGTATCCACCATAGTAGCCAGCGTTGTAGGGCAATACCTTAGAGTATGCGTAGGCGGCAGGAGCGTATCCAGCATATCCGTAGCCGTTGTAAAGGGCTGCACCATAACCGGCGTAGTTCGCTACTCCATTGTAAAGAGCTCCTGCGTGAGCTAGGCCGAAAAGGCAGACAGCGAAGGCAATGATCTGGTAGAACCGAAAAAGTTGTACTTTACATGGGAATTAAAACAAATGAAGGGCTAAAAATATGTTTCAGTGTAATAATCAGTAATAATTTAATTACAGCTTTTTCACAAGCTATTACTTACTTTGGCGAACATGTTGATTGCTAAGAGGTATTCCTTCTAGTGTGAAGAATATAATGTCTTAGCAGCTATTTAAACAGGCTTTTATATTAAAGATATAGGAAATAAATTTGATTTTTCAAGGTTATCATATATTTTGAAAAAATTGAAGCGTGACGAGTTTCAATTAGATTCACCTTAAACTGATTAATTAAATAATGCGATGTTTAGATAGGAAATCATTATTTAGAACTTTAGTGTATTGACCTAAAAGCGATATTGTCTTAAACATTAGCTTTTACTTTTATCTGTAGACTGTTCTAGAGGTGTGGTTTAAGTGTGAAATGTGACGTAAGATAATTATTAAAAATATTGGTTTTTTTACCTACATTAACAAGCTAAAATACCTTGAATATGCTTATACTCCTACAGTTTTAAATAGAGATCTAAATTAGATATAATTGAACACAAGCAGTAACTGCATAGCAACGTAATGAAAATATTGAGATCGGCAGGTAACCCGAATTGACATGGTGCGAAATGAATACACCCCTACCAATATTATAAATGCGAAAGTAACTCTGTCTGTCTGTCTGTTACATTTTTTTCTAGTGAGAAGATAAACCGTTCAAAATAACACGAATTTTGCGGAAAGGTTTCTTTTTTAAAAAAAAGAAACCTTTCCGCAGAACTGCAACTATGCACTTAGATAAAAAATCTCATAAATTTTGTATAGATATTTATCTTGGAGGTGAGCAAGGAGTCCATTATAAGTTCTATTATTGATATTCTCTTTATTTCATAATATTTACATATTAATTACATTTTTAAATATAAATATAAAAAGTATATTTAAAAATATAAAAAATAGACCACCGACTTCGGGTACAGGGACCAAGAAACCGGTGGTTAGGGCTCTAAAGACAGGAACCTTCTCACTATACGTGCCGTGTTAAGAAGGACTGCCTTCTGCATCAGACCCTTGATCCAGCCATCTAACGTGAGACTCTTAAGGTGTTGGTCGGCTCTTGACTATCAAACCATGAGCAGAAACAACTATCGGAACAATGATCGCCGAATCCACATTCCACATATTGACAATCTCGTGAGATAAATCCATTATTTATATTATTATTATCCTTACGTTTTAGAGTTTTCGAACGAATAAACTGAAACTTTTTTTGCACGCTTTCTGATCTTAAAATGAGCCGCGATTTGTATAATCTCAATCATTATCAGCCTAACGCAGTCCACTGCTGGACATAGGCCTCTCCAATTACACGTCACTTAGTTCGATCCTCGGCTACTCGCATCCAGCTCCTTCCAGCCATCTGGCCCAAATCATCACTTGCATCGCGCTGCGCGTTTTCTTAAGGCTTTATTATGTAAATTGTTCAACAACTACGATAATTATGACTTTTCTAAAGAAATATAATATGAGTTCTACGAGATTAGAAACATTTTATCATAGATACTTATTTACAACCTTAACATTCGTTCGAATTCATAAGTTTTTCAAAGCACCAATTATTATTTTGTGGCATCTCTCATCCGTATCAAACTATATTTCACGAAGGAAAATTTCATTTATCACATCACTACGCTACTCTCGCGCCGCTCGATCGATGGATACGCCCGTTGGATACGAGAGCGTTGCCGCGCCATTATGGCCACTTATTTTTTCACACAAAAGTAGTAATAAGCAAGTATTTAGTTGCAATTCATTTTAGAAGTACCTACGATTGAGAAATTTAATACAGGGTGGACCAAAAGTTCGTTTACATTTAAAATGATGATTTAAGCTGTGAGCACGATCTTGATGCTTTAATTCCTGTACCATTTGAATTTTATACGGATGTAATGTAATTCTTTGAAGAATACGAATTAAAGGTGTACTGGGCACGCCTAAGGCGTTAGACCGCTTCCAAGTAGTGAGTCAAGGATTTTCACGAATAGACGCTCTTACACGCTCGACGTTTTCGTGATCTCTTAATGTTTTAGGTCGGCAGGATCTTAACTTCTAGTTAACTTCTGTACTAATTTCCCAATCAATTAAATCGATGGAACAATGCGCTACTTACAACATACGGCGTAAAAATGATTTTACGCCGTATGTTGTAAGTAGCGCAAAAATTTTCGTTGTGCTAGAGTAAAAGAATTGTTGTTGCGATAGTACTTGCGTACACATGACGCACTTTGATTATCACTAAACGACGCCATGGTACTAAATTGCCATTGGCCGCTTTTGCGCTTTGTAGGTCCTCCGCTCTACGCCGCCGTCGCTGCTCGTCGCAGCTACCGATTCAAATTTAAACGAACTTTTGGTCCACCCTGTTTTATTGCTTTATTTTCTCAAATGTGCATAAGTATTGTTAAATACTCTTTGAAACTACATCTTAAAGATGATCAATAATGCTTGTTGATCGATACGCTGCTCATAGAATAGAATAGTCAAAAAGCTATACTGTCTGTCTGCCTATATATTTTACATGAAATGAGAAATGGAATTTGAATATGTCGAGATGGTTGTCATTTAATTAGAATAATGCAATTTCAAATTGAGAAGGGTTTCTTTAAGTTAGTTTAAGTTGGATACTTCATGTTCATATTAAATGCTAGAAAGACCTATGGCTACTCAATGTAAAGGCTAATCCTTCCTAATATTATAAACTACAAAGTTTGGGAGTATGTATGTATGTATGTATTTTATTGCTCTTTCACGCAAAAACTGTTGAACG
This sequence comes from Phragmatobia fuliginosa, assembly GCA_932526445.1. Lineage (NCBI taxonomy): Eukaryota > Metazoa > Arthropoda > Insecta > Lepidoptera > Erebidae > Phragmatobia > Phragmatobia fuliginosa. The sequence goes on along the minus strand of OW052070.1, from coordinate 13,303,999 downwards.
GATTTAGATGAAACTGAAATTATGATGATTGCCGCGGATTGAGCCGCGGGCGAAAGCTAGTATTAAATTTAGCAGGCTAAAGTTTTCCTTAAGCTCCTACATTAAATAATAAAGAAACGACCTGTACTTTTCATTCACTCTGAAGCAGCATATCATCCACTGTGAACAGGAAATGTTTTCACAAATGTAAAGAAACACTGATAAGGCATCATAATATATAAAAAAATTGCTTTATATCTGCTTTAATATTACCTTGACAGAGGTTTTAGTACCTATTCATTGTAATAGCTGGCTACACGAATTCTAAAATTAAATCGTTGTTAAGTGAAGCATGCTATATGCAAGATGTTTTATTATTTCCTTCCTTATGATAATTATTAAGAGTTAAGTACCATATTGTTTAAACGTGTTCAAATAATTTTAATTCAAAACACTTTTTTTAAGTAAACCAGGCACAAATTTATTAAAATAATATAATATTTACATCTTCTTAAAATATAATTTATTGTACTTCTCAATGTATTTATACATACATTTTGATAATTTTAAAATCACCGTTTACCACAAATATTTGGCTCCATGTCCACCATACCCATAGCCGGAGTAGCTGGTCAAGTCATTACTGAAACCTCCAGCGTAACCACTGCTGTAACCGTGGCCGACAGCGATAGGGTAGGCAGAAGAATACGATGAGTAGGAGGAAACAGGTGCAACGTATGACTTAACAATAGGTGCTGCAACGTAAGATTTCACTATAGGGGCAGCCACATAGGATTTCACCACAGGAGCTGATACGTAAGACTTGATAATCGGTGTTGAGTGAACTTGGTAACGGGATACTGTAGAAATAGCTGGTGCGTATGGAGCGTATGAGTATGCAGGGACAACCGCTTTAGCGACAACTGGTGCAGCGTAGACAGCTTTTGAGACAAGAGGTGCAGCGTAAGAAGGAGAGACGTAGGTCGAGTAACCGCCGTGACCATAGCCGATGCTAGATCCGTAGCTCCAACCGCTGGCGCTAACAAAGCCGATAAGGCAGGCGAGGGCAGTTAACTGAAAAAAAAGAAAATTGTGTCAATTATTATCTGGTTCTCATCTGCCCCTTGCCTCTTAATACTCCAAATAAAAGTATTATTTAGGATATTTGTCATCAGAATCTATACACATGTCGAATTGAACTTAAAAAACTTAAAAAAGTGTCAGATCATTTCCTTTTATTTTAAATTTAAGCCTACCAAAGTGCCTCTACTCTGCCTGATGGAAAGCATGAGTAGAATGCAATAGTAGGGGTCATCATCCTCATTGTAAGTGTAAGCAATGCAGCATGGTGATACCTATCATGGCGGCCTTGTCGGATGTTTCTGCATCATTCTCCAGGCCTCAGGAGCCCAGGTGAATGATACAGAAAGATTAAGCCTCCGGTCTCATACTCACCAACAAAATACATCATCATCAACAGCCTTCAACAGTCCACTGCTGGACATAGGCCTCTCCTTAGAAAGGAGGTCTTGGCCTACTATACCACGCTGGCCAGACGGGTTTGTATAGGGTTGGTTTCAAGTTTTCCTTCTCTTTGCATTGATGTTGTCTTGCGTAGTTTATCCCTTAGTCGCCTTTACGACACCAGTGGGATGAATAGGGGTGGTGACACTCTGTATTCTTAATCCGTCACCACACGGACAACAAACAACAAAACACGACAACAAAACAAAAAAAGAGAATGCTGTCATTATTAGGATGGTCTTCTGTGTGAGAGTAGTACTGCCCTGGTCAAAACTGGCCCATTCATCATGAAACCATCGTTGCTCTTTTACCTTTTACACCGAAATACACTTTTGAAATTTTTCCCAAAGACAGTTGTCTTGAAGTTTCGAAATTAATTCATGTTCTCAAATTAGTATAAAGTGCAAAACTAATTTATCGATCTAGTCAAGTTATGTACAGCCTATGTATAGTTTTGGCTAATAAGTTTTTATGTTTTGAGAAGGAAACAGGTTAAGATTCTGAGCATTATGTTTTGATCCTGCCTATTTTTCACATACGTAGTCGGTATCTTGTTTTGTTTTTAAAGAGACTAAACATATCACAAAGTATGTCAACGGGTACTTAGTTGTAGTCACTTTCAAGGTTGGCTCCTTAGCAATTGCAACATAAGTAGAGCAAGTGATTGTAATAAGGTGCTTCTTTTTACTATAGTTACTTGTATTCGTATAGGATAAGTTTATATATCTCAAGAGCCTAACACTACTTAAAGGGGTGATATACTACATATTATAAAACAAAGTCCTTTGCAGCGTCTGTCTGTCTATTTGCGATAAACTTAAAAACTACTGCACCGATTTTCATGCTGTTTTCAGCAATAGATAAATTGACTCTTAAGAAACTATTACGTACACATTTTTTTTAATTTATTGTTTTAAAATACCTAGATCTCCCCGTGCAAAGCCAGGACGGGCCCGCTAAGTTTATAAATAAATGTAAGATATAAATACATTATTAGATGAATCGTTCGTAATTTAATTGCGTATTTTTAAGGCATTGCTCAAGAATTTTAATTTATAATATATTTGTTATAATAATAACAAAGTAAAACTGATTAATTAACTCAAAAGAGTAAATCTATGCAAATATGTAAATAAAATTAAAGTGTCTGTTTGTAATAAAAAATATACAGTTTTTTACTAAATGTATATTAAAGTATACACATATATTACCTATGGTATTTACATGAAATAGCAATTTTCATATATTTTTTGCTGTCTGTCTGTCTGTCCGTCTATTTGTTCCAGCTAATCTCTGGAACAGTTGAACCAACTTTTACCGGACTGTTGATGGCATAAGGAGTAATCTTGCTATTTTTTTTGAGCCAAGCTTCGCTTTGCGGCGTTACTAACGATTAACAATAGTAACAATAGGAAACACCGCGGGACTCAGCTAATTAAATATAATTAATATGAAATAAACGAACTCCTTGTGACAGATATAATATATTTAGTAATATCAATCTCATCATCAGAAGAAAGGATAGCCAGAGACGTATTTTACATCACACTGGATTTTGCAATTTTTTTTATTTTCTTTTCCTGTGTGAAAACCCCCACGGATACTACCAGGTGGGGGCTATTTCGGACTCGAAAAGACTAGAATCACACGCCATCTCGACTAAAACTGATTGCCATCTCGACTAAAACCGCACGCCGTCTCGACTAAAACTGATTGCCATCTCAACTAAAACCGCACGCCGTCTCGACTAAAACTGATGGCCATCTCGACTAAAACCGCACGCCGTCTCGACTAAAACTGATGGCCATCTCGACTAAAACCGCACGCCGTCTCGACTAAAACTGCATGCCGTCTGGGTTATTTAAACTCGTAAAGACTATATTAACCCAGAAAACGATTACCGCGGTTTAACAATCACGCGGAAAAGACCCAGGCATAATGCAGTGTTAATGATAACTCTAACTCACAAATAATGTGAATTTCTATTGGTAAAAGAATTTTCGAAATTGGTTCAGATCTAAAGATTCCATTCTACAATCCCACAAGCTCACAAACTCTACATCTTTATAATTTTACTGTCGATTTTCGTATGTAGGTTGAATTGAGAATGTACCTTAAAATTATAGTTAATAAAAAACGTGCCACATAAAATTTATATAATGAAAAGGTTAAGAGTGTGATCGTGTGATTTTTTATTTTAAGATAGAAAATATTAAATGACTCACCGCTTTAAGCCGTTTTATGATTAACTATGAAGCTAATTGCATACAAGTGACATTATGAAAGCTGTATCTGATAGCAGTGATTTTGAACCAGTATCTATTGATTCGTTTAAAGGCCAAGTGTTACTTAATGAGAACAGGATTAGGCAAGTCTCTGAATAGAGCTAGAATAATAGCATGGGCCGATAGGTCCCGAAAAGTATGAAGTAAATTCGAAATATATAAAATGTCAGTAGTTTCATCTATAATTAAATTAATGTTAGTGTAGTAATTTCTCTATTTTATATTTTTCTAGTAGGCGTTCCGAAATAATCTTGGTAATTACAAAAGCTAATTTATTTGATAGTTTTCTGTATTTAAATAAAAAAAAACTAATTACATACAATACCAAACATAGTAAAAAAGTTGAAATTCATTTCGTACCGTTGCAAATATAACATCTATCTTTTCTAAAGTATTTTTTTCTAAAAATAAGTTTTTAAAAGAAAATGAAATCTATGAAGATAATATCTAGATTTACAAAGATAAAAAAAACTGCTTTTGGGCGCAAGCAAAGAACGACAAAAACAAAACTATTACAAGATGAAGACAAAATGAGAGCTATTACGTTAGAACAAAAGCGTTGCATATTCTGTTTGTACAACGTGCATAAAATATTAAGTTTGCAGAACCGTTTTGTGTATAGACGTACTACATTAGGCGGTACAAAAATAGTAAACAGTATTTTTTTTTTTACTTGACACATTTCACACGGCCATCTTGTCCCAAATTAGGAAGAGCTTGTGCTGTAGTAACTACTTAACCACGCTACTGACAAACCTACTTATATATTTTTATATACATATACAAACATAAATAAAATTGTACTATCAGTTTGTAATTTACAATAAACGGTTTTTCACTAAATGCGTGTTAAATTAGGGCCACAGCACACTAGCTACTTTTAGCATCGGCGATCGGCAACTAGTCGCTTTTTAGAAGCTAAATATGGCGACCGAACGCTCTACACCGCACACTTAAAAACGCCAAACGCGGAGATTGAGTCGCTTTTTAGAAGCGCGACACAGCAGCTGAACGCTACTCTCCGCACACATTCGGATGCCTGCCGGTAGCATCGATTTGGCATCTGAGCAGTCGCTAAAACGCGCGTTTCCGATACTGCGATCGAACGCAGGAAGTTGCTAAAACGCGATGCAGCGTCGATGCAGTCGCAAAATCGCCGATCGCCAGTGCTAAAAGTAGCTAGTGTGCTGTGGCCCTTAAACAAAAATTTGCATCAAAATATTTAAAATAAATGTATGTCTGTCTCTTTGTGTCGACTAATCTCTGGAACGACTAAACTGATTTAGATGAGTCTTCAAATAACAGATACCTGATATTACAAGGTGTTTCTATAATTACTTTAATTTTAGATAAAACAGTGAAAAGTAAACAATATTCAAAAACAAAACAAAATATCACACGAGTAAAAATGCGGGGCCCAACTAGTAACACAAACAAATGTCACTAGACACATAATATCAATAAATTAATATTTACATAAACGCAAGCTAATACAGTTCTAAAACGATTCAAGGCTAAATGTTGGACACAAAAGTTACAGGCTTTTGTCTCAATAAATAAACGAACATTCGTATGCTTATCATGTTTTCTTGAAAGTAAGTATATTAGTATATGTAAGGAACAAATTTAATGTATGTTACGTATATTTTGACATTTTGAATTTTAATTTCATTACATGAAACAGGGGAAAATGGGTTTAGTTCTGTCATCAGCAGGTTTTGCTCAAAAGTAAAAATAAAAATTAAGTGGTGTTTTAACAGACTACTCTGACTAAAGTATAAAACTATAATATAATTGAATCTAAAAAGCTATTCAAATTCAGGCTACAGAATTGTTCTGGACTTTTTTGTGTTCGATTAGGATTTTTGTAGTATGTTTGAGTTCAAGCTAAACCAAAAGGCTGGTCACAATGCGGTCTGAGAACTATCAAGGCTAGTGAGAGGTAATGATAGCTCTCGCAAGAGCTAAGAGCTACATCAAAATCTTAACGAAAACACTAGTTATTATACTGCCGATCTGAGTTATTACTTTTAAGCCCCTTCAAAGAATAATCCTCTCAATCTACTCTTTTGTTGTGATATCATATTGCATACTTTATTTATAACGTTGCGATGAGCATAATTATCAAACAACGGCCTTATTTTGCTGATATTAAGCCGACCGTGAAACGATTTGAAATATGCTTTTTGCGTCTAATATTTCTCACCTAAATTGACTACTCTTGCTTATTATATGTTTAACTAGCTTTTCCCCACGTCTTCGCCTACGTGCTATTCTACGTGTATAGCTTGAGTACCTTTTTTGAAGCTTTCTGCGCTCATTAGTTTCAACTGTGCGTTGTCTGTCAGTCAGTCAGTAACGAAACAGATATAATATAAATATTTATAATTAATTGTAGATACGCACTGTAGAGCAGAATTTAAGTTCCTGTTTATGATCATGTTACTTAAAACCTACGTCTTTAAAACATCTTCCTTTGGAATATTCCTACATACATTAATAATAATACGATTATAATGCGGCGTAGTTTGAACTACTTTTGTAAAACCTAGGCAACTAGAATTTTAAGTTTTTTAATTTTTTATTTCACGAAAGACGCTTTAAGTTATAAATAAATTCCATCTTATATCTCACTAAAAATGTCCAATGCGATATAATATAGCCCAGATATATTAATGATGAACAGCTATCGCACTTGTGATATCGTTTTAGTTTACTTTCTTTATTTATAGAAAGAGCATTCACCACTTTAATTTTTTATTTCATTTTCCAATCCGTTGGAAAGATAAGACGGTGTGAAAATATTTATCTGTAGATGGCTGGACGGTAAGCGAGTTACTGAGTTGAACCTGCGAAAGGTCGTGATGAGATGTAGTTGATTGTGCAAATAACGCTATTCTTACCTTAGCGATCATCTTGATGTACGTTGTTGGCTTTTGATGTTCCGAATGTTGGCCAAAACGAAATTGTCAGCTTATATAGTTAACGAATCCACAAAACAAAGTGGCCTCGCTATTGTCAAGTTTTAGATGATTCTAGCAAAATAGCGCATAATTGTACTACAAACGAAGTGCATAAGGTCTTTTTTAAAATTAAAATTTTTGTATGTTTAATATTATATAATAAAAATGTAAACTGAAGGTGAACTAATTTACGTTACAATTAACTGTTTATTAATAAGGAAAAGGAAACATTTACGAGTATGTAGCGATGGGTCATCACCATTGGTTCTTCGTTTTACTTGCATTTTCAAGCTACATTTGTTTCAACGTGTTTTTGTGTTTAATTGTTATTAAAACCCGCGGAAGTATCTAAATGAATATCTTAAAGTTACTGAATAACTCAAGACGCGGAAAATATAATTAACGAGCATATTATTAATTTCACAGCTTTTATGTACAAAAACATTCCAAATCCATTCCATTCCATTCCAATAAACGAAGAGTACCTAGTTATACGAAGAGTAATAGAATAAATCTTTAAATATTGTACCCTACTTCTTTGCAATATCAACACTGTGATGTGACTCAGAAATTATAATATACTGTCAAGAAATATAGGTATTATTTTATCACGAGCATTCAGTATACTAGCGTTTGGGTTAGTTTAAAGTCAGTGCGTATATTTTCTTTAAAAAAATCTTCCTAAAATAAATAACAATCATGAAGACTTATTTTCATGTAGTAATTTATAAAATCAGTTATTATAGGTGATTCCTACTTAAAATAAGTGTTTCAAATTTTTGATTTTATTTAATACATTTGGATCGAAACCATTGTTTTTTAGGCAAAAATTTAATGAGTTATACGAGAGCAAAACTGCGTTTTAAAGGTAGTTCATAAAACACTACTACTAGCATTCGTATATATAAGCAATAAATCATTACCTACGTATGCTCTTTTGCACAATTTCATAATGTCGTTTATCCACTTTTATTGCAACTTTTAATACTTGTAACGGTTACGTTTTGTAACTTGTTAGGACATAGTAGTAATGTAGTTAAAGTAATAGACAAAAAATAAGGATAAACATTAATGTAAACATTGTCTTACATTCTTTCAGTAAAACTCACTAGTACTTTTATAACACTTAAGTACTTGAATGTCAATAAAACGAACCAGGTCCTATGGTATAATCAAAGGTAGTTATTGTTATAAATTATTTACCTTTAAACTCTAACAACTATGAGTACATAGAAATAACTATGTATCTGCGTAAGGATTTCTTTTCGAAAAGTGTAAAATGTGATAATTTTGGAATCCCGAAATAAATAATAATAATAATAAATATTTCGGACATCTTACAAACAACATCATCTAGTCCAAACTAAGCAGAGCTTGTATTATGAGAACTAAACAACTGACATGAACATACTTTTTTTTTGTAAATACATACATATTATACATAGAAAACAAGCAAACTAACCGCAAACGCTAACCAAGCAACAAGGCAGTCAATCTAACATTTTCTTTACTTTTGCTAAGTACAAGTTAAGTTCCACTAAGTACACACAATGGAGGGTATTATAATAAGTTTATAATAAGTTTTAATCATTTATAGAAATAATATATAAAAAATATCACTTAAATTATTCACTCTACCTGGTATTCAAAGTATTAGTATCAATAGGAAATACCAATACAAGAAGACTAATCTATATAATCGTAATAATTGATTTTAATAGATCAAAAATTAATACCTCATTAATCCGCTTATTTACACGCCAAGGCTGTAAGGCTGATATTTGAAAGATGCACCTACGACATTTACTTAATTTCTAGGTTAGGTTTGAATGTATGTATATTCAACAAAATCTGAATTGCTAAAAAGCACACTGCGTATCGTTGCATTTATACATGTGGTTACATTGTAATCTTTACTAATATTATAAAATCGAAACTCTGTGTGTCTGTACTGCTTGGAAGCTTGCTTGCCGTAAATGGCTAACTCGCTGCATTGATTTTAATGAGTTTGGCCTGGAGATAGTTTGATTCTTGAGAAATGACATAGGCTACTGTTTACCGCGATAACTGAAATACACTTGGGCAAAAGCTAGTCATTTATAAATGTTAGTATTACTACCACTTGTTCTCTATATATAGTTTTGTTGTGTCTTTTAAACTAGTATTTTAACGTTCTAAGGTCAAAAGCGGTTCAAAGTTCAGTGACCTAAAAGCTTGTTGGCTACTCGTATCGAGTCACGACTAAGTCGCCAATGTTTAGAAATGCACATACATATATAATTGTTGATTTCGTCAGTGTAATTATGCCCTGTGGTTATTTTTTAAAATTAATTGGACATGACTGATAACATGTAGCGATAATTTGTTATACGTTTTGTTATTTATAATTAGAGTACAATATCAATTGATATGTGATTGAAGCCTGTACTTATCGTGGTTTTTTATTTTATGTTATGATTAATATGCAAATGGGATTAGTGGATAATATGAAACGTTTTAAGGTATAGTATGAAACTAAATCAACGCTATTATACAAATTTATGCAAATATATTAAATTATGAACTATTATGAACGTTATGCTGTCTGTATTGTATTATGTTGTTTTTATTATAATAATAATTTAATTTAATAAATATACATGAACAATTAACCTAAAAACTAAAATTATAATAAAATTAGAATATATTATTATAAGGAGTCCCTTTAGGCAAGGTTCCGAAGATACTGGCAGCGTTCCCCCTTTGAATAGCTATACTAATTCTTTGTCCGAGGTAGCTGCCAGCTCTTCGGTCCCCTGTGATGTCGACTAACCTTTTCGTTATTACTTTAAAAAGCCTTATAGCGCTAGGACCCCACGGACCAAGGGTCTCGATACCGAATGGAACAAAATCATATTCGGAGCCTAAACCTCTGTATTTGCATGCTTTAGCTTTTTCAGCCGCTTCACAAGCCGCACCAATTATTGTTGGCGTTACTAAATTTTGCTAATATTGTATTGCTGTAAAAAGAAATCGATGTCCTTTCTCACGAATGATAATATATCCATGCCTAATTTTACTGAAATCGGTACATCACTTTAGCCGTGATAACGTAATAGACAATCAGACAGTTAATTTCAAATTCATTAAGTTAGTGTGAAAGTATAGATAATACCTAGTTTACACTGTAACCACATGTGTCTTGTTAACCACATAATACTTTCTTGTGCGTTTGCGTACAATAACAAAACAAAAATAATTACCTAATTGATGACCTCCATTTTTGGAAGTCAGTCATAAATTAACATAAGGTTAACTATCAGAGTCAAGGTTATTCGTTAGCTAATTCGTAGCAAAGTGACTTGTGGGGCTTTTACACGATGCTTAATGTTCAGTTGGAGAGTCTCAATCCGGTCTTACTCTGGTAATATTTTAAGAGCTAGTATAGATTTTATTATTCTACACTTAAACTGTAGAATTTATACTTTTGTGTATTACTGTACAGTGCCACTCCATTTTTTCTAATATTTCTATAGGTACTACCGTTACTTTTACAATTTTAGAGTTTTAATTCAGTAAAGATTTTTAGTAAAGCTAGCTTTTGTACTTCCTTCGTGACATTAAATGTTAACCTATTCTATAGTGGTGTTGTTGATGCTTTATCAAATCACTATAATATAAGATTCCTTTTCAAAATTAGACGTGTAAATCCTATTAATAATGTCATATCATTAATATTTTGACCTTTTAACTGAAGCGGATGACTTTTAAATCAAATGTTACTCAAAATAGGATGTGATTCATTCCGTATTTAAATTTTTATGCATTAAAATGAAGTCCATACTATCCTTATCTTTACTACGTTTCACGTCAAATCTCCTAAATCGATTGAAATTAAATTTTGGTACACAGATATTCTAGTTTGAGATAGGACACAGGCTACATTTTACCACATCATCATCATCATCAACAGCCTTCAACAGTCCACTGCTGGACATAGGCCTCTCCTTTGAAAGGAGGTTTTGGCCTACTATACCACGATCATTGATATTCACGGCAGCGGACCCGCAGGCAAAAGCAAGTTTTAAAGTTTTAAAAAATTGCTTTAGCCTGAAAATGTAATCACTAAGAATAGTTCAATAACGATTAAAAGATCTAAGAATACGAATTTCGTTGTAACCATTCACCCTGAAAAGTGAACAGTTATTGAAAATTTAATACTTTTGATAATGAACACATATTTAAACCAAAAATGAAACATTTTATGAAATTAAAGTCAACCTACCGCATTTGGTATTAAATAGTAAGGTTTCCTAGGTGGATATTTCAGAAAGCATTGATTTACGATGTAAATACATATGTGAACATAACATACAGTTCTTTTGCGGAAAGCGAGATAATATCCTTTGGCAAATGTCCAAATATTTATTTTATAGGTGACTTGTGTGACCATTAAATAACTTTATATTCATTGCGGAAATTTCTACTGTCTGGTATAAATAAAAATATTGTATTGTACTGTATTCTTTTTGCCTGTTATTTGATGTGTTAACCTACTAAAGTGACTAGAGTCACTTTAGTACACAGAGTAGACTCTGCCTGATGAAAATTATGAGTAGAATCCAGGAATAGGGGCCACCATGCCATACCATGGCAGCCTGGTCAGATGTTTCAGCATCACTCTCCTGGCCTACGGAGGATGGGAGAATGATACAGAATGATTGGGCCTCCGGTCTCACACTCACCATCGAAATACGTATTTTTTTCCATAGCGTATGAAAAATATCAAGAAAAAAAAAATCATATTCTATCTCTTTTTATTTTATAAAGCATTACTATAGTCGTCACAAAATAAGAAGCCCGTTTTGACATTTGTCATTTGACGTGCCGCATGTTAGAAATTGAAAAATCAAATTCATAATCCTATATAATTACTATTTTACCCATACACTATCACAACGCGTATAATAAATAACCATCAAGTTTAACTTGATATTGAAAAATTGCACTCAAAAACACGAATTAATCGTATTAGTTACGCCACGATGACTAATGTCAAACCGGGCTTCTTATTATGTGACGACTATAATATTTTTTAATCAATAATAATGACAATCATTTGACGTTCGATGATCAACAGTAGAGAATGTCATGTTTAATTTCACAAAGATTAATATGACTATTCTTCAATGAGAAGTCAGAATACATAGAAGTACAACATTATAACATACAATTTATATATTAAAATACGAGTACTGTAAAACAATGAATACTTACAGTGATACGATTAATTCAAATTTCGTGTTGGTGAATATGCAACAGATTTAATTACAGATGACAAGAAAAATGTAAATAGCTATGATTCGACTTCATAAAAACTTTACCCTTCCTTTTCTCGTAGTCGGGTAATAAAGAGATATATGTGTGTGATTTTCATGTATGCTTAAGCGTCCCTAACTTTTTGCGATCATTTGAATAGGCATAGTTCAATTGTTGTAGATTTCACTAACTTATTCTTTAACTTTAAAGTATTCCTAACTTTACATCTCTGTGGGCGAAAAGCAATGAAAAAACTGCTTATTACTACTTTCCTATTCTATCCTATTCAGCATTCCGGTCGAGTTGGCTAACTTGTGTCGATCCGTGACTCTGCTATAAATTCATATTCTTAGTATAAAAATTACTTCTTTAAAGTTTAAATACATTTTACTTTGTAAACTATTAGATAACTCATTATAACTATGACTGCCTCAGTGGGACAGTGGAAGTGTATGCGATTGCTATGCTTGAGGTCTCGGGTTCGATTCCCGGGTCGGACAAAATGGTTTTGTGATCCGCAAATATTTGTTTCGGAGTCTGTGTGTTTTCTATGTATTATGTGTATGTATTTACAAAAAAAAGTTTGTTTATGTATTTATATCAGTTGTTTAGTGCCTATAATACAAGCACTGCTTAGTTTGGTACTAGATGGCGTTGAGTGTAAGATGTCCGAAATGTTTATTATATTAGTATTATCTGCAACACTGTTAAATAAGTTAAAAGTAATGTAAGACGGTTTAATAATATGAATAAACAAAAAGTAAGCCGCTTTAACACATCATCGTCATCAACAATAACAACGCATACTGTCCCATTGCTTGGCTCTTGGTTCCTCTCAAGAGACTATTAAGACCATCCGTCTCTTCACTATCTGGCAGGGATAGGCAAGACACATTATGGCTACGTAATCTCGCCTTTGTATATTTTTAAGCTGATCGAAGAAGCCAACTAAGCTTTACGACTGTTATGATAATAACCGGGACCGATGCTTAACGTGACCTCTGAACCATGGAAACGGTCATCCATCTTGGTAGTTTAACTTCTTTACTTGGTTCTTTTACTTGAGTATGAGCGTTTCAACACATAACTTGGGCTTATTACGGTTATTATAAAAATTAATTAAACTGAAATAACATAACATCTTTGACACGGAATCTAAAACATTTGCCCGGTCGTAATCCACTGAATGAGCATTGCGCGGCAATTTTACTGTTGTACGTATACACATTTATGTAACAAAAATAGCTTAATTTAGATATTTTTCGACGAAAATATATTGTTCTAGCTTTAAAAAAAAGTATTTTTACATGGGTGTGGATTCCGTTATAAGTTAAATCAGGAAAACTGTAACAGAAAAATCCACTCATTATTGCTTTTAACATTATAAATGCGAAAATGTATTTTATATGTTTTACTTTAATAGATTTTTGAATAAAGGGCAATTAAGAAAAAATACATTTTCATTTTAACTTTTGTTGTTTCTTTCATTCAATGTAAATTAGTCTTTAACCGTCTATAGATTCATGCCTTTCCGTAGAAAGAAGACTTAGACATAAATCTGTTTAATATAGTTATACAAAAAAAAATTTGTGGAATTGAACATTCATTTTGACCATTTCTTTGACTCTTTGCTTACCAATCGATTAGTTAACACTATCAAAATATGATTAGTAAACTTAATCAACCTTTCTTACTTCTAAAACTATTACGTAAACTTTGATTTCACGTCTCGTAAATTTAAGTATCCTGTAGGTGCTTATCAACCAAATTGAGTTTTGCAAATACTATAAAATACTAAAAGAAGTTATTAAACAACATTCGCTCTCATTCGTATTCCTACATTAATATTAATGAAGTCACTTAGAAACCTTACTGTACTTTATGGCTTATTTTATGGCTGAGCTACTTTTAGATAACTTTTGTACTTTTAAATTAGTTCATAGAAGAAATTAGCTTTTTATTTAGTTTGAAAGTCAAGAGTAACAGTTGTGTAATTTTTACTGTGACAATAAAATGTTATTTTATTATGTATTCTTCTTTCATTCTTCTATCTTCTGATTTTCGTGACGTCTGACCTTGTTGGTCTAGTGGTTAGCGTATGCGGCTGCTGATCAAGAGGTCTCGGGTTCGATTCCTGGGTCGGTCCAAATGTTTGTGTGATCCACAAATATTTCTTTCGGAGTCTGGGTATTCTCTATGTATAATATGTATGTATTTTCAAAAAAAAGTATGTTTATGTATTTATATCAGTTGTCTAGTACCCATAGTAGATGACGTTGTGTGTAAGATGTCCGAAATATACTATACTAGATTATACTATATCCCAGTAATAATATAGATCAAGTGATAGAATGATTTTACTTCTTGTGTAAATATGGGAGAAAAAAACTTCAAAGTAGTTTTTTATATAAAAGCTGCCGAAATGACTCTACTCTGCCTGATCCAGGGCATAAGTAGAATCTAAGAGTTGTGGCCACCATTCGCATCGCTAAAGTGTCTGCATGTCCATGCAGCATGCTGATCCACACTATGACGGCCTAATGTGATGATTTTCAGACCCCGCTTATAGGGTCCGGGATCATAGTGTTAGATAAAACATACGGTGATAGTACTTGATTGTTTACCGATTCTCCAACAAATTATTGAACAACTTGGTTGATTAAAATATTCAATAAAATATAATTTATCCATTAACTCGTGGTAATAAATGTAATAAACTTGTAGTAGTAGTAAATGGTTATATCACGCGAATAGTCTTATAAAAATATTCTTTTTTTCGTTACACCATTTATCGGCTCTTATTAATATATCATAGAAGTATTCACTTTTGTATAAACTCGTTGTAAAAGTTTTTAAATAACAAGTAAGTTACTATGAAGTAGTTTACGTAATAGGCGAAACTGTACAATACCATATTTCTGGACAACGTAAATCATCATCACATTCATAGCCTCTAACAGTCCACTGCTAGGCATAGACCTTCCCTGTTTTGGGGGAGGAAATCTTTGCTTATTAGGTAAACGAAGTAATTTTTAAGTAAGTAAGTATACAATTGTTGATGAGCTTAGTAAATAAATTGGCTCACCAACAATTGCATACACTGTTTAAAAATTAAAAAAAAAATTGCAACTAGAATGATTTACGAGTTTATTAATATTACCATGCAGTCTGACTATACAGTCAGGAATATTTCAAGATGACGTACAGAAGACGTAGACGTGTATGTATGTAAAGTTTGTATGGACGTATGGGCCCTAACTCTCACCTGCGAGGAGAACCAAGCCGCATTGGGACGTTATTGGTTGTTGATGAACTGTAAACTTCTCCGCGACCGGATTATTATATGTAAGCAGTTTACAACAAAGAACTAAACAGTTATTCTAATGTCCCATCGAGTTTTAATCTGCAGTAAAACACGCACAAGACACTATTAAAATCTAATCTATGTCAGGTGAGAAATAAAAATGCTCAAGTTATCATTTTCATCCCTGCTCTCAAAGATGGCGTCACTAGTTGCGTGACATGGGTCAAGGTGCTTCAACGCTTTCAACACGACCGTGTAAACACAATATGATATTTTAATGATACATATCTTCATATTAAAATAACGAGAACCTATTGTTACGGGTTGTTTGAGTTTCCAACGACACATTAATGTCTATAATTATATTCAGCGCAAATTGTGCTCTTAAAAGTTAACATAATTGGTAACTTTGGATGATAAAATTGTGTCAAAATATGTAGCAAAAATAACCAAATGCTTGTCTACTATGCTTTCATGGCTATCGCTGTACGGATTTGAGTGATTTTTCTTGTAGAGATACTTTAATTCTTATTAAGAGTATAGGCTACTTTTTACCGCGTGCAACCAACGGGTGCAACCATGGGCAAAAGCTAGTGTTTAATCAAAAAGCTCAGATATAGCTGAGTTTTCAAAGTGTTTAAAAGTAAAGTTAATTTGGTTTGTGTTTGATTCATAGGTCCAAATAGTTTGGATCGATTAAGCTCTGCTCCGATTAAGCTGAGATGACTGCCATACAACCTGCTTAAAAATTGAAAATCTAACCATAATGTCCCAAAGGCAATCAAATACTAAATAGCAGAATAATTTCTAGGCCCATAAACTTTAGAATTGAATTTTATTGACTTTTTATTGACGACAAGGAAAGCGATCAATTTTCCGTTTACTTTGCAAATACGTTTAAAAGTAAATCAATCTTGATAAAGACTCGCTGTAACAATATATCCCTTTTATTTAGCAGAGAGGAAAAAACCTTAAAGATAAGAAGTTGTACCGTAAATCAACCCTCTGGCTATGTAATAAGAAAATAAGATAGATTTTCTCAGGATTACTTGTTTTTTAAACAAAAAAGGATGCAAGTAACCCCAATATTTTGTAAGTTGAAGACACAAACATACTTAAACTTTCTAACCATTAAAAGCTATAAAGAAAATCACATAGCTAATAGTTTTTAAAAATTTAATCGCGTTGTATGAAACATTATACATATATACAAAACAGAAACAACTAGATTTCTACTGACGTAGGTGATCACCAGCCGTAGTTAGCAGCGATACCGTTGTATGACACATGGGAGACGGCCGGGGCCGCAGAGTAGGTCAGGGATTTCACTACAGGTGCAGCGGCGTACGTGGTCAGTGGAGCAGCATGGGCAGCATAAGTTGCAACAGGAGCAGTGGTGTATGTGGCGACGGGAGCGATAGCCTTGGTATATATAGGTGCAGATTGTGCGTAGGAGACTGCGGGAGCCGAGAAGGTCTTAGTTACATATGATGCTCCGGGTGCTGCGTACGTCAGAGGAGCGGCATGAGCTGCGTAAGTCAGAGGGGCAGCATGAGCCGCGTAAGTGGCAACAGGTGCGCCGTGAGACGTCTGTGTTGAGTAAGACGAGATAGATGAGACCGCAGGTGCGACTGTCTTCACGATGGGGGCAGAGTATGCAGGTGCTGCGTATGTCGAATACGACGAGTAAGCTGGGGCAGAGTACGCGGAGTACGCTGGGGCGGAGTACGCGGAGTACGCTGGGGCGGAGTACGTGGAGTACGATGGGGCGGAGTACGCAGAGTACGATGTGTAGGCAGGCGCTGCATAACTTTTCAAGACTGGTCCTGCAGCGTATGTGGTTAAAGGAGCTGAGTACAAACCAGCACCGGCATAACCAGCATGGGCAGCTGCCACAGCGCACACAAAGACTATTAACTGCAATAGAAAATTAGTATGAATTAGTCAAAAGTAAAAACTAGGCAACTTTAACTTAAGATAAATAAAATAGAGCAGTCAGAGATTAGAATTAACTTAGTAATACTTTTTTATACATGGAAGTGTATATTGGATTCATTTTTTTAATACACTTATATTCTTTATCATCTTTATCAATAAACTTTTCCTATGTTTGTAAATATCATGATATAACTAAATGATAACGAAAGTTATTAAGTCACAACATTCTTCGTGTAATATTATTCTTATAATAAATAGAAATATTTTATACTAATATTCACGGTACTACTATAAAACAAATACCTTAGCTGCCATTTTGTTATATAAAATCCACTACGGCAAGTGATATCGAGTTAGTGCACACAAGCACTTTTATACTTTACTCGTTACCCCCGCGCCAGTCTTGAGACTTAAGTACTAAATGTAGTTCAGCTTGTTAGAACCCTGTCACAAAATATACGCCCAAAATGTATGTCGCGAATAGACATGTTACATACTCGTACTTGCTTTTGAGAAACTGTAATTAGGAACGTGTTGCGAGTTAAGGCTCTTAAACGGAATTCGTAAGTGTGTGAAATAATCAAGAAACATTTTTTTAGGATAGTGAGTAGTTGAGGTTACACATCATCTGTTAAATACCATTCGATTGTTTTTTAAAATTAAAAAAAAAAAAAAATCGAAAATTATCATGTGTCCTGTAATAAATCATTTGACGATTGTGATGGTTATAGTAAGCCAGAGTCGGTCTGTTACATGCTGTCTGTATTTTAGCATAACTAAAAACATTACTTAAACGGCGTAAATATTAGAATTATTGGAGCACCCTTCAGAATTTAAGTTATGTTTTATCATTTATTTAGAGGTTCGTAAATAAGAACATATCAGCCCCATCTTACTCTAAAGTTACAATCCATCTCTAAATCTAACTAAGCTATAACCTATGTGAAAAAACATACTTTATTAATGTACATTTAATTATATATTTTCTGGTACGATGGAAAATGCACTGTATGTAAGATTATATTTCACAACAATTTTCACACAAAAGTTTTAGCCAAGCAGTTAATAAATATACACACCGTATTTACTGGCCGGGATAGAGCCATTTCCTATCAATCTTCATCAACAGCCTTTAGCAGTCCACTGATGGACACACGTTTCTCCTTACAAAGGTGTTTTTGGCTTAGATTGGTTTGTATTCAGTTTCTTTCAAATTTACCTGTTTTTTATTTAAGCCTACCAAAGTGACTCTATTCTGCCTGATGGAGAGCATTAGTAGAATCTAGGAGTAGGGGTCACCATGCTCATGGTGAGTACAGAAAATGCAACACGGTGACCTTTCTACTACGGCGGTCTAGGGAAATGATTGGCCTCAGGTCTCACACTCCCCAATAAAACACGACAGCTTGAATGCTGACATTGTTTGTTTGGTCTTGGTGTTCCTGCGTGATTAGCTTGCTAATTCGCGTTTTACGATATCCATGGAATGATAGGAGTGGTGACACTGTATTCTTCATCCACCACCACAAGCTAAGTCTATCTGTGAACATTTATACATATATTATCATTATCTTTATGTATCAATTTTTATCTCGACGATCTTGACATACGATAGGCAATAAATTAAAATAATTAATAATAACCAAATGAAATTATGATGACTAATATCACCTATTGCGATAAGTCATAATATATAATTTACATTAATTTTATCTATTATACCGGCCGGCAAGGTGTAGTAGGACAAAACTTCCTTTCTAAGAAGAGTCCTATGCTCATCAGTAGACTATTCAAGGATGATAATGGTGATTGTACACTTCCAATGGCCTCTGCTCATGAAGTTTAAGATTGTGAATGACCCGCAAATGGTTTAAAATTAGGATCAAATCTGATTCAAAATGAAGAGTTGTTATAAATCCATTACTTTACTTACGTAACTTTGAAAATCTACAACTAATTATAGCTCTTTCGTCTTCACTACATTCTATATTCTATAATCGTTTCTAATCGAACATGACAATATTAATTGTATGATCTTAATTTATCTAAGATTTAAATAGACTTCATTAAAACAGTGACCGTTGCAAAAGATTTAAGATAACTAAACTATTAATCAGTTACAAATTAATTGAACAACTTGAACTATAATAATAATATGTTTATAATTTATTTCAATTAAAGCTATAATAATTTGATTACAGCCTACCTCATCATCTTCCTAGCCTTATTTCCAATATTAATATATATAAATAATAACGCAACCCTAAGGGAGAACTGAAATTCGAAGCTTGAACTAGTTGTCAGTAAATTTGAGGGCACTGACTTCCCAAAAACGGTTGCCATAGATGTTCATGATAACCGTGTAAGGAGCATATTGGTGATCTGAAGCTCAGTAGCAATCGGTGAATTTTTCACGGGAATAATCCTACCCACACATCCCCCACTGTAACTCACTCAACCAGGCTTCTACTGGGTGAAGATAAGTCATATGAAAGAAAATTCTGGATAGCGCTGCATCCCAGTTCAGCCCATTTGCACCAAAACATGGCTCTTTCATGACAATCTATTATGTACTAGAATTAAATACTATAACAATACCTATAACTATGTTTAACTAGCCTCAAGATAAACTAAATAGATTTATTATTTTCTATACATCTATGATGTTAACTCTGTCTGTCAAATTCATTTAATAGTCACAGGAAACCATAGATTGACATTCGCCAGAAACTCCATTCACCGAACGTTTAACGATCAACGCGTTAAGTAATCCTTACCACGGGTAATTTCAAGATCTTTGCTGGTAGCTTTACGTTACGGTCTGACTCATCACTCAGGGCTTTAAATCGATTAACAGAAAAGTACTACACGATTGTAAAGTTAATGTTTGCTTTCTATGTTTGCTAAACATAATATAATTTGTAAAGTTCTACATACATACATATATCAAATATTTGATTCGCAAAAAGACAAAGGTGAACTTTATTATTTTATCTAATTGCCTGTTGCTTATTACTTTCGTAGAAAAATAGTACTGCCATATTAAGATATCATTGCAATTGATCTAAAAATACAACTAATACGTGCACAATAAAGTGATATATTATACCTATTATAATAATTATTTAATTCAGTGCCATGTTAGATAATTACTTTCTAATGTCTATTTATGTACCCAGTTACTCCAATAACTTAAACAAAAATTGAAGTTTAAACATAGTACATCTGAAGACTCAGAGTACAGATACATTATATGCATCGGAAGTAGCATTGGCCTTCATCAGAAGAAAAATGGTGCTAAACTGTGTTAGAAATTAATCTTCTAATAATTTTCTAAACATAAGCTATTCTGACATCCTCACACAGCATTTTGTTGGGTAAATGATTAAATCATAAACTATGTCCTACTGTCCTCCTTTGTTAATCCTTGTCCTTCATAAATTATTGCTGAATTGAATAAACGCCTTATACTACACAATCCCTTATGCTAAATCATTTAATACTCGTTTAGAAATAGTTTAGGTACATGTTAAAGTGTTGAGTTTTGATTTAGGTCATATGTTATCAAACTATCTCGCCAGTACAGTTCGCAACCAAAATCCATACTAATATTATAAATAGCAGCAGATTTCTGCGATATTACTAAACGTTGGCGAGTAACGATATTGAAGATTTAAAGTCCTAATTTAAGCCTATAACTATTTTTTTTTAAATATTTTTCAACGCCGGAAGGAATTCATAATTTCAAAGGAGACTCACACCAAAAGGATCGAACAATCACTTAGTGGGTTTAGAAATGCTTTCTACAAAACCTTATAAAGTGTTGATGTTTTGGCCTACTGTGGTACTAAATTAGTAACATTTATTTTACCTATGTTTTCTAGTATTCTAGTATAGAATCTTAATAAAATTCTCGTGTCACAATGTTCGTTCCCATACTTCTCCGAAACGGCTTGACCGATTCTTATGAATTTTATTAAGCATATTCAGTAAGTCTGAAAATCGGCTACTATCTATTTTTCATACCCCTAAGACGCGAGCGGAGCCGCTATCAGCTAGTTAATTAATATAATTTCAAATATTTCACAAATGCAAACTCATAAGTATTGCTTGATGTGGTTACCTAAATTGTTATAATTGCTTATTTAATGTTAGTTTATCTGCAGTGTGTTCAATGGCAGTTGAGCCAAATCTAATATAATAAATATAATATTACTACAAAAAGAAAACATCTATTAAATCAGTTTTAACTTTTAAGGCATTAAATTTTACTGCTGACTGTACTTCTTCATAGTTGTTCATATATTAGTTGCTTAAGTTATGCAAGTTTAGTCTACGAGTTCTTGTTTAAGGGCATACACTAATATTTTACAGGGTTGGTGCACATAGTATGATCTAGAATATCTAGATTGCCTAGAATTATTTATAATGTAATGTTAAATAGAGGTTTATTGATAGACTAGTTACATTTACTAAGGGTAATACATTTGCAAATAAATTTTACTTATCGTATGTGTATAACGGCCTCTTTGGTCTAGTGGTGCGACTGCTGATCAAGAGGGTTCAAATCCCAGGTCCGGCTGTTCTTGGGTGTTTCTTATAACAAATTCTTAACAACAGACCGGAGCATGGAAAATTTCACGCCCGTTCCTCGGAGAGGACGTTAAGTCATCGGTCCTGGTTATCATGCACATAATAGATGTTCCGTAGAGTTATCGTCATTGGAAAGAAAAATGAAATATATTAACAATTTTATTTTTTTACGTGTGGAAATACCCTCAGACCGTCACCCCGCCGGGGTTTTCTATGCGGCGGGGCGGTGTGTCGGACTCGAACCGACTTAAAACGACACGGTGTGCCCTCTTTGCGCTTCTGCTTTAGGAGGAGTCCAGGGTGAAATCTTCTTCTGGACCCCTCCCAGCGCCGGCCCGCTCCTCGGTTGAACTAGTAGCTAATAATCTTGGGATAAAAAGGCTTGGGAATTCTCCCCGCCTCTGGAAGCCGGGAGAATGAAGCAGAATGATTAGGCCTCCAGTCTCACACTCACCAACGAAATACGACAGTAAGAAAGCTGTTTGTATTAGAATATTGAAGTTCTTTGGGCACATCTCTAGAAAGGCTGATTCAATGGAGAGACTTGTCCTGCATAGTCGTATGGAGGGGACGAGATCGAGGGGTCGGTCCCCAACCCGATGGATAGACCTAATTAAAGCTACGACCAAATCGACTGTAGTACAGTGTGTCCACAATGCACCAAATCGACAACAGTGGAGAGACATCACAAGACGTGTAGCGGCCCTGAAATTGAGCGGCAACGATGAGTCACAACACTACCTATCAACTGCCACGACCATTCTGTCAAGAGTGTTCGTCTGAGAAGGAAAAGTAGTTTTTGAGTTTATCGCGAACAGACACGCATGGCGGAGGACTTTATTTTAAAGAAAATATAGTCTGAAGCCTAAGAAAGGACATAGGCTACTTTTTACCGCGATAACTGACATAGATGCAGGTGTAGCCGCGGGTGAAAGTAAGTTATTTATAAAATAGATAAAAACACGGCGTATTTATAAACTATTCAATTTAAATTTCATGTTATAGAATGGATCATAAGCCGAGTACAAATTTGTTTTTTGCAATAAATAAGGTAATCTTTATGTATTAGAATTATACGTAGAATTCTGAACATGTAAAATAATCTTTTTAATAATGATTAAGTTTTGATAGTTTTGAAAACAGTTCCTAATTGGTATTAGGAAGCTATACCTAAGTCAAGGCACATTTTTACGACTAAAGACGCCTATATTTAAAACGCAAGGCGTTTGGATATAGATATAGAAAACTAAGATGTTGCCTAATTTATTTGAATAAAATTAATTCGTATTTTAGTGCAGATTAAATATTTCAACGACTTTATCTTAACTATTTAATATTGTAAATGCGTAAGTAACACTGTCCGTTTCCACGCCAAAACTACTGAACCAATTTAAATAAAATTTCGTACACAAATAGTATAGAGCCTGAGAAAGGACATAGGCTACTTATTACACCGTTGACCGGCAAACACGCGGGTGCAGCGGTAGGCAAGCAATTGGCGGTCTTATCGCTCATGGCGATCTCTTACATTTCTAACCTCTCTCATCTCTTACCTTTTTACGAATACTATTATAACGTAAGTGATAAATATTATGTTCTTATATAATAACAAGATTTCTCCAAATCAAATTCATTTCAAAAGTGTGTAAATTGTGGTGCAGAATAAAGGATATTTCATCAACATATATTTTTTTTATGTTTGAGCCAAAGTACCTAAGTATACCAAAGTGACTCTACTCTGCCTGATAAAAAGCATGGGTAGAATCCTGAAGTAGGAGGTAAAAGTAACAGTAAAGAGAGAAGAATATTTAACATAATTAGGTTTTAGTCTCCGTAAAACTACGGAAGAGAGAATTATATTGTACTAAGGATATGTTTTAATCAATTGATTAATTTATTCTATATATATCAGTTCCTACTAAACTTCTAACTTCCCGAGGTATTTGTGTTGACATTGAAGTAAAAAAGTAATGAATTACATAGTTTTTAGTCATAATATAGAGGCCACACAAATATATAAAACTAGATGTGTGACTCATACGTTTTTAGTTCCGTTACTATGGTCAAATAAATTATTATGTATATTTCTTACATCCATAGATAGCTAGCAAACGTGTTGATTAATCAAATTTATCAAGTTATCAGGATTTGTATTAAAATGTAATTTGAGGTCTATTCTATTAAGAAATTTAGATCGCTTACCTCATATATATTCGTTATAAAAATAATCTTGCTTTCAGGACATGCATTTTATAAATTCCTGGCTATGTCAGTCATAAGTTATTATCATTTTTTATTTTTTTACTTATCTCATTTAACTGATCCCATGTTCATTAGAAATATTACATTAGCGTCTCTAAACTATCAGTATTTAACAGACATTGTCTTGCAGTTACACCCACACAAGTTTCAAAGTGCTTAGTCGTCTAGTTTTTGATTACCCAACCCTTGCCAAAGTATTGAGAATATCGAAACCATATGGTGATTCATGTCATAATAGGTTGTTAAGGCTAATATCGCAAATATCACTTCAAAAGTGAAAGAACTTTTTAAAATCTGATCTACTCAAATATTTTATAATCAATAAATAACGTTCTATTACGGAGTGGAACAACCGAATTACGAGTATATTGAATGATATTGATTTAAAAGGCTTTGACTCTTTAGTCTGACTAAAAATAATGAAACACATACACCAGATAACTCCTGAAATAAAACGGTTTAAGAGACTAAAGAGAAATTGAAAAGACTGTAAAACCACTTAAGTTTTTTCATAAGGTGTAAACAAGTAAACGCACAGGTAGACGGTGCTTAGGGTCACGCGTCAGGAATCATCAGAATGTTAAGTATTATGAAACCTAAAGCTAGAGCACAGTTAAAGTTTCAACAGGGTTTGTCTTCCGCATTAGAAATTTACTTACTTTAATCTATATTTCACTTTGTAAGCATAATAATGTTGGCAACTGAATTTGTTATATAAGATAAACGGTTTTGTTTAGTTAAAGACGGTATTAAAATTACTTAATACTTATCTTTAATGTAAAGGTTCGTTTTTGTTGTTGAACTTGATATGTTTCCTTAAGTAATGAAACAGAGAATAAAATAATATTCAAGTATGGCCTTTTTAGAAGTTAATGTATGATGTGCTATACTTTTAATGTAAATTTTGTTTGTAGCAGACATCGAGAAAAGTTCAACGGCTTACGTGTTTTTTGCTTTATATTAATAAAATTGTATAATATTGTCAGTATTTCAAAGTTAACGCTTAGGATGTAAATATTACTGAACCAGAAAAAACTTAAAGTGACGAAGAATATTCAGGTTCTCAAATTGCCTTTATGCCGTCAGTTTTTAGGGTTCCGTAGCCAAATGGCAAAAAACGGAACCCTTATAGATTCGTCAAGTCTGTCTGTCTGTCTGTCTGTCAGTGATAAAACTAAAAAAAATATATGTTGTACATTACCATGTAAACTACCAACGAAAATTGGTTTGAACGAGATCTAGTGAGTAGTTTTTTTTTAATACGTCATAAATCGTAACACGCAATATACCTTTCATCCAATCAATACACTAGTATAAAAACATCGATGAAAGTTACAACGAACTACAAGAACTTTTATATGATGTTACTTGCTGGTAACCTTCATGGGCGAGTCCGACTCGCACTTGGCTGCTTTTTAGGGTTCCGTAGCCAAATGGCAAAAAACGGAACCCTTATAGATTCGTCAAGTCTGTCTGTCTGTCTGTCTGTCCGTCCGTATGTCACAGCCAATTATTTCCGAAACTATAAGAGCTATACTGTTGACATTTGGTCAGTCGATGTATTCTGTGAACCGCATTTAGATTTTTACATAAAAATAGAAAAAAAAACAATACATTTTCGGGGTCCCCATACTTGGAACTGAAACTCAAAAATGTTTTTTTCA
Source organism: Phragmatobia fuliginosa (assembly GCA_932526445.1). NCBI lineage: Eukaryota > Metazoa > Arthropoda > Insecta > Lepidoptera > Erebidae > Phragmatobia > Phragmatobia fuliginosa. The sequence continues at coordinate 13,278,189 of OW052070.1, read as the reverse complement.
TCAAACCTATACGTGTGGGGTATTTATGGATAGGTGTTCAAAAATGATGTTGAGGTTTCTAATATCATTTTTTTCTAAACTGAATAGTTTGCGCGAGAGACACTTCCAAAGTGGAAAAATGTGTGTCCCCCCCCCCTCTAACTTCTAAAATAAGAGAGTGATAAAACTAAATAAAATATATGTTGTACATTACCATGCAAACTACCAACGAAAATTGGTTTGAACGAGATCTAGTGAGTAGTTTTTTTTAATACGTCATAAATCGTAAACCGCAATTTACCTTTCATTCAATCAATACACTAGTATAAAAACATCGATGAAAGTTACAACGAATTACAAGAACTTTTATATGATGTTATTTGCTGATACGGAACCCTTCATGGGCGAGTCCGACTCGCACTTGGCCGCTTTTTTTTATGTCTATTTATAATTTTTCGTTAAAAGAATAAATTGGATTATAATAGCAATGTCATCATTACATATTTCAAACAATATTATCCTCCTTGATCACACACACTCTCAGTTTATGCTATTTATTTAGTTTACATATATTATTTCAAAGAATCACTGCATTGAGCTTTATATAGCTGAGTAGCGTTGTGTGGTGTATACAGTGCTTAACCAGCCTATCTGAATGTCGCAACTTCGGACAGGTCAATCGTGCAGTCTCGAGCAAGTCAAGCGTATAACGTAAGTATTACACTATACATCTTTATCAGCTAAGCATTGTGACCGGTCTACGATTGGACCCGCCTCTGGTGTAATAAGATTGTGCACGTGTGGAACTGTAACACTGTGTGGTTTTTGATAGGAATAGAATTACTTGTTTGTAATAGTGGTATCGTTCTAGGAAACTACAGTGGTGCTTTACTGTAAATATTATCTTTTATTAAATTAAGATTATTACTGTGTTTTAATTTAATGGCCTCGTTTTAATTTAGTGGATAGCGTATGCGACTGCTAATCAAGAGGTCTCAGGTTCAAATCCCGGGTCGGCCAAAAAAGTGGTTTTGGGAGTTAAACGAGGATACTCTAAAAACAGAAGAAAAACAAACTCTGTACTAAAATATTTGATTTTGGCTGACGACACCCGTAATCAAATCTAAGATCTTCATGACGGTACTCGCATACTATACATAAAAAACTAAACTCCAAAACAATTATTTGTGGATCGCACAAGTATTTGGTCCGAACCGGGAATCGAACCCGATACCTCAAGCACAGTAGTCGCATACGCTACGACTGTGCCACCGAGGTAGTCAAATTAAATAATTCAAAACTAAGTAATTTAGTTTAATATTACATACTAGAACGTTATTTTAAATGTAATTTTAATTAAACGTAATTATGTAGCCAGTCGCGCCAAACGTGAAGGGAAAATCTTAACTATTTACCAAGGATAATAATTTGTAGCTATCTAACCCGCTGAATTGCATTACGACAAATCATGAGACTAAACCCTAACATAATCTGTCGTATGTCAAAGCTGTTTCATTGGTTAAGGTGCCATTGCAAGCAACTTTTCTCCATAGTTTCTGAAAGAGCTAGTTATTCTAGTACGCAGAAAGTCTGTCTTCATCATCATCTCTATGAATGTTATTACAAGAATGCTATGGCCTCCCATACTATATTAAACTGATCAGTGAGGCTCAAAATTGCGGTATATCTGAGTAAGGTAAGCTAATCAATCAACATTATGGTTTGGGTCGTTTGGATGAGATGCTGCCGTTTTTTGCGAGGATACCTGATCAACTTTTTAGTCAACATCACCATGTTAGATATCATTGAAAGGGCATCAGAGAGGAAGGTTCATCGGCATCGGATGATGGAACATTAAGTATCTGATTTCCTACTTCTATAGCACTTCTACATCCTTAAGGTAATCGCGAAACGTGTTCTTTGTGGATTGAAAGAAAAATGTAAAAATTTTAGTGGAGTCCCTTTATTCAATAAGCCTTCAAAACTACATAAAAATTCAAGAAAAAACATTTATAGTTTTACAGTTTTGAATATTATGCCACATTACTTAAACTTATTCTATTTATGCTCTCGTGTTCGCACTTTTCAAGTTACGTAGAGCCACACTAATTTCAGCACGAATGGGCCTCCTCCACCAGGGCAGTACTACTCTCACACAGAAGACCATCCTAATAATGACAGCATTCTTGCTGTTGTTTTTCTTTGGTGTGTGTGAGACCGGAGGAATGAATACACAATTAATAATTGTTAATAAAGATACAGATCTGCATACAAAAGTACGGATTTGCATATTCATATACTACTACTTTTCACCTGTGTCTTGCACTGGTTTCGGATTTCATGGAGTATAATATATATATTTTTTTTTTTTCTGGAAATACCTTACCATTATAGTAAGATATTGCTATTACGATCTAGTCTACGGACTAATGAGTAATTTTACTTTGACTTAAATTAATAAAACAAAACTATAATAAGATTGAGTTGTATACTCCTTGACAATGGAGTATAATAATGTAATCGAAATTGTAAAAAATATAAAAGTGGATCATCTCTGATTTTATTGGGTTAAATATGTTTATTGACAATTGACGATAAGTTGCTAACTTTTATATATCGAAACAATTCCGTTCTCGTTGAACACTTTAATGATCGCATTGCAATACATCAACGCTTAACATCTGGAAACCAGTTCTCGACCTTAAAACCGAAGCTCACCTTTACTTTTACGATGTCCCAAAACTTCAAATAACCTTATTTATAGTATAGTAACTACTGTACTGTACTATATTATACTTTCACTGTATCTTATTCAACTATGGCAAACGCTTACAATGAATGTGCATTTAGAGCAAATGCTACTGAACTTAGAATAAGTGCAGGACTATTTATTTGATTTAATGCAGCTTATAGAACAATGAATGGAATGGAATATAGGAATGCCAGTTCTAAGTAGGTAGTAGTACTTTTAAAGGTTTTTATAGTTGTGCAATTCACAGGTTGTCCAATTAGTAAGATTACATACTAATGGCAATTTATTGTACTTGGATAACTATTTAGTAAAATAACATCTTATAAACATTGTATGATATGTATATGTATTTAAAAAAAGTATATTTGTATTTATATCGGTTATCTAGTACCCATAGTAAAGCTCTGCTTTGTTTTGGGACTCGATGATGTTGTGTGTTAGATGTTTGAAATATTTATTTAACATCTTAAAATATTACTTTATCTCTTAAAACTGCATTATTTTATCAAAATTTGGAACATGATCTGAGTGTAAGTTCACTTTAGGCTTATTGATTAAAAATTGCCTACTCATTGAATGTGTGTTTTATAGACATTCATGTATTCTGCAAGTAGCGCGTATTTATAGCAGCTGTTGTATTACTTTTATGGTTTTTTTTTTTTTTTTAATAATAATGTTTTTATTTTACTCCCACAAAGTACATGTCATATAGTGAATTAAACTTATAATATACGTTTCTGTGGGAGTCAGGAAGCCAAACTAGGATATGCCCTGTGCTTTGGATTCCTGGCTCCCCCTCACGGAGTTAATACTTTAATAGGATATTACAGTACGAAAGGGCAAAATAAAAATGAAAGACGACAATAACATTAAGAAAAAAATTAAAGGTGTTTGTTTGTGTGTGTGTATGTGTAAAAGTGTTGTGTGAGTGTATGTGTGTGTATGTACGCGTGTATGTGTATATAAGAATGTGTAGTGATGTAGCTGTGTAACTGTGTGTGTGTGCACGTATGGGTGCTTATTTAACGCAGTTCTTTGCAAGTGATTCCATTACTGCAAATTAGTCATTAAAGAAACAGAAGGATTACGAAACAATTTTTAGAAGAGACTCTGTTTCGTCATAATCAAGTTTTAAAAGCCACTCAGTAATTTTCTCCTTACACTTAATTCTTGTTAGGTTCTGAACGGAGAGCAGTTGATTCGCTTTGTTATACAATCTGCTTGCCCTAAAGCTAAAAAATTTTTGTGCAAAAGAAGTTTTCACCGGAACGGATTCACAGACTGCGAAGTGTCTTCGGGAGTTAGTTTTGTTATGTATTGTCGAAACATTTATGGAGACATGAATCCTCAGAATAATTGACAAAATGTAAAGTTTTCTGATCGTTAATACATTTGCTTCACTGTAAAGACTGTTTGTAGGATAAACTCGAGGCCTAAAGAGAGCAATTTTTAAAATAAGTCGTTGCACTCTTTCGACGGTTAAAAGTTTTGTTTTATCCGCGCCTCCCCAGATGGGGATACCGTACGATAGAACTGATTGGCAGAGGGACTCATAAACAGTTCTTATCAATTTCCAGTCTGAAACGTGCCTGAGGTTCTTAAATATGGGAACTAATTTACGTGTTTTTTTTATAAGGTTTGTGAGGTGTATATCAAACGATAAGTTTTTGTCAATTTCTATGCCTAAATATTTTGTTGAAACACTTTTTTCTATAATTGGACAAGTAGTGCAGGCTGTGGGAGAAGCTTGGTTGCAGATATGAGCGTAGATGTTCATATTGGGATTGTCGGCCCGCCTATTATATATTGAAAAGGTAATATATTTCGTTTTGGAAGCGTTTAGTGTTAGTTTGTTTAGAGCAAGCCAATGATTGACGGTGTTAAATCCTTCTTGCGCAACACTAAAAGTTTCCTCCCACGTATCTCCATAAAAAGTTAGAGTAGTGTCATCCGCATAGGATATAATATTACAGTTTTTTAAACGTAACTGGCAGAGATCGTTAATATAACATACAAACAGTGTGGGACCTAAAATGCTGCCCTGTGGGACACCAATCCTTATAGAGTCAGCATCACTTATATAGTTGTCGATTCTTACAGATTGAGATCGATTTTGGAGGTAATCCTGAAATAATTTAAGTTGTGTGTTCCTTATTCCCATATTTTCTAATTTAAGTATAAGTCGTTCTGGACATACAGTATCGAATGCCTTCTGAAGGTCTATAAAAATCGTGAGACATTTCTTCCCACTGTCCATCTTGCTCACTAAAATTTCAGTGAAGCTGTGCAAGCAATCAGTGGTAGATCTTCCTCTTCTGAAACCATATTGGTTATCCGACAGGATCTTCTTATCCTCCAGAAACTTTGTGAGTCTATTATTTATTATCTTCTCCAGCACTTTGGAGATAGAGGGAAGCAAAGAAATAGGTCGATAGTTTGCAAGATCATTTCTGCCACCATTTTTAAAAATAGGGATGACGATGGATTTTTTTAACGGGTTAGGAAAAATACCTTCCATTAAGCATCTGTTAAAGATGTGAGTAAGTGGAGGGACAATAATGTTTTTAACACTTTTGAGGACTTTTGGAGTAATTTCGTCCCATCCCGCGCTACAGTCAGATCGAAGGCCAGTGATCAATAACTCAACCTCCCGCTCAGTCGCCTCTGAAAGAAAGAACGAGTTGCAAGACGATGAAATCCCCGAGGCTGTTCCCGGGAGAAGAGGGAGATCTTTTGGTATTTTACTAGCTAGATCTATGCCCACACTTACAAAATATGTGTTAATCACATTTAACGAATCCCGCGGATGACCCTCAATACTTAGTAGTTCTGTAGGTGGTACTTTTGGCTTATTTAAATTATTAATAGTTTTAATAGCACTCCAGATCTTTTTATTATTATTTCCAGCATCTTTAAGTATATTGCTTTCGTATTGTCTCTTACATTTCTTAAGTATGTCATTGCAGAAATTTCGGTATCTTTTGTATGTTATTTCTAAGATATTATTGTTAGGATCACGCTTTAGCTTATAGTGCATTTTGTCTCTTGCTCTAATGCACTTCAAAAGACCGGCAGTAATCCACGGTTTTAGAGTAGTTTTATTTTTTGTGATTTTAATGTTACTTGTGTTTGTTATTATATTTTTTTGCAAATTTTCTATTAGTAATGACATACATATATTTAGATCAGTATCATTTCTATATATACAGTTCATATCTATATTTATACAGTCATTTTGAAGTTTATGAAAATTTATTTTTCTGAAAGATTTTACTTTGTGCTTTGTTTGATTCTTTAATTGCAGACAAAAAAGGGTAGGCTCGTGATCTGTAACAGTAGTTTGGAGAACAAAAGTGTGTGATAATTGGTTAGATCTTATGATAACATGATCTAAACAACTCGCTCCTCTAGTTGGCTCATAATGGGCTGGTATTAATCCATGGTAGGAAAGCAGGTCAAGGTAATCAGATGTAAATGAATTATTTTCTACTATATTTATATTTATGTCTCCCATAAGTATTATGTTTTTAAACCCTATCAGTTTACCTAGAAGATTATGTAATTTACTTAAAAAAAGATCCAATGTAGGGAAACTGGGTGGTCTGTATAAAGAGACTATAGCTGTTTCGTCACTGATTTTAAGAAGCAAACAATTTGCCTCCAAGATATCTGGTTCCTCTATCCTAATACCAAGATCATCTTTTATGTAAACAACCAAACCGTCATTTTGGTTGTAGTTACGTGTTGTCGAGAAACTAGAGTAACCGGATATGTGAGGGATGTTATTCACAAAGGAGAGCCAACACTCTGACAATATAATGACATCACAATTAAATTTCAATCTTTTGAGTAGAACACTTAACCCAGAGAAATTTTTGTTGAGGCTTCTTATATTTTGATGTAATATTTTTAGGAAACAATTTGGTTCAGAAAGAATAGTTACACATGATTCCGGCTCACAAATGTCTAATTTCGTCACGTGATATTTTTCCAAATTTTCCAAATTATTTAAGTCAGCGAATTTTGTGTTTAGTTATTATTTGGCGTATAAATTTGTGATAATATAACATCAAAGTAACGTATAAGTTCGAGTGGGTGCACCGAAATGTTAGTCAAGACGAACAAAGAACACGGTGATGTGTTGTAAAAGGAGAGTGAAGTGTGTAGTGAGTGTGTATTTAGATTGATGTGCGGTGTAAGTGTTGTTTTGTAAGTATGAGTGAAATTGAATTCGGTATAAACATAAATTATCATGCAAACAAGAAAACACAACAAACACATTAAATATATAAAGGTGAGATTAAATAGTCACATTTTTGTAACCAAGTTATCAAAATCCTTTTCACACCTTACAATTACTGGTTTGTCTGATTCACTCTTTCGTAGGAAAACTCGCCCTGACGAAGTCCAACAGTACGTGAAATTGTGTTCCTTAGAGAATTTCCTTGCCAGATAGAAAAGGTGTTGAGTCTGTCGAGGTAAAGAGTCGGATACATAGATGGGTGTTTCGGGGCCGTTCATATTTAAGTGCAAAGAGTTTAGTTTTTTCTCTTTGTTATTTAAGTTAAAGTGTCTTGTCCTCTTAAGTATGTCCTCCTTTGCAGTAGCGCTAAGTAGGTCAACAACAATTTTTGTAGGCGTATTCTTCCCGTTTATACACTGAACTTCTCTTATATCCGATCGATTCAGGGAGGCGCCAACGGCTTTAGCGGTGTTTAGTACAATCGCGCATAGATCCTCTTTATTTTCCTTCGACGTTAGAGGCACATTTCTAATTTCAAGCTTTTTCATGTACATCAAGCGCTCCAAGTTATCAACCCTTTCCTCGAGCTGGTGAATGTACCTTCGATCGTCTTTCTTTTCAGACTCTAAGAGGGCAACTCTGGTTTTCATATCTTCATATTGTTGCGATACGAAAGTGATAGACTCTTTGATCTCCGAGTTCTGTTTAAGTATTTCACGCATCATATTATGTAATTCATCCAAGGAGTCGTCTGTTTTGCTACTACGCGTTTCGCACCGTTCCGTATGAGAATCAATTAGTTTCTGCATCTCATTCATAAATCGTTCCTGCTCGTCACCGTGTTTACGCTTACGTTTTGTAATATTAGTGATTGGTAAATCAGTTAGATTAGGCGCAGATCCACCCTGGCTTAGTTTTGATGTTTGCAATGTGCTACCTTGTGAGTGCGTTTCGACACTTATAGAGGGCAAGGACTGTGATTCAATGGGGGTAGTATTTTGCGATTTGATTTGTAAGTTTTGGACATGCAAATTTGTTTCATCACTCAGTACGTTTGCAGTTTTTTGAGGAAGCGTACGTCGCTGCGGCATTTTTTTTTTTTTTTTTTTTTTTTTTCTTCAGGTAGTTACTTGAATGTAATACGATATTTATATATATATATTTTTACACTGCACCGTTTTCAACAAACCTAGGTGTTACTACCACATGCATAAAAATTTTACTCACACGGAACTCCTTTGGCGGCAAAATTAGTTATTAGCGTTTTCTAGGCAGTCGATCCAAGGTGCGACATACCAGGAATGCACAGATCACAAAGAGGTGTAACTTTACTGTTTCTTCAACAAATAGTTACAAGTGGGACGCAACCAGTTCCAAGTGGGTTGGCCGGGGGTGGAGTCTTGTGGAGGGCGGGGCTCAAGTACCGAAGCGGGAGTGACCTGCGCACACGCAGGGCGGGGTCTCCTCCACTGTCTGATTACCAGGCGCACAGGAACACGGAAGCTGTTTCTTAACGATGTCGTAGACTCGCGTTATCTTATGTTCTCCTATTTTTGCGATTCGATTAAATTAGTTCACTATTTATATTTAGTTTATGAATTTAAAAATTGTAAATAACTTTGCACACGTTAACACCTGGCGGCGGTCCGGAGGGAAGAGGAGGAGTTTAATGTGATACTTGGTCTCATAGTCATTTAAAAAAATACAGTCGAATTGAGAAGCTCCTCTTTTTTGAAGTATGTCAAAAACAAGAATAGTTTTTAGAGTCGAGATCCAATTAATATTTAGAAAAAATAACCAAGTCCAATATTGTAACATGCGCTAAATCGCGATGCATATTTTGAATTTCATACAACGTGTGTCAAGTGTGTTTCTTTGAAATTTCTCAATTCTCCTCAGTAATTGTTGGTCTTAAGTAATTGACTGCCTTATTGGTCTAGTGGTTATTGTGTGCGGCTGCTGAAAAAGAGGTCTCGGATTGGATTCCCGGGTCGGACCCAATGTTTGTACGATCTGCAAATATTTATTTCGGAGTTTGGGTGTTTTCTATGTATCATCATCATCATCATCAACAGCCTTGAACAGTCCACTGCTGGACATAGGCCTCTCCTTAGAAAGGAGGTTTTGGCCTACTATACCACGGTGGCCAGACGTTTTTTTGTAAATACATACATATGTATGATATGTATGTATTTAAAAAAAAGTATATTTGTATTTATATCGGTTATCTAGTACCCATAGTAAAGATCTGCTTTGTTTTGGGACTCGATGATGTTGTGTGTTAGATGTTTGAAATATTTATTTATTACATTTATAATCGTTCTCGTTAATAAATTGATGCCTATAATTATGACGAAAGGTCACCACGGAGAACCGAAAAAATAAGAACAATCACATGTTTTATTCATGACATAAAACAAAATAAATCGATGCACGATTGTTAATATTATTGACAAGCATATATGAATAATAGAATATTGAAACGGGTGGGCCCAAGTGGTTGGTTGTGTTCATTACTGTCGCCTATGAGTCTATACACTCATATATCAATCCTAAATACTCGATTGGTTGCATAACAGCTCTGAGAATTTGCACGTACCCGTATGTGTCTGTCAATGAACTATTCTGAAATATTAACTTCGGTTAGCAAGTACATACGGTCATACAGCGTGGGTGTGACCTCAATCGTGTCAAATCTCTTTAACGAATCTAACTTGCACTATACCAATAGATGCTTCTGGTGATAACGTTTGGATTGCTTGTTTTCTATACTAAATATTACATTAATTAAAATACTCGCACTCTTTGAAAATGCAAAAAAATATATTATGTCCATTAGTGCCAGCAGCAATGTGATGGGCATAATTTGGGAATACACAGGAATAGTTTCTTTTATCATTTTTTTACTGTATTTTTAGGTGTTTTACATTATATCGTTCTAAATTCTCAAATACAAATATAAAAAGTACATAATTTAAGTCAGAATAAATAAATCCATAGAATGTTTAGATTAAAGTAATTTGAGTGCCTGAACCGTAATAATAAAATCTGTACGGATTCTACTAGGAATTATGTCCCCTAAGGCAAAATAAGTTTGTTTGGTTGAGTTTGTCTAGATCTGATTTATTGAAGGCGGATCTCAAGTTTGATTAAATTGTTGAGAAATTTTCATATTAAGACATTTCAGATTGCATTTTATTGCAATACTTCCTTCCTGAGAATATTGATCAAGTCTAATTAAAAAGAGGAAATAATGACTGCTTAAATATGATACAGCTTGACTGTCATGCATGAAGTTATTACTAATCTCATAAATAACACGGATGTTGGGTGATAAAGCAATGAAAACTTAATGGTAAGGCCGTGGTTGGCTCATCAATAAAACATTGGATGGTAAGTGGGAACCCCTGTCGAACCTCAGGGTATAAGAAGCACCCTAAAGTCTTTTTTCAAATGCTCTTTTATACTCGGCAACCTTGAGGCTATTTGGAAATTATTGCCAGTTAGTAATATTTTATAACAGAAAAAGTACCTACTTAAATTATATTAAATATATGAAATTACCTAGGTACTGTCTTAGTTTTCACTGTAATATAAACCAATTCATACAAAATTGTTTTTAAAGTATTTAAGGTATTACGTGCCTAGCACTTTCATTGTGATCTTCTGTATTATGAACATGTTGCTATTATTAGTAATAATTTATTAATAGTATTCAGTATCATTATTTTAAGAGGATTATTTTGAATTTCACGGTACGGTTTACCTAAATTTGTATGCAGTCGTTTGTTACGATTTTCTCTGTAACGTCTTGAAAAAATCTCTTAAATAGAGTCTTGGAATCTTACAAACTCTACATTTCATTTTTCCAGTATTCAAAACGTCGCTTTGCATAGGTCTTTGAATTTATATTTATTACTAGGGGTCGCCCAGTGATCGAACTTCAACCATAATTCATTCTAACCCACTTCAACTTATTATATAACTTAAACTACACCATTTTTTTCATTATATATATTCAAAATTCTTCTTCTTTATATACCATCTCCATCACGGAGGTCGGCGACCATATGTCTGTATCGGCCCCTTGATTCGGTCCACCTTTAACCAGTCTCATACTTCTCCATTCGCTTAATTTTCGCCAAAATGGCTTCTTGTATTTGTCATTTTTTTAAAAGCCATAATACAAACTGTAATTAGATCTATAACGTGGCCCCATAATATTGTAATTTACTTATACATAATTATTGTTTATATTTTAAATTTTAGGTTCAAAAACTTTCCAATAATGATTGATGTTTTGTTTATTAATTAATTAAGTTTCAAACTAAAGGGTCGTACGATAAAATTAAAATTTATGTTAGATTGGTGTCAAAAGGATTAAGATCAGTGACATTAACACCTTGTAGTCGGTGTTGTATTTTAGCCATCTCGGAATGTCTATGTATTACATGATATAGAAATAATACTACCGTTTTAATAATGAAGCAACTCTCACAGTTCTTCATCTAACCAAGTTTTATATCAAATCGGTATCAAACAGATATTAGTTTCCGGTTTACACGACACAATCACTTACTTTCCCAAACAGCTGAAACGTACACATAATTCAATGACTTTAAAAAATATATTGAAATAGAGCCAAATAATTGCTTGAATATTGATTGATACTTCTCATTTTCTTACTTAAGATTTTAAATATGTCACAAAATGAAACAGGTATTGGTTTTCATAATTCTAAGTAGCATTGTATACATATATTTTTTATAATAAATCTAGACTAATGGTTATATTCCGTGTGATTGTTACATTGAAAATTAGTCACTTCTTAACCTTCTTACTGATTTGAACAATAGTAATTGCTATAAGACATTTTTATCTGTGAAGTAATATCTCTAATTAAGATGGATCTTGACTTTTTTATGCGTGTAAAAACCCAATCAAATCGTTAATCCTCTGAGCGTTCCAGTGAGCTGTTGTGTTGTCTTACTAACTGCAACCATACGGAAAGCCATACTGTGTTTGTTCGACTCAATATCGAGCATAGATATATTTGTGTTTTTAGGGTTCCGTAGCCAAATGGCAAAAAACGGAACCCTTATAGATTCGTCATGTCTGTCTGTCTGTCCGTCCGTATGTCACAGGCAATTATTTCCGAAACTATAAGAGCTATACTGTTGAAATTTGGTCAGTCGATGTATTCTGTAAACCGCATTAAGATTTTTACATAAAAATAGAAAAAAAACAATACCTTTTGGGGGTCCCCATACTTGGAACTGAAACTCAAAAATTTTTTTTTCATCAAACCTATACGTGTGGGGTATCTATAGATAGGTCTTCAAAAATGATGTTGAGGTTTCTAAAATCATTTTTTTCTAAACTGAATAGTTTGCGCGAGAGACACTTCCAAAGTGGAAAAATGTGTGTCCCCCCCCCTCTAACTTCTAAAATAAGAGTGTGATAAAACTAAAAAAAATATATGTTGTACATTACCATGCAAACTACCAACGAAAATTAGTTTGAACGAGATCTAGTGAGTAGCTTTTTTTTTAATACGTCATAAATCGTAACACACAATTTACATTTCATCCAATCAAAACACTATTATTAAAACATCGATGAGAGTTACAACGAACTACAAGAACTTTTATATGATGTTACTTGCTGATACGGAACCCTTCATGGGCGAGTCCGGCTCGCACTTGGCCGCTTTTTTTTTAAATAATAGATAATTATGTTAATCTTTAAATTGATCATTTTTAATATGATACTAGGTGAACAACATTGCCACTTGAGTGGTTCGCATCCCTTGACTCTGTTATCAGTGCTTAAATTTGGAGGTTCCGCTACCGAAAGGGTTTCCTCCGAGGGGATTTCCACACTTAAAAAAAAAATAAGGTTTCGCTAACCAATTGTATTGAAACACTGAGTCTGCCGGTGCAATCCGCGGCTATTATTGTAAATTGTGAGTAACTAAAACTGCAAGCTTATCCGTATGTAATTCACTTGTGACTAAAAACACCACAGATTGTAGCTTAAAACCTGCATGTGCAACCTTAAAACATTTTCAACCCTATTTATTGGTAAGAATTACTTAAAAGCGGCCTTCTATGTTACATATTATGAACTAGCTCTCATTATGCACAAACTAGACATTAGCCTTTTTGCTTTATAATTTCAATCATTAAGACGATGTGGACCTTGCTTGCGTGTTCATACCACTAAATTAGATACGGCCAACAGAATCAAATTTTAATATTTTCAACCAAAAAATTAACAGTTTTACTATCAAATGTGTTTTATATGTAGGTATATTAAAACCACGAAGCTGAAAAGCCCAAAGGTCAAATATACATAAATACAATATCAATAGGTTATTAAGAAAAACAGTGTCTTTGAAGAATAAGTTGCTAGTTCTTGGTATTCCTTACTTTTCTTTGAAACATTTGGTTGCATTTTAAGAAGGCAGCCATAAAGAGATGAAAACGAACTGTGTATTCTATTACACTGAGGCAATATAACCGAGATAATGAGACAAAAGCAAATAATAAAAAAAAAATGTCAAGTGCGAGTCGGACTAACGCAGGAAGGGTACCGTTTTATTCTCTGTGTGTTTCAAGCGTATACCTATTGCCGTTATTAATGTCGAGCAATAAACGGCTGAAAAAATTTCAATTGTCTAGCTATCACGGTTCATGAGATACAACCAACAGACAGATGGACAGACTAACATCGTAGTCTTAGTAACAGGGTCCTGTTTTACCCTTTGGGTGCAGCACGCTAAAAAACTGTAAATTTTACAATTAAACAAAAATTTACAAAATAAAAAAACAGCTCATACACATGTAATCTGTGTGGGAGACTGGTATCTTTACTAGGATGTATTACAGATTACTAGCGACTCCCAACTCCGGACAGTGGCATGTTTGGTTAGAGAAGTAGTGAGCATAGGTAATAAAGGCCTCGCAATATGTTAGGTAGCTGCCGTGGAAACTAAGTAAGATTAATTTCCTTACGGCGTCGCAACGGTTGGAAAGTCGTTAAGTCGCGTTGAAAAACAACGATAGCTTTTCAAGTCATGCACTTAACTTCTATTCACATTGTTTATGTGAAATAGCAAACAAATTACTTAAGTTATGAAATCGCTTTGCAAATTTTTTGTGTTTTAACAATTTTAATTACAGAGTAAGTATCATAAAGATCTTTTTTCAAGTCTTGATGTTTTAGACTTTATTTTTTTTAATTAGACAGTAAACAAAGTGTCTTTACTCTGCCTGATGCATGAATAGAGTACAACAGTGGTGGTAACCATACTCATTACAAATACGAAATGCATAATAGGGATCCACAATATGGCGGCCTACTTAGATGCTTTCTCAGGCCCTACATAAAGAATATGCGACATGCGATCAAAGTTGGAGGGAAACATGTGAGTGCTGGTAGTGAGTTTCAGGTTTTGACTAATAGAACCGAACTATTTAGTTTGAGAGTCTATCTCTTAACGATAAAATTTAGAAACGAGAACTTGCAAGGTCAGCAAGTTTTATCCTGTAAAAAAGGTGAGACCACTTGGAAGAGCACGTCAGAATACTCTCCACTTTAAAGGTAGTAGTGCACCGCTGATATCAGCACGAATGAGCCGGGTCGACAGAGGCAGTACTACCCTCACACAGAAGACCAGTCAATTAATGTCATTTTTTGTGTAGTTGCATTTTGTTTGTGAGTATGAGACCGGAGGCCCAATCACTGTGCATCATTCTCCCAGCCCACGTAGGCCGGGGGTTGATATCATATATCTTAAAGGCTTGCAGGACTCGGTGGCTTCGAGATTGTCGATAATGCGGACTGCTCGCCGTTTCAACCGATCGAGATCGTCAAGCGAATTCTGTGTGGAACTATCACAAAGATGAGAACAGTACTTCCCGCAAGAGTAAACCTGGGTCTTATATAAAAGAGACAGATTTAACTTCAAAGCCCTATAAGTATTTTGATTTTTAATTTTAATGTTACGTGAAAGGTCAAGGTACGTCAAGGCCAAGGTCACACAGTATCAACTCTAGTGATGTCATTATATACTGTTCTTTTTTTCTTTATAGAAACAGAATGTATATATATAGTATAACGACAACGGCAATTTTCTTGTTGGCTGTACCTACAAGATCCGTTTTCATAGCGAACTAGTTTACGATATATGTAACCGGCCCAAGTGGGTTGTGGACCTCATTTTCTTAAATTTGACGTCAAGATATTAATTTATTTGTCTTACCTAAACCTGACTTCAACACAACTTTTCACGTCATTAGTCCAAGCTAGGAGACTTTTTTGAACGAAATAAACTTGTGTTAATCTATTTTTTTAAATCACTGTATGTATGGTTTGGGCGGTCGTCACACAGATTCGTACTGATCTAAGTGTTGTGGGCTTAAACTAAACATAACTAAACACTTTGTGTGATCCATAAATGTTTTTTTTGAGTCTAGGTGGTCTTTGTGTTATGTTAATGTATGCTTTTAAAGCCATCCGCGATATAGGGTATATTCTTAATGCGACAGTGGTCAATTCATTGGCCTCATCTTATTTTTGTCTGATTGATATTGAAGTTGGTTGTTTCTTTACTGTTCGAATTGTACAAGGATACTATGATAACGCATTGATATTCAGATAAAAACCAGTTAAACTAGTAGGCGACCTCAAATAATCTTGGGAATAACATAGACTAAAAAGAGGAAATTGATGATGATGCATGGAAAAGGAAATATTCTTATGACATTCTTTTATCATTATTACGTTGCGTCGTCTTAATAATGACATGCAATCAATTCTGCTTAGGATAAGCTAGGTAGCTAAGTGGTTTTTAGGGTTCCGTAGCCAAATGGCAAAAAACGGAACCCTTATAGATTCGTCATGTCTGTCTGTCTGTCTGTCCGTCCGTATGTCACAGGCAATTATTTCCGAAACTATAAGAGCTATACTGTTGAAATTTGGTCAGTCGATGTATTCTGTAAACCGCATTAAGATTTTTACATAAAAATAGAAAAAAACAATACATTTTGGGGGTCCCTATACTTGGAACTGAAACTCAAAAATTTTTTTTTCATCAAACCTATACGTGTGGGGTATCTATAGATAGGTCTTTAAAAATGATGTTGAGGTTTCTAAAATCATTTTTTTCTAAACTGAATAGTTTGCGCGAGAGACACTTCCAAAGTGGAAAAATGTGTGTCCCCCCCCCCCTCTAACTTCTAAAATAAGAGTGTGATAAAACTAAAAAAAATATATGTTGTACATTACCATGCAAACTACCAACGAAAATTAGTTTGAACGAGATCTAGTGAGTAGCTTTTTTTTTAATACGTCATAAATCGTAACACACAATTTACATTTCATCCAATCAAAACACTATTATTAAAACATCGATGAGAGTTACAACGAACTACAAGAACTTTTATATGATGTTACTTGCTGATACGGAACCCTTCATGGGCGAGTCCGACTCGCACTTGGCCGCTTTTTTTTTAAATAATAGATAATTATGTTAATCTTTAAATTGATCATTTTTAATATGATACTAGGTGAACAACATTGCCACTTGAGTGGTTCGCATCCCTTGACTCTGTTATCAGTGCTTAAATTTGGAGGTTCCGCTACCGAAAGGGTTTCCTCCGAGGGGATTTCCACACTTAAAAAAAAAATAAGGTTTCGCTAACCAATTGTATTGAAACACTGAGTCTGCCGGTGCAATCCGCGGCTATTATTGTAAATTGTGAGTAACTGAAACTGCAAGCTTATCCGTATGTAATTCACTTGTGACTAAAAACACCACAGATTGTAGCTTAAAACCTGCATGTGCAACCTTAAAACATTTTCAACCCTATTTATTGGTAAGAATTACTTAAAAGCGGCCTTCTATGTTACATATTATGAACTAGCTCTCATTATGCACAAACTAGACATTAGCCTTTTTGCTTTATAATTTCAATCATTAAGACGATGTGGACCTTGCTTGCGTGTTCATACCACTAAATTAGATACGGCCAACAGAATCAAATTTTAATATTTTCAACCAAAAAATTAACAGTTTTACTATCAAATGTGTTTTATATGTAGGTATATTAAAACCACGAAGCTGAAAAGCCCAAAGGTCAAATATACATAAATACAATATCAATAGGTTATTAAGAAAAACAGTGTCTTTGAAGAATAAGTTGCTAGTTCTTGGTATTCCTTACTTTTCTTTGAAACATTTGGTTGCATTTTAAGAAGGCAGCCATAAAGAGATGAAAACGAACTGTGTATTCTATTACACTGAGGCAATATAACCGAGATAATGAGACAAAAGCAAATAATAAAAAAAAAATGTCAAGTGCGAGTCGGACTAACGCAGGAAGGGTACCGTTTTATTCTCTGTGTGTTTCAAGCGTATACCTATTGCCGTTATTAATGTCGAGCAATAAACGGCTGAAAAAATTTCAATTGTCTAGCTATCACGGTTCATGAGATACAACCAACAGACAGATGGACAGACTAACATCGTAGTCTTAGTAACAGGGTCCTGTTTTACCCTTTGGGTGCAGCACGCTAAAAAACTGTAAATTTTACAATTAAACAAAAATTTACAAAATAAAAAAACAGCTCATACACATGTAATCTGTGTGGGAGACTGGTATCTTTACTAGGATGTATTACAGATTACTAGCGACTCCCAACTCCGGACAGTGGCATGTTTGGTTAGAGAAGTAGTGAGCATAGGTAATAAAGGCCTCGCAATATGTTAGGTAGCTGCCGTGGAAACTAAGTAAGATTAATTTCCTTACGGCGTCGCAACGGTTGGAAAGTCGTTAAGTCGCGTTGAAAAACAACGATAGCTTTTCAAGTCATGCACTTAACTTCTATTCACATTGTTTATGTGAAATAGCAAACAAATTACTTAAGTTATGAAATCGCTTTGCAAATTTTTTGTGTTTTAACAATTTTAATTACAGAGTAAGTATCATAAAGATCTTTTTTCAAGTCTTGATGTTTTAGACTTTCTTTTTTTTAATTAGACAGTAAACAAAGTGTCTTTACTTTGCCTGATGCATGAATAGAGTACAACAGTGGTGGTAACGATACTCATTACAAATACAAAATGCATAATGGGGATCCACAATATGGCTGAACTGAGATACTTTCTTAGGCCCTACTTAAAGAATATGCGATATGCGATCAAAGTTGGAGGTAAACATGTGAGTTTCAGGTTTTGATAGAACCGAACTATTTAGTTTGAGAGCGCATGTCTATCTCTTAACGATAAAATCTCGAAACGAAAACTTGTAAGGTCAGCACGTTTTATCCTGTAGAGAAGGTGAGACCAGTTGGAAGACCACGTCAGAATACTCTCCACTTTAAAGGTAGTAGTGCACCGCAGTCATCGGTACGAAGGCCCAATCATTCTGTATCATTCTCCCAGCCCACAGCCCAGGCCGGGGGTTGATATCATATATCTTGAAGCTTGCTTGTGTGGCTTCGAGATTGTCGATAATGCGGACTGCTCGCCGTTTCAACCGATCGAGATCGTCAAGCGAATTCTGTGTGGATCTATCACAAAGATGAGAACAGTACATCCCGCAAGAGTAAACCTGGGTCTTATATAAAAGAGACAGATTTAACTTCAATGCCCTATAAGTATTTTGATTTTTAATTTTAATGTGACGTGAAAGGTCAAGGTACGTCAAGGCCAAGGTCACACAGTATCAACTCTAGTGATGTCATTTTATACTGTTCTTTTTTTCTTTATAGAAACAGAATGTATATATATAGTATAACGACAACGGCAATTTTCTTGTTGGCTGTACTTACAAGATCCGTTTTCATAGCGAACTAGCCAATTACGATATATGTATCCGGCCCAAGTGGGTTGTGGACCTCATTTTCTTAAATTTGACGTCAAGATATTAATTTACCTAAACTTACCTAAACTGACTTCAACACAACTTTCACGTCCTTAGTTCAAGCTAGGAGACTTTTTTGAACGAAATAAATTTGTATTAATCTATTTTTTTTAAATCACTGTATGCATGGTTTGGGCGGTCGTCACACAGATTCGTACTGATCTAAGTGTAAACATAACTAAACACTTTGTGTGATCCATAAATGTTTTTGTTCTTTGTGTCCTTTTAATGTAAAGCTATCCGCGATATAGGGTATATTCTTAATGCGACAGTTGTCACTTCATCTGCCTCATCATAAGTTTGTCTGATTGATATTGACGTTGGTTATGTTTCCTTACAATTCGAATTGTACAAGGATATTATGATAACGCATTGATATTCAGATAAAAACCAGTTAAACTAGTAGGCGACCTCAAATAATCTTGGGAATAATATAGACTAAAAAGACGAAATTGATGATGATGCATGGAAAAGGAAATATTCTTATGACATTATTTTATCAGTATTACGTTGCGTCGTCTTAATAATGACGTGCAATCAATTCTGCTTAGGATAAGCTAGGTAGCTAAGTGTTTTTTTTATATAGTTTATGTGTATAAAACAAAACAGATGCTTATTTTAGAAACTGTTTTCTTGAGGTTTCAAAATAACTGCTGTTTACGTCCATTATGGAGCTTTTAACAGTGTGTATGAAGAGGTGTGTATAACTAAAATATAGATGGATAGACAAGCGTTTGAAATTAGAAGGTTTATTGGTTAGATAAGGAACGCTTGAAAATGGAAACTGGTTGCAATATAAATTCATCTATAAAGACAAAAGGTTGCTGTCCACTTAATATATTCAGTTAATGTTAATGTTTGTTTAGTATTTACATTGTAACTATGTGAACTATTACAAATGTGAGTAAATGTTATATAAGTCTGGTGATCGTACGTACAAGGTTTAATGCTTAAAGTGTTGTATAAAGAGCATGGGAAAACCAATTAAATACAAATTTACTAACAATATAACGATAAAATATCTACGAAAATCTACACAAAAGGTGTATGTGATGAATAAATGAAATGAATGCATTTTGATATGTAAAACTTTGCTAGAAATGGTTCTATTACAAAGTTTTAGCTGTTAAATTTATATCACGAATGTTACTATCATGTATAATAATGCTTTTTACATGTTTTTTTAGTGGTAACGCAACATTTGATGATGAATGCTACAGACTGCAAAAATAAATATATCAATAAATATACTTCACTATGATTATGTTTTATAAATATACTTCACTATGTGTTTGATACTATATTTATTAGTTACCTATTCCACTCCGGGTATAATTGTAATAGCATTACCATAAAAATAAGAAATGAATACATTCGGATTGAGATCTTTATCTTTTGTAACGTAATTGAATTGAAGTAGATTTTTTTTCAAAATTTTTAATTAAAATACCTTTAGGGAAATAGTATGTAAATATTCTTTACTTTATACCTCATACGTTATAAAAGAAGTAGTAGTGTGAGTGCTAGCTTGAAAGTTTTGTAAATCCAGTTCAACATACTGTTGTGAAGCCAACATAAATAAACTAATAATATTTTAACGCGAGACAATTTAAGGGAGTTTGATAATTAACTCGTCAGGCCGCCTTATCTACTAAAACTTATAAGTTATAATTATATACTTTAAAATATGGTACGATACACAATTTTCATTAGAGATAAAACGGATGTTGGTTTCGTCGGATAGTGATCATATTATCATGAAGTAAATACAGCCTCTAAAATTTATGTTTTTGGATGATTATGAATCCAACTGAATGACTTTGAATAAGCGATTTTATTTTGTAATTTTACATTCTTATTTCCTAATACATGATGATACATTATTTACTTCATGATTTTCACGTAAAACCACACGTTTGTAATAATTGAAAAACCTCTAAATGCTTACATCCCTGTTCATTAGCGTTTTAATTGAGGTTAGTTCAGTTATAATTTTTCGTTGAAGCTAATCACAATATAGTCAATATATTTTATTATTGTTAGTAACCTTGTTTAGTAAGTCAGGGGATCGATTTTCTTTGAGAATAAAGCGTTGTGTCATGAGAATAATCATTTGTTTTGTGTTTTAAGAATAAATAAAATTGAGGAGTTTATTTGAAATTTCAAATTAATAGCTTTTTAATAAATTTATAAGAAAGTTTATATGACATTTACATCAAAAAATAACTTTTAAAATATTTGTCTGTCTGCTTGTTTCAGCTAATCTCTGGAACAGCTAGACTGATTTCGACGAGACTTGCACTGTCAACTTTAGACTAGTTTTGCCCTGTGGCGTCACCTGCGGTTATTGTGAAGGTACAACAAAAACCGCGGGTCACAAGTAGTTGTTAATGTGTATAATAATAATATTATTAAAGATTCCCGACATAACATCTGACACACAACATCATCTTGTCCCAAACTAAGCAGAGCTTGTGCTATTTATGAGTATGTTAATTGAGTAATAAGGTTATCTTAATACAGGCTTTCTAGTTAGGGATTAGGCTGGCGTGACACAATGTAAGACAATTAAATTCTACCGGGACGTGGCACAAATTATCATGCTCATCACACAATAATTTGTCATTGGTGTTATTTGAACCCACGAGTCTATGAGATATACATATTTTGAAATAAAACCTATATAATTCAGGTAGTAGGTAGCGGCATCACGCCGATTTCAGAACGAATAGGCCGGCAAGTAGTATCTGTGCTTATGTTCACCATCAGGCAGAGTGAAGTCACTTTGAATGAGCCTGACTGTATATAAAAAAAAACGTGCGACATACCGTTACTTTGTAAATTTTAGTCATCAATAAACGGATTTAACAATTAATTTATTACTGAAGACATGTTCCTTATAGTGATATTAATACCTAAATGAGAAGTTTACATTCAATTGTAATTTAAATTAAACCATTAGCTTGGGGTACAGGCTATATGAAGTGAAATATGACTCCATCTGCGGTTAGTTACTGTTCAGTTTGGAAACAGAAGGTCTTTCTGAAATATTATTTAATAAATCTAAATGTATTTATCCCGTAGACATATTAAACACGAAAGTTCAAGCAGTAATATTTTTGTTGAAACACTACTACAAGTACGAGTGTGCCGTATCTATATGCAGTGTGTCTGCTAACCGATTACGTATCCACAGCAGTTATGACTAACCAGATCATGCTGTAAAACCATGTTATTAGTTTCATTTTACACCTTAACTATAATTTTTGTACTAATCGCAATATATTTGTAAGTATTTTTCATTTCATTTCTTAGTAATTACAATATTTTAAAAGTATTTTTTAGCACTAAATAAATATCAAATTAAAACTACACATAAAGATCTCTGTCTTTTGGTCAGGAATGATCACATTCGAGGTACATTTAAGACTGCGAATATGGCTGACAACTTGAATAATATGACGGGATTGCAATCGAAAAGAACGCAGATGCGCTCGGATTTGGCGAAGGAGGACTATGAGGGCTAACCACAAAAGACACGGGAAGTAACGGCACGGACAAAGAAAAAAAAGAAACTACCAAACTAAAAACTTATGGACGGTAGCTCGAGTATTACAAGCTTCGGTCCCTGAACTCGAATTAATTGTTGTTAGGCTATTCAATAAACTTGTATTTAAGTCTAAAATACTGATCTAATAATAGTTCTATTCTACATGAATATAATGAATAATCTTACTATTGCCTAAATGTCTAAGAATGTGCAATTAGTTATTATATTGGTACAATTCCTATTTAATTAGATTTCTTGTGTTGGAAATAAATCCTGTTACTTATAGATCGGCTTTTACGCTTACGCTATTGAGACAGTCTATTATTAGTTTGAATTCTAGTCAGTCAATTCTAGAACACGTCAACTGGATGTTGCGAAATTGAGTAAGTCTGAGATGTGTGTAGCGGTTGTAGACGTACGTCCTGTTGTTGCGTACACCGTACGCGGTGCAACTTTGTTTGTTTTGCAATAAAACGATCTTGTAGTCCTTCAAAGTGGGTGTGAAACTGTATGTTAATATATCTTATTGTCAAAAGACTGGCATTTTATCGCCATGAAATGACTTTATGAGTCGTGACAGCTGATTTTAAGGTTGCTTTCGGTTAGGACATGCAAACTTATTATGAATTAAGTAATCAACTTGGCAATCAAAGGTAATAAATCTGGCAACATTACTATGACCCAATTGTTTGAAAACAATAATTTAATATATAGTCTAAAAAGAACTCTATTTATATTAGGTACCGCGGTAAGTATTCTCTTTTTAGTTTTTACTTGACTCTGGCGAAGCTGAAATGAAATTTAATGGTTTTAGCAGTATATATTATGTTTATGTGTTCCGCCGTAGCTTCAAGGTCATTGAAACAATTTTAATGAACGCGGTGTCAATTGATGGCTACTAATAACCCAGTTATTAGTTTTATTAAAAGTTTTTACGTAGTCGGGTTATAATTTTTAAAACTTTTTCTTGTCTTGTCGATCAGAGTTCCATTTACTTCAGTGCTATTAGACAACAATAATAGTCTTTAACCATGGCAATAATCACGGATAGTTGGCTCACAGCCTAACCTGTGTAGTAGCCCTGCCAATATTATAGAGTAGGTGACATTTAACCACGGTAATTGGCCTCTCAGGCTCAGATGTTGCTTGGAGACACGCCAAAGGTAATTTTTGAGGTTGATAACGACTCCAGCCTTCGTATTTGACCGTTTGTTTAAGGAAATGTAAAGTATTACCTATTAATAAGGTTTATTTTGATTTTCCCTTGATTTTTTTTTTGTGTCAAGAGTTGATTTGAGTCATGTTTTTTTTAGTTAGCACTAGCACTTTAAGTTTTCCTTATTTATTGACCTATGCAGTTTTAATTTTACAGCGCCTTTTAATACTAGTGCCTTATTACAAATTTTACGGAAACTATATAACATCAATAAAATTAAGTAAGTCTTCTGATGTAGTAGATAGGGCCCAGCATGATTGCTAATCCCTCCTAGGAGGGTCATTTTTCTTCCCCAGCCACTCATAAAGAAGTATTTATGCGATAAGTATAATTTTATTACTAAACTTAATTTTCACTAATTCACAATAAAACCATTACATTGTCATTTTATACTTGTTTAGTTAGTTATAATCTCGTCTCTAGTGACTTCTGGACTGTTGTCATTCAAATAGAGTAGCAGTTTAGCTCGGTTATATATTATAGTCATAACTAACCACTTACATATATTTATTATAGATAAATAATGTTCATAACGACTAGAGTTCGGATTAAATACACACCAAAAGAGTAAACAGTTTTTAAGTATCTATCATTAAAAATAAAACTATGCTCGAGGAAATGGCAGAAATAGGTGAAATTACCACTCAATAAACCTTTGACCAATGTCATAGTTTCCGAGTCACCCATATACCTACAGGGAAGTTTTGTCAAAGGGACTTTTCTGTGGGCGTCGTAATGACCGGTGCTGGCTATAAGTTATAATGATGGGAAAACTCCAGAACACACTCTGTGAGCACCGAGGGACGATTGTCATAGTTCACGTAATGATATATGGCATAAGGGTGGAGAGTCGTATAATGTGTTTGTGTGTATGTTTATGAGGATCAGACATTGTTGAAATATAACAGTGGTTTCTTTTTTTACAAATAAAGAAGAAGATTTCATTCAGAAATGTTCTATAAGTTTATCTCTTACGATAGAATAGATCAAAGTCCTTATATGAGTTTTTGTAATAATGAGTGAGTGGGCCTGGGCCAGTGGTATAGAACGATAGATATCTGCTGCCGCTATACTGTACTAATTGTATGTTTGTTAACTCAGAACTCTCGATTGGGTGAACCTATTTTGTTTTTTTTTATTTAACCCTAGAAGCCCAATCATATTTTACTAGCTATTAAGCCCAAACATAGGTCAAATTGACCTACACAAATAAATATCCTCTTGACTTAGTTTATTACATTATACCTAATGTTTTTAATAACGCACAGTTATATTATTTTGTGGATAAGTGGGAAAAAGGAAAATAAGAGTAATATTTATTTATTAAAACATAAAAATGAAAACTTTAAAGTGACGATACATAAATTGGTACATAATGAAATCCTTTCGGTTTTGTATATAGAATGCTATATTATGTTTTAAAAATCAAATAATACTTCCTGTACTATAAACTAATCTACTTTTTATAGTAATATTAATAGTTTCAGTATAATATTTTCACTTTATAAATACTTCTGACTCGTGTCAAAATTCCGTTCACGACAGACAATTTTTTTGCATTTGTCACAGTGAGTTTATCTTTAGTTGCTTTTTATATCATCAATATCTATAGTTACGACTTCTCTTTGGTACTGGTTCAACAGTAAGATCATCTGGCGATGATAGTGACTCAATTTGAAGAATATTTGTAATAGTTTCAAAGCAGGAACGCTTCAAAGAAGGAGCTTCTAGCCGCCTTTGCATCCATGGCGGAGTCAGGACAGTGCTCAAATTTTTCACGTAATCTTTGGAATTTAATGGCTTTTCTTTATTAGTCAGCTTGTTGTGACAGTAAATTATGTAGGCATTGATAAAAACCATATTGAGCATCCCGTAAAACACAGCCATGGACCACCTTTTTGCTTTCCTATTCGTTGACATGGAGGTACACAGGTCTGAAGTATCAACACCTCCTTTTGCTTGTTCATTTGAATTTTCCACGTAGTCCATCACCTTGTCTTCTACATCACTTCTAACTTCGTCTTGAGTCACCCAATCTTCCTCTTCAGAGTCTGTATCAAACGGCTCCAAGTCGTCTGTTATTTCTAAAAGAAACGCTATCTCGGACACCGTCAGCTGCCGAGAGGACGCCATATTGTTTTATTACCTAAAACTAA
This sequence comes from Phragmatobia fuliginosa, assembly GCA_932526445.1. Taxonomy (NCBI): domain Eukaryota; kingdom Metazoa; phylum Arthropoda; class Insecta; order Lepidoptera; family Erebidae; genus Phragmatobia; species Phragmatobia fuliginosa. Next base: position 13,252,363 of record OW052070.1, on the reverse strand, counting down.
TGTTCACACTTAGAAATAAACGAAAAAACAACGTCTAAACCTATAAAAATAGCTCATTGTAAATAAGTAAAACGAATGCAAAAGTTACACAAAGCCCAAACATAGGTCAAAATGACCTATAACATTGCGAGAACTACAAAATGACGATACTTACCAAAGCGACATAACCGTCTCTTACTAGCTCTTGGCGTTTACTAAGTTGGTTTGATCAATCACGGCGATCGAACGAAACATACGAAAAAGATAGCAAATATACGTTTCCATGTAGGTAAAATTGACCTAGATTGGGCTTCTAGGGTTAAAAGCTGATATCTCCAATGTGATACAGAAGGATACAGAAGAAACCGAGGGAGTTCCTCAAATATCATAGGCATATACAGGGTGAATTTTAGAGACGGGACAGTAAGGGTAGGTACCTTAACCATTATAGTTACAGGAAAACACACTTAGGAGACTATCCATATTTTTTTAAGATATTCTGAACTGCAGTCACAGATTTTGGAAAAATGTACAGCCAGCAAGAAAATGGTCATTTTAAACAAAAAATTTTTTTGATGCCAATCGATCCTGTTTCTTATAAGGATCAAAAGTTTCTTCTAGACCGACTGAGGTTAAGTACTAGAAATGTCAGAAATCGCAAAAAACTTTTCCCATACATTTGTACGGTAATAAATCATTTTAATATGTATTTTAGACACAGAAAAACATAACTTATATTTAGATGATCTACGAAATAAACTGCTCAATGTGACCACCGTTTTCATGAATACATAAGTTCACTCATTTTTGTACTAAGCTAGTAGCAGCCGATAATTTTCTTGGATAGATATCATTTAAAATCCTTATATAGGAACCTATATAACCTATATAATAGGAACCCGGAATTTACATTGATATGGTACGCGAATAAGTATCCATTGCGACAAGTACCGGGTGGTAATGGTGGAATTTATTCTTAATTCTGCCGTGTATAACGAAGTCATTTTAGAGAATCTCCAAAACTAGTTGGACGAATGGTTGCTGTAAGACTTGCGAAAAATTTTTTTTCAGCAAGATGGCGCTCCGCCACACAGCAAGTGGCCACCTCGCAGCCCCGATCTAACGCCTTTCGATATTTTTCTGTGGGGCTTCCTAAAAAACGAAGTCCATAAAAAAATACAACAGTATTCCGGAGCTGAAAGATGCATTAACAATCCAAGAAACTTATCGGCTGCTACTAGCTCAGTACAAAAACGAGTGAACTTATGTATTCGTGAACACATCGGTCATTTTGAGCAATTAATTTCGTAGATGTAAGTTATGTTTGTCTGTGTCTAAAATACATTTTAAAATGATTTATTTCTGTACAAATGTATGGTAATTTTTTTTTGCCATTTCTGATATTTCTAGTACTCAAACCTCAGTCGGTCCAGTAGAGACTTTTGATTCCTATAAGAAAAAGGATCGATTGGCATAAAAAGAGTTTTTGTTTTAAATTACCATTTTCTTGCTGGCTGTACATTTTTTCAAAATCTGTAAATGGAGTTCAGAATATCTTAAAAAAATACAGATAGTCTTCTTAAAGCGTTTTCCTGTAACTATAACGGTTAAGGTACCTGCCCTTACTGTCCCGTCTCAAAAATTCACCTTGTATAGTGATAAGTCGGTAGTGTTATGGGTCCCTTTATAGCTAATAGTCACATTAACTTTCTTCACATATATTTTATATACTCGTACACAATAATTGTTTTAATTTTGAAAAAAATCATGAAGAAGTAAATGATTAACCTAACTTAAAAATGTGAATTTTAGTCCTTATTGTTGGTTTGTTATACTTATACACGGACTTAAACTATTAAATTGATTATAAAAATTCTTTCATCAGGTGAAAGCTATATTATCAACGATAATCATAGGCTACTTTTTACCGCATTAACCAATATTAATGTGAGCAAAACCGCGGACAAAAGCTAGTCTGTCTATATATAAATAACAGCGGCAGGATCTTCACTCGTTATTATTCGTAATATAAGTTTAGATAACTTATCTAATTCGTATCTAATATAAGTTATCTAATTCGTCTCAAAATTATGAGAATTTAAGGAGAAAAAACACTCTTATCTACAAGACAGTTTTAGAAACGTGCCTATATATAATTTATTTGTGAATACATAAATATTACACAAAGAAAATACACTAACTCTGAAACGAATATTTGCAAATCATACAACATTTGGTCTGCCTCGGGTATTGAATTAGTATTCTTACGTCATATAGTTTTTGAAGTTTAATTGATAGAACTTATCCATAGATAAGCTTGGCCAACATACTTCAGATATAAGTCTGTTATCGATCACGTAGAATTCCTACATCTTTCTCTCTTTGAGATTAAGACGTGATGGCATGTAGTTTAGCGATAGGTTTTAGGATATATAATGTAGCTGTTAGTCGGTACCGAGAGCCATACTTTAGAGTAAAAAACCAGTTCCTGAAAAATAAAATGGCTCTCGTTGTGTACACCGTGGTTGATATTCGGTTCGACCCTTAAGTTCAATATAGTTGGTGAACCCGACAGTTGAACAAGAATGAAGACATAAGTTCGCTATACCCAGCAATCACATTCGTTATCACTGCATCATAGATGCAGCCACTTTTATTTAGTAGGTAGTTTTATTTTTGCATTAGTATGAAAAATAAAATGAAAAAATGAAAACTTATTCATTCTTAACTAGCGTCAACTTCTAGTTCTGATTTAAGGATATCGTAGGATTCTTGCTAGTCTTAGTTTTGCGGCTTTGCGATGCAAAGTCCGAACTTTAAAGCTGGGAGTTAGTAAAAAGGTGGGACACGCGAGCAAAGATTTATTTATTAGGGTTTCCAAAGTTATATTAGTAGATAGGATGCAAAGTTTATCTTTAGTAAAGCGATATCTATTTAATATTATCAGGTGATCTATTGGTATTCGTTATTATTTTTTTTTTGATATGGACGTATGAAACGATTAAGAACAACGTCTTGCAAGTTTAATAAAAATTTATCTATGTTACATGCTTTAAACTAATGCAGTATCTGATAGATTCTTAATGAGAAGAAAAAAGTCTCCATTTAAAATAATGGTGTTTTCTTTTCAACTGTTGAGACATTTATTTTTAAGAAAATCATATATTTTTAAGAAATACTAACGCAACGCAACGCAACCCCACGTATGTCCTCTTTAGCACTAATCCTCTAGCGGTGTTACATAGTGAAAACAATTTTGTTTACAAAAAGATTATTGTGAGTCCATCTTAAAAGATAGACGTATCCTGTTGCATACTTTTTATGTTTTAACGGTGAACAATTTTTTCATTCATTAATTTTATAAAATTGTAACTCAAAAACAGAAACATTTTGCACGTTTTTGCAACGTTTTATTGATACTCCACTCTTTCTAGTCGTAGCATGATGACATATATTCTATTACGTTAACTGAGCTAACTAAAACAGAATAATTTTTAGATCAACCGGATCAATACTTCCTGAAATCAGCGCGTTCAATCAAACAATTCTACTGATTAAACATCAGTATCAGGCAGAGTAGAGTTACTTTGATAGGTATCAATTTATAAAATATGAACCAACTAAGTACCTACAACAAGACACAAAATCAAAAATCAAAATCAAAATCAAAGCATTTATTTCAAGTAGGCCAGTTACAGGCACTTTTGAATTGTCGAAACAAAAATGTAGCTACAGTCCCAGTCACAAGACACAAAAACTGTGAAAGTACTGTAGTTGCCCATTCCCTAGCGTAGATCTCTATGGAGAAGAACGGGCAAGAAACTCCATGGACACTCTTTTAAATCAAAATGTTTTTACAAAATCATGGTTACATCATTCATGTTGAGATGGTACATTATGTGAGAACGATGTAGCAAGACGTGCACGTTAAAAGTGTCCATAGTACAACAAAAATACAATTGAAAAATAAAATAATTAATTCAAATAAGCCGTGGCAACTAAGAGATGACCAGTCACAACTGACAGCGCCCGTTCACGAACATGACGCATGGATCCGCACTATTCAACTCAACCATTTTGAAGGGAATCAAATGATCAGACACACGCGCCACCATCAGCGTGACATTTGAGTGAGCATGACATACTCTCAACCGCCAGGGCAGATTCAGGTCAAGAAAAGACGTAGGTTTCCAGTGAATGATAGCTTGAATAGCTTCCTAGTACATAGTACTCACACAATATGGGCTATGCGATTATATAACACTAAAGAGATTGAATCTATACAATGCAAAGAAAGTTGTACAATCTTCAGCAGCTCCAACAATACCATTCAATGCTATCAATTTATGCGCCCCTGTCCTTGTGAAGCAGGACCAGCATTGAGCCAAGCATTTTTATCAGCGATATAATCGCTCAACTTGTAATATGCTTGCTTACATAGTGTGCGTTTAATGCATGTTTTAAATTTTGTCTCATTCAGTTCAAGAATACTTTGTGGAATTTTATTATAGCATCTCAAACAGTACCCCATAAAAGAAGAGTCTACTTTAGCGAGTCTAAAGCCTGGCTGAACTAGTTGGTCCCTATTTCTAGTACTGTAATTATGTTTGTCACCTCTTTTGCCAAAAAGATGAAGATTTTTCCTAACGTACATTATGTTTTCGTAGATGTATTGACTATGTACCGTCATGATGCCTATATTCTTAAACAGTTCCCTTAGAGAATCGCGCCTACGAAGATTATATATGGCTCTGATGGCTCTTTTTTGCAGAATAAATATAGACTCAATATCTGCAGCCCGTCCCCATAACAAGATGCCGTAAGACATTATACTATGAAAGTAACTGAAATAGACCAGTCTAGCGGTATCTGCATCAGTAAATTGACGGATTTTTCTAATAGCATATGCTGCTGAACTTAGCCGCCCCGCAAGAGATGTTAAATGAGAACCCCATTGTAGCCCTGCATCAAGCGTAATCCCCAGGAAAACAGTTTTATCTACGAATTCAAGTTTCTCTTTATTCAAAATTATATCACAATCACTACTCTTAACATTCGGTAAAGCAAATCTTATGCATTTGGTTTTTTTTTCATTTAATACCAAATTGTTTGCTGTGAACCAATTCTGGACTTGAACTAGGGCATTATTCACGTCATCTAGATTTTGGGCCCGTCTTTTTATCTTAAAAATTAAGGAAGTGTCATCAGCAAATAACACCATATTTTGAGGTTGATTTTTTAATAAATATGGTAGATCATTTATATATACTAGAAAGAGGAAAGGACCCAATATTGAGCCTTGAGGAACCCCCATTTTTACTTTTAAACCCTGTGAATTAACACCATTTATTTGTACATATTGTTGTCTATCACTCAAATAAGATTTAACCAAATTCAGTGCAAGTTTTCCTAGTCCGTAATGCTCAAGTTTCAAAAGTAATGTGTCGTGATTTACGCAATCAAATGCTTTGGAGAGGTCACAAAAAATTCCTATGGCGTCTTGGGACTCTTCCCACGCAGTAAATATATGCTTTAATAAGGTTACACCGGCGTCAGTTGTACAACGTCCCTTGGTGAAACCATACTGTTGATCATGTATGATTCTGTTGGTGTTAAAATGATCGAGCATTTGATTAAGCATTACCTTTTCAAAAACTTTGCTAAAAACTGGTAACACGGATACAGGTCTATAATTATTAGTATCTTTACTGTCCCCGGATTTGAAAAGAGGTATTACTTTACTGTATTTCATTAAATCAGGGAAAACTCCTTGGTCAACACATAAATTAAAGATTAAAGCTAAGTATGGGGCTATAGTCTCAAGTATGGATGTACAAACTTTGATAGACATTCCCCATAGATCTTCGGTCAGTTTGATTTTTATTTGCCGGAAAGCCTTAATAACTATCTTAGGGTTAATGTGTTTAAATTTAAATTCAGCCAGGCAGCTAGACACATTCGCCTTTAATAAATCAATTGAGACATCAGGTGAGGAATTAAGAGCCTCTGTAGTTTTTGATGGTATATTGGTAAAGAAATTTACAAATTCTTCAGCTACTTCCTGATTTGAGCTTTTGCTGTATCTAATGTGTAGCTAGTGTTACGTATTTTCTTCCTGTTAGTCTCGTTATTTATGACTTTCCAAACTGTCTTTATTTTATTTTCTGCTGATTTGATCTTGTTGCTAATGTGCAGGGCTTTAGCAACCTTGCATGTATTTCTAAAAGTTTTTGAATACTTAGCAACATACTTGTTAAAAGTTTCAGAGTTTATAAAAGGCTTTAGGCCATAAAGCTCAAATAGTCTTTCCCTACTTATTCTGATACCTTTAGTTGCCCAATCACTAAATATAAATTTAGGGCAAATACTTTTTGTCTTCTTTTCAAAAGTTTTGTTGAATTCCGTGTGAACTATTGAAAAGAAACGCTCATACAATTGATTTATATTAATATCGTCAAGGCTCATAAGACTTAATTTGTTTTGTGGGGAATTATTATACCTATCTAATTTGCTGGAAGTTATAGGTCTAAATTTAATCTGAACTTTTTGCAATGGCGTGTTACACCTAAAAGTTACTGTTTGTCCACTATGGTCAGACGGTAGACAATTTACTATGGCTTTATCTAAGTAATTACAATTGCAGAAAACATTATCTATACAAGTAGCAGAAGATGGAGTGACTCTAGTAGGTTCTATAAAAGTGTTGGTCAAGTCAAATGACTTAAAAAGATTTATTAACCGACTACTATTTGAATTTTCTTCTAAAATATTGATATTAAAATCACCACAAATAATTGTATATTTATTACTGGCTGCAAGTTTTGCCAGGACATCTTCCATTATCGATTCAAATAAGGTAAAGTTTTGATAGTTTGGGGGTCTGTACACACACACAATTACATGCTTATCTAGCTCAACACAGGACAGTTCGACACAATGTTCAACCGAAAGATCCACTATGTCAATACGTTGCTTAAATTTAAAACTATTTTTTATTAAAATTAGGGAACCTCCACGAAGCATAGTTTTACGGTTAAAGCAGCTACCCACCATATAGATCTCAAAGTTAATAAGCATTTGGTAATCCTGTAGCCAATGCTCAGTAAAACAAATAATATCAAACTTACTATTTTCTAAAAACAATTCAATTTCTAATAATTTGGAAGAAATGCCTTGGATATTTTGGTGGAATAATTTTAAGGTGTTCTGATGAGGCCCCTTTTTGCTAACTAATTGAGTGCAAGAAGGTACCTTACTGTTGGTAGGATTAACAATATTGTTAATGGTACCTTCCATTGTCTCACTTTCTAGTTTAAATTAATATTAATATTTGGAGTGAGGCTGGAGACTCCCGTGCCATCCTCAGACAAAAAGACCCTATTACTAATAGATACTAATTGAGGATTTTCCACGGTGACACATGGATTCTCCTCAGTACAATGTTTGTAAACATTTATAGCACTAATGCTATATTCATTTAAAGTCACCTGTACATTACTATTATTACTAATAGTCGCCGTGTTAATAATATAACTAAACTTAGACATACTACTTATGTCTGTGTGAATATTAAAAGCTAATAGCCTAGCTATTTTGTGTCTACAACTAATAGGTAGATGCACTTTACCCCGAGTTGATCTAAGTTTATCAACAAAAGTGTTGATATCAAGATATATAAGTTTATCACTATAGTGACCTACTAAAAAATGCATATGATTATTTAACATGTGAATGTAATTGTTTTTACTATTACTTAAATTTTCAAAATATGGAAAAGCACACAATATGATTTTCTTACAATTCAACTTCAACAACTCTGAAACACAGTCAGTGATGTCTTCCTTTTTAATCTTAGAACTATTGCCAATACATATACTAATGGTGGTACTAGGATCACAAACAGTTTTTGTTACTGATGCCATAATCTGTTTGTATACAAGCTGGTGAGGTCGTTGACATTAAATTTCCTGAAGGCATAACATTCAAATTATCCTACACTAAGCTTTATAGCTATAATTTAATTACTAAGGCCACCTTTTGCTCTATACATGGGAACCCAGTTCTAACATGTTTATTTTATGTAGCGTAGATATCAAGGTTATCAAGTGTAATAACACACATTACTATAACCATAAAAAATAAATAAACATTTTAAATTTGTTTTGTAAAGAGAGTTCAATTTTCTACCCGACTACGGCAGAGCCTATTGAGGGTTATGATTTTGACAGGCTAATTAATACATAGCCTATTCTACTAGAACTAGAGCTAGATAAATAAGGTACTGTTACAAGTATCTAGATCGTCCGCTGATTATTGGCTATATGACGTGTCACTGAAACTAATGTGGCGCCCTCTAGCGGTCATAAGGTACTGTGTTTAAAATAAAATTTGAGATCAAATTGCAGAATTTGGTATTATCAAAAATATTTAATGTAATTACATTTAATTATTTGTATAGATTTCTAATCCAAGTTTAAAGAAATTATTGTCATAATGTTCACTTCAACACATAAATTATAACAACAAACATATAGAATAAATATGATTACAAAGAATAATATGTTGATGTTTTTCCGCCGTTTCCAAATGAAATCGTTTCCAATTAAAGTATCAAAATTTCAGCTGACTCTCATGGAATCCTACCGATAGTTGTTTATTGTTTACTTCTTAAAATAAAATTCTATGAAAAAAAGCCAAATTAAGCTCTCCTCATATAACGACGCTAAAACATTTCATAATTTGCATCAATTTGTAAAACAAATAACAAGAGGGTTAAAGTTTTTGTAAAACATCTCATAAATTCATTGTTAAAGTTAAATAAATACTTAAAATTTAGTTTACTTGTTATAGAAATTATCGCGATTATTAAATAATCATTTCATTTTAGGGATACGATATTGAAAAATATCTGATCCAACAATTTAATAAATTGAAGGTTCTTCTTTACTGAGTTATTTTAAAAAGTATCATCATTTTCAAAATCATCATTCACTGCTGGACATAGGCCTCTCCGCCCTTTGTACACTTTAATTGATTATTGTGTTCCTTTTTTGTAACTCTGTAATTTAGTGTGCAAATAAAATATCTATCTATCAATCTCTATAATTGCACGCCACTTAGTTCGATCCTTGTCTCAGCTCCTGCCAGCCGTCTTGCTCAAATCATCACTCCACCTGGCCCGTGGTAAAAAAAGTATCATATAGTGGTAGAATTATAGTATTTTCTATAAATTTTGAATTGGGACACATTTTAAACTGCTTCTAAAATAATAAACAGAAATAACAGAATACACGTAAATTGATAATATCTCCCATTTTTTAAGCTTTATAAATGGTATCAATAACTGTCGTTGTCTTTACATTAATTAAACTCTCGTATCCGTGTTCGATTCATTAAACACTCAATTCGATTATGCATGTGATGGCACTGGTGCTTTAATCTTAATCAAGTTTTATAATTTGACACGCAGTTGCTCTGGTTCTCATCGCAAAGGTCCTGGTGACATTTGTCCGGCCTTCCGATTAGTGGGTCAATGTGACTTGAGCGTGTAATTTTTAACTCGAGCAGACTACTTCGAATGTTGACTAATTGGATACGGTATTTATAACTTATGCAGAAAATGAAGAAGGTGCGGTGAGGTTTTGATATGTTTGATTACAATGTGATAACCATTGATTTAAGTTTAGTTGAATTATGCTTTTTAAAGGTTATTTTAAAACTTAAAGAAAAAAACATCATTCCATTGGTATTGTTTCCAAAAATCTAAAATTTCATTATTACATAAAAAATCATAGTCATTAAAATATGTAAAACCCAAGATAATTCATATAGAATACTTGTCGCTGAAACAGTTGCACTACACTAAAATCGATAAATATAACAAAAAAATAGTTTAGATCGCTTTTCAGCCGTTGAGTTTTTAAAGGTGTAATATTAGAACATGTAAAAGATATGCATGATGCACATGAATGACACTTTGAAACCGGGCAACTAGAGTCAGTAATGCAACGTTTTGAAAGTACCTGAAGAGCAAACTTGAAACGAAAACTTTTCGATTCTGATCTTAACATTCTGTGATATCGTTATTGTCAGTTAATATAAAGTACTTCTCCATACACATCTATTGCACTGTGATTGCAGGTTCATCAGCTCTAGAAAGCTAACACTAACACTCTTTCGTCTCTATGTCTATTAGTTTTAGTTTTAATTAAGCGTTCGTTTCGTATAACCTTCTAATATCATCATCATCATCAGCCTATCTCGGTCCACTGCTGGACATAGGCCTCTCCCATTGCACACCAGTTTGATCGATTTTGGGCTTCGCGCATCCAGCTCCTGCCAGCCATCTTGAGCAAATCATCACTCCAACTGTCCTGTGGGCGTCCTACACTACGTTTGCCGACACGCGGTCTCCACTCCAGAACTCTTCTACCCCAACGGTCATCAGTTCTGCGGCTGATATGGCCAGCCCACTGCCACTTGAGCTTGCTAATCCGGTGGGCTATGTCGATGACCTTCTAATATATGTATTTACAAATATATTTTTAACACCACCTTGGTCACTGTAGTTCAGACTCTTCCTACTTCATATCAAAGACATTTTTTAATAGTTAACGCCGAATTATTTTGTGATTTTTCAAGAGATTTTTGTTATTTATCGTCATAACATTTAAGGCGTCACTTTATTTCACTATCATTTTATCATCACAAAAGTCTTCGCTACAATATAATTGCAGGAATATCATTTATTGATCGTGTAAGAGCTTGAATAGAATAAGGACGTAAGACAAATGGCGAACATTAAGAGTCAACATCGATATTAATTAGCAGTATAACAGGACCACTGTTTTGTATTCATTAAAAGGTTTAACAATGATGCATTCAAACTAAAGTTTACGCTTTAGGGGTGCCTATTCGGAAGTTTTTATTCTGGTATACTTATGTAATAGAGGTCAACGTTTTCAAGGCACTAGTGCAGTATTGCAGGAATTCGCTTAAACTTGTACTTGACCGCGTTATCGTAATAACATGGGCAGTCAGTTAAATAATCATTACAGAATTTAATTTGTATGACGTATAAACTAGATGGTCCCGCGGTATTACCCGCGTTTATTGTTATAAATCGCGAGAAGCTAGTCAAAAAAAACAGACTGACACACCAACAGATAGAAAAAAAAACTGTTTTTTTTTATATAAGTACCTCAAAACTCAAAAACTATTTATTTGAGACTCCAATTTTATTTCTTTTTATAACTGTACTCGGATGATGTTTTTGATGCTGTTTTTTTAGATTTGTGTCTATTGTTATAGTTTTTGCTAATAACTGACATTGTGAATGAAATAACAGTTTTTGGAAAAATATTGAACCGCCTAAAAAAATAATAAACTATTATTTCTTAACCTTAATAATTAACTTCCTTAACTTAGTGTAAGCATACTCCGCCGCCGGCGCCCTGGGCGGCGGAGGCGCGCATACCTGCGTCTCATGCCGCCCTGAGAGTGGCCGCGGATGGGCGGGACGGGTTTCCCGTCCGTCCGCAGTAGTGGCCAACCGCGAGGGGGCGACGTTCGCGTGTGACCGGACGTTGCCTAATCAGAGAGTAAATTTTTGAGATGGTGCCCGCAACAGTGCGGGCAGGCGCCGGTTGGAGTCCAGAAGGAAATCCCCTCCCTGGACTCCTTCCAATACAAAGGCGCAGAGAGGGTCACACCGTGTGGTTTTAGTCGGTTCGAGTCCGACACACCACCCCGCCGTAACCCCCGACGGGGTGACGGTCCGCGGGGATTTCCACACGTAAAAAAAAAAAAAAAAAAAGTGTAAGCATACTTAATTAGGACTCAAGACTATTAGAAATTTGAGAATTATTGAAGTTTTACCTGAAAGGGTACAACATCGACGTTAGTCCCGTTAGCGTGATCATATACTATACCTATTACAATCAGTGAATACACAAACAACAATCCCAACTTTTGTTGCCCTCAGAGTTGAAATTCTTTCCAAATGTCGGACCAACTTTAGAGTATACCCTTTCAAACAAAAAAATAATGATCAAAACCGGGCTTCTCTGTTAAAAGTTATGCGTGGTCATACATAAAAAAAAGCGGCCAAGTGCGAGTCGGACTCGCCCATGAAGGGTTCCGTATCAGCAAGTAACATCATATAAAAGTTCTTGTAGTTCGTTGTAACTTTCATCGATGTTTTTATACTTACGTTACGATTTATGACGTATAAAAAAAAAACTACTTACTAGATCTCGTTCAAACCAATTTTCGCTGGTAGTTTGCATGGTAATGTACAACATATATTTTTTTTAGTTTTATCACTCTCTTATTTTAGAAGTTAGAGGGGGGGGGGACACACATTTTTCCACTTTGGATCTGTCTCTCGCGCAAACTATTCAGTTTAGAAAAAAATGATATTAGAAACCTCATCATCATTTTTGAACACCTATCCATAGATACCCTACACGTATAGGTTTGATGAAAAAAAATTTTTTGAGTTTCAGTTCCAAGTATGGGGACCCCCAAAATGTATTGTTTTTTTTCTATTTTTATGTAAAAATCTTAATGCGGTTCACAGAATACGTCGACTGACCAAATTTCAACAGTATAGCTCTTATAGTTTCGGAAATAATTGGCTGTGACATACGGACGGACAGACAGACAGACAGACTTGACGAATCTATAAGGGTTCCGTTTTTTGCCATTTGGCTACGGAACCCTAATTATCCGTGTGGTGACGGATTAAGAATACAGAGTGTCACCACCCCTATTCATCCCACGAGGGTGTCGTAAAAGGCGACTAAGGGATAAACTACGTAACATCAATGCAAAGAGAAGGAAAACTTGAAACCAACCCTATACCAACCCGTCTGGCCAGCGTGGTATAGTAGGCTAATACCTCCTTTTCAAGGAGAGGACTGTTAAAGGCTGTCCAGCAGTGGACTGTTAAAGGCTGTTGATGATGATGATTGATGATACATAAAAAATATATACGCGACGAATTGAGAACCTTCTCCGTTTTTTCGTGGGGTATTTAATTATACAAATGAAGATTGAATTTAATAGCCCGTTCTTATTTATTATATTATCGATCATTGCAATACAGGTTATTGCGACTCTACCTGTTACCTAGAAGCTCTTATTAAACATATTAATAAATCCATCAATCTCACAAAATATTGCTTTATTAAATCTTGCCATCTGCGGCATTCAAAATTATATATAGGCATTCAAAATCATATATAGGACATATTTAATAAGGCCAATATGTTGAATAACCATATGTACGTATCATCGACGAAGGATGATATATCTTTCGTTGCTGGTACGTATGTACGGATTTGAATAAGATAGAATTTTGTAATTTCTATATTTATGTTTCTACTTAACTCTATAGTATTGATGAAGAATAGTTTTCAATAATTCGGTAGCTTAACTTTCTTTATAACAGTATTTTGAGGTCAGTCTATTGTAGTAACGAACTAATTAACTAAATGTAAGACAGTGTTTATGAGCTTATAAAGATAATCTAAGATCCAAACCATTGTGCATATTTTTTTCAAATATACTTTATTGCAAACTAAGTTGCTACATCGCGTAATTTTCTTGTGTGTATTTTTTTTAAATGGTATTTACTCCAACAAAAAAGGTTTGTAAAGCTTATTATGTATTTTATTGATTTTTATGTATGACGTAGTTAGTGGTTACCTCACTGAGATTTATAGGTCCAATTTTTAGATGGAACACTTTCAGTGATCTATAAATTGTTATTCTTAAACCCGGTATTATTTGTTCCTATATAAGGTAAGCTAAGTATGTAAAATGTGTGTAAAATAAGCCTAAAATACTTAAACCTGAAAATTTGTGAACAAAAAATATTGACTGTAACTCATTCTAAATTTTTTTGAGGTAAATTAACATGAAAACGCTAACAACTCAAATATAATATAGCCTTGATATATATTTCGCTTGTAATTCAAAATTAAAAACTTGATGGATGTTATTTTTGTTATAATTATCTCTTCAAATGCTAATATGACCTTATAAGATTCTTTCTTCTAATAATACTTTTTATCAGTATTTTATGGTTACTTGGTGATTTTCCTTCTATTAAAAAACGCGTGGATGAAATATTGTTCAACAAAGTGAATCTTTTATCTGTTTAAAAATAGGTAACTCCTACAACAAGATTCACCCATTTTATACTTTCATAAGAGACACAGAGAACACTCAGACTCAGAATTACAATTTCTGGAATACACAAAGTATTGTCACATATGGGGCTCGAACACAATATTCCGTGTAGAAGAAAACGACGAGTGAGTGTGCTATTAGTAACAAAACTGTAAAATAAAATTAAGGTTACATTCAAAATGATATCCGCCGGAATTAACATTACATAAACTATGTAAATGTGTTGAAGTTCAAGATCACATAATAAGAGGCATATACATACTTTATCGAGATTAATTTATCACAGTCGTTGGACAGCAACAACTGTACTCAAGTCGCATGAAGAATCGATTATATATCTGTTACAAAATCAATTGATTACTGGTAACACGAATGTACTGTCTAATACAAAACGCCTAAAATAATCCTACTAATATTATAAACGCGAAAGTTTGTATATATGTGTATGTATGTTTGCTGCTCTTTTACGCAAAAAGTACTGAACGGATTTGGATGAAACTTTATATGACTTTGGATGAAACTTATAATATAGTTATATATCAGAATAACATATAGGCTACTTTTTACTGCAATAATCGAGATACACGGGTGAAAGCTAGGTGATTATAAAAATACTGAAATCGTAGATGTCAAAACGTATCACATATTTATCTCCTGTCAAAAATTCACAGGTTGCTAGGCATTACACACTTGCATAGCAACCATACTGATAGATTGGAAATGGCTAATTTATTTAAAAACTAGCTTTCGCGCGCAGCTCCGCCCGCGTGTATGTTAGTTATCGCGGTAAAAAGTAGCCTATGTCCTTTCCCAAGTTCAGTTCTATCTTCATACCAAATTTCATCAAATCGGTTCAGTGGTTTAAGCGTTAAAGCGTAACAGACAGACAGAGTTACTTTCGCATTTATAATATTAGTAGGGATGAGGTTCTGGGTAATCATGGGTAACATATGTAGGCTGCTTTTTATCCCGAAAATACGCAGTAACACCGCGGGGAGCAGATAGTATACCATATAATAAAGCAGTATTAACTAGTTCATAGAAATCATCATCATTAACTGTCTAACACTTAAAACTTAGTTATGACGGCACGGTTCACCTCGTTCTACTTTCTGTTATACAAGTGTTGTAGGTTCAAATCCCACATGAGACATTTGTGTGATCCACAAATTCCTGTTCTGAGTTTGGGTGTTCTTTGTGTCCGGTTAATGTATATTTGTAAAGTCCTACCCGTCACAGGATAAATATTCCTAATGCGGGAGTAGTATCACAGAAATCTTGAAGCCATTCGGGTAATCGAAATTTATATCAACATATATATAATACAACAACAATCATATAACATCGAGTGAATAAATTAACATGAATTTAAATTATAATCTGACATACTGGATGTAACAGTAATTAATTCATTTGCGTCTAAAATAATATATAACAGAATATAACACAAGCACATCTGTTAGTAAGTGTACATAAAACATCTTGAAGTGGCACAATGTGGTTGAACTTTTGACGAGTTCTGTGACCTTGGTCTAGATATTTTAAAAAAATGAGCTGTTGTAGTGGGCGATATTAATAGTTTGTCGTGTTGATGTGCACGTGATATTGTATAAGCCTTTAGTGATCTCAGAACAAAGATAAGGCGTATTTGTTTTGTGTTGTAAATAGGCTTAGTTTTACACGTTACTAATTTTAGAAAATAATTCAGTTTAATTTTAATTTCCCTTTTTTTAATCAAAAAAGATTCACGAGCTTCGCCTTATTGGCTAATTGTGTATCATCACATATCCTCTATATGTGATGATACACAATTAGCCAGAAGCTAGAAAGGATTAAATAAATACCATTAAAGAAAATCACATTATTTCGTATGTTTTTTTTTCTTTTAGATAATTTGCCCAATAAAATGCCTTGGTTATTTTAATCACAATCAATACAATTTTCTAGTACTGTTCCAATCATTACAATTTGAGTACGAACGTCCTATATACTTTCAGCAGGAACATAATAAATACTTAAAGTTGAACATTATTTGTTATAAATTTTGAATACCTCACGAATTACTAATTCTTTTGAAAATGTATAGATTTTCTCTAGTAAGCACTTAGTCGTAAATGTTCAATTTCGTGCCGTTCGTTATTCTTACGAAATCACTGCACAATTAGCAAGAAAAATTACAGTCATTAACTCCGTTATTCATTCGGCGATTACTTATGAAACATTGTGAGAAATATCAGACTTAGATTGCTTGTTTAAGGAATTATTTTCAGAAATTTCAAAAAGCTTTGTAGGTATTACAGAAATTAATTACCTGACTGTGAAAGTATCCGTTCTGGATACTTTCATTGCGGTGTTTACGCTAAGTCTTTTATTTCAAAATTCTGTATATATACTGTGTAAATAAGTAACGTAGACTTTATTGAATATTCTGGGGAAATGATTTCAAATTGTTTATTAAAACTATAATAAGAGCGTCTTTATTTTAGTAGAAACTAGGTATTTGCAAATTGTTTATTTGCTAAGATGATTTTTGATAAACAAACATCATTTTCACGCGGTTTCGTCCGCGTATAACGTGTCGGTTAACGCAACAAAAACCAGTCTACGCTCTTCTCCTAGAATCAAGCTTTATTTATTAGCAGCAGTTGTTAAGCACTGACTGAACCTTTATTTAATTCTATAGATCAGAAAATTAATTTAAAATTTGAAGTCAATATTTCTAAATACTGAAATTCATGTTCAAATACAAAATACATTTAATACCTTTCCCTAATCATTAAGGTAGACCCATAAAGGGTTTCAACTTATTAAATATGGATTACATAAGACGATTTGGGGAAAAGCCATTAGGTACCATTTATTTACTTAACTCTCAGGTTACACACACACACACTCACAGAGAATGTTGGAAAATAATCTACTAACTGTGAATCAGAGTAAAATTTAATTGTTTTAATCAGAGTCGCATTAGCAGGCTCTTAATAAAAAATAACTTCAAGGGAATGGTTTTCCCGTTCAATTTATTTGGTTTATTGGGTTATATCATATTGAAATAATTAATACTATCAGTGAAAACTTTAAGAACAATACAGCTTCTTATCGTGAAGTCGATGATTCTTTCTCATACTCGTACATAAATAATTGGAACTTACCTGTTAGAGACATAAAATTATAATATTTAACTTATTGTTCACTCAAGCAATGAGCGAACGCTTTCTTAATCAACAACCTATAAAGTCCCACTGTAGGGTTCGGGTCTCCTCTCAGGAGGTGGGTTAAGGCCATTCGTGACCATATGCGGGTTGAGGACTGGCAGGACACGTAATCTTGCCGTTGGATGTTTTTAAGCCGCCCTAAGGCCTCCAACTAAGCTTCACAACTGTTTTACCTATAATAAAAGGGACCGACTGCTTAACATGACACACATCTAATCACCCATCTAAGTACTGACCGCGCTGTCTATGCTTACCCTAGGTGATTGATTCCAATCGCCTAAGGTCACTCGGCTATGAAGATTTCCTTAGTGTTCCTAAATTTTATTCCAGAATATAATTCTCAGTTCACCAGGGATTTTAACTAACCAGCCACTCTAACAATATGACTTAAATAGTGCACAAAAACCAGCAACACGCATTACCATCATCTTAGCTGTATATAGGCTTCTCCTTAGAAAGACAGTACTAGGCTTACTGTACTACATTGGCTAGGTATAGGACTTAGTTTCAAGTTTTTCTTCGCTGTGCATTAACATTCTGCTTCGTATTTTAGTCCATTAGTTGCCTATGACGGTACTCCGTATTCTTAATCCATCACTACAAGGACAACGTACTTGGTATAGTAATATGTTTATTCACATTCCTATCACAGACAGAGCGCTATGACTATACATGTATGTCTCAGATAATGTATAAGATAAATATAGGAAGGAAACATTTTAGCGACAGTACACCAATTGACAAAACATTGTAAAACCATAACAAAATACTGACTGAATAACTTAACCCTCACCTATTTCTACGCCTCATAAAACGTTCTCAAATTATAAAAGAAGCTACATTCTTCAAAACGTGCGAAATCCTTAATAAACGAGATCCATTTTTGGGCCTAAATCATTGCAAAGTAGTTTCTTTAGTCGTTATACGTGAAATATGAACGTTAAATTGCCTGAGTCATCTGAAATAAACTTCTTTATAACATATATTTGGAATACATGTCATCATGTATTCCAAGTATATGTTATAAAGAACATCATATATTGAATGTAAGCTATGCTTTAGATGAACTCATTTTTCTATTTCTGGTATATCTTATTTGAAAATACCTCTTATCTATATCTTACGAGTAACAAAACGGGTGTAAGGTGTAAGACAAACTTTTGATCACCGTGATTATTTTATAGCCTCGCAAAATTACTTACTACTTACAAATTACAACGCGCTTTAAACAATATGTTATTATTTTTATAAGTGAAAATGGCAAATTAAGTACTCTGCCAGACGGAAAGCATGAACAGAATCGTAGAGTAGTGGTCACCATGTTCATTATCAATGCAGACAATACAGCAAGGTAACCCAGACATCAATGTGTGGGCCTCCGCTCCGGTATATTACTTTATAATTTTTTTGGGTCAGTTCTAGATCATGTCTTATTCTTATATAATAAAGTAATAAAAACTTTTATTTCTAGTAACATTACATCACAAACCCTACATTAGACTCTGGTTGCGCGGATCAAAACTGTCATTCTTACAGAGAAAAAGGTAAAATATCGGCAGGCGGAAATAGATTTACAAACCTCGTGTACATTATTGTTTATGTATGCAACAACAACGTAAAATAGAAAAATTTGTCATTTTCAAACAATAAAAACCTTGCGAAATAGAAATCCATGAAAGAAATATGTATATTTACATACATGTAAGATTAACGCTGCCAATATATGTACAAAGCATATAGCACCTTAAACTAAAAATAAGCATTACAATAAAAAAATATAATTAAATTAAAAAAATATAGGGGTTAAAGTATGAAATTACCGTTTTAATGTATTAGGTACTTCGAATTAACATAGAACCTTCACGGATTGAGATTTTTGAGTGAAACTTTTTCAAATCGTACCTATGAGGTTCTTCTTTTAAAAAATGTGCAACATTCGATTATCGACTTTCAAATTGAAAGAGTTGGTGGAAGCCGATGCGAGCCAAACTACCCAGGAATTAGCGGCATGGTTTAACGTTACCTCACCAACAATATTGACTCATTTGCGTCAAGTCAATAAAATTAAAAATGTGAATAATGGGTGCCTAATGATTTGACTGATCTGCAAAAAGAAACGCGTATTGAAACTTGTGTTGTCTTGTTGAATCGATACGGAAATGAAGGTATATTGGATCGAATTGTGACATAATATTGTTATTCACTATAACTTTCTCCGATCTGGTCAAGTAATAACGGCAGACGCCTACTGTGCCGAACTTCGAAAAACAATAGCAAAACTTGCAGTGAAACAGCCCCGACTCATGAATCGATCTTCACCATTATTGCACAATGATAACACGAGACCTCATACAGCACGAGAAACCGTTTTATCTATACAGGAAATGCCACTAGAAACTATTCGTCACCCTCCGTATTCGCCAGACCTTGCACCAATGGACTACCATTTTTTCAGTGATTACGACAGTTTTCGTCGTGAAAAAAAGTCTTTATTCCCAGGTGGCAGTACAAAATGCTTTCACATAGTTTGTAGAATCTAGATCACTAGAGTTCTATCGCAAAGGGATAATTGACCTTCCTATTAGATGGCAGCAATGTATATATAATAATGGTAGATATTTTAATTAAATAAATATGATAAATGAAAAAAAACGAATTTCAATTTTTCAATACAAATCGGCAAATGAATTTGCCGATTTTTTACTTCAACTTTAACCCCTAATATATATACCAAATAATTGTAGACCTAATTAAATCCCGAAACTAAATATCAAGACATGTCAAAGTTAGGAATAGAGAGAATGTATCAGTACAGAATTTTTTTATAAAAAAAAATAAATTTAAGTCAATATCTTTATAATATACAATAATTATTCTAAGAATATACAGATCAAACCTTTAAAAAAATCAAAGCTGGGAGGGCATTGATATTTTAGGGTTACAATTTAAGATTAGGCTGAGTTTCAGGGCTGTATAAAGAATAATGCTAAAAACTAAAATATTGAATACATTATTGAATACATTAAATTTTGAATACAATAAAAAGAAGGTAAACATACGGCATTGTTGTCTCAACATTTATGTAAGAAATGATTTATGATAATAGTTTTATGAACGACGGTAATGTGAACATTAAATTAATTATTACGTACGCTGTACAGTTAATGAAACATTAATTAGTCTTGATTTTCATAGTCAAAGTAACACTTATGTTACAATTATACAATTATAATAAAATTACTTGCACTTTAAAAAATGTATTATGTTGTATACAATGTCTCTATTTGTATCATTAAATCTTATTTAAAAATCATATCAATAAAGTGTTTTCCTACATGTTTCACTGAGTTCATAACCTCTTTTTAAAGAAAGCTTTATAACAAAGACTCAACTTAACTCATCCCATTAATCATGATCAACATTATCAACTCCCTCTGTCAATTTACTGCCGTACAGAGACTTCTTTTTAGAAAGCACGTTTTGGATAGATATACACGTTTGGCTAGACACAAACTCTGACATGACCAATGTGAACTGCTCATGTCAGGGTTTGTGTCAAGTTTTCCTTCGCTTTGTAGACGAACAAGAGCGCTGTATCTACACAATTAAAAAAAATGTGGTTGCACCAAAAAGCCATAAACCAAACCACTAAAAAAGAAGAGAGTTATTTACTAAATTAAAGTTAGGTATGATGAAATAGACATAATGATAGAAACATAATCGGAAATCTGTATAGTGTTTTATCAATCAAGTGATTTGTACAAAACTTATCATTTTAAGGAACATCATGATAGATTTAAAAGGTTAACTTATATAAAATAATAATTAACTTCAATAAATACTTCGCAGTCAGAACTACATTCATGCTGCTATTAGAACGGTAACACCACATTGCAATAAATCATATTACCTATGACTAGGCTGTTTAGTTATCATACGTTTCAAAACTAACCCAGTGAGTATATAGGCATTTGAAATAGTACACTAATTAACTAGTCCGACCATATCGCAATGAGATAGAGTGTAAATCTAGATCAATTTACCTACCACTTAATTTTCAAACCTTTCGTTACAATCGGGAACGTTATATAATAGAGGCAAAGTCAATAACTTCGTCATCCTTTTTTCCTTACTACAAAAAATCAAAGTTAGTTATCAAAAAAATTACAGTAAGTGTCATTTATGATACTATTAGCTTTAGACTGCGGCGCCGCCTGCGTGTATTTAGATTATAGCAGTTAAAAGCAATCCAAGTCCTTTCTCAGGTTCTAGACTAATTGTATACTAAAATACTTTTGGAGTGAAAGCCCGTCAGACAGACAGACAGAGTTAATTTTGCATTATAACATTAGTAAGAATTATTTTTGTAACGAGATCTAGTGCATTCAATTACAAATACCTACAATATTTACGACACCCACAGGATGAATAGGGATGGTGACACTCTGTATTCTTAATCCGTCACCACACGGATAAGTATTAGAGTATATTGTTTGAAATAAATTAAAGCCAGACACATAATAAAATGTATGCAATATTTAATTGAATTGCAACACTCGCAATCAAGAGCGATATAGTCGTACTATAAATATTGCAATGATTTGGTGATAAATGTAATTTTAGAAGGTATGACGTCTGAAAGTTCTTTATCATTGTAAGTGCATCAAATTTAACTACAAAAATACTATGTTCAGCATGACTCATGTCTAACCTTAGAAGCATTAGTTAGTCAAAAATTGTTTATCAATCAGAAACATGACTCAACATCGATATAAAATTTCGTAAGATCTTAACGGACGTTTATCTAGACGCGAATCTAGTTTCGAGACTAGTTACTATTGCGGTGAAAGGTCAGTATGGAGCAATATATAAAAGGAAATGTCCGTACCAATACGTTCTATACATGGGAAATATGTTATTACCCATAATAGTATATGTATATATATATTAATGTAACTAAGTTCATTAAATTCTACAAATTTTATACCAGTCACAAGTTATTTATTAACAAAGTTATGGTTTCCAATGTAGTTAGATGTTGTTTTTATTTATAGTGTCATTTAAAAACAGTTTTATTCATTTTTGAATTCATTAGACACATCATGAGATTATGAGTTAGCAATATTTTAACTTCATTATTTTTTCGTACATTGCATTAAATGAACTTAAAAAAATATATTACCCTGCAAAAATAATGTTGATCCTAATTTCAGAAATCACATTTTCACATTTACGATAAATTTCATTATAGCATAGCTTAATATTCTTTGGCCAAAAAAATTTTAAGACTATGATTTTTAAACACCCGAACTGCAAAGTATCTGGGATACTGTTCTAAACTTTAACTAGTTCATTTTTTGATATAAACTTTTCATGACCAAGTTCATTACCCGCAGACTGACGTAAGAAATGTACCGAGATGCACTTGAGTCAATTACATTGTTGCTACAGCACTAGATGTGACCTTGTATCGCTTCTCCTACTTACTCGTCTTCATTCATTCACTACGATAAAATACTACTAGAAATCATTGAGTAGCGACGAATAGATGCGCGATCTTTGAATATTATATTCTATTATAGGTAATCTCAAGATCAGGCCTGGGATAGAGGTCATCTATCGCCCTAGCGGAAGCAGGCCGTGGTGGAGGCGTAAGCACTGCAAAGAGCATGCGCCCTTTCTTTTGAGTAGGTGGGAATAGTAGGTTTCCACATAGAAAGGGGTCATTTACAAACCGTAGATGGGCCGAGGTATGTCGGGTTTCCAGAGATTGCTTTCGATGGTGCCCCTGGTTCTTCGGTTTCTAGTACTCGAAAGGGTTTTTGGTCGGTTCGAATCCGACATAACCACTAGTTGAGTTGGCTGGTGGTACCGGGGAGAATCCCCGCACGGAAAAACACAAACAAATGGGTATTTTTGATGTTTTCAACCTATATTGGTGGTATGTTTTAGAGCCATACTTAAGTATAGTATTTCAATTTACAGCAGAAAATGTCCTCATTTTTTCATAAATCTGTTCACTATTAAATATCAGTCATCATTATCAGTTTTTATTTAAATGTCGTTGAATAATGTTGTTGGTCTTGATATACATAATGTACCCTATATTTTCAATTGTAAAATGTGTAAAAGGCAATAACAGCTGAACTATCATCATATTAGAGCGTTATCTCAATCAACTATTATCATATTAAACAAGACCACTCTACCATACAGCTAATAAAATCATTTCATATCATCACATTATATTGTTTTATTGATAATTTTAATGTAATTGGATCCTTAAGCTTTCTTTCAGATTATTCTGTTCGGAGAGCATCAAACATCAAAATATGTACAGGCAATGCAAAAGTAATAAGTTCAATCCTACTAATATTATAAACGTGAAAGTTTGTGAGTAGGTATGTATATGTTTATTGCTCTTTCATGCAAAAACTACTGAACGGATTTGGATGAAACCTTACAGTAATATAGCTTATATATCAGAATAACAAAGGCTACTTTTACTGCAATAATCGAGATACACACGGGCGGAGCTAAAAAGCTAGTATTGTATATAGATTAAATATTCCAAACACAATATTTGGCATTAGATGCCATATCTACAATTAATAATTTTAACACTCCATGTATGTTACGGCAGACGAGTCTGGTTGACAGCACAGTTTTCAAGTGAGTCAATACGGCATTAGTTCAAGGACATTGAATCACCTTTATTATTGTTTTTTTTATGTTAGCGGTCGCCGATCTTTGACGTACATGTATATTAAAAACGTCAGTGAGCAGACACTTTTACTACATGAGCATGATATCGGCGTAATGACTTTACATAACATGAAAAACTTGTTAATAGTGTCAATGAAGTTGTGTCGATTTATTGTAGAGCTCTTATGGTCACCGTCAAGCTTTGGCATCAGACTCTATAACTATACCCTAACTCTATAACCCACATAAAACAAAGTACCCGTCAAAACAATCCAAAATCCCAAACTCGATGCGGTTGTGCTCTTTTATTACGCAGCTCCTACAAGCACCCTCCATCTAAATCATCAGATCAACTTTGTCAACCCGAGAAGTGAGTCAAATATCAAATTACTAAATTTGACCCATTAAAACAGGGCAAGCTGATTAAAACCATTTTATAAAAGTATTGTATCATATGATTTACTCGCCATAATCAGTATGAAACCAGATTATTAAAAAAACCCTTTTCTAAATAAGTCGGAGTTGAAAAACCCTTGCCTATATTAAGTTTGACTAATAAAATTTCATGTTTTAATAAAATCTCTATAATAATAATAATTAATAAAATATCTAAAATGTTTATGTTTGTTAATCTAGTTTGTAACGAGCTGATTTACACCCTTTATAAGCTAATGAAATACAACCTATTCACTCTTAAACATTTGATGAATAAATTAACGTTTAACTTTGCACCGGTTTGTGTGATTACTTACCACTTATAGATATCAAATTATAACTTAACAAGCTACATGAATTATATTTGCGAGATGTATTCATTAAAATGTTAATCATGACTAAGTGATTTATTACTATCCCTACTAATATTAATGAGAAAGTAACTCTGTCTGTCTGTTACGCTTTCACGCCTAAACTACTGAACCGATTTTGATGAAATTTGGTATGATGATAGAGCTGAACTTAGGAAAGGACATATGCTACTTTTTACCGCGATAACCGACATACACGCGGGCGGAGCCGCGGGCGAAAGCCAGTATAATAATATGTGCTTTTACCCAAGGTGGCAAGAAACGTATATGTGTACATCCTTTATGGCGATAAAGAGTCTTGAGAAGAAATAAATAAATAAATTTATATTATCAATATGGATAGTCAGTTTTATACGTTTTGTAATCTTGAGATCCAAAAACTCAATCTTATGTTTAATATTATTCTAGGTTTAGTAATCACGACTTACAAGAAAAGAGGTTACATGACCTCATAAAAGTACCGTGACATGTACCTTAAAGAAAACTTTTATTATTCTGTAACCTTGACTATAACCATACTAAGAGCATTGCAAGATTGCAAATGTAAGTAATAGATTAACATCATAATATATAGCATGTTCAGATGTTTAAACAGTATATCATGGACAGTTAAGACAAGAAACTATTCATGGTATGAGACTTAATGCCTCTCAGAACTTGATAACAATCATATGCGTGGGGGTAAAGTGTAATTTGGCTTCGTAATAACCAGATACAGTGGATATTATTCATTTTTGGTTTTATATATAACTTTCTAACAATGTTGTCAGCATGTGAATTATATACCTTAATTGCTATATGTAAAAATAGTTTTAAAGCAACGCATTTTAAATATGAGTTACGTTATTTTACTTCATGCACATTCGAAAACTGTTTGAAAATTATGTTTTTCATGGCAAAATACTTTAACGTGATATGACTTTAACGGTTTTAAATTGTTATTACCTTACATTTCTTACTATATAAATCTACATTAACATACTGTTTAAATTTTTTACAATGTTATGTGTTAAGAAAACAAGTCAAATATCTGAATACAAATCTATATTAGGTGGTAAAACCACTACAATATTTAATTCCCTATAGAGTCTAAATATATTATCAGTGTATTTAATAATGATCCCATAAAATACCAAAATGAAGTTTTTTTAACTAATAGTTTATTACGGCAATTACAAACTGGGTTACGTTGTATAGTTATTTTTTCTTATTTATTTTAAAAACTCTTACAATACAGGATTTCAACAGGAACAGATAAATTGTTCTGTACATACCTCACAGTTCATCGATCTTACAATGGAAATTTGTTATTTAAATACACTTAGGTACTATGATTAACGATCAAGTGTATTAATTAGTTTTGTAATTAGCTTGTGCCTTAACTTTTATTTCCTTGCAATGTATGAAGAGTATTCGATCTATTCCCGACACGGGAATCGAGCTCGAGACCTCAAGCACAGCAGTCGCATACGCTACCACTACTCCACCAAGGCACTTAACAAGCTTGTAACATCTTTTTTTAACCTTAATTCTACGAGAGGATAACCCAGTATTCAGAATAGATTTAATGTATCTGTAGCGCCATCTTTGGTAAACCGTAACTATTTCTCCGCTGTCTGCCAACTGCATTTAGATTTGTTTTCACTAACGAAGCGAGAGGTGGCGTTCATGTCATTTGTTAAACAAGGTTTGACCAAAAAGATCTTCAGGTCTATGGTACGTATTTAATCTGTGTTCTGGTTTGTCTTTGGAAATCGTATGATGTTATTTTATTTTGTAAGAGGGTGGGATTTTTATTCCAGAAAAGTCCTTGAAATACAATATAAAAGCCAGTATTAGTTCCTCGAAGAGACTATTCTCTGTCTCGCTGTGAACATACTGTGATTCTGCCCGTCGTAATAAAAAGTTGTGAAGAAATCTCTGCTGATCTGCCCCGCTGTTGAAGTGGTGAGAAATTGAATTCTTTTTACTGTAGGTATTTCTTCAGTTTATTTGTTTGTGAGAATATTTGCTTAGGATGTTAATCTTTTTTCTAGGGTCCAAGGTTTTATCCAAGGTTTTGTCCAAGGTTTTATCCAAGGACTGGTACAGATATCCGTCTAAGGATTTGTACATCGGCTTACTTGCTTGGCCTACAGTGTGGCAGTCTCGAGAGCCGCCTGTTCCGCGGTAGCGCATCTCCTGCCAAAGAGGATCACGTATGGTTTTTTTACGTTTCAATAATCATATCACTTGCTAATACCCTCTCTTTGTCCGCCGGTGCAAGTCCCGAAGTGGTAGAGATGAGGGAGCCCAGAGAGACGCATCCGGGTGGCCGTGTGTCACCCGTAGACGCCCTCACCTTCCGGTCGAGCCACATTGATACGTGGAAACGTCATCTTTTCTTTAAACTTTAGATCTTAGAAATATTTATGCATAAATGTATGTAATATGAAATCAGTTGACTTGTGATGTAATCTAGATTATGTATCTTGACCCTTTTATTTTTAAGAACTTGTACCTAATGTAATATGAGGTAGGAATTATATATAAGTGTGTGACACCGAATAAGTGTTTTCTTTGAGGAATACCCCAATCACCCGTCGACGATATGCACAGATACATCTTAATACTTCTTTAGCTTTTTTTGTTTAATTTAAATTCTACTTTTGAACGGCGCCCTGAGCATCTCTTGTTCTACTGACTGCGCACCGGTGAGTAACGCCCCCTGGATAGGGCTAGGGCCAACTAAAAACCCCCCTTTACCGGGGCAAGGGGTTACAAATTGGCGCGCCAACGTTTGGCTTAGAAACCGAACCTCTCTTTGTGTCTGTGCTGTGTCAGGGTGTTTTGGTTGTTCCTCAGGGAAACCTTCCGTCCGATACGTCCCAGGACGTTAATTGGTTTTGCGTTTGCAGTGCGCATATAATTAACATTTGTTTGCATTTTTTCAGCGCATCTTACCACCTCTTATGCGGCATGCAAACACTAAATTCAAAATTAACATAAATTTTATTACTGCAAATTATTTGGTAAGTCTGGCTTTTTTAATTTGGTACTTTGTGTTTTATGTTTCTATGTTTTGTCTGTTTTGTCTTGTTCGGTTTCACACAATTATATATTTTTAGTGTCCCTTCTAGTGTGTTGAAGAAAAGTCACATAAGTGAGGGTGATTTTTTTTCACCACATTGTAGGTGTACCTACTTGTAGTAATAATTGTGCTAGCAGTGCACACCAAGTTATCACTTGTGTTATTATTTTAAAACTTAATTAGAACAAGGACATAGTTTCCTTATATCTAGACTTATATCTTTTCTATGGATATTGTTAATATCTGATGAAAACTTTTTTTTTCATCACTTTGTTAGAGTACCTACTTACAAAATAAGTGAGTATTCTGTGACCTTGTTATCTATATAGCAAGCACTCAATTCAAATACAATATTACCTAGTTTCAATAAGGATATTGTATTCCTTAAATTTTGTTGAACAATTTAAATTCTCAATATATTGAAATTTTTAGCAACTAGAAAACTTTGTAGCTAACAGTTAAACCTTTTATTACAATAGTACTTGATTATATTGGGTGTATTGTGTGCCTAATATCTTGTAAAATAATTTAAATCTATTTCAGAACTTAAATTCGAATAAAACTTACCCTTCTTTTGTTTATAAATAAGAATTTTTTTAGAAAACTAAGAAACTTTGTTGTTAACTGCATAAAGAAGCAGGAATAAGTACCTGCAATTATTTTTAAACCTTAACATTATCATTTAGAATCTCTGTGTGGAATTTAGAAACTTTATTGTTATCTGCATTATATAGCAGGAATAAGTACCTGCAATTAATTTTTTTATTTGAAAATTAGCATTTTGAATCTTCTTTGAAGAGCTTTTAACCAACTAATATAAATTAGTTCAATAGAATTGTTTTTGTAGAACATAGACTTGTGAATTACATTTAAACTCATTTACCAATATAAATACTTCCAACATATTGGTTACTTGTTTTTTTGAACTGTAATATCTGCACATAAATTAATATATACATTGTTGTAATCAACCTAGATTTTCTTTTGCAGGCTTAGGTTGTGTTCATGACACTAAATAACCTTAGACTTTAAATTATAATTGTGAATCACAACTTGGTATCTTGACTTGGTATCTCAACTTAGTATCTCAACTTAGTATCTCAACATAGTATCTCAACTTAGTATCTCAACTTAGTATCTCAACTTAGTATCTCAACTTAGTATCTCAACTTGGTATCTCAACTTGGTATCTTAACTTAGCATCTCAGCTTAGTATCTCAACTTGGTATTTTAACTCTGTACCTTAGCTTTGAATCAATATTATAATCTTATAATTTGGAACGTTAACTTGGAACTTCAATTTTTTTTCTTCATCATGGCCCAGTTGGTTAGGTGTAATAATTACCTGAAAAAGGATGAATTATTAACGAATGGTCTACTATTTAACTTTTAATTTTGAACTCTAGCTTGGAACTTTTAATTTAGATTTTTTTTGTTAACTTCAAGACACATAGATTTCTTTGAATGAGTTTATTAACGATTTGTCTGCTGTGGGGTTTTCAGGTTCCTGTTGGCGCAATGACAGTCTTGGGAGTGAGCTGCGAACTACTTTGTCTTCTCCGGCGTGGCCGCATTGCTGCCAGCGTCTCTCTGTCCCTGCTTCTGCTGATACGAAGCTGTTTCTATGAACGTATGGTTTGAATGAACTGTATATAGTTCGGTATTCAGGTGATCTTTTTGAATCTATTTTTTTTGAAATTTCATCTTATTATTGGAATCTAGTCACCTTAGGTTGTCAATGTGTGCTTAGGTGTCTTCTGAGATATCTCTGTTGATAGGTGGTGGTTTCGATTACCCCGCACTGGTAGGTGTCCGTGACCGGTTATGAGTAACTCTGTCTGTGTCTGTGTCTGCGGTCAGCGGTCACCTATTCTGTCTAAGAAAAAAAAAATTTTTTTCTCTCTGTACTTAACTGATTGAGTTTACTATGTACTTACTGAACTGCCTGAGTCTTTATGCCGTGAACTAGTGAACTTTTACTTAGTCAACTTGAGCATAGACGCCTATTGTCTGGTGACTAGTATTTTGTTGTTTCCTCTCACATTTCTGCTAGTGGTGAGTGTCAATTGGTGTGTCTCCAGTAATGGTTGGATGTTTTGTGGTTGGTGACTGTGTGTGTCTTTGACGAATTAAAACAAGCCTACACGCTGTTGTGTCAGGTCCCTTGTCACCTGACACAGCTGTTGATGATGATGTTATGGAGCTTTGTCTGTTGATGTGGCAGGACCATGTTAGTCCTGCACACAACTGTGTCTGCAAGTTGCAGTCTTTCTTTTATGTGGGGTAATGCCCTACTTGGATTACACACATCCTTCTCTGCATGTTGCACTTCTCTTCACTTTGTACCGGGGTATGACTGGCCTAAGGCTCTAGTCTACCCGTCTTATATCCTAGTTACAGCGGGTCGTGACTGTAACAAGTTCGCCAAAGACAACACACACTCATCGCCCGAGACATCTCACCTGCTGGTAGATTACATTAATTTGATACCTCACCGCTAACTCCTGTCCTTATGTTTAGGTCAGGCCTCTTTTTTTGAACACTTAAAACTTAGATATTATTCTGCTTGAACTCTTGTTGAAATTTGTATTAGTATTAGCTTTGGTAATTACTTGTTGTCACTTAATTTTTTTAGCTCTTGGTAGCAATTAAATTTAGATTCGTTGGGACTTTGGAATAGAATCTCGGTCTTATTGGGTGTTACTAACTTAGCCTTACTGTTTTGTAATTTTTTAGTTTTTTTTTTTTGTTCTTTTGTTGCATAGGCAATCTTTTAATTTCCTTCGCACCCTGCTCAGGAAATTTCACGGGGGAGGGGGTACTGTAACATCTTTTTTTAACCTTAATTCTACGAGAGGATAACCCAGTATTCAGAATAGATTTAATGTATCTGTAGCGCCATCTTTGGTAAACCGTAACTATTTCTCCGCTGTCTGCCAACTGCATTTAGATTTGTTTTCACTAACGAAGCGAGAGGTGGCGTTCATGTCATTTGTTAAACAAGGTTTGACCAAAAAGATCTTCAGGTCTATGGTACGTATTTAATCTGTGTTCTGGTTTGTCTTTGGAAATCGTATGATGTTATTTTATTTTGTAAGAGGGTGGGATTTTTATTCCAGAAAAGTCCTTGAAATACAATATAAAAGTCAGTATTAGTTCCTCGAAGAGACTATTCTCTGTCTTGCTGTGAACATACTGTGATTCTGCCCGTCGTAATAAAAAGTTGTGAAGAAATCTCTGCTGATCTGCCCCGCTGTTGAAGTGGTGAGAAATTGAATTCTTTTTACTGTATTTCTTCAGTTTATTTGTTTGTGAGAATATTTGCTTAGGATGATAATCTTTTTTCTAGGGTCCAAGGTTTTATCCAAGGTTTTGTCCAAGGTTTTATCCAAGGACTGGTACAGATATCCGTCTAAGGATTTGTACATCGGCTTACTTGCTGGGCCTACAGTGTGGCAGTCTCGAGAGCCGCCTGTTCCGCGGTAGCGCATCTCCTGCCAAAGAGGATCACGTATGGTTTTTTTACGTTTCAATAATCATATCACTTGCTAATACCCTCTCTTTGTCCGCCGGTGCAAGTCCCGAAGTGGTAGAGATGAGGGAGCCCAGAGAGACGCATCCGGGTGGCCGTGTGTCACCCGTAGACGCCCTCACCTTCCGGTCGAGCCACATTGATACGTGGAAACGTCATCTTTTCTTTAAACTTTAGATCTTAGAAATATTTATGCATAAATGTATGTAATATGAAATCAGTTGACTTGTGATGTAATCTAGATTATGTATCTTGACCCTTTTATTTTTAAGAACTTGTACCTAATGTAATATGAGGTAGGAATTATATATAAGTGTGTGACACCGAATAAGTGTTTTCTTTGAGGAATACCCCAATCACCCGTCGACGATATGCACAGATACATCTTAATACTTCTTTAGCTTTTTTTGTTTAATCTAAATTCTACTTTTGAACGGCGCCCTGAGCATCTCTTGTTCTACTGACTGCGCACCGGTGAGTAACGCCCCCTGGATAGGGCTAGGGCCAACTAAAAACCCCCCTTTACCGGGGCAAGGGGTTACAAGCTTACAACTACAAGCTTACACGCTAACAAGCTTAGTATATTTATCTTGGCTAAGTTTTTGGTCTGTCTTTCTGTTTATTAATGCTAATCTGTACAACGACCGAACTGATATTTACAGTACTTTTACTGGCAGATAGTAGAAGATATGATTCAGAAAAAAGTACAAGTAATGAAATAGAATGATATCTGTGGTCAGCAATAAAAAATCTCTAACCAATATTTCCTTTTAGGATCTCTACTGTTCAATGTGACACTAATTAAAATATTACTAAATGTAAACGTAATACATAAACACAAAATTAAAGAAAATAATGACACAAATATAAGTTAAACCAAACAGCTAACACATTATTAATTTAGTTAGTGACTAATTTTAGAATATTTTAATCTCAAGAGAAACTATTACTCGCAATTAGTAGTCATTATAACTTAATGAATACAGATAAGAGCAACGAAGTATGTCGGCTTGTTAATTGTTGCTTGAAATTAACTAGCTGCTATGAATGAGTCGCAACATAGATGTCAAAATGACATGGTTTGTGAATGTCAAGAGAATGACGGTTACGACAGTTTGTGAAGATTTATTACGAAGATTTATTTTAATATTCATTAATTTATGACGCTTAGTCAAATTAGATTTCAGAAACCCCACAAATCTAATTTGACTAAGCGTCATCGTGATGAAAATGTTTTTGTACACATTTTCATCACATTCATTGAACACACACCGAAATACTAAAACTTATCGATGAATTATATTAGTTTCATTACATTGATATGAAATACCCAACTATTATTTACTGATAGTGATTAAAGTAGTTTAAACAGCACTGCAAAGAGAATATATCTATATATATCATCTCCTTTTAGCTGTGTAGTATAGTGGGTCTAAACTTATTTCCTAAACAGAAGCCTATGTACCGAGCTTGATTTTTAAAAAGCTGTTGAGGTGGTGTGATTAATTGTATAATATATACTATATAATATATAATATAATATATACTACATACTATATAATATATACTATATATATTATATAATGGAACACTTTTTATCTAACGTTTATTTACGTTTGGTGTTCGTGTTCCGGTAGCTGTTTTTTTTACTTTTTTTATTTAAGCCTACCAAAATGACTACTGTACCATTTTCATCAGAAAATATTGAGTAGAATCCAGGAGTAGGGGTCACCATCCTCATTGTGAAGGTAGGCAATGCAGCATGGTGACCCATATCATGGCGGCCTGGTCACAATATGTTTCCGCAACATTCTCTCGGCCTCCGGAGACCGGGAGAATGGTGCAAAATCATTGGGAATGGGAATGATAGGTCTCACATTGACCAACGAAATAAGACAGTAAAAATGCTGTCATTATTAGGATGGTCTTCTATGTGAGGGTAGTACTGCCCCGGTCGACTCGGCCGATTCGTGCTGAAATCATCGTGGCTCCACTTTCTCCAATAAGCTTTTAACCTTTTTGAGTTATTTAAATCTCAGTCCATAGTATTTTGCTGCCGTAGGGTGAGGACCTGGTGATCTGTAGTACAGGTTATAACTATAATAGACACCAGCTCCTTGCAGACACTTGACTTTTGATTATTTTCGTTGTTCAATTAGTAATTGCTGAATTACATTTTCTGTACCTTGTCTTGTTTTTGTAAGGAGAAATATAATAAATATAATTATTATGGTCTTTCTTTATTATTAATCAACTCCTGTTACCTTACCGTTTACCTTAAAATATGATGGGCAAATCAGGCAGGCGGCAAGAGATAATAGTAAATACAAACCAGTGTTTTCCTAAGTAAACTAGGTTAATCCAGTTCTTTTCATTAACGAAAGCTTTAATTTCTAAAATACGTCTCTTTTTATAATCTGAAGGTATTATATATATATATATTATGCCTAGGTAGTTCAATATTTCTTACCATTATGGTATTGTGATCAAAAGCAAGTGATATCTATAATCTCCAAACAATAAGTTGCGATGTGATCTCTATCCTACCAGTTGTCGCAACTCATAAGGCCATACGAAATGTTAATCGGTCGACAGGGGCCCGATGGATCATTACAAGCGGCTTGTGGCTTGCGAAACGTACTTAATTGTGAATATTTGCATGTTGAATTTAATCCTTAAGTGTTCTGGTTTTAGTAGATTGGCTTCTGTTTGCTTAGTAGTTGGCCTATTACTGTTATTATAGTTATTATTTTGTAGTTAGTTATATTTTAGACCGGCTCAGTGAAGGATGCAATTTAAAAAACTGATTGTGTTTTTTAGAGTTCAGACTATAAAAGTGAAAATTTGTTTGGTAGTTGTAAATGTATTCAAACCATTTATGATAATTTCTACGTGATTAATTCTTTCTTCTTCAGTCAATTACTGTGTACAGATTCCAATTGACGCATTTGTGTTCAATTAAATATTCAGTGAATAAGATATACCAATTTTTAGACTAG
Source organism: Phragmatobia fuliginosa (assembly GCA_932526445.1). Taxonomy (NCBI): domain Eukaryota; kingdom Metazoa; phylum Arthropoda; class Insecta; order Lepidoptera; family Erebidae; genus Phragmatobia; species Phragmatobia fuliginosa. The sequence continues at coordinate 13,217,861 of OW052070.1, read as the reverse complement.
TTAGCGTTACCCCTATTTTAATTATAAAGACTAAAGATGTCTAGAAATAATAAGTGCGTATTTATTTCATATTTACATATTCACATTTTTTTCTGTTTTGTAACTTTATGCTACGGAACCCACGGAACCGTAATGCAAATCATTTTCATTTTTATTATACTTGTGTTAGTTTTATTAAATGCGAACAGTGCGTCATAATTACGTCCTTCTTGTTTATATGTTAAGGTTACCTTGTAATCTAACTTGATTGCCTACGAAGTATGCGGTACGTGATTAGTCATATCCTTGCGTATTTACGCAACCCTGAGAAAGGTAGTTGGTAGCCGAGTATAATCTACTTATTATTGTTTGTAGAAGCAGTACCGTTCGTGTGGTTAGGTTCTTGTCTTTACATAATAGTTGCATTATGTTTTTTTCCACATAGAAACAACGTTGAAAGTCAATACCGCATCGATAAGCAATATGGCATATAAGTATTTTCGTAGAAACTCAACCGTGGCACGTATATTACATTAAAATTTCACGAAACGAGTTTATAACTAATAGTATTTTCTAATGTCTATGTCTAAAGTTGAAAGTTTAGAACGTTAAATTATAGATACACTGGATGTCTATACACTTAGCTTATTTTTGGACGGTTGTCTAAAGAGCAGGTCTATATTATATATAGTAGGTACAGGTATAATAAAATAAAGAAATGATAGTGTTAGTGCACAGGTAATATTATAATTAAATTAATAAATTTGCCTTAGACGCTACGCGACGCTAGTGCACAGGTAATATTATAATTAAATTTATTTATTTGCCTTAGACGCTATGTGACGCTATGAAGAGTAGTATAGTATGTGTATTTGTTAATATAAGTGTACACCATTGGTACTTTCGTGTCCAAATCAAGGTGTACGTGTAAATTCTAATACTCATAAACTAATAAAATATATAACTTCTTATATGATGAATTGGTTTAATTAACGTTAGTGTTATTTGTCTTGGCTGTTCTTCAAGCTTTGTGTGGGAAAGTTAAGAACAATGCCAAGTTCTAGGGAGATTTTATTTGATTTAATAGTTAGTATTTGTTTCGTAACAGTAAAACTTAATTAACGATGCTAGTAAGTTATTATTCCGTAGTATTAAATCTATCCATATAATAACATTGTAAGAAGTCGATGCCTGTACAATAAAGATACTAAAGAAAAGCTACTAAGGGTGGTCTTTAATTGAGTAAAAGAACTCATAACAACAGTTTTTTCTCTGGTTATCTGTGTGTTGGTGCATACTTATCTCAAAATGAGCCGATTTGGATGCTGTCTTCTTTTTGCATTGTGGTAAATCTGACTTAATAGTTAGTGGTTTTTGTCACTATGAAGATAGTGAAATACTTTATTCATTTCTGTTTTCTTACAAGATTTTCATTTCTTCTTATACTTATACTAAAATAAAATATGTAGTTTATTTAAAAAATAATTTTATTTGCTCCATCTTCATACCTTTAGAGAGCTGGGTATTGTAGTAGTACAAAAAGTTACAAAAGGTAGCTTTTTTTATTATAACTTGGCATATACTCTTCATACTGCCTCTGACATCATTTGTCAGTTTTCATGCTATCAGCATGTACCTCTGCTGAATGAAGTTTCTTTCTTTTCCAGGATTGGTCGACCAAATGTTTGTACGATCTTTAAATATTATTTGTTTCAAAGTTTGCATATTTTATATGTATGTATAATATGTATGTGCTTTTGAATAATCTAGTATATCAGTATTCTATAAGTCAATTCAGCTAGTCATATAAGTTCTGCTTATCAGTTTACTCAGTATAAATTTTGCTTGTGCATTAACAAAATCTAAGCGCTTACAATTAATCAACTTATTTTCTCTAAATTAGTTTTGAATACAATCCTGTATATGATACTTCATTAGATTTAGTTCTCCTATTTAATACGTTCCTGAAATAAAGTATCCATCGGCTGACAATTCTTTGTTATCAAAACAAAACCATGTATTACACAGGTGATCGCACAACTCATCGAGCGAGATGTGTAACCTTCTAACCCTAATGATTTATGAATGAAAACAACATCACCATTTTATTTTATATTATACGACTTTTCAACATTGCTGGTCATGGATTTTACATAATTTTAATATAAAGCATTTCATGTATTTCTTTTAAAACAAAATGAAAGTATCATTTTGAATATTTTAACTTTTCTATAAAGGTTTTATTTTTTAAATTACTACTTTATATTTTAGTCTTGGGATTTTAGGATTCAGTGTTTTATTATTTATTGATTTATATGTGACCCATTACAATCTTAGATTGCATCAAAGCTAATGTTATTTTTTCTCTGGTGCTATTATCTGTGCTGTCTACGTCACACTGATCCAGATTGTATAACCAAAATAACCAACGATCGTAAGATGGTCTGAAGTTCAACTCTAGTCATTTGTTGCAATTGTCGATCATAGTACACGTTGTATATTTAATACTTTAGCCTAAGAACACCTTTTATAAAGCTTATTGAGAAATCGTGTACAGATCGAAACAGAATTTTCAACGAATTTATATTACTAGAATTGTCCTTCACTGTTTGTACCACAAGTTTTGATAGCTGTCGGACCTCTGTCGTGTCGTCGCATGTAAGAGACCTCATCCATTCATTGGTATCTGATGTATGGCTGAGATTATTTATATGTATCTCCGGTAATCAATCTGGTTTATATTGTGCGTAAACAAAACATTGGTAGTGATTTAAACCATTGTGAACAATTGTGTTGTGTGTATTTTTCCGTATTTTATCACATGGGAACTTTTAGAACAAGCTTTTTATTGGTAAAAGAAATCAATAACTTACTCAAGAATTCTTAGTAATTTTCAAATGTAGGCTTAAAAACATTCTATTTTTTGGAATGGGTATATTTTCCGTTTGGACCCACTTTTAAAAGTATAGCCAACGGTGGAAAACTATGTAATGAGAAATACTGTTAATGTACCTCAATTAACCATGATGCATTAGACTCGGTGAAAATTTATTACGAGTTTTATCTTTTTTTGGTCATTACTTAAAAAAAAATACCTTTACCTACTATATGAGAGAGTTATTAGTAACTAGCTACACCTCGCGGTATTATCCGTGGGTTTTATTGCTTTTGAATCGTAAATTGCTCCTCAATTCTTATTTTTAACCGACTTCAAAAAAGGAGGAGGTTATCAATTCGTGGGATCTTTTTTTATGTATGTTCAGCGATAATTTCGTGGTCCCAAGGAAATCGAGGGAACTCTTCTAATATCATAGGCACAATTGTCGCGATTTCGGTACTCGGAATAGTTTGTCTTTGAAGTCGGTTCCTTTTTGTTAAAATTATCATCAATTTCTATTGAAAGTAAAAGTAGAACAAGATCCCTTATAACAATAGCTATCTGTCAAAGTTAGAGTTCCGGTTTTTTAATTATAAACATAAACTTTAATTTTGTTATAATATTTTTAATAAGTTCACCAACATAATAAATAATAATTTATGACCAATACTCACATAGAGCTTGACGGTCAATTTACGGAAGTCAATAAATAACCTTGTTATAAGCTTATTAACAGGCTTAGTATTTAAAGAACCCGTAATTAAAATCTACATAAATAGGTACACGTAAGCAAGTATAGCATGTTCCTGTTTCCGATAAAATTAAATCGATTAATATTTTTTTGAATATTGTATAAGATTTGTTCGTTTAATTAAAAATCATCTATTTTCATATTTTAAACATAATATTATAAATGGATCTCAAAACGCTACTATAAATAGTAAGTCATTATCATTAATAGCTTTCCCAATAGTTCACTGTTTTAGATAGGCCTCTCCCTAGAAAAAAGGTTTCAGCTTACTATAGACACCTATGCAAGAAAGAGAAATCTAAGTAGCTACAGTCCTTACATTATGAAGTAACTGAACAGCTATTGGTTAAACCTTCGTAATACTATATCTTATGCACACACGCACACACTCTTATACTTAAACACACACGCACCCCATAAACTCACACATTAAGCGTGCCTACTAAACACATTTTTATGTAATTTTTCTTATAATTTACTTTTGATTTATACTCTTAATTGTCGGCACTTAATGGAACATGATGTGCATTCTTAGGATCGGGCTTGGTTGTGCTTTATTCCACTATTTACGTAGTGGATCGGAGGTGCCAGTGGGCTTGGTTTTGGCAGTGTTATCTTTCAGCCTGGAGATCACAAGAAGAACTTTTTACACACTACTATTACATAAAATAAATAAATTAGTTGTTACCTAATAAATATGTTTTTGAATAGAGTAACATCGCTTACCTACCCATTCTTCGGTGTGTATAAATTAAACACAGAGTAATCAAAATGAATAAACTGTTTAGAAGATAAACCTTTATTGATTGTCTTACAAATTATAGTAGATTAAAGTGGCATATATTATACAATAACAATTTTTAATACACATAATATTATAGCTTTAATATTTGTTGCATAAAAAAAGTATCAAAATAGAGTAAAACCAAATGCGAAACAAATTACATTTATAATTGTATAAATGTCGAAACATTCATATCGCGCTAAAAGCGCAGAGTTTTTGGAAGTTATATATTTATTAATTATTAAAGTAATTCAATATTTATCAAAGCTATTTTACTTACACGTAAAAACTTTATTAAAATAACGTCTATACATTTTTCTTGTCCGGCTTTATATCGTATTTAACTTTTTACACACTACTATTACATAAAATAAATAAATTAGTTGTTACCTAATAAATATGTTTTTGAATAGAGTAACATCGCTTACCTACCCATTCTTCGGTGTGTATAAATTAAACACAGAGTAATCAAAATGAATAAACTGTTTAGAAGATAAACCTTTATTGATTGTCTTACAAATTATAGTAGATTAAAGTGGCATATATTATACAATAACAATTTTTAATACACATAATATTATAGCTTTAATATTTGTTGCATAAAAAAAGTATCAAAATAGAGTAAAACCAAATGCGAAACAAATTACATTTATAATTGTATAAATGTCGAAACATTCATATCGCGCTAAAAGCGCAGAGTTTTTGGAAGTTATATATTTATTAATTATTAAAGTAATTCAATATTTATCAAAGCTATTTTACTTACACGTAAAAACTTTATTAAAATAACGTCTATACATTTTTCTTGTCCGGCTTTATATCGTATATAATCTTGTTTCAAAGCAATTAGCTTCTTATGCAAAAAGCTTTTCTGAACAAATGTTCTCTCAACTTTTTGATATTAACAGCTGTTTCACCAGCTGTCGTTTCTAGGCGGAGGTGGTGCGGGCCTAAAATAAATTTTCCAGCCTAAATGATTAAATTAAGAAAAGACGTGATGTTGAATGAAGGAGTTGAAAGTAATACGGATGGAGACGTTTACAGTATATTAGATGATGAATGTGCCGTTGTGATAAATTATTTTGTCATTGACGAAATTGAAAATAGTGACTGTTAAGTATTATCATTATGAGAAAGATGCCAGGTACAAGTATTTTTTGACTGCACGGTTAGCCTAGTGGTTTAAGCGGTCGCCATGCCGCTTTCTTCTGTGCTAAGTGCTGTGGGTTTAAATCCCACACGGGAAAACACTTTATGTGATCCAGAAATTGTTATTGGGTCTGGGTGTTCTTTATGTCCATTCTGTGTATGTTTGTAAAGACTCCCGCGACACAGGAATATGTTCCTAATGCGGGAGTTGTCTTTTGAAATAAAATAAAAATGTATAGTGTAATGTAAAGCATGGTGGCACAGTATAGGTGTAATATAAAGTTACCCAGGCGTATTCCAATTGCTACTATCGCATAAAGCTGTTGTAGGCGTTTCCTGTAGTCTGAAAAAAATAAAAAAATTGGTAATGAATTAACAAGTATATATAATATAAATATAATCTATACATAATATATAAATTACCTATTAGAAGACCTGAAAATACTTCTTAATCTATCAGATCTAAACCTACAATCTTAACTTACACAGCATTTTTATATTAAAGATCTAACTTCTACTAAACAATTATTTTTTACAAAAACAAAATTAGAAGAGTTGAATAATCTTTGAGGGTTAAAATGTAATTACCAAAGTAGTAATGGATAATTCAAAAACCCCATTTTTATTATTTTTTTCATACCACATAATACAAGTTTTCATAACACATAGAAGCTATGTAACTATTGTGCTTAACTATTCTATAAACTTAATAATAAAAAACAAGATTGTCGTTGGGGTTTCAATAAAGTAAAGTTTGGAACTATTTTTTTGCAGTTTTAAAATAACGAGAACAATTGAAGGTATTTAACATATTAATTTATATTTTAATGTGTATGTTGAAATTTAATACTGACGGATATTCTTCGATTTTTAATAAGTTCATAGTGAGTGAAGTTACAACATGCACAGCAAGTATATAGAAGTGAGTTATTTACTTTATTCTATATACTTGCTGTGCATGTTAGTTAAAGTCGGTAATCAATCTTCATCGGTATGCATATCTTATTTGACCATAGGGCTAACTACAGCTCAAAATGTTAGTTAGAAGTGTAACCAAACTTACCCAGATCCCAAGTTTGCAAGTGTCATAGCTTCGTGTGCTCTAATTTTCCTGCCGTAAGTTCGCCAAAGTTTGACACAGAGTGGAGTGAGTGCAGCGCACCACAACACACCAAGCAGAAAGCCGCATACCCACCAACCATGCTGGAAAATGTTATTTTTATGTAGTACCCTTTTGTAACTAGAATACTACGTACGTTTTTACCTAGGTGTATACTACTAAACTAGACTTGTAAAGTATCTGGTTAACAAACAAGACCAATTGTTGTATAATAAAGATTATGAGAAACTTTACCCTATATGTAAGATTCTGCCAGTAGATCAGAAGATAGAATATATGTTAGGCATAGAACACTACCATAGTGATAAATTCAAACAACTTGTAGTAAGTAATTATAATACAAGTGCATCAGAAAACAAACTGAGCAAACCAAAAGTTACAAACTACTATGGCGAAAGAATGTCATCATACATAGTCCCGCGTATTTTTAATGACATTGATTTGTTGCGACGATTACCTAAGTTGAGTTTACGTCAACTTAAGACTCAATTAAAAGCTCTTTTGTTGGAAAGGATCAAGGCTAGTGATATGTGAAAAGGGCAAAACAAAAACAGGCACTGTATAGCGGTTATAACACATGTAAATATATGTATATATAAGAGTATGTATGAGCGCGTCTCGCCAACAAGCTTAACAGTTTGGCGAGTGTGTTAATTTATTATCTTTGTAAATCTGTTATTTTAAATAAATAAAAAAAAAAACACATAGCTTCGTGCCTTAGAGAGTACGTTAAGCCTTCGGCTTATTGCATTGAATACATATACATCAAATTATAGTATGTACTCGCACATAATTAATTTTCTCAGGTGGAGATGAATCTAGAACCTATTTTTTAGTAGTTAGGTTTAACAAATACTAGATATGTCACTCGTAATATGTTATTTTTCTTCATAATCTTACCAATGAAGCGACGTAGTTGGAGCACAATAAGGATCTCGCGGCAGCATACACTGTATACAAGGGCCGACAGCGAGCGGCGTGTTTTCCAGTTGAAATGAGGACGTGTGTCCTCCAACCCGCCGCGTGAGAGATTAGACGAGATATGTACATTGACACTTTCTGTAAGATGTGAGTTATAATAATTAGTTTTAGTGACAGTACCTAAATGTTTTGATTATTGTAAACTTAAAACTATATATTTTCAAAAGAAGTGTATTTTATACCGTTCAAAAAAACACTTTTTGGATTGATTACTTCAACTTCAAGAAGGGTTGTGATTATTAATTATTTATTTTGGAGTGCATACTTTTTTGTGTTTTTAATTTATTAATATTCATCATGAATTGGATGCATTAGATAAGGCGCTATCGATACAGCTTAATTTGAAGTTAATTACTTAATATTTGATTTCATTTCAGCAAAAAAAGTATATAATGTTTCTGTTAAACCCTATAGATAATGGGTATACCATATATATTACGCCTGTTATTAATAGACCTATTAAAAATAAGTAACAATTGTGATTAGCATAAAAAATAAATTTATCCCAAAGTAAGGTTTACCTTAAATACTTGAAATCTATTGCAGAAGTTAGTACTAAAAATGTACAATACATTTAAATACAAATAACATCTAGATTTATATCCACAAATATTCTTAATCGTTGTTTTTCAGATGCGGTGTAGACAACATAAATTGTTTGAATTTTCTAACTTTCTTGGCAAGAGAAATGGCGCTAACTAAATAATAAAGTTGAACAAGATAAAGAAAGAAAATTCCTAAGACAAGTGTTTGTTCGAACCAGTAGGTGTACTTTGTTTTCAAGATGGTCGATAACGTAGATGGCAAAGAAAAACAAAACCTGACGTAGTTGCTTTTCAGAAAATCAGAAAAAAAGCCGTCTTAATGTCTGTTTTAGTATTTCCTATTTACTTTACCTTGTGAGCTATGACATCTCCCTGGTTATCGATATAAAACTGTGCAGTATGTATGTGACTAAGAGATATATTTAGTTTTCTTCTAAACGGAGATAACTGAAGCTCTAGCTCAGTTAATTTGAATACTATATCTGCTCTTAATTGTTCTAGAGGTTTGATATTGGCCATGTACAATCTTTGGGTTCTTGTAGCTGTAAAATAAATATTTATTATCTATGCAAATAAACGAAATTAAAGTATTTCTTTGTAATATCGTATATACAATCTTATAAATTTAAATGCATATGTCTGTATATTTGTACTGGTAAGTTTATTTGATAAAATTAATGCACATGTTGTACAAAGGCGGACTTAATGCCATGAGGCATTCTCTACCAGTCAACCTTACGGTAATGTAGAAATTTGATGCGGTGGGTGTAGCGTATAATATAAAGTTAGACATGTCATAGTAACTGTAAAACAGGTAATATATTTATATCAAAGATGGCATTTGATATTCTAACTAATAAATACAAATTCAGTACTAAATATAAAAGAAGTACGCATAGAAGTCAAGATACATAAATAATACATACACACTACATTAACTTACATATATTATTTAGAATGATTATACATAAATTAAATACTAGGTGATTGAAAACAATCACGGAGGGTAAGAAACGACGGCGGACAGACCTAGATGTAAAGAAATACATATTATACATAGAAAACACCTAAACTCCAAAACAAAAATTTTGCAGATCATGCAAACATTTGGTCCGATCCGGGAATCGAAACCGAGACCTCAACAACAGCAGCCGTATACGTGAGCCATAAGACCAACAAAACAGTCATATTGCAGTCATATCAAGTTAAATATCATAAGACAGTCAGTCAATATGTAAATATTTAAAATTTTTGAGCATTTTAAACCATACTTTAGGTAACACAGTAATGATTCTGCTTAGTTTAGATAGGTTCCAAACAGCTGTATGTGAGTGTGGTTATTATTCTATTATGAAACTAATTTTCTCTCAAACGTTACAAAATAGTGTGTCAAAATTGAAATGACGTATAAAAACATTTGGAATGTTGCCGTACCCAAAGTTTCAAATCTTCCCGCGGTGGTCAGATCAGTTACTTGCGCCGCTATATTTTCCAACTGATCTACAAGAGATGGTAAGTCTTTTCCAACGACTGGGACATTGTATTCCATTCTAAAATATAAATATTTTAAATTTAATGCATCTATGTATTAATTTTTTGTAATTTTGTTCTCAATTATTATTACATTTCAGTAACTTTTTTTTATTTTAGTCAAATAATTTGAGAATTATCACCCAAACGTTTTTGTGATTTTCAATACGTTCAGCTGTTTTTATGAACACTGGACACAGTCCTTATTTCTCTCTTGAATGGTCTCTAAAAATTTAGCATTTAAATGACAAAAGTTTCCATAAATCTGACCAGTTCCATATTACAGCAACTTATTTTAAAATAGTGAAGTTGTTCAAGCGTAAATCTTCCATCCTTGCAGCAAAAAATAGTAGAATTCTGAGCTTACCTGTATTTCGCAATGTTGACATCAGACACGATTAGCATTTCATTTAAAAGTTTACTGAAATTAACTGTGATTGTCTTTAATAGGCCAACATTTATGGATGAGGCTAGTTTTTCAAAGTTCGATTGCAATTCTTCCCATTCAAAGTACGAAGTTTCCTTGTTAACATCTAATATCCTGTCTAGTTGGAATACGATGTAGGCTGGACGGTCTTTCTCACAGTCTCTGCAATTGAAAAAAAAAACACTGTTGAAATTTTTGTACTTGATTTTTGCAAATGTTCTTTTTTACGTAGTTACATTTTATCAGTGGTTTACTAGTGGACATAAGGTGACTTTCGAACAGTATATTTATACTCTTTAGCATTAGCCCCTGACAGCGGCTCTGCTCGTGCATACCTCTGTTATAGTGGTAAAAAGTAGACTATATCATTCCTCAATTAATCAAAGTATTCATGCTTAATTTCATAGAAATTGGTGCAACAGTTATCGATGAAAGTGTAACAGACAGAGTTAATTTCTGGTATAAAATACGGATAAAGAAGTATGAATTAGTATGGGTACACCTGCCTTAACATGTCTTTCACTGAAACATCTATAGTTATGTTTTCCAGTTCTCTGAACATAGCGTCGAAAATACCCTCATTATTGCCTAAAAGTGGTGATGGTCGATCTAGTAGTGCAGTGAGAGTATTGTATTGTGGAGAATCCCATAGAGCGTGGCACACATAGACCTGAAATTGTAAAATAGATCACATTTGTAAAATACTAGTTTCATTGCTTTTTACAGTTTTACATTTAAGGTGACTAAGGGATAAACTACGCAAGACAAGATTTTGACCGCGGTGAGCAGTCTCAACGAAGACCTTATAACGTAGGAAATATTATTATAGTGTACATGTATGTGCGCAAACATAGGTGCACTCTCTGTTCCCTTATTCTCATAATCCGATGGGATGGCTATCCGATATGACCGGGGACCGGGGCGCCCTCCGAGACACGGTATCGGTAGTTAACAATAACAATAAACAAAAGATGCTTAAAGATAAGGCTCTGAACAGTACCATGAGAAATAGCAATCTTGATAATCTTGAAGTTCAAAGTTTGTAACGCTGAACACAGTTTTGCTTCCACCCAACTTGTATACAGTGTTCTTAAAACACCTTCAAAGAAATGCTCAACAATACACACGAAAGCGATTTTCTCAACTCGGAGAGCAGAGGCGTTTTTAAACTGTTTTTCCCTTTGAATAACGTGTGAGGTGTGAGTAATATACATATCATATACTTTGTATATTTATGCGAACCTACCTCAGCATGACCTGATATTAGGAATACAGCTGACACTATGCCCCACAATAAGAGAGAGGTGAGGCATAACCAGACCGCTGAACTGTAAAATTAAATTGTACAAATGTGTGAGCAAAATTTCGCAAAACATAATATTTTATATGATTATGGCGCTTAAATAACATCTTTGTTATTGTTTGTGTGCTAAATATTTCAAAGAATTAAAGCTTGATACCGATGACTGTGATTGTATTAGAATATGCTAATTTAATTTCCAGTACTTTGACACGTTTGAATATCGGTCTGTATTGTAAGGCATCAAATGTTGCATCGTTTTAGTTTCAAAGTGAAACACTTGTCTAGTATTAGTCAATAGACGTAGGCGGTTCAAAGGTGTATCGAGGACTCTCCCTTTGTATTCATTTCAAAACTAGGTAGTCATCATCGGGATCAGTTCTAGAGTACATTGAGTATATTTTGAAGTGAGATAGAGTATAGGATATTTTTTTGTGAAAGAGTACACATTATTAGAGCTTGTATTTGTTTCTTATTCAGTGAAGCAGAAAAAAATATAAAACGAATACTAACTAAGAAATAACTTGAAAGTTTTAGTATGAAAGTTTTTGAATGTCTTGAGCACACATTAAATGAAATGTTTTAAGCAACATACTTACACTTTTAATGTTCTCCTTCCGTGGTTCTTGGCATGACCACAGCCACAAAGCATAGCCATTAGTATAAGCAACATTAGAAAACCAAAAGTAATAAGGCATGCTGGAATAATGTTAGTGGATTATTACCCTATACGTACAGAGAAGATACTTCAATAATATAAACATAAAATTAAATATAAATATAGCCGGTTCCAAAAATAACGGGTCAGTCACATAAACCCGAATATCTCCCGAACTACGTATGCCATCCTAATGAAACGAAGACTGTTCAATTGAAAATTAAATTATACAGATAAAAAATAAAATAAAACTTAGTTACACGTACAATATTAATCTTAAATTAAAAAAAAACTAAAGTAGTCATATTTTTCTTAAGATTACATTTTTTTTATGATTGTTTTTTTGCTGTTTTTCATCACTGGAGGCTTCATCACGTGGAGGCAATACAAAGTATTAAATGAAGAAAGTGATGAAAAACAGCAAAAAAACAATCATAAAAAAAATGTAATCTTAAGAAAAATATGACTACTTTAGTTTTTTTTTAATTTAAGATTAATATTGTGGGTGTAACTAAGTTTTATTTTATTTTTTATCTGTATAATTAAATTCTCAATTGAACAGTCTTCGTTTCATTAGGATGGCATACGTAGTTCGGGAGATATTCGGGTTTATGTGACTGACCCGTTATTACTGACCCGTTATTTTTGGAACCGAGTGTATATGCATAAATTAACCTTTAAATGGTTATTTTTGTCATTCGTTATTACGCTAAAAATATGATGTTTGAAGAGATTTCAAGTAATATTTAGTTATCTGAGTTTAAATTTATAACTCTCAACACTTGTCGATTTTTACAATGGCTCATATTTTAATATTTAATATCCACTAGGCTTTTAAATTCTAACATATACACAGCCTAAACTTTACCCAGCATGAATATCCAGCGCGCAAACTCATATCTCTGCACTCTCTCAAGTCCAGACTCCAACTGTCTCGCGATAACATGTAGTCCTGATGTAAGATGGCGGACAATATCGCTTAATATTTTAGCAGAACTGTGTACAGCTTGTCTCCTAATTTCTACATCTCGTAGAATATCTGAAAGTTTTGAAATAGTTTGAATAGAGGACTACAGGAAAAGGAGACATCCAGGCATTAAAAATCAATACCTTCTCTCACATGTGTTGTTTGTGCCATTATAGCTGAAGGCAAGGTTTTGAACTCTTGACGTGCTGTTGATATCGCTTGAGTTAAATTTTCGACTCCTAAACTGCGCAATTCCAATAGTCGCTCCTGATGAAAAATCTGATTTGTACAAGTTGTACTTCCATACTTTTTAAAAAATTGTATATTAGAAATATTAAAATCAACAAAATGGTACTTATAATTAAATCTTCCGTTCCTTAATAAAGAAACATGGTAATAATTTTATCGCGTTGCGTGTGTGTTGTGCATTTTTTTGCGTGTTTAAATAACTATACAATATTTCTATTCCAAATATATTGGTGTATTTACCGAATTGAATTTCATTTTCAACTCCAAAGAATAGGTGTTAATGGTATCACAAAGAGGTGCGTCTTTCAAATTACAGTGTTTCTTCAAGTTCTCAAGCTGACGAGCCAAATCTTTGATTCTGTCAGAAGCGACAGAGGCCAAAGTACCTGCTTTGACAGTAACGTCTCTAAGCGAAGAAATTTTCGACGACAGTTCTTCACTTTCTGAAATATATTTTTAAATGCTACATAAGGCAATAGTAAGTAAATTACACAGTAGTTCAGTATTAACAGTTAAAAACATAATAAATAGAGATGGAATTGAAATACTGTGAAATAGAGATGGAATTGAGAAAAGTTTAAAGTGATTAAAATAAATGCTAAGTGATTCTTTCTTGATGCTAACTATGCTTTTAAGTATTATATAAAAATAAAATTTATTTATACTTAATGAATAAGTGAATTTATTTCGAATTTGCAATGTTAAAAACATTTATGTTTATTTTTATGAATGCTTTCATTACTTCGTTCATGTGTAATAGATGAACGAAGTAATAAAAGCATTCAATAAAGAAATAACATGACTAAAAACATACCTTTATATTCTTTGGATTAAAAAAAACTACTATTCTACTTTTCTCAATACATAATGAAGTTGCTATTCAATCGTAAATAATCTGACAAGTTCTTTTTCTCTTAATAATATTACCTTTAAGTTACCTGTTATAATATCTAGTAAAGAATCGAAAACCAAGTCAATGCCGCTCTCAGAAGATATTGCTTGTTGAATGGGTTCACCCAATAAGGCTTCTACATCTGAAAATCAAGATTTGAGTAAATATTAACTTTTGTATACCTACGTTGTTTATCAAGAATTAAAATATATTTATGTCAAGTTAGATTCGAATTTTTTATATGAGTAGATGTATGAATTTATATTTAAATCTTATGTATAAAACCCTACTAACAAAAGTTTCTCACTTTATCAAAACATTGTAGATTTGATAATTGTTTGTGTTGAGTAGAGTGAAAAGTATAGCATCATTTTCCTGAGAAAATAATATATATATATTTATTTATATATATAACATCCATATAGTTTGGCAATTGTTGTTGACTATCTCACAACTTTAAAACAAATTACAATACCTCGCAAATGAAATGAAATAAAGAATGAAATGAAATGAAGCAAAGAATATAATATTTGTTTATTCAATAAAAATTTCTACGAATATTTAGAAGGAACTTTTAATTAAGCGCCACTTTGAAATTATTGCTGTAAGTAATAAGTACTATGCAGGTATGCTAGCTACATAATTCCCTTTGCTCGAGCAACGAAGCGTAAGCGTGTTATTTTCCACGAGCGAACAAAGTACCATCATATAATTATTTTCAAGCATTTGAAGCTATCTTATAAGATTTTGGATACTACGTTCTTACTTACTTTTCAAATCTTGTTTATATGCATGCAGTACTAAGTCAACGGGTGGTACTAAACTGTGGTGTAAGTCCCGTGCAGCCGCTGAGAACCAGGAAGCAATATCAGAGCATGCACAGCTCACTAAGTCTCGTCCTACGGAAGCTGCAGTTCGTGCTTGTTCGTTGCTCACAGCCATGCCAGATATAAGAACACTACAACATATACTACGTGATTGTAAAAAAATTAAAAGGTTAGCGATACTATAATCAGTCAAAGCAATTTGACAACTTTACAAAAAAATTCAGTCATTTATTTTTACTGTGTTATTTACAAATTAATTAGAAACACTTTTATGTTGAATGATTCTTCAATATTTTGATCAAATTTTGTTTTTCCCTAATAGAAGTTGTCATGACTCACAATTATTCAGGTATGCTTACACTATTTTAAGTTATTAAGGTTAAGTAATAATAGTTAATTATTTTCTGCTTTTCAGTTCTTTCAGTGGTTCAATTTTAATACAAATTTCGCTTGATGTGACATTCCATTAGGTAATTTATATTCGTCTTATAATTATTTAAATCCTCCAACTAAAGCAAGAACTTTTAATTAATTAAAAGATTCACCGGTGTACATTTGATCGAAGAAGCCTATGTCTGTGATAAACTCTCGAGTTTAATTTAACTTTTACAAAAGTTGCGTCTTGCAAATCATGAAGTTTCATGTTGATACATTCGTGGAGAGTTTCTGTGTGGATAATATGCCACAAGTAGTAGAAGTCATACGTAATTTAATGAAACTGATGTGTAGATAACATACATACCAACTTTTATTTACAACTTAATTTCCTTTCTTTTGATTTTATTATATGTGCAACGCTTACTGGCAGTGTTAAAATATTACAAGCTCTTCAATTTACCTTTTATTATTTCAAAAATTACGTTCAAATGTGACAAAATAATTACTAGAAAAAATTGTCCATCTCAATTTAGATTTTCTTATACAAGATAACGTAGTACCTTTGAGAGTTTCCTGAGAAATTATAAGATAAATATCTCACAAACCAGCAAATCAGTATGACGAATAAAGTAACAACAACCATGACTCGGTCATTGCAATCTGAATGTTCGGTTTCAGGAAATAAAGCTCCAGTTTCAGTTTCCTCGTCGCACCTGGACTTTGAAAACAAGGACAGTATTCCCAAGACGAGGAGGTAGGCAGGTATCACGAGGGCAATGCAGGCGAAGGCGATGATAAATGCCAAGAACGTTGATTCGACTTTTATTGACTGGAACAAAATTAAGTACTGTTTTAGAAAATCTCTCTTGATGAAAATTACCGGTTATACAAAAGATGTGAAAGCAGAGAAATTCAGAACCCTTATTTAATATGCTGTACTGTACGTCGGTTATGGCTCAAATTACGTATAATTTACAGGTTTACTTTGAGGTTTTCGAAGGAGATAATTTTCGTTATATTAAAGTACAATTTTGAAAAAGTACACCTAATTAACGTAGCCGTGGTTATGAGTACGCTTAATGGTACATTTATTATTATATGTTTGATTTAGTTATTATAATAACTTTTTAATATAGGGATCGTTAGATTTTGTAGTTCCTTAGATTATGTATTTTAAGATATTTGTTATTCTGATATATAAGCTTTATTACTATAAGGTTTCATCTAATTCTGTTCAGTAGTTTTCGCGTGAAAAAGCAACAAACATACATACTCACAAACTTTCGCGTTTATAATATTAATAAGGATGAATATAATTTGATTGAAAGTATAAAACAACAAAAACATGTTAATATCAGATAAAGTTTAGTAGGCGAAAATTTCCGATCTAAAGAGAAGACCATGCCTAGTAGTGGATTATAAAGAGCTGTTTATGTAATGACCACATCCTTTTTCTTTGTCCTTAACTGAGCTTAATGTCAGAACCATTAGACACTGATTACGGTTTAGATTCCCTTCTGTTATCAAAAAGAGAGATAATTTTTCTTGAAGACAAGATTTGATTGACATTGGTGTGAAAATAATTCGTATGGTTTACGAGAAGAAATTTTGGTGCTGATTCTGTAGTTGACACGACTAAATTAAAATTCACAACAATCTAATTAATTAACAGTTAATTTAATAAATGCACTTGAAAGTATAAAATTCCATCAAAAAATATATTTTAAAGTCTTTATTTGTTTGTCTGTCTGTTCCGGCTAATCTTTGGAATGGCATGACCGATTTTGATGGAACTTTGTCTTGCAGGTAGCTGATGACATAAGGAGTAATTTAAGATAATTTTATACTAGCTTCGCTATGCAGCTTTACTTGCAATTTACAACAATAACACTCAGTAGCTAATATTTTCAATTGAAAATGTTGCAAAACCCAATGAAATGTATGCTTTTTGAGAGTCATATACGTAATTGTTTCTATCAGTAGTCAATGTTTTAAATTGATGATATAGGAAATCTAAAATTTAACAAGTTTCTGATATTTATATAAATGTGTTACTTTTAAATCAACATTGTGTTTAAGTTCACTGACACCGAACAATGACAATTTTATTTGAAAGAAGTGGTATTCTCTTGTGAATAGTTGGATGCAACACTCGATCGGATAGAGTTCTTTCAATCTAGAAACTTAGAATCAAACCAAGTAGAATATATTTTATTTTAAGTTCGTACTATGCAAAGAGATACCAATGATATTAAAAAATATATCTCATCAAGAATAAATACCATTTAGACCAATACAGCTGACATAAAAACAGTAGGAATTCATTTTATTTTTTTATTTATTAACTAGCTGATACCCGCGGACTTGCTCACGTCTTAGGGTATGAAAAATAGATGTTGACCGGTACCCAAACCTACCCGATATGGACACAAAATTTCATACAAATCGATAAGCTTCTCGTCAAGGTCAGAATGGCTAGAAATCGAGACGCTTTTAAGAGGCAGGTAAAGGAACTTTTAATGGGTGAATTGGTGGATTCGACGGGGTCCTAGTTTGTCGAGATTATTATTTCAATTATTAATAAATATAAATGTATGTGTATGAATATAGACCTATATATGTATGTTTGTGTAAGTATATTAATTATTATATATTATGTATTATATTACCTATGATATTACTTATTAAAAGCACAATAATTTATCGATTCCCCCTATGTGCACCTACCACATCTTTTCTCTGCATCGCTCAATCGGTCGACTGGTAGAGAATGCCTTAGGCATTAAGTCCGCCGATGCATGTATTTGTGCATAAAGTTAGTAAATAAATAAATAAATAAGTCGCTTCGAAGGAGTTTGGTGATAAACACCGCAACACGAGAGTTTTATATATTAGATAAAAGACTAGACACCCGCATGTATGTCGGTATAGGTAAAAGGTGTCCTTTCTTTGGCTCAAGACCATCTGTGTAAAATCTGTTCAATAGTGTTGACGTAAAAGCGCGACAAAGTAACTTTCGCATTTATAATATTAGTAAAAATTTATGTAAAATCAAAATATAAGTTAAGTTTGATTTCATTCACCGTATATGGTACAGTCAGCAGTAGCAAGTAAGCTTTATTAACGCCAACTGAATTATTACTTAGGCTAAAACTTGAGAGGTTTCTCTAAATTGAATTGTACTGTCCTATTAAGTTACTTCCTTTCTATGAAGAATCTTATGTCAACCAACGTACTGATAAGGTTGTTAATGATGATGAAGATTCATCTATTTCTATACAAATAAACAATGCTATTACAAATATTTCAAGTCCGTCATATAAAATGTTTTTTTTTTACTTAATGCTTTTGAAAGTAAATGCGGTACTTACATATTTTTTTATCTGTTTGTTCCGGCTAATCTTTGGATCATCATAATTCCGACAGGACTTTAACTGGTAGATAACCGATGATACAAGGAGTAACTTAGTCTACTTTTTTAGACTAGCTTACCCCCGCTATTTTACCTGGGGTTACAACAACAACCGTTAATAAAACTGCGGGGTTTTTGCTTGTTTATTATAACTGTATATAATAATATGTAATTATTTATATATGTTTATCTACCATTGTTAGTTCTTATAAAAGTTTCGTGATACTTTGTTTCCTCACCATGTAGGCTTACTCAAAAAGTATGTCCATGTCGTCGTATTATACCTACCTTTTGTTTATTTAAATATCTTCTTTTTTATATAGAATCCACATCAAGGCGGTCTAGTGAGATGATTCTACATTCATCCATGAGCCGTGGATTAAATTACGGTGATAAAAGAATAAGAACTTTTAAGTGACATGTTTATGAATGAAATTCAATATACACTATGGTAATTTAGAAGTAAAGAGAAACACAAGATTAATTTAATAAAAATGCTTAAAATATCTGTAGTGCCATCTATTCTGTAATTGTATATTAAATATTATCAACAACCCAGAATGTTCCACTGATATGCTTGGGTATTCTCTCAGGGCAGGGTTAATACATCCCCACGCTGGCCGAGAGTAAGTTGAGGACTGGCAAGATAACGCTGTGGCTACGTAAACTTACTATTGGATATTTCTAAGCCGCCCTAAGGTCTACTACGCTTCACTATTGTTATACTATAATAACAACCGGTACCAACTGCTTAACCATGACCATGGAACCGAGTCATGGATACGCTCATGGTATCAGAACACTAACGGTCACACATCCAGATACTGTCCGTGTGGTGACGGATCAAGAATACAGAGTGTCACCACCCCTATTCATCCCGCGGGTGTCGTAAGAGGCGACTGAAGGAACAAAATAAGCAACTAGCATCACTGCCTAGAGAAGGAAAACTTGAAACAAACCCTTTACCAACCCGTCTGGCCAGCGTGGTATAGTGGGCCAAAACTTCCTTTCTAAGGAGAGGCCTATGTCCAGCAGTGGACTCTTATAGGCTGTTGATGATGATGATGATGATGATCCAGATACTGACCACGCCGTCATTGCTTACCCTCGGTGATTTTCATCTCAGGCAACTTGTTTATGACCGCCATGTTGAATTTAGTACCTGTTTATTGTCTGTCGTAGTTAATAACTTGAGAAGGTTCGATTTTAATCACTTAAAGTAATAATGTGTTAGAGGATTATGTCACAAATAATCTTATTACACGTCACGCTTATTCAGGTGTAAATAATCCGTAGTGAGGTCAAGCTGAGTTAGTAATTCGCAGTATTCGTAAACAAATATTTTAAGTTACCAATTATTGGAAGTAAAAAAACATCTGTAATTTAGGGATCTACTGAAACAATGGGGATCACATGTGTCGTGATTTAGATGTATTTTTTACATTGGGATGTTTTTTTTTATTATTTACTTTACTCTTACTGGCGGAAAGCATGAGTAGAATTGTGTTCACCATCCTTATTGTAAGTGTAAGCATTGCAGCGTGGTGACTACACTAAGGCATATGAAGTGTTTCTGACCACAACATGAAAACTGTAATTTTATGCAGGTCTTTTATAAGAGGTTATTAACGCCCCGTCGAGCCAGTTTTCGAAATATTGGGTACTACGTCTTATGGATTCTACTCATGCTTTCCATCAGGCATAGTAAAGTCACCTTGGCAGGCGTTATATATTAAAAACAAAAACCTATAAAAAGGAGTAATACTAAGTAGATAATCTTAAATGCTAATGTGAATTGTAGCCTTTTTTTTTTTTTTTTTTTAACGTGTGGAAATCCCCGCGGACGTTCACCCCGTCGGGGGTTACGGCGGGGTGGTGTGTCGCCAGCCGCGAGGGGGCGGCGTCGGTGTGTGCCGGACGCCGCCTAAGAGAGGGTCGTCAAATCAAGACGGTGCCCGCATCAGGAGCGGGCAGGCGCTGGAGAAGTTCAGAAGGAGATCCCACCCTGGACTTCTCCTACTCCTAAACGGAGAAGCGCGGAGAGGGCACACTGTGTGTTTTTTAGTCGGTTCAAGTCCGACACACCACCCCGCCGTAACCCCCGGTAGGGTGACGGTCCATGATGATTTTTCACACACTAAAAAAAAAAAAAAAGGGGGTGGTGTGTCGGACTCGAACCGACTAAAACCACACGGTGTGACCCTCTCTGCGCCTTTGTATTGGAAGGAGTCCAGGGAGGGGATTTCCTTCTGGACTAATGTGAATTGTAGCCTATGTCAGCCTATTTTTACTGCGATAACCGTTTAGGTAAATATATTAATATTTACATACATTTCAAATTGATGTATTTAAAGTATTCTGAATTTGTATTAACACGTTATATATGCTATAACTCTTAATATATGAAAGTAATGATAATTTTATTTTCACGAGTGACGTTAACAAAATAAAGACAGGATAAACATGTAGAAAAGCCAATATTGTTAGGCAACGCATTATCGCCTTACTTTGAGTGGGCGGCAGCTATCGTGTTGCAGGAAACGATCCTTTTAAAATGTCAATGCTTTGTCTTTCAGTGCATGAGAGTGAAGTTATACAAGTAAACACGATGTGTAATGTCTTTGTTGTACATTCTAAACGACATGACTATAATACAATAATTTTCATACTGATATTTACATTCAAAATATTAAATCCGTATAAATTGTTTCGCATCATGGTTGCAGAGGTTCGATGACAGTATTCTGTGGAAAAACTTTTGTTCAGGTAACCGTTGCAACTAATAGCTGATCAATAATTCTCTTTGGAATAATTAAGGCTAGAAAGATGATCAAGGGTATGATATAATATATTTAGAAAGTAAAAATCTATCTCTACAGAAAATTATAAACTTAGAAATTTTAAGGACCGTTTCAACAACCTACAGCGTCCCACTGCTGGGCTCGGCTTTCATCTTAGGAGAGGGTTAAGGCCATACGTCCTCACGCTGGCTAAGTGCAAGTTATGGACTGGAAAGACACGTTTTGGATACGTAATCTTGCCGTTGTATGTTTACAGGCAACACTAAGCTTGATGATTGTTATCTTTTGATAACAAATAAGACCGAATGCTTAGCTTAACCTCCGAATCACGGAAACGCTCAAAACATATATCTTATCACAAACAGTCACCCATCTAGGTACTGACCGTGCTGTTGTTGCTTACCCGCGGTTATTGTTTTCAATCACCTAAGTTCACTTGGCTATGATCGCTATAAAGGCTTATTTTAACAATAAAATAAAAAAATATTATTGTTAATGTCTACGCACTTTCGAGTTTGTTTAATGTACTGAATGATAATAAAAACGTTGCATTGTTCGGAATACGTGTTAATTTAGGAACAATATTGAAGTAGGATATGGTTGTAAAAATTTTACTGACATAAATTTATTTGTCCAAGTGACCGGTTTGAGATTGTGCATTTCGTGAATCCAATGGCATTTTATGAGGAACTTTAATTATATATGACGTTCCGCATATTTGTCAGTGCACTTATAGAGTGTAACAGTAGTACACGACTTTGGATGTATTTTATATTGACAAAATAATTGAAAAAATGTTCAAGTCTATTTTAGTCAATTCCATACTATTGGTAGTAGGAATATCAGCTCGGTTGGCTCGTGAGTATTTTTTTTTCCTTTTATATGTTTAAGCTAAACCAAAGTGACTCTATTGTGTCTGATGAGTAGAATCCAGGAGTGAGGGTTACCATCCTCATGGTGAGTGCAAACAATGCAGCATGGTGACCCACACCATGGTAGCCTAGTGAGATGTTTCTGCATCATTCTTCGAACCTACGGTATCACACTCACCAATGACATACGACAGTACGAAACGCAACGAAATATGATGTCATTTTTAGGTTGGTCTTCAATGTTAGTTTATGTGAGAACTAACCAGTTGAGCCGGCCCATTCGTGCTGAAATCAGCATGGCTTTACTACTTAAGACAGAATGTATATCTATAATGTAATATATACTATATTAAATTAGGGTCACTTTGGTAGGCTCATAAATAAATATAAAATCCTTACTAATATTATTAACGCGCAAGTTTGTGACTATGTGTATGTTTGTTGCTCTTTCACGCAAAAACTATTGATCAGATTTGGATGAAACTTTACAGTATTATAGATCATATATCAGAATAATACATAGGCTACTTTTTATTGCAATATTTGAGATGCACGTGGGCGGAGTTGCGGGCGAAAGCTACTATAAACATACAGGTGCAGTCAATTCAATTAAATTTATTTTTAAGTTAATTTCAAGACAATTCTAAGTTGATAACGTATCAACGAAAGTGGTAAAGTAAGAAAATAACTTCGCACAGGTCTTATTTGGTTATTTTCGACTGTTTTTAGCGTCCTACATCAAACCATGCCCAGGATTAACAGCAGAGTGCTTAAAGAAGACGGTACAGGAAACATTGCCACATTTCGCGGCAGGTATTCCAGAACTTGGAGTTGAACCCATTGACCCTTTGAGAAAAGACCATGTCGCCCTTACCCTACCAGGAGAATTCAAAATAGAGCTAAACAACGGCTCGATGACAGGTTTAAGGAAATGTAATATTGATTCTGTGACGTAAGTGGTTTATTTGACCTTACAAGTCATTTTGGACCTACATTAGTGTAATTTATCTTAAGCCTAATTAACAGTAAAAACAGGAGGTAAGTTAGTAAGTTACTATTAATGTAATTGAGGCTATATTTGTATGAAGCTATTATTAATAATAACGTAATAAAAGATATAGGCAAACCTACTCAACAGCTTTATATGAAATTTGGTACATATATAGTTTAGAGCTTGAGAAATGTCACGGGCTGAGCTGAGCTTAAATTTCCTTGTTGTTGTCTTATCGTCGATAGTAGTAGAACTCTGAGTGAACGTTATTCCATATGTAAAATAATATATTGTCAAATATTATTCTTAATTTTTTTAATCTTTGCTGGTACAAAGATATGACGTCTTTTCAATCATATCGAAGGTTAAAAGAGAGCGCACTTAAAAACATACGCTTCTACTTTCAAGTTTAGCCCTGATAGCATTAAAACAACTTAAAGGAATTTAAAGATTGTATTAACTGGAAAAGGTCATTTTGAGACAAACTTACAAAGGACATTACTCTGTGTCCATAGATGATTTGCCTCAGAACTAACTGATGTTATGATTTATGGTTTAAAATATAGTATTCTCTATTGATATTTTTTTTTTTATTTTTTTTTTATTTTTTTAAAAGACAACTCCCGCATTAGGAATATGAATTCCTGTGTCGCGGGGGACTTTACAAACATACATGAAACGGACACAAAGAACACCCAGACTCAGAACAACAATTTGTGAATCACACAAAGTGTTATCCCACGTGGGATTCGAACCCACGACACTTGGCGCAGTAGAGAGCGGCGTGGCGACCGCTTAAACCACTAGGCCAACCGTGCAGTCAATATATTATTATATTTCAAATGATTTAAGCTACGCGCACACTAGGCGACACGCGACAGCGACAGCTCGACGACTTGACGCGACGACAGGCTGCGGACAAAAAATTTCATATAATTTGCTCTAAGCTCTGCAAACTAGGCGTCAGAGACGCCCGAAGAAACAACGTCCAGTTTGCAATGGCCGTTATAAATTAAATGTTTCTTATATAAATGTTAATATTACCACGATCAGCAATATCACAGACAATAAAGACATGCTCATTTATTTCGTCGAATAATTGAAATAATTCGAATTCGAATAACTATTTTATTATATTTTGGTCTTCATTTGATATTCTCAGTTATTTTTTACAAAATAATAGTAAAATTTATAAAATGAGATCCTATTTATATAGTTATATTATTATCTTTAAAAACAAGAAGCCACAATTAGATTTTATTGTACTTTATTTAATTCATTTTTTGTTTATTTGAACAACCATAATCGATGAATCGAAATGAGGCCAATTGAATATCTCTTTGACAATTTTGTAGCGTTGCGTCGTAAAGGATTAAACTTGTTACAATACTTTAAATATTTGTTTTCAAAAGCGGAGTACCTATCCCTTTGACATGAATATTTGAAATGAATTCAAATAGATTAACAATAATGGTGCCTAGCATGGTTGTTGGTTCTGAGGCGATTTTCGGACTTTACTTTCTAAAGGTACGCGTCCATTGGTCCGCGCCGGACGCACCGCACGCACGGCATGCAACAGATTGATTTGCCTTGCTCATAAATGCCGGCGTTCGGTGCGGGCGGCGCGGATAGTGGACGCAGCACTGTGTGAAATCATACAAAGCAAAATAAAATCCGTTACGTGCGGGGGTTGCGGTGCGTACGGCGCGGTCCAATGGACGCGTATCTTTACAGACATACTCACTCTACATTGTTAAATAATCGTATATCAATAATTCAGTTTTGTTTTCAGATACCAAACAGACGAAGCTGATTTAAAAATGCGTTGCAATCTGACCATCATGGGAAGATATAAAGCATATGGTAGAATATTGATCGTGGCCATTAATGGGGAAGGTGATGGAAAAGTTAAAGTTAGTGAGTATCCATAAATGAAAAAAAATTTCAAAAGCAATTTCACCCACACTATAATTTCACCCACATTTTACCACCACAACAATGAGAAGTTTAAAAAACTAAAATGCGACTTAGTATAAACTTTTTATAAAAACTATATGGCCTAATTGTCTGAATCATTATTAAGAATTTATCGATACCTTTAATCACTGTTGCCTGTTTGATCCCCATATGAGACAATACATAAATGTTTGTAAAGTCAGTCGTGACTACGACGAAAATCACTATGAGAGGTACTCTCGTATAGAAGACTACCTCAAAACCTTTTTAAAAATAGATAAATTACTTATTGTTATGTTTTTGTGTTACTCTTATGTACTAAATATGTATATGATTCTTATAGCCATTATAACACTTTTAACAATACTCTTTTAGTAGTACATCAGCATGCTTTATAAGCGTTAGTTTATATAAACAAGATATTCTAAAAACTCGAATCATACTAAAAAAAAAGCCGCCAAGTGCGAGTTGGACTCGCCCATGAAGGGTTCCGTACCAGTAAGTAACATCATATAAAAGTTCTTGTAGTTCGTTGTAACTTTAATCGATGTTTTTATACTAGTGTATTGATTGGATGAAAGGTATATTGCGTGTTACGATTTATGACGTATTAAAAAAAAACTACTCACTAGATCTCGTTCAAGCCAATTTTTGTTGGTAGTTTACATGGTAATGTACAACATATATTTTTTTTAGTTTTATTACTCTCTTATTTTAGAAGTTAGAGGGGGGACACACACATTTTTCCACTTTGGAAGTGTCTCTCGCGCAAACTATTCAGTTTAGAAAAAAATGAAATTAGAAACTTCAACATCATTTTTGAAGACCTATCCATAGATACCCCACACGTATAGGTTTGATGAAAAAAAAAAATTTGAGTTTCAGTTCCAAGTATGGGGACCCCCAAAATGTATTGTTTTTTTTCTATTTTTATGTAAAAATCTTAATGCGGTTCACAGAATACATCGAATGACGAAATTTAAACAGTATATCTTTTATAGTTTCGGAAATAATTGGCTGTGACATACGGACGGACAGACAGACAGACAGACAGACAGACTTGACGAATCTATAAGGGTTCCGTTTTTTGCCATTTGGCTACGGAACCCTAATCAACAACTCGTAGGTTCGTTATCATTATTATTTTACATGTCATAATTAATGCATTGTTACAGAAAATGCCTCTCTGCATGCCAAAATCAGATTTCATGACAGAGTTCGGGATGGTGTAACATACTACGAAGTTAAAGATTTCGACACTTCGTTTACTTATGGAGATAAAGTAACTTTTGTTTTATCAGATCTCTTCCAAGGAAATGCTGAGTTGAGTGAGTATGACACGAGAATTCAAACAATTATTAAATTATGGCAACCTTTTTCTTAGTGTTATGTATACAAGTATCAGGTTATATAAAAATAGGGAAAAAAATGATGTACTACATTTTTATAGACATGTGTCTAACTATTATTGTTATGTCACAATAATTACTTTATCATGGTAAATAATCAACATTTACGCCCGATTAAACTAAGAATGAATATTAATGATAATATTGACATTATTTCCATATAATTCAGCAACAACCCATAACGTCCCACTGCTACGCTCAGGTCTCCTCTCAAGAGAGGGTTAAGGCCATACGTCCACACGCTGGCCGAGTGCGGCTTTGGGACTGGCAAGACACGTGGCTACGTAATCTTGCTGTTGTTGTGTTGTTGGTTATGGGTTGATGAACTGTAAATTTCTTTTTGAATTACCATACTATTCAAAAATTATCAGGAGGTTAATATTTTTCAAAATTGAAATTCAAAAAACAACGCTCCGTCTCTAGAGACTAACGGTTTTATCTACGAGAGATAGGAGGTACTATACACTTACAATTTAGCTAATGGTTCCTTTCTAATGATATCAAAATTATTTTCTTGAAAATAGTCTAATTGCCTTTGTAAAATATAACATGTATTTTCTGTAATAGGTTTCGATTTAATTATTATGTATTTTTCCAGGTGAAGCTGTTTTGCTATTTCTAAATGAGAATTGGAAGCAAGTAACCGAAGAGTTTGGCAAACCTGTAGTTGATGAACTTATTGATATTGTATATAAAATAGTTAAAAAGTTCGCTGAAGTTGTTCCCAAAAATGAGTTATTTGTGGACTAAACTGTTTTTAGTATTTTAACATTAAGTGTAAATTTAAGATTGTATTGTAAGGATAAAAGATGAAACGGTAATGAAAGGTAATTAACGACGTATCTTGTTTCTATATAGAATAAAGAATTCGGATTCATAATTTTTTTACTATATCTTCATAAATAACCTACCAAAGTGACTCTACCCAGCGAATGCAGACAATTAATAGAATAGAATAATCTTTATTGCACACCATTTCATTCAGTTTACATCTAGGATTCCAATGAAAGTATGAACATGTACAAATGGCGGCCTTATCGCTAAAAAGCAATTATTTTTCTTACAGGCAACCTTGTACCCAATTAAGTACATCATGGTGGCCTAGTGAGATGCTTTTTCACGCCCCGTTTACTTTAATATATAATTTTAAATATTATGTAGAACTCACCTGTAGAAATGAGTAAGGAAACGTGAAATCTCCCCACACAATGTCCTTGATGAGACCTGAAATCAAGTAAACAAGTTATTAGTTTCAAAACATATCGAAAATGTTGCCCTACGTATGTTAAAAAAATCGGCTCAATGCGTGTCAGATCACGCATAGAATCGGGTTCTGGAGTCACCTATAATTTAACGTTGGTTTAAAATTGAGTCCAAGAGATAGCTGTAAACATGACAGCTCAATTTTTAGGGTTCCGTAGCCAAATGGCAAAAAACGGAACCCTTATAGATTCGTCAAGTCTGTCTGTCTGTCTGTCTGTCTGTCTGTCCGTCCGTATGTCACAGCCAATTATTTCCGAAACTATAAGAGCTATACTATTGAAATTTAGTCAGTCGATGTATTCTGTGAACCGCATTAAGATTTTTACATAAAAATAGAAAAAAAAACAATACATTTTGGGGGTCCCCTTACTTGGAACTGAAACTCAAAATTTTTTTTTTCATCAAACCTATACGTGTGGGGTATCTATGGATAGGTCTTCGAAAATGATGTTGAGGTTTCTAATATCATTTTTTTCTAAACTGAATAGTTTGCGCGAGAGACACTTCCAAAGTGGAAAAATGTGTGTCCCCCCCCCCCCCCCCCTCTAACTTCTAAAATAAGAGAGTGATAAAACTAAAAAAAATAGATGTTGTACATTACTATGTAAACTACCAACGAAAATTGGTTTGAACGAGATCTAGTGAGTAGTTTTTTTTTTAATACGTCATAAATCGTAACACGCAATATACCTTTCATCCAATCACACTCACTAGTATAAAAACATCGATGAAAGTTACAACGAACTACAAGAACTTTTATATGATGTTACTTGCTGGTACGGAACCCTTCATGGGCGAGTCCGACTCGCACTTGGCCGCTTTTTTAACCTACTTAGTATTTCCTCATATTTGTGCGAAGATTCCCAAGTAAGCTTATTTTTCAAGTTAGAACTACGAGTATAATCTCTCATCATCATTAAATGGATTATCATAATGATTTTGATTGTGAAAGGGTATTTTTTGAAATTTATTTAACGCAATACAAAGTGAAGTTGAATCGATACATCTCGACGATAACTTTCATACAAAAACATACAAGTTATTCCTACACATTAAAATATATAAAATTTGTCTATACTATCAGCTTAATACGAATAGTAGGTAGCTCACTTAATGAGATCATCTACGCGGCCTCATTGTGAACGAGTAGAATGTGAAGCCTTTTGATATTGTAGCAGTGAGGTGTGTACCAATCTTATCTATATAGCTATAGTTTTATTTACATATATAACTTTGTAGGAAAGTAGTAATGAAACGAACTTTGCGTATTACCTTACTCGGGTACAGGTATATACGTGCCTATAAAGGCATGTAAGCATAATGGCTGATGTTGATACGAGTACTTTTAACTTAACTTAAACTTTCACTAGAGATAAACTAAGAGCTTAATATGGATGTGGTATAAATTAGACTTTTATGTAATAGATATGTATATTTAACGAGTCCAGAGGGTTAGTTTGTAGAATTAATGTTTGTTGTTGACATTCATGGTAAAATTAAATGATATATGCCCCTAGATATTTTATCAGTGTAAGAAATTAAAAAAAAATGGCCAAGTGCATGTCAGGCCACGCATAG
Organism: Phragmatobia fuliginosa; assembly: GCA_932526445.1. Taxonomy (NCBI): domain Eukaryota; kingdom Metazoa; phylum Arthropoda; class Insecta; order Lepidoptera; family Erebidae; genus Phragmatobia; species Phragmatobia fuliginosa. Next base: position 13,188,164 of record OW052070.1, on the reverse strand, counting down.
AATAAGGTTCTGTAGTCACCCATAATGCTAGGTGGATCTAAAATCGTGTCCAATACACTATTGTTATGTTAAGTTATTATTTTTTAATTTTTCCACGAAGTTTTCCAAGTGAGTGCATTTTACAAGTTAGGCCCATATGACTCCTAAAATTAAGAAGTCATCAAAACCGCTATAGTTTTCCTTGAAAGTTCAATATATGGGCTACTATCATCATTTTTTTCAGATTTTTGGAGAAAGCCGTTTAGCACTTTGTCCACGTAATTACAACACATATTCATTCAAAGTATCATCTTTCTACCACCAATGGTTTGGGCGGTCAAGGACGGACGGACGGACGGACATGGCGAATCTATAAGGGTCTTGAACTACGGAACCTTAAGAAAAGAGTGTGTTTATACAAGTTCTCGAACTTAACATAAAAGCTTTGATTGGTTTAGATTTTGATGCTAATGTGTATGTTTTGAGATCTGTCAATAATACGAAAGTTTTCAGATGCCTGTTCAGTATGTTTTTAACTGTACAACGTGTTATACAACTCATAATATTTATAATAACGGTGAACGGAGAAATTAAACATATTATCAAACAGATTATTACGCAATAATCTGTTTAATAAGATGTTTGATTTCAAATTAATTTTAAGATTAAAATGAATTTAAATTTGCCTAATTGATTGTTTAGAACATGTGTAAGAAATTACAGAGGAATACAAACATGTTTTATCGCATTCACTTAATTGATCACGATAACAAGAGATATTAAATCTATGATTTAATATAGATATATATTATTATCATTAACAATTTAATAAATGAAAATAAATTGTAATTAACTGTTTACTTACCTACTGGAAAATCAAACGGGTAAATTAGATAAAAAAACTCCGACATAAAACTAAAAGGATGAAATCCTTCATCTAGTTTCAACGACGGTAACAAATATTTTTCTTTCTGCGGCAGGCCCCCAAATCTTATTTTGCTCCCATCTTTTTCCTCAAACCAGTCTTCGGTGTAACTATCCCCTATATCACTATCTGTAGTTATGTCGTCTGTTGTGTTGAAAATATTCACTTGTTCTTTAAAAACTTCTCTGGTAATTGGTATTATTCTAATAGTCGATGTCGGTAATACTGTAGAAACACTTGTAGATGGTTCAGTTATTTTCTTTACCTGAGTTGGTTCAGATTTTTGTTGACGTCGTTCTTCTGATTTTGAATTCAATAAGTTGTTATATTTTTTTAACCAAGCTTGACCAGCTGTAGAATTCAAGTTCAAATTTCCAGTATCTCTCTTTTGCCACAAACCAATTTCTTTATTTTCTTGAATATGATGGTCATGATTGTCGTTTTGCATATCTTTAATTTTAACATCAGTTAATGGGCTATCTCTAAAACTGGTTTCTAAACAGTTATCCCATACTAGGGATTGAGCTTTTATGGTAATTTGATTGTCTGCAATATTTTCAAACTGATCTTCGTTATTTTTCGCGATGTTTTCATTAAAAAATAATTCCACATTTCCTGCGCGACTGTAACTTTCATCATTAGATTTCTTGTTTTTCTGAGAGAAAATTGTAAAGATTGCTTGGAAATTCTGTTCTGGGGCATCTAAAGAGGTCGATGTGGTGCCGCCATTGGCATTTAGATTGTTTCCGGTGGGGGCCTTGGGCGTCGTTTCCGATGTCGTTTGAATCTCTTGGTTTTCTGTCGGTAAAATGGTGGTACCGCTAAGTCGTTCTGATAAACTGTTTACTTCACTTCCTGCGTTGAACGTAGCTCCGCTTATTTGTAAGTTGACTTGATTTATAAATATTGCAAAAATTATTAGGAATATTGCCATGACGAAGTCATATTTTATTTATTTTATTCAAGTGATGTTACACGACTGTGTATCGTAAGAGTATCCGTAGCGGACTGAGTGGAGGGGCCCGACACATTGAACAGCGGATTTGTAGCACTTAGTGGTCTGCCCAGCAGCGTTGCACAATCGTATCACGACACTTTACCTCCACCTTTACTAGATTATATAAAGAGTAGTTTCTGTTTTTACTTATTTATAAAAGTACATACCTACTACAACCAAAAAATAATTATGAGAAATCTAATGTATTTGGAATCAGGTGGTTGAGTGTTGGAAGTAAGCAGTTGTTATTATTATTAAACATTAGTTAGCTTTTTAATACAAATTAGATTGGGTTAAAATATTATCAACATAAATAAAAATAAATAAAAAAGCCCTTTAATCTACCACACAATCTAATAATTGAATTTTATACTTCATGTTACATATATTATTGTTAGTTTTAATAATTTATATGATGAATTTTTATAAAAAAATAACATATTACATTAATAAAATCAATTCTAACATTAATTTCACTTTGATTAAATATTTATAATAATAATATAATTTACAATGCATGCATTTCGTTTATTTTGGCTCTAGGGTTTACGCGGTAGTCGCCTCTTTGGTGTAGGCCTCCCCCAACACTTTTCACGTTTTTCTGTCTCTTGCTCTGGTCATCCAGTCCAGTCCTAGCCTTTGCATAATTAGGTCTACTCATCTTCTTTTTTGACGTCCTCGCGACCTTGTTCTGTCTCTTGGGATCCACTCTATGATTTTCTTGGTCCATCTGTCGTTTTGCATCCGACATACGTGACCCGCCCAGTTCCACTTTACAGCTCTCACTCTTTCTACAACAACGGTAACCTTTGTCATTTTCTGATTAACTGGTTATTTATTCTATTACTGGTTATTATCAACATAACGAAAAGTAATTTTATAATTTGAATAGCTGATGCCCGCGGTATTAAAAATTAAAAAGTTTACATCCTATTCTCACACCAATTGAAGTTTCATATGAATCGATCAAGCCGTATCAGAGGAGTATGTCAACTTACTTTCTAACACGATTGTTTTATATATATAGATAATAAATAGAGATATTGAAATTCAACTTGGAAAAGAAATTATACGAAACTTTATGTATGTTACCGAAATCATTGATCAAGAAGAGTCACGCTTTGACATAAATAAGAAATTGTCTGAAGTCTTAATAGAGCAAAAAATGAACATCAAGGATCGCTCACAGAAAAGGGTAACAAACCATAGGTGACCAGAGGTGCGTCGGGATTTCCAGTATTTCCTTTCTAGGGTGCATCTGGTTCCAGGACTTCTAATAGCAGCGTTCTGTTTTTGGCCTAGTCCGACGTAACCTTCCGTGGATGGTGCTCGGGGGGATATTCACACATAAAAGAAAGGCGTTCATGAACAGTCACTTATTTAGTCTCTGTGTCATAAATACATCAACTTGCTAACTGAAATCTTCAAGGTTCCTATTTATTATAATACTGATGGTATTTAATTGCATTCTAGAATATGTATTGTATGAGTTTTCATGTAAAGAAAATATATGATCCCGTAAAAGGGAATGTATCCGCATTTATCACAACCCTTGGACATAAACAAGTACGACAAAGGAAAACTTAAAAATACAGTAGATTAAGGTAAAGCCAATGAAAATAGGGGATCATCTAAGATTATTGAAAATGTCTAGTTTGAAATTGACGGCTTATGTTTACAGGTAACCATCATTTATAATTAGATTAAATTAGTACATTTCATCACCAGAGAGAAAAACTTCTTGACAGAATTTAATTTTATCATACATACCTTGATATTTATTTTAAAAAGAAAATCAATTTTTAACTATAAATGTAAAATAGTAACTTGATCAATCTACCTAAAAAATCTTACTTTTCCCAAGTTTCGTATATCTCCCCTGCTTTTTTTTCAAATTATTGCCACCAATATAGTTGGAAGTTAAGAAAGTAAGTTAGATACAGAAAAATAACGCGCGACAATGGAAAATAAAAATTGTAAGACTTGTTAGCTAAGAAAGCGAATTCTTCAAAAACACCTTTGGGACCGAGCTTAGCTCAGCATCTTGTTAGCATACATTACTTTATCAAAGGCACAGGTAAAATGTATGAATTATGCGGCACATTTTAAAGAAAATTCAAGTTTTTGTAAAATATAAATATTCGTAAGTTAAAATATTTACATACATAACATACAAAATATACAGGCATAAGTTCCCCAATACACGAATAATATCATTGAATAACACTTTACGATTGTTTATAGAAGACTAGGTAATATTAAACCAAGGTTTTACTTTAGGGTTTGAAACGTAAGCAAGCAAATTTAGTTCATTTTTAATAATAATTATAAATGTAATTTACATAATAAAATTGAGTAAACGTAGTCTGCATGCTTTTAACCAGGAACCTCAGTCAACATTCAACAGTCGATAAGCGCTGATGTCTAAAGCTCATATAAAATTCATGCAATAGCATATAACCTACACGTTATTACCAGGAAAGTGGTTGTGCCGCGCCTTTTACCGTGTACCTACGTTAATTTCGTACGGGCGTTCGTAAGTCCCCTGAAAATTTTGTTCAAAGTTCCTTCAAAGAAAATTTCATCCTAGATTTCTTGTGCTTATCGAAAAATGAGTTAGGTATATTGAGGAACGTTAAAAATATTGTCGTTAAACCGACAACAAGTAAATAATTTTCAAACTTGAGTAAATAACTAATGACAAATCTGTAACGAAGTATGGAATTGTTAGACTAAACGCATGAAGTTCAGTTATTTAGCTATATTTTCTGGTTAGCGGTTCAAATTAAAATTTAAAAAATATTAAATGGATAACAAATAGATATTTCGGACTATAAACATTTTAGACAACTTAACACACAACGCCATCTTAGTCCCAAACTAAGCAGAGCTGTAAATACATACATATATACATAGAACACCCCAACTCCGAAAGAAAAATTTTCAAAATATTCACAAACATTTTGTCCAACCCGGGAATTGAACACGAGACCTCAAGCACAGCATTCCATACGCTACCACAAAACTACCGAGAAATTTCTTACCTTCTTGCTTTATCAGGTTTTCTGAGCATAATTATTTTTGAAAAATTTTTCAGTATTGCAATACAAATAAAAAACTATTAAAAGATTGTTAATGCATTTTATTTCTCTAGTTCAATCGCAATTGATTTTATATGCGATCTAATTCGTGGTCCAACAAAGTGAATTTGTAAATCTTTTTAAAAAAATTTTAACTAGCAATTTATAAATGGACCGAACTTGAGATTTCTTACTGAAAAACATGGCAACCCAGGAATTAAGTTCTACAAGCTTTATGCTTAAACTTTAAATGACTTGCAAGGTAAATCAGCTATTCACAATAAAATATCAATGCACAAGATATGTAATTTATTTTTAATTCCTTTTACTATTACACAGTGACAAACCAGCAGCCATAACATTGTAATTTATGTATTTATACGTTGCTCTAGTTAATTTTTAACATTTAAGTCTGCCAAAAAGACACTATAGAATCCAACATTAATGATCACCATTCTTATTGTGAGTGCAGACAATGATGCATGCCTGTAATCATTGTATTACTCTGGTTTAGTTCTTAGTTAACATACATAAAACACTTTATTGTCATCATCAACAGTCTACAACAATTCACGAGGACATACGCCTCTCCATAAAACGAGGTTTTAACCTATTACACAATGTTTTGCTAGATGAGTTAGTATAGGGTTTCTAGGGTACTATTCGCTCCTTACGGCAACCAAGGGATAAATAGAGCAAGTGACTTTTTGTTTTCTCAATCTGTTGCGACACATAGACATGCTTCTGTTGTAATTTCAAATAAGTTAATTAAAAGAACGATTTAATACAAAAGCAACGAATATAAATTAGGTTAAATGTAAACCGTTACTTAAAATTTATTCCAATTTTGCAATAATGGTCTGATTTTAAACCTCAATATATCCACGATTCCTTTAGAAAGCTATAGTTTCTTTGACATAATATATATTATAGTTCTATACATGCTTAGTCCATTCACATTTTTCTTAGAGCTAAAGAAGTTAGCACATTCAAAAACAAATTTCGAAGTAGTTACCGATCGGATTCCCTTTGCATCCATACATACATAAGATATTTGAATAGTGAGACTAGTTTGAATTATTCATTGCGACTTGTGCGCGGACCCGGCGTATATTTGAATGCAATCCTACATTATGTACGAGCTTACAAGTGTTTGACACTTAACAAAACAGATTTACCTTATGAATGTAAAGCCTTGCTTGCTTTGGTGATAGGATTTTAAAGTTGCTATTTTACTATCTTCATAGAAGTGTTTTGAAAAGAGAATTTTAGTATAACGGGTCGGACTTTTTTAAATATATTTATACTATTTTAAATATATATATTATAAACCACAATCATTTCAATAAAAATCGAATTTATAAGATAGCAATATTTTATATTATTTTCGGTCGTTCGAAACCTCTCAGTGCTAATATTATTTCAAGAGGAAATAAAAAAAGGTTTTCCTCGTAAATAAAATATTTTATTTAAGGGTATTTTAATTTAAAATTTAGCAGATTGATGTGCAGCAAAAAGCAAACCTGTTATATTTTTATTTAGGTACTGACTAGAAATTACCAATGAACATGTAAACGAGGACGTGCATAGAGCTCCAGGAAACTTTTCTCCTAAAACAATGAAGATATTTTTTTGATGTTCTATACATTTAATATGTCTATAAAATTTTATCAGCAATATAAATAATTAAATACTATAAAATAATATAATATTTATATTTTAGAAGAAAATTAGCTGCGCGCCCCAGTGTTAACCATGGCTGTTGTTGTACCTATACATGACCAACTACGAGTAAAGTCACAAGGCGAAGCTAGTATATATCATAGTTATCCTATGCCTTATATTATCAGCTATCTAACAATGTAATTTCGGGCAAATTGTTCGGATGTTCAGTATGTACCGTATATATTTTCATATTATGTATGTAGTGAAAAGGTGTCATTCGAAATTACTCAGATACTTAATTTTGTTTATATAGAATTATGTATAATCATATCTATATTGTTATTTATGACTTAAAACTTGAAACATTTAAACCTACAATACATTCTAAAACTAAAATTTTGGTGCTAGAAACAGCAACGTATACGCTCTCGCAAACATAGCTGAGGCCAACAAAAGATCGGGTTCATGAATAAAATACGTGTATATTATTGAAATTTGTAAAAGCAGGTGTGCGTATAAGATTATATTCTTGATATTGCATTTTGTTATGACATCGCGGAAAACACAAAGTTCGCGTGACGCATTTTAGAAATCCATTTGTTTCCAGAAAAGAGTATGTTTTCGTGCTCATGTGCGATCGGACCTTTAACTATGCGCACCATGTGACAGCAATTTGAATATCGTAAACATCGCGCTTTAGGTCTCAACCATTCCTAAGCATTCCCCTAAAAAGCACCTCGCAAAACGTCAGAAGTGCCTCTTTAAAGTTCACAGTAATATGCACTTTAAAAGCAAAGGTGTGAAAAGAGTAAAGTGACTTTTCCCATAGCTCTGAAAATGAGGGCGTGCTCCCGTTATTGTACGTACATATGTGTGCTGAGTCAACAAACTGCTTTTCTTTCGGGGTGAGGTTTGCCGAGATTTTTTAAAAGTAAATTGACTGGTCGCAGGTGGTTGAAGGGAAACGGGTCAGCGGGTCTCGGTGGCGTGTCATGTTCATGTATCACCAGGGTCGCATTCAAAATGATAAATGAGCTTTAGGAAAATATGATTTAAATATATCCGTGAAAAACATATGTTGCTCTACAGTATTGACTTTACGCTAAATATCAATATCCAGCCTCGTTATGAACGCAATTCTATTGCCCGAAAACTTGGATTTAGCGATCAATTTCAAAGAAAGTCAGGTTAACTTAATGACAGTGTGGATTTTGCTATCTTTTATATATTTAAGCATACCAAAGTGATTCCATTCTGCCTTATGAAAAGCATGTGTGGCGGCCTAGTGAGATGTTTCTGCATCATTCTGCACGATCAATGCTGGTGACGTCAGGTTTTGTCTGATCGTATGCGGAAAAGCGGATCCTAGACTATACTAGACTCTCCTGCTTCTTGGGGTGAGACTCAAAAGGAATCATGGACCACTTCTTTGTCTCTTCCTTGTATTTTGGGAATGTCTAACTAATTTCGGATCTGAGTGACGGGGCTACACATTTTTATACAAATTTCACTTTCACCAAGACAATGAGAAGATAAATCCAAAAATGTTGATCTTGCCTTATTTTGGTAAATTAAAATGCCTCTGCACCACGTGCGATGCGTGATAATAATTTCATATTTATCTTTATAACATAAAATATCATGTTACATAAAAAAAAGCAACATGCGAAAACCGTGTCTTAATTTTGAGTCAAATTGTATCAACATTCAGTCAAAATCCTCTATAAAAAGAAAACAAATTCATATACAAGCCGATAAAATTGTAGTTTATGAATTTATTTTTAGAAGAATCATATTTTAATAATAACATTATCTGTACTTTGATAACCAATCTGACTAAGAATATATTCTTAGATTTGAAGCACTTTAATTATTAACAGGAAACTGCGGCCTCAAAGTCTATTCAGATCATTTCAAAGATATCAAAGGGGGAAATGAATAGCACGACATCAATACACCAAATAGTACTTGAGACATAAAATAAATAAGAGGCGTTCAAATAAAAGGCTCTGGAATCAAACATAGATCCTTATATGTGTGAACCAGGACGATTGCTTTAATGTATTTATATTTTAAGGAGTTTGAAGTATAGTGGAGTGATCATATCAGATCATGAAAGCTATGAATGTTGCGATTGCTGTTTTTCATTTCAATTTATTATTCCAACCATTCAATTTTCTTGCCTACATATTTTGAAAATAAATGCACGCCTGATAAAATGTTGCTAGCAAAATCCGTCTCTGGTGCCATCATATTTCTATTAATTACCGCGTCAACTAGGGCGCGCCTTATATCTCCGAGGTGGCCAACATCTTGCAACATCGTGTTTTTACACTTTTTAGGGTTCCGTAGCCAAATGGCTAAAAACGGAACCCTTATAGATTCGTCAAGTCTGTCTGTCTGTCTGTCTGTCTGTCTGTCTGTCCGTCCGTATGTCACAGCTACTGTTAAAGCTAGTATTTCCGAAACTATAAGAGCTATACTGTTGAAATTTGGTCAGTCGATGTATTCTGTGAACCGCATTAAGATTTTTACATAAAAATAGAAAAAAAACAATACATTTTGGGGGTACCCATACTTGGAACTGAAACTCAAAAATTTTTTTTTCATCAAACCTATACGTGCGGGGTATTTATGGATAGGTGTTCAAAAATGATGTTGAGGTTTCTAATTTCATTTTTTTCTAAACTGAATTGTTTGGACGAGAGACACTTCCAAAGTGGAAAAATGTGTCCCCCCCCCCCCCCTCTAACTTCTAAAATAAGAGAGTGATAAAACTAAAAAAAAAATATGTTGTACATTACCATGCAAACTACCAACGAAAATTGGTTTGAACGAGAACTAGTGAGTAGTTTTATTTTAATACGTCATAAATCGTAACACGAAATTTACCTTTCATCCAATCAATACACTAGTATAAAAACATCGATGAAAGTTACAACGAACTACAAGAACTTTTATATGTTGTTACTTGCTGATACGGAACCCTTCATGGGCGAGTCCGATTCGCACTTGGCCGCTTTTTTTACTTACTTTAAATGCGAACTTCATTACGATTTAAGATAAAGTAGCTTTATGATTAGAACAACCTTAAAGTATCTTTGGTTGCACTGAAATGTTTATCACAATAATTGGTAATCGACACAAAATTTTAGAAATTCTAAATGTTTTAATGACATTTTAGAATAATTAATAAATTACTTAGAACAGGAGTGCAGCGTTCACCCATATTTAGGACAAATATTTCTTAAAATTTTACTTTATCTGTTAGAAATACATAAATAAACAGATAGCGTTATTAGCATTAGTCATCGTTGCATTTAGAAATTGATATGAACACTTTATTTTTTAGTCTTAAATATTACTACTTGCTCTTTAACATTCATATCAACTCATTTATTGGTATGTAACTTGCTTTATATACTAACTGCATGTACAGCCTGTGATACGAACAAATAACGTGGAGTTCTATTTTTGAATATCGAAACGATTCTTGAAAATCAGTTCAGTAATCACTTTCTAATATTAGGTCTTTACCTAGTCTTTACCTATGAAATTGCCGTTTTGTATGCAATAAGTGAATGTAGTTATTTTTCAAACTTTTTTATTTCTGTTATTCAAAGTAATCACCCATGCAATCGACGCATCTTTGCCAACGCATTGGCAGTTTATTGATGCCCTTCTTGTAAAAATCAGCTGGACGGGAGGCAACAAACTCTTCAAAGGCATTTTGTACTGCCTCTCGGGAATTGAATTTTTTTCCCACTAAAAAGTTGTTAGCATAGATTAGCACAATTATTAGCACAATTATTAGCATAGATTGGCAGCAATCGAAACGTTTGGCAGTTTTGAATTTGTAGCCAAGCGTTTCGTGAAACAGTAATGAAGAGTTTATCTACACTAACTTTTACTAAAACGTAACGTAAATCAAAAATGAAGTATGTTAAACATCAGTTTAAGCCTTTCTATCTTTATTATTTATCCTTTTAATTTATAAGAAAATAATGTGATCAAATTAAAAGTTTGAAATAAACTTATCGAATTACAGAAATGGTCTGGCGGTATTAATATAATTCATACTGCCTTCAAGACATATTGTTCAGAGACCGTCTTTTGACATTTAATTAGGAATGTACCAACCCTTTTGATCTTGAGACAAGGCGACCCTTTTCCGCCACTTTAACAATAATATTATCATCTACCCTTAAAGGAGTCGTCGCCTTAGTGGTCGCTGGAAATACTATTTGTACAGGATGTTCGCCTTTTCTAATTTTGTAGAAGTTGTTTTTAGAAATACGCACTTATCGGAAATTAAGCGTAGTAGCATCAAGTCTCAGATATCCTGTAAAAATGAGTTTTCTTAAATCTGCTCAATGATAGATTGATCAGTTGCTAGTAATTCCTCATTTATCTTATCACTACATATTGTTAAATAAAGTAATCCGCCGTGACTGTTCGTGAAATTTTGAGAAAGGACATAGACTTTTTACCGCGATAATCGTCATAGACTCGGGCGCAGCCGCGGGTGCCAGCTAAGTAAAATATATATGAAAATAAAATTGGTACACAAAACGATGAACATTTTAATGAGGAGGATCCGGGTCACTTCACAAAATTAATTTGAATGTTGCTTACACAGATAGCACTTCCAACTCAACCAATTTATGGGGGAAACTTCAAATGAAAGAACTCGAGATCAAAACGAACCGCATGCTTCAATTAGAATTCGAGATATAGATGAAAAAGGCTACGAAAACATAATAAATGTAGTGAAGGCGTTTGAGTACATCTTAAAAAGGGCGAAAGTCAAGTGATATCCAATATTTGATAATAGGGATGTTTAAGCATACTTTAAAATTCCTTTTAAATAAGCGAATCGGTAATACAAAAATTTGATTCTTATACTTACTGTACTAATATTATAAATGTGAAAGTAGCTCTGTCTGTTTGTCGTGCGCTAAAGCTACTCAACCTGAAATGAACCTTAAATGAAATTTAGTACACATGTAGCCTTAGAGCCTGAGAAAGGACATAGGCTACGTTTTACCGCAATAACCTAAATAATATAATAGTAACTAACCTGAAATGAAATGAAGTGGAAAGACTACTAAGCAAATGCTACTACCATGCTTGGTTATTTCCGCCTATCTCTATTAAGAACGCTACTATAGGTGTCTCAGCTTAAATGCAGTTTCCTCTTTAATCTTATCCCATCTGATACGGCAAGTTTCAATGGAATTTGAAAACAGATAGTTACTTCTATACATTTAGCGAAGATGATCTACAATTTATGTTCAATTTCCTCAGTGAATTGATATTGAATCTGTGTTTAATTTGGAAGATTGCATTGGCTGATATCACCCATCAATCAGTTTAAATTTAGGTCAAGTGCTGTCGAAGCGCGATATATTTTTTGATCTTATAAAGAAATTGGACGGTCATAAAATCTTCTCTTTTGGAGTATAAACTTCAAATGGATGATATTGTTTTATCACGGATGATCACTTCTTATTTTCGAAATTTGCTATGGCACAAGTTATTTTTATTTTATAAATAATATCAAAAACAAAGACTTCAATTTTGTGTGCTTGTTTAGTATTTACATAAATTAATGGTTCCATTTTGTTCGACCTGCCTATGATGACCTTTTATAATTATTGTAACATTTAACATTCGTAGCTGTTTGATTATAATAAAACATAATAACATGTTAAGTGTCTGATATATGTATGCTAGGCCACCATTGTGTGGGTAACCGTGCTTCATTGTCCGCTGTGGCGGTGAGGACGGTGACTGTATTTTACAGTATTGTGGACTTTATTTATTTCTATGGGTGCTCTTCAACAACAGGGAACAGTTTCGTAATATGATATTGAATTCAGAATTAAATTCCAACGGACGATTTTTATATTCTATCAAATCATAATTATCTACAAATATTTGGAATCAATTTGTATTTTTAAGTGGACACTGCTTTTAAAACGTAATGCCAATGCCAAAATAAGATCGAATTAGTAAAATTGGACCTTAATACTTAGATTAGCAATACAATCTCTTATATGAACTTATCGTTTTATATCACTAAATATGTAGGTCTGTATATGTTGTTATTTGCCTACAATATGTATGCCCCGTTGCCAGTGCAACTATTTTATCCACACTGTCTCCATAAAGTATCACAGTTTAGAAAACTTTGACTATAAAATTGTAGACGTTGGAGCTTCATAAAAACTTCTAATGTACTTGTTTGTCTTCATTTTTAAGAGAAGTAGAAGAAAATATCATTATTTGAAGTGTGGTTAGTACATTTAATATATCAAGGGTTGTTCAGCACATTATTCTTATGTTTATGACTTGCAAACAGTTAGGTACGTCACAATTTTTACTTGACTATATTCAGTAGAAAGTGTCCATATTAATAGTGTAAAGAATTCGAATGTAACTCTGTCCATCTATTTGTCTGTTTCTCTGCTAAGGTGTCACATATAATAATTTGATATATTTGAAAGTAATAGGACACATCAAAACATCAATTTCTTACTTTTTGTCTCTATCTCTTTGTCTATATAATTCGGCTAATCGGCTAACATTTTTTAATGGACTCTTACTGGTAGATACTACTTTTTTGTCCGTCTGTTATTCTATCAAGACCATTTTTCTCAGGAACGCGTGGAGATATCAAGCTGAAAATCATATCATTTGATATACCCGAGTCTACCGCCTTTGAAGTTGTGAAAAAATCAAACCACTAAGCCAACGCAATAAAGTAGTAGATACAGCCGATTATGCTATAAATTTACGACACTAACAAGCTAATCAAAACCTACAGGGTACTTCTCGTAAACACAGAATCTTGAAATTTAGTACGAAGCAAGGTCTTATAGTGGAAATAAGGAAAAAATTGTGTTGCAATAGTATAAAAACAATATTTTTGATAATTTTATACTTAGTACTCCTTATCGCGTAAACGCGTAGGGATATTAAATTTATGCTCCTTTAGCTTTCCACATAGTAGTGTTATGGATTTCATTCTGATATAAAAATATCATAACATTCACTTATATGCCTAAAGGTTTGTAGGGAACCCTCAGTATGCGAGTTTTTAGGACTAGCACTATCCCTCACGGATACAAAACAATCATCGCGCAATATTATAATACGCCGTAATGACCCTAAAATTACTCAAAGAATTATCTTGGTTCAGTAGTTATGACTCTAGTCGTTTTGTCATTATATTGTATCCGATATGTGTTCCCAATGCTACTTAATTAACCAAATAATCACACAATCATTGAGCCTTGTAACATATATGTAATCACCGCATAACCGTCTTTTGACATGTACATCAGATTTTAGTTTTCCAAGTATCATTTACGTATTAAACAACATAATAATAATTATTATTATTTTTCATCGCTTAACATACTCACATGTAAAATGTAAATAATGATCACTTAAAACTACAAACCGACCAATTTTATTAAGAAATTGTATAACTTTTAAGCTATTGTATAGCTTTTATCGCGGGCTTTGAGCGCGGCGACCAAATCAAGAAATTCCATAAAAACCTAACACCCTAAAAAAGAATAGAGAATATGATTGTAACTGCAGTGCGACAAGGATATGGCGGCTCCGTGCTCTATAGGCAGATCAGCGCATGCGTACTGGCGCCACCGGCTGTTATCCGTTGCCTTGACAACACAGTCATTCTAGTTTCTTCTTTTTTTATTACGTTTTTTTTCCATAGATATGCTCATATTACTATTATGTTCTCTGTTTAGTTGTCTTTGTCTATCGGATAATAGGATGTTTGGCAATAATATTGTTAGAATGTAGGTATGTTGGTAAAAAGGCAGTGTATATTGGTTTGTAAACTTGAATTAATATCAAAGAAAAAAAAATACTGCATAGATAAAAAATAATAAATGCCTAAGTTGATAAAAAATTCTATGCAAAAGCTTTACCGCGGCAATGACTAGTGCCTTTTTTTATGTGTGTATATATAAAGTGTCAGCTTCTGACACACAAATAGACAGCATACTGGCATCTATTATACTACTGGCATCGGACCGTCTGAATCTGACGGACAGACAGATTCACACTGCCAGACAGACTCAAACGGCCAGAGAAATTCAGACTGGCAGACAGTTTCAGACGCTCAGACAGATTTATTTATTTATTTATTCAAACTTACTGCACATGTTGTACAAAGGCGGACTTAATGCCATAAGGCATTCTCTACCAGTCAACCTTCAGGCGATGTAGAAATATGATGCGGTAGGTGCAAGGACTAGATCTTGAGTGCAACAAAGTTCACAATAATAAAGAAATACACAAATAATAATAAATAATAATATAATGAATTCACTTGGTACTATGTATATTAATAAATACACTTATGTGTAGTAAACATGACACATTTATATATTACCAGCATAACACAATATAAATATAATACTTAAACATATACATATACATACACATATACATAATCTATCTAAAATACACAGACGGACACTAGTGTTGTGACCGTACTGCCAGTTCGCCCTGAAAAAGTTCGCGCACTTTTGTCTTAAATGTAAGGCGGTTTGTAGACATCCTGATTTCGGCAGGCAGTGCATTCCAGACTAGGACTGACTGCACATAGAAGGAAGAGTGGATGAAGTCGGAGGTGTGTGAAGGGCATAGAAGGAGTAAGTTATTAGTTGACCGAAGGCTTTGGTCGTGTTTTGAACATAAAAAGCGGAAGTGTGGTACCAGGTATTCGGGTAATGATGGAGAGTTGAGGAAAGAGAAGAGAAAAGTCAGAGCTCGCAAACCACGGCGCTGACGAGTTGGGAGCCATTGTAATTGGGATTTAGGCGGTTAAACAGTTTCAGACAGCTTGACAGATTCAGACGGACAGACAGACCGACAGTTAACTTTTCTGAAAGAGCTTTTGAAAGAAACAAGAAAGTGGAATTAGTAATAATCGCAATACAACTCGACGATTTTTTGAGAACTACTATTGCTATTCAGAAATTACAGGAGTTGATGAGGATATTATTAAATGATTCTATATAATTCTTCAGACTTTGGATATACAAGTAAATCAACTACTACTGTAGAATTGTATGCTTCAAAATACTGTGTAACCTCTGTGCTGTATATTTTAATAAACTTTCAATTTCGAACTTTTATTTGGACCTCATTTCCGGATACCGTCACTAACCGCCAGTAAGCGGTTTAGGCATATATTCAAAATCTCCTGTATGTCTAAATAACGGCAGTTCCTTGATGTAACCCCTAAAATAGGAGTGTGCACCTATTTCAGGTGCAGAGTGGCATACCATGTGGTTTTATTCACTTCGATTACAACACACATACTCGCCGCAAAACCACGGTGGGATGACTACCCGAAGGGGTTTCTACGTTGTATAAATATCCTTAAAATCTTAAGAAATAGACGTAAATTTGTTTTTTTTTTATATATTATATTAACATGTGAGATTTTATATAAAATATACATCTAATGTATTTGACATGCTACTCTGTGATTCACCCATATTTGCTGTTTATTAAATCTCGTTTAAAAGAATACAAACAACAAAAGCGTTATGAATAAATGATTGTAAAATGTAAAAGTGGGCTTTTACATTTAACAAGAGCTATATTTTGACAAAGTTATGAAAATAGATTTTCGTCGGAGGAAATAAAATTTGAGAAGGATTATTGAAGCTGCATAATGGTGCTAGGTTTAAGCTTTTGTTATAATGTAGGCAGTTCAATATTCATGAATATTTGATATAGTAGATATATGTAGTTTTTGTTAATTATTACACGTAGTTTTGTTTTTTTTTTCTATACGAAAGCAAAATATTTATTTTTAAACGCAATATTTTCTTCCTAGCCTTTATTAATCGTGTTGTCATTAGGCACTTTTTGTAACAAAAATCCAACAATACTTTTGGGCCCGACAAGGGAATCGAATCCTAGACCTTTAAATCAAAAGTAGCATGCACTAACCTGTAGTCCAACTTAGCAGTTCATTATTCTACTACTACTTCTATTTTCTATAATTTCTGAGGTCTGAGGAGGATTACAAGACACATGAAAAATCTTGACAAATGAAAAATCTTGATATAAGTACAACGTACATGAGAACATGATGTTTGATCGCTTTGATTTACTACGTATTACAATCACAAATTGTGCAATAATTAAGGTGTAACAGTATTCAAAAAACTAGATTTAGTGGGATTGATTTTCATCCGATTCCAAATTAGGAGAAGGTTTAAAGTTATTTTGCTGGTTTATTGGTTTATTCCTTTATTTATTAATCACTTTTACTACCCGTTTGTTTTTCTTAAAATTAGAAAAAAACCGTATGTTGAAAATGAATTAATTGATTAAAAAACAGTTTATTAGAATGATATTTTAATTTATATTTATTTTAAAAATGCAGTTCAAGACAACAAAAACTATTTCATGAAAGCAAGTTTCTGTAATTGTAATAATTATCATGACTACTTTTTGACCTAAGATACATTGAAATGGTAATTATTTGCGTTTAAATGTTAAATTATTTTAATGAATTTAAACTTTGTGAATTTAATTATATTTTTATTCATATTTTCAATAAAAATTTACATAATTCACATTTAAAATTTACACAAAAGTTTGAGTTACTTTTAGAATATACTTTATCTGTCCTAGCAAAAGAAATTAAGAGGCCGGCGTACGACCCTCGAAACTGCAAGTTGAAATTTGTTCGTAAAATATTGCTGTCTCTGTTTGACAAAATACAACGTGCACCGCTGTATGTGTGTATGTGGATTGACATTCATTCGTAGTAATTCGGACTCTCTCGTAGACGGTTCGGCTATCATTATTTGACTGACACGAATCACACACACATTGAAATATTTTTTGATGCGATAGCACTACTAATTGCTTGAAATTTGTGAAAATATGGATGTGTTTCGTAATATCGAAAATCATGAATGAAAACTCAATATTTTTTCGATTTATTTTGTGTAAGAAGTAGCATAATAATATGAGATATGTTATTGATGAAACAATATTAGAAATATTTTTGTTTTTAAGACAGAAAAAAACAAAATGAAAACATGACATTTACAATGTAAAATATGTAAAATTTAATTTGATTATATTTTATTCTATATAAGTTTATTTTTAAAAATAAAGACGTTATAACCTAAATAAATACAGTCTAAGTCCGAATATCAACATATCATCGTGGAAATATGTTTATACTACAAATGATCTTGGTATACCGTTTGTATGGACAATTCAGCCTCCGGGGGCCCCTTAACTCGCACGAGTTATATTTTTTGTTTAGACTAGCTTCGCTCCGCTGCGTTAATCGCGATTTACAATAATAACCACGTGTGACACCACGGGACTCAGATAGTATTTAATGTCTATGAACTTTGGCTTAGACCGCAGTCTGTATCGATTGATTATTTTCGCCTAAATAATGGTCTGTTAATACTTTATAATTCATCTACAAAGAAATGAATGCGTAATATGACCACTACCAAAAATTATTTATGGTCTATAGATATGGCTTGGTCTATGCGACATTAGTGTCATTTTAGAACTCACGAGGTATATGTAAGGTGTCAATTTTTAAACCGTTATGTCCATTAGGTCCGTGTGGTGACGGATTAAGAATACGGAGTGTCACCACACCTGTTCATCCCGCGGGTGTCGTAAAAGGCGACTAAGGGATAAACTACGCAAGACAACATCGATTTTTTTTTTTTTTTTTTTTTTTTAAAAGACGACTCCCGCAGTAGGAATATAAATTCCTGTGTCGCAGGGTACTTTACAAACATACATGAAACGGACACAAAGAACACCCAGACTCAGAACAACAAATTGTGGATCACACAAAGTGTTGTCCTACGTGGGATTTGAACCCACGACACTTGGCGCAGTAGGAAGCGGCGTGGCGACCGCTTAAACCACTAGGCCAACCGTGCAGTCAAATATCATCGTGGAAATATGTTTATACAGCAAATGATCTTGGTATACCGTTTGTATGGATAATTCACCCTCCGGGGGCCCCTTAAAGCGAATCAAGCTCACCGATACAGTTACTTGTATGCATCTTTACCTCATTATTATAATACCTTCTTATTACACCTCAGTATTTATTTATAAAACTTTCTAAAATAATATCAACTCAATAAGAGATTACTAATCCACTAATGGAAATAAATCTCTCTTTAAAATGGTAATATAGCCACGCCGATTTCAGCACAAATGGGTCTGCTTGACCGAGGCAGTATTAGACTTTTGTTGTTGTTTTGAGTTTTCTTTGTATCTTAGTATTTTTGTTTGTTTGTATAGTACCTCGCGATACAGGATATATTACTAATGCAGAAGTTGTTTTCCTAAAAAACAACAACAAAGCAATCGATTTCAATTAAAAAAACATGTTTTCACAAAGTAGTATTAGCGGTATTCATCATCCATAACATTAAGTCTTCAGTTACGACAACAACAATTCTAACAAGGATCCAAATAGATGCATACTTTTTTTATCAAACAGCTAGGGCTAATGCACCGTTGACTCTCAAAATTCTATTGTACTTGGTCGACATTGCGGCGTTCACACATACAAATGAAGTAAATTTTAATACAATTAGACGTAGTTGTTGCTAGTAACTATTAAACATTTACAGAGCTTGCAGCGAACGTAGAATTAACATTTTTAACTACCGCGGAAATTCGTTGATATATGTGTAACGAGAAAACATACGTCAGTAACTTATGTCTATGTAATTGTTTCGGATTAATCTTCAGTAGTTCATTAGTCAGGCAGTATTGTGGTAATATCGTATATATTACCACAATATTACCATACTTTACCTTATTTCGGGTCTTATACCATAAAATCATTAGATTGCGCTAAGCCCATCATTTTCAAACAGTATTGACGTTAAATACTAAGCTGTAATATAAAAATTAGTTTTTGATGTGGCGCTATGAGATTTACTTAGTTGCTGAAAAAAACGAAAAACATATTTTTATTTCATTCTTAGTTCAAAAACAGCGTTAACATGTTACATTTGCCATAAAATATGTTTTTTTCCCTCATGATCACAGCGGTGACATTCCAAGATTAAACGCCCATATAAATGCCAATTTTTTTAGGCTTGGTAATTAATAAATTTAGAAAAAACATTCGCAAATCTAAATCATTTGTGGCTTAAAAACGAAAAAAATATTAATGACTTAGTTAATTGAACTTGCAAAGAACCTGTTATTATGTTTGCTTCGATTAACGCCCATGTTTGATTGGATTTGAACGCGCAACGATTGACTCAAATGTTAGTAAGTTGAATATTTACTTCATTTGAATATTCAAGCGCTGTTTTGAATTGAACGACAGGATTAGGTTTGGATCCACACGTTTGGATTCATCGTTCTATTAATGGAATACTGGTAGAATATAATTTTACAATATGTAGATATTTTCATAGTAAATTAATCAATAAAACATTAAGGAACCTACTTGGTATCAGATACAAGAATTCGCAGCATTATATGCGCTTACGTTTAAGTGAAGTTTACAAATAAATTGTGCACCATATATTATGTGTAGCCGATCTTTGTAGAGCTTATTGGGGATTCGTGTTCAGCTCTGATATGAATATTATTATGGGCCTAATTGTATAAAAAAATAATTTTACTATATATTCTATTTTATTTATAGACAACAGAACAACCGAGTAGACTACTACCCACATACTATAAAAAAAGCGGCCAAGTGCGAGTCGGACTCACCCATGAAGGGTTCCGTAGAAACAAGTAACATCATATAAAAGTACTTGTAGTTTGTTGTAACTTTGATCCATGTTTTAATAATAGCTTATTGATTAAATGAAAGGTAAATTGCGGTTTACGATTTATGACGTATTAAAAAAAAAATACTTACTAGATCTCGTTTTCAATCAAACCAATTTTCGGTGGAAGTTTGCATCGTAATCAATGCATTTTAGAAGTTACAAGGGGGGGGGATACATTTTACCACTTTGAAAGTATCTCTCGTGCGAACTATTCAGTTTAGAAAAAAATGATATTAAAAACCTCAATATCATTTTAGAAGATTATTATTATCATTTTAGAAGACCTATCCATAGATACCCACACGGGATTTGATGATTTTTTTTTATGAGTTTCAGTTCCAAGTACCCAAAATTTATTGTTTTTCTTTATATTTTTATGTGAAAATATTAATGCGGCTCACAGAATACATCTATTTACCAAGTTTCAACAGCATGGTTCTTATAGTTTTGGAAAAAGTGGCTGTGACATTCGGACGGACAGAGTTGAAGCGTCAATCAGATGCTTAGCAAATTTTTTTGACATAGCACAAGCACTCGGACCTCATTTAACCCAGTGTGTCTATTGGGTCAATATTTTGGTTTAATATTAACCCCAATTTAAACAAGTTCCTTGAACAAGGATTGTAAAATTAGTATGGAAATTAAGATCATTAATCTTAGCTTCGACATGTAATGTAGATGTGACACAGGTCTATGATATATTGTTTGATCAAATTTAGAAACTCATCTATCGAATGGAAATTTTAAAATCGCTGGTAATGTTTTCTTTTTATGTATAGACAAGATAGACAGTTTAAAAGTTTATTATTAACTGAATTATAAATTTTCTTATTTCTGTAGTGTATATAAATTCTTGACTTTGAAATTTGTTATTATCACTCCTGTTCACTAAAGACTGCTGCCTCATACGGTGTTCCCTGTAGTAGATTTTGTACTTTTACAACACCTGCGAGTAAAACCGCAGAGTGAAGCTAGTTTAAGTCTAATCTATCTACTTGAGACATAGACATTTCTTAGACTTTTGTGCCTAAATAAACGCTTTTTAAATGGCAGGACAAAATCAATCAAGACGTTGGAATAAATTCATAAAATAAATTTTTCCCTGACCCAGATTTAGTTAAATTATTTTTACAAGTAGATTGTTATTTTATAGGATTTACAAAACATAATGCTTCATAATTAACAGCACAAAAATATTTACAGTGCCTACTTACTATCAATAAAAAGTATTTATCCATTAACATTGTAAAGAAAATGCTTGGAATGTTATTTAACGTCCATTTATAGTCTTTAGGAAAAGAATAACTTTCGAGGTTTCAAGCGTTCTCAATGTTATTTTATTCCCGCCAACTAATAGCTTTAACTACTTAAACCAATTTATCTCACCGTTGGCGTGTACCAAATCAAATCACTCTGAAATACAGTAAAAGCAAAGTTAGAAGAACAATAAAATAATGTTCGGTCAGTCGGGACAATCCACTCAATGTACTTGCCACAACAACTTGTTAAGTTGCGGACTAGTTGTGACTTGTTCCGCGACTCTATGTTACTGAAAATAGAATTCACTGCACTTGGTTATCTCTTGGGTTGTCCGGTATTTAATTAAGAGTTCTCGCTTGAGAATATGCTGTAATATCTTTGGACTACTTTTTTCTTTTAAATCTTAGGAAACGAAAACGTAATATAATAATACTAATATATTTATTGACACAAAGATAAACTGTATTTCAATATACTAACAGTTAACATTACATACTATTTTTCACCCATAAATGGAACTCTGCCTCTTAACTTGAGTGAATAGGTATTTTCAGACTTACGGCTATCGTATCATTATTACTATTTTACAAAATATAATAAAATATTGCATTTTTCTTAGTTACTACCTTAGGTGGTTTGGTATATATATGGTAATGTGTGTATATGCTTGTGTGTAGTGTAAGATTAGTTTTTCGTGTTGCATCTTAATGTGGAGCTAATTTATTACTTGAGGTATTATGTAAAGTTTCTGTGTTGCAATACTCTTATTTTAAGAGCCATTCTGTAACTGTTTGTTCTAGTGTGTACCTACGTATTCAAAGTCAGTATTTTATTTTTTTGTGTATTTGTTTGTACATAAAATTTAAGTAACAGACAGAGTACACGAGTCACGGGAAGTCTACCCGTATAACCGATTTGAAACGTCGGGATATACATGGTGTAGAATATATGCACCGTAAGTTATTACTTATATCATCTGCCAGTTATAGTTTCGTCAAAATCGGTAATGCCATTCCAGAGATTAGACCTATCATGCTGACTGTACTTTTTTTCATCATCAGCAATCCATAACGTCCCACTGCCGGGCTCGGGTCTCCTCTCAGGAGAGGGTTAAGGCCATACGATTCTTATTATAATTTCAGACAAATTTAATGATAACCCTATTAATTTGAAATTTCATTCAGACACATAGATTTATTTGCATATATTTGAAAAACGTTGCTACGCTATTATTTGATGAAATACCTAAAAAATATAGTATCACACGCATTTGAAAATCTGCTACAATCACTCAACTTGAGAATTAAGAGAACTAGAGGTTATCCGCATCGCGACAGGATTTTTTGTTCAACTTAAGTACCATAAAATCTGAGTTATATAAAAACACTTTACGGTGTGCATAGATTAGTCTAATGCCTTGTTTTTTACATAAGGAAAATTATTGACACAAGGAAAACGACATTATTGTATTACCACTATCGATTATTGACACACTATACTTATTCGTATATAATAGCATAATTACTAACAGACCTTGGTTATTTAAAAAATAAATGATTTTATTAACGCTCTATAACGGTTGCTATATACAGGCGCAAAGAGGTCACACCGTGTGGTGTTAGTCGGTGCGAGTCCGACACACCGCCCCGCCGCAAGCCCTGGCGGGGTGAAGTCCGAAGGGAATTGTATACGTATAAAAAAAAGCAGACAATACTAGTCTCGAGAGTTAAAACCCCACACTCTTCACCAACATGACCTCAGTGACCTGGTTCCAATGTATAATAGTATAATATTTAAAATTTGCTTAGTTTGTATAATTTTTAAAGTTTGTTTTAATTTAAATACACATATATATTTTTATCAAAAAGCTTTCAACTCTGCCTTAGCACGTTTATTATTTTATTGGTAAGAACAAAATCATGTACAACAGGCATGTATCTCCGAGTACTGTCGTCGTTAACGACACTGGAATTGTGGTGCCAGTTTATACATTTTTTTCTGTCGATCTCCTAATCAAGATTGTAATGACGTCAATAGTACATCGCGTCGGTACAATCTCGATTAGGAGCACGACAGAAAAATTTGTATGAGCTGGGCATCACATGGCAAGTTTTGTCATATCTTCGAGTCGTTGTTCGGCAACCACTGAAGGCAAGTCGTCATTTGGCACTGGTCATTTGGCTGTTCAACAGGTTTAAAGTCGATCAACAAGTGTGCATTTTTCTAGTCAATAGAATTAATAACGAAACAATTTAAAAGAGATCTAGAATACCGTACGGAGAATCGGCATGCTGAAGTAGAGGTGGACGGTCATGTCTCCAGGCGAACTGATGGTTCAATTTTCGGGTCGGAATGTTTGGGGATCAAACAAACATTTCTTTGTGTGATCCCAAATATTTGTTTCAAAGTTTGGGTGTTTCCTAAAGTATGTTTATGTATTTATATCAGTTGTCATAATACAAGATCAGCTTAGTTTGGGCCTAGATGATGTTCTGTGTCAGATCTCCGAAATATTCTTTTATTTATTTAATGTGTTTGAGTATATTACGTGTAGTGAAAGACACCCTATGGCACGGTGGACGACGATCGACGACGAAGAGAATTACTGGCAGCAGATGGATGCAGACTGCCCAAGACCGTTTGGTGGTGAACGGCTTAATTATGTAATTGTAACTGAGATGGGAGACGATTTTGTAAATGTAACTGAGACGAAATTCTTTATTTTTATCAAGGACCTTAGAAATCTTAGTTCCGTTAATATTAATATTGGTATCATTAAAGTATGAAACTCATCTTAAAAGCAACTAAAGTTTTGCGATGTGCTTGAAAAGCAGAATTATTAGCCGCAGAACTGATGACCGTTGAGGTTGAAGAGTTCTGAAGTGGAGACTGCGTCTCTACATACGTAGTGTAGGACGCCCACAGACCAGGTGGAGTGACGACTTGCGCAGGATGACTGGCAGGAGCTGGATGCGAGAAGCCCAAAATCGATCAATGGTTTGTGTACAATGTGAGAGCACATTGCACACAAACCAGCAGTCCAGCAGTGGACTGCGATAGGCTGATGATGATGTGAAAATAATAATAAATTAAATGAGTAATATACTAACATCAATAATAGCTTAATAAATATTAATAAATTGAGTTATAGCCATCTGTGAACTTCCCGTCCCGTCACTAAATGGAGAGCAAGAGAATATTAATTAAGTTATTTTATGAACCATTTCTACGGTGAGTTAACGCTCGTGAGTTTTTTAACATAAACGAAGATTTTGAGTCCTGTGTATATTTTTGAAGGGAAGGACTTTTAACTTATTCGATATTTCAGAGTTATTCAAGTTTTTTTAATGGTTTTTCATCAGTATATTTTATATCTTTTTCTTTTAATTTCAAACACAAATTTAAGAGCTTACATCTTTTCCTCTTCAGGAGTTTTTTACTAGGTGATCTCAAAAACTGATTGAAAATATTAATAGCAGATAGTCAGCATCACGGAGCACAAATCTTAACTATAATTTCTATTTACTCGTAGTATTCGCGTTTGAATTCAACAATTTTTTTTTCTTTAAGAACAAGACAACTCCTATACTATGTATGTATAATTATTGGTCAAAGAAATAAACAATAATATTATTATTTTTAACTCCTGCATTTGAAATATACATACTATATCACTGGGGACTATACAAACATACATGTTACGGACACAAAGAAGTCAGAATAACCTTTCGAATAAATTACACTAAGTGACACAAGCCATGTGGCATTTGAACCCACAACATTTGGCTTGTAATTAAGGTTCGCTTTTGATTTTATAGTAAAATAAATTTTCTTTATTGCTTATTGTAACCCATTATACAATTTATTATTAAGTAATGTCATTCGGTTCTTCCTAAAACATTTAGTATGTAGCTTAATATCGACTTTTCGGCCATGCGCCCACACATGTCTGCTGATCGCACGCGACTGAATTGTTTCACAACCGCACGTGCACTAGAGATGACATAATACTACCTACTCTTTCAGTAATATAACATTATGTAAGCTAATGAAAATAATTATGTGTGTCTGAGTGAGGACAAAATTTTGGGGGCTTCTCTTTTTTCTCTTCAGTTACGTTTGTGTCTTACGATCGCTAAGTACAAACGTGTCAGTGCTATCTTATCCTAGTCTCAAAAATGTTGTAAGTTATAGTATACATTTTGACGTTATTGGGCGTTGTCTCCAAAATGTTGTGAGTTAGAGTATACATTTGAACGTTATTGCACGTTACGTATCTTACACGTTTGTTACGCACAATATCTTTAAGAGTAATTCCAGCACGACTATGAAATTTAAATATGTCCGTTAGTGTAAAAAACTTCACACACATGGGCTCAAATTAGTCTCACCCCTGCTTTTCTATTTTTTTTCTTTTAAAATTCAATAAAAGAAATATAGGCTATTAAGGTAAACACACATTATACATATTTTCATTATTTATATATTTATATTTTATACAATTAAAAAATAATACACGTTTTTCAAATTTCTTACAATGGTATGGGCACATAAATCAATTCATTATAAGGTATCTTCTGGAACAACTTCTTCATGGCATTTACAGAATACATTGAAGCGTAATCTAGGAACGGTTTGCCGAAATCTTCCACAATCGTTCTCCAGTTTTGATTTAGGAGTTGTAGTACTGCGTCACCTACGGAAGTGAATAGAATAATAATTAGGAGTGATTGTTTGGAAAGTTTTTAATTTTCGAATGTTTTAAAATTAACAGCATGCTATTTTAATACAATAGAGAGTAATTATAGATTTTTGCTATTAAATTAATTGAAGGGATTTAATGATGATATTTTCCTCGTAGCCGTTTTCAGCAATGACGGCCAGTCTCAACAGAGACCAGCCAACTACGTAGGAGATATTAAAGTCCACAAGGGTGTGCACAACCTCAGGTGCACTCTCTGTTCCCTAATTCTCCGATTCGAATTTGATAGCATGGCCATTGCGCAAGACCTGGGAGAGATCAGGTGGAAGACCGACGGACTTACATGTTCTACGAGACGCTGGGGTTAAGAGCCGAGGGTTTATTATTTATTTATTTATAATTAATTACGTAAATCGTGATGACACGACCTTGTTTGTTAATTAGACAAATTTATTTCTTTAAAATTAAGGTAAGTTAGTCATCTTTGTTCATTATAAGTTTGGCGCCGACTAACAATAGTTTAGGTATTAAGTATACCTAAACTATTTTTAGTTACATTAGTTTATGGAGTAAGTTTATAAAGGTTATGTAATAATAGTTTATTATTTTCTACTTTTCAGTTTTTTACTTAAACTTACATAACGTTAATACATAATGACCAAAATATATTAGAATATCTATATAGGTATTTAGTATATTGTACACATTGTCGGTAGACTAGAAGATATTATTCTATACAATTAATAGGAGTATAATTTTGAATTATTTAACTTTATACTTACTGAGTTCCTTGCTTCCCTTGAATAAATTTTTTAAGTCGAAGGAAACATGATCGCCATAATCAAAAGTATATTTGTAGCTTTTAATACCGAAGTAATCTACATTATTTTTATCTTTGACGTATTTTGTATTGATGTCAAGGTTCATTCTCATATTGGCTGGAACAAAATTAAATAAACAACGTTACAAAAAACCGAAAGTTTAGACAGTATGTGAATAAGTTCATATAATATATGGATTTTCTGGAAGAGAAACATCTGATGTTACATTGGAATTTGGAATATGATATAGAAGTGAGTCGTAATAAGATTTCTTCAAAGTTTTGTAAAGAAAAAAAAAAGTTTAAATATACATAGATATACACCTTTTTTATTATATTAGCTTAAGTAAACGCTGTATAGACAGATTTTTTTTAAGAAGGTCAATAACTTTCAGTCCAAAGCTACTTACACAATTAATATTGTTTGAGCCCAAAAATTGACACCTGTTGCACATATTAAGTTCAATACTAATACGGAATTAAATTTAACTAGTAGTATAAAATCAGAGTGTCTAAGTTGGAGAGCAGTATAAGCATAGAAGTGGAAAAATGGTATGGTAACTAAAAATACTCATTTTTTTCAATATAGTAAATGACTTTATACTTACTTAATTTAACTAGAGCATCACCAGCGCCATCAATGGCAAATAGAAGAAACTGACCCTTGGCGTCATATGTAGATCTCATTGTTAGATTGCAATGGAAGGCTAACAAGAATTTACGCTTTTCAAGAAGTGATCTGAAAAATTAGTTAATCAATCATCAGCTTCTTGGTGAGATAGATAGAGCTAAAATATTAAGAACTCTCTTTTTACCCAGTATTTATTATTTAAACTATCGGCCCACCGTTGCTTTGCAAGGGTGGATATGGGTATTTAAAAGACACTTAAAACTTGACAAATTATATACTATATAACAGACAGACAGACAGTTTTATAATATGTAGTGATTTTTGATTTAAAAAAAAGTGAAAGTGAAAAATTTAAGAAAGAATGAAAAGCAATAAAGCAGAAAATTTTTTCGTCGTTAAGATTGCACTAACAGTATTAAAAGATAATTGCAGTCATGAGTTTTGACTCTTTATTAGTTACTCATGTAAGATAAATTATATAATTACTTTACAGTGTTGTCTTCGTCTAACCATATGGCTCATAAATGTTTATTGATATAGAAAAAAAAAAATTAAGTGACATAAGCTATTTTGTAACTCTTTTTTTTATATTAGCTGCCAAAATGTCTCTGCCCTGCCTGATGGAAAGCATGAACAGCATGAAAGCTTGAAGGACCGTGGTCATAGAAGGGAGGAAACACATGCGCTGGAAGAGACTTCCACTTTTTAACTGCTCGACATAGAAAGGAATAGCCGAACCGTTTAGTTCGAGAGCGTATGTCAACCACTCTGAAGCGGTGGCTTCCGAGACCAGCACGTGTTGGAACAACTCTTCAGAACACTCTCCATGATGTAAGCGATAGAGGACTGCCATGGAGGCGACATTTCTTCGTAGCTGCAGGGGCTCAAGGGACTCGGTAACTTCGTTACTGTCGATAATGCGGACTGCTCGCCGCTTTAACCGACCGAGAGCGTCAAACAAATACTGGGCGAATCCATCGCAAAGAGGAGAGCAGTACTCCACACACGAGTGAACCTGGGTCTTGTAAAGAAGACACAGATGCCCGGGCGGCGGGAAGAACCGGTTCACCCTGTTCAGTGCCTTAATGACGCCCTCAATGTATTCACGCAGGTTGAGATTATGACAGATATCCACCCTCAGGATACTGAGCCTATCCTGCAGTGGCAGTTGAGTGCTCTGTAAAGTAGGGAGGGGAAAAAAGGGAGACTTTTTGGTAGAGACGCGCATACCTGTGTTTTTATGGCGTTGAACTCGACCAGATTCTCATTTCCCCATTGAGAGATGCGGCCGAGAACCCGGTCAAGCTCAGCGACAAGCTCCCGCCGTTTTTCCTCAATGTCTGCTAGCTTTACTGTAGGGTGTCCAAAATATCACCCATGAACTGTGCCATCGTCTGCATAGCAATGTATGTTGTCAAGGGCTAACATATCATTGATATGCAGAAGAAACAGTGTGGGCGACAGGACGGACGGTCGAAAGAGATCACCATACCGTAGCCAGGAAGTCGATGCTTTGAAGTCTATTTTTTTTTTATTGTTGTAATGGAATAGGCGTTTGTCTTCCATCTTACCTGATGGAAAGTGTAGATGAAGACGAAGATGGTACACGCCCATCCAAAAGAAACCTGTTCAGTCTACTCTTAAAGTTCAAAAACGAGCTGTCCAACCGTTTTGTTCGACTTTTGGGTATGTCAACAACGTATGGATGAAACTTTTGCCTACGCCTAGTAGTCCGACAAAGGAATGGAGATGGCTCGATCAGTTCAAAAAGAGCTTTCGAGCACTCTCAAAATCGACGACGATGCTCAAGGGTGTGTAGTCTGCTATTTGAGAGCTTTTTGTTGTTAATTAACTTACGGGCTCTTCGGTCAACTGAGTCCAAAGCTTCCAGACGATATTTGCCCATTCAAAGCCCGATTAAACCATCTATGAAGCACTTTGCCCTTCCATTCCTCCTTGCAATCATTAGCACTAAGTACTACAGGTTTGCGCAATTTCTGCTCAGCCAGAGCGAGTGGAGTGAATCCGATATTCACTAAAACCATATTGCGATGCACTCCCACATCGGTATTTAGAAAATATTCTCTGAGATTGCATATCTCGCAATTATGTAGGGTCTTGACTTTCGCGGGATGTACAATCTCATAACCGACGAACGTGGTGGTGCATTCGGAATGCAGACAGTAAGGCACGGACTATTACGGACTACTCTGAAAGCCTTTGTAACCGATTAAAATAAAGCATAAATGTTTTCCCATACAGGCGCATTAATTATCGGTTAGTATATTTATATATTTAATTTTGTAATGTCTAACTTCGTAGCCGTCGTTATACTTAATGTAATAAACATCGCAATGACGTATTCGATATTATCGACGGTAATAACACTCTTATATGGGAGAGTCTTAATGCAATACGGTTTTGATTAAATACTTACTCAACGTTATCAACGACGCATTTCTTGAAGCCTGTTAATTTGCCATTGTAAAATGTAAACGTTAAATTGCTTAGAGAAACGGATAGCTTGTCAAAGGTTATAGGATCTAATGCTGGAACACCGAGCTCTGGTATACCTTTGACAACTCCAGGTATTGCATCCTGTGTGGCCTTTATAAGACAATCTCTGGAGGTATCGCTGCACGGGTGGATGTAGTCCGCTGTTAACAGAATTATTCAACCACTTACTATCGTTGATTTTGGTACAGGGGCCGTTGCCTTTGAAATAGGTGTCCATGGATTCATCGTTATGCAGACTGGTAATCAGATAAATGGTTGATACCAAGCATTGACATCTAGAAAATCTATAATTTTCGTAATCCGATTTTTAAATAATTTGCATCTTATTATATTATAAAGAACGTTTGTATGTTAATACATTAATGTGGCTAGTTATTAAATATCGTCTATGAATTCTTAAGTGACCTTAGGTGAAGGATACTAGATTAGATTTTATTTTTGTTAAATGTTTCTGTGTTGTGTACGAGTACTACAGTGTCATATGTACTCCTATGTATAAATAAAACCTTGTATTTATTTAATTTAAAGAAACATCTAAAACAATGCAATCTTGAATGCACAATTGACCTAGTGCTTGAAGTGGTCACCACGCCACTTTCTACTACGCCAAATGTCGTGGATTCAAATCCCACGTGGGACAACACTTTGTGTGATTCACAAATTATTGTTCGTAGTCTGGGTGTTCTTATTTTTATGTAAGTTTGTAAAGTCCCCCGCGACACAGGATTTATAATCCTAATGCTTTTGTTGTCTTGTGTGTTGTCTTATGAAAAATTTAAATAAAATAATAATAACAATGGCTAATTTGTAAATTGCAAATTATTAAATTACTGACATACATTGGGATTCAATACATTATGAAATAGCTTCCGCCAGCGGCTGCGCCCGCGTGTATGTCGGTTTTCGCGGTAAAAAGTAGCCTATGTCCTTTCCCAAGCCTATGTCCTTTCCCAAGCTTAGTTCTATCTTCAT
Source organism: Phragmatobia fuliginosa (assembly GCA_932526445.1). Classification (NCBI taxonomy): domain Eukaryota; kingdom Metazoa; phylum Arthropoda; class Insecta; order Lepidoptera; family Erebidae; genus Phragmatobia; species Phragmatobia fuliginosa. The sequence goes on along the minus strand of OW052070.1, from coordinate 13,156,757 downwards.
ACCAAATTTCATCAAAATCGGTTCAGTGGTTTAGGCATGAAAGCGTAACAGACAGACAGACAGAGTTACTTTTGCATTTATAATATTAGTAGGGCTAAGGCATTGACGTAAGAAAACGCTATAATAACGGTCGAATTATAAATGCGAACAGTACCTACCGTAAGTAGAGCTTGTATTATGGGTACTAGAACACTGATAAAGATACATAACAAAACACCCAAACTCTGAAACAAACATTTGCGGATCACACAAATATTTGGACTGACCCGGGAATCGAACCCGAGGCCTCAAGCACAACAATCGCATACACTGCTCGTAGAACTACGCCACCGAGGCAGTCAAATGATGACACAGTCGTGTTGAAAAAACCGTAACATAAACGGTAACGGCTTAATATATATTTGTATTATCTGTAGCAAAACTGAAATATAAGTCGGCTAAGAGCACTCAAAGCCGAGTGACCTTAAATGATTAGAAACAATCACCGAGGGTAAGGCGCGGTTTGACCTAGATGGGTGACCGTTTTTGGCATTATATGTTATGAGCGTTTCCGTGATTCGGAGGTCACTTTAAGCAGTTGGTCCCGGTTGTTATCATAAGCTAATAGTCGTTAAGCTTACTTGGAGGCCTTCAAGCAGCTTTAAAACATTCAAACGTCAAGATTACGTAGCCACAAAGTGTCTTGCCAGTCCCCAACCCGCACTCGGTCAGTGTGGGCACATATGGCCTTAACACTCTCCTGAGCTCCTGAGAGGAGACCCGCGCCCAGCAGTGGGACATCATGGGTTATTGATGTGTCACTACAGACTCTACATTCTATGAACGTGAGGCCACAGCATGCTAGAGACACCCGGTACTTCACCAGTACCTAACAGTCCCATCTTGTGTGTCTAATCCTTAAACATGGGTCGCCAGTGAACTTGAAATGCGTAGTTAGCGCAAGGTAAGTATGCAAGCGATTAGTGAACACTCGCCGTCCACGTGTGAACAGCTTGCAAGCGAGGCAATCTGGTGAATCGCTGACGGTACGGAGTTGACGCAGCCCGAGGCAAGGCAGCGTGAGTCGGTGCTAAATAATTCTAATGATCTTTGATCTTCAATGTTGTATGTTTACTTAATTATACTAACGTCTATTATTAACCAAGACCATAGTTGAAAAGTTGTTTTGAAGTGATAATAATTAAATACGGCCAAGTGCATGTTAAGCCACGCATAGAATAGGGTTCCGTAGTCACCCAAAATGGCATGTGGATTTCAAATCGTGTCCAATAGATAATTGTTATGTAACTTAATTGTTCGTTATTTTCGTACATTTTTTTACCAAATAAGCGTATTTTTTAAATTAGGTGTCTATAACTCCTGAACTAAGAATGTTGTCGAGCTGTTATAGTTTTCCTTTACGGTTTATCACATGGACTATCATCATAATTTTTTTCAGATTTTTCAATACCTAAATAAAAAAATCACGTACCCAAATAAATCTATTTATCGTGATTTTATTTTCAGAACTTTGTCGACGTGAGATGACACATATCCATGCAAAGTTGCATCTTTCTAGCACTAACCGTTTGGATGTTCAGTCGAGCACAGACTTACGGATATGACGAAACTATAGGGTTCCTAGTCACAAACTACAGAACCCTAAAAATATGTCTGTCTTGATATTTTTTTATTTTTAAAAATATGTATTCGACATGTAATGATATGCAATGTTATGTTAATTACTGTTTATGATATATAATTACTTGTAGAGTCGTGGAATGTTTTACATTAAAGGTATTTCTTAAGGCTGATCATATTATGATGATGACATATTATGATCTTATTACGTTATGTTAATTTATGAATAACAGGATTGAACATTTAATTAGCATTTTATTTTATACGTGCGATTAAAAACAAAAATATATAAAAAAATTAAATAGATTCCTGAAATAATTTGAAGCAAATAATTTAACGAATCGATATGTGCCATACTTAGGTACATTTCATTTTTCTCGTATTCGTCTAATTAACATAGGGTATAGTGTAAATGTAGTATGGGACGCCCTCTAGCTAAATAGCGGGACAACTTGCGTAAGAAAGCTGATAATGACGGGATGAAGAAAGCAGTAGACCGGTATGTGTGATGTTCCTTGAGTCCTAGAGATCTATGTCCAGCAATGAACTGCAATGGGATGATGATGGTAATGATAGTGAATAGATCTAACCAAGTGGCATCGAATTGGAGAGGCCTATGTCCAGTAGTGGGTTATGATAGGCTGATGATGATGAATAATGATAACTTAACATTTGCTGTACTGATTTTGAAGGAACTGTTACTACAATGTAACCAAAAATTGTAAAAACAATGTTGGAAAAGAGTGTCCATGGAGTTTCTTGTCTGTTCTTCTCCATAGGATCTACGAATTGGAACAGACGATTAGCTTCACGACTGACTACTGACTGACTACTTGACGTTTCAAAAGTGCCGTTGTATGGTTTATTTGAAATAAAATGGTTTTGATTTGATTTGATTTGATTTGGTAGGATATTATAAGGAAATTTGGACTATTTTCTAAACTAGCTTCGCCCCACGGCGAACCGGTAGCGCGGTTACTGGTGGTTGTTGTAAAGGGGTTGTAAACAATCGCGGGTAACGCCGCGGCGCTTAGCTGGTTTGTTAAATTACCTATTTAAATATAAAGAATAAATTGAATGCTTTGTCTACCGGTTTGCCATGCAACTGACAATGAGTTATGAGATCTCGGAATCGATTACCGCGTCGGCTAAACATGTTTTTGGGCTTTTATAACAATAAGTCCTGAATAGAAGACTTAATTTCAGAAGTTCGGCAAAGCCGTCGGTCCCGGTTGCCAGGAACGTTTATGGCTATCGTTATTGGGAAGTCAATGCCCTCAAATACACTGACAAATATTTTAATTCTTTCATTTCAGTTTGACCTCAGGATTGCAGAAGTCAGATGCCAGTCTCTCCAAGGAACAACTGATATTTAGGTAAAACCGGTAAAACTAGTAGGCGACTCGAAGTAATCTTAGGAATAATAAAGGCTAGGAACATGATATACATATATTGACTAACCTTGGCACTGTCGTAAGCAGCTATGCATATTTAACAGTCAAAACAAAACGATACAAGTCATCTTCACAACACTCATTTCAAAATATAACATTTTTTTTTATTATGACTCATTGAAAAATAAAGGCAATTATTTAAATCGGAATAGACTTACACTTAATGTGATACAGTATGCAACTTTACCTGATTATACAAAAAATAATGACGATTCCACCGTCAAAAGAATTTGATAATTATTTAAGATTGGCTAACAATTGACTTTTATGATACCTCTCACGACTACGTAAGTGTCAATTAGAATCGAAACCCACTTACTCTATACTTTTATTATTTTGTTTTACCGTGAAACTATAATTGTCCTGATTATCTATCAACATTGCTTACTAAGGTCAACCAGACGTGTTCTGTATCCACAAAAAGCAATCGAAATAAATTGAGAGAGGTAAAGGCTAAAGTTATCAAAGAATTGAATATGTTCCAAGGTCATCATCATTCAAAGCCATTTTCATAATTTTAGTAATATTAGTTATTTCCAGAATCTCATAATAACATAAGAAAAAGACCCGGCCAAGTGCGAGTCGGACTCGCCCATGAAGTAATATCATATAAAAGTTCTGGTAGTTCGTTGTAACTGTGATTGATGTTTTATAATAGTGTATGGATTGAATGAAAGGTAAATTGCGGTTTACGATTTATAACGTATTAAAAAGAAAGTACTTACTAGATCTCGTTCAAACCAATTTTCGTCCGTATGTCAAAGCCCAAACGAGATCGTGTTAGAAACGAGGTAATCCGGCAGAGAACTAAAGTGATCGACATAGCCCACAGGATTAGCAAGCTGAAGTGGCAATGGGCTGGCCATATTAGCCGCAGGACCGACAACCGTTGGGGTAAACGTGTTCTTGAGTGGAGACCGCGTCTCGGCAAACGTAGTGTAGGACGTCCACAGGCCAGGTGGAGTGATGAATTGCACAAGACGGAGGATCGAACTGAGTGGCGTGCAATTGGAGAGGCCTATGTCCAGCAGTGGACTGCGATAGGTTGATGATGATGATGATGATGATGATGTCAAAGCCCCTTTTTTCCGAAACTATAAGAATTATACAGTTAAAACTTGGTAAGTAGAAGTATTCTATGAACTACATTCAGGTTTACACATAAAAATAGAAAAAGAACACAACATTTTGGGGGTCCCCATATTTGATCTGTGTATATTGGAACTGAAACTCAAAAATTTTGTGGATAGGTCTTCAAAAATGATATTGAGGTTTCTAATATTATTTTTTTCTAAACTGAATAGAATAGTAGAAAATTATAGGAAAATGCAAATTTTAATAGACACACTTATACGTCTTGCAGTATTTGCTCTCAATGTATGTAATTCGAATCTTTAATTACATAGAGATGAAAATTCTTTGTCATCTACTTAAGTCGCTTCTTAGTAAAGTTTAGAAACACTTTAAACATGACAAGTGCAATGGGTATATAATGGTAATTTTGGTTAGTCGAAAAAAAAATGATCAAATCATCAGGTTTGCTACGATAACGTAGTTTACCTAATTTTTTCACAACTTTCAAGACGTCTGGCAGAAGTAATGGCCCACGGAAAGTGTCTTACAGTAATGAATTTTAATTTTAAATAATATTCTTGAATAAATATGTAAATACTAGCTTTGCACCTTTAACGTAGGTAAGTAAGGTTTTTATCCATCTGTACTTCGCACTACCTCAGAAACGGCCCCGCTTTCAAGCTAATGGGTACGATTACATCTTAACAAGACATTGTACTAATAATCTTGAAAATTTCAGCTTTACACTAATGACGTCAGTCTGGCGGCTCTGGGAGCTTGCTCTATAAGTAACAATTGGGAAAGCTTTTTGATTAAATTAATTTATTGAAAACCTTTTGTGAAATGGAGTAAGGCATTGATATTATAAAGACCGATTTTTTTTAGTATGAAATAATGTTTACAGAAGAATAATATAATAATAATTTAGTAAAAAACAATTTATTTCGGCAATGCTTAGTATGTTAGCATACAATAAATCTATAACTATGATAGTATATGTTAGTTACACAAATAACTAATTATAGGAATAAATATATGCGATATGGACAATAACATAAACAGACTACGAAAAATATATAATGTAAATGTCAAACAAGCCTTATTTTTTTAGGAACCGGTTAAGCAATGTGACTTTGATTTTTTGTTGTTGCTATAATACAATGTTAATCTAAATATATATATATTTGAATTAGATTTCGAATATCGTTTTACCTATTTATATATTTGAGGATTTCTATTGAAAGCCACAAATATACGATAACCGCAATACACGCCAGCGTAATCGCAGCCAAAGGCCAGTTCATCAATAACCCATAACGTCTCACTGCTTGGATCGGATCTCCTTTGAGGAGAGGCTAAAGCCATGCCCCTGCGCTGTCCGATTGCGACTTGGGACTGGCAAGACACGTTTTTGCTACGTGCTGGATGTTTTAGGCATCCGGATGGCCTCCCACTAAGCTTTACGACTATTACGTTAAGATAACAACCGGGACCGACTGCTTAACGGGACCTCCGAACCTCGGAAACGCTCATAACATATCATGCCATAAACGGTCGTGCTTAACGCGATTGAGAACTATTTATTTTCAGATTAGACTGCACGTTTGGCCTAGTGGTTTAGGAATTCTTCATGCTGCTTTCTACTGAGTCAAGTGTCATGAGTTCAAATCCAATCAGATCAATGCCTTTTTTATCTGAGTCTAAGTGAAAAGGGAATCATTATGAGTTTATGACGAGAACACTAATAAGAAATTTATTATCATTATGTAAATAACCTACTACAAAGATTAGTCTTTTTTTTTTCGTCAAACAACTTTTGAATCAAACTACATTATTTATTATGTGTAATATTTCCCAATTGGTAACTACAAAAAAAAACAAAAACAAAAAGGAAAACACATAGAGATCTTTATAAATAGTATTTGTATTTATTCTATATCTGTATTAAAATATTATTAAAGGAATAACCAAGACTCACGTGCTATTTTAGCGTTTCCACTATGGCATAAAAATATTACAAAATATATCAGAACACTACATTTATTTACCACTTGTATATTCATGTTTAGGGTTACTATGCTTAACAATTAAAAACTTTTCAACAACTGTATCGACGTGGACATGCTACTGCTATATATCCACAGGTATTATTCCGACCTGTTTTACACTTTGTATTATGTTTTACGGGTCGCTGCTCGCGGTACGAGTTGTATTACCTACTAAAATATTTAATTAGCAACCAAGGAATGTTTTATGTATGACATTATTTAAGTTAAAAATATTTACTTCTTTATCCCAAATATTTGATTTTATTTTTATTCACGCAATTACGCCGAAATCAAATTAGATGAGGTGTCAATAGATCTTTAATAACAGAACTGTAAATATAGGCTTAAGAAATTTCTTCATGAAGAAAGTCCACACATGATATCATCAACAACCCTTAATATCCCACTGCTGCGCTCGGGTCTGCTCTCAGGAGAGGGTTAAGGCCCTAAGTCCCAACACTGGCCGAGTGCGGGTTGGAGACTATCACACATGATATCAATCGCATTTATTTGGTTAATAATTAACAATTGATCGCTTTGAACATTAACAATTAATTTGACCATTAAAGATGATTGATATAAGACAGAGTATCAATTAATTGTTCACTAATAAAGTTGTTCTAAACACAACCCCTTACAAAAGTACAAAACATTATTTCTACAAAAAATGAACTCAAAACGCTTTATTCAAATGTAAGTATTACTATTTCGAAATAAACATACATAATGGGTTTTTCAACAAGAACTTTGTTTTTCAATTGGGGCAACACAAACACCAACATCATGACAGTTTTGACATTTAGTTTTGCTAATTCTATTTAAATATAAACATAAAATATAAACATTTAAATTTACTGCATTTAGATGCTTTGACAATTGTCACAATTAATTCAATTTTGCTCTGAAATCGCAATAAAATAATTGTAATCCGCTATGAAAATGGTGGTTCTGCTAAAGTTACATTTCGTATAATTCGTGATATTTTCGGACAACATAATCGTCCTTCTGAGACCGCTATTCAGAATTTGCTTCTAAAGATCCAAGAGCAATTATTGGGAAGCTTTTGCATGCTAAACGTGCCACTGTATGGTGCGCTATGTGGTCTGGAGGCGTGATTAGGCCGTTTTTTTTTGCGAAGATGAGGCTGGAAATGCGGTAATGGTAAATGATCCATCTCAGTTTTGGCCCATTATTTATGACGTGGATATCATTGACATGTGGTTTCAACAGGACGATATTATCCTGCGTGACTGTAATCATTGTTAACTAATTTATGTTGAGAGAAAGACTTAATTTTAAACTAAGATAGACTACATAATAAAATTTACCTTCATATCTTTTTATACTGGAACTTTCAGTGTTTTCAAGAAAGAATAATTAAAACCTGATAAAATATAAAATAACCACGGAATTAGTTCTATAATACAGTACCTCCACAGCTACTAGGATAAACTTCATATCAACATAAGTGCTGTATTTATCTTGGATTGTTTGCTGTATCTAAGCAAGTACTCGCCGTATAGTGAAGAGATTTTAGTTTTAAATTTTTTGGTCCAGTCATATTAGTCATTGGGATTTAAAATACCTAAAAAGACTGAACTAGTAGGAAAGACGAGAGAAATCCAAAATAATGGCTATAAACATTTCTGAGACTGTTACATGGGATGGGTTAAATAAAACTTTTGCTATATTAACGGTTATTTTCTACTACAAATTAAAGCACGAAAATGTTTACAAGTATTACGTACGTACGTATACTAAGACGGTATGACTGCACGGTTGGCCTAGTGGTTTAAGCGGTCGCCTCGCCGCTCTCTACTGCGCCAAGTGTCGTGGGTTCGAATCCCACGTGGGATAACACTTTGTGTGATTCACAAATTGTTGTTCTGAGTCTGGGTGTTCTTTGTGTCCGTTTCATGTATGTTTGTAAAGTCCCCCGCGACACAGGAATTCATATTCCTAATGCGGGAGTTGTCTTTTTAAAATAAATAAAAAAAAAAAAAAAAAAAAACAAAAAACAAAAAAACAAAAACAAGGCTATGTTGATATAGTCGTATAATACGATCTGAAGGAACAATACTTACAGAATCCAGGTTTAAACAACCTCTAAATTATTTCGGTGAGCTTGTCGGGTATTTCTATATATCTATATATTTTGTCCAAAAATAGAAAGGATCACCATGCGTACAAACAGAGTGGAGTTGAGAAGGCGCAAGGGTGTCAAGTCAAGCTGTATATTGCTATCGTTGCGTGAAAACCAACAGGTTGAAGCACTCTTGAAACACTGCGGTAACAAGACTTATTTATTTGTCAAGAGCTGTTGTAATTTGAAGCTGCAAGTCTTCGTTTGTTTTGTTGTTTAAACACGCCGAACTATGGTACCAGTTGTCATTTAAATGTTTGCGTTCGTATATACATAATTTTATTTACACCAACACGCATACCAGAGGCGAGATCAAATGATACAATCAAACTTTTGCAATCCAATGAAGAACCCTATGAAGACATTTTAGAATAGTTTACGTTTGTCAGGCTAACCCCTGACTTTGACGACTATTGAATTCATAATACCGAGTCGATAACTTGAATTGTTGGAGTGAATCCCGCTGCTGGAACTTTGTTTACAAGGGTCTAAGTAATAAAAGCAGCAGCCATCTGCCAAAAGAGAATGACTGTTCTCTTTGATCTTTCAAAATAGCTTACAATGTTCTTTGTACAGGTACCTACAAATTTTTTGACATTTGAATATTTATTGTTATAACACATTTAATAGTTTGATTGATAACTATTAAAATGATCAAGATAACTAATTTGCATTGTTTTAATTAAAAGTAATATAGTTAAAATAATAGTTCATGTAATAATACCATAATATATTTTCATTAATTCACGATAAACTAGTAACTTAGTGACTCGCATTCGTAACGAGATCTTATGGTATCGAGAATGAAAAACGATAAATCATTAAATAGAAGGAAAAACACAAATATGCTGATAGTTTCAATTTACGAGTGGTCTTGACTGATAATGACAGTTGTTAAGTATTTTATCAATTAAAAACGCAAACGAAATAAAAATAATTGATGTCGATTACACTGATAGAACAGCATATTGTTGTGTTCTGAAGAGCTCTTCCAACTGTTCCCACCTTCTCCTTTCCTCTACAGGACAACGCGTGCTGGCCTTGGGAGTCACCGCTTTAGAGTAGTGATGGTGATCCCGGGTCCTCCAAGCGGGGCGTGAAGAAGCATCTGACTAGGCCGCCATAGTGTGGGTCACCGTGTTGCATTGTCCACATTGGTAAAGAGGACGGTGGCCACCACTCTTGGATTCTGCTTAAGCTTTCCATCAGGCTGCGCAGAGTCATTTTGGCAGCACTAAATAAAAAAAAAAGCGTAATAGCATTTCAGTTCATACATTCATATGGAATTAGAGAAAATCTCTTAATACGAAGTTGTACAGAGACACTTCAGTTTTATTTATTGGTGTGATATTTTTTTTAATACAGTGAAATTAATATTGTAAATTAATTTCCTCTGTAAAAAACACATTACTGTGAGTTGACCGAACAATAAATGTAATGTAAAATATTCTAACGCCTCAAGTAATAGAAAAAGGTCTTGTCAGGATGAAGAAGACGCGGAAAGGGCGTGGCTGTCTCCCACATCTAACTAAGATAAATGAATAGATATTACCAATACAAATATATAGATACTGACATAATGAACCTTATGACGACGACTTACCATTTAGTTTCCTAAATCAAAGTGATGTGTATCAGATGTTAGCAATTTGGTGGTACACTGGTAGAAAGTGAGACTAAATCAATAAAACAAAGGAAAACCTTAAAGAAATTGTATTGTAATCGTCTTACAGAAGTTACTAAAACCATTAGAGTCTATATTTTCTTATAGCGGTATTGGAACGTTTATCAGTTCTTCATAGGGAACTACGTCGAAGAATATTTTTATTGTTGATAAAGCTAGTTCTACAGAATAATCTACGATAGGCTTTCCAAATTCTTCAGCAACTGTCTTCCAGTTTTCATTTAAAAATGTTAGAACGGTATCACCTGTAAAGTAATAATAGTTTAACATCAGTAAGCTCATTTCTCTGCCTTGTAGTCTAGCGATTAGTATATGTGACTAGCAATCAAGAAGTCTCGGGTTTGGATCGGGCCAAAACTTATAATGGGTTTTTCACAAGGTATTCGTAATAGCAGGGTGAGAATGGAAGTTTGACTGTGTGTCATACCGTCGGTCTCAGTTGTCACGAACATCTATGGTAATCAGTATTGGCTAGTCAGTGCCCTAAATTATGACAATTTGTTCAACCACTATATTCAGTTCAGGCTTAAGATTACGCCATGCCCCTTCATAGATGAACACATTCATATTCGGGTAAAACAGGTTGAACTAGTACTTATATTTTGGGATGACCCTTCGGTACAAATGAACTATATCAATTGCTTCGGTATCATTTTACCGACTCAGGTATTTGAAAACCAGGCTCTTTATTAGAAGGGTAAACTAAAAGGCCAGCAACTCACTTGTATCTCTTGAGCTGTAGGTATCCATGGACGACGGTAGTCACTTACCATCTAGGGTTCTATCTGCTTATTTGTCTCCTCTGTAGCATAATAACCTTGTCCTTAATTCTATACTTCACCTTAATATACTAGTACTTACTTAATGCCTTGCTCTCCTTGAAGATATTTTGCAGATCAAAAGAGACACGATCTCCGTAGTCAAAGGAATATTTATAATTTTTTATTGAAAAGTGATTGACATTGTTTTTGTCTTTGACATATTTTGTATTTATATCAAGCTTCATTCTAAGATTAGCTGTAATAGAAAAAAATCGTCATTAATACACAATATGAAAATTATAACTTTTTGACAAATAGAATGTGTTGGAAATATTACGAGGAACATTATTTGTTTACATATACTACCTACATGTGAATAACTGTGAATAACTAAGTAACTTTTAAGATGAAACTATGTACAATATTCTGATATATAAACTTTTTTGGTCAATAGTGAAATTCAAAAATGTGATTTCAGTTAAGTTTCCATAATAGAATTTACATTGGAAAACTGCAATGCAGTCAACCATACTTAGAAAATTTACTGCCGTTTCACTATCCGATTTCTGGTGTCTTGGCGAAGCCTGGCATTTTATCATAAAAGCATATTATACTCTATCGCGTTTTCTTGTTTTGGCAAATATTTGTAATTTTTCACAAATCGTACTATTTTATACATTGGTCTTAATATTTACTGTTGGAACGTTCGTATCTGTTGTGAATTTATTGGTAGAAACCAAAATCGCTGTCATCAGTGTAATTTATCAGTTTATTTATTTTTAATAGGAACGAAAATTTTGATATTATTATGTTACCATAATTATATATTACTACCCACATACCATTTTAATACAAGAAGTAAAGTACCGAAAGACGATGAATGACGGTTGAGTCACCCATTTTTCAAAGCCATTTTGAAGATGATTCAACAATCTAGTTACCATTTAAAAATGGGTTCAATTATGTTTTGCTTTAACTATTTTTTTCTATTATGATCTTTTTATTTCAGGCTTGTGTGGTGTCCAAGCATTTTTCCTCTTCTGTCTTCAATAGCGTTCAACAACTGCCTCTTTTCATTTACCATCTTTAGTACTTGGTCATTGGTTCTTCTCTCCATTCAATTGATTTCAAATTCTACCGACCTGCTCTGTCTCTTTAGTTCAGATAATTATTAAAATGTATACATTTGTTTAGAATTGGTAATTTATCCCGTAATTGGTAAAACGTATATCCCGTAAATCAGGTAGACTTCTCAATTTGGAAACTGCACGAGTAAAAGGTAATAAAATAAATAATAATATTAAAATTGAGAAGTGAGTTTCTCAATACTTACTTAATCTAATTTTTGCCTCGCCTCCACCGTCGATGTTAAATAAGAGAATTTTACCCTTGGCGTCGTAAGTACCTTTTATTGTCAGGTTACAATGGAATGCAAAGATAAACTTGCGTTTCTCGAGATACGACCTACGGCAAAAAGAAAAATCATTTAAATATTGTAATCATCATTTTACAAGATCACATAAGGTAACTGTGTTATCTTTATATATATAATTCTTCTGTGAGTGTGTATGTCACTGAACTTCTCTCAAACGACTCGACCGATTTTGATGGATTTTTTTGTGTGTGTTCAAGGGGATCTGGGAATGGTTTAGATTCGCAATTGGACCCGGTAGGTGGCGCTGCGATCAAGTTCTGGAATTTTAAAGTTGGGCGGTACGAAGTTCGCTGGGTCAACTAGTCTATATGTATAACTATGGTATTGTGTAAACTTCTTTATAGCCCTTTCTAAAATATAAATATAATAGTAACCACTTCTTTCAATATTCGTATCGTCATAATTATCATTACGCCTCAATGGAATTTAACAGTCCTTTCCTGGACATAGGTCTCCACTTATAAAATATGTTTTTATCTAATATAACGCGTTTTCTAAGTCAGTTAATTTAAATTAATGTTATAAATTAGATTTGTTTCACTTTTAACGTTTGCTTAGTAAAACTGGGATAATTTAGTCCCTCCTGAAATTGTTATAGAAGTATGATAAGGAGGGGCCTATGTCCAGCTGTGGACTGTCCCAATTTATTATATTTTCTTTTTTTTTAAATACCACTCCCGCATTAGGAATATATGTACATCCTGAGTCGCGGGGGAGTTTACAAACATACATGAAACAGACACAAAGAACACCCAGACTAAGAACAACTATTTGTGGATCACACAGTGTAATTTTTTTTATTCTTACTTCCGTTTCATAAAAAAATACTTAATGTAATGCTCAAACTCAACTCAACATCAGCAAAAAATAGCAGCAAACAAGCATTTTTCCAAATGGAAAATTAGGTATTTACTATGTGAGTTAATAAAAGTAAAATTATAAAGATCCCCCGACACAATAAATAAACTTTAAAAGCGGCCAAGTGCGACCGGACTCGCCCATGAAGGGTTCCGTATATCAGCAATATGATGTTTCTTGCTGATACCATTGCCATTTGGAAAAATGCTTGTTTGCTGCTATTGTTTGCTAATGTTGAGTTGAGTTTGAGCATTACATTAAGTATTTTTTTATGAAACGGAAGTAATATCATATTTAATGATCGAACTGTAATATTTTAGTTCAAAAGCAAAGAATTGTTTGCAACGGACATTGTGTTAGACGTAAATCGATTCTTGGCTGAATCCCAACTATCAAATACTACGGGCGTTTTATTCGAATAACATTGGGATTTTTTCCAAATTGGAGTAATTAGTTAGATTTTAAGCGGTACTACACTGGCATGAAAAAATTTTCTTTATCTTGTCTAATTCATTTTATTATTATGTATGTATTTACATCAAATCAAATCGTATTTATTTTCTCTCAAAAGGTATATGGTCTTAAAACAATACTTAATAGCAACTTAAGTTAAAACCTTTACGAGAGCTGGAGTTTGCACTAGGTTCTAGACCTCTAGACCTCTATAACTGATATCTGGACTCTCACCCTCCGACGGTATACAGGCATATCTTTTACTATACATACTGTATATATACTAATAAATTTAGTTACAAGATATAAGAAAATATAATCTTTATATTGGAAACAATCACCAAGGGTAAGCAACTACGGCGCGGTCGGACCTAGATGGGTGACCGTTTGTGGCATTATATGTAATGAGCGTTTCCGTGATTCGGAGGTCACGTTAAGCAGTCGGTCCCGGTTGTTATCATAAGATAGCAGTCGTGAAGCTTAGTTGGAGGCCTTCGGGCGGCTTAAAAACATCCAACAGCAAGATTACGTAGCCACAACGTGTCTTGCCTGTCCCCAACCCGCACTCGGCCAGCGTGGGGACGTATGGCCTTAACCCTCTCTTGAGAGGAGACCTGAACCCAGCAGTGGGACGTTATGGGTTGTTGATGAATCTCTATATATATAATTCTTCTGTGAGTGTGTATGTCACTGAACTTCTCTCAAACGACTGGACCGATTTTGATGAAATTTTTTGTGTGTGTTCAAGGGGATCTGGGAATGGTTTAGATTCGCAATTGGACCCAGTAGGTGGCGCTGCGATCAAGTTCTGGAATTTTAATGTTGGGCGGTACGAAGTTCGCTGGGTCAACTAGTTTAGTTATAAGATAAGAGAGAAATGGTGCCGTAAGAATAAAACTAATGGCAAAGATGAATAGTGATCTTTGTATTGGGTACGTATGTGTGTGTGTGTGTGTTAAGGATTAAGATGGCGTTGCGAGTGAGATGTCCTAAATGTATTTTTGTATTTTATATTAATATTATAGTGAACAATAGCCCATGTCATTCTTCATGAATCCATACTAAATTTTATTGAAATTCATGCTGTTGTTCAGAAAAAGCCTAAAAAGCGGCCGCTTAAACCACTAGGCCAACCGTGCAGTTTATATCAAATTGACATCAGATTAACACTTGAATATCGTTAAAACCTACGTTGATTTAGTAGTTTACTTCTTTACTTTGTAAAGATTTTTAAGCTTGTATTTTGTCAATTCCTTGCATGCTGCTAGTCTAAAACTGGAATAAGCACAATAAAGTTCAAGGTTGACATAGTTGGTTTGACCTTATCATGACAATTAGTACTAGACTATGTTTATGGAAATAAACATCATAATAGCCATGAGGAACTTTATAAGTTGGACGAGTGTGTATAGTTAGAGATGACTAGTTCAATTATCCGAGTAATTTAATCATTCCTTACTCGGTAATAAATACTTAACAGGAAACCATTGAACCACTCTACACGATTCTAAACAAGATAATCTGAACCGAGTCTATGATTAATATAAAACTTAATTACAGCCTGGTACAGCACAAAATTAATATAATTCCAATATTTAAAATAATAGATGTGTTTTTTACATGTTAGACCAAAAGTTCGTTTGAATTTAAATCAGTAGCTGCGACGAGCAGCAACGGCGGGTGGGCGAAGGGGCTACGAAAGCCAAAACGGCCAATGGAAATTCAGTACGTACCATATCATCGTTTTGTGATAAACAACATGCGCTCTGTGTACCCCAATAACTATTCTTTCACTCTACTGCAACGAAAATTTTGCGCTCATTACAACATATGGCGTAAAAATGAAGCTCCATCGATTCAATTGATAAGAAAATGGGTACAAAAGTTCGAGGAGACAGCTTCAACAATGAATAACCCACGAACCGGCCGACCTAGAAAATCAAGAGATCCCGAAAACGCCGAGCGTGTAAGAGCGTCTATACGAGAAAATTCTGGACTCTCTACTTGGAAGCGGTCACAAAGATTTACATTTATATCAGTTCAAAATTCAAATGGTACAGGAACAAAAGCCTCAAGATCGCGCTCTCAGGTTCCAATTTATGAACGAAATGTTGAAAGGTTCACCAGCTTTACCAACATTTTTTCTCAGACGAGGCACACTTTCATCTAAATCGGCACGTGATTAAGCAAAATTTTAGGTATTTGAGTGAAACTAATTCTAAATTGAAGTGTCAAAGATCTCTGCATTCACCCAACGTACCCAAGAGGCATTATTGGTCCATACTTTTTAGAAGATCGCCGAGGAAATGCTGTATCAGTTAATACAGAGCGGTACATTGGATTGCTACGGAATTATTTTCACCAGTATTTTGATGGTTTTAATCAAAGATCATGGTTTCAGCAAGATGGGGCAACATACTACACTTCCAACGACTAATTAAGTGCTCTTCGTGAAATTTTTGGATAAAGTGATATCTAAAAGAGGTGCCATTAACTGGTCACCTCATAGCCCGGACTTATCCCAATAGACTTCTTTATTTTAGTATACCTTAAAATCAAAGTTTTCAACAGAAACCCAGAGTCCCTAGAGGAATTAAGGGAAAACATTCGAGAGGAACTGCAAAACATTTCAAGAAACACTTTTGAGGCCATCATTGAAAGTTTTCGCTCCAGGTTGCAGCATTGACAAAGTACTCAAAGATCAAATATGAATTTAAAAAATAATATCTCCATTTGTTTACTTTACTAAGAAACAAATAGTTTTTAATTCTCATAACTAATTTCCTTTAAATAATCATTTGAAATGTAAACGAACTTTTTGTCCATTCTGTATTTTGTGCATGACAATACACATTTTGTGTTAGGGCTTATTAAAATAAAATTGGGCATAGAATACGGTCCCATAGTCATACATATAAAATGCCAAGTGAAGTACAACAGATATTTGTTATGTTTACATATTATTTTGTTATATAGCAAGGTGTTAATACTTATTTTTAGTTTGTTCGGAAGTAAATATTGAAAATTTTATCATAAATAGGTAGTTATTGTGACATAACTATAACAGTTAGACATATGGATTACGGATTTTTTTGAAGATATTGATGTTCTCTATAAAAATGTAATAATAATAATACACCGCAAGGAGCAATGGAAGCGCAAAGAGCTTCATGGTCGGTTTTGTCAGTCTTTGAACGGGCTCGATATAGACTTTAAAGCATCGACTTCCTGGCCACAATATGGTGATCACTTCGGAGAAGGTTTTGTTTGTGAAATTATGAACGAAGCTATCATGTCGAATAACTATCGGAAATATATCCTGAAAGATGGTACGGTTGCCGTATGTCACCGACCCGGGGAATCTATCAGGTATATGATTTCTGGTTGTTCTCATCTTGCTAATGGTAAATATTTGCACAGACACAACCAAGTAGCCAGGATTGAACATTAGCAACTTACCCTTAAATACCAACTTGAGGTGCCTCTCGAGAATGGTCCTGCTACATTATATGTAATAGAAACTATGCTATTTTTAACATCACAATCCGAAAATTAATTCCGGTTTTAACTGAATATTGGTTTTTCCACGGAGCGACTGGCATTGGACCTCCGCAACCCTAAGGGAGAACTGAAATTCGAAGGTTGAACTAGTTGTCAGTAAATTTGTGGGCACTGACTTCCTGATAACGATTACCATAGATGTTCAGGACAACCGCTACCGACAGCTTTACGTGCTCTCCAAGGCACGGGCGTGAATCACCACCAAACTTCCAAACTCCGGGCTGCTATTAGGAACTTCCTAAGAAAAACCAAAAAACACTTTTTGACCCGACCCGGGATTTGAATGCGAGATCTCTTGATTAGCAGTTGCATACGCTATCCACTAGACCAAAGAGGCAGTTTATTTATTTCAAACAAACAATCAAATCTTTACTTTTAAGTGTCGTCACTTAGGGTCCATCATCGGTGTAGTCTAACTGTATGCATCATCGTGTAAATAAACTGATTCTCAAAAATCCCCAACCGCTCTATGTTTCATTTCTATACAGTCCACTCAGATTAGTCGAAGGCCTTAATACTAGCATAGATTAGCATTAGAATCTGAAAATATCGATATCCTCAAAAACTCTTCTTGACCGTTCTTATTGACGTGCTTTTATTACGAGTAGAATCACTTCTATTTATGTTTGTTTTTTTTGTAACCTACTTTTGTAAGCATGTATTTTTAATATTGTTTCCCATTTTTTTTAACTTAAGGACGTTTAAAAGTTTGCGTAACTGCGACAACTGCTTTTATAAATATATTGTATTCGGTATTGCATAATAATGCTAAGCGTACATCGTATTGTGGATGTAGATAACTATCACTTTGCGAAACACTAGCTTTTTTTTTTGCCCTCGGCTCTACCCGTGTGTGACGGATATAGACGTGTTAGTTTTTTACATTTAATATAGCCTAGGATATACAAAAATAATGTGGCTTTCTATAGGTAAAATATATAATCTATATTATATAAAAATGAAACCCGTTTTCCTTGGTCACGGCATCACGCGTGAACGGCTGGACCGATTTCACTAATTCTTTTTTTATAATATTCCTCGAAGTATGGGGATGGTTCTTAGCAAAAAAAAATTAAAAAAATATCTACTAAATTTTATTGGAGGGGTTCCGAGCATCCAAAATAATTAAGTGACTGTTAGGCGGTACGAAGTTCGCGGGGTCAGCTAGTATTTTATAAATTAAGTTCATGCTGACATAAGTGTATGCGATTGCCGACCAAGAGGACTCCGGTTGAAATCCCGGGTTGAGCCAAAAGTGTTGTTGAGTTTTTCTTACAATAAATTCTTAACAATGTGGAGTATGGAAGTTAGGCAGTGTTCCAGCCTCGTGCCTCGGAGAGCACGTTAAATTTTCGGTCGCGGTTTTCATGAACATCTATAGCAATCGTTATTGAGAAGTTAGTGCCCTCAAATATTCTGACAACTAAATACAACTTCTGAATTCAATTCGCCTTAAGAATGGAGGTCCAGTGCAGGTCTTTCTATGTCAATACTGATATTCTGGTAAAATCGGCTGATCTAGGAGCCTACCATAAATAATATCGGGAATAATAAAAGGAAATCCGAAGTAATATGACAAAATCCTGAGGTTACGCCCTAAACCTCTGAAACTTTATCTCTTTAAAATATATCCATAGACGCATCATACTATATACGAAATTATAAAAATAAGTTTTTTTTTCTTATTCCATCTTCCCATATACATTATTATACGTATGACTTCTGCTTGATCTAAAACTAACACGAATAATAATAACTAAGTTTAAATAAATTAATTTATTTATGTCATTCATATTATGAGGCCCAAATCGATCAAAGTGGTGTGCAATAAGAGAGGCCTATGTCCAACAGTGGACTGAGATAGGCTGATGATGATGATGATGATTCATATTATGTATGTCCACTCCTAGCCATTATTCCCAAGTTTATTTGGGGTCGGCTACTAGTTCAGCCGGTTTTACCTGAATTTCAGTTTTTCCACGGAGCTACTGCCATCGGACCTCCGCAACCCTAAGGGAGAACTGAAATTCGAAGATTGAACTAGTTGTCAGTATATTTGAGGGCACTGACTTCCCAATAACGATTGCCATAGATGTTCATGACAACCGGGACCGACGGCTTTACGTGCTCTCCGAGGCACGGGCGCGAATCACCGCCAAACTTCCAAACTCCGGGCAGCTTTTAGAAATTTCCTAATCCCAAAAACACTTTTTGGCCCGACCCGGGATTTGAACCTGAGACCTCTTGATTAGCAGTCGCATACGCTAACCACTAGACCAACGAGGCAGTTATATATTATGTATGTATATTTGCATATTATAAGGCTCTTACCTATATATGAAATATTTAGGTGTCCGAAATCAGACTCCAACTGATTGACTGTCCAAAAATCAAGCGAACACTATTATGATCAAATCTTACTAAAAATTATAAACGCGAATTTTGTGAGTATGAATTTATGTATGTTTGTTGATCTTTCACGCAAAAACTACTGAAAGTATTTTATTGAAACTTCACAGTAATGTAGCATAAATATTGGAATATCACATAGACTACGATTTACCGACATGATGGACCATACATGCGAGCGGAGCCACGGGCAAAAGCTAGTTTTGTTATTAAAGAAATTTACCATTAGGTATATTTGCTTGGCAAAGAGTTAACCGAGGCCAACAGTCTGAAAGTCAACCGACTGTCTAATAGCAGTTGGTTGGCTCTTGGTCTGCAGTTAATTATTATTACTAGCCTACTACCGTCCACAACTCTTCAAAGAGCACCAC
Source organism: Phragmatobia fuliginosa (assembly GCA_932526445.1). Lineage (NCBI taxonomy): Eukaryota > Metazoa > Arthropoda > Insecta > Lepidoptera > Erebidae > Phragmatobia > Phragmatobia fuliginosa. Next base: position 13,136,886 of record OW052070.1, on the reverse strand, counting down.
ACATCCTGGTAGGGCTGTCCCTATTCATTCATTACTAGATGTTAGTTTTTATTATTTCGTTACTCTAGATAAGTGTTTAGTTGAAAAACGGAAATCTTGTAATTAAAAATCTGATAGTAACGAAGTGTTTCGCAGTTATTAAATACAAACTTTCGCCCGTGGCTCCACCCGCGTATATCTCGATTATTGCAGTAAAAAGTAGACTATATGTTATTCTAATATATAAGCTACTAGCTGAAGCCCGCGGTGTTACCCGCGATTATTAAAATTGCGACTATATTTTGAGATTTAAACTATCCTATCTCTCAAGTTAGATCGAACTGCACATGGTGTGCGAATTTTATTATAATCGGTTAAGTGGTTTAGAAGTCCATTGAGGACAAACATTGTGACTCGAGATTTATATATATTAAGAGAGATTTATATATATTAAGATATTACTATAAAGTTTCATCCAAATCCGTTTAGTAGTTTTTGCGTGAAATAGCAACAAACATACATACTCACCAACTATCGCATTTATAATATTAGTAAGGATTATAATTGATAATTTTATCTTAGCATATACACCTGAGTATAAAAGTTCATATCATATTATTTACTAAACTGCCTCGGTGGCACAGAGGTAGCGACTGCTGCGCTTGAGGTATTGGGTTCGATTCCCGGATCGGACTAAATGTTTTGTGATCCGCAAACATTTATTTCGGAGTTTGGGTGTTTTCTACGTATCATATGTATGTAATTACAAAAAAAAGTATGTTTATGTATTTATATCGTATAGTATCAACGCCAAGAGCTATGAATATTATTAATGATTATCTGAAAAGTTAATAGATTGATTGGTTAATTAATTTTAAATTACTTTATTGTTTCAAATCATATAAGTCATTAACTTTATTACATATGGATTGGTTTATTCATTCATTCTTCTATATTTTTAAACGATTAGATATCCTCAATTACTTTGCATATTGCACTTAATAGGTGTTCAGTGGAGCGTCAAGACCTAGTCGGACAGATCGGACGGAACCTGTTACCGTCAGCATTGAATGCGGCAATGCAAGCGAGTGGCGAAAGATGGGAAGCCGCGTGCTCCTTCTGTGAGAACGTTATGCTCCAGAAGGAGTCCACTGAGCCGATCCCGCTCGAAGAAGGTGGCAAAGGGGACGTGGCAGAGGTCGATAGCCCCCCAATCGTCGCTTAAAGGGTCGTTGCAGCCACATCTTGGGTAGGTATTACCGCTGCTATCGACCCGAGACAGGTGCCGCCACCGGTGCGGCCAGGGGTATCGTCTAAGGTGGTTCGGTGTTGCGTCTCTTACTGCATGGAGTGGTGAGAGGCGCGACAGCGCCCTGCCTTGAGGTGAGAAGGCAAGGTGGGCCGCCGCGGGTTTTAGTGGGTAAACCGGTTCCTCCGGGAGTCTTCACACTTCCCATACACACACACTTTTATAAAAATTCGTGTGTAGTCATCGTTAGTATATCTCATACTAACGATGACTACACACGAATTTTTGCATAATTTTTACTGGCAAAAATATTAGGTATGTTTCATTTTACATACATTGGGTTCAAAGTAGTAAAAAAATATAGAATTTTGCAATCGTAACCAACGAATCAAATGTAAAACAAGTACGACAAAACATACGCTTTGAAGTTCAGAAAAAATCCAAACTTGCTGACCCACACAGCCCCGTCTCCGTAGCAGGTTAGTTCACTATAACCATTAAAAATGATAAAGTGAACTAACCTTGAAAGATAGACATATGCTGTCCCATAAAAAGGTATAGTCAGTTAACCTTAAAAGATAGACATAATATGCTATTGCGGACATTTTTTTTCAAATTTTACAGGGAACAATTCTGTGATATACGATTTTTGCGAAACTTTAACCATTTACGCAGCGCAAGCAACGGAAACTATCAAGAAGAAAAAAAAAACTCAAATTTTAAAATATTCTTCTTTGGCGCTCCGCTCCTTCGTCTTAGCGTAATGGCATGTAGCCAATGGCCTTCACCAATAAATGGGCTATCTAAGGCTGAAAGAATTTTTCAAATCGGACCGGTAGTTTGTGAGATTAGCGTTTTCAACCAAACAAAGAAACAAACTTTTCAGCTTTATAATATTATAAGTAGCGATTAAGAAGCTGATATAATATTATATGTATCTTTTTCTTATACACAGTCCGTTCAAAAATAATAATATAATATTGAATTTTCTTTTATTGAAAAGTATTTATTTATTATCAATATCCATCAAAGTAATCCCCCTTAGATATAATGCATATCTGACTGTAACATATTATGTCATAACCATATCTCCACGTTTCGTCACCACTTATGACCCGTTTGAGCAAATCTGTATCGTCGTTGACGTTATTCAACAACTCCTGAGTGATACTAATGCGAGGTTGCTTTTGCTCAAAATTAAGTCACTTCGGAACAAACTACGCTGCAACACGTTTAATGCCAAAAACATTTGAGAAAATTGCATGGCATGTGCTGATTGATATGCCAATATTCTTAGCGAATTCCCTAATATGATATGATTGAACGATTTTTCAAAAAGATTTTCTACACTGTTTCGGTGTTTTCTTCGTTTGTTAATGTAGCTGCAACTCCAGGGCGCCTATCGTCATTAATACCTACTCGGCCTTCTGAGAAATGCTTGTACCCCTTATAAACATTTTTTGGAGACATCGTGGGCTCGTCAAGTGCCACAGTCAACATTTTAAGTGCATTGGAGCACTTTAATTCATTTTCGACGCCAAATTTAATGCAAATAAATTTTTTTAAAAAGGTGTTTATTTATTTATTATCAGTTGTTTAGTTACCCATAATACAAGCTTTGCTTAGTTTGGGGACTAGATGGTGTTGTGTGTAAAATGACAGAATTATTTATTATTATTATATTCTTTGATCCATTTTCGAAAAGTAAAAAATCGAAAACACACAAAAAAGTTACTAACAGCTGTCAACAACAAACTAATACTCCAAATTGACTGATAATGCCAACATATGATAAGCATATGTGTACCAACATAACGAAAAAAAATTTTTTATTCGATTCGATGTGTGAGTGAATTGCGAAAATTCACAATTCACTTTTCTTTTGAACAATCCTCGTATGTGTGGATACAGGTACGCATACGAATACGATGCATTAGTAATATGAGGTCTTACGTAATTTAAGTAACGCTTAAACGCATTCCGTGCAGCAACTCCATTAACACTTAACTGCTTTACTGTATCTATAATAATGACTGAGATAATTTTTTAAGACGAAGATAATGTAATTAAGGTCATTCTTTAAATACTTACTGAACGTCATCAACGATGCATTTCCTGAAGCCCGACACTCTACCATTGTAAAATGTGAATGATATTCCTGTTAAGGGAATGGACAATTTTTCTATGTAGAAAGGATCCAAAGAAGGAAGATTGAATTCTGGAATACCGTTGACGAATTCAGGGATAGCGTCTTGCGTCGCCTTTATCAAACATGCTCTGGATGTATCGTTGCATGGGTGAATGTAGTCGGCTGAAATCAGGGAGGTCAAGTTAAAAAAAAATATACACACACAAATGATTTCTTGTTAACTCATAAGTAATAATGATTCAGGTTTTATGAAACAAATATCAAATATCAAGTCCTGTTAAACTCAATCAGTTATAATCCAAAAGTAAATATCCTTTTCCCGCATCATCATTCATTTGTCGTAAAAACGAGATATTATAATAAACAGAAAAGTGAAAGAGATAGATAATATAATAATATAATATAATAATATAATATAATAATATACTATAATAATATAATATAACAATAAATAGATTGTCAACTCCACAGTCGCTTTTAAGGTAAATGCACTTTTGTATCACTTCTCGTTGGCCGTACTTAAATATCATTATTTGGGTGATACAAGATTGATCATTCACTCACCACTACTGAGTGAACTGTACTGTACTCTTTCTAGAATAGATTTGAGAGTATGTTTATCAAAGTCGAATTTCAGAGTACCAGTATGTGATTACCATGAAAATAAAATTGAACTTATAATACTATTTTAATATCTTTTACAAAATAAAATATTAATATCACTTGTTGCATTTTCTCCAAATTCCGAACATGGCGTCTGAAAATTGTATCTAGGAGAACCTTGCGTATAAGTACCAGCAACAATTTAAGAACTACTCATTCAATACATTAGTAATAAGTTTTTTGTTTTATAAAGCAAAGATGAGCAAAGATGAAAAGTAATTTTGAAATAAATGTAATGAAAAGAGCCACTTGCATCAGAACACTATAACCCTGAGGACAAACTGAATTCAAAGATTGAACTATTTGTCAGTATATTTCATGACACTGATTTCCTAATAACCATTGCTATAGATGTTCTTGACAACTGGGATCAAAAGCTTAACGAGCTCTCTGAGGCACGGGCGTGACACATCGTCTAACTTCCGCACTCCAGGCTGTTATTGATAATTTCTTGTACATAATCTAACAACACTAACGGGAACCGAACCTAAGACCTCTTGCAATCAGCAATTGGATACGCTAACCGCCAGACCAACAAGTGCAAGTCGGACTCGCCCATGAAGGGTTCCGTAGAAGGAAGTAACATCATATAAAAGTTCTTGTAGTGCGTTGTAACTTTGATCAGTGTTTTAAAAATAGTGTATTGATTGAATGAAAGGTAAATTGCGGTTTACGATTTATCACGTTATAAAAAAACTTCTTACTCAATCTCGTTCAAACCAATTTTCGGTGGAAGTTTTCCAGGTAATGTACATCATATATTTTTTTCAGTTTTATCACTCCCTTACTTTAGAAGTTACAAGGGGGTGGGGACACACACATTTTACCACTTTGGAAGACATTGTGACATACGGACGGACAGACAGACATGACGAATCTGTAACGGTTCCGTTTTTTCCCATTTGGCTACGGAACTCTAAAAATGGTATTGGTATTTTGAAGTCAGAGTCTTAAATACTCACCAACGGTCTTAGTAATCAAGTTAGCGCAATTAATAAATAAAGGTAAACACCACTATATAAACCTCAATCAATAAAATCAAATACTTGTTTTGCACATGTTAACCTTCGCCTTGGCAGTACATTAGAGATGGTAAATGCTTGTCGTTAGCAAGGCAATCAGTAATTGTCCATGTAGGGGCAACGAATGTTGCTTCATTGCAGGAAATACTTCCGGTAGTAATTATTTGTAAATACTGCAATGAAACAAGTTGGTAAAATTGTACGAAGATTATAAATGACATATTTATTTGAAATACAATTGTGAAGCCCTAAAACGCCTTTTAGGGCTTGACAATTGTATTTCAAATAAATAGTAATGTATAAATTAAATCGCCATTTAATTCCGCCATTCCACCTCATTGTAATCCAAACCTTTAGGCCATAGTCTAATCGGGGTTTTTATTCGATAATTAGATAGATGCTTCGTTTTATATTTAACAACATTCCAAGACATCTTCTATTCCATATTAATCAGAACGATTGTAACGTTGTTCCCCTATACTCTAATTTTTAAGGTTGCTGTGCAGCTTAAGTGAACGTGTCAAGTGGAATTAAAGGTAACAAGGAAAATTGCACTGTTATTTAATGAATCGAGGTTTACCTGATACAGCGTGTAATACATATATGTGTATTTATACAGTCTCCATGTAAACATTATACAAGATGGTTGCATTAATTATATAAAGTTAATAAAATTTATCTTCTTTCTTCAATTTATTCCTGAATCGTTGGTGGTTAGCGTATGCGACTGCTGATCAAGAGGTCGCAGGTTCAAATACCGGGTCATCCGAAAAGTGTTGTTGGGTTTTACTTACAGAAAAAGTCTTATGAACTGAGTATGGAAGTTTGGCGGTGATTCACGCCTAGGAGAGCACGTTAAGCCGTTAGTCCCGGTTGTTATGATCATCTATGGCAATCGTCATTGGGAAGTCAGTGCCCAAAACTAAACTGACAAATAGTTCAACCTTCTAATTGCAGTTCTCTCTCAGTGTTTCAGTTATTCAATGCCAGTCGCACCGTGGAAAAACTTATATTAAGGTAAAACTGGTACTACTAATTAGTAGCCGACCCCAAATTATCTTGGGAATAAAGACTAGGAAAAAGAAGAAAAACTATTACTCAATCATTATCTTCATCATTAGCCTATCGCTATTCACTACTAAATAATTTTGTATTTAATTAATCACTCATAAATTTTATGAACCTGTTATCAGAACTATAGGACAAAATATATTCATCATGCATGTAGGTATATGCAATAAGTGACATACATAATTAAACAATATAATATTATACGAATATATAAAAATGTGACTATTTTCACAACAATTTTCGGGCGGTTAACATTTATAATGCGTTTCCCTAATTAGTGCCCACATATTAGGTCTCTCAAAAGTTAAATTTCTGCCCTCGTTTTTTTGTCCATTCAATGTACACTTTCGAAAAATCGCAAATTACAAAAAGATTTTCATTACACATAATTGTTTTTTAGTTAAATATTTTATACTATGCTCTATATATATATCATCTTCCGAGCCTTTATTCCCAAGTTTATTTGGGGTCGGCTACTAGTTCAACCGGTTTTACTTACCTGAATTTCAGTTTTTCCACGGAGCGACTGGCATCGGACCTCCGCAACCTTAAGGGAGAACTGAAATTCGAAGATTGAACTAGTTATCAGTATATTTGAGGGCACTGACTTCCCAATAACGATTGCCATAGATGTTCATGACAACCGGGACTGAGGCGTGAATCACCACCAAACTTCCAAACTCCGGGCTGCTATTAGGAATTTCCTGAGAAAAACCCAAAAACACTTTTAGGCCCGACCCGGGATTTGAACCCGAGACCTCTTGATTAGCAGTCGCATACGCTAACCACTAGACCAACGAGGCAGTTATACTATACACTATATATATATACTACTACTGAACTCTGGTCAGACGAGTTGATATAGGCTTTGTTACAAGTTTTCCTTCCCCTTGCAATGATTTTGTTCTGCGTAGTTATGTTACTACATATATACAAAGCTTATATAATATTTTAATGAGGGAACACTCGCAATATATATCTATATACATTTATTGTATGTTTCGTGTATATGTAGGGTATGTTACAAGTTTTCCTTCCCATTGCAATGACGTTGATCTGCGTAGTTATGTTACTACACATATATATTAAGGTAATATAATATTTTAATGAAGGAACACTTGCAATATATATCAATATACATATAATGTATGTTTCGTATATATGTAGGGTATGTTACAAGTTTTCCTTCCCATTGCATATGTAGGTTTCCTTGTATATTTTATGTGTATGTAAAGGATGTAAGAAAAGGAAACCTGACAAACACACAAAAAATTATTAAATGAAGTATCACTCGAATTCATTGGACTGCATGAATATGAATAATATTTTTGAGAAGTATCTTTATATTTTATTAATATAGACAGCTTTGAGATAAAATAATTACAGAAATAAATAAATGCTATTACGAGTACAACCCGCTGTAATGAGAAACTTGAACTTACTATGGAATATTTAGTAAAGGCCACAGTCAAGGCTTACAAGCTATTAATAAATTAATTTATAGCGACAGTAATTTGTGGCTTAATCGATATGTTAAATAATAAAAATACGAAAATTCTAGACTTGTGATCCAAATGCAGCATTTTGAAATGGCACATGAAATTACTTCAGTTGTAAATGTAATACAAGGGTACATGAATTTTAATAAGTATACGAATTTCTGAATATAAATATAACAAATTTTAAACTATTCACCTATATAAAAAATAGAGATAAAATAAGTTTATTTCTGTATCATTTTTAAATGTCATTATTACCAAGGTAAACTATTGCGTAGATTAAACTTTTTTATTATTATATTACTCATTTCATAAAATATTTTTAATTTTGAAAATGCCTAAATTATTTCATTCTAAATTCTATTTTTAAATTTTCTACAAGGTTGCGTAGATTAAGAAAAAAAAAATGTTGTTGCTGTGGTTTGAAAATATCACGTAATAAATGTAAACTTCTATCTATACTTATTAATTATTCTAAATGACATTAAAACCACAGTATTATTTATGTTAAAAGATGAAGTTATTTTTAACCGACTTCAAGAATATAATATTGTATAATATTGTATGTAATATTGTATTGTATAATATTGTATAATATAATATAAATATTGTAAAAACACCTTTGTACTCTATTTAATGTGAAATAAAAAAAAATAAAAAAAGAAGGAAGTTCTCAATTCGTCGGAATCTTTTTTTTAATGTATGTTCAGCGATTATTTCGTCGTTTATGAACCGATTTCAAAAAATATTTTTGCATTGGAATGGGCGCAGCTTACAGGTGGTTCCATAGTCACCATAACGGGATCTGATGGTGGGGTCCCAGGGAAATCGAGGGAACTCCTTAAATATCATAGGCACAATAGTCGCGATTTGGGTACTCGGAATAGTACTTCATTGAAGTCGGTTCGTTTTTGTCAAAATTATTAACATTTCAAAACTGCTTTTAAATTATTACAATCTTTATACTTCAATTTTTAAATTGTATACAATAACCTAAATAATTTAGAAGCTAGAATTATTTATAATCTAAGACTTACGTGCTAGTTTAGCTTCTCCATTATGGCAGAAGACTATAATGATATAAAGCAAAACACCACTACTTGCAACTTGTTTGTGCATGTTCAACAATAAAGGTATCTATACAACTGGATTGGGGCCGTCGAGTTTCTGCTATATATCGACTAAACGTAAAGATTAATTACGAAGCCTTCAAATGCATTGTGGCGTACGACCGGTATTGGGACGAACCTTAACGACAAAGTAGTGATTCCCACATCAAAAGTAAGTATATAAATATATTTAAATAAATATAACATTTTTTTTTGTTAATTCGTACATGTAATTTAGAAATGACCTAAATAAAGAAATAACGCTGATTTCAGTGCCATCGCGACTGGGCGGTATCATAAGTTCAGGTCATACAACACAATTTTCAGATGTAAGTTGCTGATAAGTTTAATAATATCTAAAACAAAGGTATCTAACTGTTTTTAGAATTTCACTACTTTTACACATACTTATGTTTTTACTGCAAACGGCACTTATTATAAAAGGTATCGTAACCTTTTTAATATTATCGCGAATAAATCCCGTTTACAGTAAAAACTTAAAGGTATATAAAATTTATAATTATTTGACAGATATGTGGACATATTACGTCTATCTCATCAGTACTTTATCAGTAAGTGTTTTAATTAGACATTAATGTACTAATATATACAAAATACTTCAATCTAGGTGTGTATCAACAAACAAGAAAACGTTTCTTGATAATAATCCTTACTAATATTATAATAGCCAAAGTTACTCTGCCTGTCTGTTGCGCTTTCACTCCAAAACTACTTAACTGATTTAAATGCAATTTGGTATACAGATTGTTTAAAGCCCGAGTTACCTTTTTTGTGCGATAAACGACATACAGGCGGCCGGTGTGGCGGTCGATAGTTAGTAATCTTACAATTGATTTAGTGGTTAATTCAAGGAAGCGGATTAAGAATTCCTTTTATGTATACATAAGTAGTTGAAATGTTTTGTTAGATACGAAGAACAAGCAACCAATTCACAGTTAGGTGCCAACTAAACATATATTTGCTGTTCTCTCAAGGATCTTAAACAATGATAAACATAAATAAAATTAAGCCTAATTTGGAATTAAAGCATTTATATCATGTGTTTCTAAGCTCTTAATTCAAGAAATTTCGTTGTTGTTAGTGAAGAGTTCGATTTATAGCTATGTTCGATATATTCGATAGATAGATATATAGATAGAGAGTTCGATATATAAGCTTGTGTTATGGGTACAACTGATATAAATACATAAACATAGATTTTTTTGTAAATATACATAGAAAAACACCCAGACTCGGAAACAAATATTTGTGGATTACACAAATATTTGGTCTGACTCGGGAATCGAACCCGAGTCCTCTTGATCATCAGCCGCATGCGCTAACCACTAGACCAACAGGCAAAAAATAACAAATAATAACTACAATACTACTCTGGACATCTGAAAAACTAAATTATTTAACTAAGAAGAGCTTGTGCTATGACAGTTAGATTGATTAAAGATGTGGCGACTTCCACATACAGTGCGACGAAAACAGATGACAGAGCCATCTAGCGAAGCAACACGGAACTACAAAGAAAACCACGTAATGATCTATACGGAGTATCTACTAATCCTGAATCGCGAAAGTAACATTCTCGCGCCGATTAGCATACATACAAGATCCCAACATCAACTGTTGGGCAGTGGCCCACCAGGCATGATCACCTCGCCTGGTCGGAGGATTCTCCCTTTGTGTTGGAGGAACACGATACCCGTTCCTCCACAGTGGTGATCCCGACGTGATTGGAAGCAGTCTTCAAGTAGGCAGATCAGCGGCGCCATCTCGTTCACTCCCATAGCGATGACCGTCATTCAAAGTCTAAGCCAGCCACTAACCTCGGCCTCAACAGGGATGCCACACGCAGGACGCGACCACTCCAGCCTGGTTACCCCTACGGCCTCAACAGCGTCTAGGCACAGCACACTGTACCTACAGTCCACGTAATAAGATAATCTCTCTCCCGTCAACGTAGCAGCCAGCCACCCCGACTCACTGGGGAACTCACTGCAGCACCACGCACCGCAAGCGATTCCGACTCACTGGAATCAGCGGACTTCAGCCCCCACTCACTGGGACTAGCGGCACACAGTTCCGACTCACTGGGACTCGCCGCACTCAGTTCTGACTCACTGGAACTGCTCACTCCTGGCACTGGCTCATCATATCGACCTCCGGTATTGAAGGGGGAGTGATGTGGCTACTTCCACATACAGCGCGACGAAAACAGACGACAGCGCCATCTAGCGAAGCAACACAGAACTACAAAGAAAAACACGTAATGATCTATACGGAATAACTACTAATCCTGAATCGCGAAAGTAACATTCTCGTGCCGATTAGCATATGTACAATATCCCAACAACATCTAGTGGCCCACCAAGGCATGATCACCTCGCCTAGTCGGAAGATCCTCCCTTTGTGTTGGAGGATCTTCCGACTAGGCCACCCCTTCCTCCACATATATATTTCTTTATTAATGCGTACATGTAATAAGTGAAAAAAACACCACTTGTTTCGTTTGCAAGTTACACTTTATTAGCTTTCGCTTTTGAGTTCAAAACGAAAAGTTAAAACTAGATGTGGATAATTTATTAGTCAGTAGCTGAGCGCCGCAATGTTACTCACGGTTGTTGCAGTACCTTTACTACTGGTACAATTATGTATTCTGTGCCTTTACTACAAACGGCTAGTTCTAAGTTGGTCTTAAAATAGTAGAAGTAGAAGACTAATTTATTTTTTACATCGTCAAATTGGTCTAACCGTGCCAGTGATTAATCGAAACAAACAGACAGAGAAAAAATGTACAGTAGATTTTTAGGGTTCCGTAGCCAAATGGCAAAAAACGGAATCCATAAAGATTGGTCATGTCTGTCTGTCTGTCCGTCCATATGTCACAGTCACTTTTTTCCGAAAACATAAGAAATATACTTTTGAAACTTGGTAAGTAGATGTTATCTGTGAACCGCATTAAGATTTTCACATAAAAATAGAAAAAAAAAACAATACATTTTGGGGGTCCCTATACTTGAAACTGAAACTCAAATTTTTTTTTTCATGAAACCCATACGTGTGTGATGAAAAAAATTTTCTATCACCAATCTACAGATAGGTGTTCAAAAATGATGTTGAGGTTTCTAAGATACTTTTTTTCTAAACTGAATAGTTTGAGCGAGAGACACTTCCAAAGTGGCAAAATGTGTGCCCCCCCCCCCTGTAACTTTTAATAAAAGAGAGTGATAAAACAAAAAAATATATATATGTTGTACATTACCACGCAAACTACGAACAAAAATTGGTTTGAACGAGATCTAGTAAGTAGTTTTTTTAATACTTCATAAATCGTAGACTGCAATTTACCTCTCATTCAATCAATACACTAGATCCCTAACGACCGCTAACAAAAACGTCGATCTAAGTTACAACGAACTACAAGAACTTTTATATGATGTTACTTGCTGATACGGAACCCTTCATGGGCGAGTCCGACTCGCACTTGGCCGCTTTGTAATGTAAATACCACATATTATACTGTCATATGCATTCAGTAGAAATCTCTTAATTTAAAAATACAAACAGACCCTACAATTTTATTTTTAATCCTAGATTTCTCAACAATTTTTCAAGAATGGGAAACTTTGCAAATTGTAAAAATAAATCTGATGCTATTACACACGGGTGTAGTTTTAGAAACATGAGAATCTAGTAGGTACAATATGGTACAGTGAGACATGGACTCACAATTCACTTGTATAAAAATTGTGATAGAGAAAGGCTTTCTCTATTTAGTGTCTTATACTCCCACTTGTATTTTTACCAGTGCTAAAATAAAAGCACGAAAAATATTTTTATATGGGGTACCTCCCCTTCACTTATAGACTTTTTTTTCTCGCGTCTACCCCATTTTATAGAGTAATATTGAGTAGATCTTTTAAAAATATTGAGAAGTTGCTAAGATGATTTTTGATTTAGGTATTCATCTGGAAGTTAATTAACTTCAAAGGGTTTTTTTATTAAAACAGCTATTGTGCTAATTATTAACATTAAATGTACATATTTACTGAGCTATCGTACATTATAAAGTGTTTTCATTAAGGAAATAAACACGCCTACGTTTCTTTTGTGCAACTTTTTCATGCCATTGCCATCCAAGGGTAAGCAACGACGTTACGGTCAGGCGAAATGGGTGACCGTTTGTGGCATGAGATATTATGAGCATTGCTCTGTTAGTCTAGTAGTTTGCGTATGCGGCTGCTGATCAAGATGTCTCGGGTTCGATTCCCGGGTCGAGCCAAAAAGTGTTTTTTTGTTTTTTCTAAGGAAATTCATACTAGCAATATTTGTGTGATCCACAAATATTTGTTTCGGAGTTTGGGTGTTTTCTATTAATAATATATATGTATTCGAAAAAAAACAATATGTTTATGTATTTTCATCAGTTGTTTAGTACCCATAATACAAGCTTTGCTTAGTTTGAGACTATATGACATTGTGTGTAAGATGTCGAAATATTTATTATTTATTATTATTGCCGTGATTCGGAAGTCCTTTAAGCGGGGCTTGAAAAAGCACCTCACTAAGCCGCCATAGTGTGGGCTGCCATACTATATTTTCTGCATTCGTGGCAAGTGTGGTGGCCCACACTCTTGGATTCCGCTCCCCAGCAGTGGGGTTTTATGAGTTGTAGTTGAAATTGAGTGATCCCTAACGATTCATATTTTGCATGTAAACAACTTTTCATGTAGATTATTAACTTTCTTTTGTTTACTATCAGTATACCAAACCGGTTGTATATGATTTTTCAACAAGAACTTTGTTTTTCAACTGGGGCAACACCAACACCACGACAGTTGTAACATTTAATTTTTTTCACTATGAAAATGGTGGTTCTGTTAAAGTTACATTTAGATTACGCTATCGCGAGGTGTCAACTCAATTTTGGCCTATTATTGATGGGGTGGATATCACTGACATGTGGTTTCAACAGGGCGGTGCCACATGTCACACAGCACAGCTAATGAACCGATAAATTTATTTCAAATTTATACGAATTTCCCGATAGCATAATTTCACAAACTTCAGCGTTTAAGTGGCTAGCCAGATCGTGTGATTTAACACCACTGGATTATTTTTTTGTGAGGCTATGTTAAGAACAGAGAGCCAAAAAATTGTGATGTGATTAACGAAATAGTCTCGGCATTTAGATAAAAAGTGATTAAAAACTTTGATGAAAGAATCGACATCTGTCAGCGTATCATGGGTGATATTTGTCAGATATAATTTTTCAGGCATAATTGCCAAACTTTTCTTTTCGTAATACAATAAAAATTTGAATCATCTTCATCTAAATTCTTTGTTTTAAAAAACAAAGTTCTTATTGTAGTTTGCTTGATTGCAACACTACACAACCAAAATGTAAAAAAATATAATTTAATGAAATACATGAATTATAAAAACTACAAAATATAATTACTCCTATTATAGTTACCGATGCATGAATCGTGACTTCATTTTGTGGTAATCAATTATTTGTACGACCGTGAATAATTTTTACATAGGAGTTATTTTAATAGAAATATTTAAATATTTAAATTAATCTTATCGTAACCTACATTAGATCGTTATTGGCATAAACCATATTAATATGTATCTAATGAGGCTCATTTTTAGGGTTCCGAAGTTTTTGACTCGAAACCCTTATAGATTCGTCATGTCCGTCTGTCCGTCCGTCCGTCCGTCCGTCTTCGACTTACCGTCCAAACGGTAAGTGCTGGAAACATGAAACTTTGAATGAATATGTGTTATAACCACGTCGACAAAGCGCTACAATAAAATTATGAAAAATATTTATATTTGGGGTGCCTCCCCTACACGTAAAGTGGGGATGATTTTTTGTTCTTGTGGTTACCCCATCGTGTTAGGTATCATTAGATAGGTCTTTTAAAAATTGGATTGGAAAATTGGACTGGATTTCTAAGACGATTTTTTGATTAAGGTATCCGTTTGCGAGATATTCCACTTTAAAGAGCACTTTTTTGTAAAAACAGGGCGTCCCCCTCCCTCTAAAAGCTAAACGGCTGGCTCAAAAAATCTTGAAAAACTCCTGATGATGGTCCATATAATGAACTTTGAAGGAAAACTATAACGGATTAGATGACTTTGTTAGTTCAGGAGTGGAGGAGAGGAGATGCTAAACTTGTAAAATGCGCTTCCTTGGAAAACGTCATACAAAATTAAGGCATTAATACGTAAACATAACAATTATCTCTTGGATACAATTTTAAATCCACTTATCATTTTGAGTGACTGAGGAACCCTTTCCTGTGCGTGGCCTGACACGCACATAGCCGATTTTTTTTATTTAAGCCACCAAAGTAACTTTACTCAGCCTGGTAGAAGCCATGAGTAGAAAACAGGAGTAGGGGCCACCATCCATTATGAGTGCATACAATGCAGCACGGAGACCCGCACCAAAACGGCTTTGTATCTCACAAAGCCGTTTTGGTGATCATCCTCCCACCATCATTGAGCCACACTGATTACAGCATTAATGGGTTGGCTCGAAAGGGCGATACTACCCTCACACAGAAACCAACTTAAACAGGACAGCGTTCAAGTTGGATTTCGTTAGTGAGTATGAGATCGAGCCCAATAATGTAAAAGCATCTCACTGAGCCGCGATACTGTCGTTAGTAGTTTCGACGGCGCGGTTGGTCGAGATGTTAAAGCGGTCTCTACGCGGATTTTTAGTATCGTGGGTTCAAGTCCCACCTGGGATAACACATTGTTTTATTTAAAAAAATATTGTTCTACGTCTGGGTGTTTTTCCGATGTCCGTTTGTAAAGCACCGCGACACAGGATTTATTTTACGAGAGTTGTAATTAAATAAAGTATGGGTTACCATTAAGTGCACTCACAGTGAGGATGGTGACCTTTCCTTCGGTTCAGTTCAATCACAGAGTACAATACTCCCAGGTCAGTTAAATAAATGACAAAATAAAGTCTGATTCAGTTCGCACAGCACTGGACACCATTGAGTATAATATATATTTGCGTTCCAGTTTCGTCTGTTTACATACCTACTTTCTGTCAACATTTGGGCCTTATTTTTTAGGGTTCCGTATTCCATGACTCGGAAACCTTATAGATTCATCATGTCCGTCTTTTCGTTCAACCGTCCTCGTCTTACCGTCCAGCACTTAAATAAAATTACAGGGCTATTTTAGTTCATTACTTATAGTAATAAAAACTTGTTTTATAATTGTAAAGTACAATGTTAAAATGCAATCTTTATAATCAAGTAGTAGATATCTCAACTACTATCTATAATAAAGGACTTGTAAAAACATTGTTGATAATAGGTTGTCAAGAAATAACAACCTCGTTAACAACTTTGTGTTTTGCCATGAAGTAATAAAGATTGTTTCTTCTCGTTTACCACAATCGTATCGTATATCTCTCATCATCATCATCTATGATGATGATGAGACATATACGATCTCTATTTGAACCTAATTTATTTCCAACGTATTGTGGTGACGGTGGTGCATCTTCAAGTACTGTCTGAAGTCAATAATATGATGACAGATATGTAGAACGAAATACTCCACTCACCATAGTGCTCGACCAGGAGAAGATGACGATTAGATGTGGCGATGACACAGCTTGGTAATTGGTTCGACTCCGATAAAACGACCAAAAACCCCTATAGCGTCAGTCGACTTGTCTTTAGAGAGAAGTGTTCCCAAGAAGAAAATAGACGATATTGTATGATTTTGAGTAACATTTTTGTTTTATCTCAAATCAATCTATCTTATACGCTTATTATACCCTTTGTGCTAAGCCATACCAATAACTGGGTGCAAGTGAATCTCCATTCACTGTTACAAAGCAGATTCAAATCATCATAAGCCCTTCATTTAATTGTTATGTCATATCCTATCTGTCATTACTATTTCTATTTAATATTCATTCACACAGGTCATTACGAAATTCGCTCCATATCTCGAAAGGGTCAAATGGCTGGTAACATAGGAGGATGATAGTAAATATTTCTCTTAACTCTGACATAAGTTGATCTAGAAAATAGACTATAACATATAAGTCTCATGTCGCATTATGTTGCTAATGACGAACTCTGAAACTATATAACCAATTTCCACCTTTTTTAATGTGCGTTTTGATGGCGCGTCTAAGATAGAATAGTCTGTCATAACTGAAAAATGACGAAAATGAAGTTGCGGGAGTCGTTTTGTTACTAAATAAATGAAATGGGTAAGGAAGAGAAAGAAAAATTAACTGTAAACAATGTATTTATTTTTACAATCTTAAGTTTTTTACGTAATACCATAGATTTATTCCCAAAGAGATACTACAACCAATATTTACAACATTTTAAGAGTAAGATTTTTACATTACCGCTCAGATGAGTAAAAAAGGTAAATACCTACCGCACTTAGAACATGAAAATGAAGTCACTTTTTAGGGTTCCGAAGTTATAACTCGGAACCCTTATAGATTCGTCATGTCCGTCTGTCCGTCCGTCCGTCCGTCCGTCCCTCCGTCCGTCCTCGACTTACCGTCCAAACGGTAAGTGCTAGAAAGATGAAAGTTTGCATGAATACGTGTTGTAATTACGTCGACAAAGTGCTACAATAAAATTATGAAATATAATTTTATTTGGGGTACCTCCCCTACACGTAAAGTGGGGATGATTTTTTTTTCTTGAGGCTACCCCATCGTGTGGGGTATCATTAGATAGGTCTTTTAAAAACAATAAAGGGTTTCCTAGACGATTTTTTGATTTAGGTATCCGTTTGCGAGATATTTCACTTTAAAGGGCACTTTTTTGTAAAAACAGGACGTCCCCCCCCCCTCTAAAAGCTAAACGGCTGGCTCAAAAATTTTGAAAAAAATCGTGATGCTGGTCCATTTAATGAACTTTGAAGGAAAACTATAACCGGTTAGATGACTTTCTTAGTTCAGGAGTTATAAAGGCTTATATGGTAAAATGCGCTCACTTGGAAAACGTCATACAAAATTAACGTATTAATACGTAAACATAACAATTATCTATTGGATACGATTTTAAATCCACATACCATTATAGGTGACTGAGGAACCCTTTCCTGTGCGTGGCCTGACACGCACTTGGCCGATTTTTTTAATATATGAGTGAGTCACTGCAGTGTTGACACTTTTTAAAAAAATGTCCCTGGTAGTTGTGCTAAAATATCTGATATGTGAAAATAAATCCGTGTGTTTTTCTTATACATTAAATTTAGGAGAAATATGTGAGCAGAAAAAAAAATTAAAAAGGTATTTGAAGATTACTTATTAATAAAAAAAAAATATTGGTCGTATTCGACTCAGTCCTAAAACCAATAACAGTTTGGGAAAAAATAAGATTTAAGTACTTGAGAATGTAAATATGCAAAGGAGTAAAATAATTACGTTTAATGAATACATATATTGTACTTAAATAAATATACACTTAATATGTCGCTTACTATGATAATCCATTATAATAATGTATAGATGGTTTTTATTTGATTAATGTATAACCACTGAAAATCCCGAGAGTGAGTACATTTTTAATTATAAAGTCTAAATCTTATAAACACTAAAATGACGTGATTAAAACAAAATATAAAAAAAAATACTCATCTTCTACTCTATACTTCATTATTGGCTATCAGTATGCCTAAAAAAATACTTATCACATTTTTAGGATATTGGAAATACGACTTTCTAGCAACTCTCCCAACACATCAAAGTGATATTGACATTATCTGTGTCGAAAATTTTAAAAATTGTGATTTATTATCTTATTAAAAACATAGCTTTGTGTGTATTTACGTGTAAATAGTAATTTCTTCAGACTATTTGCTCACTTTTGTATTATTTTTACATCATATAACTAGCATTACGACTTTTTTTTGGCAAAGTTGCTGAACGACAACTCCTATGACTTTAAGGAAGAGAAGCGTAGTTTTAATATATATGTATGCGTGAGCGCATTTGGTTACTTAAAAGAGCTGAGTTTTGACGCTTCACTATTATATTAGTAGTATTAGTAACAAAGGCCGTGCGATAGGGTAGTAAAAAAGGTAGACCTTTTTTATTCATCTGAGCATTACCGCCATTAGGTGAGACAACTGTAGATTTATTAAACATTGCATTAACATAAAATTAAATGAATGTTTTATTAGACCTTTACAAAAATCATAATTTAAAAACATAAGTATAGTTACAATTTTTAGTTCACCTTTTTCTCTTTATATCATCTATCTTTGATCGAAATCAATCATCATAATCATATTACATTGTTATTTTTTATTCTCTTTCAGTTGTTAAAAACTACTTCAATAGTAAGGTAAGGTTGCGACTAAAAGACCTGTGCAAACTGAAGTCAATTTAAGCTCATCACGAATTGCCAAACTTCGCACGAATCAGTTATCTCCTCCGGTATTTTGTCATAAAGTTGCAAAAAAAAAACAGTCACGTATTTTATACGGAACTTATGGAAAGATTACGTGATATTCCACAATCGTCGCGATGTATGTAGTTTTCTATTTCAATAACAAACATCCTTTAAAACTGAAAATTAGTCGCGATTCTGTTGTTTACATCACTAACTTAATCTAAACGTGAAAAATGTTAGATAACAGTCGTAAATATTAGTTAGATGCCTTCGGGCGATTTAAAAACATCCATCGCCTAGATCATGTAGCCACTACGTGTCTTGCCAGTTCTCAAACCCCACTTGGCCACTTGGAGACTTATGGCCTTAGCCCTATCTGGAGAGGATGGAGGAGAGAGTAGGAGTCAGATGAGATCAGCAGTAGGACGTCGTGGGTTATTGATGGAGTTAGAGAAAATAGCTCTCACTTATTCCACTTAATAAAAAATAATTAACACTACTGTCTTTATTTTAAGGGCCTTCTTCAATAGATGTTTAATAAGGATTTTTAACTGCACTCTGAACTTTCACTTGGTTCTGAACTAAACACGCGTGCGATATTGAAAAAGCGGCCAAGTGCGAGTCGGACTCGCCCATGAAGGGTTCCGTATCAGCAAGTAACATCATATAAAAGTTCTTGTAGTTCGTTGTAACTTTCATCGATGTTTTTATACTAGTGTATTGATTGGATGAAAGGTAAATTGCGTGTTACGATTTATGACGTATTAAAAAAAAACTACTCACTAGATCTCGTTCAAACCAATTTTCGTTGGTAGTTTGCATGTTAATGTACAACATATTTTTTTTTTAGTTTTATCACTCTCTTATTTTAGAAGTTAGAGGGGGGGGGACACACATTTTTCCACTTTGGAAGTGTCTCTTGCGCAAACTATTCAGTTTACAAAAAAATGATATTAGAAACCTCAACATCATTTTTGAACACCTATCCATAGATACCCCAGATGTATAGGTTTGATGAAAAACAAATTTTTGAGTTTCAGTTCCAAGTATGGGGACCCCCAAAATGTATTGTTTTTTTTCTATTTTTATGTAAAAATCTTAATACGGTTCACAGAATACATCGACTGACCAAATTTCAACAGAATAGCTCTTATAGTTTCGGAAATAATTGGCTGTGACATACGGACGGACAGACAGACAGACAGACAGACTTGACGAATCTATATTATTCCGTTTTTTGCCATTTGGCTACGGAACCCTAAAAATGAACTCTAAGTCAATGACATGACATTAAAGTTTACATTCCTACAACAAATTTTAGTTTATTTATTTATTTATTTATGGTTTGCTTACAGTCGATACATTAATACTTAGTCTAGATTAGATATACTAAAATTAAGTCTAATGTACAACCACTTTCAAGCAAACACAGCATGCACAAAAAATTTGAAAATATAACTAACACCCGTTGGATTCAAATATCATGAACGAGAATCAAAACTGCCGATTTCCAAAACAGTGATGACTCCCGCTCGCATACTTAAAACAAGGAAAAACAAAAAGAAAGGTTTTTAGTGTTTACAATGTAATGCAAATTAGTTTTCAATGAGGGAGTTAATACATTTTCGGAAGTTATACAACAATAGTTAACTTTAATTTGGTGATGTCTACAATAGAATCACGACTGTTGTCTCGCTTCAGCATGCAACGTTTAAAAAATTAGGGAATAATCTTTCCACAAGAAAATATTCAGTAAGTATATCTCTATTTTTTACATATGCTTGCTAAATATTTATTCCTGTAATGTAACTGCAATGATTTTATTTTTAAGCATCTAGACTATTTCAAGATTTCCGTTAATGCGTATAAAATGATATGTTACAATTATTAACCTGAAGCATGTATGATCCAATAACCTCTCTTAAAGTAAAAAATTCCAGCAAAGTACCGTGATTATCCAAAACATTTGTTGAAAAAATACAATTAGGAATTTCCTTGTATCGGTGGGGATTTTACACATACAACAAATAGACACAACGAAAAACCAGACTCGGAACAACAATTTATGGATCACACAAAGTGATGTTTTTTATAGCGTTTGAATCCACATCACTTAGGGAAAAAGCTATACTTGCAAAGGAGATGGCGGAGCGGGGCCGGCCGGTAGAGGTTTAGAACCCTTCCGGTCCGCCAGGCCTGGGAATGAGTCAGGTACCTCAGGTGGTTGAGGCGCCGGAGAACGAATTCCGTCTTAAATAAGCGCATGTCTGAGGGTAACAGGTCAGGTCAGGTGAATCGGGCCCGGGTGGCGTAGCAAATGCTACAAAGTTCTCGCGCCCTATTGGGGAAACCTAGGGAACATCGAACACAAGATTGGCTATCTACAAGCCGTAGATGGCCCGAGATACGTCGGGATTCCAGTGATTTTCTTTCTAGGGTGCACCTAGTTCTCCTGCTTCTAGTACCTGGACGGTGTGTTAGAAAAGGATAGAATAAAACGTCGAAGTGACCGCTTAAATCAATAAACTATCCGTGCAGTCACTTACGGACGGACACATTTAATTTAAGAAAACTTAATTTAGAACTTTCTCGTTTTAAGGTCGTTTCAAACATGATTTTTGACAGTCTTTATCTGCAGGTACTTTTAATTTTACATTTTTAAACATGATTTACCTACTTTTGAGCATACAAAGTTTTAATTGTGCTTGAAAATAGAATTCCTTGTTTCCTTGTACCTTTTTTATTCTCTCGCAATATTTGCATAAGAAGACAGAATCATATGAGTTTAAAGCAGTTTACAGGGGGGAAATCTTATAGTGCACTAATATATGATCAATTACAGGTGAATTCTATGATCCCTTGCTCTCGTAAAAAGTTGAGACGTCTAGGACACGACAGGGAGGACCAATCGACTACTGCAGGTCCGACCAGGAATACGCTCAACACCTGTTACCACCAGCATCGATTGCGACAATGCTAGCGAGTGGTGAGGATTGGAAAGCCACGGTATCCTTCTGTTATAACCTTATACGATGGTAAGATGGTTATGATCTAGAAGAAGTCCGTATAGCGAGATCGGGAAAGGGTCAATCTCACTTAGAGGAGGCAGCGATGCAGCAGAGATTACTAGTTCATCGCAATCATCGCCTAAGGGCTGCTCGCACATCTTGTAGAGGTGTGACCGCTGCCAGCGACCTAGGTGGTTTCTTTTAAGGCGGGTCGATGTTTTGCCTTAGACTCCAGAAGGCGCTGAAGTGTTCCTGGAGCTCCACCCAGAAGGTCACTGCGGCGTTTAATGGGTAGACTGGTCTTCAGGAAATACCTTACACACGCCTTTGTCTCCTCATGGAGTAACAGAAAAAAGTACTGATACACTAATTTGGTGAATTATACAGACATTGAAATTTAATTGCTAAAATTAAAATTTACTTTAACCTCTTCTCTCCTTACACCAAAAAAAGACAAAAATGTCTTAACCAAGTAAAACGTACTATATCAGTAAAGTTCACAACAGTACTAGTGATAACTACAATAGATTTTGACTCTAGCCTTGGATAATGAAGCAATAGTACAGGTTCCCACTTAACATCCATACGTAAGGTCACAAGAATATGCTTATAACTGGTAACTCGTGTTTGCATAAAGATATTAATTGTGAATGTACCTTGCTCATAAATTGCATTGTGCGTCTAAATAATTTAAATAGAACTTAAAGTTCAATATAAATTATTTAGACGCACAATGCGCAAAGGCTGATATTTTCCACTTTTACTTTTCAACTGTATGATTGCGTTTAAACTATACACAATTAACATACCGAGTAACTTATTTCATCTAGGCACTTTTAATGTTGGATAATTAAAATTGGACATCAATTTGTTTTTGATTACATTAGTTTTAATTTTAATCAATACTTAGGTATTGGCACATACAATAACTCATCGTAAGGAACTGCGTCGAAAAACTTTTTGGCTGTATTAACAGTCACGTTGAGAGCATAGTCCACGACAGGCTGACCGAATTCTTCTGTGACTATTCTCCAGTTTTCGTTCAGGAATTGTAATACCGTGTTACCTGAAAAATAATAACGAATAGAACAATAAATAATTATAACGATGAAAAATCTTTTTAGGGTTCCCTAATTCATGACTCGGAACCCTTATGGATTCGCATTGTCCGTCCTCGACGTACCACCGTAACGGTTGGTGCTAGAAAGTTGAAACTTTACACGAACATGTGTTGTAATTACGTCGACAAAGTGCTACAATAAAATTACGAAAAATATTTTTATTTGGAGTACCTCCCCTACACGTAAAGTGAGGATGTTTTTTTTTCTCACGTCTACCCCATCATGTGATATATCATTAGATAGGCATTTTAAAAACATTAAAATGTTGCAAGAACCATTTTTCGATTTATGTATTCGTTTCCGAGTTATTTAACTTTAAAGCGCATTTTTATGCAAAAACAGGGCGTCCCCCCCTCTAAAAGCTAAACGGCTGGCTCCAAAAATCTGAAAAAAATCGTAATGATAGTGCATATATATTTACTTTAAAGGAAAACTATAGTGGTTTAGTTTATTTTTTATTTCAGGAGTTATAGGGGCCTACTTTGTAAAATACCGTCACTTGAAAAACTTCGTACAAAAATAAAGAAATGATAAGTAAATATGTCAATTATTTATCGTAAACGATTTTAAATCCACCTACCATTATGGGTGACTACGCCTGACACGCACTTGGTCATTTTTTTAATTTTAAATGAAATAAACTTGCCAAAAGTTATAAGAACCCAAATTTTCTTCTTATTATATGGGAAACCTCTAAATATATATACAATTATACATTAATCATTGGCATAAATTGTGAACCGCTAGACCTACTGCGAACGGTTATAATATAAGGCTATAAAATCACTCTACGACCAATATAAACATGTCACAAAAACCGGGTAAACGGTAAACCGCCTATTCATCCTGTGTCTGGCATAGAAAAGAATGAATAAAAGTGAAAACTTGACTTAAACCTTTACGTCTCTTTTTGGCCAAAACCTTATGTTTAAGAATAGGCTTAAGTAACCCAGTTAACTATCAAAAGTGGTTGATATGAAGACTGTATGTGTGTGCATTGTACTCATAATTTAAACTTATTTCTAAAATATTTTAAATACACTTACTAAGTTCAGGGTTCCCTTTAAAGAGATTGTCAATAGTATAGATAATTTTCTCTCCATAATCGAAGGTATATTTGAAGCTTTTGATGCCGAAGTGGTCACGACCTTCAGCATCCTTGAAGTACTTGGTCTTGATGTTCAATTTTATGATGGAGTTAACTGAAAGTAAATGTAAACTGTCTTTATTGTTTAGTTCATTGTAGTTAATCGTTGACATTTAAAATTTTCTACAGCCAAGCATTTCTAAAATATGTTTTCATATACCCAGATACTCCTGTGTTCTGTAAACCGCCCGAATATCTCCGAAGTTTTATTCATTCGTCCACATTGAGGTTGTGCATTTATTTTTAATGTTTTCATTTTTAGCCAGCATTTTTTACCCATAAATATTTCATTCATTTCAAAACTCATTCGGTTCTTATCATGTGTTCTTGTTTGTATTTCTTATAGAAAAAGTAATTTACTTTAAACTAAATAATTTAAATCTTTGCTTTAAACGATTTATTACGTAGAAAATTTGACAATAAGCAGTTACTTGTGTATTTTTTATATTATCTCTCTTAAAACCCTTATGTGCTATCTTCTTATAATCTTATGTAATTAAATATAAATAAATAAATATTTTGGGCATCTTACACACAACATCATCTAGTCCCAAAGTAAGCAGAGCTTGTGTTATGGGTACTAAACAACTATAAATATATAAACATACTTTTTTTTGTAAATACATACATATTATACATAGAAAAGCACCCAGACTCCGAAACAAATATTTGTGGATCACACAAATATTTGGTCTGACCTGGATATCGAACCCGAGACCTCTTGATCAGCAGCCGCTACCACTAGACCAACAAGGCAGTAAAAACTAATAGTGAATTCTAATCGTCTATTTATGTTAGAATAATTTATTTTAATTTAAAAATATTTAATCTAGTAAATAGCTAACTTGTAGTTGTTTAGAAATAAAAAAGGTCAGTTTTGCCACTTGCTGATTTTTCCCTGATTGTCTAATGTCGACTTATCTGTCAAATAACTAATATACAAATTAGAAGTTGATAAGTTTTGGATAAAATTTAAGTAAGTAATACAAGTAACTGTAATGTGATTGATGGTGTATGGACAATATGATTACACAATATTTGATTATAGTCAGCATATTTAAGTGAGACGAGCCATAGCGCGATGGGTGCAAGTCAGTCGCTCTCGGACTTGAACATTAGTCGTGTCATTATTTTAATATAATTATTGTGAGCTAATAAACAAGAGTGAACGGATTTTACGGATCTTTGATTTATACACCTTGCACAAAGGGCACTACAAGGACATATGCAACAACCGGGTTTTACGTTGGTGACCCGGTCTAACATTGCTTGACAATGGTTTTTGCATCCTCACTAATTTTTAACCCTTTAATGTGAGGGTGGCGGACCTTAGAGTATTCTAAAATCAGGATACAGTTAGAGTACCTACACTGTAAGGCGTATTGGCCTAAGACCAATTTGTGACATTTGAAATTGCAATTCGGTAACTGGTCTGCTAATTTGTCCCCTTATATCAAAAAAAAACCCAAATTGAACTTTATGAGAATGTAAAATAACATCGTTTCAATTCAATGCGGTTGGTAACCATCTCTTGGATTCTGCTTATGCTTTCCTTCATCAACAGCCTTTAACAGTTCACTACTGGACATAGGCCTCTCCTTTGAAAGGAGGTTTTGGCCTACTATACCACGCTGGCCAGACGGGTTGGTAAAGGGTTTGTTTCAAGTTTTCCTTCTCTTGGCAGTGATGTTAGCTGCTTATTTTGTTCTTTTATTTGCCTCTTACGACACCCATGGAATGAATAGGGGTGGTGACACTTTGTATTCTTATCCGTCACCACACGGACGTTTAATCCGTCACCACACGACAAGCTTTCCTTATTTCATATAAATAAAAATGTAATGACATGCCGTCTTTCAACGCTAAGTCACGTGATCAAAACAAAATATTAGCCAATAATACAAAAGAATAGAGGCATTAGCGTTTGTAGAAGGGGATTCAATACGAAACGCTTGCATCTTGGTCAAGGGCAGGCAGTTATAGTTCGTGTAATCTAACTGTATTTGAGAACCGCTTGTGTCAGTTCGAGTGTTTTATAGAGGACTGAGGAGTCAGTAGTGCGTGCATCGCCTTTTCTATTGCAATCGATTACATGCAATCTTGGCCAATCGCATGATTTTCACTTAGCCTTGTGTGATGTAGATAATACGGTTAATTTAGTTATTTAGTATAGTTATAATGTTGTATTACTTAGAAAATCAGACGTGCTACATAATATAAATAATTCATTTCAAACTAATGACTTCGGGAATACTACTGATAGTACCCAATGAGTTGATAGTATACTCGTAGGATAGTTATCGATAGACTAAAATAGCCGATGTATTTGAAAAACTTTAAATTTAATTTCTCAATTGTTCAACAAATGTCACAATATTGACAAGGCAGTAGTTTTTTAACTTGTCTCCTTTGTTGTTAGTGTGAATCAATAAAATTTCACTTCAGTTTTGATTGTAACTAGTTTTAAAGGAATCAAATAAATTGAATCATGTATTATCAATACTTTTGACAATACTAACAGATATTTAGACATTTTTTACCGCACCACATGCAAAGTTAACATTTTTCAAGGTCAACTACTCGATATTTAAATTATCGCTATCGCAACATCACTGGTTGGAAATCGAGTACAGGCATGCATACTGTTAATGTATTCCATTCTTGAATATGAGGTTCGTTATTACTTGGTTATATACACATAGTTATATTTGAGAAGCTTAACACTTAGTTAATTCTGTGGACCACCTTACTAGGTCCCGTCACATTAGTGATGCCGTTGGATTTCTCTTGATGTTCAAGTTGCCACTAGGCTGCCGAAATGAAAAAGTCTTCGGGCCCGCCAGACCCGGGAACGGGCCAGGTACCGCAGGCGACTCAGGCGCCGGAGATCGCAAGATATCCGTCCTCCATAAGCGCAGGCCTGGGGGTGACAGGTGAGGCCATCTGTCATCAGGCGGAAGGGGAGCATCGGAGTTCTCGAACGGTAGGGGGCCGTCTGCAAGACACAGATGGCCCGAGGTGCGTCGGGGTTCCAGGGACTTCCTTTCGAGGGTATACCTGGTTCCTCGACTCATAGGACCCGAGATGGCCTGCGGTTTTAGTCGGTTCGAGTCCGGCATAGTCAGCAACTGGTGGCATCCGTGGGGATTTCCACTCGGAAAAAAAAAGGCTGCCAAAATGAGTCTGCACAGTATTGCGGCCTAGTGAGATGCTTCAGTCTCGTATCCACCAATGAAATCCGACAGTACGAATGCGGTGATTTGAGGTTAGTCTTCCATACACTAATATATGTCAATAAAAGATGTCTTACAATGAAGTTGCTACTCTACTTTAATAACCATAATAGGTAAAAAAAAAAGCGGCCAAGTGCGAGTCGGACTCGCCCATGAAGGGTTCCGTATCAGCAAGTAACACCATATAAAAGTTCTTGTAGTTCGTAGTAATTTTCATCGATGTTTTTATACTAGTGTATTGATTGGATGAAAGGTAAATTGCGTGTTACGATTTATGACGTATTAAAAAAAAACTACTCACTAGATTTCGTTCAAACCAAATTTCGTTGGTACTTTGTATGGTAATGTACAACATATTTTTTTTTTAGTTTTATCACTCTCTTATTTTAGAAGTTAGAGGGGGGGGGACACACATTTTTCCACTTTGGAAGTGTCTCTCGCGCAAACTATTCAGTTTAGAAAAAAAATGATATTAGAGACCTCAACATCATTTTTGAACACCTATCCATAGATACCCCACACCTATAGGTTTGATGAAAAAAAAATTTTTGAGTCTCAGTTCCAAGTATGGGGACCCACAAAATGTATTGGTTTTTTTCCTATTTTATTTAAAAATCTTAATGCTGTTTACAGAATACATCGACTGACCAAATTTCAACAGTATAGCTCTTATAGTTTCGGAAATAATTGGCTGTGACATACGGACGGACAGACAGACAGACAGACAGACTTGACGAATCTATAAGGGTTCCGTTTTTTGCCATTCGGCTACGGAACCCTAAAAAAGCCAGACAAGTGCGAGTCGGACTAGCCCAACGAGAGTGTCAGATGTAGGATCATTATAGACAAAGAGGGCAAGGTTTTTTTTTTATATTTCTCAGTATAAATAAGAAATAATATATTACAAAAAGTAAATAAAATTTATTTTGCATTTTGCATATCAACCTCTTTTATTTGGTACCTCACATAAACTAGTAGCTTCAATTTGAAATTTTGACCACCTATAAAAATATAAACTCCCTACTTTTTAAGATGACAGACAGACGAATAACAGGTTCCCTTTTTTTTATCCTTTTGAGGTAAAGCACCCTTAAAATATGTACAAAGTTTACAAATAAAAATTATACATACTTATTTTGATTTTAGAATCCCCTTCACCATTGATGGGGAAAAGCAGTAGTCTGCCATTAGCGGTATATTTTCCTTTGATTGTGATGTTGCAACGTGCTTCCAGTTGAAATATATTCTGTTCTAGGTACGCCCTGTAATTTAAAAGAAAAATGCCTTAATGATTATCATGAAGTAAACAGGCCAGATTTTATGGTTTTTATTACCACTTTCTTCCTAGCATTTATTCCCAATATTATTTGGAGTCAGCTACTACTTCTATTGCTACGTAGAACAAATATTGCGTCATGAGTATGATTATTTGCTCCGTTTTTTTAGCATGTAATTTAACTGTAATTTATAGTTTAATACCACAGAATACATAATAGTAACAGTCACCAGTCACAATACATTCGCCTATATTTTAGAACACAATAAAAACTAAGCTTGTCGTTGGTTAAAACAATGTTTAAATATTCAAAAGTAGTTATTAAAATACCCATTGTTTCCAATATTATGGTAACATGAGCTTAAAAGCGAATAAAACCCTAAAGCCAATAACTTAAATCACAAAAAATAGAAATCAGATTATATACATAGAATAATAAAAATGTTTCTTTCTTTACAAATAGGTCTATTTTAAGTGAGAATTTTCAATATAGTCTTTATATCACGTGGTCCGGATCCCCTCCAGCCCAACCTTTGGGGATGACTTTTGGTTGAAAATACTATTTAGTGGCTGAATCAACTTTTGGACATTTCTTTTTGGCATTTTTCTTTTTATCAAATGGCTAAAAATCTTAATTCTTCAATTTACTAATAGGGATATTTCTTAAATAGAAGACTGAAGTTAAATACTGTGTACCTGTGTTTAGAAATCCTGATCATTTCATTATATGTATGTTTCATAAAAATACTAATGGGTAATGTTTAATATTTTTTAAGATTCATATCAGATATTTCAGATATAGTATGCAATAAAAAGTGTTCCAGGGCTGTTAGCGACGCATAAGTTTTATTCAACGCGTAAAGCTTTCATACGGCAGGTTAAATATGAAAATAGTTTCATAAGGAGTAAACTCCAAGAACAATATATATAATGACAATAAATATTTGAAGACAATGTAATGTGACTTTGCGTTTATGTGGCACGGAGGCTGTATGCCATTGTCACGGCATTAACAAACCAAACTGTCCTTGGACAATTCTGGTACATAACAAATGTCATCATATTAGAGTTCAGTGTGACACAAAAGGTTTCGTCAACGGTGTGTGAGAACAAGACCACATTATTACGATGTGCCAAGGCTTCAGTAATCGCTCTAGCATTAGGTACTATTAAGTTTCTTTTATACACAAGGCCTCAAAGAAATTGAAACAATATATTAAAGAATGTAATATTATTAACGGAGGAACTTTCCTTGGAATTGAAATTTAGTGATTTATAAGAATGGTTTAGGTATAAAAGGATCTATAAACAACAGTTATTATCATATTTGATGGACGAATTATAAAATAACCTTAATCTTCAACTTTGATAAGCATCCACCGATGAAAGCTTTCTTTAAAAAGTGATTGCACTTAAGCTTTTATAAGTTTCACATGTTTAAACATGAAATATGGTTTAATTAATGTTGGAGGTTTCTTCATAATTCACGATAAAGCATAGTGAGTTTTAGGACAATAATGTTTGTTCAAAGATACATTTAATTTTAGAGCGATAGTTCTTCGCACCGTTAAATAATATGTAATAATATTTTATTATTATAGTTTACTTTATTTAAACGGCTTGTATATACATCATTATCTGCCTGCCCTTATCCCAGTTATATTTGGGTAATTCTTAAGAAATTCCAAAATGTGATCACGATAAACTGTCAATTTTAATATTAAAAAGAATGTGTAGTATATCCCCATGCATATCGCAGTACTCATTTTACTAGATAATAAGAAAATTATATAGTGGTCCCCATAATAAACGTGATTATTAACAATAATACTCCAGTATTATTCTTCATCGCTAATCTTCTTTTTTGTTGACATTATTTGACCCTACAAGATCGCAACAATAAATTACTCCCAAAACCCTACTTATCTTAGCAGTTACTAACAGTTAAAGTGGATTACATTTTTTATTTTTAGGTCGAGAGGGGATGACGATCAAAAAAGAAATTAAAGAAAAATAATAATTATATCTATTTGTAACACAAACTCCAACAGACCTGACAGCACTACTAATTTTCAAAAACTAATGATAGTATTCATATTCGATAAAAAATGGGTTCATAAATCGATTGTCACTAAACATGTGAGGGATTATTTTTTTACGGGCCACATTTATTACTTTGTACCCCAAATTAAGTTTTTTTCATTAATCTACTATGTTTTCAATGAATCGGTCAAACTTGCAAAACTTTAATAATATTTTTTTGGTTATTTTTATAATAGAAAAGTTATTGATTTGAAGGGAATATGTATAGTAAGAGATGATTTTAGAGATATTATATAGATGTTTTTTTTTTTATTCAGGTAAAACCGGTTGAACTAGTAGCCGACCCCAAATAAACTTGGGAATAATGGCTAGGAGGATGATTTTTTTAATTTATACATATGGTTCCAAAATGATAAGTTAATCTTTTCGTCACAGTAATATTTATTTCAAAGAACTATTGGTAACCGTCACAAGTCTGTTACATTTTGGATAAAACTTTTAGGACAAATATTTCGGAATTTCGTGAGAGTTACCCATTTGTGGTTAGCGCAGTATTCTTTATATTTCTTATTCTTCTATTATACTCTATCACTGATAACTCCCTTTCTAGTAAAGAGCTATGTATACAAGATACTTTTTTGCACAAGATTAAGTTTTCATTTGAAATTTAATTCAGAACACACTCTCTCTTGATTACATGTTCCATAATAATAGTAAAAATATACAAAAACGATCATAATCCTAAAGAGAGATAAATTTTTCATTTTACAAATTTATCGCTATTAAGTATTATATGATAATTCTAACGTAATGTCGACGATTTCAAGGACTTTATTATGAATAACTTGACTTGCTTTCATCTGCCGTACAATGGTGCTTTGAATGACTTCAAAACTCCATACAATTGAATACCTCCTATACAGTGAATTGTCAGAGTACGGTGACTTTTGTGAATTAACGTCTATCAATTGGCGAATAATCATTCCTTCCATAAAATGCCCATATTGTCAAGTCTGTTTGTTAAATCTCATAAATAAAATTCCTCCTCCTCTTCCTCCTCTTCCCATCCTCTTCCCATCCTCTTCCCTTAAAAAAAAATATAGCTACCCTTTGGATAACATCATCATTAAGGTTCCATAATTTAATGTTCTTTTTCAAAGCTTTTTAGGGTTGCGAAGTTTATGACTCGAAAAACCCTTATATCCTTATGTCCGTCTGTCCTCGACTTACCGTCCAAACGGTAAGTGCTAGAAATATGAAACTTTGCATGAATATATGTTGTAATTACGTCGACAAAGTGCTACAATAAAATTATGTAAATATTTTTATTTGGGGTACCTCTCATAAAGTGTACACATAAAGTGGGGAAGATTTTTTTTTTTCTCTCGGCCACCCTATTCTGTGGGGTATCATTAGATAGGTCTTTTAATATCTTTTAACATTAGGAAATTTCTAACACCATTTTTTGATTTAGGTATCCGTTTGCGAGAAATTACACTTTAAAAGGCACTTTTTGTAGCAACAACGTCGCGTTCAGTACCTGGATGGGTGACCGTTTGTGGCATGATAGACTAAAAGTCTCTCCGTCATTTGGAGTTCACGTTCAGTTGTTATCATAAGATAACAGTCGTGAAGCTGAGTCAGAGGCCTTAGGCTGAGGCTCAAACGTCAAGATTACGTAGCCACAACGTTTCTTGCCTGTCCCCAACCCGCACTCGGCCAGCGTGGGGACGTATGGCCTTAACCCTCTACTGAAAGGAGACCCGAGCCCAGCAGTTGGACGTAATGGGTTGTCGATGATATTACTATGGTCACTACTGTACCTAATTTTATCTACCATTCAGTCATTTACTGCCAACTGTCAATATTCAATCAATACACTATTGATAATGTCCGTGAGGTGACGGATTAAGAATACAGAGTATCACCACCCCTATTCATCCCGCGGGTGTCGTAAAAGGCAACTAAGGGATAAACTACGCAAGACCACATCATTGCAAAGAGAAGGAAATATTGAAACTAACCCTATACCAACCCGTCTGGCCAGTGTGGTATAGTAGGCCAAAACCTCCTTTCTAAGGAGAGGCCTATGTCCACCAGTGGACTATTCAAAGCTGTTGTTGATGATTGATGACTATTGAAGAACAGTATCTTTTGAATATTTAGTATACCACTTCAGCAAATGGCTTAAAAACAAGATTCTCAATTCATTTTTTTTACCGTAATTATGAACTGATATGAACCGACTAAACATGTGTTCTTTTGGCTATAATTCCCATTTAAACTAAAAATAACATTCCTGACATAGTGGATTGAATTATACGGCTTATAGTAATTCGTCATGATTTATAACAATTAGTATGTCTTATTGTATAACTAGATTTTTTTATGATTTTCTAAGAATCGGTTTAATAGACAAACAGAAATAAAAAATACTCGTGCATATAACGTTATTAGTTCGTAGTATTTAAGTACTACGTTAATACACTTGAGTACTTTTAAAATTGTCTATTTCAAGGTTATTTATACTTGTCATGTTTTTGTCTAAATTAAGCTTAAGTGCATTTTTTTAAACGAATCTTATAATATATCAAACACATTTGTAAAAAAGAACTAAAGATAAACATAATTTTGCATGGTATTTGTAAAGTCTCTCATATAGTTATTTAGCTATATCCAAAAGCTTACTAAATTTTTACGATATAATACGAGACTAGGGTTGACTAGACAAGATCTGATGCTAAGAATAAATAGTAAGAAAAACTAGATAACTAGTGTAACCTATTTAGTAATACGTTCTTAGTAATACGAAATTAGAGCTAAATAGTAACTTACTCGACATTCAAAATCTGACACTTTTTTAGTCCTGTCGCTTTCCCATCGTAGAAGGTAACTTTAATACCAGGGAGTTGTATCGGCAGCTCGTCGATGATAAAGGGATCTAGTGAAGGTACCCCAAGGTGTGGAATACCCTTCGAGAACTCGGGTATGGCATCTGCCGTAGCTTTTATCAGACATGCAGGTTCGGTATTGTTGCAGGGATGAATGAAGTCAGCTGTAAACAGAAACATATTTTCTTCAGTTATAGTAGGAAAGAAACAATTTAAATGGCTGACCTGTTTTTTAACAAAGGAAACATAACATAGGTTTAGCAGTGGGCAGATAAAGGTTGTACATGATAATGATGAAGTAACGTGGGATCTAGATATATCAACTATTGTAAATATTGTATATTGACTGATATTTCTAAAAGTAAAATCATTATATATGACAATATATGAAAATATTCTATGAAGTACGTTTTCCGGATAGAATAATTTATTAATAATATTTTATGTGCTTTACTTTATTTGCACTACATTTTTTTTTTATTTAAAGTTTGCCTTTTGAATATATTTAAATGAGGGGGAGGATTATAATCAAATATTCTGCTACACATAGTTTAAAAGAACGCTTACAAAAGCATTGATTAATAAGCTTGTAAAAATGTACCAAACTGCTAAATAAAAGCTACTTCGTAAGCACGACAATCATTAACTGCAAAAATATATTAAATCAAAATAACTGACTTCATGCTCGAATCCCAAGAGAAGCTTCTCAATGAGTCAGCTTTAGCGATGGTCATTTAGACCCGATCTTAATCAGTATGGTTATAATTTATCGTTGCTTTAATGGCAGACTCGACATACCATGATAACTTAGAATTCTTAAGTATTCCATAATAGTAATAGTGGTGAATTTTTCAAAAAATAGTGTTTGGTACATTATTAATTTACAGTAGTTATCTATTTAAAAATATTTATATTGTATCTATCTATTAAAATAGATACATTTTAATAATGTATTTTATAGTGTAATTACGCCGACAAAGTGCTACAATAAAATTAAAAAAGATATATTTGGTGTATCTCCCCTACACGTAAAGTGGGGATGTTTTTCTTCTCTCGTCTACAACATCGTGTGATCATCAATCATTAGATAGGTATTTGAAAACACATTGGAAGGTTGCTAAAACCATTTTTCAATTTAGTTAAGCGCATTTTAAAGTTGGATAACTCGCAAACACACCCTCCTTACACTTAGCCTGACATGCACTTGGTTGATTTTACTTAGAAGCCTGGTATATTTTTAAGCTATTTAACTAGAAGTTTTTTTTGAAACGCAAAAGTATTTTTAAATAATTTTATTCATAAATTCGAGGATTTCCTTTTTACAACTTAAAATTCCTTCTGCCAAATGACGTCTGCGCAGAAAGTTGTCTTATCGCATCTGTCGCATTATTTGATTATAACGACCTCAAAGTAATCAGTCGTATCACACGTTCCACAGGTCCGAGAACAGCCCCCTGTGGAACACCGCACAACATGACCCAATGTCTGAAAATACCCTCTCGGTCCTCGTACATGACAGCACGCTCCACTAGATAGTCTGCCACCAACCGCCTTAGGTACTCTACTCAGATACTATACACAACCTGGTGATGCAGCTAAATGCCAGATTAGTAAATACGTAAGTCCGCATAACCAGTAAGTATACATATGCATTTGAAGTTTTAAGCAGTTAATATAAAGTCAAGCATGTGATTGACGGGTACTTTGATAACTTTTTGTTTTCTTTTTTATTATTATTTGACTATTTACATAAGAAAAAATTAGACAAAGTACCTACTTTGTAATTAACCTTGACAAAAGTATGTCTATAAAACAAGATACTTTAAAAACATCCCGGATTCACATATCTTATATTACCAGTGTGTTTGAAGTGAATATTAACCTTTGGATTTATTTTATTATACGCTATAAAAAGAGGACAAGGTTATTTCTATTATAGAGATGACGAATGTTTAGAATTTTTTTATAACACATTTTTCATAAACATTAATTGACTTACATAAATCTGATATTGCATTAAAACAATTAAGATTTAGCAATTATCAAACTTATATATGTGATAATATTACTTTGCAAGAATAAATTATTCTATTAATTAAATATTAAAAACAGAATTTTGCCACACTGAGAAAGTTTACAAATTTGGATAGTGAGCCATGCTGATTACAGCAAGAACGAACGGGCTCAACAAGTACAGTACCAGCCTTTTACAGAAGATCAACTTAAATTGGTAGCATACGTTCTCTCTTAATTCGATGGCGAGTGTAAGACCGAGGTAAAGTATCTCTATAGGTCGTCAGTTGTGTGAGTCACAACTTATGGATTCTACTCTTGCTTTCCATCAGGGAGGGTGAAATCACTTGGTAGGCTCAGAATTAAAAAAAAAAACATATTTTGGACTCGATTGATATAAATACAAATACAGAAGGTATCGAGGTATTGAAATATCTTTTAATTTCATTTGATATAAATACATATTCATTAAAAATTGAAACAACTAGACCAAGTTAAACCTCAAACTGCCATAAACTCGTGAACATACAAATGTTTAACTTGGGTCGAAATCGAATCCACGACCTTGGCGTATTAGTCCGTTACATAAACCATTACGCCATACATTCATAAGTACGCAAATAAATACCTAATTATACTGGTGGTATAACTTTTAAAAAGCGAGTACCTTAGCGTTTTTAAAACCCTTAAAAAAAGGATGTTCTTCTTTCAAATGTGTTTTTAGGGTTCCGTAGCCAAATGGCAAAAAACGGAATCCTTATAGATTTGTCAAGTCTGTCTGTCTGTCTGTCTGTCCATCCGTATGTCACAGCCAATTATTTCCGAAACTATAAGAGCTATACTGTTGAAATTTGGTCAGTCGATGTATTCTGTGAACCGCATTAAGGTTTTTACATAAAAATAGAAAAAAAACACGCAATTTATCTTTCATCCAATCAATGCACTAGTATAAAAACATCGATGAAAGTTACAACGAACTACAAGAACTTTTATATGATGTTACTTGCTGATACGGAACCCTTCATAGGCGAGTCAGACTCGCACTTGGCCGCTTTTTTTGTGTAGTTACCTTCTAAAACTTGATATCTCTTAAAAGTTTGAGCTCAGGATGA
Organism: Phragmatobia fuliginosa; assembly: GCA_932526445.1. Lineage (NCBI taxonomy): Eukaryota > Metazoa > Arthropoda > Insecta > Lepidoptera > Erebidae > Phragmatobia > Phragmatobia fuliginosa. The sequence continues at coordinate 13,099,877 of OW052070.1, read as the reverse complement.
ATTTTATTGAACATCTATTTATTACTTTCTCTTTGTGTATAATCAAAAACATTTTAAGCAAAAATAATCGACAGTAAGATCTATCGATATTCTTGCCTTAACCCTCTCTTGGAGGAGACCCGAGTCCAGAAGAAGGCATTATGGGTTGTTGTTGATGATGATGATGATGGTGATTAATACCTATTTACTTATGTAGGTATACATATAAATATTGCTTGACAACTGATTTATTTAACGACATGATGTGGACACACACAAGGAAACGAATCAATCTCAACGGATTTACTCAAGTAGAAACATACCATTTGTTCTTATCCAAGGATAACTTAAAGATGGCCCATTTAACCGATTAATCGGTTCAGATAATCTTTGTACGTAGGCAACTATGTGTGAAGGCATTAATCACTTGAGGTACAAATGACAACAATTCATTATCTGTTTATTTATTTCATGAAATAATAATATGTATATGTATATATATTACAATAGGAGTAATAAACATTGTTTTGATATCTCTCTTACAACAGTTTCATTAAAAAAGAATTTGGCTTATACTCTGCCAAGTTTTATCGTCATCAAGAGACTCTAATTTTCCACTGCTCTTCTTGGAAATTTTGGCTTTCTGGTGGGTTGGTGACGCTGTAGTTTTAAACCGTTACCACACGGAAACGCCTGTCTAATAAGTAATTTTTAAAAAATCTTCATTATTGTTTGTGTGACTTTGCAATACTTCCTACTTCCTCATTAATATACATATTGATTAGTTTTAGAAGATAAATCATAACGAGTTATATCCAAAAATCTTAATCTTAATGTATGTATGTTAATAAAAAATGCAATTAGGAACAAGGTTTTCCTAAAATTCTTAGCCTGTACCGTAGATATCAAAAATATTAGATATATTAAAGAATATATAAGACATACATATATTATAGAATATGAGAAGCAGAAGAAGGACATTATGGGTAGTTGATAATAAAATAATGGTAAAATGTGACCTGTATGAATCCCAACATAAATTTACGAACGTAACGCCCTACGCTGCCCTTTTTACTTTAAGTGTTATAGGAATTTTATAACAGTTCAATTGAAATGACTGTTCAGAAAATGGTGAAGATAAACTGACTATTTTTAGATGCATCCGATAAAATGTTTTACATGTTCCCAAAAGTACGTAGGTAAACAGTAATTTATTGACAATCATGACAAAAAAAAAACCCGCATTTGGATTTTTTGGCCTGACAGGCCATATTTTTTATCAACTCTCAAGAAACACTCGAAAAAGACATTACAAATATTATACTGGTCAAGTTACACCTTCCGATAAGATAAATAAATAAAAATAAATAATAAACATATAAAAACAATAAAAATATATTTTTGACCTAGTGATTAGTGATTTTGACTGCTAAACAAGGGTCGTGGGTTTGATTTCCATTCAAGATAAAATTAATTAATCATGTAAGAACAGTTAATTAACTAATGAAATTTAACAAAAAATATAATCATGTTAATCACAACCTAGTTCCAATAGTACAAGCTCTGCCCACCTGCCTCTGCTCATGCCAAAATGCCCATTTTAAAATCGAATCCTTCTCAATTTCCAGTTTTCTCTAGATCTCACAAACATAATAGTAGGCATAAGCGCAGTCAAGTAATAAAGTACTACTAAAACTAACAGAATATCTAATTAACCATCGGTCATAACACGATCACATTACAGTCGTACGCTGGATGTTTAATACTTTTCAACGATAATAATCTTTTACGACGCTAGTCCGATCGACAAATTATCATCGGACCTGAATATTAAATATACCTACTTGACCCATAGTCGTACGAGAAATCTATAAAACTACACATTAAGTTAAATTGATCACTTGTACTAAATCAATTGAAGTGCTAAGTAAATAAGTGGTAGGAATTTGGCTAATAGGCCAACTCAAGTTCAACTATGTTAGACAGTATTATTTTAGTAACCAAATAAATAAACCGCTAAATTTTCATTTGAATGAATGCAGATATGTAGTAGAGCCCCGCTGATTTCAACACATCCCAGCTCGACCTGGGGGGTACCATGATATAATAAAACAAGGTATGGCATTACGAGACACGGTGATGACCTAGGTGACACAAGACTCGACACCCTCTGTATCGAAGGCTCTCAAACTTTGAGTTTTTGGGGAAAATTTTTCACTTATTAATAAGTAATGGTCATCCTCCTAGCCATTATTCCCAAGTTTATTTGGGGTCGGCTACTAGTTCAACCGGTTTTACCTGAATTTCAGTTTTTCCACGGAGCGACTGGCATCGGACCGGCGCAACCCTAAGGGAGAACTGAAATTCGAAGATTGAACTAGTTGTCAGTATATTTGAGGGCACTGACTTCCCAATAATGATTAACTAATGGTTAATTAATGGTATTGACTAAAAAACTAATTTCCCCAAAGTGATAAATTACCCCCAAACCTACCTCATCATCGTATCTCGGAGTGTCATACCTTGTATTGTATAATGGGCGGTACTAGCCTCTTACAGAAGACCAACCTAAAAATGACTGTGTTCGTGGTTCGTTGGTGAGAACGAGACCACAGGCTCAATGATACAGAAGTGTTCACTATAGATAGTATGGGTCACCATGATGCAATCTGCGTTAGCAATGAGTATGGTGACCACTACTCTTGATTCTGCTCATGCTTACACTGCTGGCAGAGTATAATCACTTAGCAGGCTCATAAGAATAAAAAAATGATTATGAATATACAGAAATATAAGTACACTAAATCAATTAGAAACATAATTTTTATTAGGACACGCTGCTAGTTTATTTCGTGAGAGCAGTAAATCTTAAATAATTGATTTCACTTTTGTTCAAGGTTACTGCTGTTGATAATAAATTGCAATAGTTGGCAATTATTACTCATTTTCTACATAAATAAATAAATTAAATTAAAGTGTATGTATTTAATTTCAATTCAACATATTTTTACTAAATGCGGTATGCTTAAAAGTATACGATATTCATATATATATATATATATATATATATATATATATATATATATATATATATATATATATATATATATATATATATATATCTGTCCGTGTGGTGACGGATTAAGAATACAGAGTGTCACCACCCCTATTCATCCCGCGGGTGTCGTAAAAGGCGACTAAGGGATAAACCACGCAGGACAACATCAATGCACAGAGAAGGAAAACTTGAAACCAACCCTATACCAACGTGGTATAGTAGGCCAAAACCTCCTTTCTAAGGAGAGGTCTATGTCCAGCAGTGGACTGTTAAAGGCTGTTGATGATGATGATGATGATTCATATCTAAGCCTACCAAAGTGACTCTACTCTATCTGCAGGAAAACATGAATAGAATCCAGGAGTAGGGGTCACTAACGTCATTGTGATGGTAGGCAATGAGGCATGCTGACCTATGAATGATGCAGAATGATTGGGCCTCCGGTCTCACACTCACTAACGAAATACGAGAGCCAGAATATTGTTTCATTAGGATGGTCTTCTGAGTGGGGGTAGGACTGCCCCGGTCGAGACGGCCCATTCGTGCTGAAATCAGCGTGGCTCTACTACCTCATTTATATTTCATCTGTCTGTATAAGTAAAGTTTGTTGATAAACTAATGTCTTATTATGACTTCTTATAGACTAAGTGTCTAATCATACTACTACCTATATTAATGTCAACGTTACTCAATTACTAAAGAACTTGGTTAAATGTGCAGCCATGTACCTTCATTTTATATTGTATTAGACAGGTATTCACAGATACTTACATGTTAAAAAAATTACAATATATAAAGGTCAAGTGCGTAAAGATATATTGCATAAATACATCTACATATGCAGAGGACTCTCCTTGTTTTTTTAGTTTTCACTAACTTCAAAAATGTATTTATACACTATTTGCATTGCATTACATACTCACACTCGTAGTGTTAATTTATTCTGTATTACTTTTTACTACTTATTTTACCTATTATTATTTTACTTTCAATTTACATATCATATTGTAATAGTGTACAATGTGATATGTAGAAATCATATCAAAATATAGGAAAATAAAACTCACGTGCAATTTTTCCCGAGCAATCACTGACAAAAGTCGCTGACGCAAACAAAATAAAGTGAAAAACACATATTTTATATCCTTCATACATCGTGGATACACACTCGATGAAACGGTTTAATTACTATCCGTACACAATACGATAGCAGTAAAGGCTGTGAACACACTGGAAAGACCCTTGTAACTAGTTATATGCTTATGTAAATTCAAACAAGTTCTTTCTTATTTACATTGCATAAATTCAGCTAGCTCTTTGCAATGTGAAGCCTGATTTTCACGGAACACTGCCCGCTAATCCGTTCCACAAAATGTTCGCGCATTGAATGCGCCAGCCGATGTGCGTTTGCGATCGTATTCTGGGATATTGCACCGCGATTGGCCCGTCTTGTAATGTTTTCGACAAGTTGCTTCAAGTACGAAGGTCACTAAAATTTTGTCTTATAATAGGCACTTTGATTTTTGTTATCGTTGTCAGCGAACATTGCTTAGAAAATTGTCAGGATGTTATAATAACAAGAACGATTACGACAGTGCAAACAATTTTACCAACAAGTATTAATAAAAAGTAAAGATTTTTGGTTAAAATTATAAAAGTCGCTAATGCAGACAGTCATTGTTGTAGCAAAAAGTAAAAATACTAATATCATCATCACAAAAATAAAAGCAGTGGTTAGTGGGAGCAGGATAAACAATTAGTGTTTTAATTATTTTTTTAAAATTTACAAAGTAATAAATTATTAAGAACAAAAATGCTCAAATTAAAAAAATCTGTAGAATGCCACCTCACATATGGATAAAAAATAGCAGACAATCTTTTCTCTGATCTAGTATATTTACCAACAAACAATAATCAGAGGAGTTTCGGAGAATTTTGACAAACACTGAGACGAGATATATTAGATGATAATCTTAGTTAGCTAATCATTCTTTAGGTAGTTACATATATTGTTTTCATCGAAAATAATATGTTCATATGTTTTAATTACATAATTTTTTAAACGTTTTCATTGCATTAGAACACATTAGAATTCTTATAAATTGTTATAAAAGTCAAACAAATTAGCTATATCGCGCAGTTGCTCCAAATACTGATTTACCAATATAGTCTAGTTTCATTGAAGTAATTTAATTTCATCAAAGAAATTCTACGCAAGCAAGACCAGTACACAGTACTAACTGGATAATTGCATAACTTGTATGTCAGACCGAAACGGGTTACCATGATCCCGTACACACTGACCTATCACTAGTTATTATGCAATGCAACCTTAAACACAACAAGTTATTGCGGCATCTGTGGCCAAGTCTTAATCCTTTACTTAAATGTTTGTATGAGATTAATCTACTACCACCTCATTAGAAATTCATTCGTAATAAAGCATAACGCAAAGACAGCATTGAAATAGTGGATTAACGTGACATCGCATCTGATAATCAATCTAATCCAATCAAGTCTTCTGACTTAGAATTTAGTAAACATCGCACAGTTAACGCCACAAACAATCCAAGTTAACTCTAAAACAACAAAGCGGCTTTTGACCCAGTTTGACTTACAAACAGATGTCCTGACATACCGAGAAACGTATAATCAGGTAAGTGAACTTTTATATTATAGTTTATACCTGTGCTACAAATCTTAGAATATAATTATCTATGTCTATAATTATCTGTCAGAATAGGTGACTTATGCGTAATGCCCCACCATTTCTGTAAAAGGTGCGAGCAAGTTGCATTTATGCATTAAATCAAATTATTTCAAGGTAACCAATGGCATCCAACCGCGTTGAACAATTTCGAAATCATAAGTGTTTGCCGTATGATTCATTGCACTTTAATACTTGTAACTCAAAGGTTTCTTAAACACTTACTTTAGTAAAGAAGAATTTTTCGCATACTTTTTAATTGCAAGGAAGGCTAAGGAAATATTTTTAATTTTTATTTACTCAAAGATTTAATTGCAAAAAAATGTATTTAAAAAAATGATTTACAAGATGAAAGTATGATTTCCATACCCATACTTTCAGAGAAGAATTTATAACAGTTAAACTATGACAGTTCCAGTTATACAGGTAAATCTAATATCTTTAAACGTGCAAATGTTTAATATTTATTTGTTTATTTATATCTGTATATATTTGTGATCACGGAATTGGCTCTATTGGTTTCGTTGAAGTTTGGTTTTTGTGGGTTTCGGGGGTTAAAAATAGATCTAGATGAGTCTTATGTTTGAGAAAATTTACTCTTAGCATAGCGACATCTATACTACTCTTTCATTATTACTCAATTGGTTGATGGTTGGTATTCTTACACAGCAACACTACAGATACTTCAGAAAACAGACGGTGTTGGTGTTTTAAAAGGGAAAATGCGTCTTATGTTGTTCATATTTGAGATAATACAATTCGTAAATATGTCTTGCATTTACCAATATTCATCACGCGAATAACATTTACGTTTTGAATTATTTATGTAACTGATACTTATTAATTGACTGAATTATAATGAGAAACCTAGAAATCAAAATGATTGTAGTAAATGTTTCTGTTTCTAATATTCAAAGTCACAATTATTTTTCTAAACTTCTTCTGCATATCCCAAAATTAATCTATTGTATTCATAGTTTTAGTAGCTATTATATATTATGAAACTATAATCCACTCGAAAAAATTTACAAAGTTACACAGAATTGACGATGAAACCTTTTGAAAATAGCAAAAATTAGCATTAATCTATTAGTCCAGCATTTACCCAGCTATAAAGTCATTAGTGTTTTCTCACAGGTCAAATAAAATCAAACAATCAAGTCATAAAATTGTTTACCTTTTTTACGAATAAATATTATATTTTTGTTTTCGATAAATGTGACTTTATACATTGTCATCAGTTCTTTTGGCCCGTTAGCTCTAATACCTTCAACTTTTATGGTTTCATGTTCAGAGTGTGGCCTTGTATACGAAATTGTTGTTTTACTATTCCCATATTAAAACAGAAGAAAAGTAAAATACATATACACCACCATTTTAGGAAATCAGGCACTTAGTAAAGACTTCACAAAATTAATGCAAAATCGCGAAGTATTTTATTTCAGTGACTTAATTTTTCTTAAACCACCCACTGTGTTAACATTTAAATATAATGATTGGTATGAGAAGTTACAAAAAATATTTACCTATGGAATGATTGTCATTATAATTTGACATAGGTGTTACACAAAAAATCTGAGAAATAAGAGAAAAAGGGTACGATTATTTAGTTAACACAATTAAGATTACCGATAATGCTGAAATGCATTCATAAATTTTGCATAACTAATGTTTGAAACCGAACTTCAATCTAACTAACTTTGATAAGATGTAATTTCACACTTACACTGTGTAATTTAAGTCACACGGACTTACAAAGAGTAACCACTACTTATCATCCCGAAGTGTGTAAGACCTAACTAAGGGTGCTCCCTTAGTTACGTCAGGACAAACTACTCAGGACAACAGTGCTGCAGAGAGAAGAAAAAATTGGCAGAAACCCTATTGATGATGAAGTGAAAATTGTTAGGTACTAACAATTCATGACTGTGAGATCTTACATAAGCTATTTTTATTCAAAATCAAAATCAAAATCAATCAAAATCAAAGCATTTATTTCAAGTAGGCCAGTTACAGGCACTTTTGAATTGTCGAAACAAAAATGTAGCTACAGTCCCAGTCACAAGACATAAAAACTGTGAAAGTACTGTAGTTGCCCATTCCCTAGCGTAGATCTCTATGGAGAAGAACGGGCAAGAAACTCCATGGACACTCTTTTAAATCAAAATGTTTTTTACAAAATCTTGGTTACATCATTCATGTTGAGATGGTACATTATGTGAGAACGATGTAGCAAGACGTGCACGTTAAAAGTGTCCATAGTACAACAAAAATACAATTGAAAATTAAAATAATTAATTTAAATAAGCCGTGGCAACTAAGAGATGACCAGTCACAACTGACAGCGCCCGTTCACGAACATGACGCATGGATCCGCACCATTCAACTCAACCATTTTGAAGGGAATTAAATGATCCGACACACGCGCCACCATCAGCGTGACATTTGAGTGAGCATGACATACTCTCAACCGCCAGGGCAGATTCAAGTCAAGAAAAGACGTAGGTTTTCAGTGAATGATAGCTTGAATAGCTTCCTAGTACATAGTACTCACACAATATGGGCCATGCGATTATATAATACTAAAGAGATTGAATCTATACAATGCAAAGAAAGTTGTACAATCTTCAGCAGCTCCAACAATACCATGTAATGCTATCAATTTATGCGCCCCTGTCCTTGTGAAGCAGGACCAGCATTGAGCCAAGCATTTTTATCAGCGATATAATCGCTCAACTTGTAATATGCTTGCTTACATAGTGTGCGTTTAATGCATGTTTTAAATTTTGTCTCATTCAGTTCAAGAATACTTTGTGGAATTTTATTAAAGCATCTCAAACAGTACCCCATAAAAGAAGAGTCTACTTTAGCGAGTCTAAAGCCTGGCTGAACTAGTTGGTCCCTATTTCTAGTACTGTAATTATGTTTGTCACCTCTTTTGCCAAAAAGATGAAGATTTTTCCTGACGTACATTATGTTTTCGTAGATGTATTGACTATGTACCGTCATGATGCCAATATTCTTAAACAGTTCCCTTAGAGAATCGCGCCTACGAAGATTATATATGGCTCTGATGGCTCTTTTTTTCAGAATAAATATAGACTCAATATCTGCAGCCCGTCCCCATAACAAGATGCCGTAAGACATTATACTATGAAAGTAGCTGAAATAGACCAGTCTAGCGGTATCTGCATCAGTAAATTGACGGATTTTTATAATAGCATATGCTGCTGAACTTAGCCGCCCCGCAAGAGATGTTAAATGAGAACCCCATTGTAGCCCTGCATCAAGCGTAATCCCCAAGAAAACAGTTTTATCTAGGAATTCAAGTTTCTCTTTATTCAATATTATATCACAATCACTACTGTTAACATTCGGTAAAGCAAATCTTATGCATTTGGTTTTTTTTTCATTTAATACCAAATTGTTTGCTGTGAACCAATTCTGGACTTGAACTAGGGCATTATTCACGTCATCTAGATTTTGGGCCCGTCTATTTATCTTAAAAATTAAGGAAGTGTCATCAGCAAATAACACCATATTTTGAGGTTGATTTTTTAATAAATATGGTAGATCATTTATATATACTAGAAAGAGGAAAGGACCCAATATTGAGCCTTGAGGAACCCCCATTTTTACTTTTAAACCCTGTGAATTAACACCATTTATTTGCACATATTGTTGTCTATCACTCAAATAAGATTTAACCAAATTCAGTGCAAGTTTTCCTAGTCCGTAATGCTCAAGTTTCAAAAGTAATGTGTCGTGATTTACGCAATCAAATGCTTTGGAGAGGTCACAAAAAATTCCTATGGCGTCTTGGGACTCTTCCCACGCAGTAAATATATGCTTTATTAAGGTTACACCGGCGTCAGTTGTACAACGTCCCTTGGTGAAACCATACTGTTGATCATGTATGATTCTGTTGGTGTTAAAATGATCGAGCATTTGATTATGCATTACCTTTTCAAAAACTTTGCTAAAAACTGGTAACACGGATACAGGTCTATAATTATTAGTAACTTTACTGTCCCCGGATTTGAAAAGAGGTATTACTTTACTGAATTTCATTAAATCAGGGAAAACTCCTTGGTCAACACATAAATTAAAAATTAAAGCTAAGTATGGGGCTATAGTCTCAACTATGGATGTACAAACTTTGATAGACATTCCCCATAGATCTTCGGTCAGTTTGATTTTTATTTGCCGGAAAGCCATAATAACTATCATAGGGTTAATGTGTTTAAATTTAAATTCAGCCAGGCAGCTAGACACATTCGCCTTTAATAAATCAATTGAGACATCAGGTGAGGAATTAAGAGCCTCAGTAGTTTTTGATGGTATATTGGTAAAGAAATTTACAAATTCTTCAGCTACTTCCTGATTTGAGCTTTTAGGACCACATGCTGTATCTAATGTGTAGCTAGTGTTACGTATTTTCTTCCTGTTAGTCTCGTTATTTATGACTTTCCAAACTGTCTTTATTTTATTTTCTGCCGATTTGATCTTGTTGCTAATGTGCAGGGCTTTAGCAACCTTGCATGTATTTCTAAGTTTTTGAATACTTAGCAACATACTTGTTAAAAGTTTCAGAGTTTATAAAAGGCTTAAGGCCATAAAGCTCAAATAGTCTTTCCCTACTTATTCTGATACCTTTAGTTGCCCAATCACTAAATATAAATTTAGGGCAAATACTTTTTGTCTTCTTTTCAAAAGTTTTGTTGAATTCCGTGTGAACTATTGAAAAGAAACGCTCATACAATTGCTTTATATTAATATCGTCAAGGCTCATAACACTTAATTTGTTTTGTAGGGAATTATTATATCTATCTAATTTACTGGAAGTTATAGGTCTAAATTTAATCTGAACTTTTTGCAATGGCGTGTTACACCTAAAAGTTACTGTTTGTCCACTATGGTCAGACGGTAGACAATTTACTATGGCTTTATCTAAGTAATTACAATTGCAGAAAACATTATCTATACAAGTAGCAGAAGATGGAGTGACTCTAGTAGGTTCTATAAAAGTGTTGGTCAAGTCAAATGACTTAAAAAGATTTATTAACCGACTACTATTTGAATTTTCTTCTAAAATATTGATATTAAAATCACCACAAATAATTGTATATTTATTACTGGCTGCAAGTTTTGCCAGGACATCTTCCATTATCGATTCAAATAAGGTAAAGTTTTGATAGTTTGGGGGTCTGTACACACACACAATTACATGCTTATCTAGCTCAACACAGGACAGTTCGACACAATGTTCAACCGAAAGATCCACTATGTCATCACGTTGCTTAAATTTAAAACTATTTTTTATTAAAATTAGGGAACCTCCACGAAGCATAGTTTTACGGTTAAAGCAGCTACCCACCATATAGATCTCAAAGTTAATAAGCATTTGGTAATCCTGTAGCCAATGCTCAGTAAAACAAATAATGTCAAACTTACTATTTTCTAAAAACAATTCAATTTCTAATAATTTGGAAGAAATGCCTTGGATATTTTGGTGGAATAATTTTAAGGTGTTCTGATGAGGCCCCTTTATGCTAACTAATTGAGTGCAAGAAGGTACCTATGGTACCTTCCATTGTCTCACTTTCTAGTTTAAATTAATATTAATATTTGGAGTGAGGCCGGAGACTCCCGTGCCATCCTCAGACAAAAAGACCGTATTACTAATAGACCCTAATTGAGGATTTTCCACGGTGACACATGGATTCTCCTCAGTACAATGTTTGTAAACATTTATACATTTATAGCACTAATGCTATATTCATTTAAAGTCACCTGTACATTACTATTATTAGTAATAGTCGCCGTGTTAATAATAAAACTAAACTTAGACATACTACTTATGTCTGTGTGAATATTAAAAGCTAATAGCCTAGCTATTTTGTGTCTACAACTAATAGGTAGATGCACTTTACCCCGAGTCGATCTAAGTTTATCAACAAAAGTGTTGATATCAAGATATATAAGTTTATCACTATAGTGACCTACTAAAAAATGTATATGGTTGTTTAACATGTGAATGTAATTGTTTTTACTATTACTTAAATTTTCAAAATATGGAAAAGCACACAATATGATTTTCTTACAATTCAACTTCAACAACTCTGAAACATAGTCAGTGATGTCTTCCTTTTTAATCTTAGAACTATTGCCAATACATATACTAATGGTGGTACTAGGATCACAAACACTTTTTGTTACTGATGCCATAATCTGTTTGTAGGTTGACCCGGGCATACAATTGTTTTGGGTACAATAACTCAGGTTATTACTAATTAATTTACCTAGCCCCCTACCTATACTGTCAGAGAACATAACTGAATGATTACAATCATGACTATTAGGTGAGACAAAATTATCAATCTCAGGCAGACTATCATATAACTCAGGCTGTACCATGTGTGATTCAATTATGCCTGCGGTTCCCTACGCGTTTATGTCGGTTATAGCAAAAAAATATATTCTAATATTTTTCCTGAAGAACCATAGTATCTGTAGCCAAATTTTATTGAAATTGGTGTAGCGATTTAGATATTAACACATAACACAGACAGGGTAGCTTCAAAATTTTTATTTTAGTATGGATACGAATTACGTTAGGTAAAACAAGTTAGGTATAAATAAGTTGTTATTAGCCTTTGACGGAACATGTATTTACGATTTATCTATAGATCTGTGTCATGCATGTACATTGCAATACTCATATAATTACAATTAAAATATATACTAGTAAATATATAAGTGGGGAAAGCAAGTGGGGGAAAATGAGACAGATTTGGTAGCGCAGTGGAAAGCGTGTGCGACTATTGTGCTTGGGGCACTGAGTGCGATTTCCTGGTCGGACTAAATAAATAAATATTTTGGACATCTGACACACAACATCATCTAGTCCCAAGCTAAGCAGAGCTTGTGTTTTGGGTACTAGACAACTGATATAAATACTTAAACATACTTTTTTTTTTTGTAAATACATACATATTATACATAGAAAACACCCAGACTCCGAAACAAATATTTTTGAATAACACAAATAATATTTGGTCCGACCCGGGAATCGAACCCGAGACCTCTTGATCACCAGCCGCATACGCTAACCACTAGACCAACGAGGCAGTCAAATGTTTGTATGATCTCAAAATATTCGTTTCGGAATTTGAAAATGTTCTATATATTATTAAGTACGTATCAATGAAAAAAATATAAAAGTGTTCTATCAGTCAATCCAGATTTCATAGTAAAGCTCTGCTTAGTTTGAGGCAAATGAACGTTGTGTCAGATGTCCGAAATATAAAAAATAAATCTAAACACTTAATCAAACGCTATCTTATAATACAATCTAGGTTGAGTAATTATCTAATAGGTATATAAGTTTAGTTTTATTGCAACGGGAAATATGATATCACATAAGTTTGTCAGCAAGATATGTTGAGAAAACGCATATAACTTTTTGCTGTCGTCCAACTCTACTGGTAGTTGACCTAAGTCTCTAGCTTTCCTTTCGATACATAATGTTCTTTCTGTTTTATTATACAAATAGGTTACATGTGAGATGAGGTAAAAAAATATTTGAAATTGACATCACCTAACTGCCTGTATTTTCTTGATTGATTAAAACTAACATGGAAATAAACTACCATTAGCGTCATAATAATTTTATAATAATCATTTATTTCATTTCTAATTTTATATGAATGCGTTATCTTGTAGAACCTTTCTTTTATAAACATAATTAGGTTAGCCTACTAAAATAAATTTGATGACTAGGATATTAATATGTTAATGAATATGTTCAATATTAAATATTGTTGACATATTTTCACTCAGCAAATGTTTTTTTCTTAAATCGACTCTTATCTTCCAAGACGATGGCATACCACATCAAGTAATGACAAAAGATGTGTCAACAAGCATGCATACATTAGAGATAGTCTTTTTGTTTTTTCATAAGATGGTCCCCATTTCATCTTATCCGAGTTTTTTATCATTAAATTAATGACGATGACGACTTGAAGACTAGAATTAAGCACATTAAATATTTATCATTTGCAGAAATAGCTGATATTATTCGGCTGATTGCAATCTCATCAAAAGAAGCAGAAGAGATTGACATTAAAAATACTCATTACCTATTTCTTGCAAACATGAAGTCACCAAGTATAGACCACTACTATTTTTTTAGCTGCGCTCTTACTCTATTTAAACTTTAGCTTTACCAAATATATTACTTCTCTGTTTAAATACTTTTCGTAGAAAAGGGTACAAAGGTTTTGCTTCACATATTTGTTTATTTGTTCTAATTTATTATCTTTTTTTTTAGCTTCATGTACTCCTCCACGATTTAAACTTTAACTGTGCCAAATTTCACTCGCCTCCGTTCGCATCTATAATATTCGTACGTTACCTTATATAAAAGAGGTTACTCCCATCTCAAAGGCCGGCAACGCACGCGGCGGCAATCACCTACCATCAAGTGATCCGTCTGCTCGTTTGCCCCTATAATATAAAAAAAAATCTCAAGAACTGCAACAGCAGAATAGTACTGTATCTTATTTTTAAACTATATTTTGCACATTATCCATTGTGTTTATTTATTAATTGTAACTGTTTTTGTAATAGAAAACATGTTAGCCTAAGGGTTTTTCTTGTCATAACAGTACACGTTTGGGGTACTGGAAATTAATTGGAGATTTGTTATTTGAAGACAAAAGAAATTCCAGTAGATAGTCTGCCGATCGATTTTATGACTCGAAACCCTTATAGATTCGCCATGTCCGTCCGTCCGTCCTCGACCTGCGCTTAAACGGTCGGTGCTAGAAAGATTTGCATGAATATGTGTAATAACGTAATTAAAGTACTACAATAAAATTATGAAAAATATTATTATTTGGGGTACCTACCCTATATGTAAAGTGTATGGGGTATCATTAGGTAGGTCTTTTAAAAACATTATGAGGTTTCTAAAACCGTTCTTTAATTTAGGTATCCGCCTATGAGTTATTTAACTTGAAAGCGCATTTTATTCTAAAAACAGGGCGTCTCCCCCCCCCACCTCTAAAAGCTAAAAATCTTTCACTTATATAGACCGGCTCAAATCTGAGCACAGTTTTTATAATTTTCATTGTTTTTAATTTGAATAATAGTTTACCTGTTTTAACAAATTGACACAAACCCCCCTATTCAGGGTCAAATAGATATACATATACACACTTTTCCCCGTCAACCACTCTCTCACTCTCGCACCAAACATGCCAAATATGTTTGAAACCCCCCCAACATCCCGCGTGGCTCCCGGCACTTCTGCCTCGCCCTCAATTGTGCAGGAGGCCGCAAGGACGTTCATACGGAGACCCGGAACCAAGCGAAGGTCACTCGACATGATGGAGCAGTTCAAAAGGCAGCAAATAAAAAAAAGCAAAATAGCTCAAAAATCTAAAAAAAACTATAATAGTAGCCCATATATTGAAATTTCAAGGAAAACTATAGCGGTTTTTGATATATTTTTTATTTTAGGAGCTACAGGGGCTTAACTTGTAAAATGCACTCACTTGGAAAACTACAAAAATAAAGAAATTGTCTATTGCACACGATTTGAAATCTACCTACCATTATGGATGACTACAAAACCCTATTCTATTCGTGGCCTGACACGCACTTGGCCTATTTTCTTTAATATACTGGTATTCATCAGTACCGTTCTTAGCAAAAAGCGCCTAAAATTTTCTAAGTGTTTGTTGCACATCTATAAGTGGAAGGCGCTTTAGTAATTTATACAAATAAATAAAATTGGAGTGTCTGTTTGTAATATTAAAATAACCGCTTTTGCTAAATGCATATGTATGTATACACGGTATATATGTCCAAAAATATATTTTTTACAATTTTTGTCGGTCTGTCTGTCTGTTTGTTCCGGGTAATCTCAAGAAATGCAGGACCGATTTTGACGGGACTTTCACTGGCAGATAGCTCATGATATAAGGAGTAACTTAGGGTACGCTTAGGCTTTGCTTTTAACAAACGCAGGTAACGGGACTCAGCTAGTCAATAATAAAATAACTCTTTGTCTGATGTACCAATTAACAATCAAACAATGATTAATAAGACTAATAGGACAAGAATGTTATCATAACTTGTTCGAGATATAAGTTGCATTCGTAAATCAATATTTTAACCAATATACCATATAACACTATACTATATACTACTACTATGTCCACACAATTGCTTTTTGCCTCCTAAACTATCTTATCTAACAACATACGCCTAACTTTCCCATCCCATTCCTCCAGTGCTCGGTTAACAACAAGTGTACAACTATGCAAAAAGTTTATATATATATATATATATGACATGCAAACGTCAAAATATGACGCATTTATCTATACGTATCTAAATGGCGTGGAAAATGCAAATACTCGATAAAACATCAAAAAAATATTCATTTAACTTGCCATCTACATTAAAGCACCCACAATAATTGAGTTCTATTACTTAAATAATAAGATTTTTTTATTCCTCTCCGAAAAGGAGTCCAGTAGTTAAACGTTGTGGGTTGTTGATGATCTGTTTTTGTTTTTCAATAATATCTGTTTGCCGATAATATGTGTATTAATATGGGAGGATATATTATATTAATGAAGAGTTTTTATGAAAAACATGTTTCAGCAATACACATCCTGACTGGGCTCCTTTTTAAAGGTTAATAACTTATTACTCTGTAATATCTATCAAATACTGTAGCTTCTATACTGCACTACAGACTTTACTAAATTAAACATGTATTATATTTTTATTATTACTAAAGCCCTTAAACTCAAAAACACACACGCATCACACTACGCTACTTTTCTTCAGTGCCATACGAGAGGTAATACAATATTTTGGTTTAAAATATGCCTGCATAAAGAAAATTATTATGCCGTCGTCTTTGCTGTATTTGAGCATAAAGTACACCCAAAACTATATTTTTATACATTCCTCTTATATTCACATGAATGTAAGTCATTTTAATTTTTGATCATATTGTAATTTTTAAGAAAAAACAGATATATTTTTGCATATCACATATTTTTACGCCAATAAAGTGACTCATGCAAACTTAAAAAAGTGACTTTTATTCGATTGGAATTAATTATTGAGGATTAGCGCACTTAAACGTAAAAAACGGTAATTTTTCATCAGGTGAGATGGAAGACAAACGCCTATTCCATTACAACTAAAAAAAAAAAACTTGTAAAATATTTACATGTTTATTTCAGTGTTTTATGAATTGAATAAGAAACTAGCTGAATCTCGCTGTGTTACCCGTGGTTAACTTTGTGAATTGCGGGTTACGATACGGAGCGAAGGTATTCTATGTAAATTGCCTAAGTTACTCCGCAATGTCATCAGGTGTCGGCCAGTGAAAGTTCCGTCAAAATCGGATATAAAGAAGAAAAATAATATCTAAAGAGTCTATCTTTTCAGAATAATAAAATCGTTTGACTCGCACAAAACTTAAACTAGTCGCTGAGCTTGATCAGGTTTTGAGTCGTATTTCTCAGGATAAGTTCAATACCACGCAAAAAGGTGCGTTTTGACTACTGCATAGTCTATGTTCCTTCCCCTCTACACTTTTCGAAACACACAATGCCTATACAGGATAGCCATAGTACAGATATTTGGAGGTATTTCAATCAGCGCTAGCAGAATCTAGTTGTACTAAACAAGTTGAAACGGTTCTTCTATTCTTCTCCGGAGCAGTTTATATTATGGATAGTCCCGGGACTAGCTTTATCATAATTATGAGTGACTGATTTTTCATTTGGGTCGACGAGACGTGAACAGCTTCGATGCGCGATGGTTAGGATGAAATAAATTAGATATTTTATAAATAAATATAACACATGGCATCTCGCAACACATACATAATGGTCCAAGAGCCCAGAGCGATCAGACATAACTTATTTTCACATGGATGAAACCTTAACTACTCAGTAGCTTCTAGTGTACTTTTAATACCTGCGTGTTTGTGGAACTAGATCTGTGACCCCTGGGCAGATACCAGGTGAGAAAGGTAACTAAAAATAAGAGTTATCTAACTTAAATTAGTATGGCTGATTTTTATATATATTTTGTAGAATATTATTCTAAACTAGTTTCATAAAGTGTCAGACACTTTTCATGGACCAGAGCTTTTGTCAGACGCTTTAAAGGTCGACAAAAAAATAATGAACTTTACTTATTTTTACATGTCTGATTTTTAATTATGTTAATGTAGTAACTATTACAAAGTTATATTTCATCAGTCAGACAAATTCGAGTGACCAAACATCCCCTAAATACAAAAATTATTCAGCCGGGAATGCGATAAAAAACGACGATTTGCATAATAAAAGTGTGCAGGAATTACAAAGAACGATTAAAAATAATTAGCTATCGCTTAGTAAACTTTAAATAACCATATTGTTAAGGAACAATTAAATTAATCAAATGAAATTTTATCGAAATATCGAACGCCATTTTGACTGCGTGCTAACAGTGTTGTCTACTGTTAATTGAAGTTAAATTTCCCATGTGTCTTAGCAAACGAAGAAAATCATCGTCAGAATCATCAAAAATATTTGGATTTAAGATAATTACTATAAGATAAAATTTGATAATATCCACCGGGATGTCACATCTAAACCAAAACTGTTTAAAATACAAATTAAAAGAGAATGTCATTAAGACTGTATGCTGCCTGCTGTATATAACATTAAAATAAAATTAAATGTATTCTAAAAAAATTACTTGCTTGGGCCTCTGGCACGCCTTTCAAAGTAAGTTCCATTCAAAGCAACCTCAGACACCCTTCTAATGTACAGAGAATATTTTTTACCGAGTTGCTGTAAAATATTAAGAATAAATAATCTTTAATAGCAATACCTATTGCACTAACTATTTATTTTACAATAAAATAAAGATTCTTCCGTACAAAATCTAATGGCTCCTCATATATTCACTATCCCAAACATGCAATAAATGAATTCTTTTTAATAGTTATTAATTAACAACTTAATATTGAATCTCATCTTATTTAAATAAGGAAGCGAAAATCTTGGATTGAAATGAGTAAGTATTTTCAATGTATTTAATTTTTTTATTCAGCATGCGTAAGTGCTCTCGCGCTCGCACTCTCGACTGAATAATTTTTTGTGTTTAGGGGATGTTTGGTTACTCGAATTTGTCGGACTGATGAAATTTAACTTTGTAATAGTTACTTCATTAACATATTTAAAAATCAGACATGTAAAAATAAGTAAAGTTCATTAATTTTTTGTCGACCTTTAAAGCGTCTGACAAAAGCTCTGGTCCATGAAAAGTGTCTGACACTTTATGAAACTAGTTTAGAATAATATTCTACAAAATATATATAAAAATCAGCCATACTAATTTAAGTTAGATAACTCTTATTTTTAGTTACCTTTCTCACCTGGTATCTGCCCAGGGGTCACAGATCTAGTTCCACAAACACGCAGGTATTAAAAGTACACTAGAAGCTACTGAGTAGTTAAGGTTTCATCCATGTGAAAATAAGTTATGTCTGATCGCTCTGGGCTCTTACTCTATAAGTTATATTATATAATGTAAGCTCTTGGTTTTTTATGTTAATTTTGCACTAATTATTTTGTATTTTCTTAATGTTTTTTTTTTGTATGAGTCTGCCAAAGTGACTCTGCTCTGCCTGATTGAAAGCATGAATAAGTGCACACAATGCAACATGGTGACTTACACCATTGTGGCCTAGTGAGATGCTTTTACATATTGGGCGTCTGGTCTCGCACTTCTGCGAATGCTGTCATTGTTAGGTTGATGATCTATGCGAAGGTATATTTTCTTCTTATAAATCTAAAGTTTTAATAATAGTTCGTATACATTTGAGCAGTCTATTTGGGGTTGCCGGAAGTATGGAAGAGGTCTAAGTGCCCGACTGGTCTGAACTGGCACAGAATAGAAGAGTGATAAGATATTCATTTGGTCGTTGAGTCAGCCAAGTATTATTATTATATTAGTATAAGAACTCGCTCGGTATATTAAAATAATTGTTCGAAGTGAGATCGACCCATGTCACTGAAACAGGTTCTTACCATTTAAATGCCCTCTATTACATTATTTTATACCATATTTAATGTTACAAAAGGGTAAACGTACATATTTTTTTAGAAAACTACAACTCACCTCTGAACTTTTTATACCGGTCCTTTAAACATTGTAAAGGGTATTTTCCAGGCAATTACCATATTTGCAAATAAAAACTAATTAATTTGTTTAAAAATATAATGAGGTGTAGGTAGATAGGTGTAGGTATACACAAATACAAAGTTCACAAGACGAAGAACGAAAGTTTATTTAGAAATGAAATTACACGTACACAAAGATTACACAAAGAATAGAAGGAGTGATAGATTAAGACAATTACGAATTTACAGGATAATAAGAGTATAGTAAGCGCGGCGAGATAATCGGGACAGCGTATGTACCGGGAAAGCTCTGTCCGATCTTAAATTTAATAATTCTCGGTTCGGCGCGGGTGCGCGAGCGCAGCACTGAGATAGTGCCGCCTCGCTCACACGCACGGCTCGAGTGACGTAGCTCTCATACCGGTTGATGGACAATAGACTCGTATTTACGCCGGCCAGCTGATACAAAATTTAATAACATAGTTACTATTGCAGTATGTTTGTGCGTTGAATATTTTTATTATACAATATTATAAATAGTTTTAAGTAATTTATGTTGAATTGATATAATACTAGATATTTAACAGTGTAAATAATTATGTATTTAATTTTTAATAATTTGACATAAATAGAAATTTATAAAATAGGAATGAGTCACTACATCACCCCCTTCCAGAGACCGTCAAGGGCGATAATATTCGGGAAATTTAACGCGACGTCCTGACCGCGTCGTTCTAATGACGCCATCGTCAGAGGAACGTAAGTCCTGGTTATCCGCGTTATGAGTGTAGTCATGAGTGTTATTGTTGAGTGGTGACTGTGGTGTGTTGTGTTGTTTGTTGATGGTATGTGGTAAGTGTGATATGTTGTCAGGGTCACGCAGTATGTAGGCCGGCTTAATGCGGTCTACAGATACGGTAACCTGTTTACCATTTACCCGGATCTTAAACACCTTGTCACCCCTTTCGATGACTTCATGAGGGCCAGAGTATGCCGGTTTCAGACTACCACCAGCAGTGCAGTCCCTAAGGAATATGTGAGTTGCAGAGGATAGATCCTTGTAAATAAAAAAATTATGACTGTTGTTGTGCCTGGCTGCTGGTGATGGTTGTAGTTTCCTGACTATACCCCGTAGCCTTGACAGGTAGTCAGTCACATCAACAGTCTCGTCAGTGTGAGGGTCGAAAAACTCGCCAGGAAGTCGCATTGGTTGGCCGTACACCAACTCCGCGGCTGAAGCCTGAGCGTCCTCCTTGAAGGCGCTACGAACACCTAACAAGACTAGTGGAAGAGACTCCACCCAACTGTCATTGCCGTGGCAGGTGATAGCAGCCTTGAGTTGGCGGTGGAATCTCTCCACGAGACCGTTGCAGGCTGGATGGTACGCAGTTGTTCTGCGATGTTGGAACCCTGCAATGGCAGACAGGCATTTAAAGAGTGCTGATTCAAACTGCCTACCTCTATCGGTAACGATATCCGATGGACAGCCAAAACGAGCGATCCATCCACTCAGTAAAGCTTTTGCAACAGTTTCAGCAGTAATGTCTGTTAACGGTATTGCCTCAGGCCACCGTGTAAAGCGATCGATGGCGGTAAGACAATAACGATAACCTTGGCACAAAGGCAAAGGTCCCACAAGGTCTATGTGTATAAACGCAAACCTTGATTTGGGTAATTTGAAAGAGTGTAATGGAGCAGAGACGTGCCTTGTGGTCTTTGAGCGCTGGCAAGCCAGACATGAACGGACCTACTCACGGCAGTCTTTTCTAATACCAGGCCACACATATCGGTCAGCAACCAACCTAGCAGACGCCATGGTACCTGGGTGACTCAAAGAATGCAGGCTTAGGAAAATAGTCCTGCGTAATTCTTTGGGTACAAAAGGTCTAGGCGTAGGAGTGCTGACGTCACAGTATAGCTGTTTCTGTGAACCTGGAAGGCTTATCTGTTGTAAGCGCAACGAGGTATTCCCAATGAGCAGTTGTTTTAGCTCCTGGTCTTCCTGCTGAGCTGCCACGATCATTTCAGCGGGCACAGGTTGAGTAATCTCCTCAATGCGCGAAAGGGTATCCGCCACGACATTGTTCTTGCCAGAAATATGCCGGATATCCGTGGTAAATTGGGCTATTAAATCCAAGTGACGGAACTGTCGTGGAGAGCAATTTTCTTTACGAGAGTGGAAAGCGAAAGTGAGAGGCTTGTGGTCTGTGTAAATCACAAAGTCTCGAGCTTCCAACATGTGTCGAAAGTATTTAATACTCTCGTAAATGGCAAGTAGTTCACGGTCGTAAGGAGAGTACTTAACCTGCGCCTCACTCAGCTTTCGAGAGAAGAAGGCAAGAGGCTCCCATGCTCCTTCGTTAAGTTGCTGCAAGACTGCGCCAATAGCTTTGTCAGAAGCATCCGTAACTAATGCTAACTTAGCGTTGCAGTTAGGATGAGCTAATAGTGCTGCTTGGCAAAGGCTGTTCTTGCAGTTCTGGAACGCCTCGTACTCCTCAGGTGAAAAGTTAACTGGGTGTGAACCCTTAACAGAACCGACGAGAAGAGCATTCAATGGTGCCTGATAGGTAGCTGCGCCTGGAATGAAACGCCGATAAAAGTTGATCATTCCAAGAAACCTACGCAGTTCTCTGACAGTCTTGGGTGCTGGGAAATTTTTAACTGCTTCGACCTTGGAAGGCAATGGTGTTGTACCTTTGGCCGATATATGGCAGCCCAGGAAGTTGACCTCCGGTACTCCAAAGACACACTTAGCGCTGTTAATGACCATACCGTATTCTCTGAGTCTGGTGAAGAGCTGACGTAAATGATACTCATGGGTCTTCTGGTCTTTTGAAAATACCAAAAAATCATCACAGTACCCGTATGTGAAGTCCAGACCCCTAAGCATTTCATCCACAAAGCGCTGAAACGTCTGTCCGGCATTTCGAAGTCCAAATGTCATGAATGGAAATTCGAAAAGACCGAACGGCGTTGTGATCGCAGTCTTTGGGATATCATCAGGATGTACAGGAATCTGATTAAAAGCTTTTACCAGGTCAATCTGAGAAAACACGGTACAGCCAGACAGGCTATGAGTGAAGTCCTGGATATGCCTGACGGGATACCGATCAGGAATGGTTCGTGCGTTCAACATCCTGTAGTCGCCGCAGGGACGCCAACCGTCAGCTTTTTTGGGCGCAAGGTGAAGAGGTGACGACCAAGGTGACTCAGACGGGCGACAGGTACCATTCTGTAACATAGCATCAAATTCAGCCTTAGCTATTTTTAATTTATCTGGGGCAAGTCTACGCGGTGTACACGTTACTGGTGGCCCTGGTGTAGTACGGATGTGATGTACTGTATTGTGTTTAATAGTGCGGTGTATACCATGTGGGCGGGTGATGTCGGGAAATTCCCGTAGTATGTGTGTGTATGCGGAATTACCAAGACTCACCCTCACCGAAGAGACGACATCAGAACGACGAACAGGCAACGCCGGGGTGGAGAGCGTAGTATGGTTGTCAATAAGGCGCTGGTTCCTGCAATCAACAACCAAATTATAAAAAGATAAAAAATCCACGCCTATTATAGCCCTTGTAACGTCGGCGACAATAAATCGCCAAGTGAAGTCACGGCGCAACCCTAGGTTTAACGACACAGTGATAAAACCATATGTTGCAATTGGTGTGCCGTTCGCCGCACATAATTGGTAATTGTTTACCTGAAGTCGCTTATTTATTGACGAACCGGGGTAGATACAGAGGTCGCTACCGGTGTCGACCAAAAACTGCACCTTTGACCGTTTATCGGTCACGAATAAGCGACCAGCACTCGGACAATCATGGGTCGCCATCACTGATTGCCCCTCACATTTCCCGACGGGGGGTAGTCACAAGGTTTCACGCACTTTTTTGCACGGTCACCGAAATTCTGGTGGTACCAGCACTGAGGGAACCTCCTGTAGCTGGACTGGGATCTACTAGAAGACCGATGACGAATGTGGCTGCGGGACCGTCCTCTAGGGCGTGACAATCGTTCCACCTTATCAGCCAGCTTCTCCATCTGTTTGGTCAGTGCGGCGATCTCAGAGTGCACATTTGACTGACCTTGACTGCTCGACAATGCAGGAGTAGTGATGGCAGATGTTGATGCCATCTGGGATCCGACGACGTCGTGTATCCGGTCTGCCAGTTCAGCCAGCTCAGCCAGATCTTGTTTGGATTGCGAGGCTATGATTGCCTGGGTGCTTGAAGGTAGGCGGCTCGTCCATATCGTCCGCAGAAATTCTTCGGGCACACCTGGACCAGCGAGGTTAAGGAGGTGACGATAAAATTGTGAAGGTTTCCGGTCACCCAATTCCTCATGCATGAGAAGCTGCTTTACCTTCTTCTCTCTAGAAGCTGACAATCTCTTAATAAGCTCCCCTTTCAGCTTTTCATATTTACCGCTGTCTGGAGGGTAGCTTATAATGTCTTCAACCTCGGCCGCGTATTGTGCTTCCAAATTCCCGGTGATGTAGTAGAACTTTGTTTCATCGGTTTTTATGTTCGACAATACGAACTGCGCTTCCATCTGGGCGAACCACAAAGCTGGTTTTTCAGGATAGAAGGGTGGTACGCGCACTCCAACACGGAATGTCTCCGCTGTAGAATCGCCGACATCCTGTAGACCGTAAGTCTTATCCTGGGGCATCTTAGTGTTCCTTTTTACGGGGTCACCAATGTAGGTAGATAGGTGTAGGTATACACAAATACAAAGTTCACAAGACGAAGAACGAAAGTTTATTTAGAAATGAAATTACACGTACACAAAGATTACACAAAGAATAGAAGGAGTGATAGATTAAGACAATTACGAATTTACAGGATAATAAGAGTATAGTAAGCGCGGCGAGATAATCGGGACAGCGTATGTACCGGGAAAGCTCTGTCCGATCTTAAATATAATAATTCTCGGTTCGGCGCGGGTGCGCGAGCGCAGCACTGAGATAGTGCCGCCTCGCTCACACGCACGGCTCGAGTGACGTAGCTCTCATACCGGTTGATGGACAATAGACTCGTATTTACGCCGGCCGGCTGATACAAAATTTAATAACATAGTTACTATTGCAGTATGTTTGTGCGTTGAATATTTTTATTATACAATATTATAAATAGTTTTAAGTAATTTATGTTGAATTGATATAATACTAGATATTTAACAGTGTAAATAATTATGTATTTAATTTTTAATAATTTGACATAAATAGAAATTTATAAAATAGGAATGAGTCACTACAGAGGCATAATTATTGCTACTTAGTTTTCATACTGGTTGGTTTTATAATTATATGCGTATTCTGAATTTATATGAATGCTTCATAAATGTCTTTTACATTGTTTACTTGAAACTCTGTGAATACGCGATCACTGTGCGTAACCACCATTAAAGGCCTATAAAAATGTTTGTTAAACATTTTACATTGTTGTTTATGCTCACGTTTGTCGTATTTTGTGAACAAAGTTTTGGTAAGGCTCCAAACACTATTTTTATATATAGGTTATATATATGGTTATATATATAACCTATATATAAAATATACCAAAGATACAGATAAAGATGGTTATATATAAGGTATGCTTGATATAAGACATAGTTCATACTGATTTTTATATGACATTTCATACGAAATTTCGACTTTTTAAAGAAGTGTAAGGAAATGTCCTTACACTTCTTTAAAAAAAATCGAAAAAAACATAATTTAAAAAATATATATAAAGGTGTCCGAAATATCTTCGTAATCTCATTATGTGCATGATATTGTGTATATTATACAAATATTTGTTTGTACATTTATTTTCTTATAAAGATTGTCTTATATTAATTGTGTATAGCTCCTCGTGCATCTGTCACTTCCATTAATGTACCATCCAAAGGTTGACTGGTAGAAAATGCCTTATGGCATTAAGTCTGCCTCATGCTAAATATATGCAGGAAATGTTAATAAATAAATAAATATTTCCCTAAATCCCATTATCACTTACATGGCAATTCAGGGTAAGCATTGATGCATGAATGGAGTAGGTTTGTTAATAACTGCGTCAATTTTCTTCCAAATTATAAATAAAATAATTTTTTTTTGTATTTAAAGCAAACTATTTAAACTGTATTTAAATGTAACTAATTAGCTTTTATATTTTCAGTTGATAATCTTGAGAAATGCCATTTAAATGATGACGAGTGTCTTAGGAACTTATATCAGACGGCTATCCAGGATATTGTTAAGACTGGAATACCCGAGTTGGATATTCCTCCAGTGGATCCCATTATGATAAAAAAATTCTCCGTTAATATACTCGATGTTATCAATTATAGTCTTAATGACGCTGAAGTTGAAGGTCTTAAGAATTGTATTATCGAGAAATTCAGGTACATATTCAAGCATTGTGTCGATGTCCAATGTTCAATCTATCTCTATATCTCTATCAATCCAAAGAATTAAAAAAGTGTTAAAATAGTTGAAGCATATTAATGACCCTTTTTGCTTGTAAACATAATTATTATGGAAATCAAATGAGAGAAAACGCTGTTAAGATCAGATAAATGGTGTGTTCCTAATCGGTCCCCTGAGTAGTGACCATGAAGATAATAAATGATATGAATACTAATTGTTAATACTAATTGTTTTTGAAGGCGAACTATATAAAATGTCATCTTAGAAATCATCTTACATAGTTTGTTGATTCATAGATAATTTGGAAAAAAATTGGAATTTGCCTGTTTGACGGCGAACATATAAGGGCTTGGTATGATTACTAACCCACGTTTTAAATTTTCTGAAATTGGATTAGTGACTCCAGACTAACTATAAATTTACAGACTGATTTTTTTCTTTTCATTACATAATATATTTAAAGATAAACTAATGCAATTAATTAGTTTTTATTTTAAACGAATTATCACACAACATTTTGCCAATATCAATTATAATCGTATATTTGTAACAAAGTCATGTAGTTATTTCTATATTGTATTATAAACATTGAAAAAGGGCTTGGACATCAAGAGACTACCTGTCATAATTTAACAATAAAAGGTCATTATCAACTATACTCTGATAGCCCTATTTTTAAAACTCTTATTGGAGGTGCCTCGATTCGTGGAGAAGGAAAGGGCAAAATAAAAATGGGTGAGTAGGATAAAAAATTACAACTTACGCGGGACTAACATGTGGAAACTGAGGTTTTTGTCGTAATATGCCTGGCTTTTTATATTTCTTGGCAATCGAAGTATTACCTATGTAATTGCCCATTAATATAATCAAAGAATTTCTATAACAAATTTCATTGTGATCCATGCAGTAGTTTAGCCATGAAAGCATCACAGACAAACAAACAGAGCTACTTTTGAATTTATTTTATTTAATAAATATTGTTTTTGAAAATAATTCACAATTTTATGAACATTGAAAATATCATAAATGAAATTTAAATTACAGGAAAACTTCAGTTGAAATTTGACTTTCCGTTTTACGTCCAAAAACGTAGTGATGGGGAACTTTACATAAAAGGCCAATTTGATTCCGTCAAATACGATTACAAAGTTGGTGGACCTGTATCCTTTGCTGCTGATAATCTTTATCTGGGTGATCAAGAATCGAATAAGTATATACAAAGAGGTTACTTTTTAATAATATTACTAGTCTTTACCCGCGACACTGCCTACGTGCATGTCGGTTATCGCAGCAAAAAGTAGCCTATGTACTTGCGTAAGTATCAAAGTATCTCCATGCCCATTCTTGAAATACTTCCAGCTGTTTAACAATGAAAGTGTAACAGGCAGAGTTGCTTTCTAATTTATAGTATAGTTAAGTGTCGATAGTTAATTTATTATTTAATATGTACAATATTTACAGGTAAAACTATCACAAACATTTTGAATGAAAACTGGCAGCTGATTATAGAAGCTTTTGGAAAGCCTTACTTTGATAAAGCTTTAAAAGAGTTCTATTTCAAGTACACTGGAAACTTTTTTAACAATGTACCGTCCAAATACTATATAATTGACGATCTAACACCTTATGCCAAACCTTGAATATAAATAGACGCATTAATTTTCATTTTGTATCATTTTGTAGAACTTAATAAAACTGTTTTTACAAAGTCATATTTTTTTTATTTCAATACAAACACTGCCATCCTCTTAGCCAAATAGACCCAAAATATCCACGCTTAGGTACGTAATTTGTTTTTAATAATTTAAATAATTATAGATGACCAGCGTAGGGTCAGAATTTGTCTCCATACGTCTGCCCCCATGCCACTGTGAGGTCAATCCCATTGAGTTGGTATAGGCGCAAGCTAAAGGATATGTGGCAAGAATTAACATAACCTTCAAAATGACAGAAGTAAAAAAACTTTTTGAAGAAGGACTTCAAGGTACGAGGCATGCCTTTTAACTTTGACCGTTTGAAGAAAAAAAAGAACTAGAACCAAATAGAGCTTCTATCTCTCGATACGTCACATCTTTGAGAATTTGTTGTCTCACAGCAATGATGTTATCTTCAGTGAAGGCGGATTTTTGGCGTCCTTGGCGAGATTTGACACTAACACTAGTACGTCCACGCTGGAATTCTAAGTACCAGCGTTCGACAGTACGCAGCCATGGGGCTTCATCACTGAACACAGATGTTAGCTCTTCAAACCACTGAAGCCGTGTTAGGCCTCCTCTAAAGTTGTAGAAAATTATTGTACGTACATTTTCTTTAGAAAGATTCATTTTCGTACGTAACCTGACAGATTACAATCGACGCTGTGGAGATCTCGACTCTAAAAATTATGAACGGGCAGCACTCATCGTCGAGAAGATCCAGGAGAAGATTGAACTCAACCAGGTAGATATCTATATCTATCTGGTTGAGTTGCCATATCTATATGGCAACTGAGGGGATCGTGGTCCTCGCACAGACTCAGATTGAGGACCTGGTGGCCACCGTCGCTAGAGACGTTGTTGTAGAGGCGAGAACGTGTCTCGCCGAAGCAACAAGTGGCCTGAAACCGGAGAGCGACCCGATCCCTAATGCATATGCCAGTGTCGCAGCGGCCAAACCCGGGCGCCGCCCGGCGCTTCATTCGATAGCGGTCACCTCCACGGACAATCTGGAGACTGCTGAGGAGGTGCTCGCCAAGGTGAAGAGGACGGTCAACGCCAGGGCTACTGGCCTTAAAGTCAGTAGAGCCAGGAAAGCCAAGAACCGCACCGTCATCTTGGGCTGCGACACGGAGACGGAAAGGGTCAAGCTGATGGAACGCATCGAGCGTTGTGGTAGCGGTCTTGTGGTTGCGCCCATGACAAACAAGAACCCACTCGTCGTCTTAAAAGACGTCTATACGGACGAAAGTGATGAGGATACGGTGAGGGCCCTATACACCCAGAACGTCGATATCTTTGTGGGCCTACCACAAGACGAACAAGAAATACTGATCAAGTACAAAAAGCGCATACGAAACCCCAAGACGTCACACGTAGTGTTACAGGTAAAGCCAAGGGTGTGGCAGAGGATGACGGAGGATGGAACCCTCTCCCTAGACCTGCAAAGGGTCAGAGTGGAGGACCAGTCTCCGCTCATCCAATGCACCAGGTTCCTTGGATTCGGCCATGGCCGTAAATTCTGCGCGGAGAGTGCGAGCAAGTGTGGCCACTGCGGGGGCTCGCACTTACGCGAGAGTTGTCCCGTTTTCGCAAAGGGAGCGGAACCACGTTGCTGCAACTGCTCGCACTCTGGGCTGCGAAACATAGGCCACAGTGCCTTTAGTGCCGAGTGCCCTACTCGTATAAAATGGGACTACCTAGCCCGCTCCAGGACTTCATATTTATGACTCACACACCCACAGCACACACACGACATGGAACATACACACACATAGACACTGATCTACGTAATATATATGAAATATATAGGAGTACATCAAAACATGCACAAAAACTGAACATTTACACATACAAACAGACATGATCAAGTCACAACTGAGGAGTCGATAATTGTTTATAATTGGTTTTATAAACATATGGTTGACTAAGATAGGGAGTTAAAAGTGAGTTGACACAACTGTACATACACGAACTAAACATGCACAAAACATAACACCGGTCATATCTTGGAGTAATGTACATCACTAACACAACTTACACAACACAACACAACACAACACCATACAACACAACACCATACAGCAGCACACAACACCACACACCACAACACTATAGAGCACCATACAACACCACACAACACAACACGCAACTTGCACATGCTAAATAAATACTTTTAAAAATTATCAAATAAAACAAAACAAACAATTATTGGACAACTGTAAGACAGACACAGACTTAGACTTAGAAGACAAATTGGAATTGTCAATGCTTATAATTGAAATATGCAAACGCAAACCAGAATAAATGTAATAAAACAAACGTATAAATGAAGGTAAAATAACAACTATGTTTACAAAAATATATGTAGAAAATACAATATATGCCTAAAATATATACTTGTATAGAATATATCTATGAATGTAAATAACACAATATTGCTTGACAAACCATCGTAATACCGGGAAATTCCCAAAGAATTGTAAATATTAATGATTATACATAAGTCTGATTAATAAGGTCCTGTCGTTTTACGGATGGGGAAAAGTAGCGAGGTCAAAATATAGACCTCAATAAAAAAAAAATCGACGCTGTGACTAAACAATAGCATTAATCCTAATACTTTCAACTATTTTGAGATTCAAAATTTAAACACATTCGAAAATAGAACAGTTCCAAATTCAAAATTGCCGGTAACTATGGAAACGACAGAACTTAAAAGGCGTGCCTAGCATCATGCCTGATACTAGGCATGCCTCATAGCTGCGTGTCTCATATAATTAAAGAAGAAGACAAAATGTATGGTCTCGACCACATGATCGACAATGTTTCAGACAGATTGTGATATTTTTTTATCTGATGATGAATAAAAATAAATTATGTAATAAGCGATGTTTTTTATTTTCATTACCTACCTATATTTGTTATATTTTATACATCTATAGTTACAACTACATGATGTATTAAAATTAGGACAGTCTTACAAGTTTCCTCGCAATGTTTTCCAAATTGTTTAAAACGTTGTTCCTCCAACGCAAAGGGAGGATCCTCCGACCATGCGAGGTGATCATGCACTGCCCAACAGTTGATGTTGGGATGTTGTATATATGTTAATCGGCTCGAGAATGTCACTTTCGCGATTCAGGATTAGTAATTACTCCGTATAGATCGTTACGTGTATTTCTTTGTAGGTCCGTGTTTCTTCGCTAGATGGCGTTGTTATATGTTATTTGCTTGCGCTGTATGTGTAAGTCGTCACATCACTCCCCTCCAAGACCGGAGTCCGCTGTCTGTGCTCTGTTGCGGAGCTTGCCAGTGCCAGGAGTGAGCAGTTCCAGTGAGTCGGAACTGAGTGCCGCTGGTTCCAGCGAGTAGGAACTGTATGTCGCTAGTCCCAGTGAGCCGGGCTGAAGTCCGCTGATCCCAGTGAGCGGAATCGCTTGCGGTGCGCGGTGCTGCGGGGAAGTCCCCAGTGAGTCGGGGCGGTTGCTGCGTAGGGGCTGGCTGCTGCGTAGACGGGAGAGAGAAGCTCTTCTTACGTGGACCGTGGACTGTAACTACGAATGGCTCAAACTCGAACTTACGCTAAAGCTTGAAAAACTTTAGAAGGTTAAAATTACACCTATTCCTCAAATTTTATATAAAAGAATCATATTTTTTTGAGGTTTTTTATTACTAGTTCGAAATCCTAAAGCTTGTAATAGTAGGTAAATTGCTAATCACTAAAACCCCTGCAGTTATTATCCTATTACGCTTCAAAGAGTTATTGATTATCATAAATTCTTTTGCACAATCGCATATTGCTCGTAATCAAAGATTAAATGCAAAAAAGTAGAACCAATTATTTTTAAAAGCGCTATTACTTTTATTACCTGTAAACTGTTTCAAAAGGAATATCACTATTTCATATGTGGCTTTCTGGTGAACCTGATCTTCAAATCAAGGTATTCTTGACTCAAATTACTTATATATTTTAAAAGATTTTATGAGGTAAAGAATTCGCTCTTCTTAAGAAAATATATATATTATAGGAGAAATATCATCTTAAAAATAAAATTTTCGTGTTAGTTACCGTACTCCTCCGAAACGGCTTGACGGATTTGTATTAAATTTTGCGTGCATATCCGGTAGGTTTGAGAATCAGCCTACATCTATTTTACATATCCCTAGGACGCGAGCGGAGCCGCGTGCATTAGCTAGTCAACAATTAAATTTACTCCGATAATTCTTACTGAATAATTGAAGAATTTCTTTCAATAAATTAATACATCATTCCAATTTTTATAGGCTCTGAACATTGCTTAAGTATATTATTATTTTGGCCCAAAATAATTTTAAGATATAAATATTATCTACTTGCCTAAAATTTATATTAGAATTGAGATATTAATTTATTAATTGACGAACTTGTTGGTCCAGTGGTTAGCGTATGCGGCTGCTAATCAAGAAGTCTAGGGTTCAGTTCCTGAGTCGGATTTTATGATCTGCAAATATTTGTTATGGGGTTGGGATGTTTTCTTTGTGTAATATGTATGCATTTACAAACAAAAAAGTAGTATAAATATATTTATATCAGTTATCTAGCACCCATAGTACAGGCTCTGCTAAATTTGGGACTAGATGATGTTTTGTGTCAGGTGTCCGAAACTTTTATTTATTATATACTTATTATTGTTTCTCTTACTAATAAAATTACTGGTTAAACCTTTACAGCATGATGATGAAGCAAGAATTCAAATCATTTCCTGAAACGTATAAAAAAATAAGCTTTGCTCTATGCGTTGGTATGATATATCCTAACCCAAGAACCAACTTGTATCGTATAGCTGCTATACGTAAGTGACATAATAATATATGACACATTAAACTGAAGTTGTAGTGGACTGGCCATGTTAGCCGTCGAACTGATAACCGTTGGGGTAGAAGAGTTCTGGAGTGGGAGCGCGTCTGGGTAAACGTAGTGTAGGATGCCCACAGGCGAGGTGAAGTGACGACCTGCGTAAGATGGCTGGCAGGAGCTGGATTCTCCCGCCCTTCGAAGGCCGGGAGAATGATGCAGAATAATCTAACCAGGCTGCCATGGTAGGGGTCACCATGCTACATTGCCTACCCTCACAATAAGCCAATAAGCATGATGACCCCTACTCCTGGATTCTACTCATGCTTTCCATCAGGCAGTGTAGAGTCACTTTGGCAGGCTTAAATATAAAAAAAAAAAAAAAAAATACGGATACACGCACGTCGTGTGAAATCTTCATAGCATTTAGACCCTTTGTTCTCATTACTTATTTCGAGGTTACATACTTTTTTAGTAAACCCAACGACGTAATTTTCGAGTTATTAGAGTTTAATTGAACACTGACTTTTGATGAGACCAAATGCTATTAGGTTTTGAGTGCCTTATTTGGTGCAGTGCAGCAGCAGATCCGCCAAAAAATTGTTTCGGAGTCTGGGTGTTTTCTATGCAAAATATGTATGTAGAATACAAAAAAAAGGTATGATTTTGTATTTATATCAGTTATCTGGAATCCATAATACAAGTCCTGCTTAGTTTGAGATTAGACGACGTTGTGTGTAAGATGTCCGAAATATTTATTATTGAACCTAAGATTACTCTTAATCTTGATAACTGTGATGGACTGTGAGGACTCTACACCAGAGAAAGATGTCTCCAGATGCCACAAATTTTTCGTTATTTATTATTAATAGTACTTGAAAAGTAGGTGGTCAAATTTGCACACACCGAAGCAGAGACAATATAGCATCGCCTTTCCAGAACAATTTAAAATTCCAAAAAAAAATGAGCTCTTGGTTAATTTAACGCATAAAACATGAATCATCATTAAAATCATAAGCTGATTGGATAATTAAGTAGTCAGTGAAATTCGTTTTAAATGATACATTAGAGAACTTAGAGAACATATTCATATTAGTTAGAGGAATGTTTGAATAAATGTAGTCCTTTTTAGGAGAGTATTTTGATGAAAAAAAAATGTTTTAGTTGGATCGAAAACTTTTTTTTTAAATTTCAAAAAAATATAATAATTTCATAATTTTTTTACAGCCTTACTAATCACGAGTATTTCACCTGTAGGACTGCTTATTCTGATCGATATGTGCAAATGTTTAATGGACAGAGATATTGTCAATGCTATTCGGCATAGTACGGTTCTAGGTCCTTTTCTTGGAGGATTTCTTAAGGTAAGACTGCCATATATTACAAACAGTTACTAGGTAAGAATATTAAATTACCCTATTTAGCAATATTATCAATAGTATCAGCTTAAAAAGATTTATTTAACAGTAACTATAATATCCGTATTAATAAGTGTGAATAATATTTACCCCGTAGTTACCGTAAGTGACGGCTGAAGGAACAAATTACGACAGATATCTTGAAGTATACTACATTTTCTGCCAGCAAAGTTAGGTTTGTCACTAAATTGCAATACAATGTTTGTACCTCCTTTAAAATTAATCCCCAACGGTAAGTAACGATATCTAAATTTGAAACTGAAAATTCAAGCTTCTAGGTATCCACAACGAAGTTAATAGCCTATGGTACTGCCGTGCCGCTTTTTTGCTGACTTGGCAGATTATAATATTGATTAGAATATGTATCTTAAATTAAAGTTTGTTCATTTTATTCTATAACCTGCAGAATATGGTCTGATATCTATATAGTAGATCATGCGTAGAAATGAGATGGAGGAAAAGCAAAGATGCCGATTCTTTACACTTTAAACGTTTTTAATTAGTGGTTAAAATGCTTTTTGAGGTTAAACATGGGGACGCAAATACCTTATTTTTACGATTAGAGACATCATTTCAAAGATTTAGCGAAAAAAGATACAGTGGTAGGTTAAGTTAAAATTATGACCAATAACAGTGACAGTGCTGAAGTAGCGGCTGTCTGGTGTTATAGAACCAAAGTGAACTATTTTCACTAACCTACACCTATAAAATGAATGTCATGTTTCAAGAATAGACTTCACGTTACAGGAATAGACTGGATAAAGATCAAAACATACTGACTGTGCACCTGATGAGTGACACTTCTACATTCAAAAGGCCAAAATGAAAGTCCTCTAAAGATTAATAGGGTTTATTAAACATAAAGGGTTCATGTCGCTGGACTGACTGACGACAAAATGCATAAGTTCATAACCCTATGCTAAATATTCACACGAAACAGATTGCTTAAAAAAAAAAAGAAAAATGTTTCAGGAATGTCTTTTATAAAAAACTTTCACGATGTTGATTGACGTAGTTTATAACTTACGTTGTTGTTTATTCACCGCAGATGTTTCTTATGTATCACAAGCGGATTCAAGCAAAACAAATCATTGATGAAATAACACGTGATCATCTCCTTTTTTATGAATATCACGAGAAATATAAAGCTATTGCCAGAGCTGGCATTAGAAACTCGCAAATATACACTGAAACTTTCTGGGTAATTACCGTTGCTATCTGTATTATGACTTTTCCAGTCATGGCTATACTTCTAAACACGTACAACTCTTTATTTAAATCCGAGCCTATTAAGTATATGGTACATGATGTTAACCTACCATATTCGGCACCAGAAACAAAATTTGAGTCACCATATTATGAGATTGTTTTCGTATATATGTGTTACTGTGCAGCTTTATATATGATAAATTTTATTGGCTATGATGGTTTCTTTGGACTATCAATCAATCATGCATGTATAAAGATGAATTTATACTGTGCTGCATTAGAGGATGCAATGAAAAGAGACTCCAGGGAGATATATTGGAGAGTGGTGTGTGTGATTAAAGAACAGGGCAGAATGTTTAAGTAAGATCTTTATCTAAATGTCTTTCATTATTTACTTTTATCTGATTAGTTTATATACTTTTGCTTTCTGCACCGAAATTGCTCACGAAATTGTTATTTTTACCGTTCACTTTTATTAACCTAAAGTAGCTTGGAAGAAATTGTTTTTTATTGATAA
Source organism: Phragmatobia fuliginosa (assembly GCA_932526445.1). Classification (NCBI taxonomy): domain Eukaryota; kingdom Metazoa; phylum Arthropoda; class Insecta; order Lepidoptera; family Erebidae; genus Phragmatobia; species Phragmatobia fuliginosa. The sequence continues at coordinate 13,063,824 of OW052070.1, read as the reverse complement.
GGCCACCATTTGATTATGATCATTCTAGCGATATGTTCTTTTATGAAAACTTTATTAAATTAGTTTATTCGTATCATTATTAAAATTTATTAATATTTTTTCGGTTAAATTAAAATTTTCCCAATTAATTTACTCAATTCAACAATCAAAATTTTCCAGATTTGTGGATCTCATTCAAGACACATTTAATCTATGGTTAATGGTTATCTTTCTAGCAACTACAATACAAATATGTACATGTTTATTCCACATTACAGAGGTAATTTAACTTTTTTTACAATTTACATAAAATTTTGCATTAAATATTTTGCTGTGGGTATGTGTTATTATCAAAATTATGCTATCATATACTTTTTAACTTATGCTTATGAAGAAAAAAATCCTCCATCAGTAAAATAACTTGCATTGCGGTGGATTTCAGAAACGTTTATGATGAGGGTCACAAATAACTTCCAAACTCAGAAAAGCAAATTTTGTATTTTTTTTTTTATTGTTGTAATATAATAGGCGTTTGTCTTCCATCTCACCTGATGGAAAGTGTAGATGAAGACGAAGATGGTACACGCCCATCCAAAAGAAACCTGTTCACTCTACTCTTAAAGGTATCATACTAAGTGGTGTCCCACGAGAAGATAGTACTTACAACATTCAGCACAGTACAATTTAACGAATGGTGGTCTCTTAAACCACTACTCCATGCAGTGAAATTCAAATTTGAACTTTTATTCCCTAAATTCGAATAATTTCATTACATTGAGACGAATCCTATAAATATTTTTGATTCATGTTTTATATCAGTAATGTAATTATATCGCAAGTTATATGTAATTAAATTTTATGATATCTATATTACAAGTTTATACGTTATTTCAACATCATCATATCATTTTCTAAGGATGATAATCAAACTACCTACTAATGTAACAATCCTACTAATGTACTTACTCACATGTATGTACGTATCATGTAAGATACCTTTTTGACGACAGGGCTGAAATTTCTTTCGAATCTTCAGCTCCTTGTAGATTTAGAAATTAGGAGTATATGGTAATTTCACTATTAAAGAGCTCGACTTCAGGCACTATTTATAAAAAAGCAGACCATACTATTTGGTCGTCACTGAATCGGCACCGAATCGACCTATTCAGCTCTCCAATATGTGAGATTAAAAACGCTATTTCTTATCATAAAAAGTAATAAAATTAAAACTTTAATTTCAGGGATACGAATTCGATTTAAGATACTTGATAGTTGTGGTAGGAGCAATAATACACATTTACTTACCATGTCGACATGCAGCGAAACTTAAGTATATGGTAATAATTAAAACATTAATATAATTCAAAAACTTAGAGAGTAAGTTTAGTTCTACTTTAAGTTTAATATTATATCTTAACAGAATAATATTTTATAAACTTGAATTGTTAGTAAAAGTAACTTCAGAAGTAACGTTGAATTCTATCAATTCAGATAGAATAACATCAATTTACACACACATTTTGCCTGTATAAATACGTGTTTGCTAATCTGAAACTTGGAATAAGATACAATTTCCTCTTTAGCGAAAATAAAAACTTCACTATACTAAATAATATTACTGTACAATAATTTTTATTTGAAAACTTTAATATTTATTTATTTTGTTTACACATAGAACATTTTTGTTAACGAAGAACAGAATCTGACTTACGCATTTGCTATTTTTATAGTCTCTGGCGACAGCAGATAAGATCTACAGCTGTGGTTGGGAAAATGTGTATAACCCATCCATGAGAAAATTGCTTGTTTTCATGATAGCGCGAGCACAGGTATTGTTTAAAGTTTCCAGTAGAATCCGCTGGTAACATCACAACCACAAACTTCTGAAATTAATTAGGAGTGCCTACAACATATACAAGTATTTTGCAATTAACACTCTCACAATTTTTATAATCGAATGCTAATAATGAATGACCTTAAACATTTAAGAGATAAATAAAAATCTTGATTTTAATAACACTAATGGTTCAAAACACCGCCACCTTAAGTATTGAGTACTAAAATAATATAAGAAAGTAGTTGCCTTTAAGAATCGGTTTGTATTTTCAAAATCTTTGTAAATGCACCCAAAATGTTAGGGCCTGTCTGCACAGCGATATTTCACCGCAAGGTTTTTATTCTCGCGTATTAAATTCCGCGATCGGGCTTACACCTAGTACGCATTGCGAATCAAATTTCGTACTATTTTTGCTAATTTATTTCAGTCTCAGCTGTGAGACGCACGTGTAAAATGGACAACCGAACTAAAATTTCAATTTATCTAATACCAAGGCGGCGTAACAGACGTATCAAAAGATGCCATAAACATTGGAGTCACCAACTTACTGACGTTGCAATTTTATTCCGAGGTGCGAACATGACCATACTTTATACGGAACAAAATATCGAGAAAAAAAACGTGCGGTGAAATATCGCAGTGCGGACAAGGCATTAGACTACTAATTTGACTGATTCACAAAAAAAGATAGGATCCAAAAGTAAAAACTTCTTTGTTTAAGGTGCCCCGTCAGATAACTGCTTTGAACATGATAAACTTCGATATGGAGCTCTTCGTTTCGGTAAAAACCTTATATGTATTACTAATACTTAGTAATACTTAATCTATCTAACACATATTAAACAGATTTCAAAAGAAGGATATGTACTCGATTCAGCCTATTTTAATCTTTAATCGCCATGAAACACCCATTTGATGAATCATTATTTCATATTAACGACTTTTATTTCCATTTGACCCTATTGAAGAAGAAATTATTCCACACTAAAAGTCAACATTGAGAAATTTGTGTAAATGTTTTAAAACAATACTTATTTTCATAATAAAACTTTAAGTTAATTGATTAGAGTCAGAATATGTTTATCAATGATAATTTTTAATTTTTAGAATAATTATTTACATTTTTTTAGATCCTGCAAACTTCGTACTCAATGTTCACTCTGTTGAAGTCATAAGGCGTACCCTTGATGCTGAATAGAGCATTTAATTTTGTGCGTAAATCAAATTTCACTTTACTTCTTTATGGTAGCTATTAAACCTTATTTGAATTTAAAAAAAAATATTTCATTTAACTCTTAAGGTTAAATAATGTTAACATAACAGGAAGTATGTTAGGTATATATATGGAATAAGGTATAGAGTTTGTAAATTGTAATTGTGTTTCTGATTTGTAAAATCACAAGTTGTTTCGTATTTTTTATTTTAAATGCTGACAAAGTGACTCTACTGTACCTGATAGAAAGCATGGATAGAATTCAAGAGTGGAGCCCATCTTGTCTGAGTCTAGGTGAATGAACTTCTAGGACGGCAATGCAATGCTATGCATTAGAAATATTAAGTAACTATAACTTTTTATTTTTAACTTTTTTTATTTTAAATGCTGACAAAGTGACTCTACTCTACCTGATAGAAAGCATGGATAGAATTCAAGAGTGGAGCCCATCTTGTCTGAGTCTAGGTGAATGAACTTCTAGGACGGCAATGCAATGGTATGCATTAGAAATATTAAGTAACTATAACTTTTTATTTTTAACTTTTTTATTTTAAATGCTGACAAAGTGACTCTTCTCTACCTGATAGAAAGCATGGATAGAATTCAAGAGTGGAGCCCATCTTGTCTGAGTCTAGGTGAAGGAACTTCTAGGACGGCAATGCAATGGTATGCATTAGAAATATTAAGTAACTATAACTTTTTATTTTTAACTTTTTTTATTTTAAATGCTGACAAAGTGACTCTACTCTACCTGATAGAAAGCATGGATAGAATTCAAGAGTGGAGCCCATCTTGTCTGAGTCTAGGTGAATGAACTTCTAGGATGGCAACGCAATGGTATGCATTAGAAATATTAAGTAACTATAACTATAAACTAACAGGCAGAGTAGAGTCACTTTTGTAGGCTTCAATATAAAAAAAAGTTGGACCATGACCCGGTGAATCTTATGCACCAGGTTAATATAGCCCTCAACTCGCACTCAGCCAGTATGGGGACGTATGGTCTTAACCCTCTCCTAAACAGAGAACCTAGCCCAGTAGTGGGATATCATGGGTTGTTGAATTTAGTTAAATATAAATTAAAACAACGAAATTGTATTGATGCTTTAATACATTTCAATTCAAAATCTTTCGGCTTATTGCATTTTTTTTTATTTATTTGTCATGGTTCAACAATTTAAGGTGTTACAAAAGCAGACATGTCATCCGAAATAATTTCTTTAAGTGGAACAGCTGCTGAAAATTTATTGGCATTTTCGCCAAACACATCCAATGCTAAATCTATTATGTTTTTTCCTAGGAGCTTAATGAGGTATTTCCAATTTTCATTAAATATTTTGACAGCCACAGTGCCTGAGGAAAAAATAAATAAAAATGTTAGTAAAACTTTAAACTATGAGCGATTTCCACACACAGCGCAAGTGAAAAACATACAACAGTGCCATCTACCTAAAGCCGAATTTATATTTCGAAACTAGTGGCATGAAAATAGTTCCGTGACATTAATTTTATCAACAATTACATGTGTAAACGTCAAGATTTACAATGCATGCATCGATTTCCTGAATTGCTGTAGAGAAATTCTCGCACCAATTAGTATATATTCAACATTCCAACATCAGCCGTTTGGCTTTGGCCCGCTATTCATAATCACCTCACCTGGTCAGAGGATCGTCCTTTTGTATTGGAGGGACACGACACCCGCTCCGTTCATTATTAATTAAACGTAATGGAAAATGAAGATGCAGTTTCAAAATGTTTTTTTTCTATTTTAAATAAAATAATGGAATTTAAAAAATTCGCAGCTTTTCCTAAAAGTATGCGTAACTTTCAGTTGAGGTTATGGAAGGTTTATGGAAAATTTGTCCCATTGACTCATGGGACAACTGCATAAACTCATGGGACAATTTTTCTCCAGTTCCATCAGAAAAATTAGATGTTTTCCCCTATACACACACACTTCGGTATATTTAAAGCAATCTGTAGTTGTCATTCTACTGTCCCTTCAAAATTAGTATTGTTGTAATTTTATATTTAATTGGTATTATCTAGTATATTTGCAGAAAAAATATAAAATATAAACTTACTTATTTCTTGATTTCCTACATACAAGCTATCTGCGGCTAGCGTAACTTTGCCCAACACTTCATAGTTGTATGTTATTCCTTTGTAATCAAGTACACTATGTAGTTCATGATCTTCTAATTCTTTTACTTCAATAGGAATTTGTGAGTTAATTTGCACATTTTCTGAAAGTAAAAAAATTTACATCTGTCAAGTGGTTTCAATACATTAAAATTATTTTGATTTATCTATAAAAACAGTTTGTTTTTCTGTATATAGTAGGAGATATTATTTTTAAAAGCAACGAATGTTCTTAGTCTTTAAACGTAAATAGACGTTGGCTTAGACTACTGCAATTAAAGCTAGAATGAATCGACTACAAAATAAGAATGTAAATTGTACATACCAATCTTAATACTAGATGTACCCTTTCCGTGTATATCTATACCGCCTATAAAAACTTTAAGAGCATCAGTAGCCTCAAGATTGTATTTGCCCTCGATGCTGATGGTTTCACAAACATATTCTACGGATGAAGTTTTATTTTCAAAATCTATCCTGCAATATAATAAAGACTTTAGGATAGGGATTTAAAGATATTTGAAATATACTTCACAAATTTTATATTTTAACTTACTCAAAACTGTTGCTGCGACAAGTTTTAAGACCTTTGATGGTTCCTTCCAGAATGTTAATTTTTATCAGTCCTAAAACAGTCATTTGGAAATTTTTGACGACATATGGGTCTAAAACAGGAATTCCAATTTCTGGAATACCTGATTCTGCCGCTTTTTGAATGACACTGTGGTAGTAAGCATCTACGCATGCACTGTCTTTTATGCTACAGTTTCCTTTCTTATAAACTGAAAAAAAAGAAATCATTAAAATGTAGCCTATACATATACAGAAGTTTATATATTCCTCAAAATGATTTTTGAAAGTGAATATTTTCAATCCACATAGTTTTATTCTTTGATGAAGTTTTAATAATCATTGATTTAGATTAATATTTTCAAGAATCGAATATGACCACAAAAACAAAAAACCTGTTAAAAATAAAATCCGAAATTATCAAATCCATCATAAAAGAGTGCAGTTTTGTCACTTCAACATGTTGAATGCCTTGTTCTCCTCGTTTGAATAAAATCAATAACAAGTTAGGTTTATTCAAAAGTTAAGCAAAACAGTATTTTGGAGATCAATTTACTTACACGAATAAGCTGATATGCCGTTGATGAAAATAAAGCAAAGTAGGATTGACACAGTTAACTTAAACATTTTCTCGTCGTACTATGTTACTGTCTTAACAACGACTGGCGTAACTGTTTGCTGAAACTGAGGACCTTCTACAATTTATTTATTTACATAATTTGTTAGTTTTTTTTTTTGTTTTTATTTCCTTATTATTGTCGAAATTTGTACATTATTTTAAATTATTGGAATATAAGTATAACACTGTCTTAGAATAAACAATGCCGATGAGGCCTATCATAAAATACACGAAACCTTATAGCGGAGATTGGTGACTCTGTTGGTAATGTAATAAAACTCTTACTGCGGTGGTAAGGAACAGATACTAATTTTATGGTTTACTTTGCTTGAAACCGACACTGGCACTGAAAAATTATAAATGGAACTTTGACACCGATTCGATAAGCTGGAAACCAAGTGCAACATTGACTAGGAGTTACATAGAGTGATGGGGGTCATGAGGGATGTAGATAACAAGTTCTATGGAATACGCATGCAGGCAAGAAGGGGATAAGCCTCTTCTGATTCTTCTGAAGAACTACCGCCCTATATCTCTCCTGAAACACGTTTACAAGTGGTTTCAAAGATTTTTAATTTTGTCACACTGAAAAAAATACAATATTGTCGTAAATACTGTCGTATTTCGTTGGTGAGTGTGAGACCGGAGGCTCAATGATGCAGTAGCATACTGAGGGTCACCGTGCTGCATGGTCTACCCTCATAATGACCCCTACTACTGGATTCTAAAATTAAATAAAGTTGATGAATGATAAAAAATCAAACATCAAAATGCTTTCATCATCAGCCTATCGAAGTGCACTCCTGGACATGTATGATGGACTGTAAAATGAGAATACTTTTGGTAGGCTAATATTATAGTCCCCAACACCCAGCCGAGTGGGCTTGGGCAACGTGGGGACATAGTAAGTTATATAAATAATGTGTAAGAGTTCACTGAACTTCACCCCAAATAAAGAACAAAATAAGCAGATACAGTCTCCAATTACGTTGGAGATAAAATAAAAAAGCAACAACCTGTGATGACGGGTGCTATTATAAAAAAAAAACCTCTTCTGAGAGTAGACCCGAGCAGAGGAGTAGTATTTCATCGGTTGTTGATGAATATAATATACAAAATAAAACAACGAAACTGTACCTCTTGATACTTTATTACATTAAAATTCTAAATCTGTCTGCTGTCAAAAATTAAAGAAACCCATTAGTATTTCTTTAATTCACACTTGACATGGTTCAACAAGTTTTAGTTATTTTTATTTAACATCACGGAAGTTAAGGTGTTACATAAGCTGACAGGTCATCTGAAACTATGTCTTTAAGTGGAACAGCTGCTGAATATTTATTGGCGTTTTCGCTAAACACATCCAATGCTACATCAATGATGTTTTTTCCAAACAGCTTAATGAGGTTTTTCCAGTTTTCATTAAATATGTTGACAGCCACAGTGCCTGAGGGAAAAAAATCTTAATAAAACTTTAGGCCTCATTTTAATTAAATAACGTAATAGAAAGTCAAATTAAATTTGCAATTAGATATTTTCTATTTGAAATAAAATAATAGAACAATAACCCCGCAGCTTTACCGAAAATGTCACTTACCTTGCAGTTTAGGTTTTTTAAAGAAAGTTTGTCCGATTGACCCATGGGACAACGGAACGAATTTGACTTTACTCCAGTTCCGGAAAATTATGTTGCATATATGCATCGTTTTCTGAGTGTACTAAACACTACATGATGTTGCAGGTCGGGACAAACAATACTTTGTAACCTTCAGGAAAATCTACCAAAACTACGTTTGAATGCAGTATCATAAAATGTTTAGTAAGCTTAGAAAACAATGGAGTCATTCGAATTTTATTAGATTTTTTTACCTTTTTAGGGCATTACTTTTAAGAAGTCGGGTTTTATGTTTCTAAAATAATTATTTTACTAATTTTATTGTAAATAATAATTATATTTGCAGCAATAAATATAAAATATATACTTACTTATTTCTTGACTTCCTACATACAAGTTATCTGCAGCTAGCGTAACTTTGCCCAACACATCATAGGTGTATGTAATTCCTTTGTAATCGATTACACCATGTAGTTCATGATCTTCTAATTTTTTTACATCAATAGGAATTCGTAAGTTAATTTGCACATTTTCTGTAAGTAAAAAGTTATTTTAATGCTGTCTACTTTCCAATCCGTAATCTTCAATCTCTAAAAGCACTTAACATGTCTATAACCTTTCTTTGTTCATTCAATTTCATGGTTGATAGTTTTTTATTTGTAATTGAAGAAACTTTATTATAATAACAATGAATAGGTTTTGATTAACTATGATTATAATGAATATAAATATGATGGAACTATACTGGAGCGCTCATAGACAAGCTTTAGGTGATTTGAAACAATCACCGAGCGCAAGTAACAGTGGCACGATATGGTACCTACTAGATGAGTGACCGTTTGTGGAATAATGTGTATTGAGCATTTCCGTCATTCGGAGGTCACGTTAAGCAATCGGTTAGGGTTGTTATCACAAGATAACAGTCGTGAAGCTTAGTTGGAGGCGGCTTAAGAAAATAAAAGCAATGGTCTTGCCAGTATCCGACCCGCACTCAGCAATCGTTGGGACGAATGGCGACTTCTCCTGAGAGGAGACCCGAGACCAGCAGGGAGACGTTATGAATTATTGATGCTTAAAAAAATCCCACACTATCGTCAGTTTTTGGCATTGCAATGCTTCAATTGTTGCTTCAAACATTGTTATTTTTAATTTTAAACTAATTAATCAGGAAGTTTAAATATATAAATTTTATTTAGAATAACGTTAATTTTGTTATTAATTTTGTTTTCGTACAGCCATTTTGGTTAGTGTCTGTGTACAGTAGCACAGTACAGTAACAGATACTTCAGATTTTTCAGTTATAATTTCATCATTAATATTAAACTTTTATAATTTTCCTAAACTTACGAATGTTCTTAGTAGAAAATAATAGATGTTGGTTTAAACAGCTGCGAGCAAAGCTAGAATGGATCAATTATAAAATAAGAATGTAAATTGTACGTACTAATCTTAATACTAGATGTACCCTTTCCGTGTATATCTATACCGCCTATAAAAACTTTAAGAGCATCAGTAGCCTCAAGATTGTATTTGCCTTCGATGCTGATGGTTTCACAAATATATTCTACGGATGAAATTTTAGTTTCCAAATCTATCCTGCAAAAAATAAATACTTTAGGATAGAGATTTACTTATATATATTTGAAATATACTTCACAAGTTTTATATTTTAACTTACTCAAAACTATTGCTGCGACAAGTTTTAAGACCTTTGACGGTTCCTTCTGGAATGTTAATTTTTATTAGTCCTGAAACTGTCATTTGCAAATTTTTGACGTCATATGGGTCTAGAACAGGTACTCCAATTTCTGGAATACCTGATTCTGCCGCTTTTTGAATGACACTCTGGTAGTAAGCAGCCAAGCATGCGCCGTCTTTTAGGCTACAGTTTCCTTTCTTATTAACTGAAAAAAAATATATAAGAACATGATGGTCCGTGTTTACGTATAGAAATTCGGGTATTATGTACAATAAGTTTAATAATACAGCGCACTTATTATTTACAATATTTTATGTATAGAAGGTGATAAGAAGAAACCGACTATGTATACGATCTATTTACAAAAAATAAAATATACCGTCTCATGTTTTTTATAATCACCAAAAGTCACACATGACATTTTATTTTGAAGGCGAATGAGGCGAAGGAAGAAAAGAGTAAATATGTGGATGTGTAAATAATGTTGAATGAAGCGTGGAAGATAGAGCTTACAAAAGAAATCATTATAATGTAGCCTATACATATACAGAAACTTTTATATAATAATCATTGATTTGGAATTATATTTTCACGAATTTTATTTATTTACAAAAACACAAAACATGTAAAAAATGAAATCTGAAATCAGATCAGATCCTTTATTTAAAGGGTTTTGCAGTTTTTACATTTCAACATATTAAATGATAGTGACATATTAAAAAACAAAACAGTGTTTTGAATATAACATAACTTACACGAATAAGATGATATGCCGTTGATGAAAATAAAGCAAAGTAGAATTGACACAGTTAGCTTAATCATTTTCTCGTCGTACTGCGTTACTGTCTTAACAATGACTGGCGTAATTAGTTGATGGAACTGAGAACCTTTTATAGTTAATTAATTTACATAATTTGTAAGTTTTTTTTTGTTTAATTCCTAATCTGTACATTATTTTAAAATTTGTTGAATATAAGTTTAACAATGTCTTAGAATAAAAATGCTGATAAGGCCTATCATCAAAGACACGAAATATTATAGCAGAGATTAGTGGTTCACTTAAAGACTTGCTACTCTGTTGATAATGTAATAGAACTCTTGCTACGGTAACAGTCGGTGGTAAGGAACAGACACGTATTTTACGGTCAACATTCTTTATGACATATTTTGTAAAATCATGTATGATCATGTACATTGACTTATTGCAAAGAAAATAATAATTTAATTCTTTGTTTTAATATTTTTTAATTATCTTTGTGAATAAGATAGAGAGATAGGCCACATCATTGTCACTTTATATATTATACATTTATCAGTTATCATTTATTACAGATATTTATTGCAACAAATTTTGTAAGTTCCAAATGACATGCAAAACATCAATTCGGTAGCATAGCTTCATGAACACAAACTTATAAAAATGTATAAAAGTGTAACTCTTTTGTGATAGAATTTGAATTTATTTCGAAAATTACAGTTCATATGTACATTACATAAGGTTATTCAAGATTTAAGGAGGCCAAAACCTGCTAAAAATAAAATAATGAATATATAAATAACTGATTATGTTTTTTTACTACAGTCAATTTTACATAACAATAGCTTTTTTATTTTTCACATATTAATTTATTTTGCACATTAAACGTAAAAACAAGTTAGTGAAGATCATTTGTCAAAATATAATTATTAAGCTAAATAGTACAATATCTGAGCGCAATTAGGTAGTACTTTCGCCTGGTCAGAAAAAAGCGGCTTGGCCGTACTATCCTTTTCTCGAAGCAATTTAGGCCATTTTTGATTTCCTATAACTTCGTTGTAGATATACCTAGAATCTTAAAAATTCATTATCCAAGCAATCAATATCTGTAATTCAATCTTGAAATTCAATAACCTGTAATTTACCATCATGGATGACTACGGAACCCTATTCTATGCATGCCCTGACACGCACTTGGCCAGTTTTTAGGGTTCCGTTGCCAAATGGCAAAAAACGAAACCCTTATAGATTCGTCATGTCTGTCTGTCTGTCTGTCCGTCTGTATGTCACAGGCACTTTTTTCCGAAACTATAAGAGCTATAATGTTGAAACTTAGTCAGTAGATGTATTCTGTGAACCGCATTAATATTTTTACACAAAAATAGAAAAAAAGTAATAAATTTTGGGGGTTCCTATACATAGAACAGAAACTCAAAAATATTTTTTTTCATCAAAACCATTCGTGTGGGATATCTATGGATAGGTCTTTAAAAATGATATTGAGGTTTCTAATATCATTTTTTTCTAAACTGAATAGTTTACGCGAGTGACACTTCCAAAGTGGTAAAATGTGTGTCCCCTCCCCTGTAACTTCTAAAATAAAAGAGTGATAACTTCCAACGAAAATTGGTTTGAAAAAGATCTACTGAGTAGTTTTTTTTAATACGTCATAAATCATACGCCGCAATTATCATTTCTTTCAATCAAAACACTATTATTAAAACATCAATGAAAGTTACAACGAACTACAAAAACTTTTATATGATGTTACTTACTGGTACGGAACCCTTAATAGGCGAGTCCGACTCGCACTTGGCCGCTTTTTTTTAATTAGTTAACGTAAAAGAAAGTCGACATAAATTTTCAAATAGATCTTTATAAAAAAAATAGAACTATAGATGCGCAGCTTTTTCAAAAATTCCTTGTCTAACTCGCCGTTTACGTTTTTAGGGTTCCGTAGCCAAATAATGGTAAAAAACGGAACCCTTAGAGATTCTTCATGTCTGACTGTCTGTCTGCACATCCGTATGGTAAAGCCAATTTTAATTAAGTCTGAAACTATAAGAACTATACTGCTGAAACTGGTAAGTAGATGTATTCTGTGAACCGCTTCTAAAATAAGAGAATAACTAAAAAAAATATATGATTGTACCTTGCAAACTTCCATCGAAAATTGGTTTGAAGGAGATCTAGTAAGTAGTTTTTTTTATTACCTTATAATTCAATTAATTCACAAAACTTTAGCAAGTGAGGGTCACGACCCTCAGAACTGAGGAGAACGACGCAAGGAGAGGAGGAGAATTCTATTATTAAAACATTGATCAAAGTTACAACAGACTACAAGAACTTTTATATGATGTTACTTGCTGTTACGGAACTCTTCATGGGCGAGTCCGACTCGTACTTGGCCGCTTTTTCTGAGCAAATCTCCAGCTTCATAAGAAAAGTTACATTCTTTTCCTTTAAATAAACACATTTTAAGCAATCTGTAATCGTCATTCTACTGGCTCTTCTAATTTAATATTGTTGTAATCGTTTGATCGTAAAACAAATCGTTTTGTCAAAAATTCATCAACAAATTGTAAAAAATGCACACACGATATCGATATGGACTTTTCTGGATTTCATTAGACTGGTTTTCCTGACGTGTCTGTAAATTTTCAGCTTGTTGGGCAAAGGTGAATGTTATTGTGACCGGGCGATAGTATTTTCATATTTTAAACTGAACTCGCTTTCACTGTCTTTTTAGGATTCCGAAGTTCATAACTCGGAACCCATATAGATTCGTCATGTCCGTCCGTCCGTCCATCCGTCCTCGACTTACCGTCCAAACGGTTAGTGCTAGAAAGGTAAAACTTTGCATGAATACGTGTTGTAATTACGTCGACAAAGTGCTGCAATAAAATTATGAAAAATAATTTTATTTATAAAGAATATCGGATCTTCGGATTTTAATGTAGTTTTCAGCAATAGTTAGAGCGAGTGAAGCGGTAAATTGCAAAATTGGTTAGTTAATTATAACTACGCGCATCCTTTTATTCCCTATTTATAATAGAATAAAATTTGATACGTGAATGAGACTTCAAATATGTCATTTTCACGTCACTGACACCAATTACTATATCCAACTTAGTGCTGAAGGTAATTGAAAGTTACCCGACTGTGAAGGACGGATGCCTTAAAAATAGTTATAAGCCAGTATTTACACGAAAAAACCTTATGTGTATGTGCCGTGAACGTTGACCTTGTATTAAATAACTACATAATATCACAGACACAGACTAAACTTAGATATAAAACTTGTTTAACGAACAAAATATTGTTTGCGTGTATTAATAACACAACTTTTGCAGATTATAATTAATTTAAAACAATCTTGATTAAGTCGGAACAAAGTATACACAACAGGTAAATAATATCAATTAAAATCTGTTTTAAATACATACGTGTGATTTTTTTTTATAAGCATTGTTATGTAGCATGTATTATTTAAGTAGCGTTGTTACGTGGCATGCCTTTAAAGTTTTATCGTTTAAAGAAAAAAACACAACTAGAACATTATAGTATTTTTTATTTATTTTTTAAAATATTCACCACGTAGCTTGATACACTGTTCCATTAGCTCAAACCAGTTATTATAACATTTATTCCACTCTATAGGGGGTGTTCAAAATGGTGATTTGAAAGCATCGGCAGCTTCCTCACCGGACTGGAACCTTTGACCACGAAGACTATTCTTATTTTTAGGAAGAAATCGTTAGGGCTTAGGTCAGGACTGTATGGAGGATGTCAATAATTTCTACTTTTTCCTGCTTCAAACACTCAATCGTTTGACTTGTGAGCTTGCGTTGTCGTGGTGCAGGATGATGCGTCGTTTGAGTTAGATTTTTGAAGTTCACCGATGACTTGTGGTAAACAAACTGTAGTATACCATTCTGCGTTAACCGTTCTACGATCTTCAAGTGCAATAGTCGCAAACATGGCTGGTTTCTCCAAAGAACGTGTCCATAATACAAGCTCTGCTTAGCTTGGGAATAGATGATATTGTGTGTCAGATGTCCGATTTTTTTATTTTTACTTATTCTGCACAAATCTGAGGCCTTGTTCTATCACGGGCTTCGGAAGACATCACCTGAGAGATTCAGCTCCATACTAAGAGGCACTCCCATCGGCATCGAATCCTATATATATGAGGTGTCTGGAACTCGTACCCGACGGTCGATGTGACTTCAGATATCTCCTTCGATCCCCAAGTTGGTTGGTTAAGTCTCTTGGCTGGAACTCCACCACTAGACTTAAGAAACCGAGCACTAGACATAAATAAATAAATATTTCGGACAACTTACACACAACATCATCTAGTCCGAAATTAAGCAGAGTTAGAGTTTGTCTTATGGGTACTAAACAACTGATATAAATACTTGACTGCCTTGTTGGTCTAGTGGTTAGCGTATACGGCTGCTGAGCAAGAGGTCTCGGATTCGTTTCCCGGGTCGGACCAAATGTTCGCGTGATCCGCAAGTTTCGGAGTCTGGGTGTTTTCTATGTATAATATGTATGTATTTATAAGAAAAAGTATGTTTATGTATTTATATCAGTTGTCTAGTACCCATAATACAAGCTCTGCTTAGTTTGGGACTAGATGGCTTTGTGTGTAAGATGTCCGAAATATTTATTTATTATTCAGCGTTTACAGGTAAGATACAGACCAGGTTACTGAACGATACAAATTTCTTGTGATTCACACAGCCTTTCATGTACAAAGCTACACAATATGGTTTGGGCTATCCACATAATTTGTTTAACTATGTTCTCTGAAATATTACATGACTGAAGAATTATATGCTTATGCAAGGGTCTTATAGCAAAAAAAATGAATATGTAAATAAAACAATAGTTCGACGAATTTATAGCAAGATAAATGAAAAAATATTCAAATAACTTGTATATCTGTCATACATAAAAATTATACTGACAAAATTGCTCGTAAATTTTTAGACTAAGAAATCAAAAAAATACTTATTTAGGTACATATATTTACTACACAATAGTAAAATAACAAGCTGTTTCGTGTGTATGATATTGCTTTAATTTTAATTATATTCTTTTGGTTGATGAAAAAAAAACAACACACACACGTACTGGGAATAAATGAAGACACTATCGGTGTGGAGGTTTTCAAGTGTAAAGTTATACTTGAACCAAATACTGGTGAAGATATCGGAGAGGATGTTCTGAATGCAAACAGTATCTCTGACCAAGTACAATCTCTAGACTCAGGCGATAGATAGTGCCTCGTAGAGCACGTTAAGCCGTCGGTCCCGGTTGTCATGAACATCTCTGGCAATCGTTGTTGGGCCCTTAGATATACTGACTAGTTCAAGCGTCAAATTCCAGTTCACCCTTAGGATTAAATAAAAATTGAATTCAGATAAAACCGGTTGAACTAGTAAAAATAAAATAAATAAAATAAGCCTTTAATGCTGGTTAACAGAGTTTTAAAATACTTAATTTAAAAAAAATATTTAACATAAAAACTGACTACATAATATATTATTTACTGACTCGGCGCTCGGTTTCCCTTCTTTCCAGCTTGTCTTTCGACAAAGGCCTCCTCTAAGGCTTTCCACTCGTCTCTGTGCTTTGCTATGCGTAACCATTCCGGTCCAGCTACTTTCTTTAAGTCGTCTTCCCATCGCTGATTCTGTCTTCCCCTGCTTCTTGTGTTACCCCTTGGGTACCATTCTGTAATGATTCTAGTCCATTTCTCGTTCTTTTCTCTCAACATGTGCCCTGTCCAACGCCATTTCAGTTTTCTGCAAGTTGTTTGCACTTTTGTAAACTTAGTCTTTCCTTGGATTCTTTTAATCTGTATTTTATCTCTTCTTCTCACCCCAAGTACGTTTCTTTCTATCCCGTTCTGACAAATGTTTATTTTGTTTTGTTGCTCTTTTGTTAAGGCCCAAGTTTGACATCCGTATGTCAGACATGGCAGAATACAAGTGTTAAACACCTTTCGTTTTTCCGACATTGGTATTTCTTTGTTTTTCATTACTTCGCTCAACGACCAGAACCTCTTCCAAGTATTCGCTATTCTTCTCTCGATTTCTTTCTGCATGCCTTCTGATGTTGATACTAGTTGCCCCAAATAGACATACTCAGATACATATTCTAGTGGCTGATTATTTATTTTTATAATGTCTTTTTGGACAGAATTAGTCATTATTTTTGTCTTTGTTATATTCATCGTAAGGCCAGCTATTGCACTTTCATCTGATAGTTGACGTATCATAATTTCTAGCGTCTTCGGGCATTCGGAGAAAAGTATTAGATCGTCTGCAAATCTCAAGTGACTCAATTTCTCTCCGTTGATGTTAAGTCCGAAATTGTCCCAATCCAATCTCCTAAGGATCATCTCCAATACCGCTGAGAAGAGCTTCGGTGAAATAGGGTCACCCTGCCGTACACCTTTTTCGATTGGAAACTCCTCTCCTGACCTTTCCAATTTTATTTGGGCCGTACTTCTTTCGTATATGATTTTTAGTATACGTATATACTTTCTTTGTACCCCTTGTTGTTCTAATGATTCCCAAATATAGTGGTGTTCTAAGGAATCAAAGGCTTTGGTGAAGTCAACAAAACACAACCAGTATGTTTTGTTATATTCTGAGTATTTCTGGAGTATTTGTCGCAAGACGTGAATGTGATCAATGGTCGAAAAGCTGCTCCTAAATCCCGCTTGCTCTTTTGGTTTGTTTTCATCGAGGATACTAGTTAATCTAAAGAGTATGACCTTTGAAAATATTTTATATATATTAGACATTAAGCTTATCGGTCTATAATTATTAATGTCTCCTTTGTCTCCTTTTTTGTGTAACAAAACTATTATTGATTTGGTCCAATCGTCTGGTATTATTTCACTTTTTATTATTTCATTGAATATATTAGTTAGTTTCGGCACGATCTCTGGCATAGATATTATAAGTAGCTCGTTGGTGATATGATCGGGTCCAGGTGCTTTTCCTAACTTCTGTGAAGTAATAGCTCTTTCTGTTTCTTCCTTCAGAATCGGTGGTATAGGTTCCGTATCTTCTGTATCATGGATCTTAGTGGTTGTATTTAGTTTATTAACTTTGCTTTTGTACACTTTCTTATAGTATTCCGTTGCGATATTTATTATTTCAGTTCTTCTACTGACACATTTTCCTTGTTTATCCTTTATATTTGGCATCCAGTTCTTCTTTGTTTCTAATTCTTTAAATGCTTTCTTTACTCCGCCTGTTTTCATAATGTGATATGTAAATGTGTTTGTCCTTTTTTTCTGTCGATCTTTTCTTATACTTTCATTAATCTTTTTGCTTAAGTCCGAAATCTCTTTGCGTATCTTCTTGTCTTTGCTACATTGTAAAAGCATTTTCCTGTCCTTAATTAGTTTAGTTGTTTCGGTGGATAGTGTCATTTTTTTATTTGTATATGCTTTACGGGCTTCATTTCTGAGCAAATTCACAAATTCGTTGTATTTCTCCTGAATTGGCTTATTACATTCTTTTGCTTCTCCCCTATCTAGTTTTTCTTTCAAGTTATTCCTTAAATCCTTTTCATTTCTAATGTTCAGATAATGCTCTGATTCTGTTTGTAACCTTCGACTTTTCTTTTTATGTGTCCCTCGTAACGTCGCACGAATCATTTTGTGGTCTGAGTTAAAATTTAATCTATGAACATACGACATGTCTTTGAACATTTTCGGTCTATTGGTCATTATGTAATCGATTTCGTTTCTGTACAGTCCGTTTGGGGAAGTCCATGTCCATTTCTTGTTTTTCTTCTTGTTGTAGAAACTGTTCAAGATACTTAGTTTATTTTCTAAAGCAAAGTTTACTAATCGCTCTCCGTTTTTACTCCTGTTACCATGACCATATTTTCCCACAGTATACTCTTCGCCTTCACGGCATTTCCCTATTTGTCCATTTGAACTAGTAGCCGAACCCAAATAGTCTTGGGAACTATAAACGCTAGAAAGAAGGTAGAGATACAATGAGTAAGTAATTGAGAATATTTATTTTTATTTTCAAGACCTATTTAGTGTCAATCATTATGATGCAATGTACAGGTTCAGTATATGGAAGAATAAGCAAAGAAAATGAAAAAGAAAATTATTGAATGTACGACCCAGTTTATCAACGACCGCTGCATTTTATGGCCATCAATTTTGCTCGGATTTTTTTCTGAGAACCATAAATACCATTACACAGGGTGATTTGCCTTGCTTATTAAATTTACTTAAAAAGTATTAGAAATATTATAAAATTACAAACACAAATCCTAGAGGAATGGTAATGAGCATAAAATTAGTTTTTTAATATAATATTGATGATGCAATTTTAGAATGACTGAAATAGTAGCATCTGTGCGGTAAGCTCTGAATAAAGAATATACTATAGAAGGACCTATTAGAAAACCTTAGCGGTGCCATCATTTTCTGAGTGACTGTAGATGTGATTTTGGTACAAACACGATTTGTACATCTGAAGCTTCAAATGAATTCAAGTGAGAGAAAAATGGACCAAAACTTAAGGATTTTAATAATAAGTGTTAATTAATTCTGTTTCTTCTCCTATTATATTAATAATGAAATTTGTTATGTGAAATTGCTCAAGAATAATTACCATTAAATCTGTAGGTTACACGTCTCGGTCAGTGACAATAACTAATTTTTCAATTTAAAGACGAATAGATACAATGAAAAAATAATTATAAGTTTAACTGGCTATGTATGCCCAAAAATTAATTTAATTTTTGTCTGTTAGTTTATTTTATTTATTTTTATTACTATGCAGGAATACATGCATCAGCGGACTTTATTCTTAAGGCATTTTTTGCCAATTTACCGAATGTGCGATGCATCTTAAAAGCGTACCGATTCCTAACCATCCTGACCTCGAGAGAAGTGCATTCCACAAGTGGATAGATTGAACATAGAACGAAAATCCAACGAAACGAGTAGTGTTCCCACACTACTCGTTTTTACAGAGCAAATTAGGATGAGATTGTTAGTCGAGCGAAGGTTTCGGTTATGGTTATTATTGCACAAGAGTTGAAAATATGTTTTTAAATAGGTGGGAAGGGATGGGGTATTCAGGATAGTGTGCAGGAGTGAGTATATTTTTTTGCGGTGACGAATCGGTTATCAATCTAACTGGGAACGAAAACTGTAAATGTGATTATACTTACGAAGACTATAGATGAATCGAATGCAGTAATTAAGAAGACGTGTAAGTGTCCGCGTGGTGACAGATTAAGAATTCAAAGTGTCACCACCCCTATTCATTCCATGGGTGTCGTAAGAGGCGACTAAAGAAACAAAATATGCTGCTAACATCACTGCTAAGAGAAGGAAAACTAGAAACAAACCCGTATGGCCAGCGGAGGCCTATGTCCAGCAATGGACTCTTAAAGGCTGTTGATGATGATGATGAATTAAGAAGGTCATTCAACTTATTGTAAATATCTGCATTCATGTCATAATAGCACACGTCACTATAGTCGATTAAAGTGAAGATAAGAGATTGTCAAGCATTTTCTTAGATTTCACGGACAGAAAACTTTTTAGACATGCAGTGCTCTGAAGATGCCGGTAACCATCTGGTATTCATACGTAGGTATCTTGATCGCGCCAGTTCAGAGCACAGTCGAGTTGTAAGCTTAGGTCTTGCTCTATTCGACATACAGATAAAGTGGTACTATTCAGCATTATTTTGAGGAGCATTTCTATATTGACCCTGTCCATTAAACGCCGACTATTGATTAGTATGGCCTGACACTTTGTCGGGTTAACTGCTAATACGAACAGCGCAGACCAGTTCTTGATAGTCCTAAGCTCAATGTTGATGTTATTAGTAGCCGATGTTGTATTAACAACACTGGCCTGAGAGTACAGTTGTAGGTCGTCAACATACAAGTGGCACGCACGCGAAATTCGATGGATATGTGATAACACTGAGAAAAGCAAATAATAAAGTATACCGCCTTGAGTAACGCCAGCGTTAACATCAAACCATCTCGAGGAGAGATCGTCAACACAAATGAACTGTTGGCATTCCTAAAGATAGAATGAAAATCTTATGATAGGGAAATAGGATCTTATGATAGGGAAGATTGGTCAAGAGAATATCGTTACTGATGGTATTTCAGGCGTTCGAAAAATGGACCAGAACTAAAACTGACACCTTTGTTGGATCGAGTCCATCTTAAAAACAAGTTCGTACCTGTAATTTCGTAAATATCAAAATGTGTTCACACCTTACAACTGGCGTCAAGCTAAAACTTACATACGAGTAGATAGGTGATGAGAATCAGAACCTCGAACTAGTCCGCAGCGGTAGTTTTATTCTATCATGACATTGGAGTCGCTGGTGAAGTACCTGATTGAAATCGAAATTCACACCACGCCGCGTGTGTCATATAGTAAGGGTCCCTGATAAATATACGCTAGATAGAAAGTCTCCGACAATACAAACATACCATAATGTGAAGGGAGAGGCCCATGCCAATAGCCACGGCGTTGTTGCGGGTATGGCGTTGGGTAGCGCGTTATGATGGTTTGTTCTTACCAAATTGGTATTAGTCTAGTTATTACCGCTAGCAGGATATAATATTTGAATAGACTATGTAAACACTCAAAACCACCAGAAATATAATATACTAAATGTGAATTTATAATACAAGCCGTCTAGGCTTTACTACTCACTTTTATACTCACATTTACAAATGAAAATAAGGTATACAGTATTTCAAAGACAACATTTAACAATTAAAATATTTATCGCTTGTAAATACAAAAAAAATAAATGCGGGAGTGAACAGGATCAATCCCAAGCAAATTTATTATTTAAATAATCAAAACTGTATTTATAAAACAATGCCTTTGCAATTGATTTTAGTTCCTAGATCTTCATATTACGTTTCTTCAAAAACCTTCACTCGTTTTTTCCATCATTTTTAATTTTATTACATTTTTTTTTGTTTTTAAAACAATAATAAAAGACTAATGTTTTTTCTGATTTCATTCGTTGATTTCAGCCGATTGCGCTGGGATATATAGTCAAAGAGGAAGACCTCTTTGACTATATATCCCAGCGCAAACGGCTATGGCCTTGGGTATTATATGCACTTGTGGTTGACAGTTTTCAACGTCCACGCCTCCACGCTGTACAAGGAATATAGGAAAGAAGGTAGTTTCCACTTATGTTATTTTTGTTCTTCTCGAGATGTTTCGGACCTTCCATTTCTAGATTACACATAGAATTTTTAGCTTTGGCAATGCGCCATCTTATATCTTCATCGCTTAGTACAATGTTGGTGATGTTGAAGCCATAGTAGATGAAGTTCTACCAGGTCAAGGTAACGGCGATAATTTTTTAGATAATTTCTATACACAAAAGTATCATGTCGAATAATGATCTCGTGTCTGCCAGGGCATTGAAATTAAAACTGAATCCCAATAAAACTATACAACAACGTTCAGGGTCTCTATAATAATGTAGATGATGAGCTATAATAACGTACCTTCTGAAATTACCGTTTATTTAAAATGTTACTATAGCGCTGTGTTACTAAATCTCTCACTCATGGTCATTAATGTGTAGAAATAGTATGAAATGCTGAAAGTCGTAACCGTGTCCGTAAGCGCTCAACGTCTCATATATTTATAGTTTGCAAGAGTGTACCTGTATTCTAGAAGACTTCCTTTATATCAAAGCCACTTAATGGTACTAATACCATCATCAACAGAGTCCAATACTAAACATTGATATTTTCTTAGACAGCAAGTTTTGGCAAAGTATACTTGTATACTACTCTTAAGTCATCCACGGTTTAAACAGTCTTCAAAAGTCCATATCAGGTCTCACTACCTTCATAGCGGCATATTAAAACGTCTAAGCTCTAATGAATTTAAATCTTAACATGGAACTAAAATTAATAAAACATGAATAAGTAATATGTATTACTGTTATTAAACGTAATTAAACCTTTTTTGTTAATTTACGTTAAAATGAATAATGGTAGTTGTAATATTTTTAAGAATAATATGATTAATAATCATAATTAGTTATGGGTTTTCTACAACTCAAAGCTGAGCATGTAGCATCTATGCGTGTACGTTGAGATGGAATTTAAAGTTGCATTCAGCACATACATGACAGTAACAAATTTTCTACTAGCATTCGTAACTTATCTCTCCGGTAATGTGTTAAGACAAGCTAAGCCCATGGCTCCACTCGCGCTTAAGTTTCACCTTTTTTTACCTAATGGTATGAAAAATAGTTTACATCCTATTCTCAAACCTACTGAATTTTATAAGAATGCATCAAGCCGTTTCGGAGGAGTATAGGAACTAACATTGTGACACGAGAATTTATTTACATACTAGCTAATGCCCGCGATTCTTAGCAATTCGATTCGCGATTCGCGACCTACCCGATGTGCACACAAAATTTCATACAAATCGGTCCAGCCGTTTTGGAGGAGGTAACCATCATTGTGACACGAAAATTTTATATATAAGAAGATAATTTTAGCACAATTTATTTAGTACTTAATGTTCAAGTGACATGTTCCCTTTCATTTCTAACATAAACTATTTTGTAAGCAGTCAGCCAGAAAAATACATATTTCACATGACCACCGGTCAAATATGAATCTTATTTTTAAGACTGTAAAGTTTAGTATTATTTGGTCACAGGATGCAGAGATGTTTCAAATGCAGAGTATATTCTGTTGCAAAGGATATAAGGTTAAATATTGAATAAAATGTATAAACAAGAATGACGAGACGCATCTCGTTATGTTTATGTGAGTGATTATATTTACATTTCCCTCAGTGATATATTGTTACGTACATTTTTCATTTGTGACTCTTTTCATGTATGTCCTTGTCAAGTGGACACTTTAGCTTTTAACATGTTGGTTTTCTCTGCAAATGTGATGCTGTAGAATAAATTTTATCATAAAATGCTTTTGTGGCAGATAAAATAGTAATTGAAACTATGTAAATATTACTTTTACATGAAGAAAAAGTGTTGTCAATTAATTCCAAATTTAAAATTTAAATCATCATCTAACGCGTTTATGAGAGACTTATGAAGGTAAAGCGAAATTTTGAATTAACCAACCTCTGAAGGCAGACAATCATTTACACATGTTCAAAGGAAGTAAAAATATACCAGAAGACACCATTTTACATACCTACACAACATTTTAGTAGTTGGTAAACAGGAAATATTTTAATTAAAACGTAACCAAGCGATATATACAGAAAATTTTGAGTTAACTAACCTATTAGATGAATTAGAGTTACTAATTAAACAAAAAATACAGCTGTAGTTAGCCACTTTATGTAATGGTATGTAGTTAACTCTAATTCGACATAATTAAAACATGAGTATTATAGCTTTACAAAGACAACGTATTTATTATTGTGACATGTTCGTATGAAACATATAATCTAGTATTATGGAACTTATAATTTCATATTTTAGATCAAATAAAAAAATAGTTTACGTCATATCGCGCAATATTTAGGGTACAAGAATGTTATCCGTAATGTATCAAAAATAGGGTTTAGTTTGGATAATAAGTTATTTAAAACCAGGTGACTATGGTAAACATTCATGAATAACAAATGTTGAAAACCATTGCTGGTAAATTAAATCAGTTGTTCACTCAACAGAACATAAACAAATATGAAATGCAAATAGGACGATATCTTCTACACAGTCTTCTTAATACTTGGTACTAATGACACAATCTTGTCTCCAAATTAAGGGTTTGTATGTTTAACTAAAATAATGACAGGTTGTGGCGTGTAATCTTTTTCATAATTTGCTTATAAAGCCCTGAACAAGCCTGTTAGTACAACTCTGCAGTTTTCATTAGTGTCATTCAGTTGCTAGTAAAATGCTTGAGGTCTTGCCCCTGCTCGGAGTTTTCAGTTTTGTTGTGTCAATGGAACTGCGTAAGTTTTAATTAGTTGAATGAGTGGATATAGTTTGAGCTGTTTTTTCTTTACATGCAATTTAATATGAGCTAGTCAAATATATTTTCGTATTGTATATATTTTCAATATAAAATGCTGAGATTAATGACAATACTGGCACATCTATACTCTATTTAAATTTATAAAAGTTAAGTGCCTTTTGTAGTTTCAAGTATTAATTTTTCGCTGTGTATGCAAATGCAAGTGTATACGGTACTTTCATCGAAAATACATTTTGTTTTATTTTTTTTGTCTGTCTATTTTACTGTTTATCTATTTATTCCGGTTATTTTCCTAGCTCCCTCGCTACTACTCAGGGTCTCCGCTAGTTTCAAATAGAAAAAAAAAGCAAGGACCATCGCCTTTTGCAGGTCAAATCATTTAAAAAATTTAACTTAAAATGGTTATTTTTAAATAATAAAATTTCTCTAAAATAAATGATATTTCCGATTACGTAACCAAGTAAGGAAATAATTTAGTTTACATTTATACGAAGTTTCAGGGTTATATCATTATTACTTTTACTTTGTCTTTGTCTTATCTATATATATAATATAATATTAACATGTCTGTTTGTAATTTCAAATTAACTGCTTTTCAAAAAAAAATATATGTAAGTATAGTAAATATATGTAAATATAGTACGGTGCTCAAATTAAAAGTTTTTTCTTTAAATTTGTTGTTTGTCTGTCTGTTTAATCCGATTTAAATATCTCTGTAGCAGCTGGGACAATTTTGACGGGACTGACATTGGCTGGTGGTTGATGATATGAGGAGTAACTTAAGTTACTTTTTTACTAACTTTACCTTGCGGTATATCTAGCAACTGTTAAAAATAGCCGCGGGGCACAGCTTGTGAGATATATGTAAATTAATTAACAACGATCTCTTTCTTAGTTCTGATAGGTAAATAGAGATTAAGAAAATATTCGTGAAGATAGAAACTAAATATAAATTTATTTATTTGGACAACAAAGAAGAACATACACCTTAAAATCTAAAATGCACAAAGACAGTGGTAAACAAGCATTGATGCCGCCTTATTTATAGGTTGCCACGAAAAGCACAAACAAATATAATTATCTAAAATAACATATATATTAATAACATTATTATTAAGGGGATTACATTACCAATAAAACAATAATCAAAAAACAGTATCAGCTGTAGTTCCTAACAAAATAATTTAAAGGTATACAAACAATTAGGAAAACTAAATGTGCATGTCTTATCAAAACATTAAAAGTTAAATTTCATATTTCAGCTCCTTATATATCATCCTGTTCAAGAAATGATCCAAATCTAAATGAATGCGCATTAAAATCTGCCAGAGAATCACTCCACCGATTCTCACAAGGAGACCCTGAGAGAGGATTCCATCCTTTAGACCCCCTGTATGTGGAGGAAATGGTAGTATATATACCAAACAAACAGGGCTTGAAGATTGTTTTCAAAGACAACTATTTTACTGGATTATCAAAGTTGCGTATGGAAAGTCTAAAGTAAGTCACTTTAGTTCTAAGATCTTGAAGCTCAGGTGTCAATAATAAAATTGCACTGTGTGTATGTAATATCAAATGAACACTTTCCTGTTGTGTGAGGTGTCCGATATGTTCATTTATATTTGAAAAAGAATATATCAAATTATTTCTGTAAAATTATTTGAAGTTTTAAATTATGTTATGGAATACTAAAATATTAGGTAGAAGAATCTATAAGTTGTGCTTGCGAAGGAGATGGCGGAGCGTGACCGGGAGAGGTTCAGACCTTTCCCGAACGATCTCCGTCCTCCATTAGCGCAGGCCTGGGGGTGGCAGATGAGGCTATCTGTCACCCTAGCAGAAACAGGCCAGGGTAGAGGCGTGAGCGCTGCAAAGAGCGCGCGGACTCTCAAATGAGAGTCCAAACTAAAAGGGCAATAGGAAAAAATAGGGTTCCCGTACCGAAGGGGGTCACGTACAGACCGTAGATGGCCCGAGGAATGTCAGGGTTCAAGGGATTTGCTTTCAAGGGGGCACCTGTTACCTAGGTTTCAAGTACTCGAGATGGTGTGCGGTTTTTAGTCGGTTCGAGTCCGACATAACCAGGTGGTATCCGTTCGGATTTCCGTAAGAAAAAAAAATGTAGAAAAATCGATATTCAACAATATTTAGACTAACATTAGTGTAAATGTTTATATATCAATGATAACTAATTCATGAAAGTTTAAATGTAACTAATATGTAGATATCATGAACCTTATTAACCGTAATCGTAATTCATATTTCGTAATGTCGGTTCTTGAAATTGACCCATAAGATTATACTAATTGTTCAGCTATCAACACCCATTAGCGTTTTGTACTCTTGTGATTAATATAAATATTTTGTAAGGTCGGCAAAACTGTTTTAAACCCCACTAAAATCATGCAAAGGGTTAATATTCAAGTTAGGTATTGAACTGAGATCAAATGGTGTCGGTATGTTGATTATAATATATAACGGTAAGTAATGGCTTAAGTAAATATTTTAAATACCTACATAAATAAATATTTTTTCGAAATCTTACACACACAGAGATCTAGTCCCAAACTAAGCAGAGCTTTTATTATGGGTACTATACAACTGATATAAATACATAAACATACTTTTTTATTGTAAATACATCCATTATATTACTATACATAGTTATCACTCAAACTCCGAAAAAAATATTTGCGGATCACACAAAAATTTGAACCGACCTGGGAATCGAACCCGAGAGCAGTTACATAACTTTAAGTTAAAAATGGAATAAACCACCAGCAAATATGACGCATATAAAAAAAAAACGAAACGCTAAGCAGAAGAAGTGTAGCATGGAGATGCGATTTCTCATTTTCATCGTATATAACGTGTTGTATAGGTTTTTTTTCTAACCACAAACTTGTTTAAGTGGACTTAACCACTGGATGCTATGAATTTAAAATAAAAGTCTGCTCTAATTAAAATCTCAAAGTTTCTGCGTTTCGTCATATTTATTCCCAAAGTTTTTTAATACAACAAGTTTTTTTTTTCTTCTTTCTTTTTCTTTTTTAAAGACAACATTACGAATATTCATCCTCTTTCGCAGGGGACTTTACAAACTTACATAAAACGGACACAAAGAACACCTATTCAAAACTTTACTGTGGATAGTGTTAGGAATCTATTGATTTGCTTATAAGAAGAACATAATGAATTTTGCTAACAGTAGATACCTAGATGTATTGCCGACTAACGACGACGTCAGAACTCACGGACAATTAGCTTTGGGCCTTTTAATTATGAATAATATTATGAACGTGCCTTTACTTAAAGGGCCCGTTGAAATAATTAGGCACAGGCGATGATTCATTATGAACAAAAGAGGTAATGACCTGAAAAAGCGCGCAGTGATCTTACGCAATTTATACTAGGCGATGGTTAAGTAAATGTATAAAATTTTAAAGATTTGTGTAAAATCACTACGTAAATCAAATTACAATTTAAATGTCTGTTCTATGCAGTTGAAACCTGCCTATTAATTCCGTTTAGAGTAATTTAGAATGAATTAAGAATAAACTTAAATTACCTTTAATTGTGATTAGAAACAACGAACAAGGGTAAACAACGACGGCGCGGTCAGTACTGAGATGGGTGACCGTTAGTGGCATGTGACCATGAGTGTCTTCGTGATTCGGATTCGGATGCCGAGCCCAGCAGTGAGACATTATGGATTAACTGTTTTTAAACTTTCGCGACTTTTACACATACTCATGTTTTTACTGTAAACGGGAAAATAGAAGATATCGTAACCTTTATAGTATTATCGCGAATAAGTCCCGTTTACAGGAAAAACATGAGTACATTATGGATTGCCAATGTGTATACATTATCTTAAATTATAATTTAAGTAAAGTGATCTATACATATAGAGAATCCAAACGTCAAATCTGAACTGTTAAAGAAGAGAATAATTACGTCAACACATACAGTAAAATAATGCAAGAATGTTCTTATGTATATTTTCTAGTTTTTCATTATGTGACGGTTAAGACAGTTGTTTTTCTAACAGCATAAGTTTTGGTCCATAAGACGTATTTATGATAACACGGCAAAGTGATTAAGAGCTTTTCACTTTAAAAAGTTCACTAACTCTATTAACAATATTACTTCCCTAATATTCCAAGTAAAATTTTTAAATTTGTCTTTCAATTTAATATCCTATTATAAAATAATGTTACAGGTTCAACTTAGAGAAAAAAATAATTACTGCAGACGCTTTGGTGACTTTGAATGTGAAAAATAAATATGAACTTAGTGGAAAACTTCTTATGATACCTGTTGATTCAAAAGGCGACTCTGTTATTAATTTGAGTAAGTAAAGTTAAATGTTCTGTTAATTACATGATTACATCTTATCTAATCTAATATATAAAATTCTCGTGTCACAGTTTTCGTTGCCATACTCCTCCGAAACGGCTTGACCGATCTTTATGAAACTTTATATGCATATTCAGTATTATATCATATTCATCAGCTAGTTTGTCAATAAAATATATTTAAAGAACATTGAAATGTATGTTTACAATTTTAAATTAACAGCTTTAAATTAAATGCATCTGAAAGTATATACAATACTTATATCAATAAATCATTTTTTTTATTTGTCTGTTTGGCCGTCTGTCTCCTTATTGCAGCTAATCTCTTGATTGGTTGGACCGATTTTAGTGCAACTTTCACGAACAGATAAATATTTTTGGACATCTTACACACAACATCATCTAGTCCCAAAGTAAGCAGAGCTTGTATTATGGGTACTAAACAACTGATATAAATACATAAACATACTTTTTTTTGTAAATACATACATATTATACATAGAAAAATACCCAGACTCCGAAACAAATATTTGTGGATCACACAAATATTTGGTCTGACCCGGGAATCGAACCTGAGACCTCTTGATCAGCAGCCGCATATGCCAACCACTAGACCAACAAGGCAGTCAAAGTCAGATAACTGATGATATAAGGAGTAATTATGGATCCGCGAGCAACACCGCGGGGTTCAGCTAGTAACTTAGATATCATACGACCATAAAAGAAAAAGCCAAGTAAAGTGAAAAAGCCTGAATTTAATCTGATGTTTATTTTTTTTCCTTTTTATATTTTTATTAAATGGCTCTATTCCGGTTTTTATTTGTATTATCGCAAGTAATTTTATCCATTTTGCTGCTTTAATCCCTGTCACGCAAAAGTAATTTTCATCAAAGCTTATTCTGATCTAAAAGTTTTATCAAAAGCACTTTTCATGACACTATTCAGTTAAAACACTTTTGGCTGTTTTTCTATAAAAATACTTCTATCGGTAGGTATAATTTTAACAAAAAATCGGTATTCAAACCGACTTCAAATAAAATCTATTCCAAGTATATAAATCGCGACAGGTTATCTATGCTATTTGAGGAGTTTCCTCGATTTCTCCAGTATGCTATCATCAGATCCTGGTTTCCTTATCATGGAACCACATGGGAGGCAACAGCTTTCAATTAAAAAAATATTTTCAAATCAGTTCACCCAATCGCAGGTTGTGTCATAAAAAAAATACAGTCGTATTGAGATCCTCCTCTTTTTTGAAGTCGGTTATATCTAAATAATAGGTTTATCTAAAGTTGATTTCCTAACTTATTTATAATAATAATAATATAACTAATAATAACAATAAATAGACACATATTCTATAGTTCGACGATTCCCCACACGCACTACACAAACACCAACAGTAGTTAATGACGAACCAATCCACTTGGCGTAAGCCCGTGATAGGTTCGTATTTACTAGCTTCAGAGCTAAGAAACATAGATATAATAATATAGTAGCCAATTTATGTTGTTCATTAACAGTAATGTTTTGTTTTTTTCAGTAAATACATTGCTTCACATTCGTTACTGGTACGAACACGTAGAAGGCCCTGACGGTGAAATACATTGGAAAATATATAAGCATGACATTAAATATGAGTTGGAGAAAGGCTCTTTCAGATTGGAAAACCTTCTGAATGATAAAAATCTAGGTATGAATTTTAGTCACTGTATTCTAACTTTACATACTCGTATTTTGTTGGTAGTTGTAGTTAATTAAATAGATAACTTTCCATTGTAATAGAGGTAAAATGTAGTATGCATCCATTTATATAAATCTTAGTCAACAGAGGCTCGGTTTAAAGGAAGTAGAACCAATCTGACTTCAGCATGAATGAGCCCGGTTCGACCAGGGAAGTACTACACTCACATAGAGGACCAACCAAAAAATTACAGCATTTGTGCTGTCGTATTTTGTTGGTGAGTGTGAGACCGGAGGCCTGATGATACCGATGCAAGTCACTAGGCTGCCACAGTGGTGATCACCATGCTGCACTGTTGTTTTTATTTATTTTTTCTTTTTTGGACATCTGACACACAAAATCATCTATGGGTACTAGACAACTGATATAAATATATTTTTTTTGTAAATCAACATAATATACCATACATAGAAAACACCCAAACTCGGAAACAAATATTTATTCGACCCGGGAATCAAACCCGAGACTTCTTGCTCAGCAGCCGCATACGCTATCCACTAGACCAACAAGGCAGTCGAATTTGTGAAGAAACAAAATTGACTGCATTCACAATAAGGATGGTCTGGTCTGAAATCAACGTGGCTATACTACCATGTTTATATAGATGTTATACAGAGGAAGTAAAATAAAATATAAAAAAAACGTTACGTTATTTATATCCATGGTTTAAACGTTTAAATAAACACTAAATATCTGAAATTTCTCTGAAAATTATCTCTTCTGCCAGAAGGAAATAATAGTATTAACTCGCAAATACATATATTCAGATAAAACAATAGAATTTATTAAATATCGAAATGAAAATGCTAACCACCAGCAAATTCGGAATCAAACAACAAAACAGCACATAAAAATGATAACATTTCGTTGGGTGCTAGCTGTAAGCAGTATTCGATTAAACAATAACTGCTACAATTCCACAATTTGATGATTGATCGCTCTGTGAAGAACATTTTGCGAACCGATAACCATAAAATAAAACAATTTTTGATGAAAAAGTTTGTTGTACAGAGGAATCGGATATTCCTTTGTTTGCGTATTAAGCTGATTGGCAATACCTCAAATATTTAACAAACAGAAACAACATGTATCATAATATTTTGAAGAAAGGGCCTATAGAAAAAAAATTGTTCAAACGGTTCCAAAATGTATGGAAGATAGCAATTTCATGTTCAAATTAATATAAAATGTAATGAATTTTATAAATGTTTTCATTCTGTGTTTTACGTAGTAATAATGAAGCAGAAGTGAATCTTAGTTCAATCAACACTTGGTTAATGAAATGACTATGACTGAATGATCTATTAATCTACATAGGTCCTAACTTTTTTCAAAGGTGACAAATGACTACGTATATTGAAATTTAGAAGTATTGTAATAAATTTAACGTAAGTTTCGAGTATTGGAAATTCCATACCATAATTTTATCTTAAAGAAAACCGTTGACACAAAGTAATATATTTCCGCTTATGGAACCCTACGAAATATGTCGCAACTTATTTTCAACCTAGATATTATCTATGATTCCAGGTGACCAAATCAACAAGCTTCTCAATGAAATGTGGCGTGAAGTTGTGGCCGAGGTAGGCCCGACTATATGTAACGCCTTGGGTGGCGCTGTCGTGGACAATTTATCCGTGCTGTTGGAACAAGTGTCATATAACGAGTTGATGCCAGAATAATAATTTAAATGATTTTTCTTCTACCTACTTTTTAACTAAAGATATTAAAATTTATTACTTTCACATATAGCATAGTAAGATACAAACATTGAATTATATACTGTTATGCATAGTTAGAGTAAGCTGCATTATAAACTTGATAATGTAGATAGTATTAATAAAGAATTTAATCAACGTTTCTTTTTATTACAAATGTGAGAATATTTAAGGTTAAAGAGTCCTACAAGTTTGCTTAAGATAAGACTACCATTACCATTACCGTCTATGTATGTTGTGTTTCGTTCATCGTTTTTGCCACTCCTGTGGAACATTAGTGTACATATGCAACTGTCTGAATTAAAAAGATTTTTTTTAATGTTTCTGCATCTATAAATATCCCTATGGCATCTATTGTAATTATATGACTTTGATAAATAAGGCACTGTTTGACAATTTTAAAAAATGTCTAAGGTATGTGACGCAAAAAAATATCAATCAAGTTGCGGAAGTTTAAGAAGTTCGGTGTCTTTATTAACCCAAATCTCTCAGTAAGAGAAGCTGTTAGGAAACGAATGAAAATTCTTAAATAGAGTTTAGTTTCAAGCAGTCTAATAGGTAGTAGAGCCACGCTGATTTCAGCACGAATGGGCCGGCTCGACCCGGCCAGTACTACCCTCACACAGAAGACCATCCTAATAATGACAGCATTTCGTTCATTTCATTTCGTTTGGTATTTCGTTGGTGAGTGTGAGACCGGAGGCCCAATCATTCTGCATCATTCTCCCGCCCTTCGAGGGCCGGGAGAATGATGCAGAATAATCTAACCAAGCTGCCATGGTAAGGGTCACCATGCTACATTGCCTACCCTCACAATAAGCATGGTGACCCCTACTCCTGGATTCTACTCATGCTTTCCATCAGGCAGAGTAGAGTCACTTTGGCAGGCTTAAATATATAAAAAAAAAAAAATAAAAAAAAAAAAAATAAAAAAAAAAAAAAAAAAAAAAAAAAAAAAGTGTGTCTTTACGCCTCATAGCTTGTTTTCACCTAACATACATATAGAAAATATCGTATAACTTCATTCTACATTGGTTATAACGTAAAGGGGCGTATCACATTAATTCGTTCTATAGCTATACAATTATAATTAAACGCACCGGACTAGAAACTAAATGCTCGACCTTTATTTGTTCCCTAATTGCTGTTTTTAATAATATCCGGTTACCTATTAAAGGTCGCGTATACGTTACCACTTATTATAATAGTTTTTAGGCCAACTTCCAAAACATATCGGTTTGAAAATGTTTTCTGTAATATAAGAGATACTGAGTTACATTACGTTAATCGTGATTGAAGATTACTTATTTTATACTAACTTATTTTAACAAATTACCGGGCATGGGCTGCTTTTGAAAGGGATATCATTTACTTCGTTATTTTTTATTAATATCCTATTCGTTAAAGTCTCGAAATCGGTTTAGTCATTCCAGAGATATTAGCTGGAGCAAACAGAATGACAGAAAGACGGGCAAAAAATTTAAAATCACCAAATCATTTTTAATTTGATTTATTTCTATAGATGTAACTGTAATGCACACTAATTAGTGAATTAAAGAGGATATTATGTTAAAAACAAATTATTAATGCGTCCATCATAGGCCATTACTAATGTATTTGCCTGTATAAACTTGTAACATAAATAATCAGGTCTTTTTATGTATGCAAACAAATATAAAAAAACCTGATATTGAATAGTACAGGTCCATTTTAAGAACATACGCAACTATCAACCAATCGCAGAATTGGTTTATTTGTAGAGAAAAATGAACATATTATTCATTTCATGAAACAATCTCATCAGTATTACTTTGCTATGATTTTTTAAATATATTATTAGGTTTTTGTATTTATTTTGATATATTTTAATTGTTTATTATAATATTTCTAAATATAATATTTCTGAATCAATATTAATGTTTTTCTTTTTTGTTGTAGTAAAGTTGTGCTTAAGGCCTCTGCCTCGAATTTTGCGGGTAGCGGGGCGGCAGCGGCGGCGGCGCGGTCGCGGCGGGATCTTATGCGTAAAATCATATGGACCGGTTTTTGAAAACAGCGGCGCGGCAGCGGCGCGGGGGGCGGGCATCGAGCGGTGCACTTCAGTCAAGTGGTGACCGCTCGCGCTGCGCGTCTGCATTGTGGTATAGTGTAGTACAATTTTCTGTTGTGACATATCAAAATGTCATTGGACGTGCAAGAACAAATTATTTCGGCAATCTTTAAGAGGAGACCCATATAGAACAGCAGAGATATCAACCATAAAAATAGAAGAATAATTAACCAATTATGGGAAGAAATAAAAAACAAGAAATAAGAATATATTCAAAAGTTTCTACACTCATTCTAGTGTAGTCGTAGAATTTGTCGGGATTTTGTCTCTGTTCTTCATAGTTTCGATAAAATTCACCATTTATTTTCCTTGCCCTATAGTAAGGATCCACTTCTTCTTTTGCCCACAATAAATCAACCGTTAGGAATAAATTTGAATCAAAAAGTTGTTGTCGCCGTCTTTGAGACATTTTGTTCGCGAATAAAAATAAATATCTCGACAACACAACTACGAACACAACATTATGCCTATATAGTACCGCGCGATCTGCCCGCTGGTTTGGAGAACAGGTTTGTGTTGACCGCCCCGCTCCCGCGCCGCCGCCGCCGCCGCCCCGCTGCCCGCAAAATTCGAGGCAGAGGCCTTATGTGTTTCAAGCAAAAATCGCTCGTTGAAGGATTATACATAATATATTCCATTGATTACTAATTCTGATCTCTAGAATTGTAAAACTACACGGACACTCTGTTACGGCTATAAATACCAAAACAAAAAAATTTTATTGAACGCATTTGTGGACACAATTTTCCTAATGAGCAATGTTGGTATTTAAGAAATCTATATTAATTCCTTAAAAATGCAATTTATATTTAATAGAAAATAAATTTACAAAATTACAGTGGCTTTTAATGTCTCTTAAAGCGAGTCTTAAATTTCATTTGCCCTGTAATACGAGTATTCATTATTCGTGTACAACTAAATTGTCTATCTTGTGACTGGAAGACATCATTCGTCAACATTCATCCTAAACCCTTAAATACCACAACAGTGGTAATGTTTCCTTGCTTTGGCATCTCGTGATTTAATTAAATTTTAAGTTCGTTCATACGGAAACCACAACCCTAGCTAAATTTTATTGGATGCCAAAAGTTATGAGATGACTTACTGCTATTAAAAACGTTTATGGTAATTGATAGAGATCGTTTTAATAATACTCGTGAAAATTCATTGCATTTAAAAAAAAAATCAGGATTGAAATTCATCTTAAATTCTCAGAGAGTTTTTATTGATCAAATTACAAATTCTTATAACAGTTTTTATGTGATGTGTTTCTAATACCTAATTTCACAAACGGGTGTTTCATATCAAACTAGGTAAAGGATAAGATAAACGTGTTTGTCTCACTCTCTCAGCCAAATAACAAAATAATCCTGCACAGGACATAGTTATTTGTCCTGCCTGGGAATCGAACCCTTGACTTTCGGCTTAGCAGTCAACCACTAAGCTAACTTTTTTTTTCAAAGATTAAACCCGCATTATGAATATAAATTCTGGGCTGCGGGGGACTTTACGAGCAAACACGAAACGGACACAAAGAATACCCAGACTCAGAACAACAATTTGTGATTCACACAAAGTGATTTCCTACGTAGGATTTGAACCCACGACACTTGGTGAAGTAGAAAGCGGCGTGGCAACCACTTAAACCGCTTTTTTTTTCTTTTGTTTTTAAGTGGAAAATCATCATGGAACGTCACACCACCGGGGGTTACAGGCGGGATGGTGTGTCGGACTTGAACCGACTAAAACCACACAGTGTGCCCTCTCCGCGCTTCTCTGTTTAGAAGGAGGAGAAGTCCAGGGTCAGATCTCCTACTGGACTCCTCCCAGCGCCTGCCCGCTCCTGATGCGGGCACCGTCTCTGTTCGTCTACCCTCTCTTAGGCGACGTTTGGTACACACCGACGCCGCTCCCTCGTGGCTGGTCACATAATGCGGATGGAGGGAAAACCCGCCCGTCCCCTCACGGCCACACTCAAGGCGACATGAGGCGCAGATGTTCGTGCCTCCGCCGCCCGGTTCGCCGGTGGCGAATCAGGTCCGATTGGATGTCGTCCTCCCGGGCCTTCTCCGCCGCCTCCTTCTGCGTGATTACGTCCTCTCAGAAGGTTGCGACCACGGTAAATGAGCTTTCGCTGTCGGCCATGGAACGAACGACGGCCGGCAGTGAGAGATCCTCTCCGATGACAGTGAGGGCCCGGCGCTGCGTGCGTGCGGGGCAGACCGCCAGCGTGTGATGAGCCGAATCCTCAATGCAGTCGCAGTGGTGGTAGGCGGGACTCAATTCCCTCCTGGCGACCGAGTGCAGGTACTTTCCGAAGCAACCATGCCCGGAAAGAACCTGCGTCAGTCGGAAGGTAAGGGTCCCGTTTTGCCGCACTGCCCATTCGGACCACTTAAACCCCTAGACCAACCGTGGAGTCAATTTTAAGCTAAGAAGTAAATAAACTCATACTAACATATTAATTCTAATAAATTATA
Source organism: Phragmatobia fuliginosa (assembly GCA_932526445.1). Lineage (NCBI taxonomy): Eukaryota > Metazoa > Arthropoda > Insecta > Lepidoptera > Erebidae > Phragmatobia > Phragmatobia fuliginosa. The sequence continues at coordinate 13,026,943 of OW052070.1, read as the reverse complement.
CAAAACTGTATCTGTTCTATTAAACTGCGTTTACATTGTGCGGTTGTTAAATATATACAAGATTTGTTACTAAAGCTATCATTTATTCATAATTAGTTTAGTAGTAATTTGAAGAAATACCCAACACTAACAAGAGACTCAACAACATTGTTACTTCTACTCTCAAAAGTTTTCGCAATAATAATAACTATAATCATTACGGTTTCCAGTAATATCGGCTTCAACTGAAAATTAGGAAATTAAACGAGCATCCAAAACACTCTGTAGGCGAAACATAATAAAAGCAAAATGTAAACGATTATCGGGTATCTCTTCCATAAGGATTTAAAACTAAAAGTGCAATTACGCGACTGGAGAGGCGAAACAAAGACAGGCGGCGAGCGAATATCTGAGTTTAAACGTAATTTACCAGAGATAAAGGTGGATGGAACCCTGAAACAATGTGCCCGGCTCACCGTCGTCGGTAACGCAGATGAGATTACCGGGAATGGCACCTATAATACTGTTTGCCTCAGAGGAAATTTATAATGTATAAAATTGCTTATGGTGGTTTCAGTAAATATTAAGGCCATTTCGAGAGGTTTTAAGTAATGCATGACAACAACGTGTATTAATATCCTTTATAGGCATTTCCATCATGAAATTGTTAATAGCATTGTGTGTAAAATAGCGAGTAGGTTATCACAGCAAGTCAAAATTAATAACTAGTATATGAAATAAAATAAAATGTTCAGGTTAAGTATGATTCGGGTTAAACTCTTTCTTTTATTGCATTTTAGTACAATCAAATAATAGTTTCTATTAAAGATATTGTTATTCTCAAAGTGTTTTTTTTAGATCTTTATAATACCTAACTTCACAAACGGCTGTTTCATATCAAACAGATAAAACGTTACAACAATAAATAACACATATAATCAGATAAATAACAAAATAATCGTACACATGACACAGTTATTTGTCCTGCCTGGAATTCGAACCCTTGACTTTCGGCTTAGCAGTCAACCATTACACTAACAAGCCTGTCAACATGTTTCTAAATTACCTATTAATTAACTAGCTTTTGCCCGCTGCTCCGCCCGCTTGTAGGTCCGTCATGGCAGTAAACAGTAGCATAGTGTTATTCGGATATGTAAGTTATATTATTGTGAAGTTTCATCAAAATTCATTCAGTGAAAGAACAATAAACATATATACTCACTAACTTTCGCGTTTATAATATTAGTAAGGATTAATTTTAAAATATTATAGGGAAGTAATGAATTTTAAGATAGTAATACTCAAGGCCTATATTAACAAGTTTTTTTTAAAAAATGGAGGCCATCGTAAGAATCAAAGCCAACATTTGATTAAAAACATAAAAACACATTTCCATTTCAAGGTACTATCATAAATTTATCATTAGCATTATTGTTTAAAACATATACGTATATGTTGATACGTATCCTTACATACAACAATACCCGTAACATGCAACAATTCCGTCTCACTTCCTCGACGGTTAAAAGCTTCTAGTTTCTTGGGTTTGTTAAAAGCCGTTAAAGCCAGTATGAATTGAGCCTTCACGGCGAACACAATGGGCTTAAAAGGCAACATTAAGATCAGATTTTAGTCTTAAGTAAAGCAATGACTTGGAATCTCAGATTTATTCAACGTTAAGATCGCAAATAATAATTCATAATTTTTAAACACACGGCTTATAAATCTCAAGACTCTCGTAACTTCGTCTCAAAATAAATTCAATCTCTATTCCGCTTCCTTGAGTACTTTTGGGGAAAAATAAATATTTCAGCTCCTTTTTCTTGTTTCCTCTTACGCACCTGTTATAATTGAGGGTTCTAAACTAAAATGTAGTCCCGGTGGCGCAGGAATTTTTTTAAGTGCTTTCGGTATCTTCGAGTACAGTCATTAACAAAATGTTTGATTTTTCATTCGTGATAATACCATGTGGAATCCTGTGAAAAATAAATTACGATTTATTAAAATAATCCTGCAATAACAACGTGTCTTTATACTTGTGTCATCTCAGAATTTTCATCACAGTAATCTTAAATAATACATATTTGCCTGTAAAAACGTTGCTATTCCCCTTTGTGCCATTTTCACGATAAAAGTATTCTGCAGCTGGTGCCAAAAGAAATAATATTGTCGGCACCACTGAGATTTAGGTTCATGATTTTTCTAGATAATAAACATTTTTATAACGCCTTATTTAGCGGTTTAAGCTCCAAGTCCTTGAAGATTTATGAACGTTCTGTGTAGTGTTACATGTTTGTAAGTAACACTTAAAGGAGATAGCTGTCGCTTAATATTTTCCGACCCCACTTGCTTCCAGACGATGCAAACCGCCTACAGGCACAAAAACAATTTACTGCTCTAAGAACAGTTTTATAACGGTGGTAGGACTTTGCAAAGGAGCCTTTTCTCGTACTTTTAGAAGTCTATTTTCATCACAAAGTCGTACCTGAGGCTAAAAGTAGCAGGGACTCATTCCGTTCATTGTACAGATTCTGATTGTCTACTCAGTTTAAAATGAAAAAAAAGCCGAGAAACTTTCATCGTTTCTTCTAGTTTTTAGCTAAGACAAGCTATTTCATAATCACTTTATACTTATTGGTTATCTATACTGAAATTAATTACAAGGTCATCATTTTTATTTAATAAAATTTCATACTTTAAACACAAAAACGGTTTTAAAATATTAAACACCAACACCGTGTTATTTCACAAAGAAAACTTATCTTGTAACATAAGTAAAATATATTAGTATTTAACATGTAAAATGTTAAGAATCTGTTCAGTATAAAATCGTCTAAAGATCTATGAGTGAGGTAAGCGGGTTACTTGTATGTAGATTTCCAATATATGTATGTTCGTATATTCAGTTGAAAATAAAAATGGCTATCGTACCTACACCTGAACTTTAAATCCGACATGTACATTTTCACTGGATTCTAGAGCTTATTGATGGGCATATCTCAATGGAATAGCTATGAAACGAAAATATACAAATACTGTATACATGGTCTATCTCTGTAATAAATTTGTGAAAATTGTAAATATTTTTTTAAAACGAAATATGCAATTTTATTTTTATTAAATACTAATCGCCAATTGTTGTGGCATATTGAGGATATATTGATGAGAAAGGAGAAGGAGGAAAGCATATGACTGGGTGTTTTCTTGATTTATTACTCACGAAAAACTTTCAAATATAGAATAAATACCGAAAAAAATCATTTTCGCTTGTCGTAATAAATATAGATAAAACCATATTCTTTTATCAAATTTAGGCGGATTTCTACAGATGTTGAGGTAAACTTTATGATATACCTACTTGTACCTTAAGGTACCGCAGCTAAATAGGGGCACTTAGCAGCAGTATTGCCAATTAAGTACGAGCGTCTTAAGTAATGACGATCGAACGATGCTGAGAATGGCTTGGTTGGTGATTTAGGTAACTCATACTTTGCTGCTAAGGTATGACTTATCTAATTCACTCGGAGCCACTTTCAAACTTTAAGATCAGAATGCTTCAGCTATGGCTTAATATATGAAAGCTATAATATGCAGGTTGAATTGTGGATTATTTAAATGTATTTTTATAAAAAGAAATTGAAAAACATTTATGTAATTTGTTCTTTCAGTATACTGTTAACAGAAGAAGTAAACTCTTTCTCTTTTTTTTACAGCTACATAGACTTTAAACGAACTGTTATTGATCTTAATAATCATGTTGAGTTAAGAATATATTACAGCGAAAACCGACGTACACGCAGGTAGAAAAACCAACATCCCGCTTGCAAAAATCAATTTGGTATACAATAAAAATATAGAATGTTGAAATTCTAACTTCTAAGTACTAGATTATTTATCATTCATATAATAATAGTATCTATGGTAGGCTTACAATATACTTTATTAAATTCAAATGTATTGTTTATGATATTTTTATATTCTCAAAGAAAACCCTAATGAAGGCAATTGTCTCCTTAGAACAAATCTTGAAGACAGTAAATGCCACAATTTTAACAAGTAGTTTAGACACGTAGCTGAGAAAAGTTATACTTTTTTTAATATTTAAGCCTACCAAAGTAACTCTACTCTGCCTGATGGAAAGCATAAGTAGAATCCAAGAGTAGGGATCACCGGGAGAATAACGCAGAATGATTTGACTCCAGTCTTACACTCACCAACGAAATACGACGGTAAGTAATGCTGTTGTTATTGTCCCGTTCGAGCCGATTCATTCGTGCTGAAATCAACTTGGCTCTACTACCTCCTATACTATTATTTATAACAAGTCATTGTTAATACTTTTTTAATAATTTACAAAAAAAAGTACTATTAGCATTAAAAACTAAACTGTTCCTTGTTCTTCTAAAGAACATCAAACAAAACCATAACGAAATTAATGATAAGTCTCTCACCGGAGGAAACTAAAAATAAAGCCACGTATAAGGAGGTAGGACATGATCATTAATTAAAAGACAGCAGATGCTGAGAAGAAAGTTGCAATTAGTCCTGGGTAGTAAGTTAGGGCGGGTTAATGGCATCCAATAGGGAGACGTCTTAGTTTTATTGCCTACTATCGTCATTTATGTGAATAAAAGTTTTGAGATAAAATATTTAACGTAATTTCACGTCAGCTAGCAATTGAAGAAATGTATCAATTTTTTTTATTTTTATTTTTATTTTATATTTAAGCCTGCCAAAGTGACTCTACTCTGCCTGATGGAAAGCATGAGTAGAATCCAGGAGTAGGGGTCACCATGCTTACTGTGAGGGTAGGCAATGTAGCATGGTGACCCCTACCATGGCAGCCTGGTTAGATTATTCTGCATCATTCTCCCGGCCTTCGAAGGGCGGGAGAATGATGCAGAATGATTGGGCCTCCGGTCTCACACTCACCAACGAAATACGACAGCAAGAATGCTGTCATTATTAGGATGGTCTTCTGTGTGAGGGTAGTACTGGCCGGGTCGAGCCGGCCCATTCGTGCTGAAATCAGCGTGGCTCTACTACCTCAATCTTAAATTTAGAGGAATTATTCACAGCTGATTTCAGTAGATCGATAGAAAGGTATTTTTGTGTTAATATTTACCTACTTCACTTTGAAATCGATTTTCCTAATATTAAAATTTGTAAAATTACAAGTGTTTTGTCAGTTTATAGTAAGTCACAGATACGGAGTAATCTCTGTGGTAAGTGAATGTAAGTAGCTACCTGAAAACACATTGAGGAGTTATAAATGCATTGTCAGCCTTTCATTTAGTTAACTGAAACGAAAATTTCAGTGAGTGTACTTCGATTTACGTCACTCTCTACGTGATACTTATAGTGTATCTATACTATTAAGGTTGCTTACTAATAAATTTGGATAGAGTGAATTTTGTGAAAGGTGTGTAGATTCAATTTTTTTTCAAATTTAGATTAGATTTATTACCACGCCCTAATAGAATTATGTTGGACATGGCATCAAAAACAATTGCGAAAGTGTTTCTAAATCTAATAATATCAACAATAATAGCTGCAACAAAAGTGATGACCTTTTTAAAAATGTATGTATTCTACAATTCAAACAAAACCTTTGTCCCTTTGTCCCAAGTTCGATTCTATTCTATCTTCTTGTAGTATACACACATTCCCGCACATTCATACCTATAAAAATATAATCAATATTTATAATACAGTTACAGATTAAATAAATGTAATGTGTTTATTGTACATTTGATATATATATATTGTATTTTTGTTATCAAATGAAGTAAGGCAATCAAATAAAGACACTCTTGAATTGAATCGACCAAAGTCGGTCACGCGTGAAAACGCCACATAATACATTAAACGGAAAGTACCAATGATCAAAGTAATAAATATAAAACAGTGCAATAAATCTGTGAGCCACATCCTTCGGTCCATTATTACCAGAAGAGAAAGTCCATGGCACATTAGCTTTGGAGTGTATCACGTCTACGGATAGAAGTGTTAAATTACATTAAGCTGCAATATCGATCAGAACACTACGTTTAAATGTAATATTTAATAGGGTACTTTTACTCTAGTAGTGAAAAAATTAAATTAATGAATTACTGAAATTATGAATGCGAAAGTATTGTCTGTCCGATTTTCATACCAAAAATACTGAATCGATTTAAACGAAATTCGGTACGTTCATCGTTTAGAGCCTGAGAAAGGACATAGTCTACTTTTTACAGCAATATATGTAAAAAAATAAGTTTAACTTGACTACATAAAAGATTTGATGGTCATCCAGGCCATTATAAAAAATCTATTGATATCTTTATTAAAATCGGTTGAATAGTTTAGGGGTTACGGTGGAAAATACATTGACAAATAAAACTATTACCATGTGTCTTGGCTTCGCCATAGTTGGGTAAAACGACGTACCTACTTATAAATATTCATTCTTTTCAGTAGGTGCAGTAAGGAAATAAGTTTCTATATATAAATAATACAGGTATTCAAGAATATTCAATGAAATGAACTTCGTAAGGGGAAAAACATTGCTTTTACATCTTCCTTTCGCGATGCATATTGCATATGTAATTTACACTTACAATCCATAATATCACAACAACACATTCGTAAGTCGACACAGAAGAACGAAACGACTTCTTTGAAATAGACTTCTCTCACAGTAGAACGATGAACACAAACTACAAAGTTTACTAATACATTCTAGTCTACCTTTCATTTTATTTGAATGGACAAATCATAGATTTTGTGCTTTTAGGATGAGTTTATGATATTATAGAGTACGTATATACCATTAAAGGAATCCACTTTGTCAGATTGCAACGAGTTGACCATAGCACTTTTCATTCTCATCGAACTGTCGGTATAACCAAGTTAAAAAATATCTAGTAAACATGATTTGTCAATTACGCTCAAATCTATCAAAACTGATTTGTATTTCTATTGAGATTCTATATAAATTTATACGCCAACACATGAAGTCTGAGTTCATAAAAAAAATCGTACGAGTAAATGTTATGTTTGAAATCTTTATGTTACATATTTGAATAAATGCTTACTTACTGGTACGATAATAATATTTCATGTTATCCTTTAGTCAATCATAATATACTATTTGTTCATAAGTATCTGGCGTACCCTCTTGCAAGTCTTCTATGAATTTTATATTCGAGGAAAATCGTCGACATGATTTTCATTCAAGATAATATGGCAAAAGCGAATATGGAAGAGCTAAGATAAAATCTAGGGTAGGATTTGCAATATTCCAGTCGAGTGGTAAGGCGATCGCCAGTTCTCCTAAGAGTAGAATGTCTTACAATTCTAAACGTCCGATAATTTGAGACCATCCAATGAATATTTTACCTATTAATATATATTTTTACTTACATCTTTTTTCGAGTTCAACCTCATATTTTGAGAAACTACTTTCCTACCTTTTTCTTATTTGTAGATAGTAGGTAGTAACATTACATAAATACGAGATTATTTATTTAACTAAATTATTGAGAATGTAATTTGGTTATAATAGATGCGGGGTAATCGGGGTTTATCAAAGTTTAAGTTTTTTTTTTTTTTTTTTTTTATATATTTAAGCCTGCCAAAGTGACTCTACTCTGCCTGATTGAAAGCATGAGTAGAATCCAGGAGTAGGGGTCACCATCCTCATTGTGAGTGCAGGCAATGTAGCATGGTGACCCCTACCATGGCAGCTTGGTTAGATTATTCTGCATCATTCTCCCGGCCTTCGAAGGGCGGGAGAATGATGCAGAATGATTGGGCCTCCGGTCTCACACTCACCAACGAAATACGACAGCAAGAATGCTGTCATTATTAGGATGGTCTTCTGTGTGAGGGTAGTACTGGCCGGGTCGAGCCGGCCCATTCGTGCTGAAATCAGCGTGGCTCTACTACCTACAGTTAATTGAAACTTCGAAAATTAATTTAAATTACCTAATATGTCTACTAAGTGGTACTGGCCATTGGTGTGTTGTCTTGGTTCTGGAACTGATAATTGGCCTAGCGACAAATATAAACGTTTGATGAAAAACTCTTTTATTGACTACTCTGAACATCTTAGAAATTATTCTAAGCTTAACTTATTTCCCAGATTACTACAGATTCTGCTATCGCAAGTCTTGGATAGAGATTAATATGTCAGATATATGCAGCCTGTTTCTATTAAATAGTGTAATATCTCAGACAATAGTCTAATACTTTATCAAGAGCTGGTGAAACTAACCGTAAATCAGTGTTAAATGGAACTGTCAATATTTTAAAATTTATTTTGAAGCACCAAAAAATAGTTGCTCTTATCAAGTAGTATTAAAATTAATGATGTTAAAAAATAAAATGTTATTGGTTTTATTTCGCTTCGTGGTGATACGTGTAACTTTAAGGTTTTGAGCATTAATCAAATGTACTTAAAATCATTTAAGGTTTTATTTAAATGATCATCATTAAAATACCTACTGTCACTTTCTAAATACATTCTCAACATTTGCAAAAGACTCAAAATATAAACAAATAATTTAGTTTAGGTTTTATATCCACGCTCGAGTGAAAGCATTTATGTCTTCTTTTCAACTTCACTATTGAAAGCTTGGGATTCGTTGCCCCATCCTTTAGTGGAATAAGCACGTCTGAAATGAAATTGAGGTTCGTAAAAGGGAGTTACATTGCGCCTACCTTGGGGTCGCTAAACATGGCCGAGCTTTTCCGAATGACAAGTACGAAGTTTGTTGACATTTAGATATACCCCATCTTTATAAGCCTACGTTGTTTGTTTCTCTGAAAAGGTATCTGCACTCAAATAGAATTCAAATTAAAGTTACGATACTTTAAATTGCGATTTTATTGTGATTAAATTCAAGAAGGCGTTCTCTTTTTATGCCAAAATAAGAAAACAGAAACAAACCATTATTATCGTTGTTATAGAATTTTATATCCGACTTTGTTTTCGATTAGATTTTTTTTTTGCATTTTAGCTTCAAAGCTGAGAATAAGATGATTTAGAATACTATTTGGTTTAGAATTTTCAAGTGATTTAATATTTTTAAACATAATGAATCATTATTCAAATAAGTACTTGAAATTGTTTTAACTAGTAGCATTTTTTAATATTTCTGTTATATAAATACTTATTACTCATTATTTTATCTATGCAACATCAGGAATTAATCGATTGATATCTCAAAGATGTTTGCATTAGAAAAAAATCATATTTATCTCTAATTTGATTTTAATTTCATAGGATATGCTACTTTATTGAGTATCGAATATTGCAAATTGCATCAAAAAGGAGGTATGTCTAGCATAGAACTTTTTTGTTAAAGAACATTAAAAATTCGTAAAAATTCGTAGTTCACCCTCGTAGGGTAAACCAAGCCTAACTAAATAGCTTTTTATTACTTAGTAAGCATCAAAAAGCTATTTTGTTATGTTTATAATGCTAGTGCCATGTCTGTGCTAAGCGGTGTGGTCAAAACATATAGATTAAAACATATAGAATAGTGAAGGCATAATCCAAATTAGTGTTTCATCTCTGAATTTTTAGGGATTGTAGAAAAAGAATCGATGAGCAATACTTAAATATTGATTATGGGGGCTACTTATAGTCCTACTTGTAGCAGGTAGAACGCTTAGAAGTTCACCTCTACTGTAAAACAGAAAAAAAACAAAATACTTTAAACGTTGAATATACGAGTATAAATAGCAGAAATATTTTCATGCTTGTAAAGATTTGTCACATGACCTATTTTAATTTGACATAGTTCATGTATATGGTTACGAATCAGGTCGCGTAAAAGGATATTGGAAAATGTTAGCTGATGGAGTTTCTCAGACTAAAAATATCCAATTATTATTGAAACAATGTAATATAATTTGAATATAAAAATTCTTAGACAAAAAGTAAAACATACAATCTTTGTTTTGCGTCTGTTCAAGAATGATATGTGTATTTTATTTAAAACAGTAATATTAACCTTCATCAATTCTACTAAATTCTATATAAATGAAATACAATTAGCGAGTACATTTACGGTGTTCAATATTCATAAGGAACTGCATATTTTATTGGTATTCGTAGAGCACGTAGTTAAACATAAAATGTTACTTATTTGAAACAATTTTAAAAGAAGAAAGGAAAATATACTTGAAAGATCTTACCCAAAACGTTTAAAAAACCTTTAACTTAGTTCTTTTTTCAATATTTCTAAAACATATTGGTCAGAACTTTGATTTCGAAAAAATAAACAAGTTTAATATAAAAAAATATATTTTAGCATATTTGAAAACGAAAAATATGAAACGTAAATTTTCATTATAAATAACTGAGACAACAAATTTCTAAACTTTAAGTGAAAAAAGTTCTACAAACATTTAAAATGCGAATGCCTTAAGATGCGCTAACCCATTAACGACGAAATTACCTCTTTTTCTATCGTTGGTAGGAAAACTTTACTACTTTAACTTTAGTAGGGTTTAACGCTCGAGTTTAGATCAAAATAAACTCATAACTTTAAACGTCTTAGAAACATTTTGAGTGGCCAATATATTTTGTTTTTTTTTTTATCATAGACAACGCCCGCACTAGAATATTTCTGTGACGTGAGGGACTTTACAAACATATATGAAACGAACAGAAAGGTCACGTACATGAAGAAAAAAAAAATTTTTGTGTCTCACACAAAGTTTTGTCCCATGTGTGGTTTAAACTTACAATATTCAGCGCCTTTAAATGGGCAAGATGCAAGCTTAAACCACTACCTCAGTCGTGCCGCAGAGCATTACAGGCCAGCGGACCAAAGGGGTGTCGCCATAGCGTCTTTTCGAGAAACTAAACTGCCTCATAATTTTTGCGGGGGGAAATATTAACAAAAATAATATTAATATTAAATATTTCGGACATATTACACACAACTAGTCCTCATCTAGTCTCATCTAGTCCTCATCTAGCCCCAAAGTAAGCAGAGCTTGTGTTAAGGGTACTAAACAACCTGATATAAATACATAAACATACTCTTTTTTTGAAAATACATACTTTATATACATAGAAGAACACCCAGACTCCGAAACAAAAATACATACACTTTTTAGAGTCACATACAAAAACAATCGTCTTACATTATAAAAAATCACAGTTTCTACGTCATAACAGTGTAACACATAGGTTCGTTTGTGCTCACACTTTGACAGAGGAGAACGCCTGCGTAGGGCCACTCCCTACCGTACCCTACCTTGCTTTATAGTTCATGCAGTCTTACTAACATTATAAATAAAAAAGATTGTATGGTTATTACTGTTTCATCAAGCCACAGTTGTAAATAAAATGTATTAAAGTACATTGGTGTCTAAAATAGAAAATAGACTTTTTTCATACTGATTGACTAAATCGACAATAAGGCGATCGATGCCAGTCACATTTGTAATCATCGTACTTGTCATCTGCCTCATCCCGAGCAAGTCAATACTTTATCTGACCTTTGGGCGTCCTCCACTACGTTTGCCACGACGTCTCATACAAAAGTAATTATAATATAATATAATTATAATAGGGATTATTGCTTTTGTGTCAAAAAATATTGTACTAAGCACAATCGTAATAATCTTTGTACTTAACCCTCCTCAATTTGTGAAGCACCGAGGAGTTGAGAATATAACAATTTTGTAAAGGATACATTTTAATAAACGGATGTATTTTAACTTTCTTAAGATATACAAATCACTTACTCGTTCAATTCTTCATTCATTCATTAATTGATAATTATTAAAATACGTTTTTATTAAAAAATGTTCCACTGCTGGACTCGGGTCTCCTCTCAGAAGATGGTTAAGGCCAGGATCGCTTGCCGAGTGCGGCCACATGATAGTATCTGGGTATCACCCATCAAGGTACCAACCAATTGTTTCTAAATACCTAGACAACTTGGCTATGAGTGCTTTGTCATCATCATCTCAGGTTTATTATAAAGTAAATAACTCACTTCTACCTATTCTGAACATAAATGATAGATTATTTATTTTGTAAGTAAATATTTTACAGATATTTTTATAGGTCGGAACCTTAACATCGAACCGGACCAGAACATTTTATATGCTTTGTACGTAAAATACAGTCAATTTGAAAACAACTACCTAGAGGTAATGAAACTAAAAAATGCTTAAGCACTCATACTACAGTCAATGTTACAAGTTTATTGGAGATGTCACCCATAATGATGTATACATTTTTTTGATGCAATGTTATACTGCCGTAATTTCAGTATTTGACACATAACATTTTCTTCCATTGAAAACTAAGGTAACTCTTGTTCAGACCCTAATATTCCCAATAATTGACTATGGTGATAAGTGCTACTTTGACCTTAATGCAGATCTGCTCAATAAGCTTGACCGTCTTCTCAACAATTGCATTCGATTCGTTTTCAATTTACGCGAATATGATCACGTATATCAGCAACGCTCCCAATTAAATTGGTTTCTAATTCGCATACGCAGACAGTTTCGAGCTTTAACAACCCTATACTCTTTACTCTTTTCTCCAACTTCTCCTTCCTATTTAACCACTCAACTTCAATATTTAGGTACAAACCACTCTAAAAACCTCAGGTCTTCAAATAATCTACTTCTTCACTGTCCCACCCACCGCTCTGACTTCGTACACTCCACGTTCCTAATACAATCTGTACTGCTATGGAACGCGCTCCCTCTCGAGATCAGGATGGTAAAAACACGACAAAGTTTCAAATACCTGTTGCGGAAACACTATCTAAATACACTGTCAGAATCATCATAATTTCGAAATCTCCTCCTCCTCCTCGAAATATTATGTATTTTTATGTATGTATAAAGCAGTAAGCATTTATAATATATGTATATGTAAATATATTTTTCTTTTAAGATTACAAATAGAATTTCTGTGCATCTACCATGTCTGGCTCTGCATTGCCCTATGGTCGACTGGGAGAAAATGCCTACGGCATTAAGTCCGCCTTTGCTGTATTTGAGCATAAAGATTTAAATAAAAAAAAATAAAAAAAATAACGACGTTCGAACTAAATATACACTTGAAAATTGGAAACAATCAACTACCAAACAAATACTCAACTATTCGTCACAAAGAGTCAATTGCGGCATGTATTCAGTGTTCGACGAACATTTCTGTTTATTGTGGCTAGGGTAGACAGCTGACAAATGTAGATTTTATTCAGACGTTCTTTCCCCACGCGAAATAAAAATATTTAAATATGTTCCGGATAATTTTTTGTCAGACTTTATCCATTTGAACTTTGTTGTCACTCTCTGTGTTAGGATAACAGACAGCTTGGCGTTTTTCAGACGTTTTGTTTTTTATTCTCAAAATGATTTCTTGGCAAGATATAGAATAAGAAAGAGGGGAACTTCCATAAGTTTTCTTATTAAAGTAACCGTTAGCTATGACGTCTTCGATAGAATTTGTTTGTAACATTTTGATATTGACTTGTCATTGCCTAGCGTGTTTACAAAATATTCATTTACAAAACAAATAAAAAAATAATTCTAAATATTTATATTTAGAATTATTTTTTTATTTGTTTTTTTTTCTAACAGTTATATGATTAAGGCATCTTCCTACTTTATAAGTTGTTCAAGTGGAATTTACCGCACTCGCACATCTCGCTTTAAATTAACAGTGCCCATAGCGATTTAACTATTTCATTAACAACGTTTCAATTCTACTCTGCAGAAAACATCAATACTTGCTCGGAATTTGAATAAGCTACTCGGTTGATATATTTAGATCCCTTTGTTGAGTTAAGAAATTCTTAAGTTGAGTTGTTATTCAAAGTTGAAATGTATTTAGATTACCTTCGTAACAATAAATGTATGAGAAAAAGTTACGTAAATACCTGTGGCTAGTTTGTCTCTTTTTTAATATCTAATTTACTATCGTACTTTTGACATGTCAACCTCAATCTGATATCTTTCTGAAACTCTAAAGAGTTATATTTTTAGAAAATTGATTAATGTAGAATTTTGATATATTGACTTAGGTAAAATAGGTATTTTCTTTGGATCAATATAAAAAATTTACTTGCAGTAATTCACTCTATCAACTTACAAATATTTAAAAAAAAATTGAATAATGAGTTTGGTTAAGTAAAGTTTATGAATAAGTTAGTTGCAAATTGTGCTATTAATGGATGGAAGAAACCAACAGATACACAGACAAAACTATAAAAAAATATTTTCGTTGTAAATACTGTACTTAAATCTAAAAAATGTATTAAATTCACTTGTAATTAATAACAGACAGTTCCATTTTATTAATTTATATAGAAGAGGAAATAAACCATTGGAGTTTATAAATTGTCCCAGTTTCAGTAATATATTTAAAATCTATGTGAATAAATAAAATAAAAGTGTCTGTTTATACTATCAAGTGATCAAAATAAAATAACAGTTTTTTACTAAATGCATATGAAAGTATCTACGGTACTTTAATCAAATAAAATCGGTCAAGTGCCTGTCATGCCACGCATAGAATAGGGTTCCATAATGGCACGTGGATATTAAATTGTATCCAGTGGATAAATATTATCTTTACTGTTTTCTTCTTTATATAATGCAAAGTTTTACAAGTTAGGCATCTATGGCTCTTGAACTAAGTTATATGAGCCATTATAGTTTTACTTTAGAGGTCATCATATTGACTACCATAACATTTTTTTTTTCAGATTTTCGTTTAGCTTTAAGAGGGCGAGTGACGTCCTGTTTTAACTAACATTGCAGTATAAAGTTGAATAACTCGCAAACGAATACCTCAGTGAAAAAATCGTCTTGGTAACTTCTCAATATTTTTAAAATACCTACCTAGCGATACCCCACACGCTTGTTTATTTTTTTAATGTCTTCTATCGTCTATTATCTACATTAGAAAAATAAACATCCCCACTTTAGGGGAGATACCCAAAAAAATATTTTTAGTAATTTTATTTTAGCACTTTGTATAACTCGTGCGCCCTAAGATGGCACCTGACTCAAATGTCTGTCGTTTAAAGTACTGAGTGCAAGAAAAATATAATATTTCTAGTTTTTTTAAATTTCAACATTTATTTTACTTCAAGTAGTTTCTCCTAACATACTACTTTATCTTAAGTGGTACTTTACTACCTGAGTTAAAAAACTACATATGCATTCCAATAGGAAGCAAGCCTCATTCATTATTTACCCGAATGCATTCTTCGTGCAGTGATTTAAAAAATATTAGGTAATACCTAATATCGTTTTAAATGAAATTGGGAACTGAAATATGGTTATAAAATACAATTTTAAATCGTCATGATAAGTCTTTTAATCGTAGTCTCTAAATATCATATGTATATGGATTATTATGAATATTCTTATTCTTATTCTTCTTCTTTTCTTCTTCTCTTCTTTCATTCATAAACTTCTTCAATTATACCGTATATAATTGTTCAGGATTTAAGGCTGATTCTTCTTGGGTTTCTATGGTAAAAAAATGGACACAGATTTTTCCAGACGCCATTCAAAGTTTTTCGTGAAATCTCATTCTAAGATTATCAAATAATTCATCATTGTTCAACATCAAACATTGAATTGCTTCCAAAAGTCTTTGACAGAAAGCTCGTTATTTAGTCTCATAGCTTCATTAAGATATGCAAATGATCGCCTTGTGTAGTAAGCTTTAAATGTTATAATGATTTTAATGACAAATGCAACTTCCACCCGTGGGTCGAAATTAATTAGAGTAACGACAGAGCGAAGTCGGTAAATGAAAAACCGCGTATTTATATAGCGTATAAAATGGGGTAGCGAAAGTAAGAGGTATGACTGTATTAATAATATAAATTCGTGGAGTGTTTTATATGACATTAGGTAATACCTAATAAACTAAAATGATTATGGAAAGATTCGTGCAACGGTAATAGTCATGCTAACGCTACTCGCAAGATGACAGAGGGGTATCACAGGGGGGAACGGTATCATGTTTCGTTTTGAGCCAGGTGCCATCTTAGCTCGCACGAGTTATAGACAAGACAAAAATACCTATCTATGCAATTTACATCTTTGACATCATTCATTTGACTTGAAGAGCACATATTATCTTAATTTCATTGTTATTTGAACATCACTTTTGTGTCACAACATCTATTCATTTTTATGGTTCTGATAATTATGACTCGGAACCCTTATCGTCATGTTATTATCATCTTATAACCCCGATTCCTTATGTCCGTCTGTCCGTCCGTCCGTCGTCGTCGTCGTCGAATATGTGTTGTAATTACGTCGACAAAGTGCTACAATAAAGTTATGAAAAATATTTTTATTTGGGGTAGGTACCTCACCTACACGTAAAGTAGGATTTGTTTTTTCCTCGCAGCTACCCTATCGTGTGGGGTATCATTAGATAGGTCTTTTAAAAACAATAAAAGGTTTCTAAGACGATTTTTTGATTTAGGTATCCGTTTGCGAGATATTCTACTTCTAAGGGCACTTTTTTGTAAAAACAGGGCGTCCACCCCTCCCCTCTAAAAGCTAAACGGCTGGCTCATAAAATTCTTGATGGTGGTTCATATAATGAACTTTAAAAAAATATATAATGGATTAGATGACTTTGTTAGTTCAGGAGTTATAGAGGCTTAACTTGTAAAATGCGCTCACTAGGAAAACGTCATCCAAAATTAACGCAATAATACCTAAACATAACAATTATCTATTGGATTCGATTTTAAATCCACGTACCATTAAGGGTGACTGAGGAACCCTTTCCTGTGCGTGGCCTGATACGCACTTAGCCGATTCTTTCTGTCTAATTAAAAAAACATCTTCCTAACCTAAATTATTCCTAGTATCATTTAACAAAATGCGACTGGCATTGAACCTCCACAGCTCTGAGGATGATCTCAGTTGGAAGGTTGAACTGACTTTTCAATAACGGTTGTCAGACATCGGGAGATGCTCATGACACCGAGTCTGATGGCTTAATGTGCTCCTAGAGGCACGGGTGAAATACCGTCAAACTTATATAGCCCGAGCTGTTTATTAGAAAAATCTAACAACACTTTTGGTCCAATCCGTAAATCAAACAGGAGATCATTTAAACGACTATTGCAGACGATAACTGCTAGTCCAACGAGATAGTATCTATCCATCTCATTAAAAATGTATTTTGAAAATATTATTAATTCCAGAAAACGAGAACTTTTTAATAAGAAACTTTAATCTAACTCAGTATTCACTAATTTCTTTGAAAGAAGTACATTGAAATTAAACTGGAAACTTGAATAAACTTTGTAAAAAGCATACAAGTTTTATTTGATCATCTCTGAATAACATTGATATTTATCTTAATGATATCTTTAAATTAAAATAAGTATCATTACACTGAGGTACTATATATCCCGTTTACTTAACACCCTCTTTAATGGAGATCTTTACACTTGGTTTCTACTATGGAAACCAAAATGTTGGCATGAAAAAGTAGTAAATTTGCGCATAGTGATATCTGATTTCTGGCAGAAACCAAATTTTATTTCTTAGGGCCGCAGCACACTAGCTACTTTTAGCATCGGCGATCGGCAACTAGTCGCTTTTTAGAAGCTAAATAAGGCGACCGAACGCTCTACACCGCACACTTAAGGGCCACCGCAGACTAGCTACTTTTAGCATCGGCGATCGGCAACTAGTCGCTTTTTAGAAGCTAAATACGGCGACCGAACGCTCCACACCGCACACTTAAAAACGCCAAACGCGGCGATCGAGTCGCTTTTTAGAAGCGCGACACAGCAGCTGAACGCTACTCTCCGCACTATTTCGGATGCCGGTAGCAGTGACTTGGCATCTGAGCAGTCGCTAAAACGCGCGTTTCCGATACCGCGATTGAACGCAGGAAGTCGCTAAAACGCGATGCAGCATCGATGCAGTCGACAAATCGTCGATCGCCGATGCTAAAAGTAGCTAGTGTGCTGTGGCCCTTAAACACTAAATTGCGTTTCTTTTGAATGCAAAGAGCGATATGTTATACGGACAACCTATTTTTCTTAAAAGTTAAAAACTAATAAGATGAGGTAATGAATTTGATTTGAGAATATTATGATTATATAGTATGAGATCATCTGTATAGCATTGTAAAACTAAAGTAATATCTTTATATATATAATTCTTGTGTGAGTGTGTATGTCACTGAACTTCTTTCAAACGACTGGACCGATTTTGATGAATTTTTTTGTGTATATATATACTAGTATATATCGTCGGCTTATTGCAAGAAGTCATTAACTGCAAAAAATCACTAAATATTTTTTTATCTTTAATGGTCTCACAATTATAGATAAAAACGTATTTAGTGTTTTTTCGCAGTAATTATTATATCTTTGGCTTATTGCAAGAAGTTATTAACTGCAAAAATCACTAAATACGTTTTAATCTATAATTGTGAGACCATTATAGATAAAAAAGTATTTATTGATTTTTTGCACTTAATGACTTCTTGCAATAAGCCGACGATATATACTAGTTGACCCAGCGAACTTCGTACCGCCCAACTTTAAAATTCCAGAACTTGATCGCAGCGCCACCTACCGGGTCCAATTGCGAATCTAAACCATTCCCAGATCCCCTTGAACACACACAAAAGATTTCATCAAAATCGGTCCAGTCGTTTGAGAGGAGTTCAGTGACATACACACTCACAGAAGAATTATATATATAAAGATATATGTTTGCTCATATAATAATATCGATAATAATACCACCGACTTAATGAAATAGGCCCCGATAGTTGGGCTGATGATGACTTGCCAACTTAATAGTAATGAGTTCTAAACGATCATAACAAACATTACTTAAGTATGTTACAAAAGCCCATTGTCCATCAACATGAGTATAAGCAATTTGGTTGCCTACAACAAAAACGTCTTTACCGTCTTGATTGCTGTAGAAAAGAAAATCTGTTTTTTTTTTTATGATTACACTCCTGATAATGACAGTACCACTTAAGGATACTTTATGGTTCTGGCTATAGCCCTCTAACTGGCGGACTAAATCACGAATTAGAGATTTAAAAGATTTGTGGACCTTTTCATCTGCTTATTATTCGTTATCCATTTTTATTGAAGTCGCAGCTATATTATGATGTTTATTGGGCATATATTGTATTATATATATATATATATATATATATATATATATATACGCACAATTTTTCTTTTTTCTCATCCTCTTTCACCAAACTAAATACGAGCAGGTCCGCTTCAAGTTTAATATAATGCGGCTGAATTTTATTTCATTACGTGGAGTACTTACCGTTAGACCTACCTAACCCAGTTCTGAGCGATTTTTACAGCTCATACAGCATGGCAACTGAGAGCAACAGTTTAACGTACTCTTAATATATAAATAGTGATCACCCATCTCCAAATTAATTTCACTAGGATAGCTTAACTTTGCAATGTACTAACTTGGCCCTTTCTTTTGTACATAGATGTACAAAGGATGTAATAATAAGTAACTATTTGTCGTTAATAAGAAACAAACTTGTAAAAGTGATTGATAAATAATTCACTAGGTGAATAACAACTTGACACATCGCAGAGATTGACATCTTGATCCCAAATTATCACAACTTGTATAATGGTGGCCATACTACTGACACTGATTTGTACTTTATTAACTACATACATATTTAAGATATATAATTACATTCAAACACATGATGTCAACGTGTTTTTCATAAAATATTTGTTATGAATTCAACTCACGACATTAGCTTTTACGTCCAGTAAAACCAATTTTCAGACTTTTTTCTAAACGCAATTCTTTTAACAACTATTAGCTATTTAAAAACAAATTTTATGTCAACTTTGCGAATTATGAAACTAGAACGATTCCTGTTTAAATTTTCTCTCTGGAGTTAAGCAGTAACTGAAAAGGGGAAATTTGACTACAACGTAATTATTTCAAGTTGACCTCGGTCGGATAATAAGTGGAGTTTTCAACACGGAGAAACAAAAATGTTCGTCCAGGGACGCTAACGATGTCTCTTTTTGTTTACAAAGGTGGTAACCAGGGACAGTGTATTCTATGATCAGTAAGGATCGGGAAAATAAAGAGTAAACGATAGACTTGAGGCTAATTTATACTATAAAAAAATAAAAAAAATAAAAATATTTTGGACAACTGACACACAACATCATCTAGTCCCAAGATAAGCAGAGCTTGTGTTATGGGTACTAGACAACTGATATAAATACATAAACATACTTTTTTTTTTGTAAATACATACATATTATACCTATGTATTTTTTTTTTTTCTTTTTTTAAAAAGACAACTCCCACATTAGGAATATAAATTCCTGTGTCGCGGGGGACTTTACAAACAAACATGAAACGGACACAAAGAACACCCAGACTCAGAACAACAAATTGTGAATCACACAAAGTGTTGTCCTACGTGGGATTTGAACCCACGACACTTGGCGTAGTAGGAAGCGGCGTGGCGACCGCTTAAGCCACTAGGCCAACCGTGCAGTCTTATATCGTATAATATGTGTTTTCTATAAAACACCCAGACTCCGAAACAAATATTTGTGAATCACACAAATAATATTTGGTCCGACCCGGGAATCGAACCCGAGACCTCTTGATCTGCAGCCGCATACGCTAACCACTAGACCAACGAGGCAGTCAAATAATTAAATCAAGTCAGTCACAACTCTGCTTAGTTTGGGACTAGATGATGTTGTGTGTGTAAGACATCGAAAATATCTATTTACATAAAATACTAAATGTAACTTTTAATTATGTTTCAAATTAAAATAAATATTTGGGGCATCTAAATCAGTATATAGTTATTATTAAAATATTTCACATAGTCGGACACATAGTTTGTAAACCTTTTCTTGAATTATCTTTTATTGTTACTCATACATTCTTTCGTATTACAATTTCATTGTTTCTATATAAAGTGTCTGGGTGACTGTTATGGGTTTGATCTTTAGAATAATAACGTTATTACTTTTCGATTTAACAGTTATTACGTAAGTGGGACTAAAAATACATCTTATGTGTGTGGGCGTTTAATACGCCACTTTCTTTCTCTATTAAAGTACAACTAATGTATGTTGTCATATTGAGTTGGGACAGCATGTCTAAGATTTTCCTATTTTTATTTGGTATAACTTCGAGAGCTATTTTCGGAATGTCATACATCTCAAATTCATTTCATCAAACTTATCCTTTTCTGAAATGAACGTCTAAATATTAATATTTCACAAGGAATGACTAATAATATTGAATTTATAGTTTTTACACATGTAGCTCCAGCAAAAAGTTTATTAATTTCCTAAATTACTTACTGCAGAGTTTGTTTGTTTAAACGCGCTAATCTCTGGAACTACTGGTCCGATTTGAATGATTCTGAATGATTCAGTGTTGGGTAGTCCATTTATCGAGGAAAGCTATAGGCTATTTTTTTTCAAATTTAGGGATCCGTAATAAAATTGCTATTTTGTAACACAAGGTGTAAAATCGAAAACCTATTTTTTCCACGGAAACGAGAAAAACGCGGGTGAAACCGCGGGGCACGGCTAGTAATATCTATAAGTAAATAAAACAATCCTATCTTGTTCCTGCACGATACACCTGCTACACTCAGATCTACACCACCCATAGATCGACTGTAAGAGAATGCCCATGGCAGTAACTTTGCAGGAATTATAAATTAATTAATAAACCTATATTTCTAATTTTGTATTATTTTTCTGTAAAGTGTCCTTTAAAGGAAATCGGAAATAATCATAATATATGAATCAAAGTATATCGTCTATTTTTTAAAAGAATGCCACAAACTAACCACTTGGTCACCGCCGCAATCGCGCTCGTCTAAAACCCTTTCGAAGCCACTACTCGTGGTACTTCTTGTTTGAAGTAAGTGACCTAATTGGGTTGACGCCGACACTTCTGTACAAAATGTAAGCAATTCAAAATCAATCTTACACTTTTCAAAATTAAGTCGATTTTCCTGTCTACACAGGACTAAAGATTGCGCCTCGCCCAACCAATTTATTGTACCTCTAAGTTACAGGAGCAGTAATAGTGATGTCTACTTAAATGTTAATCCAATAAGGAAAAGCAATTCTGTCCCCTATTAACAATGCCTTTCAATGAAATTATCTCACCTTGCACCTTTAAAATGGTTTTATGTATTAGTTGAGGGTCGCTTATTACAGTCACAAAAACGACATTTTGGCGTAAAATATGTTTTTGTTAGACCTTTCTGTGGCTGTATTAAATTATCTTATTAGCATTTTGGTTGGACTCATAATAAATGTGATAATATTGTACTTTCATATTAGAGTGTTAAAAGGTGTTAAGGGTGTTTATTGTTTCAAAGAAAACGAATGTAGATTGAAAATTCTGCCTCGTTGGTATAGTGTATGCGACTGCCGATCAAAAGGTCTCGAGTTAAGTAATACAGTCCGAGTAATATTATAATAATTATTCTGCCATCTTAATGAAGAAATAGACAAAAAAAAACAAAAAGATCTTTATTAAAGATAAATATACAGTTCTCTGTTAATACCTCAGTTGTTTCATTAGGATTTTCGAGCATGCAAAAAGTTACATTACTTTAATTTTGCCAAGAGTATCCATGTCGTTCCTCAAGAACTAAAGAATAATCAATCCCTACTTCCCTACTAATATTATAAATGCGAAAGTAACTCTGTCTGTCTGTCTGTCTGTCTGTTACGCTTTCACGCCTAAACCACTGATCCGATTTTAAGGAAATTTGGTATGAAGATAGAACTGAACTTGGGAAAGGACATAGGATACTTTTTGTCGCGAAAATAAGGGTAGAACTGGTTTAAATAGAGGACGAAAGTTTGTATGGAAGTTCCTTACTATGAGTGCACGAGGAAAGGTACCATGTAGCGCGATATAACCGAATTCCACGCGGGCAAAGCCGCGGGCGGAAAGCTAGTTTAATATAATTTAATTAAAATCAGTGCAGTTGTTTATTTCTGAAAGTGTGACAGACGGATGTGAATTTGCAAAAATATATTATTAGTAAACAACAAAGATTTCAGTATGAAATTATTTCTAATTTTCTATTTTTAAACATAACATGTTTACATCCTATTGTCTTAATACAAACACATGTTGCATGAAAACAAAATGGTCTTCATTCTCAACAACATCACTAGACTGCCTACTATTTTCCGATATACAACCGACATGACAGATATAAATATTTATTGACTCCTTACAAATAACAAACTAAAGCCGGTTCCAAAAATAACGGGTCAGTCACATAAACCCGAATATCTCCCGAACTACGTATGCCATCCTAATGAAACGAAGACTGTTCAATTGAGAATTTAATTATACAGATAAAAAATAAAATAAAACTTAGTTACACCCACAATATTAATCTTAAATTTAAAAAAAACTAAAGTAGTCATATTTTTCTTAAGATTACATTTTTTTTATGATTGTTTTTTTGCTGTTTTTCATCACTTTCTTCATTTAATACTTTGTATTGCCTCCACGAGCTCTTCTGACAGCTTCCAGGCGATTAGGCATGCTGTACACCAAATTTCGGAGCCGGTGCTGAGGAATACCTTCCCATTCCTCCACCAGTGCTTGTATGAGCTCGGGAAGCGTGATTGGTGGGGGGTTTCGACCTTTCACGCATCTCTGAAGCTCGTCCCAGGCGTGCTCGATGGGGTTTAAGTCCGGGCTTCGCGCTGGCCACTGCATGAGTTCGATACCGACCTCTTCAAGGTAGTCATGTACAATTCTGGCGGTATGGGGACGCGCATTATCATGCATTAATATGCCATGCCGGTCCATCCTGGCCATGAAAGGACCTACATGTTCATTGAGGATCTCTTCCACGTACCTCTCTGCATTTAGAGTTCCATTTTGAATGAGCACCAGCTCGGTGCGGGCCTCAGCAGAAATCCCAGCCCAAACTTGTACGGAGCCTCCACCGTACGCCACTTTTTCCTCCACACACGCTTGATGGAAGCGCTCCCCTGGTCTTCTGTACACCAACTGCCTACCATCATGCTTATAAAGCATGAATTTAGACTCGTCCGTGAACATTACCCTAGACCAATCGTCTAGTGTCCAGTTTAGGTGTTCGCGCACGTATCTCTGTCTTGCAATTCGATGTCCCCGTTCCAGTTTGGGGCCATTTGCGGGCCTCAATGGTTTCAAATTTGCTTCAGCAAGACGTCTTCTTACTGTTTGAGCGCTTAAATTGCCACCTCCAAAGCGAATAAAGTGAGTTTTTAGACCAACAGCAGTTTGAAAACGATTTCGGAGCATTGTAGCCACCAGTTGTCTGTCTTCCCTGGCCGTTGTGCATCTTGGTCTGCCATTTCCTGGTCTTCTAAGGTGTGATCCGGTCTCTTGGTACCGCTGGACTACCCGCTGAACAGTCGACAAAGATACACCAATGTTTCTGGCTGTTTCACGCTGGCTCCGCCCAAGTTCCAAAAAAGTTAGGATTCTGGTACATTCCTCTAGCGTGACTGCCATGCTTCACCTCACAGAATAATAATTATGCACGTGGAAGACGTTCACGATAATTTTTTTTGTGACAGAATAGAAATGGAAAGCATCCATAATGACATGAAACAAAAATTTTGTTTTTAAAAATAGTCAATTTTTTAAATTTTGTTTTTCTAATGAAGTTTTTTTCATCAACCAGTTTAAATAATATGCTATTAGAAGCGCAACTAAAAAGTCTTTATTCTGTTTTTTATTTCATTGATCTAGCTTTTACAGTTCTGGAGGTATTTCAATTTTTGTGACTGACCCGTAATTTTTGGAACCGAGTGTATATATAACTATGTTCTTTATATTTTTATCTAACTATTATATTCCTAAAAATGTCTACCGAACGTCCTGATATCCATTTTAATCAAGGTACCTTACGTACGGAGAAATAAAACTATTCTTTCCGGTTCATAATGTTCGAATCGGTCGACAATTGTCGAACAGACAAATGGTAATTCAAGAGCAGATTCTGCCCATTCAGTGCTGAACATGAATATTTTCTGCCCCTGTGCATTTTCTAACCACTTCTCCAATAAGTACAATACTTTGGTGGGTACTGGATTTAATTTTTCGTAAGTATGCATACTAATAAGCATTTTATCAAAAATAGATGTTCGTACCTCTTTCTTTGGGATGGATATGAATATTGAATTGGACAAGGATTACACGTTCACTAAAACAAAATATTAAATTTATGAACAACTTATATCATACTTACATACCTTTATCATGTTTTAAAATAAGTTCAAATATTTTCATTTGTCAGAATTTTGTACGAACAGATGTGTGTACTAAATATTTCTACTAGTACTTTTTCTAAAGAATATTTATGGATTTTGTACGACAAAAAATATAAACGTCATAAAACTTACTTATTTACTTGATTAAACCTTACATTGCATCACACTTTACAAAACTTCAACTCATTTTAACGAGTAAATATTGAGCTTAAATGTGATCCCATTTATTTGTCAAATTTAAGGATCTTCGTTTATTAACCTTAATATTAGTTTCACGTTAGTTAGAATTTGTAAAATTTGACTTATAATTAAAAGTCATTACTAAGTGATTTTATCAATTAGCAAAAAATAATTTCTTCAGTACCTAGTTTTTAGTATATCAAGTATATATTATAACTTGTACTTCACGTCATTATTATTGGTAGCATGAACCACGTCACATAGGCCAGATGGAATTCCTATATTATTGTTTGGCAAGATGTGTTTCACCTGCAAGCAAAAGTCTGAAATTATTCAGAGTGATGATGATAATGACGAATTCACCGGTAACAAAAAACTGGCAGTTGAGTTACCAACTGAGGCTAAGTACACGCGAAGCGTTTTTCTCCCGTGCCCGCTGCGGTTGCGGGCCCGCAGCTTTCGTAGAATGCAGATTTATATTAAAAAAACAAAGCAAAACTCACGACGCGTTTTACGCCTGCGGCGTGCGCGGTTGTTTGCGGCTCCCGCTGCACCTGTAGAATCGCGTGGGTCGCGGTGGCCCGCGCCCTTGATGGATTGCGCCCGCGCTCTCTTCGTTCACTTGGCGGGCGACCGCATCGTGACATGTTTGGCTAAGTACACACGAAGCGTTTTTTTCCCGTGCCCACTGCGGTGGTGGAACTGCGGTTTTTTTTCTATACTCACGAAACCGGTTATTTGCGCGGTTACGCGGCCGTCGCGGTTGCGATCTTCGCCCGCCACGTTTGCGGGCAATGATCGCAAGGCAGGCGGTTGCAAGGTGCGGTAATGTTCAGTAGAGGTTCAGACCGCCATGGACACACACCAGAAACGAGCTGTTGCATTATATTAACTTCACAAAAGAATTAAAAGCCTCGCCAAGATACGTCGGCCGAGGTATACAAACATGTCACGGTGCGGTCGCCCGCCAAGCGAACGGGCGCAACCCGCCGAGGGCGCGGGCGACCGCGATCCGCGCGGTTCTACAGGTTGCCCGCCGGTGCAGCGGGAGCCGCAAACAACCGCGCAGGCCGCGGGCGTAAAACGCGTCGTGTGTTGTGCTTTGTTTTTTTTAATACAAATCTGCATTCTACGGAAGCTGCGGGCCCGCAACCGCAGCGGGCACGGGAGAAAAACGCTTCGTGTGTACTTAGCCTTTGTATACCTCGGCATGTTTATATATTTGAATTAGTGGATGCACCCAAAACCTTCCGGTCTTTCTTTTTTTAATTCTTCTGTGAAGTAAATATAATGCAACAGCTCGTTTCTGGTGTGTGTCCATGGCGGTCTGAACCTCAACTGAACATTACCGCATCTTGCAACCGCCTATCTTGCGATCATTGCCCGCAAACGTGGCGGGCGAAGATCGCAACCGCGACAGCCGCGTAAGGCTAAGTACACACGAAGCGTTTTTCTCCCGTGCCCGCTGCGGTCGTCGAAACCGGTTATTTGCGCGGTTACGCGGCCGTCGCGGTTGCGATCTTCGCCCGCCACGTTTGCGTTTGTTTTTTTAATACAAATCTGCATTCCACGGAAGCTGCGGACCCGCAACCGCAAATAACTGGTTTCGTGAGTATACAAAAAAAACCGCAGTTCCACCACCGCAGCGGGCACGGGAGAAAAACGCTTCGTGTGTACTTAGCCTAACCGGTTTCGTGAGTATAGAAAAAAACCGCAGTTCCACCACCGCAGCGGGCACGAGAGAAAAACGCTTCGTGTGTACTTAGCCTAAATGTATGGAGCTTTCTAGGACAAATTCTAAAGTTGTCCAATTATATTTATCAATCATATTCTGCTAGCAGTAAGTTTGATGTCTCTAGTACTCCGAGAGGAAGTAGGGATTTTGAATAGACAGTATTGATTGTTCATCGATACGAAGCAGAATACTCCGCCATATAGTCATCGATTATTGTGAAAGGATTGATTTCAATTAATGGATTTATCATTAAGATCTGATCGTGTTACCTTAAGTCCATAAATTACCGGTGCTTGTAAACAAGATTAATTTTGACTTTGATGAATTTGATGTAAACTTTGCTAAGATTTTAATTCCTTTACAGAAGTTACTAATAAGTCACTTTTGTCAAATTTATCCTCAAACCAAACCCAAGCCCTTTTAATTCTTTCTACATCAAATAATTAATCAACATCGTGTTTGGAGTCAACTTTAATATAAGGGCTTGCTAAAATTACTTGTGCCGAAAATGTCACAAAAAGCTTATATTAATAATTAAAATGGATGTCTAATCAATCTTGTTGACACTTTTTAAGGGACGTTCAAATTTGGTACTATTGTCTTTTTACATTGTTTATTAATTGATAAAAACCAATGAACGACAGTGATGTGAAAACGCATATTAAAAGCTTAAAACATTTTATAAATTGATTTAAAGGCTTCTTTAGTGGTAAAAAATATATGTCTACATAAATAAATAACAGTTGAAGTATCTGTTTGCAAT
Source organism: Phragmatobia fuliginosa (assembly GCA_932526445.1). Taxonomy (NCBI): domain Eukaryota; kingdom Metazoa; phylum Arthropoda; class Insecta; order Lepidoptera; family Erebidae; genus Phragmatobia; species Phragmatobia fuliginosa. The sequence goes on along the minus strand of OW052070.1, from coordinate 12,998,955 downwards.
TCCAAGTTAACGGTTAAAGTATGAAATTACCGTCTTATTGTAATAGGTATTTTGAATTGATATAGAACCTTCATGGTTTGAGATTTTTGAGTTGTACTTTGTCCAAATCGTTCCTATGAGGTTCTCCTTTTAAAAGATGTACAACATTCGATTATCGACTTTCAGTAGTTTTTTTATTCAGCTTAGACAAGAAAGATGGAGTCGAGTGATTTTTGAATACAAGTTCCGACGCGGAACTAACGCGGCACAAACAGCTCGCAATATCAATGTTGCGTTTGGAGAGGGGACTGCTAATGAACGCACGTGCGATTTTGGTTTAAACGCTTTTGTGATGGAAATTTTGATTTGAAGAACGAACCACGTGGAAAAACCATTCGTCATCCTCCGTTTTCGCCATACCCTGCTCCAACGGACTACCATTTTTTTGCGATTTGCACAATTTTCTACGCGATAAAACAGTTTTCTTCCCAAGAGGCAGTACAAAATGCTTTCACTAGAGTTCTATCGCAAAGGCATAAATGAACTTCCTATTCGATGGCAGCAATGTATAGATAATAATGGTAGCTATTTTGACTAAATAAATATGTTAAATAAAAAAAAATGAATTTCAATCTTTCAGTATATTTCGGCAATTTCATACTTTCACCCATAATACTAATATGTCATATGATATAATAAAATAAATAAATAATAGATACAAATTATTGAAAATATAGTTTATCTTAATAAATTTCAAATTACAGTTTTTTTTTTTGCATGAAAACAAAATGTTTTTTAAATTGAGTTAGACAGGATTATTCATAAAAATCGGTCCCAGGTCAATCGATCGTTTAAAATAACAAAATAGCAAAAATGTTTAATATAGCTAATAGATTTCTCTGAACCAAATAACTAAATCTGCTAGTTGATTTAGTAGTTGCCATTCTTGGGTTCGTTTGCCGGGTTGGGCTATTGTTGGGTTTTTCTTCTTCATAACAGCTTGGAGTATGTAAGTTGGAGGTTTTTCATGCCTTTTGGTTGACATTAACACCTTTGGCAATCGTTATTGAGAAGTCAGTGCTCTCGAATAAACCGTTCAACTTACGAATATAGATGGCCCTAGTTCTATCAACCTAGTAAACTACAAACCTAGAAAAATTGTATTCGGAAATAAGCAGCTGAACTTCGTGAGTTGACTCCATTTACAGAAATTTCTGACCAGGCCGCCATGGTATGGGTCACCATGCTGCATTGCCTACACTGGCCAAAAAGATTAAAATGATGATCTGCTGATGGGTTTAATCGCCAAGAACCTCGACTAATCACAATTACTTCCAAAAAGAAAAAGTAGAATTTTAGTATCTCTTGGATTCGCTTACTCTCATAATCGGAATCATACCGCTTTAGCATGCTCTGTGCGTGTGTCTTGTTCAATGTTAATTAATATTCTTCCATTTTCAAACTATCACAAAGTTTTTCGTTGACTCACATATTGTCCGTCCTCATTTTGAGTAGATTGGGCTAAATTCTAGGCTACATGCTTGTTATATGAACTGACCGTATTCATTACTCTCAAGAGTATCCTGCCTGCGTATTTGTAAAGATGATCGTTATAACTTAGGCTTGACTATAATACAATTTGTCACCTAAACTAAATTAATAAAACGTGAAATAGATTGTCTAAATAAATAGGGAAGTTGACAGTATAGTTACAAAAAGGTTTCATATAACTTGTGCAAAAATCTTTTTGCAGTAATTGCGGTGAATACTTTCAAAAGAGATAAAATTGTGTATAAAATATTAAATCCTACAATGGTAACTGTTAAGTGCAAAGTAAATGAAGCAAGCATTGTGTTCGATAAAATATAAAAAAATAAAATCATACTAAAAATGGCACAAACCAATAGCTCTTACCAATAATTTCAAAAATAACAGATGCAAAATATTTTTGCAACACACTCATAGTTATGATCTTACCATACGTTGTCAAATCACTAATGAAGTTGTCAATCAAAATAGAAGTGCTATTTCATACCATGATTTGACAACTTATGTGTTACTATTACTAAATAAGCTTCCGAATACAGAAATGAAAGCGAAAACCATAACATTGAAGTGAATAGAAATCTCTATTTAGGTACATAAGAGGTACAAAAAGTAGACGGAGATGTGACGTTGACAGATGGTGTGGACATTAGAGCTGTGCCATTAGTGGTGGACTGCTTTGCTTTACTTGTAACACAGATATTAATGGTTTATACAACCCAGACCCTTCATTAATTTAGTGTACGCTTTTGCATATTGAGTAAAACGTTTTTAGTATATTGTTTATTCAAATCATGTCATAGTAGTTTTATGTACCGTTATTTTACTTTAGCAGATTTATCAATAAACTCTTTTGTATTTCGCACATTGTAAAATAAATCTACAAATATAGTTTATAATATAGATATTGTTATCACAAACTTAGTCACTTAATAAAACATTTTCAAAATAAAGCCTTATAATATTTCATAATGAGTAAGATGAAAACAGTATTTAGAAGATTTTATTTAAAGAAAAAACTTATAATCTCTGTTACTAAATAGTTTGTTTTTAAACCGAGTTCAGGAAAAAAATATTACCAAATCTTAATCGTAGTTGGCTATCATCATTAAACATTGTTATCTTATTTCAAGTTTGTCTATAACAAAAAGCACCGCTTTAAGGCTTAATATCTCACACTGGATTTTATAAATATTTAGAGGTTACTATTACGTTTCTTACATACAAGAATTTTGTTTCTAGAAATAAGAGTTTGCGAGATAGGTAAAGGTGGACGGACGTACATAACGATTATTTAGGGTTCAGTTTTTTACCATTTTGGGCTACGGAACTCTAAAAACCTTACCATACTTTATAAGGTTCACTAATTTCACGAAGTTCAGAACTTTTTGGGTCTTGGTTTAACGTCTTGCGTCGTAATTTAATATTACAGTGTAGTTTTGCTTGGAAATTTATTTTAACAACAAATTCTGTGCACCGCAAACTTCGTTGAAGCGATTAGTGCCATGAATTAATTAGTAAACTTCGACGTTGACATAAACTAATGATTTCAGATCACAAGCTGTAGTATTTTATGTAAGGTTATTTAAAAATTTCTGGTTATACTTGGCACTATAAATTAGCCGACGAGAAGAGAATATAACCCCTCCTTGCATCTTATTTTTAGAGTCAGGTGTAAGCGGGTCGGATAATCTAAAGATCGGAGCAGTTTAGAGGTTAAAGGTCAAAGTAATAGAGTATGCTGTACTCCAAGCCTATTAAGGATGATGGGATACTAACGAAGTAGCCTGTATAGCAGTGGATATTCGGACTTACAATTAAAACAGATGTTTGCTAAAATGCCTGCAGTTAATTTTTGCACACATTAAATAATTTTGGACCTCTTTCACACACAACATCATATTTATAGTCTTAAACTAAGCAGAGCTTGTATTATGGGTACTAAACAACTGATATATATACATAAACAATATTTTTTCTATAAATACATACATGTTATACATAGAAAACACCCAGACTCCGAAAAAAATATTTTTGGATCACACAAATATTTGGTCCGACCCGGTAATCGAACCCGAGACATCTTGGTACGCTAACCACGAGACCAACAAGGCAGTCAAATTTTATCCCCGTTATTTGTAAATATGGAACGTTGTATTACTTCGCAACATTTCCACTGTGGAAAATCATAAGTCAAGGAAAGTTCTTAATACTGTAAACCTTAGAAAATGTAATTGCGTGAAGATATTTATCCTCTAGGTTGATGTGCTATTTATTGTGCTTTTATAATGTAACCTAACTTGAACGTTATCAAAAAAATGTCAAGAAAACATTTTTCTATAACATTTCTGTATAAAAATCGAGGAGAACATCAATAGTACCTATTTTTTCAATAAAAGAAAGACTCAGTAATGCCAAACCAATTTATCGTGTAGATATTCAATTTATGTGGGTAATTGATACTTGATTATTCATGAAAGCAGTTGAAACTATTTGCAGATACTACTTGATCAAAGCCACACTAGTAATGAGAAGTTAAAAGTAGATTATGTATAAATTGCCTAGTTATGGATATTAGTGATTAAGGAGTAAATGTGCCAACTAAATATGTTTACGAATATTATATTTCATAGTGCTCTGAATGACTGATTACTTATATAGTTGTCAAATGAACCGTAAGGCCTAATATTGATAAATAAACGGAAAATATTTTTTTGTTTCTAAAATTGCCAAGGTGATTCTACTCTGCCTGATGGAAAGCATAAGTGGCATCCGAGAGTATGGGATACAGCACTGACTCACAAAAACAGGCAGTATGGCGACCCATACAACGGTGGACGAGTAAGATATTTTTTCTCATCCCGTTTAAAAGACCCGCGATCATAGTGGGAAAAAACATGAATGGTAATGAGTTCCAGTTTTTTCTGCTCGTCACTGAAAGGTAAAGCATTCTAAAGCCAGTACGCGTTGATCTATAGAGAAAGGGAGAAGGTGAGATCAGTACAGTTGAAAGAGTTCTTCAGAACACTTCCCTTAGTAAACACGATAGAGGACTGCCATAGCGGCGACATATTTTAACATCGCATCTGCAGAGTCTTGCGGAACTCATTGATTTTCTAACGAAAAAAATTAAAAATCAATGCGTTCTCTTCACACTATCAAAAACATATCAATAGTATTTTCTAGTTGGCATAAACATTTGCAATATAGGTAGGTAAAGGAATCGGACTTCCGATCTGTTTGCATGTTTGCCAGCTTGCAGCAGTGATTAATCCAGTCAAAGTACTGAGGAGCCTCTACTCTTTATTTGTTTACTGTCTCTGAGATCTGATGTCAAACTGTGTGTTCTCGATTTGTTTGATTCGCAATGAATCGAAATCAATACATATCAAAATGTTGTTTAGTTCTTACATTACAGTAAGTTAAGTCAATTAGTTGACGGTTCTTATGGCAATGGATATACCAGTTTTTTTAAGTTTTGTGACGACGACATGTACTATGCCCTTAGGCACATAACAGATTACCCGTGATCATGACACTTATAAACTGTTATAAGTGTCATGATCACGGGTAATCTGTTCAACACTGGTTGAAATAACGATAGTTAATAATTATCTGTCATGTAAATTGGAAGCTTAGAATAATAATTTTAAGATACTTTGCTATCTTGACGAAGTCTAAAATCCATGTGGCAGGTACTTGTAACATGGATTTTAGAACAACATGTCTACTTAAACATTGTGGTTTTCTATATATCTTACTATAATATTGTTAATTTTTGTGATAATGGATGTATGGATTGTGTTTCTTGTACTCAAAAAGTACTGGTAGTTCATATTTAGATGAATCTTTAGTATTACACACCTATAGTAATATAGCTTTCTTCCAGATTAACACATTAATTACTATTAACCAACATACATGCATGCAAATCCGCGGTCAAAATCTAGGAACTACCTGCCTAAGTATGAATATCAATAACCCCCCTCCCCCCTGGCGTAATATCACCACCATATAATCTAAAGAAATTACCCAGATAATTTAAATTAGGCCTTCTACAACATAATTCTATGATCCAGATAATTTGGGTGACCCTTGCCACTTCAATTATAACTTACACGAGTTTTCACAACTATTAAAGGGCTGTCAGTATTTAAGTTCGTCTAAACCAACTTGACGCCCAACACAAACCAGTGAGGCGAATAGATTATCCCGTTTACCTAAACTTACCACTCATGCGGTAGATAATGATATTCTGGTAAATAGGGTTTAAGAATGTGTTTGAACTATTGAAGTGAATAAGAGAGCATGAGACATTGACGGATGATATTTGTGGTACACGGAGAGGGACCCCTCGTTGCTACTCTGCAAACAACAAGTTTATTTATTTGCAAACTTTTCCGAATATTATAATAAACCTTAACAAAGTTAGATGCAATTAATTCTATGGTATATAATGTCTATGATAATTAATTTATATGCACATTATTTAACTTGTTTCGACACCTCAGTTGTATTTATTTGTTAGGGTTGCTTAGTGTACCTACTGTGTTTTTGATTTACGTATTTCGATGAAGAATTCGAAATTAATAAATAAAATTAACAAAACAAATAAATGTTTCCCACAACTAAATATTATTTAGACGACCACTAGTCCAGCGCATGAAAAAAAGTATTAATTAGAAAATAAGACCCAAGACACACTTGAAATTTTTAATACATAATATGTAAATGCTCGTGAGACATACATATGCATCGAAGTTTTTACTAAGTAAATAAAGAAAATCAGTTACCTAATTTGGTTAATTTGTGTATATTTGAAATAATATAGTATGTTGTATAAAAGTTTATCTTCTAAAAAAATTCATCACTTTGAATGTGCTTTAAATCTTCAAAGTAATAAATTTCTTAAATCCTAACTTACAACACTCTCAATGAAATAACTATTATATCAAAAAAACTCTACAAAATCAGTTGCTCCGTCTAGCATGATAAATCCAGAAAATAAATGTATAAATTCATACAATATGGATTGATGCAATAAAGTATAATATGTTTTATAACTCTATTTACTACGTAGCATCTCCCACTCAACCCCTGCAACCCCCTCTCGCACCCTTGTCTTATTTTTTCTGTCTTCTTAAAGGTACATTTACTAAAACTATTTTTATCTGCGATAGATGCAGTTACTAACTTTTGTGAAATACCAACATAATCAAAACGTTTTACGATTTACAACACACATTTGAATATTATTTTGTGAATATTTATAGCATTCATCTTTGCTGACAGCCCTACGATTTGTATTGATTTTATGTAGCCGATTAAATTGACTTAATCCAGCTACTTATGTTTTCAACTGTACTCGTAAACCGAAAGCTTTTAGGTAAAATTAAGCTCGAGAGATTTGAAATGGACACATCAATAATGGTTGTTCGTACGAGTATATTATAGTCATTTTACGGCTCTCAGAATGATTATATTTTTATAGTAAAATATGGCACTATACTACGCTGTTTTATCTTGTTATTAATTATGGCTATTTATTTAGTTTTCTGTGACAGTTTCATTATACTAATAATTTAAATTTATTTTTATCGTCATCATCTTAACCCATTGCAGTCCACTGCTGGACATAGGCACTTACCATTGCTTTCGGTTTACGAGTACAATTGAAAACAGTGGACTGCGATAGGCTGATGATCTTGATGATGATGATGATTGCACACCATAATTGAACGATTTTCTGCTCCTGCCTGCCATCCTGCGCAAATCGTCACTCCACCTCCACTTATTTTTATGTAATCCGAACTTTTGTTAGTGGCTCCGTCCACGTATATGTCACTTATCGCGGTAAAAAGTAGCCCATATCCTTTCCCGAATTCCAAAGTATCTTTTTGCTAAATTTCCTTGAATTTGGTTCAGCGGTTTAGCCGTAAAACTTTACAGACAGACAGTTACTTTCGAATTAATCATTTTAGTGTGGATATAATGCTCTCACTTATCTTGCAGTCATAGGTTTTAATTTTGTGTACCTACTCGTAAGTGATTATTTGTTTCATGTAATGTGATAAAATTTTTGTTTTTCAACATCAAGCATTTCTGGACTCATAATGACTTTTCTATTATTGTACAAAACTCTGCTACGCCTTTTAATTGAAAAACTACAAGGTCAACAATCGGAGTATTTTTTAAAGTTATCGAGTGTTTGTTCTATAACTCAATTTGCTCTGTAACTTTTAGAGTGCAATAAAGTGTGAAGTGATAATGTCATTGGTTGTAAACTATCGTTAGCGCGAGTTTCACGATATTTTATATTTATGAGGCTGTGGTATTTTCATCACTTGGCAAGTCTCCTGAAAGGAAAGCTTTTATTACTACTCTGTCTCACTTTATATTGTCTAGTAACGAGAATGGCATGTTTGTTATTTTTCATGATGTTTTAAAGGTTTTAGCCGATGTTGTTATTAGTGAAAGTTACTAAATGAAGCTCTAGAATGTTTTTCGTTTCTTTACTAACGAAATTTTGTCGTATTTTTTTTAGTTCATTCTTTTTTAGAGGTTGATATGATACTTACTTGGTAAACCTATTAATTGTGACAGGAACATGTAGGAGGAGGAGTATGACAAACTTGTTTACTTGTTTTTCTAAATAAATCTATATAAATAAATGTAAAGTCGGACTGTTGTTGCTTTTTGTGTCTGATTACTTTATTTTTCTGGAGCAATTATAGTGACATGAAAACGTAGGTATGTACTAAAGTTTGTTGATCTACAATTCGACTTAAGTATTACTCATGAAAAGTAAATGATTTTTCTGCTCACTACTGAGTCTAATTAATTAATATTTCATCATCATCATCATCATCAGCCTATCGCAGTCCACTGCTGGTCTAATTAATATTTATTGTTGATTTATTTGGTGAAAATAAAGTTTTTAAACCTCACCTAACTTTAACCACAAATAATATTGAGTTTGTTGTTTGGAATTTTATATCAGCAACTTTTTACTAAATACAGTAGAAAGAATTTTTCAAAAAATATTTTTTTATGTTTTGCTCCTCTGTCTGTTACGGATCTCTGGAACGACTGGACCAATTACGAAACTTAGGCTACATTTTTGGACTAACTTCGTTCCGCGGCGTGACCCACGGTTGTTGCTGTGCCTTTACAACAACAACCACGAGTAACACCTCGAAGCTCAGCTAGTATAAATAAAAAATAGTTTACTAGGTTTATTATGCTGTCCACTGAAATCTATGTTTAGGGTATGAGATTTGATCTGTATTATAAGTACATACATATGTATGTACTTTAAACAGAACTAGTAAACATTCTGACCCAAGTTTTACCATGAATGAAAATAGAACCGACTGGTCCTTAAAATCTATTCAATACGGATAACCTTTGAGCTCTGAATACGCTTCTTATACTTATAGATAAGTCCTCTAGCACCTCTAGGGATGTTTCAAAGGCGACAGGTTTGAATCAAATCGAATATTACCCTTTCATGATGTCCTATTCATGGGTACTTTCTACCCTTCGGTTTACGTAGTTTTAGCGTGAATTAATTATGAGCGTTGCTTCTGGCAAGGCTTTTTATATTAAAATGAAATTTAGTAAGCGCATAGTACCTTTTGATGTCTTAAGTATTAGTTTTCTGATATTAATTTTAAATGACGATTTTCCAACAGTATTGACTTTTTAAACAATGTTGCAATAATAATAACATCAATCGAAGTTACTCAACAATGAATATTTTATGAGTTTATTTTTTTATGTAATGCAAGAATTTAGGTAATGTCTAATAACTAGATTATCATTTTAACATTAAATAGTCTGCATTAGGTGAAGAGTTATTTTTTAAAAAGCACATCAGTTTAATTTAGACTATCAATACCTATATATAAAACTGTTCCGTTACTGACTTACAGATACGGCCCTTCGTACACAAGGTTAAGCAAATATTCGATACTCAACGATTTTAGTATCCAAGAGACTACCGCCATACAATCCGTTGAGATTTGTAGACGAGCCGCGCCGCTAAATAAGTCTCGGCGATTTCCAGGATGGCGGAGCAATTTTTTAATATTAAATTTGTTTCCGAGGTGAAGAAATGTCCTTGGTTATATAATTATATTGTAATTATTTTGCAGCTACAAACAGTCTGCACTTTATATTTCTCTCTATATACGAGTGAACTCAGTATCTTCTGTTACGACGATTTCTTTGTTTTCGATAAAGATACTATTCAAAATTATAGTTTCATCATCACTTGTGTCAGACATATTGGCAAAAGTTTGATCTGTTTAGCCATTACGCCTACATAATAGTGATGAATAGGCAACTCGCGTCTTGCGATTCAATGTCGTGTGTACGGCCCGTGCGTTACTCGATATTCTCGACTTGATATTAATTTCGTATACAACATTAGTATCGACGATTTGCGTAGCTTTGTGTACGAAGGGCCTTACGCACAGCTGAAACAATTGGACGCAAAGCTGACATTTGGCGTGTGTCCTTGAAATTTAGGTGAGCACTAAGAGAGTATTTCAATCAAAGTTGTACATCAGAATAACAAGTAAGCGAAGCGAAAGCAAGTAAAAGCTACTTAAAGTATAAAAACTTACTCATTGAAATGTAGGAGTAGGAATTTTTTCGATTTAAAATCAACTTTGGTTTAGAAAGCTGAAAATAAAAGAGAGAGGAACCTTTTTTTGAATATTATTTCAACGACTATAAGTCGTTATTAGTTATTATTATTTGAGTATATTATTATAAAAATTTAAAGTATTAAGTAAAAGGCACTCGGGGACTGCCGCGGTAAAGCTATTGCATAGCATTTTTTATCAACTTATATAATTACAATTATTTATTTATTTTTTATTTATGCAGTATTTTTTTTTAATATTAAGTCAAGTTTACAAAACAATATACACTGTCTTTTTACCAACACACATTCTAATAATAATATTGCCAAACAATATAATCATCCTATTAACCGAAAGACAATGACAACTAAACAGAGAACATAATAGTTATATGAGCATCCTCATCATCACAGGCAGTTTTATCATTCAGATAGTCATTCTTCCATGGCCTGATACCCCTCTGCCGAAAGCTTAAATTTAATAGTGTTCTTAAATTTCCACAAGGCTGTATATTTTAAATATAGTATATTTATTTCTATATTAGTTTTTACCGACTGAACATCAACATTTTATTGAACTTCGAGATAGTCCTATTTTCATATATATATTGTAAAGATGAGTCAGGACAATTTGATCTGTTTAAATTGAATTTTAATACGTAAAGAAACTTGAGGGCCTTATTTATACATAGCCCCTACGGCGGGTTTCAGTAAACAAATATAGCGTTAATATCTGATACTATAATAAACTATTCTAGTTAGTTAACAAGTGTATTTCTAAAATATATGTTTTTGTTTGTACCCTGCAGGTAATTATAATGCAGACACATGTTTGATATTAATCTGAGAATTAATATTCTCAGATTAATATCAAACATGTTTTCACAAAAACAGCACGAAGAGCACAAAATATGTACCTTCAAAATATATTTATATTTAAAAATCTTTATATTTTGGTAATACAGGCAATTTAGTGGTTCGGAATATTTAATGATCTTGTTGTTTAGTTTACCATGTTTAGCATTCTGTTCTATAAAAATACTATAGGAAGGAGAATTATGCAGAAACAATTTACCAGGCCTCCATGGTATGGGCCACCATGCTGCATTGCCTACCCTCACAATGAGGATGGTGACCCCTACTCCTGGATTCTACTCATGCTTTCGATAGCGAACTTATGTCTCCCTTGTTCAATTATCGGGGTCACCAACTATAGCGAACTTATGGGTCGAAGCGAATAGCAACCACGGTGCACACAATCGGATTCATTTTGATTATTCAGGCACTGGTTTATTACCCTAACATTACTCACTAAGGTATGGATGGATATTGGTACCGACTTACAGGACTTACTTAAACTTATGGAATTATTTATAGAATTATATTTCATAGAAATGATATTCAAAAAAAAATATCAAATAGACTTCAAACATTTTGATAGATCATTAGGGTTCCGTAGCCAAATGGCAAAAAACGGAACCCTTATAGATTCGTCAAGTCTGTCTGTCTGTCTGTCTGTCTGTCTGTCCGTCCGTATGTCACAGCCAATTATTTCCGAAACTATAAGAGCTATACTGTTGAAATTTGATCAGTCGATGTATTCTGTGAACCGCATTAAGATTTTTACATAAAAAAAGAAAAAAAACAATACATTTTGGGGGTCTCCATACTTGGAACTGAAACTCAAAAAAATTTTTTTCATCAAACCTATACGTGTGGGGTATCTATGGATAGGTGTTCAAAAATGATGTTGAGGTTTCTAATATCATTTTATACTAAACTGAATAGTTTGCGCGAGAGACACTTCCAAAGTGGAAAAATGTGTGTCCCCCCCCCCCTCTAACTTCTAAAATAAGAGAGTGATAAAACTAAAAAAAATATATGTTGTACATTAACATGCAAACTACCAACGAAAATTGGTTTGAACGAGATCTAGTGAGTAGTTTTTTTTTTAATCCCTACTTAATATTATAAATGCGAAAGTACCTCTGTCTGTCTGTCTGTTACGCTTTCACGCCTAAACCACTGTATCGATTTTGATGAAATTCGGTATGATGATAGAACTGAACTTGGGAAAGGACATAGGCTACTTTTTACTGCAATAATCGAGATACAAAGAAAGCTAGGTGATTATAAAAATACATAAATCGAAGATGTCAAAATGAATCACTTTTACCTCCTGTCAAAACTTCACAGGTTGCTAGGAATAACACACTTGCATGGCAACCATAATGATAGTTTGTAAATGACATATAGACCATTAGACCAGAGTAGATAATTTTTGAAAACAAATAAAATTATAGTAGGATGAAACCTATTGGAAAAGGAGGAGAATATTATAAAAATGAAAGGAAACATAATTTACGGGCAATCTGAGGTCGTGAAGGGGCAGGGAGGGAGGTTTTCGGGTCCTTTAACCGGGGCGTGAAAAAGCATCTCACTAAGCCGCCATAGTGTGGGCCGCCATACATTATTGTCCGCATTCGCAGCAAGTGTGGTAGCCCCGACCCTTGGATTCTGCTCATGCTTTCCATCAGGCAGGGTAGAGTCAGATTGGATGGCTAAATATATACAACAAAGGGTAAAAAACGGTTTATCTCGATTTCCAGCAAAACTACAAGGAAAATAGTTAGATGGCAAAGTTGTAGGTAATTAAAAGATCTACAACTTTTTAGGGTTCCGAAGTTTATGACTTCAAACCCTTATAGATATGTCATGTCCGTCTGTCCATCCGTCCGTCCGTCCGTCCTCGACTTGTCGTCCAAACAGTAAGTGCTAGAAAGATGAAACTTTGCATGAATATGTATTGTAATTACGTCGACAAAGTGCTACAATAAAATTATGAAATATATTTTCTATTTAGGGTACCTCCCCTACACGTAAAGTGGGGATGTTTTTTTTCTAACGGCTACCCCATCATGTAGGGTATCATTATATAGGTCTTTTAAAAACATTACAGGTTTGTTAAGACGATTTTTTGATTTAGGTATCCGTTTGCGAGAAATTCCACTTTAAAGGCAAACTTTTTGTAAAAACAGGCCGTCCCGCCCGCCGAAAAATTTGTGATAGTGGTCCATATAATGAACTTTAAATGAAAACTATAACGAATTAGATGACTTTGTTAGTTCAGGAGTTATAGAGGCTTAACTTTTACACTGCGCTTACTTGGAAAAGTCATACAAAATCAACGCATTAATACGTAAACATAACAATTATCACACACTTGGCCGATTTTTTATAATATCATTGATCAAAACACTATTATTAAAGCATCGATCAAAGTTACAACTAACTACAAGAAATTTTATATGATGTTACCTGCTGATACGGAACCCTTCATGGGCGAGTCCGACTCGCACTTGGCCGCTTTTTTTTATTATGTTCTTGTTTTGTTTGACACAGCTTGCCATAACTATTAATTTCAAATGAAAAACAAAAAAATATCACGTCATGTCAGTCAGTTTGATCGTTACGCTGTCTCGCCTAAACCAAGTAATACTATATTAATCACCTTGTTCTAATGAACAAGGTGATTAACGTAAACAATAGTTATCACAAATGCGTATGATAATTCATACGCATTTGTGACAACTATTTTCACATAAATAATTGTGCCTATTATAATATCCTATAGCTAGAATTGATCAGTAAATATTATCCCGCTGTCAACACATTGCCTACGAATAGTAGGAACGGGAACAACAAACAAAAGGAACATTGTTAGACAAACTTTATTCATTTCAATTAACAAACTCCACGGCCATGGTCCAACACGTTCAGAAGTTTGTTTTTATACACCATAATACTAATAGGGAGTATTTGTTTTAAATTGTATAGTAGAAGTGATAATGTAATTCAACTTAATACTGTTGTTTTTTTTGAATGTGCAGTGATAATGGTTTAATTATTAAGGTAGAGTAAAAGTAAAAGAGCAGTGCTATGAGATCCATTATTTTTCCGTCCAGATATACGTAGTATCCAGTAGATCAAATGAAGTTTACTTTTATTTATTTTTATGTCTATTTCTTTTAGTCACATCCGAGGATTACAGCTTTTAATAGAATTAACCATAAATGACTCGTATAATTTTCTTGAATTACTTCAATTAATCTGAAACTGTAAAATATCGTAGACGAAAATAATTAGTATGTTTCGGCTAGGTCACATATTTAAAGCTGCAATGACGACTACAGATAGTAACTTAATGTATATTTCTGAAGTTATATCTTGAATAACATAACAATCCTACCATATGTAGCAAAGTAAACTAAGTTACGATTCCCATCAAGATGTTACAGAAATCAATTTAAAGTTACTCTGAGTGCACAGCCGTTTAATATATCACTCAAACCGAGTTGTAGGGATAGGGATTAACTTTTTAAATGAATAATTTATCAGGTCTTTACGTGTGTGGTATTATATTATTATAAAAGTTGTGATTTAGTCCCACTACTTTTCTACTTAGCATGTTGGTCCTGAAATCTATTCAATAATGCGTTGTCATGATATTTTGATGATTGCTCATTACTCACTTTTTAAAATATTGCCAGCATTATGTCAAAGAGAATTGAATATAATATGTTATTTACTAATAGACAAGACAGTATTTTTATGCGTTGTGGGAAATAAAATACCTAAAATCAATAGAACGTATATTTTACATTCCTACACATTATACTGTTAAACATAAAAACTCAAAGTTATTTAACTTATTGTTTTTACGTTTACAATTTCAATTAATATTATGTTTGTTTCATGAAAAGTATATTACGACCGATGTAAGGAAATCTGCAGTGGTAATAGGTACTACCAGACTGAGAGAAAGAGTTTTCTGATATATTTGCATTATTTTACATGTTTTTGTTTGTAATTGAACTAGATATCCAATATTTACGAGTACTTTAAAAAGAATATGTAGCTATAAAGATAACGTAGAGAAAACGTACATCAGATCATTTAAAGAACACCCTCCATGAATTAAGCTTTCAATTTCACGCTGACAAGATTTTGTCAAGAGTTAATGTAAACTTTCAATACTATGATTACCTTTATAATTAAGTAAATAAGTTAAAGAATAGAATATAAAACTCTTTATTTGCACATAAAATGTTAGAAATGTAGTGTACAAATGAATGCCTTATTGTCAAAGGTCTTCCAGGCAACTATTAGTTTAACTATTGTAATGTAATTTCTTTCGGAATTCAAGAACCAGTTAAAAGGATGTTGCAAATACCTTGGAATAGAACAGCAATTAATATAACAAAAGATAAGCAGAATCTGGTATCAACTATTCGATGTGATACCAGATTTTGAATATCCTTTCTGATTTTTAAACTTTCGTGTAATTTCTGTTGTATTTTTATAAATTAGCATACTTTGGCGTACACTTTCATAAGAAAATAATAATAGTATAAGGTATTCCTGTATTTAATGTATAAAAGATGTTTTTAGTTTAAGCTTATTAGGATTACACAACTATTTGATAAGCGGTGTGTTCTTTAATTTAGAAACAAATATAATTGTGATTATTTATATTTATCAATGATAATAGGTATATCACATATTTTAATGGTTTATCTAGAATCTTTATCTTTATATGAATTTATTTTCTACAGCGTGTTGGATCATTCATGTGAATAATGTATTCTCATAAACTATGAAGGTACATTTCTAATAAATGTTTTAAAATAATACAGATAATTGAGGTAATCTACTGGTACATTTAACAAGCTACTAAATTACTTCCCTCAAGGATTTTAAGCTGTAATACCCGCTTAATAAGACGAAAATACGTATTCACCCCAGTCCCAATAAATCCCTAACCAGTCAAAGGATTACATCAATTCTGCGACCACTTTTCACTACCTACAAATCAAATAAGCTAGGAGTAGGTATTACGTAAAATTACTGTTTTAACAACAGTTTTTAGCTGTTGTATGTTTTTTTTATAAATCTGCTAATGTTACGGTGTGATATTATCTATTGAAAAAATTGTAACTACACTCGGTTCCAAAAATAACGGGTCAGTCACATAAACCCGAATATCTCCCGAACTACGTATGCCATCCTAATGAAACGAAGACTGTTCAATTGAGAATTTAATTATACAGATAAAAAATAAAATAAAACTTAGTTACACCCACAATATTAATCTTAAATTAAAAAAAAACTAAAGTAGTCATATTTTTCTTAAGATTACATTTTTTTTATGATTGTTTTTTTGCTGTTTTTCATCACTGGAGGCTTCATCACGTGGAGGCAATACAAAGTATTAAATGAAGAAAGTGATGAAAAACAGCAAAAAAACCATCATAAAAAAAATGTAATCTTAAGAAAAATATGACTACTTTAGTTTTTTTTTAATTTAAGATTAATATTGTGGGTGTAACTAAGTTTTATTTTATTTTTTATCTGTATAATTAAATTCTCAATTGAACAGTCTTCGTTTCATTAGGATGGCATACGTAGTTCGGGAGATATTCGGGTTTATGTGACTGACCCGTTATTGGTTTATGTGACTGACCCGTTATTTTTGGAACCGGCTATATTAATTGCTCTTCGTGTTTTAGTGTTATTTGTAAAGCCCTCTCACATGCATTGTTGTTAAACTTCGGAGCTTATTTTCTTCTTATGAAGTTAATCTCACTCAAAACTACCTCAGTTTTTAATTATTTAATAAAAAATACTTTCATAAAAGTCAATTTATAAATAAATCAAATTGAATCCAATAGCCACGACTGAGACAGACATGATAGAGATTGGGTGTCTTCGGTTAGTGCCAATCAATCTTTTATGTGAACTTCCTCTGTATTTCTATAAGGACGATTGATATTATGTGTAGTCCATTGCTGTTCTTATATAGCTTAGATATATAAAATGGACTTATATTATGTAAGGAACTCATATGTATAAGACATATGTTATAGATTTTTGTATGTTTTAGTTATATGTATCGAATTTTAAATGCAATGTCATTGTTACTTTTCTAAGATATTCTTTCTTTTAGTCCAAAGTGCTATAACACTTATGGCCGTTTTTACCTATGTACCCTGAATGTAAGGGACAATCCCTTAAATTTAAAGAAAAGAAGAGAGAATCCTTGGTGATATTATGGTTTTCACCACCCTATCCCCTATACCCCTTTGAATCGAATCAGGCACCTTAATTTTTTCACCACTTTTAATTACAATTTTAACACCAATTTTACCCCTTTTCTTAACCATATCTAAAATCAGTATTTATTATATAGTACTAGTAGGTGTATATTATACGGTGCAGCAGTAAAGTGTAACGTACAGAGTTACTTCCGATTTTTTTATTAATATGAATTGTAATTTCAAAAGTTATTTTAAATATTATAGCTTTAGTTTGTTGATATAATAAATAGGAATATCCACTCACGTGCGACCGTCTAACTCAACGAAAGATTGTACAGACAAAAACTGACAACAAAACTAGA
The DNA here is from genome assembly GCA_932526445.1 of Phragmatobia fuliginosa. Taxonomy (NCBI): domain Eukaryota; kingdom Metazoa; phylum Arthropoda; class Insecta; order Lepidoptera; family Erebidae; genus Phragmatobia; species Phragmatobia fuliginosa. Next base: position 12,981,322 of record OW052070.1, on the reverse strand, counting down.
GGATTATCTACAAACTTTGTTAATCCCGGCTTACAAACAAACTCCACTCTATTCTCCCCTTTTCTAAACTTTCAAGGCATATTACACTTTTATTTCAGTGATTCAAAAGCAATCCCATGACATCTTCGACAAAAAATAAATTGTGAAGTATTTGGTTTTTTTTACAGAAAATAAACGAGCTTCCACGCATGTTTATCTGTGGTTCATCACTAATGGTGGTGTAGAACGGAGCGAGCACTTCATGCTCATTAGGCGTCGGTTACGCCACGTGAGTCGTGACGCGTCAACAATAGTCTATCTAGTGCGTGAACATGGCAGATTTTTAAGGCAAATTCTAGATTATACGCAAAGTATTCTCATGCTTACAGGAATGTAAATAATTAAGTATCCATAAATAATTAAAAGTGTGTTCACCTCCTCTTATGCTGTTAATTAGTAATGTAATTATTTCATCTTCATATTTCTTGTTGTCCACTAGGTACGGTACAAGCTGAACCGATAATAATGGAAATAGTGTATTTGCCTTCTCCTATGCTGATAGTTATTAGTAATGTAATTATTACACCTTCATATTTCTATCTGCTAAGTACAAGCCGAACCATTTATGATTTACTGACTCCAACCTTTTTTTATATAGTTAAATATTGTAGATAAGTCACATGTTCGCCGGTGAGATATAAATTATATTTCAACAAATAGGTAGAGTCGAGGTCACATATCCAGACATTTAATATCTCATCTCAAAAATAACACCTAATTTCCACGCAGCCTGTCACTAGTGTCATTGCAGAACTTACGTACAATATTTTAGGTGTGAATTTTATATTAATTTATTTCCATACATGCGATCTTATAAGCGAAAACTTTTAAAATCAAAAATGATTATATCATTTTTGATTTTAAAAGTTTTGAAATTTAAAATGGGAATTTCATGTATTCTGCTTTAATATTTACCCACAAGTAAGTTATGATCTCCGTTTAAACATGGATAATGCTTAAGAAAAACTGGTAAGGTACTTGCGGTTAAGTTTGGAATTGTATAAACGCATTTCTGTCAACGAGCAAATGAGATTTTAAAGCGATTCACTGTTGCGAACACTTTAGTTGACACTCATTACTGTGAGGTTTGGGAAAGAGTTACATAAATAATGGTACACGAAGGCCCTTATTCGTGTTTAGTGAACTCTAAATAAATTCCACTCGATTCCTAAAGAAAATGAATGCTTGGAAAATGAAATTTCAAATGGAACGTTTACGCTAGCAAATTCAGGTAACATTAGTTTGAGTGCGAGAGCGTACAAATGAGATTAATAGTGTTTATTTAAAAATGAATGCAAATAACAAAAACAGTTTTTAGGGAAAAACGCGCAGATCGTCTGGTTTTCAATTTTTCTAGCAATAATTTTTTTGTATACAATTTTTCGTTTTAAATTTCAATATAGTAAAAAACAGATCAATCACAAAGTTTCCCTAAAAACTATTTTTAGACTTTCGCGACTTTTACACATACTCATATTGTAACCCCTAGCCCTGTCAAGGGGGGATTATTAGTAATCCCTAGCCCTATCAAGGGGGAATTACACACCGACGGGTCAGCAGCAGAGCATGAGATGCCCAGGGCGCCGTTCACAAGTAGAATTTAGGTAATAAAAGAGAATCAAAACAAACTAAGAGATACTAGAAAAGATGTGTGTTTGCATAATGTTGATGGGCAGTCAGGAAACACTTCAAAGAAACACGGTTACTCTCTCACACATATATCTATATTCAGTTTTAAAATTACAGTATGTCAATTCAATTGCATCTTAAAGTTAATCATTATATCAAAAAATTTAATCATTATTATCTACACATTAACAGAATTAAAAAGAGGGTTGGTATACAAAAGTTGATTATTACTTCTGCCCCTGCACCACCTAACTCCTCGTCGCTCGGACCGGGACGTGCAGACGTCGGACGGGAGCGCACGGTCATCTTGACGCATCTCCCCGGGATCCCGCATCGCGTTTAATTAGGGGACGCATACCGGTGAACAGAAAGGTAGGTATCAAAATAATGTAAATGTAAAAAAGATGTTCTGGGGATTATTCCTCAGCAGCAACTTAGAAGGGAGGTATGCAGCCGAAGCTCTGGAGAGGATTTTACAGTAGCTCTGGATCGTAGGAAAGATGCCCAATCCTATATATATATGGTCACACAAAAGAGACGGCCTAAAATAAAGTTTTAAAAGAATTATAGAAACTTACCACGACGGTGGGTTTTTTTCACAAGTACTATTCTCACAGGTAGACAAGCGACACAGAAAGATATATACTAAATATATATATATACTAAAGTTCAAGAGCGCAGCAGTAATTAATCCTTCAGAGAAGAACACTGGCTTTTATATACCGAACTCGGACTTTTCTGGAAGAAATCTCCCACCTTCTTATAAAACATCAGATGAATTTTACACAGATTAAAAAACAATATCTGAATATCGAATATCTATGACAAAAGAAATCAATTAATTTTGACGTGAACGCCTTCTAGCACCTCGTTGGTGAAAACAACTTCATTCGCACCCGCTAATCAGTTGTGACGTAACAACCCCAGACAAGAGAGAGATGGCGCTAATAACAAAATTATTTCCACGTATGTTAGGTGATTTCGTTGAAATTAATTGTAAAAAAAAAGTGTTACAATGTTTCGCTAAACTCACATCAGTCTTGTAATCACGAACATGTCGGAATAGACCTATAAAAAGAATACAGTTCATTTTCTTTCTGAAACTGCCAAAGTGAGAAGAGTCACTCTTTGTGAATGCAGACAATCAAGCATAGTGACTTAGTAACCATGGTGTCTATAGCGGCCTATTGAGATGATTTTGCATATTTGAGCTTACGGTCTTGCACTCACTAACGAAACCTTAATTAACAAACTAGAAAAAAGTAGAAGATTAAAAAAAACTTACAAAGTAGTAGGCCGGGTCGACGGGGCGGTACTATTATCTATCAGAAGACCAATAGACCAGGGTCGATAATTTTTTAAAACAAAAATAAATATAGTAGGATGAAACTCATTGGAAAAGGAGGAGAATATTATAAAAATGAAAGGAAAAGTAATTTACGGGCGATCTGAGGTCGGGAGTGTATTCGGGACATAAAAAGGTAAGTTTACACCAATTTCAGTGAAAAAATAATTTTATTTGTAAAAGATAAAAATAAAAAACCAAAAACCTGTTTTTTTGAATTTTTCACATAAAATTTGAGGTTATGTGAAAAAAAAAGTTTAGACAATAGTTGTAGATCTTTTAATTTCCTACAACTTTGCCATTAATTTTATTTCCATAGGACTTGTAGTTTTGTCGAAAATCGAGTTACCATTTTTTACCCTTAGAACCTCCCCACTTACCCCTCACCGACCTCAGATCGCCCGTAAATTATTTTTCCTTTCATTTTTATTATATTCTCCTCCTTTTCCAATGGGTATCATCCTACAATAATTTTGTTTCACTTTTTATTATTTTAGAAGGCTTCTACCCTGGTCCACAATGCGAATGCTGCCATTTAAATTTATTAAGATACCTATAGTTTATATTTAAAACTATTCAAGTTTTGTTTCAATATATGCCATGCGATTACAAAAGTAAAACCCCAAACAAGGTCACTGTTCCGGTAATATTTTACCGGAGGCGAGGTTGTTTCTAATCAGATGAAAACATTTTACTAAATCCCCGACGGGCCTTGATCCTTGATAGGTACTCGTACATCATATCTCAGAAACACTGTTTACAACTTGTGTTATGAAATTACAGTTTGGTTTTCATGCTTATTTGATTTCATTTCTATAGTAAGTAAATTAAAGTTACTTGCTTAATTTAGTAACGATTATTACTAAGCTACCTGACCCACGCAATTGTCTGGTGTACTTATTGCCAGTGACGTATGTTTGGAAAGACGATTGTTGCCAATCGCACAAGATAAATATAAGCTAATGGAAACTTTTTAGTGAACTTTAAAAGGCATATAATTCTGCCATACATTGTTTTTGTGAAAACCGTTAACCATTTACGCAGCTCTCAAAAGAAATAGCTTTCCCCGATCATGACGCCCACACCCTCTCACATATATAGTCATACATACATACAATCACGCACACGCACACACGTACACACACATACATATACTCATACACAGAGACACACACAATTCATAAATGTATGTTAGTAATTAAAGTTTAGTTTACATTATTATTTCTTTGATTTATAAAAGTCCCCAACTTTTGCTGCTTAGCTAACTAGATTTAGTATTAATCTGTTTTTGAGGTGAATCGGCTTGCTGAGGTACAGGGAGATACAACGCCTAGTACAGCTGCAGATGCTCCTTCTCGTAGTTACAAGTAAACTATTAAGCTAAGAAGTTAAGAAAATATTGAACCCAATGTTTTTGAGAAAATATAACTTATTATTATTATTATATTATTACCTTTCTCGATAACTGATTTATCCACACTGAAATTGGACCAGTACTTTCTGAGATTAGTGCGTTCAACCAAACAAACTCTTCTGCTTTAATATTAGTACGGAGTACACAATAAACTAAACTACTCTTACATCTATATTTGTAACAAGATAAAAAATATACTCTATCCAATATCAAAAGTTAATTTTCACTTTCACTTTTAAAGGGTTAATAAATATATTAATCTTGCTACGTTTAAATGTTTGTGGGTTCTAAAGTTACTTGTCTCTTAGTTGAAGTTAGTTTATTATGTAAATAAATTTTTCACGGTAATAAAAATGCTTTAGGAGTTGTATGGCCTAAGTTTCGGAGAGCTTTATAAAAACTACACAAAAGTAGTAGGAAATTTAAGATTTCAGTCTTATTAGTTTTCGTTTGGCTTATAGCCTATAACTAGCTTTTGCCCGCGGCTCCGCCCGCGTGTAGGTCCGCGGTTAATAGTAGCCTATGTGTTATTCTGAGATGTAAGCTATATTATTGTGAAGTTGCATCAAAATCCATTCAGTAGTTTTTGCGTAAAAGAGCAACAAACATACATACATAAATACATAAAACTTTTGAGTCGAATCTCCGGTAATTACTTGGTGAAGCCTTAGCATCAAAAGTAGTGTTCCGTATTACAACAGTTTTCTCTGAGACTGCGAATATGACTTCGGCACTTCAATCAAAGCGTTCCACATGTACTGAAGCATAAATCAACCATATTATTAAAAAAAAACACGTATTTCTTTTAGACTAGCCTTGCTCGCCCACGTCTATGTCGGTTATCGCGGTAAAAAGTAGCCCATATGTACTTTCTCAGAATTTAAACTATATTTGTACATTATTTCATTTAAATCGGAGAAGTGGTTTTTGAGTTTATCGCGACGTGGCGGAGGATTTTATTTTATTTGTTGCCTGCCAAAGTGACTCTGCCTGATGGGAAGCATGAGTAGAATCTGGTAGTGAGTTCACGTTTTTAATCCCTTTGCACAGGAAGGAAAAGCTAAACCGTTTAGTTCTAGTGTGTATTTTTACCACTCTAAAGCGGTGACTTCCAAGGCCAGCATGTGTTGTCCTGTAAAGGAAGGGACAAAGTGGAATCAGTTAGAAGAGCACATCAGAACACTCACCGTGGTAAAGACGGTAGAGCCATAGAGGCGATATCTCTACGCAGCAAAGGCTTGAGGAACTCAGTGGCTTTGGGGCTACCAATAATGTGGACCGCTCGCCACTGCAACTAATCGAAGGCGACAAGCAAATACTGCGCGGATCCATTGCAGAGATGGCAGCAGTACTCCACGCAGGAGCGAACCTGGGTTTTACTTTAGAAAATATAGTGAAGAAAGAATATAAAAGAGGGTAAGACATAATTGTATTCTTCTTAATATTTATTAAATTATGCAGCATTTGTGAGAACACCAATTGATTGATTGACTGAGCTTGAGCATGATTAATACCGAGCTAATTGCTTTTTGTAGTGAGATTTAATGAGGGGGGTGATTGTAGATGTTAATTTTTTCATAAGTCGTTTCTCTACAGACAATGAAATAGATAGATGCTGAAAATACACAGTAACAATAAATCGTCGTAATAAAAGAACTGCAAGTAACACTGCGGGCAGTTAGTAGAATATATAAGCGAGAGAAGAAATATATATAAGATAAAAGTTCGCTAAAGTAAACTCCATTTTTAAATAAACTGTCACCGATATACAGTTAAGTCAGATATTATATTTTAACATAAACATTCTGCAGTTCTAAACATATGTAACAAACTCGTATTTCCCCTTCTTGTTCTTTATTTAATATATTTATTTATTTCGGATCATCAATCGTTATTACTTCGTTTATTCTTATTATTATTTCTTATAATTTAAAAAGTTCCCAGTCTCTCAAGAAAAAGTACAAATATTTATTTTAATACTCATATCTACTCGTGTTGTTAAGCTGTAAGTAGCAGCTAGCATTTACTAATGTTATTTTGCCTTACTGAAGAAAAAATAATTCCCAATCTTATCCATCGTAGGGTTGTAAGTAAAAAAATAAATACGTAACAATGGAGTTAATTGTTGTAACAGAATGCTTTAATTTACTAAATATTGGATATGACGAAATCATTATCTTGTGCTTCAATTTATTACTTACTCAATTTTCGTATTGAAACTCGAAAGTATTTTGTATATCGAGTGAAAATCTTTGCAAATAATTCAAATTGAAGTGTCTGCTTGTAATCTTAAATTCAACTTTCCACTAAATGTAGGTATATCAAAATATTTACGTAAGTTACATACGAATAAACCCACTTCTACAAACAATAATAACTGTTCACGAGTGTAACAACAATGAGAATGTAACTATACAGAAAACACGCATCTAAATAGAAATATTATAGAACACCTCATCGCGGAACACCTACTTTCAATATTGTTGGAAGGGTGTATCCTTCCTTGCCAATATCCGTGCTCACAATATAATGTTCCTTGCTTCTAATGTATAACATAAATTATAATAACAATGTGCCAGTTACTATTTATAGTTTACTAAATTCACATACATATATCGCGTTAAAGTAAAAATAAATTTTAAATATGTAATGCAATTAAAAAGCCGGTTTTTGATTTTATGATTAAAGTATTAATACACATATATTTGAATATGTAATGAACGTCTCGGCATACCATATCAGATTGAATGTAGTCATGAAACATAGAAGAAATAAACGTACTTATAAAATTATCTATTACAGCAAAAAGAATCATGCATTGTAGACCATCCACTTATTTCACACAGTTTAGAATTCGTGAATTTTTCATATTAAAGTTATCAGTTTTGACTTAAAAGAGATTTTTATTCATAAAATTAGAACTGTTCAGCTTTCCAAGGGGTGTTTCGAATTTAAAATTTGGCTGTTCTAAAGTATGATTTTTTTACATTGTGTTATAGAGTAAATACAAACATTTAAAAACTTTTAATTTAATTCAAGTACAATATAAATGCTATGCGCTATGTTTTCCAACTTTTTAATGCGCGTTGTAAAAAGTTTACGTTTTATGATTTTCATAAAAAATAAATATACATAATGCTCACGTTTGTAGCATAAAATTAAAATGCGAAAGTAATATTATCCTGTACCTATTCAGAAATGTACTTTTAATTAATATGTTTACTAAAAGATATACTAGTAATTCTAATTTAACATTAACCGCTAACCTGATTAATGTTACTTGGAACGGAGATACTTTGATTCTAAAATAAGTTCAAAAACTATCTTTAACCGCAATAACCGAATTAATTGGACCTACTTATGCAATAAGAAACCAAACCACACACATGCCAAATCGAGGTAAATATCCTTGTCTACTTACATATAGGATCCTCATCTCCATTGTGGTGGATAGGTTCCATGTGTGTGTATGGGTTCCTTGTTACATAAATAGGTTCAATTAATCTAGACTTAGGGACCTCATCAATGAAGTGAGAACTATATAGTTACAAAAAAATAGAAAGTATAAACTACATCCAGATTGTTTTACAAATATGGTATCTTTTGTAACAAGAAACACAAAAATAGTCATTAAATACAACACTATAGTAAACTTCTTCCTTCCTAGCATTTATTCCCAAGATTATCAGGGGTTGGCTACTAGTTCAAGCGGTTTTACCTGTATATCAGTTTTTCCACGGAGCGACTTTCATCAGTCCTCCGCAACCCTAAAGAAGAACTGAAATTCCAAGTTTGAACTAGTAAAGTTACATGATTAATATTTTCACAATGCTTGATAATCTAGTACCTACTTTATTTATAAATAACTAGCTGATCCGCATAACTATGTCTGCGTTTCTCTAAACCTTATAGCCCCTCTAGACAAGTTGCAAATGAAACAAGAGAATAAAGAAATATAATTGAGAATAGAATAGAAAACGTAAAACGTTCGCAACTTTTTTTTTTATAGTGCTGCCAAAATGCCACCGTCCTCATTCCTAATGTGGACAATGCAACACGGTGACCCACACTATGGCGGCCTAGTCAGATGCTTCTTCACGCCCCGCTTGAAGGACCCGGGATCATAGTCGGAAGGAAACACATGAGTTGGTAGGGAGTTCCGATTTTTTATTGCTCGGCACAGAAAGGAAGAGCCGAACCTTGACTAGGGGGGTTGGTCGTAGTGTCATGTTACATGCCTAAATGGGCTATCTAATACGAAAAGAATTAGATAAATTAGTCCATTCTTTCAAGCTTCGTGGCGCAATCAAGAGAAATAGGAGCTCATCTTTAGTTAACTTGGATGAAACCATAAATTTTGGGAAGTTATTAATATTCAGTCACCATTCGTAAGTAGGTAAAAGTGAAATTAAAGGTTCCTATAATTAAAACTAATTACAAGCAGTTCCAAGATGGTGCCGAAGGTTGTTTGTCTTAAAATTTATCTATTAATATCACTCAAGTAAGATTACCTCATCAAATTAATATTACAGAAGCGAGAACAATTTATTGCTTTTGTACACAAATTATAAGTTATTAATCGCTGCTATTTGATACTGCTATCACTAATCAGAATACAGATTAATTAATATTTAATTAAGTTCAGTCTTGTGGCTTTTCGAAAATAAAGAAGATTTTAATACATTAATTTGGTTTTGTATACAAGGCATAATCATCCACCCATAACGTCCCACTGCTGGGCTTGGGTCTCCTCTTAGGCTCTCCTAACACTCTGGTTAAGGCCATACGTCCCACGTTTTCCGAATGCGGGTTGCGGACTGGCAAGACACGTTTTAGCTACATAATCTTGCCGTTGGATGTTTTTAAGCATAATTAAAAAGTTAATACTTAAAATAAAGTTGCGTGACTTATTATGAAATAAATGCATCATTTTATTTTCGATCATATCAAGTACTGCACTATGCAGTTGGTATTTAATAATACAAATGCTGCACTTATAGTAATAAACTTGTTAGCTTGTCTTATATATATTATAGTTATACAGACGCGTTAAATATTATTTCGGGTCAATAAATAGCAGAAACATGACTTTGATATTACAAAGGAATGAGTAAAATTTGCCCTATCTTATTTCTAGTTACCAGATCATTATCCCTTTCACATCACCTCATATTTCATTTGCAAATAAATCCGTATTTTTCCAGCAGAAAAAGTATGGGATTGCTTTTTTTATTTATTTGTGACCTCCTTTACTTTTTGTGTGCCAGCTGTTGAGTTTACACAATCACATTACATTTAAATTTGTAAAACAACACTCTGTATAAGATGGCTCTTTAAGCTTATTATTATAATAAGTACCACAGTTTTAATTCATAAAAGATATTGATATATACTACATATCAATACATATAATAAAATAAAGTCCTCCGCCGCGTCTGTTGTCTGTATCTCTGTTCGCGATAAAGTCAAAAACCACGACAACGATATAATGTATAATAAATGGAATTTTGTATTCGGATAGTCTAAAGCCTGAGAAAGGACATAGGATACTTTTTACCGCGATAACCGACATAGACGCGGGTGGAGCCGCGGCGAAAGAAAGGAGATTAAAAATTCAACAGTTCTATTGAAGATTAATCCGTCTGTAGAGTTTCAAGAAATAGCTATCGACAACCATTTCTAAGAGCCAAGGTTATTCTGTACTTAAAATCAATATGACTATGTCTAGATTATTGACTTAAGGTGACCCGGTAGGTAGCTCATTAGCCCCTCTGTAAAATAAAACGTTCTCTAACAATAAGCCCATGAATGTCAAATCAAATACCTTTATAATCAGGTTTTTTCTTATTTAGGCTTCTTAAAGTGACTCTACTCTGGCTGATGGAAAATATGAACAGAATCCAAGAGTATTTGAGTGCAGACAATGCAGCAATGTAACCTACACAATGGCGGCCTAGTGAATGTTTCTATGTATAATATTAAAAAAACCCTTTCTTTTTTGTTTTAGGGCACTACATTTTATAGGCTACTTAGTTAATCGCGGTAAAAAGTAGCCTATGTCCTTTCCCAAGTTCAGTTCTATCTTCATACCAAATTTTATCCAAATCGGTCCGGTGGTTTAGGCGTGAAAGCGTAACAGACAGACAGACAGACAGAGTTACTTTCGCATTTATAATATTAATAGATAGGATAGATAGATAGATAGAATAGATAAATAGATAGTAGGGATAGTATAGTATGAACCTAATACCGAATGTTGAATAAACCTTGTAAATTATTAATATTGTTTCTCATTCAAGTAGAACGCAGTACAATTACATAGATTTATACAACAAGTAATCAAGTTCTTAAGACCCAACTGAATGGAAAGAAATGTAACCCGACTGCAATATCAACGCTAAGTTTAATATAAATTTTATTAAGTACTAGTGCCTTCATTCTAAGGTATTGGATGTAAAAGATTTTTATAGCTGTTATCCCGTTTATGAAACCATCTTTAACTGCTAATACACTAGGTGTGTTGTATTTTACGGATGTCTCGTAACATTTTTATATTTATAGAGTGTTATATAGCAAGGTGGAGATTGAGTAGTTTTATACTTGAATAGTGTTAGTCCAAGAGTTTGCTTGTACATATTAGAATATCCACAATGAACATAAAAAAACTACGTTTTTAAAAATATATTATATTAGAATATCATCATCATCATCAGCCTATCGCAGTCCACTGCCGGACATAGGCCTCTCCAATTGCACGCCACTTAGTTCGATCCTCGGCTACTCGCATCCAGCTCCTGCCAGCCGTCTTGCGCAAATCATCACTCCACCTGGCCTGTGGACGTCCTACACTACGTTTGCCGAGACGCGGTCTCCACTCACAAGAACACGTTTACCCCAACGGTTGTCGGTCCTGCGGCTAATATGGCCAGCCCATTGCCACTTCAGCTTGCTAATCCTGTGTTTGTGTATTAATTAGAATATCATTCCAATTAATACACAAACTTCCTAGCATCTACGCTACTTTATCCTGCCTCTACTAAGATTATTTGGGTTCGGCTACTCGTAGTTAAAATTTATACACAAACACTGTCCTAAATTGGCTGAGGCTTTATCTTCTATATCTTCAAATTTTACGTGTATCAATCAATCAATCTAGACTAGTATTGATTCCTTATAAGACCCAGCATCGAATAAATAATAGATTAAATTCAAACATCGAACATTTTCAAGGTGGTAGAACTACGCTAAATTCAACGAGAATGAAACAACTCGACCGGGATGTTGGATGGTGACCACAGATCTTGGATCTACTGAGCCATTACCACCGGATAAATAACGGACTTATCTATTTACAACCTGTAGTTAAACAATGGACTTTCTTTTCACTACATTTTTTTTATTTTGTTCCTCTTTGATTGAAATATAAATAACTAACAAAAAATTATCAGTTTTAGTGCAACAATTAACTAGCGTTGCTGCGCGATGTTACCCGCGGTTGCCCTAAAAGTACATTAACAACCACTTCTTTCGCCTACGAGGCGATCCTTATCAAAATAAGTAGTCTAAGTTACTCCTTATATTGTCAGCTACCTGCCAGTGAAAATCACGATAAAATCAGTAAATTCGTTCTAAAGATTAAAGGTAATATTTTCTTGCTACAATATGTTTCAATAATCCATTAGTAATCCTAACTTTCACTATTTCAAACTTCTTTACAGCTTTAACTAGTTTTTTTCTTAATAAAATAATACCTAAGAACCTACTTAAGTAGGTTAACAATATTATATTGTATTGTAATACTTCCATAAACAACTAAAAAGGCTGAGCCAGCTAGGACTTGTAGCAATCTGCGATCTAGAAGTATTATTCAGAAGAAATAGTATTACAATTTAATTGCCAAGAAACGCAATAGCCAACCTATTCTGTAATGTAATTGTGATCGTGTTACTTTCCTTCCCGATATCTGCTACCCATTCAATCAGTGAAATGGTCCATTAATAATTGTACTTATTATTTTCCTACGAACCATTGCACGGAGTAATACGAAATCAATTAGGCAAATGGGAATTTCATGTTCATTCCTTATTTATAGACAGGTAAAGATATTTAACATATTAATGTACTAAATGGTTTGCTTGGCGAAGGAGGAAATTATTGGAAGTAATGAAATATAATATTTTATATCACAGTCATCAGCAGTTGGTCTAGTGGATTGCGTATGTGACTGCTAATAAAAAAGTCTCGGGTTAAAATCCCGGGTCGGTCCATAAAAGTGGTTTTGGTTTTTTCTAAGGAAATTCCTAATAGTAGCCCGGAGTTTGGAAGTTTGGCGGCGATTCACGCCCGTTCCTCGGAGAGCACGTAAAGCCGTCGGTCCCGGTTGTCATGAATATCTATGGCAATCGTTATTGGGAAGTCAGTGCCCTCAAATTTACCTGACAAATAGTTCAACCTACGAATTTCAGTTCTCCCTTAGGGTTGCGGAGGTCCGATGCCAGTCGCTCCGTGGAAAAACTGATATTCAGGTAAAACCGGTTGAACTAGTAGCCGACCCTAAATAATATTGGGAATAAGGCAGGCAGGAAGAAGAAGAAGAAGCCATCATCAGTCTGATACAATCTATTGCTGAATATATGCCTTTCCCATTTATACGGAGTAATGAAATTCTATGTATATGTAAGCCTACACAAGTGACTTTACTTGACCTGATGAAAAGCATGAGTAGAATCCATTAGTCTCCTACTAATCCTCTGCCATCTTCATTGTGAGTGCAGATAATGCAGCATCGTGATCCACACCATGGCGGCCTAGTAAAATGTTTCTGCATCAGTCTTCCGCGTATTAAGGGAAAATATCCTTTATCTTGGATACACATAGGTTATTATTTACCTTTACATAATACAAAACTCAGTGGAAATACTTCATATAATAATGAATAATAAAACATAAATATTGTTTTAAATAAAAAGGAAAAAAGCTTAAATCTACCTTTGTACGGATCATGTCATTGCCCCGAAGCCATTTCAGTTCTAACAATGTTAAAAGTGAATCCGTAGGTACGATTACGCTTTCTCTAACATTTTATGCTAATAATTTTTAATTATTTGCCAATTTAGAAACATTTTTATATAATGTGAAAACAGTATTATTATTTTACAAAGAGTATCAGTTTGACTGTGGCGCTTTGACGGCTTAACTACAAGAAAGTTGAAATTAAATTAGGAATAGGATCTAAGTTACTTTTTATTACAATAATCATTACTGCATCGGTGGCGCAGTGGTAGAGTATGCGACTGTTGTGCTTGAGGTCTCGGGTTCGATTCAAGGGTTTCTGTATTGTGTGATCCGTAAATATTTCGGAGTTTTTGTGTTTTACATGCTTAACATATGCATGTATTTATAAAAAGAAAATATCTTTATGTATTTTTATTACTTGTCTAGTACCCATAATACAAGATTTGCTTAGTTTAGGACTAAATGTAAAAGTTGATAACGTTATAAGTAAGTTGTCTGAAATATTTATTTATTTATAGTTATATTCTTATAACTTATTCTATGTGAAACAATGATTCCTTAAATAAATCTTCTGTAAGTTAATGAAAGACTCACGAAGAGCTATTATATTAACAAGAAAAACATTTCACGCGTCTAACACAGAACACCGACTATGGGGACAAGATTATTTCACATACTGACTCAAGTCACGTTTCCAACATTCACTGCGACCGACTCAGCTCCGACATAAAATAATAATATCGGTCTCGTGTACAGTGTATTGTAAAACGATACGTCTGTCTGTTCGTATTATTATATCCAAAGAAAAAATAAGGGCATTCCATGGTCTAACGTCGTAGCACGTACTGACCGAGCAAATTGATACGCTTAGTACCTTACAACGAGTTTGTTGTTCATAAAAAATACTGTTAATAGATCAGCTTCCTTGCAATATTTGTCTACATCATTTTTATTCATATTTTTTTGCATTTTTTTACTAGATACTACTAAAAAATATAAAAAATTGGCACTAATATTTTTCAATTCAATCAAAAATTCAATGTTTTAATGAAAAAGCCATAGTCATAGGCAGCTTCACAACTGTATTACCTTTTTCTCGAACAGTACTCTTACTGGATTAATTTGAGTTTTTGAGATGTCTTGCAATGTTTTATATCATTTCATTTTCGTATAATAATAAAAATGTAAATGTAAAAAAATCTGGTAGTAAATTTAATTTCTGTTAAATTATGTTTATTGTATTTAAGTTATAGTCACAAAAGGAAAAATTAAAAATAACAAACAACATGCCATAAAAGCGCAGTCAGTCTTAATACAATAACAATAAAACATCGTTGACAAAATTCACGTTAAATATTTGCCCGTGCCGCTGCAACCATTAGTTACAATTTCCTCCCCTAATACGCCTTCATGAAAACATAAAAAACAACTTGTTTGTAAATTATGACAAATTATTATGACAACTTCTTCAGAAATTTGGACACAAATTAAGTGACGTAATTATGTGTGCAGAATTGAATTAGGAAAATGAAATGAAATTTTAGCCATATCTTTAATGCCTTGATCACTCGTACCGAGTAAACAGGCGAGACAGTGCTCTCGGCCGAGTACTCGGTACGTATAAACATAGCGCCGAGTGCTCGGCCGTTTACTCGGTACGTGTGCTCAAGGCATAAGAGTGGCGCTTTGTATCAAACCAATATATCTAACTGTTTCTAGAGTCTCTTAAAGTGCAAAATTCTTTTAATTATTACTATCTCACAGTGAGAAAGTTTTATATATCAAAGGTAGTAGAGCCACGATGATTTCAGCTCAAATGGACCTGGGCAGTGCCACTCTCATACAGAAGATCAACCTAAGAACGACAGCATTCGTGTTGTCGTATTTCATTGATGTCTATGAGACCGGAGGCCCAATAATGCAGAAGCATATTACTAAGCCGCCATAGTGTGGGTCAAAATGCTGCATTGTCTGTACATGTCTGTTTATTTTAGAATAGAATAGAATAGAATAGAATAGAATAGAATAGAATAGAATAGAATAGAATAGAATAGAATAGAATAGAATAGAATAGAATAGAATAGAATAGAATAGAATAGAATAGAATAGAATAGAATAGAATAGAATAGAATAGAATAGAATAGAATAGAATAGAATAGAATAGAATAGAATAGAATAGAATAGAATAGAATAGAATAGAATAGAATAGAATAGAATAGAATAGAATAGAATAGAATAGAATAGAATAGAATAGAATAGAATAGAATAGAATAGAATAGAATAGAATAGAATAGAATAGAATAGAATAGAATAGAATAGAATAGAATAGAATAGAATAGAATAGAATAGAATAGAATAGAATAGAATAGAATAGAATAGAATAGAATAGAATAGAATAGAATAGAATAGAATAGAACAGAACAGAACAGAACAGAACAGAACAGAACAGAACAGAACAGAACAGAACAGAACAGAACAGAACAGAACAGAACAGAACAGAACAGAACAGAACAGAACAGAACAGAACAGAACAGAACAGAACAGAACAGAACAGAACAGAACAGAACAGAACAGAACAGAACAGAACAGAACAGAACAGAACAGAACAGAACAGAACAGAACAGAACAGAACAGAACAGAACAGAACAGAACAGAACAGAACAGAACAGAACAGAACAGAACAGAACAGAACAGAACAGAACAGAACAGAACAGAACAGAACAGAACAGAACAGAACAGAACAGAACAGAACAGAACAGAACAGAATAGAATAGAAAACTCTTTATTTGTACACCTTATTGTATACCTGGAGAATTAAAGCATCTGCATGTGAAATTTTAAAGTAATCAGTGCTGCGGTTTAACCGTGATAGCGTAATAGACAGGCAAAGTTACTTTCGTATTTATGCCATTAGTATGGAAATTAATTTATAGTTTACAAACAACTTTTGTATTTTACTTTAGACGTGAATACAAAAATATATCTACCCTCATAGAATACAAAACAAATAATAAAATTTTCATAAGAGGGAACGATCTCTGTTTTGCTATTATCACGTACTCTTGTTCTATAAGGGTTGCATGTAAACGGGTCATTACCGAATATCTGAAACCTTTCGAGTGTATTAATAGTTTCTGATAATGATAATATAAGAGAAATTAAAATGTAATCATGTCTAATCATCTAGGCAGTAGAGTCACGTTCATTTCAGCATAAATGGGGCTTGTTACTGATTAACAACAGTTACTGATTATTTAAATGACAAATTTGCTTGGGATTGATGCTGCTCGCTCCCACATTTGAAGGTGATGAACATCAAATTTTTGTTTTAATTTGTATTTCATTTGTCCTAATTTGTTTATTTTTTCGTTGAAATTGAATTGTATAGTATTTTTTTTTGTAAGTTTGTAAATGTGAGTATAGTGTATGCTTGTAATGTTAGTTTATATTTTGGTAATTTTCTGGTGGTTTTGAGTGTTTCCACGGCCTACTCAAGTGTCCTGCTGGCGGCAGTGTCGTGTTCCGGGTTGTGGATCCTGACTACATCGGTTGGGCTACACGATGGCTGGGGCCCGTATGCCGTCTGTATGGACAGGTCGACTCAAAACTATGGTCCTTTCTTCAAAAGGCCAACCCAGACCCTATACTGCACTTACATAGTTCTCTGTAATTATACACGGACTTAAAAAAAAAGACACCTCTGTGGTTTGTTTCGGCGTTTCTGCCCAGAGTGAGTCATAGGAAATGCCGGCGCCATCTAGTAATAAAGTCAGACTTGTAAAAATGTCTGAAAAGATTTACTTACAGAAATAAATATCATTTATCATTTGTTGACCGGAGCAGTACTACCCTCACACAGAAGACCAATCTAAAAACACACACTCGGAAACTCCACAGTACATCGACAAACCTAAAATGAGTGGGTGTGAATCCTGGAGTCCTGAAATACAGGTCTTGACCTAGTTTAGGCGCCAGTCCACCCCAAAGTACAATTTTGCTTCTGTAATATATATGAATAATTGAAAAATTGTGTCTTTGTGGTGAAAATAAATATATTTATTATTTATTAACAACGACACCATTCGTGTTGTCAAATTGTGGGCTACTGTAAGCAATTCAACATGGTGACCCATACCATGGCGGCCTGGTTGGATATTTCTGCACCATTCTCCCGGCCTCTAGAAGCCGGGAGAATGGTGCAGAATGATTGGGCCTCCGGTCTCACACTCACCAACGAAATACGACCGCAAGTGTGCTGTCATTATTAGGATGGTCTTCTGTGTGAGGGTAGTACTGCCCCTGTTATGCTTTCCATCAGGCAGAGTAAAGTCACTATGATAGCTTAAATATGAGAAAAGAGAATATTAAAAATTACAAATTAGTCTGCTTTTTAGGGTTCCGAAATTTATGACTTCCGAAAAAGATTAAAGATACAGAAACTGTAAATTTATTTAAAAAACAATTAATATGCCATCTTAAAAGACTAAAATTTTAGATTAGGAATGATTGGTGAAACACAGTGTGAATAGTCCCTAACTAACTTTGTGCCACAATTTTGTATTTTGTTTGTTTTTTATTAGTTTCACCGAGCTCTAAACTCTTTTTTATGTACCTACATTTTACAATTATGTTTATTTCTTTTGTGAAGTGATTTGTAATCTTTGAGAAATAAATAATTCTAACCTTAAATGTTTACATTGCATTTCATTAGAATTCGTAGAAATACTTATGTTGTATTTCTGTTGTTGAAATATAGCATTCAATTTCTTAAATTACTTTCATGTACATAATTTGACTTGATAAGAACAACGCACAACCACAGAATACATAATAGTACCAGTACAGAAGACTCACTCAGAAAAGTAAATTAAAGAAATAGGGACCCTTGGTGTCTTTACATTATGTTCAATTCAGATTGCACAGCGCCGAAGCACCTACGATTATATTTACCTACAATTGCATCTCTTTCTATCATGTAACTTTTATCTGTTCCGACGTAATCAGGCATTTCTTCTTTAAAAATAATTTTTATATAGGTTGTGACGGCCCTTAGCTAGATCCTAGCCTGAGTGAAGTAACTAATAGTTCGTTTGGAGGAGTTTTCATTTTTAATGGCATCACTCTATACAGATATTTGTTAGGATAGTGCCCCCGCCTCGCACTATCTTGTGAGACACAGCCTAATGACACGATGTCCCTCCATCGGCTTTAAAGGCCTGCCGCGAACAAAGGGAAGCTAGTAGTGATTACGTACCATTTAATACATTCTAATTGGTTTATTAATGTTCTCGCTTTCATTCGTTCGTACATTTAAAATCTTGGAGAACTAACTTCCTTCTACTCGTGGTTCTATTCCACAGGACGTAAGCCTATAAAGAAGCCGGGTCTAGTTGCTTTAATTAAGCTAGACGCCCTGGCTCCCGAGAAGCGGTTGCCGCTAAAGAAAACGCCCCAGTACCGGAACTCCGGATCCCGGATCTCCCAGAACCATCGACCGATTTAGAAACTTAACGTGGTGCAACCGAGCCTGAGTATCCAACCTTTAGAACCCAAGCTTAAATGCACTGCAGACACCTTGACTTTCCTGACCTGAAGTAGTCGGACACTACAATGATAGTTTACCGATAATCCGAATGTAAACTAAAACGCCAACGGTGATCAATCGGGCCTCGTCGCTCATTCGAACCTCGATATTCTACACTGCACGCCTTCCACTTAGGCCTCCACATACTTCTCACTCAAAGGTAAACCAAACTACAATGCAGTAAATTAGTACATAGATAACTTCAAATAATTCAATAACTAATAATTACAACACTCAGACCGAAATACAAGTAATTACATTTATCCTAACCCTATAAATACAAATTGGAAATAATAGGCACGAACTCACCTGGGTTTCTCCAAAGCTAACTTATTTCAACTTACTCAATAAAAGACTTATCTACTTGACTGCTCTACCGACTGCGCAAGTGACTTCTCCTAGCTCCGTTCACCTTCGCCGCTCTCAGCCGAATCCCCTAAGTTCAAGACCGCGTCAAACATCATAACTGCCCGACTACCTAACACCTATCCCTTTTTTACAATCACAGTATCGATTGGCTTGTCAAACTGCAAACTTTTAATAGTTTATGTCTTACAGATGTTTGAAGTACCATTCAGAGGTCCTCACTCAAATGTTTTTACAGAATTAATTTAAGGATGCAATAAATTTGCTTTATAAGGGTCAAACCCCTTTTTTTGTGGATAGTAGTGACGCGTCCACTTGTCGCATTTGGAAGTAATAAATAAGTTTCTATATTTTAATATTGTTGTGAAGGCGAGGCTATCACAAGGTATATTAACTACTTTTTCTCTAGCACTTTACTTTAGTGAAAAAATAACTGTAGGTACTTTTGTCAACAAATGACGTTTTAAAAATATCACATCGTAAGCGACAACCCACCGGAATGGCCTGCGCGGCAGGCAGGCGGCCGGCTGTACCTAAAGGGCGGAGTGACACCCCCCTGGCACAACTTAGAAAACGAGCTTTGGTATCCTGGTACTCTACTTAGAACCATTAGTTGTCTACGATGTGGGCTTCATAGTAGCAGTAGTTGTATAGCAACTACAATTACTATTTATAGTAATTTTAGTTGCTTTAGCTCATAAGTGTTTTAGTAGTTGCATACACTTTTTATTTTAGAATTTTAGAATGTATATGTATAGACTTCTAAGATTCTGGTATACCTATGAGTAATTATAAATAAATCAGTAGCATTCATGGACGTCTTTATCCGTCCATGGTAGCAATATAATAATAGCTGCGTATATCTCACGCAAGACTTAGAACTAAAAGTAGTTTAGTGCCAGGCACCTTCTATGGTAATTGCTTAGAAACAAAGTAATGTATTTTACAATATTTACTGTTTTGTTATTGGTAATTTACTAATTAATCCAATAATTTTCCCGGGTTGGAACATTTAACATCCGAATATACAAGATTAAGACATTATAAGTTCCATGAACTAATCCCAAATAGTATTAAACTTCCAAAAAAATATAATTATGCTCAGGGGCAGAGGCGGCGCTTACTTACACTCAATACACAAATTGGATAATGTAGCAAAGATGCTGATGACAGTTAACGAGATAAGAAGCTAGCGTAAAGCCAACATCAACACATTTATTATAGCTTGGGCCGCCGCTTTAAGCTATAAATCCCGCGGACTGACCATAAAAAATTGTCATAAACCAAACCATATCATAGATAGTCTAGTTTTGTTACGTTGCTCTAGAACTTTACTGTCATAGTTTTATGATATTCACTAGCATAATAGATACATCATTCTTTTAGCGCGCTGTGACTATGTCTACTTCTATTTTCTATTTACAGAATATCAGTAAAAGAATATAAAAAAAAATGCTTTCCCTTATATCATTTATTGGATGTATTTAATTTTAAACCATTTATAATGAAGGTATACAATACATATTAACATTTAAAGTTCGCTTCAATAATGATCTTGTCCATAAAAATAAAGTAAAAGTAGATGTTTCAACATAATGATTTATTCACTAATGTAAATTACTACTGGATCCCTTTTCTGGTACAATAACTTGTTCTTCCTAGCCTTATTCCCAATATTATTTTGGGTCAATTACTACTTCAATCGGTTTTACCTGAATATCAGCCAGTCGCTCAGTGCATACCTGAATATCAGTTTTCCACTGAGCGACTGGTACCGGACCTCCGCAACCCTAAGGGAGAACTTAAATTCGAAGGGTGAACTAGTTTTAGTAAATTTGAGGGCACTGACTTCCCAATAACGATTGCCACAGATGTTCATGACAACCGGGACCGACGGCATTACGTGCTCTCCGAGGCACGGGCATGAATCACCGCCAAACTCCCTCCCAAACTCCGGGCTGCTATTAGGAATTTCTTAAGAAAAAGCCAAAAACACTTTTTGGCCCGACCCAGGATTTGAACCCTTGACTTCTTGATTAGCAGTCGCATACGCTATCCACTAGACCGGTTGAACTAGTAGCCGATCCCAAATAATATTGGGAATAAGGCTAGAAAGAAGAATAAACTACAGATATATATTACTTGTTTTTTTTTTAAATGCATACGATCCAGGGTAGGACACAAATGATAGGATGGTAGAAGGTAACTAAAAAACAAAATTTATTTGATAACAATTTATTTTCCTTCCATTTGCTGTATTAAGATTTAAGTAGACATTTACGGTTAGATCATTATGTATAGAAGAAAGTATTGTGCGATTAGATAATATTAAGTTTTCCATCAAACAGTCTTGTTAATATATACATTTAGTAAGTGGATGTTAACTATATTGGCTAAAATGAAAATTATAAACATAAATAAATATTCCATTTTTTATTCGTTTTCAAAAATAGTAGGTACTGCTCGAAATTTAACTATGTTTCGGTACAAATCTATTCATTAACCTGCTTGTGTTTTCTAGCATTTTTGTATTTTAAGCTCCCAACAAAGTAGATCTTGAAGTAGATTAGAATTCAAGCCATTTGACTGAGGACCTAATGTTCGCGGTACCATAATTTGAATGTCTTGAACGGTTCACAAAATAATTTCAAGAAACGTATGATTTTTATATATCTTCCTAGCCTTTATTTCTTTATTCAACAAACATATATTTAAAAACTATTTTTTCTGTTTACATCACAAGAATTAAAACTTGGTTTGATATTAAAATATCTTGTCAACATTCGTTACCTTCCCTTTACGTAGTATAAACATTAACGTAATACACTATAGTATTCCTTCATATGAGATATTTACACGAACTTCTGCGAGTCTCTCTGAAGAGGATGGAGACCGCAAACTACATCTAACATTGGCACAATTTATTTCTCAATGTATACAAATCACATTAACACACTATTATAATTTACAGAACTCAGACCCGATACTACTGGTCCACGTGTACTTAAATTTAATATATCCTAGTTACAGTTACAATTAAGGAATGTTTTTAATCTGACAGAATACACTTTTGAGTACAATGGTGTCTTTGTTCCGAGGATAAATCCAAATGAACAACGTTTACCGCTCTATCAAAAGTTACCCTCGGGAGTCATCGTGTTAATGTCACTTCGGTATCACTCGAGCTCCTGGAGCTTTCTTTGATAACGTCAAGTTCTCTATTCGATAGAGACGAGGTACGCGAAAATTTATGAGCACTATATTCACTTTTATCATCAAGAACGTCTGAAGCACATCCATTACCGTAGTCTTTATTTTCATCTGAATCATCTTCAACTATATCATTCACTTCCACTTCTAATAAGTGGCTATTTTCTTTTAGTCCAAAATAGCTTCTTTCGTGACTTAAACTGCGTATTCTATCAAGATTATGTTCTAAGTGATGCATGTCATCATCGATCCTTGGCGAATCGTCAAATTTCCACTTGATGTTAGAATTAAAATGTTCCACTCCTGGATACATTCCTATACTGTTGCTTCTATGCCCGAAAATCGGACAGTTTTGGAACTCTCACAATTCTGAATGCCTACCATTACAGGACTTGTTGAAGTTTCCTTCATCTAAACTCAGGTTAGAACGAGAGCGACCGCAGTCCAAACCAGTGCTAGGCCTAAATAAACACATGTCT
The DNA here is from genome assembly GCA_932526445.1 of Phragmatobia fuliginosa. Lineage (NCBI taxonomy): Eukaryota > Metazoa > Arthropoda > Insecta > Lepidoptera > Erebidae > Phragmatobia > Phragmatobia fuliginosa. Next base: position 12,958,241 of record OW052070.1, on the reverse strand, counting down.
GAGCTTTTCAATCTGCACTGTCTTGAACATGATTCTATTTGAAAAGCAGATCTATCAAGATGTCTGTAGTCAGTTGCACCATATCCTTCTAAATATCTCGGGTCTTGCTTACAATTACTAGAGCACCCTTTGAATGACCCTGAACATCGTAAGGGGTCTCGGTGGCATGCTTTTTGTATGGCGTGAAGAGATGAGGATGAAACAGTACGTTCTAGTATTTCCCCCCAGTATTTTTCACCAAGGCCTTCAAATTCTCCTTTTGATTGTAATCCGTCGGATGTTACAGGAGACCCGCAACATCCAGTTGTGGGTTTTTCATAACTTGGGAATGATTTGGGTCTTTTACAACAAACCTAGAACAAACAAAAAATATTATAGATAAACATTAGTGTTTGGTTAGCCCAATACCAACAAAATTGATGTGCTGATGGAAAAAAAGGAGGAATCCAAAAATTTGTTAAATACTGTGACAAATAACATAAAACACCGTAATACATGAGGTATCAATCTTTAGAAACTAGACTTATGATATAAAACTTATGGACGTTTTAAAATCTAAAATTAGTAAAATTATGTTTATAATTTTTCAATACTACTTGACTGCTACAAATAGTCTAGTACTCGTATGTATTTAGTTTTGAAAATAATTTTACTTTATCTAGTAAATAAACGACTGTTAAAAAAATATTAAGAACTTATAATGATTTTTTTTTACCATCGTAAATGTAAATTTGATATACGAAGCGATATATTGAGGTTATTATGACCGGTTTTAGAAGCTTGCCATATTTTTGTAACAAAGTAAAATACATGTATAAATAAATATTTCGGATATTTTACACACAACGTAATCCAGTCCCAAACTAAGCAGAGCTTGGATTATGGTTACTAGACAACTGATATAAATACATGAACATACTTTTTTTTTGTAAATACATACTTAATATACATAGAAAATACCCAGACTCCGAAACAAATATTTGTGGATCCCACAAAATATGTAAAATACTATACAAAATCATACTTAAACTAAAAAAAACATAAGTAACTCTGGCTGTCTATCTATAACGCTTGCACGGCTAATCGGGTGCACCGATATCAATGAAATATAACTTATAGATACTTTGATACTTAGGGGGGGTATAGACTATTTTACAGTAGACTCGGTCAAAACCTAGTATTTAAAAAAACCACTCTTCGATTCTGCTCATGCTATCCATCAGGCAAGGTAGAGTCACTTTGTAGGCCAAACATTGAAATAAACAAAAGTATTTTGAACTTTAAATACTTACGTAATATTGAAGTAACTCATGGCTTATCCTTCTAAAGTGACTATTTAGCAGCCAGTAAAGGAAAGGGTTCCAAAAACTGTTACTTAACGCTAACCAAGTCACGATAAAATCCAGCGATGGTGGTACCTAAGAGAAAATAAATTAAATTAAAGAATTTTCTAAAACATCACATAATCTGGATTTTTTATAGTTTACCAAAGCTTTTACTACTACTAATCTCCTGTGTATAGAACAGGGAAGACAAAACAATAAAATTACTAACACAAACAAATAAACTTTGATTATATACATGTCTAGATGGAGTGTTGCGCTGCATTCGCAATAAAAACAACAGGCCAGATTTGCAGGGCTTGTGTGCTTGTTACACACACATGCAAGTGTAGCCTACGGGCGCGCGCATGACGTGGTAGCGTTCTGAGTGATACCAGCCCTTGAATGTTTTCCATAAAAGGAGGGAAAATAATTGTGTATTGATTTTGAGATTTATAAGTAATTTGTATTAAATTTAAAGTCAGTCAATATGTATTAGAGTTTTAGCTTTTGAGTTACTAGGTAAAATATATGTTGGTGAAAAAGGGAATTGCTATTAAAGCTTGTTTATTCTTAATAATTAACAACAATTTGGTTAAAATATACCCTGTGCCTTAGAAAGTAGTCTGAGGTTCCGGTACTTTGAAAGGCGCACGAAGGAAAGCCAACTCACAGAGGCCTTTAATTAAGTTAATATACAACATAGTTATATTTAATTTAATTACTATATTTTTAACTAGATGCTCCCCGCAATTTCTCGTAAATCTTGTTTTTATATCGTTCTCGTTAAGAACTCAGAGAAGGTGTAGCTTCCGATTAGTGGAAGAATTTTAAGAATCGGTTCAGAAATTCCGGAGATTAGCGCGTTTAAACTAACAAACAATCTCTTCAGCTTAACGTCGTACACACTACTTCCATAATCAGCATCCAAGGAGCGGCGAAATTAAATAAAATAAACAATATATACCACCACAAAAATATATTATACATACATATATGATATGTATTATCCAGCACTATAGTTAAATAGAATTGGCTTGAATTCTCAAAATATACTTTTTCGATCATGATTGAACATTTTGTTAATTGGCTAACACTCACATGGGAAATTTAAATTCAATTACCAGGCTACCCTGTAAACATTCCGTCAAAATGGTGGTCGAATTTTGATAAAATTTCACTGAGGTAATTTAATTGTTTCTTTACAATATAGTTATTTTAAGTTTACTTATCGATGATAGGTATTTTTTTTAGTTGATTTCAATCGTCCTAAGTAATTCCTGCACACGTTTATCATGCAAAACGTCATTTTTATACGCCACTCAATACGTGTTTACCGTACAATGACAGTAACGCCACTGATCGGCCGCGACGAGCTTAGTCTCTTACAGTTAAATACTATTTTTTTGGACGTTTAGACGCTCGAACTCTCTATCTAGACATGTTTATAATCAAAGCAAATAAACAATGATCAATGCCAAATGGAAATGGATTATGATAAAACAAAACAGTTCGTGAATAAAAAGACGGCTATTGTTAGATCGAAACTTTGGCGATTTAATATTAATACAGTGTAAACACCAAGTGCGTTCTAAACTAATACATGTAATATAAAACCGCAAATGGGACTGTAACTTGAATGAATCCAAATATTTTTATGGTGGACAGTTGTTTATTCTTTTGGATAGAATACAATTTGAAATATGTATGATAATACAAGAGATTTAAATATAGCTTAATCTATTACAACTGTACGTGTTTTCTTTCTTTTATGATAGCCTTGTGAAAAATATTGTTAATAAAATTCCTGATGAATTTGCGTACTTTATGTTGAAGGAATAATTTTATTCTTTTATGCGAATTGTCTTTGAAAAATCAATGTCCAATAACGGGACTTATATTCTGCAGATTTGAGGGTATGTTTATTTAATCAGTTAATGGTATACATATGTAAAATTCAGCTGGTACAAATTTACTTATAAGGAACTTAAATTGACTCAGAAGAATCTATAAAAAATTAACATATAATTTTTAAACGGTCGGAACCACTGAAGTGAATATTGATGGAGAACTTACCTTGCATCCAGTGCAGGCGGCTACTACTTCCTGAATGGTAGCTGGTGTCACCATAACGATAAATCCCAATGACATAGCCGCCATTGTCCGAGATGTGCTCACACTGTGTGGTCTCACAGGGGCTTGTATCTGTTAAAAATTAGATCAGAAACTATGACAAATGAGAAATATTAACAATTATAGCATATATGCTGCATCATGAAAATAATATTATTTGGTCGATATAACGTAATTTCATTTCATTAATCAAGATCATCCTCTTTGTTGAAATTGGTAAAAATAAACCAATAACCTTTAAGTACTCGTATCTAATCTCAGTCAAAAAAAACAACAAGGAATCTTTGACAATACCATAGGATGAAACGGGTAAATACATTAAATATTGAATTATTATATTTTTATTGTTGATGAAATTAAAACTATCTTGTTCAGTTAGCTTTATTTCAAATACATTTCTTAAAAAGTTACATTAAAGTGCCGATAATAAAAAATACATTATAAATTACCCACAAGTAGTAAGTTTGAACAAGTTTTACCTTTAATAAGGCTGTACTTCAAAAAAGAAAGAAAAAGAAAATAAAATTATTTCATTTTATTAAATTTACGACTGAAATTAAGCGATTAGTAGACTAATCTTTATAACCATAGTAATTCATGAAGCCCACCGCTTCATATTTTAATTTGACGACCATAATTTTCTTTAACTCTCAAACAATTTAACAGATAGCGTTTCATAAATCACTGAGATCGTAAAAATATCATGCTTACTGGAAAAAGGAAGAGACAATGTAGACAATCATAAGCAGTAACGAAGTTTGGAGAAAAATAGGATACGAGTCGACGGAATGCGAGCAAAACTTAATTTACTTTATTGATGCAATTACTTCTTGAGCGACATGTTATTTATCATTTTGATTTCATTTTCATATTACATATATCTACTGTCTATATGTGACTGCTGATCAGGAGGTCTTGGGTATAAAACCCGGTTCGGGCTGTTGTTCAGTTTTTCTTACAAGATTTTTTTATAGCAAAAATAATTAGACTAGTAGCAAACCCGAAATAATCTTTGAAATAATAAAGCCTTGGGAAAAGATAACGATAATACAATGTTTAGAGAATATTTTTCTTACCCAGGCAAAACCCAGGCTTATTATATTATTGCAATTTTGATTATATAATCACTGTAATTCATAAAATAATATATTAGAACAAAACAACATCTTACCACTACTTCGTGTTCACCATGTGACGTCTTTGGACAAGAAACTGGTACACCATTGGGTCTGATGGGTTCTGCATCATATTTATTTCTGGTTTTACTGACATGAAATCCTGATCCGTAGCAATACATCAACGCCATCGTGGTTGGAAAGTAATAAGCACAACATGACAAAATCCTAAAAGAAGATCAAATGGATTTAGAATCTTTATTTCCAAGATTTTAAATTTAAAAATGTAGTTAAAAAGATACCTGAATGCAACTCTGCTATGGAAAACATCACATGCCATGAGTCCAGTTGAATTGAAGTAATATCCAGACCTCGGTAGTACCATGATAGCAAATAAGGATACTGATAAAATCCACGTAGTACTTATAACTAGAACGCAGCCCTGTGAAATATAACATTTAAATAAAACTTTATAATATCAATTATCCTTATTATGGGATTAACCCAGAGGTGTGCCCTTCCCAATAAAAAAGAATAATCGCAATCGGACTACTCTGTAAAAAGTTAGGCTTGGTCATATATTACAATTAGTGCGTACACTATCAATCATCCTCTGTTTTGCTACCCTTAGGATTGGAATTCTTGGATTTTGAGGTAAAGTAGTATTTATTCAGCCTGAATGCTTTAAACGTAAAACAAATTTTAATCAAAAAACGATATCTTCGTCATTAAAGTAATACTAAAGTGACTATGTCTTACCTTTTTACTGGAGTGTTTATGATACGTATCGGGATGTAACAAGTATAAATATCTGTCGATTGCCATGCACACTAAAATAATGGCACTCTGTTGGCTAACAGCACCACGTAAAAGCGCCTGAAATAAAATAACTCGAGATAAAACAACAAATTTAGAAACAAGTCAAGTTAAAGGTAGAAAAGGATGTTTAATGTCTAAACAGCCTTGATATTCTAAACAAAGGAGGATCGTTGAAAAAGGAATAACGAGTCAGTGGGTCGGCGGGCGTCTGACATAAGTTTCTAAAGCTTAAACTTAAGCAATCCTTACTTTGTGCTCGGTCACTATAAACCATTAGGCGATCCCGCATTATGTGTTTCTCATAGAAGTTTTCGCGATTTTATTGTTCACGAATCGCTGCTCAACTGGAACGTCAACATTAACCCTTTTTCTAAGCCGCTTTTGTACTAAAGCCTCTTAAAGTATTTTTATTATTTACGCTAAAGAAACTTTACATAAGGTTTAATACAATCTGAAAACATTTAAATTTTTAACCTTAAATTCAGGCCTGCCCACTAGCCAAATTGATATTCTACAAACGTGAATGTTAATAGAAAGCTTACAATTCTACAAAGTTGATGTCGTGTTGTGAAACAAAATAATTTCTCTTAATGTAAAATAATAGAGGTGTTAGCGATTGTAGAAAGATATTCGACGCGAAACACTTGCAACTTTTCTAAGGGGTTGTTATATTTTTTAAATCTCATCAACATGTATATAAGGAATTGCCTTTCTTATTTTCAACTAACTTTAATCATTTTCTCTTCATCTCTCGTTCCAACAAACTTTAACGAGAACTGTGTAACTTTGCTTAGTTGTAACTAAATTAAACACGAAAGAAATTGAGATGGCAAATTATATAGTATTAAAATATGTAGTACGACATAATTATTATATTAATATTGCAGTTAGAAGTTTTAGTTTTGATCCATAATGTTACAAACTAGGATGTATGCTTACCCTTGATAATAAAATATTTTAATACCCTTAAATTCCATCTACATGCGGCTATGCATTTCAAAGAAATCTTTTCTTAATACAAAAATAAAATTGAAGTGGAAAGAGTATAATATCATGAAATTCTTACTTGAATCTGACAGAATATTTCGCCGTATGGCCAGCACTTGTAAAGAGCTGGAAGGAGTGCCACTGGAGCTATCAAAATTCCCGTGAATAAATCGTTTAGTGCGAGCGATGTAAGTAAGTATCTTGGCTGTAAAATATTACAGAATATACATTATTTTTGTCACAAACTATCGTTGGGAATTAATGGGCAAGAAAGATAGTCAGATGGTTTCGAATAAGTCAGGAACGGAGTCGGGTTTATATTCTACCATTTGTCATCAGAAGACAATTGTAACTATGGCGAATAAGAACAGTCAAGGTCAACCAATTTATCAAGCTAATATATAACGTTGTTAAAAATATTGCAATGTGATACGTTAAATTCAGAATTTAAAAAGGTGAGAATGTACCTGATTTTCAATATATTTGATGTATCGTCGATTATTCAACACACAAATCAGAACTAAATTTCCAAATACAATTGCCATAGACAGAGCAAATATGAAAAACGCTTTAATGATATCAGCTGGAGCAGGAAAGGTTGAAGGCCAACCCTTGCCGTTCAACCAACAGGAACTGTTGGATAAAGATGGCGCTACGAGTAGTGCGCCTTTGGTCGAGTCAAACATAGTCGGCGCCTGGAGGCAGCACTAACTTCTCTTGAATAAGGCATTTAGATCATATTATTCTTTCTCTGACTTCACACGTCCGTAATTTATGTTTAAGTATTGAGCACTTTCTTTTGATTTTTTTTCGGTGATGTGATTGGCGTATCCTTTATCTTTACCGCTCTCCTAACCGTCATGATTCATCTGTAACAAAATAAACATACTTATTTCAGGTTGAATATTCAATATTTAATATTTAGTTATTTAAATACAGCCTCGTTGGTCTAGTAGTGGATAGGGTTCAAAACCGGGGTCGGGCCCAAAAAGTGTTTTCGCCTTTTTATTAGGAAGTTCCTAATAGCAGCCCGGAGCTTGGAAGTGATGCACGCTCGTGCCTCAAAGAGCACGTCAAGCCGTCGATCCCGGTTGTAATGAATATCTATGGCAATCATTATTGGGAAGTCAATGCCCTCAAATTTACTGACAATTAGTTCAATCTTCAAATTTCAGTTCTCCCTTAGGGTTGCGGAGGTCCGATGCTAGTCGCTCCGTGGAAAAACTGATATTCAGTTAAAACCGGTTTAACTAGTACCCGATCCCAAATAATATTGGGAACGAGGCTAGGAAGAAGAAGATTCAATATATATTGTAATGCTAGCTTAAAACCAATGCTGTCATGTGTCTGACCATTTGGTTTCTAATATTCCAACACTTTTGCAGTTAGTATGAAGTTATTCTTGTTAGGTTTCGTCTTTTACTTTTAGTGCAGTAAAAATGATATCACATTTATTGAAGGCGCGTGACAAAACGTGTCTAGAAAATCTTTTGCTAGAAATGTATTTTTCCAATTGAAAGTTTTTCTAAGATTGGTAGAGATAAATCTGTCGACTTCCTGTAGGAAATAACTTCCCACGTTACGAAATATACGTCTCATGACATGTTCTTATGTTTTAAAGTATTTGAAAAGTAATTTTTGCTTAGCTCCATCAACGTAATTTGCACCGTCATAAATGTCCACTTAGTAGATATCAAAATATTAATCATTTCGAAGTTCCACAAGGCAGGAAATTTACCTAATACTTCTGTAGACTTATTGTTGTACAAAACCGACTCCTAACTTGCACTCGTCTTAATACCAATAAGGGAGAAGGGATCTGGGAAGGACAATTTATTGGAGCCTATAACTTTGTTTTGTTCAAGAGACAAAAGATATAAGGAAGTTAATGCTAAGTAGATTAGATCATCTGACGAAGAACACAATGTCATGGAATAAACCGTTGTTTTATTTAGGTGCATCTCTAGTAAATACCTAAATTAACATAAATATCGACTGTTGCAGTTATTCTATACGCATGTAATTCATTAGATTTCGATAAATAAACCTGTCCTAAATAAACCTGTCCTAAATAAACCTGTCCTAAACACATTACACATAAATAATAATTTACTTAATACGAAATCAGAACGACAGGCTGTGATGACAGGTTACGAAGATCACTTCACTGAATCTTAATCCTATTAACTCATGCTTACTACCAGTACCAGTACGTATGTCGCGAGAAATAACTATAATATTCCTATTCCTTGGAGGCGGCTTCAAAGAAATATTATTAGCCAACATTTTATTTGCTCTTCGAACATTTAATTTCTTCTGACCGTTGGCTGAAATCTTGTCTATGAGTATTAAATATTTGTTAAGTAACATTCTGACTGTAAATATATTCGAGTGAGTGTAATTACAATTTGTAAAATATTTACATATATTTATATTTTGGCTGCTGAAATTTTGTTTTATTTTTTTAGGTACATTTTATTCGTAAGATTATATTCTATGTATGTATGTATTTATTTATTTTTTGTTCAAATTTTGTGTGCTGAAATCAGCGTGGCTCAACTGCCTACCGATATTTATATTAATAATATTAAAAGTAATCTAATTTAATTTAATAATATGAAGTTCAAATACTACAGAGGACGTGAGATGAACATGTATCTTCACTTTACATATCCAGAAAATATAATAATATTGTTTCTTATAGCTCACATTATCAAAACTCGCATTAGTATTCATAAATCAATATGCAAAAATTTTTTCAGCATACACCATCTCGTTGTCGTGGATAAATAAGGAAATTGTATAAATACAGTCAAGAGTTGCCCTGAGGGCCGCGTCAAATATTACGAACAAAAAACAAAATCAAATCGGAGTCATTTCTAACTTGCCTTCTCAATATTATTTAATGTAATAAAAATACCTAACAGTAAACTAAAACCATAATTCATCATTATCATCATCATCATCAGCCTTTAACAGTCTACTGTTGGACATAGGCCTCTCCTTTGAAAAGAAGTTTTGACCTACTATACCACTCTGGCCAGACGCGTTGGTAGAGGGTTTGTTCCAAGTTTTCCTTCTCTTGGCAGTGATGTTAGCTGCTTATTTTGTTCCTTTAGTTGCCTCTTACGGCACCCATGGAATGAATAGGGGTGGTGACACTTTGTATTCTTAATCCGTCACCACACAGAAACCATAATTCTATTATAATATTTTTTTCAATGTTTACCTTCGAATGTTAAATGTAAAGGTTTCCTAAAAATATACTAGCTAATTATTTAGTAGCAAAACACATATAATGAGCGATAACATTGAAAAGTAGGCGTAAAAGGCACTTGCTATTTACACTCTAATCCGTATAACTATATCTTAGTAAGAGGTGAGAAACATGTATTTTAACCGGTAAAACATTTTTTCTTCGAATACATGTCATGACTGTTATTTGTCCTATATAACTTTAACTAGGTCATGAGCGTTATCTCCTGTAACGTATTATATATTTAAGTAACGTATAAAGTATAGTTAAAGAGATGTCGCACACTCATCTTTCTAGCCTTATTCCCAAGTTTATTTGGGGGCCGGGACCGACGGCTTTACGTGCTCTACGAGGCACGGGCGTGAACCACCGCCAAACTTCCAAACTCCGGGCACCTATTAGGAATTTCCTAAGAAAATCCCAAAAACACTTTTTGGCCCGACCCGGGATTTGAACCCGAGACCTCTTGATTAGCAGTCGCATACGCTAACCACTAGACCAACGATGCAAGACACTAAGAAATATTAGTGTCGTATTTGTAAAATTACTTAATTAATTATTGAGTAATTAAATTATGTATTCTTAACCTTGCAATTAGTATTCAGTTAAGCAGATACGCATTACTTCTTTCGCAAGAACAGATTTGTAGATGCTTGACAAAATTTAAAGCAACCATTTATTCTGAATTCCTCTATATGGCTCATAACTTTTTACACCCTTTTTATCGCTTATGTGAAGATCAAAAAATTTATTCTCAAATCCAACTTCGAGATGTACGTAAATTTATTAGACGGTATACTTTCTGCTTCTGTGAACGTATATAAATTAGAAGCGCTGCGCCTCGATGATATATTATCTATTTACGTACCTAGGTATATCATAATATCGTAATAAAGTTAATATGTTTCTTATACAAGGAAGGAAAATCGGATTAAATTTATGCCTTTTCTAGGAAGTACAAATAAAGTATTAAAGAGCTTCCTTAATTTAAAAAAGCATTCGTCAAAAACTAAATGTTTGATAAATAAATATGCAGATACCACACAGTCGTCCAAAGTTTTGCCAATAAACAATAAAACGCCTACAAAGTTATAACTCTTATTATATTGTAACGATAACATCCGACGTTAGGCCAAACTTAATGCCACATTCGGCGACGACGTGTCTAGGGTGCGGTGTGAGACCTTTGTTTTAGATTTTCACAATAATTTTGTCAAGAACACCACTGGAATAAAAAATACTTTATTATTAGTTTTCTTTGGAATCTTTTAAGGCCGTTTAAAACATTTCTGACGCATATCGTGCTTGTTTTAATTCTGCTAGCTTGTATGTTTTAGTTTAGTCCTGATGGAATTCTCGTTAAATTAAGGATTGTAAAATAAAAATGTACAGTGATAGTTTCGAAGTTACCTCTGAAATATTGAGCGTGGAGTAAATTAAAAATACTATTAGCTTATTTTGACTATAGAAATGCTTAATAACAGCCCGGAGTTTGTTAGGGTCTTAGCCCTTGTGCCTCAGAGGGCACGTACAGCTATCGGTCCGACATCTGATATATTCCCGGTCGTGTCAGCAGCATTTATTCACAGCTAGTGCTGCTGTCTGGATGTAAGCGCTATCGAAAGGAAGTTTTTGGTGTACTATACCACGCTGGCCATATGGGTTGGTATTGGGGTTTGTTTCAAGTATTTATTATTTTTATAGCAATATTTTCCTGCGTTGTTTGTTCACTTGTTCGAGCTATGAGTGAGAGAGTGTTGGAACAAAGAGTGCACCTGTGTTTGAGTACATACTCGTGTTCTATAATGATTACTATGTGGTGGGCTGGTTTCCGTTGAATCGTTATCTAAAATCGCTTATTATTATGGTTTTATTTTCTCATTACAACATTACAAATAAAAGAAAATTAAACTATATAAATTTTCGTACAATTTAATAAACAAAAACTAAATATATTATATAAAAGGATTTAAATGAGATAAAACTTTTAAATACTAGAAATAATGATTTTTACACGATATCAATTAAGTATGTGTACTTGAATGACCACAGGATCAGCGACAAAGAATTTGAAGTATATAAAGGAAATGAACCAATCATGGGCTGCAACGAAAATAAAATTAATAATCGTGTAAATTAAACTGATAACAATGCTCCTTTGCAAAATCACTTTAATATTTTATTTATTTATAACAGTTACTATTACAACCTGATTAAACATTTATATACAATTTTGAAGAAATTTTTTACACATTTATACATCTTTGACATTAAACCGGGTAAGTATGTGCTTTACACAATATTTTTCACTCACAAATTAAGTTTTTACTTAATTTGGGAGTGAAAATATTGTGAAAAGCTCACTTGTGGATAAATGACAGCATGTAACCTAAAATTTACTCTGCCTACCCTAGGAAGAAGATGTGTCGTTATGTATGTATGCAACCTACAATCAACCCATACGTTTAACGTGGGAACATCTTTTAATTTAATTAAAGCTGTGAAGCTGTAAATCTTCGAGAGATCTAACTCGGATTTAATAGACTATAAAGAACTCAATATCTCACAGCAAGTTTTTGCCGATATACAGTTATTAATTTTATCTATTATATTTCAACAAATTATAACGTAAGCAAATTAGCGATTAATAAATTTACCCAAGTCGAAGAGACTATTTCAACTTTTTGAAAGAAATGAAATTGACGCTCAAGTTAGAATGTCAATAAGCAATGGAGATAAGGGTAATGTCATGCAAAGTGAACTGCAGTCCGATGAACCAATGACTTGAAAAAATGGCTCGAGGCGGATGGGTGAGGACTGCTCAAAGCTCAAGACTGGGATGATTGGCGTTTTTGGTGGCTTTATTTAACACTTAATGGCAAAAGACTCAAGTTAGTAGGATGACAAAGTAGCAGGATGGTTCCTAGAAGTCGTCATGTCTTAACCTTGATTAGGGAGACACTTTTCTGGTGAAACATCTTAATATTACGCAAGACCATTAACCAATCCCATTAATAGTATATCATTGACAAAGGAAATACATTTACAACAAATATTATATGCTATAATTAGCTGTTTATATTCATGTTCAAAGTACTGTCCATTAAGCTAAGTACACATGAAGCGTTTTTCTCCCGTGCCCGCTGCGGTGGTGGAACTGCGGTTTTATTTCTACTCACGAAACCGGTTATTTGTGCGGTTACGCGGCCGTCGCAGTTGCCGCGGTTGCGATATTTGCCCGCCACGTTTGCGGGCAATAATCGCAAGACAGGCGGTTGCAATTTGGGCGGTAATGTTCAGTTGAGGTTCAAACCGCCGAGGGCGCGGGTAAACGCGACCCGCGCGGTTTTACAGGTTGTCCGCCGGTGCAGCAGGAGCCGCAAACAACCGCGGGCGTAAAACGCGTCGTGAGTTTTGCTTTGTTTTTTTAAATATAAATCTGCATTCTACGGAAGCTGCGGTCCCGCAACCGCAGCGGGCACGGGAGAAAAACGCTTCGTGTGTACTTAGCCTTAGGTCTCGAAAATTAGGCTATACACAAAAGACGTCATCACATCATAAATTAGACGCTATATCTCTACAGGGCAAGTTGCCAACGTGATAACATAGCGTCACCTTTGGATATTATGTAAAGAGGAACACATACACATTTCATGCAACCGCAAACATTATGGGAGAATCTCAAATGAATTTCATATCGTACAATGTGACATAATTCTAGCGTGCCTACGTATAAAATGTGAACAATATTGGAACAGAAAACATTATAATACATATTATTATATTTGTTACAAATGCAACACTCTTTATTGTGAAAATGCTAATTTTGATTATTTTTACACACTCAATATTAGCTTCACCTGTATGTTTGTTTGCAACCGACTCCTTTGGGTGCGATTTTGATCCACTTTGAACGGCCAACTTTTGTTCAAACTTTGTAGATATATCGAGGACCGATGACAATACACAAATTTGAAAAAAAAAACGATAAAAGAAAAAGTTTAAACAAATTAGTCTTTTTAGTCTAGAAAAAAAAATTGTTTTAAAAAACTAAACGAACACGCTTTTAAATTAAAAAGTGGAAAATAATTTTAATGTAACAAAGTGTGGGGCGACGTTATTGAAATATTTTTAGAAAGCAGAATTATTTTTAGAGTTCCGTTCCTTAAAAGAAATAGAAAGCGCTTGTAGTTCGTCGGTCTATAAATACGTTTTTTTTAAATCAATTAAACTGGCCTAAAAAACTTTTGTTTGTAGTTGATGAACATGTCGCAGTAAGTTAAAAGTTATGCTATGAAGAAAGCTTTCCTTTGATCACAAAATAAAATAGATTGTATTTGTGACCTTATGAATCTAACAAATCTTTTTTTCTGCAAATCGGTGTACGAGTATGTACAGAACGCAGAGAAATACATGTGAGGGTAGACCATCCAGGATCTTTGCAGCTTAAGTTATTTTATTTTATTACACACACACATTATTAACACACACAATCAAATCAAAACTATCAAAAATGAAGAATTTACATCGAGTGTGGTGCAACACGGACTTGACCGGTTTTTAATGTTATAATGGTTTTTTTTTGTTTTATGTTACAAAACGTAACATTTTGTAAAATAATTTACTAAACTCCAGAAAAAAACCGTGCTTTCGTTTGACCTAACAAGTGTATTGTACATACAAAATAAATTAAAAAGCGATAACATAAAATTGGACAGGCTGGCAGATAACTTTGTTGTTTATTAATATAATCTAGAAAAGCTTTGTTAGAGCTTTTGCTTTGCTAAATAACGATCGTCCTTTGTAAGGTGGTATTAAAACTTAATAGGAAAAGCCTAATAGGCAATTATTTATTTATATTTAAATTTTATGTTTAAATGTTAGTATAGAATTAATAGCTTCGAATATTTAATTTTGCAAAGTCGAATAGCAAAGAAAAAAATTCTAATCTCCCTTGCAAAGGCTTACAAGTTCTGTAATAAGTACCTTCAAATATTAAGTATCGTGAATTAAAAAGGTTTGTTCAAAGCATCATCTTCATCTGACCTTATCCCTATTTCACTTGGGGTCGGCGCAATATCTTTTATCCTTCCATTATACCATTCCACTCTTTTCACTGTTAACTCCCTATCTAGCCATATCTTCTAAGACACAATCCATATACCTTTCCCTTGGTCTGTCTCTTCCCTTGTACCCTTCATCTTCCATACTTAACATTTTCCTCGCGACATTTTCCTCATGACATAACATTTTCAAATAAAATCAAAAATAATTTCTCTTTTATAAAACCCTAGTCTAGTAGTTAACAACGCTTACATTGTATAATGATCATCATCATGATTAGTAGGTACGTTAAGATTGTGTGTGTATGTTTTTTAAATTATAGTTCACAAAACTGTTGCAGCAAGTGTGGAAGCCCTTACTCTTGGATTGTGCTCATGCTTTCCATCAGGCAGGGTCATTACTTTGGATGGCTTAATATAAAAAAAGTACAGTCCTACTTACACTATTATGATAAATATCACAGTATTGCTTCCGATTTATATCTACTAGATGTAAATCTAATACTCATTTAATCTAATTAGGTTATTTGTTAGTTAAGAGACAGATAATTATCTATAATATGCATGAATGTACTTAAAGATTTTTAAGTGAATTAATTCAAAATCATTTACTCATATAAAATTTGAGTATGTATAAAAACCAAATCATATATTTTAAACGAGATTTGTGTTATTCGGAAACCATGAACATTGCCTTCTAGGGGGGAATACCCCCAACAGTGTGAGTAATAACCAAGTTACGATTCATTTAACAATCTCCATTACATTATTTTTAGGGAATTATTTTCGTAAAGCAGGCACCACACTTCGTTATTCGCTATTCGTTATGTGTCTACGCCGTATTCGCCCGAATATTTATTAAGCACGTAAACAACAAACACGCCACCACACTTCGAACTGGTATGTCAAATAAGGCAAATATGAGTGTTGTAGAGATGTGTCACTGTCATTTTTATGGTGAACGAAACGAATCCATACGAACGAGAGAAACATATTATTTTAATTTCCTTTTTATTTTATTAAATTTACAGAAACAATACATAAATGAAGTCTAATTAATTTGATCATATGATAGATTATTTTAATCGTTTAATCGATTTATTCTATTTCAAAAACTGTTTTATAGTCTATGGCTGTTAGATGAGCACAGGACATTGTCATTTTTATTGGTCAACGAACGAACGAAACATATTATTTTAATTCCCTTTTTATTTTATTAAATTGAGAGATACTTAAATGAAGTCTAATTATTTTGATCATATGATAGATTATTTTAATCGTTTAATTGATTTATCTATTTCGAAAACTGTTTTATAGTCTATGGTTGTTAGTTATGCACACTATGCACAGGGCACTTCACTAGCCGTCCGAAGTGTGGGCAGTCGATGCGCGTATTCGCCTTATTCGTGTCCTTTGAAGTGTGGCAAAAAACCGACAAGTCGACGGATATGCGTATTCACTATTCGGCTTAACGAATAAAGCGAATATTGGCGAATATACTCTCCACACTTCGCTGTCTGCGCGCGAATAACCCGCATAACGAATAGCGAATAGCGAAGTGTGGTGCCTGCTTAACATTTTTTATTTCGTGGTATTTGCTCTATCTGATTTGACGACTGTACATTGAGAATTGGAAATCATAATGGATGTAACATAGATATATATCTACCTACATCTTATGTACGAGTACAAGAGTCCTGATGTGTTTGTTGTGAAAAAAATAATATGATGACACTTATAGAAACGGTTTTAGCCCAACGTTCGGCGTGAAGTAATCAATCAATCAAGTAAATAATATTATACCTACTATTTATTCACGTTTTTCTATGTAGGATTAGGTTCAACAGTTTTTAATTATTTTCAATCTACATACCAGTATCATTTTATATATTTAGGTGACGTGAAGAAAAAATGAAAGACCGAGCTTTGATGTTACTTGCCGCAGATTCATAAAACCTAGCAGCAAACGAATATTTTGATGAAAAATTTTAGAGGTGTATGCGTTTTACGAACTATAACTCCAAAGACATATTTTAACTATGCTATTTTGTATGCAATTTTTGAATGTTAAAGTATGACAATAACATACGACTGTAGAAAAAATAGGAGTGTCGGTGTGGAAATATGAAAGCAGATATCATTTAAAAGTAAAGGACTAAAATGATTTATATATCAGATTTATAATACATTACATTAGCATAAAATGTCTCGGGTTCGATTCCCTAACAACAGCTCGGTGTATGTGAGTTTGGTGAATTTTCACGAGGTCGTCTCGTCGGTTCCAGTTATCATAAATACAATTATGTAGTAATCATTATTAGTTAGCTTGTACCCTCAAATTTAAATCAACATACAACTGTCAAACCTTCGAATTGAGTTCGCTCTCAGGATCGGAGGTCCGATGTCAGTCGCTGCTTGAAAAAACTGATATTCAAGTAAATCCTGGGCATTATCAAGGCTAAGAAGATATCGCCCTGTATGATTCATCTTACTAAGTTACGACTATACAAAGTTAAAACAAAAATCACTACGAAGCCTCAAAACTGAAGTACCATTATTAATAATTATTCATGAATTTAAATCAATACAAGAAACTTTACACTACACATTAAAGTGTAATCTTATTTAATTCTCTTCTTTACCTCGCACTTTCTTATCGTTGCTGAGTTTACTTTTGATGTATGAAATAAACAAATCAAAAAGACAGATTGCCACAGAAGTGAAGACTTGTCCTATGTCCGCGTCTGGGGTTATGGATATCTAACCTAACTCTTTGCATTCATTGTATTGTTAGAGTATTTGCGCCGTGTTTTTCCTTGTTCTGTCCTTGTTTCGTGTTGTTGTCTAAAATTGAACCTGCTACATATAAATAAATATACTATACAAACAGTTACTTTCACGTTCACCTAAACTGTACATATTGGACGATCCAAGTTATTCTTGTTAGGCAATTACTCGTACCTAAACATTGTCGTGTGTTTTACGAGACGAGTAAACTACCGCTAAATGACTATTTTTGCCTAGGCACTGGTACCTACTTAACGTCACCGTTTGAGTTGCTACCCACAGTCAATGAAAAGCTAGGACTGGACTTCTGGATTGGAAATTATAAATAAACATAACAATGTTTACAATTTTAATTCCACCTGGCATTGTATACTTGCCTGTTTTTATTTATGTTTGTGTGATCGTCTATCTGTTTCCTTTAATGTCCGTAATGGCGTGATCGAGTTTTAATATCAGATAGATGATGATATAAGGTATTACTTTGGCTATTTTTTAAGCTAGTATCTATTTACATTACGTGGTATAGTTATTATATTATAGGACTACAAAAATAAAAACATTAACTAAAATATCAAGAAAAGGATATTTTTAACTGTTAATTGTATATTAAGAGCTTATTTATCAACAAAACACAGAACAAAATGTGTTAACAAAACATAAATGCAGCAAATTCTACTAAGTTTCCCATAAAAATAAACGCATCTAAAAATAGGTCAGGGATATGTCGTCCCAGTTGGCTGCAACATGAACTTGGCTACTTCGCCAAGCCTGAAAACCGACCTAGTCTATGTACGTAAATTATGCCCCTCTCCAGTTCTTTGTGTTCTCCTTTACATTTAGACACAGGCTTTATTACGAATGTACTACGTTTCGTTTGCTGATTAAAAAGCTTTTGTGGTGAAATAGTGTACAATTATAATATAGTATGGTAGTAAATAAATTACTAATAATTAAAAAACTTCCATACCTACATACAGTTAATGTCACGCATATTTCCCAGAGAGGATATAGATACAATTGGTCTCCAATTACTACGGTCCTAGTACACCTAGACTGACTTTGACTGCACGGTTGGCCTAGTGGTTTAAGCGGTCGCCACGCCGCTCTCTACTGCGTCAAGTGTCGTGGGTTCGAATCCCACGTGGGATAACACTTTGTGTGATTCACAAATTGTTGTTCTGAGTCTGGGTGTTCTTTGTGTCCGTTTCATGTATGTTTGTAAAGTCCCCCGCGACACAGGAATTCGTATTCCTAATGCGGGAGTTGTCTTTTTTAATAATTAAACCTGTTTTTTCGTTGAAACTCGTCAATCACTACATGTTGGTTCCTGGCACTTTTCACTAGAGCGTTCATCAGAATATTAAGAATTTGATTATAACCCTGTCTGTCTATATGTTAAGTTTCCAAGACTTGAATGAATTTCGGTATAGAGATAAATTTGACCTTGGAGAAGTACATAGACTATTTTTTGTGGCGATATCAGACATACACGCGGGCAAAGTCGTAGGCAATAGCTAGATATTATTTCAATAACAATAACCGATGGCGATGGACAATTTAAAGGATTTTAGCAATTCAATTATGACTAAGTTTGATACATGTTATTAGTTTTCAATGTAAAATTTATATTATAACATAAAGTGTTGGTTTAGAGGCAAGTTACGTATTTAAAATATACACTGCTTGATGGAAAACATAAGAAAAGTCCAAGAATGGTAGTCACCATCTTCCATGCGAACGTGAACGTCTATCTGTGACCTATGAATATATATACCTCAGCTTATATTTATGGATAAGAGAAATAGTATTCAAAGATGCTTTCGAAACTTACACTGGAATATAAATAGAATTAGCTTCTTTACATTTCACAATATTTATCAAAATCTATTTGAAAACAGCACAATCACATTCCCTAACTTGATTGCAAGGTTGGCATAACAATCATCCTAATGGGCCATATTCGTTCACTAACTCGTTTTTCCGTCCGGTTTATCTGACATTACGAGGCAATAAAGCGTGAATTTCTGTACCATACGAAAATGTTGAGTAAGCTTATTTTTAAAGGTATGATACAGGAATTAGTAACAACATTCCAAACTCACTCTCAAATTGCAAGTCGACGAGACGAAAACATCGTTCGACACGGTCTACTACACCCGTGTGAAGGGAAAACTCACATTTTTACGATCAGTTGTTCAGAATAGATTCTTTCTCAAGAAATTGTTATGCCGATACCAAAATTATTACATCGTATTGAAACGAGCCTTCCAATGTAGTTTTGTGGTTTTATTTATCGCTGTTATTTAGGCGTGTAAGTTGTGGACATAAATATACATGTACTTATATCCATATCCAAGTCTGCACAAGAGCAACCTTTTGTATAACTTTAACGTCTATTTAAATAAGTTCAATAGTTTGTTCATTATGACATCTTTAGTCTAACTCTTTAAATTTAGTTTCACAGTCATAGTAAGGTTAAAAAATCTATCGATCAATCCCAAGGTTTAATCCACTTACAAAGGAAAATAAACCTAGTAGGTAACTTTAGAGAACAAATTCCTCTTTTAAGTCTTCCATCGTTATTTGATCGAATTTAATTTGATTATCCTCAGTTTACAAAACTTTTATACCCAAATTTCTTAGCGAAAAACAAATAAACATCCGATCAGGAAACTGGAACTAAGTTTCGTGGGATCCTTAAATCACGCCTTGGATAATGTCCTTTGTGTTTTTATGATCGCTTTCCGGGGTAAAGCTGAATAAAGATAACAGAAACGTGCTATATACAACTAAAGATAACTAGGTATATGTATAACTAAATATAACTATGGACATGTGTATATCGTTCACATTTATGTCGGTTTGTGAGTTCCTCCCGCTAATCGCGAAATGTGGAGACGACGGACGTACAAATCCTACAAGGAAAAATGGAGACAATTTGTTTGACCAATTTTACTTTCTCGACAGAATATTATTAATAGCGTTGGCTAAAGTAGGGTTATGTGTAAATGTAGTCGTTACGCATTTGTCCTACATAGGATAACTATACATCTTTGTCACTTTATGGCCTAGTGGTTATTTCTAGGGATACAGCTCATAAACTTTTATTTTTCTTATTCTTACTTCAGACCTATACAGTTATAATCATCGGTTACGTAATAATTCAGTATTGAAATTTCACATTATTTAAGAAGACAATACTTACATTCTTCTAATAATTTTATTTGTATTTCACGAACGTATTCCGAATTTTATAATAAATTATTTTTTTCTGCTTAAAAAGACAAGTCCCGCATTAGGAATATGAATGTTGTGTCGCGGTGGACTTTACAAATATACATGAAATGGTCACAAAGAACAGCCAGACTCAGAACAACAATTTGTGAAATACACAAAGTGTTGTCCCATGTGAGATTTGAACCCACGACACTTGGCGCAGTAGACGTAACAGCTAGTTGAGCCGGCTCGACCGGGGTACTAAGTACTAAACTAATACAGAAGACGATCCAGAAGAATCCAGAATCCAGAAGAATGACAGCATTCGTGCTGTCGTCTGAGCGTCGGTGAGTGTGAGATCTAAGCCCTAATCATTCTGATGATGCAGGAACATTTCACTAAGTTGCAATGGTGTGGGTAACGATTGTATACACTCACGATGACTATGATCAGGCAGAGTAGAGCTTCTTTATTAGGCTTAAAATATAAAAAAAGTGGCGTGACGGCCGCTTAAACCACCGGATCAACTATGCAGTCAAGTCAATTTGTTTTGACATACGTAAATTGTAAAATTGTTTGTTTAGGATTATCCAGTTTTAACAAAAAAAACGCTCTTAGAAAAGAATATTAGAACATCCTAATATTCTTTTCTAAGAGCGTTTCCATTCATATGTCTATTTAGTAATATCATCATCATCATCATCCTCAGCCTATCTCAGTCCACTGCTGGATATAGGCCTCTCCCATTGCACACCACTCCGATCGGTTTTGGGCTTCTAGCATCCAGCTCCTGCCAGTTGCTTATCCGAAGTACCATTTCATTCTTATTTTCCTTGCATTCCTGTTACAACTAAAATTATAATAAACCGCCATCTGATATATGATACAAATAAGTAATATATCTTTAAAATTAAATACATGTCATCTAAATACAATCTATCACTAATAGTAAGTCAATTATAATACTTTTCAGGCTTCTCTAATGAGATGTGTTGTAATATAATTAGAAGCCGTAGAAACCATAAAACGCTTAAAGTCATTTAAGTTATTCATAGCATTCCTAATCTTCAAATTAACTCATTGCCATCCACTATTGAACGAAGGTCTTCTCTTCAAGAAGGTCGCTCATCATCATTTCGTCTGAAGACATGACCGACTCTCTTTCATTTCCCATTTCCTATTCTATGTTGTACCTATTGTTATATTTTTAGTTAAAATATATTATCTAACCCTCGTTGCTAGGGAGAGGCTATGGGGCTCTCCCAAGTAGCACCTCTCCTGCAGTAGGCTACTAAAAGCTGTAGATAAAGGTATTAGTTTAAAAAAATTGTAATAATTGATTCACTTCATCTTTCCTGCTTAATCTTTCATAAATGCTTTAATACCACACGGAATTACTATTTATTCATTATAGTGGTCGCTAAGTGATCGAAATGTAACCAAAATTAATTTTAATTGTAAGGGGCAAAATTATTAAGGTTCTAATGTCAAAGACTACGGATTTTTCCAAGGTTAAGCTACAATTTTAATTTGACAAAAGATTATCTATACGTGTGTGTGGCGATTATATGGCAGTGTGTGTGCCGTTTTATTTATGCATTTAATGTATTATTTTCAAATTATATTTAAAAAAAAACCCGCACTCCTCCTTCGCATAAACTTCATACGTCCGTCGTTCTCGTGTGGTAAATTTCATTCTCCTCCGTCCACGTAATTTTCGTAAAAAGGGGTACAAAGTTTTTCCTCCACGTAATAACATAGATTTGATCATTCATACTGCCGTTTACTCATACGACTAGTTTGGTAGGTACTAAGTGTTATTAAATCTGTATTATCATCATATATCGAAGCGTTCCTAGCCAAGTTGCTTATAAGTTGTAGGCTGATTAAAAGCAATCACCAACGATGGCGCTGTCCCACATCTACCTAGAAGGGTGACTATGTGCGGCATGCTACCATGAACGTTTTCGTGATTAGGTGGTCACGGAGGTAGCGTTAAGCGTGAAATTGAGTTGGAGGCCTTTTGGCGGTTAAAAACAATTCAACGGCAAGATATACATCACCACAACGTTGTCTTGCCTTAACCCTGTTTTGAGAGGAGACCTAAATCCAGTAGTGGGACGTTATAGGTTGTTGATGATACTTTAGGTACCTACGAATTGAATCACATCTGTCATAACACTAAGTAAATCTATTGTAAAATGCCTGTGAAATAAAAGGAAACAAAAAAAAATAAACATTATCTCTGCTAATTTGCATTTTACATTTTTAATTAACTAAGAAACTATATATGTTTCAAGTTTCTCACAATATTTTTTTCGGAGTATTACAAAAGGGGGACAAAAAATTTAAAAAGTTACTAGAACGTAATCGATTATGAGATATATAATATTAACATGAATTTGACGGTTAAACGAGTAGAAAAGTAAAACCACATACGAATACTCGGGACAGAAAATTCACTGGATCAAACTGATTTGATTATCATCATCTCTCATGAATATGATATTAGTTTGATATAATGGAAGATGAAAAAATGTCGAGCATTCTTGAATTCTGAATTCTTACTTTCCTCATTTTCCTTATAAAACATATTGTGTTTGCATGTGTGTTGTATTTGCAAACTATTTTATTAACATATTTCAGTGTATTCTTGGAATATTCAACTTGAATACAACTAAATGTTATTTTATTGGCCAACTAAGATCGAAATATGTACTTATTTTAAAGAAACATGTAGCTTAGTGTGCTTATCTTATTGAGGCGATAGTAGTCGATAAAAGGCGATAATAGTTATATAGTAATAAATAGTGGCTAAATAGTTTATATACTTATATACATTACCAAGAAAAGTACTTAAGGATGCAACGCATAAATTAATAATGAAACGAAAATACAATCCAACACATATTGTATAAGTGTATAACGATTTGAGATGTAAAAGTAGGTAGGTAGGTATATCTACAAAAAAATGCCAAGCTTAGTAGTTATTCGTTGGTCATAAGGTTTCCGACTAATATTTTTGTATTCGGAACACGTAAGCAAATGATTGACGGCAACATTTTCGATTTACGCGCGCAATTGATGTTTCAGTAACTTTATCAAAGAAAAAGGTTCGGATGTGGAGCACACCTGTCATAATGACAGCTCTGAATATTACTAATCTGAAGACCTCCGTGACCAGAATACATTGCTCAGTCTTTTTGCCTCCAACTAAAATTACACAAAAAGTTAATACTTTTATGATCATGTGTTTATGTCTATCAGGTCCAGATAAATATTTAATATAATTAAAAAATTACACAGTAAGAATGTAGATATTGAAACAAGTTAAAAGTAGGTATGTAAAAAAGAATATGTAATGTAAATGTACGTACAAGTTACTTCACAGATAACTTATTACATGGCAATAAAGGTGTTACTTGTTATAAATTTATATACTTGAGACATTTAGTTCGTCTTGCTCCAGTCTATTAATATTGTTATTTTAGAAAGACGTGACTCGCCGCTTTAAATCTGTCAGCAAAAAAAAATGCAAAAGCATTTGTTGTGGGAATGGAAGTTTTTGTTGGTGTGCAGCTAACTATTTGCAAGTTTCGAAAGGACAACTCTGACATATTGACAAGAACAATACTTCGAAAAATATGTATCAACAGCCTTTACTTTAGATACTCTCTCTTTGGAAAGGAAGCTTTGCCTTATTACGCAACGCTGGCCAGATGAGTTCACACACATTCTTTATTAGTCACCATTCAAACTTCCTTTTTGAATCGGTAAAGTGGAAAATTTTATTTTTTTTGTTATTAAAGCTCATTTAAAAAAGTATTTTTGTTCTAACTACTCAAAAAGTCATTTAATAACAATTGATTTTAACTCACCATATACTTTTCTAAATGCTGCTACATATTGAAATTCTTAACTAAGAAATATTAAGTTATTTCATTAATAGCCTGGAAGTCAAAAACAGACAAGAAAGGTACGCCATCAAGAAATACGCTTCTACCTGATGGAAAATCAATAACAGCATTTGCATATCTCAGCAAGAACCAATATATTTTCTGATGTATGTTCATTTTATTCATTAAATATGTAATAAAGTTGCCATGTGTTGTAGGACTGTTTTTATGAGCATATGTTTATCTTTCATCGTTAGAATTTTTTCTTGATATAATATCGTTGAAAGTAAATGAATCTAGCAGGTACAAATATGTCTTATTTTTGTGTATTGAAACAAAATTGACAACACTGCATTGTATGTTACAATTTACAAAATGGTCTAACCTATTTGGGCATAATGCCGTTGCAATAATCTTATCACCTTATTCCGGCTAACAGAATCGAATGTTGCTGACAGTAGGTTTTGTTAGTTACCATTAGTGTGTAATACAGGATTATCTACATATTATTATACTTTGACTTAACTTTACTAGTAAAAGTCATAGTGTATGATGGCTAGTGGAATATTTTATAGTCCAGTCCTTGGTAGTAGTAGTAACTTTAGATAATGTTCAGCATGTTAGTGATGATGAAGATAAATTCTAAGAAGTATGAGATATGAAATTCTATGTCCCGATAGCAAAATTAATCTCTTTGAAAAAAAGGGAAAAAAATATAAACATTGTTATATTTCTCGTTATAAACGCAGGTTTTAGTGGCAGCCGTCAATCGGTTTCTTTTTAAATGTATCTATTTACCAAAGGAAGAAAATTTAGACGAAAATCGATTTTAAAGTAAAACGACGTGATATCTAAAATTGGTGTCCATTTCCATTTCGTAATCACATCGTTTGTCTTTGATCATCACAAAGAAAGTGTTAGAGAGTGCGAACGCAGACAGGGAACTAATGGTCGGTAGTCAAATTGACGTCACTTGCTTTTACTAATGAAAATGCGCTTTACCGCTATACTCAGGAACTTATTGATGCATGACTTTGCAACAACAATTTGTATTCAAATCTCCGTGAGAATTAAATAGGTACTTGAACAATATATATTTCCCTTAAGTTATGCTTATAGCCTGTTGTTTTCTTTTTCTTATATTGAATTTATTATTGAGGAATCTCTATATCAAAAATAAAATGAACAATGAAAACAGACCAGAGTTCAATTATTGTTCTATTGCAACAGATATCGTCATAAGATGAAACATCAAGAAAGTCCTTGTAATTCTTGTTTTAATAGAAAAATAGAACAAAAAAATATTCTGACTTAAATTGTCTCAATTCTATTTACTTTGTAATTTTATTTTTTGCAGATAAACTTCATAAATTGTTACTAAATAAATAAAAAATTTGGACATCTGACACAACACCATCCTAGTCCCAAACTAGGCAGAGCTTGTATTATGGGTACTAGACAACTGATATAAATACATAAACACGTTTTTTTTTGTAAATACATACACATTATACATAGAAAATATCCAAACTCAGTATTAAATATTTGCCGACCATACAAACATTTGGTCCGACCCGGGAATGGAACCCGAGACCTCTTGATCAGCAGCCGCATACGCTAACCACTAGACCAGTAAGGCAGTCATGTGATATGGTCTACTGTGCTCTTAATAAACTGTCTTCAATTAAAGTAGATTTTTAAGAAGGTATACTTAAATCCTTTCGAACCTCCTGCTCCTTAAGGATTTTTTTTATATTGTAGCCAACCAAAGTCTCAAACCAAACTCTGTCTGATGGAAAGCATGAATAGAATCCAGGAATAGAGGATATTAGGTCTCATTGTGAGGGTAGGCAATGCAGCATGATGACCCCTGATGAACCTACCCAGGGCGGCATAGTCAGATAATTCTGCATCATTCTCCCGACCTCCTAAGGCCGCGAGAATGATGCAGAATGATTGTGCCTCCGGTCGCACACTCACCAACAAAATACAATAGCAGGAATGCTGTCATTATTAGGATGGTCTTATGTGTGAGGGTAGTACTGCCTCGGTCAAGCCGGCCCATTCGCGCTGAAATCAACGTGGCTCTACTACCTACTATATATATCTAGGATTATGTGGTGAATCAACGAAAAAGCACTACAACGGATGGCCTCAAGGGTAGACTATGTTATCGGTGGGAAAACACTTCCCCATCTTTGTCGATATGTCAGTTCAAATGCATTCTGGTGAGAACAATGTATTTATGTGAGAGCATTACGCTTTAAAAAGATTATTAAGAAAACAAACGAAGCAAGAATCATATAAAAGAGAAGAAATTTGTTGACAATTCATTATTTTAAACATTCTGTTTAAAGCCATTAAAATGAAGCATCATCTTTTTATAAGATTACCAAGTTTAAGTATCATTTAAGTAAAGTGGCAGCCATTTTGCTCCATTACTCAGGTGGCGTCATAAAGGCTTTACAGCTGTCGCGTTGATATTGTCTGTTCGATTGGCTGTTTATAGTACCGTACTTAGGAAGGACAAATTAAAGTGAAGGACCAGATGAGGACTATTATTGTTGGCACTGATTATTGAATGGAAAAGGATTATATCAAAGTTATTTTGTTCATTCAACTAGGCATGAGAAGGCTATCAAATATACCGATTTTACTAATCATAAAATTATAAAAAAATTAACAACGTCATTCTTAACGTCAAATTATTTTTGCTTAACAACTATTAAACATTGCTGTGTAAAACTGATGGAATGTGTGTATGAACAGAATAATTAGCTGTCGCTAAATGAAAGCAATTTACCTATACAACTTTCAGAAAGAGCACTATATTTTCATTGACTTTACTATAGTTAAACAGTCTCAAATATTCAATAGCAAAATAGGAATTGAAAATTTAGTTTAGTTAAGTTTATTACGATAACTACATATTTTGGAATAACTGCGATGCGAACAAGCTACTCTACCGCTACCTCTACCGCCCCGTTTCTTTTTTCGTGCGGAAATCCCCACTGATTCCACACGTTACACAGAGAGGGACCAGTGTCTCCCAGCCTCACGTATTCGCCCGCATAACAGCAATGTTTATTGGCGAGAAAATCCAGAATGAACGTTCAAGCTCAATCAAGATTATTACACTTTTACATAATACTTTGACCTTTCAAACTAAAATCCTAACAAATGCGTAGAATACGACAGTAAAAATTATCAATATTTGTAGCTATACACCATAATGATACCTATAACCTACTTCGGATTGATTTTCTTCGAAAAGAACTTCGGTGGCACGAATACATGTAAAAGTTTCTTTACATTCCGATTTTATATAACTTTTAGAATTTGCTGTTTGACAATATATGTGTAACTTTTTAATGTGTTCGTGTATTTTCAACATTTTCCTTTATAAGCAATTTTCTTTTTAAGGTATAAAGTTTTTATTATAGATAGGTACGTTCCAAGAAACTAAGCGGCCCATCGCATACATATTATTTTATATCTAATAGTCATATAAAAAGGGGTTTAAAGTATTACTGCAGATAACTTGATTATTATTTCAGAAAATAATACTTGGTGAATAGTAAATAAAGTCTTAAGAAATTAATTGATAAAAATAAGAAATTGTGTTTAATTTAATAAGACAGTAAATTATAACTATACACTGCGGAAAACAAAACAGAAGGAAGAACAAAGAGAGATTATTATCGCCATACGAACTATTAAACAGTGTCTATATTTTTGTATAATACTACAAGATCTTGCATTAAATCATGGAAGATTATTTTATATTGATGTCAGATACCACAACAACTTATAACTTATTTATTAAAAAAAATTGTTATTATCATGGCAAAAAAGATGTTAAGGTGACCGCCGACATCAATTTTAGTAGCATCAGGTTTTAACTTAGTTATTTATTAATTATCGAAATATTCTACTGGTGACAATAAACTAAATGTTTCAAAAGCTTTTTAACTTTGTCACCGTTCAGACAAAGAAATAGTTTAGTTTCCTTCAGATTTAGTCAACCGTTGAGGTTGAGGTGTAAATGTCCAAAATGGCTGCGATCCACATCAGAAACAAATTAAGTTAGAGTGGGTCGTAACAAAACTTGTACTAAAATAATGAATCACACTCAGAAACGAAAATAGAATTCGATAATCTATACATATATAACTACTTACCCTGACTAATTGATGCACTACCTTAGACGACCTAAGCTGTTGGTGAATAGACCTGTGTTTCACCTAGGATATCCACCTGGGTGAATCACGGAAGCTTTATAGTATCCCATGCTTTTATCTGCTATTATTTATTATTTTCATCGTTTACACTTAATGTAAAGAGAACTTATTTTCTTTTCTTTAACATGTAGAAGTAAGAGTCGGCAATTTCAACTTTTCTTTTAAAAAATGGACTGTAAAATATATAATACAATAAACTCTATTAAGTACACCACAAAGGCTTTTTATTTTTTTTACTGAAATGTATAGTTGCTTTAATGACAACTTGGCCTGATGTAAAATAATTAAATATAAAAAGAACGATTTCATTTAAAATAATTAGACTATTGTAAATGTAATTTCCCTTCAGTTGGAGCACGGATCCTACACAAAGAGGTATCCCTCTTTGCGTAAGATACCCGTGCTTCGACTAAGTGGAAATGCTAGGTGAAGCACAGTTCTGTTCTCTACCATTTAGACTACAAACATGAAATTTTGACAGTTTTTAATATTGCTTTAAGTATTGTTTTTTTGAACATTTCGCTCCTCAAAAGGTAAACTAAGAGAAATTGAACTAAAGTTAAAAACACAAAAAATTAGAATTATTCACACGAGCGAAGCCTCGAGCAACAGTTAGTAGTAAAATAAACAAAACAATTTCTCTCTTTTTCTTTGCAAGAGCCGTTGTTTTAGATAAATATTTATTTCATATTCAGGCAGGGCCAAAATGATCCACATTTTCGATTGCGGTTTAACCCATGTAAACAACAAAGGCCACAAGACAACCCGCAACCGCTAGGAGGGTTTTCCACTGACCCTGTTTTTTTTTTGGATCAATATACGTTGATTCGCTTCATTAAATTCCCATCCCGAAAAAACACCAAATACATAGGACACAGATAACTTAAACTTTAAAAAAAAACAAAGTACTTACATATTATGTATAGAACACAAATTAATGGTCAGTTAGGTTAATTCTTTACTAGTTTTCGCCCGCGGCTCTGCCCTATGTGTTATTCTGATATATATACTGTAAAGTTTCATCCAAGTCCGTTTAATAATTTTTGTGTGAAAGAGCAACAAACATACATTAAGTATGTACTCACAACCTATACCTATACTCACAACGTTTCACGTTTACAATAGTAGTAGAATGAATTCTGTAAATGGAGTTGGAACAGCAAAAACGGCCTTAATTCTATTTCTTTATTACTGGGATCATATACAAATACACTAAGTTATAAACATGCTCTTTTATCTTCCTAACAATGAACGAGTAGGTTACTTATATATGCTGACGAAATATTTTTATTTTCCGCCCTTACATTACAATTTCGCTTTCCGTAAAATATACAAGCACATCACGATTTATTTTTATTCGTAGATCAAAAGGTATAATAAAGAGATTTTTTGCCAAAAAGTCTAGGTTGGCATATTTTGTCGCACGTGACCAGAAGAGCTGTTCGAAGAATGTCTTGATCCCCCAACTTTTTATACCTTTGTGTCGAATAGTTCTCAACTTTTGAATATATTAGGTAAATGATGATTGTGATAGTACAAGTTTAACTTTACAAGCCTTTGCAAGAAGTTTTCATTCCTTTATATGAAACTTTAAGTAGCAGCACCCAAATGTTGTTTATTTTAATTGTAGGAAAACCAACATTAACATTATTTTAAGTTTGGTCTCTTGTCTATTTGAGCCCGTCACAAGTAATTTCAGTATTTAAGTATTTTTTAGAATACACAGACTACAACATTTATGTCATAAGTTATTTTAAAAGTTATAGCGTTTAATATGGTAATAATCTACAAAGTGTTCAATTTGTAACATAGCTACATACAAAAATTTAATGAGCTATTATAATATTCCATAGATTTTTCAGTACAATACTGTATACTATTGTAACTAATATACAACCTTCAGTTTTATATCTTATATATAAAATTCTAGTGTCACAATGTTCGTTCCCATACTCCTCCGAAACGGCTCGACCGATTCTTATGAAATTTAATATACATATTCAGTAAATCTGAGAATCGGCTACTATCTATTTTTCAAACCTCTAGTACGCGAGCGGAGCCGCGGGCATCAGCTAGTAATATATAATAATTAAACATCGCGTATACAATAGCCTAGAAGCACTATTCACACAGTTGGTACTGGCTCTGTATCGCAAATCGTCTTGTTTTGACACGTGTGACATCCAATGTTCATAATAGCTACATATATGAATAATTGCTTCTAAATCGATATGTGTCAGAACAGTTCTAATCAATAGTGTTCGTCTCTAACTGTATTTATAGTGATTCTGATTCCAGTTTCCAATAAGATAAAGCAGGAGTTTGATCTTCTATGATAGATGTATAAATTGTTTTGCCCTGTAAATAATAATTGTTCATATAGTTATTCGTGTAGTGATATCTTTTCCACAAGTAATTAATAGGAACGCAATTCTGTATATTGATTTGCAGATGTCCATGACATGTAAGAAAATGTCTAAGAAACAACATACATTAATACAAGTTGAATGACTTATCTCAATAAATAAAGTTTCACTATATTTTTTTATTTTTTTATTTATTTCAGTATATTTTACTCAGTGGTTCATAAAATGCATTTATAATTTGCATATTTATTAAAATATACTTCAATATTGTCAACTAGCTTTCGCACGCGGTTGCGACTGCGTATATGTTGGTTATCGGGGTGTAAAGTAGTCTATGTCCTCTATGAGGTTCTAGACTATATGTTTACTTTCATTAAAATTAGTTCAATAGTGTTGCCGTGAAAGCCGGACCGACAGACAGAGTACTTTCATTACTATTAGTAAGGATATTAGCAAGGATAAAAATCAGCATAGGCTTATGTATTTGGTGAGCTGGGAGATAAAATAGTTATACCGCACATTACATTACATTGATAGTATCAAGTCTGTTTACACAAAGGGGTACTTAGGAGCATACTAAACGTACACTTTTTGTTCCAATGTAATAACCTACTTATTTACCTACTTGTGAGCCATATCGTAATCTCGATAAATTTTCTATAAACACGCAATACCACGTAATGTTTACTAAACGAATCGATAATTTCATTTCGACAGCAACGTAACAGCGACAAAATAAAGTGTTCTACTGATAATTTATAGCTTCTCATCAAATTTAAAAAGTTTTGTTAGGAAAGCAAGTTCGTTCCAAGTTAGATTATTTTGATAAGAAGGAAACTTCTCTATTTTAAAAATTGGGTGATCAAAATGACGAAGAAAGTTTAAGTTAAACAAAACTGTTTTACCTACTTTCTAAACATTTAAGTAAGCGCTACTCGTCAGTATGTACTTGCTTAGTCTCTGCCTCTTTTTCATTCTGCTTGTAAGTGTAGATTAACACGATAGATTAACACGATAGTTACTAAATTCACAATTTGACCTGAAAAATACACGTAGGTAATGTACACATTTTACCGTGAATATTTTTTTAACGTTCAATGTATTTTTAAGAGTTACCAAGAATGCAATAAGACGAAGTAACGATTCAACATGAATTAAAAGACTACGCTGACAAAGATTGGTAACGAAACAAAAACATTAAAATAAACAAAGATAAAAGTCATTAAAAACGTGTGCGATTGCAAGACTCTCTCTCTCTCTCTCTCTCTCTCTCTCTCTCTCTCTCTCTCTCTCTCTCTCTCTCTCTCGTAATAAGCTACTTTTAATATAACCTCTGATTATCTTAATAAGAAACAAGACAGTATTTAATTTCTTTCTTCTTTATTACATTTATTTATTTATTCTAATTCTGTCTGCTAAAAGCTGCAAAAGACCACTTTTTACAAAAAAAATTAAACGCTAAACCTTATTTAAGTTTGCAAAGATAAAATGATAAGTAATAATAACTGGCCTATGGCACACAATTTGCATTTGAGTTTCTTAAAGTCCCTCACTGAAACATAAGAGTACGCTTGGGAATGGTAATGCCACCATCGCGCTACGGGGACCTACGCTCGAAGCTTTCTCTTTTGAAAATTGTTAAAATTATGAATACAGCTTCTTATTTTCAAAATTACCATCATTTCCTACAACTATGCTATAACAATTCAGTAGTTTACATTTTAGTTACATCAGATTCACATATCACATCAACATAATTTAATAGTACATTGCTGCAGACCGTACTACGACCGTACGACTCGTAGACCTGCTCACTTTGTTCAGGTAAGTTGGTACAAGGCACTATTAAACTTTTCGTTGGTTTCCCTGCGTAGTTTGCAGCCTTAGTCGGTTCTTATCACACCTACAAGATTACATGGACACTCCATATTTTTAACCAGTCACCCCGAAATATAAACATAAAATAAAATAAAAGAAATTAGAGCATGTTAATACGCAAAGCGGGTGCTTTTCAGTTGAGCCAAAAAGTGTTATAGGATTGGAAATTTGAATCAGTGGATAAAAGACAAAAACTTGTTTTTCGAAGTATTTGAAAGAAAAAAAGGGTTTTACTCTGTCAATAATATTGCCACAATGTAACATATTGTGTCTATTCCTTTCTTTGTATATGCAAATGACTGAATATATTTACATATATGAGTATTGTATGCTGAATATGTAAATAATATTATAGTGACAAATTGATGTGAGTCCTTGTATTAGTTTAAATATCCTAAAATGTTGAACCTGTTGATTTTTACAATATAAATGTAACTGTTTACTCGAAGTGAAGGCTTCATCAACCTTAAACTATGTTTTTACTTTAATTCTAGCTTACTTAAATTAATTAGTATAGTATTGTCGTAGCCCTATACATAGATGAATACTTAAGATTGAAATTGTAATTAAGTCCTGATAAGAGTATCATAATATTCATAATATTAAAATAACAATTTAGATCAAATGATCTACAATTAGACAAACAAATCTTGGCTCTTCTTAATCTTGGTTAGTTTTACCTAATGTAGTAAACTACATTAGGTATACCAATTACAATAAAACGGTAATTTCATACTTAAACTCCTATTATTACAAGGTCTTATGACACATTAACGCTTGTTAGTTTTGCTGAAACTTTATATTCAACCCTGCTATATTCAACTCGAATTTACAGAAATGAAGTCTAGACCGTGCAAACGGCTAGAAGTTTATATTACATTAAACTGGTCAGAAAATGAATTCAGGCGAACTACCAAAAATGCATTAGACTATAACGGACTTTTTAATTCGAAATTTATTTCAACGAGAACTATAAAGTCATAATATATATTGATGAGATTTTCATCATGT
Organism: Phragmatobia fuliginosa; assembly: GCA_932526445.1. NCBI lineage: Eukaryota > Metazoa > Arthropoda > Insecta > Lepidoptera > Erebidae > Phragmatobia > Phragmatobia fuliginosa. The sequence goes on along the minus strand of OW052070.1, from coordinate 12,924,151 downwards.
ACATTTATGTGGTAGTATAAGCTATATGGCACAGTTCGTTTTATTGACATTTTATTAGGACCTTGAATAAGTTCCCGCTGTTTCTTTTACAAAATAAAAGCTTTATTTACATTAAAAGGAGCAAAAACATTTCATTCAAAGTATTACCCATCACTAGAGACCACTTTCTCCCATCTTTTTGGCCGCGTCGGGAAACGCTGATGAAGGTAAAAAAAAATTTTTAAATTCATCATAAGAATGAAAGCGCTGGTCAGCTAGGGAATGTGCCATCGAACGAAATAGGTTAAAATCAGAAAAGACTATGTCAGGTGAATACGGCTGGTGGTAAAACTTCCCATTGAGGCGTTTCCAGGTAGGTTTTGCAAGATGGGGCCAAGCATTGTCATGTAGCAAAATCACTTTGTTTTTGACTGCACGGTTGGCCTAGTGGCTTAAGCGGTCGCCACACCGCTTCCTACTGCGCCAAGTGTCGTGGGTTCAAATCCCACGTAGGATAACACTTTGTGTGATTCACAATTTGTTGTTCTGAGTCTGGGTGTTATTTGTGTCCGTTTCATGTATGTTTGTAAAGCCCCCCGCGACACAGGAATTTATATTCCTAATGCGGGAGTTGTATGAAAAAAAAGAAAAAAGAAAAAAGACTTTGTCGTGTCTCTGCTCGTATATGGGCTATTTTGCTTTTAAGGCTCGATTTTAACGCATCATTAATGTCAATGGCAATCCCCCGTGATAGGCTCATTCCATTTGAGTAGCTCAAAATAAATTACACCCTGCTGATCCCACCAAAAACAGAGAAGAAGCTTCAAACCATGGATATCCACGATTTTCTACGCTTTGGATTATCGTAGTGTAACCACTTTTCATTGCCTTTTCTTTTCAGTCGTTCAAGCAGTAGTTCAAATATGAGAAAACACCGTTTGACATCTCTCGGCTTCCATTCATACGGTACCCAATATCCTTACTTCTGGATTCCTAAAACTTCTGAACGTTTTGAAACAGTTGGCTCATCTTCTTATAATGTTTTTCCAATTTCTGCTAGCGCCTCACATTAGTCTTGATCGAGTAATCCCAGCAACTTTTCGTCTTCAATTTTTTTCGGTGTGCCAGAACGTTTTTTATCCTCAAGTTCAAAATCATTATTTTTGAAGTGTCGAAACCAGTTTTTGCATGTCGTATCCGTCAAAGCATTGCCACTATAAGTCTGAACAAGAATTCTATGTGCTTCAGCTGCAGATTTCTTTTGAATAAAGTAGTAAAATAAAGTTCCTCGCAAATTCACTTTATATGGTATTAATAGAGCAATTTACTTTGAAATTTAAGGTTAGATACACTACTACCTTGCAAGCGTGTTACCATTCGAAATTTCGAATACATATTACAAATATACATGAACCGTCCCAACGCGTTGGCGTTGTCTATAAAATTTCCGAAATATTTATTACTTTCCAAAAGTTGTTTTAAGATTTTAAGAACATATAATAATTGACAATGACAGCTGTTAGAGATATACTTGCTATATAAATTCTACTATATTACTTTAAGTAGCCTATATGTCACAAACTATTACTCAATAGAGGACGATTTATGGGTTTCTGAGGACCATAAACTCGACATTTTATGGGCATAGTCCACTCAAAGAGAGAAGTAAATAAGACGCACACTTGACACCTATTATTTGTTTAATAATTTGTATTTGCTTGTGTATGTACTGTATATTTAAGTATACTACAATTATATACGGTAAAACTCCTTTTTTGCATGCTTTTACTTTAAAGATGTTTTTCTTCTATAGTCTTCTTTATTGGAAATACTTTGTTTTTGTACTGTGTAAACTATTGTTGATAAATAAATACATACAATAAAGTTTTTCGTTAAGTAAATTAATTTAAACACTATTACGTAAACATTTATATAGTATGGTCATTAATACCCTACTCAGTTACATAGATCTATGATAAAATATAATAAACAGAAGAAATCTATGAGAACGAATATTACAGTTCAATCCAGGACATTCAAAATAAAACGTTTCACCGCTTGGAAAAAAATCTACCACAAATTCACTCCTTCGCTACTCTTTTTCGATTTCAAGATCTTGAATCTAATTAAATTTGTTTGTTCGTGATGTATTTAAAAATCGTATGCCACTCTGCACATTTCGTTAAATGGTGAGTTTACTCCTGAAATATATGATGTAAATATTTGCAGTCGTATATGGACAATATTGCAGGATAAAATATTGGTTAAGACTCTCCTTTTTTTATCAAAACATCAAGGAGACGCTCATGGTATCATGCAACTAACGGTCAGCCATCTAGGTACCGAGCGCGAAGTCGTTGCTTTAAAAACAAGATTTTTTCTTTTTCTAAAATCATTAAGTAGCATTTATTAAAGAGTAAAAAATATAAAAAAAAATTAAAAAAATATAATCTCGTCCCTAACGTTAGTACTCCTGGAAATTCTATCACAAAATTCAAATGCGATTACCCAATTCCTTATTCCAAGACAAATATTGAAAATATGGTTGATGGTTAAAGTTTCTTGCAACAATTAATAAACTACCACTCAAGTAGCTGAAAAGACATAACATAAAATGAATTTAGATATTTGACAAAACTTTTGAAATTAACGTCAATCTCGTCATAAAATAATGAAAGTTCGTTCCTTCCTTTGTTCATTGATTGTACGAGTATTCCTAACAAATTTGGCTCGTCAGCAAGAAAATATCGCTAGAAACTTCTTAACTCAACATGAAAAGTAAACTCCGTAACAACTTATTCACAACTGAATAATTGCGCCATTACGGAAACAATGTAAATGCTTTTGAAACAATATGATTTTAGTCACCGCACTAGTGGTCTCGAATAATGGTATCGAATATGGTATCGAATAACTAGGACTTAAGAGAACATTTTGTGATAACTATGTTGGAGATACTTTAATTTGGTAATAGGAGAACTCATAGGATTCTTCAATTTTCTGACCTCAACTAGAAGATAGCAAATAGTAAAACCAGTGTCGAAAAAATATGTTGTTGATAACAAGTAAATTAAACGTATTTGGGAACGTTGTTGTGCTCATGGGCTGCATGGGGAGTGAAATTATCTGGGTTTTTAGAAATCATTATTTTGTATCTTACTATTGCAATTTTCAATGACGTTACTAATTAAAACTTTTCGGAGGTGACAATATTACTAGTTTTTTCTTCAGTATTTTTTATTTACCCTACAACTCCATCTCTCTTGTCTGTGTGGTGACGGATTAAGAAAACAAAGTAGCACCATCCATTATTTATCCTGAGTGTATCGTAAGAGGCGACTAAGGCATAAACTATGCAGAACAATATCACTGGCAAATAAAACTGGGAAAATAAAGAAAACTGGAAGCAATTATATACCAATCCATCCAGAACAAGTTCTATGGACAGGCCTGTGCCCAGCAGTAGACTGTTAATGGCTGTTGATAATGTACAACTCTAAAGCGAATGTGTTCCATTATAAATTGACTTAAATTTAAATACTTTTTAATTGGTAAAAATGTAAAACAAAGACTTAATGACAATTCATATTTTATTACAAAAACATTACAAAAGTATTTTATACAGTGGAAAATCTATTAAACTGCATGAAAATTTCTTACGTTTAATTTAAAGATTTGTTTAATAGACTCAAATTAAGATGCAAGACACAAAGGAAAACCAAGATTTGAATATTAATTAGAGATGGGATGGCTATTAATTTTAGTTACGTCAGTTACATGAATATACTCTGAAATGTATTTCTTTGAAGTTATTTAGTAAAGAGAGCCCGAACCTTATTATTTTGTCGGGTCTGAGACCGCGTACAAGATTTATCTTCTGCCAGCGTTACGTCTCGATCTAAATAAGATAATTACTCTGCATAACAGATGCTTTCAAACGTTTTATATCAAATATTACTGTTCAGCTTTTCTATATATGATGTTGATGATAGCACAGGCGATACTTGCTAATATGGACAAAAGGATATCTTAAAGCCGGTATTGCAGCTACTGCAGTAATCAAATAGAAAATTTATGAAAAGTAGACTATTGACAGAAAGTTCAAATGTTGAATCAATTATATCAATAAACTTTTCTTTTATTTTTTCAAATGTTCTTGACCGCCACTGTTCTTCAAATTTTGAAAGACAATGAAAATATATTTGTATTGAAATCAAGTCTCAAAGATCAGTCCACGGATAAGAGCTGGCTTATCTAAGAGTTAATTTGAGATTAAAGATACATCAAAAAGCTCCAGGTATTATTCTGCATCCTATTAGGTTAATAACTGCTTTATATAGCCTTGATCTTGTACTACTTTAACCTCGTCTCAGTGCCGTATTCCGTATTAAAGTATGCCGATTTATTTATACATGATTAAGTTAATCTAAACGTCCCTACATTATTGTTAAACAAATGACGAAAATATATCATTATATAGTTCCAATGAAATGTTAATGTAATATGTCCACTGCAAAAACTGTCCCCCAGGCAATGAACTTCTCTGAAATTTTTTTCGTACTAGTCTATCTGGATAGTCACTTTTAAGTCCAAATAGATCATTGAAAATAACTTTTAAGTCTAAATAAAAATGATTAATTTAACTATATACTTATAATATAATTCTAAAACTTATACAGAACGTCTTTTGAATAATTCTGTCCATTTTGAACGCCGTTCTTATAAATAGGTCGATGGAAGGTGAAATTATTTCGTAATTGAGTAAAATAGGGTGGGTTAGTGAATGTGGCACGTCCAGGTCGGCACGTCTTCAAGAATCCGTCTCACTTCCACAGCTATTTGAGATATTCAAAAGGTCGTACATTTTAGAGGGCCTCGTTATTAAAGCTTAACTGTGTTTCGATTTTCAATAGAGTATTTTATTAGATTACTTGAATTTCATGACCATGTGTTCTATCTAAAGGTTTTGATTTTAATGTTATTATTATTATGTACTTGCTTCAGCTAATAACGAACAAGCTCAAAAGTGTTGTAATTAAATTTTTGTGAATATTTGTCACATAAAACTCTGATTGATATTTGGTTTTTTTTTTTTTCGTTCGATAATCCCCCAGATTCCTCCAGATGATGACTATGTCTTTGGTACTATAAGCCGAGCAATCAGGTATACCCTCGAAAGGAAGTCCCTATAACCCTGACGTATCCCGGGATATCTACAGCTTGTAAATGGCCCTCTTATATGTGGGAACCCCCAAGTTCCCTTACTGATCTCAAAAGAGGCCCGGGCGCTTCATTGCACTCGCGCCGCTAGCCTGGCCTATTTCTGCTAGGGTGATAGATGGCCTCACCGGCTACCCCAAGCCTGCGCTTATGGAGGACGGAGATAGTTTGACGATATCTGGTGCCCAATTCGTTAAATAGTTTCATCTAAGTATGTTCCTATTATAAAAAGTAGAGCATTACATAAAAGAAAAACTTGTCATCAACAAATGTTAAGGAAACTACGAAAGTGCATCTCATGTGGAACAAAGGATGAACAAACAAGAAATAATTTCTGGGCTCAAGGCCATGATTCAACGCATTCCCAGTTAGATACGGCCCCTTTTTTTGGCAAATAGGCATGAAACCAACTTATAGTTTGTGCTCATTTTCAAAATGAGCCAACATTTATGATGACGAAATTTGTAAATTTAGCTAAAATTAAAAAAAAAACAATTTGGCTAGTTCTATAAAAGTGCTAGAAATTGAACATATAAAATAAATATTCATTAATTCATTTCTATTGTTTTTATAAAATAGATATAATAAATAAGTACTGTTGTACATGTACTTACGAAAACAAAGAGCATTGATATATCTAAATAAATAACGTTAACTCTTAGTAATGATACAGATAACTAGCTCTGTCAATTTTATTATAGTAGAGAAGGAAAAAGTAATTGTTGGTAATAACTGGTTTGTGAGTTCCGTTCCAGGATAAATTCAGATTTGAATATGCTATTCGCATCAATGGATTTCGATACCAGTACATTCGTGACAGAATACCATTCATTTTTTTTTCAATGACTTATTATTCTTATATTTCGAATATAATTTATATTATTGTTACTCAAAATATCAGATTTTTAGTTAATGTACTCGAACTGGTGAACTCTTAACTTTTTTCAAAGTGGTATTCGTTGTTATATCCTCATTAAATTTTTAAGACTACGCCCCCAGTGTGCGTTTTTATTTATAGGCGAATTAGCTACTCATATTGAGAGATCCATTAAATACAGAGCCAATAATTATAATTAAAGTGCAAAACTAATTTAATTGAATAATCAGATACTTTTGAAACAATCTTTGTAGATAAAAAAATACTTTTAAAACTGAAAGAAACAAAAACCCATTAGGAGTATTAAACGTTCAATATATAGACGAAATTCTATAGCAAACCTAATTTTATTGAGTCCTGTGTCTAAATTCTATTTTAACGGCTAACAAAAAGCGACCTGCGACTCTTTTGTTATTTCTTTTGCGTCTTAATATTATTTTCCAGTTTTGAGCCTGGTCCTGGTCCAAAATAAATTTTTGGATGCCATAATGGATAAGTACTTATTATAACGATAACTAGGAGGAAAGAGAAAATAAATATATTTTCTCTTTCCTCCCTATAGCTAAGTGGTCTTAGATGATTGGAAGCAATCACCGAGGGTATTCAACGACGGCGCGGTCAGTATCTAGATGAGTGACTGTCTGTGGCATAATATGTTATGAGCGTTTCCGTGATTCGGAGGTCACGTTAAGCAGTCACGTCCTCTTGTTATCATAAAATAACAGATGAAGCTTAGTTGGAGGCCTTTCAAACGGTTAAAAATCCTTACTAAAAACCTCTGCATTAGATTCATATTTGAATTGCGTAAATATGATCACATCCCAGAGTTTCGTTCTAAACTCAAGTGGCTACCCATACGCTTTCGCCGGAATCTGCATATTCTATCTCTTTTATACAGTGTTCTGTTTCAACCACACACACCTCCATATCTCAAAGAACGTTTTCAGTTCTTGAAAAATACACATTGCAAGGACCTGAGGTCATCGGAAAGTTTAAAACAAAAAATGCCAGCACATTTCACTCACTTTACAGATTAATCTTTTAGTGTGCAAGCAGTGCGGCTTTGGAACAACTTGCTTGAAACTATCCGACAAGCTAAAACCTTGACTATATTCAAAAAGCTGGTGAAGGAAGGATCACTTTTTGTGACTGTGAATACTTTTTGTTTAGTTTTATGAAGAGTATTTATATATATATATATATATTAATTTGAGTATATGTATGTATATGTATATTTGTATGTCCATGCATGTATGTTTGTATATAAGTAATTGTATAGGTGTAAGTATATGTGTGATGTCAATGAATATGTGTCTCTGTATGATTCCTAAATGTTATATTACATGGTAATATGGTTGCCTGGAAGAATTATTGTTGTACAAATACTCGTATGATTTGTAACTCTTTTGTTTCTTTTCCTTGCTTTATTTACTATTTTGTGTAAACAATAAAGATAATAAAAATATCCAACGGCAAGATAGCGTAGCCGCAACCTGTCTTGCCAGTCCCCAACCCGCACTCGGCCAGCGTGGGGATATATGGCCTTAAACTTCTCCTGAAAGGAGACTGGACTGGACTGGAGTTCAGCAGAAGGACATTATGGGTTGTTGATGATGTTTATTTTATTTTACTAGTACTTATGTCAAATCAACTATTATGTAAATAGAACATGACAAGAACAAAGTCTAACGTTAATAAATAGTATTTCAGTTAGGAGATTTTACAGTTTAAAGTGATTTAATTAAAAATCTTATAAAACTTAAAGTATAATTTACATTACAATACAATTTATAAACCTTTCCTTAAATTGTAAAGGTTATAAAAGTCTGATATTAAAAGATTTAAGTAAACAAAATTTTGTTTCAGTTTGTTTAATTGTTTCTTTAAAGGAATCTTCTTGTTTCGTCTGAAATAAGATATTGGATGTTTTTAAGTATCGAATAGAGCCTTAACTAAACAACTTTAAAGATTAATTAACATTACAATACAACTTTACTATAGAAACCTATTCTGTGGACTCAATGTGAAATTTTCCGTAAAACACAAACGGATTTTGAAATATAAAAGTAGTTAAAAAAAACATTATTATTAGTTATCTTGTCTATTGAGTCAGTGCCAAAATATATCAAGACCTAATGGCGGCACCAGAGCTAAATGTATATTAGCTTCATAATATAAGTGTCACATTCATGTCGGTACAATACTGCTCTTCAAAAAGCAAAGTTTTACTATACTAATTACATATTCCTGCATCGTAGCATAATATAGTATCATTGGAACATACCTATGTTATATGGAGGATAGAGATAGGTCATTCCATATCATTTTAGAGTAAAAGGTAAAAAAGTTTCCAGCTGTATACTGAAATTAGAGGTTTACCAAATAGGAAGTTCACGAAGTAAAGTTTCAAATATTTATAAATTTGCATGACTAAAGTAAATAAATATACCTAGTTAATAATCATTTTTGATACCATGATTGAGAAACTGAATTTAAAATAATGAAATCCATGCAAAGTTTATATTTACAGTGGCGCTTTCTTAAAAAAATATTCTAGGCTTGCGAAATTTTTATGACACGCAGATGGTGCTTCTCGTCTCTATACTATGTTATTAAAGTCAGCATCGTCATTGACCTTGTGTATAATATGTTTATTTGCATATCATATAGATGAAAATGGTATCGCCTATTCATAGGGATAGTGTAACACTTTAAAAAAAATATTTTCGTCATTATTGTGACGATTAAAACATACACATACACGGACATAGAAAAGAAAAAATACAAAGTAACCCGATGCCACCCAATCAAACGACAGTACTCTTGGAATCAAAACTCAAGACCAAGTTACACTAGCGATTTTTTGACAGAATATAATAAAAGCCCTGGAACATAAACATTCATCTACAAGAAGTATTCACCTAAATAAGGAAAATAACTAAAACCGGTGATTCATTTGCCACCATGACAATGCAAGCTGTCAAACAACGTCTTGGCTTACCATCAATTTTGATGAATCTGTACAGATTCAGCCCCACGACATTCACCATATAATCTTAATTTGGCACCCGCTGACTACCTAATAAAAATCATATATATAGTGTTAAATAGCGTAAGAGTCTTATTGTTTGGTTGAACGCGCTAATCTCAGGAACTGCCGGTCCAATTTGAAAGAGGCTTATAGTGTTTATAACCTAGTTATTCAGTGAGGCTTTAGGTTATATATCATGCTACGACCAAAAGGAGCTAAGTTGCCAGTGTTAATCAAATCTATTGCAACATGAAAAAAAATGAAAAAATCTTTAAAAGTTCTAAACAAGTCCCCGACTGTTTAAGGTTGACTCGTCTTTATACATTTTTGTTACCGTTCACGGTGTATAACATCGCGCTGCGGGCAACCGAAAACGCAGATGAGGTTGCACAGGGCACCAAGTTAAAATAATCGGTTAAGTGCGTGTCAGGCCAATTAGATTTGAATCGTATCCAATAGATATTATTCTTTCGTTATTCTACACGAAGTTTTTTAAGTAAGTATAAACAGTACAAATTAGGCCTCTATAATTCCTGAACTAATAAAATTATCTTAGCCGTTATAGTTTCCTTTGTAGTTCACCACATGGATTTTTCGAAACGGCTAGCCTTAACTTTAGATGAGGGAGACACCCTGTTTTAACAAAAAAAGTGCTTTGAAGTTGAATAACTCGCAAACGGAAACCTTAATCAAAAAAATATCTTGGCATTCTATTAATGTATTTAGGAGGCCTATTTATTGATACTCCACATGAAAACAAAATCATTCCCACTTCACTTGCAGGGGAAGTACCCCATTTTTTTTTCATGGTTTTGTTTTAGTACTTTCTCTACATAATAAAACCACATGTCTATGCAAAGTTTTATTTTTCTAGTACAGATGTGTGGACGAACGGACAAAACTGTCTATAAGTGTTTTGAGTTCTGAATTACGGAACCCTACGAAAACGAAACCCCCAAACCCCATCAAAAAGATTTAATTAATATAACTTACGCAACTCTCTAGTAATTAAATTGTCAGTGTGTCTCCTGTTTTTCACCTCAGACGCTTTCTTTGTATATAATGAGGCTCCTCACATTTTGCTCACATCTAAAATTTGTAAAACTGCTACTTTTTTGTATTTCTTTGAGTAAAGTTATTATTTGTAAAGTTCTGTTAGACAAATTAGTAACTAAAACTATAAATTACCAATATAATTTGTCTAATCGTATATTTTATTCTATTACTAAATAATATTGATGTATTTGTAAATTTTTTCAAACTTACGTATAAAATACTTCTTTGGAAAATGTTCAAAGAAAAAAATATATCTTATCATATATTCATCAAGCTCAACGCAAAGAAATAAATTAACATTTGTCATTACTATACATTATATCCAAATTCTTTCTTTTGAAATTCTACTTGTTAATATGTGTATGATTCAAACATTTCATAATCAACTGTACGAAGCAAGACAAATATTATTTTAACTCAACAGTTGTAAATATACATCATTTACATCCGTTAAATCTTGCTTTGCTTAATTTAATTCTTCTCTCGGAAGAGACGTAAACTGTGGAACAATATTCATTATCACTATAATATATTAAGGCTGAACAAACTTAGGCTTAATTAAAAGCGGGTAAATCCATGCACACCTCGGCGAAATCAACATGAATGTATTGTCACACAGAGAAGGGCCTCCGAAACGTGACGCAACGCCTAATAACTTCTCAGAGTTATGAAAATTTCATGCTAAATAAGTATGTTCATGTTAATTAAATGTCTTTCTTAAATTAAGTACATTTAAATATGAAGACGTAAGTTCAAAAGGAAAACATAATATTCTTGGGTATTTTTTTTATTTCAAAACCTTCTGTGCAACTTTTGCGATTTGTACACAAATTGTTCTATCGAATAGCCCGCGAGAGAGATTAAGCCGCAAGGTTATAATAATCAGCGCAGCTAAGAAACATCCAAGTCATTTCATCGTGTGAAATTGGTCCAGGTTGCTTTACTTTTTTAACGAGCAGAAACCACTAGATACAAGCGTACAATTAATTATGATACGATTCGAGAGAAACAAAGTGTCTATGATACAACGTAGAACTGTATCTGTTTCGATTAAATTTTCAATGACTCAATAAGCGATATAAAAAAAGGAGAGATAACTTTTTTAATTTATAATATAAAGACCACCCCCCTCCCGTCAGGACAACATTAAAAAGGATTTTTTTACTTCGGAACTCAAGGAAAACCAATATTAGTGTCAATTGGGATTGCGTTTGACGATATAGTTCAACATGGAGACACTTTAAAATTCAATGGCAATATTTTTTTTTAAAACACAGCCTGTAAGTTCTAAAACAATATTTTAGGTTACGGGTTTTAATCATTTACCATATTGCTGTTATACACATTTTTTAACCTTAAATTCCTAACCCTGAATCACTTTCGGATGTGACACCTATGAGTACTATACAATATAAATATATCAAAGCAAGTGGATCCGCAGTGGCTACACTACTTAGACGTCACATTCAAGAGCCTGAAGTAGCAGAAACCGGAGGGTCTGTTGAAGCATCCACGTTCCTAGATTAGAACGCAGGTACATCTAAACTGGGTTTATATTGAAGAGCTTTGGTATGCCAAACAAGTGCGGGGCATCTTTAATTAAAAACTTTGCAGATCATTTCCATTTTAATGTCGGAATGATAAAAATAGATTGGTTGCCTTAATATTTGTCTCAGAAGTTTTTATGAGCTTCCTTTTAATATTTCAGAAGTTTGACGAGTCTTCTGTTCACCACATAAAGTTAGACTTATTTATGATGTCTATTCCTGGGAGATAGTGTGTTAACATGCCTTATATCGTACTAACATTAGTACTATGTAGGGCATGTATACATACTCTTTCAGTACCAATTCTATAGATAATTGAACTTGTTCCATTTGTAGACTATCTATAAATAGGTATAGATAGAAAACTCACTTTATTTGTACACCGTGTCACAGATTTAAAAGAGAATACATAAAATGACAAATATATATTTATAATGTACAGAGGATGGTCGTATTGCCAAAACCAATCTCTTATGGTACGTTAATGTGAAATAATGGTATACTTATACATTTTGATAAAAAGAAATGGAATCTTTTTTGTCAATCATTTTGAAGAGTCTTGTAAGAGTACCTAACAACTTATGTTTTTCATGAACCCCTGTTATTGACGTGTAGATTGACAACCTAACGGATAAGGGTCGCAATAAATCTGTAGGCATAAGGTTCACTCATAATATAGGTAAGACATAATTAAAAAGATAATTATATACTCAAAATTGTAATTGTCTTTATAAATACAACCCGGAAAACGAATCTTTATCTAGCAGTATCGCTGGTTATTAAATTAATATGACTTTATTTTTACCAACATCTTACAGTTTTACAATATTGTATTTTTATTATGTAATTTTTATTTTGTTAAAGTTGTTTTTGTTTTTTTTTTTAATTTTTAGTTTAACTGGTGACAAAAGTATGTTTTTAAGGCTATCATTTATATTTATCACTAAGAAGAAAAAATCTAAACAGCATTAGTTTAGTCCCAAATATCACTATTTATCTCTATAAAAACTATTTTTTTCGGTGCGGTAACGTTTCACATCAAGCACTGTACTATAGTATTGTCTCTTCAGAAATCAAATCTGAAACAGCAGGGAACTTTTCACGGTGTCAACAGCATTTATACACGACATAAACTTCACCCTTTAAAAATTTCAAGTCAACCTTTGCACAAAATAAAGTAGAAATTATCTAAAATCGTATTCAATATTTTTAAATGATACTAAATTCTAATAACTGTTTTTAAATCAAATCAATAGACCTGGGAATGTTTATTCTTTGATGTTCATCTGTATGTCTGTTTTAGTTTGCATATCATTGAAGTTAGGAACATTCATGACTCGGTACCCTTATAGATTCGTCATGTCCAATTATGAAAAATATTTTTAGTTGGGGTACCTCCCCTACACGTAAAGTGGGGATGTTTGTTTTCTTTCGCGACTACCCCATCGTGTGGGGTAGATTAGATAATAAAAAAAAAAAACAAAAAAAGGGCGTCCGTCCCCCCCCTCTAAAAGCTAAACGGCTGTCTCAAAAAATTTGGAAATATTCGTGATGGTGGTCCATCTAATGAACTTTGAAGGAAAACTATAACGGATTAGATGACTTTGTTAGTTCAGGAGTTATAGAGGCTTCACTTGTAAAATGCGTTCACTTGAAAAAAGGTAATACAAAATTAACGTATTAATACGTAAACATAACAATTAACTATTGGATACGATTTTAAATCCACGTACCATTATGGGTGACTGAGGAGCTCTTTCCTGTGCGTGGCCTGACACGCACTTGGCCGATTTTTCTTTTTTATGTAAAAGCCGGTTATTTATGTAGTACACTGCCTGTTTATTAAGTAAATGTTTTTCGAAACCCTATTTAGTATGATGTTTTAGGGTATGGCATGGTATGTATAGTATAATAAATTGAAACCTAATAGTTATGTTTATTCGTTCCATTAGTCTACAACAATAATGTTATGCTTAAGCCGATGCTGGTCTAATTTGAGACCGCTGTTTGGGTAATCAGTAGCGAAGCAGTCACTGTAAACAAATATTAAATCAACAATTGCGCTCCTGGTCTTCGTAAGCAAACAAATTAAAACCTTGCATACCTAATGAAAGATTATGTAGACACTGAGAAACCGACACGCAACTTTATGGTACAAAACATATTAACATACACATAAACATAAACATACACTAAAAAACTATTAATAGTAAATAAATATAGTTCGGTTGAATAAGCATAAGACGTTCTATGAGTACAGTGTGTTAAATTTATTTATAAGATGGCTTATTTTAATTTTCTTCAATTAAAACATCATTGAGTTTAGGACAAAAAAGCATTATTGTTAAATGTCTTGAATATAGTACATATTAAACTATCATACCACTACTACTACCACTACACCACTACCACTACAATAGTCTTATACATTCATTCAACATACATTCAATACAATTGAAGTAATGACAGCTAACCGATGGTATACGGAGTACCTTAGGCCCAGATTAGTTGCTGTAAGAGCACATCAACAACCGCAGGGCATACCAGCTTATTAATAAATCTGTTTAATATTATAGAGATAATTATTAAAATATATTTCACGTCGCAATTTTTAACTCAATGTAGGTATCGATATTATTGAAAAAGAATTGTCAAATGTGTAGCTAAGCGTAAAATTCTAGAACCCTCTACAGAGTAAATTAAAGCACCTGTCCTATTTTGACGGGGCTTCCACTGACATCATCACAAGTTCATCATTATGTCATCACGCTGATGATTTAATGATAAACTTAGGCTACTCTCGTTTGAGACTTGCTTCGCCTTTTGTGCTACCCGCGGTTGAAATTGTACTTTTGCGGAGCTAGCTGATAATAAAACACTCGTTCATTACATTTTTTAAGCAAAACCTGTAGGTATTTCACAAGTGAATCTTTCAACTTGAAATGCCTCAGTTGCTCTTCTCCGGAGCTATAAAATACAATTTATGTTCCTTTTAGGGCTTTTGGTTCGGCAGACATTAAGGTATACAATATATCTTTATATACGCGTACTCACTGACAGAGTAATATAGTTTTTTCTACTTTTTACCTCAAATTTTAGGAATATGAAATTTTATTTTTAATATTTACCTTAGTTTAAATCTGCGTATGCAAAATCGGATAATTTCTATATTAACAACAATAAATGTCTACTTGACAGTTACTTAATTATGATTAAGAGGCTATTTTCTTTTTATTTTATTATATTTAAATTTATAGCTACTTTTATGATACATATTATAATCCTCATTAAAAACTTTGACAGTTCGTTTAAAGTTTTAAATGAGAACAAATATTAGGTAACAAAACACCTTGTTTCTTTTAAACAATAGCGTATCTCAACTAAGAATCAGCGCACTAGAAATTGTCGGGTTCCGTAGTTTGGAGTTCTGTGCGAATTTGTGTGGTAGAAAAATAAAATGGAGACAATAAAAAGGCCAGTAACAAATCACAGTGGAGGATGCGTAAACATCGTCGTGAGGGTCGCTGAACAATGTTCCCTGGAAACTATTACAAGATTTAAGCTACGTCGTCTATAAATGTCTTTTTATAAACCAAAAAGTAAATGGTGTTTTTAGTATTCTTTATTTTTATTCATAGTGTGATAGGATAGGTGAGAAAGTATTCGTCTATTATATCTTAGAACACATTTTTGATAACTTATTTTTTTTTAATGGGTGGCCATTTGTCTCATGTTAAGTTATGAACCGTGTGGTGACGGATTAAGAATACAGAGTGTCACCACTCCTATTCATCCCGCGCAAGACAATATCGATGCAAAGAGAAGGAAAACTTGAAACCAACCCTTTTTTTAGGTGTGGAAAATCATCATGGACCGTCACCCCACCGGGGGTTACGGCGGGGTGGTGTGACAGACTTGAACCGACTAAAAACCACAGTGTGCCCTCTCTGCGCTTCTCCGTTTAGGAGGAGGAGAACTCCAGGGTGGTATCTCCTTCTGAACTTCTCCAGCGCCTGCCCGCTCCTGTTGCGGGCACCGTCTCGATCAATTCGACGACCCTCTCTTAGGTGGCGACCGGCATACACCCACGCCGCCCCCTGGCGACTAGCCACATAATGCGGGTGGAGGGAAAACCCGTCCCGTCCAACCGCAGCCACACTCAAGGCGGCATGAGGCGCAGATGTTCGCGCCTCCGCCGCCCGAGTCGCCGGCGGCGAATCAGGTCCGATTGGATGTCGTCCTCCCGGGCCTTCTCCGCCGCCTCCTTCTGCGTGATTACGTCCTCGCAGAAGGTTGCGACCGTGGTAAATGAGCTCTCGCTGCCGGCCATGTAACGAACGACGGCCGGCAGTGAGAGATCCTCTCCGATGACTTGAAACCAACCCTATACTAACCCGTCTGGCCAGCGTGATATAGTAGGCTAAAACCTCCTTTCTAAGGAGAGGCCTATGTCCAGCAGTGGACTGTTAAAGGCTGTTGATGATGATGATGTTATAAACGTTTTTGTGATTTCGGAGATCACGTAAAACAGTCAGTTAGCTTAGTTGGAGACCGGCGGGTGGCTTATAAATATTTAACGGTAAAACTACATAGCCACAACGTGTCTTGCCATACCATATGTCCTCAACCCGCACTGGATTAGCGTGGGGACGTATGATCTTAACCCTCTCCTGAGAGGAGAGCCGAGCATAATCATCCTTACTAATATTATAAACGCGAAAGTTTGTATGTATGTATGTTTGTTGCTCTTTCACGCAAAAACTGCTGAATGGATTTGGATGAAATTTTAAAGTAATATAGCTTAATATCAGAATAACACATAAAATGCTTTTTACTGCAATAATCGAGATACGATGCACGCGGGCGGAGCCGCGGGCGAAAGCTAGTTATATTATAAACATAGGTTAGTAAGAAAAAATTAGATTGAAAAAGGTCTTTATTATTAAACCTGTGTAAAAAAATAAATAAGATAAAAATGTAAGTGTTATTACTTTGGTTCAATTACATTCTCTGTAAAGGTTTTGTTATGTCACGAAAAGGTATTATTTTACTGACCCGATTAAGCTCGGTGTAAACGGTTTTCTTTGTTTTTTGAACCAAATAATAACATAAAACCGTATAATCATCCTTTGTTGAAAAGCTTCTTAGGCACAACAGATTAGATCATAAATTACAAGCACGTTTCAATTAAAGGTTGATCCGTTATATTTAACATACTACCTAAGAATTAATTTGTTTCCACTTTCACTCTTATATAATTAGAACACATACTTGAAAAGCTTTAGATATAGTATAATGAATGGTATGCCGTCTATCCGTAAATCCATAATAATATTATCTGTCTGTATGTTACACTTATAGTCCAGTCAATTAAAGCTTAACTTTGCCATTTCGGTTGAACACCTGCAACCAACGCCAAAATTTCCGAAAGTCTTCGTAGATTAATATACTAAAATTGCAGGGTGCTGCATTACCGGCAAAGGGTGCAAATACATTGCAAAAGGGTGCAAAAACAACTTTTTCGTCTATATCTCGCGATTGGCTGGAAAAATAAAAAAAGGTCCTACTACAAAATTGTAGGAAATTAAATCCCCTACAAACAGTTGTGAACGTATTTTCGCGTATCTCGCATAGTTTTTGCACAAAATGCATTTAAAGGTGCAAAATCGTAAAAATAATATTAATAATCTATTTTTATCATTTGAAGCGATCCTACGTGTTTCTTTTGGATTTAATTAATATTTTTAGGACATATTATTTATTTATTTATACATTTTTTTCATATACCTAATAATCTTGACAAAAAAAATAATTTCAATTTTATTATATGATATTTTCATCATCACCATCAACAGCCTTTAACAGTCTACTGCTGGTTTTGGCCTACTATTCCACGCTGGCCAGACGGGGTTGTTTCAAGTTTTCCTTCTCTTGGCAGTGATGTTAGCTGCTTAATTTGTTCCTTTAGTTGCCTCTTACGACATCCATGAAATGAATAGGGGTGTTGACACTTTGTATTCTTAATCCGTCACAATTCTGACAATTGATTTTTAATTTTATACTTTTGTTATTCCATCGGATTCTGCGCAAATTTTCACATTTGAGAGGATGGTCATCTAATGAACGGTAGGCATTTAATATGCCTGATAGAAATGTTATATACGATGGTGATATAAGAGGTGAAATGCCTAAACTTAGTTTACTAGGATCTGTATAAGTGATGTTTTTAAGCTATTGCATAGCTTTTATCGCGGCCTTTGAGCGCGGCAACCGAATCAAGAAATTCCGTAACGAAAAAACCTAACACTCTAAAAAAGGATAGATAATATGATCGTAACTGCAGTGCGACAAGGATGTAGCGGCTCCGTGCTCTATAGGCAGATTAGCACATGCGTGCTGCCGCCACCGGCCGTTATCCATTGCCTTGACAACACAGTCATTCTAGATTCTTCTTCTTTTTTTATTCCATATTAGATAGCTTAGATTACTATTATGTTCTCTGTTTAGTTGTCATTGTCTTTCGGTTAAAAGCATGATTATATTGTTTGGCAATAATATTGTTAGAATGTATGTTGGTACAAGACTTTTTTTTAATCCAGAAGGCCCTCTCTCATCATAAATCTCATTGGTGATATCTGTTGTAGATGCTAATTGCGCTGCAAATCTTTTTACATTTGATTGGAGTTCCTTCATATCAAACACTACTTGCTGGTGTGTACACTGCTATGCCTCCTAAACAGTGAAAAGTCTCCTGACCATTTAAGGTGCTTATATTACGGTCAGTATAATCAGAGACATATTGAAAGAAAGCATCAGTAATTATAGTCTTCTGAGGTTAAATTATTGATGAATATTGTGTTATGATGTGCAAACACCCAGTTTGCTTAGTAGATTAATAACTAAGAAACTAACATCGATCCTGTTTTGGGATAAATGTATGCTCCAACATCTAGTTGAAGAAACGATATGAAGGATTTAGGGTGAAGTGCTGAAATAATACTATAGGCAATAGTATCTATTTTTGGCATAATAGGACATTCATCTGACACAATATTTTCATCATTGAATAATAATTAATGTATGAAGCAAGTTAATAGTGGAGGTACTTCTGATACAACGTTATCAGGGAATTTGTCCGGTTGTAGATAACTTTTTGTTTCGTAACGAGTTTCCTTTAATTCGTCCTGTAAAATTTCTGCCATGCAGTGATGATTATTTTTTTAGCCATTTTACTGAGGTCCTCACTCTTACCATTCCAATCACTACAATTAGTATGCAATCCTGAGAGGATTGCATACTTTTCACAACATTTATTGCATCTTGCGTTTTCTTCATACAAATAGAACATAAAAATGAAGGATTGATTTTTTTCCTTTAAAGTGAATCAAGTTTATTTTGTAAAAAACCACTTTTTGGATAGTTAAACGCACAAAAATGAAATATCCCTGAAAAGACAGTTTGGAGTATAGTGACAGTAAGTGATAAACAGTTAGTTGAGCATTTTCTGCTGCAGTCTTACTCATTGCACTCAGCGAGATAGAAAAACAAGCGCATGTGTGTGTTCTCAATGGTACTATTTTCGGCGAGCGCAAGGGTCTCATTTTTGTCTAAATCTCTTTTCTCTTTTCGCTCTTATTAGGAAACGTATGGTCTTATTCGAGCACATGGGTCCTTTTTTTTGATTGTATCCTATAGATATTCAATGGGACTATTTACGTCGAGCACAAGGGTCTCATTTTTGTCTTATTCTCCCTATCCACTCTTATATTTCTATCTCTTACGCTCGCATTGAAATAATAGTGGTCTCACTCGCACGCATGCTCTCTTTACGTCCACGCGTAGAAGAATAGAATCAGTGGGAGTAAGAGAGTAGTCGTAAATAAACCCATTTTTAACGCTTACATTGCAAACGTTGGCTGTACCCTACGAGATAGATCAAAATAATGTAGTACAGTATTGTACACTTTAAATCCTAGAAAAAGATTTCGACAGCGTGCCTCGCGACGACCTCTCTGGCTGGTCCTGAACAAACTGGGATGCACGGAAAAAATTCTAAGAATGATCCGGCTCTTGCATGATGACATGCGATGCTGTGTCGGTGTGCAGGGCGAAGATTCCGAGTTCTTTTCAGTAAGTTGCGGTGTAAAACAGGGTTGCGTACTTGCTCCAACTCTCTTCGCCTTGTACTTTGCAGTAGTAAGGGAGGCCTTACAGGATTTGTCTGATGGCATTCGTATTCGTTTCCAGACCGATGGCGGTGGTGTGTTTAACTTATCTAGGCTTAAAGCTCACACCAAAGTATCTTACGCTGTTATTACCGAAATGATGTACGCAGACGACTTGTGTATAATGGCAAATTCCTCGAAGGGTCTACAGAGGCTTATGACGAGTCTTGATGGGTCATGCTGTAGATTTGGTCTTAAAATCAGTGTCAAAAAAACCGAAGTGATGGTCCAAGATACGCTGATTGGTGCGCCAATAAATAGTATAATACTCTGCACAAAAATAGCTGTGTACATGGCAATCGTCCTGCCTAATCTGTTGTACGACTCCAAGACGTGGTACCTTTGCCGCAAACATGTCCACACTCTAGATACCATCTTAAATGCCTACGCGACATTATGAACATTCACTGGTCAGACCGTGTACGAAACACGGAAGTTCTATGACGAGCAAATGTCGGCGAAATATAGGCATATCTAATCCAACGGCAGTTACGGTGGTGTGGACATATCGCATGGATGCCTGATGAATGAAAGAGTGACTAAGCGCATCTTTTACTCGGAGCTGCAAGATGGCAAACGACAGCAAGGTGGTCAATTTTTGCGGTATAAGGATGTGCTAAAGCGACACATGAAACGCGGTCACCTCGACTGCGGTTGCTGCGGCGGATAGACCACGTTGGAGGCGTACTGTTCACACTAAGATTTTTGAGGTCGAGAGACAGCGGAGAAATGAGCTCGATGCCAAACGGGATGAGCTCAAAGCCCGACCAGCGGCGGCCATTTATTACAATTATATCGGAGGGGTGCTGACTTGCAGTGAATGTAGACGTACAGTCACTGCGAAAATTGGATCTATCAGCCACCTGAGAGCACATCAATGAAGCTCACGCTGATCAGTTCCAAGTCGCCGTGGCCGAATACGGTCTGGATGGTAGTAGTAGTACACCTTAAAAAGGTCTATAATACTTTCTTTCTTTTTACGAGAAATATTGGCTTATTTACGAAACGATTTTAAGCAATACAGTATTAATCCTTATTGAATGAAGTACCTTAAATACTTTGTGCATCTAATATAGATTAATATGACCCTTTACAGTAAATAATTTAAATTAATATTTTTGAAGATATTACAAATTGAAAATGCAGGAACAAAGCTATTGTGGCGGTACTGCCGGGGCCCGTTAGGTGGCACCTCTGTAAATTTATCAGTATCTTTTGTAATATTTTGATGATTATTCTAAGGCGGTACGAAGTTTTCCGGGTCAGCTAGACATATAATATTATTATTTTTTTTGCTAAGATTATTAGACATTTGAAAAAAGGTATAAATAAATAAAAAATGCCCGAAACGTATTAATTAAATCCCAATAAAACATGTAGTATCACTTTATTATGATAAAAATAGATTAATAATAATATTTTTACTATTTTGCACCTTTAAATGCATTTTGTGCAAAAACTATGAGAGATACGTGAAAATTTGTTGCCACTTTTTTGTAGGGAATTTAATTTACTACAATTTTGTAACACGATTTTTTTTTATTTTTCCAGCCAATCGCGAGATATAGATGAAAAAGTTGTTTTTGCACCCTTTTGCAATGTATTTGCACCCTTTGCCGGTAATGCAGCACCCTGCAATTTTAGTATATTAATCTATGAAGACTTACGGAAATTTTGGCGTTGGTTGCAAGTGTTCAACCAAAATGGCAAAGTTAAGCTTTCGTTGACTGGACTATTATACGGATAAACGGTTTCACCGATTTCAATGATATTCAACATGGAAATATTTTGTTTCTTAACGAAAGGCTACTCTTTTTAACCGACTTCAAAAAAAGGAGGAGGTTCTCAATTCGTCAATTTTTTTTTTTATGTTTGTTCAGCGATAATTTCGTCGTTTATTAACTGATTTCAAAAATTCTTTTTGCATTGGAATGGGCGTAGCTTACAGGTGGTCCCATCGTCACCGTACCGAGATCTGATGATGGGATCCCAAGGAAATCGAGGGAACTCCTCAAATATCATAGGCACAATGTCGCGATTTGGGCACTCGGAATAGTTTTTCATTGAAGTCGGTTCCTTTTTGTTAAAATTATTAACCGATATAACTGATTATTTACCAATATAAACGCGAGCAGAGTTGCTGGTAAAACTAGTGCCTTATTATTCATAATATTTTAAATTAAAAAGCTTTTCGTTTCATTATCATTTGATATTTGTCGTATAACCGGGAAGCACATACTCAATCCGCGCCATATTTGAAAGATGAAATATCCGAAAGTTTTTCATATTTCTGACCCTTTCCTTTCTCAAGAAGATATCACGAAAATCTACTATTTATGTATTGGCTGGTTATTGCTTAAGCCCTTTCCTATATGTGGGTCGAACACAATATGTATATGGTACGCAGCATGTATATGTGTAATAACAAATACGTTGTTTTTTTAAAGTAGAAAATTTTATTTACATGGCAGTTTGTGACTATTATTAACTTTTATTAACAAACTGACATGTCTTTCTCCACAGACTTTATTACTGTGACTTCCTAGCAAAACACATTGTGTCTCTTAAATTGCTTATATAACACTAATAAACACAACCTGCCTTTTGATAATATTTGAATATGACTCAACAATCATGTATTCATTCAGAACCTTCAATTTTCATATGGGTTAGTTATTGTGGTATAAAAATATATTTTAATAAATGATATATTGAATAAATTTAGGAACATTACTAGTCCCTGTTGATAAAATTATCATCAGATTCGCATATGACATGATCTTTAGTAAGCTGTTGCTTTTGAAACTGAATATCAAAAATAAGGGTATCGGTACTAAATATCCAAGTTTTCTTTAAGTCGCGAAGGCTAATTCAGTTGGTCCATCTAAATCATGTCAACTACTGTTTGTTTGAGATAACCCGATTGTAAAGAAAAACAAAAAGAAAATTGGCTTATATCCTGATTATCTAAAAACTTTTTATAAAATATATGTCACCTGGCTGTTATTAGAACTGCTGTTATTAGATTATTTGTATTTTTAACTCTTTCGTATTACTAAGTAATGCTGAATATTTTACATATAATGACGTCAGCCAAGTGACATCAAGTCGGCTGGATATTATTTATACTCAAAGCTGTAGATATAAAATATCTAAGAGAGCGGTAGTGTTTCTATGTAATAAACTACTTTTATTACATTGAGTAGTAAAAGGAGACGACCATTTCGACAGTTTCTTTAGGTATTTGATGAAAAACAGATAGATTTAGAAGCTTGTTTTACTGTTTGTTGTGTTTATGACAATACTATGACACAAATATTATTAGATTTAAATTCTATTAAACTATAATTACATGAATCTATGTATAATATTGAACATACTCTTAGCTCCGAGTTAATACTGCATGTAACTGGGACTCTAAGCTTGCGTTCAAATCATTTAATCTTTATAATGTTCATAACTTTAAAGGCATAATTCAATAAATTTTATTTTAAGTTTATTAATAGTTTACTGACTTTCTATCTTTTTTATATTACACCTCGACAATAAGTTTATTGTAACGTAATGTTTTAGTTATCCTAATGTAGGTTATTTCGAAAATTTTCTCATTTCGTATATTTAAAATGCCTTTAGATTCCAAACCTCAATACAAGAGTCCAATTTCTTTGGTAATGTTAGTATAAGTGGCAGGTATTCTCATACTAATGTTATCTTAGTAGTTAATTAAGGCTATAGTGTGCCTCATTAGGGCTCCCACGGGAAGTGTAAGTTCCTCTGAAACTGAAACCATAAAGCCAAGGCGTTCGAACTCGGGAGATAGAAGCCATCATAATGAAAACTAATGATGGGAGCTAACTAATGCGTGATGCAACATGTTAGAATTGTTAATCAGTCAAAAACTGATTATCGTTAGAAAATATGATTCATAAGAAATCATAATTAGACAACTATCAGTAATTTACTCGTACTATTAATCGATAGTCGCCATGTGCTCAAACCTTTGTTGAATTCACTGCCTTGTTAGTCTAGTGGTAAGCGTATGCGGCTGCTGATCAAGAGGTCTCGGGTTCGATTCCCGGGTCAGACCAAATATTTGTGTGATCCACAAATATTTGTTTCGGAGTCTGGGTGTTTTCTATGTATAATATGTATGTATTTACAAAAAAAAGTATGTTTATGTATTTATATCAGTTGTTTAGTACCCATAACACAAGCTCTGCTTACTTTGGGACTAGGTGATGTTGTGTGTATGATGTCCAAAATATTTATTTATTTATTATTTATTTTAGGTTTTAGTATTAAACATTCTACCGCGCGGTGGCCTTTCCAAACAAACATAAAACGGACACAAAGATCACCAGACTTAGAACTACAATTTATAGATCATGTGAGATTTAAGGGTCTACACTTTTAGTGTCCCTATATCACACATCATCCCCACAAAACCTATTAATATTATTTCAAAACATTTGGATATCTGTAGAATAACTTAAACCTTCTTAACTTTAAAGAACCTCAGTTATGATACTGGTATTCAGAGCAATTGAATAGTTCACTAAAGTAAATCAGTTACATTAAAGTTTTTTTATTAACAACCTTTTTTTTTATATTTGAAAGTTATCCATAAGCAAACATCCGTATGTATTATACCAGATGAAAAAAAAAGTTGTGTATATCATGCGGAAGACAAAACATGCTAGGCTTTATCGACTCATAAAATAAAACTCAGACGACTTTGAGCAAAATCCTTACATGCTGTTTTATCTAAAACTTTGTTGATCTATAAACCATTATTACACCAAACATAACCAAAAAGCATAAACAAAAATATCATTCACTCCCCTATTATTGTCTACATTAACAAATGTAAATAAAAAAACAGATGAAGGGACAAAAACACTTTTCTCTATATGATATATTTCTGTAGAAATAGAGATAATTTTTGCTCATTTTACTGAAGTATTATTACAATCACTATTTAAAAATAGTACATTAATTCAGTACCCACTTCCTAAAGATTATAACAATAGAATAGGAGTGTATAATAAATTGATATGATACGTTCTAACTAACCTTTAAAAAAGCCTTTTTATTTTAGCGACCCTAGGCAATTCAATCGAACAAAAACTAGGTTTATTTTTACGTTTCAGAACCATTTATGGAATAAATGCACAGATACAGTTGGTTTTACTAAAAGCAAAAGTACTTTAATTTCATAAATATGCTATCCGAAATGTCCCAGGTGCGTCCCCGATACATATTCACGGCAGTTACGTAAAACCTCATAAAATACCATTGATACATAAAGTTTATGAGTGCTCAGAAAAGGCACTGCCATTACAGTACTTTTCACAGTTCAGGGTACAAAATTGTAAATAACTAGTCAATATTTAGTGGCCCAGATAAATAAAGACTGTTTTAATCAACATTTACTAGTATGTTCTTGAATTATTCTATACAAAATAACATTTATTTTGTCCATTATCTTTGTTAAACAATTCTTAATATTTTGGAACCGAAAATTGCTTTATGGAGAACCTTTCGCTCGGAGTAGCAAAAGCTAAAGAAAACGTAAACCAATTATTTGGCTTCTAGAGAAATATCAAAGCGACGTTATAACAAAATCACAGATTGTATATACATTTTGAAATCCTTTTTAGTGGTCCGGATAGGCCTCAATAAGTGAAGTGACTATAGTAGTATCTTTTTATTGTTTAGGACGCTAATATAATTTTATAAAAACCTATGAATATATTCATATAGCTCGACTTACCTTTCATCGAAAAAACTAAATAATTTAATGTTATCGGTTCATACAGATTTCAATCATAATACTGATACAAGATTACAAAATGTATTCTAATTCCTTAGATAGGAATTCTTAACTTATGTTTTTTAATGAGTGTTGTTTCAAAGTAATTTTGATCAAAATATTTTGCTGAAGAAATTTAAATACTTAATCCTTTCTAGGAACAAGAAAACATTTTAATTGGTCACGGGGGATTTGCAATGAAAAAGTAAATTAAAAGCCTACCTGCCAACTTTTCGTCGGTGATTAAAATGAAAAAATTGTCGTGAATTTTCTGACAGTCAATCTAAGAATTTTACTTCATTACGTTGACGAATCACTCGAGGTTCGAGCAACGGCAGTTCAAAGAAAGTTTTATTTCATTATCTTTCGTGAACGAAACTCGAATTGTTCAATTATTAGTGTCGTAATTCGTTTCCTTGTTCACTTTCTTTCCGTTATTTTTTTAGGAAGGCGGTTTGTCAAGATCCTTTTATGACTACAAAACACCACAAATCTCGTTGACACACTTTTTGGTTTGGATGAAACTAGTACAAAAGTGTAAAGGTTTTAAAAGTGAAAACCCAGTAATTGGCACAGGGGATGTTTTATAAATTCTACTAAAACTACTATTAGACTATTAGATCTGCCACTACCACTTACCACTCTTATCTGTCAACACCATCAACATTAATTAACTCGGCACCAGCACTTTAGTGACACTATAATTTAGACTTATAAAAAAAATCCTAAAGTGCTATTTAAAATTTAACTAAATGTCAATAAACATATGTCTAGATGTTTAAACCAAACTGAGAATTTAAATAGCGATAATATTTTCTCGTGTGGAATGTTGTCAATGTCAAAAACGCGCGCACGTCCTATCACTGCGATGACTCAGTGAAGACTGAATGCTCTGAACAGTACTGAAACTGAATTTCTGAAATATTTGACGGCCTGCGGAGAGCCAGTCGCTGCTGTGAAGATAAACTTATATAGATGTGCTTACGCTAAGCTGATTACGAGGTTTGCGTGGATATTTCTATCTTTACTACACTCAATCTATTTCAAAATGGAGGCTCCTATTATTCCGAAGTATTAGCTTAACTTGAATTTAAATTGCAAAATTTTATTGCTAATGTTAATTATTACTTTCTATATCTATTTGGTTTGGTACTACTCCACACTTACTACACTATCCGTTTTGAACGTTTCGAAGTTAAACATCTTTCAATGAATGTCTTCAATCAAATTAACTCTGAAATGCAAAACTAATAACTCATGCATTTTAGTGAAAATTCTTCCGAGATAACAAACCCGTAGATGCGGTTGAAATGTAGTCAAAATTTGTTTTATGTAAAATTCTCAAGCTGTTTCACAAGGTTAAGGGGAGTGCTGCCACTTTTAAAAACAATGGGCTCTTTTAAAATCAATGTCTTGTATCAAGGGCGATACTCAGAGATTTTCGTTTCAAAGAAACTATACGAAGTTGATGATGATGAAAAATAATATACTAGTCGATCCACGCAACTTCATTGCGTCTTTTTTTAATCATGCTCAACTCCTTTTACCAAAAGTATAACGGTAACTCTTAGGCACCCCAGCAGAATACACATATAAAAAAATTCAGCCAGCTTTGTAGTTTTAGAGTTTATTGTGATAAATAACTTAACAAGTATTCAAGCAAAAATGAGAAACCTATATATTTCATGATTACACTTTAATTAGAAGTGGGTTGAAATTGGTCTTATTTTATTGTAAATTCAAAAATTTCTTAAATCTTGAATCCACCGGGAACGTTAGTGGGCCTCATATTTCTAATTGAGGGTAGACGTGAGTTTAGCGGGTGAGGAGAATGTTCTCGTACATTCACTTTATTGAAGCACTCGATCACGAAATACAGTTAGGACATTGAATAGCAGCCCATGATTAATAATTTTAAATAAGACACCCCACCGAACACGTGGTGCTCACACGAGATGATCCGCGATAACTGTGCTCGTCAACGACGACGTTCCATTTTTAAAGGAACTCGCGAACGAAAGAACGAACAATAATCATCTAGGGATGGGATAAAATCATTGTCACCTGTGATCCTTGTCTATGACTTATGACATGAAAGTAATCGACTAAAATCAATCATTCAATCGCGTTATTATTATTTTAAAGTGTCAATGATTCCCATCCCTGCGGTCACCGGTCGCACGCGCCAGTGCCCGGTGTTGCGTCAGTGTCTTACCTTCAGACACTTAACAGTGCTGCCAGCTAAAATAATCGATACGCCGGCAAATTTATTTCAATTTACAAGTAGAACTAATAACAGCGTAACAGAATTTATAAAATTACTAAAGGTGTTTGTAAAATTTGATTGTGTAAACTTGACCGTAATAAAGCTGCATTTACTGCTGGGCTCCCCTATGTCTATCTTGGGACCTTGGTTCTATTAAAGTATCCCATAATGTTGTCTATATAAATGTAAAAATCATTTCAAAATATTTATTAACAATATTGTTCTGTGTTATACCTACATGTAAAACGAAATAGAAATCCTTTGCTATATTTAATTACCCATTAATTCCATTTTTTAACTACCCAGATTAATGTTATTTGTATACGTACTGGTGCTGAATTCTACAAAACGATTTTACAATTATAAATTGATTAATTGCAAATTGGAAGTTTTTTATTTGAATTAGGTAATTTAGTCAAGAAATTTTGCTATAATAATTTTTTTGGAAAACCAATCTTGCAACAGTGACAGATGTACCTTTCTGTAACATCTCGCGTCCTACTTGCTCAATCGTACCCAACTGGTAGCCCTCTGCGGCTATGAGTCTGCCCCTTTTATAGCATCATCAGGCGTGCCTCAGGGTTCAAATTTAGGACCCTTACTTTTCCTATTATTCATTAATGATTTGTTAGGTAAAATTAACAGTGAATGTCTTGCTTATGCGGATGATATCAAACTTTTTAAACGAATATCTAACTACACTGACTGCGAAACTCGACATGAACTGACATCGATACAATAGTGGGTTGGTGTGACGAAAACCTAATGTCACTAAATATAAAAAAATGTCAAGTTATTTCATTCATTAAAAACAAAAAAACAATAGATTATAGATATCATATTCAGGGCACTGCAATAAATAGAGTCACGGTGGTTCGCGACCTAGGGGTAATATTTGATAATGTCATGTCCTTCCGACCTCATTATGATTATATTTGTAATAAGGCTCATCGTATGCTTTCATTTATTCTTCGTAACGGAAGACCATTCAAACAAATCGCCTCTCTAATGATATTGTACTACTGTCTAGTTAGAAGTATTCTTGAGTACTGTTCGCCTGTATGGACACCGATATATGAAACTCACACCGACCGAATAGAGGCAATACAGAGACGATTTGTCAGGGCGTTATGTATTAGAACTGGCTTGAGACGTAAATTAACAGATTATGAGGACCGACTGCGAGAATTCAAAATGGTGAGTTTAGAGAGGAGGAGGTGGATGAATGACTTGTTAACCCTACATAAAATTGTCAATGGTTCTTTGGACTGTCAACTTATAGAGCAAATGAGTTTTAAAATACCGTCGCGATCTGTGCGTATTCCACAACTTTTTACCATAGGTAATTTTAATAATAATGTATCCAAAAACAGTCCAATTTCAAGAATGTGCACACATTTCAATCAGATATGTTCTGAAAATGATATATTTTTCGACACGTTTGGTGAATTTAGGGCCGCGATCATTGATCATTAATCTCAAGAATGTCTGATAATTATTTTTTTATTATTATTTTTTCTTTTAACGAAGTAATGTAGAATAAAAAGCTGTGTACAGTTGTAATTGGACTTCAGACCTAAATATTGTAAACTATAATATGTAATATTTGTATGTCTTTGGTTTGTTGTCTGTTTCTGTACCTAATAAATAAAATAAAATAAAATAAAATAAAATAAAATAAAATAAAATAAAATAAAATAAAATAAAATAAAATAAAATAAAATAAAATAAAATAAAATAAAATAAAATAAAATAAAATAAAATAAAATAAAATAAAATAAAATAAAATAAAATAAAATAAAATAAACAAAGAGTCGAATTGCCGGATGCCTAATTATGAATAAAATATTTTGCCAAGTGCGTGTCAAGCCACGCATAGAATAGAGTTCCGTAGACGCCCATGCTAGTATGTCGATTAAAATTGTGTCCAAGAGATAATTGTTATGTTTACTTATTATTTCCTTATTTTTGTACGAAGTTTTCCAAGTGAGTATTTTATACAAGTTGGTCCCCTATAACTCCTGAAATAAAGAAGCTTATATAACCGCTATAATTTTCCTTTAAAATTCAATATATGGACTACTATCATGAATTTTTTCGGAATTTTTAAGAGAGCCGTTTAGCTTTTAGAGGGGAAGGGGGGATGTCCTGTGATTTACAAAAAATGGGCTTTACAGTTGAATAACTCGCTAACGGATATCTAAATCGAAAACTGATTTTAGCAACCTCACTATTTTTTTACCTTTTACCTATCTAATGATAATCCACGTGATGGGATAAATGCGAGGAAAAAAATGCATCCCTATTTTACGTGTCCCTCCCCTGAGGTACCCCAATTAAAAAAAAGGTGTGTGTGCGATTCATTTGTTCACCGAGGGAAGAAAGGAACCGATTACTAGCGAGGGAGCAGTTTGTGGCCCGAAGGCGCAGCCTAGGGCCACAATACTCCCGAGGTAGGAATGGGACTTTCACCCGAGTGCTACTCAGTGCTTTATACGACACCTGTGAGGAACATTTAAAGTATTTATAAAATAAACTCAAAACGTAAGACACCATGTAAGACACAATTTAGCTTAGAATTTGACATAATATTTATAAATATTTCGCGCTTCTTTTGTTTTTTTTTATTCTTCACAAAAGGATGTCAGTGGCACGGAGATTCCATATTTAAATTATATGAAAACTCTTTGGGCAGGCGCGCGCCATAGATCAGATAACACATGAGAAATGAAAATACATACAACTTTCTCTCCCGCTAAAACACGTTAGAAATGGATTTTCATACATTTTTTCCTCCCGCTTATTTAGGTCAAGGAAAGAAGGAAGACTAACTTTCTCTTTTCATTTTCAGGGAATAATGAAAACTGTTCCGATCAGGTGTAGTATAAAGTTTATTTGTTTAAAAATGATATACAAATACTCAAAAACACTAATAAATAATAATACACCAGGCTGATTTCTTACTAAATAGCTGTAAGACGCAGCCGCATATAGTGTAAAGTAATATTAGCTCACACACTTTTCACACGCGTTAAATGCTCAAATACAAGCAAGTATTGAACTTGCCTATTTATTTGCCCATTTACTTGCCTATCTACTTGCCTATTTATTTGCCCATTTACTTGCTTATTAACTTTCCTATTTACTTGCCTTCATACTTGCCTATTTTATTTGCCTATTTACTGGCCTATTTACTTGCTCATTTACTTGCCCATTTACTTGCCCATTTACTTGCCTACATAAGTATGTATTTACTAAGTACCCATTTACTTGCCTCTTTATTTGCTCATTTACTTGCCTATTTACATGCCTATTTACTTGCCCATTTACTTGCTTTTTTACTAGTTCAATTACTTTCCTATATACAAGCCCATTTACTTGCCTATTTACTTGTTTAATTACTTGCCCATTTACTTGCCTATTTACTTGGCTATTTAGTTGCCTACATACTTGCTCATTTACTTGCCTATTTATTTGCCCATTTGCTTGCCTATGTATTAGCCAATTTACATACCTATTTACTTGCCTACAAACTTGCCTACATACTCGCCTATTTACTTGCCTACACACTTGCCTACATACTTGCCTATTTACTTGCCTACACACTTACCTACATACTTGCCTATTTACTTGCCATTTTACTTGCCAATTTACTTGCCCATTTACTTGCCTATGTACTTGTGTAATCACTTGTCTATTTACATGCCTATTAACTTGCTTATTTACTTGCCTACCTACTTGCCTATTTACTTGCCCATTTACTTGCTTATTTACTTGCCTACCTACTTCCCTTTTTATTTTTAAATTTACTTGCCTATTTACTTGTCTATTGCTTGTCTACACACTTGCCTATTTACTTACCTATTTACTGTTTTGCTCTCTCGCTCTGGCTCACTAATTTTATATTTGTGTCTCTTACCTGTCGTTTTTCATTGCATCCGGTTTGAAATCACAATGATTCTAAAGAAGTTTCACTTCAAAATACTTTTATTATAGCACTTTGTCTACGTAATTACAACACATTCATGAAAAGTTTCATCTTTCTAGCACCAATCGTCGACTTGAAAAATCTATAAGGATTCTGAGTCATGAACTACGGGACCCTAAAAATTAAGTTTCTGAGGGAACAAAGGAACATACATAGCTGGTCAAAATCATAACCCTCCTTTGGCTTGACGATTATTAGCTTGTATTATGGGTACTAAACAACTGATATAAATAAATAACATTTTTTTTTAAATACATACATATTATAACACACCCAGACTCCGAAACAAATATTTGTGGATCACACAAATACATTGCCCGACCTGGAAATCGAACCCGAGACCTCTTGATGAGCAGGAGCATATGCTAATAACTAGACTAACAAGGTAGTCAATTATGGGTTGTTAATATTGATATAAAGATATGTACATAATATTTTAATTGAACCAAATTGAGTACCATTTCAGTATAAGTTTCATCAAAGTAGCTAGTAACTATGAATACAAAAAACACCAACGTATTTGACTAAAATACTGTGTTTCATGACCACTTTTTATTTCTCTTTTAACACATATCATATTTTCAACTTAACTTTTTCTATGAACCACTGAAAATCCGAGTTTGAAACATTCCATGAATAATAGACAAAGTTGAAAGAGTTTACATTTGAACTGTCCATATTTCGACTGAATATTAATTTTCTGGATAACGGTTGTCATACGATCAATTATGAAAATTTTGGAATAATAATTTAATTGTCGTTAAATGTTAGCTGGTTTACTGGAGTAAGTGCTGAAAACACTACTGAAAACACTGTACTTTTGAATATAGCTCTCCCATTACATCTTACACTGATCAATAGTAATGAAATACTTAGTAATGTAGAAAACGCGTTTAATGTAATCTATCACTAAGCGAATTTTTCAAAATATTTATGATATTGTTGAAACATGGCGTCATCGTATTTACTATTGAGTTCAGAAATATATGCTTTTCAAATATCAACATTGCAAATGGCAATTTTTATCGTAAGATTAATAATATAGGTTGTTCATAAAGAAAAATCATTTATTCTAAATTAGAAAAAAGACAAAGTTGCGTTCAGTTGTGTTTATTCTGCTGATGGGATGGGATAAAACAATGTGTGTGGACGGACGTCCTACACGTACACATAAAAATAATACTCTTGGAAACAAGTAGTATGTGTATTATACCTTTTATATGTTCATGCTTCTAAACCAAATTCTATAAATATTTGCTAACAACATTGACATATTTCATTAATTTGTAAACCCAAGAAAATGAATTTTGCTGTAGAATAAGAAAGATATATTACAATTAGATTCTAATCACATAAAACACCGCTGCAAACGGCTAGTAAAATAATAAGTATTCATAAGGGTGAAGAAAACATAATTATATGAAACACGTGCTAACTAAACTCATGAAATGCATTTTTAAAAGATGAATTATGACATGAACATACAATCAATTTTGTAAATCAGGCAATAGAATATGGTTCCTCAGTTACCCATAATTGTACGTCAATTTAAAATCGTTTCCAATAGATAATTGTTTAAATGTTTACCTATTAATACGTTAATTAGGGTTCCGTTGCCATTTGGCAAAAAACGGAACCCTTATAGATTCGTCATGCCTGTCTGTCTGTCCGTCCGTATGTCACAGCCACTTTTCTCCGAAACTATAAGAGCTATACTGTTGAAACTTAGTCAGTATATGTATTCTGTGAACCGCATTAATATTTTTACACCAAAATAGAAAAAAAGCAATAAATTTTGGGGGTCCCCATACTTGGAACTAAAACTGAAAATTTTTTTTTTCATCAAAACCGTACGTGTGGGGTATGGATAGTTTATAGGATACCTATCTATGGATAGGTTTTCAAAAATGATATTGAGGTTTCTAAAATCATTTTTTTCTAAACTAAATAGTTTGCGCGAGAGACACTTCCAAAGTGGTAAAATATGTGTCCCCCCCTCCTGTAACTTTTAAACTAAGAGAATGACAAATATATGATGTACATTACCATGCAAACTACCAACGAAAATTGGTTTGAACGAGATCTAGTAAGTAGTTTTTTTTTTAATACGTCATAAATCATAAACCGCAACTTACATTTCTTTCAATCAAAACACTATTAAAACATCGATGAAAGTTACAACGAACTACAAAAACTTTTATATGATGTTACTTGCTGCTACGGAACCCTTCATGGGCGAGTCCAACTCGCACTTGGCCGCTTTTTTTTTATTAAGTTTTCCAAGTAATCGCATTTTACAATTTAGACCGTTAAAGTTCCTTTAAAGTTACGGACTACCATCACGATTTTTTTCAGATTTTTATAACCAGCCGTTTAGCTTTTAGGGGGGGGGGGGGGGCGCAATGTTTTTGCAAAAAAATGCCTTTTTAAGTCAAATAACTCGCAAACGGATATAAACGGATACCATATATCCAAAAAAAGTTTCATATATCTAGCACTAACCGTTTCGACGGAAACTCGAGTACGGACGGACGGACATGGCAAAACTATAGGGGTTCCGAGTCGTGAACTTCGGAATGACTTTCGGAATGATACCGGAACGTACGTTACTTTGTTTACATCTGTACGCGCTTTGAATTTAAATATGCCAAACGTGAAAAGAACACCCCCTTCAAGGTCTGCAACTCTAAATTTAACAAGAGAGCTTTCACTTTCCGATTCTGAAATAATACCATCTCCACATAAGAACATAACTTCGAGAACCAAGCGCCCGCGCATGGAATCTTCGCCAAATACAAACGATTCCTCGAGCAGCGTTACACTTGAACAAATTATGACTACTCTAACCGCTATGAAAACGCAACAAGAAGTAACTTTTGCCAAAATATTTACTGAAATGTCAGATGTTAAGGAAAAAGTTCACCAAATACAGAAAACGAATACAGAAATTGAAAAGTCAATTGAATACATGTATAACAATTACGAAGACCTTAAGCTTAAAATATTGGACTTGGAGAATGCCCGTGATGAAAATACTGTCTTTATCAATAGTATTGAGAAACAGCTTCAGGATTTTAAATTGAGCTCGCGGTCATCTACAATTGAAATTAGGAACGTCCCTTACAAGGAAAATGAATCGCAAGATGAGATGATGCGCACCGTGTCTCAGATTGGCAACGCGATCGGCTTTGTGGCACCGGCGTCGGAAATTCGCGATATATATCGTTTATCGGGCAAGCCTGGAACAAATAAAACAATTGTAGCGGAGTTTTCTACCGTACGCACTAAACTTAACTACCTATCTGCTGCTCGAAGCTTCAACAAGGGACGTAAGCTGGAAGAAAAGTTAAATACACAAGTGGTGGGTTTACCCGGAGAAAAAAGGCCAATATATGTTGACGATTATCTCCCCGGTTCGATGAGGAGACTTTTTTTGCAGTCTCGCGATTTTGCTAGGAGGAATGGTTTTACATTCTGCTGGGTCTCCAATGGCAAAATTTTACTACGTAAGAGTCCTGATTGCAGGGAAACCTACTTGGTGAAAACAGAAGAGTGCTTGGCCAAAATTCTCAAAAATAAGTGACTATTTGTGATCAAAACTGTTTTTAAAACGTTTAATATTAGATATAGAGAAATTATTATACAATATAAATTTACCATACAAAACACAGACCATACAACTGTTTTTGAAATAGTTAAGATTAGATTCAAAATGTTTTTTATACAATGTAATTTTTCAATACAAAACACAGTCTACACACATAATCAACAACACAAAAATCGCTCTTCGCTGTCCTCACAAGCCATATTAACTCACCCTATATTAAAATTATCTTTACTCTTCATTAAAATAAAATATGATCAATTCCTACACCTCATTCACTTCCAAACTGCACTTTATTTGTGCCCATATAATGTGTATTTAATATTTATTATAAATGGATAGCATAAATGTTGTTTTAGATGAAATTGACAAACTAAGTGTAGGTACTTTTCAAATATGTAATCCTAACGATTATACCGCTCTTCAAAAAATCGACAATTTCAAAATAAAAATTATTCACATTAATATTCGAAGTATCCATAAAAATCTCGATAGTTTTCTAGTCTTTCTTGCTCAGTTACCTACACAATTTGATCTTATAATTTTGTCTGAATGCCGATTAAAACATGCAAACTCCGTTCCAACCTTAGACGGTTATACTGCATATCAAACAACAAACAACCCCATTCAGAATGATGGAGTGGTGATGTATGCAAAAAATAACCTACAATGTTCTGTGACAGAACCAACCTTCTTTGTTGATGCAAACTGTCTAATCTGTCGTACTCAGGACACTGCTATCATTGGCATCTACCGCTCACCATCATATAACAACTTGTTAAACTTTTATAATAGTCTCGAAACAGCTGTATCGATCCTGGGGAGTTGTAAAAATATAGTAGTTATGGGTGACCTGAACGTTGACATAAAGACAAATGAAAATTTTGACCCAAATTCACAAGATTACCTCCTGTTTACAGCCACATTAGGCCTTCTTCCATCTTTTTTAGAAGCTACTAGACCTAGATCAAATACCTGTCTTGATCATATCCTACTAAAAACGAAGTATCCAACCAGCTCCTTCCTCATTAAAACTAGTATTACTGATCATTTTGCTACTGCGGTATGCTTGAATCATTGCAATGTTAAATATAAATATACTCAAAATATAAGTTCGCGTATAAATTACTCTAATGCTGTAAAAGACATAGAAAACACTAACTTTGAACCCGTGATGGTCGCCACTGATACGAATATCGCTACAGATACCCTTATAGGCATACTCCAAAAAATTATCCGAAAAAACACTGTAAAAATAAAAATTTCAAGAAAGGCTAAAATGATCAAACCTTGGATGACACCAGGGCTTTACCGGTGTATTAAAAATCGCGACAATATGCATTTAAAGCTTCATAATGAACCCGGAAATAATATTCTTAAAACAACATACACGAGATATAGAAATTTCTGTAACAGATTAATAAGTAAATTAAAACGATCATACGAAAAAAATCAATTCACTAAAGCTAAAAATGATTGCAAAGCAACTTGGAAAGTAGTGAGGGAAATAAGCGGTTCAAATAAAATTATTCAGCCACCTACACAACTTTTAAAACTATCCACAGACCCTACTATCTCTACTAATATGATAAACAAATATTTCGCAAATGTCGGTAAGACATTAGCATCAAAAATAAGAACCCCATCTACGACAACATATTTGGAATCAAAAATAACCACGCCTAATTCTATGGTGCTCCTTTCGGTAGCTGAAGCTGACATCGAGATTATTATAAAAAATCTGCGGGACGATTGTGCAACAGGGTGGGACAGTATACCATCCAAAATAATCAAGATGTCTCGAAAAGTACTTGTACCACCCATAACACATATCTGCAATCTAGCCATATCTCTGGGTGTATTCCCGAGTGCTTTTAAGAAAGCTTTGGTCACTCCAGTCCACAAAAGTGGAGATCATGATCTGATATCTAACTATCGCCCTATCTCCGTTTTAAGTGCTCTATCAAAAATAATGGAACGTATCCTTAACAACTGCTTAACGGACTTCCTAAATAAGTTTCACCTCATAGCTGATAATCAATACGGATTCCGAAATGGTGTATCCACTGAAGATGCTGTTATTGCCCTAACACAGTCTGTTGCTGAAAAGTTAGACAATAAGCTCAAGTGCTACGGCATCTTCCTGGATCTTAGCAAAGCATTTGACACCGTGTGTATTTCACAACTGATTGGCAAATTGGAAAATATCGGCATTCGAGGATTGGCTCTGGATATTTACAAAGACTATCTTTTTGACAGAAGTCAATCGGTAAAGATAGGTAGTGAAATTAGTACAGAGGAGCGGATAACCTTTGGGGTACCTCAAGGAAGTATCCTCGGCCCTACCCTCTTCCAAATATACATAAATGACCTGTGCAAACTACCACTTGTAAACTGTGACATTTTCTCATATGCAGACGACACTGCTTTAATTGCCTATGGTAGTAGTTGGGATGATGCTAAAATGCACTCTGAAAATGCACTTAAAACAGTTATGTCCTGGCTGGCATCCAATCTACTAACCCTTAATGTCAACAAAACAAAATTCCTACGTTTTTCACTACCACATACTAAAAAACCTCCTTTAGAAACAGGACACCTTAAAGCACATATCTGTTTACCTAACACCCTGGACTGTAACTGCATAACTTTGACGATAGTAGACTCCGTTAAATATCTTGGAGTGATTGTGGATAATAAACTGGACTGGAGCAAACAATTACAGTATTTAGTCTCTCGTACCAGGAGGCTTATATACATTTTTAGGAATCTTAGGTTTTCTGCTGATAGGACTACTCTGAAAATGGTGTACCTTGCATTGTGTCAATCGGTGCTATCTTACTGTATCTCAGTGTGGGGAGGGACTCATAAAGTCGAGTTTCTGAAGATAGAAAGAGCACAAAGGGCTATCTTAAAGGTAATAAATTTCAAGCGACGAGATTACCCTACACACAAGTTATACGCAGAGTGCGGGGTCCTATCAGTCAGAAAACTATACATTCTACGTGCTATCCTTCGAAGACACTCCATGATACCTTTCAAAAAAGAGCTAGTCGCTCAGCGACGCACCGTTTTTCCCTTGTGTCCAACTATACTTTGCAAGACCGCATTTGCAAAACGGCAATTTAATGCATTAAGTGTTAGATTATATAATAGGGCACATAAACGGTTAAACATCTACGCTCTAAGTATATGTGAGGTAAAACGCAAGCTCAACTCATGGCTGTTAACTCTGTCCTATAATGATACTGAAGCACTACTAGCCACTGTCATATAGATTGATTATTTATACACAAACAAACATACACACACACACAACATACACACACACACAACATACACGACACACACACACACACCACACACACACACACCACACACACACACACCACACACCACGCAAACACAATTTTATCTCGTTCTTCTTTTCTCAGTATATAATTGTTATTTGTTCATGTGTACCCTTTGCACGTACTCTAACATGAAAGACTTATGATTGAAAGAATTTGGACACTCTTTCCTAAGATACAGACAGGTTTCCACCTGCCTAGTTTAGGATGGTGTTCTTTGGAAAAATTAGTGTTAAAATGTCTTAGTAGTTAAGTCATCCATTTGTGCATTGTACATTACTTTTTTGAAATAAAATTTATTATTATATTATTTATTATTTTTTGAAATAAATTATAATCCTAAGAAAGAATCACTCAAATGCATTTACTAACATCCAGATTAACGGTACGAGATAAACCGGCATCTTACACTAATTGCTAACAGACGTCGTATTAATCAATGTCCGTTACATCGATAGAATACGAACCGGAGAATTGATTGAACCTTATTATTTACTAGTGAAGTCCCGCGGTGTTACCTGTAGTTGTTGATTAATCTTTGTGTTCACGTCACTCGTCTCCACAGAGTATGCAACTCGTTCATGGGACAATGTATATGCTTCTACTATAAACTCCCTATCGATATTAGGAATTTGCCATTAAGGAAATTTAAGAATACCATCAAAGCTAAGTTATCCGCAAAGGGGTATTATACCATAGCAGAATATATTGTTGATAAAACCGCCTGGGATTGAGCTGCCCATTCTGCACATGCTGTTTATTGAATGTTTAAATTTATTATGATGTGACGATGATTTATGGTTTAAATTTACATATACATTTAACAAATTTATTATAAATTATTGTCATTGTTGACAACTTTTAAATTATTATCTTTAACTATTATTATTGTGACAATTGTAATTATCGCATTTAGGAATGTTGTCTGGACTTTAAAAGAGACTGTGATGCCTGAGTTTGTTTCGTTCTTTTCATCTCAGGGCTAGTCCAGTTAGGAAAGGCCGAACTCATCTGCTCAAAAAAAAAAAAAAGTTTAACTTGCAAAAGTGTTCATGTAACTTAATTGCAGAATAAATAATTTCATTTTATTTCATTTGATGTAAATCGTAAGTAACGTCAGGGAGCGAAGCTGTTCTAAAAAAAGACTCGGAACGGACAGACGGACAGACAGACAAAAATTGCCGCTAAAAGCAAAAGTTCTTCAATGGCTTCACCAATGTTTGTATGATCTGCAAATAATTGATTAAGTTCTTTTTTTTTCGAATCGAACCCGAAACCTACTGATCATCTCAGCAGCAGCATATAGGTTAACCACTAGAACAACAAGGCAGTCGACAGTTGTTTGTAATAAAGTAAAGAATAGTTATATACAGAAACAGGTACCATAATTGAAAGTGCATATAAAAATGTAACACCAACTGCCTCGATAGATGGCGTTAGGAGCGAATTAGATCGTAAAATGGTTTCACTCCCAGATCCTATGAAAAAGGACGTCACTTACGCTGACCGTACTACTCTTATTGTTGTAATCTCAACTTACAAATAAAACCGCCGCTGTACGAAGCTCTAGTGTCTTAATGTAACATTGTTCTACAAAACTACATACTTAAAAAAAACACAGTACACAAACTACATCTAAATCTTTAGTTAAACTTATATATATAGATAGATTTTTATTTCGACAATTAAATATCCGATTTCACCAAAACGTGTGTGATAATAAATTAATTCCCCCAGTGCCAAAACTGCAGCGCAAGCCGCGCAAGTAATTCTTGTACAACTGCAATCATATTTAATGAACTGCCAAAACAGGGGTTAAATTTTAAAAAGATGCATTTGCAACTACATTTGAGACATATTTTACGTCACAATACTTTATAGTATAGATTAGCTATATACACAACATACCAACATGAACCATTGGGCCGTGGCGCACCAGGCACGATCACCTCGCCTGGTCGGAAGATCCTCCCTTTGTGTTGTAGGGACACTACAGCCTCAGTCTCAGTACAATAATTTATCGATAACACAAAGTGTTGTCCCATGTGGACTTCAAACCTAAACACTAATCGCAGTTGGAAGGACCAAAATCACTACCCACTTGGTTGAATAATTTGTCATGAAACCTAATATAATTTGATATTGAATTGATTTTGATGGAGTAAGGTTATACGTGTAC
This sequence comes from Phragmatobia fuliginosa, assembly GCA_932526445.1. Lineage (NCBI taxonomy): Eukaryota > Metazoa > Arthropoda > Insecta > Lepidoptera > Erebidae > Phragmatobia > Phragmatobia fuliginosa. The sequence goes on along the minus strand of OW052070.1, from coordinate 12,883,017 downwards.
ATAATACATAGAACTGTAATGACTTATTGAACACTTTACTCTTCCAATATTAATTATGAAACAATTGAGACTGTCATTCCAATATACATAGTTGAGTAATTGTATGTTATTGTATTTATACTCGGAATGTCAATTTATTCGCAGGAATATTATTGACTATAATATTAAATTTGTACCACCACATCAAAGGGGTCAACGCGCTGTCTGCGTTTTGACTTCTGAGTTGTAGTTGCTGTAGAGTTCTGAGTTACAATATTTTTTTCTGAGTAACAATGTTTTTTTAGGTACGAGTAAATATTATTAACATCGTCGTGCCTCAGATGTACCAAATATTTATTTATTTTATGTGTACCGCTTAACCAAAGACGCCCCTTATCACGTTGACCCGACGATCTAGTAAGGATTGAGGGAAGCCATAGAATGAGGGCTGCATAGAAGCGGTTGTTTATGGAACACCTTTGAAGAGGTTTATGTCCAACAATTGATGATGATGACGATGATGAAATACTAAACTCGAGTTTCTTAATTTGTCATAGTCATAGGTTTATTCGATATGAACTTCACAAACAATAACATTTAATAACTAGGTTGAAGTATTTGTCGCCCAACAGTTATCGATTCCCGGGGATATAAACATAATTAAAACATTCGATTAACCCTTGTTAAATGTCAGTGACAAAACTCGGCAGTCGTCGCCGGCTTTATCGATGTTTGTTTGCAAAAAATACCAACACGTCCACAATTTCACCATTGGGATATTGCTTGGTATAGCAACCCAAAAAAGGTCTTTTAAAATTTGCGCTTTGTTTAAACTACGGCTTTTCGACGTTGTTTGACTTGTGTATTATTTTTTCTATTTTATAAATTGTGTTAGGTATGCAATATTTTTATTTTTTTATATATAAATTGCTAATGTAGTTAAATAAAGATGCGTTATCTGCTTCTGCACAATTTGATTAAATTTATTGATGTACAACCTACTTTTTTTACCTAAATTATAATGGAAACTATCTTGATTAAGGTGGATAACACAAGGTATGACTGCTTCGGTGGCGCAATGGTAGTGTATGCGACTGCTGTGCTTGAGGTCTCCAGTTCGATTCCCTGGTCGAACCACATATTTGTGTGATCCGAAAATATTTGTTTCGAGGTTTTCTATGTATAAAGTGTATGTATTTACAAAAACAAAAAGTATGTTTATGTATTTATATCAGTTGTCTAATACCTACCCATAATACAAGCTCTGCTTAGTTTGGAACTAGATAGCTTCGCGTATAAGTTGGCTATATGTATTGTAATCCATAATAATAATATGTTTATACATCGAATGATCGGTTGTAAAAAGTTTAAGAAAAAAGTAACGGACGGATTGTAATGTTTTTTGTTAAGCTTTTTGTTGACATTCAAACTTTATATTAAAACTGCCTATTTTTTGTGATAAAAAACCTATTGATGTTGTGAATTAGATCACTTTTTGCTTTATTAATTCAACAAATTGCTTTAGTTAATTATGTACATGCTTATAAGAATTTAACTTCGTACTGCTATAAATACTTCTCAACATTTGTTATATTGCAACCAGTAAACAAATAGGCACATTCTTTTAATATATTTATTTCTCAACACTACAATTACAAAGTTATGATCAATTGTCCTTTGAAACTTTTCTGCAATAATTACATAATTCCATTCCATTTAAACATTAGCAATGTCTCCAATTGGTAGTTTTTCGAAGACAGCGGCGATGTTTTTAAATAGCTTATTCGCAGCACTATCAACCAAAGGCTTTCCGAATTCAGCTGCAATTTGCTTCCAGTTTTCATTCATAAATATTAGCATGGGGTCACCTACAAGAAATATTTTATCACCATTATATCAGAACCAAAACATTTAATTTGATTTATTGTTAACTAACTATAAACTAACTATTACAAACTAATACAGTACATTATTCTTGAACATATATACTTTATTAAGAAAGAAAAGGAAATCCCGAGACTAAGTTCGGATCCGGTCATCTGTTAAAAATATTATGAAGAAGTGTTGTCCAATTTTTTAAAGTCACCCGAAGCGATTTAGAACACATAAATTTTAAAATTACCGTAAAAGAAGCGTACCTAAGTACTTCCAATGACAAATTGCATTAGAAAAATACTTATAAATTTTTATTACTAGTATGTTTTTCTATGAAATCTATGGAGCTTATAATACTTAATATTTTTCTAGAACTAACTTAAGTAACAGCCAGTTATGTATACTCACTGAGTTCCTTATTCCCATTGAATAGATTAGTTAAATTGAAATGAGCATTATCTATTACTTCGAAGTCCACGTGGTGCTTAGTAAGCTTGAAATGATCTTTTTCGCCATCTTTTACTTCTTGATAGTTGATTAAAAGCTTGATCTTCAAATTTTCTGCAGATTAAAAGTATACTGTTAGATACACACAAAAAAAACCGAAACTAAAATTGTTACATTTTTATGGGGTATTTAAATATATATATAAAAATTGTAATCTTCTATATATCTATCTAAACCTATGTATGAATATACTCTTTTTATTATAGAAACTCTAACTAAAAATTTTTTTTGCAAGCAATAACTATCGTTTAGAATACATTTGTAGTTTGTTGATTTAAAGAGAATTTCCACATTAAGAATATACATCCCGTTTTGCGGGAGACTTTACAAACATAATTATACAAAACATACACAATGAACACCCAGACTCAGGGGTAACCATTTGTGGATCACTCGAAAAAGTACCTCATATGGGATTTGAACCCACAACACTTGGCGTAGTAGAAAGCGGTGTGATGACCGCTTATATATCTACGGCAACGGTGCAGTCAATATTCATAGTACTTACTTAATTTCAGCTTAAACTGTCCATCTCCAGTGATTGGCAGAATCAAAAGGCGCCCAGCAGCAGTGTAGTGACCCTTCACCGAAGCGTCAGCATGAAAATCTATTGTAAATGCTTTCTTTTTGAGGTCCCAACTGAAAATTATTATATTCAATTAAATTTAATTTCTAGATTAACATGAGGTTGAAAAGATAAATGTATGCTATCACTACATATTATAATATAAAGTCCTCCGCTAAGTCTGCCTGTCTGTCTGTTCGCCATAAACTCGTAAACCACTCCACCGATTTAAATGAAATTTTGTACCCAGATAGTATAAAGCCTAAGAAAGGTCATAGGCTACTTTTTACCGCGACACAGACGCGGGCGGCGCTGCGGGCAAAAGCTAGTAATACTATAAATTCGATAGTAACTTGGTCTGTTTATCTTCAACGTATTCACGGCTGAATCTTTCAATTAAATGTGGCTAGTAGATACTAACTGATATAATATACACGAGCAAAAGTCGCGTGTAAAAGCTAAAATACTACAAATTTCATAAAACTAAAAATTTCATAATACTAATAGTATTCCAAATCGTCTTTGACACTAACTTTTACAACTTTTTCATTTGTATATTTAATTAATAAAGGCTTACTTGACATCATCAATTACTGCAGCCTTCAGTCCCTTTAACGTGCCATCACTTAAGCTGAATTGAAGACCAGACAGTTCAAATTTTACATCATCCATTTTCATAACATCTAAAACTTCAACACCAATTTCTGGCATTCCTGCTGTGAAAACTGGTACCATCTTTTGCACAGCCGCCATCATACAAGACTTGTCGGTGAGCGTGCATTTTTCCACTGGCAATACTAGAACAACAACATTTTTTTTTATAATTTATATATTTTTTTTACTAAAAAATAATATTTTAGACATCTGACACACAATGTCATGTAGTCCTAAACTAGGTTGTATTATGGGTACTAGACAACTAATAACAATATGTACATATACTTTTTTTTAAATACATACATATTTCACATAGAAAACTAACTCCGAAACAAATATTTGCAAATCATACAAACAAATGATCAGACCCTGGAATCGAACCCGAGACCTTTTGATCGGCAGCCGCATACGCGAACCACTATACAAACAAGGCAGTCAGACAAGAATAAGATATTATAAATATAAAAAATATTTCTTAAAAAATTGTAATCTCATAGAGAATAGAGTACAAAATCTTGAATGTCTACCAGATTTGATTGAATTAAATTACATTATTGAGAGTGGACATATGCCATTAAGCGACAAGGAAAGATAATCTGCGGGAAAGATCTTGAATAAAGAAAAGATAAAATGAACTATAAAGATGACGATAAACTAAAGGGTTTCAAGGTTTAATATTTTTGTGTTGATGTGATGTTTGTATGAATCATAGTTCACAGACTTCACAAGTTCTTGTTTATTATCACCCCAAGATCACGCTGATTCAAGTCCTTATTTTCCTCATCAAATCTTTCCATAAGATTCGTATTTAAATTATACAAATATGACATTACAGTTTTTTTGTGATTATCGATACTATTGCTTCCAACCGTACTGCTATTATTTAATATCGTAGTTAACTCATTCAATCATTTAGTCAAATAACATTCTAAATAGTTTAAAAGCTGGAGACAAGTGACTTACACTCATTTGAAACCACATGAGATTTAATGCAGATTTTTTTTAATTGTGTTCCGTCTTCTTTAATGCAAATAAAAAAAAGTTTAAGATACCAGATAAATGTAAGTCGTTTTTCACCGACTCTTGTATTATACTGATTTAATTCCATTCTCGACAAGTACGCTAGATCTCTGAGTACATAAAATAAGCCAACATTAAAATGTCAGGACTTGTCAGGCCCACAAGTATCTTAGCTTATTATGCTATATACTCTTTGTATCAACTATGGTTGTACAATGAACAGGTACATTATTATTATTACAAATTACAATGATTGCTACGACATGCTAATGTTTTACACTATGGACATCAAGTAAAATTGTTTAATATAATTATATGAATTACATTGGCTGTTACATTGAATGTTTTTGTGGTAATGTACGTGGACTAAACAAGTTTCAATGACGATCTTTATAAACACTTTATACCGAGGTGAGTAATAGACTACGATCATTTTGAAGTTTATCTGAATAAAGAAATAATAAAAGAATAACATAAGTTACTGCTGAACGTAGCTTTACAGATTTGTGATTCAACCAACTTCAACAATTAATGAACTTGAAAACTGACGAAGGTCTTGGGTTCGAGTCAGGATTTGACTCGGGGTTTCGGGCTGTCATTGGGATTTTCCTATAAAACCTTGGGGTTGCCCTTAGGGTTGTAGAAGTCTGATGCCAGTCGTTCCGTGAAAAAACTGTCATTCTTTACCTGAATGACAGTTTAACTAGAAGCCGAGCCCAAGTAATCTTGGCAATAATAAAGGCTAGGAAGATTATGAATAAAGACTAGAAAGATGATAATAATGATATTGAATTATCTTATTTTGACTATTCACAAAAGTAAAGTGTAATAACAGCGAGAATAAAATAATCTATTGAAATATATTTCTGCACAAAAATATGTTGTAGTTATATGCAATAAAGTTGTAACAATTAGGTAAAAAAGAGGTACACACATAAAATAAATAGTATCCTATTAACATAACTTTGATGTTTCTGCTAAGACTATGACACAATTAATTTGACTTGTATAATCATACTAGTAAACTCGTAGGCTAGTTGCGTACCATGTATTTTAGCTGCTTAGCTAAAGACCTTGATACTTAGTAAGGACTTCGTACTAAAATCGTGGCCTAAAATAGTTCTTGCATCCTAAGAGAACAAATATTATATCAAAACAAAGGCACATTGTTGATGTGTTGTTGATATTCCGAAGCTAGATGGTCCACGAAACCCCGTCTGCGGCTTTTATTGACCGTAGCGTAATGTTATACCGCGGAAACAAATTTGTTTCCCATAAAAAAACATAGACATGCTGTTGTGAACTTTTTTTAGAACTTTTAATGGTGAACAATTATCTCATACATCAACAACCCATAACGTCCCACTGCTGGGCTCAGGTCTCCTCTCAAGAGAGGGTTAAGGCCATACGTCCCCACGCTGGCCGAGTGCGGGTTGGGGACAGGCAAGACACGTTGTGGCTACGTAATCTTGCTGTTGGATGTTTTTAAGCCGCCCGAAGGCCTCCAACTAAGCTTCACGACTGCTATCTTATGATAACAACCGGGACCGACTGCTTAACGTGACCTCCGAATCACGGAAACGCTCATTATATATAATGCCACAAACGGTCACCCATCTAGGTCCGACCGCGCCGTAGTTGCTTACCCTTGGTGATTGTTTCCAATCACCTAAGGCCACTCGGCTATGAGCGCTATCTCATACATGATTTTTGGGAAATAGGCAGCGGAAGCTCACACTAGGAAAAATCCCACCGATTTCGAAAGATTATTCATTGGTGCTCCTCTCCTATTAGTATTATCGTGACGATATTTAGCCTTAGGCCTTACTCGATAAATCGACTATCTAACACTGAAACAATTTTTAAAATCGGACCAATAGTACCTGAGATTACAGTGTTCAACCATACAAACAAAGAAACTCTTTAGCTTTATATTATTTGTATATTCGTAAAAATTTCAATGAAGTCGTAGACAGATAAACTTTATGAAAGTCCCCATTTACAATTTTAGTTTCAGATGAATATCAATCAACTTAGATAAAAATATCAAGGTGTTTTAAATTTTATGTAGTTTAATGAACTTCAGAATTAGCTTCAATATTAATGGGTTAACAAATATTTTTAAAATAATATTATCTCCTACCCAATGGACTCACATTCGTACATTATTTTATATTTTAGGTCCATAGCAGACCTACAATACAAAATTCCATAAAAATTTAGTTATTGTTTTAGAATTATTTCTGCGCCATAATTTGCATGCTTTTATTTTTTGTACGGCATAGATACGGCTTTTAACATGTGTAGCTTTTAACATGTGTAATTTAGCAGGTCCATATATGATAAATAAAATAGTTAAAAACTGTTTTTAGACTACCGCGACTTTTCACATACCTACTCAATTATTTTATTGTAAACGAGACTCATGCGAAATTATTTAAAAGGTACGATACCTTCTACTTTCCGACGTTTCGAACGGGTTACACCGCTACCCGTGATAGGAAAGCTGAAAGTAGCAGTATAAACTGAAAGTGGATCATCGTCGGAAAGAAATAATTTTATCGCTAATTAGTTCTGTTTACAACGAAAAATATTTAATTTTAGTAACATATCGTATCCCACGTCTAGAACTTATGAAACAATTGAAAGCTGAAATACCTGTTTTTTATCATTTTATTTTACAGAAATCATTCTTACCTGAAGACTGGACCAAGCCAATAATGAGAAGAACTAAACACAAAATGTTCTGCATCATTTTCATATCGTCTAACACACCTGTTTTTCGGAAGTCGACGAACAACTGTACGACTAACAAGAAGTTACTGCGTTAATATAGTACCCGACAAGAGCACATCAAAGATAATTACGCTTAAAAAGCAACGCGGAACAACTGCATATATCATTTCTATTTTTATAGAAAAAAAGTACATTTAAAAAAAACCTATTTATAATTTTATACCAGTGCAAGTTTCCTCGATGGAGCTCTAACCTTTATCGAATATACTCACTAAAATAGTTTTTTTTAATAGTTTGTTGATATGTATTTGTATTTCTACTAACTGTATTTATATTTAAATCAGTTATCTAGTACCAGTAATTCAAGCTTTGCTTAGTATGGGACTAGATGGCATTGTGTGTAAGATGTCCGAAATATTTATTTTTATTATATTAATACTATATCTATTTTTGATGCTAACCTTCTTGAATGTGACTTTACTTGACTCTCAATGCTGTTTATGCATCAGTTTTGTGTCACTTGATTCTTCAAGACCAAAATGTATTTTAACCGACTTCAAAAAAAAAAAAAAAAAGAAGGAGGTTCTCAATTCGTCGGAATCTTTTTTAATTTTTTTTTATGTATGTTCAGCGATAATTTCGTCCTTTATGAACCGATTTCAAATTTTGCATTGGAATGGGCGTAGCTTACAGGTGGTCCCGTCGTTACCATATCAGGATCTGATTATGGGATCCCAAGGAAATCGAGGGAAATCCTCAAATATCATAGGCACAATGTCGCGATTTGGGTACTCGGAATAGTTTTTCATTGAAGTTGGTTCCTTTTTGTTAAAATTAAATATTTATAAAGGGAATATATCCTGTGTAGTACTTTGCAAATACACATAACACAACGTTCTATTGCTCAGATATGCTTGGTATGATTAACGAATAAATTTAATACAGAATATTTTTTTAAATATTTTTTTAAACTTTGGTTAACAATTTATGTTATGTACTGAGGACCGTTGAGGTACAAGTGTTCTGGAGTCGAGACCGCGTCTCGGCAAACATAGTATAGGACGCCCACAGTCCAGATGGAGTGACGACTTGCCTGGGATGATTGGCAGAAGCTGGATGCGAGAAACCCAAAATCGATCAGAGTGGTGTGCAATGGGACAGGCCTAAGTACAGCGGTGGAGTGATATAGGCTGATGATGATTATTTTAAAAATATTAAAATATATTGTTTTTACACTTTCATGGTCAGCAACATTAGAATAGAAATCTGCGGGATTGCTACCATGTACCTTTTTGTTAACGGGACTGTTACAAGCGCCATATAAAATATCAAATATTTAAATAATTGTATACAAGATAAATATTTAATTATTATAAAAATATAAAAAAGTATATATGTTTATGTTGTGGCGGCTGCAATTTACAATAAAACTGAAAAAACTTATGTGCTCTCTAGAGAAGATATATTAAACTATCGCGATATGAAAAGTTCTCACGCCGGATTACTATATTTTATACACAACATCCGAACCGCGGGATGAAGTGATTATACCGTCAGGTACAATAACTTCATCTAGTTAGCGAATCCCTGCTTAGTAACATAATTTGAAAATGGATAAGGTAAGGTCAAAGTTGTTGATGTTTTTTCGGTTTAACCTTTCAAACAAGTGATCGATTAGCGTAAATTTAAATTTATTCTAGAAAAGACACAATTTGTTTCCGATGAGCAATGTGTGTGACACTACAATGTGAGTATAAGAATAGAAGTAATAGTCATCTTCCTAGTCTTTATTCCCAAGTTTATTTGGGGTCGGCTACTAGTTCAACCGGTTTTACCTGAATTTCAGTTTTTCCACGGAGCGACTGGCATCGCAACTACAAGGGAGAACTGAAGTTCGAAGATTGAACTAGTTGTCAGTACATTTGAGGGCACTGACGTCCCAATAACGATTGCCATAGATGTTCATGACAACCGGGACCGATGGCTTTACGTGCTCTCCGAGGCACAGGCGTGAATCACCGCCAAATAATAGAAGTAATAGTATTTCTTTTAAATTGAAGAAAACATACTTAATTCGGTACGAATCATTTTAATGTACTTATTCGTAGTATCGTTCGAAAAAGTATTCTTCAGCATTTTTTTTTGTTTGATGATGAAAAAAGTTAATTCCAATCTGTTAACTTTTTTCCAATTTCGAATATTAATAAGTACCTTAAAGTAAAAGAACTTCAAGCTGCCATAAAGGGTAGCATGTTTTCTACGACATAATTCATAATTATAGAGAAATGGTAGTTACATTAGTAATTATAATGCTAGATACAATAAGGTATAAAAAAATAGAAGCGATTACGTTTCTTATTATTAAATTTATAATAAAGTTTTGAAACCGACAATGTAATCTATCATCAACAACCCATAACGTCCCACTGCTGGGCTCAGGTCTCCTCTCAAGAGAGGGTTAAGGCCATACGTCCCCACGCTGGCCGAGTGCGGGTTGGGGACAAGCAAGACACGTTGTGGCTACGTAATCTTGCTGTTGGATGTTCTTAAGCCGCCCGAAGGCTTCCAACTAAGCTTCACGACTGCTATCTTATGATAACAACCGGGACCGACTGCTTAACGTGACCTCCGAATCACGGAAACGCTCATTACATATAATGCCACAAACGGTCACCCATCTAGGTCCGACCGCGCCGTCGTTGCTTGCCGTTGGTGATTGTTTCCAATCACCTAAGGCCACTCGGCTATGAGCGCTTCGTAATCTATGTGTGTACATAATTGTATAATTTTTAGCATACTTTGACGAATCCAGAAAGAGCGGTAGCATCTAAATAACGGAATAGATTTTAATATAGTGTCAATAGTTTTATAATAATGAGCAGAGTGATATAGGCTATATATATATGAACTTCTTTGTGACCTTATACAAAATTATGAAACATTATCTCAGCACTGTCTTGAAACTTTTACTGGAAGGTTAGTTGAAAAAAAAAAGCTTTTCTATGAGAAAAGTAAACTGGTATAAAGAAGACCATACACATCTGTCAGGTACACTCTGTAACTGACAGATTTACCTACATAGTTGGACAACATACTGTTTACCTGTAAAGTTCATTTGTATTGCTACGTTTACTTTTCACCGAGTGAGAAATGTGATTCTACTGAAATTAGCCAATTAATTCTAGATTATAATAGTATTTCTAAGAATTATTTCTATAAAAACCATATCACTTTAACTTTGTAGTACCTGTCATGAATATAATTAACAAAAAATTATAAACATAGTCATTCGCTCATGCGATTTAACTATATGTCTGTTTTAATAACTGCCTTGTCATTTAACGAATCTCGCCTCTTTTTGTTGAATAGATCATGTTTCTTCCTCGTTCCGTTTTTGTTCTTAACTTAGATAACCAAGTCTAAAGTATCATGAAGTTATTTCATTTTAAAAGGTAAGATTTAGTACATATATTATTAAATTACTCAACTTGAAACCTAATGTATAGGACGTCTATTGGCATACTGTAATGACGATTTTCCCAGGACGGTTGGCAGAAATTGGACGTACGTGAGGCCTCATTGTTATCGCCAACGCTACCAGCAGTCTCTTCCGGGCTAAAACCATTGACTTGCCTGTAGTTGCAGGCGGCACAGAAATCCAAGTTTTATTGACCTTATTTTTATAAGTTCTAGTTCTAGTCCGTAGTTTATGTTGCGGAACCCTAAAAAGATACGACGTAATAGATACATTAACTGGGTCCACGAGTATATTGTCCTTATCAAGTTATTGATATGTTAGGCATCACATTCAATAGGCTCACTAGGTCGTCATAGTGTGGGTCATTGGTAATGTGAACATTGCCAATGATCACACATAAGGTAGATTTGGGTTATTTTAGTAGCTTTTACAAAAAAAAAAAGAACTTTCCGATTTCTGTTAAAATATAGGATCAAGAATTCTTAATCCACATAGTTTATTTGTTAGTTTTTTGAGCTTACTGGTTTAAAATATATACGAAATCATGTAAAAACTGGAACTTAATTTTAATATAAAACACATGAATATTTAGGAAACTCCTGAATTCATATATAAATACTTCTAATATTTTAAATACTTCAACTGCTTTAATATTGTGTTGATATATGCCTGTTTGTTACGCAGAAACTCCTGAATGAATTTATATTAAACTTTACTGTAAAATGACTTTTATAGAGAAAAACACATAGGCTAATATACTTTATTAAATCTGTATTAACATACTGTATTAATCTTTCATGGCATCATCATCATCAGCCTATCGCAGTCCACTGCTGGACATAGGCCTTTCCAATTGCACGCCACTTGGTTCGATCCTCGGCTTCTCGCATCCAGCCGTCTTGCGCAAATCGTCACAAATAAATATTAACTTACTCCGAGAAACCGTTTTCGTCATATTTTCGTACTGTTGTTTCTTAATAATGACCTTTTTCAGTGCAAAATTACAAAAATGTGTAAGCCAAAAATACCGATTTGCTATCCTGTAGAGATAAATATCAATTTATAAATAAATTTTAATAACTCTGGTTCCATTTCTAGAAAAAAAACTAACTTACTCTAAAAGGAAATTAAGAACATTAAAAAAATAATACAGGTACTCATACGTTTCAAAGAACTTCAAGAACAATGTAAGCTTTTAGACAAACAAAATTTATCATAAATTAACATACATCCGCTAATAACGTCATATGATTCGTATTGTCAAATATACAGTTACTTATTATTTACCTATCGAAGCAAAATCTAAACCTAAATGCTACATTCGTTGACGTGTGTTTTCCATTTTGGTTACCATTGATTGGTTACTTGCCAAAGCAAATTATAGGTCTAAAGTAAGTTAAAGAACTAAATTAACTAATAGGAGTTAAAGAAAGAGTATTGCAGAGTTTAAAAACCCTAATACTTATCAGAGTTATTATACTTAAGCCGTCTCTTTACTATGAGCCCAAATTATTAAGGACATCCACAAATACTTGGTGTCGCCTAAAGTTTGGTGATAACTAAAATATTACTAAGAATTAAGTATGTCTCTCTTTCGTCCGTGTGGTGACGGATTTAGAATACAAAGTGTCACCACCCCTATTCATTCCATGGGTATCGTAAGAGGCGACTAAAGGAACAAAATAAGCAGCTAACATCACTGCCAAGAGAAGGAAAACTTGAAACAAACCCTTTACCAACCCGTCTGGCCAGCGTGGTATAGTAGGCTAAAACCTCCTTTCAAAGGAGAGGCCTATGTCCAGGAGTGGACTGTTGAAGGCTGTTGATGATGATGATGAAGTGGCCCCTTAAATTTAGGGGACGTAAGTGAAAACCGCCTTAAGTGAACAAGAACGAATAACTTAATATTATTATAATATTTACAAATTTATTGAGTAAAAATATTCATACACCAAGTTTATTTTAGTGTGGTTAGTGATCTAATAAGAAATAACTGTAAGTTTCTATACAATAGCGTATTATTCATACACGTATGTACCTGTTAGCAAATGTCCGCTAATTAATACAAAGATTAGATTAGCTATGTTTGTTTTTAATTTTATAAAGCTTACGATGTTGGTACCGTCTATTTTGTAGGAAAACGTGTATTCGCAGAAGTGACCCCATAAAATTAACAACGTCAGTAAACGGTGTACATTAGTATGAACTAGTTTTATAGCTTTATTTATAAACATAAGTATTTGCATAAAACAAGCTGTGTACTTTGAACTATAAAATTAGATAATGGTAACAAACTAACAGCAACGCTACCTACCTATTAAAATATACACACTACATTTCAACTAAATCGGTCCAGCCGTTCAGGAGACGTTTGGTGACAAACGCACTTAATAAATATTAAAATTATTATTTATAGAAAACTACCAACGAAAAATATATACACTGAACATATAAGTTGAAGACAGTTAATAAGATTAACTGGAACCACAGTTAATAAAATATAAGCATCACTGTTATTTTTTTACTAGTAGTGAGTACCAGGTTTTTATCTGATTGGTATAGGAAGGAAAAGCTCGCATTTAATTCAAGAACATACATTAACCACTCTAAATCGGTGACTTCCAAAACAAACACGTGATGATGTGTAGACGAAGAGAGAAGATGGGACTAGTATGACGAGCTATTATTAAAGATCTTTGATGCTACGACAAATCATTTAAATTATATAATGACAGAACAAAGTACAAACTGTTTCAACTATAAAACCATTTGATTACCTAGGACTATTAAACTGATAATGATAGCGCAGACAAATCACGCTACCGTAATTATGTATATAGTGCTAATATATGAGGCCGTCAGCGCAAAAACGGCCTAACCCACAATTTTCCATATTCCGACTTAACTACACTCGGTTCCAAAAATAACGGGTCAGTCACATAAACCCGAATATCTCCCGAACTACGTATGCCATCCTAATGAAACGAAGACTGTTCAATTGAGAATTTAATTATACAGATAAAAAATAAAATAAAACTTAGTTACACCCACAATATTAATCTTAAATTAAAAAAAAACTAAAGTAATCATATTTTTCTTAAGATTACATTTTTTTTATGATTGTTTTTTTGCTGTTTTTCATCACTGGAGGCTTCATCACGTGGAGGCAATACAAAGTATTAAATGAAGAAAGTGATGAAAAACAGCAAAAAAACAATCATAAAAAAAATGTAATCTTAAGAAAAATATGACTACTTTAGTTTTTTTTTAATTTAAGATTAATATTGTGGGTGTAACTAAGTTTTATTTTATTTTTTATCTGTATAATTAAATTCTCAATTGAACAGTCTTCGTTTCATTAGGATGGCATACGTAGTTCGGGAGATATTCGGGTTTATGTGACTGACCCGTTATTGGTTTATGTGACTGACCCGTTATTTTTGGAACCGGCTATACAAAAAGTGATCCAAAATCTGATAAAATATCATGCTAAATCGGCCTATCTTTAATTTATTATCCTCAGTAAAAGTTACGCTGCAAAACTAGTTTTTGAATTTATTATTTTTTTATTAATCGTAATGCAAGAGTGGCCTAAGCCGCTTAGGCCATTTTTGCATACCGTCATCACAAATTGGCGGGACAGGCTGCTGTAATGACGAAGTGTTCGTACGACGAGAGTGAATATCTACCTACTCCGGATCCGAACCTGAATTTCTGGAAATGTATAAAACTTAATTCTTCAACTTCTCAAATTGTAACATTTTTATTGGAATTATAAATGTGACTAAAACGTTCACTAACACAAAATAAATGAAGGAAAACGAACATGCCATATATAACTACAGTTGTGACAAAAAGGATAAACTTTTATTATATGTGAAGTAGAATCTAGGAATTCATATCTAGGTGTCGTCATCAAAAAATAGAGAAGCCAAATGTAAGGATTATAAGTTAATTTCAAATTAACCTACTCAAAATATAGGTATACGAGGTGTGAATAAAGTCGATTAGAATTTCGCGTTGTATTATCTAGCTATGTTAGACATGACTGTGTTCTAATTTATGTCTATTCCGTGTAATAATAATCATAAGAAGCATCAAGTCAATGGGCAAAACCTAATTTTTATAATAATATGTTATAACAGGACAGGTAGACTGATTGTCGCTGGAAACGATAATACTTATATCTTAGAGTGGAGACCGCAATGAACGTAATGTAGGGTGTTTATCAAAGGATTGATATAGAATGCCTACGAGATCGAGGTGTCTGAAGCTCCTTGGGGGAGACCTTTGTTCAGCAGTGAACGGCGATATTTTGATAAAAAATCGAGAATGTCGTGCCCGCTTGCACCATTAATCGAAGGACTACTCCGAGATGAATTTTACATTACCCCACGAAATTTATAAATATGTATTTGTAATGTGTCTTTAATTATTCAAGAGCACCCTGGCAATGTTAAAAGTGCCTAAAACACTTTAGGCCGAAAAAACCTATTCTGAAAGTTTTCATACTAAAGCGGTCAGTGTACTCAATTCGGTACAACCCAGAAATTACATGAAAACTAAATTATTTTAATTTTTCATTTATATTTGCTGTTTTTGTATCCTTATTTCAATATAGAAGTAAAGATATTTTTTTTCATATTGGTAATTTGCGTTTACCAATATTAAAAAAAAACTGCCTCGTTGGTTTAGTGGTTAGCGTATGCAACTGCTAATCAAGAGGTCTCAGGTTCAAATCCCGGGTCGGGACAAAAGTCTTTTTGGGTTTTTGTTAGGAAATCCTAATAGCAACCCGGAGTTTTGAAGTTTGGAGGTGATTCACGCCCGTGCCTCGGAGAGCACGTAAAGCCGTCGGTCCCGGTTGTCATGAACATCTATGGCAATCGTTATCGGGAAGTCGAATTTCAGTTCTCCCTTACGGTTGCGGAAGTCCGATGCCAGTCGCTCCGTGGAAAAACTGAAATTCAGGTAAAACCTGTTGAACTAGTAGCCGACCCCAAATAAACTTGGGAATAAAGGCTAGGAAGATGATTGGTAATTTGCGTTTGACCTCTAATAGGTTAAGTTTTTTTTTGATAAAACCGGAAGTATCCAGTACTAACATCTTTTATAAACGGCCTAACCTTGGTTATAGTGGTGAATCGGTAAAAGAACTTTAAATGCAAAAGTGGCCTAAGCCACACAAATAATACAAATATATGGATTTATTTCAAAATAACAAACTTCATTCTGAAGAATTTAGGACGGTAATTGCATAAAATATGCTCATGGACTAAAATCCACTACAATAAATTATATGCAAATTAATGTGAAATTCGTGATTATACAAAACCTATTATTTTCATACTGTTTGTCTCAAGGTTAGGCCACTTTTGCGCTGACAGCCTGATATATAAGTAAGATATGCAGCAAACTAGATAATCATTTCCTTGGTTTTATTTTTTTATTGATTTATTTTGTACTTTTATCAGTAGACATTACTAAGTGCGAGATAAAACTTTCAAATTTAAAATTAAAATACCTTACACTTAGTAAATCTTTAAAAATTTGAACAAAATGTCAACAGCCGTATAAATAAGCGTTCATAGTCAAGTGGCCCTAGGTGATTGGAAACAATAACCAAAGTCAAGCAACGACACAGCGGTCAGTATCAGGATGGTTGACCGTTTGTGGCATAATAATTACCATGACCATTTTTGTAATTCGGAGGTTACGTTAAGATTTCAGTCCCGGCTATTCATTAGATAAAGTCGTGAATCTAAGCTGTTCTGTAGTAACCAGTGCGCTGATTAATAATAATAATATACTTTATAATATATCCACATATCCATACATACTTAATACATACATCTATATTAATAAATAAAATAGAAATGTGTATATGTAATACCAAATGATATATTTACTAAATGCATATCAAGGTATATACGGTACTTACATCTAAAAAGTTATTTTTAATTTTTTGGTTGTCTGAGTGTCTGTCTGTTTGTTTGTTCCGGGTAATCTTTGACCCCAACCCGCACTCGGCCAGCGTGGGGACAGTGGGAGGTTTTGGGTTGTTGATGAGTCTAAGGTCCGTAGAGTGTAGGCTTTGGCATACTATGGCCTATTGGCCATGCTGGTTGGATTTATTTGGTACATACAGTGTTTGTTTTAAGGTTTGCTCCTCTTTGCTCTATTTAATTATGACAACGCACGGAAAAAGTAATTATAGTACATACTTTTAGATTTACAAAATTTATATGAATAATGCAAATAACGCCTGTAGTTTTGAATTGGAACTGTTTTGATTTGAATGTTCTTTCTTATTTAATATAAAACTAGCTAACCCGGCGAACTTCGTACCGCCTTAGAATATTAATTCATAATAAAGTATTGTGATTAGTTAATAACTGATAGTGACAAATCGACAGCCGCGTCAACTTCTTCTCAGCGTCAAAATCTTCGAAATATTCTTTTAAATCATGTGCTGTAAAGGGCCATATAGATCTATATTAAATCAACAATGTATTTAAGGTATGTAATTAGATAAGGATTAATACAGTATTGCTTAAAATCGCTTCGTAAATAAGCCATTATTTCTCGTAAAAAGAAAAAAAAAATGGTTATTGTGGGTTATCCCTAAGAGATAGACATATACCGTCGCGGACTTTTTTGTAGACCTTTTTAAGATGTACAATACTGTAGTATATTATTTTGATCTATCTCGTAAGGTACAGCCAGCGTTTGCAATGTAAGCGTAAAAATAAATTATTATCTACTATATTATGCATGTATTATACATAAAAACCTTCCTTTTGAATCACTCTATCTATTAAAGAAAACCCCATCAAAATCCGTTGCGTAGTTTAAAAGATTTAAGCATACAAAGGGACAGAGAAAGCGACTTTGTTTTATACTATGTAGTGATGAAGTTATCTTGATTAAAAAGATAAAAAGTTAGCCGAATATAAACAAAATAAATTATTTTCTATACAAATACTCTCAAAAAATTTATGTGTATTATTGTACCTATTTAATGATATGTATTAAAAATTAGAGGTTAAAAGTTAGAACTTGTACACACATGTAGTACACGTATACATTTTCCAAATTACGTTTTGTCAATTTTGATTACTTTCTAGACGAAAATTCCCTTCGACTTAAATGGTTTCTAAAAAAGTTTGCGTCCATTTACATTTAGGATTTCTAGAACAGTCTGTACGTCCACACTTCCTCGTTAATACTCGTAAGTACAAACAAAAAACGTAGTTGCTTTATAGCTTTAATTGTGAATAAAATAAAGTTCCACGAAGTTTGCAGTCGTTAAATATTAACATCACATAATATAGTCGATTTAAGTACCCATATCACTTAGCTAACACTCATTAATTATTTAATAATATGTTTTAATAATTACTTTTGTGTTTACTACGCTGCTATTAGGTATGTTTTTTTATTGTCATAGTAATTAAGCTAATTATAATTATGTTCGCTGTTTTGATTTAGTATTAAGATACTGAAGAATGCTTTGTAACTATTGTTATTAAATTTTGCAGCCCTGAGTAATTCTGGTATAGTGTTATGTTACTCCACACGCTAGGTGGAGTAGTGATATGTGCTGCTCGGCCGCCTAGTCAAATTACAAACGTTTTTCAAATCAAATCATTTATTATGCAATTTGCAAGTAGACCAAAACCTCCTTTCAAAGGAGAGGCCTATGTCCAGCAGTGGACTGCAATTAGGTTACATGAACACTTTTTCAAGTTAAACTTTTTTTTTTAAAAAGCAGATGAGTTCGGCCTTTCCTAACTGGACTAGCCCTGAGAAGAAAAGACGAAACAAACTCAATGATCAATCTTTTTTTAAAGTCCAGACAATATTCTGAAATGAAAAAGACATTTCGTTTCTATTCTATTCTTTATTCTCTTGTTTCATCGTCCAATATTTTATTTGATCATGTGACTGAGCGACATTAGTCAATGAAACAAGAGAATAGAGAAATAGAATGGAAACATCAAAACGTTTGCAACTTAGCCAGGGGGACAGTTTAGCTGACGGCAACTGCGACTGCGAGATAAACAAAGTTAGAGATATAGGATGCAATTGGATAGACCTGTGTCCAGCAGTGGAGTTTAGCTGATGATGATCATAATAAGGGAATACACATAACATTAAAAATATAAAGACACATTTGCATATAATTTCTATGTTCCTAAAATCCATTATCAAGATATTTATAGAAATGTTCCCTTTGAACTTTCGGAAACCTTCTTTACTTAGCAGTTTCATGTACACATGGCATACATCATCATCATCAACAGCCTTTAACAGTCCACTGCTGGACATAGGCCTCTCCTTAGAAAGGAGGTTTTGGCCTACTATACCACGCTGGCCACAAGGGTTGGTAAATGGTTGATTTCAAGTTTTCCTTCTCTTTGCATTGATGTTACATGGCTTACATACGCTTACGTTTTTGAAACAGAACCTTTTACAATCAAGTAAACTTTTTTATTAAATAAAAATTAAAGAAATATTACGGATGAACTTGGACAAAACCAAGGTCATGTTCAATGAACATGTTCTACCGGAACCGGTTGCAGTACACGATACCGTTCTCGAGGTTGTTCAAAAATATGTCTACCTTGGGCAGACATTGCAGTTGGGTAGAAACAACCTCGAGGATGAGGTGAATAGAAGAATTCAGTTGGGTTGGGCAGCGTTTGGAAAGCTACGTCGAGTCTTTTTGTCGTCGATCTCACAATGTCTAAAAACGAAAGTTTTCAGTCAGTGCGTCCTACCTGTCATGACATACGGAGCCGAGACCTGGACACTTACGGTACGGTTGGTCCATAAGCTTAAAGTTGCTCAGCGTGCTATGGAAAGGGCTATGCTCGGCGTTTCTCTGAGAGATCATATCAGAAATGAGGTGATCCGTCAGAGAACTAAGGTCATCGACATAGCCCACCGGATTAGCAAACTGAAGTGGCAGTGGGCTGGCCATATTAGCCGCAGAACTGATGGCCGTTGGGGCAGAAGAGTTCTCGAGTGGAGACCGCGTCTCGGTAAACGTAGTGTAGGACGCCCACAGGCGAGATGGAGTGACGACCTGCGTAAGATGGCTGGCAGGAGCTGGATGCGAGAAGCCCAAAATCGATCACAGTGGTGTGCAATGGGAGAGGCCTATGTCCAGCAGTGGACTGCAATAGGCTGATGATGATGATGATGATGATGATGAAAGAAATATTGACTACCTCAAACGTTTTATGTTAAAGTATAAAGTTTATAAATACTTGTAGTTTTACTGGTTTTACTAAATGTCTTATGAGTAAATTACAGCAATGTTTGTTTAAACACATTGCGTATTATGTCTGTGAGGCGCTGGGTGCCGCGAAAAGGTAATGAATGTGCTTGTCCGGTTAAAATCTTAAGAATTCACTTTGAAGTAAGTATTGGCTATATTGCACAAATATAAAATATCTTTATGTACTCCGCCGGCACCACACTTGCCGTGTGGTGCCGGCGGAGTAGAATGTCACCACCCCGACTCTTCCTGTGGGTGTCGTAGAAGGCGACTAAAGGAATGTGTGTAAAAAAAAAAAAAAAAAAAAAAAAACGACTTTTACACCAGTATACATAACATCTGTCCGAGTTTCTTCTCCAGTTGTAACGGATACCGTTCCACTGGGTCCGGAAGGGCAAGGATGAGTATGTGCATCTGTGTCTCGCGCGCACACTGCTGCACGTTAATATATCCTGCGCAACTGACCGCTTCCGCATTAAGGACTTCGATCACAGTTTAGTCCTATGGCGATGGGGGAAGGAAGAGAGGCTCGACGTGATGCTCGTAGAGTTTTGTCTGACTCCTGCACGTAGGCGGCTCTGGGGGTGTAATAATACATCGTGGTCGCTTTTGCTCTGCATTGGAGTGACAGAGTGGATTCGGCAGCACCCGGGGCGACAAAGCAGCCCTATTTAGGGAGGCACTGCTTTCCTCGCTCAGCCGAGGAGGGGGCTAGAAAAGGTGCCCTAAACAAATGTTCACTCCAGTTCGTAAGGAAGGTAGCAACCGCGGCTGCCCCTGCATCTCAATTTCGCGGTCGACGACACAGGAAAAATAAAAGAACAACTGTATTAATGAAGTTTGGTGCGTGGAATGTGCGAACACTTCTTGACCGCGAGACAAACTCTTGTCCGGAACGAAAAACTGCCATTATAGCTCGAGAACTACATCGCTACTGTATTGATGTTGCTGCACTTAGCGAAACACATCTTCCCGATGAAGGAGAGCTAGTAGAACACCATGGCGGATACACTTTCTTTTGGAAAGGACTTGCTTCTTCGGAGCCGCGAAGGTCGGGCGTGGGTTTTGCTGTCAGGAATAATCTTGCCAAACAGTTACAGGAGTACCCTGTACACATCTCCGACCGCATTACCACATTACGCCTACACATGGAACATGACAACTTCCTTAATATCATCAGCGTTTATGCCCCAACGCTAGACAAGTCTGATGAGATTAAGGACAAATTCTATGAGGAACTAACGAGGTGCATTGAACATGTTCACCCGAGAGAACAGATCCTACTCCTGGGCGACTTTAATGCCAGAGTGGGACGACAATTCGAAGCGTGGCCAAAAATTCTGGGGAGACACGGCGTTGGCAACATAAATAGCAACGGGCAACTATTGCTTAATCTCTGTGCACAATTAGAGCTTGCAATCACGAACACGATGTTCAGATTGCCTGCCAAACATAAGACGACGTGGATGCACCCCAGATCTAAGCACTGGCACCTTATAGATTACGCTATAGTACGTCAAAGAGACCTTTCCCAGGTCCAGGTTACCCGTGTCATGCGTGGTGCTCACTGCTGGACGGATCACCGGCTTGTCGTCACGAAGTTGCGTTTTCATGTTCGACATTCTCTCAGATCGGAAAGCTTAAAACAGAAGCGCCTGAACCTTGAACGACTTTGCGATCTTAGCACAAGATCAAAATATGCGGAGTCCTTGAGCGTCGCCTTGCAGAGCCTCGACCTAAAATCTGGTGAGACCAGTACTGTCTGGGAGTCACTTTGTTCCCATGTTTTCGACACCGCTACACATACCTTGGGCTTGAGAGTCCGAAAGCATGCAGACTGGTTTGATGAGAATGATGAAGTACTGACGGAAGCTATAGCTAAACACCGTCGGCTTCTGAGAGGGGACGTCGGGACAAACCGGGGTGAGGCTGTTGATTGTGTGCGTCGTAGTGACCTGGAGCTGCGTAAACTTACACGGAAGGTGAAGGAGAAATGGTGGCAAGAGAGGGCTCGTCGGATACAGTGGCTTGCTGACACCAACCAACTTGGTGAATTTTATACTGAGATACGAAACCTACTCGGTAAACCTTTCGCAACAAGAGTCCCACTAAAGCCGATCACTGGTGAAGGGCTTCTTAAAAGTAGGGAGGAGATACTCGAGCGGTGGGCGGAGTACTTTAACACCTTACTCAACGTTGATCGTTTTGTTAATCTGGACCACATTCACTCTCTACCCCAACAACCTCATGCCCACGAACTTGATGAGCCGTTCTCACTGGACGAAGTTATCCTTGCCATCAAGCAACAACAAAATAAGCGCGCGGTTGGCGTGGACTTGATGCCGGGTGAGTTATTGAGGTACGGCGGTGAGAAGCTGCACGCGGCGATCTGGGAACTTTTCACCGTTATGTGGGAAAAAGAACAAGTTCCTAATACCTTTCAAGTATCACTCATTAGGGCCCTATACAAGGGCAAAGGCGACCGAGCTGATTGTGGTTCTTATCGCGGTATTTCTCTACTCTCAGTGCCTGGCAAGGTGTTCGCTAGAGTGCTCTTAAACCGCCTCAGAGATTTGTCGGAGAGAATTTTGCCTGAATCCCAGTTCGGCTTTCGACCTGACCGTTGTACTTGCGAGGCAATATTCTCATTGCGTCAACTACAGGAAAAGTGTAGAGAACAGGGTCGTAACATGTATCTCTGCTTTGTTGACCTTGAGAAGGCATTCGACAGTGTGCCGCGGGAGGCCCTCTGGATAGTGTTGAGGAAAATTGGATGCACGGAGAAGTTTGTGCGAGTTCTGAGACTCCTGCATGACGATATGCAGAGCTGCGTGGCCGTCGGCGCTGAGCAGTCGAGGTTTTTCCCCGTTACCTGTGGGGTAAAGCAGGGGTGTGTTCTCGCCCCCACGCTGTTCGCACTGTACTTCGCAGTCGTAGTCCGGGACGTCTTAGAGACAACCCCTGAAGGTATCCGCATCCGTTTCCGCAATGATGGTAACCTTTTTAACTTAGCCAGACTCAAAGCTCATACGAAGGTGTCCAAATCACTGATAACAGAGATCGCTTATGCTGACGACCTGTGCTTTGTTGCTGACTCCCCTGATGGTCTACAGAAGCTTATGACCACTCTTCACAAATCTTGCCGTAGTTTCGGTCTGAGAATCAATGTCAAAAAGACGGAAGTTATGTCTATAGATATCCACGGTCAAGAAACACTTGCCATTAAACTTGGGGATGACATACTTAAGCAGGTCAGCACATACCGTTATCTGGGGAGCACAGTATCATCTAAGTGCGACCTTGACGCCGAAATCAATAGTCGTATCGGTGCCGCAGCTGCTGTATTCGGTAAACTGGATCGTAAGATTTTTAGTTCACACGACTTAAAACTGACCACCAAAGTTGATATTTATAAGGCGGTGGTGTTGCCGAACATGCTGTACTCTTCCGAGTCATGGACAGTTTATCGCCGTCATATAAAATTATTGGATCGCTTCCACATGAAATGCCTGCGCAAAATCTTAAACATACGTTGGTCTGATCGCATTCGAAATACCGAAGTGCTGCGCAGAGCCAATATCAGCGGGATTGAGGCCTATCTCATGCAGCGGCAACTCCGTTGGTGTGGACACGTGTCCAGAATGGCAGACAAGCGGATGGCAAAGTGCACCTTTTTCTCAGAACTTGAGGAGGGCAAGCGAAAGCATGGCGGACAACTCCTTAGGTATAAAGATGTACTTAAGCGCCATATGAAGAAGTGCAATATGGAGCCTTCAAAGTGGGAGCAAACGGCGGCTCAGCGATCGGAATGGAGGTCTTTGGTGAGGACTAGAGTCGAGAGCTTTGAGGATAGTCGCTGCGCTGAGTTGGATGCTCGGCGTGATGAGCTGAAAGCACGCCCGCCTAGTGCTTTCTCTTATAACTACGACAATGGTGTGCTCACCTGCCCGCACTGTGCGCGAACATTATCAAATAAGATCGGCTATATTAGCCATATAAGAGCACACCAAAGACAGTGTGATCGAAGTTGAAGAGGTCGCCGTGGCCGAAACCGGTCAAGGAAGTTATTATTATATGTACCGCAAACTTAAGTTTGTCTTTCTGGAAATATAATCACCCAAAGTGTACATGGCCAAGTTACCCTATACTACGTGATTGGAAACAATCGAGAGTAAGCAACGACGGCGCGGTTAATACCTAGATGGATGACCGTTTGTCGCATGATACCATGAGCGTTTTCCTGATTATCTTTATATATATAATTCTTCTGTGAGTGTGTATGTCACTGAACTTCTCTCAAACGACTGGATCGATTTTGATGAAATTTTTTGTGTGTGTTCAAGGGTATCTGGGAATGGTTAAGATTCGCAATTGGACCCGGTAGGTGGCGCTGCGATTAGGTTCTGGAATTTTAAAGTTGGGCGGTACGAAGTTCGCTGGGTCAACTAGTTTATTATGTTTGTGAATATTAGATCACGTTAAGCAGTCGGTCCCGATTTTATCATAAGATAACAGTCATGCAGCTTAGTTGAGGCATTCAGGCGGTTTAAAAACATCCAACAGCAAGACTACGTAGCTACAACGTTGTCTGGCCAGTCTCCAACCCGTACTCGGCCAGCGTGATAGCGTATAGCCTCAACCCATTTTAACACACTAGTAGATTATTATCACTACATCGCTAAACATTCACCACACCTTATTTTATTAAGTAGCATATTTTAGACTAACATTATATTTTTCTAAACATACAAAAACGAACTCAGTCTATAAAACGTGATTCGAAAACATAACCCATTTTAATTTTCTCTTATTACACGTCTCATATTTGCCGTTGAACTTTTTGTATGGACCACTGACAATTAGAGTTTGAAATGTGGGTCCGTACATGAATAATGGACTTCAACAACTCCAACTTTGCGTTGAAAGAGCTCACGGTTACATTGTCTGTATTTCGACTGAATATTCATTTCGTGAATACTGGCTGGCATATTATTGATTATTAGGTAGGAACGATATTAATTTTAAGCCCATTTTAGGGTTCCGTAGTTCATGGCTCGGAACCCTTATAGTTTCGTCATGTCTGTCCGTCCGTCCTCGACTTACCGCCCAAGCGGTTTGTGTTAGAATGGTATCTGTTTCTATCACGTCGACAAAGTGTTAAAATAAAATATTGATAAATATTGTTGTTTGGGGTAAAGTGGGGATGATTTTTTTTTGCGTCCCCCTCAACATGTGGGGTATCACTAGATAGGTCTTTTAAAACCGTTGAGATATTGCTAAAACGATTTTTTGATTAACGTATCTATTTGCAAGTTAGTTATCTTTATAGGGCAGTTTTCTATAAAAAAACAGCGTCCCATCCCTATAAAAGCTAAACAGCGTGCTAGAAAAGTCTGAAAACAATAATGAAGGTAGTAAAAAACTTGTGATAAGTGATTGAATACCGGGATCCCGAAAACCGGGATCCCGGACCGATGTTTATTCGGGATTACAATTCCGGGATTGACCAACAAACCCGAAATTTCCCGAGATTAAAAAAAAACCCAGGCTAATAAAACCTTTCTTGTTCGTCTCAAATCTTAACTGAAAGTTTTTTAAACTCGACAAAGTTAATCTCATTGTTCTAAAAATAAATTCACGGTTAATTAGGCATTGAATTTTTGACAATAGTAGTAAACATAACAAAAGAGACATATACCTCTATAACTCGAACGTGATCCGACGCTTTTTTAGCTTTAAGATATGATTTCGGAACATTTTGGTTGACGATTTGTAAGTTTACATAATTAATAACTGTTAATTTGTACCTATCCGTATGGTGACGGATTAAGAATACATAGTGTCACCACCCCTATTCATCCCGCGGGTGTCGTAAAAGGCGACTAAGGGATAAACTACGCAAGACAACATCGATGGTGTGTCGGACTTGAACCGACTAAAAAACACACAGTGTGCCCTCTCCGCGCTTCTCCGTTTAGGAGTAGGAGAAGTCCAGGGTGGGATCTCCTTCTGAACTTCTCCAGCGCCTGCCCGCTCCTGATGCGGGCACCGTCTCGATTTGACGACCCTCTCTTAGGCGGCGTCCGGCACACACCGACGCCGCCCCCTCGCGGCTGGCCACATAGTGCGGGTGGAGGGAAAACCCGTCCCGTCCACCCACGGCCACACTCAAGGCGGCATGAGGCGCAGATGTTCGCGCCTCCGCCGCCCGAGTCGCCGGCGGCGAATCTGGTCCGATTGGATGTCGTCCTCCCGGGCCTTCTCCGCCGCCTCCTTCTGCGTGATTACGTCCTCGCAGAAGGTTGCGACCGCGGTAAATGAGCTCTCGCTGCCGACCATGGAACGAACGACGGCCGGCAGCGAGAGATCCCCTCCGATGACTGCAGTGAGGACCCGGCGCTGCGTCTCCCATGCAGGGCAGACCGCCAGCGTGTGATGAGCCGAATCCTCACTGCAGTCGCAGTGGTGGCAGGCGGGACTCAATTCCCTCCTGGCGACCGAGTGCAGGTACTTTCCGAAGCAACCATGCCTGGAAAGAACCTGCGTCAGTCGGAAGGTAAGGGTCCCGTGCTGCCGCACTGCCCATTCGCCGATGACCGGCTGAAGCGCCTCTACGGTGGCGAAGCCAGCACGTGGAGTCTCCAGCCGGACCGACCAGCGATCCATCGTGGCTCGGTGAGCGGCTTCGCGCCACTCGCGCACGTCCTCGGGCGGAGGTCCAACTCCACCACTCTCCGCCCGGTAGTTAGCCACTCGCCGATAAACGTCGGCGAGCACTTCCGCCTCCAAATCCCACGGGGGTGTTCCGGCCAGGGCGCACGCCGCCTCCGTCGATACGGTGCGGTAGCCCCGTATGGCTCTGACCGCCAGAGTTCTCTGAGGCCGCCTGAGGCGCGCCCTATTCTGCTCGGTCAGAGCCGCCGCCCACACCGGTGCACCATAGAGTGCCATAGACCGGACAACCCCCGTGTACAGCTGCCTCGTGGCGACACTGGCTCCTCCCAGATTGGGCAAAAGACGCCCAAGGAAGGAGGCAGTGCCGATCAGCTTCGGAGCAAGCTGTTGGAAGTGCTCGTCGAAGAGCCACCTACCGTCTAGGACCAGACCCAGATACTTTAAGTGGGCCCGGACCGGTACGAGGACCGAGTTGACCTCGATGGAGGCGCCGGCGGGTGGACCACGACGGGGCCCATGGAAAAGTAGGGCTTCCGTCTTTTCTAGGGCCACCCGCAAACCCAGCGCCTCAATGCGCCCGACCACCAGGGAGACTCCTGTGGTGGCCAGGCGTGCCGCCTCTTCGAAGGTCGACCCCCGGGCTGTCACTAAAGTGTCGTCGGCGTAGCAAATTACACCGACCCCGGGGGGGAGACGCCCTCGCAGGACCCAGTCATATCCCATGTTCCACAGGAGTGGTCCGAGGACAGACCCCTGTGGAACACCGCACGACATACTTGAAACCAACCCTATACCAACCCGTCTGGCCAGCGTGGTATAGTAGGCCAAAACCTCCTTTATAAAGAGAGGCTTATGTCCAGCAGTGGACTGTAAAAGGCTGTTGATGATGATGATGATGATGTTAATTTGTAAATTTTGTATGTAATCAGATAATAATTATAGAATACTAACTATAATACTAAACTATAAGAAAAATAATGTAAAAAGCGTGGAGCGACGTTATTGAAATATATTCAGAAAGCATCCCACGCATTGTTACATTAAAATTATTTTATACATTTAAGTTTACTATTATTAAAACATCGATGAAAGTTACAACAAACTACAAAAACTTTTATATGATCTTACTTGCTGCTACGGAACCCTTCATGGGCGACTCGGACTCGCACTTGGCCGCTTTTTTAAAAAAAGAACCTTATAGGTACGATTCCAAAACAGTTTCACTCAAAAATCTCAAACCATGAAGAAGAACCACCATTACAATAAAAAGGTAATTTCATACTTTAACCCCTATTACTAAACTATTTCAAAATTTCGTATAATCCCGGTATGGAAAAAAGTCCGGGATTTGCAAACTATACTTGCAAGCTATAGAGGCCTAACTTGTAAAATACCATATTTAGAAAAACTTCGTACCAAATTAACGGAATAATAAGTACACATAACAATTGTCTATCAATTATCTATTGGATACAATTTTAAATTCACGTGCCATTATAGGGATTAAGGAACCTTATTCTATGCGTGGCTTGACACGCACTTGGCTGTTTCTTTTTCGTAATAACAGTACAGTTGCTTCAGACTTGGAGACCTATAGTTCTATATATTTCCTTTTAATAAACTTTAAGTAGAATTACATAAAACATAAATTAATGTAAAAAAGCTTCAAGTCTTTAGTAATTAAAAACTTTTCAAATAGGATGATTTTGAAATTAATGACATAAAGTATTTCTTCGTTCTATATTTACAAAACATTATTCACGTGTAAGCTTTAACCACTTCACAATATACACCGACAGCTTCAAGTCTTGATGATTTAATCTCTTGTCTAACATCGAGGTAACGTTCTTAGAATGTTTACCTTACAACAAAAGATCCTGGTTGAAGCTCGTAGAAGGTAGTTGCTGCCACTCATATTTTGACTTTTCTGTTATCCTGTTTACACTTCAAATATTTTAATACAAATATTTATGCTAGTAAAAGTTATTACCTATCAGATATTAGAAACTGTAATCAATTAAAATGATTTGTACAAACTACAACGTAGCATTTTTTTTGTTTGTAGTGGGGGTTAAACGATAACATATTTTATCGTTTACATTTTACTACTCATTGATCCATGCATACTACATTTTCCTCTCCTTTTAGACTTACTCCTATAGGTCCTATACGTGATGTTAACTATCCTATCTTAGACTTTCCTTGAAGATAATACAAGAGATTCGGTTAGTCGAAGTTCATTTTATTCAGAGTTTATCATAAGCGTTAATTTTACACAAGAATTATAAATATTACTACAGTATTTCTGTTACAAGATACCTTACTCCACCTAATGCAAACGCTGTTAGAGACTGCTATAGTTAAAAGATGAATCATGTACGTGTTTGGTCATTGTCAACACATAAATACTGGAAATATGACGATCCCTTGTCATCATCATCAACAACCCATAATGTCCCACTGCTGGGCTCAGGTCTCCTCTCAAGAGAGGGTTAAGGCCATACGTCCCCACGCTGGCCGAGTGCGGGTTGGGGACAGGCAAGACACGTTGCGGCTGCGTAATCTTGCTGTTGGATGTTTTTAAGCCGCCCGAAGGCCTCCAACTAAGCTTCACGACTGCTATCTTATGATAACAACCGGGACCGACTGCTTAACGTGACCTCCGAATCACGGAAACGCTCATTACATATAATGCCACAAACGGTCACCCATCTAGGTCCGACCGCGCCGTCGTTGCTTACCCTTAGATTAACTTTTTATTTGCGTAATACAGGTTATAAAAAGAACTGATAATTAGTTTACGCCGCTGTATACTACCCCTGTGGGTGTGCAAATATTACATTAAATTTTCACTAATACATAATAATTTTTTGCTGCTACCAACTAACATAAGAAGTCAAATCACTATTAATAAGTAAAATCTATGTTAATATAATTGAATTACAATAATTTATATATTGAATGTCGTATGCAACAGCACCGATGTTTGCTATTCCAACTGTAATGGGTGGGTCTCGTGAGATATAATTAATAATTGTTTTATGCAAATAGCATCCCTTATCTTTAGTGTGATTACGTGAGCTCCTACGGGAAGTCAAACGAGGGCCTAGTTAATTATGTTAATACCGAAATTGTACTCAATTCTACTTAATCCGCTAAGGACCTTGTAAATAAATTTTAGAAGAAATGCTACGATAGTTAGATATCTTTAATCTAATAAATAGTTATAATTAAACTGACTTATTTAAAGAAATTATTTTCTGTGAGCTAAATTACTGAATTATTGTTTTATAAATATATATACATTTATAAATACTCACAAAAAGCTTCTCCCTGTGTTGATTTAACTCATTACTCTTCACGTGTTTTTATTTTTTAGGTATAGTATATCTAGTCGATTCATATAATTAACTGTTATCATCAAGTAACTTAATTGCCATTATGAAACAAACAAAATGTGTAATATTTCGTCATCGGGTCATCAATAACGTTTATTTAATAACGTTAAAAAACTATTGTCGCAACTGAAACAGCAAATTTGTATTTTGTAGAGTTCCGATGAATGTTTCTTCTGACAAAAGGAAAGATAATTAACCAGCTGTAATTATGCAGTATAAATCCAATAAACTTGAAACAACATAGAAGATGCCAATCAAACTTGTTGCCCATTAATTTATTCTCTTATTTGTCTTTTTAACGAATGCAAACTTGGATTGGTTAACTTGCAAAATTATTAATCAGTGCAAATAATTACTTCCAATGTGAAATATCAATGAAGAAGACGGTTGTTTGGTAATAAAGTTTTAATTTGTGTTTTTATTGAATTTATCAGGTCATTGGACCATCAAAGTACATTACTACTGTTGAATACTAAATTGATTACTCGTTCTGAATTTTGGAAAAATCATTCAGGACGCCATTGGATACGATTAGCACAGGACGAACTGGACCGGTTGGTGTGGAAAACCTGAAATGATAATAACCCTCTCAGGTATTTCCGGACCTTTTTACTTTAAGTCCGGCAACACGTTTATCCTCCTCAGTTGCAGAAGCTCTCAGACGGCGGCAATCACTTTTCAGCAAATCGGTCCATTTGTCGTCTCTGTCATCAAAAAATAGCTTATAATAGTTGATTGTACTATACCCGTATAAGCACTGCAGAAAACAAGCTGTCGAGTTAGACATCTCTGTCATAGTCAGTAAAATGTAAAAAATAAAGGGAAAAACTTGGTAAATACAATAGTAAAAATATGAACAAGGGTAAAACATAAAATAATTATTATAAGGACGACTTTTTGTTTCCATGAAAGAACTGCGCCAAAATAAAGTATTCATTTTTTAGTAGCATCGCACGCCATCTTGGGTATCAGTTGCGGGGGTACCAGGAACCCCGACAATACATGACTGTTTCTAACAGACCACTGATTAAATCAACATTAAATTTAAAAAGTAACATTAGGGCCACGGGTTTGAAAAAAGCGGGCGGGTTTGTAGGCTCGCTGCCATCACCCACACCGTTACCTTTAATTGTTATTATATTTGCATGGATATTTATTTTTGAACTTGCTTACAATTTCTTTTGTTTTCTCGGGCTATACTTTTATGAGAAATTGAACAGACTCTTACTTATTATCTTTACATTCTTTTTTGTTGGATTTGCCGCAACCACTGGCTTTAAAGGTTACATGGTAAGCCCAAGTGGACCTTTGAAGCTGTAAAAGGAAAATGCTTGTTCTTTCAGTACAAAAAGATTCGCTTCTATAAAAGGGTTGAAGTAAAACAAAAAAGAAAGACTTATTTTATCTTTTGATAAGAGTCGGAGATTTGTGCGTTAGGTAATTATAAAGTATTTTTATAGAATGTAGGTAATAATTTAAGCTTTATAAAATATAAGTGAAGCAATATTTTTAAATCAAGTGTTCAACAAAAAAATGTACATGTCTTCAGTTCAATCGTTTTGTGATTACAAAAATTCATTACATTAGTTCATTAGTCTCTTCAGTCCTGCTGTCACTAAATGGAATATCTGTTACAAAATAATGGAAAAATAGGTCCGTACAGCATCGAATTAAGAGCGCGCATAAACCTAAAAAAATATCAGATTTCACCCGCGCGCTTCACACCCCCCGCTCTCGTATCGGCAAGAAGATAGGTATCGTAGGTATGTTTCCGTAGCTACCGTATTGTTTTGTCAAGTACGATCGAGCACAATACACCCAAAATAATCAGATAAAAATTGGCTAAGTGCGAGTCAGTTTAGTCAGTCAGATTTTGATAGATAAAATGGTGGTAAATAAATCGAAAATGTAGGTACCTAATATAATGATGTATTTTCATAATATAATGTCACACAGGAAGGTCATTTTGTGAACAAACACTCTCCAAAAAAGATGAGGATATATATATAGGATGATATTGAATTTATATTTACTTGTGTTTGTAAATATAAATTCAATAATAAAAAATCTATTTTAAATCTGTAGGTACTTTGTAATGATTTTCTTTTATGAATTTTACTCAAAGTAATACAAAGACACAAATTTTATACAGTTTATATTTTAGAAAAATAATAATTACATAAAAGATACTTTTATGTACTCGTAAGTGCATCAATATTCTGCAAATGACATGACGTGACGGATGATTACATAGTTTGTTCAGAGGTTCCAGCTTGAGAAAAGTCGAGCTTGTCTGAAGCAGTAACTAAATCTGAAGAACGGATTTCCACTAATTCGGAAGTTAGATTCGACCTTTTTGGGGGTCCAGCTTCAGTCAGTAGTTTGTGTTGACATTTTTTGCTAACTAATGGTTGTCTCAGTGGCATAGTTTTGGTCTGACGTGGGTCAATCAACTCAGGCAATATATGTTCCATGTAAAATTTTG
This sequence comes from Phragmatobia fuliginosa, assembly GCA_932526445.1. Lineage (NCBI taxonomy): Eukaryota > Metazoa > Arthropoda > Insecta > Lepidoptera > Erebidae > Phragmatobia > Phragmatobia fuliginosa. The sequence continues at coordinate 12,850,356 of OW052070.1, read as the reverse complement.
TTAATTTACCAACTATTTTATATTTCCAAACGTCATCATCGCGCAAGATTTTTTCTACAGTTAACTTTTGGTTATCAGCCGACCACACTGTGAAAAGAAATATTTTTCTATTGGTTATATGAAGTTCACCAAGAATCGGTTTTGTTAATGACCATTGTGTTGTCTTGTATGTTCCATAATTAACAATAAATTTCTGCGAAGTCCTAACCATTCGCTACTATCTCTTTGTAATATATATAAGTAGCTCTTTCGATCTGTGATCGTTCAGTCTCAGTCTTTTCCAAATTTTTTAGAAAACTACGTTTCGCCATCCCATACACATCTTCTGCCATATCAGGCTTTTGGCAGGTGTCTGTTCCATAATTTAAGTCTTCGATTACAGGCAGTGACGGTTTTTTGGAAAAACGTAGTTTAAAACGTACTTTATAATTTTGTCGCAACTTATTTTTACAAATTCTTTTATCTTCAAAAGATTTTGTTTTTGATTTAGGGCTTTGGCCTAAAAGCGATTTTTGTACATTATACAACGGTATTTTTGCATTGTATGCCACTACAGCAGTCGCACACCGGCACACCTGAATTGATATGTTCGTCGTTGTATTAAATTTGTTCGTTTGCCCCCCACAAATTTTGCAATTATGCTATTGAATGGCTTTACAGCATTACTGTCGCAATCATTAATTAGACTACGTGAATGTGTAGCGATTATACCCACAATAAGTTGGATGTTAGCCCAGAATGTTGAGGTTTTTACTTTTGCAACAAGATTTTCACTTTTTTTCTCACTACTGCAATAGTACTCTTGACATTCGTCGTGAAAACCAAATGAATGGTTATAGAAATATCAGTATATAACTTATTGATTCGTACTCCTAGTTCATCATCATCAAATTTATGTTTTTTTATAGCCGAACAAATAACTTTTCTGATGGCAAGTATTCTTTGAGTAGAGAGCATTTTCCTCAAATTGATGAGTATTTGGTATCTTTGCTGACGACAGCTAACTTGTACACATGTTTCGGAGAATGTGGTTTCGACATTCTATTTTTTCTACTATTATCCCTTTATACGGTCTTGCTTCTAGGATCTTCGAGTAAGTGCTTGAGTCTCCATCTGCTATAATTCGCCCATATATAAGATTATACATCTCTATGAATTTTTTGAACCCCTCAGTTATTATTTCAGCCTCCGTGCCAGAAGAAGGACCCGTATAGTTTTTAAAACATGCGTGTATTTTTGGCCATTCATTTTTATTCTGAGCACGAGTGCAAATGCAACAATATTTGTTTTTGACTCCTAAGTATAAAACTTCTCCGAACTTTCTTCCGCCTATGGCTGCTGCTCCAGAAAGCGCCGCATAATTCATTTTGTAAGACCGTTTAGACCAGCATGCATCAGCAATAACATCGATTACCGCTATGCCATCTTTCACTCTGCCTTCTTCCGCTGCAGCGCGTCTTTCACGTTCAGCAGCAGGTGCCATAGTTTGGTAAGCAGTGTTTTCCCATTCCTCACAAAAATGGTTATGTTTTTTGTCAAAAATTTGTTGCGACATTATGGGAAGGTTCATTGCCGCACACAATCCTTGAAAATTTTCCAAACCGATACCAGCATATGTGATACCAGAAACTGCAGCTGTATTTATATCCAAGTTAGCGGTTGGGTGTGGATCTGACATATTTATAACTTAAATGTAGCTTTACATATATTACAAGAAAGTTTTAATTTGGAGTGCAGACCTATTTTTGTTTCACCAGTGATATTAAGATTGGAAAAGTTACAACCAAATTGAGGTGCATGATTTAAAATAATTTTAAAGTTTTTCAAAGAAGTACACTTTATCTATAACAAGTCGTTCACTAGCATCATAGATATTTTCATCTATAGCTTGTTTAGTCTTCTTTTTCTTTATTGTCGTCTTTGCCCGATTATACACCCGTGGCTCGATATTACTAAAATCAAACAAAAGGGGTCACAATTGTGTATGAATTTATTTTATTATTAAAAAGTTAAACGAAAAAAAAATACATAGGTACCGTTGTGGTACAAACGTTTCATCATAATTTAGATCAAGTTCTTTTATAACTTCAATGTTCTCTAAAGGTTTAAATGTAGGTCTGTAAAATTATTAGAAACTAGCTTTTGCCCGCGGCTCCGCCCGCGTGTATGTCGGTTATCGCGGTAAAAAGTAGCCTATGTCCTTTCCCAAGTTCAGTTCTATCTTCATACCAAATTTCATCAAAATTTGCTCAGTGGTTTAGGCGTGAAAGCGTAACAGACAGACAGAGTTACTTTCGCATTTATAATATTAGTATGGATTAATGAACAACCAACCATATATAGGTTAGTATTTTAATTTACTTACATTTAAAATAGGTAATTATTCACATTTTATGTGATAACATGTATTGTGTGAAACAAAAATTAAATGTTAGTTTGTCTTATTTTCATATGCCGCTAAGTATACATTATAAGTGGTCGGACGGTGTTAACCATGAGCTTTGTTACTTACTTGGGTACTAAGAAACATTTTGCAGTGCAAATGTTTTATGGAAGGAAATTAATACTCACTTATATTGTAAATTTTTTTATAGACCTTAGTTATCGAAGTATTTTCTAAAGTAGAAGCTGATCTGGAAAAAAACAATAAATAAATCATCATTATCATCCTAGCGAGATACATCCGGTTGCATCCAAGGAGTTAAGGGTCCGTTTTTCTCCTACTTAATTGCCTAAAACTGGCTTTTAAGAGAGCGAATGCCGTTTGACCTCCCAACTCCGAGAGGGCGACGTCCAAACGGAAAATATAAAACCGAGACGGTGCCCGCAACAGCGCGGGCTGGCACCGGGAGGGGTCCAGAAGGAGATAACACCCTGGCCCCCTCCCTAAACACAGGCGCAGAGAGGTCACACCGTGTGGTTTTAGTCGGTTCGAGTCTGACACACCGCCCCGCCGTAAACCCCAGGCGGGGTGACGGTCCGCGGGGATTTCCACACGTTAAAAAAAAAGGCCCTAGAGGTCTTATTAGGGCCTTATACAAAAAAAAGTAACAAATTAATATTTGACTTTATTTACTTAATTCACGTCTATTCATTCTTTGTAGTACGAAAATCTTGAGGGTTAATTTACTTTTTTTTTTAAATAGACCTTCATTGTTGTTTAAAATTGTTTACCTTAGGACCAACGTCCTAAGGTAAACAACTACAATAAACTTACAAAGTTGATGAGTGATTTCCGCTTAGCGAATCGTCTGGATTGCATTCATCACCTTGTGTTGTTACGAACTAAAGCGGCTCTGAAATACAAAATCTATATATATAAAACAAAGTCGGGTTAATGATAATTAAACCGTTAAGCGCTCAAAACTCGAGAACAGCTCGACTAATTCGGCTGAATCTTTTTTTGTTGTTTATAATAAATTATTATCAGAAGAGGGTTCATAAGGAAAGAAAAAATAAGAAAATTGTGCAGAAAAACATCGACAATAACGCATGCGGAGCCGCGGGTAAAAGCTAGTTACAAATAAAATTGTACGGTAAAACATAAGTTTATAAATATACTGGCATCAACATGCGAGTGGTCAAAAACATCGATTTGTTTTGCATATACTACCCACACGCCGACATCCAGCGCATTTACAATGTAGATGTGAGATCATTACTACTCATCAATCAAACACAAATATAAGAAAGTAAAGTAATAGAACTTCGACAATTAGTCATGAGTTGAATTTTTAACTTCTATAATTCTCTTTTAAAGCGTTTTGTTTTATATTTTTTATTTGCTATGATTGACGAAGTATTTTCTTGAACCGGAGCACAGAAGCACAGTCTTCTCGTCTCAACGGAGCGACGGCGACTGATTGATGAAACAAAACATGCCCGTTACCTCGGGTCAAGTGCGATAGAAAGGGAGCGTTCTGCACGGAATAAGAATGTAGTAAGCGCCGAATCAATTTTATTGTAATTACTCGTAAATTGTACATTATTTTTTTAAAACACTAATACAGTCCCTTGGTAATATATTTTTATACAATGTATTAAAATATTGACTCAGTAATATACATATTTATGATAATAAATTGATTTTAGTGGAAATTTAGACGTAACTTTGTGATTATTTTCTATCGATAAAATATTATAATTTTATGTTTTCACTCAGTCCATCCCCTTTCAAATATAATGTAATATCTATATATATAAAAAACAGATTATTTGTGGCTTACTTTCGAGTGTAAAAATCAAATCTAAGATTGGCAATTTATCTTTATACTCCCTCTTAAGGCAAGATGTATGAAGTGGCAACAAGTAACAGGAACTAGTTGCGACCCTAACATTCAAGGGACAAATATATAACTTTTTTTAATTTTTTTCCTTTAACGCGGACGGCAAGTCTGAGGTTATAAGTGTTGGTCAGTAAAGAAAAAGGATTAGAGACGCTTGCATGTGACTGAAACGCGAATGCTGAGATGCCATGGCATGACTAGAACGGATAAGGTAAGGAATGAGTACCATTATTAGACGAAGCCTGAAAGTAGCACCTATGGATGAAAAGTTGAGAAGCAAAAGATTATCCCAATATGGGCATACCATGCGTAGAGAGGAAATGCAAAGTTTTAAGTATGGAAGTTGACGAATGTAAGAGTAGAGGACGACCAATAAAATTGGATAGACTTCGTGAAAGAGGATATAGCCAGGAAAGGAATAAGCAGTGAACTAACGAGTGATAGAGAAGAATGGAAGAAGAAAACTCATTGCATCGAACTTAAATAAATTTGGGTAGAGGGAAGCAGATAATGATTGAAAGTAATGAAAGTATTATTATTTATTCCACAAAACAAAAAACGAATCATAAAAACTCAGGACTTTTAAAATCAAGTTTAAAAGTACTTAATCCCGACTTTACAACCAATATTAGGCTTTCGGAAACATTAACGAATTTCCCAATCCTCAGTGGTATATAAAAATAATTAAAATGTATACATGATGTCCATCACCCATGTTAAAGCCAGGTTAAAAACTCTGTAGTTCGTATTTAAATAGAAAGTGAAAATTCAATTTAGTTTTAATCGCTTTACACTCAAATACATGAACCTGAAAACCCACATGTTTGACAAAAGCTTGTTGTTTTGTTATTGTGACAAGTTGATTTTCCTTTACTGTTCTGTTTTTCTTATAATTTAGGTGTTACGCACGTTTTCCCCAACTAAACTTACTAGGAGCCCCTAATGTACGTAGTCTCTATCTTTTAAGAGACTTAAACGTAAATATTACTAAGGGTAAGTAAAAGCAAAATCATGAAAATGTGTCACATAAAGAGCTATGTGACACATTTTCATGATTTTGCTATAGCTGGAATAGCATACAATCTCATGCATTGTTTTCATTCTTTTTCTCAACTTCAACAACAACAACCACTAATAATGTCCCACTGCTAGGCTCGGGTCCCCTCTCAGGAGATGATTAAGGCCTTGCATCCTCAAGCTGGCCGAGTGCGGTTTGGGAACTGGCAAGACACATCGTGGCTACGTTATCGTACCGTTGGATGTTTTAAACTGCCTGAAAGCGTCCAACTATGCTTCACGACTGTAACCTTACGATAACAACCGGAACCTACTGCTAAGCGTGACCTGCGAATCACGGAAACGCTCATAACATATTATGGCACAAACGGTCACCCATCTAGGTACTGACCGCACCATCATTGCTTACACTCGGTGATTGTTTCCAATCACCTAAGGTGACTTGGATTTCTTTTATTAGAATAAAATGTAATAATTTATTGTTAATAAATCATATACTCTAAGTTTTTGAATGCACAATGTTTCGTACAAATCTCTTCATTCGTAATCCCTTTTGTCGTAAAAAAAATTATACAGCGAATGGTCAGGTAGCCAGAGTGTCCCTAAAATCAGCTTTCAGGCAAAAAATGCTTTAAATGATCTGACTTGAAACTTATAAACTGGACCGTTCTATACCATTTGTTGACTCTTTTTATTTTAATGGTAACTTAACTTATCTCAAATTTATGTAAAAAAATAAGTTAAGTTATTATATTTCTAGTAGATAACTTACACACTTGAGGTCTCGGGTTCACTTTACAGGCATTCTTGAAAAGGATCCGAAGGAGAAGAAGCACAAAGACTCAGAATAATAATGGTCTAAATGTCTTGTATACATAATATTTAGACACAGGTATATTCTGAGTCACCATATTTTTTGTATCCGTATCAACTTATAAAAGTTGAAACGGATACAAAAAATATGGTGACAAAAGTATTTGCTATACAACTATATATCAGTATACTGATATTTGTAAGTTTTAAGTTGTTAAATAGATAAATTATGGATTAGGATTTAATTAATGCTTTCTATTTTAAATTTTGATTCTCGTTAAAAATTTCTTTGTCTTAAATTAGTTCAATCTATGTGTTAAAATACAGATATTTTAGAATACACATTCGGTTCCCCATGTTAATTGATATCATCATTGAAAGCTAACGTGTTTTTCAATGAAAGTCAGTCATGAAGTAATCCAGGTAATAAAGACATTTCACTCTGTAAAAATTAGGAAAAAACTGGATTTTTGGATGACCTTTTTATGGTTCTAAACAAAATTCCAAAAGTCCCCATTGATTCATGTGCCGCTAAAAAAGTTATAAAGGGTCAAAAGTCGCGAAACACGGTTTGTCACGATACCTATAGTGCCGAATTCAAAAGTACGAAGCGTTATAAGTCCAATACCGATCGATCAGTATTGAAATAAAGAGTAAGGAAGGCTGGTCTTAAATAACATTTATATTACTTGACTGTAATATACATTTGTATAAACAGAAAAGACATAATACTTTAACCATGGACGCATAAAAAAAGTCGGACGGAACTCCCACTAAGACAAAACTAAGGCATTGTAATGTAATGTAGCTTTATGTATATGAATGCATTTAGGGTTGACAAGTTACCCAAATTCATACCTTGAAAACACAATCAAAGAATAAAATATTTTATTTTTTCGAAATTGTTGTTTCTACTGTTTAACATCACAAATGCTGAGTATTTTTGGTAAAAGTTTCGAAATACGTCACCTGATTCTGGGGTTGTGAGTGGTTGGGGGGAGGGGGGGGAGGTGTCGAAACCCCCCCTCACCATTTTTACCTGCCGGAAATACTTGGTTCCCTTAGAAAAAATTAAAAACAGAAATGGTAAAAATTTCGAAATACGTCGCCATTTTAAGGGGTTGTGAGTTTTTGGGGGGAGGGGTCTGAACCCTCTGAACCCTGCCTCACCATTTTTACCCGCCGAAAATACTTGATTCCCTTTGAAAAATCAAAAACAGAAATTTGTACAAACATTATTTATACCACTTTATATACATGTTTTATTGCTTTATGCATTATAGTCGACGGAGCCCCGCTACGCGGGGCTCCTATTTCTGGGTGGTTTAAAAAAAAATAACCACGATGGCTAAGGCGGCAGCTTCGCTGCGCTACGCTCCCGCCTTAGCCATCTAACCTAACCCAATGAAGTCGGATTGTGCCAATTCGGAGTAATACATTGCTATTAATTACCTAATAATTATATCCTGTTCTTATACATTTCCTTTAGCACATAATATATAAAATATATTTACTTTGATTAATTAATTACAGTAAAGCAATCCAAACAGAATCCAAGAACGTAGCCAAGTCGTAGAAAAAACACAAATCGATACGGAAGAACACATTCACTTTAACTCGAAAGCAAAGGAATGACGCATAAATTTGAAATTTGCTGTCAATTAGTGTCAAAATCATCCATCCAAGATGGCGGGTTGCGTTTCGTTTCACGTTTTTCATATAAAACCTGAAAATTACATTTGAAAAACTGTACTAAAGCATAAAAATACGTTCCGTTTTGCATAATTGCAATTGTATTTAAGAATTTTTGGAAACTGTTTAAAAATATTTAGACGCAACTCCGGCAGCCAAAATTACTTTGGGGGATTAAGACTAACTCCCTTAAGCCCCCTACACCACCAAAACCCTCAAATTCAGGTGACTCGTTTCGAAACCCAACCCGTATTTTTTTATAATATTGTCTTTTACTTTGAGAGTTTCTTAAAACCTCTAATTTTGAGATTTAAATTTAAATTTAAATATTTTTCGGCTATGCATAATAAGACTAATTTTGTGTTCTACTCAGGCGAAAGTATGTTCGGATTCTAAGTAATAAGAACGCTTTTATTACCAACAATCTTTTCTAGAACTTTTGTGAGAATATATTTATGTTGTCTTTCGTTGTATAAAGTGATGCTTTCTTTTATGATTTTTCGTATAACCATTTCGCAAATTCAACAAATATCAAACGTATATTTGATAAAAAATGTAACCCTCCTCTGTGGAAATATAGTTTTTCTTCAGGAGATATCCGCGCAGTGCATCTTCCACACTTTATACATTTGTATGCCTAATGGCAAATGCTACCTGCCAAATAACCGATTATAAATTTTCGGTAATCATTCCTTTATTTGTATATTAGCTTCAAAATATATACTACAAATGACACTGTATTTGATTGGAATCCAATCGTTTTCACAATTCAAATTTCTAATTATTTGAATCCAATCATTTCTCCATACGTCATTTCCTTGGAAAATCTAAAAAAAAAATAAAAAAAAATACCTAGTAGCAATTATTTAATAAATAACCTTAATAAATTAATTTTAATAATCCCTACTAATATTATAAATGCGAAAGTAACTCTGTCTGTCTGTCTGTCTGTTACGCTTTCACGCCTAAACCACTGAACCGATTTTTATTAAATTTGGTATGAAGATAGAACTGAACTTGAGAAAGGACATAGGCTACTTTTTACTGCAATAATTGAGATGCAAAGGCCAAATCTAGGTGATTATAAAAATACATAAATCTTAGATGTCAAAATGTATCACTGTTTATCTCCTGTCGAAACTTCACAAGGTTGCTAGGCATAACACACTTGCATGGCAACCTTAATGATAGAGTGTAAATGACATATAGTCCAGTAGACCAGCGTAGATAATTTTTGAAAACAAATAAAATTATAGTAGGATGAAACCTAAATTTAAAATTATAGTAGGATGAAACCTAAATTTAAAATTATAGTAGGAATATGAGGAGAATATTATAAAAATAAAAGAAATAATAATTTACGGGCGATCTGTGTTCGGGTAGGGGTAGGGGGGAGGTTTTCGGGTTCTTTAAGCGGGGCGTATAAAAGCATCTCACTAAGCCGCCATAGTGCGGGCCGCCATACATTATTGTCTGCATTCGCAGCAAGTGTGGTAGCACCGACTCTTGGATTCTGCTCATGCTTTCCATCAGGCAGGAGAGAGTCACTTGGGATGGCTGAATATATAAAACAAAGGGTAAAAAATGGGTTATCTCGACTTCCGACAAAACTACAACTCCTATCTAAAAAAGTTAAATGGCAAAGTTGTAGGTAAATAAAAGATCTACAACTTTTTAGGATTCCGAAGTTTATGACTTCGAACCGTTCGTCCGTCCGTCCGTCCTCGACTTACCGTCCAAACCGTTAGTGCTAGAAAGATGTAACTTTGCATGAATATGTATTGTAATTAAGTCGACAAAGTGCTATAATAAAATTATGAAAAATATTTTTATTTAGGGTACCTCCCCTACACGTAAAGTGGGGATGTTTTTTCTCGCGGCTACCCCATCATGTGGGGTATCATTATATAGGTCATTTAAAAACATTAAAGGGTTGTTAAGACGATTTTTTGATTTGGGTATCCGTTTGCGAGGAATTCCACTTTAAAGGCCACTTTTTTGTAAAAACAGGGCGTCCACCCCCTCTAAAAGCTGAACGGCGGCTCGAAAAATCTGGAAAAGTTCGTGATAGTGGTCCATATAATGAAATGTAAAAGAAAACTGTAACGAATTAGATGACTTTGTTAGTTCAGGAGTTATAGAGGCTTAACTTCTACAATGTGCTTACTTGGAAAACGTCATACAAAATTAACGCATTAATACGTAAACATAACAATTATCCATTGGATACAATTTCTAATCCACGTACCATTATGGGTGACTGAGGAACCCTTTCCTGTGCGTGGCCTGACACGCACTTGGCCAAAAATTTTTACACTTTTTTTCACATAACCTCAAATTATATGTGAAAATTCAAAAAACCAAGTTTTTGGTTTTTTTATTTTTATCTTTTTCAAATAAAATTATTTATAAACGAAATTTAGTGAAAACTTACCTTTTATGTCTCGAATACACTGTTATTTATTTGATTTGAAATATTTAATTTTTTCACCCTATTTTGACTTAATATCGAAAATTCACCCGTCAAAATATCTACTTTGTTTCAAAAAAATGGGGTGTTTTCTGTTTGATGAAATCTCTACTTTCCGATGGTGTAATCCCTACTTATAATATGAATGCGAAAGTAACTCTGTCTGTCTGTCTGTTACGCTTTCATGCCTAAACCACTGAACCGATTTTGATTAAATTTGGTATGAAGATAGAGCTGAACTTCGGAAAGGACATAGGATACTTTTTATTGCGAAAATAAAGGTAGAAGGGTTTGAAATAGGGGACGAAAGTTTGTGTCGAAGTTCCTTATCAAACATTAAACCATGTTTATCTACCCTTACCGTGTCGCGCGATATAAACGAATTCCACGCGGGCGATGCCGCGGGCGGAAAGCTAGTAAACTATAAATTTCTTATATTTCGGGTAATTTGCATACGTGAATATTGGCAGCACTGGACTTATAATGAATAATTTTGTTCTAGGAAATGCAGATTGATTTGAATGTTCAAAATCTGGTATTAGGTGATTGAATTATTAATTTTCCCAAAAATTTGATTCATGTTTTTTTTTTCTTTTGGTCACTACGGTTTTTACACATTTTCACCACGCAAGACATGTTGTATTTTTATATCTTTTTACTGCATAGCATGTGTCTCTATCTCGATGATTCTCGAGTACGTAACGGTCGACTAATGTGTGAAAGTGTGCGTGCTGGCCTATACGTACAGCGAGCTGGCCGACTCTGAGTGACACATTGTTTTGTTAGCGAGACTAGGTCCGACTTTTTTATACGTCAATGACTTTAACTGTTTTCGCTGTTTTAAAATACAAAATCACTAACAATTTAATGAAGCATAGCCTCACTATGCCAATCCATAAATGGAGAATGATTAGTAATAAAATAGAAAATTCATTAATTTTATTCTATATAGAGCATTATAATTAAAGTTATCCTATTATTAATATCTACATTGATATTAACAAAAAACAAGGCCACAGTAAATTTTCATCACAAATATACATGTTTACTTATTTGATTATTGCAAAAACCCCAATGTGAATAGTGAAATTATGTATCGAAACTATTGACAATTATAGAGGTGAGCTTATTTAAAATTTCTACTCAATAAAGCACATAAGACTAGCGAGACTTTCAAGTCGAAAACTTTCTATGCTGCCATATATGTACTATGCTTCTGCTTGCAACATGCTCTTAAAATTTCGATACGCAACTACGTGAAACGCTACTAGAAGCCTTGTGACAGGCATATTATAATTTTCTCACATTTTCTGAACAATTCTAGAAGGATAAGAACCGTTTCAGACTCGAATACTTTCACAGCTGTAGTGATGATTCCACAGATATGTTGGTCTGTGTTGTTGGTATGATACATACAACAACAAATACTTTAAAATTTGTAACTGTAATTTTGAATTTTTGTAACTCATTTATAAGAATTAGGGGCCCAAGTGGTTAAAATATTGGGCTCCTATCATTCGTATGTATAGTTAAAGTTATATTTATGTACGTTCATAGGTTTATTTGACATGTTCTATTCTTTTGTCTTCATAATTACACATCTCACCCAATCCCTTAACGTATTCAAGTCACACCCTGTACCTAACTGTTTCAACTTTAAGATTTATTTAAATTGTAGTCGGCGTTACAATGAAAGGGGTAATTACAAAATGTACTGTATTTTACAGACAATGGTTACAGTACAAAGGCAAGATAAATAAATATATTGGGATGTTTCTGAAACAAAACAATGGCATAAATGATTTAACGCCAACAAAAACTCTCTAAGATATAATGAATATTCTCGATTAGATTTTTGTATGTTTTTAAGATATATTATAATTTTCCTGCTCCATGCACGGATTGTAATCGAATATGGTTAACGATTGTTGTGATTGTTAAATTGCAAGGTTATATAAAAATACCTGAGATCCCATGTCCCAATTTCAGTTGGTTTTTTATGATAGTTATGAATTTCGTTCCGATAGAAATTAAAAACTCTGAATAGATTATCATTTATTCTGGTTTGTGTGAAAACAAATTGAAATGTAAATCGATTAAAATTGATGAGAATAAATACATTTAATAAGAAATATTTGTAAATATACAAAAACTCTTTGAGACAAACGTTTGGTGTTGTTAAATATATAATACATACATACTTAGGTGAGTTCACAGAACGCTACACCTAAATATTTATTATAATTAAAGTATACATGTTATAAACTTTATAGTATACGTTTGTACTTAGTATAAAATCATGTCAAAGTAATTGGTTAGTTTTCTTTCTTATTTCCTTAACCCTTAAAATATTTCACTACTTTCAAATAACACGTTAAGCAAAAAAAATAAATTCTGAAGACCGTCTGGCAATATTACGATTGCAATATTTTCCATTCGTTGAATTTTCACATTCATGATTTATATGTTTTAATTTAAATCTATCGTTTTGAAATCAAGGTGTAAAAGAATCTTGACATCTAACTTAAAAATGCTATTAAATATCTTATGTTCGTAACTAGTTGTATTAACCAGCGTACCTATATTCCTTTGGCAATTCTATATACTACTTTTAGCAAGCATAATGTTACATTTTTTGCTGCCGTTAACATTTAAACCATTCTACCGCTGAACATAGACCTTTTCTAATAATTACAAAGAAGACGGAATTACCACTTTAACTGTTGATATCTACAAATATATAGGTACAAATATTTTTTACTTAACAGTTTTTCTCGAAATCAATGTATTGTGCGATGTAAGCCGTGGGGCACAACAATAAGTAAAAAGTACGTGGCGGAGAAATTAAACAACACATTAAAACAAACGTAACCATTACATAGCAAGACTTATTCTCTATTTTTGGCGTATTAAAATAAACGATTTTAATTTTAAACAATGGCGATATCTTCCAGTGGTTGTGAACGCAGGTACGTTCTGATGGAGTTGAAAATTTTCTTAATGGGTTTCTCCAACATGGGAACGCTGAATTCATTAACTATTGCAGCCCATTGATCATTCATAAAAGAGTGCATTGCGTCACCTGAGAAAATAAATAATAATCAAAGTTCACCACCTAATTCGATAGTCCCAATAAAACTGATCTAATATTTTTAATTAATAAATAAATAATAAAAAATTAACCCACTCTCTACAAACACCCTTTGGAGATTCTAAAGGAAAATTTGGGATGATATTAGATTAGAATTCTTTTTCACATATGGAATTGTCTTTACAATATTTTTATATACATCTCTATTCACATGCAAAGAAAACTATACAAGAAAAATCTACAATAAAATTAGTCAATCTGTTTTTATAGTATAATATCTATTTAGATGGAAAATGCAGAAGTGTAAGGTCAGTTTCCCGATAATTATAATAACTAAAAAGTATATTCTGTCTTTTAATATAGGTTAGGTTAGAAGAAACTAATGTAATGCGTAGTGAGCAAATGGTATAGTTTTGATATTTTTGTCCAGCAGTATTGCTGGTAGATACTGGTCCTTTTTTAAAAAAGAGGCTTAAGTCTACGCTGACCTTAAGAGTTGGTACTCTGTTACTGTTAGTGTACTCTTAGGCGATGACAATAGAGAAAATATTATGAAAGTCAAAGTCAAACTTACTCAGGGCTTTGTTTCCATTGAATAGATTCGTTAATTTAAAATGGGTGTTCACTTTGTTCTCCTGGGTGAATTTGTAGCTCTTGAGGTCAATGACGTCTTTGCCATTTTCATTTTTTTCGATGTTGTATGGCATGGTCATGAATATCTCGATTTTTTCTGTAAGAATTACATGTATGTGAATTTATTATATTCCTCAGAATTTCGTTAGATAAACGCTGGTGTACCCCAGGGCTCCGGTCTGTACTCATATTATTTCTTCTGCATATCAATGACATTAAGACCTTTGCAAAATACATTGCTATGCAGACGATAGCACAGTACATAGCTGATACTTTGGATGCTATACAGTCTAGCCAGGAGACGTCGAGGAAAAATGAAAAGAGATTGTTGCTGAGCTCTTGCTGAGATTAAAAATCTAATTCGATCTCGATCGGATACAACAACGAGTATTCTGACGAACTCTTTCAATTAGTTTTGCCTTTGGAGTACCGTTTTAGAGATTTATACATATACTCTTGAAGAAAACGCTTTGGTTCTTTCTTCCTGTACCGATCAGTCTAAATCTGGAACTCACTACTAGCGCTTGTTCCCTTCCACTGTGATCCCGAGTTCTTTAAGTTGTTCGTCATTATCCAAGTTTGCAATGAGGATGGTGGTCACCACTCTTGCATTCTACTCATGCTTTCCATCAGACAGAGTAGTCATTTTGGCATATAAGATATACAAAAAACATGTAACACAAAACCAAGAAACACAATTTTTTAAATTCTAAACTTGAGTACTCACTAATCTTAATAGTAATATCTCCATCACCGTTGATAGGTAGGATCAATAATTTTCCACTCGCTTTATATTTGCCTCTCAAGACGATAGGAGCACTGAAGGCAAAATGCACAACCTTTTTGGAACTGTCGAATCTGAAAAATAAATAAATATTTATGATGCTTTATAATATTGTAATGCTAAATAAATTTACGTTAATATATATTAGTTGTTTGGATATCAAAAGTTAAATACACATAATATATGTACGTCTATAAAGGCTAAGCTCTCTGACCATCGTTTCAACACTGTCAAAAATATAACAAATAATATTTCTGAAAGTGAATGCAAAACTTAGTGACAGAATCCAAAACATTGTAACAATTGAAAACATTTTTTTGACCATTTTTAACAGGACCATTATAATATCGAGGAAGGAAACGATAAAGTTAGCTATCTGCACAGAATCTGGCAAGTTTTTTACTTTTAAAATAGACATAAATTAATTTAGCTTATATATTACTAAAAACAGAAATAATACATATCAATTAAAAAATACATATGTATAAAAATATATCTCTGATAGTCACGTTTTAAACAAAGTAATGAATTTACTCACTGCAATCTTTCAACTATTGATTTTCCCAATCCCTTAATATCTGAATTATTGACAGTCAATTTCAGTCCCGAGAGATCAATATTGATGATGTCAATATGAACAGGTTCTAGGGTTTCTACACCTAGTTCTGGGATACCTCCCGAGAACATCGACAGTACATTCTGCGCAGAATTTTGAAGACAGCTTGAGTCACTCAGGGGGCATTTCTGGATCGGTGGCACTGTAAATATTATATTATAACAATTTTTTTAAGTAAATACCACAATATCCGAATGACACTCTAATTTCGTAAATTGCAGGTTTTCCTACGACATCACTCATATTCAATATTGTGTTTTCTGTTTTAGAAAAGATACTTACTAACTACTACGTCTACTACTACCACTACTACTACTAAGTCGCCCGTGACACAATGTACCAATACAATATAGGTACATTGTCACGGGCGACTTACAAACGTTTATGAAACGAACGCAAATAATTTTTGGATGATAAAATGTATTCTTTGATGCAGGGATCGAGCTCACTGCTCTCAGTCTCAGCGTAGTAGGAAAAGGCGTAATGGAAAAGCTTAACAGAAAAAGATGAACAGTACGCCATACGTGCAGTCAACGTGATCGGGTAATATTAATTACTCTTTGATTATACTTCCAAAAAAATAATTAAAAATGGTGTCACACTTTGAAATATGTGTTTTTGAATATATGTTTAACGCACAATGTAAAATTAATATGTGGAAACTGCTGTTTGTTTCCCTAATAAATCAAAATAAAAAATAAAAAACAATGTGTTACACTAACGTTGTCATTTTATTTGGTCATAGAACACCTTTGTCCTCTTTTTCCCCTAAAGAGGATATCCCTATTAAAACGTAGCAGTAGAATCTAAAGTAACATTTATCATTCAAGTACCTTAACATTAAATTCTCTAAGACAATAATATCTGTCTGTTGGTCCAATGTTTAGTGATCAAGACTATAAAACCAGAGACAGTAAGTTCGTTATATAATTGCGTGATATGCACGATTTATTCTGTATCTAAGTGTAATTTAGATATAATACCAGCTGAGTCTTGCAGTCGTTTCAGAGATTACCAGGATCACAGAGGCAGACTATAAAAAATTATGATGTTAGTACCGTATATGCACTTAGTAAAAAACTCTTCATTTGGTATTTCATACAGACACTTCTATATTATTTATTTGTATAGATGTCAATTATATGTAAATGTAGATATATAAGGTATATTAATCAACTGATTACTACAGAACAAGCTCAGCTTAGTTTGAGTTAAGATTGCCATGTATATGAGACGTAAGAAGTCATTATTATTATTATTAAGAGTGTTCATGCAAGATAACATGCATAATTATTATTTTATTAGATTCGATAATTGTATATAATTGTCGAGTCTAGTCATGTCTTATAATTATGGTATTTAGTGTTACCTTGATACTCTACCTGCACAATAAGGCAATTATCTTTTAATTTGTTTCATTCCTTGTTTATAATTAAACCAATTATTATCAGCAATCAGATTGATATTTTATTATTTGCTCGTCTGATTTACGGGATACAAATAGTTGTAATCATCTCAACGAATAATATTTACTATCTTATATTTATCTAACTATCTTAAATGAGCCTTTTTTTAAAAAATCCAAGGTTGTAACGGAAAAACTGGTTGTGTATTTTAAAACTACCCCCCCCCCCCCTCTGAAAACTAAACGGCTGGCTTAAAAAATCTGAATAAAAACATGATAGTATTCCATATTTTATAACTTTAAAGGAAAGATGTAGTTGCTTAGATAACTTTCTTAGTTCAGGTGTTATAGGGGCCCCATTTTTAATTACACTCACTTGGAAAACTTCGTACAAAGAATAAAGAATTAATAAGTAAACATAACAATTATCTACTGGACACGTGGAGTTGAAATCCATGTTCCATTGTGGGTGACCACGTAAGACTATTAGACGTGGCCTGACACGCACTTGGTCGATTTTGCAATGAAAAGCTTAAGTAGAGTCTACAAATAATAGGCTTTACTATTTTATAAGTAGTTTACTAATTATACCTTTATTTGTGAGACATGAGAAACTATCTAAGATACTGTCTTTTGCTTGCGACTCCGTCGTGTGTATTCGATTATCGCAGCATACAGTAGACCATAATTATGCTTCTTTAAGCGACAAATTTTCACCATTCTATGTGTGAACAGAAGCTTATCTGTGAAAAACTTAACAGACAGAAGAACTACTTTCAAATCTAAAACATTAGTATGGATTCGTTAAAGGACAGATCTTTCCGTCATAAAGATTATCTGCCTTACACCAGGTTGCAAGATTTAAATTTTAACTTTCTTTAAAAACTTTAAGTAAATAATACAATCAAAGAAATCACAAGCACCTCTTTCATTACTTATCTACTTAATTTATTCATGTATCAAGAGGATTTAATTAAAAAAAGTTGAAAAATATTTGAAGTAGATATGTCGTAAAGATAATGACATCATATTTTTATAATAATTTGATATATATGTGGATGATTAGTTAATATGTTTAGATAGGAGACATTAAAGTTTGAAAATATGATCAACTTTTTAAAATAACACTAGTTTTTTTTAAGAACGCAATTTATCAAAGCGGTCATAGTGTATACAATATTAGCAACAGAGTATGTTGCAAGAAAATTTAACGAGACCTTAAAACTTGTTTACTACTGGTTCTAAGACTACGACATAAGAACATTAACAAATTTCTTGATTTGACTTTGTGAAGAAATCTATGTCGTTTCTTTTGACGATTTCCTATTTCCACATACTGTTCACTGTCAATCACTGGCTTTTAAATAAATTCGTATGCTAATAATATAGTGGAAGTCTTCGACTTTAAGGAGTCGGGATGTAGAGTAGCTTGATGAAGGTAAAACTGTCGAGAGCAGCTGATTATTTAATAAACTAATTAAGTTTATATGAAGACACGTGTCTAGTACACGATGTCTAGGACCCAATTTATACAAGTATTTTTGTATCATTAATGGAAATATAGGTTTAGGGCTTCGTGGTTCACGACTCGAAACCCTTATAGTTACGTCATGTCCGTCCGTCCGTCCTCAACTAACCGCCCAAAGAATTAGTGCTAGAAAGATAAAATTTACATGAATATGTGTTTTTAAGTTGATAAAGCGCTAAAATCAAAAATATTTTAATTAAGGGTACTTCTCCTACCCGTAAAGTAGGGACGATTTTTGTTTTCGCGTCTATCCTATTCTGTGGAGTAAAATATATAATCCGTTTGCGAGTAATTCCACTTTAAATGGCATTTTTTGTTAAAACAAGGCCAGGTACTTTCATAACTACTAGGAAAACTTCGTACTAAAATAGCGAATGAATAAATAACATAACGACTGCCTTGTTGGTCTAGTGGTTAGCGTATGCGGCTTCTGATTAACAGGTCTCGGGTTCGATTCCAGGATCGGACCAAATATTTGTGTGACCCGCAAATATTTGTTTAGGAGTCTGGGTGTTGTCTATGTATTATATGTATGTATTAACAAAAAAAGTATGTTTATTTATTTATATTATATCAATTGTACTGAACAATTAAACCCATAATACAAGCTTTGCTTAGTTTGGGACTAGATGGCGTTATGTATAAGACGTCCGAAATATTTCTTATTAATATTATATATCTATTTGATTCAATTTTAAATCCACGTGCCATTATAGGTAACTACGGAACCCTATTCTATGCGTGGCCCGACATGCACTTGGCGAGTTTTTTGCTATTAGTATAGGATCCGAGTTAAGATCGACGTTCCCCGATTTGTTAACTGAATGAAAATAATATTCTATTAAATAAAAGAAGTTTCTGAACATGACATCTATTTTTCCTGATGAGTTAAACTCTGGAGCCTTTAAGAGAAGAGTGAACAGGTTTCTTTTGGATTGGCGTGTACCACCTTCGTCGTCATCTACACTTTCCATCAGGTGAGATGGAAGACAAACGCCTATTCCATTACAACTATAAAAAAACCCATGATGCCAAAATTATTTATTAAAAAGGGTTTTTTATTTAAATTTCACTAATTTGTTTACCAAAAATACTCTAGTTCGTTTAGCCAATAGGAAGTGCATAATATGTGCAGCATGCAATACCTAGACTGCCTACCTGTTTGTGGTCCCAGTACCTAGCAGCCCATTACCTAGCAGCATAAACAGGTGAGTTGATAATGATATAACTGCACCCGTATGGTAACTACTTGAAATATACATGAAAATAAAAAGTTAAAAACAAATAATACACTAATATAAGGTTACCTAAAAAGATAGAAAACAGTTGCCAAGGTTTATAATTTAAAAAACCAGACTTGTATATTAAATTTATTTATTTGACTTGTATATTGTAAACGTTTATTTTAAATTTGTACCGGAATATAAAATTTTATTAATGACTAGCGGAGTCTATCGGTGTTAAATGCGGTTATTGTTCTAACACGCGAGTAAAGCTAGTGTTATAAAAATTATCCTTAGTTATTGCTAAGGTCATCAGTTTTTTGCCAGTGAAAGTTACGTCAAAATCGGTTGAGTCATTCTAAAGATTAACCGGAACAAACAGACAGATGGACAGACAGACAACAGTTTTAAAAATTGCGTTTTTGATGTACGTAACTACCGTAAATACTTTCATATGCATTTCATAAAAAAAACTATTCATTTCATATTACAAACATACACTTCAATTTTAATTATTGATAAATAGATAAAAATATAAACAGCTACAATTTTAATTATTGATAAGTAGATAAAAATAGTAACACCAACTATTTTTTTTTCGGATATCCTGAATTATAAAAATACTAGTCTATAAAGTATTACATTCTTTATATTAATATTAAAATTATTATTATTAACTGAATTGACCAAACCAACCAAAACCAACATGCATCTTATGACATGTAATATTTAAAAGACACTTTGCGAGTACACTCAATTGACACGAAAAAATATCTAGTTTCTTGTGAACTTCGTTGACAACATGAATAATTCACGTAAGGGGTGCTTTCTGAAGAAAATTAGCATTGACTACTGGCACAGCTAATAGAGCTGTAATAATAATCAAATATTATATAATATGGTTATCATGAACATTTTTAAGGCAATCATTATTGGGAAGTCAATGCCCTCAAATATACTGACAACTACTTCAACAATTGAATTTCAGTTCCCCTTTAGGATTGCAGGACCTACATACAAAGACTGTTTAAAATTATATAGTATAAAAATAAAATAAAAGACAAATACTGTATAGGAAGTACCAATATGTGACGATAATAGAAACTTCTACTCTTAATTTGACTTACTCACATATATGCTAAAATCGAAATAACGACTCCATCTTATAGGATATGTATCTCGATTTTGCATGTGTGTGAATGCTTCCTTGTTGCATAAATAGGTTAAATTAATAATGACTTTTTAGCATACACTACTTCACATAATAAATTTGATTAACTTAACTAAAGTTTATGTTTTGAACAATTCAGTGAATGAGGATTAATAACCAAGTCAACATATACACTTTATGGCTCCTTACAACATAGTGTACAGAACAAGGTAATTTATTCCATTGCATCATTCGTACAGTTGCACAGTCCCTGAATCAGATCTTAAGGTAAATATGTACAAAACATCTCCTAGTCGCCCCTGATCGTCGGACCTCAATAAGTAAAACTGCGCACGTGATATGATTCGCAAAGTGTGGATTCTTACAATGTTCTGCCTGAGTTTTCTGATATGAATAGTTTTGTTTCAAAATTTGAAGTATTGCTCGAATACACAGTTGTGAAAGTGATTGGCCGTAAGGAAGTCATCTATTTTGCAAGTAATAGCGACATTTATATGTGCATAAAATTATGTGAAATTCTAATTAATGATATGAATTTTAAAATTCAAAAGCTATTATCTAAATTATTACTACAAACAAAACGTTTGCCTTGAACTTTAACGTTTGTTTCTTATTTTTGAAGACTAGCTGTCCAAAAAAACATATCACATTAATATGCAAAATAGATATTTTAGACATGTTTTGCTAAGTGTTCATAAACTTGACCTTTATATTGTGTACACACTCGTGTATACTTCATGTTTTTAGGTGTAATTATTTTTTTATTTGCGCATTTATGGAAAAACCTCCTTGAATAATAATTAATTTTCAGCAATGATTTAAGCATGTCTAATTGAGATTTGTAATAAAAAAAAAACACTGCATTTATTTTCAAAAAATAAAACTGAAGCGTCTGTTTGTAATTTAAAATTTTCAACAGATGTTCATTGTAAAAATTGACTTTACTTAAATAATAAAAAATACTCTTTTTGTTTTTTTTTTATTTTAATATCTCATAATATCAGGCTAATATATGGTTAAATATCTAGAACAGCGACCCCTTTTTACGGGCCTCCAACTGGAACATAACTGATTATATACATAAGGAGTAACTTGGCTACTTTTTAGCTTAGTCGAGCCTCGCGGCTTTACTCGCGGTTGTTGTTTGTAAAGGTACAATAACAAACGCGGGTAATATCGAATGGCACAGCTAATTAGAAATATAGATACAGGACATAATATTTTTGGGTCTAAGAATAATAATGTCATTATTACATCAAGTGTTTGAAGTAAAAAGTTTTGTTTGCAAAATCATTTAACTGGTTTCTTAAAGAAAACAGGAACTTTGAAGGTCAACTCGTATTTGTAGTTTCATAATATGTACATACAAAACTAGCTGAGTCCCGCTGTTTTACCCGCCGTTGTTTATGTAAATCGCGAGTAACGCCGTGGAGCTAAGCTAGTCTATGGAAAGTTAGCTTATGTAATTTAAGTCCCGTTTAAATCAGTCCAGATGTTCCAGAGATTAGCCGGAATAAACAGGCAGACAGACAGACAGTCGGACAGACAGACAGGCAATTTTATACTTTGATATGCATTTAGTGTAAAACTTTTATATTACATACAGACACTCCAATTTTATTTATTTGTATACAAAATACGGTTTCGTGAATTATCACGAAACCGGTTGAATCCGGTTGAATTAAAATACAATTAATTGTTTTAAGACCTATAGCCTTATGATTACATAAGGCTATAGGTCTTAAAACAATTAATTGTATTTTAATTCAACCGGATAGAAGCACGTGCATCGTTATGAGCCAAACCCTGACCGATTTTTGAAATAAGTTGCTTCTCTATGTTTTGTTTAATAAATAATAGATAAATAAAAAGTTACAACTACATACTAACTTTCCATGTGGTCATGTATTAAGAATAAGGAGTGTCACCTACTCTCACCGTTACCCATCATTCATCCCATGAGTGTCGTAGGAGGTCATCTCTTACGACACAGGATATCATCGCCGGGAAATAAAACTTTAACAAACCCTATACCCGTCTGACAAGTGTCGTTCGGTAGGCTGAAACCTTAGTATAAGGAGAGGCAAATAGAGGGCTATCCAGTACCAGGCTCTCAAAGGCTGTTTATGTGGTGTGATGTGAAAAAGTAGTACATCTAACATAAGTATAAAATTCTCGTATATAGGTGTTCATTACCAAATTTCTCCAAAGCGACTTTTGATATAAATATTCAGAAAAACTTACTATTTAATATTTTTTTTAATTCCCCTCGGTCTGTATATTAAACTAAAAGGAATTTAACATTTTTAATTCAAAAACCACAGAGTATTTTTTTTAAATGAACTATGGAAATGCAAGGTCCTCGTAAATAGAAAATTATTATTAAAATGAAATGTTTAAAATGTTTAATTTAAGGTTACATAAATTTCTATAAATAAGGAAATACAGTTAGTTTATCAATCAATTTTTGTTTTAGTTACCTATCAACTAGAGTTAGTTTAAATTTTATTAAATTACTAATTATATTCTGTTAAAGATGTAAGAATTATTAATGAGACAAAGTTAAGAAAAAATTAAACTCACAAATTGATAATGTAAGTGTTGCTTGTAGTGTTAATAAAAACAATGCATTAAATTTTGCACTCATTGTAATTTTATACACACACGCTCGTTGGAAGCTCAGTCACGCAACTGATACAACTT
Organism: Phragmatobia fuliginosa; assembly: GCA_932526445.1. Classification (NCBI taxonomy): domain Eukaryota; kingdom Metazoa; phylum Arthropoda; class Insecta; order Lepidoptera; family Erebidae; genus Phragmatobia; species Phragmatobia fuliginosa. The sequence goes on along the minus strand of OW052070.1, from coordinate 12,826,924 downwards.
AAGAAACAAGTTTCTGTTATATATGAACTTAGAGAATCGTTGTGTCGTGGTCATTAATTTAATAATAACAGCAAGCTTTTGATATTCGTTTACTAATAAATATTTAAATTGTAACAAAAATAATATTTAAAGAACAATCCTTATTTAGTGGAGATTAGGTACAGAATCTGAGTTCTAAATTAATACAAATTAAATTAATAGATCATTTAATAAGATTAATAAATAGATAAATATAAAACTGAATTTCAGTAACATTTTAAGCATAAATTTAATTTTTCATTAGTTTTTTTGTATTTCATGCTTTACGCACATAATTTTGGCCCACCACTTAACTGTGTTTTTATATACAAATATTATAAACACGATATCGATATAGAAAAAAATACTTAAACATGAGCTTACTATCACTTTCGAATTATAACATTCATTTTGTAACTTTTATTCTACAGCAGATTAAACAGTTTACAAAAAAGAGCTTATCAATTCAATGACGATGTACAAATAATGGTGGTCTTATTGGCTAAAGTTATTTCTTCCAGGCAATTTTTGAGCTGTAAAAATATAATCTAAAAGGACGATTGATTTCAGATTCAGTGCAAAAAAAATTTTTGTTAAAAATTTAAATGAATTAAATAAGTAAAGAACAAAATAATTATTGAATACAGTATACGTTTATAAAAACAAGTAATACTAAAGCAAAATTTGAAAAAATAAAATAAAAATGTATAAAATCAATTCAATAATAATTTTCAAATAATAATTATCTACATTTTTATCAAGACTTTGTTCACTTGGATCCCCTGCTTAGTCTATGGGCATTTGGAATTTTCGTTCACACGATGTCCGCACTTTGGCGCTGCACACGCCGGTAGAATGTCTGGCCTGCGAAAAGCCGAGGCGTGTCCTCATGGCGGCCATCGGGATAGAGATTCTCTTTCTCTGTAACATGATTGATATGGAACTAGAGCTAGCTCTGTTGTCTCCGCTGTCTCTTTCTGAGAGCAAGTTCTGCTTGCCTAGGAGATTGCGGAGCAGGACTGGAGAGGTACAGAACTTTCAAACGTCAAAAAGCTAAATGTCAAAACTGTCATGCTATTGGCGTTGCCTCAATTGAAAAACAAAGTTCTTTTTGAAAATCCTATTTTAAGAATGTAATCAAAATGTTATCGATATACATACATCCATATTTTTAACACAGGTACTTATTGGTAACGATGTGTCGTTGAACTTTATATTCGTTGAACTTCATGTTCAGTAGTTGTGTTCAGTCACCATTATAAAATTAATAATAAAATAAAAAAAATGTTCTATTATAAGTATATAAGGATTGGTTGTGTTTTTTAAAAAACACTATAGTCGTATTTTTAATTAGACGAAGCTACCTGACAGTAGCTAATGTCACTTAGTAAAATAATGCTGCCACATTTAAAGTAATAGTGATGCGTTCAGTTCTCATTCAATCAGATGAATGAACAATGAGTGTGAATAGTTAATCATTTCAAACTGTAAAAGAATATTATATCTATTTAAGAATTTTTATACAATGAAATTGTATAAAAGTGCTCTGATATAAGATACTAGTAGTATGTAACAACAATCAGTTTTTTGACGGCTCAACGCCACGCATTATGTTTTTTGACCCAAAAAACAACCATCCTCTTATCATATTTTTATTAAATAGATAAATTAATTTAAAAAGAAAGACGAGAATTCCTGATGTTCAAATGTGCTTTCATCAAAATATATGTTTTTTTGTAAATATTAAAAAAAAAATATATTAAAATCTTAGATCCCATATGAGTTTCTGTAAATCTACTAATGTCCTTCTTTGCGGCTTTAACATACACAAATAACACAAAAATATAAACCATAACATGAAATATACGGGAGAGAAAAACAAACAATGTTATTTCAGGATTTATTTTTTTATAGCTATATCTTGTCTTAGTTGGATTCAAAACCTTGATAAATAACTAGCCTGCAATAGTACCAATAATACAAAAAAAAAAACAAATCCTAATCATCCAGGATCTTTAAGTTACAAGCTTCTCGAATTGTGTACTTTTTCTTTGGTTTTAGGGTTGTTAATGGAGATATTACTCGTCTGTGGGCAAAGGCAAAGCAAACAGGAACGGTATTGGCAGTATGCATGTCAATAAATTTCACTCTAGTGTTTAAATTACTGAACATCAATAGATTTGCTCTAATGTTTTGGTTTGTTTGTTTGTTTGTTGTACTTTCTTGCACTTGTGTTAAAAATAAACGAATCGAATTGAGTGACAGACAGAAAATTTTGCCTATTTATAAATTTTTTTAAAAAGAATCAATTGTGAAAGTCGGATGTAAAAGTTAAATCCTCACAATCTTCAAAGAGATCATTTACATCATCTGGTTCATTTAAATCTGATGTTGGTATTTGATATAGTTGGATCAGTTCTAAAGCCCTCACTGGTAGTGGCTTACGGTCTAATTTTTGTAGCCTCTTCTTTACTCTTACATCAGAAATGTAGGGGTCAGACGACACAAGTGCCCTGTTAAATAGATCTGTCATGTGTTTTTCGAGGCCTGACTTTCTGGCATGGTGTTCCCGGTCATATCTCTAAAATTTATTTCTAGATTCACCAGCCTGTCCGGATAGCATGCCTATTGGAAGCGCCGAATTTCTTATGATCTCTTTTATCAATCATCAACAGCCTTTATCAGTCCACTGCTGGACATAGGCCTCTCCTTGAAAAAGAGGTATTGGCCTACTATACCACGCTGGCCAGACGGGTTGGTATAGGGTTGGTTTCAAGTTTTCCTTCTCTTTGCATTGATGTTGTCTTGCGTAGTTTATCCCTTAGTCGCTTTTACGACACCCGCGCGGGATGAATAGGGGTGGTGACACTCTGTATTCTTAATCCGTCACCACACGGACAAAATCTCTTTACCTCAAACCAATATTTTATGTAGAGTTACTGTCATCGGATACCAAGGATATTCTGTCACGTATCTGATGGCTGAGGCACTATGCACAGCTTCATAATTTGCCAACAACCAACAAGAAGGTTGGCACCCTCTTGTCCTCCTTGCATTAAGTCAGCTGGTCGGAGCCCAGACTGACATCCCGCAACAGGTAAGGTAAATTCCTGTAGGTATGAGGTTTTAACTAAAGTCTTACGAGGGCGGGCCCCTTCCCCATACCACATTTTTTCTTGCATTGGAAAATTCCGGCTTTGATTTATGTCAATGAAAACATGACATATAAGTTTGTATTAATAGAAAATACAAAAGAGTTCATAAACAACAAAAAATACTTTTTTATTTATAATTATAAATAAAAAAGTATTTTTTGTTGTTTATGAACAGAACTGTTTATGTTTTTAGAACAGAGGTTCTAGTGTTGGTAGATTGAGTTATAGCAGACGTTCTTCATAGGACATGTTTTTCAAAGAGAAGACCATTTTAGTTACCCTTTTTTGTACTCTTTCCAACATTACAATATCTTTTTTTAAATATGGATTCCATATTTAAAAGGCGAATTCCAGCAAGGGTCTAATGTACGTTAAATAGATGCTGAGAAATAATTCTTTATTGATAACATATAATGCCTTTCTAATTATATACAACAAAGAGTTTGCCTTCTTTGTTATCATTGTAATATGCTCACCCCACTTCAGGTTATGTGTTATGATAACTCCGCGGTCTCTTTGGGAGTCCACTGGTTGTAATGGCACAGAATTAATAGTGTACTTGTGTTTAGGATTGTTTTTTAATTTGATTAATTATTTTTAACTTTATTAATTTTATTCATTCTGGAGTTTTTTCAATTATTCACTTTGTCACAACACTATTTTTATTTCATCAAAAACTGACAACACAGTAAACGTCAGTGGATATCGTCTAATTAAAAATCCGACTATAGGTGTAAGAGCAAGACAGGTAGGTAAGACCAGACATTCTAAGACAAAAACTACTATACATTAAAGCTGCTATATTTTATTTTAAAACTGCAAAGGTGTTTTTAGTGTCTGAATAATTTAATGTAACCAAATCCAGAGTATTCGGTTACATTAAATTATTCAGATTAAATTCACAGATTAAATTAAATTATTCATTTTAATGTAACCAAACACTCTGGTAGCTTTTTTTACATAGATACTGTCTTACAAGCACTATAAATATTTAGTAATTTATTTAATTTATTATGTATAAACGGACCCAAATATAAGCCAAATTTATCCTCGTAAGCATGCCTTGTTTGCGGTTTTACATGTACTCTTTTCGTATTTTGTAGTACTATACTAAAGTTTCCTGTCCTGTTTTAAAATAGTATTAAGGAAAAAGAGTTTTTCAACTGTTAGTACATTGAATTCTGTATAAGGCTGGTGAGTTTAAAAGGTGAAATGTAGATCGTTTTAAAATAGCTCTCTAACTGCATTATATTTTTTTAACAGCACCATGCAATATGCAAGGACAGATTGACCTTTGATTGATTCGCAAAAAAGACTCGTTTACAACCTTATAGTCATCGATATTTCTCACGTTCTTAAATATTAATATTAATTTACGCATTCTAGTACACAATAATTCGATGTGCTTACGGAAATCCAGATGTGTGTCAATCGTAACACCTAAACACTTTACATGTATCATCAGTTTTCATCAAAACAGGACAGTTACATGCAATATTAGCACTTCTACCACAAGTATGTTCATAAATGTCAAGGTCAGTTGTCGCAGCCTTAGTGTTACTCATCATTAGTTATAGTTAAAACAAATATAAATACGTTATGTAGTGCGTTAATATGAAACCGGCGCCTTATATGCTTTTACTCCACTATTAGAACGCGATGTGCATCCTTGCTCTGCAGAGTGCGGGACAGCCCCAATCGAATACTGGCTATGATAGCTGCTAGGCTCAACTCCACCTATATGAACCACTGTTCTAAGGTACATATAGAAAAATAAGTTAATTTTTATTCCTTTTAAACTTTCTGTACCAAACTTCATTTAGATATTTTTGTATTGTGCTTTTAATTTATAATTTCTATTCAATTGTTATGGAACTGAGTTTTCCTGTTTGGAACTGAATGGCGCCTAAGAGCTCTATCAAATGATAGTGCTCTTCAGCGCCCTCATAATCTATAGAGTTAAAGTACCTATCTGTCCTCGGCAAACTTATGTGCTGGGCAAATAAGATCACCCGTTTCGTGGTCATATTTCTTCTTGAAATACTTGCAAGTTGCACAATTCGGGGCATACGATTTATTTATGCATTCCCTGAACGTATGTCCTGGTGTTTAGTTTAGTGTCCATACTGTTAACAGTTAAGGCCTGGGCATGACGTCTATTGTATAAAAATATTGTATATTTTGTTCATATAAGCTGTCATAAACAGACCTAGAAAAATTGTTGAAAATATTTCAGCTACTATGCAGCGGTGCTTGGGTAGATATTTAAAAATCATCCGTATAAAGGCATTAGAATGAGAATAATTGACGTAGAGGTAGTATTTATAAATACATTGAAAATAATAAACTTACTAAATTTTGAAACCAATCAAATACTAAAGGAGATATATAGATAGTGTGGAGATGTTTTAAATCTATACTAATTTGTCATTTTTAAAAGTAATTAATTATGCTGCTTTAAAAATATATAGTACATAGGAACATACAACAAAAAATATATTTGTAGAATTCTCTTCTCTTTGTTTATTACCGGCTGATTAGCCGGAATAAACATGCAGACGAAAATTCTACAAATAGATATTTCAGGAACAGTTGGACCGATTTTTGTCAGACCGGGACTTTCAGTGGCAGACAACTGATTCTATAAGACGCAACGTATAGTGATTGTAAAGGCACAGAAACAACCGCCTTTAAACCACGGACGCAGGTAGTGAATTGTATGGACATAATATCTACGTAGTATTATGTATTCGGCTCATCGATCTTAAGCAGGCACCACACTTCGCTATGCGCTATTCGTTATGCGGGTTACGAAGTGTGGAGAGTATATTCGTTTCGTTCACCATAAAATTTACAATGACACATCTCTACAACACACATATTTGCCTTATTTGATGCTTATTTAACATAAGAGTTCGAAGTGTGGATGGCATGTTTGTTGTTTGCGCGCATAACTAATATTTGGACGAATACGGCGCAGACACATAACGAATAGCGCATAACGAAGTGTGGTGCCTGCTTTAGGGTTCCAGGGATCTTAACTATAATATTCTTTATCAAAAATATTATTAACATTGTTTCGATGCAAAAAAAAATCCACACCACGCCAGAACTGTTTTTAATTTTATATTTTATCATTAATATATTTTTATTAATTTATGAAAGACGATTTAGGTACACCACAAATAATTTACTTGGAATGTTTTCGAAGATTACTTTAGTGTACCTATAGAAAATTAATGTAATAAGTACGCGAATCTACATCTTGATGTATATTCGCTTATTATCATACTGTTATTCTTATTATAAACGCGAAAGTTTGTGAGTATGTATTTATGTTTGTTGCTCTTTCACGCAAAACTACTGAACGGATTTGGATGAAACTTTACAGCTTAAATATCAGAATAATACATAGTCTACTTTTTACTGCAATAATCGAATTACACGCGGGCGAAGCTTCGGGCGAAAGCTAGTATTAATTATAAACTTGAAAAAAAAACATGAACATGCAAGCTTAAAATATTTGCGAAAATAAAAGGAATTAAAAGAACAAGCAAGTTTTTGTTATTCGATTAATGTTCTCTTGAATACATGAATGATTCAAATTATAGATCACTGATTTTATTATTCCTCGCAAAATAGAAATTGAATTGTAAAACAGAAGCAACAATGATATTTAAAATAAATTGAATTTCAAAACCTAATCTATAGTTTAAAATAAACGCAAGGTACTCTGTCGATAATTAATTGTACCCGGAAGGTCCGTTTTTTAATTATTATTTCTGCTTCTGCCAGAACCGGTCATTAGCAAATTAATTTTAAGTTTGCCATTCCATCATTATACATTAAGGACGGTATTAATGATGTTCAGGTAATTTCTAAGTCGTTTGTTAACATTATTAGAGCAGTGTCAATAGTTTTTATTAAATATCTATACGCCTCGTGGTACTACCACCACTAACGCTGCAGGGAGAAATTTGTCTTTAGAAATAAATAAATACCAAAAGAATAGTTTTTTACCAAATGCATACAACAGTATATAAGCTACTTTCATTATTATTTTTTATATTTGTTCTTCTGTCTCTGGGTTTATTTCAGCTAATCTTAGGAACAGTTGTACTTATATTGACGGAACTTGCATTGGCAGATAGTAGATGATATAAAAAGTGACTTAGGCAAATAATTATTTCTTTTAGGCTTTTATGGCTTCGCTCTGCGTCGTTAGGCGCAATTTTTAATAATAACCACCGATAATCGACTTCAGAACTTCTATGTCGCGATACAGGATTTTATATTATATAAATTAATAATATTGCAGTCCTCCGCTGGATATAGTCCTCTCCAAAGGAAACACCACAGAGGCCGGTTTACTGCTTCTTGCATCCAGTCGCAGTCCTGCAGTCCTCTTACGCAAGTCGTCCCACCACCTGGTTACAGGGCGTCATACACTACGTTTACCAAGACTCGGTCTCCAACCCAGAACACGCTTAGTCCAGCGGCTATCGATTTGAAGAGCTCATTGCTACTTCAATCCACTAACTTAGCTACTTAATTTTTACTATTGACAACAATTTTAATCGAAGTTGTAACAACTTTTTTGTTTAATTGGAATATTTCGAATTCATAACACAAATCCGGTGACGTATTTGGGTAAGCGCCATCTTTCTCAGGTTAGCTAGGTGGCTCTTACACATCTATCTTATTCGGTTTTAGAAAAAACTTTCACCCGCGAGTCGTCAGATGGCGTCTTCACACTTAAATATATCTATGACAAGATTAATATTCTGTGCTGAATTTCGTTCTGTATTATCTATGGTCAAAAGTCTGCTTTGTCTCTGAGAATCAGGTGATGTTTTTTTAGTTTTGAAAAGTGGGTAAGATTTTTATTCCAGAGGGACCTTGAAATGCAATATAAAAGGCAAGCCATAATTCCCCGAGGAAAGCATTCTTAGTTCTACTGCGATATTGTACGTAACTCTGCCTGTCTTAATATTGGTTCGTGAAGAATTCCTGTTGTGTAACCCGCTATCCAAAGTGGTGAGAAATCTGTTTTTTATTTAAACTATATTTCTTTGTGCCAATGTCTGTTTGTTTGAATAAGTACTTAGGATTATTATCTCTTCTTCCTAGGGTTTCAAGGATTGTTCAAGAATTGTTCCAAGAAACGTTCAAGTACGTTTATAACGTGGCCTACATAGGCTGTACCTTCTGGCATTATCGACGGGGCCCACTAACTGTGAGTGGGTTATCCGGCGTGCAGAGGTGATTGGTGTAAAGGAGAACAACCTCACATACAACAAATCTCCTAGGCTTGCCACTGGGTCACGTATGGAATAAAAATTCACTAATCATATTTTATAACTGATACCTACTTTTGTTCTCCGGTACGCTAACTCTGAGGATACAAGATGACGGACCCCAGGGACCACATCGGGGCGACCGTGTTAACTTATCTGACGTCTGCTCTTCCCGGTCGAGCCCCCATAGATCCAGGGAAGCTTAAGATATAAACTTTTTGTATTGTAACCCTCTTATTTAGAATTAGAAATAAGTAAGAATCTTAGTACTATATTGTTAAACAACCCACGTTAGTAACTTTTTGTGTTCTCTCTAGTGTTTAAGTCGTGGATCTATTTGTACTTTATGTTTTAATGAATATATGTGTGTGAGACAGAAACCATGTTTTCCTTGAAGAATATGCATCGACATATGCACACATAGACCTCTGTCTGATATTCTCTCAGCTTATTTCATTTACATAACTAAATTCTTCTTGTGAACGGCGCCCTGGGATTTCTCATAGTTCTACTGACTGCGCACCGGTGAAGTAATTCCCCCTGGTAGGGCTAGGGCCGACTAAACCCCCCTTTACCGGGGCTAGGGGTTACAAAGTAATCATAGAAAATAAGATTACATGTATATTAGACGATTCCTTGCTAGTAACCATACCCAATACCCTTTGGATGCGTTGAGCACAGATGCTATTGTTTTTGGGCGAAGATGATGACGATGATGATAATCGTATGGCAAGTGTGTTATTTTGAGGATACACTTTTATTTTCTTCTTTGTTTTTTATTCATGTGATCAGTTTTAACATCTTGTTTACAAACAAACTATCCTAATTCCCTACTCAGCCTACTGCTGTCTACTGCTGAACGAAGGCCCCCTTAAAGAGCCAACCATCGCGATCTCGGGCAGTCCACCGCCAGCTATTTTCTTCAAGTCGTCAGTCCATGGTGACGGCGTCCTATACTACATTAACCTAATCACAGTCCTCAATTTGGCACTTGTCGACCTAACAGCCTGGCCACGAGACATTCGCCGATGCGAATATTCGCACGATGCGAACGGCGGAGCGTCTAGCGACTGAAATAAACGTATAGCAATGTACTAATCAAGCCACGCGCTACGGCGACCGGCGAAGCGACCGGCGAAATGTATCGAGCGAATCGCGCGGGCGTCTTGCGGCGCGGCGGGCGAGTAAAACAAAATCATGTATCAGTACGGCGCAAGCCACGGAGTCGAGCGGCAGTCGCGGCGAATAGTGCAGTGATCAAATGAGTTTAGTTGTATTCGCCGCGAAAAACGGACACCGAGACTTTTATCGAAGGTTTCCATACTCATTCTGGTATACTCGAAAAAAATTTCTGGATATAATCTGTATTTCTTGTACTTCTTGTGGAATTCTCCATCTATGCCCCGACTCTAATTAAAATCGTGTACTCCACAATCTCTTCCAAATATTAGGTCTTGAACCAAAAAACTATTACTTTCTAAGCAATACCGAGATAATTTCGATAAAGACATTTCGCTGTCGGACTTCCTTATTGGTCGCGGTGGCGAACGCGACTGCCCGTGGCATGCAAACGGTGCCGCGCGAATGGTCGCCTAGCCCGCCGCGCCGTCGTTCGCACCGCCGATGCCCGTGGCCAGGCCGTAGTGACCATGTGCCAGAATCTATCTTGGCCAAACTATCCAACCAAATTAATCACTGCCCCATTGTTTTATTACATTTTTATATTGACAAAGCAGATAACTGAGTTGATTCAGGGCTAATTTTACAATATTAATTGTGTTTGAATCAAAAACATAAAAAAAATGTTGAATAAAATGAAATACGAATGCAACCTAAAAGTCACTGAATGACTTTGGTTGTTTGATATAAGTTCTTCTTCGGGTTTAAACTCGATGAACTAAATGGCTTTTCTAACAGAAATAACTTTCGTCGAGACCACACTGGTTAGTTCAGGTAACTAGTTTATCCAACGGGAATAGGGTTCCATGTGGTTATCTTATTTCAGACAACAAAATGTTTCTATGTTCTTAAATAAGAAAGCGAAAATATAACATCAAATTTGTCTTATCTCTAAGAATACAAAAGACACCACTGTCGTTTTTGGTATTGTACGTTACCTTTCAGTTATGTGTCTCATTCAAAATTACCTAAATCAGTTTACTATTCTGGATGTTTGGCGAGACCAACGAACAGAACAGAAGAACAATGTAGTGCTATAAAGTACTTTATATGTACCACATAGGCGCATAAAGCGAATAATAATTATAGACGAGCTGTAGAACCTCATGTAAACTTTACGGATTACGGATATATATATTTGCAACTCTTGAATTGCAAGTACGGAAATACCTACTGTAATAAATGTAAATTAAAAACAACGCATTTTAAATTCGACCGCTAGATGATCTTTAGTTTTAATAAATCAATCGATATATTTAGAACATAGCTAGGTATCCATTATTTCATCAATACATCACCACATCACACAGGTCACAAATCAGTTTTAACGTCTCAAAGGAAGTATATCTATTTATAGGGTTACTTGGATCTTGCTGTTTTTTTTTTGTGTTGTGATTGTGACGGATTATGAGTACAGAGTTTCACCAACTCTATTTACTCCAGGACTATCATAAGAATCAATTCAAGGGATTTACCCAGGCAAGTTAACACCACTGCATAGAGAAGGTAAACTTTAGACTAATTGATTTTCTATATTCTCTGGCCAATCTGTGATATGGTACAAATAAAAAGTTTTGTACTATTTTAAACGTGGTCTCAAGGTTTCTACGGTGAACCCTATAAAATAATTACACTAGTTTGTAAAAAAAATACAAACTTAACACCCAATTACGAGCAAGACGTATTGGTAAAAGCCTTTTAGTGATTGTGGAATTGACGACTCGGAGATATTACACAGCTTTCCATAATATGCTTCTCTTATCAGCCTACCGATCGGGGTTGTGCCAGCCGAGTTGGATAGTTTTCCCAACCCCCGTAACATTACCATTTTAAAGTGAGATTATATATATGTAGTGCCTATTATATGTGTGTGATTTTTATCTAATTAATGTTCATTACAAATTTCATTTGTCTTTGAAAATCGTCGAGATAATTAAACATTTCTTCCAGGTTTTGCAGAGACTCCGCCAACACGACAATGGCCATTGCCATTTATTCCACGTCCGTTTTAATCAAGCGTCTTTCCTGCAGACGTCTTCCAATGGATTGCCAGTTTCAGAAAAATGTCCTCTCCTTGTGTAACCAACCAAAACATAAAAAAAAACAAGTGGTTTCTCTTAAATTTAATTTAAAGACATATCAATTGTCTATTGAACAAAATTCAGTTCTTACGAAATAATTTCTAAAAATTACTTACATTATATAATTAACTTTAACATACACCGTGTGTGTGATTCCAAAAAATCTATAATGCCTCTCAGGAATGAAATATCTATCTAATACGTAACTGTAACGTAGAAAACATTTCTTCACAGTCCGGTCGCCAATCTTTATAAATTCCCTGGATGACCTCTATATTTCTTGCCAAAAAGGTATGAGCTATCGAAAGATTCTTAATTTTCATATAGTCATGTATGAGCGACATTTTTGACTGTGTGCTTTTCCTGAACTTCAGTGACAGACTTAACGATACACTGACTGTAACGAATCCAGAAATCCAGAACGTGTACCACTTTTTGTTAAACCCCTTAGTCGAGTAAAGATAAAACAATACAGCACTGTCTACAGAGCATTAGGCACGATTCTTTTCAATCTCAGAATACTCGCAATTTAATTTCAGTTTCGAAACGTGGCTTCTGTCTGATCTCGTTTCTATGCAAATTGTCGCAAACGCTTGACTGAATTATTTAATCGAACAAAATTCAGTGAATACAACGTGTAGTGATTAAACAATATGCAATAAATATTTCTGATAAATATTTTTCGAACATGTTTTAAACTAACTTTTGCCCGCGACTGCTCTTGCGTGTATGTCGGATGTTCGTAAGACAAAATATATGACTGTTTGGAAAAAGAACAAGAGCTCGCCACGCGGATTTGTTGTGTGTAGTAAAGATCAAAACCGCTTTAATGCATAAAAGCATATTTTGTGTTGCTCCACATGTATATAAAAGTTACCAAACTATGTTTAAAACGCTGGAAACACAATAATCTTTAAAAAACGTCTTCAAAGACTGCTCATCCAAATATTCTCTAAGAGTGTAATTATTATTAAGAAATGCTAAGTGCTATTACACTCTTAGAGAATATTTGGATGATGATGACCAAAATAACTGGCAGTAGAATAAAAAAAAACTTGCGCATATTTATTAATTTTATTATGACGTTACCAATATGTTAAGCATGTTATTTTATGACATTTTAATTTTTAAATTCTCTTGACATTAATATCTGTTTATTTTAAGTATTAAGTTTCTGACTGTTTTTAAATGACGATATTTTCTTATTATAAATATATTTGCACACTATTACATAATGGTAGAATGTTAATGGGTCATAATATCAAGATCAAGACCAATTATCAAGATCTTTGTAAACCCACATTTGTGCAAATAAAATAAATAAATAAAGTTCTCGTGTCGCGGTGTTTGTTACCAAATTCCTCCGAAACGGCTGAACCGAATTTTATGAAATGGTGTGTGCATATTGGGTAGCTCTGAGAATTAGCCAACATTTATTTTCACACCCGTAGGACGCGAGCGGAGCCGCGGACATCAGCTAATATATATATATATTTGTGATCTTGGAAAAGGCTGTAACCATCGGGGTAAAAATCGATCGTGATTGGTCTTATGTTTTGCAGACAATGTATTTCGTACTTCTTACAAAATAGCTGTAAAACAGACTGACAGATTATTATATTTGTACATTGTATGTGTCTAACTAATCTACACAAAGAAAAAATAAAATCAGTCACATGGACAAAATAATAAGTTATCAGTGTCTACTAATATAATATACAGGTATACACATGTATAACATATTACTTAACAATAGATATCAATTAATATAAAAAAAAATTACCTGTCTCTTGGAATTTAAAATTAACAGTTTTCCACTAAATGCATAGGAAATGATATAAGGTACTTTCATCAAAAACTAAATTTATAAAATTTATGTCGGTCTGTCTGTCTGCTTGAATCGACTAATCTCTAGAAATGTTAGATCGATTTTGCCGAGACTCTTACAGGCAGATAACTTAAGCTACTTAAGTTCATTTCAGAAATATTAAGGTTACGTGAAAACAAAAACATCGTGTAATACTGCGGGACAGAGCCGGTACATTTAAAATCTTCATTCTTCATTTATCGTCCGCATAGCAGACGACGCATAGGCCAGAGGGCAGAATTGTGTGACGGACCGCATCGTATACGAGGCTCCATAATAATGGGCAAAATACTATGACTACCTTATTGGTCTAGTGGTGTTCGGGTTCGATTCCCGGGTCGGACCAAATATCATTTGTGTGATTAACAAATATTCGTTTCGGAGTCTGGGTGTTTTTTATATAAAATATATATGTACTTAAAAAAAAAGTATGTTTATGTATTTATATCAGTTGTCTAGTAACTAATAATACAAGCTCTGCTTAGTTTGGGACGAGATGATGTTAAAACAAAAAAAAAATACAGAGCCCTGAGGAATTCCACAACACATTTCCCTTCAATTCTCCATTCCGTTCCGATCATCAAACTTCATCGTACTGTCGCGCAGATAGGCCTCTATGATCTAACCAAGCACCTGTCAACGTCAATATATCCAAGAGTTGGCAGTAATTGGTTAGCGGCGGCAGGATGTGGAAGAGGCACGCGAGCGAGTGAATAAAATTCAACTTCTGCCAACCGACACGACCTAGACAGCTCCAGGTGCACAGTTACCAGTGTCAAGTTTTAGTCTTAAAACTGCTAAATCGAAATATTGCACATTCGATAAACGTTATTAACTGAACTCAATGTAACAAAAATTTTGAAGACAATATGGAATTGAAGTTAATAATAATAAATAAATATTTTGGACATCTTACACACAACGCCATCTACTCCCAAACTAAGCACAATTTGTCGGTCATCCATAGGTCGGTCCGCCTCAGGGAGGTGTTGGACGCTAGCATGCCGTCCGGACGCTTCCCCGAGAACTGTAAGAGCGGAAATCTAGTCAAACTCCAGAAGACACGACGGTCTACCGATTCAGTCACGGCCTATAGGTCCATCGTGTTGCTGGACGTGTTGTATAAGCTGTTTGAGAGGTTCTGCCCGTATCGTCCGGCACCTATGCGAGGTGGGCTCCGATCTGTCGGACACCCAATTCGGATTTCGGGAAGGGCCTTGGATGTTCGATGCCATATTGCGTCTGAGAGCCGTGACTGAAGAGGCAGTAAGCAGTGGCGGCGTGCTGTTGGCGGTGTCTATGGACATCGCTAATGCATTTGATACTCTGTCATTTAGCTGCAACAGGAAAACATTCCTCTATCACGGAGTGTCCGAGTACCTGAGGCGGCTAGTGGCAGACGTACGCAGAGCGTACCGTCATGGTCGTTTTTGTGCGCATTGAGGCGTGTGGCTTACTGGTTGCCTAGATAAGACGAAGGCCCTTTTGTTCCTTAGGCCCCGTCGTAGGGCACTCCCCGGCGCCTCCATCGTGGTCAACTCGGTAATTGTACCGGTCCGCTCCCAGATGAATTATCTGGGCCTGATCCTTGATGGTAGGTGGCTCTTCGACGAGTACTTTCGACAGCTTGCTTCGAAGCTGATCGACACTGCCTCCGCAATTGGACGACTTTCGCCCAATTTGGGTGGAGCCAATGTCACGACGCGACAACTCTACACGGGAGTTGTTTGGTCTATAGCACTGTACGGTGCACCGGTGTGGGTGGCGGCTCTGACTGCCCAAAATACGTCACGCCTCTGGTGACCCCAGATCATATTGGCGGTTAGAGCCATACACGGTTACCACGGTCGCTACCTTCTGCGAAGACATCAATTATGCCATCGTCATGCTGCCCGGAGTGTGGCCGCAAATGGATGGAATGGGATTCCCCCTCCATCCACTTCAGTGGCCTTCCGGCTTGGACCCTTGCTATTTCAGGTGCTAAGTGGCATCCCATGTGGTTTGATGCCGACATACAGCACTCCGGTAGGGTGACGACCCGAGGGAGTTACCTCACGTCAAAAAAAAGCGTTTTAAGTGGTCGCCAAGCTGCATTCTTCTGCGCCAAGTATCGTGGGTTCCTACGTGGGAAAACACTTTGTGCGATTCACAAATTGTTGTCCAAAATCTCTCTGTTCTCTGTTCGTTTTATGTATGTTTGTAAAGCCCCCGCAACACAGGATTTATACTCCTAATGCGAGTATAGTCTTTTAAAACAATAAAACCAGTTATGTGTCCGCAACCTTACTTTTTTTCTTTTTCTTTTCTTTTTCAGCTTCTATGGTAAATCCGGCCCTGGGTAGATAAATACGTTCCGCTATGCGGCGGAGGTAAAGAGGTACTCGGTGATATACCAACGCCTCTCTGATGCAACTTCACCTCACTCCGGGAAACTGCTTCCTCCGTCAGACCCCTCATGCGCATGATCGCATCCACAGTGGTACGCCCCTGACGGAAACCGTACTGGTAGTTCACCAGATCCGGCCCTAATCTTGAGAGATGCTTGACGAGGTGCCATGAAATCACTCTAAGAGTTTGCATAGGATGGGGGCCCTGTGGCAACTTCCACATACAGCGCAATCGAAAAAACATATCATCCTGAATAGCGATAAAGAAATTCTCGCGCCGATTAGCATATTTACAACATCCCAACATCAACCGATGGGCACTGCCCAACAGGCACGACCACCTCGCCTGGTTGGAGGATCCTCCCTTTGTGTTCAAGAAAAGGAGGGTTCAAGGAAGGAACACAAAATCCGTTCCTCTACAGCCCATACTCCTGGATTCTACTCATGCTTTCCATCAGGCAGGGTAGTTACTTTGGTGAGCTTAAATATATACAAAAAAATAAAGAATAGATATTCACGACAACCGGGTGGGCGTGGACCACAACCAAAGTTACATTCTCCGTACTGTAATTAAAAATTTCTTTTAAGAAAAACCCGATACAAATTTTGGGCCGGCCTGGGATTCGAACCCGAATTGGAGGTAAGATCTCTTGATCGACATCCAGTAGGGTAACCGGAAGGTAGTTATCATCAAAGAGGCAGTTTCCTCGTGTACGATTAAAATAAAATAATTAAATTATGTCGCACCATATTTAAATAAAATAAAAGAGGTCATCGAATAGCTTCTAGTTATATATCAAATTGATACGGAAATTGCTCTGACTTCCTTCGAGATCTAGCTATTAAATTCAAGGAAGTTACTGCGATGCATAGGAAATTAAAATATAGTTATTTCAACGGGTTACCTTCATATCCAGTTCTCAGGTATGGGCGAAACATAAGCGAAGTTAAACTATACCTACACATTTGTTTATCATAAGTATTTTTTTTTCTGTCTGTGTGTTTGTGCCGGCTAATCTGTGGAACGACTAGACCAATTTTGATAGAACTTCCACATGCAAAAAAGAGATGTCATAAATTTAACTAAACAAACCCGACTTCAAACAAAAACCATCCCAAGTACTAAAATCGCGACATGCCTATCATCAGAAACTGGTTAACTTATCATGGAACCACATGGGAGGCATCAGCTTTCAGATAAAAAAAGAATTATCAATCGGTTCATTCAATCGAAAGTTCTAGGTAACTAGTCGAATTCAGAACCTCTTCCTTTTTTGAAGTTGGTTAAAAGCAGGAAAGATTGACTGATAGATAATACAAACTTGTTTCAATTGCAAAGTCGCTAATTGAAAACATTAACCTTTTCAATGACATTTAACATAATAAGTAGGTACAAATAGAAGAACACGTTATTGGATAACTATTGATTATCTAAATATGTTTTTTTCTTTGTAGGTTTTATGTTATTTGATAGAGTAGGTACTTAATAATAATAAATAACTTTATTTCATAAACACAGCATACAGATTATAATCATCATCAACAGTCTTTAACAGTCCACTGCTGGACATAGGCCTCTCCTTAGAAAGGAGGTTTTGGTCTACTATACATCGCTGGCCAGACGGGTTGGTTTCAAGTTTTCCTTCTCTTTGCATTGATGTTGTCTTGCGTAGTTTATCCCTCAGACGCCTTTTACGACACGCGCGGGATGAATAGAGGTGGTGACACTCTGTATTCTTAATCCGTCACCACACGGACGAACAGTGCTGGATTTACACATTTGCCGCGCCAAAGCTTTAAAATGTTTGCCGCCCCTACTGATTCCTAAAGTTAATTCCTTTCTTTAGGAAATAATCTAGTTACTATATTACTTTTACAACTTTTATTGTTTTTAAGGTAAGCAAAGCTTGCTTTTTCTTGCACTACTTATAAGGTTTGGTAGGCTAAGGAAGATAGGTAAGTAAAGTACGATACTGCTAACTATGCACTTTTTTTTGTTTTCGCGGGGAATACTTTTCGCACTATACCCTCCGTGGGGGAGACAGATAGCGTGCGGGACTCCCGGCGAACCGGTCTACCCACTAAACCCCGCGGCGGCCTACCTCAGCAGTCGGGAGGAGCTCAAGGAACACATCATAGGGCTTGCGTGTATGCGTTCTGCCGTAGCATTTCAGGCTCATGATCCAGCGCTGTCCCTTTGTCATTCTGACGGTAGCCCCGTACGATGGAGAAGCATCTTAATAGACCGAGACAGTGTTAGTCAGCATGCTGTATAGTCTGCATTCACACTGACTTCAGCGACCACTAATTGTCGACGAATAATCTTTTTCATACCGTGTGGTGACGGATTAATAATACAAAGTGTCACCACCCCTATTCATTCCATGGATGTCGTAAGAGGCGATTAAAGGAACAAAATAAGCAGCTAACATCACTGCCAAGAAAAGGAAAACTTGAAACAAACCCTTTACCAACCCGTCTGGCCAGCGTGGTATAGTAGGCCAAAACCTCCTTTTAAAGAAGATGCCTATGTCCAGCACTGGACTGTTGATGATGATGATGATGAATCTTTTTCAGATCATTTTCTTTAGGAGGATTTTTTCATTATGAGACAATTTCATAAACTTACATTAGTTTTAAGTAAATTTTATTCATATTAAATAAGAAAATACAAACTATTTAGGTATAGAGGCTTTTTAATATAAAAATAAAACTACAATTCTTCAATTTATATTAGTAAATATATTTTCAATTCAATTAATATTAGCATTTCACCCTTTTGCCTAAATTGGTCGTTATTAGATAGAAATACATTATTAACTTAGTTAATCGATAATCAAGAATATAAAATATCACACAAAACACAAAATGGCATAATCGACTAATGATGTATCGGTAAAACCATAATTATTAACGCTCCGGCTTTGAAACTACAACATACAATACGCTATATACGCTACTGCACTTCTGAAGAAAGTTAAAACTTGGCACCACCAATTTTGAAACATCTACTTTTACGAACTTTTAATCTTTCGCGTTCCATAATAATTAATATTATTTTTACGGTCAGATGCATGCAACCACTGGATTGAATTTCACTGCACGCAAGTCCTCTCCACCGAACGTCACTTTTACTCAAGAGATGTACGTGGAGCTATTGAGATTCAAAAGCATAAAACTTTCAATCGGGAAGATGGTTTTAAATTATCTACAGCGTGGAATCCAGTGTTAAAGAACATACCACCTCGCTTTTCTGCGCAGTCGGTTAAACACCAGAATAGGGACTCATCGGTTTGCTTATAGAATAGGGACACTGTTAGTGTGGTATGCGACGGTACATAGCGAAACAAAAATATCAATAATATCGAAAATGTGCGGGTGGATGAATAAACTTCTACTTCACGGATTCAACGACGGAGGGCGTGCGCCGATGAGCCAGTCAGCCTGTGACCACGGCCAGTGCAACCTGGTCGAAACGTCAGGCAAATCAGAGGTATGTAATACCTTTAATAAGTGATCGCGTTAATTTCCGTAAAAATAATATTAATCTACTTTTACGTATTGAAACCTTATAATCTTTATAACTTCATATATATAGTTCATTGGAGCAATCACGGTTTCCATACTAATTCAAAACTAGAATGGCTAAATCGCTGCACCGATCTAAATGATATTTGGCATGGAGCTACTTTAATTCTTGAAATAAGACAGGTTACTATTTATCGCGATAAACGGCATAGACGCGGGCGGAAATCGCGGATAAAAGCTGGGTTCTTTGTTAAAGACAACTCCCTTATTAGAAACATCGAGTCGCAGGAGACTGAGAGGATGTACAGATTCATAACCCGACGTCCTTGTTGAAGGACCGACTATTAAGAATTTTATTTTGTCCTAGGAAAAAAAGTAATAATATACCTGACTAGTATGTTAACTAGTACAATTACAGGTAGACAACGTATACTTAATTACCGCTTTAATCTATTTCTTTATAAAATTCTTAAGTCATTTATGCACAGACACTTAACATTAAATCCTAAACCTATTATCATATAGATTTTTAACCTACCGACATAGATTTATAAATTGCCTCCAATCAATACAAATAGTCAATTTATATCTAGTTAGAATGAATTCGTACAAAACAGTAGGTACTTAAATTTTAAATGACATCCAATTGAAAAAGAAAAAATTGGAAAAGATACAAAATTCGACATAAATTTTTCGAAAACTAGAATACCAAAAGCAAGTAAACGGAAAAT
This sequence comes from Phragmatobia fuliginosa, assembly GCA_932526445.1. NCBI lineage: Eukaryota > Metazoa > Arthropoda > Insecta > Lepidoptera > Erebidae > Phragmatobia > Phragmatobia fuliginosa. Next base: position 12,806,681 of record OW052070.1, on the reverse strand, counting down.
ATAAAAAAAAGTTATACTATTATTGATTATTAATGCATATTAGAATTTCCCCAATTTCTAGGTTTTGTTTCTTTGATACTAAAACAATTGTAGTAAATTTGTACTAATTGATCATGTCAACATTAAACACATTTAGAAATCATTCGAACCGAGTTCGTTACCAAAACAAACAAAATCTTATCTATATTTACTTATTTTTATATTTTCTTTAAAATGTCATCGTAATTTGTTGAAAGACATAAGTCATGACTTCATAAACAAAAACTTAACTAACCAAAATCCCACTTATTTCTCAAATTAATTTCAATGATTTTGGTCCAAATCCTGTTGTACGAAAGCTAAATAATAATCACAAATACCTTCTGATTCGCCATACGTTCTTGTGAAGAAGGTAAGGTAAGGTGTTCCTTAGAAGAAATAAAATTACATATCTCACAATAAAAATAGACGTTCTCCAAATACAGATATATAAAAATAGCACTTTGGAAATCGCTACAAGAAAATAAGAGAATCTTAGTTTAATGAGGCAACAAGAAAGTTAGGACGACTATTTCGTTCATTCATAATTTGATCGTCGATTCATGCTAAAACAATATTTGTTAAAGTTCAGTTTCACTCTGAATATTATGATATAATAACGATATAATACTATGTCGCGGAGACTTTACAAACATAAATGTTTAATAAATAAATATTTTTTCGGACATCGTACAATACACACAACATCATCTAGTCCAAAAGTAAGCAGAGCTTGTATTATGTGGACTAAACAACTGATATAAATACATAACCATACTTTTTTTTGTCAATACATACTTAATATACATGGAAAACACACACACTCCGAAACAAATATTTGTGGACCACACAGATATTTGGTCCAACCCGGGCATCGAAACCGAGACCTCTTGATCTGCAGCCGCATATGCTGACTACTGGAGCAACAAGGCAGTCGAAACATACATATAACGGACTCAAAGAACACCTGAAACCAGAAACAACAATTTGTGGATAATATAGTGTTGTAATGAGATTGAACCCACAACACTCAGCGATCGTTTTACCCACTACACGTTCCGTGCAGTTAACTGTTAAATTGTATTCAAGTTTGAACATAATAAATTACCCACTAACGACCCTTCTTAATAACCTAACCTAATAGTCTTAATTAGATTATTGTAAATATTAATAGAATTGAAGATATTGAAAGCGGTTTGAATTTATCTTATAAACATTATGTTTCTATGAAAGTACTGAAAAAAAAAATACAGCTCAAGTTTTAACTGGAGATAGGTTATTAAAAACGGCCGAAAGTGTTTAGTCTACAGTTATGGTAAAAATAGTCAACTAACTACACTAAATACTATATGTCTATTCAGACTTATAAAAAAATAATACACTACTCTTTAAGAGAATATTAAATACCATGACGTTTATAATATCATTATCTATCTCACTTAACTTTTTTTTTATTAATTTTGGTATAAACTTAGGAAAGTATTTAACTAAACAAAATAATTTATATAAAATTAAATACTTTGTTAATCGTTGACAGCTGCCAAAGTCAATAAATAAAATAATTGCCATTACTAAAAATAGAAACTAATACAAGTTAAAAATATTTAAAAAAATACTTTCATATAATAATGCGACAGAATAGCAAAAAAAAATTAACAATAAATATTAATTCAACTATCAATTCTAAAATAAGACTTAACTAAGTTATTTATCTTAATTTAAAAAGACTAGTTATACTACTTCGTTTTTAATAATCGACTAAATCTATTATCGATAAATGGAAGTTGTAAATTTAACTAAAACTGAAAAAAAACGATTGATTGGGGACTATATTTTTATGTGAATATTAAAAAAATGAGCTACGTCAAATAACTTGTTAATTTTGTATTAATTACCCTTTGTTATTTTTTATTACACACGTACTACAGTACACTTAGAAGTATAAAAACTATTTTGTTAATATTTATAAATTTTGTGATGTATTCTTAATACAAACACTAGCGCTCTAGTTTAAAACAACTCAGTTTTTTTTGTCCGAAGTAAAAAGTCAAAAACATACACTGGGCTAAACCACAAATTTGTGTATCCGTCATGGGCACGGATACAAAATTAAGTAATGTTAAACACCATATTAGTCCACCGACACCTATGAGTTCTCTTGTTCAACCAACGACGCTTGAGACATCGAAATATGTTGTGATCTTGGCATTTTTCTAATAAAGAAAGTCTTAATACAAGGAGCTAAGAGATAGATTAGAACAGTAGCAGCTACAATAGATATGGCACATAAGGCCCACTGGGCGGCTCTTATTGAAACGGCTACTTGCGTCACAGGCCTCGTTAGTTGGCAGGTCGCTGTGAGCGAAGTGCTTGTGTTATATGGCCCACTGATTCGGGCCTTGGCACCACAATCGGAGGTCTGCCACCCAATCCAGCCGGCGGACCTATTGAATATCACCTGAAAAATATTTTTTAATGTCAAGCTTTAATGCGAAAGAAATTGATGCCTGGAAAAAAGAATAGAATAGAATAGAATAGAATATACTTTATTGTACACCAATTACAATGTCGCAGTTGAAAATTACATGTGGTTATGTATGTACAATGGGCGGCCTTATTGCTAAATGCAATCTCTGCCAGGCAACCTTTGGATGGACAAATTGACAGGAGGTAAAAATAAATAAAGGGTAGTTTCGGTGTTGCGTAGTTATGGTGGTTAATAAAATACACACAGATACATATATACTCCATATACATATATACCATTTATATATTATCACATAAATATATACAAATCATATAAATATAAGTATACAAATCTATTAATAACTATGAAATCATGTACAACTATTCAGAGTGTTATGAATTCAAGTAGTGATCTTTGACCATGTTCTTAAATACTGTCGGTGTTTGGGCACGTCTAATGGAAATCGGCAAGGCATTCCATAATCTAACAGCCTGTACCGTAAACGATTTATCGTAGAATGTGGTAGTGTGGCTAGGTACCATAAGCTCTAAAGTTACCGACGACCTTAAGGATCTTAGATGTGTGTCACTGAGAAACACAAAACGTTCCTTTAAGTAAGGTGGGGTGAATGGATTGAATAAGATGCTATAAAGCATAGAAAGGATATGTGAATTCCGGCGAAGTCGAATTGGGAGCCACTTGAGCAATTTGCGAAATTCAGTCACATGATCATATTTGCGTAATCCAAATATAAATCTAATGCAGAAGTTTTGAAGGCGCTCAAGTTTATCAAGCTGCTCCTCGGTAATATTGAGATAACTGACATCAGCGTAATCAAGTATAGGAAGGAGCAGTGACTCAGCTAACGCAACCTTAGTAACTGTAGGTAAAAAGTTGCGAAGTCTTCGTAGAGATCCCGCTGATGCAAACACCCTCCTACTAACTTCACGTAATTGTGGACCCCACGATAATGTACTATCAATCAGTACTCCTAAGTTCTTAACACACGTATTGATTGGTAGTATGACATTGTTAAATATTATGTCAGGTAATTCAGACCAGTCAATTTTAGAGTGCATCCTGGAACTGCCCACAACAATAACTTTGGTTTTGGACGGATTAACAGTAAGTCCATACTGGCAGCTCCATTTACACACGCTTGCCAAATCTGAGTTCATAATAGCGAAAGCTTCCGACAATCTGTTTAATGGTGCTTGTGTATAAACTTGAAGATCATCTGCGTAAAGGTGGTAGGATGAGACTAATGTTTTAGAAATGGAATTTATAAAAATAGTGAAGAGTAATGGAGATAAAACGCCACCCTGCGGTACTCCAGCAGACAGGTTACACCACGAGGAAAAGGATCCCTCGACGCACACACGCTGCCTTCGACCTAGCAGGTAACTACGAAACCAATCAATCACCGTTGGAGATATGTTAATAGTGTGTAAAATGCCCATCAAGATGTCGAAGTCAACCGTATTGAACGCATTGCTAAAGTCAAGTAAGGAGAGTAATGTGAGTTTGCCGTGCTCCATACCCATCCTGATGTCATCAGTGACATTGACCAACGCGCTTACTGTGCTGTGGCCTGTACGGAAGCCCGATTGATATGGATTGAGGAGATGGTTCTTCAGTAGGTAAGAAGTTAGTTGGGTATGGACGAGGCGTTCGAGGACTTTTGACAGAAAGGACAAAACGGAAATGGGACGATAGTCGGAGAAGGATGAAGGATTTGATTTTTTGGGCAAAGGGATGATTTGTGCTTCTTTCCAAGTGTTAGGAAATACACTATTGGTAAGGGAATGTTCCAAAATATGGCATATAATAGGAAGGATTTCGTCGATAATAGGTTGTATCATATTACGACTTATGCAGTCACTACCAACAGCATTGGAAGTTATGGACATTATACACTTCTTAACATCACAAGCAGTAATTTGAAGAAAACGGAACGGAGAAAAATCAGGAGTTGGAAGTGATGAAAGATATTGTAAGGTATTGGCTTTACAGGTCTGACTGTAATTTGACGATGAAGAGAAATGTAAATTTAACGAATCAATATGATTTTTTATAGGAACTGTATTTAACTGTGATTTTCCAACTCCGAGTGTTCTAAGAAATTTCCATACTTTCGCAGGGTCGCCGTCCTCGACCGAATTGTGAATGTATTGGCGTTGCGCTTTCCTACAAGCCTTACCGCAGAGATTTCGTATTTCAATATATTTATCTTTATTGGCTGCTGTCGGACGTGATTTGAACCTGCTTTTGGCTATTGACTTCCTCAATATTAATGTTTTTAATTCAGAAGTAAGCCAAGGTGCAGGTAGATGCTTAATTTTAATTCTTCGAATTGGAGCATGTGCGTCGTAAAGGCAGATTAGCTTACTATTTAATATATTCACCTTTTCGTCAATACAGTCTGTTGATAGAAGGGAATTCCAATCAATTACACCAGCGTCGTGGCGGAGTTTATTAAGATCCATGTCACTAAAATTGCGTTGCAGGAGTATCTTGGGCTTGGGTTTAGGTGGATGTAGTTTATAGGAAAGAAATATTAGGTCATGGTATGAAAAGTCATCAGCTGAACATTGTCCATGCTTAGCGACTAACTGATCTGAGGAAACAAGTATGAGATCAAGGAGAGAAGGAGTAGAGTTGGGAAAATTGTGAGTGGCATTTAAAGGTAAGATAGATAAGTTGCATGACTCGACAATACTAGTAAAAGAGGAGGTACGGAAGTCCTTTTTAAGTAAACACGTATTAAAGTCTCCCATAACGATGGTGTGACTGTAAGCAGGTGTAAGCCTTTCTAGGAGTTTTTCAAAAGAAGAGAAAAAATTGTTGCGTGAGGAGGGAGAGTAATATACCCCTAGTAGGAGTTTGTTGTGCAAGAGTTCTAACTCTATAAACAAATGCTCACCGGCATTTGGTGGCGGCGGTTGGGTTGACAGATCTACAATGTTATAAGACATGTTTTTCTGTAGGTATATGGCCACCCCACCACCGGCGCCCTTATCTCGATCATTTCTGATCAGATTATAGTTTGGAAGAGAGTAAGAGGTAGAAGGGAGACATGGCTTAAGCCATGACTCGGAAACAAGGATTGCGTGAATATGCTTACAGTCAAAGTTGGTCAGCATCTCTGGAAAATGGGCCGGAATACTCTGGGCGTTTATGTGGACTACATTAAAATTCTTAGGTACATCGGAAAATTGTGACTCTAGAGTTTCAGATAGTGACGGTATGCTAACAAAACTGGAAACAGAACTGTTAGCGGACTTAAAACTATCAACATCACTTATACTTGACATAACCAATAATAATTTAGAAACAAATAAATAAATATGTAAATATAAAAATTCAAGTTATATAAAAATAAATAAATATACAATCTAATTTAAAAAGAAAAATAACACAAAAAAAAACAAAATTAAAAAAACAACAAATATGCGCGTAAATACTATACTCGAGTATTTTGTCCACCCGCCAGGTGCGTTACAAATGTAAGAAATACATAGAAATATATATACACTTACTACAAAAACATAAAACAACAAACATGTTGGTAAAATAAATCATGAAAGAAGAAAAAAAGAGCTAGGAACAAAAAATAATAATAATAATAGCAAAACATTAAACCACCACCAGTCATCAATTACATGAAAAGTATCGATTCAATAATAAAGAGAAAAAATAATAAATTGCAGAATGTGAACTTAAAGGAAAATAAATAAAAACAAAATAAATAGAAAAAAACATGATATTTAAGTCATCAAATCAGTTTAAATTATTTTCTGTTTCAAACGCACCGTACACGCAATATATTGTTTCTAAGTAGTAATTTCCGAACGACAGTTCTTGTGACGCATTGTGGCGTGAAATAATTGTCAAACTGACAGATTCGCAAAGTGCATGACAGTTTTGATTTGATTGTTATGTAGGTGGTAAACAGTAAAAAAATTATTAATCGTATTATCGTGCGGTATATCGAATAGTTAATATACCGACAGGGGAGTATTTTTAATTGAACGTGGCTATGCACTTAATGAGAACGATATCGGGAACCTAAATTAACCATGTATGATGACAAGGATGGCGCAACAAACAGAACTACACGAATACCATGTTTATTTCTTGTTAATAGCTCGTCTTGTTTTGGTGACTGGTTTCTCGGCTGGAAGCTCGGCTGGAATCTCGACTGGAATCTCGGCTGGGATGTCTTTTGGTTTGTCAGGAACAAGACGGTTAAGTTCAGCTATTGATGTTATGCGGTGCCGTGTTCCATTTGCATCAAGTATATAAACATGGCCCTCACGAGTCCAACATTTAGATACACCACACCTATCCCGCACAGCCATGAAAAGTTCATGTCTAGCACGAGTCACGAACTCGGATAAAGTCACACCTGACCCCTTCAGTTTGATTTTTGTAAACCATATTTTGTCTCGGATAGCTACAGAATGGAATTTAACTAGTATTGGCCTATTCTTTTTGGTACTTGCAGCTCTCCCCATTCTATGGCACCGGCTGATATCAGTGGGAACAAAGTCAGTAATCCCAAGTTTATCTTTAAAAACACTCACCACAGTTTGCAAAGTAACCTCAGCCTTATCCTCAGGAATGCCATGAACCAATAACATCTTTCTACGGCTTCGCATCTCAATCCTGTCCACCTCCCGCGTTAAGAACTCAATTTGAGCTCGAAACACAGAAACAGTGTCCATAACAAATGTTTTGAATGCCATGAAATCTGCTGCTATTGTGCTTATGTTTGGAGAGTTACCTGGGTTCTTGGTGTTCTTCTGCAGCTCAATCTCGAAGTTAGCCATCCTTTCTTCAATTCCAGACATGGTTACAGAAAAAGACTCCTTCAAACCGTCCATGTCTTAAGATGAGTACTTCTATCAAGTGTATAATTCTCAGATGTAGATACTTGTGAAAGGAGATAACACACAGCAGGTGGGTGGCTTATGTTGCCATAAGTATATTCATATAAATATGTGTTAAAAGTTAATATTATACTATTTTATTTTATTTTTATTTGAGAGATCAATCAAAATGTGTGTTAACAGTTCGAACTACCCACTAGTTTTGTTTATTATTTATTATTAAGATATCTTTTTCAGGACATATTCGTAGTGTGTTAAAATACTTGAAATAATAAATAGTGTAGTGAGAGAGAGCCAACAGTATAGGTGAGAAAATAATATTTAAAACAAATTCACTCTTAAAGATGTGCAGATGCCAAAAGTATGTACCTACCTACTAGCTTTCGCCCGCGGCTCCGCCCGCGCGTATGTCGGTTATCGCGGTAAAAAGTAGCCTATGTACCTTTCCCAAGTTCAGTTCTATCTTCATGCCAAATTTCATCAAAATCATCAGTAGTTAAGGCGTGAAAGCGTAACAGACAGACAGACAGACAGACAGAGTTACTTTCGCATTTAATTAAAATTTAAAGACTTCACTAAAATTTGTTGTTGGATTATACACTTTACCGTCATTGGATTACAGTTCATTTTTCAATATTGCATACATTTGGGACCAAATAAAAGTTATTATTACGTAAACAAACTAAAAAAACATCTATCTAAGATTGTAATTTATTAATCAAACAATCTTCGCTAAAGTTATACCACATAAGACATGATAATTTACATAATTGTAGTTTTGTTTGATAAATTAATTGACGCACTGCACAACTTCTAATTTTAGTGCGATATGTCTAAGTTTGGCGTTAGTCACGACACTCGACTACACGTTATTACCGTGTACCATACGGACAGCTAATAGTCGTCGAAGCAGCTTAAGCTAGAAAGTCAAGTCACTTCCTTCTTCCTTTTTCAAATACCACTGAATACAAGAATATTCCTATGAGGATTTTAACAAACATACTCGTACATATAACGGACACAAAGAACACCCAAACTCAGAACAATAATTTGTTGACTACATGTGGGGTTAGAAAGCGGTGAGTTGAAAGCTAAAAGTCACTCAAGATCTAACCCTGTTTATAAACGAATATGTCATACCTGTAATCCTTCCATGGCAGTGTAACCGAGAACTGTTTCAGAACCGCCTACCTCCAGCCCGAGTTTGTAGCAATATTCTGACACAGTTCCATTCTTATTACTGCTGTTGTACACCCCTACAACTCGCATGTAGTTCTAGAAATATTATTTGAAATTAGCTATATTCAGACAGAGTAACTTACTTATCAATATGATCCAAAATAACAGGTAATATAACGTTATGGAGATTCGTCCCGATTATTCTCTATAGCATGGGTTCCTAACCTGGGGGTAATTACCTCCGCGAGGGTAAATTTTCTATTTTTACATTATAATACAGAACAAAGTACAGAACAAAGTCACAGTCTAGTATCTCTCGTGTCAAATACATATTAAATTATATTATACTAGCTTTCGCCCGCGGCTCCGCCCGAGTGTATGTCGGTTATCGCGGTAAAAAGTAGCCTATGTCCTTTTCCAAGTTCAGTTCTAACTTCATACCAAATTTCATCAAAATCGGTTCAGTTGTTTAGGCGTGAAAGCGTAACAGACGTCTGTCTGTTACGCTTTCACGCCAGACAGAGTTCCTTTCGCATTTTTAATATTAGTAGGGATTTTTTTAGTAAGGCTGTTGTACAATTTATGATTAACAAAAATGTTAAAATCAGTTTTCTTAATTAGTCACAGGGGTAATAATATTGAAAAGGTTAGGAACTGCTCTATAGGAATGACATTTTGGAACCGCGCAACTGTAGCAGTGTAGTATTTCGAAAGAACCTGCAAAGGTTTACATGAAATTCGAAAAAGATTTTTGATTTTAAACATACCTGCGGTGGTATTTCTAATGTGAAATACTGGTTGTCTGCATCAGCACTAAGTAGGTCTATTGCTAGCCAAGGTAAAGTCCATACTTGAGGCTCCGGCCAGCATGCAGCCTGCAATGTTAATTAATAAGCCAAGTGATTGAATAGGAATTTTAACTTTATTAAAACGTAAACATGCGATAAAATCAAAATGCCTATGACTGAATGGCTCGGTTGCGCAGAGGTAACGTCTTCGTCGTATTTGTTTCAGAGTTTGGGTGTTTTCTAGTACTTATAGTACAAAGCTTATGGACCAAGAGCCCAGAGCCGCCAGACCTACGTCATTAGTGCAAAGCTGAAATTTTCAGGATTATTAGATCAATGTCTTGTTAAGATGTATGTGTACCCATTAGCTTGAAAGCGGGGCCGTTTCTGAGGTAGCGCGAAGTACAGATGGATAAAAACCTTACTTACCTACGTTAAAGGTGCAAAGCTAGTATTTACATATTTTATGAAGAATATTATTTAAAATTAAAATTCATTACTGCCAGACACTTTCCGTGGGCCATTACTTCTGCCAGACGTCTTGAAAGTTGTGAAAAAATTAGGTAAACTACGTTATAGTAGCAAACCTAAATTTTATACAAATTATCTAAGGTAGGTACTATTTTAAGACCCTTTGTATGCGGCCAGACCAATCCGAAGGGCCAATCATCCCCCCAGACACCTTTAAATATTTGTGTTCAATTCAGATCGCACAGCGCCGAATCACTACGATTATATTTACCTACAATTGCGTCTCTTTCTATCGTGTAACTCTGAACTGTTCTGACGATGTCTGTTCGACCGGCGTGTCTGACCCGGCAGGCAGCCGGCCGACTATACCTAAACTGCGGAGTTACACCCCCCTGATAATATGTATAAAATTTAGGTTTGCTACTATAACGTAGTTTACCTAATTTTTTCACAACTTTCAAGACGTCTGGCAGAAGTAATGGCCCACGGAAAGTGTCTGGCAGTAATGAATTTTAATTTTAAATAATATTCTTCATAAAATATGTAAATACTAGCTTTGCACCTTTAACGTAGGTAAGTAAGGTTTTTATCCATCTGTACTTCGCGCTACCTCAGAAACGGCCCCGCTTTCAAGCTAATGGGTACACATACATCATAACAAGACATTGTACTAATAATCCTGAAAATTTCAGCTTTGCACTAATGACGTAGGTCTGGCGGCTCTGGGCTCTTGCTCTATTAGCTTAGTATTGACTTGACTGCCTTGTTGGTCTAGTGGTTAGAGTATGCGACTGCTGATCAAGAGGTCTCGGGTTCGATTCCCGGGTCGGACCAAATGCTTGTGTTATCCGCAAATATTTATTTTGGAGTTTTGGTGTTTTCTATGTATGATATGTATGTATTTACAAAAAAGAAGTATGTTTATGTATTTATATCAGTTGTCTAGTTACCCATAATACAAGCTCTGCTTAGTTTGGGGACAAGATGGCGTTGTGTGTAAAATGTCCGAAATGTCCGAAATATAGTATGAGACTAGACGTCTACTTACCATTGTTCGTCACACGTCCAAATATTATTTTAAAAAATAATAACATTTACGATTATTATTAACAATTAAATAAAAGTCGCATTTAATCAAATATGAAATATTCATCAATAAGATTATAGGAAACTATGTATATATATGTATCCAAATTAAATTCATTGGTGTTATTCCCACCATTTCTTGCTTATGACAGTTATTTTGTATGAAAAAGCTGAACAATTTGTTTTTTTTTTATGTATATAGCAGTACTTACTTCTCCTTGGTCCCAAAATTCGTCTAATATCAAAACTTGTGAATTACGGTAGACATTTTTTAGATTATCTACAACCTGAAAATAAAATTGGCATAACAATTTCAAAAACATTTTAAACCAGATTTTCATGTGTCATATTTAAATCTGTTCATTAGTTTTGCTGTGGAAGCCGGACAGGCAGACAGACAGAGTTATTTTCGCAATAATAATATTAGTAAGGATTATTCTATGTCTGGTAGTTCCATAGGACTAATTTGTTTTTTTTTTTCAAATGTGTACGTGTGTTTTAAAGTGATGATCTTTAACAACAAAAATAAGACTTGAAAAAGTGATTTCTGACATTTCAACATTATTTTATTAGCTCCACCTGTTCCGCCTGTATGTTAGTTTGTTTGTACTTAAATATTTTGAACATGACTTTGACCTATTTTAAACCATTTGATTTATTTAACTTTATATACTTATCAAGAACCGATCCCACTGAACCCAGTAATCCAACGGCGGTACTAACCTCACAAAAAGGACTAACATAAAATGAAAATACTCGGGTTGTCGTATTTCGTCGATGAGAACGAGACCGGAGGCCCAATCATGCAGACGCAACTCAAAAGGCCGCCATTGTTTTTTTTTTATATATATATTTAGGCTACCAAAGTGACTCTACCCTGACTTATGGAAAGCATGAGCAGAATCAAAGAGTGGGGGAAACCACACATCATTGCTGCAAATGCAGACAGTAAAGTATGGCGGCCCACACTATGGCGGCTTAGTGAGTTGCTGTTTCACGCCCCGCTTAAAGGACCGGGGATAATAGTGGGAAGGAAACACGTGAGCTGGTAGTGAGTTCCAGCTTTTGACTGCTCGACACAAGGAGGTAGAGCCGAACAGTTTCGTTCTAGTGCGATGTGTTGCCTTGTCTGTATTCCGAGGATCAAACCAAGTGGCGTGCAATTGAAGAGGCCTATGTCCAGCAGTGGACTGTGATAGGCTGATGGTGACGACTACTACTTTTTGATTCTGCTCATGCTTTCTATCAGGCAGAGTAGTCACTTTAACAGGCTCATATTGAAACAAAACCGTGCGTTGCTTTGCCATATGTACCGATCAAATATTTTTTATCTAATTTTTTTAGTAGCCTTTAGTAGTTTTTATTAGCTTTTTTAGTAGTCTCTGGATGGGAGGAGCTGGATGCGAGAAGTCCAAAATCGATCAAAGTGGTGTGCAATGGGAGAGGCCTATGTCCAGCAATGGACTGCGATAGGCTGATGATGATGATGATGATCTAGCTTTTTTAGAATACTAAACGTATGTACCACCAAAAACCATACACTACCTGTTTATATAACGCATCTGGAAGTCTTATATTAGTTGTACCACTATCAACGATACTCTTTTCTGCGTTAAGTTTCAAACACATGTCTTGATCAGGAATGATAGTCAAGTCATCCATTATTTCACGAGCATTAGATGAGTTTAACATTGGACTTATGACCCTAATAGATATCACACCGACTTCGTACCAACGTTTCCGCAAAATTGGTGTTCGGAATATTCTAGCTCCGTCTTGAGGAATCTTATCATCTGAAATGTTAATGGAATTTTTTTTAATAGTTATCTATACAAATCTAATAATTAAAAAAAGATTAAGCTTGGGAGTTTATTACAAAATTTAAAAATCAGACAAGTAGGAGTCGGACCAGTGCTGGGGGGGAGCTCCGTACCCATACCATTATCTATACACTTCAAACATCTACGTGTTGCCGTTATTTATTGTTATTAATAACGGCAACGAGCAAAAAAAATCACGAGTCTTCACGAGAATTCGTGGTAACCGGACGATGAAAGGAAAATAAAAAGAAATACAAAAAAAAAACAGGTTCATGCAGTTTATATATTTAGGTATAAACTATTTGGGTAATGATATCCACAAAAACAGTTTTTTTTTTTTTGTAGATTTTTCAATGTGTGTTAACTTTTTACACTTGATATCTGTATACCTATATTAATACGTAAGACAAAAGTTTTGTACCCCACGAAAATTACGCGAACGGAGGAGTATGAAATTTGACATAGTTAAACTTTATATAGAGGAGTAGAGAAAGAGATCACTAGTTCAAGTAATGATGTAACCTCATACATACTTACCAATTATATTTAGATACCCATAATGTGTGGAATTTGTCGTGCTCAGTGGTCCACAAAGTTTCAAATGGAATGAAATCTGTTTACCCAATTTTCGTTCTAATGAATCTAACCACGACTCTACTACTACACCATCGCCCCAAGCTCCTACTGGCAAGTAAGCTAAGCCAAGAAGACCCTGGAACATAAATAAATATTCATTATTAAATATATTTTGTTTAAATAGGTATGTATAAATTCAGGTAAAACCGGTTGAACTAGTAGCCGACCCCAAATAAACTTGGGAATAATGGCTAGGAGGATGATATATGTATAATAAGCCTATCAAGGAGAATACTCTGCCTGATGGAAAGCATGAGCCGAATCCAGGAGTAGGGGTCACCATCCTCATTGTTAGTACATACAATACATTCAATACTGGTGACCCACATCATAACGGTTGCGGCTTGCTCTACTCACACATGTGTGGTAAATACGTGTAGCGACAATATGTCGTACATAATTACACGTAGTTAGATAAGTCACATATTATAAGATACAGTCAAAGATAAAATAAAGTAATTATACGCACGCACCATTTTAGTATATAAGCTCTATTGAGAACTAAATTAAACAGACTATCATACCACCTTAAGTCTCATTAGACTCCTTGCCAGAACAATGGCAAACTACGTCTCTTCTGTTCTGTAGACTCCATAAATCTTGGTCAAGGCGAAAATCACGCGTTCCTACATCTAAGGTATATAGCTAGCTAAGCACTAGCATTCGCCTAAGTGTATGACGTTTGTCGCTGTAAATAGTAGCGTATGTCCTTTCTCAGGCTCTAGAAGTCTAGAATATCTGTGTACCAAATATTATTGAATTCAGTCCAGTTTAGGCGTGAAATCTCGACAGACAGAGTTAGTCGTATTTATAATATATTATGTAAGTATTATATTGTTTTCAACTTGAAAAGTCCACCTACTTTAAGCATGTATTTATACTAGATACAATAAGATGCTTTATTCTATCAATTACTCTAGTTATATTTGTACATTTGATTGAGTATTAAATTTTAAATACTAAACATACCTGCCATCCAGAGCCATTCATAAAAAACTTATGACTTCGCGTAATAAGTGCTATGTCCGTCCTTACTTCGGGTGTAGAAGATAAAGAAGGGATTTGTATAAAGTCTGACACTAGGCGTCCCGACCACATACCCTGAGAGTATTCTGCTTGAACCTGTAAAGAAAAAGATCTTAATACATAAATGGCACCTTCTCACTATTCGTTAACTTATAGGAAGGTATTGAATCTTAACCCTATGTGAACCCTACATGGGATACTGGTGCACCCCAGACCGATATTTTTTCTACATATCTCATAAGCAGCATCAAATAAAAGTTTGTACAAGGTGTTCAAATTAACATTAATTATATAATTTAATAAAGTGGATTTGTGATATCAAGTTTCTAATTGTTTAAAGTAAAACCTTTTTTTAATGGTTTTTCTGATTTGGGGCCATCCATAAATTACGTCACACCTTAAGGGGGAGGGAGGGGGTCGACGAAGTGTGACATTGTGTGACAAGGGGGTGGGAGGGGTCCTAAATTATGTGACGTCACACTTCAAAATCTATTGTAATCTAAGTCTTAAAACACGATCTTTAAACTACTACTTTACGAAACCTCAAAAACATCTGTGTAAATGTAATATCTAATATAAGATACCTATTGTTTTGGCGACCTCTCGCTCTACTAGTATTACGCGCCGACCGCCTAAATAAACTTAAAACAAACAAAAGGAATCCAAAATTAATAAAAAAAAGGATTCTTTTTCATATATTCACCTTTTAAACCTTCTCTGGACTCCCACAATTAATTCAAGACCAAAATTAGCCAAATCAGTTCAGCGACTGCGTAGCGTTTTTAGCGAGACTAACGAACAGCAATTCATTTTTTTATATATAGATATATGTTTATTTATACATAATCTCTGAGTCACGTGGAGAACTGGATAGCAAATAACAATAAAACTTGGGTTCGTTTTTTTATTTTATTAATTTCTTTAATTAGCATTGTAAATCGTTTTTAGGGTTGGTGCTAGAAAGATGAAACTTTGCATGAATATGTGTTGTAATTACATGGATAAAGTGCTACAATAAAAATACGATAATTATTTATATTTGAGGTACCTCCCCTATTCGTAAAGTGGTGATGTTTTCTTTTTCTCGCGGCTACCCCTTCGTGTGGAGTATCATTAGATAGGTCTTATATAACATTGAGAGGTTACTAAGACGATGTCTTTGATTTAGGTATTGCGTAAAACATTGCGAGGTTACTAAAACGATTTTTCGATTTATGTATCCGTTTGCGAGTTATTCAACTTTAAAACGCATTTTTTTAAACTGGGCATCCCCAATCTTAAAGCCAAACAGATGGCAAAAAAATCTGAAAAAAATATGATAGCAGTCCATATAATAAACTTTAAAGGAAAACCTTTGTGGTTTTGATAACTTTTCTATTTCAGGAGTTATACAGGTCTAACTTGTAAATTGCACTTATAACTCGTGCGAGCTAACATGGCACCTGGCTCAAAATGAAACATGATACCGTTCCCCCGCGTGATACCCCTCTGTCGCCTTGCGAGTAGCGTTAGCATCACTATTACCGTTGCACTAATCTTTACATAATAGATTTAGTTTATTTAGTTTAAATCACTCCATGAATTTATTTTATTAATATATCATTAGATTCGTCTGGATAACCCAATTGTTTTAAGAAAGGTCACACGAAAAAATACCAGCATGACGACTATAAGACACAATAGTTTAAAATAAAGAATATCCATATACATATGATATTTAGAGACTACGATTAAAAGGCTTATCATGGCGATTGAAAATTGTATTTTATAACCATATTTCAGTTTAGGAACTGAACTTTCATTTAAAATTATATTAGGTATTACCTAATATTATTTAAATCACTGCACGAAGAATGCATTCAAATAAATAATGAATGAGGCCTGCTTCCTATTGGTATGCATATGTATTTTCTTAACTCAGGTAGTAAAGTACCACTTAAGATAAAGTAGTATGTTAAAAGAAACTGTTTCATTACATATAGCAACACTGTTAGGAATAACCTTAGTTAACCTCTGTCAAAGTATAAGCCCAAATGGACATATGTATTACACTGTTATAAAACTGTCTGTGAATGTAAAATGTGTATGTGTGTACATTACTCCTTACATAAACTGACAGACTGTTTTATACGAGAAAAAGACACAATGGCTACTCCCCTGGTTGTGTTATTGTAATAGAAGCAGGTTAAACTCAAATAGTGAAACATCTGTTAGGCCTAGTAGTATCGCAATAACGCCTTACCTTTTTTCCATTATCATAAATACTGGTAGAATTATCTGAATGAAAGTATTCTTGACTGTTCTGTCGAGGATATGAGGCTACAGCCAAAGTAGTACTACCGGTATCCACTAGAAGTTTTAACTGTAATAATAAATATAAAGAAATGAATAACTAAATAATGAATTAACAGTTCAATATTATGTAGATACCTATATTTCAATACTAGTTTTTTTTATCTTTACAGTTGTGAAGTGTTCTGATCTGTCTTACTGCTTTGAAGTTTTTAACATAACAGACGGACTACCTAAATTGTTATTAATCCTATTAAAAAGTAGTTGCCATTAGAAAAATAATAAATATTTGTAATTTTTTGTATGCGACTGCTGATCAAGAGGTCTTGGGTTTGATTCCCAGGTCAGACCAAATGTTTGTGTGACCCACAAATATTTGTTTCCGAGTTTGCGTGTTTCTATGTATTATATGTACTTATGTATTTACAAAAAAAAAGTATTTATATCAGTTGTCTAGATACCCATAATACAAGCTCTGCTTAGTTTGGGGACTAGATGGCATTCATCATCTCAGGTTTTCAACATTGTTTCCGAATTTTTCTGTACTAATTTATTATGATTAATATTTTGACAGCTATTTAAGTTATTCAGGAATTTGATATTACTAGATTCTCTTAATGACTATATGGGTGTCTATTATAATTTATGTGACAGACCAAAGTATGATCTGCAAATATTTGTGTCAGAGTTTAGGCCTTTTGTATGTATAATATATGTGTATTTACAAAAGAAGGTATATTAGTTGTCTTGTACACATAGTATAAGCTCTGCTTAATTTAAGACTAGATGGTGTTGTGTATCACTTACTTGATTTAAAAATAATCCTCATTTAATGTAAAGGTTTAATGTAAAATTCGTTATTAAGGTAAAGGTCTATATATAATGTATAAGTACACATATTTCTGTATTTATTTACTATGAGACGGATACAACATTAATAATGATGCCACGACTATAGTAAAAAGGAAGTGAATACAGTGTAACAAAACTTTGTTTCCCAAACAAATTTACTGTATGACTAAATTTAGTAGTAGGTACTCTGCCTACACACCTTAAAGGTGCAGACACATTATCGGACGCGGCTGACGGACGCGCAGGGTTGCCAATTCCAACATGGAGCAAAACTGTAGATTAAGGCTTCTAAAAAACTGTAGAAAACTGTAAATTTCAAATTTAAAAACAGTAAATCTATACCTTTACCTTTATATTATATTTTGTATAATTTAATTATAGTAATGAATAGAATACATTGTAGGGAGGGCATTAAAAACAAGAATAATCCTGTAATTATCAGTTTTAATCTAATTAAATGTAAAATCAAAAGTTGCAACTTTGAGACTTTTGATTTTACATTTAATTAGATTTTTAGATTAGATTTAATTAGAGTTTTTTAGAAGCCTTAATCTACAGTTTTGCTCCATGTTGGAATTGGCAACCCTGCGCGTCCGTCAGCCGCGTCCGATAATGTGTCTGCACCTTAACACATAAATATAAAAAAAATTGTTGGGAGGTAGCCAAATGTTTTTGTGAGCTAATAAAGTAATTGACATGGCTATATTTGGTTTTAAAATAACTTTAATTAGCTGTATTACTTTATTGGTCATGCATACCTTTTGATGTGGATGGCCTAAGTAAACCTCAACAGAATATGCTTGGCCTGCGTCGCCGTACAAATTTATTTGTTCACCAAAAATATTGTTTGAAAATATAAAACAGATTTGTAAAACAACTAACTGCACATACATTTTTATTAGCACATCACGTATGGAAATATATCAAAATAACTATTATTATAAATTAAAACAACTTAAATTTCATAATATTTCTATTTTGATTCTAGTCTATCTAACTATAAATATTTACGTTCGCTATATCATATCACGAATGACACTGACATATCTGACAATTCTGAGATAGAAATAGAAAATGGAACGACATTGACACTAATAGGTTAAAATTAGAGATGTGTCGTTGACGTATTTATAGATAACGAAACGAAACCGTTGAAAGTCGACAATCAACTAGTCCCTTAACTAGTTAAATTTTTCAACTAGTTACTTTTTCAACTAACAGTCGTCTTGTTGAACTACTCGACGTTGAAACGTTTTAAGTCGAAGCCGATAACAGTATTTAGTACATCTTGATGCGTTTCGTTTAACGATTAAAGTTATCAAAACCGCTATATTTTTCCTTGAAAATTCAGTAGGTATATGGACTACTATCTTGAATTTTTCTCATCTTTTTTGAGTATGCCGTTTGGCTTTTAGGGGGGGGGGGGACATGATTGATAACGTGATTTTCGATCTTATAAGTTTAGTGAAAAAAAAAAACAGACAGATACCTATCAACTTAAAAAATATATATAGACATTTACTGAAATACTGTTAATTTGAAATTGCAAACATTCTGTCCAATTTTATTTATTTGTCTAATACGAAAGTCGAAACAAAATATAAATTTAACATAACTCATTTTACGAGTTCATTCGAACTCAATAGACCACACACATGGCTCACGAAGTCCACCCAGAGTGCTATTTCTTTCACATACTTTAAATTAATGTATTGATATCTTCTTCAAAAACAACAATAAGTTAAAAGGCATATGCCGCTTAATAAAAATTGATTCAAATATCAACGCTATTACTATTGAAATAGAAATTAAAATAGATTAACTGTTCATCCGATTTATCAGCGGCTAAGTGTATGCGGACTGAAGCGTTGATTCTACGATTCTACTACATCGCTACTACGGACTAGTTAGTTTTTTCAACTGATTCAACGCGTCAGTTGAAATCAACGGCTGTCTACGACTCTACGAAACCTACGAACGAATTCAACTGTCAACTAGTTAATCATAGAACCGTTAACAGTTGAAGCAGTTGATTCTACGTCAACGGTTGATTTAACTAGTTCGTTACTTTAACGCCCATCGCTAGTTAAAATAGTGATTCCGAATCAGGTAAAAAATTAACACACTATGTAGAAATTGTTTACTAAGTATATAAATAAAATAATATACTAAAGTATTGAAACCATCCTCATAATGGTGGCTACGAGATAGATAAAAATAATGTACTATAATAAATAATGTACTATAGTTAAAAAGGTCTACAAATAAGTCCGCGATGGTATATATATGTCTCAAGCAGGCACCACACTTCGCTATTCGCTATTCGTTATGCGGGTTATTCGCTCGCATACGGCGAAGTGTGGAGAGTATATTCGCCAATATTCGCTTTATTCGTACGCATCGAATAGCGAATCGCATATACGTCGACTTGTCGGTTTTTTGACACACTTCAAAGGACACGAATAAGGCGAATACACGCATCGACTGCCCACACTTCGGACGGGTAGTGAAGTGCCCTGTGCATAACTAACAACCATAGACTATAAAACAGTTTTTGAAATAGATAAATCAATTAAACGATTAAAATAACCTATCATATGATTAAAATAATTTGACTTCATTGAAGTATTGTTTCTGTCAATTTAATAAAATAAAAAGGAAATTAAAATAATATGTTTCGTTCGTTCATTGACCATTAAAAATGACAATGCTCTGTGCATAACTAACAACCATAGACTATAAAACAGTTTTTGAAATAGAATAAATCGATTAAACGATTAAATTAGTTTATTATATGATCAAAATAATTAGACTTCATTTAAGTATTGTTTCTGTGAATTTAATAAAATAAAAAGGAAATTAAAAGAATATGTTTCGTTCGTTCGTATGGTTTCGTTTTGTTCACCATAAAAATGACAATGACATCTCTACAACACACATATTTGCCTTAATATATATACCAGTACGAAGTGTGGTGGCGTGTTTGTTGTTTGCGCGCATAACAAATATTCGGGCGAATACGGCGTAGACAAATAACGAATAGCGAATAACGAAGTGTGGTGCCTGCTTTAGATAAACCACCGTAACCATTTTTTTATTTCTTTATTTTTACGAGAAATAATGGCTTACTTACGAAGCTATTTAAAGCAATACAGTATTAATCCTTATCCAAGTAAGTACCATAAATACATTGTGCTATTAATATAGATTAATATGACCCTTTATTTACAGTATGTAATTTAAATTAATATTTTTGAAGATATTACAGATTTAAAATGCAGGAACAAAGCGATTGTGGTGGTTGGGAGGTACCGGCCGGGCCCTGTTAGGTGGCGCTGCTGTCAATTTGTCACCAAAACTGTTAAAAAATTTAATATTTTAAGGCGGTACGAATGAAGTTCGCCTGGTCAGCTAGTATTATATAATAAATAATAAATAAATATTTTGGACATCTTACACACAACATCATCTAGTCCCAAAGTAAGCAGAGCTTGTGTTAAGGGAACTAAACAACTGATATAAGGGCGGTTTTCAAAATTTTGCTCAGGACTATTTTGCCGTGTCCTACGAGTTTGAGCATTGATTAACAGGCAAAAATGTAGGAAGTGAGTATCAAATTATTTTACGTTAGGGTAAAGTGTTTAACTTACTGTAAAAAAAAAGATAAAAATAAGACTTAAACGGAAAACATATTTTAATATTTAATAAAATACCAAATATTAACCTACTTTTTTACGTGTCCTTCATCATATCCTGGATTTTGATTACGTATTTTGGAGAATATATAAGCTATATTTGGATATCTTTAGTATTACTCGAATGAAATAACTCATTTTATTTGTTTTTATATAAAATATAATAAGGTTGTAGTATATTTTTCTAATATAAATACTGACATTATCGGATTTAAAAAACTGGCCACAGCGGACAGTTCTGTACGTAACGGTATGATTTTATAAAGAATAACAATAATATTGTCTTTGGCTCTAACTATTTTTAAGCAATGCCATATTGACGATGTTTTTATCATTCCTTCGTTCTTTTCCTTTGAATTAAAACTGAAGAAATTCAATCGTCAACACTTGCGGTCCGTGACGTGCGTGACGGGTCTGCTTTGTTTGTCCGGTACGAACATTGATTTTGAAAGGTAAGACCCACAAGTTTTATATACTACTCGTGTTAAATTATAAGTAAATATGTTGTAGATAATGAATGTGTAATAGTAAACTACTATAATCAACTTTTTTTATACCAAAAAAACATATGATGACAAGTCCGCGTTATACGTAACGTCCAGGACGTGACGTGATGTATTATGTGGACTAAAAACGTTACGTACTGGACTCGTAAAGATGCGTTCATACTGTCTTGTGCAATTTAATTTAAATTAAAAATATAATCCACCCAGAGAGGTAAACTCATTACCTTTATAGGATCTAGCCACCTCATGGTGAGCAGGTTTCCTTATTATGTTATAAATATCCTATTTAGACTAGCGATAAAGAGGGTGAACCCTAACATTCCTCACATCCTCGGCACTTCCTTACAAATTAATTTATTCCTACTCAGGTAAATTATGCCGTTGACTGGTGCCGAGAGAGATAAAAACAACGGCGATATGGACAAAAACAAAGAAAATGAAGAAAAATACAACAAATATAAAAAGAAAGAAGTCGAAAGACTGAAGAACATAAACTCAAGGTAAGTGAACTAAATAAGGAAGAAAAGGAAAAAAGACGGAAAATTTGGAGATAACAAAAAAGGAATAAAAGGGTAAATAAAAGAGTAAATAATACTAAGCCAGCTGTTCCAGTGACAGTGCCAGAGATGCAAGATAATACAAAATTGAAGAAAAAACAGAGATTGAATTACCGAAATTATAAAAGATATCAAAGGACATTAAAAACTTGTGAAAGGTTAAAGAAAGTTATTAGTAGTTTAAGTAAAAATAGATTTCGCCTAGAGACTAAACACAAAAAGATGATTGAGCTATTGGAAAGTGAAAAAGTTACTCTAAAAGAAGACCAAACAATCACGCAGAATTACCTACTTATTGAAAGAAAGAAAGAAAGAAAGAAATGAGATAGACTTGAATCCCCTAAGTTTTTTGTAAAATATATTTTTAAAATGCTCAAATCAAAACAGTCTGTGATATTGACTAATTTTATAGAAATAAGTACCTACAGTAAGTGATGTGACTTAAATAATATGTCACATCACGACGTTTTTGAAATGTTGAATAATATTGTGTTGTTTCTAAAATGACTAGAAATTGTGCTCGTTGTAAACATAGCTTTAGAGTTCCTAAACGTAACGACTGTTGTCCACATACGTAACTGTCCTGTTTTGGCTGTTAAAGTTTTTATTTTTTTATGTAAAAACCTTTGGGAGTTATGTTTTTGTTAATATATATTAAATGTCTTTTTGTTATTTTTTGTATTCAAAAAAAATTACCTATAATGTTAGTCTTTCAGAATAGTTATTTATTCACAAAGTTTGATAGTCCAGAGTGCCATTTAGTTACGTACAAGACATATTTTATATTTTAAACAGCACTAAGAGGCAAGATATCACAAAGATGTATTAAATTTTAGAAGATTTTTATGTTGTTGATCAATTATAAATAAAGCTGATTAACTTTGATATGATTGAGTTATTATTTACTTTGAATGAAAATGTAACGTACAAGACCCCTGTATTGGCAACCCTCACTATAATAATACATTAAATAGAAATTATACTCATTTAACATTGTTTGATTATGGTTTTTCTTAAACCTTAGTTCATTGTAAATGTCTACATTTCATAGTTTATTTAAAATTTTGTTATGAAAATAAATGGACACCTGTACGTAACGGAGCAAAATTTTGAAAAAGCCCATAAATACATAAACATACTTTTTTTTTGTAAATACATACATATTATACATAGAAAAACACCCAGACTCCGAAACAAATATTTGTGGATCAAACAAATATTTGTGGTCTGACCCGGGAATCGAACCCGATACCTATTGATAAGCAGCCGTATACGCCAACCACTAGACCAACAAGGCAGTCAATTTGCATGATCTGCAAATATTTATTTCGGAGATTATTTACAATATTTACAAACAAGCTTCAAAAAATTCCCCAGCATCATCGCTTACTGGTAGCGTTTGATTGAGAATATATCATTTGATTTCGTTATTTGAGTGACATTGAGATTTTGGAGATGGGTGTTTTCTATGTACAATATATGTGTATTTACAAAAATATGTATGTATGTATTTATATGAGGTATCCTAGCACAAATAGTACAAGTACTGCTTAGTTTGGAACTAGTCGACAAGAATCAGATTATTGACATACGAACTAGACAATATACATTTTGGATCACTAGCTCACCTATGCAACTTCGTCTGCTTCTGTTATCACTCATGCTCAGCTCCTATTGGTTATGTAATGTTAATTATGTATTAGTAATGTGGATCACACAAATATTTGGTCCGACCCGGGAATCGAACCCGAGACCTCTTGATCAGCAGCCGCATACGCTAGCCACTAGACCAACAAGGCAGTCATAATAGGTAATGAAATTCGCTATAGACATCATTAATTCAGAAATGGAATGCTTCTGCGTTATCAGGTTCTAAAAGATTACTTTTAAATATGTATTGTTTAAAAATAATTCAATGTAAGGATCGAATTGAATTTGTACTTAATGTGATAAATTTAGTTTTTTATTGGCAACAGCCACTAAATTGACAACTGCGACACTGACACTGACATGACACTGACAATTTATCGTGTTTATTTTGTGTTTCGCGGTTTCGCCGGTTTCGCGGTTATTTCCCTGTAAAACCTTTGACTTTTGAGTGCCTAGAGATTTTAATTAGTTAATTTCTTGTTTAGTCAAAATGAGTCTTTGGGTTGATAAACATAGACCAAGAGACTTGATGAAACTGGATTTTCATAAGGATCAGGCTGTACGGATAAAAAGTCTCGTCCAACAAAGCGACTTTCCACATCTTTTAGTTTACGGCCCTTCTGGCGCCGGAAAGAAAACTAGAATCATGTGTTTGCTGAGAGAATTGTATGGTTCCGGTGTAGAGAGATTGAGACAAGAAACTATGACTTTTACAACTCCGTCTAATAAGAAAATAGAAATTATGACCGTAAGTAGCAACTATCATATTGAAGTGAACCCAACTGATGTGGGGATCTACGATCGCGTTGTAATTATGGATTTAGTCAAGAATGTAGCCCAAACACATCAGATAGATTCATCTGGGCAAAGAGAATTCAAAGTTGTTATATTAAATGAAGTTGACGACTTGACAAAAGATGCACAGCACGCTTTGCGACGAACTATGGAGAAATACGTAGCTACCTGTCGACTTATTTTGATTGCAAATTCAATTTCACGAGTCATTCCTGCTATAAGATCTCGTTGTTTGACCATCAGGGTGCCTGCACCAACAGAAAATGAAATTTCTTCAGTCTTGCAGTTAGTTTGTAAAAAAGAATCTTTAAATTTACCTTCAGAGCTGGCCATACGTATATCTAAAGCTGCGGATCGTAATTTAAGAAGGGCATTGTTAATGTGTGAAGCATGTAAAGTACAGCAGTACCCATTCACGGCTGACCAAAAAATACCTGAACCAGACTGGCAACAATTTATTAGAGAAACTGCTAATATGATATTGTCAGAGCAGTCTCCGAAAAAGTTAAGTGAAGTAAGGCAAAAATTGTATGAGTTAATAATACATGGAGTGCCACCAGACATGATATTTTCTGGTTTGTTAAAAGAGTTGGTTAGAAACTGTGATATGGCTATGAAATGCCAAGTTGCGAGTCACGCTGCCAACTATGAGCATAGAATGAGATTGGGCAATAAACCTATATTCCATCTTGAAGCATTTGTTGCTAAATTTATGTCTATTTATAAGAAATTTGTTGAAGAATCTTTAGGCGATGCATTTTGAGATATTGGATAAGAAAGTCTTTTGTGTATCTTGTTATTATTAAAATAAATAAACAAACTTTTTATATTTTTGTATTTTAATTTGGAGCAAAATATGTTACTGTACGTCATCCACATAATATTGGTAGTAATATTTTATTGCTACTGTTGAAGCAAATGTTCTGAAGTTTTCTACAACGGCATGCATTAATACTTTAGTTATTTCATTTGAGAAATGTTCCAATACTGCGGGTCTTGTCTGAAGAACTTGATCGAGCATTACTGCATCTTCAGTATCTGAAAAAAAATTTGAATATATTTTTTCTGTAGTTCAAAATGTGAAAGAAATTAAAAATTAGTCGAGTGACATGCTAAGTGTAAAAGATTGACTAAAACATCTCACACTAAAAATAGTTAGTTTAAAAACAAGCATATTCAACTACTACCGTCTCTCTATAACATTTTGATCCATCCTCAGGTTGCCTGGAAGAAATTGCTTTTGTCAATAAGCCGGCCGCCCTTTGTACACTTGATATTTAATTCTTTTGTTGATTCATGTAACTCAGTAATATGCTGCGCAAATAGTGTTATCTATCTATCTACATTTTAGAAAACTGCTTCACTAAAATAAGATAATAGAAGGCAATTTTAGAATTTCCTTTTAGTGATTTATCAACAGATGGCCTTTATATTCCAATTACATTCATATGAATTTTTCAACCCAAGAACATTAAAATTTATGTAAACTAATGTTCTTTGGTGTGTGACTAGCCGAGTCCTGCGGTGTTACCGGAGGTGGTTGTTGTTAATTGCAAGTCTATAAAAAAATAGCTAAAGTACTCCTTAGGTCATCAGCTTTCTGCCTGAGATAGTCATTTAAAATCGGTCCAGCCATTTCAGAGATTAGCCGTAACAAACAGACAGACAGACAAAAAAAATTTAAAATTGCATTTTTTGCAGTCAGTACCACATACATTTATTTTGACATGCATTTAGTAAAACTGTTCAATTCACATTACATGCAGACACTCCATTTTTAGGGTTCCCAAGTTTATGACTTGGCACCCTAATAGATTCGTCATGTCCGTCTGTCCGTCCGTCCGTTCGTCCGTCCTCGACTTACCGTCCAAACAGTAAGTGCTATGAAACTGTACATGAATATGTGTTGTACTTACGTCGATAAAGTGCTTTAATAAAATTATGAAAAATATTTTTATTTGGGGTACCTCCCCTACACGTAAAGTGGGGATGATATTTTTTTCTCGCGGCTGCCCTATCGTGTGGGGTATCATTAGGTAGGTCTTTTAAAAACAATAAAGGGTTTCAAAGACAATTTTTTGATTTAGATATCGGTTTGCGAGAAATTCGACTTTAAAGAGCACTTTTTTGTAAAGTCTCCCCCTCCCCCCTCTAAAAGCTAAACGGCTGGCTCAAAAAATCTGGAAAAATTCGTGATGATTGTGATGATGGTCCTTATAATGAACTTTAAAGGAAAACTATAACGGACTAGATGACTTTGTTAGTTCAGGAGTTATAGAGGCTTAACTTGTGCAATGCGCGTACTTGGAAAACGTCATACACAATTAACGCATTAATACCTTAACATAACAATTATCTATTGGATACGATTTTAAATTAACGTACCATTATGGGTGACTGTGGAACCCTTTCCTGTGCGTGACCTGACACGCACTTGGCCGATTTTTATTTATTTGTAAAGATACACTTTCTGCAAAATATCTCTATCAGAAGCTTCAACTTTATAGACAGACATACGAGTACATTATAAACAAATAAAATAAACTGTAATTTAAAAAATAAAACGAAAAGTTATTCTCAAATGGTCATTGCCCACGATCGTCAACTTGGGCAGTAACCGACAAAAAACTCGTTTGTTTGACGGTGAATTCAAGAGGATGGTCTAATAAGGAAAAGGATGTTAAAACCGTATCTTGAAACATCACACCTTAGATGGTAATCCTAAATAATTAGAAATATGATCGTGCGGTGGTACGGTGGTACGGTTTGTTTGCATAAAACACTATATTTTACTACCAGGGTCGATAATTTTTGAAAACAAAAAAAAATTGTAGGATGAAACCCATTGGAAAAGGAGGAGAATATTATAAAAACGAAAGGAAAAATAATTTACGGCCGATCTGAGGTCGGGAAGGGGTAAGTGGAATACTTAAGTTTTAAGTATTCTCCTTACCCCTTCCCTAAGAAATACGTCTAGGTAAATAAGTAAGGTAAGATCACAGAATACATAATAGTACCAGTATAAGAAATACGTCTAAAAGAATAATAAGACTTATTTCTAGTATATTTCTGAGATCGCAAAGAATCCAAGGTAGATCAGCAGAAAAAAAAAATAGAAGGTTTAGCGACTAGTTCATACTACATATTTTATTTAAGTATTACTTGACTTTTGATTCAATTACTCTAATAAAGATTTTGAAAGTGGCCGTAGGTTGCTCTCCCATCCAGGACAACTAATTAAGTGAAAAGCAATTACGCTGAACAGTTAAAGTTTGCTGACTTTTATATTCTTTTTTATTGTCATTTTTTAAAACCTCATAAAATAAAAGTCAAACAATACTGCCGAACCAATTTCCCGTGAACAGATAAATCAATCCTTACTTGGTTGTAAAAAAAAGGACGGTGTTCGCTTATTCCTGACAGCTATTCTCTCCGGACCGATTACAATATAATCCTCATTATCGATGCCCTGTTGAATACTCCAAGGATATGTTATGTTGCTCTCGACGGACTCTGAAATTTAAAACTGTCCAGTAATTGCACTGAGTTGTTCACCCGAACTGCAAACTGCAGTTTGGCAAAGTTTAATTGCACGCGACCGGTGTTTACCTTAACTTTGCGATTTGTTTTAGTTAAACTACAATATTTAACCTCTCAAGTTTTGTTTGTTTTACTTTACTCCACTTGTAGTATAAATATTTGTTTTATAAATTTGTGGTAAATATAATATTCACAAATACCTGTAGGTACATTTAAGAACGACTGGCTAGATATTATACCTAAGTTTAACTTTAATTATGATAATCATATTATTATTTAATTATAGATAACCCGAATACTTACTAGAAATACTCATGAAACGGAGACAAAGAACACCGACATTAAGAACAACAATCTATGGCTCACATGGTGTTGTCTTACGTGAAGATCGCACCCATTAATTCAATAAGATAGTTCTTTTTCATTAGTGATTTGGTGTGCAGGTATATGTTGCTATAATAGATATGTCTTATGTAGATACTATTATTACGTTGGATGCAGCAGAACAAGACCGATAGTAGTGGAGTAGTTTGGGGGAGGCCTAGGTCCAGCAGTTATGATGAGTATTAATAAGCATGCAGGATTCACATTCAGAAGATCTATATCATCATCAGCCTATCGCAGTCCACTGCCAGTCATTGGCCTGTCCAATTATAAGCCACTCGGTTCAAACCACAGCTTCTCGCATACAGCTGCTACCAGCCAACTTGCGCAAATCATCACTCCACCTGGCCTGAGGACGTCCTACTCTACGTTTGCCACATCTTGGCAAGCGTAGAGTAGGAAGTTCTCCACTGAAGTATCCATTTACCCCAACGTTTATTGGTTCTTCGGCATATATGGCCAGCTCATTGCCAAATCAGTTTGCTAATGCTGTGGGCTATGTCGATGACTTTAATAGATGTCAATCGGTATATTTTTGTACTCATTTTGGTCGTGTATTTCTAATTGTACCTACAATGACATCAGTTTTATGATACAAAAAGTCACTACGTTCTCCGTGCAGTTGTTTTATTCAAAGAGTTATTTGGACTGCCTTGTTGGTCTAGTGGTAAGCGTACGCGGCTGCTGATCAGAGAGGTCTCGGATTCGATTCCCGGGTTAGAACAAATTTTATCTGTCTGTTTCTGTGCGTCATTAGATTGCATATTTCTGTATCTGCATGGCAAGTTCCATCCAAATCGATTTAGCCATTCCAGAAATTAGCCGGAACAAACAGTCAACAGAACAAAAAAAATGAATTTGCTTTTTTGATATAAGTATTATATATACTATAACACCTAATATAGTGAAAAATTTTGTTTATTTGCATGGTATAACTTAAAAATGAATGGCTTTTTCTAGCACAGATAATAAATTAGCATTACCAGTCAACGTGGCAATGCTGCCAGTCTTGTGGAGATGGTACCAGTAAGCGACGATTCGGGGGAATTTTTTGATGCATTGTATTGTATGTAAGTATTCTTTATTTTAAATAATATTGTAAATAAATTAACATAAAAAAATCACAAAACTAAAGTAGCACATTCAATTACAATAAATAAAGTTAAAACGTTAGAAGTTTCTTCTGCTTTTCAACTTACGAATGTCCATTGTTATATGTGCTGTTTGAGGCATAAATCTGCTTACATGCTCCATAATAAACTGACCAGTCACATGTAAATCATTATTAAATAAAACCCCACTCCGTCCACCCTCTAAACTGAACCTGAAAAAAATATATGCAAAAAAAATTATAAACAAAAATAAATTTTTAAATGGACACAAAAAGTAAACTTTGGAGATGCTGGGATTTGAACCCAGGACTTTCAGCATGCGAAGCAGACACTCTACCACTGAGTTACATCCCCTGTATGCGATAACTTAAAATGTAGGACTACTAGGTAGAGCAACATTTAAATGAAACCGAATGTACGGATCATCCTCCTAGCCATTATTCCCAATTTTATTTGAGGTCGGCTACTAGTTCAACCGGTTTTAATTGAATTTCAGTTTTTTCGCGGCGCGACTGGCATCGGACCTCCGCAACCCTAAGGGAGAACTGAAATTCGAAGATTGAACTAGCTGTCAGTATATTTGAGGGCACTGACTTCCCAATAACGATTTGAACCCGAGACCTCTTGATTAGCAATCGCATACGCTAACCACTAGACCAACGAGGCAGTAAACCGAATGTACGGATAAATCATTGAAAAGAAAACAAACAAGATAAATAAACTACCTGTGTACTGCTCTATAAAAAAGCGGCCAAGTGAGAGTAGGACTCGCCGATGAAGGTTTCCGTATCAGTAAGTAACATCATATAAAAGTTCTTGTAGTTTGTTCTAACTTTGATCGATGTTTTTTATTAGTGTATTGATTGAATGAAAGGTAAATTGCGGTTTACGATTTATGACGTATTACAAAAAAAGTACTTACTAGATCTCGTTCAAACCAATTTTCGTTGGTTGTTAGCATAGTAATGTACAACATATATTTTTTGTAGTTTTATTACTCTCTTATTTTAGAAGTTACAGGGGGGAGGGGGGGGGACACACATTTTTCCACTTTGGAAGTGTCTCTCAGTCAAACTATTCAGTTTAGAAAAAAATGATATTTGAAACCTCATGGTCATTTTTGAAGACCTATCGGGTTTGTTGAAAAAAAGATTTTTGAGTATCAGTTCCAAGTATGGTACCCCTAAACTGTATGGTTTTTTTCTATTTTTATGTGAAAATCTTAATGCGGTTCACAGAATATATCTACTGACCAAATTTCAACAATAAAGCTCTTATGGTTTCGACAAAAAAGTGGCTGTGACATACGGACGGACAGACAGACAGACAGATAGACAGACTTGACGAATTTATAAGTTTTCCGTTTTTTGCCATTTGGCTACGGAACCCTAAAAACACGGCGTTTAATGCTTCACGGAACAAACATCCAGTTTTTTTTTTTAATAACTAAGTGATGTTTAAAATTAATGACAGTGGAATTCTGAGTAAACAGTAGAATAAAAAAGTTTTCACGGTTGGTAAGTTCATAAAAACATGAGCGTGCTCGAAGATTTATTTTAAACATATTCATGATAATAAATAAA
Organism: Phragmatobia fuliginosa; assembly: GCA_932526445.1. NCBI lineage: Eukaryota > Metazoa > Arthropoda > Insecta > Lepidoptera > Erebidae > Phragmatobia > Phragmatobia fuliginosa. Next base: position 12,775,332 of record OW052070.1, on the reverse strand, counting down.
ATAGCATTTTAGTATCTGATAACTTTGTAAAGTTCAGATAAATATCTTATTTAGATACTTATCTGCATAAAATAATACCTAATGTCAATAACCTTTTCTAAAAACCGACAATAACACAAATCTTTGACGAGACATCGTTTGAGTACACATAATCTCATTAATTTAAACAGCTTAATTCCTAAAAGACCACAAACAACCTTCCCGTGCCTATAATCCATCAAAGTATAATGTAAAATATTATGTAAACTGCTTAACTTCCTAAATTCTATGAGTAAACCTACAATACAAATCTCTGGGATCCTTTCGACATTATAGTAAATTTTCGAATAAATAATTAAATATCACCTCCTTTCGACAAGCTTCGTCCAATTGACGCCGGTCACGTTGACCCTTCTCAGGAAAAATGACATTTGCTGTTCGGGCAGTGCCAGCGCTACACTATCTATAATGGCGGGGTCAACCGATTTCATACCAAAATGGTTAGCATTCATAAGAAACATAAATGTTCTTAAGCCCCGACGTAGACAGTCCAGGTTGTCTGCTCTACATGTGGGAAACGGCAATGGTGACACTGAAAACAACAGTCAAAATTAGGACATTATTTTCAAGTTAGGCCTCTATATCTCCTGAACTAACAGTCATCTCAGCCGTTATAGTTTTCCTTTAAAGTTTATCATATAAGATGAATTACCATGAAAATTTTTCCACATTTTTTGAGCCAGCCGTCTAGCTTTTAGAGTGGGCACCCTGTTATTACAAAAAAATGCTCTTTCAAGTGGAAAAACTAGCAAATGGATTCTTAAATCAAAAATCATTTTAGCAACGTCGTATTAGTTTACGCACGATGGGGTAGCTGCGAGAAAAAAAAACATCCTTATTTTACGTGTAAGTTTAACCTGGGGTAGGTTAAACTTGCAAGAAAAATATTTTAAAAGAAAAATATTTTTTATGATTTTATTCCAGCACTTTGTCAACATGATAAAAACAAATATCTAGGCAAAGTTTCAGCTTTCTAGCATTAACTGTTTCCATAGTAAGTCGAGGAAGGACGGACGGACAGACGGAGGGAAATGACGTACAAGGGTTTTGAGTCACGAACTACGGAACCCTAAAAATTGCCGTAAGTACTGTTTAAACTTTCATATGTATTGAGTAAAAACTGTTAATTTGACATTACAAGAAATTAACTGTTAATTTGACATTACAATAAATTAACTGTTAATTTGACATTACAATAAATTAACTGTTAATTTGACATTACAATAAATTAACTGTTAATTTGACATTACAATAAATTAACTGTTAATTTGACTTTACAATAAATTAACTGTTAATTTGACATTACAATAAATTAACTGTTAATTTGACATTACAATAAATTAACTGTTAATTTGACATTACAATAAATTAACTGTTAATTTGATATTACAATATCAAATTTTCAGACACTTCAATTGTATTTATTTGTATTGCATCTGCTGTAGTAAGAAGTTTAGTCTTTATCCAATTTGTGAGTATTCAGACCAATCAAAAACTAGAGCATACATAAAATTTATATTAAGCTCTGCTCTTTGTTTGATAACAAATAAAATATCTTCATCTTCTATTGGTGAAATGGCAACTAGCCGAATATCAGCGATACAGATACAGACTTTAACTACTTGAAATTGGCAGAAATACTGCCAATTTCAAGTAGTTAAAGTCTTCATTAAAAAGTCTTCTAGTCTTCGTCGTAATGAATTTAGTGATAACGAAATGTGGATGAGATGAAATGGGGACCGTCTTCCGAAAAAAAAACATATAATATCTTAAATATATACAAAAACAAGACAACTCAGCTTCTTCTCAATTAATAGCATTCCTAGACGGACTACGGACGTAAGTAGCAGAATCGCGACGGATACTATTGAAAGTGCTAATATTTGAGAAATCGTCTGTGTGCTTAAACTCGGTTGGCTTCACAAAGAGGATTTTCTTTACATGGAAGTGATATTATGTGTTTCTCCTTAATCGGAAAATATCATACATAAATCCTATGTATATCTTCTTATGAGCTTCTAGCCAACCACCTACGCTGATGCCCAAAGTCTTATATTGTATTTAGCTTTTACAATATTTTTTATTCAATTTAATAGTAATCTTAAATATTTTTTTGTTGAAGAGTTCAGTATGCTCTAAAATATACCTAAGCAAAAGCACAGATTACTGAATAGTTACTACGTATAAGTTTTCTCTAAGGTACCGTAGATTTAATATTGTATTATACACAATTAGTAAAAATCTAAGTATTACTGTTGCTGAGTTCGAACTTGGTAAATATTTTATATATTATTTAGAGACTAGTTTAGCCCCGCGGTGTTACCTGCTGTTGATATTGTAACTTTACAACAATATCCTTAAGTAACATTTAAAAAAGTAAACTAAGTTACTCCTTGTATTTTCTTCTTTAAAGTTTGATTTTTTGTTCAGTACAGTATACACTTTTATATCTATCTATTAGTAGATGTTATAAAATAAAGTCCTCCGCCACGTCTGTCAGTCTGTTCGCGATAAATTCAAAAACCACTACACCGATTGGAATGAAACTCTGTACCCAGATAGTATAATATATAGCCTGAAAAAGGACATAGACTACTTTTTACCGCGATAACCGACATAAACGCGGACGCAGCCGCGGTCGAATGCTAGTACTATTATATGAAGAGGTAGAGCTTGTGAGTTGGTGAAGTTGTTAGGTCGTAATTTCTGGATCTAATGAACCAATTTCGAAAATTCTTTTACTATTAGAAGGCGGTGTATGTGAGTGACATAAGCTATATGTTAATTCAAAAATCAATACTACATCTTCTCGTGCCGACTCTAGTTCATAATAAAGCTGTTAGATAGATAGAAAACTCTTTATTTGTACACCGTGTTATAGATTCATAATACAAAACAGAACTTAAGGGCGGCCTTATTGTTAAAAGCAACCTCTTCCAGGCAACCTTGGGATAGATTAAAATGTTTTGAAAAGACAGTAGTGTGTAGTGTTAATTTGATATTACAAAACAAACACTACAATTTTATTTATCTGTGTAGAGACAGATGCCTAGACTTAGTAACCCACTGATTTCAATCCGAATATTCAGCTTAAGCCTCATTCAACGAGGCATATTTATATTTCTTTACCATACTATAACTATACTATTTCCATACTATAAGTTGAAATAAATATTTTCTGTGACGTGCGATAAAAGATATTACGAATTCTTCTGCACTTGATCTATTTATGAGATTTGATGAAATTCTTTACATATCTGAAACATGGTATGTGACGCCGACCGAAGCTGTTCATGTCAAAGTAATGTGAAATTATTATATTATATCATTAAATTGTTATATTATAGATATTTTAGGGTTTATATGTCTGCAGATTTTAAGTAGATATTATCTTATTAATCTTGCGTGGTCTTTGCAGAAGTGCTGCAGTGATCTATTAGCACGTGAGTAGACTACTTACGTGTTATTTGGGACTAACTTGATTACCTAAAGTAATCGAATTAAACTTACTTGTAGTATTCAAATGAATACCACAAGTAACTTAATTTTCACGAATGTATTTTAACAAGTTCCACTAAGTGCCGACAATCGAGAGTATAAATTATAGCCTTAGTTACAACAATATTATTAACCTCTATCATTTAAGAGTAGATGGATTTAGTAGAAAAAAAAACAGCATAAGAAGATAATCGAAAAATTAATCGATAATTGAAATAATACTTTTATGCTTTTTTTTTTGTAAATATCTACATAATAAGTAGAAATATTTGCGAATCATACAAATATCCACTGCATATCCAAGCAGTCTTATTGTTGGGAACTCTTTCTTTTTGTAATCATATTTGTTACTAGATGAGTATTATTGTAAAACGCAAGTAACTCCGCGGAACAAAGCTAGTCTAACGAAAAATAGCCTAAATTACTCCTTAGGTCACCAGCTTTCTGCTAGTAAAAGTCCCGCCATAATTGCTTCAGACGTTCTAGAGACCCGAAACAAACAGACAGACAGACAAATATTATAATATTGCTTTTTTGGTGTAAGTACCGTACATATTCCAAATGCATTTAGTAAAAATCTGTTTGTCTGGCATTACATACAGACAATACAATTTTATTTATTTGTAAATAATATGGATGCAAATACTAACCGCATTCATCTGCATTTATGTAAATTACACTCATAATAAATACAAGTCAGTAATTTACGAGTAAAGCTTGCGAGTATGCTTTTGAGAATTACTAATAAAGCTTATTTATAGAAGTAAATGTATAGTTGATTCGACCTTGATATTTCAAAACTGTTCCAGTTTAAGATGAATACTTTTTTTTTCTCATTTTCCTAGCCTTAATTATTTTCAATACTAATTGGGGATCGGCTACTATTGATTGTACTGATTGTCATATAATACTTTACATCTCTCATGTTCGGTAAGTAGGTTCTTATTACCTCCAAAAGGGGCTTGTAGGTGACTAATTAGCGCTCTAGGGTAATAATGTAGCTAGAAAAGCCCTAGGGCGGTAAGTAATTAAAAAAAAAACGCTTATTCCTTACAAAAAGTTCGCGTACATCTAACCATCATACTGGCGAAGACATCATGCATTCAGCCCAATGACCAAAGAGGTCGCTTTGCTATTCAGCCTTGTCTTCGTGTGAATATATTAGTCATCAATTTTAAATATCGAACGGCGAAGCTCAATTTCATTCTTGAAAAAAACAATTAAAAAGTTCTTTACTGGTTTCTTTTTAATGAAAAGAGGCGGGAATAGAAAACTTTTAATTTAAATATTCCTTTTTTTGTGTTTTTTTTTTTCATAATTAAGTACGTGCTAATTAGGAAAAAACATGGGTTCTTCTTCAAGTGATGAAGATATAAGCTGCACTCCCGATTCAATTAAAATGGAAGCTGAAGATAAAATGTTTTATTCTTATAATGCCGGTTTTTTTCTACTTACCTCACAATCGAGATGTAAAGCAGAATAGTTAGCTCGGGTGTAAGTACCAATTGCACCCTCGAACTTTAGGCGCCCTCGCTGCGCTCGTGCGCCTAAATATCTCGGGCTGCAATTGATGCCTTACAGCCCTTGGCTACTAATCTACTATTATTATTACTAATTAATACATGTATACTTTTTGACTATCGTCGTAGAGTGGGATCATCAACCTAACACATTTCGTAATATGTTATTAATGAAATGTTCAAGCCGATGATTATATTGTAAATAATTCTGGTTTTTCATCAGTTAAAGTCTATCGTTCAAGTATCGCAAGCACCACTTAATTATAATATAGAGAAACAATTAAAAATAGTAGAAAATGTTACGTAGTATTAAGTAAATCTGTAGTACTTAACTAAAGTATATGGTATAAGTATATTAATAATTTTATAAATTAGAAAAAAACTGTGTCTGTTACACTTTCTAGATAAATAAAATTGAAGGGTCTGTTTGTAATATCAAACTAACAGTTTTTAATTAAATTCATATGAAAGTATACCCAGAGTGTCACCACCCCTTTTCTTCCCGCGGGTGTCGTAAATGGCGACTAAGGGATAAACTACGCAAGACAACATCATATATACCAACCCGTCTGGCCAGCCTGGTATAGTAGGCCAATACCTCCTTTTCAAGGAGAGGCCTATGTCCAGCAGTGGACTCTTAAAGACTGTTGATGATGATGAAAGTATACCCGTTACTTAAACCAAAAAAAGCAATTTTTTTGTCATCTGTTTGTTCCATAATCTTTGACGGGACTTTCACTGGCAAAAAGCTGATATCTTAAGCTATTTTTTGTAGACTAGCTTTGCTTCGTGGTGTTTTTCGCTTACTTAGCTAGTTGAAAATTAAATAAATAACTGTACCCTGCCACGTTTCGCAGTGAATGCAAATTCTTAATGTACTGCACGTATTTACCTTGATATGAAAATATAGGTACATAGAAAATAGTTGAGTAATCGCTATAGAACATGTGGAAATTGAATTGAGACAGACCCCCACATCACTCATTTGTCACACGATAAGATAAAGAAAAAGTTGGACTCCAGTTGATTCAGTTAAATATTCTGTAGAAAGGTATAAATCTGTCAATTTGCAAGTTCGCCGCAGTCAATTTCCGTTAGTTCCTTGCGAAGTTGTTACAATTCACAAAAGCGAGAAAACTTCTTGTAATATAAAACTCAGTATTTTGAGGTCAATGCTGTATGTTGCTTGATCACGTGCTTTTGTTCACGCCAATATCACGCTTCGAATAGTTTACTGCTAGACATACACAAAAAATATTAGGATACATGAAAAAGAACAGTTCTAATACTCTATCTAATACCTAGATATGTATGTAAAGCGAAAACACTGGTGCCTGAAATACAGTTCACACTAGTTCGAGGGCCAGAGAATACACATTATACGAGTATCTGTATCAACTTTGTCAATAAATAAATTAAAAATATACACAAGCGATCATGAAATTCTACACTTCGTGAGTCCTAACATGCAGTTGGATGTTTTGTATTTAGTGACAATAGTGTACCTAAATGGGATAAAATTATTGTCAATACAATGGGTATTTATTTATGGTAATAATTGGGTATCCATCTGTTTATTGTTTCGGGGATGCGAGTGTGAGTATTTACAATTATGGGCTAGTGTTAATTATATTACATGTGGTATACAGGTGTGTGTAAATAACAGTATTTTACACGTACACCGTAACTAATATCAATAATAAATCATATTTTTCCCTGATTTTCGATTAAGGTCAAGTCAAGTCGACGAATGTCAAGACCTTTTGTAAGCACTCTAGTTCCTCTGAGAAGGGAACGTCCCGAATAATGATGACAGAGAGAATTAAGAGCTTGTCCCTAATTCTCAATTTTAAGACTCCCATTATTTTATAAGAATCGTCGCTAAAATACAAACTAAATGTCTAAGAATTTATTAATGCCGCAGTAAACTTTTGGCTGTCTGTCTGTTTGTACCGCGTAATCTCTGGTACACCTTGAGCCTTGACCGATTTTTTGGACCTTTACAGCTGATGTATTCAGGTCATTAGGCTATTTTTTAGACCAGTTTCTCTCCGCGACGTTACTCACGATTTTCAATAATAACCGCGGATAACATTGCGGGACTCGCCTAGGCCTTATTAAATATTTTTGACATTTGACACACAACACTATCTAGTCCCAAACTAAGCGAGCTTGAGCTATGGGTATTAGACTTTATACATACATACTCGTAGTATTAATTGTTATTTATTTTTTTGCGTTATAACTTATAAGCTTACAATATTGTCTTGGAAATGTATCCTATTAAAGTATTTCAGTAAATAAATAAATATCTATTTGTTTTTGTGAATACATACAAATTACAATGTTTAGAAACCACCTAAACTTCGATACAAATATTAGTAAATTATACAAATATTTGGTCCAATTCGGGAACGAACCTGGAATCTAAAACACAGCAGTCGTATTCTTCACCACTGTGCCACAGAGGCAGTCAAATCGTTCAATCCTACAAATAATTAGTAGCAAGAAGTTCACCAGAAGTGGAATTGTACAACTGTAGCATGGGCTGGCCTTACTAAGCCACAAGAATTGATAAATGGCTTTGGCGAAAGAATAGCAGACTAAACCCACGATATAGGTGGTTGCTATCCAATCAAACGATCTTCTTAATATACAAACTTTGAGGTTGACCAAAAATTCCATGTACTCCACGGGCAGGGTATTTAAACGGGTCACCACATCGTTTCCTACTTCACGGAATATTGTGATTTCGATACCACACTTTGTCTGATCCAAAAACTGTTCTTCGAAATGTGAATGTATTAACGTTACATGAATGATTTAAAAGTCTACCGCGATACAAGATAGTCGTACACTAAACTGTGTTGTGTAAAAAACAAGTGCTACGCCAACGGTATTAAGCTCAAAGAATATTTATATGGTTTTTTTTGAAGTGAATTAATCATCATCATCATATCGCAGTCCACTGCTGGACATAGGCCTCTCCAATTGCACGCCACTTGTTTCGATCCTCGGCTTCTCGCATCCAGCTCCCGCCAGCCGTCCCACAAATCATCACTCCACCTATCCTGTGGACGTCCTACACTAAGTTAAATTAATACCTAGTTGAAAATTTCTGAGGACTCACAATTCTTTCGTCTCATCTAAAATATTTCATTACATCTAGCTGTCTGAAATACGTCTTAAGTGTGCTATTACGTTTAACATCCAATTTGAATTTTATTTATAGAGTAAAAATAGACAAATATATATTTGACTAAATAGTAGTTCTTTGTAAAGGCGATGACGACCTAAATCTTGACCTAATAATACAAATGACTTGTTTACGCTTCATTCCAATTTATTTTTCAGTCATCTTGGAATAAGAAATGTATGGTAATAAAAGAAATAAACGTTTAGATCTTATTGTAGTACCAGAACTTGGCTCTGATGCCTAACTAGTTGAGATACAAGGTCAGACGGAATTCCACGAATGTCGTAAATCTTTTAAGTATATGACATTAAGTCTTTGTCCTTAATGTTCGTCATATTGAATACCTACGATACTACAGAAAGCTGTGCACCAGATCTTGATAGCTATACATAGGGACTTGGCTGCCTCTTTGGTCTTGGTAAGCGTATGCGATTGCCGATCAAGAGGTCTCGGATGCGGTTTCCGGGTCGGGCCAAATAATAATAAATAATAATCAAATCATCTTACACACAACGTCATCTAGTCCCAAATTAAGCATAGCTTGTGTTATGGGTACTAAACAACTGATATAAACACATAAACATACTTTTTTTTTGTAAATACATACATATTATACATGTAAAAACACCCAGACTCCGAAACAAATATTTATGGATCACACAAATATTTGTGGTCCGACCCGGGTATCGAACCCGACACCTATTTATCAGCAGCCGCATACGCCAACCACTAGACCAACAAGGCAGTCAGTTTGTATGATTCGCAAATATTTATTTCGGAGATTATTTACAATATTTACATACATGCTTCAAAAAATTCCCCAGCATCACCGCTTACTGGTAGCGTTTGATTGAGAATATATTATCATTTGATTTCGTTATTTGATTGACATTGAGATTTCGGAGATGGATGTTTTCTATGTACAATATATGTGTATTTACAAAAAAAAGTATGTACGTATTTATATGAGGTATCCTAGCACTAATAGTACAAGTTCTGCTTACTTTGGTCTAAGCTATTTGTCTAAGAGCAATGTTAATTTAAAAAAAAAAAACGAAAAATTGTTTCGTTGACTTACGGAAGTTACAACGTGTCCGACATTTCTTGTATAAAATTATTTAATTTAATACACGAAATATTAAGGAGTTTATGTTTTAACTTAATTATGTTTACTAAGTTTTTACAAGAAAATAAGTAAAGCTATTATCTTATCGAATAAACTGGGCATAAAAGTTATGGTCATAGTTGCATTAGTTTTAAAAAGAACAAATTCAAGTTAAAAATTCAAAGAGCCAACAGCCAGCCAGCTGTTCAGCTTTTAGGGGGGGGGGGGGTGTTTTTACAAAAAAAGTGACCTTTAAAGTGGAATTTCTCGCAAACCAATAACTAAATCAAAAAAAATGTTAAAAATCCTGCATTGTTTTTAAAATACCTATCTAATGATACCCCACACAAAGGGTTAACCGCGAGAAAAAATACCCCAAATAAAAATATTTTTCATAATTTTATTGTAGCGCTTTGTTAATTACAACACATATTCATGCAAAGTTTCAAGTTTCTAGCACATACCGTTTGGACGGACATGACGAATCTATAAGGGTTCCGAGTCATAAACTTCGGAACCCTAACGCTAAGGGTAATTTCACCACTCGTAGATAAATTCCTTATAGACTAATGACATCTTAACTGTAAAATAAGTACCTAAAGATTTTTTTCCACTAGCCTTGGATATAAATACAATATCAGATTTACATAATAATTTTCAGTAGCAACTTTTATCTGTTATATAATTTTATGTGGCAAATATAATAACTATCTGAAACTTTATGTATGTTAATTAAATTTCTAAGTAAGCCTGAAAATTACTTACATAACGTTTGGGAATATGCTACTTCCTAAACAACATGTTATTTTAAATTGGTGTAATTTTAATAGTCAACATTTGATCAGCATCGGACAGTGATAAATTGATTGATAAATTAATCATAACGTTTCGAAGTTTATAACAGATATCTTTAACACTTTTTAAAAATAATACATACTCATTTCCTGCCTTCTTCGTGGAGCAAACTGACCATCGCAACCAATCAGAGTTCCGTATGCAAGGATAACAACACAAAGAGCGAACTTCACACAGAAGAGTACCATCTTGCTTGCACTAAATAACTTGAAGAAAAGCAACTTGTCCCGCTGTTGTACGTTATATACCGCAATTTATTTTCTTTAAACAAAAAACCGGATTTCGGACGATGGAAGCAGAGTTAAAGTTCCTTTATTTCGTTCTTGTTTAGTACCTACGTGCCGTACTGCGGGGTTTGGATTATTGTTTAAAGTTTATTCTATCTTACATATTTTTTATTTGTTACTGAGAATATTAGTTTATAATAATAATCCGACCGATTTCGGCCATGGCGACCACTTCGACCCCTTAAAGGGCTTGGCGCTGATGCGCCCGGAGATGGCTTAAATGGCCCATTTTATAGCCTAGTAATACGTATTTTAAACTAAAGAAAAAAAAAGTGTGGTAAGAGTTATGAGATTTCCGTATACTTTCCGCTGTGTTTAGTATTATTTATAGGTTTAGAATCAAGTTTATATTTCGTATTTCTTTTATCTAAACTATGTAAAATAATCACAAGTACATTTTATTGTAAAATAATGAAAATTAACATATTTATCGGAACCAAAAAAGTATAAAGGTATTCAAAAATGCACAATGGACGGCCTTATCGCAAGAAACGTTATCTCCAGGCATCCTTCAAAATAATGGAAGTGAGCAAAGAATAATGTCAGTGGTTTTATTTAGTGTTTCTGATTAATATTCTTAAATTTAATTTACGTCCTGAATGTTTCTGTATACCTACACAAATTTATGTATGTACCTACATTCATGATAAGTGACAACTAGGTTTAATTTTTATTTTTTCTTTCTTCTCTTTTGTTTATACATTTATACACTGATCTGAACAAGAAAGAAAAGAAAATGATGCAGAATGGTTGGACCTCTGGTATCACACTCACCAATCAAATACAACAGCACTAGCCAGCCCATTCATGCTGATATGTAGTGGTACCACCCCTCTAAATTCCTCGGGTATTGTAAGAAAGCTAAGCAGTACAACGGCACAACAAGAGAAGGACAACTTGCAACTAATCATATTCCGAACCGTATAGAAGGCCAAAACTTCTTTTCCAAGAAGACGCCTATGTCCAGCCGTGGACTGTTAAAGATTTTTGATGATGTGAATGTGTAATAATAAGGTCAATAAAGTTGACGAATTGACACGTCGAAGTGACTAAATGCAAATAATGCTCTGAACAATATTTCAGTCGACGTATATAAGTGAAAACAAATATGCAAAGAAATAAGTAGAGTTGGACAGACATTTATCAGAAAAAAATTCGAAGTACTATTTTTTGTTTTTTGTCTATTTTGTTTTTAAGATCCAGTCTTTATTTTGCATAATATATTGGCCGGCTTGACAGGACTTTTACGACTCTAACCATTGTGGCGTGTGAGTGACAGGTCTCATAAGCAGTGCTTACTTACCATGCATAGAGTGATCTTTGTGTTTCGCTTAAAATGACTGTATGGTTGGCCTAGTGTTTTAAGCGGCCCTCAAGAGTCAATTGTTTGAAATCATACATGGGACAACACTTTGTGTGGTCCACAAATCGTTCTTCTGAGTCTGGGTGTTCTTTGAGAGTTTCATGTATATTTGTCACGTCTCCCGCGACACGTTAGATATGTTTATAATTTGGGAATTGACTAAAAAGACCAACATTTTAAGATTATTTTAGCCATTGAAACGACAATTTACTAAATTACTACTGAGTCCAGTTGACCCGACTTCATTCTATGGTTCGATAAATAACATCCTGTAAATTGTTACTAGCAAAATTGCAAAAAGGCTTTAGCAAAATTGCGTAAGGCGTACTGGACTGAAGGCCTACTGAAGGCGTGTGTGGACGTTAATCAAAGATAACCCTGAAACTATGACAGCGTTGGGTCATTACCAAAATCATTTGCCGTAATTTTATGGCCAATATCGTTTAATACTATTAAGCAAGACGATCCTAAATCAGATTTGTTCGGTAATACATAACGGCCAAAGAAGAAGCTTGACCGTCATTGATCTTGCTATTTAGGAATAGTAATCTTTTAGAGCCAGCGCCTGATAATAATATTGTCATTCTGAGTATTGCGTTTAAGTATTTTTACTTCATTTATGCCCACAGTTATTACAATATACATCTGATGTCTGACTAAGTTTATAGAGGCGGAGTGCTTGGGTGTGCTTTGTTTGTATTTTTTGCCACTCCTTGACTGAAATTGATGAAATTATCTAACGACACCTTGTATTAGCAGTTGGGCTACTTTTATCACGAAAAATATAGTATTACCGTTGAGTGAAACTCAATTTCTTATTATACCTAAAGGTGTCGATATAATGTGATTATATGCAATCCTTTGGTTTTAACTTCTTTAGTTAAGCAAAGTGCATATTTCATATGGCACCTTTTAAATGAGGTAGAATATTAGAGTTCTTTTATTTTTTAAGTTCTGGTGAATGCGAAATAGTCTCGAAAAGATCAAAACAGTTGATATTCTCTACACTTCTGCTTATTTTTTTTCCTAGTTACTGGTAATCAAGAAGGCGATTTTTTTTCATTCAGTAAATTCTTTCGTGATGAATAAAATGAAACAAATTAAAATACCTGTACACTGAAATATAAAATTATCTATAGATTATAGTTTGTTTTTTTAACTTCGTCAAGAAGATATTTAGAAGTATAGGTAAAACCAGCAATATGAGGTCAATATTTCCATAGTACTACACATGTTGTGTTCACTTTAAATACCAAGGCCGTCACAGTTACCGATAGGTACATTTAAGTACTTCGCCAGAACAATAAAAACTAAATATCAACTAGTTGTAAAATAAGGTATTTTACAACTAGTTTTTTCGTATTTTGAAATTCCTGCATTCTTAAATTTATTACAACTTCCTTCTTAAACTTGAAATCCTAATTTAATACGCTACAAACTTAAAAACTTAGTAAATGAACAATTATCTGTCCTTTGATGATGATAGAAGCAGTAACTTATGTTATTATTATTTTTAGACTAGGTTCGATGTGGCCTAACTCGCGATTTACAGCGCTAATATATAGTCAGTTAACATTTTAATGGAACTAAATTGATCCTGAACTAAATCTCATATTTCGCTTTTGCATTCTACTAACGTGTAGTAATTTCAATACATCTAAAATACGAATAATCAATAATAATAAGTAATAGCTTTATTGTTTCCAAAACATAGATACAAGATTTGATCTTTAGATCCTACACTAGGATTCCCTGTGTCGTGGGATCAAGTCTCTTTCTGTTCGAATGGCGATACATCAAATTATGACAAAACTATGTAAAACAATCAAGAAAGCAAAAGGAAACAAAACATTAATCAAAAGATAAAATTAGGTGAAAAAAAAAATTGACAAAGGAAGTGTTGCATGTTTTGTGTGTGTATGTGTGTGTGAGAGAGTGTATGTGTGTATATATGTGTATGTGTGTATGTATGTGTGTTTATATATGTGTTTTTGTGGATGTGTCTGTGTGCGTGTGTGTTTGAATGTGTGGGTACGTGTGTGTTTGTGTACTTGTTACTTCTTATTGTATGATTTTAACTGTATTTCAAAAGGTTTATGATATCTAAAGCCGGTTCCAAAAATAACGGGTCAGTCACATAAACCCGAATATCTCCCGAACTACGTATGCCATCCTAATGAAACGAAGACTGTTCAATTGAGAATTTAATTATACAGATAAAAAATAAAATAAAACTTAGTTACACCCACAATATTAATCTTAAATTAAAAAAAAACTAAAGTAGTCATATTTTTCTTAAGATTTCATTTTTTTTATGATTGTTTTTTTGCTGTTTTTCATCACTTTCTTCATTTAATACTTTGTATTGCCTCCACGAGCTCTTCTGACAGCTTCCAGGCGATTAGGCATGCTGTACACCAAATTTCGGAGCCGGTGCTGAGGAATACCTTCCCATTCCTCCACCAGTGCTTGTATGAGCTCGGGAAGCGTGATTGGTGGGGGGTTTCGACCTTTCACGCATCTCTGAAGCTCGTCCCAGGCGTGCTCGATGGGGTTTAAGTCCGGGCTTCGCGCTGGCCACTGCATGAGTTCGATACCGACCTCTTCAAGGTAGTCATGTACAATTCTGGCGGTATGGGGACGCGCATTATCATGCATTAATATGCCATGCCGGTCCATCCTGGCCATGAAAGGACCTACATGTTCATTGAGGATCTCTTCCACGTACCTCTCTGCATTTAGAGTTCCATTTTGAATGAGCACCAGCTCGGTGCGGGCCTCAGCAGAAATCCCAGCCCAAACTTGTACGGAGCCTCCACCGTACGCCACTTTTTCCTCCACACACGCTTGATGGAAGCGCTCCCCTGGTCTTCTGTACACCAACTGCCTACCATCATGCTTATAAAGCATGAATTTAGACTCGTCCGTGAACATTACCCTAGACCAATCGTCTAGTGTCCAGTTTAGGTGTTCGCGCACGTATCTCTGTCTTGCAATTCGATGTCCCCGTTCCAGTTTGGGGCCATTTGCGGGCCTCAATGGTTTCAAATTTGCTTCAGCAAGACGTCTTCTTACTGTTTGAGCGCTTAAATTGCCACCTCCAAAGCGAATAAAGTGAGTTTTTAGACCAACAGCAGTTTGAAAACGATTTCGGAGCATTGTAGCCACCAGTTGTCTGTCTTCCCTGGCTGTTGTGCATCTTGGTCTGCCATTTCCTGGTCTTCTAAGGTGTGATCCGGTCTCTTGGTACCGCTGGACTACCCGCTGAACAGTCGACAAAGATACACCAATGTTTCTGGCTGTTTCACGCTGGCTCCGCCCAAGTTCCAAAAAAGTTAGGATTCTGGTACATTCCTCTAGCGTGACTGCCATGCTTCACCTCACAGAATAATAATTATGCACGTGGAAGACGTTCACGATAATTTTTTTTGTGACAGAATAGAAATGGAAAGCATCCATAATGGCATGAAACAAAAAATTTGTTTTTAAAAATAGTCATTTTTTTAAATTTTGTTTTTCTAATGAAGTTTTTTTCATCAACCAGTTTAAATAATATGCTATTAGAATAGTCCAGGCACGTTGAATATGGAGAACAAAAAAATGTTATCCAGAAACCTACGTTTTTAAATGGTTAAAAGGGTTAAAGTCAACATAAGGAAAATGTGTTATGTGCCCAAGAAGGTTAGGGGACGATTTTAGGGGTTGAAAAGGGGGGAAAATGGATACATCTCGTGTTTTTTGCAATTTCACGCGAAATCTGATGTCCTACTGAAAAATGTAAAATGCAAAAGTTGTAGATCTTGGAAAAATCTACAACTTTTGTATGGGTCACTTTTTAATATAACCTCAAAATTTCAGAAAAAAATGCAATAAATCAAAAAAAAATTTTTTTTTTGTTTTTTACTTGTCAATTTCTCAAAAATAAATATTTTTTAACGAAACTTGCTGAAAGTACTCCTTTTTGTGTCCCAAATAACAAAAAAAATTTTGAGATTGAAATATTAAAAACTGTTTGAAAGATTCATTTTTTTCGGTCCGAAACACGTTGTTTTCAAAGTTACATTTTACTACATACAATCATCGTAGAGAGGTCATACAGGGCTCATTTTTTTCGTTTTGATGTTTACTTTTTAATTAAATAATAAAACAATACAGCTTCCATTTAAAAACATGTCTAAAAATTGAAAAATTAAAATAATTAATTTTGCAAAAACAAATTTTTTGGTTATTGTTAATCATTTGTTATAAATAAATAAAAAATTCAAAACCTAATAAGACCATTGAATTCTACGGGAAAAAACACGAAGAAACATATGTTTTACTATTTAAATACATTTTTTATTTTTGTACAATACTGCTATAAACATTGTAGTAGCATATTCCGTGTAGTTGAAAGATGTCAGGTAAGTACATACAATGCGATCGACTTTTACTTTAATAAGAAAAGTTCCTCATTTCTCGCGATGAAATTAATTAATGCAATTATTTTCTACATATTTTGATAAATAAATCGTCTTATAATTAATTTTTGTACAAAATTATTTAAAACATGCTTTTAAATAATTGAATGATTAAATAATGATTAAATAATTGAAAGAGAGAGAGAGAAAGAGAAAGAGAAAAAGAGAGAGAGAGAGAAAAGGACGCGCAGGCAAAACGGAGCAGAAGGACGCGTACTCAGATCGGAGCACGTGGCTCAGTAGTCTATGTATAGCCAGCAAAGAAAGTACATTTATACTACACCTGATTGGAACATAGTCAATATTCCCTGAAATAACATTTATTTATATAAAGTGTAAATGTATGATATTTATCAGTACTTGAGCATATTTCATTAAAAAATTAACTTGATTAAAATTAAGTTTTTCATTATTGTCATTTACCTCCATTTTTTTTATTACTATTATTATTATTAGTAGTAGTAGTAGTGGTATTGTTAACAACCTATTTTGTTGATATAAATTTCAATTATAAATTCGGTGCAAGTTAAATTAGATTCAGAATTCATTTAAAAAAATCATTTAATTATTTAAAAGCATGTTTTAAATAATTTTGTATAAAAATTAATTATAAGACGATTTATCTATCAAAATATGTAGAAAATAATTTAATTAATTAATTTCATCGCGAGAAATGAGGAACTTTTCTTATTAAAGTAAAAGTCGATCGCATTGTATGTACTTACCTGACATCTTTCAACTACACGGAATATGCTACTACAATGTTTATAGCAGTATTGTACAAAAATAAAAAATGTATTTAAATAGTAAAACATATGTTTCTTCGTGTTTTTTCCCGTAGAATTCAATGGTCTTATTAGGTTTTGATTTTTTTATTTATTTATAACAAATTATTAACAATAACCAAAAAATTTGTTTTTGCAAAATTAATTATTTTTATTTTTCAATTTTTAGACATGTTTTTAAATGGAAGCTGTATTGTTTTATTATTTAATTAAAAAGTAAACATCAAAACGAAAAAAATGAGCCCTGTATGACCTCTCTACGATGATTGTATGTAGTAAAATGTTACTTTGAAAACAACGTGTTTCGGACCGAAAAAAATGAATCTTTCAAACAGTTTTTAATATTTCAATCTCAAATTTTTTTTTGTTTTTTTTTTTGACACAAAAAGGAGTACTTTCAGCAAGTTTCGTTAAAAAATATTTATTTTTGAGAAATTGACAAGTAAAAAACAAAAAAAAAATTTTTTTTTGATTTATTGCATTTTTTCTGAAATTTTGAGGTTATATTAAAAAGTAACCCATACAAAAGTTGTAGATTTTTCCAAGATCTACAACTTTTGCATTTTACATTTTTCAGTAGGACATCAAATTTCGCGTGAAATTGCAAAAAACACGAGATGTATCCATTTTCCCCCCTTTTCAACCCCTAAAATCGTCCCCTAACCTTTTTGGGCACATAACACATTTTTCTTATGTTGACTTTAACCCTTTTAACCATTTGAAAACGTATGTATCTGGATAACATTTTTCTTTTTTTATCTCTGTAAATGAGTCAATGTGCCTGGACTAGAAGCGCAACTAAAAAGTCTTTATTCTGTTTTTTATTTCATTGATCTAGCTTTTACAGTTCTGGAGGTATTTCAATTTTTGTGACTGACCCGTAATTTTTGGAACCGAGTGTAGTTTAGAATTTATTTATCTGTATAAGTAAGGGCACATAAGCTTGTAACCTATTCTTCCAACTAACCTACGACACTTAACAGAATTCCATACAAACCTACGTCACAGATTACTGAATAGTTACTCCTACGTCTCGAATGACTGAGTAGGGTAAGTAAGCGCATCGTGATGAAACTTACAAATAATTTTCGAACTCTAAGCAATTATTGTGCAAAGTATTGTGTATAGTTATTAACTGATAGTGACAAATCGACAGCAGTGTCAACTAATGGGCCCTGGCCGGTACCGCCATAATCGCTTTGTTCCTGCATTTTAAATCTGTAATATCTTCAAAAGTATTAATTTAAATTACATACTGTAAAGGGCCATATTAATCTATATTAAATACACAATGTATTTAAGGTACTTAATGGGATAAGGATTAATACTGTATTGCTTAAAATCGCTTCGTAAATAAGCCATTATTTCTCGTAAAAAAAAAATGGTTATTGTGGGTTATCCCTAAGAGATAGACATACCATCGCGGACTTTTATGTAGACCTTTTTAAGATGTACAATACTGTAGTACATTATTTTGATCTATCTCGTACGGTACAGCCAGCGTTTGCAATGTAAGCGTAAAAAAAACACATTAGAAACCTCTAAAATTATTATCTACTATATTATACATGTATTATATATAAAAACCTTCATCTTGAATCACTCTATCTATTAAAGCAAATTGCATCAAAATCCGTTGCGTAGTTTTAAAGATTTAAGCATACAAAGGGAGAAGGGAAAGCATAGAAAGCGACTTTGTTTTATACTATGTAGTGAAGAAGTTAAGACATGGACGACATTATTGAAAGCTTCCTTACATAGTAACAGTTCATATGTAATGTTCTTATCAACTTTATTGAATCGTAAACACACAAGTACTATTAGTTATGTAATAAGTATAATTGAACGTAAATGTAAATGTAACGGTGTTGATTATTTGTCTAGATGACAGGCGCAGTTCAACATCCTTTGCGTAATCCGATATTTTCAGTGTTTTGCAACATTTTGTCTTTCTTTTCACTTCCTGAGTTTTACGCGTTTAACATTTATGATATGAATATAGTTACATGCAAGTACAACAACATCAAAACAATCTAAAACAAAGGTAGTTTAAGTTGCTCTTTATACTAGATAAACGGGAACAGATAATACATTTTTTTACATATTTAAGCCTACCAAATTGACTCCTCCCTGCCCGATGAAAAGCATAAATATAATCCAGGACTAGGGGCTACCGTTCTTATTGTAAGTGCATACAATGCGGCATGGTGCCCCATGCCATGGCGGTTTATTGAGCTGTTTCTGCATTATTCGTTAGGTCTCCGGAGACTGACCGAATGATGCAGAACACACACACACACACACACACAGCAACGAACGACAGCACGAATACTGTCTTTTTAGGTCTTATGTGTGTATATTTTTGTTAAAGTTTATTTATGTACCTATATTTTAACATATCTAGGATACACATGTATCTTAACAAGGCATAATGCAAATGAATCATTGTTTAGATTGTTGTTGAGTGCTAACTGACTCGATACGATAAGGGCAATAAACCCGCTCTGAAAACGTCTTTCGTAAAGTCATGCCTTTTGGCATTATATCAATATGCAAATAACTCAAAGTATAAACAAACATCGCGTTTATTATGCTTTATAGGTTTCGGATAAAGGTGCGAAGGATCATACGAAACGGAACTGTGGATATTCTTGTTTTTATCATTTGAGTAAAGACAAGCAATAATTGAACTTGGCTCATTCTTTCAAAACAAATAATATTAGTTTTTCTGCCAAAGTCAAGAATACGTCAATGAGCACTTAGGTGACCCCCTAAAGAAAAATATCACTTAAGGTTACCTAACTCTATATAAGTGACCCCATAAATGTAGGAGACATTGATGGAAACGACCATTAAAAACTAAAATATGACAATA
This sequence comes from Phragmatobia fuliginosa, assembly GCA_932526445.1. NCBI lineage: Eukaryota > Metazoa > Arthropoda > Insecta > Lepidoptera > Erebidae > Phragmatobia > Phragmatobia fuliginosa. The sequence continues at coordinate 12,755,349 of OW052070.1, read as the reverse complement.
TAACACCAACAGGACGAACGCTGGTGTCCGTGCAATCTTCAATCAATTCGTCGCATTGTGGATAGTTACAATACACATTTTTATACTCTAGATGTATTCGCTCTTACTAACTCATCATCATCTGCCTGCCCTTATCCCAATTTTATGTCAGGTCGGCGCAGTGTGCTTTATGCTTTCATTCTACTCTATCACTCGTCGCTTCACTGTTAACTCCCTTCCTAGCCATATCTTCTTTCACACATTCCATCCACCTTTTCTTTGGCCTTCCTCTTGCCATGTAACCTTCACTTTCCATACACAACATTTTCGTCGCTCGTCGCTATTTTGCAACTTAACTTCGCCCTGATTGAAAAAACAAGTCATTGAACTACTGTGCTCATTTTTTAGTTTATTTGTAAATATTTGTTTTATTTTTTTGTTTTTTCAGTAGGTATAAACATTTTACACTTACCATTTAAGGAGTAACATGACCTATTATATTATGTGAACAATAGTGTGGGTTACACGTTAATAAGACATTATTATCTAGTTTTAATTTAACATGAATCTGTTTTTTGTTCCAATGAATAAAATAAAATATAAAAAAACATTTATGGGAGCAGTACCGTCGAATTTTAAGGGATTTAACACATTTCAAAAAATATATTCTTCATCTCTGCTGAAAGACGTTCACTGCTAGGCATAGGTCTCCCTCACGGACTTTTACAAGAAACACGTAGTAACTATTTATTAATCTGTGGTAGTGTGCTGCCCGCAAAACCACGTTAAACAAACTGATTTTTAGGGTTCCGTAGCCAAATGGCAAAAAACGGAAACCTTATAGTAGATTCGTCATGTCTGTCTGTCTGTCCGTCCGTATTCCACACTCTACCCTTTTTCACAGCTTTTTTTTTTCTAAACTGAATACTTTGCGCGAGAGACACTTCCAAAGTGGAAAAATGTGTCCCCCCCCCCCCCCCTGTAACTTCTAAAATAAGAGTATGTTGTACATTACCATGCAAATTACCAACTTTTTGGTTTGAAGGAGATCTAGTAAGTAGTTTCTTTGTAATACGTCATAAATCGTAAACCGCAATTTAGCTTTCATTCAATCGATACACTATTATAAAAACATCGATCAAAGCTACAACGAACTATAAGAACTTTTATATGATGTTACTTGCTGACACGGAACCCTTCATGGGCGAGTCTGACTCGCATTTGGCCGCTTTTTATAAACTACAGGTAACAAAAAATACATATATTACAGCTAAATTCTTAAGCTTTCAATTTTATCACATAAACAACCTTTGCTTTTCGAGTTGTAGCATAAGTAGGTACTTATTTTTTATGAACATTCCCATTTTTGTTGTAAACTCATTGGCGTTTTGTATTTTGCTCTAAAGAACATTGCCAAATGGACTTAACCACTTTGTGTGCCTACAGTCGAGTTGAAAAGTCAATGAAAGACAGGAAAATTTCATTAATGCTATTCCGGAAAGAGCGTAGTCGTGCCTTACCTATTATGCCGTAAAACATTTTCATTGTAATAAAAATGTTCATAATTTACCAATGTTGAATATACTTATAATAATGCTTATCGCATTCTTTAAAAAATCCACTGTCTGTTACACTTTCACGTCTAAACTGCTGCAATGATTTCAATGAAATTGTGCATAATTTGATTCTTGAGAATTCCGTTTGGCTTTGGTGAGAGCAGGGGGGGGGGGACGCCCTGTATTTGCAAAAAAATGCGTTTGAGATTGAAAAACTTGCAAACGGATACCTTAATAGAAAAATGATTTTGGCAACTTCGCAATGATTTAAAATACCTATCTAATAATACACGCGAGAAAAAAAAATCATCCCCACTTTACGTATTGGGGAGGTACCCCAAATAAAAATATGTATCATAATTTTAGTGTGGCACTACGTCAATGTAATTACAACACATATTCATCAAAAATTTCATCTTTCTAGCATCATCCGTTTGGGCAGTATGCCGAGGACGGACGGACATGAAGAATCTTTAAGTGTTCCGAGTCATGAACTACGGAACCCTAAAAACTGTTATTATGGTATTACCTACATACAGACACTTTAATTTCATTAATTTATATGTAAATGTATGTATGTACAAGTATGAATAAATGTATAAATATGTATGTATTTAGATATTCGTTTTAGATCTAAACGAGAATACTTAAAGCACAATAAGCCCCATGTAAGTGCCGATTCTTACTTATATTAATAGACTTTCACAGCAAAACGACAGAATCGTTTTAAATTAAATTTGGTACACAGATATTCTAGAGCCTGAGAAAGCACATAGACTACTTTTTACCGCAATAAGAGACATACACGCCAACGGAGCTAGTTCATAATAATATTTACCTAATAAGATTACCGCCTCTAATTACTTCTATAATTACGAACGGTAATCTACGGGTAATACGTTGACGCGATACTCACCGAACAAAGAAATCCCATTGTCTGTTCATCGTTCACAGTTTTTCATAAAGGGAGATCATTAAATTTGCACAGATCATTTATCAACCCGCTTCGGACCTAATTAGAGATAAGGGAAATAGTAAAATTCGAAATTTAGCAGCGTGCCCTTCGTGATAAAAAACAAAAGCTATCGCCCAACGATTTTTATTATCGTTTATATCTTCTATACATACAAATAAATAAAATTCTAGTGTCTGTATGTAATACCAAATTAGTAATTTTTTTACTAAATGCATATCAAAGTATGTACGGTACTATATAAAACGGACGGACGGACATGACGAAACTATAAGGGTTCCAAGTCAGGAAATTCGGATTACTAAATTTTTTGTGTGTATGTCTGTCTGATTGTTCTGGCTGATCTCTGGAACGGCTGAACCGTATTTGACGAGACTGTGGAGGAACGGGTGACGTGTTCCTCCAACACAAAGGGAGGATCCTCCGACCAGGCGAGGTAATCATGCCTGGTAGGCCACTGCCCAACAGTTGATGTTGGGAACTTGGGATGTTGTATATATGGTAATCGGCGCGAGAATGTCACCTTCGCGATTCAGGATTAGTAATTACTCCGTATAGATCGTTACGTGTTTTTCTTTGTAGTTCCGTGTTTCTTCGCTAGATGGTGCTGTCGTATGTTTTTCGCTTGCGCTGTATGTGGAAGTCGCCACAAGACTTTCACTGGCAGAAAGCTGATGGCACAAGTAATTTAGACTATTTTTATTTGACTAGCTTCGCTCCGCGAGACGTTACCTTACAACTACAACAGCGGGTAACGCCACGGGACTTAGCTAGTTGGAAATAAAACGCTGCTTGATGCGCAGTTACCAGTTCTCGAGGATCATCATAAAATCGAGATCGAATTTAGGGTTGTGTATCTATTCGTTACATTTTCTAGATTAGCTTATTTTCATCAGTTTGTACATTTCGTATTATGATTATAGATGTTTTTGCTCGAACTGTGAGTTACTTAGTTTTTTTTCATTTGATAGCTTACTAAAGTGACTCTACTCTGCCTGATGGAGAGCATGAGTAACATCAAAATTCGATAGAGAATTTGCTATTTGTAGTAAAATATCACATTATTAGCTATTTAATCTCTCATCTTTATTGAAGCAACTTTTTGTTGCAAGATAACATACGTTTAAAAAAAATACCGGCCTTTTTAAGACGTCACTGCCTACATGTGATCAATCTTAATTACTGCAATCTTGACTTATTCTTTATCTGTTTTAATACTGTTGTATGATGGTATACTCACTACCCGGCAGGTCTTAGAACGGAAGACTTTGAAATCCTCGGATTTCCTCGTAATGTAAAATGCATGCATGACTGTCTTGTTGGTCTAGTGGTTAGGGTATGCTGTAGCTGATCAAGAGGTCTCGGGTTCGATTCCCGGGTCGGACCAAATATTTGTGTGATTCACAAATTTAATATTTTTTTCGGAGTTTGGGTGTTTTCTATGTATAATAGGTATATATTTACAAAAAAAAGGATGTTTATGTATTTAAATCAGTTTTTTAGTACCCTTAATACCAGCTCTGCTTAGTTTTCACTAGATAATGTTGTGTGAAAGATGTCCGAAAAAAATATATGCATACACACTATTTAAAAAAAATAATTTGAAGAAATCTATCTATTGCCGAAAACTGCATTAAAATATGTCCAAGTTCATTCACTATTTAAGACGGTATTTCAGACTGAGTTGACACGATCTCATAATTTATTTATTAAAAAAAATACAAAATTTGACACAACGCATCTCGTACTTCTTAGTAAACAGTCGTAAAACAGACTGACAGATCATTACAGTTGTACATTGTATGTGTCTGACCCATCTATAAAAAGACGTAATAAAATCAGTCTCATACATATGACATGGATACAAAAGTATGTTGACAGTTACTTGATAACAAGCTTTACGAGTGAGGTCATTTCATATAATATCTACCAATATATATAAAATTCTCGTGTCACAATGTTCGTTCCCATACTCCTCCGAAACGGCTTGACCGATTCTTATAAATTTTTTATGTATATTCAGTAAGTAATAGTGTGTGGTATGGATGTAATAAATAAATAAATAAAAGTCTGATAATCGGCTACTATCTGTTTTTCAAACCTCTAAGTGATAAGGGGTGTTCACCCCAAAATATTTTTTTTTTGATTTTTTTTTTATGTGGCATTAAAAATTACATACAACCCTAAATTTTCAACCCTCTACGATCAACCCCTATTTTTTAGGGCGGTACGAAGTTCGCCGGGTCAGCTAGTAATATATATTGTACACATGTATAACATATTATTATACCAAACAAAAGATATCAATACAAATAAATAAACTGATTGTTGTAATTTCAAATTAACAGTTTATTACTAAATTCATATGAAAGGATATTATATATATATATGGTACTCTCATTAAAAAAACAATTTATAAAATTTATGTCCGTCTGTCTGTCTACCTTAATCGAATAATATCTAGAAATCTTTGGCAGATTTACAGACAGCTAGTGATATAAGTTCAAGTTAGGTCCACTCTGCGTATAACCCCACGAAGTGGAAGCTAATAACTTGTGGTCGCGATCCTCAGCATTGAGCTAACGACGAAGAAGAAGTGATATAAGGAATAACTTAAACTACTTTTATTTAAAAAAAATAGGGTAGCGTGAAAACAAATAAACATATCTATACTAATATTATAAAGAAGTAAAGTTTGTGTGTTTGTTAAATTGTAAGGGGTAATCTCGGGATCTACTGAACCGATTTTAAAAATTCTTTCACCAATAGAAAGCCACATTATTGCTGAGTGTCATAGGTTATATAAAAAACCGAAAAAAGGCTTTTACGTGGTAGTCCGTTTTGCAAAGTGAATCGGAGAAAAAACGGTCGAATGAAAGCGTTTCTTACGAACGCTGCCTTAACTATGAAAGATATATTTTTGAGTTTTAGAGAAAAGATGTGGAGCTTGAAAATGCCTACAAAAAAGTCAACGACAGCATATGTCTAACTTTTATATTTAAGTTATGCCCAACGAAGTGGGCATGGGTCAGCTAGTAACATATAAATAAACAAATAATATAAATAAACAAGTGTGATAGTTAATGATGTTTGTTAGGATCATTACACAAATAGCATTAGTAACCAGATGCTCAAATAAAAGCTTTGATATCGAGAGTGGTTTGGAAAACATATTAACATGCAATTATTTTATATACTTTATTTTTCGTTTAAAACTAGGTGATGCCCGCGGCTCCGCTCGCGTCCTAGGGGTATGAAAAATAGATGTTGGCCGATTCTCAGACCTACTGAATATGCATATAAAGTTTCATAAAGATCGGTCAAGCCGTTTCGGAGGAGTATGGCAACGAAAACTGTGACACGAGAATTTTATATATTAGATATCATTTTTAACATAGTTTTGTGTTAACAATAGCCAATATTCAAATTAGTGAGATTGCATCGCAAACTTGCAACTACGATTACAGAACAGGAATATTAAATGCACCCTTTTTTAGGGTTCAGTAGTCCAGGACAGAGAACCCTTATAGTTTCGTTCGGCATGTCCGTCCGTCCTCGACTATCGTCCAAACGGCTAGTGCTAGGAACATGAAACATTGTATGGATATGTGTTTCTATCATGTCGACAATGTGCTACAATAAAATAATGAAAAATAATCTATTTAGGGTTTCTCCCCTACACGTAAGCTGGGGACAATTTTTTTCTTGTGTTTAAACCGACATGTAGGGTGTCCTTAGATAGGTCCTTAAAAGTTGAGAGGTTGCTAAGACGATTTTTTGATTTGGTATCCGTTTGCTAGTTATTCTACTTTGAAGGGCATTTTTTTTCAATATGGCGACCCCCTCTAGAATCTAAACAGCTAGTCCAAATAACCTTCAAAAATGTATAACGGCAGTTCATTTAATGAACTTTGAAGGAAAACTATAACGCTTTGATAACTTTGTTAGTTCGGGAGCTAAGAGGCCTTATACAATATGTTAATTAGGAAAACTTAGTACAAAATAATGAAATATTAAGTAACCTAACAATTATCCATCAACATAATTTTAAATCCACGTGCAATTATGGGTGACTACGGAACGCTATTCAATGCGTGACCTGCACGCACTTGGCAGATTTTTTTTCGTTTGTGCAAACTTGTTATACAACTTTGTGGGGATTAACAACGATAATGTGTTCCGGTAAAAACGTGTACGCCATTGTGCTGGAAGTAATTATATTGCTATTAACTTCTTTTGTGGTTACTAAACAACAGTACTGACTGAATGATTCATGCTCATTTCATTCTTAGTAATAACTAAGTTGCAGCTTTAATTAAAATTAAAGTTGGAATATTTATTAGAGAATTAATATTTTCACAATAACCTCTATTAGGCAACATATTATTTCGTAACCAGCTGACTCGCACATCCTCGTCTGTTTCTCCTATTATCCGTGACGTCATATTATAATGGCGTGATTTTTTTTTAACTATCACTCTATAACTGGGCCGTCCGTGTGGTCACGGATTAAGAACACAGACTGTCACCACCCCTATTCATCTTGCGGGTGTCGTAGAACGCGACTAAGGGATAAACTACGCAAGACAATTCAATGCTTCAATGCAAAGAGAAGGAAAACTTAAAACCAACACATCTGGCCAGCGTGGTATAGTAGGCCAATACCTCCTTTCTAAGGAGAGGGTTATGCCAGCAGTGGACGGTTAAAGGCTGTTGATGATGATGATGATGATAACTGGGCTATCCAATATTAAAATAATTAATAATATCAGATTAATAATTCCTGATAAATTATATCGATAATAATCCTCGAACCACCGAACAAACTCTTTAGCATTATTATAGTAATATTGATTTATGTACCTCGCGTTAAATAAAGATTAAAATTATTGCATGCTTTTATGGTATAAACACTTTTACATTGGTAGAAATATGCATTTTCATACTTTGATAATATTGCGATTACGATTCCTATTGGCTTTTGGTTAGTATAGAAATAACAATACATGCTGAGATTTTTTACTATACTATACATAAATAATATAATTAATAAAAGCTATATAATTCTGCATGGACAGAAGTCTAGATGCAAGGGTCATTGATCCGTTATTACCGACAACCGCTTTTGATGAAAGATTCTCGAGTAGTGATTACGTTCAAGGATCATATATATATCTCACTGAAGTGTCATTGTCGGAGTTAAGTCCAGTCACTGCGTCCCTTCCAAGATGATCGTAAACGAGTGATATTTGTAGTAACTGGTTGACTTCGATATTATAATCTTACTTATTTTATATACTTTTGCTATGAATGTTGTCTAACAACATTATCGGTATCATTAGATGATACCCCACACAATATGGTAGACACGAGGAAAAAAAAAACATCCCCACTTTACGTGTAGGGTATCTACCCAAAATAAAAGAACTTTGTAGACGTAATTACAGCACACATTTATGCAAAGTTTCATCTTTCTAACACCAGCCGTTGGGGCGGTAAGTCGTGGAGGGACGGATGGATATGACGAATCTATAAAGGTGAACAACGGAACCCTAAAAGTAGTATTATGTAGTTCTAAAACTAAGTATAAATACAAAAGACGTGAAAGTATAAAACAACTTAATCTTGTCTAAATACAGGTGCCCCAGAATAAATTATGTATATGTTTGTGATAGTCACACAAGTAAATTAAATATAACAGCTATCGTACCTAAGTAAAAATTAAATTCATGACCTATGACACTTGTTTATCACTGACATCATTTAGTTTTATTGACTAAATTTGAAACTATCTTCATAACGTATACAAGGATACTGTCCATACATACACTAAATTAAAGTAAAATTATCTTCGTATTGAGTTGACTACTTGTACTTGAGTCACATATAACTTTAATATACAACATTAACAACTCATAACGTCCCACTGCTGGGCTCGGGTCTCCTCTCAGGAAAGGATTAAAGCTATACGTCCCCACGCTGGCCGAGTGCGAGCTTGGAACTGACAAGACACTTTGTGGCTATGTAATCTTACCGATGGATGTTTTTAGCCGTTCGAATTGTTATCTTATGATAAAAACCGGTATCGACTGCTTAATGTGACCCCAGAATAATAGAAACGCCCATAAAATATCATGCCACAAACGGTAACCCACCTAGATACTGATTTCGCATTCGTTGTTTACCCCCGGTGATTGTTTTCTATCACCTAGGGCCATTTGACTATGAGCACTTCTATAATATACACAATACCTTTAAAAACAAAAACGATAGGTAAAACATTTTCAAAAATACTTTAAGGATTTTTTTCTTGGAAAACTAATTTCTTAGTAAAACATTCATCCATCAATACTGTACCAAATATAATTTGCTGAGGCACACAAGTAACCTTCAAACAATTGAACGAGAAAGGAGTCCATATTTATTTTGTTGCTTTACGTTACTCAACAAAAAAGAAATATAAAAGAATTTGTTTTATTACTCCGCTTTACCCGGTAAGATTTGATTTCGACTTCTGTGATTCAATTATAATTCCAATTTCCGTTTTAAGCAAAAATAAAAATGCCTCTCATTTTTCTCTCCAGTATCCAACGGCAGTTTCTGTAATAGACCTTTTGTGGAATAATTTCAACGAAACTTTGGCCTTGATTAATGAAATTTGAGGTTAGCTGACTCACAAGAAAGCTATCGGTATTACCTTAGTGATAATCATGTAGGTCAAGTCGCAAAAAGTTTAGATTATTGTTAGATGAACCATATCTGGTTGTCTTTTTTTGATACGCTGGAATCCTTCTTTCATATATCCGGCTCCTTAGGTACATAAGCGCCAAGACTGTATGGTGATTTCATTGAATATTACTCCAATGAGGGGCCACAGGCATGATACTCTAAGGAGAACCTGAATCAAGTTAATTAAGGTACTCTCTGAATCGGCGATGCGCCTAACCAAGCCTTATAGATGGCAAAGGTACATGCTTAATTCTACCACTGGTTGATGCGATTAGACCGGCACCTAATCCTCTAATACAATTCTCCTGAACCATCACTAGAGGTTCACACTCCCAATAAAGCCTACCAGTATATTAGTCTTCTCGTCTGATTCGATGAAACATGACCTTCCGTTGATTCACATCAACGCATGTCTATGCCTATGCAATATGCCATTGCATGCCTATGCAAGGCAGTCTTGTCGCACGGTCGAAGTCTCGATCTAGAAATCAAACATCTATAGAAATAAAGGAAATTGAAATCTCTGTTTGTAATGTCCTAGGAACAGAAAAACTAAATGCATATGAAAGTATATACGGTACTTACACCAAAAAAAATCTTTTTTTTTCTGGCTGTCTATCCGTCTGTCTTTCTGTTTATTTGTTTGTTCCGGCCTCTGGAACGGCTGTACTTATTCTGACGAGATTTGCACTGGCAGGTACATTCATGAGTAACTAGGCTAGCTTTTAGACTAGCTTCGCTACGCGGCGTTACTTCCGATTTCTAACAATAAGCTCGAGTAAGCTAGTTCGTTATAAAATCAATTGTAGAAGAGTGCTCAGAACTACGATTATTTTACTACAAAAATAAATTCAATTCAAAAGGTTCAATACTTAAAGAATGTCATTGACATTCATATTTAATTAATTGTATAATCATAACCAGAGATCGGAATTGGTTGTGTGAAAATACCTAAAGTTTGCAGAAGTTTGCAATAATAATATGGAGCTGTTACAACCACTTAAGTTAAACCATTAAGTTAAACCAATATTTATCATTTCTAGGAAAAAAACTAATATTATTGCGTGTTCCGAACTCTGAATGTTGAAAATAGTTTACGCGCAACTTTCTTGCAATTGAAATAAATGTTTTTAATTTATTTTTTTATGCAGAGCAGGTTTAATAATTTAAAAAAAAAGCCGACTTCAAAACTATGTATAGACGCGAAAATGTTCGTTTTCCTTGCATCAACCTGTAGCAAAACTTTTTAACTTAAGATACAGATCAAAAAAAGAAATTAAAACCGCATTAGCATTTTGCAGATATATAAAATTCTTTGTTTGACCGACAAAGAACGATTGGGACTAAAAGACCGAATTTTAACCGGAAAAGTACAAAACAAAAATTTATTTAGAACTGTATTAGCAGCTTGTAAATGTTTATAGTTCGGTGTTTCAAAGGTAAGGAACATGTAAAAAAAAACAAAACTAAACCGGTAAAGTTTAAACCCGGTTTAACTTAAGTGGTTGTAACAGCTCCATATTATGTCCCGCTGCAAACTTTAGGTATTTTCACACACCCAATTCCGATCTCTGATCATCATAACACATACGCAGAGAAAAATACTTATTGGAAATATAAATTCACTCGACATCTGCGTGAAGGATTCATTTACTGATTATTGTTTATTAACGTTATTTACGGAGAGGACAAAAGATAGCATTATGTTTACGTAAACTCCAGGAATATCATACAATCGGCTAACAGGGAAAGTACCACTACTAAATTATTTACTGTAAAAGATTTTGTAACGTAAGATAAATAAATTCATACTCAGTTTTATTTCTTTAAAAAAACCGTACCCGATCATAATTAATTTGAATTAAAAGTGGCAGCATTATTAAAGTTCTATTGTTAAAGACTATATAATAACTTTTACAATCATGAATTTCTTCAAGGCTACGCTACAATATTAATTTGACAAAAGATTATCTGTGTGTGTGACTAATACATGGTAGTGTGTGAAGTTTTATTTATTGATATAATGTGTTTTTTACGCATATTTAAAAGTATCTTGCTGCACTCCGCCTCCACATAATCTATAAGTGTCCGAAATTTCATACTCCTCCGTCCGCGCAATTTTCTTAAAACGGGGTAAAAAGTTATTGCTTCACGTATTAATATACTTTACTAATATTAATATACCTATAGATTTTGTTGCTAGGTTTTTTATGATACGAGGTATCAACAATAAAAATTAAGTGTCTGTTATTTCAAATGAAACAGTTTTAAACTCTATCGAAAAAGTTACTTTTATAATTTTTGTCTGTCTTTCTGAGTGATCTCTGGAACGGCTATACCCATTTAGACAGGACTTCTACGGGAAGAAAGCTATTGATATAATTAGTAACTTAGGCAATTTGTCTTAGAGGGTATCTAACCCTCCGCGACCTTAATTGAGACTTAAAACTATAACCGCGGGTAATACCGCGGGAATCTGCTAGTAATATGTATTTGGCGACTTCCACATACAGTGCGATGAAAACATACAACAGCGCCATCTAGCGAAGAAACACTGAACCACGATGAAAACACGGAATGAACTATATGAAATAACTACCAGTCCTCAATCGCGATAGATAAATTCTCGCGTCGATTAACATAATATACAACACCCCAACATCAACGGTTGGGCAGTGCCCGCCAGGTATGATCACCTCGCCAGGTCGGAGGATTCTCCCTTTGAGGTGAAGGAACACGATAGTCGTTCCTCCACATACATTATTCGGTAACCGTTTGTTCCAAATTTAGTATCTCGTTCCATCACCAGTCCAAAATGTTACGCTATGTAACAGTTACGTTTCGAGATGAATTCAGAATATGGGGTGTTAGTGTAATTATCTCATGTGTTTTGTAAGAAGCGACTAAGAGAGTAAACTATTCAGGACAAATTTTAAACAAACCCTATATTTAATCACCTGATCAGCGTCGAAAACCTATTCTGTAAGAAAATTACTATTTCCAGCAGTGGACTCTTAAAGATTGTTAATGTGTCACGTGATAATAAATAATAATAATAAATATTTTGGACATCTTACACACAATGCCATCTAGTTCCAAACTAAGGAGAGCTTGTACTAAGGGTACGAGACAACTGATATGAACCACAGTGCGTTGCCGGCTATTGGGAAATGGGTTTGAATGTCTTTTCTGAAGGTTTGAAGTTTGTATCAGTCCTAAAATACTACAGTTAATATTTGTTTAACAGTCTGGTAGTAAGATTTGACTGCACTGTTGGTCTAGTAGTTTAAGCGGTCGCCACGCCGCTTTCTACTGTGCCAAGTGTTGAGGGTACAAATACCACATGGGAGAACACTGTGTGATCCACAAATGACCGAATGAACTTTAATTTTTAATGCAGTAGTTGTGTTATAAAAAAAGAAAAAGCTAAATTTCTTGGAAAGAATTCAGTCGTGGATTATCAAAGAATGTCATGTATGGTGTTGGCATTATTAAGTCTTTGATTTTTTAATAGTAAGTGTGAGAGGAAAAGCTTCAACGTGTTTCTGCGAAAGTAAACAACACTGCAAGTTCTTCTAAAAATGGGAAAAGAGCTTATTCTTTTTTAGATTAATGACTTTTCTGATATGTACTGAACATTAGTCAAACGGTACCCACGTTTATCTTTAAGTTACCTGAGACCTGAGATAATGAGAGGGACTGAACTTGTTCCACAATGAATTGTAATTGACATTTATTTAACAAAGAACTTAGATTTTTTGTTTGAATTCAGGTATTCAACCATCGCTTTTACCTAATAGTTTGGATTAGTTTGGTTTCTTTTTGAATAAACTCCACAAATAAAAATTTAATTGTACACACATACACACACTCTGTATTTTTTATGTCAAATTCAGGGCTTCATTAATTTTCATATTACTTATGTGCATACAAGAAGTAACACGAGTAAATAAACCTTTTATTTTAACTTAACCCAAAATCAAAAGTTTTGATCCAAATAAATATTTTATCTATTGAAAACGTGTTTGAAATATGGACCAAATGAAAACAAATTATTATTGATGTAGGTTACTTCGAAATCACAATATCAAATTCACAACGCGTGTGCGGTCTCTGTATTATTTCCAATAATATATTAAGCACATACATATATATACTCTCGATGGTTAAAATTCTCGAGGCTTCCAAAGTATTAGATAAATGTTATGCCTAGCAATTTTACTGTTGATTAATGTCAAGTTTGTCCCCAACCCGCACTTGGCCAGCGTGGGGACGTTATGGCCTTAACCCTCTCCTGAGAGGAGACCTGAGCCCAGCAGTGGGACGTTATGGGTTGTTGATGAATGTCAAGTTTCTGTTTGACATTCTAAGGCCAATCCCTTTTTTATCACCCATAGTTAAATCGTCTCCTTACTAGAAGCCCCTAACGTATGTATTCCCTTAAGTGCAAAAAAAATGTAAGCACTTAGCTGTCTCATAAAGGTAGGTGAAAACGAAAATATCACTAAGGGTTAACTTACTAGCTCTAAATGGGCCTTTAAATTTAGGGGACGTTCGTGATAATGGCAAGTGAGTAATTTTTAAACCATACAATATTTAAGTAAATAAATACGTTCGGTTTTAGTAGATGCATTTTACGAAACAGCTATATTTGAGATGAAATCTGCTATTCTAAAAAATGAATATTGGTAATGTCTCTCATCGTGAACACAGATGTCGATAGTGTCAAGGCTCGTCGACATCGAAAATTGAAAACGTTATAGTGATAGGCAAGCCGGAGATGTAGGCATTTAACCTTGAGCTATTTTTGAACTTTTCCATTTTCAATCTCGTAGATATAATAGAAAATCTGCCTATCTTGCTACCGTTCGAATTACCTGAAATTGTACTCCAACTATAGTTTATCAGTTCTGTCCCCAACCCACACTCAGCCAGCATGGGGACGTATGACCTTAACTCTCTCATGAGAGGAGACCGGAGCCCGGCAATGGGGCATTATGGGTTGTTGATGATGATCAGTTCTATCAGTTTTTAAGTGGTCAGGTTAGTTTTTTAAGTTTGTTCTTATTTTGTCTTTGTAATCTTGAATTATTTTGTTACTTGTTACGATTTTAGTTTTTTTTACGTAGTTTGAATTTAACTTTGTAACAACTTTTTTAAATGAAACCTTTCTTGAAAATACTGATTCACTTCATTTCGTGACTATAAAATGCTCGACTAATAATTTTAAAATTATTTATCTAAATTCAGAACTAACATATCAAAACTGAGTGAAAATATTATACAATTACTTTCAATCTGTTTTATTTTTTGATGAAACAGAGTCGATTACAACTCAAATCAAATCAAATCATTTATTCGGCAATTAGGTTACATGAACACTTTTGCAAGTTACACTTTTTTTTTTGAGCAGATGAGTTCGGCCTTTCCTAACTGGACTAGCCCTGAGAAGAAAGGACGAAAGAAACTCGGGGATCACAGTCTCTTTTAAAGTCCAGGCAATATTCTTAAATGCAAAAGACACATGGAAATGGACTGGAAATTAAAACTGTCATAACTTTTGAAACGAAATTTTATTAATTTATTTGTTATACCAAAGTTAGGCTCTTTCTGCTATTGGAATATGTGGAACCTCCATTAACTTAGAATATCCGATATATCAGTTCCACTAGACGGAATTTTAAAGCGGTATTCCATCTATATTCATAGTAAACAATACAATTTCGGAAACTTACAAATCAACGCATGTTGTTTTAGTTCTTTCGTTACCAGTAATTTGGCCAATATTTGAGCACATATAGTTTTTACCTTTGTTGTAAGTAGATGCTCCTACTATGTTGTACCCACTGAGGCTGTTGTTTTTTTTTTTTTTTAAATTAGCTTATGTTCTAATTCTTAATCACTATAATTTGCATCAGTCCTCTAACATGGTGTATAGTATATTAGTGGCAGCACCTTACCCCCATATCAGGTTTATAAACATTAAAACTATGTAAACATTGGCGATTTGAAAGGAGTGGCCGCGAGTTTTTATTGCCATGTTCTTTTCTCCGGCTCTACCTCTTGTTTGCGAACATGGCATAAATGTACACGTAGAATCTTGACCTGTCACAAGAGATGTATTGCATCATAAGTGAATAAAGAATTTTGAATTTGAATTTGAATTAGTTAAATGTCTTTTAATTAATTTATTTTTAACTGTGGCAAGAATATCATACAGCCAAACTAAACTCATGGCAAATGATATGAAGCGCTAAATAGTTGAACACATTTCACGCACTAGTTGGCAACCCAATTCTAGACTGTCACTTCCTTTAACTACAAATACGAGTCGTATTTGTCTATGTGGCGAGGCAGTTGTGCATTCGATTATCACGTATGCATACACATTTCTGTGCTAGATAGATTTTGTATCCATCTATTTGTCTATTGGTTTCAGCATTCGTATGTGTTTTTGCAGTACTAGCTTTTGGTCACGCCCGCGTGTATGTTGGTTATCGTGGTATATCTGGTCTATACTGCTGTGCTCTAGGTTTCGGGTTCAATTTCCGGAATAAATCTTTGTGTGATCCTCAAACATTAATTTCGGAGTTTGGGTGTTTTCAAGCTCTGCTGTTTGGAAAAGATGACATCGTGTGTCAGATGTCCTGAATATTTATATTAGCAACAGTTATAGTAAATTTTCATTGGTCGAATAATTTTGAAAATTGGTTAATGTGATTTAGGCGTGAATGCATAACATATAGACAGACTGACCGAGTTACTTTCAAGTTTATAATATTAGTATAGATAATGTAATAGTGACTCTAGCTATTATTTTTATATATCCACCTCTGAGTGTGTGCAGAGCGCATCAGAGGTGCCTCGCGCAGTAAGTGAGAGCAAGTAGCACCGCCAGAAGGAACGGCGTCCCGTGTAGCTATCTGGAACGCACAGACCCACCCTCTCCAACACATATGTATCCAGCCTCAAACTATTATATAGTATATACCTTGTTATAGCAATATAACTTTCAAATCAAAGTCATTCCTTTGACTATCAATGAAAACAAACAAATTAATTCACTCGTAGTTTTTTAATACATCGCGTGTGTTTTTTAATACATAATTCTCATTTTCGAAGAAAAATATACATCAGAATCCAAACTGTAATATGTAACTGTATTGGAAATAAAAGTATTGTGTAGTTTTCATATTTCAGATAGTTGAAAATACACAAATGAACGCATGAAGAACAACTATTTAAAAAAACCACGAGTGATTAAACTGATTTCTATCAAACGACTAATTCACCTATCAACCAGAAAAACAAAATCGAAATTGGTTTATTCGTTTGGGTATTTCGATGGCACAGACATACACAAACAGAATATAAAGAAAATAGCCTATCCCCGTCTATAAGAATCAAAGTATTTAAATGTCAAATTTCATTGAAATCTGTGCAGCTTTTAACCGTGAAAGCGCAACAGGCTGACGTAGTTACTTTCAAGTTTAGGACAACTTCTAAAAACCTTTCTTAGTAATCATTTCGTTCGGTAGTGGACAGCGATAGGTTCATTTGAAAGCACTTTTAATATAAAAAAATATTCGTTGGCTAAAATTTCATGCAGTAAATAATTTCGGCGCTCCAGGATGACGAATCAGTCAGTCAATTAAGCATAATTATTTCATACGTATGCACTACACAGTGAGCTAACAATTCTCAATGTGCAAATGAAATAACTACAAAATACTTTCGCGATAACTAGCGAAACGATTATCATGAAAATAACTGCAGGGCAGGTATCATGAAAGAACCATAGAGATTTAGATTTTATCACACATACCTACTATTTCAAAGTCAGCAAGTTTATCACAAAAACTACAAATAAAACTTAAAAATGTATGAGAATAACAAGCAATCCAACTCAATACATCAACAGTTTCCAAAATTTTATTGGAATAGAGTTTGTAAATTGGTTTTGGGGTCTTGGGACGAAAATTCAGTGAATTTTCAACTCTCTTTTTCTTTACTTTGACTAGAAATGGCTAATATATTGAAAAAGTTTTATAATATTTACGTTCTGTACGGAGGAAATAATATAAATTGGAAATAATAGTATTGTGTATTTTTTGTTCTTCTCTGCACAATGCCAATCGGTGTAAGAACAATAGAAGAATGAGCTAAGATGGCAACATTTAACCTCTTTGGTTTTAAGGGTACTTTATTGTAGTGTTCGATTTATTTATTTATTTTGGTTATCTATGGAACGCTATTCTATGCAGGCCTAACATGTACTTCACAGATTTTTAAAATATGAGAACGGGTTTTATGAATCCTAACAAATCATCTTTTTAGGTTCGTGTACTGATCATTACAATGACTCTTTGACTGCATTTGCATTTTAGATTAAATTTCAATTAATAGATTTATCATGTACCTCCGTTCGTCCGTCTGACCGTCCCTTACTTAATGTTAGAACGGTTTATGCTAGAAAGCAGAAATTTTGCATGTATATGTGTTGTTATCACGTCGAAAAATTAGTGAAATAAAGTCACGTAAAATATTTTTATTTGGAGAACCTCCCCAACATGTACAGTGGGGATGCTTTTTTGCTTGCGTCTACCCCATTGCGATCGTGTCGTGACATATCGTATTTTTAGGGTTCCGTAGTTCATGAGTCGAAACCCTCACAGTTTCATCATATCCGTCAGTTCATCTGAATATATGTTTTTACTATAATGTACCCTGGTTTTCTTTGCTGGTTTTTTTTTTTTTTTTTTTTTTTTTTTTATTGTTGTAATGGAATAGGCGTTTGTCTTCCATCTCACCTGATGGAAAGTGTAGATGAAGACGAAGATGGTACACGCCCATCCAAAAGAAACCTGTTCACTCTACTCTTAAAGGCTCCAGAGTTCAACTCATCAGGAAAAATAGACCCAGGCAGGTCGTTCCAAATTTTGGCGACTCTCACCAAAAACGAGCTGTCAAACCGTTTAGTTCGTCTTTTGGGTATGCCAACAACGTATGGATGAAACTTTTGCCTGCGCCTAGTAGTCCGATAAAGGAATGGAGATGGTTCAATCAGTTCGAAAAGAGCTTTCGAGCACTCTCCAAAGTGCATCCTATAAAAAACCGATAAGCTGGCAACTCGACGACGATGCTCGAGGGTGTGTAGTCTGCTATTTGAGAGCTTTTCGTTATTAATTAACCTACGGGCTCTTCGGTCAACCGAGTCCAAAGCTTCTAGATGATATTTTGCTGCACCGTCCAAGAGGTGACTGCAGTACTCCATGCAGGATCGAACTTGGGCAGTGTAAAGATTAAGCAGCTGTTCAGAGCTGAAGTACCGACGAACCTTTGACAGAATCGATAATTTCTTGGACGCTGTTTGTACCATAGACTCAATTTGTTTGCCAAAGTTAAGGTTAGAGGTGATGGTAATACCTAGAAGCCCTAGATGGTTAGTAATCGGTAAGGATACACTTTGGAAAGTGGGTGTTAAATCAAAGCTACTCTTTTTCGCGGAGAAAAGACACGCCTGTGTTTTGGAAGGGTTGAACTGGACAAGATTGGCGTCACCCCAATCGGACACCCACTGCAATGTCACGCTCACCCGTTCAATCATGGACTCTGGACATGGACATGGATTGCTTCGTTTCTAATACTTTCCTTAACAGAAACACCGAGCTAAAGCTCTCTCTATAGCACGTGGAGCGACTGTAACTTGTGGACCTTGGCTTTAAGCATTGTGGGATCGATGATGAAAAGATAAAACAAAACTGCCCAAACGCTGGTCAACTCAGCAAATTATTTGGAAATCACTGTTCCCAATTATTGCTTTGTTAGAAAAATATCTACGGGGTTAAATTTAGTAATGAGTAAAGTAAAAACTTCTCTACATGTTTAGGATTTTGAAACCACTGAAAACATTTTGCAGGTAGGAGAGCCACAATGATTTCAGCACAAACTATCCGGCTCGACCGGGGCATTACTAACTACACCCAAAAGAGCAACCTAAAAAAACAGCATTTATGCTGTCGTATTTCGTTGGTAAGTGTGAGATCAGAGTCCCGATCATTCTGTATCATTTTCTTCAAGGCTTCAGAAACAACTCACTGGGCCGTCACAGTGTGGGTCATTAAGCTGCATTTCAATGAGAATGGATCCTTTAATCCTGTATTTCACTAGTTTTTTAGACCTAAATATATTGATATATTTAATTTATAAATTATGGTATCATTCTACTATTTATAATAATAGAATATTAAACGCAAAACAAACCATATAATAATCAGTTTATTTCTTAGATATCTGTAAAGAAGGCACTCTTATCAAAAGCGTTTGCCACAGATCTTAAATTGTAAATGATGGTTGAGAAACCTTGCTTCAGTATCACGCATAGAGCCTTTTTCCGTAGGGTTGATTTGTTAGCATCGTATTGAGGCTTCAGTCTCGCTGCGTCATTATCTATTAACAATCATAATTATTATAATTAGTTAAAATGTGAAATTAGACCACAGGTTAACTCGTAGGGTAAGGCGCTGGGTAATCTGTATTTAGACTAATAAATACAAAAAACAAATTTCATGGAACTGTAATAACATGTTGTTTGTACATGGTATTTTAGCAAAGATTATTTTTTCTGAATATCTTTTCAGAATTTCTATATTTATGCCTCTTAATAACAAAAGCATTTAACACCGTTCACAAATATCTGCCAGTGAAATGAGACCTGTCAAAATTAGTCACGTAGTTCTAGAGATTAGCCGGAACAAACAAATGAAAAAAAAAGATTTTTACTGAAAATCTGGCACTTTGAAATTACAAATAGTCGTTATATATTTTTTTAATTTCTATACATGAGTATAGATAGGAAAAGAAAATTAAGTGATGCGTACGTATGTATTATACGTATGTATCATTTATGTTTATTAGACAAGTGTCGCCGTGTTACATTATGGTTCTGTCATCAAAAGTCTTGTTAATATCGGTTCAACCATTCCAGATTACAAACATACAGATTCCAGAAATTACAAATTACAAACAAACAGAAAGACAAAAAAAATATTTTTCGAAGTAAGTATCGTATACCGATACTTTTATATGGCATAAAGTGAAAGAAGTAATTTTATATTTATTTAAATTTTATTTATCTCTATAGACTCGTAGATAAAAGTTTATGTATACAAATAAGTACAATGTTTACTCTAAATCTGAATACTATTTTCTGTTTGTTTAAAATTAGACTTTATTAAATTAATACATAAGCGTTGTTAAATAGTTTTGACAAGAATTCCAATAAATTAATTAAACAATGTGATTAATTTTGACGAATCTCATTTCACTAGCAGATAGAAAATGTTATGAGGAGTAATAATTTTCCACGATAATAATTCAAAAAGTTTTGGCCAAATACATATATATCGCTGGCCAGCTGACGTAATTTGCTTCTTTAGTGGACTCTTATAAGTATAAGTAGTGACAGTTTGTATTTTTAATCCTTCACCCTACGGCTCGACACTAACGAACCATATTAAAACATACCTTTATCTATGGCGCTTTGTAATTCAGCACCTAGAGTCACAACTGGTTCCCCAAGGATTTCACAGGTCGTTGTCTCCGGTCCAAGGTCAAAGTACTGCTTGCCATTGACAGTCTTCAAATTGGCGCCGTATTCTGATGTGGCGACTATAGCTATGGAAGGGGAATAAAATAATAGCTGTACGTTACTAGTTGAAACTAGATACTATTTTGAATAATATCTAATGTGGTTGTTAAAAATATTTCGAAGTAAGATAATCCCAACAAGGCTTATTTCATCACCATGAACAGCCTTCAATAATAATCCACTGCTGTAATGTACAGAGACCCTCTCCTCAAAAAGTTTTTTTTTATATAATTAAGCCTGCCAAAGTGACTCTACTCTGCCTGATGGAAAGCATGATTAAAATCCAGGAGTAGGGGCTACCATCCTCACTGGAAGTGCATACAATGCACTCTAGTTGACTCTTAGGACTCCTATGAGGTAAATAAGGGTAGTAACACTCCATATTCATAATACAACACCGTTCGGATATTATAAGTTACAAAAAATATATTTATGAGTAAAAGACGTAGCAGAAAATTGAGAGATTTAGGTTTGACTGTAGTATTCAGTTTAACGATATTAGAAAGATAAGATTATTTTAAGGTCGGCTTCTAGGTCAACCAGCGTTACCTGAATATCAGTTTTTCTGATTGAAATAACGCCAAACTTACATATTGTAATGTAATTATTGTTACTCAGAATTAATTGTAAGGAAAACCAAACATCACTTTCGGCCCGACCCGGGATACGAACTTTTTGATCGGCAGTCGCATACGCTAACTGCTAGATTAACGATGCAGTGCCTAGTATGATATTCATTTAAATACTTTATATACTTACTTGTCGAAGCAGTGTAAGGTCCTTTAAACACTTTTTTTAATTTTGTTAATTCTACGTCCACATCGCTGACTATTGAAACATCGACTTGCATCTTTAATAGTCCAATATTTTTATCTGTATCCAAACTGAAATAAGTACATCACAATTTGATTTATATTAAAATAGTTACGGAAGAATTTATAAACACGTATTGTTATCTAAGCTTCATTATTTTGGTTATTTGGGAACACAATATTATACAATAGGTATTATGAGCGTCAAAGAAATTAAACAGTCATGGTGGGTAATAAGTATAAATTGATATAAATCTTTTATATTTCACACTTGTATTCACTGCGAAAAGATATTTGATTGACCGTTAAATGACCATCAAAGTGCGACTACACCTGGATGTGGTTAGCTACTACTACAACATGCGTATTTTACTTTTGTTTATCCTACTTTTCTTCGATTAGGTTAGGTATAACGTCTCGTCTACGGGAGTAATATGAAATCGAATCAATTGAGAAACGCAAGGTAAGGATCTCGTAACAAAACTAAACTGGAAACCTATTTTCTGGTTGATGATAAATAGGATATTTATATCTAAGTTTAACTCCCAGTGTGCGGCTTCACTTTGTGTAGCACTTAAGCAACATATGTATATATTTAGTTAAATCAAACTTTTAATTCACATACTTTTAAGTTCGTGTATTCCTGAAAACAATGTCTTAAATTTCATAAACATATTTGATGAACTATACCTCCTCTGAAAATGCATTTGAGGCGCGCGTCAATAGCCGCGTACTGATTGAGCGAGCAGCCTCGCGAGGCTGCCTCGCGAGGCAAATCCTCGGTCGGTCAAGACGTGCCTCGCCCGAGCCAAACGCTCGCGCTGCCTCGCCCGAGCGTGCCGCGGCCCGAGCCGAGCGTTGTCGGTTTTTGTCGATGCTCAAAAGCGCCTCAGTACGTTTGCCGCGCTCACTCAAGACGATAGTGTTTTGCCTCGCTTTTATCTCTATTCGACTTCAAGTTAAACTGAGTGTCGATGCTCACGGTGGCTCGGCCTTGCCACGCGAGGAAGCCTCGGATTAGAAAACTTACAGACCGAGGCCGCCTCGCGCGGCATGCGTACTGCGGCAAATGTCCGAGGCTGCCTCGCGAAGCCGCTCGCTTGGTCAGTACGCGGCTAATGTTTAGTGAAAGATCTAAAACAAAAAGAGTTTCATGGAGTTCCTTTAAACCTAAGCTAGTATGACTTTGTTTGGCAGGGAAATAGAATACTAATTATTATTAACACAGTTCAATGTTCCCTTGAATAATGAAGCAAAAGATAACCAATTCATTGTTACAATAAAAATAATTGAAACTTCATACTTGAAGTCAGTTATCTGCAAGTTCTTCAGTCCGGTAATATTAGTATTCTTGAAGTGTAACAACAATCCAATTTCATCGTCAACGAGAATATCAATCGATGGTATGATTAGTGGATCAATCTGTTTGATCCCCAATTCTTTATAACCACCGTAGGTTTTGGACATAAAAGTCTGTGTAGCGGCTCCAACACATTTAACGTCATCTTTGACGCATGGATCAAATAGTGATTCTGTAAAAAACATGATGATTTCATTTTAATAGTCAAAAAAAATAGTTGAAAAAATTCTCAACAACAATTTGTTCAATTTTATGTTGTATTGCACATAGAACTCTCTACTAAATTCAACTAAAATATTTAATCTTTTATATATTTGCTGGTGATAGTAAAATTAATAAAATTATCAAAAATAAACTAAACACATTTATAATATAACATACCTGCCTCGACAGAGATGCAAACAAATGCAAGGAGTAACAAAGTTTTCAAAGCCATGTCTCAAACGTTCGATTCCTAAGAGTAATAAATTACTACTGACAATGTTAATTCATTTTGTTTATAAGTTAAACGATATATAACTATAATAAATAATTCAATATCAAGGGTCACTATTTATCAAACGTACAAATGCGTTATAAGTCAACTTGTTCAGACTGATTAAATGGCAAGTAATGAAAAGTGAGATCAGAGTATTAAGAGTTCTGTACAATCATACATTTAAAATTGTATTTCGTCTTTATCTCATTCACCAAACAAATCCAATTTATACTATCTCTTTATTGCACTCTGTTTACGGAAAATGATTGTTATGATTTTTCTAGAATTTAATTGTGTATAAACAGTTATGACATAATCGCGGTAAGCCATTAGTATTATCAAGTGTGATACCTTCTTATTGTTAAATTCTTATTGTTATCAGGAGTAGAATAAAAAAGAAACGAACTATAAAGTCCGGGTTAAGAATAATAGCGGTGGGGATCAAATGTTTAAAAAGGGATTCTGAATATTTAATGGAATTATTTGTAATGTGGCAATTGTCAAGCCGATTGGATTGAACCAAGTGACATGCTATTGGAGAGGTCTATGTCCAGCAGTGGACTGCGATAGGCTGATGATGGATATGATAATGAAATGGTTGAAATGAAAATATAAAAAAAATGATGGTAAGTATAAATTACTTTTTTTAGGGTAACTTTACTAATTAAGACCTACACCTTTCGTAGGCAGTTTAACTTGGAAAGTATTAGAACTAGAAATTTGTAATTTTAAGCAGCTTCTGATTGGCTCTGTCTAGGTTGAAGTAAGATACTCCGGTATCAGATAGTTGTTATTATTATTTGTTATTATTATTGTATAATATATAAAAAAGCTACATCGTTAGTCAAGCTGTTGACCAGACGATTTCAATTTCCGGATTAGGCCAAAAGTGTCGTTGCTTTATTCGTAGAACAGCCCTTATTATGGAAGTATAGTGGTCTTACACACCCGGGCCTCGGATAGCTCGGTTCCGGTTGTTATAAACATCTACAACAATCGTTCTTGGTATTTTCGTGCGTGCTGATATACTGACAACTAACCTTCCAATTTAGGTTACCCTCATGGTTGCGGAGGACCGATGCCAGTCACTCCTAGAAAAAAAATGATGTTGAGGTAAAATCGGTTGAACTAGTAGTCAAAATTATCTTGGAAATATTGAGGGGTAGGATTATAGGTAGGTTGCCTCTTTTAACATCAGAGTGTTTTTAAAATCCAGACATTTTGTGTAACATTGTTTTTCTATCTACACAATTTCACGAACATGATAAACTGTACAACCGACCCCATTTCTTGGTAGTAATTATTAAAACTGAGACTTTCCAAGATATCTAACAGCAACTGTGTGTTTCTGAAAACAACAGCAAATGTGTGTTGCCAATGGGAATAGAAAGATTATCATTGCACGTAATAATTAATTATTCTTCTTTCTCGCCTCGCCGTAATTGGCGTGAATCAAAGACTATAGAAACTATTTCAATTCAGTCCCCTTAACCAATATGAATGTGCTCCGCGTCGATTCTCTTTCTACAATCGCTATCACCTGAAAATAATCTAAAATTGTAAAAAGAGCATTTAAAACGTAAATTAATCGATTGATTTCGTTTTATTTCTAAGTTACATCAATAGAATATTCTTTATGGAATTTTTCATACCCACTCCTCTTTGAAATACTCGTTCCATTTGTATTTAGGCATATAAATAAATTAATCATTTAGTGCCACGTTTTTTGAATGTGGATTGATGAACTGTTATCTCGAAAACGGCACAAACATAGATAACATATCGTCTAAAATGAATTTATGTGTATTTTTATGCACTACGCCGTCTTATTAATCAAAATTAGCAACTCCGTCGTACATCTGATATGTAAAATTTTAAAAGCGGCATGCGAGTACTTGAGCTATTCTGCCAATTATAATTAAATAATGTTGTGCTGCCTCTTTGGTGTAGCGGTTAGAGGATTCGACTACTGATCAATAGGTCTGGATTTCGTATCCGGGGTTAGGTGAAATATTGATTTCGAGGTTTTTTAATTTCAGAAATATTTTGTAGCATCCTAGAACATGGAAGTTGGAGTTTTACCACAGTACACATGTTGCACTAAATATCGCCTGCGTAGTTCGCTGGTCTCCGTACTGACTGGCTGGAGTACGGTACAATATTGTTATGTTTAAAGCAAGCCATTTCTCAATATCTGATACGGATCATTAAGATATTCATGATGCTATTAAGAATTTTCTGTAAGGAAAACCCAATAACTGTTCCGTTACTGACAGACTGACAGACAACGCACAGCTGAAACTACTGGGCGCAGGGACGTGAAACTTGGCATGTCTATTCCTTAAGAAGCGTAGGCGAGCAGTAAGAGAGTATTTTGAAAAAAATCCATTCCTAAGAGGATGAATAAGAAAGTTAATCATCTTAATAACACGTAGTATAAAGTTGTCAAATTAGAGAAGTAACTGATAAAATGAAATAGTATGTAAGATGTTACTTAAACGAAAAACTACATTATTGTATAAATAATTAGGATAATAAAAACTGATAAGATAGGTTATAATAAAACAATAGTTTAAGACAATTTGCATTTGACTAAATAAATTCTGAAAGAAAATTAGCATAGTTAAAAACTGTTAAAAATTAATATAGTAATTAAGACCAAATGTATTAAGATTTTTAAGATAGATATGAGATGTCAAGAATATACATATTACTTGTATACATATATATACTATATATATGTATACAAGTATAACACGTAGGCAAAGCCTCGAGCAAAAGCTAGTAATAAATTAAATAACATAATCAAACGAAAACATTCTAATAGTAGCTAAACATTGCAAATTCCAAGGATTTATTTTATTCCAAACTTTGTTTAAAGTGCTTGTTTAAATAGTTTCCCATCAAACGAGTAACTACATACTATATCCATACATAGTCTACCAAAGTGATCAAAACTGCCAAAGTTAGAGTTTTAACTCACATGAGTATAATCAGTTTAGTTTAAATTACTATGCAGCTATCTAAATAAAAGTCTTTGTAGCACTTTCACGTCGAAACTATGAAACTAATTTTAAATGAAATTTTATACACAGATAGTCTAGAGCCTGAAAAAAGGACATAGGCTACTTTTCACCGCAATTAATGACATACACGCGGGTGGAGCGTTGAAAGAGAGAGAGCGAGAGCAGTTGAAAGCTAGTAATAGTGTAAATATGAAATGGAACCCTAATAGGTCTAACATAATTTTTAATCTAATTAGTTGGCACTTGATGCAAATTGTTCAAATACCTATATTCCTGAAAATAAACTCACTTGTACCTAATTTTATTCCAGTATTTAGGTTGGTTTAGGTCTTGCTACGCAGTGTCAGACCCATATAAGTCATAAATAAGAAAACTTAATAATTTACTTTTACTGATCACGCCTGCAGTATGAAAGACTAAGCGATATTGCATAACCTAGGTTTACAGAAAGCAACTGATATAAATGTAACTCATACCTTTTTGTAATATGTACAGGATTCCTTTGAAGTTTACGGGTATTACTAGTAGAACCTGATTATTTTTTTAGAAATCGTAAGGGCAGGCAGATCATGATGAATTATAACCATTTTCTAGAGATAGAGTGTGATCTAAAAATTTCACCACGGTATCGACTGCTGGTTACATTCCCAGAATATTGAAGAAAATATAAGATTATTATTTACATTGTTTTTGTTTATTTAACTTTATTGTATACATAAAACAATCTTAAAAAAAATGACACAGTTTACACACAAGTAACACATTATTAAATAATAGGTACATATATACAATGTGTCCGTGCATCAGTGTCGGAGATTTAGGGGGGGTAAAATATGGGTATTTTTATCGACAAATCACTATCCCAATTTTCTCCGTACTAGAATGGCAGTAATTTTGTAATTTTTACTTAGCAGCTCAGGCGCCTGCACTGATTAAATCATTGATATCGATCTTCTTAGGAAGACGAAAGAGGTGTCATTTGAAAGCTAACAATGTAGACAATCAATTTATGATACATTCAAAGAACCTCGATACCATCAAAAGGTAAAGTACTCATCAAGACGAATCAGAAGACTCTGGTATTTCTTCGTTTCATTAGAGATCATCCTTGACCACGTTTCGGGTATATCATCAGATCAGCTCCATGTTATCATAATATTGCATTGTCATGCGATATACATATATCTACAAAATTCCTACCTTATCTACC
The DNA here is from genome assembly GCA_932526445.1 of Phragmatobia fuliginosa. Lineage (NCBI taxonomy): Eukaryota > Metazoa > Arthropoda > Insecta > Lepidoptera > Erebidae > Phragmatobia > Phragmatobia fuliginosa. Next base: position 12,727,576 of record OW052070.1, on the reverse strand, counting down.
GGGTGGAATCTTGCAACGCAAATTTGAAATTTGAGTTGCAAGATTCCACCCGACCATATGTATATAGTTACATAAGAACATTGCTTAATTAAAATTAAATATTTGAATAATTTAATTTCATGTGCGATATTTTTCGGTTGTGACGAGTAGCCAAAAAAAAGTTTTGTGGGAACGTAGTCTTTCAACTTGTGGTACCGCATCCAACAAATTGTGCAACGCAATGGACGCTCTTTTTTAAAAGTTTGTCAGAAATTATTTGAAAAGTACAATACAGTTTTGATCTATACAATACTCAGACTTTACAAATAACAATAAAAATAACAGTTTTATGAGAGAATCGTTTCTCAAAATACAGCCTTTAGTGAGTGATAGTGTACAGCTTGAATCGATTTAACTGTACACGAGTGTTAATATAATTATATTAGTTTCGGGGTTACAGCTCGCAATATATTATTTAATAAGTTACGACCTTATTTTTAATTTAATTGTGATCAAAATTGCATTATAATTTAACGTTGTAGTTGTTTGAGGCTGGTGTCCATCAGGTGCCAATAGAAATCAATACGGCTATCAACTAACTGTTACACAGAGTCTTAGCAAAAATATTCACCGGAGTGGCATCTATTCGAATTATGTACCATATGCTGTCACAGTAAATGTTAACATTTTTGTATCGTATTCTTGAAATAAACATTATTATTATTATTATTTATATCAGCGCTGCCACTAAACTACTAAATCCACTCAACCTGTGTTTATAAATCCTTAGAAAATATACCAATGGAAAGCCAGATTATCAGCGAGTAACATAAGCTTCTTGCTATTTCCTATCGTGATACCGACACACACACTGTTCAGTAAATATTGTACAATGTACATGTACAGACGTTTTTTTGGGATTACGATTTGTAGAGAATTTTTCCTTCTTGTTTCACACACCACACTTGACTATAAAGTTAAAGAGATCACACGTATTCTATCGTTCTATTGTTCCTTTGACTGTTGACTTTCAATATCATACGATATGGCTATAATACGACTCATAGTGATTGATCACCAAAAGCTATCTATGAGAAATATAATTCATTTCAACTATAATAAGCAGCAGTCTCTGAATAGCACTTACAAGAATAAGCGACGCTTCAAATGGAATTGATCGTGATTGTGTTCTTGACGTGCGTTTTCCTTTAAAGAGTACTTCACTTCCTTTAAGGAGAGTAGACTTAGCTGATTTGTATAGCACTTTCTGTGTATGGTAGACATATTGGATTCAAGAATTAATACTGTTCAGATTACTGTAAGTAAGTATGTTTACTTTCAATATTTAACAAATTATTATTTAAGTTCATAAAATATCAACTAATATAAGAACTTCTACGTGAGTCGAAATTATTGTTAGATCATCGTAATGCTAATAATACCACCTCCCAACTTGAGCAACAGACCCTGATTACATACCGGATCAAAGTACTCGCTAAGACAAATGAAGCTAGCCTTAACTCAATGGGGTTTGTGTGGTTTTATTGCGGAGCTCGTATCTTCCAGGTCCATCATCAGATCAGCTCCATGTTGTCATTATATTGTATTGTTACTAATATACATATGGAAACCGTGCAGTGGGTCAAATTTAAATATAAAATATAAATATGAGCTTGAAAAAACATTCATTTATCTCAATTCAGTTAATTAATTTCATTCATTCATTCAAAAAATTAATCTCAATTACTTAAGCCCCGAGCAAATATTGTCAAAAATTGTGTATATTTTTTTCTATATGTTACTTTTTTTTTAAATAAATAAAAGAAAAAAAACTGAAATATATATACACTAAAAGCACGACATTGCGCTAATAAAGAAGTACTGACTATATTTTTTTAATGAACTACTTCAACAATTTTGATTAAATAACAAAGAATGTTAGATAAAAAGTAGCCTACGTTTAGAATAAATGTTTCTGTATGTTTTGTTAGCAAACCTGACTGTGGTGTGCTCGGTATAAATAATTCAATAGGTATATATCAGTGTGCGTCTCGGCTTGATCATCAAAGTGGACTATGTACTTTACTTCAACGATCAAGTCTTACAGTGCCTTAGAAACCCTTTCTGGGTCAATATTGTTGTCACTTTAAACGTAAAAAACGGTTGGTTTTATTTGTTTGTACCTTTGCTTATCTTATAATGATATGATTTAAATTCAACAATTCTTGTAGAATCACTATATATTATAAAATAAAGTCTCAGTCTGTCTGTCTGTTAGAGATAAATTTAAAAACAGTGGGCACTGATTTAAATGATATTTTGCACCCAGATAGTCTAAAAACTGAGAAAGGACATAGGTTAATTTTAACCGCGATAACTGACTAGTTTTATACGAGAGAAACACGTAAGAGCAAGTGTAGGTACATTTAATGATCGATATAACCGTGTCGTACATGTTATTTTGTATGTTCCTATATATTTTAATGATCAGCTGTTTAAGTAGTACAACAAGTCTAAGCTACTGTTTTTAATTGCAAATTAGAATTATTGTTATCGATTTTGATTACGTTAACGAGTTAGTAAATAGCAAGTAATATTTTTGACTTCCAATTATATAATTCAATTTAATAATTATCATCATTGGAAAAACAATTTAACAGTGAACATTCTTCTAGTGTTTCGACTATAAAAATAATATTTCGGTCATCTGACACTACGCCAATAGTACTAAATAACTGATACACAAATTCTTTTATTTTGTAAAAATGTATACCTACCTACATAGAAAACGTCAAAACCTCCAAATAAATATTTGCAGATTAACCTATTGAGTCACCGAAGCAATCAATATAATCAAGTAACTAAATAAATGTGATAATTTTATAAATCCATCAACTAGCATTTCTCTTACTATATTTATATACTAGTAGCTAAAACTGTTAGGAATGAGATAAATAACAGTTTAAGAGTTGCCCAACTTAACTGGGTTAGGCGAAAATTTGTCGGCACTAAGATAAGAACAGGTTGCAATGAGATACAGACCGCATCGTATATTGTCTATTCTCTGATCTGTAAATCAAAGATATTCAAGAAAGAAAGTCCTTTTTTGAAGGAACAGAGATCAGAACAACAGTCTTTAGAATTTTCGTCTATGTATCTGTTTGTCTGTGTTTTATTTGTGTATTTTCTCTTATGTTATTTATTAATTTAATCATTCATCATCATCATTTAAAATATTATGTATACATACCCATATTAAAACGTTTTATTTAAACCATATTAAAATCTACCACCGAAAATACAAAATTTGAAAAATTTACTCAGATTGGTGTAAAATAAATCTACATCCGGAAACTAAGCAATCAAACCTTTAGTTAAGTTCATAAAATTATTACTTATCGTTTTATTTTATTTCAATACGTTGATATGTATATCATTTAATTAAATAGCATCATACGATAACCGATATATAGGCGGGTCGAGCTGCAGGCAAAAGATAGTACTACAAATAATAGTTTTTTTTCTGCAATCGTTTTTTCCAAATGCAATTAATAAAATTCTCGTGTCACGGTGTATGCACGGTATATTTAGAATACGAGACTACATATAAAATCAGCCGTACGAAAGGAAGCTCTAAGTGTGATACTGAAGCAAGAATTTTCAACGATCATTTAAGATTTGTGACATACGCCTTTGATAAAAGTGTCTTCTTTACCTATGTTTAAGAAATTACCGAATTTACGGTTTATTCTGGCTAATATAGTCTATAGAGTTTATTAACTATACTTTGTCCATTCGTTTATTGTCTTTTTGACAGGTCACGCCTATAAATTACCGGTATTTTTTTCATAATAATGTACTACAGTAATGTCGTACTTTATAGGCGGGTAGGGAAGTGGGCAGTGTGCATAGCTAAAAACATCATATAAAACAGTTCTTGAAGTACGATAAATCGATTTAACGATTAAAATAATCTATCATATTATTATGATCAAAATAATTTGACTTCATGTAAGTATTGTTTCTGTAAATTTTATAAAATAAAAAGGAAATTAAAATAGTATGACTTCAAGATTGATTATTTGCAAGGAATTAAGTCGAAATTTTAGAATTTAAGTTCAAACTTAGAATAAAGAACAATAACTCTGTGCATTCATTTATTTATTTTGGACCACTGACTTAAAATATAACTATGCACGTATTAGTAAAATTTAACTTTGAAACGCGTGGTTAATAACGTTTAAATCTAGAGTTATGAGAAAATACATTTGAAAAATCACATAAAACTTACTAAACCGACCTTCAAGTGACTGTGTTAGGAAGTTTTGTTCTGGGCCAAATATATATCGACGCTTGAAAAGCAACTTTTACTAAGCGACAGAAATTCCAATATCGACTTATATATATTGCTCGAATCGCCAATTTTTTCTGCGTCGATTGGTGTAGGTTTCATACTCCTAGAATGAATTTTATGTCGCTTAGATACCACGTGTTTTTTACCAAATCAACAATTTTAGGTCCACTTAGCGACAGAAAAATTGACGATTTTTAAATATTTTCCACTTACGAAATTATGTTACTTGAAATAAAAACTTGGTCAGTTTTTCATATATTAATATTTTATTAAATTTATGTTTATACATTTTTACTTGTTTTTAATTTTTAAACAAATGAATTTAGTACATTGTACCCGTTAAAAGCAATTTTATTTAATGTACTAATGTAATTTTACCTGATGTGTACTTTACTTCTAAAGTCGTGTGTTTAACTTTACCTGAATTAATTAAACAGTGATTTAAAGTGTAGATAATTTTGCCTATTCGATTCCAATACAAGTTATTACTCTTGTATATATTTTCCTGATCATTTTTAAAGTTAATAATGTCGGTAAGATAACTTTCCCTGATTTATTTCGATAGGAACTCAGGCGCTTAGACATTTCTACCTGTTTGAAAAATGTAGTTCACACTAGTTAAGGACGTACCCAACTTTTTACAACGGCGCGTGAGTAAGCGCACTGAGCCGCGGAACGCGTATGGACACGTTGACATTTGAGCGAAAGCCGTCGCTAACGAATGACGTGGCGTCTGTTCAGTGCGGGATAGTAATACATTTTGTCGTGAATTTCGATTCAGTTTAAGTAAGTATTTTTTAAAGTTAACACGAAGATTATATTTTGAAATAACACTATAAGTGTTTATGTATTCATGAGCATGGTTATTAATGTTGGGTTATGTTGTATGTATTAGATGTGTAGATACTTAGTTTATTAATTATTATTATGTAAATTTTTAAGGTTCCAAAATAATGAATCAAGGCAGAAAACGACGTAGTTCAACAATGTTAGAGATAGCAATGCTAAAAGCTCAAATAAAAAATGATCCAAAGTGCCGGAAACGATTGAGTTTTGATTTACACACATTAAGTAGCTACTTTTTATCATCTTTATAATACCTACAGGTGAATAGCCCACCATCGCCCAAGACCGGCAACGTACTTGTGACGCCTTTAGTGTTGGATTGTTCTGATAAGGATCAACTACATTTAACTAGATACATAACTATCTAAAATCTGCATTTTCGTAGATCGGAAGTCCACGTCGCCGCGGTCACGGGATAAAAATATCACTCCTTAAAAATTAGATGTTACGATGGGAATGTGGCACGCTTTATATACTTTACTTTTATACATTTTTGCTTTGTTTTTATGTGTGTTATATATCTTTTAATATTCTTTAAAGGTATTACGCGATGACTCAACTTCGAATAATGCTACGCATGAACAAGACCCAATTTCTGTGCATACTAATGCATCTGATATTGCTGATTTAACCGTTAACCCATCCGATGCTTGGTGTCCTAATAACGCATCAGAGCTTTCTAACGAAGTTTTACCACTTGCTTCTGCTAACATTAACGTTTTAAAAAATGACCCCTTCCTTGTTTATGATAACATGACGCATGAATTCAATTCACTAAATTACACTGAAACAGATGCAGATGCACCAATACCAGGCACTTCTGCGACCAATCAAAACCAACAACTTATTACACAATCTACGACCTCAGGTTGCAATTTTTCGTCTTTGTCAGCTGGTCCAAGTGAAGATCTCAACAAATCTAATTCAACTAGAAGTAAAGTTGGAAAAAGAAACTTAAGGAAGAATGTTATAAATTATATTGATTATATGTCAGATCAAGAAGATTTTTCTACATTTTATGGAGAGTTAGACGACTCAGATAATTGGACAGAAGGACAGCACGTAACAGAAGAGTCCGAAGATAGTGTAAAATCAGTTGGAAAAAAGGGAAAAGAAAAGAAAAAATATTCTAAGAAAAAAAGTAAGACTACAGATGAGATGTTTGGAAATGAAGAAGAGGAAATTGTCGGAGAATCGGCGCTAAGACGTAAAAAGTCCAACTTGAGAAAAGAACGTTCTAGAAATAAAAATTCTGGCCAAGAATATACAAAAAAGACCGGTGAAGTTATTCCAGCAAAGAAAGTATTAGCTAATCCATGTATTGGTAAGAAATGTGGCAATGAGTGTGGAAGTCTGACTGAAGAAAGAAGGGAAAATTTATTTAATCACTTTTGGAATCTTTCTAAAGAACGTCGCCGTGATTGGTTGGTATCCATGTCACAAAAAGTTGATATTAAACGCAAACGTACTGATTCTGAGAAGCGCAATTACACCTTTAAATATTTTATTAATGAAGGCGAAGGTAGGAGGTTTGTTTGTCAACAGTTCTTAGCAGCAACTCTTAACGTATGTGATAAAACTATTTACAATATTGTGAAAAACGCTAATTGGGGATGTGCAAAAGAAGATATGAGGGGTAAATGTGAACCTTCAAACAAAACTAAACAAACTACTATAGATGGTCTTAAGAGGTTCATCAAACAGTTGCCAGCTGTTCCGTCACACTATTTTCGCCAAGATTCAAGCAAAGTTTATTTACCTCAGGAGTTGAAAAATGTCTCCAATTTGTATAAAATTTATAAAAAACATCATTTAGATCAGAGTTTGGACGTTGTGAGCGAGAGAATATTTCGTAAAGTCTTTCATGAAAACTTCAACATTGGGTTTCACGTGCCTAAGAAGGACAAATGTCTGAAGTGTCTTCAATTCGAAAATAACCTTGACAAAGTAAAAGAAAAGGATGAACATGAAATAGAGAAACAAGAAAGTTACGCAAGATTTAAAATTCATAAAAACATTCATAAAAAAGACCCTACTACGTTGTGCGCCAGTTTCGATTTGGAAAAAGTTCTAAACACCCCGTATGCACAATCTATGCTTTTATATTACAGCAGAAAATTAGCTGTGTACAATTTTTGCATTTATGAAAATGGAACGCGAAACGTTTTCTGTTACTATTGGGATGAAAGTAATGGCAAGCGGGGTGCCAATGAGATCGCGACAATATTGAACAAATATATACAAACAGTAGATGACAGAGGAAACGTTAAGCGACTACTTTTATATTGTGATTGTTGCCCAGGACAAAATCGCAATCGTACGGTATTGGCAATGTTGCATGCGTCATTACAAAAATGTAAAAACATTGACACAATTCAAATCAATTTTCTCCTGACAGGACATACTTACATGCCTGTGGATACTGTTCACGCAATAATTGAAAATCTATTAAAAAATACGACAGTCTATGCACCATCACAATGGTACACAATTTTTTCCACAGCCAGACAGGACCCAACTCCATTCAATGTAGACAGTCTGAGCTTCGAGGATTTCTATAAATGGGACAGTGTAAGTGATAAATATTATAAGGGTAATTTGACAGGCAAAATTAGCAAAATTCGTGTTATGACTTTTAAAAAAGATAAAAATGCGAAATATAAAATGTCTATGAATCCTGAAGCTAAAACCTATGATGTCGAAGTGCAAAATAAAGCTAAGCTCGATATCTTAGTTGTACCTTGCTATCAATCGCGGCTTTCGATATCTAAGGCGAAATATGATGATTTGGAAAAATTATGCACCCATAAAGTTATTCCTAATTGCTTTAGACATGAGTACATTGACATTCCACGTGCAACAACTGTCCCTGATACTCTACCTGAATCTGACATTGAAGATAGCGATAATAATTAAACTGATTCCTAACATTAAATTTAAAAGAATTCCATTTAAGTTGTTTAAATATATAATTTAGTAGCATTTTGGTATTTTTTATGTTGATTTTTTAAATATTTGCTTCGTTAATGAAAATCAAAAACTATACTTTGATAATTGCTAAGCTAATAAATTATACTGATCTCAGATTTTAATTTGTTTAAAGTAGTACGGCTGATTTTTTCTTAATAAACAATTTTTATTACGATTTCTTTTATTTCACTACTTTCCACCCTAGAAATGATGTTAAAAACGTCGTTTATGAATGAGTACTTATAGGTAATAGTAGTGACGAAGATAAATATTCTTGAATTACACTTAAAATTAGTTACTATTTAGATTTTTTTACGTGATTAAATATCAATAAATGAATCATCTTAGATAAATGTTCTTGTTTATCGATTCATAATATTTTTCAAAACCTATTTTTACTTATGATTGATTTTTTTTTATTAGCACTTAGTAAATTATACTTGTTTTAAATTCTAGGTACTTTTTTCCTATGCGACATCAAATGCCATAAATATAAGTACTACGTATCTTATTATAATGACAAAGATAACCCTAAAAATAAGTATTCCAAAACTCCATGAATTATTTAAATAAGTTGATCCAGTTCAATTTTATGATTTTTTTTCTTTTTTTTTAAACTTAAAGTTTAAAAAAAAAGACTGCTCTCCTGTAAAATTTACTAAATGTCGCTTAGTCAAAGTTGCTTTTCAAGCGTCGATATTATAATAGTGCACATTTTATTTATTTACAATACTGACTTAAAGAATATAATATCGATTGATTTTGATTTCAAATCGAATCGGTGACGTGTGAGGGCGTCACTAATTTCGAAATTTGTTGAACTGTCAAAAAGATAATAATGGAATGGACAGAGTATAGAAAACGCATCCATGCACTACTCCGACACAGCACAAATCAGTACTAACCGCTTAGGTGGCGTCGTCCGAGTGTCAGCCCGCCAAATTTTGACCTGGAACGCCGTTGGAACGACAGTAGTCCCGAAAAGTTAATAAATTATACCTCGTTTAAAAACGTTTTGTTTCTTTCCATCCCGTACATGTATCATAGATGTCTCTTTTCTACACGCAGCATAATGGATTTCTTTATGCTAAAAATACGACACATGTCTCAAAATGTCATACCTGACCTGCAAATTTATTTTAGGTTTCAACAATTTTCATTTGCATTTTTTTTGCCTATTATCAAGAACTGTTCCATGTATCTGTTTTAAGTAATAAATTAAGTAAATATTATGTTCGCCACTTAGTATGTGTTCTTAGTTTTTTTTATTTATAAGCCTACCAAAGTCACTACACTGCCTGATTGAAATCATGACCACTGCTCTGAAATTCATTACAAATGCAGACAAATGCATACTGCATTTGTCTGCATTTGTAATGAATTTAATATTTGAATGTATTATTTGGTAAATGTTGTAACGAGTGCATTGTAAATAGAGTATACAAAATAGAAAAAGAAGAACAAATGAAAAATTAAATCATGAGAAATCAGTAATTTAATTGTTTTGATTGATTGTGTTGATGATATAAACACTTGTTATTTTAAATTGATTTAAAGAGAATTAGCACCATTATGTTATAATGTAACTGGTTGTATGTTAGAAATAACAGATTTGTTAGCAGATCGCTCGAATGCACAAAAGCAGTAACAGTAGGGCTGGTTCATCTGTAATTGTTGGCTATGTGCCCAAGCAATTGCACCGACTCGTGATATTCGTAAAACCTAACTGAGAACGAAATTGAGTGTGGTTAAATTCATTTTAGATTTCTACAAAAATGTGGATGCCATTTCAGATGTCGGCGCTCAAATATCAAAAAGAGACAGGTGGAAATTTCAGTGAACGTTTTTATTTTTCTCAGTTTATTTGTTCGGTATTTATAGGAGGGTAGTAATAAAGCCACTCGTGCAAGGCGCATGGGTTGGTGAGTGATGCGCTTCAGTAGCGCTCAGCAATCGTTTCAGTACATACGGGTCCGGAATCCTATTGTAAATCCTCCTTCACGTGTCTTAAGTTTTTACGATTTTCAAACAGCTTAGTTCTAAAAGAACCAAGCATTGTTGGTAAAACAAATTACAGAAAGTGATTGAAATTTGAAAACACTTCAAATGTTTAAAATATCGTTTAAATTATCAACTGTAATGTTTGTTAAAAATAAGAAGAGAGAGTCAGTTTAAAATGTTATCATATAATACGTAGTGAAAGAATATACAAATCACATTCTAATACTAACTTCAGTTTGGAACTAGATGACGTTGTTTTTAAGATGTCCGAAAAAAAATATTATATGTATTTAGAATGTATATTGAACTGATACAATAAAGGTAACTTCTTACAGGTGTACCTGTTTAAAGATTCTTTTATCCTGTGTCCTCATTCAAACTTGAATGAGATCTGATGGGTAATTTCTAAATGTGAGTACCAAAAGCCGTACACTGTGTAGGACCACTGTTATTGACGTCAACATGAAGAATTATTCGATATATATCAGGAATATAGACCTGGCTGCTATCCAGCCCTAATAATAACATATTCAAACGTTCTCTTGTCAAAGATTAATGCCTTCAACATTACTTTGTATGAAGCTTTGGAATGTAGTGTTGAATCATTTTACCTAATATTGAGACGGATTAAGAAAATCATTTTCTAATATTCTTACTTATTTTGCTCTGCATAATATTGATACAAATAACTGAATTAAATGGAATTAACATTTGATGGTAGACAGGTAACACAGTAAATAAATACATCTACATTATTTCTATTGCTGAGTGAAATCGTTATAATAACTAATTCTAGATGTATATTTTATGTTTACATTACAACTAACTTCTAGGATAGCATTGTTCGCATTAAAATTTGTTAAGTTACTAAGTTTTTTGTTTATTTATTTACAACTTCATGCATTCACAACATGAACATCAGTGGACTTAATGCCCTAGGCATTCTTTACCAGCCAACCTTAGGGGGGTGTAGAGATATAGTATGGCAGGTGCATCGAAGTTAGATGTGTCCAGAGCAATATGCTATTGATGTAAAACTAAATTAATTTAGCATAAATCCACGCACACATATATAAGGATAGAAACAATAAAAAAACAAACACATACACACATCGTGCACTGCAGAAAATGACTTTATGGAGGCATACTATTAATTAATTGGGTGACTTCGTCATCTCGAGACGAGCATGCAAGTTATTTTTAAACGTGTGTCGATTAGCGGACATCCTGATATCGAGTGGGAGGACCACAGGAGAAGCGAATTATTAGTTGAGCTAAGATTTCTGTTGTGATTTGAGGACAAGGCACTAAAAGAGGGGTCTAGGTAAAAGGGTGTGAATGGGGAGTAGAGGAATGAAAAGAGGGTGGTCAGTGCTCGTTCTTGCGGACACCCGGTGCGGTTTCTGTACCTCTAAAAGAAAAAAAATAAACCTTTATAGTAGCATTTTGTTGCCCATTTGTCTGTCTGTCAAGACTCATTCTTTCAGGAATGGGTGAAGATGGATTCATATTAAATACTTAGATATACTGATACCACCAACTGGTGGTTATGGGTTATGTCGGACATGAACCGACTAAACACTGTACGTCGTCTTCGATACTAGAACTAGTGTCCTCTGGAGCTATAAAACAATCAAAGTTCTAAGCCAACACAATAAAAAAAGCTACTATTTTTGCTGCAAATTTCCGATTTCGATTAGTTGCCCGGTATCACTTTCTGACTATCCTTCTTTAATTTATTATCTTTTTTTTATTTATAATCTTTATATTCTTTATTTTATTTTTCTTTTATTTATTATTTCATTTCTTAAATTTATTAGTACTAAAATAAATATCCTACTAGTCCTACTAATATTATAAACGTGAAAGTTTGTGAGTATGTGTGTATGTGTGTATGTTTGTTGCTCTTTCACGCAAAAACTACTGAACGGATTTGAATGAAACTTTACAGTAATATAGCTTATATATCAGAATAACACTTATGCTACTTTTTACTGCAATAATAGAGATAAACGGGCGAAAGCTAGGTGATTATAAAAATACATTAAATCGTAGATGTCAAAATGTATCACTGTTTATCTCCTGTCAAAACTTCACAGGTTGGGGGGGCGCAGTTGGTTATTCTATAATCTAATAAATAAAAATGATGAATGATACATATTTATGGACAATACGATGTGCATGTTAACTATATTTATAAAAATCATGAAATTCAATTATCGTCCGTCTAGTCACTAGTCGTATCATCAAAACGATTTACTGATTTTATTTATGAAAACTATTGTTCCAGTAGATTTATCCTCAAGCATCACAAATCGATTAACTTTCAGCCTTTTCAATTTATACTCAAAGTCAATTTCCTTTTGTACATTTTGGTATGTGAGTTGAGGCATGCGGGTCGTTTTTGTCTAAACACGGTAGAACGAGCTTTTTCATTTCAGCTATTTTCAATGTCCACTTAAATTGATTATTGAGGTGATAGGTACTGTAAACAAAAATTTAATGCTCTGGAAAGACATAGATATTTTCCGTTTACCTAACTACTATATAAAGTAAGTGCCAGTGTTTTCAATAAAATAGGGTCCTTTTTTGGTGATTTACTATACGAAACAGGAAAAGGGTATTCAGAGAAGGGAATAGGCAAGATATGTTTAAATTGAGCTTAAGAAGTCCAATTTAGACCCTACCTTTTATGGATTGAAAAATATACCTGCTTTATGTAACCAACAAAGTGATAATAAGTGAAACATCGAGTCATATGAAGTTACAGTTAGTCGTTTATTCGTTAGCTAAAAAACATGAATAATACTTTTTTTACTTTCTGGTGAGAACCATCATCATTACATACTCTACTGTTAAATATGCTGAACATATCTCTTACCTTAGCATGGAGGTATTGGTCTACAGTACCATGCTGGCCAGACGGGTTTATGTTTTTCTTCTCTTTCTTTTTCACTAGCCTTGACTCAGTTAATTTGTAAAAAGCAAAAGAGTAAAAAGCAAAAAAGAAAAACTATTTGTATAAAGCAAAATCGAAACAGAAAAAGAAATCAAATAAATCTGGTGACGGCTGTCACACGATTCCTTCCAGAATAAGCCTTCCGAATGGGCTGACTCCATGAAAGTGTCCAGTCTCACATAAAACCACGATAAGTATTGCTTTGGTTACCTTTCACAATTTTATCGAGGGATGAATAGGACCAAAAATATCCTCCTCTTGTTAGAAGTTGTTCTGAAACAGTACCTACTTATCAATATAAAGCTGCAGTAACATTGGGACGGAGACTTCAACGACATTTGTCCACGCTTTGATTTATGAGAATAGTTCCAGTTCAGAGATATTTTGTCTTTCTCTTCCATTTTAGGAGACATTCAATGTTTATCTTTAAGATCCTTATTCTTTCTTGTTAAAAATAAATGTGTTTTCGTTAAATTCAGTAATAAAAGTAACGGAATCTTCAATTCCATAATTTCTTTCAGTCTTTTATTTATGTAAAATAACTTGCAACTCTGATTCGTAATAAATAAACTTGCTGGCTTGAGACAGCTTCATTTGACTATATAACACATAATTCAGTTGGTAAAATTCATTTGAAAAATATGTGGTGATTGTGAAACGCAACAAATAATAAATATTAAAATTAATAGTTATCGGAATATGAAATATAGAAAGTTTATACAGGAATTGCGGTTACAGTCAATTATTTGAAAAATGTACTGATCAAAGGCTGTTGATGATGATGATGATGATATTTTTGAATTTGTTACGAGAGTTGTAAACAGCAAGGGTGATAATCCGCAACCCTGCCTACTACTTCATTTCTACAACACACCATAAAAGTACCTGTTTTATTCGAATATTTTTTTATGACTAGTTTAACCTTCGATTAAAAAAACCTTTTCAAGCAATTCTAAATAATACTAATTTATTTTCTCCTTTTTTGACTTTCACATAAAACACTAAAAGGTATAATTGTATTTTTTTTTGTTATGTAGGCAGGTAGCGATATGTCTGAATGCTTCAAGAATAGATACTCAATTAACAATGAAAGGCTTTTTAATCTCCTCTTCCAATGTTTTTAAAAGCTTTTCATCAGATGTCGAGCAAATAAATAAGCCTTATTTTGGAATTTAAATTTTGTCACCCTTTGGGCCACCGGGAGGTTAAAAGCTTGTCAAGAGCAAATGACTTTACAATTTACGAGCCAATGATTAAAGCAAAAACATTTGTGGTGGTATTGTTTTCTGTTGTTTTTGTTGGTGAAAATTGAAAAATATAAATCTTGGATTGATGATGTTAAAATATTGTTGACAAGTGGTTGTGTGTCTTGGTGGTTATTTGAAATGATAAATGCATTCGAATCCCGAGTATCTCCCTAAAATACTAGATCATCTAAATATTATTCTGGTAACTGTCTCGAACTTGCTCTTGTGTATGTTATATTCTAAGATACTCACAAATAATGTGGTAAGTAAAATAATGTTCAAAATCATGATAGCGGATCGAGAAATCATTACCCTAAAACTTTAAAAATTGCCTCTTTTAATATAAATAAACCACATCGAAAAGTTTTAACTTTTTACGCAACGTTTTTTTTTGTATTTAATTATAATAAACAATAATAAATAAATATTTTGGACATCTTACACAAAAACATACAAAACTGGTCCCAAACTAAACAGAGCCTGTATACTAGACAACAGACCTAAATACAAAACATACCTTTTTCTATATACATGCATATTATACATAAAAAACGCTCAATCTCCAAATTTAAAGTATATACCCAATAATGGAGTACAGGATTTAAATAGTAGTTTTATAAATATAATTACGTACGTCATTTTAGAAAGAGCTCTCTCGTCTCTGCTTATGGTTGCAATCATTTCCAGTCTAGCGTATAGCCTATAAGAGCCTAGAGTATACATATGAGCAATATCCATCTCCTATCATTGCCTTCACACCTTACCAATTTTACTTGTATATTGAAATTCCAACTTTTAAGTCTAATTCTTAAAGTGTCTGGTTGATAGTAAGATGCCTAGCTCTCTTACATGAGTGGGATTTAATTATTGGTTGGCAAAAAATAGACATAATTAATATAATTATGTAAGCGCTTAAGGTCACGTTTACTGTTACTGTTTGCCTACAGTTATTAGTGTTGTTACATTACGTTTACTGTTACGATAAATAGCAGTTATAATATACACAAATTCGATTCGACGGTATTCGAAAAATGTTTTTAACAAAAACGGAAATTTCATTAAATTCATCAGCGTGTTTTGTGAACTTCGATATCAAATTATAAATCTACGATATCAAATTTTATAAAAAAGTAAGTGCTCAACTTTCCGAATACGTCATATGATTTCCGGATGGTTTAGTTTCGAAAATGTTTTTTATTTACATGCTCTACAGTCCAGATTACTGTAACACTAATATACACAAACGTTTGGAACTCTGCCATTGCTGTAATTGCTGATTTTATTCATTACTGATATGTTACGATTCCAATTCCAAGTATTTCATTTTCATCAAATATAAACTCATAGGTTTTGTTGTTAAAGTTTGTTGTTAAAGCTGGAAACACATTATCGGACGCAGCTGACAGCCGCGACTGATAAGGGTGCACAGTCTTGTCAACCGCTCTTGTGCCAGGTTTCTGTCGGACGTCCGAACGCTCAAAGTCAGTCAAAGGTCACGTCCGCGACTTACGTCCGATAGTTTTCACAGCTCAGTGTATGTTCATACTCTAGATCACGGTTAGCAGCCACGTCCGTCAGCCGCGTCCGATAATGTGTCTCCAGCTTAACACGCTTTATAAGCGTCACCTCTATGTCGTTTACTTGTAATCGACTTTTGTGAGCAAGGTTTTTTAACTATATTTATTTGTTTTTATTTTATAATCTGCTATGATAAATGTGATAATATCCAATAAAAATAAAATTAACCTGCCCACACACAATGAAAAAATTGCAAGAAATGATAATATTTTCTGTAATGATTACTATCAGTAATTCTGATGGTGAAATTCAAATGCAGAGAGTTTGGAGGTAATATGAAAACAATTTTATCATCATCATCATAATAACTGTCCTTTAAAAATCCACTGCTGGACATAGATCTCTTTTTAAAGTAAGTTTGGCTTTCGGCCACGCTGATCAGACTTGTCATTGTAGAAACTAATTTAGTGGGATTTTTTTTAACGCAGAACAATTCTTGGTCATTTGTATGTTACGCAGTAGTTTAAAAAGATTTAAGTCTAAACTTGAGGTCATAGTTGAGTTAAGAATAAAAACTATCTGATGATTAGATTCTACAGATAACTAAGTTTGTTTATTTCGAAGATGCATTCATATATTTCAGATCATGGATACGAGATAAAAAAAAATTATATTCTCATTCTGATTATTAATAAACAGGCTCCATCAATTACATGCCTTAATAAACTCACATTTATGAGTTCGGAGTGACTAACTTTGTTTAATTATACAGTAATTATACTCAAAATAGACTTGTATTTTGTTTCGAAGTAAATAATGTGGTCTCATATAATGTTTTCTTAATAAATCTTTACTTACAGTACATCACAGTATATGTTTCAAGTAGACACAACACAATACCATAGAAACAAGAGCAAACAAGACTGGCAGACTTCCAAATACGTAATATAAACAAATGTATTCCGTAACAAGAATAGATAAAATACTTCAAGAAAATAAGGGCTGAGACAATTTGCTGAATTACGTCAAAGAAACTTGGATATTTCCTTTGACTGATTACATTTTCAGACGAACAGAGGGGTGTTGTTAACACATTTTATTGAATACGGTATATCATTTATGTATATTTAAGTAAAATAAAGGGTTAAGGCAGGTTCTCAGGACTCTTTTCAAGTTTATTCACAGCTTAGACGGTAAATTGCCTTAAACTGCCTTATCATTTTAAACAGATACTATTTACATAGTTCGTTTATCTTTGATTAGAATTTGTAGAGATTATAATATGAAAGTAGACTCGCTGGAGATTAATATGTATTTCTCAATAAACTAGTATACAAGATATTCAAAGGTAGATATTAATTGTAAAATGTTTCTAGGATATTCATTTGCTTTAATTTCAATTTCATCCTTGCTGAAATTTGAATCTTCTGAAATACAAAGAGACAATCTTATTTTTACTATTATGGCATGTAATTGAGTTTAGAAATTTAAGGCGGGTAATTAAGTTTTCACTTACACAGGCTTAATGAGAATCCGGTATTTTGAGTAAAAATGAAGATGATCGTGTGTATGGTAATTTTGTTTAAAAATTAAATGCATGTATCGGACGTTTTGTAATTAACTTTTGACCCACAAGCGTTTACCTGAATCACGTGTATAAAATTTTACAAAGTGTATTTTATGGTCCATGATTATCCCAAAAATTGGGCTCTTCACCAATCTCTGGAGGGTGTGTATTTAAATCATCCTAAAATGAAGTGACCATAACTTAGACTTCTCATTCATCTATTAGGTACTCATTATTAAAACGTGTTTCAGTCATTTGGTCAGTGTTAATAGTTGATACGATAGTTTTACTTGTGATATTTGTACAATGTATTTTGATGTCTGGGAATTACAATATCTTGTCTTATAACAAGTTTGTCTATTTGCAAAAATATAGCAGGTTAGTTACTTATTTTAGGATGAAATCGATGGAGGCTCATATAGTCTTATTAACAACAATAACTTTAAATGTGATTCTGTTGATGATTATATTTGCCGAAATGTTGAAATTAATAATTTCATATAAGTTGCGAAGACTATAACGAAGTCTGTTTGTCTAAATTTATTTGTCCCAGTCTTTATGACAGCATTTGTGATGTCATGTTGGTGAGAGCTAGACTAAGCCCAATGATGTAGTAGCATCTCAGCATCATAGTCCGCCATAGTATTGATCACTATGTTGCATTATTTGTATACGAGATTGGTGACCACTACACTCGGATTCGGCTCATGCTTTCCATCAGGCAGAGTAGAGTCGCTTTGTCATGATCATATATATATTAAATGGTTTTTTACTAAATACCGTGTGATTACAAGTGTTATTACAGTCACGAGCACAATATAAACTCTTAGTACGTTTCTGTTATTTGAAGATTGAAATACAATCATACATCCTTAACTTTGTCTACATTCACAATGAGGATGGTTATCACTACTCTTGAATTCGATTCATACTTTCCATCGGGCAGAGTAGAATAATTTTGTCAGTCTTAAAGGTATCCTTTAAAAAATTTGAACTGACTTCAATTAGTACTAACAAAGAAAAAAAATGTTACGAAAAATTTACCAAGTGCGTGCCAGGCCACGCATAGAATAGGTTTCCGTAGTCACCAATAATGGTAGGTAGTTTTAAAATCGTATCGAATAGATAATTATTATGTTTACTTATCATTTCTCTATTTTTGTTCGTAGTTTTCAAAGTGAGTGCATTTTGCAAGTTAACTGTAACTCCTCTGGCCCCTGTAACTCCTAAAATGAAAAAGTTATCAAAACCGCTATACTTTTCCTTGAAAGTTCAGTATATGGACTACCCTCATGATTTTTTTCAGATTTTATCAGCCAGCCGTTTGGCTGTTAGAGAGAGCGGGGACGCCATCCTGTTTTTACAAAAAAGTTTGCTTTATAGTTGAATAACTCGCAAATAGACACCTAAATCGACAAATAGTTTTAGCAACCTCGTGATGTTTTTATAAGACCTATCTGATGAAACCCACTTTACATGTAGGGGAGGTACCAAAAATAAAATATTTTTCTTAATTTTATTGTAGCCTATTGTAGCGTCTTGTCGACGTAATTACAACACATATTCATGCGAAGTTTCATATTTCTATCACCAACCGGTGAGGACGGACGGAGTCATGAACGAGTCATGAACTACGGAATCCTAAAACGAGTTATAAATATGATTTAAACACTAAAAACAGAACGCCCCTTAATATAACAGGTGGGTTACATTATTACAGCAATGACAATGATTCTTGATATGCTAGGTGATGAAAACAAACACAAATCAAGTAATGTCTCATTTGGAATGCTATGCACAAGCATGCATTGTGATGACACCGACTTCAAACTGATTGGAAGGGTCTTATCGTGTTTAGTTTACTTTGTATTTGTGGAACATTGAAGTTGGTTGATTTTTTAATTATTAAAACGTCGATGAAGTCTTGCCTAATACCTTTTTTTTTTTTTTTTTTTTTTTTAAAAAGCCGCCTCGGGTACTTTAAGCCGAGGAACCAGGTGTACCCTCGAAAGGAAGTCCCTGGAACCCCGACGTACCTCGGGCCATCCACGGCTTGCAGATGACCCTCTTGCCTAATACCTAGTGAAAGTATGAAAATAAATGAACTGAAAAACAGTGATGAGCGATTTTTCAATTTAGAACAATTGTTTCTTTAATTGATTAATAAGCTGAATTGATCGGTGGCTACCGCCAACCCATTATGGGCTCGTTTTTAAAGCTATACGAAAGCATTTTCATTATTTTATCACATTTTTATACATTGTTCAAGATTCTTAAATCACCTTAATTCCTGTTTTTACTTTAAACTTTACTTTGATACTCCTGATTTTAATTAAGTTTCCTTGTTATAATTTTACTGGGCTATATCAAGAGCTCATTAAATTTCAGAACACAACATAAGCATGACCACAACGAACTAAGCATTAACTAATAATTTAAATACATTTTTTTATATCGTCATTTTTGTTAAATCCATCAAAAATACAAGTACCTTCTTTTTACAGTGGAACTTGAGAGAGAATATATTTATGGCTTTAATAATTTAATTAAAGACATATGTTGCTAGAAATATGAAGAATTTCTTAATGAAAGAAGTTTTAGGGTGATGTATGCGCACCGCCATGTCATGTTTTCTGCATTTATTTGTGATGTCAGGATGGTATGTAAGTACTATAGAAAATGCTATCTAAAGCATATTCAGTAGCTATTCAGTGATGCGCGGAAATTCTTCCAACAGAAACAATCAGACTTATGAATCTACGTCGACGTAAGCATATTAAGTAAAGTTCTAAAAATACTTTTCATATAACGAAAGAAAGACAAGTTTCGCCTACGCACTTAGTCAATTTATATACCAATATTCTTAAAACACAAACACTGAATAAGCTAATTACAAAAGATATAAATATTGCAAAACATTTTGATTTCTATAAATATCAAACCTACTAAGGTGAAATTGAGCTTATTTATAGATAATGATATATTGATGATACTAAAATTACCTTTAAAATACTTTGAATAACTGAGAGACCTCTCAGGCAATAGTTAGCTCGAGTTGATCTTCTCTGGGTAGATTATATCCCATGAAAGATCAGAGAGAGCTGTTATTGTTACTGATCCGTCCGTGTAAGCACAATACTTTTCCTTCCATTGTTTTTCCTTCTTGTCTCTCCTGCCTGTCAATGCGATTCCAATTTCCTATCTTTTGTTTTGACAAATATAAATAGACTCGACGCGTGTACATAGAATACATTTCATAAAACCCATTAAGGTTGAATTTTATTTTACTTTAATATCTATACATAAATATTACTGGTGTGTCTGTTTACAATTTCAAATGTTAAACTTTATAAATAATAAAAAACGGCAGGTACATCAAATAAACTTTTTTTTTAAATTTGTCTGTCTCTAACAGATCTTGAGCTTTTGTACTACCGTTGATGGAAATTAGAAGTTTAGAAATCGTTTATTACAATATAGTAAATTTAAAAGTTCAGAGTGATTATTATAAGGCAGGAATCGTTAAATTAATTTGTATAACACATACATACGTAGATTGTGTACTAGACTAGAATGTAAAGACAATGTAAGATACATTCATTACGAAAACGTTGACATGGAGGGCACCTATTAGCCGATAACAATACTTGTCAATTATGTGCTAGCTACGACGATGGCTTTAGATTTATGGACTATTCTATATTGACAATAGCAGGTACTTTCAACTAGACCTAGAGTTGATTGAACCATCTAATACATTTTACTCATTCTATATTCGTGCACTATTAATTTATTTATTTAGCGAATCGGTGGCGCAGTAGTGGCGTAAGTATGCGACTGTTGTGCTTGAGGTATCGGGTAGGATTCCCGGGTCGGGCTTAATATTTGTACAATCTCTAAAAATTTTTTTCGGAGTTTTTTTATTTAACTCAGTTATCTGGTACCCATAGTACAGGCTCTGCTTAGTTTTGGAATAACTGGTATTGTGTGTTAACAAGTAATGTACAAATAAAACGATAAAAACTAATTACATTAACTTGTACGTGCCCACCGTTATTTACCTTGATTAAGTATTCAAACTACATTTTTACAGTCACTACTTCATTTAGTTACTTGTAATATTTATCACTTTGCAATGTTCCTAGCCGGAACTTGAGATTGATTAAACACGAATTGATTCAAACTTCAATCATATTTAATAGAAAACGGTTACAAATACTTTTATTAGTATACACATAAAACTGGCGCTGCTAGTCTTACAATCAGTGACTAACTTGAAACGCTACTTAAACTAAACATACTGTGTGACTGCAAACTGAAATAGACATTTCGAATATATGTTCAGACATCTGACAGATGACGCCATCTACTCCTAGAGTTTATACTACGTACCTGACAAGTTATAAATACATTATAGTTTCTTGTGAATACATGCTTATTATACATAGAAAACAATGTAACAAGTATTTAGAGATCATACAAACGTTTGGTCCAACCTGACAATGGAATCTGAAAACTCAAGCACAGCAGTTGCATATGCTACCATGCGCTAAAGAGGTAGTCGACATATAATAAAACAAATTAACATAATATAAAGATCTATTACAAGAAATACTTTGAAAGAAAATACCAATGGAAGAAACACAAAATAAAAAAAATACGTTTTGACATTTAAAACTTAAAGACTACATAAAAACTAAAAAGGAAAACCACTGCCATTAATAATTTATGTCTGTCTTTCAAAGACACTACAAGTAAATTGTAAATTATGTAAAGAAGTTTATATACTTTATATAGTATGTAGATATTTTAAGCAGTAGTTTACCTCATAGCGTAAAAGCGTAAAAGAAAAGCGGGCGTTTATGAAAACTTTTGTATATTTTTCAGTACCAGTGTTTTATGCGGCGTTCTCTTTATATATTCTCAGCTGGATATTTTCAAACTATGATAGAACCGTTGTCTATCGTTGTTATTTGCTTACTTATGGTAGGTGATATATCTGAATATATTTCATGATTTTTAATGTTACAAAGAAATATAAACTTTTTCTATTTAAGTGACAATATTGACAAATTAAGAATACGTGCCTGTCTTAATAACCACTCCAATCTTAAGTAGTACATATATTGTGAGTAGTTTGAGGCTACTTGCTTCAGTTTTGCTTTTAGTTCTATCTTAAAACTTAATATTCCAACAATCATTTTACGTCTTCGTCTAAATAATTTCATTACAACGGCTTAATACAAACATAATCAAAAAGTCTTTAATCGTCATTACATCAAAGTTTAAATAGAACAAAGCTTAACAAGTGTATTATGAAAAGTGGGCCCATTACAAAGAATTACAACGGCAATGATTCCTAATAATTGTATATGAATTACAGTTTGGCCGCTAACAGATCTTGATAAGCACAATCATACGGAGCACGACAAAAGGCAATTTAAATCTCATTCCAACAAAATGTCCTCTAACAATCGCCGCAACGGAAATTAAAGTATGAATCTCTGATATTATTCATAAGAATAATTAGTATTTGGATGAGTTTGGATAAAAGAGAAATTTGCATTGTTAATACACAAAAAATGTTCAGCCTCAACGACAGTTTCATTTCAAGTTCTGAAATTCAATTCCATTGGCGTTTTGTTTTTCAAATGACGATATTGAACCAATTTTAGGAATGACTACATTTATATTTATAAGTAGGATAAGGCATTTCAATGTCTGAAGGATAGCTTCATTATATTGTAACATATTATTATGTATGAACAACATCCCTAATATTACTATTTCATCCAGCGACTTTTGAAATGACCACCCATATCTATAAACAGCTGCAACTAAAGATTCAAGTGAGTTGTTTTTACTTCGTTGATTTCACTCACTTGGTAAATGCAATAACGAACGACACAGGCACGTATTTCGAGTCAGGTTTGGTCTTAATTTACAATAGCATTGTATGACTGAGGATATTTCATAAGAGCCAAATTCAGAAAATTTTACATCAAGATTTAAAAGTTAGGACACTTTGTAGTCGGCAGATTGCCCACGAAATCATTACAGAAAAAAAACTGCGCCATTTCAATGCTTCGGCACCCAACATGAAAAAAGCTCATTTTTGGCTTCAGAAAAACATAAAGATCGTGACCCCACACACAGTTTGGACCTCTCCGTGCGATTTCTTTGTGTTCCCAAAAATCTAAGATTTAATGAGAGGTTTGATAGTCAAGGAGTCAGAAGAGGCAGTGGTTGTTTTCAACCACCGTGTAAAGGAACACATCAGTTAAACCAAAGATCCTCGTGGGTTTAGGATTCCAAATTTCATGACTCGGAACACTAATAGATTCGTCATGTAAGTCCGTCCGTCCGTCCGTCCTCGACTTACAGTCCAAAAGGTAAGTGCTAGACAGATGAAACTTTGCATGAGTATGTGTTGTTGTAACGTTGGCAAAGTGCTACAATAAAATTATGAAAAATATTATTATTTGGGTTAAACAGAACACGTAAAGTGGGGATGTTTTTTTTTTTCTTGCGGCTACCCCTCGTTTGGAGTATCATTAGATAGGTCTTTTTAAAACAATTGAGGGTTTCTAAGACGATTTTTTTATTTAGGTATCTGTTTGCGAGCAATTACACTTTAAAGGGCACTTTTTTGTTAAAACAGGGCCTCTAAAAGCTAAACGGCTGGTTCGAAAAATCTGGAAAAATTCGTGATGGTGGTCCATATGATGAACTTCAAAGGAAAACTATAACGAATCAGATGACTTTGTTAGTTCAGGAGTTATAGAGGAGTTATAACTTGTAGAATGCTCTTACTTGGAAAATGTCATCCAAAATTAACGCATTAATGCATAAACATAAAATTTATAAATATACGATAGGATACGGTTTAAATCCACATACAATTATGGGTGACTGAAGAACCCTTTTGAAGAAAGAACGCATTTTGTAAAAAAATGATGATCAAAAAACAAAAGAAGAGAGAATTAAATAAAGAAGAAGATTAACGTTTGTCTTTTCAATGCACTGTTAAAATGGTGTTAAAAATGCATTCTTCCTTCATTCAGGCTAATACCGGCAAGATCATTCTTGGCGGTAGTAGCCTATGTTGAGCAGTGTACTGCAACGGACTGACGATATGATACTAAAGTTGGGACGAAATAATATTATAAAATAATGTGGAGAATCCAAATTATTTTACTCGAAATTATTAAGTTCATAAAATACCCACTTTCTAGAAATCAGAAGATATTTTATTTATTTATTTATGTATTTATTTATTTGGACAACCAACAAGAACACAATAATATGTTATAAATAATGATCAAAAATATTTTAGAGTGGGGCTAGATGACGATGTGGTTTAAGCTCTGATAAACTATGTTGAATCTGGTTAAGTGAAACATTCAGCTAAGGAATTTTTTTTTGTCATATACTCAATAATCCAATCTTAGTCGTGGTTTCTTTTCGTTTTTGAAATAACATAGTGTATCTATACGCTGTATCGTTCTGACTAAATGGAAGTTCTCCTAGAGTTGAAACGAAAACTATGTCAATCTGCGAATTATTATTTTCTTTACATTAATGTCAATAAAAAAAATCTGTGACCTCAATTAGACGCTGTTAAGCATTCGTGTGTTAACCCACAAAAAATCGAGTTTTGACTTATGAATGCTGTCTTAATCTTTAGATCATAAGGTTTACGATAGTGCAATCCATTTTATTGAAAACAAATCGCAGAATATTCTAGAGTACAAAAATTGTTATTGCTTATTTCCTAAATTAAGATTTGTATTTAGCATTTATGTCACAAGTGCCTTACATTATTAATGCCAAAATCTAATGAGACTACAACAAAAAGCATTAATGTGTTATACTACGGTTAACATGAAAATGCGTATATCGGATTGTGGGTTAGAACATAAATGCATTATTGGGCGAGCACCTTAGACAAAGAATACCAAGACCTGACATAAGCGTACACCGTAAGGGATAGAAACAAAGTACATCAAATATTAATGTTGCCACTTTAAAACAATTCCCCTTTAATAAGGGAGGATTGTTACTCCGTTTAGTGTTCCAAACGCTTAACAAATCTGTCAAATATGGTTAGATTAAAATAGTAGGCCCTCAAAACGAAAGCTGAGGAGGTAACCGGGATTGATTAAATTAAAAAAAAAAATTAGAAGCATAGTATTTATTGGCCCATAAACAAAATAAGTCTGTTAAATATTTTTTTTTTTTCTCTTTAGTTATCAGCATATTTTTTGTACTATAATGTATCCTTACGTTCAAATATTTTTACATCTAGCTTTGCTATTGCTCAATCTTGTCGTCCAGTAGCCTTCGACTACATTTTACGCACATTTTCAGCCTAAGGAAATCTGGAGGACAATAAAACACAATCAAATTAAATTTCCTCACCATATGGGGTAGTTTCAAAAGGCTGATACGTTATCCCTAAAATGCTGGTAACCTTGCAAAATTACCTTAACACATTAATGGTCGTTCAAACTATAGCTGTGCCAACCTACGCAATTTGGTCGGTTAATTTAAAAAAAATCACACTTTAGAAACTAGTTTTTATCACATATTTTCAATTATTTCTGCACAATAACAAACAAAAATTGATGTAATTAATCGTCGTTAATAATAAAAAACAATATTATGCCGTTAAAATGCTATTTTTTATATGTACTTACGTATGAAAGCTTATATTTTCATATTTACGTTCACTGCGACTTTTGCAGCCGACAACACAACACTGTACCATAGTTTTTAAAGTATCTGGGTTAAAAACAATTAGATACACTTGGAATCACACAGTAATTCCGTCAAAAAGCCTTATTTTCACTACTGATATAATTCCCGCTTTGAACACTGTTTGTCCCTATTGATTGTTGAAACCTATACGGCAATAAGGACAAAAAATACGTATCTCTATTTTTCTCTAACACATTGGAAAATGGTATCTCACTCGCTCGTGGTAACGCTTGTTGGCGAGTCAGGTCTATGGTAATTCTTTGTCTAAGGCGAGCGCGCACGTTAAGAATTGCGCGGGCTTGTTGATCACACCGACATGTAAGTTTTTATTAATTTTTTACATAAATTTAATTAGATTTGTTTAGAAATTCATTAAATTATTATTATAATAACGAAACGATATAGTGAACAGTAAAGTTTCAGTTCAGCTCTAAATTCAACCAAAAATTGTTTCGTCTAATCTAACTTCAAAACACGTACATTTCTAAAAGTGTGTTTTTATAAAGTAGGCAATTTCAATTCGTAAGTTTTATTTAAAACCATTAATCCGGCTACTGCAAAGATAAGAATGATGGTTATAATTTTTGAAGTGCATGTATGTTTGTTCATATGTTTTTATTTTGTGGACTGCAAAGTCGGAGGTTGTGAGTTCGACTCCCACACGACAAACATGAATTATATGAACATCGATGTTTGTTCTAGGTCTAGGTATTTTATGAGTATGTATTTACAAAAAAAAGATAGGGTAAAAAAAGTTTTCAATTCTGTCTACACCAATTTCTAATACTTCGATGACCAAGTTTGAAATGCTTAAGTTTAGTTCATGATAAAATACTTAAGTTTAGTTCATGATATCTTAAATTTGCAGTGTATTAAAATTTAAAAATTTCATATTTTAACTTGTTGTAAATCGTTCGTAAAATTAATTAAGTGCATTAAGTACGAAATGGACCATTAATAAAATTATACTCTTGTTTAACTTTTACAATCTCTCATGTGTTTCTTTTATTTAGCTTTTACTAAAGCTTGTGTAGAAAAAATATATTTTTGGTTATTAATATATTGAACGGAATTATTTAATTAAAAACTTCAATTAAAAAAAAAGTTATAATAATATTCATAGCCGGGTTCCGTTTTATTTGTTATGTATGAGATTTTTACTAAATATCTATTACCAAAATATGCCAGTAAACTAAACAGATTGGAAGATGTAGTGTGAAAAACAAAGGCCCACACGTTTTGTCATATAACTTTCTTGTTAGTTCTTTAAAAATTCTAAGATTTATTTTGCAAATTCAAGCTAAATAGTTTAGTTACTAAACCGCCTAAAAACCATTAGAAAAAATTCGGCCCTCAGTTCTCACATACACATTTTTTTCGAAGTATTGACAAATTGGTGAAGTGTAGACAAATAATTCTATCATCCTATAATTTGTTTCATATTCTATTAGTTGTCTAGCACAAGCATTAATTTGTTTAATTTGGGAGTAGACCGCCCTATGCCCGGTTATGGTACTAAAGAGTTTGTTCAAACTGTAATAATTTGATGAAACCTATTTGTTACTTCACACACTAACTCTTAAACTCTGAATTTCTTATTTATTTCAGCATGCAATCGCAAACTAAAAAATATGTTTTAACACCAAATAAAAGCGATAGTGATAATCTATCAATTCAAACTAGCAACCAAAACGATAATGCAAATATTTTAATCGAAGATAATGACTGCATTGCAGTTTTAGATACGTCTACTGATTTGTCTAAGAGCGGTTCTCAATTAAACAGGAAAGGAAGAAAGAGAAGGGGCAGGAAAAGGAAGCATGAGAGTCAGAACAGAGCAACAAAAAAGCAAAAAGTTAACACAAATCAAGATTATATTAACACCAAAGGAATAACGATTAAGGAGAAATTTTTTTGTGGTAGTAATTTTACTTGCAATTGTCCCCTAAAATGCACGGAAAAAGTAGACGTAGACAAAAGGAAGCGTGAATTCGAAAACTACTGGAAATGCGGTAACTTTGCTGCTCGATGTGCCATCCTCCAAAAAAATGTAGCCGAGCATAAAGTAAATAGATGTTACGTTCAAGGACGAAGCTCAAGACGTGAGTTTACAAGAAAATATTATATTACTGGTGTACTAGTTTGCAAGAAAACATTCTTGAATACCTACCAAATTAGTCAATCACGGGTCGATATTGCATTACAAAAAAAAGAAAAGCAAGAAATAACAGATAATAGGGGAAGCAGCGGTGGAAAAAATAAAACTTCTACAGAGAAGACAGAAGAAGTAATAAGCTTTATAAAGAAATTTCCGAAATATAAATCGCACTATTGTCGATCACAAACAGATGTCAAATATTTAGCTCCTAACTGCAACCTACAAAAGTTATATGACTTGTACACTGAAGTGCATTTAGATCCAGTAAAATTAAGTATATTTAAGAATATATTTTACGGACATTTTAACTTGCGTTTCAAAAAACGTCAGAAAGATACTTGTTTGAAATGTGATATATTCCAATCGAATAAGCAGGGAGCTACTGGAAATCAATTAGAAGCCATTGAGAAAGAACATCAGACGCATTTGGATCACGCAGCTTCTTTAAGGAAACAAATGAGAGAAGATTTACAGCAAGCAAAGACAGATATTGAAACTGAAACTATTACATTTGATCTGCAAAAAACGCACAACTTACCTTGCTTACCAACTGGTATTTTATACTATAAACGGCAGTTAAATTTTTACAATCTAGGCATCCATTCTGGCAGCACCGGTAAAGCCTTTTTTCATACATGGTTGGAACATGAAGCGGGACGCGGAACTCAGGAAGTAGGCTCTTGTATACACAATTTTATTTCAGAGGAGTTAAAATCTACAGCTACGCATTTAATTTTATGGGCCGACTCTTGCGGTGGTCAAAATAGGAGCATCAAACTAATTGTAATGTTGCTTCATATACTGCTCAATCATGACAGATTGACTAAAATAACCATCAGATTTTTACAATCGGGTCATACATTTCTGCCAAACGATTCTGAGTTTGGTGACGTAGAGTGTCGCCTAAAAACGAATTTTCGGCTGTATACTAATCTGGACTACATTAAAGTCATGGCAGAGTGTAGGAGAAAAAACAAATTTACGGTTAAAAAAATGAATAAAAGTCAATTCAAGTCTGTAGGACCTTTGCTAAAAGCTATCACTAATCGAAAAATTGATTTAGATAAGAATAACATTTCTTGGCTTAAAACTTTTGAAATTGAACTTAAAAAAGATACTCCTTCCATGATGTTTATAAAATCTACTTTAAATGAAACCTCTAGGATAGTAGACTTGTCCAAAAACAAAAGAATGAAAAACATGCAACATTTTAAAAACATTACACTGCCTTTGTTATGGCCAAATGGTAAGGAATTATCCAGCAGCAAAGTAAAAGATCTCAAAGATATTCTTAAGTTAATTCCAGAAGATTGCAAAGAGTTCTATAGCTTCTTGGAGACTGTGAGGTCTGCTGAGTTTGAAGATGATGTCGAAGGAATTGGGAGGACGTTAGATTATGCAATAGAAGAAAACGAAGAAGACTGATTGTTACTCGTATTCATTACCAAAAAACTCTCAATTAGTACAAATTTTAAATAATTAATAGGTATAATGAAGAAAAGAAATGGGAAAGTTTATTTTGTTGTTTTTTTTTTATTTAGGTACAATGTAATGTTCTTAGAAGGTGTTTTAGGTTCAGTAATAAAGTGAGCAAAAGAGCAAGAGAATAAGACTCACAGTTGCTGATTTTATTAGATTTGTACCATAAGATGGATACAAAAAAAATTTGTTTTATATAATATGATTAAAATAATAATTAAAAATAAAGTTGTTTGGCACTCGGGGAGTGCCGTAGCAAAGCTATTGCATAGCATTTTTTATCAACTTATGCAATTTAATTATTTATTTATTTTTCATTTATATAGATTTTTTTTTCTTTGATTTTAATTCAAGTTTACAAAACAATATACACTGTCTTTTTACTAACATACATTCTAACAATATTATTGCCAAACTATATAATCATCCTATTAACCGAAAGACAATGACAACTAAACAGTGAACATAATAAATAGTAATATGAGCATATCTATGGAATGAAAAACGAAATAAATAAAAAAAACTTGAGAGGTGTCAAGGGACACCCGGATGGAACGAAGTTACACGCACGGCTTGCTAAAATGTGTCGGTATACAGACGAAACCTCATATTCTACTAACATCATTAGTACTTGTCTAAACACGCTACAATTAAACTCTACTCTAGTACTCGTAACTTAATATTTTGCTTTGTTGGAAATACTTTGATACCATATAGTATCAAAGTACTCTTTAAGACGAATTAAATGTGCCCAATCTCGATGGGGTTTCTATGGCCCCCTTCCAGCTCCATCATCAGAGCCTGGTTACCATATAGTGTCAAAGTACTCGTCAAGACGAATCAAATGCGCCCAAACGCGATAGGGTTCCTATGGCCACCTTCCAGCTCCATCATCAGACCCTGGTTACCATATAGTGTCAAAGTACTCGTCAAGACGAATCAAATGAGCCTAAACTCGATGGGGTTCCTATGGCCACCTTCCAACTCCATCATCAGACCCTGGTTACCATATAGTGTCAAAGTACTCGTCAAGACGAATCAAATGAGCCTAAACTCGATGGGGTTCCTATGGCCACCTTCCAGCTCCAGCATCAGACCCTGGTTACCATATAGTGTCAAAGTACTCGTCAAGACGAATCAAATGAGCCTAAACTCGATGGGGTTCCTATGGCCACCTTCCAACTCCATCATCATACCCTGGTTACCATATAGTGTCAAAGTACTCGTCAAGACGAATCGAATGAGCCCAAATTCGATGGGGTTCCTATGGCTACATTCCAGCTCCAGCATCAGACCCTGGTTACCATATAGTGTAAAGGTACTCGTCAAGACGAATCAAAACTTTAAATAAATAAGTACATTAACATT
This sequence comes from Phragmatobia fuliginosa, assembly GCA_932526445.1. NCBI lineage: Eukaryota > Metazoa > Arthropoda > Insecta > Lepidoptera > Erebidae > Phragmatobia > Phragmatobia fuliginosa. The sequence continues at coordinate 12,696,370 of OW052070.1, read as the reverse complement.
TTAATATGTTAGTAGTTAATTTCATTACATTTTTATTTTCATATAAATGAGCAAATACATTATTTTGAAACAAAAAATCAGAATTTTGCATTCATGTGTTAAGGCACATAACACCTTAATGCTAAATGTAATAAAACATTTAGCGATTTAGGCATAAACCATTTTTCTGCTCTTTCTATTTAATTATAAATTTATTATAAAATATACATTTATTGTATTAATCTATGCATTTCAAGAAAAAAAATGATACCGCTTAACAATATTTTTTTGCTTAACATACGCGGAAAAAGAAGATTGTTCTTAAAAAACTTTAACAGCTGATTACTCAAAACTAGCTCGGTGTGGGTTAACACACAAATGCTTAACAGCGTCCAATTAACGTACCGCCTGAGGAGTTGTTTAGATTTTACCATCGTTTTCATTTTCCAGTTATGGGTTGAATGAAAAGCGATCAGTGCTTTAATTATTGGTTCAACAAATTTTGAGGCAAAATTTTCAAAATGAACTGTATTTATTTAGGTACTATATTCATTTTCGTTGATAAAATATTTTGCTTTCGTGGCTATTCCTAGGGAAAGTTTCTGTTACTACTTTACTTGCCTTTACACATTACGATGACGGTCTCATCTTTTTATTCACAATTATACAAAAAAGTTTTATATATTTTATTCTATACGTACTTTTTGTAATTCTGTTATAAGAATCGGTATACTTTATACCACAATTTTTAGGGTGCGGTACCTTAAAAAGGGAAAAACAGAACCCTTGTAAGATCACTTTGTTACCTGTCCTCTCTGTCAAGAACATTTATTTTGGGTGTGCGTGAAGGTATCGTGTTGAAAGTAAACCATATACTCAGGGTCTATGATCCACTAAAGCTGTGAAAAATTTAAACCTCTAACGTTTACGTAAGAATAGTTACGCCCGTTAATTTCACAAAATATGCTTTTTTCGAGATCCCCAAGGGAATCTAAACTCACTTGTGTGTGTACTTCCCGCTGACCTTGACCCATGAAATATTTGTTGGACATCTTACACTACGTCATCTAGTCCTAAATTAAGCAGAGCTTCTCTTATGGGTACAAGACAGCTAATATAAATACATAAACATACTTTTTTTTCGTAAATATATATACATTATTATATTGAAAATTGCAAGTAACATCGTAATAAATCACATATATAGGGGGAAATCTCAAAACTGTACATTTGTAATTAAATCTTAAAAGAGGGATCTAAAAAATAAGAAGTCGAAATTTTAAATTGAAGCTACAAGCTCATATACTACATGAAAGGGCTTTAGGTATATATTGCAATATTTGTAATATATGTTCACGCCTCATTATTTCGTATTTATACTGAAAAAATACACATAATGATTTTATATTACGTACTAAATCATCGGTGGGTGAATCCGACTAACACTTGTCCGATTTTTTGTAACTATGCTTTTCCTATTTTTATTCTGAATCAGTTCCTCATTTCGTACTTTTTGCACCCGCTTTTTACCGAGTCGTTACAGTTTTTTAAACTTTTATCATGTTATCAGGGAAAAAAAACTTACTGAAAAATTTCAAGAATCAGTTACAAATACAAAAGCCAGACTTTTATATTTATAACTTATTTTCATCATATCTATCATCATATCTACAAATAAACATTCAGTCTCTTCACAGAATGAAGGCTTTTTAGACCTATAGGCCCCTTCCTCATTTTATATAGCACACTATTAGAGCAATGGTTTAGTTGATGATCGACGGATGTAACTCATTGAAACAGTTTATCCAATAAAAATATAAGATAGTAGTTGGAGACTCCCACAAGCAATCGTCCAGTCTATTTAGTTCATTCAATAGTTTGAGTAATCTATTACTTCTTAATTTTTCATCCAGTTTCAGATTTCCTCGTATGTACTTATTTTTGACTTTAACCATCTGCGTCACACGACACATTCACTTCAGCATTCGCATTTCAGCTATATTTAGGCGTCACTCATCCGTTTTCCTAATGGGTCAACTTTCAGAACCATACTTGACGGCAGATCTGGTCATATTTATATAAACTTGTTGTTTAATTTTCTAGGGGAAACTGGGGTAATAGATTCTCTCCGTTACCTGCCGCCACTTTATTCATCTCGTATATATTCGGTGCTGTACAGTTCGATGGATCTCACTGTCACATTGCAGGAGGTCCCATGGTACTTGAAATTGGAGTTAACTGTTACTGCTATCCCATTCAGCATAACAGTTTCAGAGCTGGAGAAACCGCCGAAATCGCAGAAGATGTATTCGGTTATGGTTCTGCTGTTTTATCAAGCTGACAGTCTCCAGACTTTGTTGCCAGTTTTTCAGTTTGATCTGGACCTCACCCTTCTCTATCACGTTTTTTTAGTGAACTATCAATGACTAAAGAAACGTCAAGCTATAGATGATAAATTCTAAAGTCTTACTACTTAAAAAAAATTATCATGAAATTTATATTTTTCCAGAGCACATAAATGAATATAGAATACATTTCATTTCAAATAAAAGTAAGCAAAGAGTAATTATTTTAAGATACAGATTCATATTAAGTCGGATAAAAGAAATGACAATGTCATAATACGTATAATTATGACAATTTTATACAATACGTCCAAAAATAAATCTAACATCTCATTCATCATCATTAACAATATCGTATGCCGTATAGATGATGCTCTCCTTAACTGTCAGATGCGTATATAATTACGATTATCAGAGTCCTAATTTTATCCGCATCCGAGAGTATTGTTAAATGAAACTAATTACAACAGAAGCTACTTCCTTGAGCATGCAAATTTAAAGTGAAGTTGGTGCAATTTACATTTAATAACTTGATTTAATATTTGCAAAATTATTTTAGATTTCATTACTTTAGATTAAATTCAGTTCACATGATCCATATTCCATAATTATAATGCAAAATAGTACTAAACAGTAAACAAAACGAATATTGTAATCTTATATCTATACTTATTTTATACAACAGGAGTTTTTGCTTGTTTGAACGGTCTAATCTCAGTAAGGTTTGGTCCGATTTATAAAGTGTGTGAAAGAAATGTCATTGCCTCACCGTAACCATTTTAAAACTTTGTTTCCGGTGCATAACACGCAATGCCAATGGAACGCAAGGCAGACAGAACTGCGTGTTTCAGAATCAGCTAGTTAATACATAAAACACAAGTATTTATTTGTCACCCAAAATTTTACAGAGCATGACTGCCTCGTTGGCGCAGTGGGAGCGTATGCGATTTCTGAACATGAGGTCTTGGGTACGATTCCCCGGTGGGACCAAATGTTTGTGTGATCCGCAAATATTTGTTTCGGAGTTTGGGTGTATTTATATCAGTTGTCTAGTATCCGTATTACAAGCTCTGCTTAGTTTGGGACTAGATGGCGTTGTGTGTAAGATGACTGAAATATTTATTATTATTTATTATCCAGCGTGGTATAGTCAGCCAAAATGTCCTTTCTATGGAGAGACCTTTGTCCAGCGGTGAAGTTATAGGCTGTAAACGAGAATGAAATCTAAGAGACAAAAATAGAGCAGAGAGTTCCTTTTACCTATTTCTTTGCTTGCCATTTAAACGATGCTTTTTCTACTCAGTAAATTATAACACCCAACTGCAAGAATAATATCTTGACAAACTCTTCAAAACTTTCAAGCATCGCATGAAGTTGGGCGTAAGCGTTACGTAATGAATAAGTTCGGCACACACGTTAACTAAGAGCTTAAATGACGCAAGCATCGTTGTTCTTCGTTAATAATAGAACTGCAAATCAATAACTATTATATAACATATACATAGAATGTTAAAACAGTAGTATTCAATAATACAGCTCTATGTTATTTCTCAATACTAGGTTAGTTTTGATGAATTAATCATTTGTATTTATAATTCCAGTATGGAATATCTATCTATCTATACATAATATGCGAAAAACCTTTCGTTAATTTTATAAATATTTTGGACATCTAACATACAACGTCATCTAGTCCCAAACTAAGGCTTGTGCTATGATATAAATACATATTTTCATTTTTGTAAATACAATACCTATTATACACAGAAAACACCCAAACTTCGAAACGATATTATCATTTGATACAAACATTTTGTTTTAACCGGGAATGGAACCCGAGGCCTCTTGATCGATAGCCGCATACGCGGACCACTAGACCAACAAGGCAGTAAAAACAAGAAAAGGAAAAATAAATTACTTAATACACAAATTATTCATGGAGTCGGAAGACCTTCATTTCAAAACACTCAAATTTTAATTGCTTACTCAACTATTATACCTCTTCTTTAAAACTCTATTTTTATTAAAAATATTACATCTAGAAAGTATTTCGCTTCAAAAGAAATTATAAACATTTGCTTATTATTATGCAATATCGTGTAACGTGTCGAACTTTAACGTTCTTTTAAATTTCTCCTGATCGTCGCATGTTCCTTGAAATTGTTTACCTTTTATAATTACGTCGTGCTCTATTTAATGTTCGTAAATTATATACAAAACAGCGGGCGTGCACTACGCGCTTAATTAGAAGTTACTTGTAACACAAATTTTAAAGAACACGCTTCAAATACTTGAAAAAACTGTAATTTTATAAAATATTGAGTAAAGTGAAATCAAAGAAATACATTTGATTGACAAAAGAAATAATAAAATACCTGCTATGGAAATTGATTACTATAATAAACCCGTATTCGGTCAGCTGTCCTAGATCTCAGATTCTTCTACTAGTAGCTCTATTAGAATACAGCTACTAGTAGAAGAATCTGAGATATGATTAGCCTATTTCTGTAATAAGGTCTGTTCATGACCCACCATTGTATTTGGTTCATTTACAGTTTTTATTATTTTATTAAAATCACAATTTACTGATTTAAATCCGACGTGACCCAGTTTGATTTAAATAAGATTTAATAATGTTTAAAAAAATCTGTTACCTTGTCTGCTAGTTAGTAAATAAACTAGACACTCCAGTTGATAAAATGTGTCAACTTTTTCGATTTGTCGAGTTTTTAGTATTTCAAAGTTTATAACTAGGAACTTATAGATTCGTCATGTCCGTTCGTCCGTCCATCCGTCCTTCCTCGACTTACCGTCCGAAAGGTAAGTGCTAGAAAAATGAAACTTTCCATGAATACGTGTTGTAATTACGTCGACAAAGTGCTTAAATAAAATAATGATAAATATTTTTATTGGGGTACCTACCCTACACGTAAAGTGGGGATGTTTTTTGTTCTCACAGCTACCCCATCGAATAGGTTTTTTAAATTTTTTATAGCTATAGTTAATGCTAGTTAATGCTAAAAAAATTCTGGAGAAATTCGCGATGGTGATCCATATAATCAAATTTAAAGGAAAACTATAACGAATAAGATAATTTTGTTAGTTCAGAAGTTATAGAGGCTTAACTTGTAAAATGCGCTTACTTGGAAAACGTCATTCAAAATTAATGAATAAATACGTAAACATAACAATTATTTATTGGATTCGATTTTAAATCCACGTACCATTATGGGTGACCGAGGAAGCCTTTCCTGTGCGTGACCTGACACGCACTTGACCGATTTTATTTATTTTACAGCTTCGCACAGTATTTAACAACATCAATAGATTGAATAGCCTCTATATACTGCATTGTTGGTGTAGTGGTTAGCGTATGCGACTGCTAATCAAGAGGTCTCGGGTTCAAATCCCGGGTCGGGCCAAAAAAGTGTTTTTGGGTTCTTCTTAGGAAATTCCTAATAGCAGCCCGGAGTTTGGAAGTTTGGCGGTGATTCACGCCCGTGCCTCGGAGAGCACGTAAGGCCGTCGGTCCCGGTTGTGATGAACATCTATGGCAATCGTTATTGGGAAGTCAGTGCCCCCAAATATACTGACAACTAGTTCAACTTCCAAATTTCAGTTCTCCCTTAGGGTTGCGGGGTCCGATGCCAGTCGCTCCGTGGAAAAACTGAAATTCAGGTAAAACCGGTTGAACTAGTAGCCGACCCCAAATAAACTAGGGAATACAGGCTAGGAAGAAGAATAGATTGAATAGCCGTGATTGCTGTGTTTCAATAATCCTTTAAACAGGCGTTGTATATGCATTGCACTTTAGTACCTATAATACGATTATGTATTCCTTTATCAATATCTACCTACATTGATTTTCGAGGGGGCTGCTTCATTAAACTACATAAAATGTATAAGATTTTAAAATGGTGTATCATCATGGACTTTAATAAAAGTAGTCCTATTCTTAGCAATTTTAAATAAATACTGTAAAATGCTTTTTTCATAAATACTTATTTTTTAACTTGTACTTCCAAAGTTTAAATAATCAACGTAGAGAATTTTACTACGCTCATTTTCTCCTACGCAGAACTTTTTACACTTCTGATTATTTCATTGAAGTTCAGTTAAATTCGTGGAAAAAAGGACCAATTCATGGTAAATGTAGGGCCTCGTAATAGTTCAGGTTATTTTATAAAAAAGTCATACCAAACAATAATTATTTTATTGCGGATACGCTTTTGTATTAAATTTAAAATATTTTTACACATATAAAACCTTTAGAACTTTTGGATAAAGTTCGTGGAACATCTCTCTTCAGTTCATCTCTCGCAGGTTTGCGCATGCGCGATGCTGAATTCGTTTCAAAGGGAGCAGTTTATTCTGATACATGCTTGAAAGCGGACAGGCCTGCGTTGACTCGAGATTCGCATAGTGCTAAAATCACGACACGTACAGTAATATATATGCCCTATTACTGTAAGGAAGTCGCGTAAATAATTAAACAGTGCTAGTAGAGATATATTATTGCATTCATATTAACTTTTAAAACAGTTGGAAAAAGTTTTTCAATGTGATTTCTTGAACATACTGTGTGACAAAGTAGGTGTAAGTGTTCCAAATAAATCAGGATGCTTTAGTGTTTCCAGTTTAATATAAAAAATAACAACTAAAGAAATTTGCGTGCTTAATCAAGCGGTAAGTAGAATTTATAAAAATAATAAATAGTTGTTATGTTACAGAAACTCATATCATATAGTATTTAAATTGATATAATTACTAAAATGCATTACAAGTAAATCAAATCACCATCGAACTTCTGTAAAATAAATTTCTGAAGAGAAATCAATAAATATATGTATACTAGCTTTTGCCCGTGGCACTGCCCGCGTGTTGGTTTGTAATGGCAGTAAATAGTAGCCTATGTGTTGTTCCGATATGTAAGGTATATTATTGTGAAGTTTCATCAAAATCCATTCATAGTTTTTGCGTGGAAGAGTAACTAACAAACATACATACATACACACAAATTTTGACGTTTAGAATATTATTAAGGATGTGTGTGTCCTTTGCATTTTCCAATAGGTTTACTTTAGAACTAAGTGTTATAAATCAATTACTATTTGAATAGTACATTATTTAGAGCAGTAATTGAGATATTGGTACGTAATTTTTCATATTAGTTTATTATATCTTAGATCATTTAAAAAGTAATTAAAAGAAACCATAGTTGCGTTTGCCCCTTTGCCCTTGAATAACTCATTTACAGAGGTAGGATCGATGGGGACTTTTCACGTTTCCTTTATATTGGGATTCCTAACATTCATAAGGTAGGCACTTCGTTTCTGTGCAAATTATTTCTTGTAGACTTGAACGTCCATTTTAGAATTTCTAATCATTGTTTTCTAACTTTAGTGATAATAGATCATACATATCGTAGAATGATTATTTTTTAATTAACGACGACGAAAGATCTCATATCATCAAGGCGTATGTTTATTTTTAAGTATGATAACCGGTTTGTGTGGTGACCATAATTGCATTTTAATTGTCAGAAAAGGACTGGGTGCCATGTCAAAATTTTAATCAACTTTTTCGAAAGGTGTTGTTGAGTGAGTCTTACAATCGATAATTACATTTTTTTCTATTATTTACTCAAACAATACCTAGTTGTATTAGAAAAACGCAAATGAAGTTGGCTGGGCGGGTAGTATCGAATAAAATACAAGTACTAAATGGAGCTCAGTTCGTCCCCAAAACAAACATCTGCCAATCAAACAAATTGGTCAAGTTGTTACTAACTTTGACCGTTACGCAGCAATGTAATCTCTAATTCCTGTAAATAGTTGGGATCGGGGTAGCTTCAATGTGTGCCGTTCAGTGGTAAATAGAATTATGTATCCACATCACCAGTGTCCTACATAACGTTTACCGAGACGCGGTCTCCACTCCAGAACTCTTCTGCCAGAACGGTCATCAGTTCTGCGGCTAATATGGCCAGCCCACTACCACTTCGGCTTGCTAATCCGGTGGGCTATGTCAATGACCTTAGTTCTCTGACAGATCACCTCATTCTTGATACGATCCCTCAGAGAAACGCCGAGCACAGCCCTTTCCATAGCACGATGAGCAACTTAAAACTCATAGACCAACCGTACCGTAAGTGTCCAGGTCTCGGCTCCATATGTCATGACAGGTAGGACGCACTGATTGAAACCTTTCGTTTTTAGGCATTGTGGGATCGACGACGAAATGACTTGACGTAGCTTTCCAAACGCTGCCCAACCCAACTGAATTCTTCTATTCACCTCATCCTCGAGGTTGTTTCTGCCAACTGCAATGTCTGCCCAAGGTAGACATATTTTTGAACAATCTCGAAAACGGTATCGTGTACTGCAACCGGTTCCGGTAGAACATGTTCATTGAACATGACCTTGGTTTCAACAAGTTCATCCGTAGGCCGATGCGCATAGAAGAATCAGCCAGGTCATTCACCATCTGCTGCAGGTCCTGCAGTGTCTCTGCCGTTATGACGATGTCGTCCGCAAATCGCAAGTGAGAGATGTATTCGCCATTAATTTCGATAAACGTAGTGTAGGACGCCCACAGGCGAGGTGGAGTGACGACCTGCGTAAGATGGCTGGCAGGAGCTGGATGCGAGAAGCGCAAAATCGATCAGAGTGGTGTGCAATGGGAGAGGCCTATGTCCAGCAGTGGACTGCTACAGGCTGATGATGATGATGATGATGATACCAGTGTCACGTAACATTGAAGCGAATATAATATAAACAAAGTAAATTGTATTATCTATTGTTTTTTTTGTTTATGTTAGTGGTTTGTATCGTTTCAGTCGTTCTTTACTAACTTTTACCAGCAGCTCAGCTCGTGTATATAAATATCGGTTATCGCGGTAAAAAGTAACCTATGTCCTTTTTCAGGCACTAGAATAATTGTACACCAAATTTCATTTAAATCGGTTCAATAGTTTTGGCATGAAAGCGTGACATTTATTTATACCAATAAATAAATTAATTTAAATGTCTGTTTATAATATGCACATGACAGTATGTATGGTGTAAGCCTGGTAGCCTCTCTGTGAGCCTTTATGTTTGTCTGTTCCTTCCAGCTAATTTGTGGAACTGGTAGACGGATTTTGACAGGACATTCTCTGGCAGATAGTTGATGACATAAGGAGTAACTTAGGATTTACACTACGCGCACACTAGGCGACACGCGACAGCGACAGCTCAACGACTTGACGCGACGACAGGCTGCGGCCGAAAAATTTCATCTAATTTGCTCTAAGCTCCGCACACTAGGCGTCAGAGACGCCCGAAGAAACAACGACGCCGCGTCTTATCACGGTGACAAGTCGCTCAGTTTGCTATTTACAAAATTAACATCGCTAAACTTAGCTAGTATAAATACCAGAGTAGATAGATAGTAGTCATTATTAGCTAAGTAACTAGCTCATCACAATTTCTTTAAATGCAGAGACATTTGACCAGTTGTTAAACAGTTAGATAGAGAACTATCATGGTGAGCATTGAATATAAACTTCAGCTAAAGTAAACTGTTACTTGGGCTTTCACGAATACTATCTTCCGCTTCTGTGGAGTGCTAGCAATTATACTCACAAGCAGATACAATACTAAAATAGTATAAATATCAGTAAGAACTAAAACCATTTCAGGTTAAACGTTAAGATTGCTACTGATAAAATGTATGTACAAGTATTTCAAAAGGATAAACAGAGATTACATTATTTCTGAATGGTAAACTATTTTAAGTTGAAATTAAATTCTATTTTAGGCCCGTCTATTTTGTGATTCTATTGTTGGATAAATCTAATATGTTTCAATGTTGTTATAATATTAGGTATTATTTAGTTTTTGTATGTGAAAGTGTATCATAATAATATTTTTTCGGATATCTAACAGACAACGATATTTCACACCAAATTAAGCAGAGCTTGAACTATGCAACTGATACTTTGGTTTTTTTATTACCTAAAACCTGAATTTGGCAGTTTTTTGTATTATACAAATAATACAAAAAACTGCCAAATTCAAAAACAAGTACCAGTATTACATATCAACGTGCGGTTTGATACAGCATCGAACTTTCAAGCATTAGGCCCTTCGTACACAAGGCTACGCAAACTCGTACACGAGTCGCGTCGTCGACATTTGTCGAAATCGCCGTTACATAAGTCTCGGCGATTACCAAGATGACGGAGCAATTTTTTAATATTAAATTTGTTTTCGAGGTGAAGAAATATCCTTGTTTATGTATAATTATATTGTAATTATTTTGCAGCTCCAAACAGTCTGCACTTTATATTTCTCTCTATATACAGGTGAACCCAGTATCTTTTGTTACGACGATTTCTTTGTTTTCGATAAAGATAGTATAAAATTATAGTTTGATCATTACTTGTGTCAGACAATTTGGCAAAAGTGTGATCTGTTTAGCCGTTACGCCTATATAATAGTGTTGAATAGGCAATTCGCGTCATGCGATTCAATGTCGTGTGTACGGACCGTGCGCTACTCGATACTCGCGACTTAACACGACGAACATTAGTATCGACGATTTGCGTGGCCTTACAGTTGTGTATCTACGCTACCGCCGATGCAATTAAACAAACCCACTAACAAACAAAAAACAATCTCACATTTGCGTTTGAACTATTTAGTTTGGATATATTATGTTTTTTACGTAAGTAATGATGTGTCACGTAGTAAACAAACAATAAAAACCTACTTACTTAGCGGATATATGGTTCGACCTAAGAAGGTTTTTAAAGTCATTGTTCCAGTGACAAGCCCGCATATCTTTCTACCACGACATTAAGTTCGTGCAAATAGCTTTCACGACATCACAATTGTAATGTGACATTTTTCTTCTTTGCTTTCGGTTTTATTTGTCGTTCTTAGTGTTTGAAAAGTGGATCTTAAAATGATCTCGTATTTTTTTTGCACGTTGTTGATTAATATAGATAGATAACGTACCAACAAGAAGCCGCCAAGTACGGAACCCTTCCTACGCGAGCTCAACTTGCACTTCTTGATTAGCAATTGGTTTCTATTGATACCATTGATTTCAAGAATGTCATAATAAAATGAGGAATTTAAGCAGCTTTTTATACCGAAATTTTAATGTTATATTTCTTTCATTTACTTCTTGATCTGTTAGTATTTATTAGTATAGAAGGTAATGATTGTAAGTAGTATACAGATCAGAGTTAACTAGATTCAGAACAAATAAATAATTAAATGATATTTAATATCTTTGCACGACTATTATCGAACAATGACTGCCTTGTTGGTCTAGTGGTATGCGTATGCGGCTGCTGATCAAGAGGTCTCGGGTTCCATTCGCGTGTCAGACCAAATGTTTATGTGTCCAAAAATATTTGTTTCGGAGTCTGGGTGTTTTCTATGTATAATATGTATGTATTTACATGTATGTTTATGTATTTGTAATCATTTGTTTAGTGTACCCATAATACAAGTTCTGCTTAGTTTGGATCTAGATGAAGTTGTGTGTAAGATGTCCGAATTATCCGAAAAATCACCGAGGGTAAGCAAAAACGGCGCGGTAAATAGCTAGTAAACGTTTGTGGTATGATATGTTATGAGCGTTAACGTGATACGGACGTCACATTAATCAGTCGGTCCCAGTTGTAATCATAAGATAACAGTCATGAAGCTAAGTTGGAGGCTTTCGGGCGGCTTTATAACATCCAACGGCAAGATTACTTAGCCTTGTGGCAAGACACGTTGTCGTGTCTCTTTATTCCCTAACGGCCGTATTATGGCCGTATGACCTTAACCCTCTCTTGAGAGGACACCCAAGCCGAGCAGTGGGACTTTAAGGGTTGTAAATGAAGTGTGTTCATCAGCAATCTGTTTTTGTGAAATTTGTGAAAGCACAGGCTTTGAATAGGGATCAGGTGGCCATGTCTATGTGATCAAAAGTTATTTTCGATGTACTTCTATTTTTTTAGTTTTCATAGTTTTTTTTTTATAATTAGGATTTTCTAACAGCGTTGATACGATATGTGTACTATAACTTGTTGGTCAAGCGCCTACGAAGTTATTAATAGCAGCGCATAAAGATGAAAGTGTTGCTACACTTGCTACGTCTTCATTATTTATATAATAATATTAAGCCTCTTTATTTCCAAAAACCTTAACACATTATTTTCTTATAGCTATTTTAATACTAATTACTATCTATTATTGGAATCCCACTATAGGTATAGGCCCTTCATGATATCGCTCCTTGAATGCAAAAGGGCCACTAATCAAAAAAGTGTAAAAACAGTTTTATTCGAAAATTGAGCTCTAAATCGATGATGCTTTAGAGTCTATTTAAGACACCCATAGTTTTCGCTAATTTTGACACCAAACCGCTCAAGCGTCTGTTTTGAATTTAGCCGCTTTGGGCACTGACTTCAGTGCAAGACCGCCATTTTGTCACTTGTGACCCAGACCTCGAAGAGAACGCACGTGATTTTACTGCAAAACAGCCACAATCCAAAAAGTGACCGGAACTTTACTATAGTTTTCCCTGCAATAGTGCCACATTTTGGAATACGTCCTTTTTCCAATCCAATTTCAGGTGAGTTTATTTATAATTAAAATGCAAAGCCGCCATATTTTAATATGTGTTTCTTTTACATTCCAATTTATGTAAGACTATTTATTATTGATAATACAAAAGTGCAATATTTTAATAAGTGCCCATTTAGCATTCTAGTTTAATTAAGATTTCTTATTATATAAAATACAAAAGGGGCATATTTTGACAAGAATCCATATTGCATTCTTATTGATTTAAGACTAGGTACTAATTATGTTACAAAAGCACCATATTTTAACATGTGCCCGTTTTGTATTCAACCAAGTTGGAAAATATTCTTAATATGGCAATGCTAAATTATAGTATTAAGAATTTGTCCATTTTGTATTCAAATTTATCTTAGGTTTTTTTTACATATTTAATGCTAAACAGTAATATTTTGAATTGTGTTCGTTTTGATTGGAATAAAATTTTACAGACCAAAACATTTTTCATCAAAATAGACCTATTGTATTTAATACGTCTTAAGAATAATTATTTTTTCAGTAGATATTGCTTTCCTTTATTACTTGTCGTGCTATTTGCGATAAACCAGAACAACTGCGTTATATAACTATGTGATTATTTTATTTTAGGCGTGATAAAACATAATATAATAGTGTATGAAAAATATATAATTTCTGTTCATGTTATTACAGGATGTTAAGCAGATCAAGAGTTATTTTAAACATGGCTATTTCTAAGGAAACAATGGAAACTATTGACAAAGGTGAAAAACAATAATACAAATTTGACTCTAACTCAATTCCTATGAACATCAATACTCAGGAGTTTGGGGCAAATGATCAACAAGACACAATAAACTTTTCTTCTGGAATGAACTCCATCGCTGATAGTCAGCCTGATCTTGCAATATCATTGCTTGAGGATACAATTCACGAAACACTACACAGTCAAAACTAAGTCGTTGGACCAAGCAGTGATTCTTCTAGCGATTCTTCTTCAACCAGCGAATATTTTAGTTCAAATGACAGTGTCAAAGATCCTAACTTCATTCAAGACGTAGGATTAGAAGAACAGGATTCACCCCAACCTGATCCTTTTTGGGCACATCATTCTATAATCGATATAGCCTTGCCACTGGACTCAGACATCGGCCAGCGTGAGACGGTTTTGCATCCAATCAATACTGCTATTATGCAAACATCGGTTCAATCATCGAACATTGTAGCTCAACCATCCAGTATCCAGATTAACCACTCAGCGTCGAAGCTCAGTGAAACAGTATCGATAGTTATCCACCAAGCGTAGAACCTCAGCCGTTATCTCGAAAACGGAAGGCCAACCCTGCGTCGTGGATCAGGAATGTAACCAAGGCTCTAATAAACAGCGGCAAAGCTTACACTACTATGACAAGAAACATTGAAACTAAAGTAATGGAACCTATTTGTACAGATAAATGTAAATTAAAATGTGGAAGCGAATAAATTTGAGAAGTTCTGTCAAACAGGTGACTTAAAATCCAAGATACAAAGAAATAGATGAAGATACAGAGAAATGCTTTTATGATCTTAGTACTTATTTTGATAATTTCTCTATTTTTATTTACTTTAAAAGAATTTAACTATTGTTAGAATAGATACTTTGTTTTTTTTAAATGTTTTATGATTTGTTTCCTTTTCTTGGAAATTGTGATACTACAATTACTTAATTTAAAAGAAATTAGACATTTTTGGATAGGTTATTAGTTCCTACAAAAAACTTGTACTACATTTTCTCATTGAAAATAAACATTTTAATACATATTAGATACGTTTAATGGTCAAATTAGTGAGTTAAACGTTTTTTTATATAAATAACGTATAATAAAAAACTGTTTGTTTGATTTTTGTTAAGAAATATTAATAAAGCAATTAAAATTTATAAATATTCGTTTCATTTTCGGAATATTTCTTCTAATGATAGTTTGGAATTTGAAACCATAAGGGACTTATCTGCATTTTTAGAGCGTTTGTAAAAGATTTCAATAAAAATTATAATAGAGAAAGATACAGCAACAAATTTCGCTTCGAATGGTATATAATAGTATACAATTACTTTCGAAAACTACATGTTTTTTGCAAAAAATCAATAACGAAATTTTGTTTTAGCTGTACTGTAAAAAATGCTATTTATGCTTTGTGACTCTCTTGCATTCAAGGAGCGATATAATGACGTATATTTACTTTGAAAAACTGCATGTCATTTATAGGGTTCCATAGCCAAATGGCAAAAAACGGAACCCTTATAGATTCGTCATGTCTGTGTGTCTGTCGAAAATTATATTGAGGTTTCTAATATCATTTTTTTCTAAACTGAATAGTTTGCGCAAGAGACACCCAAAGTGGTAAAATGCATGCCCCCCCCCCCCTTGTAACTTCTAAAATTAGAGAGTGATAAAAGTAAAAAAATATATGAAGTACATTACCATGCATACTTCCACCGAAAATTGGTTTGAACGAGATCTAGTAAGTAGTTTTTTTTAATACGTCATAAATCGTAAATCGCAATTACCCTTTCATTCAATCAATACATTATTACGTCTATTAATAAAAAATCGGTCAAAGTTACAACATCATCATCATCATCATCATCATCAACAGCCTTTAACAGTCCACTGCTGGACATAGGCTTCTCCTTAGAAAGGAGATTTTGGCCTACTATACCACGACACCTAGGGGTGATGACATTCTGTATTCTTTATCTGTCACCACACGGACACGTCTCAAAGTTACAACGAACTACAAAAACTTTTATATGATGTTACTTGCTTCTACGGAACCCTTCATGGGCGAGTCCAACTCGCACTTGGCCGCTTTGATTCTTAAATTTTGCGAAATCTGCCCCCAACACCTATTAAGTATAATGTTATTGCTATATCTGTCTATACTTAGAAATATTAACACTTCTATTCTTTGCTGTGGAAATTTTATGTTGGTCTAAGTTCTAGCTTTCTCGCGTCTTAAGTAAATTTAGTTTCGTTTTATGCTTTATTACTTAAATGCCATATCATTATGAAACATTAGATATACCATAAATATAATAAATTGTTTATTTATCTTGCATTATGATGCAAGATAAATAAACAATTTTCTAATATTATTATGTTATACATTTACCTTCAACCCCATCGTAGTATCTACATTGTATTATTGTGACGCTAGTATTCCTACTGGCGTCACAATAGTGTTCCCACTATGATTGATTAAGTGTCTTGAAGTCAATATCGTGTCGTACTGTCGTGTTTCGAATAGTATAGGGTATACTTGACTTAGCACTTTAGTTGCATATGTTAAGTATTCAATTTCAGAATGATTTAATCAATTGGAGATTATATATATGTTTCAATATTCCTTGGTTCGTTTAACATAAAAAATTTGGTTATATTTTTTTGTAGCTTAAACCAGTTTAATCACTTTTTTCTTCAAGACTTTTTCGAAATAACGGGATTGCCTTTATGTCGTAAGTAGTAAGATACGGTTTCTATCAACTAAATTATGGCACTCTAAATCTAAGACTTATAATTATAGCTATGATCCATAGAATTAATGATTAACGAATGTCTTCTTTACATAGCCTTCTCATTTAGTGTTCGCCCACGTGATTCTAATTATTGAGTGAGAGATTTGCTCCTTTTGTGATGAACTAACTATTAATAAACTGTCTTGTTTTTTGCTAGTCATTCTTTATATTTGTAGGCACGATTGTTTCCTTAATTAAAGCGTTTGAAATAACAATATCATTAATACTCTGGAATTAATAGTCATTAGCGACTCTACGGAAGTAGATACTATTTAAACATTTAGTTTGTAGTTTATAAATTAATAAATAAAAGGTAGTCAATTCGTGATAAGTTTGGCAAATTTAGTGTTTATTTAGATATTAGTTAAATCTTTAAAAAAACAGACCATAGTGATTCCGATAGCATTCACATTTGTGAAGTGTTCTTAAGTCACAAATATTTTTTTTTTTGTTTTCTGACAAAGTCGGCGGATTAGCTTTTTCACGACTAGAAAGCCTATAAAAACTACCTATTACATGAGTTGACGATAAATATAAACTTTGTCAACTATTTATCTATAGATTTAAATTCAGAAAAGTGACCACTGTTGTTAGGTATTATTATACAGAGATTGTTTTATTCTCCCGCGTCAAGTTGCTAAGTATTTAGTATTAAGCTCTTTTACTTAGTATTTCCACTGTAAGATTTATTTAAAAACTATAAATAAATCAGATATAAGATATATAAGATATAAATACCTGAATATTCTCAACTCTTACTGTTTGTTTGGCAGTTAAAACTGAAGTACTCAGTGCTTAGATAGTCTCAATATTTTACGGATTTTTCCTATGAAACTTTGTTATATAAAATCATAAAATATAAACCGCTATTTAGAAAGTTATGTATAATAAATTACTTGTAGTTCACACACAGTTTATTTAGTAATAAAGTGAGTTACATTATTGTATAACATTTTGTAATAAAACGTTTTTACTGGGTAAGGATAGTCCGTAAAGTTTTTAATTACTACCTGCAAATTTTGCTAACCACTCATGTCGAAAATGTAATCGGATTCTCCTTTGATATATTGCCCTTAATAATTTAATGGCCTTATTCGCTTCTTCATATTTCTCATGAAATCCTTTCTTTGTATATTATTATGTTTGTGAGTTTACTAAGCGTCTAATTAAAATAAATTAAGTAAAATTGCCAATTAGCTATGGCCGAACTAATTAAAAGGCCATAAATATTTTTAACGTTTATTTTTTAATGAAGCAAAAAATTACATTGTTCATATCAGAACTATCTTGATTTAGTGTACTTTTAAACCGCCATCACCATGAAAACGTCACCACAAGGCACTGTGTCTACGTGCTTGTGGAATTGTAGACCTCTTAAAAAGTAACCAGGTAGAAGCACTCGTTGCAGGCCTGTGGTGTCATCTAACACCTCGAGCCGATCTTACACCTCGAGAGGATCCAACCAAGTCAAGTGATTATGTTTGGCGGAGAACAGCCAATAACTGATATTGAGAAACTCCGTGTCTTGAGGTGTCTTCGTTGAATGCCACAGAAGTATTAATCTGTTTGTTTATAGAAACCTAAACATAATGATTTTGTTTTTCACTTTATAGTGTAATAAAGATTTACATATAGACATTATAGAATTTTAATTATAACTACAAAAACATACTTTTACTTTTTGCGGACTTTGTTTGACTATGTTTATTATAGCGTTTTGAATTTCATATGTAAACAACAATTAATTTTGTTGGTTTTCCGTCATCTTATATTACTCTTACTATAAGATTTTCCCATTTGTGCTTTTATTAAATTGTTTGTTTCTAGCATTGACAGGTAATTCCGTAAGATGCCACATTGATTGAACCATCTGCCGAAAATAAGAGTTTCATAACAATTTGATTTTCTTTTTCCAATTCAAATACACACATGTTTGTCAACATAATGTTTCTATTGTAGTGAATCTGAATGAAACCCTATTGTCAGTCTGTAAGTTAGTCATAAAAAGGACACTGTTGGCTTAAATATATATAATAGGTTGATGACATGCCCAGTGGTCTGTCAAACGATTTCCTGTGGGTAAAATTAATGGGCGGAATTCTGAACGCGTTGCTTTGGTGTCATTCAGGCAAAAAACTTTTCCCTCGTTTAGACTGTTTTTGCTTGGTGTCCCACACAGACGATAATCGCCTCGACTAATGTACATTTCGTTCTCGCCTATGAGAGGATTTGCCACGCAGCATTGCGTAAAATAAATTGTTACTTTTTATTTTGTCTTTCGATGTTCAGTCCAGTAAGAAGAAGGACAAGAAATATCTAAATCGTTCGTATATTGTTTAACATTGTATTTATTTGTACATTTCGTTTTCCCGCGTAATAGTATTACTAGCTGTAACCCGCGGTATTACCCGCGTATTTTCGGGATTAAAAGTAGCTTAAATATGTATTTATTTAGAGTGCCGCCTTCCTGCATACCAAATTTTAGCAAAATAGGTTCAACCGTTTTAGCGTAAAGAAGTAACAAACATACACACATACTCTCAAACTAAGTTTTAAACCACTTTCTGATGTCTGATTGAGCAGAAATTTTGCATCTAGGTACCTTAAAACTTCGGTGACATGCAATAATAACAACATGATAGATAGCTTCTGCTCGCGGTTTCGTCCTCGTGGAATAGTCACTTTGGGTTAACGCTTACTTTAACCTGCTGCTTTGCTTACATAGAATTTGCAAATATTTTTTAATAATACGTACGTTAAGGAGCTTTTTAACCTACATCACGCATTTATCAGTAAGAGTGGACCACAGAATACATAATATTACCAATACAGAAGACTCACTCCGAAAGTAAATTAAATAAATAAGGACCCTTGGTGTCATTGCATAAAGTTCTATTCAGATTGCACAGCGCCGAAGCACCTGCGATTATATTTACCTACAATTGTGTCTCTTTTTATCGTGTAACTTTTATCTGTTCTGACGTAATTAGGTATGTTTTCTTTTAAAAATAATTTTAATATAGATATTCTAACTACTTTTTCTCTAGCACTTTACTTTAGTGAAAAAATAACTGTAGGTACTTTTGTCAACAAATGACGTTTTAAATAATATCACATCAAAATATATATTCGCGTTGTATGTATTTACGTACGACACGAACAGATTAGTTCCTACCTAACACCTAAAATCTTTTATTCAAACATCCGCAAACAGAACTATATCTTTAACATGAATTAGAAGATCGAGGTGTATCATTAGTAACCATTGTGGGTATCGAAAAGTATAAAAATTTCAATAATGCCGACTATACCTAATGTGACACCCCCTTGGTGGACTTTAAAACATTAGGTAAAATTGGGTTTTAAAACCTTATGTCATGTAGATTGTAGGTTATTCTAAAAAAAAAACTCTAAACTAATGTTATTTAATAGTACTTCAGCTTACAGTATATTTCTTGTTTTGTTTTCTTTAGGCAGAAGTATATATTAATTTTCACCAGAGCCAGATCTCGATAAGGCAACATATAGTTGCCCGTGCGAAAAACACAATTGGAGAGCCTGTTTTTAATTTGAGTGAATGTGAGGATAGGCCACCCGGATTTAGGTAATTTATAAATTATTGTGGGGATTGTCCTGCATCCTCTTGATCTAATACTTTATCAATGGACATATATTTCATGTATTTCACCTTATCTCCTAGAAGTTTTCTCAGTATTTTGTTATTGATGTCGTCAACGGTACTATTTCTAGCTGCCAATATTGCCCTTTGACACATCTACTTGTAGTATTTTTTGTCTATACAGACTACATCTGGGTAGACTTAGGAGATTAATTAGGTCATCAATCTTAGTAATGTAATACAAAATTAAAGAGCATAAAATTTGTGACAAATTAGAATTACATATTTTTGTGTATGCCCAACGGTTTCTGAAATAGAATGCGGAGAGTCTACAGCGCTCAGCCGTACATAGTATATAGTCAACCATGGATCTCAGTGAATAATACCTTACATAAAGTTTACTTAGTTATGCCATATTATTCACAACAAATAATTTGTATTATTTATCAGTATGTAGGTACATTATATTTAACAATATTTCTCATACGAGGAGACGGCGACTGAATGTAAAAAGCAGCAGACCTACCTCTGTGACAGCAATAAAGGTAAACAAAGTTAGAGATACCTACCTACTTGTTTTTCATTATCTCTGCATAAACTAACCGTTACCGTGTTACCTGAACGTTAAAACGAGGAACAGAAAAACTGAGAATTAAAATATGAATGTAATAAGCGTGGAATATATTATGCCAATTTAAGAAAAAACAAACACAAAAACAATTAACAATTATCAAATTCTTACTTTCATGCCCAGGTTTACATATTATCTTTTATTATTTTAATGAGCATTACGGGCTGACTTTGCTTTTTTGAATCGTAAACATTGTTTTACCGCACTCCTCCGAATGTATTTGCATTTTATTTTGACGGTTTTAAAGTAGAGATATTTGAAATAATAAAACCACCTCATGTTTTTCGTATTGGTTTGAATAACTTAAATATTTTTTTATTTAATATGTAATATCTACTGCGACTCCGTACAATATTATTCAAAGGGCAAAAAATATCTTTTAACAGGTTTTTCTTATTGAAAGTTTGTCACTATTATTTTGTTTGTTTAAGGTATTAGAGAAACGCTAAAATTTATTTATTTCTATTGCACTATAAAATTTTACGTTATTTTAGAGTCCCTTTGTCGATAAATATTGTGTAAAAGGTTAATATGAAATATGGAGTCTAAGTAAGGATTATAACTACATGTTACTGGGAACATAGACTGATAAGAATGACAAAGATTGCATAATTTATGACTAAAAATTACCTTCATAGCATATTCTTTTTATTTTCCGGCTGCTGTAACACAGCTAATATTAGTACAGCAGTCAACGACAACCTCTTATCTTTGTATTTAATCATTTTTAGTTTGAATAAAATTGTGTTCTAAATTAAGAGAAAATGTTTAATCTTTTAGTATAAATAAATATAAAAAATATATTTTATGATTCGTTACAAAATATCGCGATAACAAATATCAGAGAGAATATAAAACTTTCTTCGAATCTAAGCTTCATATCACGGTGTTCGTGACTTTTATTATATTATTTGTATCTTTAAACACTAAGATTTACTAGGGAATGTAAATGAACATAAGCTTCAAAGATCAGCTGAATCTGTTCTTTGAACTTTAACCTTGACTAGATAAGACAAAGTTGGGTGCTTTATTTTATAAAATGAAATATAGCAGTAGAAATATCTACAAAGAACGATATTTTATTTTACATGCTAAGTAAGAGCAATTATAACAACATGCTTGTCACAGGTTGGAACGATATGCCGCGGATGGGCGGGACGGGTTTCCCGTCCGTCCGCAGTAGTGGCCAACCGCGAGGGGGCGGCGTCCGCGTGTGACCGGACGTTGCCCAATTAGAGAGTACACGTTAGAGGTGGTGCCCGCAACAGTGCGGGCAGGCGCCGGTTGGAGTCCAGAAGGAAATCCCCTCCCTGGACTCCTTCCAATACAAAGGCGCAGAGAGGGTCACACCGTGTGGTTTTAGTCGGTTCGAGTCCGACACACCACCCCGCCGTAACCCCCGACGGGGTGACGGTCCGCGGGGATTTCCACACGTTAAAAAAAAAAAAAAAGGTTGGAACGATATACTATTTCGAGACTTTGGTTTGAAAGCCAAGGTTATGAGGTCGATATCCAGTGAGAAAAAATAGTCGTAGTTATAGTTGTAGGAACAGAATATACACAATACAAAATATCAAACAAAAAGTAATCATCAATCACTGTAGTAAGTGAGGTACGACCACCACAACCCCCGACAATCGTGGTATTAGAAGCCAAGACATATTTTTTGAAGCAGAGGTTTATGTCCAATAGTAGACTATAGCTATTAAAAGCTATTGTTGAAAATATACAAGAACTTGGTATTATTTTTTATGAGAAACCATTAAAGTATACATGGATCTATATCAATAAAACATAAACTTGATGTAACACAAGTATGTGTTTCTGGCATAGATATGCAAGATTTATTTAGAGAGCATCTACATACCTATTAAAACATGACAAATATGTTGTATGAGGTAAACAACTTCTAAAATTCAATTTTATTTAACTGTCATGATACAAAAAGACTATAAATTTTTAAACTTTAATAGCCCCCTACGAGACATAAGTCACTCTTTAGTCAGAAGTTAAATTATACTGGTTAATTGATAATATAAAACCATTGAAATGTTAGGAGTTCATAGCTGATGTTATTAAAACGCGAGGTTTTACATAACAGGTTATGGCGTCTTCATAACACAAAAGCCTACATAAATCCGTTTAGAATATGGCTTCGAATAACTTAGCAAGAAATTTGAATTTTATCATCATCAGTATCAAACCTTAAACAGTCCACTGTTAGACGTAAGTATCTCCTTCAAAAGGGGATTAAATTTTACTTCATTTGATAAAAGTATTCAATGTTGTAGATCGCTACGATATTTTTTGTTGTGTACAAACTTACATCATCATCATCATCAGCCTATCGCAGTCCACTGCTGGACATAGGCCACTCCAATTGCACAAACTTACACTTTTTAAATAATTTCAGGAGTTAAAATATTTTCTTGACAGTGAAAACATTTCAAAATAAATGATGTCATCATTGGTTTTTTATCAGAACAAAAGGCAAATTAAATATAGTGGAGTGTGTTGACCGCGTTTCAGTATTTTCACTCAGAATTTCTTCAAAACTTATTTATGTCCCCCGTATTCAATATAACGAGCAACATCTTCTTTACTTCCTCCTCATTGATGTTACGACTGCGAAAATACGCACCCTGACTACACCTTGTGTCAGAGATCAACAAGGAAGATTATGGTAATAAACCAAACTGTTGTAAACCACAATACTGCCAAATGTTTTGTTTTTTCTTTGTTTAAAAATAGATTCTCTTTATAAGTCACAAATATTTTATTTTGAAAGTGAGAAATAAGTTTTTGCTAATGATTTGACGAGAGGTTTACGAGTATTATGGACATAAAATGTAATAATACACAAACAGAAGGAATATTTTTTCTTTATTCATCAGAATTACCTAAAATAACAAAAGAAATTAATCCTTGAAATCAAGTAGTAACAAAATAAAGTATTCCTGTAACCAAGTAAATACGGAAACTGAAATACTGTAACAAGCTTCTGCATTATATAAATTGGGTAATGACATTATAAGTCGATAGTAAAAGATTTGAATATTATATTTTGTGTAATTATTCTATGTTTATTATTATTATTTTTAGAGCATTTCAATAAAGGAGATGCTTCTGCTCGCTGAGCAGGGAGTGGCTAGTGTCATAGAAAAGATTCGTGAGCTGGGCGATATGGATCCATAGCCCACATGCTCAAACTCTGCAGGGTTGGCAGGCACGGCTCAAAATCCAGGACTGTGCTAACCAGCGCGCTGTCGGAGCCGTTCTGCCGAGCTTTGAAGCTTGGATAGAGAGGACCGACTGTGTCACTTACCGATTGCCTTAGATCCTCACCGGGCACGGTTGCTTCCGTGAGTATCTGTATCGAATAGGATGGGAGGCTACAACATAGTGCCACCACTGCGGGTCTGACCATGACTCCGGCCAGCACACACTAGAGGACTGCCCTGCTTGACAGATAGGATGAAACCTATCACCGCCAGCATTAATCGGGGCATTGCTTGCGAGTTGCGAGGGATGGGAAGCCATGGTCTCCTTCTGTAACATATTATGCTCCAGAAGTCCGCAGAGCGGGATCCGGAGAGGGCCGATCCTGCTCGAAGGAGGCGGCGAAGTGAAACGTGGCAGAAGTCGCTAGCTCCCTTATCTTCGCCAAGGGTCGCTGCGGTCACATCAGATATGACTGCTGTAAACGACGCGCGACAAGACAGATTAGTGTTGAGCCTCTTACTGCATAAAGCGGGGAGAGTTCTGCATTCTACCCAGGGGGTGACTAGGGATGGACCTCATTCGTAAAGCACAACAGGGGGGACTCTAGAAGAGGCTGATGCGTTCCTGGTGTTCTTCCCGACTGCCGAGGTAGGCCGCCGTGTGGTTTGTTTGGTAGACACAACTCCAGGAGTCCCACACACGCCTTCGCATACGCATGGAGGGTATGGTGCAAAAAGTAATCCCCGCGTAAAAAAAGGCCATTTCAATAAAAGCTTGCACTTGAAGATTTTTTACTTTTGATTTATTTTTACTTTTTAGTTATCAATAGTTACTTTTCATTCTGTTCATCTCATAAACGCATTGTCACCTTTTCTTTTTCTTTTTCTTTTTCTATCTAAAGATATAAAGTGAACTATGTCATGTTGCAAACATATGTGAAGCGGACACAGATATACTCTAAACAGCAATTTGTGAATCACCCAAATGTTTCACATTGGGAACGAACTCACAACACTCAGCACAGGATGCGGGCGGTAAAATGACCAATTAACACACTTCGTGTCCTCGTCACTTTCTTCAACAATATTATAAATTATAAGCACTGCCTGGTTGTTATCAACATCTACTTAGAATTTTTTTTTTAATTTCAATTTCCATTTGAATTTGAAAAAGTAATCAAGTTTCAACCTTGTTATTATGACGTCATGTAAAATACGATATTTTAATACAAAATGCAAAACGCAGGTGTTTCGGACAAATAACTTGCTTTGACAACGCGAGTTTTTAATTTGTTTGCTATTTTGTTATGCGCTTACATTTTATCAGGTTTTTATACCAAAAGTAGTCCAGTTAAGTTTCACCTCAGAATGAGAGATAATGAGATGAAAACTCTTAAACACCTTTATTTGGAACTTCTGAAAGTTGTCTCAAGAGTCTCATAAAATCTGTGTCTGTGTCGTAAGATATTCAAAGTCAAAGGTAGCAAAAATCGGTAGCCGCTTTTTGCATCCAGTCGCCGTCATCTAGCATGAGAAATATTATTGAAAATAATGTAATTACTTAGAAATAATAGAGAGTTTTGACAAACAATAAAACTTACCTATTATTTTTCCTGAGATATCCGGAATCCATTTTGAGTTTAGCCTTCCGTTTTTCTTGTGTTTCCGGTCAAGCGAGTCCCTCTCTCTAACGCTACTGGCGCCCTCTGCACGTTTTGTGGGTGACAACTTCCGTTTGTTACCTCGTGGATTGCGCCATTTTGCTTATCATTATACAACGTGAGTACCAGGTAGGAATTACCTGGATTCCGGATATCTCAGGAAAAATAATAGGTAAGTTTTATTGTTTGTCAAAACTCTCTATTATTTGTTCCGTCATCGATATCCGGAATCCATTTTGAGTGATGTGTTTGATTTCTCCTGGTACTGTAGGTGTTTGATGCTATAATGTGTATTATGACTGAAAGGTGGGTACTACACGGTAGGTGCAGGGTAGGTACACACAAAAATATTAAGATTAGCCTGGATACATTATATTCAATCAAAACATTTAAAATTAACATTCACATTGGTTCAAAATATTGTGATAAAGAGACATTCTGGAGAACAGCTCTATTTACCTCTTTAATTTGTTTATGATAATAAGTCCTGAAAGTATGTTCTTGTTTCCAATTTCCAGTAGACATAATTTGATCCATTGTATCGTTTTCCAGCCAGTTTAATGGAGACACTGCTGAACGTACTGATCCAGGTGACGCTTCAATCCCTGCTTCTCGTAGTACCGCCTTTACCCATCCTCCGATAATAGTTCTAGTAGCAGGTTTACTCCAACCTCTTGTAGTAATAAATAAATCAGACCAGTCTCCTTCATTGCGACGACTTTGCGATACTTTTAATAATACTCGGACCCAGTAAACTATATTAAAATTTCTTTCTGGGTGTGATCTGATCTTCCAGCCAGACTGCTGATATACGGCTGTGTCTGTCTTAGAACCAAAGACTGGCCACATAAGCAGAGAATCTCCATTGTCAATTAAGTGCTACGAGTCGATCCTTAAAAGAGCGAGGTCGTGCACTCGCCAGCTAGACGCAAGCAAAAGTAAAATTGCTACGCGTCTTGAGACTTGATAAAAACTTTTCTCATCTAAATTGTCAGCAATTAGGTGATCCAAAACGTTTCTAGGGTCCCATATAGGTGGTCTAGGATTTTTAACCCTCGAAACAGACATGGCTCTTAAAATTTGTTTAACTAAAAAGTTATCTCTTGTCCACTGCTTTTTGTTAATGTAGATATAGCCGATTTATGGACTAAAATGGTCCGGTATGCCAACCCCGTATTGTGCAGATAAGCTAGGTATCGGGCTTCTACCGCCGGTTCAGCACGTTTAAAGTCTATAGAGTGAGATGCACACCACCCTTTCCACTTTTTCCATACTGGCAAATAGGTGTTTAAGGTAGATTTTCTCCAGCTAGTTAACATTAAGGATTTTATTTCCGTTGTCCAATCTTTAATTAAATCTGCCCACCCTGAATCAGCCATGCCTCCAAAATTGTGTCTTGAATGTTCGGTGGATGGCGACCCGTTTTCGTATCTATTAGTACCCGTGGAAGGTCCTGGATCTAATGGGGCGGCTG
The DNA here is from genome assembly GCA_932526445.1 of Phragmatobia fuliginosa. Taxonomy (NCBI): domain Eukaryota; kingdom Metazoa; phylum Arthropoda; class Insecta; order Lepidoptera; family Erebidae; genus Phragmatobia; species Phragmatobia fuliginosa. Next base: position 12,669,301 of record OW052070.1, on the reverse strand, counting down.
GACCGCTCTGTTGTAAATCGGCTTTCCAGAAAGCCTTCTCCCATAGCGGTGCTGTTAGGCTATATAGGCCTTGGGCCGTGTTGAGATGGGACAGCACTTGCGGTATTAGATAGGGTGGTGAAACAGCCATCCCAGACTAATTCCAGCGATGGAGAAATGCCTTGTGTAATAGAGCTCTCCGGTCTTGTGGATCTATAGAGGCGTATGTCGGTACCACATGAGCCGTCCTGGAAGCAAAAAGGTCCACATCCGGCGTGCCCCACCTCTCGAAAATTTATTTCGTCGCTGTTGGTAGAAGGTGCCATTCTGGGTTTATTTTGTTGCGTGATAGAGCGTCTCCTTCCATATTGTACCGGCCTGGGAGAAATCTCGCCGTTAAGTTCATGTTCAGGCAATCCAACGAAGCTAGAAGCTGTCGCGTTAAAGTTAAGAGCTTCTTCGACTTCGTGCCCCCTTCTTTGTTTATGTAGGCCACAACTGTACGATTGTCCGTCTGCAATAGGATGTGCGAATCTTTCAACAGACGATGTTCGTGCTTGATTGCTGCATGCAGCGTACAATTCCTTGAAATTGATGTGCCATGACTGTTGGTCTTCCGATCACTGACCTGACAATGTTAACTGCCCCAGATGTGCTCCCCATCCTACGTCGGATGCCTCTGTCGTAAGCAGGTGTGAAAGTGGCTCCGCATGTAGTGGTGACGAGTCGGAAGCCGCTTTCACCCACCAACTCATCACTGCAAGAACCAGCTCCGGAATCGCGAGTGAGGAGCGATTCATTGGTGAGGCAGGGATCTTGGCAGACGTCGACTGTAGTATTGCAGTGTTCGACAATAAAGCCTCCCTCTGCGATCGACGAACGAGGCAAAACAGAGTCTCCCCATTAGGGACTTGGGCCTGTCTGAGGGACCAGCTGCCTAGCGAAATCTGTTTTAATAGAGCCCTGCGTAGCGTTAGGCATTTTGGTTCCGACAGGGACCTTGTATTGGTTTGTGTGTCCCAGGTAATACCCAGAAATTCTAGGCAATGTGTCGGAACCAGAACAGATTTGCTGAAGTTGATTGTCTATCCCAGGTGTGGCATCAGTGTTATTGTAAACTTTACTTGTTCCTGAAGCATTTCGTATTATTGATTGGCCAGTAAAAAAAAATCGTCGAGATACACCACGCAGCGAATACGGTGTTTTCTCAGGTATTCCGCGATCAAATTTGTAACTGCCGCGAAAATACCCGGGGCTGACGACAGACCAAATGGGAGACAGGTCATTTGGTAGAGTGCCATTGTAGTTCGCCCTCAGGAACCTGCGGTGCTGATGATGAATAGGCAGCTGAAAGTAAGCTTGGTACAAGTCTATTTTTACCATCCAATCCTTGCTCTGCAGAAAGGACGGTACGCGAAAGTGGCTAAACAATTGAAAATGTCTGACGGTTATGAATTTGTTCAGTCGTTTCAGGTTGAAGATTAGTCAAAAGGTTCCATCTTGTTTGGGTGTTACGAAGAATGTAGATAGGTAACTTGGGGATATTTCTGCTTTTTCCAGAACCTGGTCGTGGATCATATTGTCGATTTGTTGTGGCATTTGGGTCGACTTCTTCGTGGCGAAACTGGACAGGGCTTGGTCGCTCGGGTATATATGTGGTACCATTTGTCCCAGCGTTCGAATGCACTGGTATTGTTCTCTTTGTCACGGGAGCTATTGATAATTTATCGGCTCCCCCTATTTTTTGTAAGTATTCCGAGCTAGGTGGAACTTTATTCAAACCCGCTTTAAAAAAATTATCAGGTATTTGTTCGAGTACTAATTCTCTGCGCAAACGTATAAAGTCCGCCCTTCAGCCACAAGTTATTTGCAACATGTCGTCACTAACTTTTATAAATTCGGAGTTCTTGTCAAACATTTTCTCAATTTTTTTTTTTTTTTTTTTTTAAAGAAGTGACGGCGTTAAGTTATTTTCTTTGTCGCCTGACCAATTTATTAAGTTTTGTAAGGTATTACGCAATTCTTCTCTTTGAATAAACATTGCATGTGTAATAGCAGCAAACGAACGCTCTAATAAGTATAAGCGTTTTTGATATATTATCACTCAAGCGGTTATGCGGTGGTCTTCGTTTTTAGGACTGTCATAACGTGTTAGTTCCTCATTTGCTTTTAGTTCTATAAATATGAGGGTAGACAATTCTTCTGAGTCTCAGAAAAACGAATGGACTGACAATATTCTGTTTTAAAATGTAACACTTCTAACTTGCTCAGTAATTTTGAATTTGATTGAGGGTACAAAGGCTCTTTAACCACCGTAGTGTAATCCGAAATAGTAAGTTCAGAATTTTCTGGACCGCTACCTGGGGGTGGTTGTAAAATTTCGTCAATCGAGGAATTAACTATGGTTGTTCCTACTTCCCGCGATGACTCCCCTATGATTCACAATAAAGAATTGATTGATTGATTGATTTTAGAGCACTATATTATTTATTTGATTTTGCGTAATCATATTCGTTAAGAAGGCCACTTGTTGCGACAAAAATTCATACTTCAAATCACTTACCTGTCGTGACCGTTTCTGTGGTCTTTGAAAATTGAGGTGCGTTTCCAAAGCGTCCACAGAGCCCTGACACAGCTCGAACTCGAAGAAGAGGACTGCGACATAGCGCTGCTTCGCCTCTTCCTGGTTACGTTTATTCCTTCGTCGTTGTAATTTTCCATCACAGAAGAGAGAGACTATTTTTATTTAAAACTTATAACGAAGTGTTTAAAATTATTAAACTCTTATTTAAATTTGGAATACTTAAACGGTTCTTGACCTGAACACTACGAAAAACGATGCTATAATGATAAGCAAAATGGCGCAATCCACGAGGTAACAAACGGAAGTTGTCACCCACAAAACGTGCAGAGGGCGCCAGTAGCGTTAGAGAGAGGGACTCGCTTGACCGGAAACACAAGAAAAACGGAAGGCTAAACTCAAAATGGATTCCGGATATCGATGACGGAACAAATAATACAAATAATTCATTTTAATTAATATTGTTTCAATGAGTAAACTTTATACAAGGCATCACTTACTGAGATTCACGGTTGACTGTGCATTATTGTACTTGTACATTAGTTTATCTTTTCTATTTATGGATAGTACATTGAGTACAATGTACTATCCATAAATAGAATAGTATCCATAAATAGAATATCATGACATTATTTGTATGACAAAACTATTTGTGTTATTTAAATTTAAAACTAGTTTTGGTTTTTTTTTATCACTGTCAGTCGGATTAAACTAAAATGTATTCTTGAAGGAAAACTACTTAAAAATCACTTTGAAGTAATTAGCATTATTGCAAACTTTGGTATTAAATTATATCATGGTTGAAATCTGGCAATATATAAGTAAGACTCTAATCGCTTGGAATCTGCTCTGATGTATCTGAACGATTTATCTTTTGTGTAATGTTCACGCTGGTTTGGCAATGATTGGAGTGCAAATTCTCCTTAGGCTTAAGCAACGCTGTAGGCAGTGAAGGATTGTGAATGAAATGAAGCGATAACTGGAAACAAATTTAATATTGGTTGGTTAACCATTCCCACGTGATGCGTGATCTATAATGGGTTGTATCAAAAAGCCTCATTTTGTTATATTAAAAGTGCCAAAACTATTCTGACTATTGTCCGAGAGCAAGCTTAGCAAAGTCGACACTGTACGAATGTAATCTTTATTAGAAAACGAATTAAATTTATGTAAATTACATCATCTTAACGTTAAAATACTTGGTCAAAACAAAAAAGTAATAGAAGAGAATGAAGGCGTTGGCGATTTTGGAAGATGATTCAACATTAAACACTAGGCCTTGTATCTTGATCAGGTCTGGCAGGTAACTCCTTGACTTTGGCAAAACCGACAAAGAGTGAGATTTTTGGCAATGTAACGGTTTGTGTGTTTAACCGTAGCTCCTAAACTACTTATTACTAAATGAATGAGATATTAAGTTTTATTATTTATTTATTTTTCGGAAACATTTTACGTACCTAGTCGGATTATAGTTTCTAAACTTTTTCTTATGACAATAGTATTCATATACTTTTTGTTATTGTTCTGTTTGTAGCTTTTACTTCTATTAAATCGTGACAAATATTTCTATATCAGTGACGGCAATGAAAACAATTAAAATCTTTAATTACTAATTTATTATTTTTATTTTTTGAAGTTATAAATCTCCGCTTCCAAGTGGAGAGAATGAGTCACTCCTTCTTATCCAATCTATGTTATATTGATAGCATGTTTACCATACAAATTACTAACTAGTAGTTAGTGCTTATAAATCACAACATTAAATAATAATATCAAGAAAAAGTAGGAAGATTATAATCTGTACATTAAAAAAATGTATTTTAAGTGACTGGCTGGATTTTTATCATGTATTTTTAAATCAACTCCCGCACACGCATCATTAATGGGTCATCGAGGACTTTACAAACATAGACCAAACGAAAATTAAGAAACCTAGAACAATTTGTGAATCGCACAAAGTGTTGTACCATATGTGGCTAGAACCCATAATAATCATATTATAATAATCAGCGCAGTAGAAAGCGACCTGCATGGTGACCGCTTGAACCTATATCTCATCAGTGCAGCTATAGATAAAACTCATAGCTGACGAGGTAGATATATGTTATTGTACTCTGAGTTAATCCAAAAACTTGACACTTTGTCACGCATCGTTTAATTAGTTTTTAGAAGTAATGTAACTACAGTGGATTTATTTATTATCACATTACATTTAGTCTGTAAGGAAATTGTAAGTTAGAATTAAATAAATAAAAAAACGGTCTCTTTGGACAAAAATATACAGATTACACAACTACAATCAATCAAAATTAAACAAACGTTCCTTGTATACCTATTCCTTGTAACACATGACTTCTGGAATAGTTCGTCACTTTAGTTTGTACCTCTGTATTGTAGATCCCGAGTGAGGCCTTATAATTAAAATTTCATAAACGTTTCTAGTTTAATAGTTAATAAACAGTGTATAAACTTGCTTTCAACCTTTGTATAGTGACTAAAGTTGGCACGAATTATTCACGTTTGCATTAAGTAAAGTATGGGTCGCCTTTGTGCAAACCTGGTAAATATACGATAAAGTTAATCCTTTTCATATTTATTGGAGCTATAACTAATAGTTCTATGAATTCCATTGTCGAACACAACATTAAAGTGAATAATATTTCTTGGAAACTTTTTAAACAGATTTCCTTTCATACGGAAGTACTTAAAATGTATATTTTTTCCTTTATTCAATTCAGTTTAGTCTTTCTGTGTTTGTTATAAATATTTTTGAGAGAGTAGCTAGCACAAATATAGGTCTAATATATAATTTGTAAAATTGTCTTTTTCAGCACTTCTGAAGATTGGACTAACCAGGGCTCTCTTTAGGATATCTGGGAAAATGCCAGACCTAGGTCACAGGTTGCACACATACGTTATATGCGGAACAAGTGTGTATCTTCCAGATTTAATCACAAAAGCGGGTATATTGTCAATACCAACAGTGGGGTTTTTTCGCAGGTCGACGACTGTCGCCTCAATTTCAGTTTTATCGGGATCCAATAATTCCATTGAGTTTCCTAAAAGATTTTACTGTAGATTACAACTATTCGGGGCTGGTGCAGATTATGTTGTTTGTATTTTCTGAGCTAGATTGTCACCAACACTAACAAAAAAGTTAGTTACGCGATTTAATGAAACGCTGATTTTCGCATATTTTTAATAACTCGAGGTGGGCGGTTGTGGTCGTTTTTATGGTTTGCCACTTACCCAGAGAGTTAATTTTAATTTTGAGGAATACATCTTTCACATGTTGAGTTTTTAGTTTTTTAGCTGTGATGTTTGTAAAATCATGTTGGTGTAGGACATTTTAGATTTAATATGTAGAAGATCCCGGTGTTTTACATATCTCAGTAGGCCCGGTGTATACCAGGGTTTAATACAGCGTTTTCGGTTAGTAGATATTTCTATGTTAGAATTATTGTGAACTTTACTAGAAATTTAATTAGTTAGGTTACAAGATGTAAGATTGGCGTCCATAATAGAGTAAAGAATAATTATATGTAATATAGGGTAATCGATCCGTGTGCAATTCTTTGTCACTATGCCGCGATATCCGAAGTAATGTAGAAAAACAAAAGGGGCACGGTTGGTTTCATAAGACTGCTATACTATAAAGACAGCATCTTTTTTATCAGAATTTAATGTCAAGTGGTCGAGACATTTAGCCATTTACGTCGGAAGAAAATGTCCAGGTAGATCACCATGTCACACAGTTAAATCTAAATATTTGTCTAATAACAGATTGTTTTTATTTTGTGAAATATTTTTATTTAGGTCTCCAATCAACGCAGTTTTAGCCGACGAGTAAGATGATAAGACTTCATCAACTTTCTATTTGAAAATTGTTCTATAAGACGGAGAGGGATAAATGGCAGGCTAATTTGCTTTGTTTCACAAAGTTTTGCACTGCACTGATCAATGGTGAAGATTGCAAATTATTTGAATCTTTGAATCGCACTATTAGTGTAGACTATATATTTACTCTAGACTAAAAATTTTATGACTAAAAAGAGAAAGAGACTGTCTTGCGATTAGAGAGATTGTCTTAGTTTATACACACAAGACGTTTTGGCTAAATTTTTCTATTTCAAAAATCATTGGTTGGCAATCACGACTATCATAACCAAACACATTTGTACAATTTTAAATATAACTTATTTTATATCAATATCAATAAAAAACTAAATTTTCGTGCAATATTTGTGGTATGGGCTGGTTTTAAAAATAGTTTACATTGTTGAATGCCATTATATACCACAAACACATACAACACACACAACATATACACTCAAATATCAGTAGGTAGTTGTAATATCGATGAATAACATTTATATCGTTATCCAATCCATAGTTTTTATCTGTCAGCTGGTTGTCTAAAATACTAAAAACAAATTAAAGATCTTGTAACTAAGTACACTTCTATTTAATAATAGTAGCCTCTAATATATTTCTAAGTAAGATTGCTAAGTCTGAAAAATAAATAATTTTAAACCTTCGTAGTCCATGATAATAACGCTATGAAAGAGCGTGAAGCATAAAAGTACGTTAAGGATAATCCGGATATTTGAGTTTTAAGACCGACCGGCTTAAGGCAACCGGAGAGGGAAACGTCACCATTTTGACAAATACAACTAATTACCAGCTTAAAATTCCCAAAGTGTTGAGTGAAAATAAACTGGTATAATATAGGATCTGTTGCGTATAAATATTTTTTCCAGGAAGTTTGTCTATGTACAAATTCAAATAAACTTTTGTTGTTTTGTTTTAAATTAAAATTTCAAGAGAATATGAACAGTCCGGCGAAGGTGTATAGGTAACCATTTGAGCTTAACACGATATTTATAGATGTGATCATAGAAAGAAGATAGTCGATCTGAGATAGGGTTGATAAAAATTGCGAAGAGTAATGGAGAGACTACGCCTTCAGCTATAGTGCACCAAGAGGAATAGTTATTTTTAATACAAGAGCGCTGTTGGCGGCCATACAGGTAGCTACGAAACCAGTCAATTGCTGATACAGATATGTTAAGAGAGCGCAATAGTCCGAGCAAGATATCAAAGTTAATAGTATTGAAGGCGTTGCTAAAATCAAGACAATCGTCATTTTTCCTTCCTCCATGCTGAATCTGATATCCTCCGCAAGAAGAAGGGGTGCGGTGTTAGTACTGTGCCGTGACGTAAACCCGATTGGAGAGAATTTAGGAAGCAATTTAATTACCTTTTAAACTTAATAAAGTAAAGAGACAGATGCGAAGATTCTCCTTGATAAAGGATCAGGAATTGTATTCTTGAAATGTGACTATTTTGTTTGGCAAACACTCGTTATGTAAACTGAAAATAGTTTTGCAAACACGTCCAAAGGATCATAAATTCTGGCCGATACTAACAGTACGCAATTTGTATTCTAACTTGAGTTATATTCAGATTAGAATATAAGCTCTGTTGGACAGTAGAAGACGCTTAGCCTCGAAACTAATATTATTAATTTACAAATTTAAACTTATTTGATAAAAAATATCCCGGCTAAACGACATTAGTATTTTATTATGTTTATAATAGTCTATTTATTATATTAGACATATTCATTTAGCCACCTTCACACGTTTACGTACTGGATCTATTAAGTTTTCACAATATTTTTCGCCAATGTTCTTCGTACCTAATATTCAAAAGTTACTGAGACTGGTGCTAAAAGTCTAACTATAGGGAAACGGTTTTGATAAGAACAATATTAAGATAAGGAGAAATATTGATAAACTGTTTTTAGATTTCCGTGACTTTCACACACATACTCATTCATGTTTTTGGGTGTAAATGGGTCTTATTCTGAATAAAAGTAAAAAGGTTTCAACACCTTCTTTTTTCTGACATATTGAACGGGTTACACTACTCGTGGTCACGGGCAGTCTGACTAATCGTAACCCTTTAATTTTATAACTCCCGTTTACAGAAAAAAACATGAATATTGAAAAGTATGTAATTACTACTATATAATTAATGACGTTATAGATCATCGGGATATAAATGATACGTACCATAATTCCCAGGCCTAGAAGATAATTTATTGAAATATAATAAAATATTATATGAGAAATAATGCCAAATTCAGAGCACCACAGTCGAGATTACATCAAATCAAAGAAGATTCATCGACACGAACTCACTACTAGCTCCCGTGAAGATAAGATACGAATCATTCCAGTAGTTTACGTGAGATTATAGGATAAGAATGGATAGGTAAGATGGAAATCATGATTAATGGGTACGGAAAGTATTTAAGATTTCATTTGATGACGAGTACATTTACTATTCATCCCGCGGGTGTCGTGAAAGGCGACTAAGAGATAAACTACGCAAGACAACATCAATGCAAAGAGAAGGAAAACTTGAAACCAACCCTATACCAACCCGTTTGGCCAGCGTGGGATAGTAGGCCAAAACCTCCTTTCTAAGGGGAGGCCTATGTCCAGCAGTGGACTGTTAAAGGCTGTTGATGATAATGACATTTCTTTTGCATCCGTCCTGTGCAAAAACAGTAGAAAATTACTCTAAAATTATCTAAAAGTACTCTGTCTTGCTTCGAATTCCGAGTATTCTTAGTTATCTTAAAATTATGGTCGAAATGATAGGTTTTCCTTTATTTTTATAATCAAGCCTAGAAAAGTGACTCTTCTCTGTCTGATGGAAAGCATGAGTAGAATCCTGGAGTTGGGGTCACCATCCGCATTGGGATTGTAAGCAATGCATGGCAGCCTGGTCGGAATTTTCCGCATCATTCTCCCGGCCTCTGGAAACCGAGAGAATGATGCAGAAGTATTGGGTCCGGTCTCACTTACCAACGAAATACGACAGCAAGTATGATGTCACCATTAGGATGGTCTTCTGTCTGAGGGCAGTACTGCCGCGGTCGAGCCGGCCCATTCGAGATGAAATCAGCGTGGCTCTACTATTTATGAATGAATCCTTAAGAGATACGTACATTCACTCACCTATTACAAGATCATGTTTTATGAAATATAAATAAGCATGTTCTTTTAACCTTGTAGTCATATCCCGTTATATAAAGCCTACTTTGAATAGAGATACTATGGCTTCTCATTTCTCGTAGTTTTACTCTCAGTAATTTAAGTTCACTGTAACAAAGAAATAATCTTAAAGGTCTGGTCTTAAGTTTACTTATGAAAGTTAGTCGACACTCTATGAAAGTTTTTCTTAAAATACTACTAAAAGCTTATGAAACCTGTGAAGACCTGACGAGCCTTATCCATTAAGAGCTCAATCAAACAAATTTGTAATGACACTGTGACTTTTCTTGATTTTTGTTTTTTCTTGTTAAACGCTAACATTTTTTTAACATTAATAATGATCGAATGAGGATGGTGACTACTACTTAAATTCTACTCATGCTTTCCATCTGACAGAGTATTCAGGTTTATTAGAAATATTTGTAAATGCATTGTCATAGTAGTAAACTGAAGTGAAATAGTCCCCTAAACCGCATTTGGCCACCGTGGGGAATATATATACGAGCCGAGTTCAACTGTTCATCCATCACCGTAGTAGGTGATGGATGAACCAATGAAATCATACAAGATTTTCTTCAATTCTACATTCGATTCAATTATATATAATTTAATTCTTGTCGAGTATTGAAAATAGAGAACTTAAGTTGTAGGCATTTTTAGCTTTTAGCGTATATAACACTATACATAATAACTGCGTCTTTTAAAATAATATGTAAATCTAAATATGTGAAACTAAAGTTATAAAACATCTTGGTCTATCTGAAATACAAATTGATGAAGTACTAGATATTGTGAAAAAGTTTATGTATTAAAATTGTTTAGTACTACATTGCACTCTCTTTGAGCAATGGGCGTATTGAACCAGATGAAGTTACCAAGCAAGCATATGTATATTTTCATAAAAAAAACATCGGAATAGAAAAAATACAATATGAGTGTCTTAATTCTGATACTTTAGCGTTTGAGTGCATTACGAAGTTTCTTTATTAATTTATTTGTCAAATTTGCAAGAGTAAACGATTTTCATATTTTAAATATATTATAACATCACAAAAACTGTATGTTGTGTCAACTAAGACGAATTTATTACTTCACCTAACAGGTCGTACACGTTTTTTATAACGTCTAGATGAAAATGTAAAGAACTAATAATATAACTGTATTGACTGCCTTGTTGGTCTAGTGGTTGGCGTATGCGGCTGCTGATCAAGAGGTCCCGGGTTCGATTCCCGGGTCAGACTAAATATTTGTGTGATCCACAAATATTTCTTTCGGAGTCTGGGTGTTTTTCTATGTATATATTTTCTATGTATATAATGTAGGTATGTATTTACAAAAAAATATGTATCTATTTATATCAGTTGTATAATACCCTTAATACAAGCTCTGCCTAGTTTAGAAAAAGTATTTAGTAAATTCATAAAGTTATTGGAATAAAATTCCCCAAAATTGTCTCGAGATTTCTCTTAATATACGTACGGCAATTCATTGAATGAAGAATTTATATTGTCTGAAGGTATTCTTATTCGCACCATTAGCAATTCATATATCGCCTCACACACGTATATACTTGCCAGAAACCCTCGGCAATAAAATAAGTAATCCCAACCGTTCGATAACTTCTAACAGTTCTTATGTACTTTATATTCAGTATATTCGGATCCCTATTACAACTTCTGACATAAGTGGCTTGCATAATGTAACCTTGATTTACAATGACAAAGTGTCGCAAAAGTCTACAAGCTTTGACAGATGGTCGAATCTACCCAAAGGATGTTCTAAAGCGATGAGATCTTATCCAACTCATAAAAGTGCCGGTCTTTTACCATTTTCTTCTTGACATCGTGTGATTGTATTTTAAAGGAAAGTATTTGTTTCAGAATGTCAGTTGACAGTAACGGTAACAGTGATAAATTTATATCTTTTTATTGAACCGATTTCAATTTATCAAAATTGAGTAATTTTTTCAATTAAGCGAATTCGAAAAATAAAAAATACAGGGCCAGTATATTTTCATTTTTTTGAGTGAGGAAATAAAATTTTAATCATAAATAAGCTACCAGCTTTTACGGCTGGGTTTGAAAGCGTAATAGTATTTTTCTTATTCGTCGTATACGGTATTCCTTTTACATAAATTTCTCTCTGTATTTCTTGGAAATATGTCACTGTTTATGCACAGTTTCTTTCTCAAAATAGACATATGATTTAGATATTTCCATGGTCCTACTAAAACTCCATGACTATACTTCCGCCATGTGCATAAGGAACTTATACACATGGCGGAAGTATAGATTTTCGTAGTTGATTTGCTTCGGAGGCGCAGTGGTGGTAAATGTGACTGCTGTGCTTCAAGTCTATCTATAACTGTATCGTATCTAGAGGTCAGCGTATAAAACTACTGATCAAGAGTGTCGAAAATTGTTATTGAGATTTTCGGTTATAGAAATACTTAATAAGAAGTTGTGGTCTCAGCCCCTGTACCTCCAATTGCTCTCTCCCAGCCGTTCCTTCGTAGACCGCAACTGTGTTTTGCGCACAAGTTAGCAGTAGGCATTATGTAATATATTTTAACATCGCATTGACTGCACGGTTGGCCTCGTGGTTTAAGCGGGCGCCACGCCTCTTTCTACTTCATCAAGTGTCGTGGGTTTGAATCCTACGTAGGACGACACTTTGTGTGATTCGCAAATTGTTGTTCTGAGTCTGGATGTTCTTTGTGTCCGTTTTGTGTATGCTTCTAAAGTCCCCTGCGACACAGGATTCGTATTCCTAATGCGGGAGTTGTCTTTTTTAAAATAACGTATAACATAACATTCCCTGCGTAGTTCGCTGGTGATGACAGATTGGCTGCGACTAGGAAATCGTCATCATATTTTAATATAAAAAAAAGTGCATAATATAATTTGTACTTATATCAGTAGAATAGTATCCATTGTAATTATTTAAGCTCTGTTTAGTTTGGAACCAGATAGTACTGTGTAGAGGTTATAGAATATTATTTAACTTTTTGTGCTTATTTACTAACAGAAGAATTACACGAAGATAAGACACAAATAATACTTTTTAAACTGGTTTTATTTTTCTTCATGAAGCTTTAACAATTAGTAAAATATTACAGAGCAAAGATAAATTCACTTATACTGCCCAGACAATTTTCCTCATTATACACTCGGTTCCAAAAATAACGGGTCAGTCACATAAACCCGAATATCTCCCGAACTACGTATGCCATCCTAATGAAACGAAGACTGTTCAATTGAGAATTTAATTATACAGATAAAAAATAAAATAAAACTTAGTTACACCCACAATATTAATCTTAAATTAAAAAAAAAACTAAAGTAGTCATATTTTTCTTAAGATTACATTTTTTTTATGATTGTTTTTTTGCTATTTTTCATCACTGGAGGCTCCACCTGGACCTCCACCCTTTTTAAAGTAATAATACTTACAACACTATTGACGGAAATGATGGAGTGTAAACATTAATCCGAGTTATTAATTTCAAAAAAACATATAACACAAAAACAATGAAATTAACAACAAACAAACAAATCTTTATTGACATAACGAACGTGGACACAACCGGCCCTTGTGCTAGTATAACGTTATTACAGTATTTAGTGTCCGCCATAGTTAAGGTAACAGTTTATACAAACAGCAATGCGTATATTTGATATAAATAACTAACATTAAGACTATAATAAAATTGTGATAAAAATATACTTTAACCTATAAAATGAGAACTTATCAATAACGTGTACCGACAAGTGACTCAATTGTAAAAGTATAAATGACATGTCTTTTTTTGTAATTTACTTTATTATAGTTGCAATAGTTTGAAATTAAGGTAATAAGTTGTACATCAAGATCTGGAGAGTAAAATGCGGAGGCAATTTGTAGCTATTGTTGTAATTAAACCAAGGTAGGTGAGAAAAATAGGCTCAATACGTAATTTTATTATATTAATAATATGGAGTACATCTCAATAACTGAATTAGGGATAGCAAAGCATTAACGGTTATGGTTATTACTAAGAACATTAAGAAGTTATCGAAGGTCAAGTAATCAAACCAATTTAGGAAATAGAAACATAATTTATAGTAGATAGGTGTATTTATTGATATAAGAGCGGTCCACGTAAAGAAACAACTAATCATGCCAGATGTTACTGAACGCAATATTATTAAAGATACTAAAGATATAAAGAGAAATGATAGATAATATTAATAAAAGAAGGATTTTGTTATTACGTCAATTGACAGAATGTGATGTGTGAAAGTATCCAATTTTGATTTCGAATAGATTCTAAATGGGTTTTCAGAACCGCACATATTTCTGTGAAAGAGAATACCATTTTTTGAACATATATTTTACACTACTACTGAATTCTAGGAATATAATAAAACACTTCTACACAGAACTGCGCAGTTCAAAACTTAAAAACATTTTTTAATTTTACTAGTCAATCAGGGAACTATAGGCACTGCTTGACAATTTTATCTGTGGGATAGTTAAATTACGGTGATCGAGCAGGACCTTTTGTGGTGGAAAATGGCTCTGCGTGGTATCTTTAAACAACTAGCTTTTTCCCAGGGTTCTGCCCGTGTGTATGTCTGTTATTACAGTAAAGTGTATTCGATGTCCTCTATTATTATCAAGTTAATTTCACACCAAATGTAATTGATATTGGTGCAGTGCTTTAGCTGTGAAAACGTAAAAGACAGCGTTATTTTCTAATGTTTAATATTAGTATGCATGTAACTGCTGTTACATGTACTTGGTTGATTCACTGCCTTGTTGATCTAGTGGTTAAATTATGCATCAATATGCTTATCAAGACGTCACGAATTCGATTCCCGGGTCAGACCAAATATTTGTATCATCATCTTCATCATCATCATTATCATCATCATCAACAGCCTTGAACAGTCCACTGTTGGACATAGGCCTCTCCTTTGAAAGGAGGTTTTGGCCTACTATACCACGCTGGCCAGACGGGTTGGTATAGGGTTGTTTTCAAGTTTTCCTTATCTTTGCATTGATCTTGTCTTACGTATGTATGATTTTTGTATGATCTGCAAATATTTGTTTTGGACTTTGGGTGTTTTCTATTTGGCTTCTTTTTTTAAAACAACTAATGTAATATAAACAACATGTTGTTTTGACCAAACTGAAATTAAAGTTCATTAAAATTACCGTGTTCAAAGTGAAACAATGAAAATGGATTGACTAATAAATGTCATCCAAGTCAAGATAAAGATAAGTCTTTACTTGAGCAGTCTTCTAGTTTGATAAAGGAATTAAGTCTATTAAACTTTAATTTATTAAGGTAGGCCATTAAATGTTCTATGGTGCCTGCTACGTCTTTTGCAAGAACTGAGTAAGCTCACCCTTGCCCTTTTCATCATCTATTTGGCTTGTTACTTACTCTTAATTTTAGGTGGTAAAGTCAAACCCTTCACGTTTTTCACCATAGTCAGTACCATAATCTCCTTTTATGAAGGTCGTCTTGCTGATAAATTCATCAATGACATTCCAATAGGGTTAGAGTGCTGTATTATAGTGAGTTCATTCTCATCATTATTACAGCACTTATCGGTACACTGCTGGATATAGACCTGGCCTTACCAAGAAAGTTTTGACGTGATTTCGACATACTCATACAATGCTGCCCAAATGGGTTCATGCAGGGCGTGTATACGTAAGTTTTATTGTTCTGTGTAGGTAGCTCCTGTAAATTTTTTCACGTTTTAAATAAAGAAGTTTTTTTATTACTGTTCACAAAACCTGCAAAACTACGACTTCTGTTGTAAATGAGGTAGAGGACTTACAATCAAGGTACGTATGGTCAAGCTCGACCGAGCAATACTACCCTATCATAGTTGATCAACAATAAATGACAGGATTCATGTTGTTGGGCTTTATTTATGGGTGTGAGACCGGAGGCCCAATGTTGTAGAAGCATCCTAAAAGACCGGCAGAGTGTGGGTCACCTTACTGAATTATCTGTATTCTCTATGAGTATGGTGACCAAGAATCTTAATTTATACTCATGCATGCATCATGCATTTCATCAGGTAGAATAAAGCCAATTTGACAGGCTGAAATAAAAATTGTTAGAACTCCAGCTAAGATTCAGTCAAAAGTAATCAGTACAGAATTATGAAATGTTATTAAACTACCTTATTTACACATACATCACAGCTCGTAGCTTCTGAAGATATCTTCGTTTACATACATGAGGTAAACTATACACAATTCAGTGAGCAAATATAATAAGATTTTCCTTTTATATGCTTTGCATGTTTATTACGTACATATGTATACCTATATGTCCCTATATATAAATGTATTTATCATAAATGCAAAAGTAATTCTGTCCGGCTTTCACGGCAAAGCTATTAAATCAATTTAAATGATATTTGGTACACAGATAGTCTAGATACTGAAAAACAACATCTAGGATACTTTTTATCGCGATATCCGACAATCAAGAACCCGCGAAAGCTAAGTTATTCAATTTTTACTTGCAGAGCAATAGATGTCTATTGACCAAGATACGGATAGCTACCGCTTTGTTGACAACATGGAAATAACGGTTGAAAATCGAAAAGAAAAATTGATATAACTTTGCATTTCAATTTTGAGCGCCACTTTTCTTCAAAAAACACTGTGTTTTTTTTTATAAAATCACACTAGGACCTACTGGCCGCCCTTTATGGTAATTTAGAAAAATCAGTTCGACTGTACAGGATATTCTGTCATAATAGACAGAGAGATATCTTGTTCATACAGACAAGGTTCAGTGATAATATTGGTTACTATAAGAGGTACGTAAAAGACGATTCTATGGGTGAGAACTCTATAACAACTTCTCCTAAAGGGTAGATTCTTTCTATTTTCCTCGCCAGCCTATATTTAGTAGAATGTGTTTTTCTCTTGCTATGTGCAAGTTCAACTATCGTTGACATTGCTACGTATAAAAAGAAGGTTTCAAATATATAAAAAAAAGGTAATATAGTAAAGCTTTAAATATCTTAAGGTTCTTTAAAGTCACTTAATTGTGCTTGTTCACCGTATTCAGCCTACGGCTAAGGCTTTAAAAGTTAAATTGGAATAATAATATCGTCATTACTCTCTTCTTTAATATGAAAGTAATGGGAAGATGTAATTATGCCGTAGGTAAATGTTTTCGTCTCTTTAAATTTCTCTCCAAAAATTGATTGTAAAATTAAGTCACATAATGTAGTATTACATATAAACATTTGAAGATCTTTTAATCCTGAATTAGCTGGAGATGATTTGAGATACGTGCCGTCTTTATGATGTCTTAAATAGTCTTAATAGCATAATCGTTCATAAATACACATTCATTAGTAAAATAATATCACAAGTTTAGTGTTTTTATGCGTGTTTCATCAACAACCCATAACGTCCCACTGCTGGGCTCAGGTCTCCTCTCAAGAGAGGGTTAAGGCCATACGTCCCCACGCTGGCCGAGTGCGGGTTGGGGACAGGCAAGACACGTTGTGGCTACGTAATCTTGCTGTTGGATGTTTTTAAGCCGCCCGAAGGCCTCCAACTAAGCTTCACGACTGCTATCTTATGATAACAACCGGGACCGACTGCTTAACGTGACCTCCGAATCACGGAAACGCTCATTACATATAATGCCACAAACGGTCACCCATCTAGGTCCGACCGCGCCGTCGTTGCTTACCCTTGGTGATTGTTTCCAATCACCTAAGGCCACTCGGCTATGAGCGCTTCATATCACGCTACCTAGGCTAGTGATATCGCAGAATATAATAATAAGAAAGAACACGAAAGAACAGCTTAATGACTTCTTTTTATGCGTGTGTATTTTTGTTATTATAGATTTTTAAAACTGCAGCATTGACATCCACCAATTATGTGTAGGTGTTTGAAATTATGTATTTATTGGTGAATGTGAGATTGGAGGCCTAATCATTTTGCATCATTCTCTAGAATGGTAATTATCTCTATATATAATCTCCACTTTGTTAGTTTTAAAGATAAAAAATAACCACACTAAAATTTTACTTCATCAATTATTTCTGAGATTTAACAGAATAATGTCATATCATTTTATTTACAGCCAAAGAAACATTCCAGTGACTTGTTTCATGATATTTAATGCGTTACAATTTTATCTCTTACTATTAGCGCTGCATTGTTGAGTAACGAGATTTATTAAAAAAAAAGCTCCTGCGTCCTTAGCCAATTTACAGAAATCGTATTAGTGCTCTATATTTTGTTTTTTTTTGTAGAAAATTAGGGATACCGGACATGTTTAACTTACCGTAACAAGTGGAGACAAATAATACTTTGTCACCTACAGGCAAACAATTATAACCCAAAACTACATTTGTCACCCTATGCGGCGGTCTACAGTATTTACTGAACTTACAAAACAATGCAATAATCAGTTTAATTTTATGTAGATATTTTGATTTTTTTCCCTTTTCAATTGATTTCTTTGAGCAGTCAAGTTTTTTGTTTCTTTAATAATTCTTCAATCTATTGAAGAACTTTGAAAGGCCTTTTTCAGGTCATTTAATTAGAGATAGAAAAGTATAAACTGTACGAGTATGGTATGTCCACCTTCAGTTGAATACACGGCAAGTTATTACAAGCACTGAACACAATACATAACACGTTATAACATAGCAAACATAATTTTGCGATATCACTAGCCTAGGTAGCGTGATATTCAAACATTTTACTTCCTCGGACATACTCAAATAAACACATATAAAATGACATTACATAGTCGTTTTGTTCTTCAAGTTCATACTTTTAAGAAAAGAAATCATTAAGCCGTTCTTTCGTGTTCTTTCTTATTATTATATTCTGCGATATCACTAGCCTAGGTAGCGTGATATTCAAACATTTACTTCCTCGGACATACTCAAATATACATATATGAAATGACATTACATAGTCGTTTTGTTCTTCAAGTTCATACTTTTAAGAAAATGAGTCATTAAGCTGTTCTTTCGTGTTCTTTCTTATTATTATATTATCACTAGCCTAGGTAGCGTGATATTCAAACATTTACTTCCTCGGATATACTCAAATATACATATATAAAATGACATTACATAGTCGTTTTGTTCTTCAAGTTCATACTTTTAAGAAAAGAAATCATTAAGCCGTTCTTTCGTGTTCTTTCTTATTATTATATTCTGCGATATCACTAGCCTAGGTAGCGTGATATTCAAACATTTACTTCCTCGGACATACTCAAATATACATATATGAAATGACATTACATAGTCGTTTTGTTCTTCAAGTTCATACTTTTAAGAAAAGAAATCATTAAGCCGTTCTTTCGTGTTCTTTCTTATTATTATATTCTGCGATATCACTAGCCTAGGTAGCGTGATATTCAAACATTTACTTCCTCGGATATACTCAAATATACATATATAAAATGACATTACATAGTCGTTTTGTTCTTCAAGTTCATACTTTTAAGAAAAGAAATCATTAAGCCGTTCTTTCGTGTTCTTTCTTATTATTATATTCTGCGATATCACTAGCCTAGGTAGCGTGATATTCAAACATTTACTTCCTCGGATATACTCAAATATACATATATAAAATGACATTACATAGTCGTTTTGTTCTTCAAGTTCACACTTTTAAGGAAAGAAGTCATTAAGCTGTTCCAATTAAAATGCAGGGTTTCTACGAGTACAATGCAAGACTGCACATAATTATTAAAGTTTGAGAGCGGGAAGTTTCTATTAAGCTCGTTACATTTCCTAGCACAGACTCAGTCCCGCTTACTTGTTTCATTTAATGTTACCTGAACTAGTTACTGCAGTTCTCGTAAATGACATGAAATCCTTATGATCACAAATCTTATAAAGATATAAAAGCGGCCAAGTGCGAGTCGGACTCGCCCATGAAGGGTTCCGTACCAGCAAGTAACATCATATAAAAGTTCTTGTAGTTCGTTGTAACTTTCATAGATGTTTTTATACTAGTGTATTGATTGGATGAAAGGTATATTGCGTGTTACGATTTATGACGTATTAAAAAAAAACTACTCACTAGATCTCGTTCAAACCAATTTTCGTTGGTAGTTTACATGGTAATGTACAACATATATTTTTTTAAGTTTTATCACTCTCTTATTTTAGAAGTTAGAGGGGGGGGGGACACACATTTTTCCACTTTGGAAGTGTCTCCCGCGCAAACTATTCAGTTTAGAAAAAAATGATATTAGAAACCTCAACATTATTTTTGACGACCTATCCATAGATACCCCACACGTATAGGTTTGATGAAAAAGAAATTTTTGAGTTTCAGTTCCAAGTATGGGGACCCCCAAAATGTATTGTCTTTTTTCTATTTTTATGTAAAAATCTGAATGCGGTTCACAGAATACATCGACTGACCAAATTTCAACAGTATAGCTCTTATAGTTTCGGAAATAATAGACAGACAGACAGACAGACAGACAGACAGACAGACAGACAGACAGACTTGACGAATCTATAAGGGTTCCGTTTTTTGCCATTTGGCTACGGAACCCTAAAAAGGCTTTTATCTTTTTATATCTTTTAAAGAATGCATTAGAAGTTACGAAACATATTATCTGTAACACATTTTGTATATTTACAATCTTAAATACCGTAATAAAATATTATTTATGAAATAATGTGATATGAAAAGCAGCTTAAGATAAAGCTCATGAGTATACGGGGTGTGTTTTATTTTCTTCTTGAAGTCACACAGTGTTTTGTTTGAAATAGATTACTACTAAGGTAAGTTATTGTTATACTAAACCTGCACGGTTGGCCTAGTAACTTAAGCGGTCGCTACACCGCTTTCTATTTCGCCAAATCCCACGTGGAAAAACACTGTGTGATTCACAAATTGTTGTTCTTGGTAATGGTGTTCTTTGTGTCCATTTCCAGTATGTTTGTAAATTCCCTCGCGATATAGGATTTACAATGCAGGAGTCGTCTTTAAAAAAATATTATTACCTAGTATATACAATAAATATACCATTTCACACATGTATAGATATTATTTAACAAAAACACAAGGAATATATTCATCTCTTTTTGAATTTAAGGCAATACCCACCCCTATTTTTTGTACGTGACTATTCTCGAAGAAGAAGCTTATATGCGAAAAATCGATAAAATATCTACCTACCTACTATCATTCTAAAGCAAAGACACTTTATCAGTAAAGTTTAGACTGCAGGGTTGACCTAGTGGCTTAAGCGGTCGCCACACCGCTTCCTACTGCGCCAAGTGTCGTGGGTTCAAATCCCACGTAGGATAACACTTTGTGTAATTCACAATTTGTTGTTCTGAGTCTGGGTATTCTTTATGTCCGTTTCATGTCTGTTTGTAAAGTCCCCCGCGAAACAGGAATTTATATTCCTAAGGCGGGAATTGTCTTTTAAAAAGAGAAATAAAAGAGAAAAGAGTTTGGTACTACTGAGTTGGGATAATACAACTAGTAACAACTTTTTACTAGAATGAGGGTCTTGATTCACTAATCAATTGAGGTACGACTGCTAGTAACTTTTCAAAAAAAGTATCTGATCAAAATTGGCTATAACGTGGTTAAGAAAAGCTGTCAACATAGACAAATTACTGATAATTTTGTATGTTTGAGGTACAGTACATAAATCACAAGTCACAGATACCCCACGTCTTTATGAAGTCATTTTACATGCATTCAATGTCTCTACATATTATTTTATTTTTAGAAGTCTGTACTTTATGGTACAGTATAACTCGTCTCATCACGTATAATTTTTGAAGTTATATTTTAGTCTCCAGTTCAAAACCATCAGTAAATTAAAGTTGCTTCACCCACCATACTCGCATTCATGGATCATTAAAACTGCACATGTAATTTCATAACTTCAATGACGATAGCTCAAAGTATCAAACAGAACTTTATCTGGCTTAAAGTCGTGACATAAACGTAATAATTCAAGGTTAGGTAATTAGTTAGATAACAAACAATCGTTTGAATTTAAATTATCTAAACAGGCGTTATTGTTCATCTCTTTATGTTGTATTTTACAGTGTTGAGAGCATTGAATTTTTTACTGGTGTTGAATTTAAAGGAAGTTAAATATGTCAAAAAATAGTTATGATTCGCTAAGTAAAAAAGTGGCCAAGTGCGAGTCGGACTCGCCCATAAAGGGTTCCGTATCAGCAAGTAACATCATATAAAAGTTCTTGTAGTTCGTTGTAACTTTGATCAATGTTTTTATAATAGCGTATTGATTGAATGAAAGGTAAATTGCGGTTTACGATTTATGACGTATTACAAAAAAACTACTTATTAGATCTCGTTCAAACCAATTTTCGTTGGTAGTTTGCATTGTAATGTACAACATATTTTTTTTTTAGTTTTATCACTCTCTTATTTTAGAAGTTACAGACACATTTATCACATTTTTCCACTTTGGAAGTGTCTCTCGCGCAAACTATTCAGTTTAGAAAAAAAATATATTCGAAACCTCAACATCATTTTTGAACACCTATCCATAGATCCCCACACTTATGGGTTTGATGAAAAAAAAATTTTTAAGTTTCAGTTCCCAGTATGTATTGTTTTTTTATTGTTCTTTTCTATTTTTATGTGAAAATCACAGATTACATCTACTTACCAAGTTTCAACAGTATAGCTCTTATGGTTTCGGAAAAAAGTGGCTGGGACATACGGACGGACAGACAGACAGACATGACGAATCTATAAGGGTTCCGTTTTTTGCCATTTGGCTACGGAACCCTAAAAATCATGCACTTCGTCGTAGCTCAGCTTTGATAAAAATATAAAACAGCTACACTGAATAAATAAAATTCAAAAAGACATGAAAGTCTTGTTGAATTTTGTATGCACACATACATATGTAACTTATTATAGTATCTATAAAATCCTTATGTCTATTATTTAAATTCACCCATCAACTTCTATTTATTTTAAACATTAGTATTATTAATTTAGTATGTTTTCACACTTGTTATCTATTACCACTATTTTGAATAAGATAAGTCAATGTGTACTAAACATATAAAATGTTAAATAATTACACTAAAACCCTAATCCTGTTTAAATATGATTTAGAATAGAAACTCGAATGAATAACCTTTTAACCAAGACCCCATCTCTAAGAAACAGTTCTTGAATAGTTATTTTACTGATTACGCATTCACCACTGAAGACGACTTTAGGAGATTGAAATTCAAACAACCTCTGCACACTTTCAATTGCTAAAAGCACTAAGCTCCGTCCTTATAACTCTCGATCGTTCTATAGTAAATGGAAAACCAATACCATTTTAACCAAAGAACGCAATTACTGAAATTAAATTTCTTCAAAAGCATAAAACGATACATGCCATAATAATTGAAGTACTTTCTTACCCATTTGAAATCACCTGCTAGTTGAAAATAAATTAACTGTTAATTGCAATCTTTGACATGATTTCTTTCAACGACTATATTGAGAATAGATAACGTAAACAAAAGTAATCGTGTTTTAATTTATTTTAACGCACGTTGTTGCTTACAATGACCGCCGGCAATATCTATATTATTTTCATGTTGGTTTGCTGTCGTGTCTAGCATAGGACAAGTAACATTATCCTTAAACAAATAGGACCCGAGCTTGAAATGAAAAGAAATGCAGTTAAAGATGCGTTAGGTCAGCTTGCAGCACATGATACGTGTGTTGCCGAGTTCAATAACTGACAACGATCATGTCAGTTATTGAACTCGGCAACACACGGCATACATATAATTAACCTTTACATGTTTTCTTGACATCCCTTAAAATGATGTCAATTTTATTTCATAAATTATCAAATAACTTTATGTACAAAATGAATAATGGAATGGGTGACTTAATGTCTTAAGGTACGCGTCCATCGGCCCGCGTCGGACGCACCGCACGCACGGCACGCAACGGATTTTATTTTGCTTTGTATGATTTCCAATGGACGCGCACCTTTAGGCATTCTTTACCACTCTACCGTTAGGTGGTATGGAATCCTAAATGCTAATTTGTTTTAGACTTATGCATGATAAAAGATGTAATTAAAATATAGAATTAAATAAAAACTCCCTTAGGGTTGCGGAGGTCCGATGCTAGTCGCTCCGTGGAAAAACTGATATTCAGGTAAAACCGGTTGAATTAATAGCCGACTCCAAATAATAGGCTAGGAACAAGAAAATGATAAAATTTAAAAAAAGCTATTAAATATAGATCCTACAAACTCCTACTAACTCCTACTAGCTGTGGTAGTTACTAGTAGTCACTATTAATGAGAAACGTAAATGAGGAGAAATAGTTGTTTCATTCGGTGATTAAACTAATAATATGCTGCATTGCTTCATAGTCTCAGTGTCAGTACTTTAAAGCTGTCAGCAAATAAATTGGGTATGCTTTTACCTTTTATCTAGGAAACTGTAAACTAAAAAATTTTAGTAATTCATTTCACTTCACTTTCAAATTTATTTCTTTGACACTGCTTCTATTTAAAACTAATTTTCATGTTTATGGAGTTTCTAACCGGCTTTTAGGGTTCCGAAGTTTATGACTCGGAACCCTTATAGATTCGTCATGTCCGTCCGTTCGTCCGTCCGTTCGTCCGTCCACCCGTCCGTCCTCGACTTACCGTCCAAACAACGGCTTACCGTTTATGACTTATCCTAGAAAGATGAAACTTTGCATGAATATTCGTCATAATTACGTCGACAAAATGTTACAATAAAATTATGAAAAATATTTTTATTTGGAGCACCTCCCCTACACGTAATGTGAGGATGTCTTTTTTTGTCGCGGCTACCCCATCGCGTGTTGTATCATTAGATAGGTCTTTTAAAAGCAATAAAGTGTTTCTAAGATGATTTTTTGATGTTTGCGAGAAATTTCACTTTAGAGGGCACTTTATTGTAAAAACAGTTGTGCGTGATGATGGCCCTTATAATAAACTTTAAAGGAAAACTATAACGGATTGCAAGATTTTGTTAGTTCAGGAGTTAAAGAGGCTTAACTTGTAAAATGCGCTTATTTGGAAAACGTCATACAAAATTAACGCATTAATAAGTAAACATAACAATTATCTATTGGATATGATTTTAAATCCACGTAACATTATGGGTGACTGAGGAACCCTCTCCTGTGCGCGGCCTGACACGCACTTGGCCGATTTTTCTTCATAGAAATGACATTGGTACCGAAAAACAATAGTCAATAATGTAACATTTCAAAAGTACCTGAAAAGGCCTACTTACATTAAAAGCATTTTGATTTGATTTCATAACCAGGATTTTTTTCGTCAAATTTGGATGTGAATAAATTTAAAAATAATTGCATTTATTGAAAAGCTTTCACTGTTCTTGTCAATCATCATATACTGATACTTAGCATAAGTTTTGAAAGACGAATAAACCGTGAAGGAAATTACATTATTCCATCAGTCACCGAGATTGATACATTTATTGTATTTCAAATATTTATTTTATGTAATAATAGTACTCATCTATACTAATATTATAAAGAAGTAAAGTTTGTGTGTTTGTTAAATTGTAAGAGGTAATCTCGGGATCTACTGAACTGATTTTCAAAATTCTTTCACCAATAGAAAGCCGCATTATAGCTGAGTGTCATAGGTTATATATAAAACCGAAAAATAAAAAGGCTTTTATGTGGTAGTCCGTTTTGCAAAGTGAATCGGAGAAAAAGCGGTCTAATGAAAGCGTTTCTTACGAACGCTGCCTTAACTATGTTAGATATATTTTTGAGTTCTAGAGAAAAGATGTGGAGCTTGAAAATGCGTACAAAAAAGTCGACAACAGCATATTTCTAATATAATAGCATATTTCATACTTTTATATTTAAGTTATGCCCAACGAAGTGGGCACGGGTCAGCTAGTTACCAATAAACGCGAACTAAAAAACAAAAACATAGAGACATTCAAAAGGCAGCTTGCGAGCTCGATGCCAATAAGGTACTTGACAATTATGATGTACTCAACTAGATAACAGATTTCATAAATTATTATGAAATGAAATTTGAATATTAGTATATGTTACCCAATAAAATTATCGTTTTATAGCATTAGTAGATTGATCAACGCATTATAAGCAAAATATTGTGTACATACTACCCGTACGACTTAACTGTGCACCTCACTCTGTGACGCAACGCTGACGGTACAATTTGCTGAAAAAGTTATAATTATAAATTATTTAACTATCGGCGGCCCTGAACTTAGTACGCATGGAGTTAATTATTTGCTTATATTTTTTAACTATATTCGAATAAATAAAGCATGTATGTAAGCGTGAGGTGCACAGTTAAGTCCTACGAAATATAATGTTATTACCATACTATAAAGAAGTCATTAGTTTGATTGCCAGATTAGAAAAGTCTTTACCATGTTTAACATCTGTAGTTTAGAATAGGTTTTTTTTATATCGTGTAAAATGAGCTGTATAGCAGTTGAATTTAAGTGAATTCTGTGAATGGACCGATTTGAAATAATTTCATGGTTCGGAAATTCATCAGTCAGTCAGTCACATCAATACTTATCTTTTGTGTCTGATTGCGTGATGTAATAAACTTGTCTCAAAAATTTATCGTTAAGATAACGTAAAATAAATTGATTCTGTTCTTTATATTAGAAGATTACGCTAAGTAAATTGGATACAGTTTGTGCGATTACATTTGAAGTCGAACAGTCTCGCATTCTATAAATTCTTGAATCTTGATTATCGTTACCGTCAAGTACATAATTTGTTAATAATACTGACAAACTTAATATGTTTTTGTGGCGATATAAATTAAAATGATGAAAATACAATAAATAAATATAAGATGCATTACATATAAGAGCTTTCTTAATTATATAAGTATATTGTTATACACTAAATGGATTCACGGGAAATGGTTTTAAATTAGTCGATATTCTGTAAATTTTGTTTTAATTTTTGTTGGTAATATCCAGGTGCCACACTAGTTTACTGTATTATGTTTTTCTTAAAGTAGCGAATTCCACATATAGCGCAACAGCACGACGCGATAACTGTCAATCGACCGCCGGTATGATCCCCCCCTTTGTGTTGGAGGAAACTGCAAAGCTATACAGTACAAGTTTAACAAGAAAGTATTTAAAGTCGCTTATTTCAGTCTATTTATTATTGACAGTGATCACGAAAAACTATGCTTACAATAAGCGAGTGTTCACAGTATATGATCATTTATAAGCAGAGTTTGCTTTTGTTTGCGGAGAATGACGAAAGCGACTTTGAATACTTATAATCATTTTTAAATATCGTTTTATTGGACGTCGAATTATCACTATAAAGAGTTTAGTCTTGAAAAGTATGTATCACGGTAGTCTGCTTTTCAGGTAAAGAAAGGTAAGGTCATACCTTTTGAAATCACGTTAAAGATGCAAACTCAATTGGCTCCTGAACTGAAAGCTTGCATTACTAGCCGGAGAAAAATACATCACTAGTTTACTTATTTATTCTATCTAGGAATACGGCTGGCATTTCAAGTATTTTTGTGTCGCATAAGAGAGCTATTTGCGCGATTTACAATCTTAGTTATAGGCTGAGGTAAAAATTCAATTTGTATCAGATTCGTTTCGTGACTAAACGAATATTTTTCATAATATAAAATTTAGCTAACTGAGGTGACTTTCATGATATCTACACTAGGAAAAAAAAATCGTACTGCTAACCATTACAATAGAGAAAGAAAGCAAGTCCTTTCAATGTCAGGGTGTGCGATTTTACAATAAAACTCCAAGAAAATATCAAGAATTAAGTATTACCAATTCAAGTTCTTAACAATACGCAAACTATGTAAATTAATACTAACCATACAGTTTTAGATTATTTAAATGATAATTTTTCCTCTGCGGTTTGCTCCGGTATTTATTCCCAGAGAAGGACTTAGGAAATGCCGGCGCCTTTTAGCTGTCATGTCCGACGTTTAAAATCCATATCTGTTAAAGTTTTACTTACAGAATAAACATCAGTAATCATTTTTTATAGTGCTTGAATATAATTACTCGTTGCCCGAACTGGCTGGCGTGTTCATCAATGCAGAGCTAAAACTCTTGGGCCTATAAACTAAAAAATTTGGTAACTGATTGACAAAGAACTTTTTTGAACTTTTCTCTACTTCAATTCCAAACTTAGAAATAATAACACAAGTGCAACTGCTTACAATGCCCAGTATCATGTTATTCTGTATCACATAGGTTTAAATCGTTTAGAATATAAATTGTTATGCATTTATATTTTTTCATTATATTTAAATTTCTGATTAGTTAAACTGTGAGCTAATATAATAAAATAATTATTAATATTGAAGCTCATTACATTTTTAAGTTTAAAAGTACAGTGTTTGTTACAACATTTAAAAATTTAAAATATCTTAAGTGAACTCTTTATTTAGAGTTTATGTGCAAAAAGACGTTTCAAATAAAAAAGTATTGAAACATATTACTTTTTAACATATGTCCAGAATGGTTACAAAGCCAAGACGCAAAAACGACCACACCATTGTCATGATGTCATGTCGTGTAAGAATAATAGCTGCAACCGGGAACATATGAAATTTGATATTATAACATTTACGTAACCTACACAAAGAAACTTTCAGCACGTACCAAGATCACAGTAAATCTTTCTTTTTTATGAGAAACTATAAATTATAGAGCCCTTCCTTCGGTAGGCTTATGGTCATTCATGTCTTACTGATCCTAGAGTCATTTGTGAAGAAATAGTAGGAGCGTAAGAAATTAAGAACAGTTAGCGAAGCAATAAAATGTAACGACCACCGAAGCACAATTATAAGGTATTACATACACGTGATGATATTGCCAACTTCGATGGAAGTACTTGACGTTTTGAGAGGACATTTTCTTTATGGGTCTCCTGCGTACCTATGAAATTAAAGGGTTCAAGTAATTATGTAAGATATTTCCAAAAGTAATTAAAACTTTGCTTGTTATAACAAAGCTGTTATATACACAGGTTATATGCAATAATCGTTTCACATTAGTTTGTAGTAAATTATATACAATATTTTATTTATTACTTGTTAACGTCAGTCTGCCTTGTTTCGCTTTGGCATATTGTAACTGTATTAAATAAATAAATATTTCGGATATTTGCACACAACGCCAGCTAGTCCCAAACCACAGAATACATAATAGTACCAGCACAGAAGACTCACTCCGAAAAGTAAATTAAAGTTAAAGATACCCTCGGTGTCAAAAGATTAAGTTCAATTTAGATCTCACAGCGCCGAATCACTACGATTATATTAACCTACAATTGCGTCTCTTTCTATCGTGTAACTCTGAACTGTTCTGACGATGTCTGTTCGACCGGCGTGTCTGACCCGGCAGGCAGCCGGCCGACTATACCTAAACTGCGGAGTGACACCCCCCTGCCCAAACTAAGCAGAGCTTGTATCATAGTAAGTACCCAACTGATAAACAACCCTTTTTTTTAAATAAATACATTTTATACATAGAATAAACATACAAACAACTGTTCCACCATGGCATCGAACCCGAGGTCTCAAGTACAGCAGTCAGCAGTATTACTAGAATTCAAGGATAGAAACAAGCAATTCAATAAGCAACTCGAAAATTATAATATGAAATACTCGAAAATTATAATATGAAATATATAATATAATATAATAATATAATATGACGTGTTAAAATTAGTTCAATTAGCGTAGGACTTTTTGAGTTTGAGAACACAAACCAATTTAAAATTTTGTTAAAAAATAAAGGGAGTATGTGTAAGTCAATCACTATCTGAAAAGTAATCTTATTTACAAAAATATTGTTTGTTTGTTTGATATGATTCCTTTGTTATACAGCAAAAGATTATAATGTATCGAATAGTATATTTATAAAAATAAAATTCCCCGTGTCCTAGTAGCAATATTTCAAACGTGTGAAAATAAAATAAAATACTAAATCACCAACAAATTCAGAGATAATAGCTATTTCAAATTGGGAAAAAAGTTCACAAATTCTTAATGACATTTCCATGCTCAACTGCGATCAAAATAAAAACAAAGTAAATAGGGCGCAACAGCTGTTAATTTTCCTTTAGGGTCTCTTTCAGTGCAAGAAATTTATGACCCTAATTAGGCTTTTAAGCCGTTTAATACAGTTTTAGTGGATTTTAATCAGTTTGTTTCTGTAATAAAGTAAAGAAAACAGACCTATAATTTATATAAATCAAAGTAACGGTGAAGGACTCTAATGATATTATTTATTATCATTTCCATTTAGATCCTCACGTAATGAGACAAAAGTTGGTAAATATGTTTAGTAAATTAATTTAGTTAATTTTTCTTTGATCTTGCTGTGGAGAATCGACGTTGTTGCTTACTACTAATATTCTGATCTAGTGTTAAAAATATAATTTTAAAAACAGGTACTGACTAACATCTTTAACACTATATGAATATAAATCCTTTAGGATGCTCAAACATATATTAAAAATACCTACCTCATCGAAGTTTATTAAAAATGTGGGTAAGTACCGATTATATATGAGCTTTTCCCTTTGTTCACTTTAGTCTACTTTTAATCAAGAAGCTTAAGTTTTATGGTTTCTAAAAGAATGCTTATTATTCGTACTTTTCTGACCGTATATAATTTGTAAACTGTAAGAAAACGCTAATTAAATCTCCGTCAATTTCATTAACGGGGTATTACATAAGGTTCCATAATCAACCAAATTTATTTTGCTATTTAAGCACGCAGGAATATCAGTTTCGTTTATGAGATCAAAATAGCATTCTATAAAAACGTTTTTTATTATTTAAGCCTACCAAAATGACTCTTCTTTGTCTGGTGGAAAGCATGTGTGGAATCATTGAGTAGGGGCTACCATCCTGATTGTGAGCGCATACAATGCAGCATCATAAAGAAGAACGACAGCACGAATGCTGTCAATCGAAAATTTAAAAAGGTGACGTATACCTTAATGCAAACCCAAAATTACACCTTATTTAAACTTTTGGACGTAAAACTCGTTTTTGGTTAAAAATTGCAAAACAAATTACTTTCCCCTATACGTTGCATCTATTTCTAAATTTTTCTTGCGACAAAAGGGTTGGAAATTCGGAAAACGATACCTTCTAAATAATGTTTTTGAATTTATTTATTCGTGCACTGGAATGCAAACAGTTCTGCTCTTCTGTCTTTCTTGATATTAGTCAGGCGTTCGTCAAAGTTTGGCATGAGGGACTTCTTTTCAAAATTAAAATGTTACTCTCTCTACTTAACTGAACCCCACTCTATCTATCCGATTCTACGATCTTTCCTACACAGTAGATACTTTGAGGTGAAATATAATAACGAAGTAACCTCTTTAAATGCAATTCTCTCAGGAGTACCACAAGGAATTATATTAGGACCAATTCTATATTTGCTTTTCACTGCAGACCTTCCTTCGCACGCTGACACTATAACTTCCACCTATGTGGATGATACAGTCCTCTTATCGGTACACGTGGATCCCGCTATAGCAACAGATAAGATACAAACACACATACATAAAGTGGAAAAGTGGCTGGATAAATGGCGTATCAAAGTCAATCAAGGAAACTCTGTTCATGTAACCTTTACCCTTAGAAGGCAAACTTGTCCACCAGTAAAGCTTTTTGATGAAGTGGTCCCTCAGCTGAAGATGTCAAATATTTGTATGCATCTTGATCGAAGACTCACCTGTAGAAAACATATTTGGACAAAGCGTAAACAGCTGGATATGTAAGTCAGATCAATGTACTGGCTGATAGAACGTAAATCAAGTCTGTCACATGATAGCAAGATAGCTATTTACAAGACCATCCTTAAACCAATTTGGACTTACGGCATCGAGCTGTGTAGTACTACTGCTAGTAATAGCAATATATAGATTATGGAAAGATTTCAGAGCAAAACACTGAGAGCCATGTTAGATATACCTTATTATATAAGTAACAAATATATATACGAAGACCTTAAAACCGCTACCATCAAACAGGAGATCGCTAGATATGGTGAAAGCTATCAGACGAGATTGTCAACACACGTCAATGAACTGGCATTCAAGTTGGAGGGCACGGGAAGTGTTACATATTCCCGATTAAAACGACATAGTGTGTAGGAACACTATGTCGTTTTAATCGGGAATATGTACCAACAATAAGATTTGAGGACACCAAATGAAAGGGATTTGATAGTGATCCCATCAGATAGCATGCATGGCTCCAGAAACTTCTCATCTGAATGGCTTATTGTGTTTGCATAGATCGCCACGTTACATAAAAAAAATTATATAAATCGTGGGTATTAATATGATTCTGGAGTAGGTTTTTATATAATCTTAGATATTTTGTAAATAAAAATATTTTAGATTCACTCAATTAGTGTTTCCTTAGTAAAACCGTCAAGAATTAAAAAGTCATTTCTAAGATATCTCATAGTTCATACTTCAATAAGTAAATTAATTTCGTGTAAGAAACAAAAAAGGGGTATTTATTAGCATCGGCAGGCAAGCTTAAAAAGTATACATTATTGGCATTATTACATGGCAAATGGTGGCAGCAGCCAACGCAATAAGGTTCAAATTTAATGCGTACTCGTATCGTAAATTTTTTGTGAAGTATAAACGGAACGAGTTCTGTTCAAGCCATCGCACTCAGCTGTATATAATTTAAAATATTTTGGTCAGTACATTAGAGGATAGTCTGTTCCTATATGGTGTAGGTGGTTCACTTTCTATAAACAGAGATTTTATTATTTTTCTATAATCATTGGTGACTTTTTTATGCTTAGTTCTCTTTAGTGGGAATATTTTATGTAGAGACATTGTCATAACAAAGATAATTGTATTCTTTTGCTACAATTTCTTTCTTTCTTTTAATAGTAGGTAGACTTTTACTTAAGGTAAACTTTATTTTAAAACAACTGATTTCAATTTTGTTCGCTATTTTGTTGTTATAATGATGAAAATAATATATGAAACTGAAAAAATACCTTATGTTATGTGCACGTATATCAAAACGGTATGAAAATAAAAATAACAGTATGTGAATAAAAAAATTATGAATTTTACTATAAGGTCACTTATTGGTTACAATGTATGCAAAACACAAATCCAATGATAATAAACAAAGGTCGACTATTACACTGTACAATAAAAGATGAAAAGTAATTAGTGTAACTAACACTTTTTTAGTTACTACTTAATTTAATTAGGTTTACGCTATTCTTTAGCAGTAGAAAATTTTATAAAAATTAAAATTCTAACTAATTATTTTATTTCAAAATGTAAACGTTGCATTCACTAACTAAAGTGTAAATTTAAAACTAATAACAAGTTGAGAAAAGAGCTTATAAATACATTTATAAACTTGTATACCTTGGTTATATGAACTGGCGTTTGACTACCAATGAAACATCATTGTGAGATAATAAAAGCCGTGTTCAGTACCTGCCTTTATAACTCTCTACCCCCTTTATTGGTGATACGCCCTACGTGTGTAAGTTTGCTTGTTTGATAGCTATACATAACCGTAAACTAGAAGATTTAAGTAAAGTTTTACAAGACATACATAGGTCACGATGTTAGTTGGTTAAATTTATGATCGTAAAAGTTGGCAAGGGAACTAGACACATTTACAGATAACATATCTACTGGGTATTGTTATCTATCTTTCTGTCTTAAGTGGCTGTTGAATGATTCGTTGTTTTTAAGCTATTAACGCATGCGTGCTGCCGCCATCGGCCGTTATCCGTTTTTTTCTTCAAATCAAATCAAACCATTTTTATTTCAAAGAAACAAATGCAACGGCACTTTTGAAACGTCAAGTAGTCAGTCGTGAAGCTAATTGTCTGTTCTAATTCGTAGATCCTAGATTAGATTAGATTAGAATATACTTTATTGTACACCAATTACATTGTTGTTTTTATACAAATGTTACAAGTAGACATGTACAATGGGCGGCCTTATTGCTAAAAGCAATCTCTGCCAGGCAACCTTTGGATGGACAGATCGACAGGAGATATAAGTAAACAAAGGGTAGTTACGGTGTTTTGGAGCTACGGGGGCAATTACATATACATAGAATTAAATACATACAATACATATATATATAAACAACATAAATATATTGTTAGAGTCCAGAAGTGAAAAATAATAAAAATAATTATAATTCTAAACAATTTACTTTAATTCTAAACAATTTATTTCATTAATTACAAAATAATCTTAGAAATGCAATTAGACACAAACAACCGTTAATTAAGTAACGAATCTAAACAAATTACAGTTAGTTATACAGCAAGGGCGGTCACATAGGGCTGTACTAGCTGTTAGACAGTTTTCCTCGCACCCACCGCAATTCAGACAGTACTAACTTGTCAAAGACAGCTTTCCACATCAGTTAACAGAGTAGTACTAATTGTCCAAAGACAATGATCCACACTCCGCGACGCATTCGTCAGAAATGCGTACCGATACAACAGATCACTCCTATTTATAACCAAGCGCAGTGAAGTGATGGCGCCACAAAAATGACAACTACCGCCGTTGTGGCTTATACGGCCTCTCCTGACACCCTGACGTCCTCGGCAGGTCCGGATGACCACACTTCTTCATTGTTCTCATTCGCGGTTACTGGAACATGTACAAAAATAAAAGTTTATTGGACACCTCTGTAAGTACATCATCGTCCAATTGGTCAGTTACTAAAAACAGTTATCAAATTTAGCGTAAACAGTTAGAGTTAACGAATAGTTTTACAAGATAATAACAGTTAACACGAATAAGAAAGGTTCGAACCTCCAAGAAAAAGAGTGAAGGATTATTTATAATCCGCGCCAGATTAGAAACAAACAGTCACTGTTAGATACATTTAAAATAAAACTAGAAACTTAGTACTAACACAAGAGTAGACTTCAGCATGAAGGTCTACCGTTACCATAAGAACCATAATATCATAAGAACAGTTATCATAAGTGTGTGTCTTAAAAATTTAAACTTAAAATTAACAAGACCACGAGTTTGGGGCTGGTTACCCTGTCCATGGGTCTTAAACCTCTCTCATCAAGACCACGAGTTTGGGGCTGGTTACCCTGTCCATGGGCCTTAAACCTCTCTCATCAAGACCACGAGTTTGGGGCTGGTTACCCTGTCCATGGGCCTTAAACCTCTCTCATCAAGACCACGAGTTTGGGGCTGGTTACCCTGTCCATGGGCCTTAAACCTCTCTCAACAAGACCACGAGTTTGGGGCTGGTTACCCTGTCCATGGGTCTTAAACCTCTCTCAACAAGACCACGAGTTTGGGGCTAGTTACCCTGTCCATGGGCCTTAAACCTCTCTCATCAAGACCACGAGTTTGGGGCTGGTTACCCTGTCCATGGGTCTTACCTCTCTCAACAAGACCACGAGTTTGGGGCTGGTTACCCTGTCCATGGGTCTTAAACCTCTCATCAAGACCACGAGTTTGGGGCTGGTTACCCTGTCCATGGGTCTTACCTCTCTCAACAAGACCACGAGTTTGGGGCTGGTTACCCTGTCCATGGGTCTTACCTCTCTCAACAAGACCACGAGTTTGGGGCTGGTTACCCTGTCCATGGGTCTTAAAATTATCTCAGGAAGACCACGAGTTTGGGGCTGGTTACCCTGTCCATGGGTCCATTCCAATATACACACCTCATGCTCTCCACCATCCGCCATACATTGCACCACACCTCACGCACACGGGGATCAGGCCGAAGATTGCGTCTCGTACACACGGTGAACAGGCGGAAGGTTGCATCTCGGGCACACGGAGAACAGACCGCAGGTCCACTTATCACTGAGCGGCATGCAGGACGCAAGTCCGCACCTCGCGATACAGCGAGCAGGCCGCAAGTCTGCGCCTCACCAGGCAGCAGCAGACACCAGGTCACAGCCCGGGCTCGGCTCGCGTAGACTGCACCTTGCACAGTGACGAGGCTCTCAATGCATCGTTATCATCTAAGGAAAGCATGAAAAATTGCATTAGTTTTGAATACGGTATTACTTTAACGTCACCAATATGCTTCATTATCGTCATGAATAATCAGAGCTTTTAGAAGGCGATACTAGCAAGCAAAGCTTTTAGGATATTTAAAAATAACAGTGCCCTCAGTATGTACGCAGTAATACCGTCAAGAATGTTACTAACTTTCGCATATCTCTCAGGACGCAAGACCCTGAGGATGTCAGAAAATGTTACAGAAGTCTCACGGTACTCGGTTAAGGATGTTCCCAATAATCGCAAAGCTCTTAGGATATGATACCGGGTCACCAGTTTTGGTTATGTCTGCAGCTTGACGATTGTCGTCAAGCAAACCCGAAACATGTCCAAGTATGCCCACGCAGTGAATTCGAGTTCAGACTAATTGCCCCCAAAGTCATTTTATGAACCAGGGCTTGTCCGACAGGTGTCGTTTAATCACTTACTGTAATAAGCCACCGTCTGCTTATAGTCGATCGTCTCGAGTCTGTAGTTAAACCTTACCATTTTAACCTTTTTACCTTTCTGCTACGGCGGCCAGTCCCAATGGTGAGCAACCAAAAACACAGTAGACACTACAGCACGCAAGTACTTGTCTAACACAGGTGTACGCCTTTGGTTCGATGAGACGGCCACCCAACATGACCCGAAAGAGATCAGGCGTAGGACCGTCGACTCTTTGTACTCATTCGAGTCACGGAGCGTTGACCACAACTTTTAAACTTCGGGCCGTAACAAGCATATCTATAATTAGAAGTACACAGTATTATTAGTTATTGTTTGTTCAACCCAGAAATCGAACCTATATTGAACAGTAGTCTCATACACTAACTGTCGACCCAACAAAGCAGTCGAAACCATCACTGGTACTGAAGTTTCAATAAGTACCTCTGTCAGGAAGAAAGATCACAATAACCTGAGCTGGCTCGTAACGTGCTTATGAACATGTTATTAATCTTGATCCTATATGAATGTCAGACCTTTACGATCAAGTTTGCTACAATGATTTTGTGTATGATCTTAAAATTTAACACCTGAAATAGCCAGTCAGGCATGAGGATTATCTTTCCGGAACACTAATTGGTACTCTCACAATGACTAGTGCTTAAACCTCATTTTAGCTCGGTCTAACCTGACCATTAATCATTATTGTTACACAAACAACATAACATAGTTCATTTAATACCTGACACTAGTGAGGGTATTTAAAACCTTTCATAATGTTTCTATAACATCAAGAATAGCATGCTTAAGTAGACGTACTATTAAGATCGATAGACATGCAGTCTTTACCGGTATCAATACTTTGCATTTCGATAAACATTAAAACATAACTAACAAACGATATGTTTTGCTTTATCATAAGAGATCTTTCTTTAACATTTACAATTTGTTGTTGATGTTGTGTAAAACCTATTAGATTACATTTAAAATATGAAGTTTTAGTTTGGAGTCCACTATAGAAGGTTCATAGAAGTTTCTTTACTTTTTTTTTTTTTCTTTGAACCATTAATAACAAGTGAAGTCACTTTCGTACTACCTACTCTGAACTATTAAATAAATTTAACATCATATCTTTAGAATTTAAACATTTACCACTGTTATAACGCTTCATAGATTTTACAATAACAGTGGACTAATGCAATCACCAGTAAATAATGTGACATAGTACATCTACCGGCGGATGATAAGAGTTCCTCAAGCTGTTTTAAATAGGCTCCGTCAGGACTAGCTCTGCTGTCCACGCACCCTTTTGCCGTATTGTGAATAGTTACATCACACGTTTATATACTCCCGATTTATTTGCTCACCAACCACCAATATAAAAGAATAGCCCATTCATCGAATTATCAAAATAAAAATTAGAAATGTAATTGATCATCAACTATTTCTTGTTGTCATTTTTTTTTTTTTTTTGATCATCCCTACTATTATTACTATTAAGTGCGAAAGTAACTGTCTGCCTGTCTGTTACATTTTACGCCTAAACCGCTAAACCGGTTTTGATGAATTTTGGAACTCAAATAGTTTAGAACCTGAGAAAGGACATCATATACGCGGGCGGAGCCGCTGGCTAAAGCTAGTTTAATAATGGTCAATTCAATTTTTAAATTTACGGAGAAACATCTAGTAACTTGGTGTACACACTGTAAATTGTTATAATCTGACAAGTATCTATTTTTCGTTTCCATAAATAAAAGTTAAACAAATTAATCACAACGTGTGTGGGTATTATGTCCCGTCACACTTGCTGTGTCAGTGTAACATTTTAAGTAAATGGATAAAAGTTACTTGACCTTTAAGTAATAAGTTCGGGTTGCATTAGGCAGCCACTACAACTGCTATTATTCATCATTCCTTCGTTAAAAATAGTTCGTAACCATAGCAAAGAACGCCTACTTGATTATGCACAGGTGGGGTAGTTACAAACATTAGTTTGAGCGCTATTCACTATTTACGTTATACCAAATATTCGCAATAAATGCGAAAGTAACCGTCTGTTACGCTTTCACGCCAAAACCACTGAACCGATTTTGATGACATTTGGTATAAAGATAGAAACATACACGCGGGCAATAGCTAGTACCAAATATTCGCAATAACAAAAGGTATGAGATGAGGTCATTGTTAAAACTAAACCAACTACTTAAGCCCTTTTGTTAAGCCACAGCTTTGCATCAGCCCTAAGGCATTTTCGTATACGCGCCAAACAGTCCATTTTTTCATCATTTTAAATTGCGCACACAATTCACTTTTGTACACTACATATCAAAATTATGTGAAAATAAATCACAACTCAACATGTAATATGATTTGATCTTACCAGTACAGCGTCAAGCACAACTCACAAGTTTTTCTTAACTGAACCTTCTAACCTTCTCTCATTACCGTGTCGGCACTGGTGGACCACATTGTACACCTTGTACATTGGCACGGATGCAGTTTCCATCGCTTAGCACAATGTTTACTAACTGGAAAGAAAGCGTTATACACACGAACACACATGTGGTACAAATACCCTCATTATTTTATTAAAATAATCGTTTTAAAACCGTTTGTAATTGACACTAAAAACCACCACCACTAATATAGAAGTCGTCACTTCCTTTACGATTTTTATATTTGCTATGTTTTGACTTTGTTTTGATTTTTGACTGATTTAGTTTTGATTTTTGACTTTGATTTAGAGCGGATAAGAATATCACAAAAGTCGGATTCCCTTATTAAAAATCACAACGAACACTGAATTTCGATAGCGTTCAAATGAGCACTAATAGTGTGCAATGCCTTTTTTTTTAACGAACGATCGCGTTTATCGTTCCCGGGACCTCTGCGGCGAATCACTGCGTATATTCACTTTGGTTCTATATGACAGCGCGATCTATTGTGCATTTGTCAATGCTCTCTATCGTAAGACACACCTAGATAATGAAGTATAGGCAAATTAAATGAAAATATCTAACTAAATGTCGGTAGTTGATCGTTTCCCAAATATTGAAAATTAATAATTTGTGAACGTAGATCGATCCAACTTCTGATGTTAGAGTCCAGAAGTGAAAAATAATAAAAATAATTATAATTCTAAACAATTTACTTTAATTCTAAACAATTTATTTCATTAATTACAAAATAATCTTAGAAATGCAATTAGACACAAACAACCGTTAATTAAGTAACGAATCTAAACAAATTACAGTTAGTTATACAGCAAGGGCGGTCACATAGGGCTGTACTAGCTGTTAGACAGTTTTCCTCGCACCCACCGCAATTCAGACAGTACTAACTTGTCAAAGACAGCTTTCCACATCAGTTAACAGAGTAGTACTAATTGTCCAAAGACAATGATCCACACTCCGCGACGCATTCGTCAGAAATGCGTACCGATACAACAGATCACTCCTATTTATAACCAAGCGCAGTGAAGTGATGGCGCCACAAAAATGACAACTACCGCCGTTGTGGCTTATAATATAATAATAATAACAGTGGAATCTTGTAGTCATTTACAACTAATGTGAGCATAGGGTACCTACAAACTTAAGTAATGATGTTTGACCATATTCTTAAATGCTGTCAATGTTTGGGCACGTCTAATGGATATCGGCAAGGCATTCCATAATCTAATAGCCTGTACCGTAAAAGATTTGTCATAGAATGTGGTATTATGGCTAGGTACCATTAGCTCCAGAGTTTCCGACGACCTTAAGGATTTCAGATGTGTGTCACTGAGGAACATAAAACGTTCCTTTAAGTATGGTGGGGTAAATGGATTGAATAATATGCTGTAAAGCATAAAAAGAATATGTGAATTCCGGCGAAGTCGAATTGGGAGCCACTTGAGCAATTTGCGAAATTCGGTCACATGATCATATTTGCGTAAACCAAATATAAATCTAATACAGAAGTTTTGAAGGCGCTCAAGTTTATCAAGCTGCTCCTCGGTGATATCGAGATAACTGACATCAGCGTAATCAAGTATAGGAAGGAGTAGGGACTCAGCTAGCGCAATTTTAGTAGCCGTAGGTAGAAAGTTGCGAAGTCTTCGTAGAGATCCCGCTGACGCAAATACTTTCCTACTAATTTCACGTATTTGGGGGGCCCAGGATAGCGTGCCATCAATCAGTATTCCCAGACTTTTGACGCAAGTACTAATCGGAAGAATCACGTCGTTAAATTTAATGTCTGGCAATGCAGACCAATCTATTTTCGAATGCATCCTGGAACTACCGACAACAACGACTTTGGTTTTTGATGGATTGACAATAAGTCCATACTGGGTGCTCCATTTACACACCCGCGCCAAATCCAAATTCATAACAGCGAAAGCTTCCGATAACTTATTTAATGGTGCTTGCGTATATATTTGAAGATCATCTGCGTAAAGGTGGTAGGATGAGAGTAATGATTTAGAAATAGAATTTATAAAAACGGTGAAAAGTAAAGGAGATAAAACGCCACCCTGCGGTACTCCAGCAGTCGTATTACACCACGAGGAAAAGGATTCCTCAACGCGCACACGCTGCCTTCGCCCTAACAGGTAACTACGAAACCACTCAATCACTGTTGGAGATATGTTAATAGTGTGTAAGATGCCCAATAAGATGTCGAA
Source organism: Phragmatobia fuliginosa (assembly GCA_932526445.1). Classification (NCBI taxonomy): domain Eukaryota; kingdom Metazoa; phylum Arthropoda; class Insecta; order Lepidoptera; family Erebidae; genus Phragmatobia; species Phragmatobia fuliginosa. The sequence continues at coordinate 12,628,467 of OW052070.1, read as the reverse complement.
GTCTACCGTATTAAACGCATTGCTGAAATCGAGCAGGGAGAGTATTGTCAGCTTACTGTGCTCCATACCTATCCTGATATCATCAGTGACATTGACCAGCGCGCTTACTGTGCTATGGCCTGTACGGAAACCCGATTGATAGGGGTTGAGTAGATTGTTCTTCATTAGGAAAGAAGTGAGTTGAGTGTGAACGAGTCGTTCTAATACTTTGGATAGAAAGGACAATACGGAGATTGGACGATAGTCAGAGAAGGATGAAGGATTAGGTTTTTTCGGTAGGGGGACAATCTGTGCTTCTTTCCAAGTGTCGGGAAATACGCTATTAGTTAGGGAGTAGTCTAGGATGTGACACAAGACAGGAAGGATTTCATCAACAATAGGTTGAATCATATTTCGACTTAGGCAGTCACTTCCAACAGCATTGGAAGTTATGGACATTATACACTTCTTAACATCACAAGCAGTAATCTGACGAAAAAAGAACGGTGGAAAGTCAGGAGCCGGAAGTGATGAAAGATATTGTAAGGTATTAGTTTTACAGGTTTGACTGTAATTAGACGAAGAAGAGAAATGCATGTTTAAGGAATTAATATCAAGTGTTTTAGGAACTGATTGAGATTGTGATTTTCCAACTCCAAGAGATCTGAGAAATTTCCACACCTTCCCTGGGTCTCCGTTCTCGACCGAGTTGTGAATATATTGGCGTTGGGCTTTCCTACAAGCTTTACTGCAGAGATTTCGTATGGTTATATACTTTTCTCTATTAGTTGTAGTGGGACGAGTTTTGAACCTACTTTTTGCAAGTGACTTTTTCGATATCAAAGCTTTTATTTCGGCAGTAAGCCAAGGTGCAGGTAGATGCTTAATTTTAACATTACGGATTGGAGCATGTACATCGTAAAGACACGTCAGCTTACCACTGAATATACTCACCTTGTCATTAATACAGTCTGCAGATAAAAGAGAACTCCAGTCAATTATGCTGGCGTCATGTCGAAGTTTATTGAGGTTCATGTTACTGAAATTGCGCTGCTTAAGAATTTTAGGCTTGAGTTTGGGGGGACGTAGTTTGTACGAGAGAAATATCAAGTCATGATATGAAAAGTCATCCGCTGAGCATTGACCATGCTTAGCGACTAACTGAGCTGAGGAAACAAGAATAAGATCGAGAAGAGAAGGAGTACAGTTAGGAAAATTATGAGTTGCATTTAAAGGCAAGATCGATAAGTTGCATGACTCAACAATACTGGTGAAGATGGAAGTACGGGTGTCCGATTTAAGTAAACATGTGTTAAAATCTACCATAATGATTGTATGACTGTAAGAAGGTGCAAGACGTTCCAGAAGCTTCTCAAAAGAAGAGAAAAAGTTAATGCGTGAAGAAGGACAGTAATAGACTCCTAACAGGAGTTTGCTGTGGAATAGCTCTAATTCTAGAAATAAGTGTTCTCCGGCATTTGGTGGAGGTGGCTGAATTGATAGATCTACAATATGATAGGAGATGCTTTTCCGTAGATAAATGGCAACTCCACCACCTGCGCCCTTAGCACGATCATTTCTGATTAAGTTAAAATTTGGAAGCGAGTAAGATGTTGAAGGGAGACATGGCTTAAGCCATGACTCGGAAATAAGAATTGCATGGATATTCTTACAGTCAAAATTAGTCAGCATCTCTGGGAAATGTGCCGGAATACTTTGGGCGTTTACGTGGACTACATTAAAATTCCCAGGTACATCGGAAAACTGTGACTTTAAAGTTTCAGACAGCGACGGTATACTGAGAAAGCTACAGTTATGACTAGTAGCTGACTTAAAACTGTCTACATCGCTGTCATCGTTTGTGCTTGACATAGTAACAGAATTAATAAAATAAAAAAATAACTATATATAAAAATGGAATAAATAATAAAAAAATAAAAAAATTACAATACAAATGTGTAAAAATAAAAATAGCAATTTGTCCATCTGCCAGCTGCGCTGTAAGACAAAATAATGTGTATTGAAATGTATACACTTAAATTTCTTAATAGCGAAAAAAGTAAAAAATAAAATAAAAGAAACCAAAAAAAAAAACATCAAACAATAACAATAAACATTGAACATAGCCCCACCACCAGTCATCAATAACAGTAAATGTAAAGGAACTAATATTTAGAAAAGCAAATTATAATTAAACAGAAATATTAGAAAATTGCTTTTTTTTTTTTTTTTTACTTCGTAACATTTAAGAAGAAGATTTCTGAACGAACGTATAAGTGACTACGAGAATAACAAGAATGTCAAACTGACAGCCTCACTCACAGTAAGCGTATGAATGAAAGAGAAAAGGATGTTTATCATATTAGATTAAAATTACATGAGGTATTTCGAAAATTATAGGATTGAAGTGACAAAGATTTGGTTTAACTAACCGACTGTGCAGTCGGTAAGAACAGAATCGAAAACGTACAACTGTGCATAATGACCAGTGGTGCAACAAACAGAACTACATGGATGTTATTTTTTGCTTGCTGCCCGTCTTGTTTTAATGGTTGGCTTATCAGCTGGTATCTCCGCAGCCTTGTCGGGCACAAGTTGGCTTAGCTCACTCAAAGAGTCCACACGATGACGCGTTCCATCCGCCCCAAGTAAATAGACACGGCCCTCACGAGTCCAGCACTTGGATATACCACACTTCTCCCTTGCAGCCATGAAGAGCTCATGCCTAACGCGAGTCACGAACTCCGAAAGGGTTACACCAGATCCTTTTAGCTTGGTTTTTGTGAACCATATTTTATCTCGTATAGTTACAGATTGAAATTTGACAAGGATAGGCCGGGGCTTATCGGTGTTAGTAGCTCTCCCCATTCTATGGCACCGACGAATGTCCATGGTCTTAAAATCAGTGCTCTTAAGTTTGTCCTTGATAACATTTACCACTGTTTGTGGAGTGTCCTCAGCCTTATCATCCGGAATACCATGGACCAGAAGCATTTTTCTACGGCTACGCATCTCTATATTGTCCACCTCCCTGGTTAAATACTCAATTTGGACACGAAACGCAGTAATGGTTTCCATTACAAAAGTTTTAAATGATATGAAATCTGTTGTTAGCGTACTTAAGTTGGGTGAGTTACCTGGATTCTTAGCAGTCTTCTGTAGCTCAATTTCAAAGTTAGCCATCCGTTCCTCTATCCCAGACATGACCTCAGAAAAGGATTCCTTCAAGCCTTTCATCTTGCTAGTGGACTAATGTGACAATTATTCTTGAAGTGTATAAATCTCAGTTAAAGGTGTTTATGAGAGGAGATAACACACAGCTGGTAGGTGATTTATGTTGACATAAGTAAATAATAGGAATATTACTTGAAATTAAAATTATACTATTTAATTTAAATTAAATTTTAGAGAGCAGTTATAATGTGTGCTGACAGTTAGGACTACCCTCTTAATCCTAAAGAGAAGAACAGACAAGAAACTCCATGGACACTCTTTTCCAACATTGTTGCCTTGCCAACACAGTCATTCTAGATTCTTCTTCCTTGCTTTTCTATAATCCTATTGTAAAAAAAACTACTTAATTACAAAATATATAACTGTTATCTACTTTACACAATACATAGCGTCAGCTTCCTCCAGTACCGTCTTGTTTTTTTATTCCATAGTTAAATGGATATATGGAGATGGAGATCATGGAGTCCATAGAATATGATTATGTTCTCTGTTTATATAGTTGTCAATGTCTTTCGGTTAATAGGATGATTATATTGTTTCGCAATAATAATGTTAGAATGAATGTTGGTAAAAAGACAGTGTATATTGTTTTGTAATCTTGAATTAATATCAAAGAAAAAAAATACTGCAAATAAAAAATAAATAAATAAATATAATTGCATGAGTTGATAAAAAATGCTATACAATAGCTTTATCGCGGTAGTCTCCGAGTGCCACACGACTTTTTTTCTGCAAATAATGTATGAAGGAACTAAGCTGCTACCGCTAAACAGTTGAATAGAACTGTAATACTGTTCAATGTGAGCTTCTAAATTTTTGACCTCTAGAGTTTTTTTCAGGCACACTATTATCTGTAGTTTTGAATTAAAAACACACTATTTCATTTCTATACTTTAAATGTTTGTATACACACAATTTATAACTTCTAAATATATACATTTAAGAGTTCCATATTGCGTAATATTGCCATTTCTAGGGTTCCGAAGTTCATGACTCGGAACCTTTAAAAATTCGTCATGTCCGTGCGTCCGTCCTTGACCTACCGCCCAAACGGTTTGTGCTAGATAGATTAAACTTAGTGCTACAATAAAATTATGAAAATTATTATTTATTTGGGGTACCTCCCCCACATGTAAAGTGGGGATGTTTTTCTTTCTCGCGTGCACCCCATCGTGTAGGGTATCATTAGATAGGTCTTTTAAAATTATTGCGAGGTTACTAAAACTATTTTTCAATTTAAGTATCCGTCTACGAGTTAGTCAACTTTAAAGCGCCCTCTTGAAACTAAAGGGCTGGCTTGAAAAATCTAAAAAAGTTCATGATAGTAGGTAGTATTAAAATTTCAAGGAAAACTATAGCGCTGTTGATAACTTTTATATACCAGGAGTTATAGGGGCCTAACTTGTAAAATGCACTTAGTTTAAGAGCTTCGTATAGAAATAAAGATGTAATAAGTAAAGATAACAATTACCAATTCGATACGATTTTAAATCTACCTACCATTATGGGTGACTACGGAACCCTATTATATGCGTGGCCTGACACGTACTTGGCCAATTTATTTTACATAATAATGCGGTATTTTAGGTTAAAGTGGCTTGAATAGGTTGAAAAAGGAAACGTTTAAAAATAACAAAATTCTGTGAAAAACCCACTACTATTTGTTCCCACAATCCAACGAAATCCTATTTTAATTGAGCTACGGCTATTTAATGTTGAGCATAGGAACAATGACTCGAGGGTATTATGAGTAATTTACTTTTTCGCTCACGGTACCTCATTGTTTCATAATGATTATTGAATTTACGCTAAATTAGGGGTCCAGTTTCGACACAATCGGCCCCGGCATGACGGGAATGGTGGTTAAGCAACTTTTTTTATTGTTTTTCGAATATATCATAGCCCTAACCCCAATCAACAATGTAATCCAGAGGGAGGATGTAAATATATAATTAATTGACCCGTCTTCACTTTTGCCGTCATATTTAGGGAAAAGCCGATAGCCTAATAAAAACAATTATAATTATATTTTTTCATTACCATTTTTTTAATATTAATGAAATATAAGTCTATGAGCACGTAAATTTTTAAAGAACTATTTAAAGTAACTATTAATAAAATAAATTGTATTTGTGTAGAGCATAAATTGGTTTATTTTTTGGTTTTGATTGATCGAGTAATTAATTCCTTTTCACGATTTCTTTTTGACTGCTTCGGTGTGACAGTGGTAGTATATGCGATTGCTGTACTTGAAGCTTTGAACCTGAGTCGGACTTGCATGTCTGTAAAATAGTGTTTTGTTGTTGAAAAGAGGAATACTATTTATGTTATACTTCTAATAAAAAAAAAAAAAAAAAAATAATTTAATTTATGACATCCATAAATAAGAAGAAAAGAAAGCTTTTACAGAACCGGTAGAAGACGTTTACCCCAACGGTAGTCCGTTGGGGTAAACGTCAACGGTAGTCCGTTGGGGTAAACGTCTTCTTGAGTGAATACCTCGTCTCGGCAAACGTAGTGTAGGACGTCCACGTGTCAGATGGAGTGATCTTATGCGCAAGACGGCTGGCAGGAGCCATACATGCAAATACTTGCTTATGGCTTCTGAGTTCAAGACGTTCATGGGCGGTAGTAATCACTTTCCATTAGTGTTTGCGGCGACTAGCCGACATATTTTAAATTTTCTAGCCTTTTTTATTCCTGTGCGGTAATCCCCCCGCATTTTTTACACTGATTATTTTGTTTGGCTGCCGGTTTCATTATACAGAAAATCTATAATTTTTACTTTTTGACTTAAGTCGACTTTTCGAAGTTATACAATTACTCTGTATTTATCTACGATCTTAGTAATAAAGTCAAAATCTTAATTCCCCTGAGAGCATCATATAAATTTTAATGAATAAGACGAAATAATATTTAGACAAATCTGTTCCTTCATAATATTAGCTTATTTTCTTTGTTAGGCAATAAAGATGCTACCCAATAACGAAGATAAATGAGAGAAGAGAATTGCCGTTTTAACACAATACCAAAACGGCGTATCTACATTACGTAGGGAGCCTTATTGGATTCTCTGGACCTAAGACTTTATTAACAAAAATAATATGCGTCAGGCTAAGCGTCAGTATAAAATATTATATTCGGATTAATGTATCGTAATAAAATTTTCTACAAATAATGTTTTCGTTCAAATTGTAGACAAAAAACAACATTTTGATTAGACTATCAACTTTATTACAATGTACTTGTTATTTAAATATATCGATTGCTATTAAAAGTTATTAATTGTAGTTGGTAGCACATATCTTGAAAAATGTTTGTGCTCAAAGAGCTAATAAATTACTAATAATATCTAGTTTCAAATTTTTACATGATGGCATTTTCTTTTGATGTTTTAAACGTGATTAACCAAAGTCATACTGACTCAATGCTGCATAATTTTTGTATGAAAATAGGTTTCATACAATTATAATTTGAAAATCCAAGTACAGCTAGAGTTTTAACTGACTTTAGTTCGTAGGTTTAAAGTCGTTTAAGTAATTATGTTGGCTAACGTTTACGTCACAAGAGGTAACGAAATATACTAACAAGCAGTACAAGTCTAACAAGTTAAATTAGAGTTTATCAACTCAAGTACTGACTGCTGGAAATTAATTTTCAAGTAAACCTTAAAATTAGATAAATTGTTGTGATACAATTCTGTGAGACATTGAAATTTCGTCATGATTGCTTTTAAATTAAATGCCTAATAATGCTGTCGTTTACATCATAAAGAATTTACTTTGAGGGATATTAGGTATTTCAAGAAAATAAAACTTACTCGATAGGGAAGGGATTTGTGATTCCTATTATATATTTACTAGCTGATGCCCACGGCTCCGCTCGCGTCCTAGAGGTATGAAAAATAGATGGTGGCCGATTCTCAGACCTACCCGATATGCTCACAAAATTTCATACAAATTGGTCCAGCCGTTTCGGAGGAGTATGGGAACGAACATTGTAACACGAGATTTTATATATGATAATTTACGTTTTATAAAGTATTATTTGTGTTATATGATTTATCATCATCATCATCAACAGCCTTTAACAGTCCACTGCTGGACATAGGCCTCTCCTTTGAAAGGAGGTTTTGGCCTACTTTAGCACGCTGGCCAGACGGGTTGGTAAAGGGTTTGTTTCAAGTTTTCCTTCTCTTGGCAGTGATGTTAGCTGCTTATTTTGTTCCTTTAGTCGCCTCTTACGACACTTTGTATTCTCAATCCGTCATCATACGGATGATGATGATGATGATATGATTTAAACTGCAAAGTACTAAAATGTTTGGTGGTAAAAGTACAAAAATTGCAATACAGAATTTATTTACTCGTCATGTTAGGTTGATCATCATCAGTAACATAGATTTAGGATTCTCTGACCTCGTGGATAGATATATAACAGATACATAATAGTTTCAGCATTAAATACCTTTGTTAGTTGGTTGCATCAAAATTGAAAACCGGATCACATTATGATTATGACGCAGTTTCAATGCAAAATACTGATTAAACGGTAAAACAAAGTGTGGAGTTTAAATCTCATTATTACATTAAAAATTGATGAGTTCAGTAATTTAGTTATTATGAGCTGCACATTTGCCAGATTTCATTTTGGTTTATAAATTATTTCAGTAATTTAATAAATAGTACTTATTTTTACTTTAATTTTTTGGTTTTTATTATTCCAGTTCTAATAGGAGAAGTTCTAAAATTATTTTTCCTTCACCAAAATAACATTCAATCTTTTTGTAGTATTAATGAAACACGAAGTATCTAAATGAAAGTAAAAAAAAAAAACAAAATGTAACCCTTACGAGGAACTCACACGCGATGAGTGGCATGCGGAAAACCACATAACAAGCAATTTATTGTTCGACCTAATAAGACATAGTTTATAATTGAAATTTTATAACTTTGGCAAACATTGTTAAGCTAAAAACGTGGTGTAAGTACTATGTAATTAATGTAATTTGTTAAGGGATTTAATAGAAGATGGTGAAGAATTAACTATTATTAATATATACGAGTATTTAAGTCTGTCATAGTGACTCTACTCTGCCTGATGGACAGCATGAGCAAAATCTAGGAGTAGGGATCACCATCATTATTGTGAGCATGGTAGCTCACACCGTTGTGGCCTAGTGAGTTGTTTCTGGATCATTATAAAATGATGCATAATGACTGAGCCTCCGGTCTCACACTCTTTAACGAAATACATGGGACCATTACGAATGCTGTCGTTTTTAGGTTGGTCTTCTGTGTGAGGGTAGTACTAAAGTAAAAGTCGGTGCATTTGTGCTAAAATCAGCGTGCATCTACTACAATTTCTTTACCTTTCTTCTATATCGACTTATCGACCAGTCGTACATGATTGTTGTAATTTAAAAAAACAAGCTTTATTTCAACTGGGCGTTTTCGAGCACATACTACAAGTGATATTGTTGATTTTAGTTGCGCACCACAAAAAGTAATCCCTTTAAAAAATTGAGTATTACAATAATCATGGGAGAGAAAAAAATCTTGAATAAATAAAAGATATCAGTACATTTACTGAGATAGTCTATATTTAGGATTAAGACATTTTTTAATATATCAAAAAGGAAATAGAGTATGTCATACTCGTAGAAATAGGAACGAAACGTGTAGTTGGGCTTGATAAAAATATAAAGACGTCCATATCTCATATAAACTGTTTCTTTGAAGACTAAAATCAAACAACAAACAACACACAAGACTTACGAGTGCTATATTTTATATGGGGTTTTCCAATAAGAAGTGTTATTTTGATATTCACAGAGAAATGCCATTTTTTGAGATAAATGATCGGATATTTATTTCGTAATAAAGAGGAAGGTATGCCGTTAATAATGAACAACAACATCAGCCAAATGGCCACCACGAACATGCTTACAGGACCATATCCTTTTCATGAAATTTTCCATAACCAAATCGCAAAGTGGCTGCCCTATGTCCTCGATAGCCTCACGAATTCCATCTTTTAGGTCTTGAATCGACGCTGGGCTGTTGGCGTAGACCATATCTTTTACGTGGCCCCAAAGGAAGAAGTCGCAAGGTGTTAAATCACAAGATCTCGGTGGCCAATTGTGATCACCTCTTCGAGAGATAACACGGTCCGTTATCGACGTGATAGAAACATATATCCATGCAAAGTTTCATGTTTGTAGTACTAACCGTTTGGATTGTAAGTCGAGGACTACGGAACTGAACTACGAAACCCTAAAAATGGGCTAAGTGCGTGTCTGGGTATAGAATAGGGTTCCGTAGTAACCCATAATGTTAGATGGATTTAAATTGTGTCCAACATATAATTGCTACGTTTACTTATTATTTCTTTATTTTTTGTACGAAATTTTCCTAATGAGTGCATTTTACAAGTTAGGCTATAACTCCTGATATAAAAAAGTTATCTAAGCCGCTAAAGTTTTCTTTTTTTTGTTTACATCTGCATTCAGTCCATGGACTTTAAGCGGATAGGTAGTGGGCGTGATGAGTGAACCTTCCACTAAAGGCACTATTCGTGGTATTAGGGAGCTTACACCCTCGCATGCAGCTGTAGTACATTATGCCGTTTTCCTTTAAAACTTAATATTAAACCAGTATCACAATTTCTTTCAGGTATTTGGAGCCAACCGTTTAGGTTTTAGAGGGGGGGGGGGAGCATGATTTTACAAAAAATGCGCTTTGCAGATGAATAACTCGCAAACGGATACCCAAATCAAAAACTAAGTTTAGCAATCTGAGCATAAAATCATTTACTTTACGTGTAGGGACCTCTCCTAATAAAAATGTTTTTTGTAATTTTTCAACGAAGTCACAGTCATGAACTACGGAACTCTAAAAAATAAAATAAGTTTCTTTTATAGATACCAACTAATAGCGAATGATATGCCGAATATTTAGAAACAATGTCTTCTTATGATTATAGAACTACTCCAACGACAATTGCTTCTTCAAAATAATTAAGTAAGTAGGTACTTAATAAGTGACTTCAATATTACTGTTTTAATAAAAGCGTTTGTACTAGTTAAACATCGCGTGCTTTCAAATAGAAAGTTATAAGCATTTGACATTTTTTCTATATAAAAACTATTTCTAAGCATTACCTGCTTATGGGTCGGAACGGTCACGGAAGGACGAAAGGTTATGAACTGAAATATGCTACGACTCAAGGGGACTGCCAGACAACTACAACTGTACAGAGTAACAAAGTAAAATCATCTTACAGAGTTCATTTTATAAAGTAAAATTTAATGAAAAGTTAACGTTAAAAAATATCTTAAGTCGGTTTTCACTCGATCTTTTGGTCTTCTGTATATTTATTTCATTAAATAAACAAGGCAAATGAAAATCGTTTTAGTAAAACTTGATATTGTTTTTAGTTTTTTCTCATTTTTCAACTATATGCTTATCATGATAATAACTAGGATAATATTAGTAACTTTTCTCTTGATCGTTATAAAACTTTATCGTTTACTCATTCAAGTTATTTACTTTAGGACTGCAGACTGCAGACAACAGACCACAAAATGGCAACACCTTTCAGCGCGTCATAGCCATTCGCAGTTTGCACTTTAATGGTACATACGAAGCAACTGATTACTATGCGGATCACCCAGTTGCATTTACATAACATGGCGCCACACTAATTATAAACATTGGGTCTCAATAACAATACACAATTCTGCCAATTCAATTTATCGTGTGTTTACGTAGTATAACGACTGAATATTATGTGCATGCGTTTTTCACAAATCAAATAGCAATGTACTTGTGTAGGTAATTCTTAATATGGATCTGAAGTTGAGATAAAACTAAAATGGTTTTGTTTGATTAGTAAATTGTTAACTGGCATTGGTCAGTAACGTAAATCTCGTTACGGTTTCGTTTTACGATTTTTGACGAAGGGTTTGAATTATTTGTACTACACGTTGCTTTATTGAATACTATACTAATTTAGGAGGTTTTAAATTAATTAATAATTTGTATAGTTTAAATACCTCGTGTTATGATTATCCTCATTACAAATACAGTCAATTTAAATGTTTAAATTATAAACATTGGGTCAATTCTGCCTATTAATTTACCGTTTGTTTACGTAGTTCAACGACTGAATAAATCTTTGTTTGTCAATATTTGTTGTGGTTTGCAAAATAATTTAACTATGATTTTGAATCCCCTGCGATTGACAAGTAGAAGAACATAAAAATAGTTTTTAGTCGGCTAGATTCCAACAGACCCCTTCGCCCTTTTTTAATAGGCGAAAGACATGATCCATTTTACACCAATACTAAACTAACCTTAATATCTTTTTCTTATCTTTAAAGTCTATTTGTTTTTGTAATAATACTCAAAATTGTCTATTAAAATCTTTATCATTTTATAATACGCATTTACAATCTTTACAACTTTAATGTCCCATTAAAATGAATAATTAGATTTATTTACTTTTTTGTTTTACAGATCGCTAGAAAACTTGTGGCTGATACGGTAAGTTTGTTAAAAGCAATAATACTATTTTAACGAGGACTAGCCTACCGAGATATACATATATACACACTTGTCTGAACGTCTGTGAAAAATAAACGTAACGTATAATGCTAAATAACATAAACTGAGTTTTGTGACTTAGTTCTAGTTAATAAATATATTTAAGTACTTAAACCTAAAAATTTTCAGTCATTACGATAATAAGCTATATCTAATTGATTATTACACATACCTACATTTATTCACAAATCATAACATAATCAAAATAAGAATTTATGAAATTGTTTTTCAGTTACATAGACTTCAATAATCTTACTGGATCTTTTATTTCGAGCAACACTGGGTTAATTTCTATAATTTCAATATAGATTCAATATATTCAATAAATACTTTGATTGTTTTGGGCAATCGATTAACTCTATAACAAATACTTTGATAGCAACGATATTCCTACTCCACGAACCACCCTATTAGTTTAATATTACAACTTATTAATTCGTAATTTTAATTTTTAAATATAATTTCCATAAAAGTTATTATAATATATAAGTAATACTTTTCTCACATAAATTATAATATAGTACCTCGTAACTAAGACTATCCTCCATTACAGTGTGGGCTTTAGTGTCATAGATTAGTTTTATAAGTGCATAGCAGCCATTTAAATCAAAGCGCATTAACAACCAGTAGTTAGTACCAGGGTGCGCTCTCTAAGGCTTAATAAAATGAGGCCATTTCTAGTGCAATCGTCTCAGGGTATTATTGACTGAAATTTATAGATGACTAGCTGAATAACAAGAGAAAAAAAGTTTTATAAAATAATTGAAAAGAGTTAAAAAGAAACAAAACAGATTGGCCGATTTGCACCGAACATGTCTGTTAACAATAAACTTAGTATTTTACAAATAAACTAGTGCTGTTCTTAGAATTTCTCGACTTTTGCAAATATTTTATACTAGTGCTGCCAGATACGTCTAAAACTAATCATCCTTGAAACCATTTATCTCTTATGAATTGAAAGTATTCCAACAAGTATTAGTTTCGATATGGAGCAAGTTATTGAGATAGAGCTTTCCGAACAATACGTCTTTGAGAAAAAGTATTGTAGGAACTCTTATACTATTGTAATATTCTTTTAAGCTCAGTTTAGAATTTTTTTATATTACCTATGACTTGACGCTTATAAGCATTATAGGATTTGTTTTCCTTTTCAGCAATTTGTACAATGTAGTATTATGTCTTTTTAAACGATAATAGCGTGTATTTCATAAAATTATGTCTTGTTATGTAGCGTCAATGAACCGTCAAGAATCCAAGTTGTCCGAGGTGATTAGGAATAATCACTGAGGGTAAGCAATATCATATCATGTAACAGTCAGCTGAGAGGAGATATGAGCCTAGCAGTGGGACGTTAGGGGTTCTTGATGAAGTTCAGTTATATGTTTGAATATATCTGAAAAGCAAGCAAGTTCTCTAGTTCATAGAGTTATATGTAGTAGAGCCGCGCTGATTTCAGCACGAAAGAGTCGGTTCGACTGGGGCAGTACTTTCCGCACACAGAAGGCCAACCTAAAGAGACAGTGTTCAAGGTGAGTGTGTAACCAGAAGTCCAGTTATTCTGCAACATTCTACCAGTCTCCGGAGGCTGTGAGAGTAATGCAGAAGCATGTGAGGTGTGGATCACCATGCTGCATTGTATGCAGCATTGTGACCACTCATAATGAGGATGGTGGCCCCTATACCTGGATTTTACTCATGCTTTCCACCGTGGCTGAGTAGAATTACTGTTAGGCTTAAATATAAAAAAGCCAATATTGAAATGTATGTTGCTATTTTTCAAATCTTAGACCCGATTAAGGGAAGGATTTTGAGTTGCAGGGCAATGATAGTCATCCAATTTTAGATGGTCAATCAATTTGGTTATAATATCATCGAGACATCATCGATATGTTGCCATAAAAACCCAACTAATAACATTTCAATTGACAACAATAAAACAGCAAATAATCCATTGTACGAATCCCGCCGCAAAACCACAGGTTCAAGTAATTTATCGTATTCTATCACACGACATTCATCTTGATTAATCGTTCGTGTATCAGAGATAGCGGTACAATTTACCTCACGCTGGAATTTACAAAGGGTGGCATTCAAAGAATATTTATAGATAAAATAAAAACAAATAATTTGCTTGCCAAATCCCATATAAAAATATTATTAAAAGTGTGAGTTCTTACATAACTTTTTAGAAAAGACATCCATTCCGTGAATACTATTTGAGCAGTTGTGCTCTTATCTTAGGGAAATGAAAACCGCTCGCGTCCGTTTCATCCTTTATAACTTAGGGGTATAAAATTAGGTTACATCCTATTTTCAGACCTACTGCATAAACACTCAAAATTTCATAAACATCGCTAGAGCCTTTTCTGTTAATTATATAGATTGAGTCCTATAAAAAATCCTTTTCACTACTCGACTACAATGAAATGCAAAATATTCTTTAGAAGTTAGACGTAACTCAATTTGTCAAAATCTAAATAAACACGTTCTATTAAAGGCTTTCACACACGAATACGTGGCCACAATACCTAAAAGCTTCGCTTTTATTTGTGAACAGTATCATTACCTACAATGCACGGGACCAAGACAGGAATATATTGCTTGAAGCTCTTTATTGCTTCCTGTGATAAATGAAGATAAGTATGAGCTTTGAGGAAGACTAACCGTGAGTATAGTGTAAAATGTATAATATTAATCTTTCCTATTATAAAGTAATATGTGCTTTAATTCTCTGAAAACCATAACATGTATCTATTAAGTTTTATCATTGCAATTATTGGATTTGTTTAAGGAAATTATTTTATAAAGGATCAGGAAAAGCAGCCTTTATTTATCCCATAGAAAATAAATAGTTACTGCATAGGAAATAAAAACCAGGTGATCAAATTTAATAATAAGAATAACAAAAGTATATAAAAGTACATCATCATCATCATCATCATCAGCCTATCGCAGTCCACTGCTGGACATAGGCCTCTCCAATTGCACGCCACTCAGTTCGATCCTCGGCGACTCGCATCCAGCTCCTGCCAGCCGTATTGCGCAAATCATCACTCCACCTGGCCTGTGGACGTCCATATAAAAGTACACAATACATTAATTTATTCAGATGTATATATTTTCCTTCCCACTAAATCTTCTAGAGATATTAATCTCTTGAGGCAGGGAAATTAGGATTACCGTTTTAGCCAGACACGCATTCAATCTTAACCTACATGTTTATTTACAGAGCATTAAGAGAATAATGTAAATTAATTGACTTAGTATCACAATAGCCGATCTGCAATTTAAGAAGGAGATTAACCTCAAAAACATTAATTGATATTGAAAGATATTTTCATAAAACTCTTCTCACTGCAAAATTCTATGAAGTCATCGAAGCCATTCCACAGTTGCTCATGGGATCGAGAGTATGTTTACATTCACATACAATCATACAATTCATTGTAAGTGTGGTAAACTTTTGAGAATAAGAACCGCGGTGTGAAAAATACAGTTTCACAGTAATGGCAATAAAATAGAATACAAATTAAATTCTAAATAAAAAAAATGCATGATTTCATGTCATTTCCGAAAAAGCTAATTATATCATCAAAAAGTAAAAAAACCGCATCTTCCTAGCTTTATTAGTATATTTGAGGGCACTGACTTCCCAATAACGATTGCTATAGATGTTCATGACCACCGGAACCGATGACTTAACGTGTTCTCCGATTCACGGGCGTGAATCACCGCCAAACTAATATCTTCTTTATAGTATAAATTCGACTTAGGCATTACTTTAAACATACGTTTGCAAATACAATGTTTGCATGAAAATAAAAGTAGCACCACCTTTCTAGCCTTTATTCCCAAGATTATTTGGGGTCGATAACTAGTTCAACCGGTTTTACTTGAATTTCAGTTTGTCAACGGAGCAACTGGCATCGCACCTCCGAAACCCTAAGGGAGAACTGAAATATAAGGGTTGAACTAGTTGTCAGTATATTAGAAGACATTGAAATATACAAAATAGCAGGCTACAAATTTAGTTTTTTTGTCAATTTGTACTCACATAATATTAAAGGAACGTATGCCAGATGCATCGTATAACTTAGTTTGAGATGTAATACATCCTTCAATCAGGTTTTTAGATCAAGCATCTAGCATTATGACTAGCAGAATAGAATCAATATCAAACCCTTTGACAGTATCTAATCGAAATACAAGCTAAATGGTATAAAAGTAGGCCAGTAAGAGCTCAGAGCTCAGTGTGCGTAGATAGTCTATGTTCTTTGTGACCTTCATTGCATCAATAGATGGGTAATCATATAATATAATGATGAATTATTTTTCTTTGGGAGAGTCTTATAAAGACAGGCATCCTCTAAGATTTTTGAAAAAACTGGTCATGCGCTGCACATATTGGTGATGATTATTTAATTAGAAAATAAAATTTAAAAAACACATTTCACCCAATAAACAAGGGAACAGTTTTTTTTATTTAAATCGCTAATTTGAATCAATATAAATTCAAGACGACGTTTTCTAGTTATAACGACCAGATAGGAGTATCAAAAATCACTGTGGAAAATTATAATAAATTGTCTATTTCGTGAAAAATCTTGTCACCCCTGTTTGGGGAGTACACGTCAAGCGACTGTATCCGGACCGCTGTGGGGACATACCCTAGGCAATATTTGTTAATGCTCCACATAAATATAGAATATGCGTACAACATTCATTGCCGCCAGCTATTACAAGATTTGTGAACACATAGAGGTGTGAATTGATGTTTTATATTTGAAATCAGAAAGTTACACTGAAATGGGTTTGAGAAGTGATTCGAAATTCTGTTATCTGTATATTTTTTATTCTTTTATCTTTTTTTTTCTATTTTTGTCAGTAATGTTATAAGTTACAGAAAAAGACGCTAGTAAACTGCGGTACAAGCAAGATTTGAACCATTTTAAATCAGATCTGTCAGATGAATAATTCTTGAGTTGCAAGCACCGCAGTTTTGGTTTTGTTTCAGAATTCCCTCACAGCACTGAACCAGTTTAAATTGTTTCTTACATAATACAAAATTACGATGTGTACTTACAGATGCCATAATCTCCTTTTGAATCAAGATTAGGGAAGTTTGAATAATACAATTCATTCAAGAACAGTGCTGAAGCGCGATTCTATTGAAAGCGCAAATGGTTATGATAATGCTCTTTTAACAATTGTGGAATATGAAATTGGTAATATCAAATTGCATTCTATTTATAAGTAGGGTAATACTTTACAAATGGAATCAATTATTTAACTGTTGTTTGAATGAAAAAGTTAAAGTCAATTTAAGCCCTATTTGTCTGATTGTCGTGGATACTAAAAAGGTGACGTAGAAAATGATTTCACGTTATTAAATTTATAGTCCTACTAGCAGCGCCCCGCGGTGTTACCCGCGTATATCATTATTGTTGCTATGCAAGTGTGTTATGCATGGCAACCGGTGAAGTTTTGACAGGAGATAAACAGTGATACATTTTGACATCTACGCTTTAAGTATTTTAAAAATCACTTAGCTTTCGCCACGATTATTGCAGTAAAAAGTAGCCTGTGTTATTCTGATATATCAGCTATATTATTGTAAAGTTTCATCCGAATTCGTTCAGTAGTTTTTGAAAGTAGGTTCTGAAAGAGGAACAAACATACATACACACATACATACACACATACATACACACATACATACACACATACATACACACATGCATACACACATGCATACACACATACAGACATAAATACATACATACATACTCACAAACTTTCGCGTTTATAATAGAAGATATGTAGATTTGTGGTGAGACTATTCTGGAGATTAATTATTATAGCGACAAATATTAATCGTATATTCTGAAATGTCTACATTGTTATACATTTTTTATCGAACAAATTTAATACAAATGGATTTTTATATCAACGAACGAATCTTTGTACATACCAAGATGACGGTTTAGTAAGATATTTCTGCATCAATGTCCCGGCCACCGGAGGCTGGGTGAATGATGCACAGTGTTTGAACCTCGGGTCTCATATTCAATAACGAAATACGACAGCACGAATGCTGTCATTTTTATGTTGGTCTTCTGTGTGAGTGCAGTACTACCGCGGTCGAGCCGGCACAGTCCTGCTGAAATTAATGTGGCTTTGCTACCTTTTAAATAGAGACACAGACACGTCAAACTTACAACACCCGTCCTTTTTGCATCAGGGGTTAAAATACATATACATATATATTGTTACATTCTTTAAGATATCTTTAAATAGTAAACAGTATAATGCACCGAGTTAAATATTTAGATAGAACGCTTAGTATAGATTTTCAGTTTATTTTTTTACTTTCCAACAAATATGATATATCCCGTATAAAATATATACTTAGAAAGGTGTCCAAGCACTTTTTTATAGAAAGAATATAGAATTTATTTTCCGTTCTACATCATCACCATTCTAAAATACTACTATATTTAAACGGTATACACACACACATTCAAACATCCATACACTAAAACCTTAATTTCCACAGAGAGGCAGAGGCACACTAAACACCCACATTTTGAGAAATTATAATTTGATGCCGCTCACGTAATAGGAAGAAAGCTTAGTGCTTGTTGGCACCAAGCTGTCGTGAAATCACATCAGGTATTTTTGAAATCAATGCTAAGAAAAATTAGAGTAAGCAAAACTATACAAATTAATAAAGAAAGAAGTGTCTGATAGTACTTTTAAATGTAACAGTTTTACAGTAAACACATATTAAAGTATATGCGGTACCTATTTATAAAATATATAGCCGACTTATCTCTGGAACGACTGGGCTGTTTTAAAAAGAACTTTTACAAGAAGATAGCTGATGATATAAGGAGTGACTTCTTCTGAAAAAACTACTAGCTTCACCCTACGGCATCGCTTGTACCTTTGCTCCTTTAAAACAACAAATGCGGGTAACATCGCAGTCCTCAGCTGGTCTAAAGTAGAAGGCAAGCGAAAACGAATTAGTTTATTAGGATGTATTAGTTATTGCAAGAAATAACTTCAAAAGGTCAGGGTCACATCATCAACAACACATACTATTCTAGTTCTGGTCTCGGGTCTCCTCTCAGGAGAGGGTCCCCTATACAGCCTTGACCCTCTCCTGAGAGGGGAGTCACCACGCCAAGTGCGGAGTTGGAACTGGCAACACATGTTGTGGCTATAGTCCAGTCAATAAAAGCTTAACTTTGCCATTTTGGTTGAACACCTGCAACCAACGCCAAAATTTCCGTAAGTCTTCGTAAATTAATATACTAAAATTGCAGGGTGCTGTAATACCGGCAAAGGGTGCAAATACATTGCAAAAGGGTGCAAAAACAACTTTTTCGTCTATATCTCGCGATTGGCTGGAAAAATAAAAAAAGATCCTACTACAAAATTGTAGTAAATTAAATCCCCTACAAAAACTTGGAAACGTATTTTCGCGTATCTCTCATAGTTTTTGCACAAAATGCATATAAAGGTGCAAAAATGTAAAAATATTATTATTAATCTTTTTTTTTTCATTTTGAAGCGATCCTACGTGTTTCATTGGGATTTAATTATTTTTGTTTACTTATTTATACCTTTTTTCATATACCTAATAATCTTGACAGAAAAATCATTTCAATTTTATTAAATGATATTTTTATTTTTTATTTTTTTTATTCCATCGGATTCAGCGCAATTTTCAAATTTGAGAGGATGGTCACCTAATGAACGGGAGGCATGTAATATGCCCGATAGAAATGTTATATACGATGGTGATCAAGAGGTGAAATGTCTAAACATAGTTTACTAGGATCTGCATAGGTGATGTTTTTAATCCAGAAGGCAATCTCTCATCATACATCTCATCGGTGATATCTGTTGTAGATGCTAATTGAGCTGCAGATTTTTTTTACATTTGATTGGAGTTCTTTTATATCAAACACTACTTGCTGGTGTGTACACTGCTATGCCTCCTACACAATGAAAAGTCTCCTGACTACCTTAGGTTCTTATACAAAGTCATCCGATGTTGTTTGGCTCTCAATTTTTTTCTAAATGAAAAACTTCGATTTTGTTTTTTGAATATGTTTATTTGAACCTTTAGAATTTTATTAGTGAAGTCGAGAAAATGATATCGGCCAAATGGGCGCAGCCACAATCGATTGCTATACGGGCCCCACAAAAAAGTCTGGAACGGTTAAATCGGGCGATCTTGCGGGCCAGTGCAAATCGCCAAAGCGAGAGATGAGGCGACCCGGGAACGCCGCCTTCAGAATATCGGTTGTGTCTCGCGCAGTGTGTGCCGTTGCTCCGTCTTGTTGAAACCACATGTCCTCCGGTCGTAATTCATTCAATTGTGGCAGAAAAAACTCGGTTAACATGGCCATATAGCGTGCACCGTTCACTGTTGTCGTTTGATGCAGTCACTTTTCGCGATTATAATGGCTCCTCGTGGTACACTCGTGGATTTTCGGTGCCCCAGAAGCAATAATTTTGCTTGTTCACGTACCCGCTGAGGTGGAAATGAGCCTCATCGCTCATTATTATTTTGGTCAAAAAATAGTCTACTTCGTCCTCGAGATTGAGAATCGCATGGGCGTAGGCTACATGCGTTTGGTAGTCGACAGGCAGCAGCTGACGCACGGACATGGACCTTAGGGACGATCGGCTGATGGGTAATTGCGAGGCATGGCGTCTGGTCGATGTTTCTAGCGACAGCTCGACATCCTCAGCAACAGCTGCGATATTCTTGGCAGAATAGACGCTCCGGGGCCGGCCACTCTTGGCAGCGTCTCTTGTGGTCCCTGGCCAAACGGCGCAGTGTTTGCGTAGTTAGTGCCGGACGACCGGAGAATCAGCGATGGAATTCGCGCTGCGCCAACACCACAGACGAATTGTTACGCAAAAGAATAGACACGATTATCCGTTCCGACACGACAGCGTTCCGCGGGGAGTGTATCGCTCCATGGCTTGTTCACTTGTATTCTACATCTGTCTAGTTTACAAATATCAAAACAGATTTGACATTGGCCTCCATTTGCAAATATAAGAGCATCTTTCAATAGGGTGATTTCTTTTGGCCCACCTTGTATTACGGTCACTATTATCATAGACATATTGGAGGAAAGCATCAGTAATTAGAGTCTTCTGAGGTTAAATTATTGATGAAGCTTCATGAAGCTAAATATTATGGTATGATGTGCAAACACAAAGTTTGCTTAGTAGATTGATAACTAACATCGATTCTGTTTTTCGATAAATGTATGTCTCAACAGCTAGTCGAAGAAACGAATGAAGGATTTAGGACGAAGTGCTGCAATAATACTATTGGCAATAGTATATTTTTTGGAATAACAGGACAATCATCTCACACGATATTTTCATCATTTAATAATAATTTATGCATGAAGCAAGTTAATAGTGGAGGTATTTCTGATACAACGTTATCAGGGAATTTGTCCCGTAGTAGATAACTTTTCGTTTCGTAACGAGTTTATTTAGGCCTGTAAAATTTCTGCACATACAGTGATAATTTCACATTCTTAGCCATTTCACTGAGGTCCTCACTTTTACCATACCAATCACTACCATCAGTATGAAATACTGAGAGGATTGCATACTTTTCACAACAATTGTTGCATCTTACGTTTTCTTCATTCAAATAGAACATAAAAATGAAGGATTCATTGTTTCCTTTAAATTGAAAACAGTGAATCAAGTTTATTTTGTAAAAAATCACTTTTGGACAGTTAGACGCACAGATATCCCTGAAACGACAGTTTGGAGTATAGTGACAGTAAGTGACAAACAGTTATTTGAGCATTTTCTGCTGCAGTCTTGCTCATTGCGCTCAGCGAGATAGAAAAACAAACGCATGTGTGTGTGTTCTCAATGGTACTATTTTCGTCGAGCGCAAGGTTCTCATTTTTGTCTGAATCTCTATCTCTTTCGCTCTTGTTAGGAAACGTATGGTCTTATTCGAGCACATGGGTCCTATTTTTCGATCCTATCCTATAGATCTTGAATGGGACTATTTACGTCGAGCGCAAGGGTCTCATATTTGTCTTATTGTACCTATTCACTCTTATATTGAAGACTCTTACTATAGAAAATTGGAATCAGTGGGAGCAAAAAAGTAGAATAGTAGTAGAAAGAATAATATAAAATATACTACGCTCTTTCTCCGCCAGTGATATATTATTATAAACGTCCCCCTGAAATTAAATTTATAATAGCTCAGGTAAATGGAGAGCATATACTGAAAATATACGTTTCAAATGCAATTTTGCTCTGAATCCAATGCAATAAAAATAAACTAAAATTAAATTATCATTACATAGTATAAGCTAAAGTCACTTCCACTCTGTCTGTCCGTATAAATGCTTCGATCTTTAAAACTACGCAACGGACTTTGACGCCGTTTTCTTTACTAGATAGAATGATTCAAGAGGAAGGTTTATATGTATAATACATGCATAAAAGTAGAGAAACATTGATAATTTTAGAGGTTTTTAATGTTATGTCGTAAAAAAAACCATTTTTTTACGCTGACATTGCAAACGCTGGCTGTACCCTACGAGATAGATCAAAATAATGTACTGCAGTATTGTACACCTGAAGAAGTTCTACAGTACTTTCTTTCTTTTTACTAGAAATAATGGATTATTTACGAAACGATTATAAGCAATACAGTATTAATCCTTATCCAATTAAGTACCTTAAATACTTTGTGCATCTAATATAGATTAAAATGACCCTTTACAGTATGTAATTTAAATTAATATTTTTGAAGATATTACAGATTTAAAATGCAGGAACAAAGGTACCGGCGGTACCGGCCGGGGCCCGTTAGGTGGCACTGCTGTCAATTTATCAGTATCAGTTAATAACTAAGCATAATATTTTAATGATTATTCTGAGGTGGTACGAAGTTTGCCGGGTCAGCTAGTCATATAATAAAATTTAAATATTCTTTTTACCAAGATTATTAGGTAATTGAAAAAAGGTGTAAATAAATAAAAAAAAATGCCCGAAACATATCATTTGAATCAAAATGAAACATGTAGTATCACTTCAATATGAAAAAAAAAGATTAATACTAACATTTTTTTCATTTTGCACCTTTAAATGCATTTTGTGCAAAAACTATAAGAGATACGCGAAAATACGTTTCCAAGTTTTTGTAGGGGATTTAATTTCCTACAATTTGGTAGTAGGATCCTTTTTTATTTTTCCAGCCAATCGCGAGATATAGACGAAAATGTTGTTTTTGCACCCTTTTGCAATGTATTTGCACCATTTGCCGGTATTGCAGCACCCTGCAATTTTAGTATATTAATCTACGAAGACTTACGGAAATTTTGGCGTTGGTTGCAGGTGTTCAACCAAAATGGCAAAGTTAAGCTTTTATTGACTGGACTACTATGTCATTACAGCTGGTAATTTACTGTTCTAATTTTAAAAATATGTTATATTTACGGGACAATGACTTTATAAGCGATTCTGGTGTATTTTAGTTGGTAAAAGAATTTATAGTCTTTAAAAAAGCAAAGCGACTGCGACGCTTAATTTAACTAATTGAATAACGTCCGAGGGGTAAAAAGTTTAACTGAAAAACAGCCCAGTTTGGCGGCTCTGTCCTAACAGTGCCGCACTAATTAAGCATAATTCGGGATTTTTTACCTCCTGAGGAAAGTATTTGGGGAATTTTTATTAGAATCAGATATTGTACAATCACAAATACTTGAGCTTCTGTAAGGTTGAAAGAGATATTAAAACCTTTTAATTCAAAAAATATATAATTATGATTCAATTTTACTTAATATGTACTTTTTAGTAGTATTATTATCATACATACATAGTACCCACTATGATGCGGAGAAGGTACATATATGCGTTTGGATGACGGATATATTGGGTTTTCATTATGTTTATAGGTAGATGAAATATGTTTTTGAAACGCATGTCTTCGGGAACCGTTTGGGTTGGGAAATATCATGAAAACTGATACTCTATTATGTTCTGTTTATGTGACTGACTTCGCAAGAAATCAATTCTGCTTATAAAAAGTCTTTCAAGCTGATT
The DNA here is from genome assembly GCA_932526445.1 of Phragmatobia fuliginosa. Taxonomy (NCBI): domain Eukaryota; kingdom Metazoa; phylum Arthropoda; class Insecta; order Lepidoptera; family Erebidae; genus Phragmatobia; species Phragmatobia fuliginosa. The sequence goes on along the minus strand of OW052070.1, from coordinate 12,604,531 downwards.
GTCTATCGTTACATAAATTCTTAGTTAGCTTTAGATTTTTGTGAACTTTTGCGCGTGGTTAGTTTTACAATTTACAAGTTTTATTGGAAGAATCTCATCGTTTTAAATCCTCTCGTGTCATACTTAAAAGGATTTAAAATAACAAATTAAATTCATGTTGGACTATAATTATTTTACAAATTGTTTAAGATTTACTTTTATGATACAAAATATTAAAATTTATGTTGTTATATTATTATCAGTAGTTTTCTCATAATAACTTTCGGCTAAACTTTCCAAAGTATAAACCATTTTATATGAAAATGAACCTTGTTGTAACGATTTGTTATTATATATTATTATTTTATCGCAAACGGTAACATAAGTATTATAATATTTTGTTAGATGTTTATTTCTAAATAATCTACCAAGTATACCAAAAAAATATTACGACTTTGAGTTCGTATAGAACTATCAATTTGTGTTGTTTATTGAAACCTTTATCTTACATCTTTATTATATTGTATTAGGCTAGAGTCACTTAGTGCTCATCCAATTGAGAAAATAAACATTTATCATATTGTGTGATGTTGGAATAAAGATATGGTATTCATTTGATGACCATTAAGTGTTTGATGTTTGTCAAGGTAATAAAACATGTATTATGAAGGTAACATCTAAGCTAGTCTAAAATAAAAGTAGTTAGTACAAGTACCATCAACATTGGTCCAGGCACTCCAGAGACTAATTGGAACAAACAGACAGACATGACAGTTGAGAACGACTGATGAGAATTTTTTTTGTGTATTTTTCAACTAAGCTTCATTAGAAACCTAGAGAATAATTTTGAGAAGTTGATTTTAATAATTTATTATCATTCAACGTGCAGTGAAATATAAAACAGAAATAAATTTTCATGTCATAGTTAGATATGAAAAAAATAAAGTCTGATGATATTAAAACAATACATTAAAAATAACACAACATTTAAAATAAACAGCTAATTATTTTTAACGACCTTTTAACCAATTAACCAAAAGTATAGTAATAGCATATGTTATAAAAAGTGAATTTTAATGAATTCTATCTTGATGTAATACATCGTATAATTTAGTTGTTAAGTGCCTCTATGTCAATAATAATTTCAAAGTACATATTAGGGCCAAGCCTATTTCTGCGCGAACGTGTCTGCTTGACCCGGGCGATACTATCCTATCACAGAAAACCAAACTAAAATGACAGCATTCTTTCTGTTCGTGAATAAGTGAGATATCAGGTGCCAAATGATGATGCAGAAGCATGCTGGGTAGTTTCAATGTCTACGTTTGTAATAAGTATATTAAGGCAGAGTCATTTTGGCAGGCTCTTTAAAATAGCTATAATAATATATGTATTCGTCTTAGTAAGAGTCGATACATACTTAAGAGTTTCATAAAATAAAAGACTCGTAATATTTACAAGACACAATAACATTTCACTACTATGAAATTCAAAAGGAGTTTCTTGGCTTTGGTAGTTGTTACACTACCAATTTTTCTAACTTAAACCATAAGCTTACAAACGACACCCGAGGGAAATGATAGCGCTCTAAGTTTAAGCCACGCTGTAAATAAACAACATTTAAAAATAAGGAAGCCTTTTAAGTGGATACAGTCGATCAAAATGATAGTAGTCATATAGGTTTGAAAAGAGCAACGTTCTCCGTAAAGAGCCATCGGTCGAGACATCTATATCCCACATACTCTCACGTATTTGTGGTCCCCATTGCCCCTTATTGCCATCTACGGATAATGAAATGGGACACCAGCGATACTATATCTTCATGCTCCTATTATCCAACTACCGCTTTCTCATGTTCGTTACCCTCAATTTGAAATGAACAGTGACGACATACATTTTGCGTTCACGTAATGTAATAGATATTCGAAAATCTGCCTTGAGCTTTTAATAATACGTTAATATAAAATGAAGTAGCTATAAACTGAAGTTAGGTATTTAGGGCATGCAATTTTTTATGTAAATGTAATTTATTTATATCAATCATTTAGTTTATATTTCTAGGAAGGTTTATATATATATATATATATATATATATATATACAGGTAATAGAACACTTAAAAAGAATATATCAAGAACATTCCGATGTTATATATGCATATATATATATATATATAAATAGAACATACTATAAAAAGTGAATGTTAGCTTTTGATTTACATCCTACGGATAACGCATAGTTTTCAGTATATCAATCATCATCGACAGCCTTTAACAGTCCACTGCCGGACATAGGCCTCTCATTTGAAAGGAGATTTTGGTCTACTATACCACGCTGGCCAGACGGGTTGGTAAAGGGTTTGTTTCAAATTTTCCTTCTCTTGGCAGTGATGTTCAGTTCTTTTAGTCGCCTCTTACGACACCCATGGAATTAATCCGTCACCACGAGATAAATATTTCAGTACAGTCTAGTATAATTCCTGTATATAGCTAAATCCATGTCAAATAGAACAGGATATCGTTTTGCCAACTCAATTCATTGCTGGTCGGTCTTTTCACTAAATAAATGCAAAAAATAATACTGAATTGGCATAAATGCCGTTTGATAGTCTGAAGAACCGGGTTGGGGTCAAAGAATGCGTACATGCTCTGTGACAGTTCTCGAATGACTGACGCGTTTGCATCGGATCGCGTCGTCGCATTGCGCGTTAATAACATGTTTCCGACTTTACCCGTGCGGAGACTGGCGGGGCATTAGCATGTAATAAATTAATTTGTAAAAGAAAAGAGTTAATTTGTAATATGGTTATAGCTAACATTGTAAGCAATAATCTGGTCTGCAAGAATATATATAATTATGTATTTGTTTCTCACTAATTAAAAGCAAAAAAAATGACTGGTTCCGGTATTTTCACCGTTGAGGAAAATAGCTTTTAAATCAATTATCCTGTCAAGTTTTGAGTTTGCTGTCAATCCCAGATTTCGCCAGTTTGTTTTCAAGTTAACCTCGCACAGCTTGTTGAATACGATGAAGAAAATGGTAAACTAATTTCGCACGACAGAAATTCGATTAGGGCGACATTTCTGCGCACCGTGGATGATGAAGTTCAGATAATAAAATCACAAACAATTCCTTCCTGACATATATTTTTTCATGTGTATCTTTTCGTAAAAAACATGTATTTTTCGTGAGACTAATAACAAGATTCTTGACTACTGAGGTCGTTAATAGTGATAATTTTTTTTTTCATAAAAGCTAATTGTTTTATCTTTACCAACATGCATGCAACGGATATAAAGAACACCCATACTCAGAAAAATAGTTTGTGGATCCCACAAAGCATTGTCCCATGTGGGATTTGAACCACCAACACTTGGTGCAGCAAAAAGCGGCGTGATGACCGCTTGAACCACTAGGCCAACCGTGCGTTTATATATGATGGTGTTCTTCATGCAAAATTAACAGTTTTAATTCTTAAGATTTATTTAATTTTACAAATTCTTTGTTTACCCACTACTTCATATCATCATCATTCTATTGCAGTCCACTGCTTTACATAACTCTCTCCAATCGCACGCCACTTAGTTTGCTGATGATGACTCACTACTTAATCGCAGACTTCACTTTACCATCACGTTCTGTGACTAAATGTATCCTAATAGTTATCGGAGATTGTATTATAGCTAGTTAAAATTTTAGAACTTCCACTATTTTGAAAACTTAAGGCCGCTGCATACGTGACGGGATTTAACACGGACGGGACGTGGACGTGGTTGCCTCGTTATAAACGGGAACGTGATTTAAATGCATACGCACCGTGACTGTGACTCGGATCCATGTTAGTGTTGTGAACAAGGAAAGATGTATTTTTCATTTCAAGAATTGGCTTTAATTGCTATTGACGTGCTAAACATCATCGGAGACGATATTTAGCACGTCCCGTGCGTGCCACGTTCCCGCCCCGTCCGTGTCTCCGTGAAGTATGCATTTCCTTATACATTTTGTATGTAACGATGTTTGCAAAAATTCCCGTCCCGTTCCGTCCGTGTTAAATCCCGTCACGTATGCAGCGGCTTTCAATAGTTTTCATTATGAACTTTATATTAAATATTTTTAAATCAAAATATAAACTTTAATGTATTCAAAGTTTACAACCACCACCGTCGTGACAACATTCAGATAAATTTAAGAGTATTCTAACCAACTAATGTTTACGCCTATCGTAAACGTTAGCAATACCGTCACAACCCTTAGTCTTGGGTGGCACCCTTGGGTGTCGTAGGAAGCGACTTAGGGAGTATACTACGCAGGGTAAAATCACTGCAAAGAGAAGAAAAACTTGAAAACAACTTGTACTTGAAGAGCAAAACCTTTTGTCTAAGGAGAGAAACATGTTCATTAGTGGAAAACAATTAATACCATTAATTATTATATATAGTGATACATTTAGGAAATTGATATAATTTATTGATTAAATAGAGGAGATGCCGTATCTTGTGTCACCTGCGTCATCACCGTGAACCGGAGTGCCATACCTTGTTAAATTGTATCATGATTTGCACAGCAAGTTCCCGAATCGTAAATAGACCGTAACTACTACTAATCATGTACTCGCACCTCCCAATATTTTATCTATAACTTAAATAAAATATAACCTGTAAAGTTACTTATAACTTTGTTGCTAAAATAGAAAACATTAAAAAAAAACTTTTGATGAAAAATTGAAAAATTGTTCATCTGTAATCGCCCGTTCAAACTTACTGGACCAAAAATATTTCAGAATATTGGATAAGTATAATAAAATTCGTCTAAAACTAATTTTAATGCTGATGAAAGAAAACTTTTATATAGAAATATTACCAATTTAAAATTTTGTGTCTTGTATTACTTGGTTATTATATCTATGCCTTTAGCTTGGGGTTAATGGATAGAGCAACACGCCTGCAGACCGTAGGGGAGTAGCCATACCGTCTTTTCTAGATACAAAACAGTCTGTCAGTTTTTGCGGAGGGGAATCTTGACACACATTTTAGATTCAAATGCAAAAAGCGGCCAAGTGCAAGTCGGACTCGCTCAAAAAGAGTTGACGGGAAGTAACGTCATATCAAAGTTCTTGTAGTTCGTTGTAACTTTGATCGATGTTTTAATAATAGTGTATTGATTGAATGAAAGGGAAATTGCGGCTTACGATTTATAACGTATTAAAAAAACTACTTACCAGATCTCGTTGAAACCAATTTTGCATGGTGATATACATCATATATTTTTTTAGTTTTATCATTCTCTGATTTTAGAAGTTACAGGGGGGGGCACACATTTTACCACTTTGGTAGTGTCTCTTGCGCAAACTATTCAGTTTAGAAATATATAAGAGAACTCAATACCATTTTTGAAGACCTATCCATAAATACCCCACACGTATGGTTTTGATGAAAAAAAAATGATTGAGTTTCAGTTCTAAGTATGGGGACCCCAAAAAAATATTGTTTTTTTTCTATTGTTGTGTAAAAATATTAATGTGATTCACAGAATACATCTACTGACCAAGTTTAAACAGTATAGCTCTTATAGTTTCGGAAAAACGTGAAGTGACATGACGAATCCGTCGGGTTCCGTTTTTTGCCATTTGGCTACGGAACCCTAAAAACAGTCACCTGTCAATATTAACTCACATATGCATATACATATGTATACAACATATATATATGCTTTGACAGACAGGAACGATTGCGTATAGCTATTCTTAAGGTATTGCTATATCTATGGGGATAACATTAGCTTTAGCTTTAGCTACAAAAGACCTGCGACCTATTAGTATCCTATCCTGTCTATCAAAGGTATTGGAAAGGGTGGTATATAGACAGGTCATGAAATACCTTGAGGACAATGGTGTCCTCCCAGATAAACAATCTGGATTCAGAAAAGGATGTGGAACAGCAACGGCCTTGTGTGATGTGGTGGGTACCATCCTGGAAGCTAGGGATCGCGGGGAGGGAACAATACTTGCCCTGCTAGATTACTCCCGTGCATTCGATGCAATAGATACATCTCTACTCCTGTCCAAGTTGGCGTATTACGGATTTGACCCTGACACCATACGGTGGTTTCACAGCTACCTCTCTAATAGGTCACAGCACGTAGAAATACAAAAAGAAGATGGATCAGCTTTGTCTTCCGCCCCCCTGGCTGTGACCAGAGGAGTTCCTCAGGGTTCCATTCTAGGGCCTCTTTTGTTTATTCTATACACAGCTGACATAACTGATTGTTTCCTAAATTGCAAATACCACATGTACGCAGATGATACTCAGCTGTTTCTAACTTTCAAGCCCAATGAAACTGGTTCTGCAGTGAACAGGATAAACGAAGACCTTGAAAGGGTAGCTAGGTGGTCTATGGAACACTCATTAGTTTTAAATCCAGCAAAGTCCAAGTTTATGATACTAGGTAGTAAGGGGCAAATCCAGTCTATTCTACAAAACAACCCTATCATTATTTTGAATGGACAACAAATCACTAGGGTAACTGAAGCTAATAATCTGGGACTGCTGATGGACCCAGAGCTAAGGTTTGAAGCTCACATTAATAAAATGGTTCAAAATTGTTTCTACAGACTTAAAATTCTATATAACATCCGTGACTACCTTAGTATACCTCTTAGAAAACAACTAATGGACACTTTAGTATTAGCCAAATTTAATTACTGTGATGTGGTATATGGTCCTTGTTTACTGGCTAGAACAAAAACCTTAATACAAAGAGTTCAAAATGCTTGTGCTCGTTATTGTTTTAAAATCCCCAGACGTCATCATGTAACACCATACTTAAATGACCATAGCATTTTAAAGATGGAGGCCAGAAGAAAGCTGCACTTAGCCAGCTTACTGTTTGGTGTAATTAATAAGGGTAGTCCTGCTTACTTAAGTAAGAAAATAGACTGGAGACATAACCATTTCTCATACTCCATCAGACCTTCAGCTAGGGCACTCAGTATACCGGGACACAGAACTGCAGCATTTCGTGGTTGCTTTAAATATGCAGCGACACGATACTGGAACACAATACCACCGCCACTAAGGGACCTAAAATCCATATTCTCTTTTAGAAATAAGAAAGTACTACCTAGAACATCAAAAACAACAAGCTATGACCACTTCTACTTACCTATAGATTGTGATCCATCAACAATATATTTCCAGCATGAGTGTAAAGGATGTGTAAACATGAACTTGCTTCCCAGCCTAGTGTCCTGGTATGATGTTGAATTTAAAATTTTAGTTTATATTTCTGATTTAGATAGTGATTTCTGATGTAATTTTGTTTGTCTCATTTTTTTTTCTTTTTATGTTTATTGTCTTTTTGTCCAGCAGTTTGAATTTCTCAAGGTTATGTGCCTGAAATAACAATACAGGATAATGATATTCCCATTAGCTTAACTGCACCTTGGCTTTATTATAAGTGGGTATTTGCAAATTACTGAGTAAATTACAAATATTAATACTTACCAAAACCCAAGTATATTACTGCAAATTCTTGAAATTCAAGTATAATATTTAAGCATCTTTTAAGTATAGGTATTATAGTTATAAGATGCAACTGCAGCTATCGGCTTCGGGTCGACTGTTACGGTGGGCACTGAAAATCAGTATTGTAATGGTTCATTCCCATTGCAAATAACGCTGAGTGTCCAACCATTTTGTTCCAGACACAGCGTACAACCCCAACTGATATTGGACAGTTTAGTGGGACGTCTTATAGGCTTAGTTTATTAATTGTATTGTAAGTGTTACTTAGTTTGTATAAATATTAATGTAATGACACGTCATACGTTCCACGTCATTACTTATTGACGTTTGACGTTTGACGTTTCTTACAAATGTTACCAGTTAATTTTAGGTCTATATTATGTCTTGTGTAACTATTACCAAAATGTAAACTTGGTTTGTGTGCTGTGTTTGTACAAATAAAGTTTTTATTATTATTATTATTATCGGGATTGTTCTTTTTTCTACTTTTATTATTATTATTATTAATAATAGTGTATAGAATACCTAAAACACTCCGCATTTATACTAATTAGTTTGATTAAATGATTGTTTGAGTAAATGCTATCGGTGACGTTAGATTTTGATTTAAATACTCCACATTTACAATATACAATTAAAATGCCACTTCCTTAATTGGTATTATTTAAACCATTATAGTGTTTTTCGCTTTAATTTACTTTGAATTATAATTTTCTATACTGGTAGAAATTTGGTTAATTATTATTTTGAACCTCTAACACACAAAGCCAACTAGCCTTAAAACTAAGCAAAGCTTGTACACACTTTTATCACTTTAACAAGATTTTGGTAACGCCTCTGTTTCAATCGCCTGCTAGTTCTAAGATATGTCATGTATGTAATTAGGTTACGTATCTGCTATTCGTAGTAGTATATTTATATATGCAGATTCATTTGAGTGGAGCGCAAAGCATTTCAATATCTGAAAATAGTTCAGTCTTCTCACTCTACGGATTAGTGAAATTCAGGAAACAGAAATAATTCCATAACTCTGAATACATAAGATTATAATTATTATCATATTTCGGACGCCTTATCTATAAAATCTACTCCTAAACTAAGCTGTACTTGTCCTAGGTAACTGATACAAATATATATGAATTCTCTACAAACCATACATGTTATAGGTAAAAAACATTTAGTGTATCACATCAGTCATCTAAGCTACCACTGTATTGCAGCCTATTGTATATATGCTATTATTACTTGTTATTTGCTTTACTTTTTATCTATTGAAGTGAAACTAAATGAACTGACTTGTATTTGACGAACTGGTAGTTATTAAAAACAGGTCTGAGCTCTTCAGCTATAGAGATCATAAAACAAAAATACCAACAAATATTGATGTGGTTGACCCTGTCCCTTTAAATTGTGCTTCAGGCAAAACTTTAGGCCTCCGTGAACTCGAAGCGAGTGAATTTATACTGAACACAACAAATGTTTTAACAGAGATAAACCTTATGGTACTGCTAAAATCCTGTTTATTTTAAATAATTTGCAAATACAGAAGACCCTATTTACGGATGTGAAGGAAGGTAAGGTGAATTAATTATTCATTCCCAGTAAAGCCTGATTGTGTGACCCGGGGCACAAAGTTTCTAATTGCTTGTCATAAATTACAAAGAATAGTTTGATTTAGGTATTGAACTTCTAATTTACGGCAGTTAAAATCAGCTTGCACGTGTATTTGAGAACTTATTACTTGTTTAAAAACTTTTGTATTCGTATTTAGATAAGATGTGTTTTCATTTGTCAGTACTGTACTTTTTCTATACCGCGATCATACAGTACCATACAGTACATAAGTATTGTAGACTAGGCATCACACCGGCGTTGCGATAAGAAGTTTCATCCTTCAAACGGGCCCCTTTTGTTTCCCAAACTACCCTGAAATCCTCGAAGCGGCACGCTTGAATGTTATACTTTAGTGTTTCATAAATGTGAACTTCACGACGACTTTTTTATTTCTACTAAATAAATATGACCTTAACGCACATATTTAATTCATTTAATTTACATTTTGACTGTTAGGTTCTACGTCTTTTAGGCATCAACCATTTTTAATTACTTATAAAGCTGACTTTTATTTATTTGAAAGGTAAAATTGCTCGAAATTGGACGAGTTGCTGACTAATCTTGACTTCTCATGGTTAAACGGTCAGTTGGCCGGCATAAAATACGTTGAATAGAGTTTTTATTAGTTTTCCGTACATGTTTGAGCTAATGAACACAGAAAGCCATTTGCCGACGTTCCGTAATAAAAGTGTACTTTATAAGTTTCCAAACTGACGTAGAGACTACCATTATTGTCTACTCTAACCATGGTTAACAAATAAAAACTATTTTCAAATTATATTAGATGTGATAATTGGGCTTAGGAAACTCTATCACAGTTAACACAAATGATTGTAGGGATTGTGAGATTGAGAATCAAGTAGAAAAGTCCTCAAAGAAATAAGTGTTAACGATTGTTTCTAATAAACTATTTCTAGTGAAGATAGCTCTTGTCTATAACTAATTTGAATTTCAGAATTGAAGATAAGTGTTATCTCTTTAGAATCATGTTAAAGTAATTTAATGTTTTGCTAAATTAAAAAAAAAGAATCTTTGCTTTTCACCAAGTGAGTGAAGCTACTAAAATCCAACTATGAACATAGGGATCCCAAAGGGAACTTGCGACCCTTAAGTCGCAGATGTCTAGTCTTGTTGACGATCTGTACTTGTCATATGAGGATTCGTTCGCTTGTTCGTTTCTATTGCATAAAAAATGAAATTCTTTTATTACTTTATTTATTTCATCCTTAACTAAATACTTATAAGTTACATTCATTTGATTAAACACATTTGATGGCTATATTAAAATTTCACAAATTTAAGTGAATAAGCTTCTGCAGTCGAACTAGGCGGAATCTGTATTTCGACTATCAGCATCAACTACCCATGTACTCGTATTACACATAGCTATACTACTTTACAATACATTTTGTAAATTATTATTTAAAACTGTTAAATATAGACAATATTTTACGCCTTGCAACACTGGCTCAGCCATAATTCAACTTCCTTTTTGATGTGTCTCTCTATTGACATCATAGTGACCGACATGTATTGTTTCAGTTTACGTTTAATTATAGTTAATTCTGCTGAAAAGTTATTGTAATTTGTTCAAACCCATCAAAAACAGTAAAACAAAACATCAAAATAAACTTCAAGCTCTTCAACTTGAAAATAAATTACTATAAACTTCGTGGTTCGCTACTAGTTATTTGAACATCCTTGTGCGGTATACTTACATTTAATATCGTGTGTTCCCTGAATAGAACAGTAAGCCTCCATCGCAATCAGTCTTGAGCTTTTGATATCACTACACGCCTTTCTGATGTTTTTCGCCTCTTTTGCGCTTGCGTTTTCCGTAAGGATTTTAAATCAGGTGTTCTCCTTTGTGCTATAGTTATTTCAGGGAGTATCCGGTCCGCGGGCCTGTGATACCCTATGTGTTAATTATATGAATCTAGTTAAGAAAAACTAATGTTAATTTAAATTTCGTAGACTAAGCATTCGCAACTAAAGCTATTTTACATAAAAAAGTCACTAGGTTATTTAATATACAAAAGTTATAAAGTCGTTGTGCTCATTTGAGCTAAAATTTTCTTTATAATAAAATTTTATGCAAATTATAGGTACAGTTGTTAAACTGAAAATAGCCAGACAACTTTTGACTGGATTTAATGATAAGAGTAAGTGGCCGAAGAGAGATAACCTTTTTAAATGTTCTATATTATTAACCAACAGAACCCTTAACTGTCCTTGTACTAATTGTTGTATTTTGTTAAGGCAAATATTTGTATACAGAAACCTTATACGTATGAAGAGTATTTTCACAAGAACATGTCTTATTATAACTATGTGGGTAGGTGGGCGCAGAAATAGAAATAAATGACTTCAGAACACAGTCGACGTATTTTAGTCAGTATTCACTGTAATCACGATGTAATTAGGTAGTTAACGATTACTACTATACGATATCAACTTAATTAAAACTTGTAATAGCGCGATGGTAACAATTTTGAGCGATTCGTCACAAGCGTGGTGCGCGGGCGCTGTCTCGTTCCAAAGTGACTTCAAGATGGCCGCCCGCACTACCATCGACAATGACGCTTCGCTAGGTTGACATTGACAGTGCTGTCAACCTGACGTTCTACGTAAACGCCGTCACGTATATTATGCTTTTATATTATCTTTATTATTATTAGCTTTATAGTATTAATTCATTAAAACATTTTAACGTTTTGGCCTCAATTCTATTTTTCATATAATAAAGTCAATACTTTTCATACAGATGTATAAAAAACCCTTACAAACAGTCGTCGTTTGCAATGATTGAACACAAAGTGCTTAAATATGTTTCAATTATTCAGTGTATTCAAGCGTAGTTTGCAATATGTGGTAAATGAAATATGAATACCTTATTTTTAATTGTTGCATTTAATTGGAACTTGAATAATTTGTCTTTTAATGTGGAAAATTCAAGGGTCACATCTGATTTCACTGAGTGAAACTTTTACGGTGTTTCGTGGCATAAATATCCGACCTGGTACAAAGACGTAACGAGCTTATATAAAACAGGTACTATATTGAGAAGATAGGCTGTCATACTCTCTCCAGTTTGATTTGCTAGCCGTTTAGTTTTACCAAGATTCATATACTCGTAATATTCCTCCGTAAAGAGATTTTTACAGAGTATATCTTCAAAACGACGATTTTGATAAAATTTAGTATGCAAGAAGCTGATACTCTAGACTAAAACAATGGCTACTTTTTATTTATCTATATTTACTACTATTTATGTACATTTAAAACTAAATAAAGTAAAAGAGAGTTTCCCTGGCTAACGGTGCGAAAACAGGTGCACATATACCACAAAATGTTTTAAGGAATTAAAACAAATTTCTACAAAAGAATCTGCAACTCACTGTATCTACATATTACGGCTTAGCCACACACTGTGGCTTTCTCAATTACAATAAATAAAAGTCAGGGATGAACTTTTAAAGTAAAGTAGCCGGTATCTACAAGAGTATCTCGTGTTTGTCGAAAATAAGAAATCATTTGTATACTTAGAAAATAGTCAGTCTCGAAATGTTGTGCATGCAGTAAATAGATTTTTGGCTCTCTACGACCCGAAACAAAATCAATTAAATACTACAAGTCAACTCAGCTAGTTATCCCGTTCACAATCCTCGATAATATTAGTTTTCATAAATTGCGATCTTTTCGATTCCTCTAAAACGATATATATTTTACTCACCGGTTTAGTAATATACGTTTTAGTATATCTGATAAACCGCGAGTAACACCACGGGGCACAGCTTTAAGAAATGAAGATAGTAACGCGAATTGTATCATCAAACCTGTGAACTAAACGGCTAATCCGTAAGCATATATTTAATTAGACCACCGGGTAGCTTATAACGTAACCCAACCATAATGATTTCATGAATAACTTATTACCTGCCTTATTTACTATGTCCCTTAATACTCTACCTAATTATGCTAATTACCTAAGCTATGAGCTAGTATGGTATTGTAGACCAAAACTACATTAAAATTTAAGGAGAGATCAATGTCCAACATTATATTGTAAAAGGTTTTTGAAAGAGAACAAATCTAAAACGCAAAAGTACTTTATATAAGTTCTTCCACAGATGTAAAATAGCAATCTTTTAAACATATTTTGAATCCGTCACTAAGGCGAAGAAAATTGCAGTTTGATAAATTACGGTAATAATACATGTAACCTACATTAAATATATATTATTCAGATGGTTATCTACTAGACGTACGGTAACGGATAAAATTTGGCAAGAATGCTGATGGTATGCTCCAGTAACCACGCAAAATCGATCCCACGTATTAATAGCCGAATTTCTGACCAAAGGTAAGTTAAAGGCAAGGTTAAGGGATAAGATTTACGTTATTACTATACTATTGTTATAATTACTGATATTTAATCATTCAATATGTTTAATAGCATGCACCGTTCTTTTATTTATCCTTTTATCGGTTATAATATTAACATGCATTAATCTGATTTTATGAAATAACAATTACATTTCTATGACTTAAAACAATTTTAATACTTACTCCAAAATTCCAAAAATAAGTTTGTATCATACAAACCCAGGATTTGAACTGGAGACACATCAGTTGTCTTGTTGTACCCATAGTATAAGCTCTGCTCTGCTTAAAACTAGTTGGCGTTATGTATTAAATGTCTCATATATATATATTTATATTATGTTATGAATTCAATGTAGTCTTAAGTAATGAATTTGCCGTTGATTTTTAAACTCAACTAGTGGGATACTTCATCATCATCAATCATCAACAGCCTTTAACAGTCCACTGCTGGACATAGGCCTCTCCTTTGAAAGGAGGTTTTGGCCTACTGTACCACGCTGGCCAGACGGGTTGGTAAAGGGTTTGTTTCAAGTTTTCCTTCTCTTGGCAGTGATGTTAGCTGCTTATTTTGTTCCTTTGGTCGCCTCTTGCGACACCCATGGAATGAATAGGGGTGGTGACACTTTGTATTCTTAATCCGTCACCACATGGTACCAGTGGGATACTTAAGCTGCCACTATCTTTTTAAGGTATTTAGTTACCTGGCACACTTCACAAAATACCAATAAGAATTGCCTAATCTGTAATGAAATATTAAAGTGAATTATCATTACACAGGATCTTCCATAATTAAAAACATATATAAAAGTTAAAATCAGCCCAGAAAAAACTATGTTCTCAATTCTTTTTAAGTCATTATTTGCAGATTGTTTATTATATTCGGTAATTTAAAAAGACCCATGACCTAATTCACTTCTCGATCCGTTGTGATAGGAATACGATCGAATAAAATACAAAAGGTTCACTGACTTAAGAAGACATTTTTTTCTTCAAACTTTTCCTCTTACTTTGGGGTTATTTATTATATCTATTTCTACTTATCTTATGAATATTCATTTCAAATTCTTTTTGAAATTGTTTCCTTTGAGTACGAAATGACATTTTAAAATACCTCTTCAGTTTCTATTCGTAGTAAGAAGTTTTCATACTTCCAACAGGTATTTATAGAAACCATTAAGTATTATTGTTGAATTTACAGACGTTTTCGTTGACTCATTTATTGAAATAACTAGTGTACGGTAACAGATGCAAATTAGTAAAAGAATTTAGAATTTTCTTATAGATAAGTATGTTAAATGCGTTGAATAATCAAACATTGTAATAGTTATTGTGTAACCCTCCTTTCTAAGGAGAGGCCTATGTCCAGCAGTGGACTGTTAGAGGCTGTTGATGATGATGATGAAACAATTTTAACGTTTTTCTAAAAGTCTAAAATTTAATTACAGATTTTTTTGCCTGATCTATAGTAATAATAATAATGTGATTATAACTTTTTAAGATTTCTAGGTGCAAAAAGAAGAAGAATATTTATGCAAGTTCAAGAGATTAATATTGGCTTAGCACGGGATTAGCTTCTATTAATATCATGAACGCTGGAACTATCTCAGGCTTAGGCACATTCTTATTGTTGACTTGCCTGTCTAAATAGAGATTGAAAATTGAAAAGATTGAAACTGTTATTTATAGATACACTTTCTATATAATTAGTAAAGTTGAAACACTTTATTTAAAGGTATTCATTGAAAAATAAAAGGCCAACCTTATATTATGCTCGGCCACGCATGTAGAATGTGAATAATGTAAAAGGCTGGCAACATTAAAAGCTTGCTCATTATTAACGAACTCTTTAGTTAAGCGATGGTACACAAAATTGGTGTAGAAAAGTATATTAATTACTTTAACACAAAGTGAAACCGTTGGCTTATAGATATTATGAAGTAGCTATTGGAAAGCTTAGTAAAGAGTGATTTACGTCGATTATTAATACTAATTGATATATTTGTTTTATTGTTATTAGATGTTCCGAAACGATAATTATTTTAACTCTAATTTACAAAATAAAAGTTTACAATATTTAGATGTTGTTTGTGTTCTGTTAATTCTTTTACATTTACTATTTTACATAAACTGGATAATTAGCCCTACTTGAAAGAAAGGAAATTATACTCATTTAGAAAAATATACCCCAAGACCTAGCGTCACTGAAAAATTTAGTTACTATAATAATTAATACTGAGGGAGTTCGATTTTAACAGTTGATAGCGATTAGTTGATTGATAATAAACTCGGGTGATCTTCTAGCGTGCATGACACACCTTTGGAGTGAGGCTATAGATAGGCATGGGGAGTCCCTGGCCATCAGCCTTGGTCTGGCACCGTTCACTTCTCTCCAAGTTTCCGTCAGTCGGCTGGCCTCCCAAACCTTACAGTTGGATAGCCGCTTTCTTACATCAGCGCAATTAGGGCGGCATCCACCTTTCAGCAGATAAATGCAGGTGTTCCTTAAGGCTCTGATTTGAGACCAATGTTTTTTCTTTTGCATATCAATGCTATGTTAGTCCTGGGACAGCACAGTTCATGGGCGAGCAATCCGCATTATAGACAGTCCCGAAGCCACGGAGTTCTTTGAGCCTCTGCAGCTGAAGTATGCGAAAGAAGTCGCCTCTATGGCGGTCCTCTATCGTCTTTACCATAGAGATAGTGCTGAAGAGCTCTTTCAATTGTTCCCACCTTCTCTCTTACCGTTATCATGGAACAATAATGGTAAAGATCGATTCATGAGTCGGGGCTGTTTCACTGCAAATTTTGCGATCATTGCTCGGAGTTCAGCACAGTAGACATCTGTCTGCCGTTATTGCTTGAACAGATCGGAGACAGTTATAGTGAATAACAACATGCTCAGACTACCAAACAGTTACCATTACCTTTTTATTGATAAGCTTGCTTTGCGTTAGGACACTGTTACGGAGTTTGACTTCCGGTCACCCATTATATTTTTCGCTTACGGTTATCGTCAAGAATCCACTTTTCATCACATGTCACAATTCGATCCAATATTCCTTGACGCAAATGAGTCAATATTGTTGGTAAGGTAACGTTAAACCATGCCGATAATTCCTGAGTAGTTTGGCTCGGCTTCTACCATCTCTTTCAATTCATTTTTATTCACATGTGTGGGAGGTCTTCCACGTGGTTCGTTCTTCAAACCAAAATCGCAAGGTGCGTTCATTATCAGTCCTCTCTCCAAACGCAACATTCATATTACGAGCTGTTACTGCAGCGTTACTTCCACCACAGAATACATAATAGTACCAGTACTTCCACGTCGGAACTCGTATTCAAAAATTACTTGAATTTTCGAAGTATCCAACTTTCTTGTTTAAGCTGAATAAAAAAAAACAACTGAAAGTCGATGATCGAATGTTGCACATTTTTTAAAAGAAAAACCTCATAGGTACGATTTGAAAAAGTTTCACTCAAAAATCTCAAACCATGAAGGTTCTATGTCCATTCGAAATACCTGTTAAAATAAAATGTTAATTTCATACTTCAACACAATTTATTTGTGTTTTTGTCACTTCATTTTAATAAAATTTGCTTTTAGTTTCGTATGTAAAGTGATATTTGTTAGAAAGCTGGAATAAATTTGATTCGTTCTTTTTATACTACCATACATGTCTCAATTTGTAAAAAAAGCTTTGGAAGACCTAATTCAATTCAATACATATTTTAATCCTGAATGTAACAGCAATGTTTTGGTTATTATCATTTAAGCAAATTTGAAAAGAGGCAGACAGTTAGCTCCAAGAAAATATATTTCAAGATTAATTAGTAAAATAATGAAATTTTGTACGAAAATAAACTCGTAACAAGTTTGAAGTACATTTAAATTGAATTAATCTCGTACTTGTTACATTTTGTAAAATTAAAATTATTATTGTGTATTCTTACTATATTTTGAAACAACCAAGAGGTTTAAAACTATTTAACAGCATATTCCTTTTTAGGGTATCGAAGCTTATATTATAGAACCCTTATAGATTCATCATGTCCGTCCGTCCGTGTTATAAAATTATGAAAAATATTTTTATTTGGGGTACGTTCCTTACACGTAAAGTGGGGATGTTTTTATTTCTCGCAGCTACCCCATCGTGTGGGATATCATTAGATAGGTCTTTTAAAATACTAAAATGTCTTTAAGACGACTTTCTGATTTAGGTAACCGTTTGCGAGTTGTTCCTCTTTAAAGGGCACTCTTGTAAAAACAAGGCGTCTAAAGGCTAAACGGCTATCTCATAAAATCTGGGAAAATACGTAATGGTGGTCCATATTATGAACTTTAAAGGAAAACTATAACGGCTTAGATGACTTTGTTAATTCAAGAGTTCATCTTCCAGCCTTTATTCCCAAGTTTATTTGCGGTCGTCTACTAGTTCAACCGGTTTTACCTGAATTTCAGTTTTTCTACGCAGCGAATGGCATCGGACCTCCACAACCATAAGGGAGAACTGAAATTCGAAGATTGAACTAGTTGTCAGTATATTTGAGGGCACTAAATTCTCAATAACGATTGCCATAGATGTTCCTGACAACCGGGACCGACGGCTTTACGTGCTCTCCGCGGCACGGGCGTGAATCATTGTTAGTTCAAGAGTTATAGAGGCTTAAAGCTTCTATTTATTTTTAGCGTGGTGTTAACTATCGAACTTAAAAAATGTTAAAGTATGAAAAATATTTTCGGATTACGTCGAAACATGAGATTTTTTCATGTCATGAAAAACTGTATGGTAAAACAGAATAATTGAAATAGCGATGATGTCAAGTTCGAATTAGAAGATTGATCAGTTAAAGTAAAGGGTAATTTAACCTCTACTTAATTATTCAGCTTAGAATTTATTTTTTAAAATAGACAACTCCCGCATTAGGAATATGAATTCCTGTGTCGCGGGGGACTTTACAAACATACATGAAACGGACACAAAGAACACCCAGACTCAGAACAACAATTTGTGAATCACACAAAGTGTTATCCCACGTGGGATTCGAACCCACGACGCTTGGCGCAGTAGAGAGCGGCGTGGCGACCGCTTAAACCACTAGGCCAACCGTGCAGTCGATTAGAAGATTTTCCGATTATTCAATAGATCAAATCGGATATTAAACTTAAGAAGTCTGTTGTTCTTTACTTTCTTTGTAATAAAATAAACAAGTACATGAAATTAATTTATTAACATCTGTATTAAAGACTGTCAATATCTAACTTCAAACACTGTAGTATAGCACAGACGACATAATTTCGAAAAGTAATACTATGACAGCACTGAATATTTTTCTAGCTTCACTGATTTTTTTATGAATGACTCGTGACTCCGTCTTATCGCGGTAAGTTTTAGGTTAAGAAATGTATTAGTTGCTTAATGTTTTTGATTATGATTTTATATTTAAAAACCGATTTTATCTGTCACAACCCATAGGCATATGACAAAAATATTTACGGTACACATTTATAAAGATATTAGCTTTCGCCCGCGGCTCCACTCGCGTGTATATCGGTTATCGCAGTAAAAAGTAATATGTGTCCTTTTTTAGCCTCTAAACTATATTTAATCTTGTACCATATTTCATTTGAATCAACAGAGGAGTTTCGGCGTGATTCGCGATATATCAGTAAGGATAATCTATCATATTTTTATGGTTAAAATAAAAATAAGTTAATATCTAAACACCATAGAACAGCATAAAAATATGTGATTAAAACCGTAACAGTTACGATTTGTTTTACATATTCTGGCGACAACGTCCCAATGTGATCTGTTGTGTATGATTACATTACAAAACCAACACAGTTATGGCTACTATAAAAAGGAAAAATAAACAAGGTTACAACATTTATGTGTGGAATTACTGTAATTGAATGATACAAACAAAATGTTACGTTCGCTCTTGACGGTAATCCCGGCTGGGACTATGAGAGATTGGCTCGGTCTGGCTCATGAAAAAATATTGAATGTTTATGCCCTTCACGATGTTACACCGGGTTTTGTGTTGATAGCAAACTTTGTCGTACGACGGCAAACTTTGTCTTTGCTTGGTATGTAATTTAGAAAACAGTTCTATGTTAAATTTATGGTTAATTTGTTATTAGTTAAATTTGTATATTTAATACATGCTTAAGCGTATTAAGGTCCATACTTTAATATCCGCCAATCCATACTTATAATATAAACTAGAAAATGACTCTATATGTCTGTTTCTTACGTTTTCACGATTAAATGGTTGTATCCATTTCAATTAAACTTATCATGCAGATACTTTGATTCTTGTAAAATGATACATAGGACGGTAAAGAGTTACTCTTTACCGTGACAACCTACCTATCTACATACATACATGGGGGTAGAAGCCTCGGGCAAGAGCTAGTAATAAAATAAACTCGAAAGTAACTCTCTTTAGATGACTAAACCACTGCAGCCATTTCAATGGAATTACATATGTATACTTACACTTTGGTATGGAATACTTTGTAATATAAAAATATGTATAAAATTTTCTCAATTCAATATTTTTCGAAATCCTTAAATAGTAAATATGCAGAATGACCCTACTACAGAAACATATTCATAATCCATTCTTGGAAACTTTCTAAAACATTAACATGTGTAACTGGCAATGTTAGTGGAGCAGTAAAAATGTATGTGATAATACTGAATAAAAAATGTTAAGGATATATTGTGTCAATGTCACCATTACTGATTTCTAAATTGAAAAACTATTTTGCAGTACCTACTGCATTAGTCTAAATTATATCTATTTAAACACTAGTTGACCCAGCGAACTTCGTACCGCCCAACTTTAAAATTGACCCACCGAACTTCGTACCGCCCAACTTTAAAATTCCAGAACTTGATCGCAGCGCCACCTACCGGGTCCAATTGCGAATCTAAACCATACCCAGATCCCCTTGAACACACACAAAAAATTTCATCAAAATCAGTACAGTCGTTTGAGAGAAGTTCAGTGACATACACACTCACACAAGAATTATATATATAAAGACTAGTTGACCCAGCGAACTTCGTACCGCCCAACTTTAAAATTCCAGAACTTGATCGCAGCGCCACCTACCGGGTCCAATTGCGAATCTAAACCATTCCCAGATCCCCTTGAACACACACAAAAAATTTCATCAAAATCGGTCCCGTCGTTTGAGAGAAGTTCAGTGACATACACACTCACACAAGAATTATATATATAAAGACTAGTTGACCTAGCGAACTTCGTACCGCCCAACTTTAAAATTCCAGAACTTGATCGCAGCGCCACCTACCGGGTCCAATTGCGAATCTAAACCATTCCCAGATCCCCTTGAACACACACAAAAAATTTCATCAAAATCGGTCCAGTCGTTTGAGAGAAGTTCAGTGACATACACACTCACAGAAGAATTATATATAAAGATATACAATTGAAGTGTCAATAAATACATGTAGAAGTATAATTATACGGTACTTACATCAAAATATTTTTTTTAAATATTTGTTCTTGTTTTTGACGGAAGTCTATATGTTTGTTTCCACTATTCTAGTGAATGAATATGTTGTCCGTGTGGTGACGGATTAAGAATACAAAGTGTCACCACCTTTGTTCATTCCATGGGTGTCGTTAGAGGCGACTAAAGGAACAAAATAAGCAGCTAACATCACTGCCAAGAGAAGGTAAACACAAACCCTTTACCAACCCGTCTGGCCAGCGTGGTATAGTAGGCCAAACCCTCCTTTCAAAGGAGAGGCTTATGTCCAGCACTGGACTGTTAAAGGCTGTTGATGATGATGATGATGACTAGACTGATGTTGACGTCACTTTTATTGACTGATAACTGATTTCATTGTGAGTTACTTAATATACTTAAATTTCAATAAATATGTATTGTAAAAGAACATTGTGTTTATAATAACTAGTGAACAATATTTTAAAGCAACTAGTGAACAATATTTTAGAAAACAGCAAAATGGATAATTCGCGGTGTGCAGCTCGTTTAAAAGGTCAAATTGAGTAAAAATCTTTTAAATCATCAGTGGAAACTACATATAAATTTTTTTCTACGTATTTGTTTTCTTTGTCTGTCTGTCTGTCTGATATGTCGATTTTTTTTTCTTATGGGATAATTTTGCCCAAGGTAATAAACAATTCAACTAAGTTTTTTCATAGTCTATTAGATTTTTGATCCTTTTGCATTAACAAATAAAAGTTATAGAATGGTGCTAGTAAACGGACTAATGTATTAGTTTCAATTTCTCTCAAGCGATAGTCGAAATAGCTGGCAGAGATAGCGATTGTACTAGAGATTATTATTGTATTTGTACAAAATATTGTTCTGATTGCGAACTAGCAACTATGAAACTATTGTGTCGAACGAACGAACGCTTATGTTTTCTTCCTTCTTTCTTTCTTCCTTTACAAAGAAATAATATTCGAGACTTTAAATACATTAGGAAACTTTCTGAGAATGAGTATACTGTATAATCTTTGTCTTTCGCAAACCGAACTTTAATGAACTATGTATGTATATTCTAATGGTTCATATACTACGTTTAGACCGTCTTCGCCTTCTTTAGAGCAGATTCACCGAAAAAAATCCGTTATTTTGATTGTTGTAGACGAACGATGAATCTAGGTTTCAACAACGGTGATAATTCGACACAAAAAGTCTTTCGGATCTCGCTTACATTGCTCCAAACACTGCTTTGAAGTTAAAAGCCGCATCTACTTGTTGTCCACTGTGAGCAATGGCCGCAACCATTAGGCTGACAGTTTTTTTATCGCCAATTTATCATGTAAAATATTAATTGCTGTTGCGGTCGAAATACTACTTTACGCACTTTTGTTCGTCGATCAGCGAGTATCATATCGTTTATTTTTTCAATTTTTTTCTCAGTAAGCACGTCTGTCGAGCGTCCTGGTCGCTCATCATTATAGAAGGATATTCCCCCACGTTAAAATTCGTTGATACAATATCTAACTGTGGTCATAGACGGCAAAGAGTCCCCCAAATAAATAGCATCCATCCTTGCTTTTATCTCCTCGCATTTTTTCTCAAACAAAAACAACGAGCGAATTACTGATCGAAACAACTCTTTTCCACCTTAGCGAAAATCACAAAACACATCTTACTCGAAGGACTGCTAAATCCAATATAAACTATTGGTACGGGAGCTAGCAACGTTTCCAAAAACAGAATTTTAGGTGAGCTGATTTAGGGATATGTCATCCTTCTTGCTCTTACAAAATTAAAATTTGTTTCCGAGTCGTTTTATACATGGCAGCACACGATGATGAACACACTGGTTGGAAAGGTTGCCTGGAAGAGATCGCAGTCTGCGATAATGCCACCCATTGTACTGCTGTTTTTTTGGATTGGATCCTACAATGTATCTTTTGAATTATGGTGTGCAATAAAGAGTATCTATCTATCTATGTAACACCAACTTTCCTTAGTAACGTCCTCCGCTTTCAAACACGAGTACTTATTGAACCACTCTTGTATTACAAGACTGTATGCCGATAGCAATTATTACGATAGTTACCTACAAGAAGAAAGTGTTTAAGTTAATTAAATTTCTTTTAAAGGTTCGAGAGATTAAAAACAGTTTGTTAAGTATAAAGATAAACTACCGATGAATAAATTTAGTTATGATGGTATTGTAACCCGCGTATTAAGACAGCATCAGAATTTTTAAGAGTTGTTTAATTTCCAAAATCTAATTATAAGAAATATAACATGCTTATGCTTTCATATGTCTAGCTTAGTAAAATAAATAAAATTGTGAGAAATAGTCTGAGCATGACGCAGATGAAATGAAGAAAAGCTACACGATGTTTGCTAACTGAAATATGTTCGTGCATAAATAACGATATCCGACGTCTGTTGGCAGCCAAAATGAGAGACGAAACTGGTATTTAGCTGTTAGTTGTACAGTTAGGTTTAATTTATCAAAACATCGTAGCTTTTCGATGTGTCTTTACGGTTCAATGTTAAAATGAGACATCCAACAAATAAATTCAATTCTTTAAAGGCGAATCAACCAAAATTTGATTGTTTCGATGTTATTTCTGTGTGTATATATAATTTAAAGAATCTACGATTACCTAAGTCTCTTATTTGATTACTTAACGAATTGTTAGGTTTTTTTTTAAATTATTTATGTTTTCTTAAACAAAAATTCGATTTGTTTGTACTAAAGCTTAAAGTATTTTAGCCTTTGAACGAATTTCGAAGACGGATGTGAAGCGACGTAACAAAAAAAACATGGCAAAATCACGTTTGACATAATTTCCATTACAGTCTATTTTAACTTTATGTATTTATTCTGCCCGATCGAGAAAAGGAGATGGGTGATAAAAGTGTAAACGTTTTTAATATATTTCTTGGTTTATGGATGTAATTTTTATCCTCATAAAGTTACAGTTGTTCTAACATTATAATTATTTATAATGTTAGAACAACTGTAACTTTATCAATGTAACTGATCAGATAGTAACTTTACTGAAATATAGCCTATTAACATGTGTAGCTAGCGAGAGTATACAGAAGATTTAATGAATGTGGAAAAAGAGCAAGCGGTAATTCAGGATCAGAGAAAATGGCGATGGCTTCTATCGTCTTGGCTTAAGTCCTTGCAATAAGGCGTGAGCAAACGTATATAGATTTTCCAATGTACCTATGAATTAAATTGAGCTTTATACGAAGTAAGTAGGTTTTAGCTGACAATGTTTTTAGCACTAAATCCTTCTCTGTTCACATTATGGATTAAATAATATAAAATAAGTAAGCACAAGGTAGTTGGTACCTTTATTTTTATTTTACCCGCATTATATTCCTGCGATTTTACTCGCAGTTATTGTTGAAACTAGTCTAAAAATAGCCAAAGTTACTATTTATGTCATAAGCCAGTGAAAGCCTTGTCAAAATCTGCCCGGCTGTTCCAGCGATTAGCTGCAACAAACGGTCAGAGAAACAGACAGATTGACAAAATGCTGAAATTTGCTTTTTGATGAAATATCGTATATATTTTCATATGCATTTAATTAAAAACTGTTAAGTTGATATTACAAATAAAATAATACTTCAATGTCATTTATTTGTGTAGATTTATAATAATTCAACAGTTTATTCCACGTCTTCAGTAACAGTGAAGCAGCTAGTATTGTAAGTCTCTTTAATGTACGGCTTTGATAACTAAATTAATACAATTCGGTCTCCAATGAATTTTGCTCAATATTTTGTAGAAGGTTGGTTACTGTTTTACTACCACTACTGATTTTTAAAATGTCTTATCAAATAAAATTGTTTTATTAAATGTCTTAACAAAAAAAACCTGTAAAGGGGCAAAAGTAGTAAGTACCTATACTTTTGCCCCTTTCAAGTGGTGTTAAAATAAAGGTGATGTAGAAATAGAGTTAGCAGCACATGGTTAATTATATAATTTTAATTACATAAAGCAATTACTACATTTTATATTGTGATGAAATTTTTTTTTGTGAACATGAGATCTTTAAAGGAACAACTAATACATTGTTCTACTTACAAGTTCAAGTTGATATTAGATCCTATGTATGTAGGTAGGAATTCTTCTCGCTAGACAAGACTAGTGACTGTGGACAATATACTTATTCAGAGTAAATAGAAGGCAATTTCACGATTGGTTGGTATTTAATTAAATACTGTGAATTCCCATATGACATGAAATATCACAAATCAGATTTATTCAAAAGCAATTAAATTAATAAACTGTACTGTAACACGCAATAATCCATTTTCATTTAATGCCTAGACATTAAGGTACAGCAATGTTATTAAAATAATTAAATTTGCATTGAAATACGTCAAATCAAAGATATGTTTTTGATTAAATACAATTAATCATGATTAAATATAAATCAACCGTAATTAATGCCTCAAGAACAACAAAACAAGAAACAATATAGGGATTAGAGCTTAATTTCTTAAATTACCAAGCAAGTTTTTATGGTTCAGGCAAAACCTTGATTACATTCACAAGACGAAACTATAAGGGTTCCGAGTCATAAACTACGGAACCCTAAAAATAACTGTTAACGCATTAGACAAAAGAGTTTACAAATTTAATAATTTATTTTAGCATTTCTCGTTACAAATTAGTAACTATAAAAGTCGTTTCTAAAATACAATTATTTATAAACCCTTTGTTTTAGTGCATTACATGATGTGTGATTAGTTTGTAGTATTTTGTAAATATTATTTTGTTTACAAAGACATAAATTCAGGAAAGAAAGTATTGCTGGCTCAGTCACATAAATAGATCTTATAATTTTTGACAATATATCATGAGCTTAGCACAATCGAGAAGCCATATACGTTTATGGTACCGTTTACAGCACAGACTTTTAATAACTTTTGTGATTGTGTTGATCGCTAAACCCAACTGGAAAGCTTCACTTCATAAATTACCAATAATTAATTACTTTCGTAGGCTTAAATAAAAAAATACCCTATAAAGTTTTCACAACACTAAACAATACAATCAAAATACCTAAACGTTCTTGTAAAGTAAAATCGAAACGCCAATGTGTATAGGTGTAGATAAATTATGGGTGATTTTGCAAATACCTTGGCCTCACTCATCTCGTAGTTAGATTATGTATAGCAGAGTACGAATGGGTAAAGCGCAAAGAGATTCATTATCGGAAAATTGGTTGTCTCACGTAACTGGTTACTAAAGTTTCGGACACGAAAATTCTTTCAGATACCTAAATGTTTAACGTAATAATAGTATATCGGATATCTAATGTGGCGACTTCTACATACAGCGCAAGCGAAAAACATCCGACAGCGCCATCTAGCTAAGAAACACGTAACGATATAGACGGAGTAACTACTAATCCTGAATCGCGAAAGTGACATTCTCGCACCGATTAGCATATACATATACAACATCCCAACATCAACTGTTGGGCAGAGTAGCACATAACGTCCTCTAGTCCCAAAAAAGCCGAGCTTGTACTAACCTAAACAAATACGTATATACTTTTTTATTAATACAAACATAGTACACATAGAAAACACTCAACATTTGCTGATCATACAAACATTTGGTCCGACCCTGGAATCGCAAGATTGACATGAAGCACATCTGTCGCACTAAGCATACGCTAGCACTGAGGCAGCTATTACATTAATGTTAACATTCCATATTTTTAGGTATTTTCAATATTTGTCACACTACGTTACACTCGTAATATTATGTCCACATGTCCTTTAGAAATACATACTAGTCTTTGTTTGTATTGTTTTAAATGTTAACTTGGTTGGTTAACTATATGATTGTCTACTTTCAAAGATATTTCTGTTACCCGCTTGGAGTAGTTTGCTACACTTTTTTTTTTATGTAAGCCTACCAAAGTGACTCAACTCTGCCTGATAGAAAGCATGAGTAGAATCCAGGAGTAGGGGCCACCATCCTCATTGTGAGTGTAAGCAATGACCCATACCATGGCGGCCTGGTTAGAAAATTCTCGGTTAAATGATGCAGAATTATTGGGCCTCCGGTCTCACACTCACCAACGAAATACGACAGCAAGAATACTGTCACTATTAGGATGGTCTTCTGTGTGACGGTAGTACTGCTCCGGTCGAGCTGGTCCATTCGTACTGAAATCAGCGTTGCTTTACTACCTACGTATGTTTTCCATTTCAGTATGTTTCATTTCGGTCATACGATAGCAGACCAAAATCTCCTTGCTAAAAGTAAATTTGTGTATATATAAAAAAAACCCATAATGTCCAACTGCTGGGCTTGGATCTCCTTTCAGGAGAGGGACAAGGCCATACGTCCCCACGCTGGCCGAGTGCGGGTTGGGGACTGGCAAGACACGTTGTTGGTACGAAATCTTGTTGTTAAATATTTTTAAGCTGTTCGAAGGCCTCCAACTAAGCTTCACTACTTTTATCATAATTAGTATGATAACAAATGGGACCAATTGATTAACGTGACCTCTGATCAACGTGACCTAAACGCTCACAACATATCATGTCACCCATCTAGGTCTGACCGCGGCATCGTTGCTTACCCTTGGTGATTTTTTCCAATCACCGCAGGCCACTAGGTTATAAACGCTTCTTTTTATTTATGTGATGTGATGATAACTTCTAAATTATAAATCGTGTTTGATAAAACGTAATTTTATGACTCCTTTTTTAAAGATTAAACATTTTTCTTTTTATTAATACTTTATTTTCAGTTTTAAATTGTGACGAGAAGACGTTGTCTGTCAACTTTATTGTAACTTTATAACTTGTAACTTTTTATAATCGAGTAGGTTTTAACCGATGCAGTGTTTTACTTTCCTCCCTCGGATAACTATAATTCAGCATTGGCAGGAACTTAGCAGCTAAGTTGCCAATTTCAAGTGCACACCTAGACAGAATACTAAATTCACGAAATAACCATTTTCTCAAATATTAATCCACCTGGGTTGAACATTATTTTCGGTCTAATGGATGTTAGTAGATATATTCTTTGAATAAAGGGATAGATAGTAGAAGTACATTAAAAATTTATGCTTTGATGCGCACATTACAAAAGGGTCAGAAGAAATACGGTATCTATTTCCGTATATGACCTCAACTAAATATTCAGACGGTCGGAATATATGACATTTTAATATGGTACATTATATACAAAACTTATTCAATTGGCACAACACACTATTTCGCAGTTTGTGTGATTCATTTTGTGTATGAGGCACTCTTTCCGACCATCTCTCCCGATGTGAGACAATTAAGTCAAAGCACTGTAGTAATACATTTGCACTTTATTCCATTTTTAACAAAAGTTACTAAATAATAATATAATGACCAGTTGTATTGTAACAAGATGAAAGGGTGTTTAAAAAATTGGGTACATGTTAATAGTGTTTTTTTCCATGAACTGCTTATCTAACACTTGAAAGCACAAATCTTACTAAGAACTCGTTTCTACAGAATGTTTCAAGAAGTCAATATATAATTTTTAAAGTATTACCATTAAAGAAGAGAAATGATTTGCAATATAGTGTATTATTCTTTTTTGATAAGAAAAACAAACAGTATCTGCTAGATAAATAAAAAGTTATTTAATTACTAACGTCGTCTGTATCTAATAAGTGACAAACTAAATGATAACTTTAAGAGGACTTTTTTCTTTAAGTACTTTTAATGAATTAAAGTAATATTTTAAAGAAGTTTCTGGTCATATCAATGTTAAGAACAACAAATAGTAACTAACAGGTAACACGTTCTAATGTGTTTGTAATGCACTAAATAAGAATCAAAATAATTTAAAGATTATAGAGGTACAAGTATATGTCGGTTATCGCGTATAAAAGAAGCCTATGTTCTTCTATTAGGTTTCCATTCATCAATATCGGTTGTGCGGTTTAGCTGTGAAATATGCTTTCATGGCCAAACCGTGAAGTAGACACATTTCGAATTTTTATTAGTGGTATGGAAGTTTGGGTTCTATTTGATTCAATCCATATTTCCAAACTAGATTTACTTGACTACTTTGATTGGTACTCGAACAAAACTAGTTTTATTGTACTTTTAATCAGTAATTCAAATAATATACATTTTTTACTTTACTAGATATTACAACTTTCTTGCAAATGGAATCAAAACACAGCTATGACGTCTATTCTTCAGGGATTCAAAGCGAGTGCACAACTTGATGAAACTTTCCTTTATGGGTAGATAAAGTTTGAATAGTTAATGTGCAATTCTTGTCTCGGTTAAAGTTTACGAAAAAAGGTCTCTTCTCGATATTTTTTAGTCCTCGAGGTCCTAAATAGATGTAATACGACGTCTCGATAAACCGCAAGAAGTTGTATATCAAAATGGCCTGAGAAATATCAATTAAATAATATTAACAGTACATGTTATAACTGTTTTTATTGTGTATTTACTTAGTTGATAACTACCTAGAACTTTTTAACACTTTTGCAAATAAAGCATCATAAAGTTTCGTCAACAATACTTAAGTTTCGTTTCGCTTTTTCTCGGCTACCTAGCGTTTTCTTAAAATAAAGAAAATTGTAGCTTCTTAAAATATAAGCATTACAAATATAACAACTTCATAGACAGCTGGTACAGTTACACTTATTTATTTTTGACTTTGGCAAAGTAACTTTGAAGTGTTCATCATCATCATCAGGCTATTGAAGTCCACTGCTGGACATAGGCCTCTCTAATTGCACACCACTAAGTTGAATCCTCGGATTTTCGACACTTCTTCAGAGTGTTAAAGAGGTAGTAAAGTGCGTACTACTACTACATCAAATATCCTCCGGGTTTCCATAAGATATGGAATAAAATATTATCAACAATGTTTACAGTGTTAAATTTTCATGTTCATGATCAAGAGGGCTCGGGTTCGATTCCCGGGTCGGATAAAATATTTGTGTAATCCACAAATATTGGTTTTGGAGTGTGGGTGTTTTCTATGTATAATATGTATTATATGTATGTATTAATATAAAAAAAAAGTATGTTTATGTATGTATTTATATCAGTTATCTAGTACTCATAATACAAGCCCTGCTTAGTCCCAACGACTAGATGATTTTGTGTGTAAGATGTCCGATGTATTTATTTATTTATTAAACATGTTTCGTTTGTATCAATAATGTTTTATCTCTACAATAAAAAATACAAGTTAAATTCAGTACCTCAATTACTTATTCGGATAAGTAATTGAGGTACTGAATTTACCGAAGGTACTTGAATGTAAATTATTAATCAGAACATCGTAAATTCCTCGTTGTTAATAAAAATATCAACAATTAATGCGTTTCTAAAGTCCTGTACATAAAACTAAGGAAGTAAGCTCCTAGTCAAAATTTGTGTTTCGCATGGAAATCTCATTTATCCCAAAGGAATTGCGAGCGCATTGATAAAGATGATAAGACGAAGTTCTGAAGACCGCGCCACGTACAGACAAGTGAAAAGCTTGATCTTTATTCTTCTGATTACGGTCAAACGGACGGAAACTTTAAAATTGTTTTATACAAGAACAGTCTCTCAATCCACGTAATTTGTATTGAATAACTCTTTGTGGTTCCGCGAGTTTAATTAGCGAGTTTCCTGTAAACCAGTGGACTATCGCGATTGTGAAACAAAATGTTTAGCATGTTTAATTACTTTGTTTAAGAGTTCTTCAAGAAACTTTACTTAATTGAATGATTAGAAAAAATATTTTGTAAATTAACTCGCAATTTATTTTAAAATTAATAGAAAGTTTCTATAAATTTTAAAATAAATTGCTTGTTTTTGGAAATATTGTGTTATAATGTTGTGGTATGTGAAAAAACATTTTTAAAATGATTGATTTATGTACCACAAACCAATCAGATTTCTGTCCCAGATTACACACTACATGAAAATTCTAGGCACCGCAGTAGTAAACAGTATAAAAATGTTTATCTTATCAGTGCAAGCTATATTCTAAACTAGCTAAGTCCCGCGGTGTTACACGCGGTTATTGATGTAAATCGCGAGTAACATCGTGGAGCGAAGCTAGTCAAAAGAAAAGCCTACGTCACTACTTAGGTCATCAGCATTCTGCCAGTGAAAGTCAAAATCGGTAATCCAGTTCCAGAAATTAACCGGAATAAATAGAGAGACATATAGACAAAAAAATAAATATTTATATTTACTAAAAAACTGTAATGTTGATATAACATAAATAAGATCAAACTTTATTTATTTGTATAGATAAACAGCATATTTCTTAATTCAACTATTAATAAAAAAAAAACTATTTTTTTATTCCAATAAAGATAAGGTACCTTTAAAGAAATAAATCTTTTAACCTTACCTATATATTTATACACAAAACAATCCAGATAAATTTAGTTTTCTTCTTAGTTTTTTAGAATAAACGAAGCTTGTTTTCATACCTATTTTATCATAAGTCAGTTATTTCCTGCGAATGTAAAATATGTTTATCTACCAAAGAGATTTTATACCAAGATCCGCTTGATTGAACTTTCTTGTTGTTTTCCTGTGTCTATTTATCTTTTATGAATGTTCAGTGATACATGTATCCTCAATTTTTTATTATTTGTGTGCAGATAGTCTTTTATATGAAACTACCATACCTGTTTACTTGATTTTTCATGAACACGAAAACAAATACCTAGAAGCAAACAAAAAAGCAATTTAAGACGACGGCTTGCAAGCCTCGTCTAGGCAGTATGTCTAAAATTGGCGAGTCCTTTAAAGTATTCAAAGCAATCTACATAATATTAAGGAACCTGTAGCAATCTATTTTAAGGAGCCGAAGGCGTTTATCGTAAAGTTTGTTGGGAGCTATAATTAGTAGTCCTATATCTTACATAAATCGCTACAATCTCGCTAGTATTTAATTAGTTTTAGATATTTTGTTGAACTAACAAGTGTTATTCATTTCATACGTACCATGACATTTACGGCGATTATATGGTTATCTGGGGTAGCTCTATTGGCATTTATATTTAAAATATGGTCAATTACAAAACTCTTACTTTCGTTTCTGTATTTTATTTTATTAAATAACAATATTTAATTAACTAAAATACAGAAATGTGAATTATTCTTTTAAAGATCTGTATTTTTTTTTTCAGTTTTCAAAATGTTTTTATAGTAATAATAAACATAAACTTTACCTTTTCTCTTTACAGATAAAATAAGGAGTTCAGAAATTTCAAGCTCGAAAGAAAAGCTTCGGTAGTCAGAGAAACAAAACCACAAATCGATTGTACGCCTGAAAATAATTGCAGCACCGATGAGGCTTGTGAACCATGAGTGCTTGGTGTTGCATCGCGATCATGATGTCGACTATCAGCACCAGTGTACTATCACCGGCCCCACAAAAAACTGAGGCTAAGGAAACATACGGTAAGGCGGTAAGGCTAAGGACCTAAGTCGCTTCGAATTAAAACTCTGAAATTATTTTATTTTCCATTCAAAGCCTGCTATAATGACTCTACCTGATGGAAAGGAAGAGTATAATCCAAGAGTGTGGGCAACTACATTCATGGCGAATACAGATAATGTGTATTATCTGTATTATAGTATCTGTTGTTGTAGTTGTATTATAGTATCTGTATATCTGTATTATAGTGATATGCTTTTTCACGTCCCACATAAAGGATCCGGTATCGTATTGGGAGGGAATAACATGAGCTTATAGTCACCGGAGGTTAGCACGTGTTATCTTGTAGAAAAAGAGAGAAGTATTAGTATACTAATTTTTAAATTTAATTATTTTAACAAGTAGTTTACTTTTCTTTCATATTATTTTTAATTTTTTTTTCAAATAAATGAAAGATTAACAAAATACTTTCTGTTAATCTCTCATTTATTTGATGTTGTCATAATAATTAATTAAATCACATTTAAATGTTATGTTAATCACAAATAAACAAAAACTCGTGGACCATCTAAAGGCAAATTAATTGTTCAAATTAATAAAACTTTTAGTCAAAAAACACAGCATTATTAAAGAAATTTATCTAACGCCATCAACACAACAGTAATGACTTCCAGTTGTTTTCATTCTGATTAAATAGGCTCGTTAGGGTTCTTTTTCATTTGGCTCGTAAAAACAATGAAGTCAGTTCACGAAATAAGAATTAATCAAAATCTCAATTGCCGAGTTGTTTGTGTCTGAAAATATTCACAAAAAAACGTTTCAGAGATTTCAAAATCTTCAGAATTTAAATTTACTTTAAAAGAAAACTGAAGAGCTCGTATTTTATTCGTGAATAAATTTTAAGCTAAGCAGTTTCATAAAAGTTCAGTGTATTAAACCAAAGTTAATATTAGACGATTAAACTTTGGTCTTTAAAAAGTGACTTCTTTTGGTAAATAGAAACAACTTTAATTTCATAAGAAATACTAAATCAGTTTTATTTATATATATATATAATGTTATTCTGAATTATTTTGATATTATTTAAAATTCTTTATTTCTAATGCATACATTATATGTCTACCAAATCTACATCTATAGTAGTTGTATTCTCATGTCGAAATTTAATATGTCAGATGAAATTAATAATGCAATAACTAAGATATTTTCGATCTTTTATTAGTAAGTCGCTGTAAATCATTTTAAAATTGTTTTACGTTATTTATATGGTTTTAATAACTGTTGTTACTAGCAAGAATGATGGTATGGATCTGATTATAGTCTTATATATATTATACTATCTTTATATATATAATTCTTGTGTGAGTGTGTATGTCACTGAACTTCTCTCAAACGACTGGATCGATTTTGATGAAATTTTTTGTGTGTGTTCAAGGGGATCTGGGAATGGTTTAGATTCGCAATTGGATCCGGTAGGTGGCGCTGCGATCAAGTTCTGGAATTTTAAAGTTGGGCGGAACGAAGTTCGCTGGGTCAACTAGTATATATATATAGATCTGAATATAGAGTATATGGTAATTGAAATCATAAGGGATAAGACCAACGAAAAAGAACGTCGCCACGTTGCCCCGCTTAAACCTTAGGCTAGTTGACTCCATACTCAATTTTTACCTATGCAACATTTTTCTGATGTTCTACAAGTTCCTATATCATACCTGTTACTATGAAAATTTCTCAAAGTATAATGTCGAAATGCAAACATGAAAAGGCAAAAATAATCTTACAATAATGCCATTGTGTAATATAAACATATAACATAAAAGACCAATAAAATAAGATTTCAGCACTCAACTACTTTACAAGGATAATAAAAATCTTGTTACCTCAATTACTTCTGACATTATACGTACTGCGGGGGAAACCTCATACGGTTCAAGTATAACCTTGTAAACGAAAACACCATTTCCTTTTATTGAATAAACCAAACATTGCTATAAGTTTTTTGGTATATGGTATCACTTGTAGACATGTGACAATATATTTAAAACTATTATTTATTAATAGTTTTAAATTTATTCTCTCAGAAGCCGAGAGAATGATATAGAATGATTGGGAATCTGGTCTCACACTCACCAACGAAATACGACAGCAAGAATGCTGTTATTATTAGGATGGTCTTCTGTGTGAGGGTAGTACTGCCCCGGACGAGCCGGCCCATTCGTGCTGAAATTAGCATGAATCTTCTAACCGAATTGATTTGAGGACACTGACTTCCCTATAACGATTGCCATAGATGTTCGTATTTAAAGAGACCGACGGTATAAAGTGCTCTCCGAGGCATGGACGTATAACACCGCCAAATTTCCATATTCTGAGTTGCAATTAAGAGTTTCCTATAAAAAAACCCAACAATACTTTTGACCCGACCCGGTAATTGAACCCAAGACCTGTTCATAGGCAAGTTATACGCGTACCGCTGGATCAACGAGGCAATAAGTATAAATAAATTATATTCTTGTTACCACGTTGTATAATTTTATTTTTGTTACTTGAACTGTTAATTTCGAATATCAGAGATCGAAGAAATTCAATAGAACTGCCCGAAGAGGTTGCTAAAAGTTACCAAGTACACCAACAAAATTATTGCTATATGTACGCAAAATCATTTTTAATATAAGCTTAAACAAGGTCATCACAGCATGCTCAATTATAATTGACATATTAAAGTCGTTCAGCATTAGACAGACAACGATATAAAATGCTTCGTAACTGCTCATGAGAATGTACCTAACAATAAGTACATCACTCAAATATTAACGTTGTTTTACGGTATTATGTATGTACGATGTTTACGGTAATTAAGGGGAAACGTAAAGCTTGAATCTAAGCCCTGAGTTTAAAAAGCAATGTAATGCCTCATCAGTCATCGCGTCAATTTACGCATGCAAACATAATTAAATAATCATGAACTTGAAAGTTAAAAAGTTAATTGCGAGCGAAATACAAACACATATTTACACATACCTACACATTATTCAAAATAAATGGACAAGAAAATGCACATACGAGTACATATTATATTACTTGGCAACTATTCAAAGACCTTGCCCAAGTAGCGGGACAGCTTCGGATGTGGAAACATCCTGTTTGACATAGTTCTGAAGATCAGCAATATGTGTTTGTGCAAATATGCAAATAAGCAAATACATGTTACATATTAAATAATGTTACTCCTTTCATTGTAGAACTTAACTGTTGCACGTTGAAATGAATAAATAGTTTAAAATTCTTCGTATTGTCGGTTACGTACTGGGAGATTTTCATAGGAAATAATCTGAACCGATTCCAGAGTCTCGTTATATTTAACAGTTACCTACATATCTATACTCTTAGGCTACCTAGCTTATAGCATGAATTTTATACGTCTGTAAATTTTCATGTGCCTTTTTCATGTTTTAAGATTGCAGTTCAGTCATAACAGCCTTCATGTAAGAACTTTCATCGTTTTCTTGAAAACTTTTACTCCCAAAGACATTTTTTTAAATTAAACCCGCAGAAATTTAATTATAAATATGTTATATAATGGCATAAGTCCGTGTGGTGACGGATTAAGAATACAGAGCGTCACCACGCCTATTCATAAAAGGTGTCGTAAAAGGCCACTAATGGATAAACTACGCAAGACAACATCAATGCAAAGAGAAGGAAAACTTGAAATCAACCCTTTTTTTTTTTTTTTTTTAGTGTGTGAAAAATCATCATGGACCGTCACCCCACCGGGGGTTACGGCGGGGTGGTGTGTCGGACTTGAACCGACTAAAAAACACACAGTGTGCCCTCTCCGCGCTTCTCCGTTTAGGAGTAGGAGAAGTCCAGGGTGGGATCTCCTTCTGAACTTCTCCAGCGCCTGCCCGCTCCTGATGCGGGCACCGTCTCGATTTGACGACCCTCTCTTAGGCGGCGTCCGGCACACACCGACGCCGCCCCCTCGCGGCTGGCCACATAGTGCGGGTGGAGGGAAAACCCGTCCCGTCCACCCACGGCCACACTCAAGGCGGCATGAGGCGCAGATGTTCGCGCCTCCGCCGCCCGAGTCGCCGGCGGCGAATCTGGTCCGATTGGATGTCGTCCTCCCGGGCCTTCTCCGCCGCCTCCTTCTGCGTGATTACGTCCTCGCAGAAGGTTGCGACCGCGGTAAATGAGCTCTCGCTGCCGACCAACTTGAAATCAACCCTATACCAACCCGTCTGGCCAGCGTGGTATAGTAGGCCAATACCTCCTTTTCAAGGAGAGGCCTATGTCCAGCAGTGGACTATTAAAGGCTGTTGATGATGATGATATATAATGGTAATGGTGTATATCATGTACATTGTTAACAAGTTAATTTCTTTCTCAGATCGCCACTACTGGTATGCTCAAGCGCAAGAAACGTTGCAAAAACGTTTACAGTACGCAGCTGACAAAAATCCAGTAGCCAAGTAAGTATTTATATTATTTTATGTGATGATTTTCATATCAAACCATGCTTGCTGTCAGTATTCATTTATAAAAATTAAACCGTCTCAATTATGTATATATGATTTAGAGAAGACGAAAGATTGATGAGAGATGATTACAGCTTAAGTACTAATGCTTATGAAGAAATAAATAATTACACAGTAATAACTGAACGATAGGGGGAGGTGGGGCAGAATGATGCAAGGGGCACATTGACACACAAGCATTATTTCATAATCTATTAAATGCATTCCAATGGCGCTTTCTTTAAAACATTCCTGTTAACGTTAGAACTCATCCATTGTGGCCCCACACTCAGCCAGTAAGCTGGTGCTATTGGACAGGAGGTAACGTGTTTTGCGTGGTGACGAGTAAAAAAATACATAAAATGTAAAAGTGTTTTAAAGATCTTATAAACCATCTGGATAATATTTATATAATCCAAAGGTAAGTTGAACTATTAAGTAATAAGAATTTTGTACACTTTTCTCAATAAATAATTTAGTTTTATTTATATAACTTGCATTATGAAAAAAATCATTTGGGGTAGTTAGATACAGCAAAGTGCGGGGCACAATGGACCGCATCAAGGTGCCCCGAAACTGTATCAAAAGGGTCACGGTTCATAAAAATATATTAATATTATAGTGGGTATTCTTTTTATCATTAGAAAATAGTGCACACGTACAAACCAAAGACGAAATATAAATGAGGAGAACATCAAGTGTGCCGTGTCTGATGTAACTTCGAGACTAATAGCCGATTGAAAAGCAGCTGACAAGTATGGAATCAAATCTCAACGCTGCGAAATCATGTTTAAAAGTTTTGAAAAGCACGCAAATAAGAAGATGACGTTTGATTTTCCTGATAGGAAAATCAAACGTCATCTTCTTATTTGCGTGGATCGAAGCCGTTGCTCAAGTATTTATTACCCAGCAAGATAAAGTTTTTTCACAATATTTGTTGACTAGCAGCCAGATGCATCTTTGGTTATCTCTGAAGTAACTAACTTTTAGCGTTAGCCTATGAGTACGCAGTATATTGGGGATGCAAATATTCCGAATTATGGAAAAAATGAGCAGGCCGATAAAGGTGGGGCAGCAGGATTGAGAAACTGGTACAAGGAGCTCAACCTGTGAAAGTCTGAAAACACAAGCGACGCAAGAAGTTTGCATTTATTAACACATAAGTGCATTTCTTGATAATTTTGAGCGTGTAATGGTACGATATATATTTACAGGTGATCGTATAGTCGATTTGGACGAAACAGGTATTAATGCAGTTTTGCCAATGTCTAAAGTTTTGGCTGAAAAGACACAGAGACAAGTAGGACAAATTGTTTCAGGTGAACGTGGATAACTTGTAAATAGGGCTCCCGAAGTAAGGCTGATTTGTTCATTCAAGTTCTTCAACACATTCAACGCCATACATCGTTCACCAATGATAACCCAATTATAATTGTGACAACCAAGAGTCACAAGTGTGTGAAGTTGTAAACTATTGTCGTGATAGTGGGATTATATAACAACTACTTTGTAAGCTAATTACGGTCTCTCCATTATAAAAATTACATTTATCATGAAAAAGTGTATAATTTAACTAAAATGCATACGATTTCAATTCTGTATTAAAGTGCCCCTCGTCGTGTATCCAAGTGCCCCACTGGTGGGGCACTTGGATACAAAAGTCATTTTTCACAGAAAATGTAATATTCGCTTTTTTTCACATCCTAAACAATTTTTTTCTTTGATATTATAAAATTTATATAATTAGCTAAATAATGTTTTGAAAATTGATTAAAAGTAAATGGTTTATTCACATGTTATTCGACTTTCAATTTTTGTGTATCGATCTGCCCCACTTCCCCCTATACATATTATCAAAATTTATTTAAAGTATAATACGAAAGGAGGAAATTTTATGAATATTTTCATTTTATTTTAAAATAACATACTTGAAATTTTTTACTTAGGATTAGGTTGCTTTACATGCAATTTTTGAACGCAATAGTTTAGCACATAAAGATAGGTTCAGAAATGACCATATTCGGGGTACTTTCAAGGTTGCGAATATGGCTGACAAGCTCACTGAAGTGCGCCTGCGGTGGTTTGGTCATGTTATGCGGCGCGAAAAGCACTATATTAAATGCAGCCTAAAGAAGACCGGATTAATACCAGAAATGACGCAGATGCGCACAGAGTATCGCATGAGGTCTAGGAGGGCCAACACCAAAAGACACGGGAGGTAACGGCACGCACAAAGAAGAAGAGATTTAGTTATTTGTAAACAGCGTCATCATCGCGTTTTATAATTCCGATTAGGTTCCACTGAGTGGCGTTAGAAAGATGAGATTTCGTACAAAACAACTTACAAAAAAAAATCTGACAGTTTTGAGAATAAATAAAACAAACAGTGTCAGGCTTCACTTCACTACATATAATATATTACACTGTTTATTGATAAATATTAAAAATGTACTTCCGTATAGAAAATGAATATATATCCTAACCGTTCAATCCAATTTATCTATTATTGCACGTTACGAATTTCGATTTCCTGGTTTATTGATCGCTATATTTTTTTTTTTTTTTTATATATTTAAGCCTGCCAAAGTGACTATACTCTGCCTGATGGAAAGCATGAGTAGAATCCAGGAGTAGGGGTCACCATGCTTATTGTGAGGGCAGGCAATGTAGCATGGTGACCCCTACCATGGCAGCCTAGTTAGATTATTCTGCATCATTCTCCCGCCCTTCGAAGGCCGGGAGAATGATGCAGAATGATTGGGCCTCCGGTCTCACACTCACCAACGAAATACGACAGCAAGAATGCTGTCATTATTAGGATGGTCTTCTGTGTGAGGGTAGTACTGGCCGGGTCGAGCCGGCCCATTCGTGCTGAAATCAGCGTGGCTCTACTACCTGCAATCATTACTACTATATCATTTTAGTATTCTATTTGAATATCATTTTATGTGTAATAATTTTGAGTACAGATGCAAGTAGATTGATATGTGATACATGTTAATTTTTCATACTTTAATGGTATTTTACATCTCTCATGTTTGGTAAGTAGGTTCTTATTACCTCCAAATGGGGCTTGTAGGTGACTTATTAGCGCTCTAGGGTAATAATGTAGCTAGAAAAGCCCTAGGGCGGTAAGTAATTAAAAAAAAAAACACTTCTTCCTTTCAAAAGTTCGCGTACATCTAACCATCATACTGGCAAAGATATCATACATTCAGCCCAATGACCAAAGAGGTCGCTTTGCTATTCAGCCTTGTCTTCATGTGAGTATATAGTCATCAATTTTAAATATCGAACGGCGAAGCTCAATTTGATTCTTGAAGAAAACAATTAAAAATTATTTACTTATTTCTTTTTAATGAAAAGAGACGGGAATAGAAAACTTTGAATTTAAATATTGCTTTTTTTTGGGTTTTTTTTTTTATATTTACGTGCTAATTAGGAAAAACATGAGTTCTTCAAGTGATGAAGATATAAGCTGCACTCCCGATTCAATGAAAATGGAAGCTGAAGATAAAATATTTTATTCTTATAATGCCAGTTTTTTCTACTTACCTCACAATCGAGATGTAAAGCAGAATAGTTAGCTCCTAAGCGCCAATTGCACCCTCGAACTATAGGCGCCCTCGCTGCGGTCGTGCGCCTAAATATCTCGGGCTGCAATTGATGCCTTACAGGCCTTGGCTACTAATCTACTATTAACAAACTTAATTTTGACATATCTGTCGGCGTATTGATTATTTTAGCTGGTAACACTGTTAAGTGTCTGACGCAACACCGGGCAGTGGCGCGTGCGACCAGTGACCGTGGGGATGGAAATCATTAACACTTTAAAATAATAATATAATTACGCGCTTGAATGATTGACGTTAGTCGATTACTTTCATGTCATGAGTCATAGACAAGGATCACATTTGACAATGATTTTATCCTATCACAAGATGATTATTGTTCGTTTATTCGTTCGTGAGATCCTTAAAAATGAAACATGGTCGTGAGGCGAGCTTAGTAGGCGTGTCGATAGTATCAAAATTAAATGGTTTTAGGGAAAAATACATTATAAAAGAATTTAAAATACTGATTTAGTTTTTATAAAATTCGGGATTTATGAGATTTTCAACATAATAAAAGACAAAAATACTACAACGGGCTATTTCCAAAAAGTGTTTAAGGGTTTTTATTAGGAAATTCCTAATAGCAGCCCGGAGTTTGGGAGTTTGGCTGTGATTCACGCCCGTGCCTCGGAGAGCACATAAAGCCGTCGGTCCCGGTTGTCATGTACATCTATGGCAATCGTTATTGAGAAGTCAGTGCCCTCAAATTTCAGGTCTCCCTTAGTTGCGGAGGCCCGATGCCAGTAGCTCCAACGAAAAACTGATATTCAGGTAAAGCCGGTTGAACTAATAGCCGACCCCAAATAATATTGGGAATAGGCTTGGAAGAAGAAGACTACAATGGGCCTTTTTGACTGGAACACCAATCACAGCGCATGACGTCACGGAATGGTAAACAAACCTCACTCTTCATTGTTTTGTGGATAAATATGCATTTGGATGGTTTTTTATTAGTTTAGTAGTCAAAGTGGTCTTCACAGAAATAAAGTGGTGAATTCGTGACTACGTCGTTCGGGTTTCATCGTACGAGCTTTAACCAAATATCCCTTATTATTTTCTTCTTTGGGAAACGTACAAA
This sequence comes from Phragmatobia fuliginosa, assembly GCA_932526445.1. Taxonomy (NCBI): domain Eukaryota; kingdom Metazoa; phylum Arthropoda; class Insecta; order Lepidoptera; family Erebidae; genus Phragmatobia; species Phragmatobia fuliginosa. The sequence continues at coordinate 12,562,889 of OW052070.1, read as the reverse complement.
CACCTTGTTAGGAGTCTTGATTGATGTGTTCTTACACTTAGGTACTGAACAACACTTAAACTTTGTCATTCATATTTATAACACGAAATATACAACGTTTGTTTGATACAACGTTTGATGTATACCTATCCGTGACGTCAGAACCGATGCCATGACACTACGAGCTGTTTTCATGCTCTATATGTATAAGCAGTATTAGAAAAATAGCTTTAAACTTTCTCAAACTTACTAGTTTATTACCGAAATAAAGGTTTTTTCGTAAATAGTAAACGTGTACCCACATTATGGAAGAGGATTTTGAAATCCTTCGTCATGCCTCATCTCGTGTGAGCACCACGTGTTCGGTGGAGTGTCTTATTTAAAATTATTAATAATAATAGTATTTCGTGATCCAGAGCTACATTAAACTGATTGTACGAGAGTATTCTCCTTGCCCACCAACTCAGGTCCAACCAACCCCTCAATTGAAAATATGAGCCCTATTAACGTTCCCAGTGGATTTGATTTTTAACATATCTATTGTTAAAAATAATGTTATTTTATACAAATACTAAAGCCATTTTAGAATCTGAACATTCTGTGATCAGATAACAGCCAAACTACCCTGTTCTAGTAGTATGTATGTCTAGTAGTATGATGGTAAATGCAACTTTGTTCAAAGCTATTCCAAGTTCAAGACAATTACATACTTGGGTCATATCGTTATAGGCGTTATTTCTGTTTTAGGCGATTGGAGAATGAGGATAGTGGGTTAGAGCTGATGATACACACTATACTACATGAATACTCCTATAGTCTTTTAAAATACGCATTCTATTTTATGCAGCATTTTCGATAAACTATTTTTTTTCATGTACTCACTCTTGAATGAACGCAAATGGTAATAAAAAAGCGGCCAAGTGCGAGTCGGACTCGCCCATGAAGGGTTCCGTACCAGCAAGTAACATCATATAAAAGTTCTTGTAGTTCGTTGTAACTTTCATCGATGTTTTTATACTAGTGTATTGATTGGATGAAAGGTATATTGCGTGTTACCATTTATGACGTATCAAAAAAAAACTACTCACTAGATCTCGTTCAAACCAATTTTCGTTGGTAGTTTACATGGTAATGTACAACATATATTTTTTTTAGTTTTATCACTCTCTTATTTTAGAAGTTAGAGGGGGGGGGGACACATTTTTCCACTTTGGAAGTGTCTCTCGCGCAAACTATTCAGTTTAGAAAAAAATTATATTAGAAACCTCAATATCATTTTTGAAGACCTATCCATAGATACCCCACACGTATAGGTTTGATGAAAAAAAAATATTTGAGTTTTAGTTCCAAGTATGGGGACCCCCAAAATATATTGTTTTTTTTCTATTTTTATATAAAAATCTTAATGCGGTTCACAAAGTACATCGACTGACCAAATTTCAACAGTATAGCTCTTTTAGTTTCGGAAATAATTGACTGTGACATACGGACGGACAGACAGACAGACAGACAGACAGACTTGACGAATCTATAAGGGTTCCGTTTTTTGCCATTTGGCTACGGAACCCTAAAAAGGCTTGCATTTGCCCATTGCAATCCTTTTAGAGTAAGCTCAAAGCAAGTCCGTGTATATCCGATAGTCCCAAAAAACTGTGTAACTATAGAGAATTTATATGAGAGAGGTTTATCATTCCATCAACTCCTACTGTCGCATAGAAGGCCAACCCAAAAATAACAGCTTTCGTGATGTTATGCGGTGCCCAATGATTCAGAAGCATTTCACTAGGTCGCCATAGTGTGGGTCACCATACTGCATTATTTTCTGCACTACTGCACTACTTTCTATCATGCAGAACAGTCATTTTGGCAGGCTCATGTAACTCAGGTATTATAAGAAATATAATAACTACTTCAATATACGTACATAGATAGTATTTTAAACGGTAATATTTTTAAAATGCTATCCTTACTTAGTTACCCCCAATGATATTTGTTTACACACGTAATAGCGAAATCCTCCAGAGGCCAAGTTGAGGCTGTGCACATTGCCCTGTATAAGTATTTACGGAGCGTTGACACTGATAAATGTGAGACGAAAGTCTGTTCCATCGGTTTTGTTTTTTTAACAGAATTCAGACAGGGGTTGAGGTACTTTTGAATATGAACTCGGTACTTCTATAACAATGGAAATAAATATATTTAAAATGGATATAACACCGATATTTATATGTTTTTATTTTTATATAAATAAATAAATATTTTTAGACACCTAACACACAACATCATCTAGTCCCAAACTAACTTATTACATAGAAAACACCAAAACTCCGAAACAAATATTTGCAGATCATAAAACATTTAGTCCGTCCCAGGAATCGAACCCAAGACCTCGTGATCAGCAGCCGCAAACGCTAACAACTAGACCAACAAGGCAGTCTATGTTCTCGCGGTAAAGTCTAAATTTAAAAGAAATTGACAAAGTACGTGTCAGGCCACGCATAGAATGTAGGTAGGTCCCATAGTCACCCATACTGGTTGGTGGATTTAAAATCGTGTCCAATAGATAATTTGTTATGTTTACGTATTTTTTCTTTATTTTTGTACGAAGTATTTCAAGTGAGTGCATTTTACAAGTTAGGCCCCTATAACTCCTGAAAAAAAAGAGTTATCAAAACCGCTATAATTTTCCTCGAAAGTTCAATACATGGACTACTATTATGAAATTTTTCATATTTTTGAGCCCAATTTTTTTTTGAGTTTAGAGGGGGCAGGACTACCTGCTTCCACAAAAAAATGCGCTTTATAGTTGATTAACTCGTAAACGGATAACAAAATCAAAGAATGTTTTTTGTAATCTCTCTATGTTTTTAAAAGCCCTATCTAATGATACCCCACACGGTGAGGTAGACGCGTGAAAAAAAAATCTTCTTTTATTGATTCTTCACATCTTGTATCTGATATTGTATCTATGACATATGCCTTGATCACACGTACCGATTAAACAGCTCGAGACAGTGCTCTCGGCCGAGTACTCGGTACGTATAAACATAGCGCCGGTGTCCGTTCCACTTACTAGGCCGAGTGTCCACCAAACCATCATCGTGTGTAGCACCAAAATCAGATCTCAACATCCATGATCTTGTTCAAATCCGGCGTTGCTCTTTTTCCAACATTTCCTTTAATTTTATAATTATATATATAATTATTTTAAATTTAATAGTGGAATGAGTATCTTTGTATATTTTCTAATTATTTTGTTACGATCCATCGTGTCCGAAATAAAGTCTCAACCGAATTGACTGTGTTAATTTCAAAACACGTGTAAACAGCTACTCGCTTACATCACTGTCTGGACCGAGCAACATTTTACTGTCTCGCCCGTTTGCTCGGTACGTGTGATCAACGCAATTAAGTCTCTATAGAACTGAACTGTGGTGCTGATTTCAAAACACGTGTAAACAGCTACTTGCTTACATCACTGTCTCGGCCGAGCAACATTTTACTGTCTCGCCCGTTTACTCGGTACGTGTGATCAAGGCAATAGGTTCGACATGTATGATGTGCTCCGGACGTAGGTGGAAAAAAACAGATAGATGAAGAATACTTTTTCTTGTTTTGTCTCTTCTTCTCAAATACTTTTTTCTATCAAAATATTGTTTGGACATGATTTTGATAAACACAAATTCTAAAAGAAGTTTTATTACATCAGAATCAGAATCTTTGGAAACCACTGCAAAGGAGGAAAAATTAACATCTGAAGTTCAATTTAGTTTTCTTTTAAGAGTAAGACAAAACTAACAGACAGCTTAGGAAAGTTAATGACCTCTGAATGTTCTCTTATTTTTATTATCCACTACAAAAAATAACTCATAATTCAATGTTTGTCTGAGGCATAAATTTCTTAACGGAGTCGTTCCTGGCACTTTGCCAAAGAAATGGTAAGGGACTCCGGAATATCCTGTCACTGGTATCTAATGCCATAATTAGAGAAAGTTTCGATGAACGATTTATTCGGTATTAGTAAATAGCTCTACTTAAATTCCCGAAGCAACGTAAAAGTATTCAAATAAATATTTATTTTTGTACTAGTTGGATTAAGGCAAGGGACTACGATAGTTGGAAATACTATGCAATTAATATATAGACCACCAAAGTGACACTACCCTGCTTGATGGAAAGCATGAGTTCAACTTTCTGCGAATGCAGTGGGGCGGCCATACTTTAGAAAAAGCATCTCTTTAGGCCGCCAAAGTGTAGGGCTCTGTGGCAGCCTATTGAGATTTGTTTTTCCGGGACCGGGAGGGGAAAGGATCCGAGATCATAGTGGGAAGGAAACATGTGAGCTCATAGCGAGTTTCAGTTTTTAACTGCTCGGAACAGGAAATTAAAGTGGATCCGCTTAGTTCTAGTGATGATAATTCGAATAAATTTGACAACAAATTGCCTAACACAATTTATTTCTTCCTCAGGAATATAATTTTGGTGGTTGGTGATGGTATGAGTTTGACCACAACAACAGCAGCCAGGATCCTTCGAGGACAACGAAGAGGGCAGTCCGGGGAAGATACTGACTTGGCTTGGGATACCTTTCCCGCAGTTTCTTTAGCAAAGGCACGTACATAAATACATATTATGCTAGTATATATAGTTAACTGTTAACTATAGATTTTATGTGAAATCATTATTGATAATCAAATTACATGTTTTATAGTTACCGGTGATGTAAATTTTATTACAGATTCCAATTCGTAGACAAGACTAGTTTTTAATTATAAGAAAAACATTTAGGGGCAGATACAAAATGTATACATTTACATAAAACCCTATAAAACAAATATCCAACAATAAAGAAAACAGTTATTAACCTTTTTTCAAAATCTCAAAAAAGACGTGCTTAAATTGTCACCATATTATCTTACGCTCATATATTTACATTCAATTAATGGAATTCGCTCTTTTTAGGGTTCCGTAGCCAAATGGCAAAAAACGGAACCCTTATAGATTCGTCAAGTCTGTCTGTCTGTCTGTCTGTCCGTATGTCACAGCCAATTATTTCCGAAACTATAAGAGCTATACTGTTGAAATTTGGTCAGTCGATGTATTCTGTGAACCGCATTAAGATTTTTACATAAAAATAGAAAAAAAGCAATACATTTTAGGGGTCCCCATACTTGGAAGTGAAACTTAAAAATTTTTTTTTTCATCAAACCTATACATGAGGGGTATTTATGGATAGGTGTTCAAAAATGATGTTGAGGTTCCTAATATCATTTTTTTCTAAACTGAATAGTTTGCGCGAGAGACACTTCCAAAGTGGAAAAATGTGTGTCCCCCCCCCCTCTAACTTCTAAAATAAGAGAGTGATAAAACTAAAAAAAATATATGTTGTACATTACCATGCAAACTACCAACGAAAATTGTTTTGAACGAGATCTAGTAAGAAGTTTTTTTTTAATACGTCATATATCGTAACACGCAATTTACTTTTCATCCAATCAATACACTAGTATAAAAACATCGCTGAAAGTTACAACGAACTACAAGAACTTTTATATGAGGTTACTTGCTGATACGGTACCCTTCATGGGCGAGTCCGACTCGCACTTGGCCGCTTTTTCTTGCTCTTGTCTCAACTAATTTGCGTGTGTAAAAACTAGTGCGCACATATGATGCGTTAGATAGCTTCCTATCTAACGCATCATATGTGCCTATCAATGTTTTATAGACAGAACTTTCTGAATGTGTTCTAATTATATACCTCTCAGATAAAATATGACACTATTAAGTAATCAACTGGTATATACTACATTACTTGTAACAATTTTGAAATCTAATAATTGATGTAGGTATGTGTATAATATTAGGTCTTTACCAATGAAATTGCCTTTCTTCAGTACTGGTCATTTCAAATAAAAAAAAGTTTGTAATGGATCTGTTTCTAAATTCAAATTAATTTTGTTGTAAAACCATGACATTCTATTTACAAACTCAGTCTTTTGTTTTTTGATTAGCGTTGTATTTTCATTACAATTGAACATTTTTCGTCATAATGGATACTTTAAAATTCGTGTAATTATGGCATATGAATTCCGTCGTGGCACCAACGCGACACAAATGGCACGTAACATCAAAAACGTTTACGGAGAGAACTGTACAAACGAACGCACAACCCGTTATTGGTTTTCCCGGTTCCGTTCTGGAAATTTTGACTTAAAAAATGAAGCTCGTGGTCGTCCGGAGACTTTGGATAACAATAATGAATTAAAGGCGATTGTGGAAGCTGACGAAACTCTATCTACAGCTGAGCTAGCAGCAGTTTTTAATGTAAGCATCAAAACAATATTGATCCATTTGCGACAAAATTGGCAAGGTAAAAAAGCTTGATAGATGGGTGCCCCACGACCTTAACGATCGCGACCTGCCTTGCGCTGCTCAACAAGCAAAGAAATGAAGGAATTTTGAAACGAATTGTTACGTGCGACGAAAAATGGATTATGTTCGACAATCGCAAGCGCTCAGCAAGTTGGTTAGACCCCGGTTCAGCACCAAAGCAATGCCCTAAACCAATGACCCCTAAAAAGGTGATGGTCACTGTTTGGTGGTCTAGTGCGGGTGTGATTCACCACAGCTTTTTTACAAAACGGCATGGGCATTAATGCAGATGTGTACTGTGAAGAACTGGAGAGAATAATGGAGAAGCTTGCACATCTGCAAACAGCTTTGGTCAATCGGTCGTCCCCACTGCTCCTTCACGACAACGCGCGACCCCATACTGCGCAGACAGTCTCTAAGCTGCAAGAGCTGGGGTTGGAAGCTCTCCCTCATCCGCCATACTCGCCAGACCTTGCACCTACCGACTATTACTTTTTCCAAAATTTAGACAACTTTTTAGTGGGTAAAAAATTCAATTCCCGAGAGGCAGTACAAAATGCCTTTGAAGAGTTTTTTGCCTCCCGTCCAGCTGATTTTTACAAGAAGGGAATCAATAAACTGCCAATGCGTTGGCAAAGATGCGTCGATTGCATGGGTGATTACTTCGATTATCAGATATAAAAAAGTTTAAAAAAAAAATAAGTACCTACTTTCACTTATTGCATACAAAACGGCAATTTCATAGGTAAAGACCTATTATTTACATTGTTGAATTCTTTTGTTGCTTAAAATACCTACAAACACAAGCACGTATACACAACTTTAAAACTTATAAGAATGTCTGTTTTTAGGTGGGTTTCATTAAAGACATTAATTATTCTTTTGTCTTTTCTCACGAATACATAATCATATTAAGTTCACTGATGTGCCTACACTGTGATTCAACATATTACGTTGAAATTAATTCATCCTGGTTATAAAGTACGTGCTTAAAACATTAAAATTGTGGTGTGGCTTCGAGACACTCACTCAAATATTTGGTGGTATTATGGATAAAAAGTTATTAAGTTTTATTTTTTCGTTTTTATTTATTTTAAAAGACTTACATAACTTAACTGACTTTTTTTTTCTCTGATAATTAAAAACTAGTCGTGTATACCTATCTATTCGCCATACTTGTAACTTTGTCAGTCTGTTACGCTTTCACGGCTAAATCACTGTATCGATTTGAATGAAATTATATATGGAGAGAAATTAAAAACATAGACGCGGACACCAACATAAAGTGTTCTTATATATATAATTCTCGTGTCACAGTGTTAGTTACCATAATCCTCCGAAACGTCTGGACCAATTTGTATCAGAGATACCAGGATACTAAATGAAGATGATATTTATACCTGATTTATCATTTACTTATTAATTTACAAATTTGTACCTGTGACAATTGGCGAGTTTATCGCGTATGGCTATTTATTCAACTTTTGGCAACCCGTTTCGTAATTTTGTATGGCGTACTCGTATAGTACTGTATAGTGCAGAATAAATGGAACTCAAATACTATATACTAACATGCCAAGCGTTTATAATAACAGCGTCGTTCGCTAAATTTGTACAAAGTTTTGACTTTAAATATTTACCTAATTCTTGTTCGCTTAGTTAATTTCAAACAATCTATTCAAACAGTAAATTTATAATAATTACTGCTAACAATATGAAGTAAAGCTACTTTTAAATTCAGAGTTTATGCTTTAAATCCACTTTTAATCCATCTCCCGGAGTAACGTGATACGAAATCGTGCGGTTGACCTGTGACTCTAAATTCAAAGGACTTGGGTGAATTCAGGGATAATTAATCATTTTCGGTTTTTGCAGTATTTGATGTTATAAAACGTTTAGAACTATGTTAGAGACAGATGTCAGAAAATTACTACGATCAATTTTGTATTTACCTCGACTCGACATATAAAATATTTGAACTATTTTTAGTGAATTAACTAAAGCTTGTTCATAGATAAGATAATGACTATTTATTGTTTTGCCTTTGCTACTGCATATTTATATTAAAATACTTATTGCGAAATTGGATGCGGTAGATTCTATATAAGTGAATCATTTTACATACAATTTAAATCATTTAGATGCATTATTAGACGTAACATGTGTTATGGATGTATTGACATTTTACATGGTAATTCAACCATCATTTTTAGTTTTTCAGCGTGTGTTATTTATTAAAAAGTAGTTCTAGTTTTATACGATATCTATATGTGCATGAAATTTTAATAAAAATAAAAATAATCTTATTGGATGAAAAATGTAAAAAAAAATGAATTTTCATTACTAACTTTTCAATAAAAGCCTTATGACTATTTGATACATTTCAAAAACGATTGAGTTGTGTATCATGTTAAAAGTTAATTAGAACTTTAAGGCTTCTTTTCATTTCGTGCCTTTTTGTAGAACCAACGAGATTACATGGCAACTCGATAGCATCGCGATTAAAGGCACTGATTGATTCCAGTTAAAGCTTTTAAAGTACCTAAAAATAACAGTAATTAATTTCATGCAAGATTTTTATGTTATTAAACGAGTATAACTTTTTTTATTTATTTTTTATTTTTACAAATAGATATAGTTACAGACAACAGATCATTCCTCACACAATAACAAGTAGCAACATGCAATGTCAAATCTGAAGTCCAATTAAAACTATACACATCATTCCCAATCGTAGTAATAAAGCTTCGTCTAGGTGATAAAAAATATACATATAAATAAATTCAAAAGGGCAGTAAGTGGATACTGTACCGAGATACAGCAACTGGACTAGTTAGTTATATCTACAACGTGATAATACAATAATTTCACATAAATAGGTTTAAATTATAATATAATTAAATTAATTATCATTATCATCATCATCATCAACAGCCTTTAACAGTCCACTGCTAGACGTAGGCCTCTCCTTAGAAAGGAGGTTTTGTTAATTATAAATTTTAGTTTTAAACAAAAAGTACTTCAATACATTCATACTATCATTAAAATGGCTCAGGAGGCGATATGTCCTTCCTTATGAATCAAAGAACCTCCATGCGAAAGTCCAATAAAATTAGACAGAGTTACTTTCGGATCCTCACTAATAAATATTACTTGGAGCGATTCGGTTCGGCAAAGTCGGTTAAGAAAATTTTTAGAGAAACGGTTTAGAGATTAGCATACCTACACAAACACAGCAATACAGACAAATGCTCTAAAAATTTTTGTTTTAAATTCTATAATCTCAATAAACCGATTATTTAGTTTTTTTTCAATCTCTAGTATCACACACATCGACTTCTTAAAATTTTAGTCAGTGGAATTTGTTTCGGGCAGAATTTATTTATTTAAACTTATTGCACATGTTGGATAAGGCCGCCATAATGCCATACTTTTGGTAATGCATTCATAAATTATATTTTCGTCTGAAGTTATTATGGGATTCTGTCTGTCACAATGTTTTATTTTCTTATATTAAATTTTACCCTACCAAAATAACTCTACTCTACCTGATGGAAAGCATGAGTAAAATCCTGGAGTAAGGGTCACTATTCTCATTTTGGTTTAGGTGACCCACATCATACCAACCTAGTGTGATATTTCGCATCATTCTCCTGGTCTCCGGAGGCCGGGAGAATGATGCAGAATGATTGGGCCTACGGTCTCACACTCACCAACGAAATAGGGTAGCACGAATGCTGTGATTTTTAGATAGGCCTGCTGTGTGAGGGTAGTACGGCCCCGATCGAGCGGGGCGTTTCTTTCGCCTTTATAATATTAGTAGGATTGACTGAAAAATACTTTAGTTCAGATTCGTGTATTGAAAGATAAATATTTCTTCGTTATTATAGTTTAATTTGAATAGATAAAATGAAATAAATTTCGGAAGGAATAGAAAACGTAACACGCTGAATCACGATTTTGATAACGTACTCATATAACATTCATACACACACTACTAAAATGTTATTTATTTAAGCCGTCAGTTCAGTAGGTAATGTCTCAGAGTGATAGAGGTAAACCTTACATTACATAAGTGTTACCCTACTCTCAGAGTTCAACTATCTTGTATAATATCGGAAGAATGCTCTACAAAATATTTATAATTAAATACATAATCTAAAGAAAAAGTAGTATTGTGTGATTGGACCAATCGCATCTCGCATATAAACATTACAGCAATACTTTTTCCATAGTCAAATAATTGGGTGCTTTGTGGAAGTACATCGTTGTATACTAGAGGATTTCTTGTGGAAGGACTTATGTGTGGAACTAAACTAAATCACAGATCGATCTACTCACACATCCATTTTTAATTGTTAATGTAAATTGATAATTTTTTGATAATAAGCGAGTCTGATAAATAATTAAGTTGTATAATTTTTATAGTTTAATTAGATGTGTAGTTTTTAATTTTGATTATTTCACTTTAAAATAGCAGACAGCTTTTCACCGCTATTAGTCAAGGATTAAACTAATTAAAAGAGCTTTTCAAACATGTACAAAGGGTGTGTGTTAACTTCTTATGTTTTGTGAGATTGATAAAAAAATCAACAAAACAGAAAAATTAAGTGATTAAAGATATAGAAAAAAATACAGTATTTCATATCTATACTATGTAAAAAGCTACCCGTTTGGCCAGCACGATATTATAGGCGAGACTCAATTTCTAAGGAAATTACTTATTTAAGTAGTGGAATATTAAAGTTTATTTTGACACGAAATCATATAAAAAATCTTGCACACATATTTTGAAAATACTACAAATAAAATATGAAACGTATAAATTGAAGCTACATGCATAATTTATATAATCAGGCAACATAAAAGTAAATAGAAGGTAGGCGGGACTTTGTACGTATTAAGTCGTAAACTTTTTGTAGCTGTATGATATAATTTTAGTAAATCAATTCCATTGGTGTGTTTTGCCCTTGGTTCATTTTGATGCATCTTGACTCTCGACTTTAAAGCTAAACTGCTCAGATGATTACAAATAATTGTTAATTCTGTAAGTAGTTCATATGTATCTATTAGACATAAATGTCAATGATTAATGCAGTGTGTTTTTGTGAGTGGAATTTATGAAGGGTAAATTTTATATAATAAGTGTAAAGTCTATAAAAGTGTGTTTCCGGTTTACGGAATAGTTTAATTCGAAGGTTCAGTAATTCGCAATGGTAAAAACTATCTAGTTCCTGATCACGTTATCAGGGCTTCTCTAAGTTTACTATTTGTTGAACTTCTTAAAGAGAAAATATTAAAAAGAGCCCTTCCAGTTCGAAAAATTTAACTGGTGTTTTTAAATTTGTGATTTGTAAACCTCGTTTCATTGATTTACTTTTTTTTTTTGATTTCATTGATTTACTTTTACATTGGCATTGGAGTTTTCCATAACAAAGGTGTATGTAGTTGTCGATAGATAGGAAAATAACTGATAGTATGTAGTTTTCTTTGTTGTTCTCTCATTCATAATATAAATAATTAAACAACGATCTACGAATTTATTTATTACAAAGTTACAAATTACCGAAGTACATGATATTAGAAGTAAAGTACAATTTAACTTTTATGAATAAATTACACAAAGACACGGAACATATCTATCGAACCATATCTATTCTTAACACGCTTAGCAAGGTATTCGAAAAGATTGTACACAGGAGTATTTACCCTATGATAGCTAATGGAGTAAGTCAGAATCAGCATGGTTTTATGAAAAGACGTTCAACGGTGTCTAATTTGGCTGTCTTTAGTAATTACACCCTAAACAATATGGAATTAAGTGGACAGGTTGACGTGATCTACACGGACTTTGAAAAGGATTTCGATCGCGTTGATCACGTCATTCTGCTTGAGAAACTGCAAAAACTTGGAATACATGGGGATCTCCTTAGATGGCTGAAATCATATTTATCAAACCGGTCGCAGGCTGTGGTTGTAGTTTTTTTCAGGTCTGACTTTGTGACTATTCCATCGGGTGTTCCTCAGGGATCTTTTTTGGGACCCCTTTTCTATTGTGCTTATCTATACGACATTAGTTCGTGTTTCGAATCTGCAGAACATCTCCTGTATGCAGATGATATGAAAATCATCTGCATACCTGTCAATGACCAATCATTAGTCAGGATTGTGAACTCACTTAGCAGGAACTTAATAGGTTATACCAGTATTACTTACAAAACAATATAACGATTAACGTATCCAAGTGCCAAACTATTAGTTTCACGCGCTCTAAAACCCCCATTAAATACCCGTATTCATTTAATAACAATATCGTTGAAAGAGTTGAAGTTGTCAGGGATCTTGGTGTGATGTTGGACTCCAAACTGTTGTTCTCCGAGCACGTTGATAGTATTATCAATAAGGCATCTCGAATTCTTGGGTTTCTGATGCGTACTTGTAAACCTTTCAAAAATTATCACAGTCTAAAAATTGTGTATTGTGCCTATGTCCGCAGCGTTCTGGAGTATTGTTGTCCCGTTTGAACACCTCAATACTCTGTTTATATTGAAAGATTTACAGAAAAGGTTTGTCAGGTTTCTTAACCTTAAATGCAAGAAGCGACACGTTTCCTACCCCGCTGACAGTAAGCTATATCATCTGCTTTCTCTCAGGGATAGACGTATCATGCTGGATATGTTGTTATTGTTTGACGTTTTGCGTGGAGGGCTAGACAATCACGACCTCTTATCAACCATAGAATTTTCCACACATAAGTCACGGACCAGACATACACACCTTTTTAATCTGCCTTTTCACCGTACCAATTATGGTAAAAATGCTGTTATGACACGACTGCTTCGTACCTACACAGAAAGGTTCGAGGGTATTGACATGTTTTGCTTGTCCAAGAAGTCCTTCCGCAATAAAATCGTAAAGGTGCTCACCAGTACTTAAGTAATTAAATAATTTAGTTTAACTCTTTACATATTTGTTAATATATAAGTGTAGCTTCATCTTGTCTTGGCTTGTGGTACTATTTTGTTTGTTTGGCATTTTGTTTTGTTTTCTCTAAATTTATTATTCTCTTAAGTTTAATATTAAATAATAAAATTGTTATGTCTAGTAACTGTTCATGTCATGAAGCTCTGTAATTGGATTAATAGTCAATATATATATAAATGTTAAATATCATGTATTTATAAAAAAAAAAGCTGTAGAGTTTCTTATTAATAAATAAATAAATAAAAAAAATAAAAAACAAAAGATCGTACTCATCAAAAGATATATGTTCTAGGTGGGAATTGATGCCACGCCCTCTGGCTTAACAGTCAGAACAGCTAACTACTAAAGCAGCAGACCCATCCTAATAATATTGTATATAGGTATAAATTTCGTAAATAATTGTTTCGGAATTTGGGTGTTTTCTATGTATAATATGTATGTATTTACAAAAAACAGTATCAATTACAGATACAATCAATTATCTAGTACCCATAACAGAAGCTTTTCTTAGTTTGGGACTAGACGACGTTGTGTCTAAGATGTCCGAATTATAAATACGTTGTATGTAAAATACTTACCACATCCAGTTCATTATGGTGGGTATAAAACTATAAATTGTAATATATATTTTTCCTGAAACAGACATACAACATTGATGCTCAAACTGGAGAGTCATCAGCTTGTGCCACAGCGCTGTTGTGTGGTGTGAAAGCCCGCTACGAAACTCTGGGTCTCGACGCAGGAGGAAGATTCAACAACTGCGCATCAACTATAAACTCCAAAGTGACATCATTAATAGACTGGGCACATGAGGCTGGTAAGATTATTTTTTCGAACAATTTTTATATTAATTATTTGATTACTCCGAAACGGCGGGACCGGTTGTGCCGGGTATGTCTAAGAATCGGCCAGCATCTATTTTTCATACCTCTTGGACATGAAAGGAGCGGCGGGCAACAGCTAGTAATATTCTAAAATAAGAGGTATCATTTTCATTGAGATATATATCAGTTTGGTTTGAAAAAAGACTAACAGTATTCTGTCTTTAGTTTTAGTTCGGTATGAGACACTCGATACACTTATAGCAGTGAATGTGCGATTTATATACATTAATAATTGAGATAAGTATATAGACTACGTAATTTGGGAAGAACTAATAATCCATAAACATCGGTCTGTGTTGTTCTACGGGCTGTAAGTACTTATTTCACTAATAAGCCCTAGTCATAATACTGTATAGATAATGTTTTAATGATAGTAATAACATTGCCCAACTTACTTGTGATTTAACTTTTTTGTAATTAATATACAGAATTGTAAAGTAATGCAAAAGAAATTATTGCTCATTGCGACGTGTGTTAAACTTTGATTTTTGCTCTTGTAAAACCTGTTGATGCTCGTAGTTATATCGTGACATAATAACTGATGATACGCAGCAATTCAACATACGAGTATCGCAGTGCAGGCACAGAATGTTGAGCTGCCCGGGCTTTGGCAGCTAAATTAACGTCATTTTTTCTCTAAACACCGAACAGATCAATACAACCCTATTACCTGTATGACTTTTCCTTTTCTTTTGTATTTCATTTCTCGAAGTCATCTTATCTTATAAAGAGGTGGTAAGTCAAAGATAGTAGAAACTGAAACATGCTTCTTCTGATTGCGCTAGTTTTAATTTACACAGCTGCTAAGGATTACAGACTTACAATTTACACTTTACAATTTACAAAGAATTACAAACTGTTTAACATTGAATTGGAAAAAATAATTGGTTCCTTCTTTTATCAGCTTGCTTTTGTCTATTTTCGTTTAACCAAGAAATATTTTTCATAACTTTTCTGTTATGGCAATACACAAGTGCAACAACTTTTTAAGGGCATTCTATATTAATTAGGTAAATATTTAATAACAACATGCACTTACTTGAAAATGTCTAGGTGTGGTCTTCAAGCAATATATAAATTTTCAGTTATCCCAACTATGAGTCGCTCGTTAACTACTAATGTACACATCCTATTTGAAAGATATTTGTTATTTATTGCTCGTTTCTGTACTCTACAATACAAAGGTTGTACTTTGAACAAAAGAAAATAATGTTAAGTTCAAACAGTCTTTAATCTCCATTTCTAAGCTGTGAACACGTAGTGAATAGTTCCACAATATCGAGTTTCTATAGGTAAATTATGATAATATTTTATTCACAATAGTAAAATAATTATAATAGCAACTAAAAACCGGACTGCCTAACAGCAATGAACTGAAAAGAGAAAAACAAGTATCACAATATCAATATAAAATTGGTCTGATTAATGCATTGTATTGTAAGCTTGTTAAACATTTTTGGATGCGAACGGTGATGAAAAATTGACAAAAAATAGTTTAAATTTCTTAAGCATTTTTGCAGACTTCATTGTTAACAGAAGTCCGTAACTAAGGGAAGATATTTCCGGTTAAAGTTAAAGAGGTTATGTGTATATCAAAACAAATACATGAGTTTTAAATGAATTAAGTAACTTTTGTTGTAATAAAATAAACAAAAAACTCGACTATTTAAGTAAATGCAATGAACTCAAATAAAACTTTTAGCAAAATATTAAACCCCAGAAAAACCGAAAAGCGAATATTATTCGGCTGGTTGCCATCTCATTAAAAGAAGAAGAAGCATTTATCGGTATAGCACATTGGACTAGTATTTTCATTACGTCACAGAGACGTCATATTTTCGTTTCACATAATCGAATTAAATGAATGAATAATCGTTTGTTTAATTTTCAATTTAGAAAATAGTTTTAAGTAGTCATTGGTATATTTTTTTTTACACCTACTCCGTTTTCCTTTTAATATTTGAGTACCTTGATATACAGATAATAAAAAATTAAAAGAAAGCTAAAAAAATATTATTCTTCGAAAATAATTTAGTAAGCCAACCCTAAATAATACTAATAAAGGCTAAGAAGATAGAGTGAACTCCATCGTTGAATAATATTTTTACTAATGTGCTTCTACTAAAAGTTATTATTATCGACTGCTTTTGGCTGGATTAAGGTTGACGTCAAACGTAAATTTGTATTACAATGCGATCAGCACTTCTAGGTAGTCGAGAAACAGCATCTAGACAAGGAACTGTCAACCTCCTTGACACCTCCAACTTTTCAAATGGAAAAAGTACGCGGCAAAATCGGTACGGCTCGAGAGGTAGGGAATTTCTATTGCCTATTTATTTGTAAAGGAATATTAGTTTTAGTTTTTATTCAAATTTATTTATTTAACAATCGTTTGCCCCCTTGTTCCGTCGGCGTGTAAGTCGATTATCGCGGCAAAAAGAACAATAATCTACCTCAAGCATTTAAGTATTTTCATACTAAATTTTGTAAAAGTCAGTGCATCAATTTAGCTGTGAAAGTGTAACTTTCAGAGTCATAGTATCAAGTACGGTTTTAATAAAAATTTTGAGTTAAACAAATAAGCTTCTGTATTTAAATGACGTGTAATTTAGATATTTTATTACTCTTTGAAGAGTACATATTTCACTACTTTAAATATGATCCGTAGGACACATCCCACGACTCATATGTTAAAGGGTGAAAAGGAAAACTAAGTCCTAGCCTGTTTCAGTTTTAATGAGGACTACAACTACTTTAACTCTGGCATTTATCGCATTTAAAAGCGGGATTTTTAGTGAAAGCCTTTTGCATCTGAATACAGCGTCCTGAATAAGTATTCCTTTTAATTTATTTACCCAGTATTTAGATACCTTTTGATTTTCGCAATTATTTTTAGGAATGTAGTTATAGACTTAGGAGGTCTTGGGTTTGATTCTCATAAGTGTTTTTAAAAACTACAGAGAATTTCTAAGTATGATGGTTTCACACCCGTAGCCGACCCTAAAATAATCTTGAGGATAATAATGGCTAGGAAGATGAGTGTATCACGCCCATGCTTTGGAGAATACCTTTGGTCGCAGTTGTAGTGAACATCGTTATTGGGCAGTCAGTCAGTGCCCTCAAAAAAAACTTGCAACTTGTTAAACCCTGAATCCAGTTCGCCCTCTTGGTTGCGGAGGTGCGATGTCAGTCGCGCCGTGGGCAAACTGATATTCATCTAACCAATCAATCGGATGTTGCATCGGTAGTGGCCAATCCCAAATAACTATGCCAATGTCTAGGAAGATAATGAAGAATTTAGTTTTTCACTCTCCGTAACATATCGTACCATGTTGTATTAACTCAGAACAAAAACTGTGGATCACCACGTTGTCCCATATCCCCACATTGAACTTAAAACACTCAATATAGTACTACCATTATGGTAATTTATACTCGGTAATGTAATCATAATCATGCAGCAGTCGATTGCATAATAGTCTAATACAATCGATTATTATATAATATTATCAACCTATCGATGTATCTCGTAATACAATTACTATAATATGAAATAATATTCTGTCAGCACATTTTAACTCAATAGCGCTTTGCTGAAATTTACATTTATTATTTAAAACATTCTGCAAATTACTAGTGAATTTTAATTTAGTGCAAAATATGGGCGCTATTGATAACTACGGAGCGTTTTTGGAATTAACCACTATGACTGACACTGAATGCTTCATTCATTATCTCGATGGTACAGGTCGCGTACGGAGAGTAAAAATCATAATAGACTTCATTGAAATATACTGAACAACATAATATTTGGCACCTGAATTTACAATATTTAACTCAATTATTAATTAACTATTTATAATTCTTGTATGTTTTTATATTTCATGCTGACCTTTAAAAGCGTATTTATTTAGTTCTTGCAACTAAATTTTTGTTTATTTTTAGGCCAGACCCTTAATTCCTAAGATTACCGCTTACAAAAACAAACTTGTCAGCTTTATAATGTTATTTTAGATATTGTCTTATCTAACAACAAAACCACGGTGTGCGTATGCAATTATATATTTATGAACAAACATCATCATCATTAGCCTATCGCAGTACACTGCTGGACATAGGCATCTTCATTGCACACCACTCTGATGGATTTTGGGCTTCTCGCATCCACAATTCATGAATAAGGCTAACCATAAACAAAGACACAACAGCGCCATCTACCAAAGAAACACTGAACCACGAAGAAAGACGGAACGAGCTATATGGTGTAACTACTAATCTAGAATCGCGATAGAGAAATTCTCGCGCCGATTAGCATATAATTATATAATCATACATCCCATCATCAACGCCGCCAGGCATGATCACCTCTCCTGGTCTGATGATCCCTTTGTGTTGAACGGACATGGCACCGTTCCTCTACACGCAATATTGTGCACCTAAAATTACATGGTCATTAATTGGACGCACATTGGAACATCATCTAAGTGGTGACACTGAGCGTCTCCGGAGGTCACGTTCAGCAGTTGGTCCCATTTGTAATCATATGATAAAAGTCGTGAAGCTTAGTTTGAGGCATTCGTACGGCTTAAAAACATCCAACGATCAGATTATGTATCCAGAACGTGGTCTTGGCAGTCTCCAAGCCACACTTGGCCAGCGTAAGAACGTTTTGCCACAACGATCTCCTGAGAAGAGACCCGTACCCCGCAGCTGGACAAATTTTGTTGATGATCTACAAAATTTCACCTCCTTTTAGTTAGGAATTTTCTTGAGTACATTTTCAATTTAATAGAAGAGTTTTGACAATGATTTGAAATTGAGCTTTAAGTTTCCTACTAGGTTTATAAAACATTTTTTCATCGTTTTCATTATTAATTCATAGTAATTAGTCCTCTCCAAAGTCACACGATTGCCACTTATACTTCCAGCTCAAGTTTCTTGCGGAACTCCGCGGATCATAACCGTAAACCCACCAACGACCAGAAGTAAAGTTGTGAATTTATATTATATTAATATAAACAGTTTAGCTTAAACAAAGTAAGCTCTCAAGGCTCCATTGTTTAAGGTTTCACAACCTTCTGAAATATTCAAAATATTTCACAAAAAGCTTTTGTATATATTTTTTACAGGCAAGCGACTGCGAAATTTAAGAGTGTGTAAATTAAGTATTCTATCAAGTTTTTAGGGTGAAACAAGTTATATTTTGTCCTAAAGTGACATAAAACGCGCGTAAAAAATAGTAATAACATACCTTCTTTGTTATTTTACGGCCGAGAAGTTGCCTCTTCGAATAATACTATGCAATTTTTTTAAGTGGGTAACTTAACCTCAAAGAAGAAGGTAACTTAACCTTCTTCTTTGAGAAGGAACGTTAATGTTAGGAGTTAGTAAATAAAAAAATACATAATAATTAATGTTAACCATAATACTATAAAATTGATTTAGATTAGTCTTATGTTTAAGAAAACGTGAGATTTGGAGTTTTAGAGCATTTTTCTTTATTACTCTTAGCATTGCTTGCTACATATCTACTACTCTTTCAGTACTACAGCAGCACAGCTACTTGATAAAATAGATGACGTTGATTAACAATAAATATGATAATATAAAAAAAAAATAAGTTTAGGAACTGTGACGATTCAATTCATGTTATAACTAAACATAGAATTTATTAAAAAGTTTACATTTCTACAGGAAAATCCAGCGGTATTGTAACAACAGCGCGCATTACTCATGCTACACCTGCCGCGTTATACGCCCATGCTCCCTCAAGATACTGGGAAGATGACAGTAGAGTTCCTCCTACAGTAAGAAAAGACTGCAAGGACATAGCGTTACAATTAGTTGAAAATGAACCAGGACGAAGTATAAACGTAAGTTAACGTTATTTATTTAAGCATTTAAAAATGTCTGCGCGTTGTTATTGTACATTGCCAGATAAGCATGGGATGGCATGGTAACGTTTTTTTTTTACGAATCAATAATCAATGTTGTCGGTATCATGGTTTCATTTACTATAAAAGTTAAGTTTGGCCAACCATTACTAAAACCAATCACAAACTATTTAATAACTAATAAAATTTAAATATTTCATTATCATTGTCAGCTTATTGCAGTCAACGACTTTACGTAGACCTCTTCTAAGGCACATTACAGATCCCGGTAAACTGCTTTTTGCATCCAGGTTCTGCCGGCTATAAAAAGATGTCTAACACTTTGTTTGCAAAGACGATGTCTCTACTCCAGCACATATTTACTCCAGCGATTATGTATTCTACGACATAACATAAGATAATCCCATTGTCACTTCAAACTACATAGTAGTCAATCTACCAAGTTCATGTCGTTGTAATCCATATAACACCATAATAAAGAAATTATTAATAACTTGATGTTCATTAATTGCTAGTTTATTTACTCACGATTTTAGTTTTTCTATAATTCGACGAATTTGTGACAGATTTTAATTTTTTGATTAGATACAGAAACATACAGCAAACCAAAGACATCCAAATATTACATCATCATCATCAGCCTATCGCTGTCCACTGCTGGACATAGGCCTCTCCAATTGCACGCCACTTAATTCGATCCACGGCTACTCGCATCCAGCTCCTGCCAGCCGTCTTGCGCAAATCATCACTCCACCTGGGGTGTGGACGTCCTACACTACGTTTGCCGAGACGCGGTCTCCACTCAAGAACACGTTTACCCCAACGGTTGTTGGTTCTGCGGCTAATATAGCCAGCCCATTGCCACTTCAGATTGCTAATCCTGTGGGGTATGTCGATCACTTTAGTTCTCTGCTGGATTACCTCGTTTCTAACACGATCTCTGAGAGAAACTCCGAGCATAGCCCTCTCCATAGCACGCTGCGTAACTTTGAATTTGTGGACCAGCCGTGCCGTGAGTGTCCACGTTTCGGCTCCGTATGTCATGACGGGTAGGACGCACTGGTTGAAGACTTTCGTCTCTAGGCACTGTGGGATCAATGATAAGAAGACCCGACGAAGCTTCCCAAACACCGCCCAACCCAGCTGAATTCTCCTGTTCACTTCGCCCTCGAAGTTGTTTCCACCCAACTGCAAAGTCTGCCCGAGGAACACATATTTTTGAACAACTTCGAGAACGGTACCGTGTATTGCAACCGGTTCCGGCAGTACATGTTCGTTGAACATGACCTTGGTTTTGTCCAAGTTCATCCGTAGGCCGATGCGTACAGAAGAGTCAGCCAGGTCATTCAGCATCTGTTGTAGGTCCTGCAGCGCCTCCGCCATGAAGACGATGTCGTCTGCAAATCGCAAGTGTGAGATGTGTTCACCATTGATGTTTATGCCACGTCCTTTCCAGTGCAGCGTCTTGAACAAGTCCTCCATTGCATTTGTGAACAATTTCCGGGAAATAACATCCCCTTGTCTCACTCCTCGATGCAATGATATGGGCCTTGTTTGCTGATTCTGTACTTGGACGGACATGGTGGCGGCCTCGTAGAGACATCTCAACACTTGGATGTATCGCCAGTCTACTTGGCAGCGCTGCAGGGACTCCAGAACAGACCAGATCTCGATCCAGTCAAAGGCCTTCTCATAGTCCACAAATGCTAGACACAGGGGCTGATTATATTCTTCGGTCTTTTGAATAATCTGCCGCACTATGTGGATGTGGTTTATGGTGCCTGCTCCGGTGCTTGGAATTCGTCAAGTCTTCGCGCAAGACGGTTCGTGATGTGTTTTAAAACTTATTCAGTTTATTTTACTTTTAAATATTATTTTTACTATAAAATTTAATACAAATCACTAAAAAATTAAATCTCCTTAAAGTGATAGAATACTACATTTAAATACTATTTTTAAGAGATCTTTGCCGTGATATGCCAAACTATAGCAAATGAGACAATTAAAATCACTCCTACTTTGCAAATAGAATAAAGAAATATTTTTGGAATTTAAATTAAAAATTTGTTCCCATATACATATATTTCAATGTGTAGTGTACACCCACGCAAAATGATGAATACTGTGAAGCTACTGTTCCTTAATAAAAGTAAGTAACCCTAAAAATTTAAGCTATATTTTTAGGGTTTTTACTACTTAAAAATCTAAGAAGTCCTGTAAACATTTTGACCAATCAACAAATGCCACTCAGTTACGAGCGCTTCGCTGAACTATTGTTATGGTGAAAAACACAAACATATCTTGATCTTACTGAAGACCAACTAAATAAGCTTGAAAGGCTGCAACATCTCAGTATAAAATTCATATTTGGATTAGGCAAATATCTGAATATCGTAAACAGCTTAAGTGGTTACCTAACCGCCTTCGCCGGAAAGCCCATATTCTTTTTTTTCTTTATAACATTTTATTTAATCCCTTTACTCCACGTTACATTAAGTTACGGTTTACCTTTCTACATGAAATACATTCCAAATTGTTGAGATTATCTGATAACTAGAAATTTATAAATGCCTAAATATTCTACTAAATCCCTCAATTACTCTTTCTCTGTCCAAGCGTTACGATTGTGGAATACCCTACCAGTTGCAATCAGATGTGCACAAACAATAACTGCCTTTAAGAGCCTAGATAAGGAATATTACCAGGAACATTTCAATATTTCTTAATCACTAAATCGGACTATTCAGTAAAAAGTTATGCGTGATCATATTTTCGAATCAGTGAGTTCAAAATTAATCAACACCTATTTAGCTACCCTATTGGTTGGTATTTTTTTTCAAAATTTATATGGGATCAACTTTGGAATATACTTAAAAAAATTGAAATGATCAAAATCGGGCTACTTGTGCGTAGTCAAAAAAAATATATAAGAATTTAACACCAACAATAAAACTAAAAAATAAACTTAGATTAGGTATAATAACATATATTAAAAATATAATGTCAACTTCAGTAGCTAACGAGGTGAGCGACGAATACAATGCAACGTGACGATGAACTGAATTAAACCCAATGGCATATCCTATCCTTGTGTCCTATATGGCAATATGTGACGACGATATATCGCGTTCTTGTTTTGTCTATGATCAGATGTCGATGTCTGATCAGATCAGATGTCGCTGACAGATCAGATTAGATGCCATACCATGTTTGATTCGTCGTACTTGAAATTTAGTTGTTTAATAGAAAACCAAACTTAATGGCTAGTAAAGCTAGTAAATTAAACGGTGATACTCTTCAACATTGTTGAAACATTTTCGATAAAAATGATGGAATATATTAAAAAAACGGGTGTTTATTGATCGACAAGGTTATGTTGATTAATGTTACAATTTACAATATTCCTACTTAGTGTCAAGGCTGAGAGTATTACATACATTTAATGAACGATGTAAAGCGGCAAACTATTGTTTATAGCTTGCTAATTAATTGCGCCTTTCACAAACTAATTAACCTTTATTTACCAAAATATCGAAAGAAATGTATTTAAGCAAGTTTATTACTGGTCTGCCTTGATAACGTTACTAAAATATATTTTACTACAAAAACCATGTTAAAGTGTAATTTATGTGGGAATTTTACTACCAGACAAGTGCAATTAGAATGTAATTAACATTTCAAAATAAAACTACAAGAAGTTATAACAGAATAGATTTTTTATTATTTTAGTATATCTATGATTATGGATAAATTTACTCTTGACTAGAAGAAAGCTCTTTCTAAATAAATTAAGCAGAATCACGACACTTTGTGAGCAGTTGCACATTTTAATGGCTTACCGTTAATACTACCGTTAATATTAAAGCTTAAAGTATGAAAATGCCGATTTGTACTGAAAAATTGAAATTCGTTTTTTTTTTCATTTAACATTCTTATTTAATCAAAATATCTACCATTATTATTTAATCATTACTGCCATCTAATAGGAAGGTCATTTATGCCTTTGCGATAGAACTCTAGTGATCTAGATTCTACAAACCTGCCTCCTGGGAAGAAAACTTTTTGATCACGTAGAAAATTGTCCAAATCACGAAAAAATGGTAGTCCGTTGGAGCAAGATCTGGCGAATAAGGAGGGCGATGAATGGTTTCTAATTGCAATCCCTGTGAGTTAAAACGATTTCTCGTGCTGTATGAGGCCTATGTCGCGTTAGCATGGAGCAATAATGGTGAAGATCGATTCTTGAGTCGGGGCTGTTTCACTGCAAGTTTTGCTATCATTGTTTGAAGTTCGGCTCAGTAGACATCTGCCGTTATTACTTGACCAAGTCGGAGAAAGTTATAGGAAATAACACCATGCTGAGACCACCAAACAGTTACCTTTTTATTGGTAAGCTTTGCTTTAGGACACTGTTGCGGCTTTTGACCTGGGGTTAGCCATTGCATTTTTCACTTACGGTTATCATAAAGACTCCACTTTTAATCACACACAATTCGATCCAATATTCCTTCATTTCTATATCGATTCAAAATGGCAACACAAGTTTTAACACGCGTTACTATCTCCAGATCAGTAAAATCATGAAGCATGCATTTTTTATACTTTTTATATTATATAATCTAGCACATATATTTTTATTTTATTTATTTGTCGCAACTGAGTCAATATTGTTGGTAAGGTATCCCATCATTCATGTTTTATTAAGCTTTGTTCTGTTCACAACGGTGATTGCGATCTTGTCTTGTCTCCAAACAGCTGCTTCCAAACACTTTCTAATTATAATTTTTTTGACCAAAAAGTATAAACTGCTGATCCAAACATATTTTTTTCTGTTAAGGTCATAATGGGTGGAGGAAGAAGACATTTTTTACCAACAATCACTCCAGATCCAGAACATCCTAACCGTGAAGGAAGAAGATTAGATGGAAGAAATTTAGCAGAAGATTGGGCCAGAGAGAAAAAGAGGCGACGATTGAGAGCGCAGTATATTCATACTAAAGAACAACTCGCAAAATTAGACCCTAGGACGGTGGATTATTTGTTAGGTAAGTCTTATGAAATATCTATTCAAATTATAACTTAGTAAATTCTTGATTTATAAAGCAAATAAATGTTTATACATATCCTATACATAAAAAAGAAAATTCAAGAAATTCAAAATATAGAAAACTAAGGTGTCGAGATGTTCCGCCCGTGGGTATGTCGGTTATCACGGTAAAGAAATAATAATATTTATTAACGCCCAAATAAGTACAACGGATCTGCGTCATGTATTTCATTCAAATTGGTTCATCGGTTTAACCGCAAAAGTGCAACAGACAGACAGTGTGTATGGGTAATCTTATTGAGTCTATTCTATATATATTCTAAGTCTGTTTTCATTTTTAAATAAAACCAGAAACATTAAAAAACGTATTGAATCGATTGATAGTACAAAGCGTTCAAACGGAAATTAAGGAACATATGAAACAACAATATTTACAAAAAATATTTTTGCAACCATCTGACACATTTATTAGGATCACATGTATTAACGATTCAAAATAAATGAATTTGTTACCTAATTACTGCGGTTTTTTTCAATTTCACTATGTAATAAAATCACAATTGTTGTGTACT
Organism: Phragmatobia fuliginosa; assembly: GCA_932526445.1. Lineage (NCBI taxonomy): Eukaryota > Metazoa > Arthropoda > Insecta > Lepidoptera > Erebidae > Phragmatobia > Phragmatobia fuliginosa. The sequence goes on along the minus strand of OW052070.1, from coordinate 12,537,157 downwards.
AGTCAGGAACCTTAACAGAACGTATGAAAATTTTATTAAATATCAATTCGCCTTTGGGAATATTGCAAAATTGATTGACGACGGTTTTCCCAGATATACGTCTAAAATTTCAGCTGTACGTTATCGGCCGTCTGACCCGAAGATTCAATTTCAAACACTAGGCAAACAAGAACTTTTAGCCATGTATTTGAATAATCGTGTGAATCAATTTACTGCTAAATTATACAACCGCGTTTCACAACAACACAATCTATAATTACACCTTCATTGATGACAAATTTGTGTGCATCTTTTTTGAAGGTTTATTTCTTGTTTGTTTGACCTTCTATTTAATTTGTAAACATGATAATATCTGCAATAATTGTAGATTACTATTAGTATGTGTGGCTTCGCAGAAAAGCAGTGGAAGTTCTCACAAACAAAAATAAGAAGCAAATCGATAGCCAGAAAGTCAATCTAACTGGAACAGTCTATTTTCATGACGTGAATGTGAATATAAATCACGATGCTCGATACACTATACAATGTGAGACCATACAAAGCCAAAAGGGTTTCATGGATTCTGTTGATATTGAAAATATGCCTGCTTTTTTCACGTAGTCAGTATTAATCACTAGAGGAAAAATATTACAAACAAGACCAATCTTGGCGACTTTTATGTAAATAAAAGTCGCCAAATATTTATATATTTGTAGTAATAATAGTCTAGTAATACGGTTGTATAAACTAAATTTACATGTTTTAAGTAAAAATTATTTCATGACTTGTAGCACTACTAATAAAAATAACATGAGACTTTAAGCGAATGCAAAACTACCTTTTTTTTTGTCATGCGGAATTCACCCCGGATGCCACATAATTGTGGCTATGTCGGACTCGAACCGACCAAAACCGCACTCCCTCTTCGGCACTAGAAGTCGGCAAACCAGGTGCACCCTCGAAAGGAAAAACCCTGGGACCCCAACGTACCCCTGACCATTTTTATTTGCAGATGGCCTCCTACTGTGCGAGAACGGATCAATTTGAAATGCAAAACTACCTAAAACTTGTTATGGCTTCTTTAAGTTATGACTTGTAGTTAAACGGCCATTACTTAAAAATATGTTCTTTTTAATATTTTCTGAAGTATAAATCTTGCCGGTTGGAATATTAAAGAAAAAGGATTCTTTTGTGTGCTTTAGTGAGGTTCGTTTAAAGGTTGAAGCTTACTAGACCTTTGAGTACGCACAAAAGCCTGTATTGTTTTTCATTCACTTTAATCCATTAAAGTTTATGCGTTTGAAAATTTGCTTTAAATCTTGGTTTTGTATAATAGAGATTCGAGTCTGCGTAAAGGCTGAAAAACACTGAAAAAAAATGGAGTGATATTGGGAAGCTACAAAAAAGCTTCTTCCTTAAAAACTTTAAAATGTGTGACTTTATTTCGTAGGTTCATATAAACTGTTATTTTAGCCGAACCTGTTAAAATGTTGAGGCTTTCGTAGTGTCCCGATAGCCTAAATAAACTTAGATATATTAAGATTTTCCTGGGATCTTCTAATTAAAATACCCAGCCAGTTAAGAAAATAAGCGTGGCTATTGCGTTTCTCCCCATACAATGAGCCATTACTTGGCATGACCTGAGACCTAAATTATAAATGCTTAACAATCTACCCCCAAGCAAAGCCAAACGCCATTTAAATAACAGAGCACTGGGTCAAAACCATTTAAGTATTCCCGTTGATACGACAAGAAGAAGTAGTGCAAATGTACCTACAAGAAAATATTGCAACGCTAATGCAAATAATAACATGTAATTTCACAAAAATGTATAAATCTGCTACTACCCACAGTGGAAAAAATCTCGTAAGATCACCTAAATCGGATAAATATCGCATCAAGATGAACATGAGATTTGGATATCAGAAACGCGTTTTCATCCTTTCATCATGAGAACTAGCGCCTAACCTTGTTTGATATTGATATAAAATCCTTTTATTAAATGCCTTTATAATCTTTGATTTTTTTAGATATTTTGCTTGCTAATGTTACATGATGATGAGTTACAGAGATAATGAGGACTGATTTTTATAGGTATTGATATTAATATTGTCACACACCTTACACTTGGTTATAAAATCCCACATTTAGCAGTTTATTGTGACCAGACTACTAATAAATATATTTTTATATTTCTAGTTTCATTCATTTATATATAAATTAAACCCAGATACAGAACAAATGAAATACTTTTTTTTTTATATTTAACGCCTGCCAAGGTGACTTTACTATGCCTGATGGAAAGCATGAGTAAAATCCATAAGTGGGGGTCGCCATACTCAATGCCATTTGCATTGAGTATGGCAAAAGCAGTATGGCGAACCACATTATGGCGGCCTAGTGAGATGCTTTTTCACGCCCCGCTTAAAGGACACGGGATCATAGTAAGAAGGAAAAACATGAGCTGGTAGTGAGTTCCATTGTTTAACTGCTCGGCACAAGAAGGAAGACCCGAACCGCTTAGTTCTGGAGCGTATGTCTTCCACTCTGAAGGGGTGACTTCGCTGGCCAGATCGTGTTGTTCTGTAGAGGAAGGGAGAGGGTGGGATGAGTTGGAAGAGCTCTTCAGAACAACAACTAATAACTAACAACTAGAAAGGAACTGTTTAGGAAAGATTTTATTTTTAAATTAAAAAAAATCATTTAACCTTTTTTGTAGGGAACAAATTTGTTTTCGCTGTATAATATCACGTTACGGGCTATGGAAGACACAGATGGGGCTACGTAGGTTATCTACTTTAAATTGATATGTACATGAAAGTTTACCTAGTTAAATATTTGACATGAAAATTTACCTGGGGAAGTGCGACTTTGAATTGAAGTGTTTTAAAATATTAAAGTAGTATAAAGGTAAATTTAGCTCTTTACTTTATTATAACATATGTTTGAAGGCCAGTAGCAAAGTATGGTTTCGTTCATCATACATTTATCAAGAATGAATCGTGGACAGAGCAACCTTAACTTTTTAGGTCATAAAATATAAATAGGTATCATATTCATTGCTAATCAACGTCATCAATTCTATCAAGTAGCTACAGAGCTTCTATGTCGGAGTACTAAACACCAACCAAGTGTTACTGAAAAAATAGTAACCAATGTTAAGAGTAAAAAAGAAAAATGCACGAAAAGCTAAATTTCAGGGTAATCGTTGGAGCCGTTTTTTTTCTATGCTTTATTCCCAATATGCATAATTTGGGGTTGGCTGCTAGTTCAACCGATTTTACCTGAATTTCAGTTTCTCCACGCAGACATAGACCCTCCGCAACCCGATTTTTTTTTGTATTCACCCAAGAAAACATCCAAACTCCGAAACAATATTTGCGGATCACACAAACATTGGGTCCGACTCGGAAATCGAACCCGAGACCTCTTAATCAGAAGCCGCACCATTCCACACCGTCACCGAGGCAGTTTATATAAATATATATTCAAATATTTAGATATATATAAATAAGAGTATTCGTCTTCTATTTAGAAGAATTTATATAAAAAACCAAGATGTGTTGCTTTGTAAACAAAGTTTATTTTCATTACTAAAACCACAAAAGTATTTACGTAAAAAAGTAAAATTAATTAAAGTATTTAATCGAGACATTATTGATTTTTAATTGAAGTGATAACAATAACTATTAAGTGTAATATGAATTCATATGAGATAAAAGTTTCTGTAAAATTACATTTAGAAGTATATTTTCCGTAATAGTACGAATATGTATGTAGGTTAATTTGTGGGTAAGAAATTTCTCACAAATTTATGAAATATTTGTATTTCTTCTATATCTAAATATATTAATTAAATTATAGTATATTTTATACTAAACTAGCTACTAAGCTTCTTGAAATTTCTTTGGTGCATTTTGTAGCTTTTGAATCGGATATTTTGACTGCCTCGTTGGTCTAGTGGATAGCGTATGTGGCTGCTGATCAAGAGGTCTCGGGTTCGATTCCCGGGTCAGACCAAATTATTTGTGTGATCCACAAATATTTGTTTCGGAGTCTGGGTGTTTTTCTATGTATAATATGTATGTATTTACAAAAAAAAAAAGTATGTTTATGTATTTATATCAGTTGTTTAGTACCCATAACACAAGCTCCTGCTTACTTTGGGACTAGATGATGTTGTGTGTAAGATGTCCAAAATATTTATTTATTTATTTATTTTAAACCATTTCATTTGTTTTAATTGTGTTCTGAAATACTTTATTAACATTTTCTTTATTCACATTTCTCTTTACTCACTAATGTTAGTGCTGTGCTGCAGGCTACTGACGGGGTCACAGGTGGTGGATAGTGAACGGCTTCTAGATATAGTGGCCAGCTGCGACAAATAAGCAGTCCCCAACCAAGCAGCGGGGGAGACGGCCTCCCAGCATTGGTTTGCAACCGTCTAGGAGAAGGTAAACTCCGAAAAAAAAAACCGGAATCGGTGTCTCCGGTAGGCGCAAGTAGGGTCCAACCTGAAACATGCGGCGGACACCTGCAACCAATATGGCTCCGCACGTATCGGCTTGCCTTTCCTGTGGAATCAGCCATCGCGGTCGAGAGGGTGGTGTTGGTCCTGGGCAACCCTGCACCACCAAAAATTGACCGACACTTCACCCACGTCAGTGCGTGGAAAACAACACGGAGAGATGCAGTTTACCGGTTATAAGTTCGCACGTATGGGCGTAAGTGTGAGCGCCAGGGGTCTCTCTCGACAGTGGGAGGGTCCATCGCAGATCCACTGACCAGTTACCGCCCGCTATAGCTGGGCAGCCCCCGGCCAATAAGGTCCTGGTCCGCCTCGGCATCAACTGCTCCCCAAGGTGTAGGGAGCAACCGGGTTTCTCCCGTTTGTTGATGCTGTGTACAGTACACCTGACACTAGCCGAAAAAGAAACAAAGTAAATGCCTATGCTGCCCTGCGTTTTGGGACATGGAATGTCCGAACAATGAGGACAGGCTTCCCGGACGCTAGTGGAAGCTCTCAGAGCGCATCCGACCTGCGCAAAACAGCTATTATCGACAGGGAGCTTACCCGACTAGATGTTAGTATTGCAGCGCTTCAAGAGACCAGACTTCCGGATGAGGGTTCGCTACGTGAGAAAAATTTTACATTCTTTTGGCAGGGCAAAGCGTTGACTGAGAATAGAGAGCACGGTGTGGGGTTCGCGGTTCGAAATGACCTCCTCGGCTCTACAGAGACTCCTCGTGGGATTTCTGAGCGTATTATGGTCCTGCGGCTCTCTACAACCTGCGGCTTCATTACTATCTTTTCAGTATATGCGCCAACGCTCAAATCATCTGCGGAGTCCAAGGACGACTTTTATGATCAACTGTGCATTCAAATGCACAGAGTGCGTTCTGGGGACCGCGTCATAGTTTTGGGTGACTTTAACGCCCGGGTGGGTCAAGAAAATCTCATTTGGCCTGACTGTCTTGGGAGCCACGGTGTGGGCAGGCAAAACGAAAACGGTCAACGTTTGCTGGAGTTCTGTTCCAGGTTCCAACTGTGCGTTACAAACACCTACTTCAGGGGCAGCCTAATGCGTCGTGTCTCCTGGCGGCACCCGCGGTCCGGACATTGGCATCAACTAGACATTGCGTTGACTAGGAGAAAGAACCTTGGGGAAATTGTCCACACGAGATCCTTCCATAGCGCTGATTGTGATATTGATCACTCCCTAGTGATCTGCAAGGTCCGACTTACACCGAAGAAAATTCACTCTAAGAAAACTCCCAGGCGAAAGAAACTAAATGTTTCCAATACTAAGAACCCGGAGCTAGTCGGTGAATTCAGCGAAGTGGTGGGTCGAGTCACCGGAACGTGGGATGTTGACGTCTCAATAAATGAAGAGTGGAAATCGATTAGGTCACTCCTAACGGAGACTGCTGGTGGGGTTTTTGGCCATGACACCACAAAATCTGCTGACTGGTACGCAGAGAGTGCTGGTTATCTGTCGCCATTCCTTAATGCTAAACGTCAGGCCGCTCTAAATTATCGGCTGAATCCTAGCAACGCAACAAAGGCTGTTCTCAATGCTGCTAAGTCCAACCTTCAGCGAATAAGCCGACAGTGTGCTAATGATTTTTGGCTGAAACTTTGCGAAAATATAGAAAGCTGTGCAGCTGGGGGAAACTTGTCTGGTGTGTTTGCGGGGATAAAAAAGGCCATTGGACCACTGCCAAAGAAAATAGCTCCATTAAAAGACACTGACGGTCTGATCATTACTGATGGCGAACGTCAGCTGGACCGTTGGGTGGAGCATTATACGGAACTATATGCTCGTCCAATCAGCATCGACCCGGAGGCTCTCAGAGGGATCCACGAACTGGAAACCTGGAACGAGCTGGATGCTCTTCCCACTCCAAACGAGCTGCACAAGGCTGTTACCCAACTCAAGAGTGGAAAAAGCCCTGGCGATGATGGCATTCCTGCTGAACTCCTCAAGATTGAATGCCTGCTCCCGATCCTGCATAATTTTCTGGGGAGGTGTTCGGAGCAGGAATTTTTCATTCAAGACATGCGTGATGCTAATATTGTCACCCTATACAAGGGAAAAGGAGATCGTGGTAATTGTAATAACTACCGCGGCATTTCCCTTCTTAGCATCGTTGGAAAGCTGTACGCGAGGGTTATCCTGGTAAGATTGCAGCGCCTTGCGGAGCGCGTGTGCCCGGAGGCTCAATGTGGTTTTCGCTCCGGACGCTCCACAACGGACATGATATTTACCTTACGCCAGCTGCAGGAGAAATCACGTGAGCAAAATAGCCCCTTGGTGATTGCTTTTGTCGATCTAAATAAAGCGTTTGACACGGTTAGCCGCGAGGGGCTCTACAGTGCGCTCAGGTTGATAGGGTGTCCACCAAAACTTTTGAACTTGGTAAGATCTTTTCATGATGGCATGCGAGGTGCTGTTGTGCACGATGGTAAAACATCTTCTTCTTTCGACATGCGGAGAGGGGTTCGTCAGGGATGTGTTTTGGCGCCGACGCTTTTTGGCATATTCTTCTCACTGCTTCTAAGGGTCGCTTTTGGGGATGTAGTCCAGGGAATACATTTGCACACAAGAGAGGACGGCAAACTCTTTAGCACCTCCCTTCTAAAGTCACGAAGCAAACGCGATGACCTATTCGTCGATTCACTGCTTTTTGCCGATGATGCCGCTGTGGAGGAACGGGTGTCGTGTTCCTCCAACACAAAGGGAGGATCCTCCGACCAGGCGAGGTGATCGTGCCTGGCGGGCCACTGCCCAACAGTTGATGTTGGGATGTTGTATATATGCTAATCGGCGCGAGAATATTACTTTCGCGATTCAGGATTAGTAGTTACTCAGCATAGATAATTCTGTGTTGTCTTTGCAGTTCAGTGTTTCATCGGTAGATGGCGCTGTTCTATGTTTTTCGCTTGCGCGGTTTGTGGAAGTCGCCACATCACTCCCCTCCAAGACCGGAGGTCGATATGATGAGACAGCTGTCTGTGCTCTGTTGTGGAGCTTGCCAGTGCCAGGAGTGAGCAGTTCCAGTGAGTCGGAACTGAGTGCCGCTAGTTCCAGTGAGTCGGAACTGTATGCCGCTAGTCCCAGTGAGTCGGGGCTGAAGTCCGCTGATCCCAGTGAGTCAGAATCGCTTGCGGTGCGCGGTGCTGCGGTGAAGTCCCCAGTGAGTCGGGGCGGTTGCTGCGTAGTGGCTGGCTGCTGCGTAGACGGGAGAGAGATGCTCTTCTTACGTGGACCGTGTGTGCAGTGTGCTGTGCCTAGACGCTGTTGAGGCCGTAGGGGCTACCAGGCTGGAGCGGTCGCGTCCTGCGTGTGGTGTCCCTGTTGATGCCGAGGTTGCTGGCTGGCTGAGACATCGCTGTGGGAGTGAACAAGATGGCGCTGCTGATCTGCTTTCTAGAAGGCTGCTTCCAATCACGTCGGGGTCACCACTGTGGAGGAACGGGTATCGTGTTCCTCCAACACAAAGGGAGGATCCTCCGACCAGGCGAGGTGATCGTGCCTGGCGGGCCACTGCCCAACAGTTGATGTTGGGATGTTGTATATATGCTAATCGGCGCGAGAATATTACTTCCGCGATTCAGGATTAGTAGTTACTCAGCATAGATAATTCTGTGTTGTCTTTGCAGTTCAGTGTTTCATCGGTAGATGGCGCTGTTCTATGTTTTTCGCTTGCGCGGTTTGTGGAAGTCGCCACACCGCTTTTATTGCGAAGACCCCACAAGAACTGCAAGTCCTTTTGGACAAGTTTGCTTATGCATGTTCTCTCTTTTCTATGTCCATCAATGCTGAGAAGACGGTCATCCTGGCACAAGGCTACGACCAGAAACCAACTATTATGTTGTAGTGGACCAATTTTGTTATCTGGGCTCCAGTAAAACAAGCAATCTGTCACTAGACGCAGAGATTGGAAGTCGTTTGGGTAGGGCAGCTACGACATTCGGCAGGCTTAGCGGCAGAGTATGGAATAACAACGACTAGGACCAAGATGATTGTGTACCAAAGTTGTGTCCTGAGTACACTCTTGTACGGATCTGAAACCTGGACGTCGTATGCAAAACAGGAAAGAAAACTGAACAGTTTCCACATGCGCTGTCTTCGAAGCATTCTAAGGATAACTTGGCGAGACAGAGTTACGAACGAAAGAGTCTTGCAAATCGCACAGCTACCCAGCATTACCGCAATGCTCAAACAGAGAAGACTGCGATGGCTGGGGCATGTGCATCGGATGGATGCCAGACGACTACCGAGACGCGTTTTGTTGAGTGAAGTAGCTTTTGCTAAGAGAAGGATAGGCAGGCCCATGTTGCGCTTTAAGGACTGCGCAAAGCGGGATATGCACGCTTTCGGGATCAGCCCCAGGGAGTGGGAGGGACTGGCCGATGACCGCGGTGGATGGGGGAGCGCTTTGTATGAGGGCTGCAGCGCGCACGACAGGAGTTGGTTCCGGACTCTGGCGGACAAGCGTGAGAAGAAACAGCGGGGAGACGGGGGAGTCTCGCTTGCTCAAGCCTCGGACGGTCCTCTGTTTAGGTGTCAAGCGTGTGGACGCTGTTGTCGCTCCCGTGTTGGGCTTTACAGTCACACCAAGAAGTGTCAAAGAGGCGCTGTCTAAATCATCTGTAAAGATGGGAAGGCATATTATATATTACTCACTAAATATACAATTATAAATAAATATTTTTTGTCCTGAATGTTACAAAAAATATTTAGATTTTAATAAATTTTCAAATAAAAGTACTTTTTCAAAATTGGTTTAAAAAATATCGTCTTATGAAAATAATTATATTTTTAAATTGCATTGCGTAGAATGTTCTCATCCACAATATCATATTATTATAACTTATTAAGATTTAATCAATGTAGATCCTTTTGAAAATAAATATTACAACTCTCAAGAGACGAGACAATGAAAGATACATTGTGGATACTAAATTTTGTTACAAGAAAAGTTACACAAAACACTTTTGACCGAGCTCCGTAATAAATGTGCAAAACATTTGCCTTTATCCAGATTACATTATTATCAACGCTTTGTTGTTTTATAATCTCATCTAAATCCTTTTTAATCTTATACGACCAACATAAAGTAGCATTTGCATTTCAAATATGGATTATAACTGTTACAAGCATTCTTAATTCAGATATTATATTATCCACCACGTTTCTTAATCCACTTTGCGTCCCTTGGAACTCAATAATCGGGTATCAAGTCCCTGACCTGTATTTTAGAAATTGCTCAAGTGTTGGTAAAGGTTTAAGCTCTTGCTACTTAGAATTCTATACCATAACTTTTCTCAGTCGAGTTAGGGTTTTTGCTAAAATTACTCACCATTTACTTCCCATTCTCTATTATTTACAAGATTATTTAGGATCAGCTATTTTTTCAATCGGTTTTACTTTAACTGTTTTGTCTTACAATAAATTATCCAATCTATACTTATAAAATAAACATACCTCTATATACTAGTACTACTCCTAGTAAACTAACTTTTTTAATGGAAAGTATTCTTTTTATAATGATTCCTAATCCTAACACATAATTTATTTCATTATTGTCAATTGGTTTTCTTTAAGTTGGTCTAAGGAAAGTGTATTTAACAGAAATATTCACGCCTGTACTTGTAGTATTTTGTAAACAAATTATAATACACAAGGAGCTATTTTACATATTTTACACCGCGGTCAGTGATGGCTAATTCCGTACATTACTTTAATGGAAATTCATCAACATTTGTTAAAGGCTGTTGATGTCTAATAAATGTCTACTGGCAAACTGCCCTGGCGGTTGAGAGTATGTCATGCTCACTCAAATGTCACGCTGATGGTGGCGCGTGTGTCGGATCATTTAATTCCCTTCAAAATGGTTGAGTTGAATGGTGCGGATCCATGCGTCATGTTCGTGAACGGGCGCTGTCAGTTGTGACTGGTCATCTCTTAGTTGCCACGGCTTATTTGAATTAATTATTTTAATTTTCAATTGTATTTTTGTTGTACTATGGACACTTTTAACGTGCACGTCTTGCTACATCGTTCTCACATAATGTACCATCTCAACATGAATGATGTAACCAAGATTTTGTAAAAAACATTTTGATTTAAAAGAGTGTCCATGGAGTTTCTTGCCCGTTCTTCTCCATAGAGATCTACGCTAGGGAATGGGCAACTACAGTACTTTCACAGTTTTTATGTCTTGTGACTGGGACTGTAGCTACATTTTTGTTTCGACAATTCAAAAGTGCCTGTAACTGGCCTACTTGAAATAAATGCTTTGATTTTGATTTTGAAAAAACAGGTCTGTCTTTAGAAATGAGGCATTGAAAAAAAGAGGAAAACAATGTTTACATAGTGTAATTCCTTTTAAAGCTAGAATTTATTCAGCATCCTCTGCTATCAAATCACCCAATTGTATTTAATAATATTATTCCATCATATTACATGAAAACAAATTATCAGTAACAATTAATAATTAACCGTCTGCAAACAGTCCTGCAAAAAATGCAGAATAGAAATGACAAAAAACACCCTTTCTGAAATCTAAACTTGACCATTGCCTTTACACATATGTACATATATAAATATGTTTCTGTGAAATTACTCTGCTTCAACGTTATCAATATTTTGTTGTTCTGGATAATACAATAGGGTACAAACCATCTTTTGAAAGCCATTTCTTGCAACTTCATCCTCAATGATGGAATGTTTATCCGGCTTTCTCCGACGTCGTTTACGCTGAAAGGATTGGAAGGTATTCTTAAGGCAACGAAATTTTTGTTTGCAGAAGGAATTTCTACTGAAAGCGAAGCATGGCCCGTGAAGCACGTGAATCGTTACAACCTCATGTGATACGCAATCTCCGCTCTAGTTAAGAAATTTAGCACGTATAGCCCAACAAGCACTTTTTTTCTACTAATCATAGCGACATTGTGAAACATACCAAACATTGGTTTTAATAATAAAGTTGTGTATAGATAGAGACTTTATTTTTTTCTTGTCTCATATGAACACTTTAAACAGATAGCTACACTGTTCGTAATAACGTACGTAACGCCAAGATAATTAAAACACTTTGTTATTGTATCTGTTACTTTTGTTATTATAATATGTGATTCCATTTAAAATTTAATTATTTTTTTTCCAATTTTCAATTTTTAATTTGTTTTGTGTTTATTTGAATGGTTATCTATGTTAGCGTTTTATTTTGTCCTACGAAATTTATGTCGCACTATCGTTCGTTCATTTAAAGTTCCGTCGCCCTACCTTTTGTTGAGAAAACAATCTATCGCAATGACGTTCGTCGTGCTGATATGCTGTCACATACTGATGTTTGATATATCGTTTTGTCGTCCTAACGTTTGTCGCGTAATTGTTTGTCACGTAATTGTTTGTCACAATTTTAAGACGGAGTCGTTAAAAACACAATAGAGCTTCTATTCAAATGATTCTAACTTAACCGTTTGGAAGGTAAGTCGAAGGCGTACGGACGTTTATGACGAAACTGTAAGGGTTCCGTGTTGATTACTACGGTACCCTAGAAACTTACAAATAGGCTAACATATAAGTATTATAAAGCTATCTGCATAATTACAACTCCGTGACGATCCGCTATTCTCTAAAACAAAATAAACATTTTTCCCTTTCAAATTATTAAAACGAAATTCCCGGAACGCAATACGTATTTATTACTTTATCGCTTTAAATAATTTTCGTAATTGCTTACGTATTTGGGTTACCCTCATAAACTTCCTTAATAACTTACCAAGTTATTGTGTATGAACACGCAAAAGTGACTGTACTCGCGTTTTATCCGTTTACAAAAGGGTAAACAAAAACAAATATTTGTACTGATGTGGGAAAAGGTAACTGAAGATATTATAACATATGAACTCAGCATAAACGAATGTATGATATATAAATGGGACACTTTTATTTATTTCAAACAATTTGGCCAATGAAATAGAACGACAACAAAGAAGTATAAAGGTTACATCAAGCCATACGCATTCGATTAAGCTACGTATGTACTAACTTTTGACGGTGACTCCGTTTTGTACGTCGGTTATATAGCGATCAAGATAGCCTTCGTCCTTCCTTTATTCAAACTCAAAGTAAATCTATGCTGAACTTCACTGAAATTAGAGCAGCGGTTTAGCCGTGAAAGTTTAACAGTCAGCAGTCAGAGTTATATACAAAACTTATATTTTAGTGTCCCTAAAAAATCTTGTGGTAGCATTTCTTTGAAAAGAACTTTTGTCGTTGGTATCAGTAACAACATATGTATGTTCTATGTATCTGTATATTGAATGTATTACTAGAAAAAAAAATACACTCGAATGTGTTTTCTCAGCCTAATTTGTTGTCTTCTTATCAAAGTGCCATCTGAAGGCATTTACGTAATAGAAAGTAATTCGTAGATGCTGTAACTTTCAAACGTTTATTTTGGTACTAAAAGACAGACGACCATTAATCCTCTCAAAGTTGAGTGACTGCTGATATTAAGAATCAGGAAGAACTCGTACATTAACATATCTTTTATTATAATCACAGAATAACTTGGCTCAGTAGAAAGTGGCGTGACGACCGCTTAAACCACTAGGTAAATCGTGCAGCCCTATTCTATTCTAAGTACCGTAATGCCTCTTAAAATGTGTGTGATTTATTTTGTGTTACCCAGAAACATAAACTTAATACGTAATGAGATTGGATTCAATGTAATACGTAACAAAGGGCAATTTATTAGCTTTATTTAGTTGTCAAGGAAAACAATTAGTAATTTGATATATTATTACGCCCTTAGGCAAAGGTATTATGTAAAGGAACTTCGTGTTTCGACTTGTAAATCAATATATGGTTTTAGGATTTTGCGTCTCGTAAACATCTGGATGTGATGTAACATATTATGTGCTAATTGTTATAGTGTTCCCTGCTTCACATCTATATCCTAGGTAAATGATAGTCGTCATCATCATCAACAGACTTAAATAGTCCACTGCTGGACATTAGTTTCTTCATTAAAAAAGAGGTTTTGCCCTAATATATCGCGTTAAATAGGTGACTTAATTTTTGATTTATATGAAGTTTCCTTCTATGTATTTGCCGTGCTGTTGTTCTACAAGCGGGATAACATAAGATTACATACATTTTTATTTCTTTGAGGTGGGCAGTACGATAGTCGTTTGTATGTTTGACCTTAGTTTTTTTTATAATGATGTTAAACGGTAATTAAACACACAAAAATATATCCAAGAAAAATACCGTACTCAAGAAATTTATTAAATACATTTATCTGAATTATCTGACATGTAAGACAGCTTGCCCTGGCTGTGGTAATCACTTAATAATATGTGATCACTTATTATTATGCGTTAATAATAATACGATACATATTTATGTTTACGCGTGTAACCCTAAATATGTATCGTAGAGCACCATAGATGACAAGTTTGAATAATTTAATATTATAATTTATCGTAATGCAGGTCTCTTTGAATACTCGCATATGGAGTTTAACGCTGAGCGCGGAGTATCATCTACAGACACGGAAGAGGGTACGAGTGCGACCTCCACGGTGAAGGCCGACGATCCATCACTAGCGGACATGACGCGTGCTGCTTTATCGATATTAACCAAGAATGATAAGGGATTTTTCCTACTCATTGAAGGTTTGTATACAGGCTTACATCCTTTTATCTTATTACAGCTGTGATTTCCCATGTGATTTTCACTTACATTATTTTAGTAATATTCTTTTTGCTACTAAACAAATTGCAGACCATTTATAGTTTTGTTAATATTTAGTATGGTACCTTTGATTCTGGTTTTAAATTCAATTGTATTTCCATGTACAACTATAGGTGGAAGAATAGATCATGCACATCACTACAACAATCCATACAGAGCTCTCGACGAGACTTTAGAGTTAGAAACCGCGCTGTTGGCAGCTTTAGAACGGGTTAATCCCGCTGAAACTTTGATCGTTGTTACCGCCGATCACGGCCATGTAATGACTTTCGGCGGCCAAGCTACGCCCAGAGGACATCCTGTACTAGGTAAAGTGGTATTTAAAATATTTAATCTTTCAAGATTTTATACTACTTTTTACTTTTAATTGGAACAACAATGGAATAAAATAAAAAAAACAAATAAGAGACAAGGCTAAGATAAACCTAAAACAAAAAAGATGTTACCCGCTATCAACAAAACGATAAGTCGAAAGAATTATTTAGAGAAATGAGTCACGAATTATCTGCCTAGCAAAATCATGTCCTGAAAGCAAAATTGCGTTAGATGCTGCCAAACTGTGTGGAGCAAGGAAAAAGTTGGCATAGGCGTACAAAGTTGTTAATTTAAGTTTGTGCCAAACGTTTTTCAATTACACAAAATGTATTCAATGTCGCAAATGTTTATAACATGCGTTTGAAATTAATAAAATGTATGTTTAAAAGGAAAGAAATCGCTTTAGTTAATAATTGTATGCTAATACATCTAAAAAAGATTGGTTTTCAAAGAGAATCAGAGTAATAAACTTTAACATATTCAATTTAATAATACCATTGGGCCAACATGAGTACACAGCTTTAAACTGTGATTTTTCTCAGGTGCTGATACTGTTGTCTCTGATATCGATGGCCTACGGTACACTACCCTTCTCTACGGAACTGGGCCTGGACATTCAGAACCTAGGGCTTTACCTTTGAATACTACACTATCAATAGCAGCATTAGCAGATGCTGTTCATGCATCAGCTGTACCAAGGCAGTGGGCCACACATGGTGGGGAAGATGTACCTGTTTATGCGTTAGGTAAATTAAATGAATTGTATCTCGACTAACTTAATTATGAATATCCAAATGTTCATCCCACATATAAGGGCAGACTTCCAGTACCTCAGTCATTGAATACCTTTGATGGTATGTGAAATTAACATAAAATTTCCTTATAAAATAAAATATCAAGATTATTCTAACGAACGTTGAATATTTATAACAATTCTGACAAAACTTGTTTCAAACCAAATATTTATTTGAAATAAGCTTATAATGTAAGTAAAAAACATTCAGCAGTATTAAATACGATAACATCTCTTAAGGAGTCCAATATATTTAACGTGACAAATAAACGTGACAGAATTGGACTTTTTTTTATTGATTAATCTATTGTACATATAAATAACTCCATACACTCTAAGCTTATGAAAGATAAAGCAAGTGGGTAAAATATTTAATTTTATATTGAACTAGCTTTTCCTACGTGTTAGTGGGATATAGAAATCTGATTGCTTTTTTAACCCCCTTAGTAGGGGGAAGCGTTGTCTGTCAGACAGTCAATAATCGAACAGTTTTATAAATAATCATTAAAAATAATCATAATTAATATTTGTTATTAAAGGTTAGTAGTGATGATATAAATCTCATGTCACAGTTGACTTTATCGAACTCCTCCGAAAACCATGATCTATGTTCATGAACTTTTTTGTGTATACTTGACAGTTCTCAGCATATGTTCCATTCTGTGAAATTGAGGAAAAAGTGAAAGGGATGGCCCTCTCCAGATTTTTTGACTGCTTTTGTTATGCTTTGTTTGTTAATTTTTTATGAATTTGAATTAAAAATACTTACGAAACCAAATTAAACAATGTTGTAGTGATCAGCTACTAAATTCAAATAATAAGTACCAAAATATTATCAGTAGATATATTTAACAAAAATAGGTATGTTTAACTCTTAATATTTATGTATTTATATTTTTCTCGGTAAACAAAAATACAAATACGTAAATATCAAGTGTTTTATCAGAGAACTGTAGAGATAGCATCATCATTGAAACCTCTTCCCTGAAGAGAGGCTTCTGTCCAGCAGTAGCCTTTTAAAGGCTTTTTATGATGTCAATAAAGACCAAAAAGATTTTTAAATCTTGGTGCACTAGCAATAATATTCAATTAAATAGTCATTAAACATTATTAACGTTAAGTGATCTCTATATTTATGTACATAAACTTAACTTTTTATAGGACCAATGGCGACAATACTATTTACTGGCGTAGTTGAGCAAAGCTATATCCCTCATGCAATCGCATACGCAGCCTGCATCGCTCATCAATCACGCAGATGTCAAGAGAAAAAAAACTTAACGCAAGCGCCCGTAAGTTTCCAAAATTTCATTTGTTTTCTTCATCGTTATTGACAATATTTGATAAGTTTCTTTTAAAAATACGTGTACTATCCTTACCTTAATCGTAATTCTCATGAGATGAGAAACATATAAATGCTTATAACATTACTTATAAAATACTTGTGGTCTATATTGTAACATAAATAATTTTCAGACAAAAGAAAGTATGAAACAAGTTTGCAAGTTTTTATCGTGTTACATCGAACTTTTTTCTTCAGCTTTTGTCACTTTGTACAAAATTGTACTTTTTCTTTGCTTTAATGTCTTTCAAATTCTGTAAAAGTTTTTGAACATACCGTGGAACAATGAGTATGTACAGCAAAGTAAATAAAACATAGTTACATAAATTATTCAATTACACTAACACAACGGGTTCACATCGGTTGTGTAATCAATATTTACCCGTTTATCGCCAAGGTCATTATATAGCTATATTTTTAAAGATTGTGTATCAAATTATCACAGGTTGAGAAGCCACCAAACTGCGTAACCCCAGAAGTAAGTAGCGTATCTGCTCAAGATGAAATTAGAAGCGATGGTTCCAGCGGCCGTCGTATTGTCGTAGCGTCAAGTGTCATGTCTGATGAGCGCGCATCACGTTCTGCTGCTCATCGCCCGACGACGATTTTGATGAGAAACCCTTTAATATCAAAGTCTTTTATTTTTTTGGCTCAATTAGGTACTGTATGGTTTATTATACGATTATAAATGTTTATATCAAATGTAAACTGACACACAGTTTTTAAGGAAATAAACTCAATACTTCAGTGTTAGGTGTCACAAATTAGTTATCAGCATTGTGTACAGTAAAATTACTGTTTATTGTAAATAAATGAAAGAAAACGTTGTAAATATTATAGTGTATTGTAAATATTAAAGTAAAATGACGATTAATATTTATTTAGTCTTATCATTAAATGGATTTTTGATTAAACAGATGAATTTTATTTTGAGAGCCTCTCAGATGGATAATCCAATTTCAATATCCTTTATCGGTAAAGCTATGAGATTTAACCTTTCCCTTTGGTAAATTGGACAACCTAGTGAACATAACTGAATCAAGTAAATTGTCTTTTCACCCGGCGTAACCCAATAAGTTATCTCGCACAGTAAAAGAAAGAAACTCTTTTAATATACCTACCTACATACAGTACAGTAATGTATGTTTGTATTTACTTAGCTTAGAAAAGTTTATTTTCAAAATAGGTATTTATGGGCATAATTTTTTATCACACATGGAAATCTTCCGAATAAATTTCTGAGCTTAATGTAATTTATTGGCAAAAAGAACTTATAGAGTAATTCATATAGAAAGATAAATTACTATAATTCTGAATATTTATAAAGTAGGATTCGAGGAAGATATTTACAAAATCCATAGGCAACAAATGAAACACGAGAATCTTATTGTGATAGAAATAAACAAACTAGATAATAGTGATGACGTTAGTTGGAGACGGAAATAAATATATTACCACTGTTTCACAGTACAAAATTGTTACACTTTTTTTTAGTCTCTACTTTTAGTATGTTAATATAAAAAAAAAAACTTTATAAAACTATAACCCGACTACATAAAAACATTTGAAAAAAATTATTTAGTCCTTGCCACCCGAGACATTACTGACAATCTATTCACACTTGATTAAATAAAATCAGTCTTGTAATTTAAGCCCTTCGATGGGACATACTTTTCACTTAGTCATAATCGAAAATTTTTTTTACGGAAACATTGGTTTGTTTTTGAATGCGACAATTTATTCCGCTTAACGTAGAGAAAACATCCTTTAGAATAAATAAATCAGTTGAATTTTCGCAAAAAAAATGATGAGAGACATTCTAATGAATTTCATACTATTTATTTAGCTATGTTTCTATAAACTATACTTATTACACTATAATTCAGGTCAATTTTAATAAGTTTGGAAACAATGCAACCTTATGTAAAATGGAAACAATTTATCTCTATAGGATTACACACACAGACACCTAACCACACCCTTTAATGTCAAAACTTCAGGCAGCGGATTTAATATATTATAACCACAACGTTCTTGGTTTATATATATATTCTGACACAATGACAGTGATTCCATAATTTTAGTTACCTAAAATGCCATTGAAAATGTAAAGTATCTTTATTTAAATTACACTTACACTTAACATTTTCAATGCTTTTGTGAACGTTAAATCATTCGACGTTCATTCTTATTACGCCTCAATAAGTTTATAAAACATTTATTTAGAAATTTGTGACCAGTAAATTTATTTTAGTATCAAAGTTATTCACAACATTACACTAATTTAAATAATGATTACATAAATACAAAAAATAAACCTATAATAATATATAATACTTAAATTAACCCGTGCCCGATCGCATCTGGTGGAAAGGTGCCCATTATGCTAGCAGCATTGCCGCGTTGTATGGCAATGGCCAACCTTTGCACCAGAAACGAGCAGGAACGAGAGTCCCCGTTTATTTCAGATAGCCTACGACCCAGTTCCCCCACGAAGCCCAAAGTTTCAGCAGCCCAGCTCCCCATTGTCTCCACCGCCACAGTGACGAAGTGGTAGTGTTGCTCCAAAGCCGCATATTTCTGGCTCTTCTTATAACAAGCATCCTCCGCCGCGGCTGACGGGGAGCGGACTGTGCGGCTCAGGTGGCTGGCGGCAACAGTGCTGACGCAAGTAGCATCCCAGATCAAGCACTTGCCATTCTTCCAGGGCACCAGAGTCATCCCATCCGGCCTTTTACCATCGGATCTGCACAGACCCGGAGGCTCAAGGAGACAGGCGATGTTAGCCGAAATGAGGGCCCTGCGAACCACGTCGTTAAGGGCATGGTGACGCGTAAACCTTCCCGAGCATCGACGACAGCTCAAAGCATGATGGCCGTCGGCCTCCACCACAGAGCCGCAGGTGCACACGTGACGTTCGCAAACGTTGCAGCCCAGGCGAAGGGCAACGGCCACGCGCAAAGAATCGTCATCTAGCAACGTCCCCAAGTTAGGTGAAGGTAACGCGCGCAGCCAAGCACCGGACTCAGGCCGCGACACGGCCCTCAGCCTAGCCATACCTGCTCCCGAAGAGTTCTCTAATAAGGCGCCTTGGGTCCGCTTCACCCCCACATCGTCCCACTCTCGCTGCACATGCGAAGCTCCGGGCAAATCCACACTCGGGCTGAGAGCCAACCACGCCGATACAGCATCCGATAGAAACGGTATGTTTGCCACGCCACCATGGAATCCTAATAAGACAGTGACAAGGCTCGCAACACCGTTCGCAGATGCCAGAAAAGCCGGGAGGCCCACGTCCTTCATACTACGCACTCCCAGACCCCCACATCTGATCGCAAGACTCGCTTGACACCACTGGTTGTCATCCATGGACACGTTAAGGACGGATTCCACAATCGATTTCAGGGCTTTGTCAAATAACAGAACTTCCGCGGGGCAAAGCCAGGTAGGAGTAGTTCGCAGAAGGTAATTAATTTTCGGTAGGGCAAAGCACGCACGCAACAGGACAATCGCAACATGAGCGGATATTATTATGGTAACATGCTCGTTAAAACCATGAACTCGTATGCATGAAATGCGTCTCTGTATTAAATATACGTGTACGAAGGCTTTTAACAATAAATATAAAATTAATTGTATTGTTCGTAAATGTACTATATTTACTTACAAAAATAAACGATTTTTCAATATCATCTTAACTTTTGTTTAGTTTTTTACTTCCTTATGAGTCACAGTATCACGATAATAATATATTTAATACATTGTTGCAGCGTTTCGTTGGTTCAGTCATGAAAGTGTAACAGATAGGCATTTAAGATATTAATAATGATACTCCTTATGTCATTAACTTTCTGCTACTGAAACTCCCGTCAAAATCAGTTGAGCCTTTCTAGAGATTAGCCGGAACGGAAGATCAGACAGACAGAGAGAGACATTTGACTAAATGGCAATAATAGACGTTGTTTTTTTGTAAATGTTATAGGCCTTAAAAAGATATGTTTGTAATTTTAATTGTTTAATTTATTTATCTTTTTTTGTTTAACATTATGTTTTTTTGTATATATTTTTTAATGTAATAAGTATTAAAGTTATAGTTTATAGCAAAATGTAAACTTAACTTTGGTTTGTGTGCTGTATTTGTACAAATATTAATCGAAATTATTAATCCTTTCTCCGTTAATATTTCAAAAAATGTATATTATGAAAGGGCAAGGTTCTTACATTCAATTCGTTGTACAACCAGTTGACATATTTCATGTATTCACATCAAAAGAACTACGTCAGCAATATTAATCCAGTGCCTTTCAAACGTACTTTTATCTACAAACAGGTTTATATATAAGACTTGGCTTCATGACGTTGCTGTTTATATTTGTAGCTAAATAAAACCTGATTACGAAATGTCAGCCCAGCGTCGAAATGTATACTCAGACCTTTAGCCTCTGTAATCCGAATCAAGGGCGTGTCCTTAATATTAGAGTTGTACTGAATTGGGGTACCTATCTCTTCTAGAGAATGTGATAGTCACACAGTTAAAGCAGTTAAATTCCAGGGTTCTATTTAGAATCTATCGAAATTCCTCTATAACCGAGAATAAGTATATTTTGTTTCCTAGTAGGCATATCTTATGTAACTTAAAGTATTTGGAAAAAGGTTGACATTTAGTATCTTTTGGGTAGGTCGTTCATCATTATTATGATCTATGTTACCCCAAAATGACTTGAATTTCTATAGTAAATTTTTTTGCTAACATTTTTAGCCAAGTTTTCGTCCTTTATCTACCAGTCAAATTAAATGCCATACATTGTTAAAATTATTCGAGGCCACAATTAAAATATTTTTTGTTATTACATTATCTTCGGATTTGAGCGAATCATTTTTTTAATACCCGATTCTGTAGCTTCAAACTGTACTCCCAACTCCTGCTATAGACTCATGTTTGCGTAATTGTATAAAGCTATAAAGTAATTATTTATAGTAGCTCCAAGCCTCTATTTAGGCCTATGTGACCTAGGTAACTGTAAAAAAACTGTTGTCGAAGTATTTTCTCACTAAAATAGTTTTTCTAGTTGTCAGATGTTTTTCTTTAAGTCAGTAAGCAATTTAACTGTTCAAGAAATTTTTACCAACTAATATTTTACCAGTGAGTTACGTTTGAACTACACGGTTGGGGTCTAGGTTTAGTCAGATGGCTATTTTATTGACCATCTGTACTGAGAATTAGTGGTTTAATGTCTCGTGAGACTTTGTGTGATCCACGAATTGTCACAGTGTGGCTTATTCTTTGCGTCCATTATATTTTTGTAATGTCATACTAAGAATCATAGTTTCGTTTATACATAAACTAGTTCATATTCATAAGATGCATAATATGTCAATGTTTCAAAAGTCATATCGGATAGCCATCCAACTTGAATCAAACTAACATATTCTTAGAGTCAAAATTTAAATTTAATTTTAAAAGCTAATTATTTAATTTTGATCAAACAGTGTTATCATATATTTGATAGTACTTAACATCTTTGTAGTATAAAATTATTTTGATTTACAAATACATAATAACAGAAGTATTAGACCAAAATCTTGTTTTGTAAATTGTGAGCATTTGAAATAAGCCGAGATGTGTCGACGGCAAGCAAGTGTATTCAAGCAGCTCATACAAAAGCCACAGAATTACTGTAGGCAGGTATTAGAGTAGCGAAATCCTTTCTGGCTGGGTGTGGAAAACCGCTAATGGTACGTAAACGTCAACACAAGAAATAAGACGGTGTTACTAGTTTATTTTTGTACGCGCTTTAAGAATCACATTGAATATGCATATTTCTTTGAATTTGATTATCATTGTCCTTGAATATTCTAAATAAGGTGTTTTCTGATAGTAACTAGGAAACATACATACAAAAGTCGGTTATAAAATAAAAGCCAGTTGAAGTATGTTAATGAACAATTATGAATAAAAAATGTGGTTTTTATTAAAAGTATCTGTTGTATGTTTTGAATATTCAATCTAAATGTAATACCGTTTGAAAGTTGACACTGAGAAATAACTTTAACGACATAACTTTTTAAATCTCTATTATGGTTTTCATTTAAAAGCACAAAACAGCTTTTATCCAGAGGATTACCATGCCAATCTATAATGATGAAAACACACGCAGTGTCTCGCAGTTTCTAGAGAAACTGCTGTTTTGATTTACAGTATTCTCTACTTTACTTTCCTCTCCTTCACCCATTTTTCTTCTCCAATCTGACTACTTTCTTCCTGAGAAGATACCAGTTGATACTCTTTAACCTATATATTTTAAAAATCATAAACTCAAATTCCTGTTTATAATATGAATCAACAAGCGTTGAAGCTGCCGTACAAATCGATTGATGTTCCAATTTACAACTGCAAATACGTGAACACTCGTGTAAGTTATTTATCATAACAGTGTGTATTTTATTTAATATGAAGTCAAAGTTTATTTATTTATTTTTAACATGTTTACTTACGTTATACTCGTAGTATATCATTATGATAAATTTTATACATATGGCAATATCTTTTAGTTTCAATTCTATTACTCTTATGTGTGTGAAGTTGATGATTCTGTTAGCTTCACTATTATTTAAATTACAAGAATGCATAAATTTTAAAATAGTTCAGCACATTATATATTTATATATAATATATTAATTACACATTATATATTTTAAAATAGTTCAGCGGCGTAAGTCACTTATCTTCTTGGGTGTCGAGGAGGCCGAGAAGGAAGATTGCAAGGGAGTCGCACTTCAAGTCATTAACGGCAAGTTGGGCCTGAAGAATGTGGCTGCCTCCTCTATTAAGGTCTGCCACCGCCTTGGGGTATTAAATAAGGAACGTCAGCGGCCTTTACTTGTTAAGTTTTCGACTGTGGATGACAGATCGTCAGTGTGGGAAGCCAAGTCGGGACTGAAGGGTTCGCCTATAACCATCAAGGAGTTTCTGACAAAGAGCAGGCAATCTGTTTTCGCAAAGGCCAGGCAGCATTTTGGTGTATCTGCTTGCTGGACACAGGACGGTACCATAGTCGTCAAAACCCACGATGGTGTCCGGAACAGGATTACGAACATCGATGAACTGAACTCGCTGCTTATTAAAGGTAACTTCTGAAAATACGCGTAAGGAGTTTTTGACTTACTTGAACGCACTGACCAGAGGCGTTGATATGGCTTTTAGTTTTCCTTTTCTTGTTAGTTATTTTATAGCATTTATTTTCTTTGCAAGATTAAATAAAAAATTGTTTAACATTACGTGTATGTACCCTTCATATATACACTGTACGGTGTACTCTGTAGGTAGTAGAGCCAAGCTGATTTCAGCATGAATGGGCCTTCTCGACCGGGCCAGTACTACCCAGAAGACAATCCTAATAATAACAGCTTCTTGCTGTCATATTTTGTTGTTGAGTGTGAGACTGGAGGCCCTATCATTCTGTACCATTCTCCCTTACTCCGAAGGCCGGGAGAATGATGCAGAATTATCTGACCAGGCCGCCATTGGTCTCCATGCTACATTGCCTACCCTCACAATGAGTATGGTGGGCGTTACTCTTGGATTCTACTCATGCTTTCCATCAGGCAGAGTAGGCTATCTTTGGTAGGCTTAAATATAAACAAACGTAAGTGGCCAGAGACGTAGTTTCAAATCTAACGTTTGAAGACATGGAGTTTGCATTGGGTGCCACTCAAAAATATTGTTCTTAGATAAAAAGACCGATCTATATCATAACAGGTTAGACAAAAATTTCGTTTAAATTTGAATCGGTAGCTGCGACGAGAAGTGAGTAAGAGCATCTATTCGTGAAAAATCCTGTACCCTCTATTTGGAGCAGTTTCACACCTTAGGCGTGCCCAGAACATCTTTGATTCGTATTCTTCACAAAGATTTACATTTACATCCGTACGAAATTCTAATGGTACAGGAACTAAAGCCCAAAGATCACTTTATCTTTAACACCATTTTTTTTCAAGCGAGGCACACTTTCATCTAAATGAGCATGTGAATAAGCAAAATTGCATGTATTGGAGTAACACTAATTCTAAATTGAAGCATCAAAGACCTCTGCATTCACCCAAGCTTTGTCAGCAAGAGTCATTACTGGTCCATATTTTTTTGAAGATCGCCGAGGAAATGCTGTAACAGTGAATAATAATATATAAAAATATTAACACGTTTTATAATCCTACGATGTATCTTTTGTATTATGGTGTGCAATAAAGAGTATCTATCTATCGATCTATCTATCTAATTATCTATAAATAAAATAGAATGATCTGTTTATTGATTAAAACTGTTTTAGAAAATTATCTTTTATTTCTGTTTTTATAAAACAACCAAATACTCAAAATAAATCATGAATCACCTGTGTTGCAAAGGACTCTGCGAACGTCCAATCGTAATTACCTATGCTTTTGAATATAATTTCTGGATCATATGATTTATTTCTCATGTGGTGATCGAGGCCATTACACTGAAGGCAGTTGAAGGCGGCCGGGAGATCTCTTACATCACTATACTAGACATGTAGTCAAAGTCAATAAAAAGTGTCCATGCCAAAATTTCGTTGTAACCGGAGCAGCAGTTTAGCCGTGAGACATATTAGATAGACAGAGCTACTTTTGATGATGTAACGTTAGAAGTATAAAAGTATAGTCAGTGGATTAAATAATAACAAAAAAAAAGAAAACAACAACCAGTAAAATTATTACTTGATAATAAATAGGGCAGAAAAAGAAAGGGTTCGGTTGTGGTTTGTTTTATAGGGGTATAGCATACACTTGGCCCATACTAAACTGTGAGCACACATGTAATCCTTCTTCATCGGTTCAGTTATAAAGTTAGTAAGTATCAGTAAAGATTTTTATTGCGTATGAGATGTTTTGATTATCTTGTGGTATAGCTTGAAGATGTCATAAAGTGTGTAGTTCGTCATGATGTAATAAAGCTAGATGGCATGTCTTAGTTCATTTTATTTGGAACTACTGAACAAGAATTACATTTTCTTTATTAACTTAAATGGCTTAATAAAACGCTGATAATTTAAAGTATAAATATAAAATTAGCTTAGCAGGTAATAAAATCATCAACATCTTTTTTAATATGGAATGATTAATAAGAGTAATAGTAGTAATTAGAGTATGACTGCAAATCAGGAGGTCTCGGGAAAGTATTGTTGGATTATTGTTTCTATAAGAAATCATAAAATATAACAGCCCAGAATATGGAAGTTTGATGGCATTTCACGCCCTGGTTATCATGAAAATCTAAGGAAATAAATTGTTATTGGGAAGTCAGTGTCCTCAAATATACTAACAACTAGTACAATCTACGAAATTCAGTAGACCTTAACCTTTGCGGAGGTCCGACGTTAATCTCCTCGTGTAAAAACTGATATTCACATAAAACCAGCCGCAAATCCTGGCGTAATCTAGGGAATAATAAAAGCTAAGAAGATGATGAATCCTAATAAAGAAAACCTTGTACAGAATTTAATGTAAAAATTAATAAATTATGTACCTTCATGCTGCCACTGAGTTTCCATTAGACTGGATACGAGGTTTGCTATCTGTTTGTACTTTTGAGTATCTCACTAGATCTCTAATCCAAAGCTTCTAGTAATAAGTTACTATACTGTATATAATTAGAAAGATTGCATACCATCGAGAGTACCGTACAATGTGTTTTTTAATGTACTTACGAATATGTGAGGTATAGTGAATTTAAATTGAAAAAATATATATTTAATATTGTGTAAATAAACCTTATTGTTACTTTTTAGTGTACTTTAGAGTTAAATTTAAATTAATTTGTTACTATAACGTAGTAAACACCTGATTGAGACGGCAATTTGATACGTGTTACATTATAAATAAACTCATAGAAGTCATAAAAATAGGGGATGGTTGACATAGCAAAATATTCAAAGCTCATGAAGTCAAGACGAGTCTGATCCCTTTCGACCGCTTCGTCCCTATATAAAAAGGTTGTATCTCTTTATAAAGGTGACACTTTAGTCGACAAAAATTTACGAAAAGGAATCGGACAGTTACGGGAAAAGAAAGTCCATAAGTGACTTACTTCTACAAAGTGTCTAAAACAAGCAGAATTGAATACATTATTTTTTTTAGTAATACATGCGTTTAAGATATAACTGATTTTTATATTGACTGAACTGCACGGATGAAATAGTGGTTTAAGCGTTTTCTTTTTAGGTCAGCATTTTGTGTGATCCATTGTATTTGTGTATTTCTGAGCTTGGGTGTTCTTTGTGTCCGTTTTGTGTATGTTGAAAACTAAAACATGTCATAGACACAAGATATGTTTTAGTTTTCTCTTAATATTTTGAGCTTAAGTAATTTTATTTTTCTTTTGAAAAAAATACTTAAGTTAAAAATATTAAGAGAAAACGAAGAGGAGGCCGATAATCCAAGTGAGTACCTATAATTATCGGCTTTCTATGAGAACTTGGTGTTAGTTCTATAGAGTCGTATGTATCGAAGGAGACCTCTGTTTTCTCTAAAAGCATGGTCTTTCTACGGTGTGTACCAAAGGAAGTTTGATAGTGTACCCAATTAGTTTCAAAGGAAAGAAAAAATAAGCAAACTACATACATCGAGAAGTTTTAGAAATTGAACTAGTCCGCTAGTTCTATATAAGTTTCAGCCACATACGCTGAGCAAGACTTTTGAAATTGAGTTTTTGTTTTCTCCTGGCTATGTATAAAGTTTGCGTAGCATTCGGTTAAGTTTTTTAAAAACTTATATATATTATAGTAAATAAAAAAAGCTAATGAATGATATTTATTACCAAGTCATACTACCAAGTTATTGCAAAAAAAATGCATGCGTTTGACATACCTATTAGGTATATTTTACCGCCATACATACCGTGACTTCTGTTTTATTAGACTAATTATACTGTTTTAAATCTACAGGAACTGCAATTAAAAGCCATTCATCACCCTCCGTATTCGCCAGTCCTTGCTCCAACAGACTACTATTTTTTCGTGATTTGGTCAATTTTCTACGTGAAAAATAGTTTTCTTCCCAGAAGACAGTACAAACTACTAATACTTAGTATAATTTTCCAGCCAAATTGTCAATTAGCTCATCCGTCAGACTGCCGTTTTACTAAATGATAGAATCTCCTTTGTGTAAAACTTTGTCAAACTTTGAAAGCTTTGAATCTATGTTCAGATTACTTTTTGCTGAAGTAACAAAATAGTTTCTTTGCACTATTAAAGACTGTAAGCGCAAGTGAGTGAGAGAGGATTATTATCTTCTTATAAAAAGATGTCTCAAGAATAAAGGGGTTCTGAAAGGAACGCCCTATTATATAAAGGAGGACTACCCCCAACTAGTTCTACAAGCAAGAAAAGAGCTAGTAAATGCTGAAAGAGAAACGGGTAATTCAGCTATTATCAAATATGACAACCTTATTATATTAAAAAATACACCTACAAATAAAAATAATAATAAAAGAACTCTCTCGAACTCGCCGGAAGATACCACAAACAATCTTGCTGAACAAAGACCCCGTGTAAACAAAAAGAACAAAACTCAACCTCAACCCCTAAAGAAATATCTTCCAGTTTGTCTGAAAACAAAATAAAACCGGGTGTGCTGAACTATCTGATTATCAACAAAAAATAGTAATAGTAATATAAACAAAGAAGAAGCCGCCGATTAAGCATAATAACAACTTCTCTTCAAACACACAAAAAAACACAAAGTAGAACATCGAAACGATACAAGAAACACATCTTCCAAGCCGGCTGGTCACCGTGGAAGAATATAACCACAACCCTCCAAAGACACCACCGAAACCAAAAAGAAAAAAAAGGTCTAAAAGGAAGTTAAGAATTATACATATTTTCTTAAAAAACCGAGTTAAACGTAATTTTTGGAGGACATAGGCCTCCTCAAGAGGGTTCCAGTGGAAAAACATACATTTAAGATCGCAAAATACTAATACTAATAAACTACATAGAAAAAAGTTTATTTATTTTCTATGTAGTTAATAAGTAAGTTATAGTTAGATTTATGCTAAAATGATATATATTTAAATAACTTACTTTACTTACGATATAGTTTCTTTATTTTATTTTTTTCTTTTTTTAAACTTAGTATAAAGGTAGGAACAAATACTAATTAATTACTACACTAAACTGATACTATACTACTAACAAATGTAAAACAAAACTGGAAATAAAAGGCTTTTTATTTTATTTATTTATTATAGAAAGATAAAGCAAATACTGCATACATCTCTCTAAGTATAGATCAAATATAAACACTATATGTTGAGCAAACCTTTTCAAAATAGTTAAAATAATAAACATAGAAATATATTGGTTAGAATAAATCTCACAAAAGAAGAGAAAATTATTGTGAAACAATGTAGAATTTAATTATGAAATATGATACAGATACGGTTTTAAATAAAAACGCGCATAAATATAATATACTCATTCAAAACATATATACTCGTACAGCCCAGTGTCTCGAAAGCGAAAAAATGTTCAAATTAAGTTGTTTCATACTCGTAAGTTTGTCGCGAGAGCGTCTCAACACAACCTGAATAATCTTGCCTTTACCCGGATAAAACTCTCCTATAATACCAAGGGGTCGCTTAGTGGTAAAATGCCGTCCTGATATAATATAAGGACCTCGTTACAGACTTGAGTGTTATTAATATTTTTATGCGATCTCTGCCTTTACTGAAGAATATGCAAATAATTGGCAATAAGGCGACACTTGCATTAATTATGTTGAATTAAGCTTTGATACTAACTTTTTTCTTTATAGAATACCGGTATTTGAGGTTATAACTTAGGCGTGTTAACATTTTGAAGAGTAGTCCATAAAAAAGAAAAGGAGTAAGTAACTGGATGATGTCATTTAGAGTACCTCAGGGTCTTGTAAACGCGAATGGAGATGCTTACGTTTTATCAGAAATGTTAACTTCCTCAAACAGTACCATTAGCGATTGTTCATAAAAAAAGTTTAAACACATTGGCTTCTGTAAGAAAGCCGATGTTATCTGAACATTGTTTTCCTCAGCAACTATATATAACAAGAAGAAGTTATTTAATATATAAATATAAGTTATATATATATATATATATATATATATATATATATATATATATATATATCATGCATTATGTCATGATGCTTAGTGAAGAAGTTTATAAAGAATGAAAGTAACGCTCGATTAATAATATCAAATTTACTTTTTTTTTTTAATCATGCGTTACTTTTAACCTTACATTTTTATTTATGATACAAAACAAAATAATTGAAATGTTATAATTCGTAAATATATAAGTTGTGACTAAACCTACCGAATATTTAAAGTTAACTGTTTAAACTCTAAAGCGTCCTCTTGCCTGCATTCTATATCTATCCTAAGCTTTAGATCTCTAGTACTCAACTACTACTCCAATTTTTATAAGGATTTTCATTCAAACTTACGAGGACTTTCAGACCTCTTAAATTCGACCCTTTTATAATTATCGGCAGTGAGTGACACGTTATTACCGGCCATTATGCTTTGTACCGTCCTCCTCGTAAACTACTTCCCCTGCCAAAAGTAATATTCACAGGTCGAGTAACTCAAATACGTACTATTCAGAGGAAATTTGAGTGCGGAAATAATTTTGTAATAGTGTTAACACAATGAATTACGTTAAATTAAACACTCCTATGAGACTTTTTGCGACTGAAATATACAAGCATCTAATGTTTTCGTATACAGATGTATGTATTGACTACTCTCTGACATAACAGTATTTTTATAAACTTTTATTTGCGTGAATTCAAAGCTTATCCTAAAAAGAATTATGCCTACTCTATACCTATACGAATACGGTATCATTCCGATGAAAGTAGTATATTTAAAGTTAAGGAGGATTGCATAAAGTACCCAACGAGTCCTCTGTTGGGTACTTTATACAATTCTCCTAGCGTTATCTAAAAACACTTACGTTTTTGAATTAATTTATTGCATATTTACCTATTCGCGATAGACTGATTTAAAAGGTTACAGTGTATCCGTTACCTGGAGCGGTATAACCAGTTTGAAACATTGTATATATTGTCTATGGTCATTAATTTAAGTGATAAAATGTTTTCACTCTACTGCTCTTACTCATTCTTCCATCTCTAACAATATGCGGTTGGAAATCATTTTGGTTAAAATTAAAGTTTTTAATATAAAACTCAAGCGTTTCTGTTTCAAATTGTTCAAACATCAGGATTATAGAAGGTATACCTTCTAAGTTATTTAATCGAGAATAAGCCCCGCTATACAACAATGAAATTCTATAAAAGTCGCGATAGTTTAATTAGTTCATTATTTTTATTTTTGTGTATATTTTTTTAAATTTATATCGATCAAAAAGTTTACGTGTCATTTTCATATCATGATCATCATTGTCAATAGCCGTTAACAGTTCACTACTCCACATAATCCTCTCCTCAGCTTTCGTTAATATTTTATATTCGTATAGATTTATCGACTAGATATACTTTCTCTGAACTGGCTTATCCCGGTACTTGAGTAATTGGCACCCCATGACTGCGCATCTTTCTAGAAACTTTTTGCTGTACACACCTAATTTGTGGAACAAATTGTTGCCTGCTATATTAATAGACTTGCAAGACCTCCAATCGTTCAAAAAAAGAACGTATTCCTATTTCAAGACTGGTAATGCACTTGTGAGGTCTAAAATGAGATAAAGTTGAATGCTTTGAAATTTCAGATAAATTGTGTGCCGTATTGATTGATTACGGATTAAAATGCGACAGTCTCTATTTTCAATCCGTCATCACACCGATTGTGACAATAAAGCTATACTTTCAGTGGAATATAACAATGTCATTTTATGGCGTTCTGAACAAGGACATTATCATGAGGAATTAAGACACGAGACATGCTACAGTGAATTACTAGACACAGCAAATTTTCACTATCTCCTGTTTCGAGCTATTTTAATATTAAATCAATATTTTGTGGTACATGCCAATAACAAGTAAAGTTAGTGAGATCACTAAGATCGGTAGGTACACAAAATATATATTTATTTGTATTAAATTATTATTCTATATATACTATTGCGTAATTGCACAAAGATAATTTGACACAAACTAAATTGTTTTCGTAGATAGTAATCTCTCTTATATACGTGTATATATATGAAAATAATATGAAAAAAGCGGCTAAGTGCGAGTCGGACTCACCCATGAAGAGTTCCATAGCAGCAAGTAATATCATATAAAAGTTTTTGTAGTTCGTTGTAACTTTCATCGATGTTTTATTAATAGTGTTTTGATTGAAAGAAATGTAAATTGCGGCTTATGATTTATGACGTATTAAAAAAACTACTTACTAGATCTCGTTCAAACCAATTTTCATTGGAAGTTTGCATGGTAATGTACATCATATATTTTTTTTTATTTTATCCTTATCTTAGTTTATAAGTTACAGGGGGGGGGGGGAACACATTTTACCACTTTGGAAGTGTCTCTCGCGCAAACTATTAATTATAGAAAAAAAATGATTTTAGAACCCTCGATATCAATTTTGAAGACCTATCCATAGATACCCCATACGTATATATGTACACCACACGTATGGTTTTTATGAAAAAAAATTTTTGAATTTCAGTTCTAAGTATGGGGGGGATTTATTGCTTTTTTTCTATTTTGGTGTAAAAATATTAATGCGGTTCACAGAATACATCTACTGACTAAGTTTCAACAGTATAGCTCTTATAGTTTCGGAGGAAAGTGGCTGTGACATACGGACGGACAGACAGACAGACAGACATGACGAATCTATAAGGGTTCCGTTTTTTGCGATTTGGCAACGGAACTCTAAAAATCTTATACATAGCCTACTATCTCTAAAAACTTCTTGACAAACTCTACTATTAAAGGTTAATAGTTTTAAACTGTTTTAATTAAAATACAAAAATAAAATGCTTAAGTGAACATTTTCAGTGTTAAAGCTAATTTATAAGTTAAAAGATGATATGGCTCTCCTCAATGCTTAGATTATCAACAAACACATAACAGTCTACTGTAGGATACAGGCTTATCTTTAGAGAGAAGGTTTTCAACCTTCTACAGAATAAATGTGTAAAAGAGAGAAGAATTTTAATGTTTAATGTGTAATTAAGTTTCTGTGTTGTTGAATTAAGAAGAATTAATTTGTTTCTAGAAGAATATATTATTAGAAATCAATATTCGATTTTTCTAATCTATTCTATATATCTATTCTGCAAATCGTAACAAATTGCAAACAACTGTAGAATGAAAGATAGCAGCTAATATATATAGTGAAAATTGCCGCATAACAAAAAATAAGTCCGCGGACAAATATTAATGTTAATACGGTAAATATTTTTACTTTTTAAACCAATATTTTATACAAGTAAAATATTTTTTGCACTTTGTATTCAGTTCGATAGTTCTGTATAATCTATCTCCGTCTCCGTCCGTTCCGTACATTTCGTACGTGTAAAATCGTTACAAAAAAAAACAGTAAGCTATTTTAGTCTTCTTGGCACGTGAAAAGATACATTGATAATGTAGTAACTACGGTTCTTGATGTTTTATTCAATTTTGTTTTCAATCTTCTCTTTTGATGTCATCTGGAAAAGCGTTCCTATTCAATTTGTTTCTCTGCCGTTAAGTTAGATTGTTTCTGTAACCATAGTTTTCTAATACATTTTTAGTAGCTTTGTGATAATAATAGTTTATTTTTTCTCTAACTTACTAAGTATGCAATAGGGTATACTATAAACAAGCATCACGAAATAGAATAACACATTTAAAATTTGTGAATACCACCTGAGAAAGGTATACCGCCTCTTTGTTGTGAATTAACACTAGGCTTCACCATCTGAAGTACAATTATAACTAATGAAGCGTACAGGCACAACTAGAAGCATATTGGAGAATATGAGCGTCAATAACAGTGTAGGAAATCGGTAACGAGAGGAAATATGTAGCCTAAGTTAGCACATTTATTTTTTGTTAAACTTATTCATTTTTTGTTATTACTAATTATTGTTAATATGTTATTACTAATTTATTTTTGTTGAAACTTCAATGCATTTATAGACAACAAATTTGCTTCAGAGTCAAATTCACCATTCATTCCGATCGAATAAGTATGATCGTTACATTACGTACACAGGTGATCACTGGAAAGGGATGTTTCGGAAATCGTCTGTGTCTGATGCGCAAGGAGCCAAGGCAACGATCATTACTTTTTTGCGTCATTGAAAACAAAAATGTTTGAAACAAATGATAATTCTTTAACCCGCTTTGTGATAAATATTTTTACCTAAATTTTAAAAGAAAAGTCTTAAAATAGTCACGTGACGATACAGTAGAAACGTGGCTTTTGTTTTATGCTACTGTACCACACATGTACCTATGTCCAGCAGTGGACTGTTAAAGGCTGTTGATGATGATGATGATGATGATGATGTACCACACAAAATTACTAACGAGCATTAAATACATCTATCGCATTATAACAAGTTAGTATGAGAAACCTGGCTCATAATAAATTTTAAGGTGCTAAAAAAGTTAACACTCATTGAAAAAGAGCTCTTAGATTATTTAATTAATTTAATGAATAGAATATTAATAAATTAAAACTAAATAAGTAGTTGACTAAGAGTGATTGTACTTACAGTTTTAATAGTGATTACATGAGCTAAGACTTGTGTTTTTACCACCTGCCAGCACAACACAATAACAGTTTACAGCAAATTTCAAAACACTAAAAAATCACAACAATGCCTCAATTATCTGAAGTACAAGAAGCACAGAATAATTTGGAGGAGAGCTTCTCTAGAAGGATGGCTCAACTGGAAGCACAACTTCATTCTGGTGGAAACAATAAGGAGACAGTAGCACGGGTGTCTGAGGAGTTTAAGACCTTCCGGGAACTGATGTTTGCTATGTTGGGTCTTCTCCGTAAGCAAATAGCTGAATGCACTAAGATGGTTGATGTTATGGAGGCTCGGCATCGACACAAATCACTGTTATTCTTAGGAGTACCAGAGGCCATCAAGGAAGACTGTGGTGCAACTCTGCTTGAGGTCATGAATAAGAGGATGGGTCTTCAAGACATCTCACAGCTCAACATAAGGCACTGCTATCGCATTGGAGCACCCTCTAAAGAACATCGCCGGCCAATATTGGTGAGGTTCACTACCGCAGAGGCTAGATGTGCAGTTTGGAAGTCTAAAACTGCTTTAAAGGGTTCCGGATTCGCGGTAAGAGAATTTCTCACTAAAATACGCCAGAAAGTTTTTATCGATGCCCGACAGCATTTTGGCATGTCGTCTTGTTGGACACAGGATGGCATAGTAGTCATTAAAGCAGGCGAAAATAGCAGGTATAAGGTAACATCTATGGACGAGCTAAAGCCACTATTAATCAAGTTTCCAAAAACATTATCCACAAGCGGGAGTGATCCCGGTGATGTGAACTCGGGCACCAATAATAAGAGTTTGCGGAGGCGCTACTAATTCACGACTTTCATTTTAATTTTTGTTTGTTTACATACTTTCATAGTTGCTAGCTAACTCACTATTTTGTACCCTCAACTTTTATTTTATATACTTTTATTTACATTATACACGTCAAAATATTTACGATCGTGACAGATCACATCTGTCAAATAATCTATCAATTGTCACACATGACGGGTCCGTTCCGTTTCTTGCTTCTTTAATAGTTTTCACTTTGTGCTTCCTTTTTCTTTTTTCTTTTTAAATTTTGATTTTGTTCCATAATTTGTTCGTATTCTCATATTGGTTTGTTATGTGTTAATTTTAATTTTGTTTTTGTGAGCTGGCGGGTGGTGTAGAGATGTAATCCGACTGCGATCAAGGTAATATCTTATATATATAATTAATTTATTGTATTGTATATTTATATTTATTTTGTATATTTTTTATTTTTTTGTATATATTATCTTTTTTTTTCGATATTTATTTTAATACATATACGGCTGTACTATGCTTGAACATAACGATGACACCAATAATGAAGTTTACTTTTCTGCCAACGACTCCTCTGGAGATGAGAGCTTCAGTTCGCTGCCAGATACCTTGGGGGAACAATTACGACACTTATTTAACTATCAAACCCAATCTTTACTAAATGTGTGTCATATAAACGCTCAGAGTGTCCCCAGTCACTTTAGCGAATTGACTGAAACTTTCACTGATAATAATGTGCACGCCATCCTGATTTCGGAAACTTGGCTTAAGCCTCACTTACCTTCTACATCTTATCCTCTCACTGACTTTGTTCTCATACGCAACGACCGACTTGAGTCGAGGAGAGGTGGTGGGGTGGCCATCTACCTCCGTGGCTGCTTACCCTTCAAAATCCTCGCTACTTCCTCTTCTGATTTTTCCACTACCGCGGAATACCTTTTCCTTGAAGTTTGTGTCAAGGGTTCCAAGGTTTTGCTAGGGGTAGTTTATTGTCCCCCTGCTGTCAACTACTTCTCCAGTCTGGAAACAGTTCTGGAATCTTTAGGGTCGGAATACTCACACCACATCATTATGGGCGATTTTAACACCGATATTTTGGCATTTAATTCTCCTCGTACTCGTAATCTCCTCCACATCATCCAATCTGCTTCCCTCCACGTCCTTCCTCTTCAAGCAACTCATTATAACATTGAGCACCAGGATACTTGGCTTGACCTAATGATCACCTCTGCTCCTCATCTTATCCACTCCCATGGTCAATGCCCTGCTCCTGGATTTTCCCATCATGACTTGATCTTCCTCACTTATATCCTAAAACCCCCTAAATCTTCTCCCAAAATTAAGCATGTTCGTAATTATGGACGAATGGACGTCCAAAAACTGTGTGCGGATGCTTCCGCATTAGATTGGTCAGATTTGAGAGCAGCTACTGACATCAACGACTAGGTTAATATTTTTAATAACACAGTTTTTGACCTGTTTGATGTCCACGCACCTATGAGGGCTGTTAAATTAAAGCGCTCCCCTGCTCCATGGATGACGGAGGAAATTCGAACGGCTATGAGACGAAGAGATCGTTGCTTTAACAGGTACAAGAGGGATCGCAGCGAAGAGAAATGGAACCTTTTTAAGACTGCCAGGAATCGGTGTAACCAGGTGATACGAAACGCTAAACGCCGTCACATAACTCAAAATATAGAATCCTCTCCAATTTCCAGCATGTGGAAGTTCCTTGGAACACTGGGCATCGGCAAACAACACCGCCCAGAGGTCAAAATGACAATTGGTTTAGATGATATAAATCGCCATTTCTCAAAAGCACCACAGATGTATCATCAAACCAAGAGTCTAACCATAAACTATATAGCTAGTTTAACTCACCCTGTTATCGAATCCTTTGAGTTTTCTCCGGTATCTTCTGAGGACATCAAGAAGATTATCCTATCCATCCGTTCCAATGCTGTGGGATGTGACGGCATCAGCCGTCGCATGATTGTTCCTATCCTTGACCACATTCTTCCAGCAATATCCCATATCATAAATTTTTCACTTGATTCTGGTATCTTTCCCTCGCTCTGGCGTAAGGCTTTCGTTATTCCTTTACCCAAGAAAACTAACCCCTCCCTCCCTGAACACTTTCGACCAATTTCTATACTTCCCTTTCTTTCCAAAGTGTTAGAGGCCTGTGTTCATAGGCAGCTTTCACAATTTGTTTATCGGCAGAACCTTCTCAGTCCTTTACAATCTGGGTTTAGACCTGGCCACAGTACAACCACCGCTCTCCTTAAAGTGACTGGCGATATACGGCAGGGTATGGAGGACACCAAAGTCACAGTGCTGGCTATGATTGATTTCTCAAATGCCTTCAACACCGTATGTCACGAGGTTCTTCTAGCCATCCTTTCCCATCTTATGATGTCCTCAGAAGTTCTGGAATGGTTTTCCTCATATCTTCAGGGACGTCAACAGTGTGTCCACATTGATGACTTGTCGTCGAGTTGGTGTGATCGTCGCACTGGCGTCCCTCAAGGCGGCATATTATCTCCCTTGTTATTCTCAATATTTATCAATCTCATAACCCAAGATCTTCAGTGTTCGTATCACCTATACGCTGATGACCTACAAGTGTACACGCATTCAAGGGTTGAAGACATCTCATACGCAATCGACAAAGTCAACAAAGACTTGGACTTCATAAAGAACTGGTCAACGAGGTTTGGGTTGTCGGTAAATCCAACCAAGTGTCAGGTTATTGTCGTGGGGAGCAAGCAAATGCTGAGTAGGATGGATATGACAGTCGTTCCACCAGTTATCTACAACAACGTAACTATACCCCTGAGCACAGTGGTAAAGAATCTGGGGCTATATTTGGACTCGACACTTGATTGGCGACCACAAGTCGCACACGTTAGTCAGAAAGTCACCTCTTGTCTCCGCGCCTTATACCGTCTCAAGAATTTTCTTCCGGTTAGAACCAAGGCTACGCTAATGCAGTCCTTAATTATTCCCTTAATTGACTATGGTGATGTGTGTTATTTTGACCTGAATGCAGATCTCCTCAATAAATTAGACCGCCTTCTTAATAACTGCATTCGATTCGTTTTCAATCTTCGCAAGTATGACCATGTGTCTGCTTTTCGTTCCCAATCACAATGGCTCCCAATTCGTCAGCGCCGCAGTTTACGTGCTCTGACTTTCCTCTTTTCTTTCCTCAACTCTCCATCATTGCCCAAATACCTGGTACCACACTTCCGCTTTTTATGTTCAAATCACGATCGAAGTCTTCGGTCAACTAATAACTTACTCCTTCTATGCCCTACACACACCTCCGACTTCATCCATTCTTCCTTCTATGTGCAGTCAGTCCTACTTTGGAATGCACTGCCTGCCGAAATCAGGATGTCCACAAACCGCCTTACATTTAAGATAAAAGTGCGCGAACTTCTTCAGGGTGAACTGGCAGTACAGTCACAACACTAGTGCCCGTCATTGTATTTTATATTGATTATATATAATATATATGTATGTGTATTTACATTATATTTATGTTATGTGTATCTATTAATATACAAAGTACTAAGTTAACTTATTATTATTTATTATTATTATTTGTGTATACTAGTATTACTTAATTTAGGTTTATCTCATAATTATTTAATATTGTAAACTTTATTCATGTGAAAATATTCAGTCCTTGCACCTACCGTATCGTATTTCTACACCGCCTGAAGGTTGACTGGCAGAGAATGCCTTATGGCATTAAGTCCGCCTATGTACAACATGTGCAGCAAGTTTTAAATAAATAAATAAATAAATAAATGCAAGAATATTCTTACCTCTGTGACGTACACTCTTGACTAGGTTTATAAAATAAGCACATCCAAAACTATTAGCATACCTACTGTAAAACTTATCCTCAACAAAACTACCTTCATTATTTTTGGGCTTTTTCTTAAACAAGTAGTGGACAATTTTTTATCTTGTATAGGTTAATATAAACATGAAAAAAGTTATTTAGGCACACAATCTACCATGTAAACAATCAGATAACCTAATGAGTATAAACAGAGTTTTAGCGAATTATTATTTTATCATCAACAGCCTTAAGCAATCCACTACTGGATCTAAGCCTTTCCTTGGAAAAATCATAGAGCCTCATGTTTTTATTGCTTTAAGACAAGAATATTCAAAAATGATGAATGTAAGAAGTAGTTAAGTTGTCTATTATTACCGAAACAACAAAAACACGTGAATTCGTCTAGAAACTTTTTGTGCCATCCAAAAAAAAGAAACTTCCTGTACAAATCAAGGGCCTATTTGAAAAAAATACAAAAGTACCTACACGAATGTCGCTAAACACATTATGTGCTTTGGTTCAAAGATTTTTGTAAGAACACTCATAGCGATACTCGTAATAGTCACTTTGTTACTTTTATGGAGAATTGGCGGCTTTTGGTGAGCCAAAGGGATCGTATCCAGCGGTTTCTGTACATCGATTTATGGGCACTTTCTTTTAGACGAAAAGCTGTCACACTTCTAAG
Organism: Phragmatobia fuliginosa; assembly: GCA_932526445.1. Taxonomy (NCBI): domain Eukaryota; kingdom Metazoa; phylum Arthropoda; class Insecta; order Lepidoptera; family Erebidae; genus Phragmatobia; species Phragmatobia fuliginosa. Next base: position 12,497,351 of record OW052070.1, on the reverse strand, counting down.
GACTAATACACATCATATTAGTAAGGACTAACATCAACGAATGCCTAACATTTTTGTTTTGAAAGTAATAAATTATTTTTAATTAAAAAATTAAAATATAAAATATCTAATAACCTGCCCTACCATAATTAAAGAGATCTAGGATCTATACCAGTCATCTCTCGTTCATGAACACTTAAACTAATTGTTCAATATTTTTTTTTTAATTCGATACATTTTTATATTATTAAGTATAATCCCGCAAGCGGTACCATTATTAAGCTTCTATTACATATATCAAGGTACAATAATCCCCTTCTTTGTTTATATCAGGGCAAATTGTCTATGAACGCTCATTTGAATTTGAGGATATAATACTGAAACGTTATAAGTTTATAATAATAATAAGTGCAGATGCACAGTTATATTATATACAATTTTGCTTTATTTGTTTTTAAGAAATGATTGTTTTACAATCAACGAATATTTATATAGACATTGATCATCATTTGATAATTTTTAGTCACTATCAATATAGTTTTATAGTTGAGTCTAACTCTACAAACTGGCTTGTAACAGAAATGCTTAAAAAGTTATTGAAAAAGTGTGTTTTACCCTAGGGCTCAAACGTAGACGAAGCTTTCCATTGTAGTGTCAAAGAGACTTATCGGTTTTGGAATCTTCACCTTTATTTAATAGCCACTTTATACCGAGACCATCGGTTATTCATTAAAGGTCTACTTCTAGTGAAATGGAATCAGTATAATGTATAAAATCTTTTGATGTTATAAGATATGGTAGACTTACGTATATCCAGTGACCTTTAATGTTGCAATTTCAATTTCTGCATTTAGAAGCACTTTCCATTGATTTTAATAGGGTTTACAATAAAAACTACAAAAAGCGTAAAACTAGTTGCTAATAACGAATTCCCAGTGAATTTTTATTTAGATTAAGGTTAGTAGACTAATTTAAAACACAGAACGTATGCAATTTATGAATAATAAAAAAGCGGTAAGATACACAAACATATTAATTTTAACCATTGATAATCCAACATCATCAAAAAATTTGTATTTTAATAATTATGAGAAATCGAAATATTTATCATAATATCTTTTACATTATATTAATTTACACATTGATTTATTAATAAATCTTAGATATCTAATTTTGCGAAGTATGTATAGCGAATTTTCCTAGAGAATATAAACAAAACAGTGCTAAGGGAAAGTCAATTTGTCCAATATTAATTTCCGGAACAACCTTCTATCTTTGTAAGTTTCCGAGACAATACACGGACAAGGGAACCGAACTTATAGCGTTAGATAAAGTTTTGAACTCTGGATGCTTGTGTCGTATCTCTTAAGAGTCATCGTAACTCGCTCCGTAACATCTGCGGTTTACACTTAGCCACTAGCTGGTGAGTGAGGTAATGTTCTATTCTTTATAGTCTGGTTTGTCTTTTAAGAAATAAATGTATGTTATATATATCGGCTTACTTACATTTCTTATGATACTTTACTTCTAAATATGTTTTTTTTTTTGAGACAATGAAGTCGAATTAATTAATGACAGATTTTCAAAAGATGAAAGAAGTTCATGAGAAATTGATGTTACGAAACTTTATTCCATGTATTTAGTAAATGTTAGTATTTCTATGTAGTTAGTTTTTGGAGATAGTTTTTTTGTTTTTTAGGAAGACAGTCTCCATTTCACCTCATTCTCATTTTTTGACGTGACAACGTCTTATAATTCGATGGAGCCGGCTTCACGCACGAAAAAACATTACTCATACGGCGTTACCTCACTCTGAGGCGTTCCATTTAAGGCTTGAAGTGCAAGCGAGAGCGCGGAACGAGCGACAAAGAGGCACAATCACGTTCAACTATCGTTAGTAAATTGACTTTACAGACAACCGATTTTTATCATTAAATTAATAACGACGACGACTTCAAGACTAGAAAACTTTTAATACTTGACATTTGCAGAAATAGCTGATATTATATTCGGCTGGTTGCCAACTCGTCGTAATAAGAAGAAGAACGTTAGTATTCTCCTTGTGCACCATTCTGCATTCTCCGGTTTCACAATGAGCAATATAACCACCGCTCTTGAATTAGAACAGAATATAGTTGTAATGACATTTATACATTTAGATTTTAAAATTACAAAAAAAATGTTTAGATCGCTAAAAATCTGTACATTTATATTCATGGTTACACAAAACGACTAATACAAAACACAGATAGTGTCACTTTCCACTGCTTCTATACTGTTTCGATACCTACGTGTTTTTGTTGACGGGATGGAAAATACTCGCACACATGAATTTACTTGAACTTATATCACCAAAAGAAAAACTTAATAGACCGTTAATGTTGCATCATTTTAAAATAAATTTATTGTCATTAAATATCTAGACGATACATAATTATAAATAAGAAGGTTTAAAGACAATTGTAAACGTCTCTTTAGAGTTAGATTAACCTCTACTATATAAGGCAAGTCGCGTATCACTTACTATTAAAGTGTCTTCTTCTGGGGATTTGATTTACACTATTTTAAAAGCTGACTAACTCTGTCTATTTGTAATGCTGTCGTTTTTAAGCAATCCATTTTTGTTCACAATAAGTCCGATCCATTTTTGATCAGAACTTGGTTCAACCAAGGATCGCAATTGCCTACTGTTCAGTATAGTAAAATATGTATATTTATATTCAAATACATTGATTGGTATATTTCTAATTAGCTTTTGCCCGCGGCTCCACCCGCCTGTAAGTTTATTATTTATTTTAAAGCAATGTTGCAAGTCCCCACAGGGTGACGTGGTAAAAACAGTGGTTTCAGTTATTGTTTACATAAAACAATTATGTACTCTGAGTTATTTAGTGTTCATGAGATCTTGGAACTGCTACTGTGAAAATTTTTCATTTTTATTTTTTATTTTCTATTAATAATAATCTATTAATAATATAATAATTCTAGTGCTGTGAAAAGTAGGAAGGGGAAGGAATGGAGACTTTTTGGTGATGAGTGCACGAACTTGGGAGTGATGTGCTCCCGTAATCGGCTCTAAGGCTTTAAGATACATTTGGAATGAATAAGAATCGTGATGCTTCGATTTCTTAATTGATCATCACATATATAATATATATTTTTTGACTGTTACTATTTCAAACTAATTTAACTACGTGATGCAATCCTGGTGCTCCTCCCGACTGCCAAGGTAGGCCGCCGCGGGGTTTAGTGGGTAAACCGGTTGCCCGGGAGTTCCATATACGCCCTTCGCTTGCCCCATGAAGGGTATGGTGCCAAAAGCATTAACGACGTGAACATTTTACAGCACTTCACCAACTAATATATAATATGTATATGACATATAACTCGTGCGAGCTTAAAGATGGCACCTGACTCATATGACAGTCGATTAAAGTACCGAGTGCAAAATAAGTAATAATTTTATTCAAGTTTTTTTAAATTTAAACATTTATTTTGCACTATGTAGTTTCTCATAGCATACTACTTTCTTATCTTAAGTGGTACTTTACTACACTACTACACATGCACACCAATAGGAAACAGGCCCGAATGCATTCTTCGTGCAGTGATTTAATTAATATTAGGTAATCCCTAATATTATTTAAAATGATATTAGTTTAGATAATATTATTATAAAATACCATGTTTAATCGTCATGATGAAGCCTTTTAATTGTAGTCTCAAAATATCATATGTATATTTTTTATTTTTAAAAAATAGCGTCTCACAGTCGTCATGTTCGTTTTTTTTTCGAGTAACCTTTCTTAAAATAATTGAATTACCCAGATGAATCTAGATATATTCATTAAATAAATTTGTGCAATGATGTAAATGATAATAGGTAATGCCTAATAAACTATAATTAATTATGGTGAGATTCGTGCAACGGTAATAGTGTTGCTAGCGCTACTCGCAAGACGACCAAGGGGTGTCACGAGGGGGAACGGCATCAGGTTTCGTTTTGAGCCAGGTGCCATCTTAGCTCGCACGAGTTATACTAATATATTATTACATCATGTCAAATGATTATAATAATAATTCAGTTAATAAAATACTTCTCTAATAATATTGTTAGTTAAGCATTCTTAAGCTAATAAATAGCTTACTAATTATTAATACAGTATGTAAGCTCTGAGCGATATTCGTATACTTCTAACTCACAGAATTCAATTATGTGGTTGGCAACGGAACTATCCAACTTAATCGCTGTAATTCTCGAAGGATATTAAATTATTGCCCCGGCGTTTAGTACTACACTATTATAGTATAATAGTTTATTAATTGGTGTTAATCCCAGTAACTTTGAAAGAACTATTGTATTGGTTTTCAGTTTAGCAATATCGGGTCTATTTTATGTAACAAGTTATAACATAATGTGTACGTACTGGAATTTATAATGCCTCAACTAACTTTGGTATGTTATGGGTACACCAAGTTTAAGCTGATATGGTAATATTTAAATGTATGAGTTACTATTCTAAGTTTAGAAGTAAGTTTAGTTCAAAAAGGAGGTTGCTGTAAAAAAAATATTATTAATACATGGAAAGCATAGCTTAAAATTATTATTTTTATCAATAAATGAAATAAATAATGAAAAAAATATTTAATTTTTAAAAACATTTTAGTTGTAGTTTCGTTTTATGAAAATTGTATGTTTTAGTAAGCAATAGAATAACCAATCAACTTAATGGTACAGTAGCATTATAACATTTGTTTAGTGATGTAATATCTTTAAATCAATTTACTCACTCCGTAATATTTACACTTTATGTGTTAAGATTTCCGGGTCATCGCGACCCTACCGTTCTTTACCAGAAAGCCATTCGCACGTTTTTACATTTTTTTCACTAAACAATCTTTAAGGTTGGGTTGCTTTTATAACCAGGGACGTGCCAAAGTGATGTTATATATTTGCTGATCGTTTTATTTTTTGTGAATACCGTGTTCTATTTTTGGAATAAGAATTTTATGAAAAGGATAACCAATTATAGAGTCTTTAGCTTTTTAGGGACTGTGATTAAGAGCCAAAGAAACCAGCCAGAGAAAGAGACAAAATAGATTTTGTTAATATTTCAATTACCCAAAAATGTTTCTTCTGAAATCACTTCTAGATATCGTTTTTAGGTCCCAAGCACAAATAATGTGATAGATACATATAAATGTTTTTTTCTGTGACGTGTATCATTTATCGCTTTAATTTAAAAGAAAAACAGACAAAATAGAACAATTTTTCACAACTTGTTACGTCAGAGGTAGAACATCTTTTGATATATTTACGGGTAGATCACGATCCATTCATTGTGGTCTATTGTAAGCGAGATCGTTGGGGTATCATATCCGCAAATTGGATGTGCCAAGAACCGTAGAGGGGACACGATGGAGGCGGCATGTTTACCGCTTACTCCTCTAGAATTGCTATGATTAACGAGACCGTTCTTACTACATTATTCAATGATTCCGTTCGGTTATTGATTAAAGACCTACGAGTGTAAGAGGATTGTGAAATGGTTAAGTGAATTACGATTTCTCTTATGTTGTGGTTTAACGTGAACGTAAAATAAATGTCACAAAGATTGATAATTAATTCGAGGTATTCGTATATAATGTGTTACATTTATTTATAACCTATTTAATTTACTATTTTCATTGGTGTATTTTAGTCATAATTTAATTTCAGTAAAAAATAAAGAGACCTGATCAAAAGAAAAAGATTATTGAAGAAAACAAAGCTTAAAAAAAATTTGTTTGACTACCATACTGCATATTTTGGAGTTTTATGGACTGGGTTATACATTTTTTTTTTACTAAAGTCAAACGAAAGTTCATAGAGTAATTACATCAAGAAAGGAATTTTTTGTACGTCTGTGCGTTTGTTCCGACTAATCTCTGGAAAGACTGAAACTATTTCGAGAGGAATTGCACTAACGGATAGCTGACGGCACAAGGAGTAACTTAGGCCATTTTTTAGACTAGCTTTGCTACATGGTTATACTCGATTAACAACAATAGTAGTGGGACTCAACTTTTATTTTACAGTTGGTTTATTATATTATTTTAAAAGACAACTCTCGCATCAGGAATATATTCCTGTGCCGCGGCACTTAACATACGAGAATCGGACACAAAGAACATCAAGACACAGAATAACAATTTATGGATCACAACTGGATTAATGGATTAAACTTATCTTTATATTATTGTTTTATAATGTTTAATTTCAAATTATTAATTTAACATTTAGTTTCTTATTTAGGTATTCATAGTGTTTGATTTTATGTAATCTGTTTCGGAGCAGGGGGTCCCTGCTCCGGAACCGGTGACCTGTAAATAGGGCAATTTTATGCCTACTATGGGCACCAACCTTACTCAACCGAAGTACTACCTGCCTAAGCTATTTTGGATTTTTCTGTATTTCGGTTTTGGTGAGATATAAAAGTTTTATTCTAATTAAAATATGAAGACAAGAGAAAAGTTTTCCGGTGTTTTCACATTTGCTTATTGCTATTAGAAAATGTCACATTTGATGTGATGGGATTCAAATCCAAACGTGTTTTTCATGTGTTATTATTTAATATATTATACTTTCCCTTTCTTTTATAAAATCCGTATGACAAACTGTAGCGGAAAATCGATTTCCGAAAAAGCGAAATGGTTAAATAACAGAATATTACTTGAAAGTTTACGCTCCACGTTCGAGATGATGATGAGTTTTCCCAGGATGTAGCATAGATCTTTATTCTCTTTTTGGGTAATCGGTGATACCTTGAAGCATGTCTTGGTTCAACACGCTGGATGATTATTGTGGATGTAAATTAAATATGGGTTACTTTAATTTCAGACTTAATCTGATTGACTAGTATGAGTTTATTTAACAACTTCTCGGTCTTCACATAAACCTTCACCAATCGCAACGTTCAACCCAGACGCCATTGAAAGAGAGGTACTGTGCGATAAAGATACTAGTCCTGTTTTACCATGTGACGCACTCACGTCATGTCTAGTTTAACAAAAAACGTTTTGCTTTAAATAAATAAGTATTTCGGGCAACTTACACACAATGTCATCTAGTAACAAACTAAGCAGAGCTTGTATTATGTGTACTAGACAACTGATATAAATACACAAACATTTTTTTTTAATTTAATACACACATATTATACATATAAAATACCCGAAACATTTGGTCCGACCCGGGAATCGACACCTCAAGCAAAACAGTCGCATACGCTACCACAGCTCCACTTCTTCATTTATAACTTTATTTGTCAGCAAATAGTTACCAACAGTTACAAATAGTTCTCAATGTTGAACCGTTTGATATTACATACAAGCACTTCAATTTTATTTAATTGTATATATATATATGTGGGGTGTGATAAATAAAATGTTTCGAAAGTATAATTATCTTCTTTTATTTTTACACAACAACTTAACAGCGTTAACAGTATTGGGTTTTTTCCGCGTCCTCCATTACCTGACATCAATTGACTAATCGACCTTAGCGACATCTATAACTACTAATTATAGGAAAAAAGTGTTGCTAGCGTAGGAATAAAAATTAACTTATTTTAACTTATACCACACTTCTTCATCTGACTCAGATGAATTATAATCATAACTCACCCATGGTTTCATAAGGTCGGCGGAGCTAGTAGTGTTGATTGGACCTTCTCCGTGACCAACCTTCTTCACCTCATATCTGTCGTTTCTCTTCTTTTTAACTATTTCATAAGGTCCTAAAAACTTTGGATATAACTTACTGCCTTGGCTAAATTGCGTCTTCTTAATAGCTACTAAATCACCAACTTCATATTGATTAGCTTCCTTCCGCTTTCTATTATAGCTTTTTCTATTCTCATTCTGTATTTTTTGGATACTCTCTTTCGCTTTTGCTCTCAGTTCTGATCTACTTTCATTATATTGTGCTATCTTCTCTTCTTCTATTAATTTCCATATCTCATCACTTTTATTTCGCATAGGTACTCCTATAAGCAATTCGAAAGGTGTCATGCCGATGCTTCTCTGAAAAGTACTATTTAAGGCACATTGAACAGCTGAAACATGACTATACCATTTAGTAGGGTCAGTGATACTAAGTTTACTTAGAACGTCTATTATGATCTGGTGAATTCGCTCCACTTGTCCATTTCGTTGACCAGTCGTAATAGTGTAGTGATTGATATTCTCCTCCTTACAATAATTCCTGAACTCATTCGATGTAAACGCAGCATTTCTATCTGATATAATTCTTTGTGGTGAGCCGAACGTCTGTTGTTGTATTATCAGTTTACTCAGAGTCTCATCAGTTGTTATAGTCTTTACAGGATAAATCCATGTAAATTTGGTAAATCCGTCGACAATGGTTAGTATGTACTTGTAATTCTTATTTGTTGACGTCAGTGGACCAAGATGATCAATGTGGTAAGTTGACAGCGGTGCATCTCCTTTATCTAATGGATGTAAGTATCCTTCTTTCTTTCCTCTTTTATGTGATATCAATATGCATTCTACACAGTTATCTAATACTTTCTTAATTTTTCTTTTCAGGTCTTCAATAAAATATTCTCGGTTAATTAATTCTTCAGTCTTACTTATGCAAAAATGCCCTATCTCATGATTCTTTCTAATAATTTCATATTGCATCTTCTTCGGTACTACAATAAGATTTCTTCCGTCTTTCTGTTTGGTAAGTACACCATTTTCTAATAGATAATCTTCATATGGTTCTCTTTCCAGGATTCTCTTTATAATGTCAATCTGTGTATCTTGGTCTTGAGCCTTCTTGATACGAGCAGTAGTTTCGGTAAGTAGTAAGCAAATGGGGTTTCTGCTCAGTGCGTCAGCGTGTTTCATCCTTAAACCTTGTCTGTGTTCAATTTCATAGTCGTATTCTTCAAGCAGAAGGGCCCAACGAGCAACACGTGGCGGCAAGTCCTTCTTTTGCAAAGTCATAGTCAGTGCAGAACAATCGGTCACAATCTTAAAATGGATTCCGAGCAGATAGACTCGAAATTTTTTAACAGCTTCTGCAATAGCCAAGATTTCTAGGTAATAACTATGATATTTTTCTTCAGCTGGCGACGTCTTTTTGCTACTATAGTAAATGGGGTGCATTTGGTTGTCTTCGGGATCTCTCTGCAGTAGTATAGCTCCAAAACCTTTTGCGCTTGCATCAGTGTGTAACTCTGTCTCATAATTGGAATTGTAGATGCGAAGTACCGGTGAGCTACATAATACATTCTTCAACGTAACAAAGGCTTCTTCACATCTTCCATCAAAACGAAATTCATTATTTTTCTTCAACAAATCTGTAAGTGGCCTGGCGTGTAATGCATAATTTTTTACAAATTTTCTGAAGTAACCGGTGAGTCCTAGAAATGATTGTAATTCTTTCACATTTTGGGGTGTTTTAAATTTAGATACAGCTTTGATTTTCTCTTCTGACGGTTGAATTTTCTTTTCTTCAATGATATAGCCTAAATATTCAATTTTCTTTTTCATGAAATGACACTTCTTCCAATTAAATTCTAATCCAAAATTTTCAGCTCTTTCTAACACTTCCTTTAATTTCAGCAGTCCCTCTGATTCATCCTGCAAGGGTAAAATCAGATCATCAAGATAAGCCAGAACAATGCCTTTAGATATAAAATCTTGAAAAATGTTGTTAATAAATCTTTGAAATATAGAAGGTGCTGTGCAAAGTCCAAAGGGCATCTTTAAAAACTCATACTGACCTCGAGGTGTTACAAATGAGGTGTACTTCTGACTATCTTTGTGTACATTGACATGTAAAAATCCATTTTTTAAATCAAGTGATGTAAATAGTTTAGCCTGTTTAAATTGATCTATTTGATCTTCTATTAATGGTAATGGAAATCTTTCCTTTATTATCTTCTTATTTAATTTTCTGTAGTCAATGCACAAAATGTATTGACCATTCTTTTTCCTAACTAATACAATGGGACTTGCAAACTCAGATTTACTAGGTTTTATAATCTTCTGTTGTATCCATTCTTCTATCTGCTGGTCAACAATGTTCTTTTCCAGGGGTGAAAGTCGTCGGGGACTTTGGTAAATCGGATTTTCATCTGTAAGTACAATTCTCATTTCAACATTACTCTTTCCCTTAGGTTCAGTAGGTTTGTACTCTTTAATCATTTTCTTTATATTTTCAGAAAACATTGTGTCTCCTATATCAAGATCATCGAGTGAATTCTTCTCTTCCGTAAGTAATGTGAGGTGGGCTAGTTTTGTAACAATTATGCCCCCTGATGTAAAATTGATACTAAGATCATGTAAAATAGGATTGCCAAGAATAAGGTTGACAGGTATAGCTTCATCTTTCACAACATGGAAAACAGTATCAATAAAACAGTCATCAATCTGCAATTTGGCTATAAAACTTCCTTCTGTATTTATTTCCTTTTCCCCAATGCCAGTAAGAGATATTTTTGGGTTTTTCTTGTATTTAATTATGTCTTCTTCTAATTCTTTTAACTTACAAGTCTTTATCAGGTTTACATCACTTCCAGTATCTATCAATGCAGTCATGTCAACTCCATTAATTTTAATCTTTTTATAGGGAATCTTTTCTTCTTTTTGAGTGTAGATGTTTAGGGATTTCTTAGAGTGACTAGAACATTCCGTTCCCTTGTGGCCATATTCATTACAACAAAAACATTTAATACCTTTTGTACATGCTGGTGCCAAATGATCAGTATCGCCACAGTTGTAACATCTCTTCTTTACAAGCTTACGCCCAGTACTCGAGGAGTTCAGAGCTACAGGGTTGTTTTGACGAACACTAGCCTTGTTATCAATTCTTCTTCTTAATTGGGCATATGATTCTAGCTTAGAACGAAACTCTTTCATATCCCTGGCACCATACAATATAGTTTTATTCGTTTCAGAGTCGCGAATGCCATCTATCACATACTCCATGAGAGCTTCATCTTCAACAGAGGCATGCAAGGCCAACTCCTTCATATGTAAAAAATATTGTTGAAAAGTTTCATCATTTTTCATCTTACGTGAAGCTAGTTTCTTGTGAACTATGGCACTATTCAATTTAGGACCAAACTCTTCATATAATCTGTTCTTTAGAGTTTCCCAATCGGTGACACTGCCTAACGATCGTAGAAATAATTTGGCTGTTCCACCAAGTAATCTTTTCCCATAAATAATCTTTTCAATCTTTGACCACTCCATGATATTAGCGGTATCCTCAAACTCTTGCATCCAGGTGGAAATCGGATATGTATCATCACCAGTGAAAGTAATCATAGACTTTTCTAGATCACTAAAAGATATTTTCGAACCAGATCTGGGCCTCTCTTCTTCTTCTTTGTCTTCTTTATCCTTTTTAGGCGGCATGTTTCGTCTTTATGCAGCTTATAATCTTAATAACTCTTTAAATCAAAAATACCTCTTCATTAAAAATCATCGAAGGTCTGTTTCAATAGAATCTTGACATGGCGTCGCTTTTTATTGGTGATATTTTCGTAGGCAATCTTCGTCGAAATTCACTTTCAAAACAATGTAATCACATCCCGGACGAGCCCCCAAAAGTTGTGGGGTGTGATAAATAAAATGTTTCGAAAGTATAATTATCTTCTTTTATTTTTACACAACAACTTAACAGCGTTAACAGTATTGGGTTTTTTCCGCGTCCTCCATTACCTGACATCAATTGACTAATCGACCTTAGCGACATCTATAACTACTAATTATAGGAAAAAAGTGTTGCTAGCGTAGGAATAAAAATTATTGTTATTGTTGTGATTTAAATTATCTTTCGATCGAGTATCCAAGTCAGTGCCCACATTTATCAAAAACTATGTCGGATCATGATGAAGACCCGATGTTTCGCATCTCGGCCACCCCTGATGCGACATATATAATATAAGTAATATGATATTATCTAAGTAAAGTGCGACATTAAATCATAATGTGTAAATAGAGTAACAATTCACGATTTCTTTTATTGGAACAAACAACGTAAATCAGAAACAATGTATTTTATAAGCGAATTAGATATCTATATTTCTTTCTTTGTTTTCTGAAGCACTGTAAAACCAGATATTAACTCACTATAATATGCTTTCATGTACTTGAACGAGGTCAAGTGTCAAGTGGTTGTGTTGTGTACTATGGAGAAAGTCTACTTATCTGTTTAACAGCTTAATATTTAAAAACTTGTAAGAATACGTTTGGTGGTTATAGCGGGGTCACCAAATATAGCGAACTTATATCTTCATGCTTGTTCAGTTGTCGGGGTCACCAATTATGGCAAACTCGTGTCTTCATGCTTGTTCAGTTGTCGGGGTCACCAATTATGGCGAACTCGTGTCTTCTTGCTTGTTCAGTTGTCGGGGTCACCAATTATGGCGAACTCGTATCTCTATGCTTGTTCAATTGTCGGGGTCACCAAATATAGTGAACTTATGGGTTGTATCGAATAACTACCATTGTATCTTTATTATAGTCATCTTTATTATTCAGTACTGGTTTACTACTCTAACATTACTTACTAAGGTATCCATATTTATACCGATATGCAGCTACATTATTTAAAACATATCGCTACAATGCCTATAATCACGTCTTGATATCAACGAGATAATGACCGTCCGAATTCTACGTGCTCGTTAATAGTACTTATGTCTGAAATATGCTGGCCAAGCTTAACTCTGTATAAAATTCTATCAATTAATTCAAACAATATAGTGGTCTTAAAGGTAATATGTTCATCGACCAATCGGTATTATAAATGAATGTTTATCAATGATCTTATTTACATTAAATATATTATTTATTTATATAATTCATCCAGATCTACTTTCAGGGCAAAACAAAATCCCTAAAACTGCTATCAATAAATAAAATCATAAAATGGGATATGCTAATATGCAAGCTGTGGCCAGCGCTGCATGTCGTTCATGTATTCAAAAAACGCTTCGGTAAAATGAATAACAGTAATTGTTTCCACTATCCTGAAGATAAAAATATCTATAAATAATTTCTACCTACGTTCTAAACACTCAAAATTGCATTCGATGACGTGATTTTTTAATTGATATTATTTTAACATAATGGTACTACACTTAGTAGGTATGTAAGTAGGTTTTAACAGATCTATTTCACTTTGTTTTCTTAATCACAAATCGTAATAATCTTTATAATGACGATACATTTTCGGACTCTAACTGTATACCTGCGTTGTCTGTTAAAAGATTCAGATCCATGAGTGTAATAAATATGATGCAGGTAATATGAAGTATACACCGTGGTCATATTTAACAGTCATACATTACCAATACTTGATATGGGAAAGCTGTTCCATGGAATTAAGCAAGTATTTGTAACTAGCTGAGTTCAATGGCGTTACTCACGTTAGTCTAAAAAATGGCCTACTCGTCAGTTACTTTTATGTGATAAGCTACCTATCAACGAAAACCCCGTTAAAATCAGTCTAGCCGTTCCAGAGATTAACAGACAGACAGGCAAACAAAAGCTTTAAAACATGACTACAGTCTAATAATCATATACGTATGTGGCGACTTCCACATACATCTCAAGCAAAACATACAACAGCACCATCTACCGAAAGAACACTAAACCACTAAGAAAACATGAAATGAACTATACGGAGTAACTACTAATTTTGAATCGCGATTGAGAAATTCTCACGCTGATTAGCATATATACAAAATCCCAACATCAACCGGTTGATGAGACTAGCAACTTTTTACTAATTTAAGAGAAATAAAAAGTTCATTTATTTACTCTAAATATTACCACAGTTAGTTTAATTTGACCCAAAAGGTAAATAACGAAACAAGGATAAAATAAAAATCGTTAAGAGTAATTGACAAATTTCTAAAATGATAAAGAACACCGCCGCTTGAAAAAGCTAATACAAAATAAATAAATCAAAATAATAAAACAATAAATTTATGTTAACCAAAGCCAAAAAGGGCCATAATTTAAGAGCTTACCTAGCTTTGAGTAGACATATATCCTAATTTAATGTTGAGCTGTCCGGTAGGGTATCTCTCCAACGACGCACTTGAACAAGTTGCGACGTCCGCTGACGCGACATGAACGTGTTAAAGGACGTCCTCGGACGTCCTCATTCGGCACAAAAACGTGGTGAGCTGTCGAGAGGCCTTGGGACATGAAGCGACCATTGTTTTACGAATAGTGAGACGTGTCTATTCAAAATTCCATTGCAATTTACTCAGTAAAGCTAGCAATATTATCCCTATGCTGAAAAAGTTTCTCGTATATGTATGCATTTTAAGTTTGTAACGACGCGAGAATTCTTATCTTTGTAGACATGTGCTACGTCGTAGACTCACTGCTATCTACGACGCAGTAAAATGAAAATTTCTTTCGGTAAAGGTATTATCATAGCTGTGATAGTGAAGGTGTAAGCAAAACGATTCCAGCCAATTTTTTGCTGTAACTTGATACGCGTTTATATATTTTGTCACGTAATGGGACTTTAGTCGTCCCGTAGTGCACGAAATTAGATAGAAATTAGAAAACCAAGAAGCAAAGGTTTACAAAGAGTTTATTATTCTTTAGATAATTTTACAAATACAAACATTTAGTTCGTGAGCACGGAAGGGCGAGGTCCTGGAGAGTTCCCTTCTTGAATGCCTTCAGATCAAGGAGACACTTATCTTCCGGAGCAGTACCGCGCGGGAGCTAGGCAGCGGTCGGAAAAGGCAGATCTTGAGCCGCGCGCTGCTTTTATAGATGCGTGATAGAGTAGCGGGGTGACGCTCAGCCTCATCTTCGAAAAAAACGGCCCAATCACGCGTCCAGATCACATAGCGCAACATCAAATCCAAGAGCAATTATTGAGAAGCCTTTGCATGTTCAACATGTCACTGTATGGTGGGCTATGCTGGAATTGCGGCAACGGTCAATGGATCACGAAAAAGCATTTACATCTGTCAGCGTGCTCGTGGTGGAAATTTGTCAGATATCATTTTGCATTCTTAATTGCCAAACTTTTCTCTTCGTTATACGATAAAAAAAAAAAAAAATTTTGTTTTAAAATAATATTCTTGTTGGAAAACCATTTACATGTATATATTTTACGTTCTCAAAGTAATGTTATCTACCTTAGCTCTTAACTGTTAAGAAATCCAACTTTGTAATATAATCTAAAAGACATCGTGCGATCAGTGAGTAATCAATCATATCTTACAGTCGTTCCTTCGTGGTTAGATTTTATTTATATAAATGAGAGTAACACTTTTTAATAAAAATAATAATAGTATATTCACTAAATAACTTTACAACATCTAAATCTTATACCTTGGTAACCTTACTGAATAAGAGGTTGCCGTTGACGACCGTGCTAATATATAATGTGGAGACTTCCACCCATCAATGCAAGTAACAGTATTTGTTGGGATCTAATTTACAGTGTAAAAATCGGCCAAGTGCGTGTCAGGCCACGCACAGGAAAGGGTTCCTCAGTCATTCATAATGGTACGTGGATTAGAAATCGTATCCAATGAATAATTGTTATATTTACATAATAATGCATTAATTTAGTATGACGTTTTCCAAGTAAGTGCATTGTAAAAGTTAAGCTTCTATAGCTCCTGAACTAACAAAGTCATCTAATCCGTTATAGTTTTCCTTTACAGTTCATTATATTATATCCACTATCACGAATTTTCCCAAATTTTTCGAGCCAGCCGTTTAGCTTATAGAGGGGGGGGACGCCCTGTTTTTACAAAAAAGTGCCCTTTAAAGTGGAATATCCCGCGAACGGATACTTAAATCAAAAAATCGTCTTCGAAACCCTTTATTGTTTTCAAAATACCTATCTAATGATACCAAACACGATGGGGTAGGCGCGAGAAAAAAAAGCATGCCCACTTTACGTATAGGGGAGGTACCCCAAGTAAAAATATTTTTCATAATTTTATTTTAGCACTTTGTCGGCGTAATCACAACACATATTCATGCAAAGTTTCGTCTTACTAGCATTTACCGTTTGGACGGTAAGTCGAGGACGGACGGACGGACGGACGGACAGACGGACATGACGAATCTATAAGGGTTCCGAGTCATAAACTTCGGAACTCTAAAAAGTATTCCTAGACAGATTAAAATAATACAACAGAAATAAATTATGTAATACAATTAATTTATGATAAAATGAATAAATAATAAAATTCAATATAAATAAAATAATTAGAAATACAATATAAGTTTAAAACATATAAAAAAATTGAATTATCGAAATTGAACTACTCTGTAAAAAGTAGTGTGGTTATCTATAACAATCAGCGATCGATCCATCATTTCTTCTTTTCCTATCCTCAAGGTTAGTTATTTTTTTAAAATTTAAATGGGATTGTGTTACAATCAGTGAGTACACAATCGATCATCCCTACCCTTAAAGTTAGAATTATTTTTCAAACATTTAAGGGACCTAATTTGGAGTATACCCTTTGAAAAATATTTAAATCGAGCTACTCTGTGAAATCTTATGCGTGGTCATACATAAAAAAAAATATCGATTCGAATTGAGAACCTCTCCAGTTCTTTTTTCGTCGATTAATAAAATCCATGAAGCACCAATAACTTGAATAATCCATACTTATATAAGATTGTAATTTTAAAAGTGATTCTGTCAGTCTATCTTTTGCGTCTTAACAGTTAAACAGATTTAACTGTTAAGACGCAAAAGATACAGATTTTGAAGTTAGTTCAATGAAATTTGGCAATAGGCAACTTCTTACCACAATACAATAACAAATACGCGGGTGGGGCCGCCGTGTGTTCATTATCGTGACATGTTCTTGATATTCTACTAAATTTCGTATATAATTATGAATACCAACAAAAGAGTTTTCACAGTTGGTTTTATATAAATAGAAATACTAGTACAATAAAGTAAGAAATAGATTTTAGATGTTGATGGATAAGATAACAAATTAATTCGTTATTTATTTACGGCTTTGAATAGATATTTATATACCCTCAAGCAGTACTTCGTACCCATTTTTTTTGTTTAACACCTATTTTACGCTTGCTTGCAAACAAACAAAGGTGGCTCCTTTTATTGTTTTAGTCCTTTTTAGGGTTCCGAAGTTCATAACTCGGAACCCTTATAGATTCGTCATGTCCGTCTGTCCGTCCGTCCGTCCGTCCGTCCGTCCGTCCGTCCGTCCGTCCGTCCGTCCGTCCGTCCTCGACTTACCGTCCAAACGGTAAGTGCTAGAAAGATGAAAGTTTGCATGAATACGTGTTGTAATTACGTCGACAAAGTGCTACAATAAAATTATGAAATATAATTTTATTTGGGGTACCTCCCCTACACGTAAAGTGGGGATGATTTTTTTTTCTCGAGGCTACCCCATCGTGTGGGGTATCATTAGATAGGTCTTTTAAAAACAATAAAGGGTTTCCTAGACGATTTTTTGATTTAGGTATCCGTTTGCGAGATATTTCACTTTAAAGGGCACTTTTTTGTAAAAACAGGGCGTCCCCCCCCCTCTAAAAGCTAAACGGCTGGCTCAAAAATTTTGAAAAAAATCGTGATGCTGGTCCATTTAATGAACTTTGAAGGAAAACTATAACCGATTAGATGACTTTCTTAGTTCAGGAGTTATAAAGGCTTATATGGTAAAATGCGCTCACTTGGAAAACGTCATACAAAATTAACGTATTAATACGTAAACATAACAATTATCTATTGGATACGATTTTAAATCCACATACCATTATAGGTGACTGAGGAACCCTTTCCTGTGCGTGGCCTGACACGCCCCTCTCCGATTTTATTGTGTAGTGTCATTGAACCTGTGTAAAACGTATCATTACTTAAACTCAATGTACGAGGACTATTTCCCTAGTTCATGACTCAGAACCCTTACAGCTTCGACATGTCCGTCCGTCCGTCCTCGACCTACCGTCCAAACGGTTAGTGCTAGAAAGGTGAAACTTTGCATGAATATGTGTTGTAATTATATGGACAAAGTTCTACAATAAAATTATGAAATTGAATTTAATTAGAGTACATCCTACTTGTAAAGTGGTGATGTTTTTTTTCTCGAGTCTATCCTATTGTGTGGGGTATCATTACATAGGCCTTTTAAAAAAATATGAGGTTATTAAAACCATTTTTCGATTTAGGTATCCGTTTATAAATAATTCAACTTGAAAGCACATTTTTTTCTAAGAACTGTTCTCGCCCTCTCTAAAACTTAAAGGCTGGCTCAAAAATTATGAAACAAATTAAAAAATTATGATAGTAGCCCATTAATGAAACTTTTAACAAAACCTATAGTGGTTTTGATATTTTATTTATTTTAGGAGTTATTCGGAAAACTTCGTACAAAAATAAAGAAATAATAAGTTAACATAACAATTGTCTGTTGGACACGATTTGAAATCTACTTACCTATGGGTGACTACGTAACCCTATTCTTTGCGTGGCCTGACACGCACTTAGCCAATTTTATTATTTACTATCGCTAAAGTGATTCTGCTCTGCCTAATTTAAAGCATGAATAGAATCCAAGAGTAGTGTTTACCGTCCTAATTGCGAATGCAAACAATGCAGCAAGGTGAATTGTGAGTCAACTCATAAAAAATAGTGTGCTATGGTGTCCTAGTGAGATGCTCTGCATTATTGGGCCTTGGGCTCACTAACCAACGAAACATTATGAATGCTGTTATACTAGGTTGGTTTGAAGACAGCACCGCTTCGGTTCAGCCAGCCTGTTCGTATTGAAATCAGTGTGGCTTTACTCTCTACTTTAGTTTCAGTTTTTAAGTATCAGCTTCAACCTTTACATATACCTAATAATTAAAATACTGAAGTTTGCCATTACAAATTTCTACTTCATCGGTACTACACTACAGTCTTTATCATCATTATCATCATTTATCATCAATTTATCATAATCAATATTTTTAATGGCGAGTAATTGTTTTGAATGACCAGTCTTACAAAAATTAACCCAAGTTACTCCTTATATCATCAGCTTTCTGCTCGTAAAAGTCCAGATTATTTACAGACATTCCAATTTTATTTATCTGTATAGATACATAACTATAATACCTATTCGTTTTAAGTGATGAGTGAACAGTGATTTGTTATCTACCACTACTAGTATATATTTCGCCGCTCTAATAGTAATAAGTTCACGTTCTTTTATTGCCTAGTGTTGTTGACCGAGATTTGCGTAGGCAACGAATGTAAACTCTCTCCAAAAAACAAAAGGTGTTTTTAAAACTGCAGTGTACAAATATTTTTTGAAATTCCATTATTCACTATCACAAACGTATACACATCCAGAAAAAATAGATCTAGTTTGTTTTTAAACTCGCATATTGTATTTTAAAACCACAAACAACTTTACTTTTACATTTAACAGTGAAACAGTTTTGTTCAAAACAGTAAAACTGTGTGGTATAAATTAAAATTCATTGTGTTCTTGATATTTGAGTTTTCAAATGTTTAATTTCCTTAGATTAAATTAAAGTCTATACGATACCTGTTACAGTATTGCAGTTATCTAAATATATCTGCATAGATCTATTTAGAGTTCAAATTAGAAATTCAAACTAATCTCTCATTGACGAGAGGCGATACGATTTTGTCTACGATAATTTGATCTAACATAATACGTTAGATTACTTTTGAAATGTATCAATTTAAATATACATCATAATTCACGTAAATACTATTCATAAAGTAACCTAAAATATGTAAGTTTGACTCTTTTATTTTATAGAATTTATACCATAAAGTTTATATGTGTAATAACTTACGCAGGACCAGGTATATCTCGTACCAACCTGTCTGGTCAGCGTGTTATAGTCAGACTCAACCTTACTTCGAATGAGAGGCCTCTGTCCAGTAGTTGAACTATTAAAGATTGTTAATGTGAAGCGTTCATAGCCGTGTGGTCTTAGGGGGAAACAATCACCGAGGAGGGTAAGTGACGACGGCGCGGTCAGACATAGATGGGTGACTGTTTGTAGTATGATATGTAATGAGTGTTTCTGTGATTCGAGGGTCACGTCAAGCAGTCGGTCCCGGTTCTTATCATAAGATAGCAGACCTGAAGCTTAGTTGAAGCCCTTGGGGCGGCTTAAAAACATCCAACTGCAGGATTACGTAACCACAATGTGTCTTGCCAGTCTCCAACCTGCACTCGGCCAGCGTGACCGTATGGTCTTATGGCCTTAACTCTCTCCCGAGAGAAGGGCCGAGCCCAGCAGTGAGACATTGTGGGTTGTTGATTGAATGTGATGAATAATAATAATACCGTAGTATACCTATATTGTTAATATAAAGAAATTGGTGCACCTTGAACCGTTTACTATAACTGAAACATTATGACATAATTATTGTAATATCAACCTAAAATGAAAAAAAATATTATATGTAGTAAGTTACAAAAAATTTTTATTGAGTGAAGCATCTAAGTAATAATAATAATAATAATAATATTTTTATTTCAAATAAGTTATACAACGCTTTTACAGACATGAAAATGTAAATAGGAAGAAAACATTGTGGTTTAGTTGGAACTCTGGTACCCATGGTAAGATCTAACTTGAGTTATGGGTACCAGTTCCCTCTCAAATTGTGCACTTGTTACATTGTTACAAAGTGGATCGTGAATAAATAACAAATGTTATTGCTTGAATTTATTTAGTTATAGCTGTGTAAATAGATGTGTGAGTGTATGTTAGTTTCAGTGAGTGTATGAATATGTGTGTGTGTGTGTGTGTGTGTGTATGTAGTGGTATGAGTATTGTAGATGAAAATATGATTGGGCATTTTTTACAGAACGGAGACTCTTAAAAGATTCTCTGTAGCAGCATAGTTTAAGGATTTCAACCACTTACAAACTTTCCTCTTACACTGGCTTTTAGACAGAGAATAAATATCACACTTACGGTTCACTGCATTATATAGGTGGCTACCATTTACTGGATAATGACGACGGGCTAGAGCTGTTTTGGACTTTAAAACACGACAAACTCTATAGTTTCTTCGTTTTATCCTAGGTTTTACATAAGATAATGATGCATGTTTACGCAGTACAGCCTGTAGCACATATAGTTGCCTCACAGTGAGGACATCGCAATCGCTATAAAGAACCTCTGTAGAATATCTAAAAGGCTTGAATGTCATGACTTTTAAGACAGCCCTCTGTGCTCGCTCCACTGGAAGTAAGTGCGTTTTGTGAGCCCCGCCCCATATTGTAATGCAATAAGCAACAAGTGACTGACATAATGTGATATAGACTGATCTCAAGAGGCGCAAGTCAGCAGAGCATCTTAGCTTTTTAAAAACGAAAATCAGTTTGCGAATCCGCGTAGATAGATTTAAAAGTTGGGGTTTCCAATTCAAAGAACTGTCAAGGAGAACACCAAGATATTTTGCTGACTCACATCTCAAGAGCTGTGGACAATCACAAGATGTTAAAGGCGAACGATTAGAACTAATTATGCATGTGTGGGCTTTAAGAACTAGAGAGTCTAGGGTGTTTGAGGTGGGGGATTTTAAATAGAAAGGCAAGAATACAGTTTTAGAGAGATTAAGGGTCAATAGATTATTACACAACCAACTCATCACTTTTCTTAGATTCTCTTCGGCTGTTTGAAGTGCACTCTGCCAACCATCACCATGAACCAAGAGAGCGGTGTCATCAGCATAAGTAATTATGGAACAATTCTTTAGCGACAGATCACAAAGAGGATTTATATAAGCTAAAAATAAAGTAGGACCTAAAATTGAACCCTGAGGCACACCAAAACTCAAGGATTCAGTGTCACTCACTAAATTATCAATCTTGACACACTGAGAGCGGCCATAGAGGTAATCCCTCATAAGTTCAAGTGCAATGCCACGAATTCCCATACCGTCAAGTGTATTTAAGAGGTGAGGAACAGACACAGAGTCAAACGCTTTAGAAAGGTCAAGGAAGATAGCTAAGCACTTAGACCCTGCGTCCATATGCGATACCACCTGATCTGCAAGTGCAGCCACCGCATCTTCAGTGGATTTTCCTTTTCTAAAGCCATATTGGTTAGGAGATAAGAGATTAAATGTCTCCAAGAAGTTTACTAGACGTTTGTTAATTATTTTTTCAAGTATCTTGGAGATCACGGGTAAAATTGATATAGGCCTATAATTGTTTACATCGTGCCTGTCTCCACCCTTAAAGATGGGGTATACAACAGCCCTTTTGAATGCCGATGGAAAGCAGCCAGATTCTATGGAAAGGTTACAGATATGGGTGATCACAGGCACAAGTACAGACTGACAAGATTTTAATATTGTTGGTGTTATACCATCCCAACCAGCAGAAGCATTCGTGCGTAATGAACACACAATTGACTGTACCTCTTGTTCATCTGTAGGCAAAAGAACAAAAGAATTGCATGATATTTGTTTTTTAAATGTGTGTTCTGTGGGAGTAACTTTGGAGGCTAATTGTTTGCCAATACCTGCAAAATAGCCATTGACATAATTAATACAAGAAGCATTATCCTTGCCTGTATTCAAAAGCTCCTTAGGAGATTTAATTTGGCGGTGAGTGTTTGTAATATTTTTTATAATTTCCCAAGTAGCCTTTGGATCATTTCCAGCTTGTCGAAGTTTTTCTCTTTCGTATGCAATCTTTACATTTTTGAGGAGCTTATTACAGAAGTTGCGATATCGCGTATATGTAATTTTTAGGATATAGTTATCTGTATCTTTAGAAAGTTGACGTGACATTTTATCTCTGTTCCGAATGCAGCGCAGCAAACCTTTTGTGATCCAAGGCTTCATTATTCTGCGCTTTGAGGGAATGTGAACTACTTTTGTATTATTTTCAATAATGGAAGCAATGGTGGATAGCAAGAGGTCAGCTGCCATACAAGTGTCTCGGCAGTTCATTACATCGCTAAAATTTAAAGAAAGTATCTCTGATACCACTGAACGATAATCAACAGTAGTGCGATAAAGCTTAGTCGTAGAAGGCAAGCGTTCATAGTCAAGACATACGAATATTGGTTTGTGATCAGTTATGAACGTATCAATAACCACTGTCGTAGTGGTTAAATTGGATTTAATCATAGCATGATCTATACAAGATTTGGCACGACTAGGGTATATATGAGAAGGTATAAGACCATGAGAAGCGAGCATGTTGAGGTATTCACTTGTTTGTTGTGTTATGGTATTTGGCATAATATCTATGTTAATGTCTCCCACGACCAGTAGGTTTTTTTGAGTCGTCATAGATGATAAGATTTTATCTAAGCTCGATATAAAATTACCATAATTCCGTACTGAAGGCGAGCGGTATACTGCAATGATGGTAGTATTTAGATTCCTCAATTGACATACCAAACAGCTACTCTCAGAATTTAACGGCTCCGTAATTGTATGTATTATATCCGATTTAACATAAATAATAACACCGTCATTTTGGTTTCGAGGCAAGCTTGTGTGATAAGATATATAACCTTGTAAAATAGGAATTATCAAGTTATCGCCCAACCAACATTCCGTCAAAACAATTATTTCACATGTGATTTTTATACTGTGAAGGAACACAACGAATTTATCGAAATTGCAATTTACACTACGAATATTAAGGTGCAAAATTTTTATTGAATTCATTGATAACTTGACATTATTTCTTAGAGATTCAGGAGTACATTCAAGTGAATTTGGAACACAGAAAGAATCAATATCATTCAAAACTACAGAATCAATCATTGTAAAATGTAATTAGTGTTGTACAGTTTTTGTGGAAATATTTAGTATAGGCGCCTGTTTCTGATTTACGTGTAGTGTAATGTGAGTGAGTGTTGTAATTGCTATAACTATTTTTTGTACAAGATTGTCGTTGTTCTATTGTAAGTATTATGGTATAAAGACTAATTTGTTTACAAATTAACCTATAAGTAAGAAAATTAATTAAAATCATAAAATAAAATAGAAAAGGTAAAATAACAAAAATAATAAAGAGAAAAGTCCTTCCCAAACACGCGATAATTCGGGGGAAACCATTATTTTTTGAGTAGCTGTTGAAGGGACTCAGAGGAGTGTACAGTAATAGTTTCTTTTCCCTCACATTCTTTGAGAAATACCTTTCCATTACGAAACCAACAAAATTTATAATTATACGTTTTGCAAAAATTACGGGATTCATAAAATAGCCGTCGAGCACTGCCAGGTAAATGCTCAGCAACGTAAATAGAAGTTAATGGTCCGCTGATGCCGATATGTCCCGTATTTAATTTTTCAGACGAAGGAAGTCCCTTATTGAAGTTGCGAGTGGCATTCAATACCTGATTCTTCAACATCACGCTTAAAAATTCAGCGACAATTGGTCTATTGCCTCCCTTTTTCCCCGGAAGACGATATACATCACGCAGCTCAGAAGTTTTTACCGACACTTGTACAGCATTACAGGTCTGGATAACAGTAGAAGTCAAGTCACTGGTAGTTTCCTTATCACCTTGTGGTACATTTCGGATCTCGATAGTGGAAGATCGATAATTATGTTGTAGGTCATTGACCCTACATTCCAACCGCAGGATATAATTACGCTGTTCTAACTTTTCTTGTTCTAGTTTCTCCACAGTTTGTCGCATATTCTCATAGCCGGAGTTCATAAATTCTAAGGCCTTTTCTATGTCTATATTAGTTTTTTGTATATTAAGGTTTTGTTGTTTAACCTCGGCGATGTCTTTCGACAGTTTGGTTAGAATCATGTCTTGTTCTGCCTTCCATGCGTTCAACATAGTCGAGATAGAATCTTGAAACAACTTAAATTCATTTACAGGTGAAAAGTCAGGTCGAAGGCGTTTATTTCTCATAGCAATATTACCTTGATCAGGGCCAGAGAGTAAATACATATCAGGTGTACTCATAATTTCTTGGCTATCAGAGTCAGAAACCGGTGGCGGTGTGCGCGCAGTTTTAGGCATTGTTATTATGTAATTTGTGTACAAGTCCAACAAACAAGTGTAACAATATCTGAGCGCACGTACGGCACCTGTGTGCTATTAACCGGCGAGCGCAAAAAGTATTCGTCCCCAAGAAGCGTTAGGCAACAATTGTCAGTACTGTGTTAGATCACGGCCAATGCGGTCAGCTGTGCGTCGCGTCTCAACTTTAGCACCTACACAAACTTACGTTTGTTTAAGTGAGAATGAAATACTTACACGATAGAACATGTACATATACGTAAAGGATGGGTTGTTACAAACACATTTGGGTTAAAATAACAATACTAGAAAATCCTTATTTAATCGGTACATTGCTTTATCCACAAAGTCGGGACTTGACTCCTGCATTGTGGTTCGTTTAATCCATACGGCATGCATGCTAGATCGTGAACAAAAGAGGAATATAGCTATTGTTCCTTGAACAGAATTTCTTAGCTTTGATATACGAGTTGTAAAAGAGAGTGATGGCCGTTTGCGTAACTTGGTTTTGAAGATTATTTATTAAAACTTTTGTCATCTCATAGAGATTATGAATATTCATTTATCATGTTCCTGGTTATTAAGCACGTATTGTAAAGATATAAGTAGCCACATTAGATGTTTATAAAATACTAGCAGTTTTTGTCGGATAGTTATCGGTAAGTCACTGCAGCGGTTTAACCGTTAAAACGTAACAGACAATCATAATAGAGTTACTTTCGAAATTATAATATTAACAGCTTTCAACAATCCACTGCTTGACATAGGCCTCTTCTTAGCTTTATATACAAGTGTTAATAATAAAACTAAAATGTTTTAAAACCTTAAACTACAACAGTCAGTTTTACTTCCTTACTAATATTATAAATATGAAAGTAAGTTTGTCTGTCTGTCCAAAACTACTAAAATGAAATCGAAATGAAATTTTGGTACACAGATAATCCAGAGCCTAAGAAAGGACGTAGACTACGTTTTACCGCGATAACCGAGATACACGCAGGCTTAGCCACGGGCGAAAGGTATCTTTGTAAATATGTAGCCTAAATGTTGTTGCCATACTTATGTCAATGGGTCGTGAAAGATAATTTGTACCTATTTAAATATAAAACTTTCAACTTTCACTAATACTATTCTCAATCTAAAACTCACATTTCCATAAACCTACAAATCACACAATTTACAGTTAAGCATTTTTTGCCGATCTGGCAACTCGGGTTTGAATGTAAATCTAGTAGCAGCTGTTAGGAACGTAATCATTTCGATATCTGTTAAGTGCTGTGTTAAATTTAATCCCTTAAAATCCATACCTGAAATATAAGTTGAAAATAACTCTGTCTATTACCTGTTAATGGCTAGTTCGCTTCATCGATTTTAATTAAATTTGGCATGGATAGATTTTGATTCATAAGGAAGAACAAAGACTCTTTATCATGATAACCAACAACACGCGCGCGGAGTCTCAGAGTGGAAGTCATATTTCTACTGATCTATACAAAGTCCAAATGCCTGTACGATTCTTCCTGGTATGGGGATATTTTTATAATTTGTTACTCTTCGTGTGGTGAAGGATTAAGAATACAGAGTGTCACCACCCCTATTCATCCCGAGGGTGTCGTAAAAGGCGACTAAGGGATAAACAACGCAAGACAACATCAACGCAAAGAGAAGGAAAACTCGAAACCAACCCTATATCAACTCGTCTGGCCAGCGTGGAATAGTAGGCCAATACCTCCTTTCTAAGGAGAGGCCTATGTCCAACAGTGGACTGTTAAAGGCTGTTGATGATGATGATGAGCTCCACGGTGTTACCTGCGGTTGTTGTTAAACCTTTACAACAAAGTACGCGAGTGACACCGTCAGGTGAAATTTATCTACAAAGGTAGACTAAATTACTCCTTATATTACCAGTTGTCTGCCAGTGAAATTCTTGTCGAAATCGGTCCAGCTGATCCAGAGTTTATCGTGAGCATGCAGACAGACATACACGATAAATATAAAATGGTTTTTCAGGGTTCCGCATTTCCCATCCCGGAACCCTTACAGTTTCGTCATGTGCGTCAGTCCGTCTGTCTTTGACCTACCTCCCAAATGGTCAGTGTAAGAAAAATAAATCTTGGCATTGATACGTGTATTTAAAACGTCACAGTTAACTCGAACATATATTGACATTATCTTAACTATTTTCATAAATGATTTCGATAATATGTCTATAAACATAGTTTACTATCTATAAAGGCGACAGAATGAATGATGCTTCCCAATAAACATCAGTTCTTCACGCTACGTGTTCATAACATCCCGTAGGATTTAATAGTCTACTTCTCACAGGTAAGATAAATATGATCAATGTTTACTTCTGAGAACTAAAATATGTTCTTGTATTAATATGATAAAAGTGGAACGTATCCACGTTCCACTTTTATATATCTTACTTTTTATATATTTTACGATATATCCATATCGTTCATTTTTGTGAACAAACATGAGGGACTACTTTTACTTTCTATTTATAATATTCTGTACATTTTGATAATTGTACGATGAAAATCTTAAGGTGGCGAATTAAGAATACAGAGTCCACAGAGTGCACCATCTCCTATCATTCCAGGGGTCATTTAAAAGGCGACTACGGGAGCGAACTACGCGGGAGAAATAAGGAAAACTTTGAACAAGTCAGAAGTTCACAACCTGTTGTTATTTGTAATACATTTATTAACTAGAAATAATTTAAAATCGTATTTTCTTGTTTTGACAACACACAACTTACCTACTATTGGTATGAATTGTTGTATGTTGATAACAAAAGTTTTTCATATAAAATTGGCTTCAAATGGTCAGAAGTTGAATTGCACTAGTAAATGAAATGCGAATGGAACTAAGCTGTTCTTATTACAACCTAAAACTGGGGCTTTATTAAACCTTGTGATAAAATAGAAACCGTTATCGACATGCGGCGGTTAACTGCAGCATGTGCATTTAAAAGCCTACTAGTGTTCTGTAGCTATCCATAATTATGAACATTGCCTTCTCAAAAACACTAAAAATACATTTTTGTTTACTAACAATACGCTTTGAAATACTGGTTTTAATTATCTGAATATTTATACTCCATTTTTATCTGCTTACTAAGTATATTTTTAAATATTATTTTATTATTGGTTCTTCTCGTAGGGAGCTAGGGTTACGAGGTAAGTTTTCTAGGATTGCTATCTGTTATTAGGGGTTAGTCCATTGGGGGTGTAACTTACGAAGTAGACTAGACTAACGGTAGGCCCCACGTGCTGACCGACCTGCTAGTTACGTCCGTATCTTGGATTATTATTTGCTAGAATATAACAATTTCTTTTCGTAAAGTAGTATTAAAAACTACAATATCTCAGGAACAATGCATATTGTTTTGACTGCCTTATTGGTCTAGTGGTTTGCGTATGCGGCTGCTGATATCGGGTTCGATTCCCGGGTCGGACCAAATGTTGGTGTGATCCGATAATATTTGAGTGTTTTTTATGTTTAATATGTGTGTATTTACAACTGCTTCGTTGGTCTAGTGGTTAGCGTATGCGACTGCTAATCAAGAGGTCTCGGGTTTAAATCTCGGGTCGGGCCAAAAAGTGTTTTTGGGATTTTCTTAGGAAATTCCTAACAGCTGCCCGGAGTTTGGAAGTTTGGCGGTGATTCACACCCGTGCCTCGGAGAGTATTTATAGAGAATATTTATTTAATTATTAAAAATAAGTAAAAACACGATACTATTTTTCAGACAATACTTTCGTGTACACACACAAATAGAAGAAAAAGAGTTACAATATGTAAACGTGATAACAAGTGGTATTATCGCTCAAGGCGATCTCTTACAGAAAACCTGTTTACGAAGATTATAAAGGGTATTTAACAAGAACTTACAATGAACTCAATTTCGCTCGAAAATCGCGTTACAATAATTAAAATCCACTGAAAATGGTGGATCTGTTAGTTACATTTCGTAAAATTCATTATATTTTTGGACAACATAATCGTCATTCTGAGACCGCTATTAAGAATTTGGTCGCTAAATTTGAGTCAACAATCTAGGTACAAAATATGCCAAAACCATCATTCAACCGCCCTTCGAAGGCCGGGAGAATGATGCAGAATAATCTAACTAGGCTGCCATGGTAGGGGTCACCATGCTACATTGCTTACCCTCACAATAAGCATGGTGACCCCTACTTCTGGATTCTACTCATGCTTTCCATCAGGCAGAGTAGAGTCACTTTGGCAGGCTTAAATATAAAAAAAAAAAAAAAACAAAAAAAACCAACGCATGTTCGACCGGGTCGTTCAACTGAAAGCATCGCAGCCGTAAGCAACAGTGTGAAGATGAAGCTGGAAATGTGGTAACGATCAATGGATCATGTTATCGTGAGATGGTAACAACTCAATTTTGGCCTATTATTGATGACGGGAAAATCACTGACATGTGGTTTCAACAGGACAGTGGCACATGTCACACAGCAATGAAACGATCAATTTATTGCAAACGAAATTTCCCGATCGCAAAATTTCACGAAAATCAACGGTTAAATGGGCAGCCAGATCGGGTGATTTAACACCACTGGATTATTTTTAGTAGGACTATGTTTAAGACAGAGTCTATACGGAGCTAATTGAACCTTTAAATCCGTGACATGAGTAACGAAATAGAGCCGCCATTTTGCCCTAAATTGATTAAAAACTTTGATGAAAGAATAGACATCTGTCAGCGTGCTCGTGATAGACATTTGTCAGATATCATTTTTCATTCATAATTGCCAAACTTTTCTCTTCGTAATACAATAATAAATCTGCCAAGTGCAAGTCAGGCCACGCACAGTAAAGGGTTCCTCAGTCACGTGGATTTAAAATCGTATCCAATAGATAATTATTATAGTCCAAGATCTCAGAGCCGTCAGACCTACGTCATTTGTGCAAAGCTGAAATTTTCAGGATTATTAGTACAATGTCTTGTTAACATGTATGAGTACCCATTAGCTTGAAAGCGGGCCCGGTTCTGAGGTAGCGCAAAGATTGATAAAAACCTTACTTACCTACGTTAGAGGTGCAAAGCTAGTTTTTACAAATTTTTTAAGAATATTATTTAAAATTAAAATTCATTACTGCCAGACACTTTCCGTGGGCCATTACTTCTGCCAGACGTCTTGAAAGTTGTGAAAAAATTAGGTAAACTACGTTATAGTAGCAAATCTAAATTTTATACATATTATCTAAGGTAGGTACTATTTTAAGACCATTTGTATGGGGCCAGACCAGTCCGAAGGGCCAATCATCCCCCCAGATACCTTTAAATATTTGTAGTAATTAGAAAGCTGAGGTATGTCATCTTTGGTATTATTTCAAGAATAGAATTGTAAATTATTAAATGGATTTTACACGCTTTTTATTAGCTTCACCTGTATGTTTGTTTGTTTGTAACCAACTCCTATGGGTGCGATTTTGACCCACTTTAAACGGCCAGATTTCGTATACTTGTATATGCTTGTAACTGTTCACAACATCAACGAAATCTGACCGTTTAAAGTGGGGTCAAAATCGCAACCAAAGAAGTTGGTTACAAACAAACAAACATACAGGTGAAGCTAATAAAAAGCGTGTAAAAACCATTTAATAATTTACAATTCTATTCTTGAAATAATACCAAAGTTGATATACCGCAGCTTCCTAATTACTACAAATATTTAAAGGTATCTGGGGGGATGATTGGCCCTTCGGACTGGTCTGTCTACATACAAAGGGTCTTAAAATAGTACCTACCTTAGATAATATCTATAAAATTTAGGTTTGCTGTAATTTTAAATAATATTCTTAAAAAAATATGTAAATACTAGCTTTGCACCTTTAACGTAGGTAAGTAAGGTTTTTTACCATCTGTACTTCGCGCTACCTCACAAACGGCCCCGCTTTCAAGCTAATGGGTACGCATACATCTTAACAAGACATTGTACTAATAATCCTGAAAATTTCAGCTTTGCACAAATGACGTAGGTCTGACGGCTCTGGGATCTTGCTCTAATGTTCACGTATTAATGTGTTAATTTTGTATGACGTATTCCAAGTGAGCGCATTTTACAAGTTAAGTCTCCATAACTCCTGAATTAATAAAGTCATCTAATCTGTTATAGTTTTCCTTCAAAGTTTATTATGTGGACCACCATCACAATTTTTTCCAGATTTTTTGATCCAGCCGTTTAGCTTTTAAAGGGGGGGGGACGCCCTGTTTTTACAAAAAAGTGCCCTTTAAAGTGGAATTTCTCGCAAACGGATACCTGAATCAAAAAATCGTCTTAAAAACCCTTTATTGTTTTTAAAATACCTATCTAATGATACCCCATACGATGGGGTAGCCGCGAGAAAAAATTTACATCCCCACTTTACGTGTAGGGGAGGTACCCCAAATAAAAATATTTTTCAAAATTTTATTATAGCACTTTGTCGGCGTAATAACAATACATATTCATGCAAAGTTTCATCTTTCTACCACTTACCGTTTGGACGGTAAGTCGAGGACGGACGGACGGACGGACGGACAGACGGACATGACGAATCTATAAGGGTTCCGAGTGATATACTTCGGAACCCTAATAAAAAATTGAATCATCTTCATCTAAATTCTTTAGGAAAATTTATTTGTAGGTGACAATAATAAGTACCTAAGTACAAATTTTTAATTTACTATGTAAATAATCCATACTAATATTATAAATGCGAAAGTAACTCTGTCTGTCTGTCTGTTACGCTTTCACGCCTAAACCACTGAACCGATTTTGATGAAATTTGGTATGAAGACAGAACTGAACTTGGGAAAGGACATAGGCTACTTTTTACTGCAATAATCGAGCTACAAAGGCCAAAGCTAGGTAATTATAAAATACATAAATCGTAGGTATCAAAATCTATCACTGTTTATCTCCTGTCAAAACTTCACAGGTTGCTAGGCATAACACAATTGCATGGCAACCATGATGATAGTTTGTAAATGACATATAGACCAGTAGTTCAGGGTAGATAATTTTTGAAAACAAATAAAATTATAGTAGGATGAAACCTATTGGAAAAGGAGGAGAATATTATAAAAATGAAAGGAAAAATAATTTACGGGCGATCTGAGGTCGGGAAGGGGTAGGGGGGAGGTTTTCGGGCCCTTTAAGCGGGGCGTGAAAAAGCATCTTACTAAGCCGCCATAGTGTGGGCCGCCATACATTATTGTCTGCATTCGCAGCAAGTGTAGTAGCCCCGACTCTTGGATTCTGCTATTGCTTTCCATCAGGCAGGGTAGAGTCACTTTGGATTTCTAAATATATAAAACAAAGGGTAAAGAACGGTTTATCTTGATTTCCGGCAAAACTACAAGTCCTATGGTTAAATGGCATAAAAAAAAAAGTTAAATGGCAAAGTTGTAGGTAATCAAAAGATCTACAATTTTTAGGGTTCCGAAGTTTATGACTTCGAACACTTATCGATTCGTCATGTCCGTCTGTCCGTCCGTCCGTCCGTCCTCCTTACCGTCCAATTGGTAAGTGCTAGAAAGATGAAGCTTTGCATGAATATGTATTGTAATTACGACGACAAAGCGTTACAATAAAATTATGAAAAATATTTTTATTTAGGGTACCTCCCCTACACGTAAAGTGGGGATGTTTTTTTTCTCGCAGCTACCCCATCATCTGGGGTATCATTATAATATAGGTCTTTTAAAAACATTAAAAGGTTGTTAAGACGATCTATAATCCCATTTTTTGATTTAGGTTTTGCGAGAAATTCCACTTTAAAGGCCACTTTTTTTGTAAAAACAGGGCGTCCCCCCCCCCTCTAAAAGCTATACGGCCGGGTCAAAAAATCTGGAAAAATTCGTGATAGTGGTCCATATAATAACTTTAAATGAAAACTATAACGAATTAGATGGCTTTGTTAGTTCAGGAGTTATAGAGGCTTAACTTCTACAATGTGCTTACTTGGAAAAGTCATAAAAAATTAACGCATGAATACGTAAACATAACAATTATCCATTGGATACAATTTCTAATCCACGTACTATTATGGGTGACTGAGGAACCCTTTCCTGTGCGTGGCCTGACATGCACTTGGCCGATTTTTTATTTACACTTTTTTTCACATAACCACAAATTATATGTGAAAAATTCAAAAAACTAAGTTTTAAGTTATTTTTATCTTTTACAAATAAAATTATTTTTAAACGAAATTTAGTGAAAACTTACCTTTTATGTCCCGAATACACTGTAATTTATTTGATTTGAAATATTTATTTTTTCACCCGATTTTGACCTATATCGAAAATTCACCCGTCAAAATATCTACTTTTTTCAAAAAATTGGGGTGTTTTCTGTTTGATGAAATCTCTACTTTCCGATGGTGTAATCCCTACTAATATTATAAATGCGAAAGTAACTCTGCCTGTCTATCTGTCTGTTACGGTTTCACGCCTAAACCACTGAACCGATTTTGATGAAATTTGGTATGAAGATAGAACTGAACTTGGGAAAGGACATAGGATATTTTTTAAAGTGAAAATAAAGGTAGAAAGAATGGTTTGAAATAGGGGACGAAAGTTTGTGTCTAAGTTCCTTATTATCAAACATAAAATCATGTGAGATTGTTTAATCTACCCTTACCGTGTCGCGCGATATATACGAATTCCACGCGGGCGAAGCCGCGGGCGGAAAGCTAGTAATTAATAAAAATTAACAGTTAAAAAACTTCAAATCTGTAAAACTACTAGCTTAATGTGTGGTTACTCGTGGTTATTGTTGTAAACAGCTAGTAACGCCACGGAGCGAAGCTAGTCTAAGTTACTCCTTAAGTCATAAGCAATCTGTCAGTGAAAGTACCATCTTAATCAATGCAGCCGTTCCATAAACAGAGAGACAGACACACAAAATTTTCAAAAATGCTTTTTAGTACTTTATATACTAATAAATCATAAGCATTTAAAAAAAAACCATTCATTTGAAATTACAAACAGACACTTCTATTTGATATTTTTGTATGTATAGAAGTACCTACAGATTTATACTTAAATATACATTTACTTATTTATTATTTGCTACATAATGTTTACAATTTACAGAAGTACATTTGTACAAGTACTACAATATTTACACATCTAACTTAAATAAATAAAGGTACAATATAATAAAGGTAAAATATAATATATAATGCTAAATATTATATAAAATTTCAACAACTTGTAAGCATGTGTGCGCGTATGCATGTATGTGTGCAAGTGTGTGTTTGTGTGTTTGTGTGTGTGTGGGTGTGTGTGCGTGTATGTGTGTTATGGATGCGTCAAGTTATTGGACATCTAATCATATAGCAGAAATAAAGAAACACACATCCAAACAAATATGTATTACACACTAAGTACTACATACACCAAATATTGTAAAAAACAGCTTACACACTTTCGTACTTTCCAACTCAACGAACCACTAAAATAAATGAAAAGATAAATCATATCTTAATCACAATGAAACACAACTGGAATGGTAAGTATCTTCATACAAACGGCTAAAAGATACACAGAACAAAACTAACTTTACCAAACTGCTTTACTTTGAAACGTAAACACATATTTCACCTGGATACCATATTTTAGAAGCAATTTAGTGTTCAATCGTTCCGTAAACGAGAAAGGGAGATACATCAAATCTTTAACCACGCTTGAGCTGTATACGCTTATGGAAAGATACGCCACGTGTTTTTTTAAGTGTAAACATTGTACAAAATTAATCATATTAACTTTCTAAAATTTGTGGAATACGATGTTTTAACAGTATACTCTACACCGATACTAACTATTGCACCGATTTTCAGCAATACACATATATATTGATACTGGAGGAAGGTTTTAGTACATAATTTGTCAAGTTTAAAATGTTTTTTAATACCTACATATATCTACCCGTGCAATGCCAGGGTGGGCCGTTAGTATTATATATAAGAAAAAGAGGAATAGAGGAAGAAAGGAGGAAAGGTTAAAGTGGCGGTCGCGACGTATAAGGAAGTCAAGAAAACGGCTCTTGATAGGGAGAGCTGAAAAGAGCATCGACAAGAGCATAGCTCTTAAATAAATGATAATGAAATTTAGAAATCGTTTTAAATGCACGATAGATGATAAGAGTGACAGCACAGAGTGACTCTACTCTGGCTGTTGGAACGTGGAATTTAGTATTAGGAACCACCATCCAGTGAGTGCATACAATGCAACATGGTAACCCACACCATGGCGGGTAATGAAATGTCACCAACCAAAGGCGACAGCACGAATCCTGTCATTTTAGGTTGGTTCTCAATGTGTAGGCATTAGCGTGTAGTGTGTAATGTAGTTTTGGTTGATAATCATTAGGCTGTAGGTAACGCTTGCAGCACCATAAAGTGTTTAGTAAGCTTACAAATGCTTTGGTCAACCTAATTTGAATTAAATATTGTGCTGCTTGTTTTTATCTTTTTAGTTCATTAATTTTATGTTTTCGGGGTTTTTCGTATCTATAATGATGGTTTTATTTTCGACTTTTCTTTTATAAGCCGAGAAGTTCTTTTTAAATATCAATTTGTAGAGTTCAAATCCCGTAGTCATCCAGATATATTTTATACGTTATTTGTCAAATTATGTTACAAAGGTAATATAAATGTATTAAGTTGTACATACATTTGAAATATTCTTTTCAAGATGTTTCATTTGATACCCATTTTGCTAAGGTAAGAAAAATATCCCCCCCCCCTTTTTCCATTTGTGGACGGAATTTTAAAATTTTTAATAGCCTATGTCACTACCACAATTCTAACAAATATAACGACACCTCATATATGTCAAAATCAATTCAGCCTTTTGGACTGTATGGCGTGCCAAAGAATTGACATACATACATACGCTCGAAAAACATTACCCTCCTTCAGACACAGTCGGATAATAAGCATTAAATTGTTTGAAAGTACAACTACTGCAGTCGTATTGGGGGCTGTCAGAAAGATCCTCAAGATAAACCAGTAAACCGTTTTCCGATTCCAATTTCGCTGTCTTATACAGCGAGATCTACTACGTTTATATCTATGTTTTAAGGCACTCTGACAAAAGAAATTCGTGTTTAAAATAGCAGTGTAAGGGTGCTTTAAACTAAACATACTTTTAAACATTTTTATTTTCATAAATAGAATAGAAGTCTTCCAACTATGCTTTTACTCTTCTATTACCTGTCTTCAGATTGATGAAAAGTTATAGCACCAGGTTATTACAAAAATATATAATAATAAGTAGATGTGTAGGTACAAGCGACACGAGATCTCTTTAAGGCAACCACAGGATCGAGAGAAATAATGATTGGTAAAAAGTACAGGGTAGTCACTGCCATAGTAAAAATTAAAGCAGAAATTAAAGTTGCATATACATATATAGAATGCCTTCTAGGTCTAGCGGTTAGCGCATGAGTCTACTGATCAAGAGGTTTCATGTTCGATTTCTGGGTTGGGCTGTTGTTGGGTTTATCTCACAAAACATGCTTAATAGCACTCCAAAGAATATAAAAAAGTCAGTGTTTTACGAGAACACGTTAAGCCGTCGGTTCCGGGTGTCATGAAAATCAATAGTAATTGTTATTTACAATTCAGCTCCTAAATATATTATACTGAAAATTAATTAAACTTCGAAATTCAGCTCGCTATCAGGGTTCAGGTCAAAAAGTAACGTTGAAACCGGTTGAATTAGTAGTCAACCCGAAATAATCTTGGCAATAATAAAAGCTAGGAAGATGATATAATAATCATGAAAGGTGATAGCTAGACCTGGTGAGTAATATTAAATAATGGTGTGAAATATAAAAAAATCGGCCAAGTGCGTGTCAGGCCACGCACAGAAAGGGTTCCTCAGTCACCCATAATGGATTTAAAATCGTATCCAATAGATAATTGATATGTTTACGTAATAATGCGTTAATTTTGTATGACGTTTTCCAAGTGAGCGCCTTTTACAAGTTAAGCCTCTATAACTCCTGAACTAACAAAGTCATCTAATCCATTATAGTTTTACTTTAAAGTTCATTATATGGACCACCATCACAAACTTTTCTAGATTTTTTGAGCCAGCCGTTTAGCTGTTTAGTTATTAGCGGGGGGGGGCTTTTTTTACAAAAAAAGAGCCCTTTAAAGTGGAATATCTCGCAAACGGATACCTAAATCAAAAAATTGTCGTAAAAACCCTGTATTGTTTTTAAAAGATACCCCACTACCCAGATACTACCTAATGATACCCCACACGATGGGATAGCCGCGAGAAAAAAATATCATCCCCACTTTACGTGTAGGGGAGGTACCCCAAATAAAAATATTTTTCATAATTTTATTGTAGCACTTTGTCGACGTACTTACAACACATATTCATGCAAAGTTTAATCTTTCTTGCACTTACCGTTTCTACGGTAAGCCGAGGACGGACGGACGGACGGATATGACGAATCTTTATGGGTTCCGAGTCATAAACCCTAAAAATGCGCTTCCTTGGAAAACGTTATACTAACTTAGCGTATTAATGCGTAAACATAACAATTATTTTCAATTGGATACGATTTTAAATCCACGTACCATTATGGTTGACTGAGGAACCCTTTCCTGGCCTGATACGCACTTGGCCGATTTTGTTTGTATGGTTGGTTCATTATAATTAGCCCATCGCAGTCCACTGTTGGACATAGGCCTACAGTACTTTGGTCAATGGTGCTAATCTCAGGAAGCACTGGTTACTCAGATTTGAAAATGTATTTTGATGTTATCAGTTTTTGAGGAAAGACGCCAAATGACCAATGCGATAGGAATATAAATGAAAAATGATGCAATAACGTGTTTTTTTTCGAGAGCTTCTATATTGAATGTTTTAAACAAGCTTATATCTATATATCTACTACTACTAACATCTTCACATAGAAGATTAACGGATAATGATACAACTCAATCAAATCAAACCAAATAAATCAAATCAAAGCATTTATTTCAAGTAGGCCAGTTACAGGCACTTTTAAATTTTCGAAACAAAAATGAAAGTTAAATGTAGCTACAGTCCCAGTCACAAGACATAAAAACTGTGAAAGTACTGTAGTTGACCATTCCCTAGCGTAGATCTCTATGGAGAAGAACGGGCAAGAAACTCCATGGACACTCTTTTAAATCAAAATGTTTTTTACAAAATCTTGGTTACATCATTCATGTTGAGATGGTACATTATGTGAGAACGATGTAGCAAGACGTGCACGTTAAAAGTGTCCAATGATGCAGAAACATAGCTGCCATAGTGTGGGTTACCGTGCTGAATTGTCTGTACTCACAATGAGAACGGTGACCCTATTCTTTGATTCTACTTTTAATCAGGCAGAATTGAGTCACTAGGCTTAAATTAAAAAATAATAATTTAAGGTTGACTCAACTAAACCTTTTCTATGGTAAGCAAATTTGTTCACAGTCATAGTGCAACACATGTCCAAGGTGAGGTGAGAACTATAATTTTGGCAGCTACAAGTAATTACCTAAAGAACGTGCTTTATTGGACTACATAGCCAAATGTCTACTGAATCTTCCTCCTTAATATCAAGACCATTTCATGATTACAAAAAGTAATAAAGTTACTTATTAATCACATTCACAAAAGTGTCTAATATACATTTTTCGTAGACTTAAAAACTTTGACAATCCAATACTTCTAAATCCTAATATATGAACATGAAGCCTCCTCGTTGCGTCTTGGATAATTCATCTTGAGTGTCTATCGCGCCTCTGGTCGACTTAATAATGCTTTTAAAGTAATACGGTCATTTACCAAACACATTCCAAGATACGCGCACAATTCAATTTTGAGATCAAACCAGAGATTTGCCACCACTAAATATGTATGAGACGGTATATGCTGACGATATTAAGATAAAGTAAAGCTCCTTAGCTCAACTCATCGCGACAAGATTGAAGACTAATAGAGCTGTAACTAAACGTGAGGAATCCACCCAAATCTACGTCGGGAAAATTGAACTGTGTTACGTCATTCAATGTTATTGAATGGCTGTGTGTACTACGATTTTTGTTGACTTATAGCCCAGATAAAAAGGTAGTATGATGTCATATACAAGTACCTACGTATTACAGTTCATAAAAAATAATCACGGGCCATAAATAAAAGCTCTATAATAAAAATAAAGCCGTATAAAAGTATGGCTGTGATATTACACAACCATAGGATATGATGATTTAGGAATCATCTTATATATATATAATTCACGTGTCACAATATTAGTTACGAAACAAAACGCCTGGACCGATTTGTATGAAATTTTGTGTGCAAATCGGGTAGGTCTGAGAATCGGCCAACATCTATTTTTCATACCGCTAGGACGCATCGCAGCATCAGCTAATACTATGTATAAATACAAATATAGTATTATACTATACATATCCTCCAGAGACGTACATACAAATATCTTAGGGTCTAATTAGATAAATCTTCTAAATCACGCAATTTTTGTTCAAAAGACCGTGAATCTTTAATGTCCTTTCTCAGCCTCTAGATTATGTGTGTACTAAATTTGATTTAAATCGGAGAATTAGTTTTGCCGTGAAATTCGGAAAGACAGATGGGCATAGTTACTGTCGTATTTATAATATAAGTAATTAGTCATATGAAATGTATCATACATCAAAAAGCATAATAAATAATTATAATACAATTAATGGATGTTGCTTTCCTACTAGCAGAGGAGAGTCTTTTTAGCAGGCTCATAGATAAAATGTATATTTAAAGTTTATCTCATACTTCGGGAATAAAATACCAGTAATTCATACTTTTTACACTGTTACATATTCGAAAGTCTGTATGGCCCTTTAATATATTCCGTTTTCACAATTGAACCTACTTATTCAATAAAGAACCACTTCACATACATGCCAAAATTAGAAGGATCCTACTTATGAGGAGACAGGGATAATTATGTCGATTTGTGTTCACATTGGATCCTTGTTGCTTAAGTAGGTCCAATTATAGAACAACGCCGCTTTCAATAAACTTTGGAATGGACATAGTTTAATTCTTGAGCAAGGGCATAGTTCATCATTCCACCTGGCCTGTGGACGTCATACACTATGTTTTCCGAGACGCGGTCTCCACTCAAGACCAGCCCACTGTCACTTTAGCTTCAGCTAATCCTGTGGGATATGTCGATAATTTTAGTTCTCTATCGGATTAAGTCATTTATAAAACCATCCCGTAGAGAAACGCTTAACATAGCCCACTCCATAGCACGCTGCTCGACTCTGATTTTGTGGAATAGCCGTGCCGTGAGTGACCACGTTTCGACTCCGAGGTTCATGATGAGTAGGACGCACTGATGAACATTAAAGTGTATATGGTAGCATGGTCTATAAGCACTATGGGATCTATGATAAGAAGACCCGACGAAGCTTCCCGAAGACTGCCCAACCCAATTGCATTCTCCTGTTCACTTCGTTCCCAACGTTGTTTCTACGTAACTGCAAAGACTACCCGAGGTACACCATTTTTTTTGCAACTTTAAGAACGACACCGTGTAGCGCGACCGGTTTCGGTAGTACATGTTCATTGAACATGACCTTGGTTTTGTCAAGTTCATCCGTGGGCCGATGCATACAGAAGAGTCAGCCAGGTCATTTATCTTTTTTTGTAGGTCCCACAGCGTTTCCGCTATGATGAAAAGTCGTCTGTAAATCATAATTGAGTGACTTTTATAACGATAGCCGATATGCACGCGGACAGAACCGCGTGTAATACCTAGTCAATAATTAAGGTCTCACTAGTTCGATACAACTTAATGGCTATGTATTATCATAATGTTCAATGAACATGTTATTATTTACACATTATTACTTACCGGTGTTTGTCCTGATAACTATTCCAGAATTGAAGTATATAAATATTACATATAAATGATCCATCCAGGATCACAGTTTAAAGTATTGTGAAACTACAACGTATACAATGTTAAATGCTACAAATTCTCCGAAAGTTTGATACTCAGTACTCAGTATATGAATTGCTTAAATTAACTCCATTTTGTTTTATATTTCACAGCTTTTTCAATGTTGCCATAAATACTTGCGTATTTTATTATAGACATGTTAAATTTATAGATAGAATGGATTCGTTTGTCGGCACTAAATAAATGTCTCATAAATTTTACTTTTCAACGGCTACGGGTGTTACCGAAGTTGGTCATTATTTATTTGTTCTGTAAATAAAATCATGCCAATAAAAGTATTGATCAGCTGTAAAATTTAATATTGTATTCAAATATGTATATACCTACTCATAGTACGTATTTAGTAGAACCTTTATTTTATTTTTTAAATTTAAACCAGACAAAATTACTCTATTCAGCCTGATGGAAAACATGAGCAGAATCCAATAGTATTGGCCACTATCCTTATTGTGAATGCAGATATTCCAGCATGGTGACCTACACTATGGTGACCTAGTGAGATGCTCCTGCACGAACAGGAGAACGATGGAGAATGTCTCACTAAGCCGCCATTGTGAGGTCACCACGCTGCGTTGCATGCACTCACAATGAGGATGGTGACCCCTATTCCTGAATTCTACGTATGCTTCTCGTCAGGCAGAGTGAAGTCACTTTGGGAAACTTAAATATATATATATAAAAAAAACATAATCGGCATCCGTTAAGAATTAACAGAGTCGTCGACAAGAGAGACGTCCACTGCTGAACATGGGTCTCACCAAGTATTTGCACAACAACCGTTACTATCCAGGTCAAAGAGAAAATATATGTCATGGTGTTTTAAAGCTTTCAATATTATTTTATTTATGCAACTTCTTTGCAGACCTCGAAAGTATTCATTTAGTACAGACATAAATGGAGATCTAAAATAAGATCTCTTCGAGACAAGTTTAAGTTTATGTCAATTAAACCAATAAAAGTTATTTATAAAAGGTCATATTTAAATACTGGCAAAGTCTATATGACTCTATATTAACTGTATTAGTCAAAATCCAATATGAACTTACATTTCAATTCTGAATAAATTATTTATATTATCAAGTCATTAAATTTCTCGAAACTTGAATTCACCAATAAATTACAAAGACATTTCTTTACTAATAAATAACAGTGAAAAGTTAATTAAATTTTGCAAAAGGAAGTGATATAATATTATGCACATATAATTTACATTTCTCTCGTACAACTCAAGATTTATTCATGGTAGGCTTTAACAGGCTTTGTTTTTGTAACAGCTGTTTACATCAACATTGTTTATTTTTGATAAATTATAATTTATTAAAAACAAACGGTGTTGTTTGTTTAAAAACATCAAATTTAACAAATATATTTACTATCTAAAACATTTTGTACCAGAATTAGACCAATATTAGAATATAGAGTGATGAAATATT
The DNA here is from genome assembly GCA_932526445.1 of Phragmatobia fuliginosa. NCBI lineage: Eukaryota > Metazoa > Arthropoda > Insecta > Lepidoptera > Erebidae > Phragmatobia > Phragmatobia fuliginosa. Next base: position 12,454,880 of record OW052070.1, on the reverse strand, counting down.
AGAATAATGACTTAAATAACTAAAGAGGATAAGGAGTAACTTAGGCTATATTTTTAAGAGTACTTTTGCACGGTGGCGTTACCTTCGATTTACATCAACAACTCCGGGGAACACCGTGAAGCCCATCTAGTAATACATGAAAAGCAATGCAGTAAATGCGTAACTAAATAATAAAAATGTACGTAAACTTAATGTAGAGTGCTAGTGCATGCACCAAACATTACAAAATCTTTAGCAATCATCATCATCAGCCTATCGCAGTCCACTGCTGGACATAGGCCTCTCCCATTGCACACCACTGTGATCGATTTTGGGCTTAGCAATGAACTTGATTAATGGGGAAAGTTGACATGCGGTAAGGTTTCGTGAAAACAAAGTGAAAAAGAAACACAGTTATACATAATGAAATCACTGCTCTGAATGCTGTATTAACATTAGTTAAAGATTTTAATGTCAGGTAGTACAATATAACATTCGTAGTCTCTCATGTTAATATTCACAGTCACACTATTACTAAGAACGCTGTTTAAAATAACTTACACAGGGACACGATACAATATAATACGGTGAACACTAGCACTTGAATTAAGCCGATCCTGTGTCTCAGATGCTAAATTCCTAAAAAAACATTAATCGTGGATGTTATTGTGACGTGATGTGGGTTGAAGTTCTTAAGGAGTGTTAAAAATATAATTTTAATTCACTCAGATTTGTTCTTGCAATTTCATATCTTTGAAAAAGAGGATCAATCATTGAAATAAATCTAAATAACATGTATGCGTTTGTGGAGGGAGCGGGTATCGTTTCCATCCAACACTTAGGGATGATCCTCTGATCTGGCGAGGTGATCATACACCAGGTACGCCAGCCACTGCCCAACGGTTGATGTCGGGGTGTTGTACATATGATAATCGATGCAAGAATTTCTATTTCGCGATTCAGGATCAATGTTTCTTCTCTGTATGTGCTCTGTATGTGGAAGTCGCCACACATTGGTGGTATAAAAGACCATTCAGTTTACTTTTACAAAATCTGTATTTTATGTAGAGTAATAATATTTTACTGCTAATGCTTACAATCCATTAAACAGGCAAATTAAACTGAAACACATAATGTTAGACGAATTATATGAACAAAGTAATATAAACTGTAATTGCATGTGACTTCTGTCCTATTGATTTGCTCATTTGTAGTTTTTTTCTATTTGTAGTTTACAATTTGTATTCTGTTCAAAAAGCTCTTTCAATTGAGCTATCACGTACTTGAAGTGTGTGAGTCGATGAAATTCATACTCAATAGTTTATAGATTTAACTTATAGGTTAAAATAATGGTCAAGAAGCATACTGTAAAAATGTGTATTTTGAAGTAATTATAAGAAAATAAATGAACTTACTACCTTTTCTACGTCCGTTCGTAATTGACCTGAATATGTAAATGCAGCATACGACGCATGGATTATTATAACAGTCCGGAACGTGTTCAATGCATGTGTAGTTCTCAAATATTTACTGTGTTTATTTTTTGTATTTTTTTACTGAGAGTGTTTCTGAAAGTATTCAGCCGCTCTTAGTAGGAAAGAGGAAAATGGCTTTCAATTATAAAATTTCAAGAGCCGCTTACGTAATGTAAATTAGGATTATCAATGTTTTTGATCTAAATATTCTCGAGGAACTTGTAATGTTGTATTGTTAGAACAAACGATCAAGCTTTTTGTAAAGAATTTTGTTGGGCAAAATATCTCAAGGAAAAGAGTTAACTCAGATGAATAAAAAGACAAACGAAATGAAGTCCTCCTCGTCCTATTAATAAGTGTCCTCGTCATAATGGTAACTAGAAAGGACTCATTTCCTTCTTTTTAAATGTCCAAACAGACTTTTAGGTCATTAAACATTTCCTTATTTACATCGCAAACTCCCGCAAATTAAGTTCGTTTAAATGCCGTTGTTGCTACAGACGTTTCAAACGGAATTCCTTCTTTACCAAACGGTTTATTCTACTTTCTTTGTCCATTTTACGGTATCTGAGTTAATGTTGTTAAATAAATCGTTTTTAGGGTTCCGTAGCCAAATGGCAAAAAACGGAACCCTTATAGATTCGTCAAGTCTGTCTGTCTGTCTGTCTGTCTGTCCGTCCGTATGTCACAGCCAATTATTTCCGAAACTATAAGAGCTATACTGTTGAAATTTGGTCAGTCGATGTATTCTGTGAACCGCATTAAGATTTTTATATAAAAATAGAAAAAAAACAATACATTTTAGGGGTCCCCATACTTGGAACTGAAACTCATTTTTTTTTTTTCATCAAACCTATACGTGTGGGGTTTCTATCGATAGGTCTTCAAAAATGATATTGAGGTTTCTAATATAATTTTTTTCTAAACTGAATAGTTTGCGCGAGAGACACTTCCAAAGTGGAAAAATGTGTGTCCCCCCCCTTCTAACTTCTAAAGTAAGAGAGTGATAGAACTAAAAAAAATATATGTTGTACATTACCATGTAAACTACCAACGAAAATTGGTTTGAACGAGATCTAGTAAGGAGTTTTTTTTTTATACGTCATAAATCGTAACACGCAATATACCTTTCATCCAATCAATACACTAGTATAAAAACATCGATGAAAGTTACAACGAACTACAAGAACTTTTATTTGATGTTACTTGCTGCTATGGAACCCTTCATGGGCGAGTCCGACTCGCACTTGGCCGGTTTTTTATTTCGTAATTGCTCCGACTTAAATGGATATATTTTACATACAGTTACGAAGGGTAATAAGTAAATACATTATCTACAGCTTTAGTTTAATTAGGTATTAAAAAAATTAGGAGGTTATGTCGGACTCAAACCGACTAAAAACCGCAGGCCATCTCGGGTACTTGAAGCCGAGGTACTGGTACCTCGGCTGGAAATCCCTGGAACCCCGACATACCTCGGGCCATCTACGGTCAGTACATGACCCGACTCTTCGGTGTGGAAACCCTATTTCGTCTTCATCGCCCTTTTGGATTGGACTCTCTTATGAGAGTCTGCGCGCTCTTTGCAGCGCTTACGCCTCTAGCCCAGCCTGCTTCTGCTAGGGTGACAGAAAGCCTCATCTGTCACCCCCAGGCCTGCGCTTAAGGAGGACGAAGATCGTTTGACGATCTCCGGCGCCCGAGTCGTCTGCGGTATCTGGCCCGTGCCCGGGCCTGATGAATATTATACTACCTGACCCACACACACCCGTTTGCGTCTTCTACTGCCGTAGCGAGATGTTATATTGCGGAAGCGGAAAAAGGTTATGCTGCCGTGGACTTTTTTTTGACTTTTAAAGGAGAACAATTCTCTCACACATGTTTTTTTCGAAGCTTTAACTGTTTACGCCGCGCACGCAACGAAACTCTCAAGAGGACAAAATAAACAACTTTTTAACATTCCTCATTGGTGTTCCGCTCCTATTGATCTTAGCGTAATGATATAGCCTATAGCCTTCCTCAATAAATGGACTATCTAACAATCGACTAAAACTGAAATAATTTTTGAAATTGAACTAGTAGCTCATCCAACCGTTCAACCAAACAAACAAACTCTTCGACTTTATAATATTAGTATAGACCATCAAAACGTTTCAAAAGTACACATTTGATAAGCATGGTTCAAAAACAGTTGTATTTATTTAAAACATTATTCAAATCTATTTTATAACTTTGTACGGAATAAATGTATTAATTACTAACTGTCGGAGTTAAAAATTAAACAGACCATTCATTAACTTAACACCAACACAGCGTTAAATCAATGCTTGCGTTGTTGTCCTAGATGAAGTTTGTTAAAGCTTTTGGCCCATCGATTTAAGCATCAATTGTTGGGGTTTGTATGTGTGTTTTGTAACGGAGGCTAACTCATGTTTAATTTATAACCTAACCTTTATTTATAAACTAGTGTTTAAGTTGAACAAATTGTAATTGTTTTTGTGCAATAAACATTATTAATATTATTATTATAAAAAACATATACCTATTAAGATAAGTATCGGATAAATTTGAGAGAGAAAGTTTACAAATCTCTTGTTGTTACATACAGTGCAGGTTGAACGAGGTGTGTGAAAAACAAATATTTAGACCAAGTTGGCTAAACAAGTTAAAACAATTACGTAAAATAATTTGTTTCAAAAGTACACATTTGATAAGCATGGTTCAAAAACAGTTGTATTTATTTAAAACATTATTCAAATCCATTTTATAACTTTGTACGGAATAAATGTATTAATTACTAACTGTCGGAGTTAAAAATTAAACAGACCATTCATTAACTTAACACCAACACAGCGTTAAATCAATGCTTGCGTTGTTGTCCTAGATGAAGTTTGTTAAAGCTTTTGGCCCATCGATTTAAGCATCAATTGTTGGGGTTTGTATGTGTGTTTTGCAACGGAGGCTAACTCATGTTCAATTTATAACCTAACCTTTATTTATAAACTAGTGTTTAAGTTGAACAAATTGTAATTGTTTTTGTGCAATAAACATTATTAATATTATTATTATAAAAAACATATACCTATTAAGATAAGTATCGGATAAATTTGAGAGAGAAAGTTTACAAATCTCTTGTTGTTACATACAGTGCAGGTTGAACGAGGTGTGTGAAAAACAAATATTTAGACCAAGTTGGCTAAACAAGTTAAAACAATTACGTAAAATAATTTGGAATAACAAGTGTAATCTAAAGCGCTAAATTCAGAAACATGTTATTTCACGCAATGTAACATTCTATTTTATCTGATAGTCTTCTGGTTATATCAATATTAATATAGTGGAATTGTGTCAAGTGACGTAGAATTAACTTATTATAAGGTTCAAGTTGCCAGTACACTCTGGGACTGCTATCGCTGGTTCATTAATCTTATATATTTTAGGTATATACAGGGTTACAGGAAAAGTCGTGCTAGATCCGTTAAGGGCGTAGAGTACCCATCATTTCTGACTTATTTCACAATGAAACACCCTACCCTAAAATTAACCCTTTTCGAGATATTCGACTTTTAATTTTTCTATTGAAAATTGAAAATTGCTACTACATTTATTTTTGTTTATTTTGTGTATCTTATTATGCATTTTAGTTTTTTTAAATTTCTTTACTTTCACTGGTTTACTACGGTCTATTCAATTAACTTATGCACTATTTTAATGATCGACGTCCTAACTACACATGTAAAAATGCGATAATAATAATAATAAGATACACAAAATAAACAAAAATAAATGTAGTAGCCTAAAAATCGGCAATTTTCTATAAAAAATTAAAAGTCGAATATCTCGAAAAGGGTTAAGTTTAGGGTAGGGTGTTTCATAGTGAAATAAGTCGGAAATGATGGATACTCTACGCCCTTAACGGATCTAGCACGACTTTTCCTGTAACCCTTTAAGTCTGAAGTCAAGGCGACTTAAACCTTAATGGACTTTTTTGTGATTTTTTTTAATTTAAGCCTACCAAAGTGACTCTATTATTCCCGATGGAAAGCATGAGTAGAATCTAGGAGTAGGGGTCAATATCCTCATTGTGACGGCAGGCAATGCAGCATGGTGACCCATACCGTGGCAGCCTAGTTAGAAGTTTCTGCATCATTCTCCCGATCTTACACTCACCAATTAAATACGAGCAATAATGCTGTCATTAGTAGGATGGTCTTCTGTGTGAGGGTAGTACTGCCCCGGTCGAGTCGACCCATTAGTGCTGAAATCAGCGTGACTCTACGATCTGAGATTTAGAGGATTTTACAAGCAACATTTAAGTAGAAATGTGTCTCTAAGAGGGAAGTAAAGAAGCATACAATTTGGAACAAATTATAACCCAGACTCTCGAGAACAATTTGTGAATCACATAAATAATTGTCCCATATGGCAATCGGATCCACGACACTCGATGCTATTTCATTTGTCACGGTGAGCCACCCAACTTAATAAAGCAAATTACGAAATTAATTACAAAACTGGTTCAAAGCTTTCACACATGTGGCAGAGAGACAATCATTAGAATTTACTATTAGGGGTTAAAGTATGAAATTGCCGAATTGTACTGAAAAATTGAAAATGTTTTTTTTTTACCATATTTATTTAATCAAAATATTTACCATTATTATCTATACATTGCTGCCATCTAATAGGAAGGTCATTTATGCCTTTGCGATAGAACTCTAGTGATCTAAATTCTACAAACTATGTGAAAGCATTTTATACTGCGTCCTGGAAAGAAAACGTTTTTACACGAAGAAAATTGTCCATATCACGAAAAAAATGGTAGTCCGTTGGAGCAAGGTCAGGCGAATACGGAGGGTGACAAATGGCTTCTTCGTAATAATAATCTTTTTTTATTTTACGAATGCAAGTATCAAGCTCTTTTTGCTTTAAGCATTTCAATACCTGTCGATAATGACGTAACGTCAATATTTTCTTTCATGCAGCTTCTAAGGAATAGCTCTCGTAATAAATGGTTTGTTACAGTAATAATTTATGCAAACAACTAAATCTAAGCCTACAAAGTCGCAAAGTAAATACTAGATTTACTAAAATATTGATTGTTTTGAGTGTACAAGCCCTCATATTATAACATCGTGCTCAGGCAGTATAGTATATAAACACTGACAGTATTTAAGAAAATGGTTAAAGAACACTACTTGGCTTCATAAGTGCTCTTTGTTCTCGATAGCTGTATATGACTGAATTATTTTTTATAATATCTTAATGTATTTATGTTATGTATATATTTTTGCAATATGTATTTTATTTATTTATGTTGTGTATTTATGTATAATTGTATTATATATATTTGTTTTGTGTTTATGTGTATTCATATTTCTATTTAGAATCACAATAGCTTTAACACATCTTAACTACCCTTCTTTATTCTTTCTCTTCTGTCGAAATGTCCATCCAAAGGTTGCCTGGAAGATATTGCTTTAAGCAATAAGGCCGCATTGTACATATCTAGTAAAAACTTTCAAGTGTGAAAAAAACTGTATTTAGTGTGCAATAAAGTATATTCTATTCTATTCTAAGATTGTAGAGATGAACATCGTACCGGTAATTTATGTAATTAAACTACAACAACTACTAACAAACGTTGTATTGAAAACGAAATTAAGGCTTTGAATAGTCTCATACTGGAACTACTATTAAATAGAACTTTGTACGGAGTAAATTTATTATATTAACATTACACTTAATTATTTATAGTAAATTACTATATTTTGTATTTAATAAATCTACTTTAGAAATAGTTTTTGTATTTGTATTGGCGTACATTATAGACTTTTAGTTTTAGTTTGCAAGTAAGGTAAAAGCTTAATACTAGAAAATTTTAAAAAGATTCAACATAATGTTTTATCTAATTCGATTATAAAAATTTATATTCGTGTCATTGTATTATTGAAATCAAATTTCAAAAAGTTGCTAGTTACTAAGTTGTTGTTAGAAAGTTTTCAGCAAATAATTTACGATTCATAAGGATGTCCTATTTCTAAAACGTAAACCTTTTTAAAATTCTAGTGAAATATGTCGAATAGATCTTTGAAAATATTTCCCAGGAGGTAGTGATAAATATTATTGAATATATGTTTTCAATACATTCAATATTTTCATAAAGGTCCCTCGGTATGCAACGTCGTTTTGGAGAAATATATATTTCGTTGAAAGATACTTCTTATAAAATCTTTAAAATGCATGAAAATATATTACTTAAACAATAGACTCTATTTTATATTATACTAGTTTTGAATTAACTTATGGAAGTGTTTCAAAGTTAATAGGTCAATCTAGAACAAAGATTACATTAGCTAAGAACACCTTGCTTTCTTCTTATTCATGAAATGATGAATTACCCGATTAAGTGGTTAGTGTATTAGCGCTTGCTGTGCTGAGGATCAAGAAATCTCGAGAGAGGATCGAACCCGAGACCTCAAGCATAGCAGTCGCATACCTTCCCACTACGCCATCGATGCAATCAATACGAAATAATGGGCCTACGCATTACACTGCTATGAAAAAAAAGCAAAAATGCAATGAATTCGGAATTCATAGTAATTGTACACGTTTAACGCTTTGTAATTTAAGTATCAATAAATTATTTGTATAAAATAATATTGTTTTTAACTTAAAATACGGGAGAACGTAGGAATCGAGAATTTTAAGTGAAATATCTCAAATTTTTGGACATACCTCGCTCAGCAACACTGCTTTATTACTTTGATTGTTCCGAGTTTGACACCGACTTTGCATTCGTAATATTACTGCGGTTGCGTGGACCCAAGCTAATTAGGGGTTGGATCCCAAAGGGTTAAATGTTTCGAGTGTACGTTGCATTATTGATACGAACGACTATAAAACACAGAGAACAATCTTGTTTTTGAACTTTAAGCCTTATTTCTGTAGAATAAGGTTTAACTGGTATGGTCATGCTGTTGTTATAGACGGAACTACTAGTAATAAAGTCAATGGAATTAATAAAGGGCACTCAAACAAGAATACAATTTAAATACGGTGTCTAGATTAAAGGTACAAATATAATTTGGTATAGCAACCACCAGTCAGAGACCCTTTGGTTTTTCTTTCTCAGATTACATTTTTATAAGATGTTATTTTAACACTAGGATTATTTCCCCCAGCTTCAAGTTACCTATAAATTCAAGTTAAATTGTGTAATGACATTTTTAGTTGATAGTGAAAGTTTTCAAGGAATAATGTATTTTATTGCAGTTAGTGTTTTAAAAAAAAAAGCTTGCTCTGAAGAATATTTTTTATTTTTCATCACTCTAATTACAAAACCTCACGTCATTAGCTCGCGTTCGTAGATTCAAACGTAGAACTGAGACCTTACAAAAATAAAAAGTAGCTTAGTCAACATACCGTGGTTCTGAAAACTAATTAAATGCCTCAGTTATTCAAACGAGTCTTTCACCCCTACGGGAGTTCAGTATGTACATGACACGCTGTGTTCATGATATTACGTCTTGCACTGTCAATATCATATACACATTCCTCAATCGTTGGCCAAGCTCAATTTTGAAAATATGGGTAGTTCTTATAATGAAGGAATTTTGGTGCTATCAACTCATAGTACCTTAGTTTTTTAATATTTCTGATTAGTTTCAAATCTCGAATCATAAACGAATTGGCTTGTAAATGGGCACTGAAATTCGGATAACTTCGTAAATATCTTTTTAGAGAAAAATACCTAAATATGAGCAAAATTAACACTTTCCTATGGGGCGATTACCAAAACGCAAGTTTTCTACTTACATATTTCATAAAGTAAATACATGCATCAAAAAGATTATTATCAAATCACATTAACAATAAAATAAACTTTGTTGAAACCTTAATCGCAATTGCGTATTTTCTTATTTTTGTTATTTTTTTCGTCATGGAATAGGGGCGACACGAATTGTGTATCACTTTCCTGTCAGCAAAACACCAGTAAATACTACAGTAAAGTACTACACGTAGTACGTACTAAAATGGACTCACTACCGCTTAAAATTCCATCTAACAGCCAATCAGACAGTCGCGACGAAGATCTGATTGACTGCAAACGCGTTCGGGTCAGACAATTTCTCACTTGCATGATATTTATTTCATCATCAACAGCCTTTAACAGTCCACTGCTGGACATAGGCCTCTCCTTTGAAAGGAAGTTTTGGCCTACTATTTTTATTATATTTATTATTTACTATATTTATTTACGTAAACAATAATTGTATTTATTTATTTTTATTGTTTCGATTAATATACCTAGTGCAAATATACTAAAACTCATTAACGTGTCATTCAAACACAGTGTTTTGAAGTTTTTCATGAAAAACCTCAAAATTATCACGTTCCTGTGTATCACTTGTCTGGATCCATTGGTATTTTCTGTGGGTCGTAATACCTATTAAGAAGATAGAAGATAACATAATATTATGTAACGGTTTTCAGTCTCTGTGTAACCTACATAATGTTAGGTATATTTACATGTCATTTATTATGCATTTTATACATATTTAAAGTTTATTTTCTTTTTTTTTTTGCAATTTAACACTAGTCTTACCTGAAAAAATCATAAAATGTCTATAATTTAATTATTTACCACTATCTTGTCTGACCCATGAAACCTCAGGTTTTTTACGTCAAAACCTTGACCCCTGACCATTTTTCATACTAAATTTAGAAAATAAACTATGGGACCAAAAATGTCCCGATAATATTCCTGCATAATAAGAACTAGCCATATAATTGTTAAAATTAAACCTCAATTAACATGATGAGCTTTCTTACTTATAATGTCAATGATGATGATAATACTCCTAGACTCCTAGCCTTATAATTTTCTAATTCAACGCAATTTCCATTCAGACTGAATTAGCACAACAAAAGCGAAGCAGGTTAGCAAATTTTATAAGTCAACTAAAGGATATTCAGAAAAACCAATTTGGAAAATGAAATAATACCTAAAGTGGCTTTCTATGTATGATGAAATAAAGTTACAACGCCTAATTGCAAGTAGACATGACGCAAATAACACATGGCAACTGGTTTCGATATTATTACACGTGTAGTTTCGAATTCATTTATTAAAATAGGTGCTTCACTCTGTATATTTTCTATGCCAATTTCCATTGAATAATACGAATATTATAAATTAAAATTAACTCTATGTATTGGTCTTTTATGAAGGTACAAATAAATAAACATTTATTCAGATGAATGTAAAATGGTATGAGGATGTATATTAAAAATTGATTTAAAACATTAAATCGAATTATCTGCTTGTGAGATTAAATGACATTTACATAACGCATTTGATAATAAACGTGGTTCTTAATCACTTACTCTTACTAGCGATTTACAACAATAACCGTACACACAACACCGCGGGGCTTAACTAGTTTCAATAATGTAGATGTATGATGATTATAACCGTCATAAATGATAACTTACTTACTTGGATTCTGCTCATGCTTTATATCAGGCATAGGGCCTTGGTAAGAGACTCACAGGTGTTGGTCATCATCATCAATCATCAACAGCCTTCAACAGTCCACTGCTGAACATAGGCCTCTCCTTAGAAATAAGGTTTTGGCCGACTATAAAACGCCGGCCAGACATATAGGGTTGGTATCAAGTGTTTCTTCTCTTTGCATTGATTTTTTCTTGCGTAGTTTATCCCTTAGTCGTCTTTTACGACACCCACGGGATGAATAGGGGTGGTGACACTATGTATTCTTAATCCGTCACAACACGCAAGTTTTCACCAATGCAAGGAGTTGGTAAAAAGGTAAAAAATAAAAATTTGGTTAAAGCCTCGGGCTGAAAACTAGTCTCTACATAAATTTACGATCTATAGTGCAAAGTGATGGTAGAAACTCTATTTAAAAGTTATAAAGTAAAGTTGAAATGTGCATATCTATATTTCTGTGTTTTGAAAAACGAAATACCGGGTAGGTACATCTTACAAGATAAAAAAAAAAGTCAGAGGATTAACGTTTATATGAAAAAAAACTACACCATATACACGCCTGCGATTGGAAACATAAGGTTCGTTATATATTTGTTTCAGATAAACGTCTACGGTAGGGTAGGTAGTAATTCTCAATTACGAAAGGTAAATTTGGACATTTCTCACCGACCAGCACTTGCTCAATATTTATGAGGTGATGAATTGCTTCCCATTAATTGTTCAGACAGTAATAGTGATAGTATTTAATATGTATTGCTACTAAGAAGACTAATTACAATGATAAATCGATTATAGACTTCCATTTAAAGGTTTAGTTCCCGTCCAAAACAAGTAATTGCATGATGAACTACTAACTAGATTTCATTATCTATTACATTATAAGTGTTTTTGGGATTTTCTTAGGAAATTCCTAATAGCAGCCCGGAGTTTGGAAGTTTGGCGGTGTTTCACGCCCGTGCCTCGGAGAGCACGTAAAGCCGTCGGTCCCGGTTGTCATGAACATCTATGGCAATCGTTATTGGGAAGTCAGTCCCTCAAATTTACTTACAACTAGTTCAATCTTCGAATTTCAGTTCTCCCTTAGGGTTGCGGAGGTCCGATGCCACTCGCTCCGTGGAAAAACTGAAATTCCGTTAAAACCGGTTGAACTAGTAGCCGACCCCAAATAAAATTGGGAATAAGGCTAGGAAGATGACATAATAATATAAGTTTATCAGCAGCATGGGTACTATAGCCGAAGCTTTGCCTAGTTTTGGGTTAGATCGTCCTGTGTGAGAATAGTGAGGTTTTAATTATGTAAATCGAAATGTCATAATTTTAAATCAATTCCAGATAAACTCTCGTAACACAGCTACACAGTATTTCTGCGCCATCCTCCGGGCCTCCGGAGACCAGGAGAATGATGCAGAATGATTGGACCTCCGATTTCACACTCAAGAACACACTCAAATACGACAGCAAGAATGCTGTCATTACGAGGATGGTCTTCTGTGTGGGGGTAGTACTGCGCCTGCCGAGCCAGCCCGTTCACGCTGAAATCAACTCTACTACCTAAAGATATTTTTAAATTACCTTTAAATATAAAAATATACATAATTATATATTATATTGTGTAAACGATCAAATTGAATAAAAGCCTTTACCTAGAGGACGTTTGATTTATAAAACGAAATATTGTTACAGTATCTCTTTCATCAATCGTCACGAAGTGGTCCTCTGAAGTGTGTCTATTGTGGGCGACGAACAATAACTTTCTCAACAATATAACCATCGTACAATGTTATCGGGAACAAAATTTGATCGTCATGTGAGGACAAATAAATAATAAGAAAGTGATTATTTTCTGATAGACAGTGACACATCCTGAATACAATATACAAATCTTTTAATTTTCTAAACGCCTGTAACAACTTCGCCTTACATAATAACTAAAACTTTAAAATCTGTTGCAAAGAAGATCATAGGTTTTAATCCCTACTAATATTATAAATGCGAAAGTAACTCTGTCTGTCTGTCTGTCTGTTAGCTTTCACGCCTAAACCACTGAACCGATTTTGATGAAATTTGGTATGAAGATAGAACTGAACTCGGGAAAGGACATAGGCTACTTTTTACTGCAATAATCGAGATACAAAGGCCAAAGCTAGGTGATTATAAAAATACATAAATAGTAGATGTCAAAATGTATCATTGTTTATCTCCTGTCAAAACTTCACAGGTTGCTAGGCATAACACACTTGCATGGCAACCATAATGATAGTTTGTAAATGGCATAAAGACCAGTAGACCAGGGTAGATAATTTTTCAAAACAAATAAAATTATAGTAGGGTGAAACCTATTGGAAAAGGAGAAGAATATTATAAAAATGAAAGGAAAAATAATTTACGGGCGATCTGAGTACGGGAAGGGGTCCACTTTAAAGGCCACTGTTTTGTAAAAACAGGACGTCGTCCCCCGTCCCCCCCCCCTAAAAGCGGTCGGCTCACAAAAACTGGAAAAATTCGTGATAGTGGTCCATATAATGAACTTTAAATAAAAACTATAACGAAATAGATGAATGACTTTGTTTGTTCAGAAGTTATAGAGGCTTAACTTCTATAATGTCCTTATTTGGAAAACGTCATACAAAAATAACGCAATAATACGTAAACATAACAAATATCCATTGGATACCATTTCTAATCCACGTACCATTATGGATGACTGAGGAACCCTTTCCTGTGCGTGGCCTGACACGCACTTGGCCGATTTTTTATTTACAGTTTTTTTCACTTAACCTCAAATTATATGTGAAAAATTCAAAAAATCAAGTTTTTGGTTTTTAATTTTGAACTTTATTTACTACTTTTTTTAAACGAAGTTTAGTGAAAACTTACCTTTTTATCTCCCGAATACAGTGTAATTTATTTGATTTGAAATATTTATTTTTCACCCTGTTTGACTTAAATTCACCCGCCAAAATATCTACTGTTTTAAAAAAATTGGGGTGTTTTCTGTTTGATGAAATCTCTACTTTTCGATGGTGTAATCCCTACTATTATAAATGCGAAAGTAACTCTGTCTGTCTGTCTGTCTGTCTGTCTGTTACGCTTTCACGCCTAAACCACTGAACCAATTTTGATGAAATTTGGCGACGAAAGTTTCTGTCGAAGTTCCTTATCATCAAACATAAAATCATGTAATATTGTGTATTCTACCCTTCCCGTGTCGCGCGATATAAACGAATTCCTCGCGGGCGAAGCCGCGGGCGGAAAGCTAGTATTAATAATATATTGCTATATTGTCCACCAAATCAATTGCAACAATATTTTAAAGTTAGGAGGTACAAGGCTTAAACTTGATCCTACTGGTTGACGAGCGGAAGAGCGCCATGAAAGTTAGTGAGTTAGCAATATCTGAAGACATATATCTGCACCGTAAAATATAAAGTAGACCAGAAAAGCTAATGCATTTCCAATACATTGACATAAAAAAAATCTTTTATATGTATACTTACCTGTCGATAAAAATTCCAGAAGTAAAGATAAATTAAAAAACATAATATAGAACGAAACTTCGTTAGCTTACTATTAATATTACTAGATTGTTTCCATTGTTATTAATTGCGGTATAGTGATGAACAGCAGTTGCCTATAAAATAGCGATTATTTGCCGCTTCATTGATTTTATCACAAAAAAGTAAATTAATTCTGTGAATAGGTAACATCGCAACTGAGCAGCACTGTTGTGGTTTAAAGCTATTTGTGAAACAATTAACTGAGGAGTAAGTTTTTATAACATAATCTTTCATGCGGGAAAAATGACCAGTAGTGAAAATTTTTGCGAATGAGTAAGTCTGATAGAATTTAATTGTACTTGTTGAGAATTGGCCGACGTCTATTTTTCATACCCTTAAGACGCGAGCGGAGCCGTGGGCATCAGCTAGTTGTTATATAAATATTTATTTCGGACGTCTGCCACACAAAATCATCCAGTTCCAAACTAAGCAGCGATTATACTATGGGTAGGTTTTGAAATTAGAACACTGACGCAAAACCGAGCATTTGCGCATACTAACGGTGACCGTGGGGATGGGAATCATTGCCATTTTAAAATAATAACTGCGCGTTGAATGATTGATTATAGTTGATTACTTTTATATAATAAGTCATAGACATAAACAAGGATCACAGGTGACTATGATTTTATCCTAGGTGATTATTGTTAGTTTATTAGTTCGTTATTTCATTAAAAATGGAACGTGGTCGTGGGGCGAGCATATTTATCGTGGATCATCTCGTGCTAGCACCACGTGTTCGGTGGAGTGTCTTATTTAAAATCATTAATGTGATCGAGAGCTACAATAAAGTGATTCTACGAGAAGCACTGCCAGTATTCTCCTCGCCCACCAACTCAGGTCTAACCTCAATAAAAAATATGAGGCCTACTAACGTTACCAGTGGATTTTAGCTTTTAATATTTATTTTCTATCTACTTGTGTTTTATTGATGATTTGTTGTTTATGTTTAGTTCTTTTTCTCTTCCATAACAACAGGTTATTAAAAAAAGGTGTGGGTTGAATGTAAATTTAAATTTAATTGATTTGGCCAAGTTATTTTATACAGCAAAATCAGTTTAGGCTTGTAGGTATTCTACAAAACGGATTTCCTACTTGATCTATAATTACTGCAAAAAGTATGTTTTAAGTCTCAAAATTTAAATAAAACTAATTATCCTCTTCTGGGAACGTCTACAAACGTAAATGTGTTGTGTAATCGTAGTCATAGAGGCCATTGAAAAAATTGGATATTTATACTGATATTAATATTTATACTGTATAAATGTAAACGAATTCGTAAAGGCTGAATTTTATATTATGCTACATATATGTACGAGTACATTTCCCAGCATTAGAGCACACAAGCAATAAATAAATTTCCTGCCAGTTATGAGGGGTGTTAATGACGAAGCCATTAGTTGTGGGTCATTTAAGGTCTTAGTACCGGCCTTATCTAATAGGTTTCTGTAATGATACCCATGAAAATATAAGGTGTTTAATATACTTTTGCACTTATTTTCACGAGGAAGAGATGCCTCTGTAAAAATAAGCTAACTTGATTGAAGAGAGCTACCAGAATATCCGTGTTAAGCATATTTGTGCTGTTTTTACCAAGGAAGTGGGAGTATCTGAAGCAGAACCCTTCCTTGTCCTGGATTACTTAATGAATGGAAATTCACTTGCTACTCATGAGTTGTTTTTTTTTATTATGTTGCTTTCAAATGGCCTCTACAGTCTTACGCGGACTTTAGGTGAGCGCTGAGGGCACTCAACCGATCATTATTAAGTAAAATCGCGCAAGGGCACTCCCTGTGGGGTACGAACCTTAGCTTGCGACGATACTCGCAGACTAGAGCGACTAAGACCCACATTTAACAAGTTACCGCATCGCGTATTTCGATCCCGGCGGTGGGGGAGAAACCGCGTACGATTTGTGGTAGTTGCGCGGGCTGTGTACGCTCTCCATTGAGCGAATGTGATTTGGTCATCTAGATCCCCTAATACGTATTTGGGCCTACGTATGCGTGAAATTTAGCTATAGGTAACCTATGGATCCTGTGTTGACTAACGTGTGCGAAGACGCCACCGTACGTCATGGTCGGTTAGTTACGAGTCCTTATCATCAGAGCCCCATATCTTCATTGACATAAAAAAGTATAAATAAAGTTATGAATAACATAAGCTGACCCACGCAACTTCGTATGTGTTTCTTTTGGATCATTATCGACTTCTATTGGTCTTTACGTGATGTTTACTGCCCCACTTTACGCATGCAAGCAAAATTCCCTCTTTAAAAAAATCTGAAAATCGATTCCGTAATTTCGGAGTTCATCATGAGCAACAATGTGACACGAGAATCGTGTATAATAGATATACGTATGTACGATATATGTATTTAATTCAAAAAGGTTTTTAGTTTTTAGGTTCATTGTTCATGTATATTTATCTTTATTGTTAAATAAATCTTTCCTAGGTTCTTTAAAAAAAAAAATAATAATAATAATAATAATTCAAAAGAATATAGCAGATTTTAGATTACCAGCTTTTGAAAACAGCAGATTTATTAATTCAGTATAAATTGTCAGAACGATCTATAACTTAATGTACGTCAGCAACCGCAGTATACATTGTAAGTAATATCATTACAAATAGTTATAAATATTCCATTGCTTATTTAATTAAAAAAATATATTAATGTAAGATATTAAATATAATACTTGAGTAAATAAGTTAACTCTAATGATTTAAAATGATTGCCTTTCATGACACTAAAAAAACAAGATTCCAACAAATTGAAGTCGGTTAAAAAAATAACCCATCGAATCCACGTCTTCATATGTTTACTAAAATGAAACATTTAACAACGAATGCACGCTAAAATGAAAAATATAACGCCGTAGCCATGGGATCACTCTTTAAAACAAATTCTCTAAAATGTATATTAATACTTCGAATCACTTGTTAAGCTTTACATAAGTGTGTAACCTTTGTAGTTCATAAATAAAGTTTATCATGAGTATATGATCAAAGCTTAGTATTGATTCTTAGGAAAACTTGGTGAGATCTCAAGTTAAGTTCAAGAGTTACGCTGATTTCATCATGAATGGGCTGGTTCGGCCGGGGCGGTACTACCCTCGCACAGAAGACCAACCTCTATGATAGCATGAATGCTGTCGTGTTTTGTTGGGGAGTGCAAGATCGGAGGCCCTATGATTCAGCAAGAATATTGCAAAATAGGCCGCATATTGCGGGTCACCATGCTGAATTGTCTGCATTCACAATGAGGATGGTGGTCGTTACTTGTGGCTTCTTCTCATGCTTTTCATCAGACAAAGTAGACTCACTTTCAAATTTAGCCTACTGCCATTGACTGCTGAACAAAAGCTTCCACCAAAGAGCGCCAAGCATCGCAGTCTTGGGCAGTTCGCATCCATCCACCGCTAGACATTTTCTTCAAGTCCTGGGTCCATTAAGGTCAGCTTAAATACAATCTAAAAAGTTATTTGCAGAGACTTGAGATTCACTGGGCAACAAACAAGCTGCCCTGTTTAAGGTCACTAAGGTTTAGTCTAGTCTAGTGACAACCGATCTAAATGGATATATAATTTTTATTCTAGAATAACATACATATTATACATAGAAAACACCTAAACTTCGGAACAAATATTTGCAGATCATGCAGACATACCAAACATAGAGTTAGAAAGTATAAAAAAATACCTCGCATGTTTAGTCTCTTTTTACAGTTATTCAGACATTTAATAACATTTATTTATCGTTGAACTATAGCGAAAAATTACGAGAAATACTTTTCCTATTTATGCTAACGTCGCGCTAACAGAGTAATCTGTCAAGATTTTAAATTAGTTGAAACGAATTTAAAGCTTGAGAGCATGTGTTCTGAAACCCAGAGCTCGTTTGGTAAATATTTCTATCTAAGTAGGCACTTATTTCTTTATACACCACAAAATATTTTTCTGATCATAAAACAGAGATTGTCAATTTTATCTAGCATAAAAATGTAATGTTTTAACCCGAAGGCTATAAAACAACCCTATAAATGGTTTTGCATGAATCATAAAGTGTACTAAAATCTGCGGTGTGATATTTTATATATTGAATATTTGATGGAGTCTCTAAATAAATTACTTTTTAAGTTATATAACATTCACCACTAAATAACTATGTAAAGTATTAAAGGATTTTCATGACTCAGAGTAGTTTTAATAACTTTGTAGCTTATTTATTGTAATATAATAATTTTTAAATTATTATTTTACGTTCATGGCAAACTTAGAGGTCAGGTGTTTGGCAGAAGCTGGATGCGAGAAGCCCAAATTCGACCACAGTGACCTTTTTGAGGCCTACTAAAGCGACTCTATTTCGCCCGATATTAATCATGAGTAGAATCATGGAGTAGAGTTCACCACCCTCATTATGAACGAAACATTGCAGCGTGGTAACCCTTACTAAGGAGCCCTAGTAAATTGCAACTGCATCATTGGGCTTGTGGTCTCTCATTCTCTAAGGAAATTGGACACTCTGTGTGAGGGTAGTATTGCCCCGGTCGAGAGGGCCCATTCATGCTGAAGTCAGTGTGGCTCTACTACCTTTATGGTTAGCTTGCAATAGAAGAGGCCTATTTTCAGCAGTAAACTGCAAAAGATGATAGTGATTCAGAAAACTTGAGAAACATAATATCACGTTTTTCATAGTTCCAGGTTTGAAATGGGTAACCAATAAGTTTTTTATTAATCGCTGAATTAGATTTTTAAGCCTACAAATATCCAAGCCAGAATAAATCTAATCTTCCACGTTTAATTGTATTAAAAATCTATGAATTTTAGTTTGATCCGTCCTCTACAAATTAGAAATGGTGAAGTTATAAAATACCTCCAATTAAACGTTTACTTACTAATACTTCCAGTTACTACGGGCTGCTGTCTCTCATTCTGAAGCTTTTTGTTTGATAATCGTACTGCATATTGAGGCAGACAAATTTATTTCATCATCATCAACAGCCTATCGCAGTCCACTGCTGGACATAGGCCTCTCCCATTGCACACCAATCTGATCGATTTTGGGCAGGTCATCACTCCACTATTATAAGGAAATACTTATCAAAATTCTTTAGACAGAGACACTATAAGAATTTTAACCAATAACAGTAGGTGAACATATTACTATCTCATTATGTACAAGATTACAAAAAAAAATTAAATGTTTACGTACATCAACGTTACGCAAATTTGGCCAAGCACGTCTTCCTTTAAGGCCTCTGCCTCGAATTTTGCGGGCAGCGGGGCGGCGGCGGCGGCGGCGCGGGAGCGGGGCGGTCAACACAAAGCTGTTCTCCAAACCAGCGGGCAGATCGCGCGGTACTATAGCGGCATAATGTTGTGTTCGTAGTTGTGTTGTCGAGATATTTATTTTTATTCGCGAACAAAATGTCTCAAAGACGACAACAACTTTTTGATTCAAATTTATTCCTAACGGTTGATTTATTGTGGGCAAAAGAAGAAGTGGATCCTTACTATAGGGCAAGGAAAATAAATGGTGAATTTTATCGAAACTATGAAGAACAGAGACAAAATCCCGACAAATTCTACGACTACACTAGAATGAGTGTAGAAACTTTTGAATATATTCTTGAAACTATCATCTCTGCTGTTCCATATGGGTCTCCTCTCAAAGATTGCCGAAATAATTTGTTCTTGCACGTCTGATGACATTTTGATATGTCACAAAAGAAAATTGTACTACACTATACCACAATGCAGACGCGCAGCGCGAGCGGTTACCACTTGACTGAAGTGCACCGCTCGTTGCCCGCCCCCGCGCCGCTGCCGCGCCGCTGTTTTCAAAAACCGGTCCATATGATTTTACGCATAAGATCCCGCCGCGACCGCGCCGCCGCCGCTGCCGCCCCGCTACCCGCAAAATTCGAGGCAGAGGCCTAAGCTTTGAGTCATGACATCGCTACTATTTAGGCCAAGTTCAGCTTACTTACCTCATGAAATACCTAACTTCTTTCTGTAGATAATTTTTTTGGAGTATTTTCGTAACATCTTCTTGACATCTGGTACTCCAAATTTTAAGCTTTTAAATTACAAAGTTATATTTATGTTAAATCTTTATTCGGTAAGAAAGACATTTTCTATCGCGAATGTTTCCGATTACACTTCGAATTTTATTGAAATATTAATAAGTATTCGTTAAGAAGTTGATAATAAAGTATCACGTCTACTCGTTCCGTGAGTAAGCTACGCAGAACAAGAGTACTGCGAATAGAGGAAAAACTTAAAATAAAATCTAATTGCTGATCAGCACAGTACACTAAAAACCCAAACACTACTTTTTAAGAATGGTCATCAGTTTATTACTAAAAGCTTTTGATGAAATAAAATATATCATCATTATCATCATCAAGAACCCATAATGCCCAGTGGGGCATGGGGCATACCCTCTCAGGAGAGGGTTAATTCCGTGCGTTCCCACGCTGACCGAGTACAGGTTGGGTTGCATATGACATAAAATTTATTTAATTCCAGGAGAAAAATGACGTTTACGATGATAACCATGTGATTGATTTGCATTTTTGCAGCATATGTTTAACGGTACGACACTCGAATACATGTGTAAATAGCATAAATAACTTATAATTCATTAATTTCGTTCATTTAGTTGGTAGTAAAGCCACCCTGATTTCAGCACAAATGCCAAATGCCATTTCGACCGGGGCAGTACCTTCCTCACACAGAAGACCATCCTAAAATGACAGCATTCGTGCTGTGGTCTTTCATTGATGAGGAAGAGATTGGAGGCCCAATAAAATTACTAAGCCGTGAAGCCTCACAATGAGGTTTTCCTCAGACACAGTTGAGCCACTTATTAGGCGTAATATACGAGTATAACAAAAAAATCCTTTTAATGGAAGATAATTACTATGCGTCATTTATTTTGTACGAAGCGAGGTTTGTTTCTTATGACTTATTTATTTATTCTTACAGACTAATAAATTTATGGTTAATACACTCGAGACCTGGGTGAACAACTCGATTCTAAATTACAATTAGACATACATATTGACAACATTATTATTAAAGCCTTTCGGATGTATGGTTCCTTCATGCGCTCATGTAAAGATTTCAAAAAACCCACTACTTACCTTTTCGTATATAAAACATTAATTCGATCTCAGTTAGAGTACGCTGTACCTATTTGGTGCCCCTTTTATGCCAAATACAAACAGAGGATTGAAATAGTTCAAAAAAAATCCTGCGTGCTACATATTACAAATGTTTCAATTC
The DNA here is from genome assembly GCA_932526445.1 of Phragmatobia fuliginosa. Lineage (NCBI taxonomy): Eukaryota > Metazoa > Arthropoda > Insecta > Lepidoptera > Erebidae > Phragmatobia > Phragmatobia fuliginosa. Next base: position 12,433,060 of record OW052070.1, on the reverse strand, counting down.
TAGAATTTCTTCTGAAAATCTTCTGAACCATTTTGGGCTCTTGAGCTTGTAACACAGACGTACTTTACTCATTGTAATGATGCTGTACGGCATATGCCACAATATGTATAATTGTACAGCATTGACAAATAAGCTCTGTTATGTGTTTCCTAGAACTGTTATTCGGAGGGAGGTGCGCGTACCTAGATTATTCTATACGGAAAAGTGTAAAACTAATGCCGGTGAGCGTGCTCCTCTTCGCCGACTGTTAATGACTAATAAATTTATGGTTAATACACTCGAGACCACTGTGATCGGACTAGTACAGAACAAGTCAAGAACAACAACTGAACCTCTGAGCTACGTGCACCTAGCAGAAGAAAGGAATTGCTTCTACATTTGGTGGTCGCAAAAGGCACATACTGTAAAGTTCGCTCTAAATCTGTACTTATTCTACTTTCTGCATACTCTTAATCTCAACTTTCTACTTATACAACGGGTCAGAGGAGTCAATCGAATCATTTCCGATCCTAGTCCTATAAGTAAATGACACTTATAAGGTTCCTGTAATCTAAATGGATGGCAAGAATTTCCTTATGAAGAATATCTAGGGTTCTTTTAAAATAACAAATAAATTATACAGGTTGGACCAAAAGTTCGTTTAAATTTCAATCGGTATAGCTTAAAAGCAAAGTTTTAAACAGCAACCCAGAGCCCCTAGAGGAACTAAAGGAAAATATTCAAGAAGAAATGCAAAACATTTCACGAAACACTTGTGAGGCCGTCATTGAAAATTTTCGCTCCAGTTTGCAGCAGTGTCAAAATAGTCAAGGATCACATATGGATCATGTTATTTAAAAAAAATTTAATCTCCATTTACTTTAATAATAAATAAACAGTTTTTATCTCACACAACTAATTTCTTTTAAATCATCATTGAGAACAAGAAATACCAATAATAAATTGAAATTGCTACTTATACTATGCCATAATTAAAACCAATGCATTCTAATAAAATGTTACGACGACTCTAATAAGGTAAAACCTGTTAATAAAATTATAATAAAAATTATTATTATTATCCCAAGAGAATGTGGCTGTCCAGTTATTCGCGACATAACTGTTTGTTTAATAACCATTCTGTGAATTGTTATCGGCTTTCCTGTAATTTTATTGTTATTTTCCTATTCCTAAATGAGTTTCAGCTGGTACTTTGAACTTTAATAATCATTTTGTAATTAAGAGTTAATGTACTCCGTTATGTTTTTGAGTAAAGTCGTCTGATATTTCAAAAGGTTACGTATAACTTTTTACACATTATATTACTGTAATAGGTAATAGTATGTAGTTAGACTTATATTATTTTTTTTAATTGGTATAGTACATGATGATCAATAATATTAAAGCCATATCTTAGATTTAGTAGAGTTAGAGTTATATTTAACAGAATATTAGTAAAAAATATTCCATTCTTGGCCCTTATTATTCCTTATTTACATTAATAATATAAATCAAATACAACTCCCGGGCTATACAGATGATACAACAACACTCTATACAGATGATACTAGTTTTCTTATTTTGATAAATTTATACACAGCATTATTAACAAGGCATAATGGGATTACTTACTTACTTACTATTAATACATCTAAAACTTCAAAAATGATATTTACAGCCAAAAATATAAAATACTACCTCATGCTTCTCTTAAAGTAAATAGCAACATGAATAACATTAGAGTGATCTATTGATCACTACTTATGCTTTGCTTTGAGTGATCTATTGATCACTCTAATGGCGAGAAATATTTAGGTCTATTATTAAATGACCAGTTGTCTTGGAAGCCGCAAATTAATCGCGTGATAAACAAATTCACATCTTTATCTGGTGCCCTTCAAAAAATTGGCAATTGCTCACCGTCTACTGTGGAGCCTATCATCTATGATTATTATTAGTAAAACCTCATATTGAGTATCTGATTGAGATTTGGGGATCAGCTCCAAAGACACTAAATATGTATAATTAAATTCCAACGTTTTAAAAACAATTTGAACACATTACTATTACCAAGTTGCAGACTGATGATAATTATTGACTGGCCAGTTATATTGTTTACATTCATATTTGGCTATTGTAAGTAGCATGTTTTGTCACAAGATGACAAAGATTTACAAATAATTCAAAACAAAATTATGAAACGTTCATTGTCTTGACTTCCTAACACCAACTAAAGAAGTAGACGAAAACACAAAAATTTTAAGTTTTCACCAATTATACACGTTCTATACTTTTATTTTAGTAAAAAAGATTTTAAATAACAATCTACAAACAAATATTACCTTAACAAGAAAACCTCTTATAGTTAATCTCAGAAACAAAGATAAAATAACCTTTCTTCCCCCTAGAACGGAAAATTATGGCAAAAAATATTTTATACGAAGGAGTTCAGTTATAGAACACACTCCATAATGAAATGAAAGAATCCAAAAGCATTCATATATTTAAACGAAAAACAAGGAATTTTAGTTTTCAAAAAATACTTTTTAAATAGAATAAAACTTGAAGACAGTAGTAAATACGAGTACCTATATTAAACAAGCATATTATATTTTTAATGAAGACATTAATACCACATTCTCATAACTTACACATAAGCGGCCTCCCTGACTATGTTACTTCTAGGCAATCACGGAATTCACCAAACACGCGCACACCTGCATATTTACTCCCATTACGATCTCAATAAATATGTTTATCTTGGCCCTTATTATTCCTTATTTACATTAATAATATAAATCAAATACAACTCCCGGGCTATACAGATGATACAACAACACTCTATACAGATGATACTAGTTTTCTTATTTTGATAAATCTATACACAGCATTATTAACAAGGCATAATGGGATTACTTACTTTCTTACTATTAATACATCTAAAACTTCAAAAATGATATTTACAGCCAAAAATATAAAATACTACCTCATGCTTCTCTTAAAGTAAATAGCAACATGAATAACATTAGAGTGATCTATTGATCACTACTTATGCTTTGCTTTGAGTGATCTATTGATCACTCTAATGGCGAGAAATATTTAGGTCTATTATTAAATGACCAGTTGTCTTGGAAGCCGCAAATTAATCGCGTGATAAACAAATTCACATCTTTATCTGGTGCCCTTCAAAAAATTGGCAATTGCTCACCGTCTACTGTGGAGCCTATCATCTATGATTATTATTAGTAAAACCTCATATTGAGTATCTGATTGAGATTTGGGGATCAGCTCCAAAGACACTAAATATGTATAATTAAATTCCAACGTTTTAAAAACAATTTGAACACATTACTATTACCAAGTTGCAGACTGATGATAATTATTGACTGGCCAGTTATATTGTTTACATTCATATTTGGCTATTGTAAGTAGCATGTTTTGTCACAAGATGACAAAGATTTACAAATAATTCAAAACAAAATTATGAAACGTTCATTGTCTTGACTTCCTAACACCAACTAAAGAAGTAGACGAAAACACAAAAATTTTAAGTTTTCACCAATTATACACGTTCTATACTTTTATTTTAGTAAAAAAGATTTTAAATAACAATCTACAAACAAATATTACCTTAACAAGAAAACCTCTTATAGTTAATCTCAGAAACAAAGATAAAATAACCTTTCTTCCCCCTAGAACGGAAAATTATGGCAAAAAATATTTTATACGAAGGAGTTCAGTTATAGAACACACTCCATAATGAAATGAAAGAATCCAAAAGCATTCATATATTTAAACGAAAAACAAGGAATTTTAGTTTTCAAAAAATACTTTTTAAATAGAATAAAACTTGAAGACAGTAGTAAATACGAGTACCTATATTAAACAAGCATATTATATTTTTAATGAAGACATTAATACCACATTCTCATAACTTACACATAAGCGGCCTCCCTGACTATGTTACTTCTAGGCAATCACGGAATTCACCAAACACGCGCACACCTGCATATTTACTCCCATTACGATCTCAATAAATATGTTTAATTAAATTCCAACGTTTTAAAAACAATTTGAACACATTATTATTACCGAGTTGCATCCTGATGATAATTATTGACTGGCCAGTTAAATTGTTTACATTCATAATTGGCTATTGTAATTAGCATGTTTCGTCACAAGATGACAATCGTTGTTTTATTACAAATTGTATCTCATTTATGTGAACTTTTGAGAAATAAAGAGTATTTAAACCTAAACCTATAATAATAAACAATAATGTAAAATTTTAAAGTATTTACGCCTTGAAACTTTTTATGGCAACTAAAACACTTTGTAATATTATAATGACAATTATTGTGTTATTCTCACGGCTTACATCCATTTTGTAAAACTTGATTTTATGCAATAAAGAGATATTATTATTCTGCAGAGAATGTGTGTTACTTTTGTTCATGTACCCAGTAAAGTTATTGTTGAACAATACAATAATTATAATGATTTCGCTTGTTGCATTACATTGTAACGAATTGCATTGAGTATCGTGTAATCTCTGAAGATATTGGACTATTCCGTGTAGTGACGGATTAAGAATACAGAGTGTCACCACTCCTATTCATCCCGCGGGTGTCGTAAAAGGCGACTAAGGGATAAAAAACTACGCAAGACAACATCGATGCAAAGAGAAGGAAAACTTGAAACCAACCCTATACCAACCCGTCTGGCCAGCGTGGTATAGTAGGCCAAACCCTCCTTTCTAAGGAGAGGCCTATGTCCAGCAGTGGACTGTTAGAGGCTGTTGATGATGATGATGATGATTGGACTATTAACCTAATAATATTATATATGCGAAAGTTTATGAGGATTTGTGTGTGTGTGTGTGTGTGTTTATTACTCTTTCACGCTAAAACTTCTTAACGGATTTGGATGAAACTTTACAGTAATATAGCATAAACATCAGAATAACACATAGGCTACTTTTTACAGCAATAATCGAGACACACGCGGGCGGAGCCGCGGGCGAAAGCAAGTGAATTATAATAGTCCAGCATCGAGTGCGTGGAGTATTTCTTAACAGTTTTTGACGTTCGTGACTTTTACACATAGTTTTTGTTGTATAGCGGAACTTATTTACCATAAAATTTATTTAGCCGCTGACGATATCTTCTATATTCCGACGTTTCGAACGGGTTTTACCACTTGTGGTCATGGGGAGAATCAATATATTTTTCAACACAGTGACAATATTCTTAGTGTAATTGTAGTTTGTTAAATAATTTAGAAAATATTCAAATAGTTTTCAATAAAAATCTACCAACTTTCATCCCATCTTTTACCTACAGAGCTACATAATCAGTATATTTTTCGCTAGGCTTCAATAATACTTGACAATCACTCAAGTGACTTATCCTCACCTTAAATGAACAGAATGCTAAGGATCATTGATACAGCACAAAGAAATGTAATTAATATGATTGGTTTTCCCAGTTTCTGAGATAATCAATTTTGCTCTGAGACAGCTTCTATTGATTTTGTTCGGAATATACAGATATTTGATAATACTTCGCTACGATGAAATGTTGCGGAAATGATATTGACTTGAATCGTTTATACTGTCTAAATCATTATATACTCGTAAATACGAGTATGTATACTACAAATGTATACTATATATTTTATGTACGTACGAGGTACATTCTATTGTCTCCGTAGAATGTTGGCGACGATATCATCCGTTTAGAGTAAAGACTTTTGGGAACATATAAGGGGCTATATACGGCCGCGTCGTAATGATAGAAGTAGGCAATACGTTTTCCTCAATTCATCAAGAACTTGATATTACGCGGGCCAGTTCCTTTCAAAATTTGGATTGCTGATGGAGGCCAGAAACTACTTAATACGGCAGTATCTGTGTTCCTAAGGAGTCAGAGATTATAGATCCCGTAACAAAAAAAGGGAGACAAAGATTATTTTTTCCTCTGAGACCTGTCTCTAAAATTAGGATCCGGTCAGCCTTAAGTCTAATACGATGTGACTAAGTTTTCAATGAGTTGAATTATCCCATTATTATTTAGCCACGAACCCTTAAAAAGTCTAAGGCACTCTTTTAGTAATGTTATTTTATTTTTTATGTCAAATTATTGTATTTTTTGTGTTATAGTTATAGAATTTCGTTTATTTTTTAAAATAGAATTAACGTTAAAAAATCCGCTCCTAAGAAAAAGGATCTGGATGTACAGTGTACAGAACGATAGTATGAACAACAAAGTAATTCTGTAAAGTTTTCTTTTTCCCTTCTGGGGTACGGAACTCCAGAACCTTTTTGTTACCTTAAACGCCCTTTGTAACAAAAGAGAAAACTAAATGTCCCAGTGATATTGTAGCCGGCACTAAATGAATGAATTATAACTTAATCCGCTTTTATCTTAATAACATGATAACCGGCGCTAATGGTGCATGTCCTTCTATATAGGGTCACTTTATATAACTTTAGCGATCTTGGGTGTGTTTGTGTAGTAAGTGAGATGTCATCTATCATCTCAAGTTACTTTAACGACATCAGACGCTAACTTTTTGTACGACTTTTGTGATGTTTGCGAGTCCAAGTAATGTTCTTACACTATTTTGAGATTTTACGTAGGAGTTCGATAAAAACATTAGGAACTGTTATTTTGTCAATCTTGGGATTCCAACTTTAAAGTAAATTGTCTTGTCTGTATTTTATTTTATTATCTGAGGATAACTAGCTTTTTAGATAACTGGATTTGACGAATTGAGGCTACTACATACTCAAATAGAAAATTCTTAAAAACTTTGTTTTTTTACGTTTTTGTGAAAGAAATTGTTAAGATCTATATTTTTACAATCGTTGCTTCCATGCATTATGTGTGTATCATGTTATGTTCGTGTCACGCTGTAGCTCAAGATGAACTGCGAAACTGTCTTACCCGTTTGCAGAATATTTAAATCCTCTGCATCATCACTTACTGGTAGCATTTCCAAAAGACTGGCAGCACTGCCACCTGTTTAATGGCAAAGCTAATTCAGGTATTAAGGTTTTTTAAGTCTGTGTTTTGTGACGTGTCTAAGTTAGAATATTTATTATTAGGCTTAGAGTAATGAGAGTTAAACATGATTGATAAGAAACTCAGACGAAGCTCCATAGGTCAGCTAGTATTAATATTCTTATAAATATTTTTAGTAAATAGTAGATGTATCATATAAATGCTTATTCTCTATCAATAGGCTTACTTTTCAAATGAAACTTAAGATTTGATGACGACATCAACTATATTACGAAGTCCTTAAAAAAGGTATATACATCATATTTTTAGCCAGTTAAAAATAATTTGCATAATATATTAAGTCGTAATATCAATGGAAAAACAGGCTACCCACCTACTAAAAATCTGTTTTTCTCATAATATTATACTCATAAAATATATTTCTTGTAAATAACGCGTAATCCTATCTGTACTAAAGAAACAGTGATTATAGGCACGTCTTTGCAATAAATTCCACGAACACATTCTAACTCAAATTCTTATACAGTCACATAAAGTATGATTTTCAAACGACGACAAAAATATACTTGACTCGAGTAAATCGTAGAATCGTAAATTCGATTATAAAGTATGAATCTAATTTCGTTTTGTGTAATTTGGGCCATCGACTTCATAACCATATCATAACCATTCCAACATATTTATGATAGAAGTGAAATAATATAAGTATCACTTCTTCTTAGACATTTTATTGTAAGAATCAAGATTTTAATCTTACTATACTAACTTTTAAACTTTCGCGTTCCATGATAATTAACATTATTTTGACGGGAATTACGCGATGTAATACCCTTATTATGTGATCGCGCTAATTCCCATAAAAATAATATTAATTTTAATCTTACTAGTTTTTAGATAAAACGTAAGGTTGAGGGATTTCCACCCATACGATAAATGTACGTATTTATAAATATTATACATGAATAAAACTAGTAAACTTGCCCTCAATTATATATTTTGTGTAAGTGTAGCTAAAATTATTGTTAGCAAAATATGGGTGTAAATCATATTTACATTTTATTAATGTTATTTTAGAGCGGATACTTATAGACAAAAATAAGTAAGATTAATAACGAGGTATCATAGCAAAATTAAATGCGATAATTTTATATCGTAAAAACAACAGTTATCTGTAATTTTGTGTAAGATGGGAGATTGGATGCTGAGATTTCTTTAGTTTAGCTACTAAGAGTGGAGAATTTGATTCGCAGTATGTATTTACCGCAATGCGTAAAATGCCTATTGATTACTCCAATTTTAAGTGCATCGATGAGTTGTCTGGTAAGTTTTAGTGCATAATTTCTATGTCAGTCTCATTTATCATTTAATTCTTTACTAGGAACTAGTACGGCACGGTTTAATTGGCTAATATTTTGTTTAGATCACGTGAATGAGTGAGATTATTCAACTTAAGATAAACGTAAAAAGCGTTTTCTAACCTTAAACTACCTTTAATAACAGAAAACGAGAGAATCACAAAACACTGGAGAAATAAAAATCCAGTAATTTATTCGAAATAATTTCAATAATAATAAATTCGATATGTTATGTTTTAATATAAGATAATATACGACTATATGAAATAGTTTCCAAAGTTGTAAAGTTGCACGAGATAATTTGATAACTAAAATGGAGCTTAAATCTACTTTCATGACTCAGGTAGTGCACGGTGAGAATATTAATACAATTGTCTGCTGCACACTACCTAGTTTAAGTAAAGGTTAGCACACAGCTCCGCATACTAAACTATAAGCATTTTGAAGTGTCCTTGAACTATGTATTTAAAAAGTTAAAACATATTTTTTCTAATTGAAATAGGTAACACTAAGAATAAGCCGTGAAATCTTTATATTTATTCACTCACTATCACCCCCATTAATTATTGAAAATAAATCTGAAATATATATTGATAACAATATGATGAATAAATGAGTAACAAAACGCTCTATATTTTCATTCTAGGAATGAATTTACCATACTTAAAAATATATCTTACAAGATATTTAAAATAAAAACACGTACCTACTACTACGTGATGAGATAAGAGCTTCTTAGAAGCACCTTAAGATTTTTCACTCTAAAGAAACGAAATTTCACTTCAATACTTTATTTTTCATTTTAATAGCCATTTCTCCGAGACTTAAAACAAGTAATCGACGAAATCATAAATATACACAAAAATTCTCAGTTTTTATTATTTTATATATAAGTTCTTTTAATAAATATAGTAAAAATGTATGTCGTACATAATTTATTTATTATTACATTTTTATACCATAGTATTAATATAAAGTGTATAGTATTAATGTAAAGTGCTAATAAATAAATTTGTGAATTTAATTCCCGAACATCGACTTAATATTGATGACTTAATATGAAAGAGTTTTGTGAAATTTGACTAAATGACATGTAAATACTAATTTTAAATGAATAATACATGGGAAATTAAATTTAATTTAAAAGGGAAGTTTGAAATTATCGGCACATCATCTTCAATGTGGTTTATTCGTAAAAAAATCATTTTCCCTATCATACAAATATATTTCTATAAGTGCTTGTGAGTTTCAACTTTTGTTTTTATTATTTTATAACCTATTGTTTCCTAACCTATCTGACTCAGGAACCTCGTTTTATATGTAAAAATAGCTTATTATTACGTCCTACCTACTGTGTGACCTAAATCTTGTAACTGCCCCCTGCTTAGTAGGGTCAGCTGAACATACATGTTAAACCTACATGTTTATATAATTAGGCGCTGAAACTTTAAAAAAATACGGGTAACGATGATATACGTTTGGTTTAATAAGTACCCCAATATTGTTTGTTTAGAATGTAAAATGTTAAAAAGTATTATTATTAACACTTGGGAAAATAGATCACGGTCTTGATTTTTCAAATAATAAGACAGCATAAAACACAAACGGCCACCCATCAAAGTACTGACCGTGCCGTCGTTGCTTATTCTCGATAATTGTTTCAAATCGATTAAGGCCACTTGGCTTTGAGCACTATACTCTTAATCTCACCAATATTATAGTATTATTTGTAATATTTCTATGGATTTAATTTAGAAATAAATTACGGCTTTGATATTTCCTCAGCGAGAGGCGCAAGCCAGTTAATTTTACATAACTAGCCAAATTCGTTAAACTCGAAATCGAGGAAATTGTTATATTCTAGCCTATTAAAAACAAATTCAGTACGTTGATAACTAAAACTAATTCAATTATTGAATTTATTGCTTCGCGATAAATAAAAATAAATTACTGCTTTCTAATGTCTACTATTGTAGATAGATCTGTGTCATTTAGAGCATTATTCCTAAACGTTATTCAACTTTATGTCAATTTATTTGCGTTATTTTCAAATGAAGTTAGTTAAGGCTGTAGTTAAAAGTAGAAAATAACGCAGAACTGTCGTTTAATAAAGTTGAATAATGATTATGAGCAAACCTAATAAAATTTGAGTTAATCAGACACAACATTAACTTCACTAGTGGAATTAGCAAGAGCAGTAGAGAAAACACATTTTTCACCGACTTCAAAAAGGAGGAGGTTCCCAATTGGATTGCTTTTCTTTGTAGTTTTAGTATAGAATAATCCTTTAAATATTTATCTCTCTCTCTCTCTCTCTCAATGACTTTCCAAACAATACGTGCTAATATAATATGTAATAATACTCAACCACATTAGTAGTATAAGATTCAATTCAACGCCAACAAGAGTGTAACCGTGGCTTTATTTATACATCAATGTTCCGAAAATGTATTGGTGGGAGTGCAAACCGCTTCTGGGACCCTTCATGCTCGCCTGCATGAATACTTAATTGGTTGGAAGATTAGCGTAGGCACTATGAAATGCTGAATAGAGTACGTCATTCGACACATTTGCTAGTCACACAACATACCTACTATATTATTGAATGGCAACACGTATTCTGAAAATAATGAAATATAGAAAACTGAGAATAAGTCAACAGTTCCGTTCTATTTTATCAATTAATTATATGACATCAGACTAACAAATGATACTAGATCCATAGATATAGAATATACCAAGATTAGGGTTCTATATCTATGACTAGATCGAATAGATAGTATAATATAACAACAGTCAGATATTATGAATTTGTATATTTTATACATGCTTATATTTTAAAGTTACAGACTTTATTTGTTTGGTTGAATGTGATAATCTAAGGGACTACGGGTTCGAATTGATTTTTTTTTATTTCTGTTGAATAATTAAGTAACTCGAACTGATCTATTTCACTTGAGATCGGATTTAAGTTTTTTTTTTCTAATATAAGTTATAAGAAGTAAATGATTTTGTAAATTAAAATTTATGAAGTATGATCTAAAAATGTATTGAAAGTATCTCAAAGAAACTGATTATAAACCATTATTAATTTTATTGTTCATGAATGTGAAAGTAATTCCATTCTTTAGTTTTAAAAGACAGTATTACATTCTGAATCCAAGTAAATGTAAAGCTTAAAACTTTTTAGATGCAACGCGGCAACAGTATATTATATATCAATGGCGGCAACATGTAGAACTAATCCCTTGACGCAGTTCAAACGTCAGATACCCACCACACAACATGTGAATTGTCACATTCCCAAAAGTACTGAAGTCCCAACTTTCAACTAACAAAGGATGTATTCGGAATGTCATTCCAGGTATTCAAGTTTTAATCAAAGTTGAGAACGGTTCTACCGCATGAAAGCGACTCGTACAATGTTTGATGATAAACTGGTTCTATGACAAAGGTAGTAAGGTTAACAAAACAAACATCGATTACTTATGTTGCACACTTGCGTCCTAGTTAACCAGATATCTCTTTTCAGAACTTAGGTTCAATAACAATTATTAGCGACGCTACTTATGAACGTCGAACTTGACAAATATTCATATTGTAGAATTATGATCAGCTGCGGTAGTTATTATGTATTAAAAATATTATTATTAAAACTCTGGCGTAAATTAATGTAATTTAAATTCAAGTGATGTACAATATTCGTACTGGCGAAACACTTTAATTGAGTGGCTTTCAGATTATAAAATTTTCGTTCACACTGATTTGACTGGCTCGTCATCGACATCCTGGCTTTTTTGCACACTTTTGAACACAACGTTCTGTAGACCAACGTTATTATTGATTCCTTTTCCCATTAAGTTAAATTGTTAAAACATTTGTGGTTTATAGTATAAAAGTAATTATCGACAGAGCTTCAGTGAGGGCCAATTTTGTATCATTATGAGAGACTTGCACAGACAAAATAAATAATCGTCAAACGGTGCCAAGTTTGCGCAATACACAACTTATCTTTCTTTGAAAACAAAACACTTTTAGGAGAAAAACAGCTTTAACTTCCACTTTGTCATGGTTAAAACTATTAAAATAAAATCAACTGTTATGATTTAGTTAGTGGTAATTGCATAATTATTTCTTTCCAATACAATATCCATATCCATTTTAGAAGTATGGTTCTCAGAATGGCAATGGTACATAAGAATAAAATCTTATCTTAGGATGGCACACTAGCTGAGCCCCGTCGTTCTTGTACATTTTTCATTCAAACAGATATTTATTAAGTATTACTTTTAAAGTTGACTTCTTGTATTTTAAATTTGGAAATATTTGAAAATTAGATCTGCATGTATTTTGAGTTATTTTTGACATTGTTTTAATGTCACGGGGCGACGCTAGCCTAGAACAGTAGCTTAAAGTACATGAAACGATAGCATTGTTGAAAAATTTCGGATGTCGGTCTGTTTTTCCGTATGAACGCCAACGTCAAAGTCCCGTCAAAACCAGAGTTTGACTGGCAAATAGCTGATGATATAAGGTGTAACTTGAATACTTTCAAACTTTCAACAGCTGTTAATATTAAATTATAAACAGACACTTCAATGATATTTATTTACATAGACAATTATTTTATGGGAGACTGAAACCTTTTGCCATAAACTTAAAAAAATAGAAGATGTAACTAAATTTGCCATGTATTTATAAAACTCTGTACTTCGAAATAATTAAACGCGCAACCCAGCGGCGCTATCATCATCAACAACCCATAATGTTATACTGCTGGGCCCGGGTCTCCTCGTCCCCACGCTAGCCGAGTGAGGTTTGAGGACAGGCAAGGCACGTTGTGGCTACGTTCTTGCCGTTCGATGTTTTTAGTCTGCCCGAAGACCTCCAACTAAGCTTCACGACTGCTATCTTATGACAACAACCGGGACCGACTGCTTAACGTGACCTCCGAATCACGGAAACGCTCATCACATATCATCCCACATACGGTCACCCATCTAGGTCTGACCGCGCCGTTGTTGCTTACCCACGGTGATTGTTTCCAATCACCTATGGCCATTCGATTATGAGCGCCAGTGGCGCTAACGCATCGCATTCGATGCGTCGTGTTGAGAGATATCCATACAATATGTTCTAAAGTATATCCGCAGTAATCCCAGAATAAAGCGATGCAATTTGTCCTCAAACCCCTATTCTCATGACAACGTATTTGTACGTTTAAGAGCGTTAACAGACAAACTGTAACGTGGCTTGAAGATAGTTTCCACGCATGCAATCCTATTACCGACTGGTTTATTTGTCATTACAAAATTAATAAAACTATTTACATGACATTGTAATTTTTCATAACTACAATTCATAATTATTTATATATTACAATTCATAATTAATTAATTGTAACTATAATTACAATTCATTAATCTTATACATAAAATTCTCGTGTTACAATGTGCGTTCCCATACTCCTCCGAAACGGCTTGACCGATTCTTATTAAATTTTTTATGCATATTCAGTAAGTCTGAGAATCGGCTACTATCTATTTTTTATACAACTAGGACGTCTTATATATAAAATTCTCGTGTCACAATGTTCGTTCCCATACTCCTCCGAAACGGCTTGACCGATTCTTATGAAATTTTTTATGCATATTCAGTAAGTCTGAGAATCGGCTACTATCTATTTTTAATACCACTAGGACGCGAGCGGAGCCGAGGGCATCAGCTAGTATAACTATAATTGTGTTGTTGAAAATCTGAGTCAATATTTTATGTGAGACTACTATCTTATTCACTTAATAGGCGTTAAATTGTGCTCTGAACATTCTGATTGCAGCATAACCTCGATTAGTAGTAAGTGTCAAGAGATAACGTCAAAGGCATGGGCAATTATCTCTATCTGCTTAGTGGTTGCTGGGTACACATAGTCTGGTATAGAAATACATCTAGTCCTTGTCATTGCTTTAAATATTACGCACCAAATTTTACATACGCACAGACTAATCGTCTTTCTATAATTAACCGTATTCGCTTATTACGAAGAAAGTGGGATATAGTGAATATATCGATATGTTTATATAAATACACAGAAGTGTTTCTGTGTGGATGTGTATTTACACTCACACACACACATATTTTCGTTAATTATCACGTAATGTTTTAACATTACAAGACGAAGAGCTGAGTCTACTTACTTTTGTCAATAAATATTTGCTTACAAGAAGATTCTGAATTAAAGAAATTATTTGATACAATAAATTATATTTCATTTTTGTATATTGCGTTTTCATATTGATATCATATTTTGACTGCCTTGTTGGTGTAGTGGTTAGCGTATGCTGCTGATCAAGAGGTCTCGGGTTTGATTCCCGGGTCAGACCAAATATTTGTGTGATCCACAAATATTTGTTTCGGAGTCTGGGTGTTTTTCTATGTATAATATATATGTATTTACAAAAAAAAGTATGTTTATGTATTTATATCAGTTGTATAATACCCATAACACAAGCTCTGCTTACTTTGGGACTAGATGATGTTGTGTGTAAGATGTCTAAAATATTTATTTAAATTTTTATTTATTTATCTAACAAGGTATTTTATGAAAAATGAATTAAATTTCAAAGTAACCAAGACCTATGAACAAGTTTGAGAGTTCCAAGACTTATTCATTGAACCACAAAACATGTTTTAGGACAGAAACGACAGTTTTAAAGTATTCAGGCATTTTACTCAAACTTTCTTGTAAAACTTCAGTTAAGTTCACTTTAGTTACTTTACATAATTTTTTTATATCATATAAATTAAGAAAATACTTTTTTTGTAACAAGACTGCTCTACAACTGCTTCAAGAAGAGTAATACATATTTGTAAACAAATGTGTGTCGGTTTATTTATTATACTTTAAATATCTGAATGTATATCATTTGATTATATTTGGTTTTTTTATGTCAGTGACAGTAGTTATATCAGGGGGGTGTCACTCCGCAGTTTAAGTATAGTCGGCCGCCTGCCTGCCCGGACGAGCATGCCGGTCGAATAGACGTCGTCTGAACAGGTAAGAGTTACACGATAGAAAGAGACGCAACGGTAGGTAAATAATTGTAGTTGATTCGGCGCTGTGCGATCTGAATTGAACTTAATGTTTTGACGCCTAGGGCCCCGATTTCTTTAATTTACTTTTCGGAGTGAGGCTTCTGTATGAGTACTATTATGTATTCTGTGGTTATATATCGTACTTTTTTCACATTACATGCAATTTTTATTAAGATAGTGACAAGTTTTATAATTATAATAAATTAATTTTATTATTACTTTGTATGTACCATCCTTCATGTATTATTTGGTATGATCTAATCTCTTTGGGAATAAGCCCATCTATAAACCAAGTCCATTTGTAGTGTATCACTAGATCAAAGATAACAGGCTAATTAAAGATAATCCGTTCGTCGACAAACAATCAACCACATTTATCTTACAGTAATCTATGACAAACAAGTCACAACAGTGCTGTAATAATACAAATTCAGTTTACATGTAAAATATTCATAGCTGTCCATACTTTTATTGATTTTACAGGAAAATGAAGGAAATAAAAACATAAGAAGATGATCAAATAATATCATCATCATCATCAACCATCACAGTTAATCTTCTATTTTTAAACAACCTCTGCATTAGTAATTCTGCATTGTTAATAAAAAAAAACTGTGTCACGGGGGACTTTACAAATATGTATGAAAAGGAGTCACACACACATCCAGGCTCAGAATAACAATTTTTATAGCACAGAAAGTGCTGTCCCATATTATGGAGTTGGAAACCACAATACTCAGCGTAGTTAAAAGCGGCGTGGCGACCAAGTGGTCAACCGTGCAGTCTTAACACCACTGCTGAGCAAAGACGGAGGGGTCTTTGCTAGGAGGTTTTGGTCTATTATATCGTAAGGGTGAAACGGTTCGGTGTAGGGTCTGGTAAAGGTTTTTCTTTTTCTTGCAGTCATGTTGTCCTGCGTAGTTTGTCTCTAAGATTAACAGGGGTGGTGACACTTGGGATAAAAGATGATTTTCTTTTCATTCCACAAGTTTTGATATTTTTATCTCTGTTACGTCGTATTTCCTGCTAAATATTCACCTACTAACTACAAAACTTTTAGGTTTTAAACAAGCCACCAATATCTATAATTCTATCTCTTCTGTTCTACTTATTTTCTTATATGTTAAGTAGGTATTTCTGTTATTCCAATTCACACATAAAATAATATGTAATATATTATAGTATCACACATTTGCTCAATCGGTTATAAAAATATTTATTGCATGACGACGCTAACTCAATTGGGCCTGCAGAAAATAGTAATATGCAAATTAACATCCAACATGTGAAATTTATATAATTCTCATGGAATCGCACACGTATGGCAAATATCGCGTATCATTTGCCTTATACCTTTCTAACAAAGTAAAAATGACAGCCTAATGACGAAAAAAATATTTATGTAGGTATAAAATATATTTTCACAGTTTCATATAAAAATATACAAGTTTTCATGATATAAAACTGCTAGACTCATATAAGAGTGATCTTCAATATATAATAATTCAAGAGTGTTTAAGTGAGTCTAGAAATTTGTAGATAATTTATTTTTTAGGCTTAGGACTCGTTTTTTGAATGTGTTGGTAATAGCTGTTCACAGATCCCTGTTTAGTTTAGTTGGTTTGATTCCAACACACTTTTTCACGGCAAGCCTCAGATGTGGGACTGCACTAGGGCCCTAAAACCAACGGTACCTTTATTTGCGTGTGGCAATTTCAGAATAGCGTCGATATTTTTTTAAACCTCTTCAGTTAAAAGATTTTAATGATTAAATTTACACAGGTTTATCACAAAAAGTGTAGATCAGGTTACACACAAACTGTATGCAAACATTTTGGAATAGAATATATGGAATAACAATATTAAGGCTAATAATATGATAGGAGATATAAAATCACACAAAGAAACATTAAAGTTCTCAGTTGGACAGTCCATTGCGTGCTTGAATTTATCTACACTCGATAACCCAGACTGAATGCTAATACCTTTCGACCCTCTCAAAATATTTCTGAGAAAATAAGCATTCCATCACAATTGTTTTATAATATGACATTCCAATGGAAAGGGCACCATTCCCTTTATTAATTTTAGATCTTTGAGTTTTGTAACAAAGTGAAATAGACCTTATTGATCGTGGCGGTAATATCACAGTTCAAAGTACCGTGATTTGAGTTTTTATTAGAATTACCAAATTTAAGTCCTAAATAAAAAACAAAGTCTGTGAAAAGGCTTACTATAAAGTTCTAGATCATTTAAATGATAAATTTACTTGGGATTGATGCTACTCACTCCCGAAAAAAAAACTTGCAATAATAAATACGATTACACCTCATTATTATTATATACCTCCTTTCTAAGGAGAGGCCTATGTCCAGCAGTGGACTGTTGAAGTCTGTGGATGATGATGATGACGAATAAATACTATTTATCATTTACAGGTATTTAATAAACTAAAATTTTAATGTATTAGCGTTAAGTGTTAGATATAAGATAATTTGATTTAATTTTATTTTTTGTTTATTGAAACATTCTCATAACCAGCACTTGAGTAATTCAAGCAATTCAATTCTATACATACTAAAGTATATATTTATATGCAAGATTTCATCTTATCACATAATTGATAGGAACTTGGAAACAGAGAGTGCACTTGTGCACACACTACGAGTAAATAGATCATCCTCCTTAGCCTTTATTATATTTTCCAAGTATATTTGGAGTCGGCTACTAGTTTAACCAGTTTTACATGACTTTTCCAGTTTTACTATAGATTTATTGACATCGGACCACCGCAACCTTAACTGAATTCGAAGATTGAACTAGTTATCAGTATATTTGATTATACTGATTTCCCAATAACGATTGCTATATATGTTTATGACTACCGGAACCAACAGCTTAACATACTCTCCGAGGCGCGGTCGTCATACTCCGGGCTGTTATTAAGTGTTTTTAGTTATAAAAATTGAACAACGATTTTAGAGTGTATTTTTTTTTACACCCTGAAAAGGTATTTCAAACACAAGTTCTTCCAGAAATTATAATTTTTCCTGCACAATCCTCTACTGTTGACAAATAAATTGATTTGATTTTTATTATTATAGCTTTAGTACTTTGCCAACAGATTTAAGAGCACTTGAAAAGTCTAATCAATCTGCAGTAAAAACTTTAGATATATTTAAAATTTCATGAAATGATAAATGATAAATGACTAGAGAATATGGAGTAAATAATTTACAAAACTAATTTTGTTGAGAGCACTTTTTTTTTTTGTATCCATAACTTTTTTGTATACTTACTTAGATTAATTTATAGAAATTAAACTAAGTAAGTATACCTTGATTTACTAATTATAGAGCTAATACAATCATCTTTCAGGCCTATTTGCAATTCTACCTCCGCTCACTTAGTATGGCTGCTTCATATTATAACCGGTGGCCTTCTCTCACTGGTAATTTAACATTTTTTGGATAATAAGATTAAGCTGTAGAAACTCCTATGTCCATATTGTGAATAAAGATGCCTCAGTACATGGATGTAAATAGGCAAAAACGTTTAGAACAAAGAACTTTATATTTAGCAGTTTATTGTTAAAGGATGTCGGTGATACGACGAGTTTTTAGGGTTCCGTTACCAAATGGCAATAAACGGAACCCTTATAGATTCGTCATGTCTGTCTGTCTGTCTGTCCGTCCGTCCGTCTGTTGGTCAGTAGATGTATTCTGTGAACCGCATTAATATTTTTACACAAAAATAGAAAAAGGCAATAAATTTTGGGGGTCCCCATACATAGAACTGATACTCAACATTTTTTTTTTTCATCAAAGCTATACGTGTGGGGGGGTATCTATGGATAGGTCTTCAAAAATGAAATTGAGGTTTCTAATATCATTTTTTACTAAACTGAACAGTTTGCACGAGAGACACTTCCAAGTGGTAAAATGTGTCCTCCCCCCCTGTAACTTCTAAAATTGGAGGATGATAAAACTAAAAACCACTATTATTAAAACATCGATGAAAGTTACAATGAACTTTAAAAACTTTTATATGATGTTACTTGCTGCTACGGAACCCTTCATGGGCGAGTCCGACTCGCACATGGCCGCTTTTTCTTTAATAAATTCATTTCATTATTTATACAAAAACTTTTACAATGTCCATGTTAACATCAACATTGTACGTAAATCACGCTCCATAAGTCCGACCTCTGCTAATAACATTAATTGGCGTGGTCAATAGTACTCGGTTGATCAGCTGCAAACTCTGCACATGTTACGTTATTCCATTAATGCAGCTTACCAGAATTGTACTTATGTTCTTTTTTGGTCTACAAATAACTTATAGAAAATTGTTACTTAAGAATTACAAGTTGCACTTAAAAATAATTGTAAGTGAAATAAAAAAAGATTTTTTTTGGTTACTATTCAATCAGTGGTTTATACCATCCATTTTTCCCAAAGAAGCGCCAATCACCTCTTGAGTTGTTCGAATTCATCCATTGCCAGGCATATTTCTCAAGTCGTCCGTCCTATGCATAATCCTTATTGTTCCTCTGTATATATATATATATTTTTTTTAATTTATTTAATCACAAAGTTTACATTTTCAAATCTTAACTAAGTAGTGTAACAAAAACCAGAAAGGTTTGTTCGTACACTATCATCCGTCAATGTACTCAATCGAATAATAATATAATAATATATTTAATCAAATAATAGAATTAGTACCATATTTATCTTTCAGGCCTAGTTCCAATTCATACTAAGGTAAATTTAAATTATGTGTTAACTATAAATAACAAAATTTTAAGCTTCACTTAATTGTTGTGGAGAAACCAGCATTGGACATCTTATCGTTGAGACGATGATGATGATGGAATGATATGTCGCTATTATTACGTTTCGTGTGAATTCGATCCGTTGTTACATTATTAAGTACCATTTAAATGTATACGAGTACAACGGTTGCAGTACACTGTAGCTCTGTACAATTTTACTACTTTGTATTGAATTAAGTTCAAATTTCAAACACTTTTTTTATATGTTAAAGTCTACCAAAGTACCTGATGAAAAACATGATTAGAGTTCAGTAGTATAGACCACCATCCTTATTGTGAATACAATGCAGCATGGTGATCCACACTATGATGGAATATTGAGATTTAGCTGCATCATTTTCGGAGGCCACGAGAATGATGCAGAATAATTGAGCCCGCGGTTTCACACTCACCAACTAATGACAACAGCACGAATCCTGTCATTTAAGGTTGGTCTTTCACTTCGTGTATTTCCAGTAGATTTCTCCACTCAAATTGTAATTATCTAACAATATTTAAGTCGTAATTTGGCCTGACGGCTGATTTAAATTAAATACAGTGACATTAATTTTTAATATTAAGAAACATGGTTAAATAATATCTATTTCATGAAGTCATACATTTAGATATCACTTCATCTATTTCCTACTTTGGAAAACTGTTAAAAAAATTAAGCATTGTCTCGGTTTCAAATCCTGGGTCGGATCAGATGTTTGCAATGTGTTTACAAAACAAGTAAAGGTCTCTATCAGTCAATCTAGCTTTCATAGCTCTGTTTAATTTGAAGCTATGCACTCTGTGTTGCGTGTTTGAAATATGTTTTTATTATTATTATTATTTTGGGTTTGGAACGTCTCATTAAGAAATAGTCATCATCAGCCTATCGCAGTCCACTACTGGACATAGGGCTCTCCGAATACACGCTAGCCTTCTTTTGCAAATTATTACTCCACCTGACCTGTGAACGTTCTACACTACGTTTGCCAAGACGCGATCTCAAGAACTCGTTTACCCCAACGGTTATCGGCTTTACGGCTAATATATATAATATTCAAGCGCCTACCAAATTATTAATGGCAACATTTAAAAGCAGCAAGTATTCCAACATCTCCATTATCTTTAATAACATATGGACTTGGAATAACTGTAATAGTTTATTTAATATCCGTAAGGTCTTGTGACTAGAAACACATCCAGTAATTTAATTTTTCAAATATTTCAAATCCTCCCCTAACAATTAAGTACACTCAACTTTTTTCCAAAGTTCTTTATTTGAATTAAATCTAAAGCATTTTTAGGGTTCCGTAGCCAAATGTCAAAAAACGGAACCCTTATAGATTCGTCATGTCTGTCTGCCTGTCTGTCCGTCCGTATGTCACAGCCACTTTTTTCCGAAACCACAAGAGCTATACTTTTGAAACTTGGTAAGTAGATGTAATCTGTGAACCGCATTAAGATTTTCACATAAAAATAGAAAAAAAAACAATACTTTTGGGGGTTCCCATACTTGGAACTGAAACTCAAACATTTTTTTTCATCAAACCCATACGTGTGGATAGGTGTTTAAAAATCATGATGAGGTTTCTAAATCATTTTTTTCTAAACTGAATAGTTTGCGTGAGACACACTTCCAAAGTGGATAAATGTGTGTCTGCCTGCAACTTCTAAAATAAGAGAGTCATAAAACTAAAAAAAATATATGTTGTATATTACCATGCCAACTTCCAACAAAAATTGTTTTGAACGAGATCTAGTAAGTAGTTTATTTAATACGTCATAAATCGTAAACCGCAATTTACCTTTCATTCAATCAATACACTATTATAAAACACCGATCAAAGTTACAACGAACTACAAGAACTTTTATATGAAGTTACTTGCTGCTATGGAACCCTTCATGGGCGAGTACGACTCGCACTTGGCCACTTTTTTAAGACTAATTTAAGACTAACGTATGTTAGTGGCTTAAATTCTATTAGTGATATTATTTGCATAATATTTGTGTCGTCTTGTAACATAAATAAATACATCATTATTCTTCCTCGTAGATTGTCACAATTCGCGATGCACGAACAACAGGAGGCATAAATTGCGAAGCGTGTCGCCCGAACTTCATTTCTCCATTAGTACGGTCATGCTACCTTCGCTAAAATTACATCCATGATGGATAGCGTGAGGCAGTCCATTATAAATTATATTTAGACGCATTGTCAATGCTAAAGGTGTATGTTGTAACAAATAACTTTGGAAACTAATTGTTCAGTACATTTCAAAAAAAGTTTTTAAGGTCGGTTCATTATCTACATCAGGCGAGTAGAGTCACTTTGGTAGGCTTAAGTAGATAGATTAAAATATTATAACAACTTAGTACTTTGTTTGCAGTAGCTATGTTTATTATTTCATACGCGCATATCAATTTAAAGGGCACATCGAAAATTTTACACTATAAATCATAATAATATGTAAGATATTAGAAGCCTATAGTTACTTATATGTTCATAAATTACAAATAAATACAACTTATCTTCTTCTCAGTCGAAAGATATCAGTGGATGAACGGATATTGTGTTCTCCAACACAAAGGGAGGATCCTCCGATCAGGCGAGTTTTTGTTGGGATATATATAATCTGCGCGAAAATTTCTCTATCGCGATTCAGGATTAGTAGTTTCTTTCGTGGTTCAGTGTTCCTTCGATAGATGGCGCTGTTGTATGATTTCACTTGCGCTCTATGTTGGACGTCGCCACATCACTCACACAAACATCATCGACCGCGGGTCTTGGAGGGGTCCAAAACCCGCGGTCGATATCGGTCGGTCGATATGATGAGAGAGCTGTGTTTGCTGGCGAGCTTTGCTATTGCCAGGAGTTAGTAATTCCAGTTAGTTAGAACGGATTGCTGCTAGTTCCAGTGTCAGAACTGTATGCCGCTAGTCACAGTGAGTCGGGGCTGTAGTCCGCTGATCCCAGTGAGTCGGGGCGGTTGCTGCGTAAGCAGCAGAGAAATGCTCTGTTTACGTGGATCGTGTATGCAAACTGTACCCGTGGTTGAGTGTTCCTTCGATGGATGGCGCTATTGTTTTTGGCTTGCCCTGTACGTGGAAGTCGCCACTATGTCCATTGATAGAGATAGGCTGTAGTTAAATTTCGACACAACAAACGGCCCTATATAACTTACATTCAATAATATCCTGCTATTTTCCTTAAGTCTTTGAACGAAACAGTTCAACACCCCATGGACAATCAATCTTGTAGAGAGCATTCTTGGTCGTTCGGGGACTGAAAAACGATTACTTGTCTTAAATTTTTGAGGGATGTTTTAAGTAAAACGTTAGAATTGCAAAATAACTTATCTTTAACTTTAAACACAAACCACATTTATACTTGTTAAATCTTACCACAGACAAATCAACGACATTAAGATTAAAGTATTAATATCGTTAAAACCTATTAGAGCAAGAGCCCAGAGCCGCCAGACCTACGTCATTAGTGCAAAGCTCAAATTTTCAGGATTATTAGTACAATGTCTTGTTAAGATGTATGTGTACCCATTAGCTTGAAAGCGGGGCCGTTTCTGAGATAGCGCGAAGTACAGATAGATAAAAATATTACTTACCTACGTTAAAGGTGCAAAGCTAGTATTTACATATTTTTTCAAGAATATTATTTAAAATTAAAATTCATTACTGCCAGACACTTTCCGTGGGCCATTACTTCTGCCAGACGTCTTGAAAGTTGTGAAAAAATTAGGTAAAGTACGTTATAGTAGCAAACCTAAATTTTATACATATTATCTAAGGTACTATTTTAAGACCCTTTGTATGACCAATCCAAAAAGCGTGTAAAAACCATTTAATATTTTACAATTATATTCTTGAAATAATACCAAAGATGATATACCTCAGCTTCCTAATTACTACAAATATATGTCTGGGGGGATGATAGGCCCTTCGGCTGCATACAAAGGGTCTTAAAATAGTACCTTAGATAATTGTATAAAATTTAGGTTTGCTACTATAATGTGGTTTACCTAATTTTTTCACAATTTTCAAGACGTCTGGCAGAAGTAATGGCCCACGGAAAGTGTCTGGCAGTAATGAATTTTAATTTTAAATAATATTCTTGAAAAAATATGTAAATACTAGCTTTGTACCTTTAACGTAGGTAAGTAAGATTTTTATCCATCTGTACTTCGCGCTATCTCAGAAACGGCCCCGCTTTCAAGCTAATGGGTACACATACATCTTAACAAGACATTGTACTAATAATCCTGAAAATTTCAGCTTTGCACTAATGACGTAGGTCTGGCGGCTCTGGGCTCTTGGTCCATATGTTATTTTAAAATTATATAAAAGCAGCAATCACAAATTAGTAGCAAGTTTTCTATTACTTTGTCTAGAAATACGTTTCATAGTCTAATTTTTAGACACTTTAGAGTAAATGTTATAGATACAATCTTTTGTATTGTATTACCGCAATCGAACATTAGCGTCGTGCTTTCGTGCCTGAATTCAGGTTTAAATTATTCCCTCTAGAGTCTTCTACAAAGAATTTACATACGAATAGGGTAATACAATCGGTTAACTCCATTTCAGTAAATCTTTTGCACTACTTAATTACAATGGTAATAATGTTTTACGCTTGATGGATTACGAACTGTGTTTTTTATGCAAAGACATTTTTGTTATTAATAATAAATGTATTGAATTCATATAACTACTATAAGTATTTACATTAGAAAACATTAAATTTGGGCTGGTTAAGTCTAGGTTTCGAATTTAGTATCTTAGTAATAGAATTCAAGGCTTTGAATTAGGCCTGCATCCATGTCCTCCCGCGATGTCATTACAAAAGCACACATCACTAAAGTTCGTTCTTCGCCTCCTTATCCGAACTCTACAGCAGAGCTTCCCGCAGAAAGTGGTTGAGGGCCATCTGGAGCCCGCCCGCCAGTAAATCCGAAAAATTGACGCCCATTCTTCAAATCCTCCCCCTCCAGACGGGATACCTGCTCGAGCTATGCAACCTTATGCATATTCGTCATATAGATACTGAACTAATGTCCAACTTGGTTTTCGGATGCTTACCTAAATACAGATATACAGGTCATAGCCCAGGGATCAAACTTTCAAAAGGTGGCGTGTCTGGCCTCCAGGGGAATTGATTTGCTGGTTGAGTGCAGTGAGGTACTGAACTTACGGTTTGCCCTAGCTCAGATGAAGGTCTTCTTGTTTTATGAGCCCTGTTTTGCTTCGCCCCAAGCACCTTCATCATGGTCAACTCGACTGTAGCTCTTAAACGAGCACTTCCAACAGCTTGCTTCGGAGCTTGCCTTTGGACCACTTTTGACCAATGTAGGAGGTGCACCTCATGTCGCCTTGAGTATTTTTATTTATTTTTTTAAAAAACAGTTTACAGACGATAATAAATGAACATACTCGCCAAGCTGTTTTTTATGCTTGTTGGTGAGACGCGCTCTCATATACTCTTATACATACCTCTAATATGTTATAATTGAGTGGATATGTGTGATGACATTCTTTCGCCATAGTATTTTTTTACTTGTGGCTTGCTAAGTTTGTTTTGAAAAAAAAAAAAAAAAATTAAATTATTTTATTAGTGTGACTGTGGGTATACGGAACAGGTTTCCCTTCTATCCACAGTGGTAACCCGGATGGGGTGACGGTCCTAAAGTAAAAAATATCTACGTCTAGAAGTGGACGACTTTTGAGATGATTATGATGACATTTATTTTATAAATGATGTATTCTCATATAACATCTCAATACTCTTTAATCCTCCACCAGTTAAATATCAGGTATAATATGAAGTGAATCTCTTTATAGTTATGAATATTAAAAACTAGTTAAATCGATTACATCTAACCGTTTTGTAAATAGCTTTTGCGTATAGTATTTTAGTACCAAATACATGAAACGAATTTACATTCAGTGCTATTTACTTCAGTGAGTTGGAACCGAACCGAACCGTCACTAGTTTCAATGTATTGGCGCTGCTTTTGGCTAGTCCCTCGTCCGCCTGTGATTGTCTAATCTTATCGGAAATGCGCATGTTACTGCACTAAGCGGGTACTTAGATTAAAATTGTTATTTGAATTTGAAATGTTCTTTATACTACACCTGATCGGAATAGTAGTCTATATTCCCTGAAAATGAAAAGAGAACGTTAGTCTTTTCCTTGACCTGAATAAGCGGGAGTAAAAAAATGTATGAAAATCCATTTCTAACGTGTTTTAGCGAGAGAGAAAGTTGTATGAATTTTCATTTCTCATGTGTTGTCTGATCTATGACGCGCGATTGCCTAAAGAGTTTTCACATAATTTAAATATGGAATCTCGGATCCACTGACATCCTTTTGTGAAGAATATAAAAAAAACAAAAGAAGCGCGAAATATTGGTCAAATTCTAACCTAAATTGTGTATTACATGGTGTCTTACGTTTTGATTTTATTTTAGAAATACTTTAAATGTTCCTCACAGGTGTAGTATAAAGCACTGTGTAGCACTCGGGTGAAGGTCCCATTCCTACCTCGGGAGTATTGTGGCCCTAGGCTGCGCTTTCGGGCCACAAACTGCTCCCTCGCTATTAATCGGTCCCTTTCCTCCCTCGGTGAATAATGTACTATTGTTGTTTGCATGTCTTACACAATTTTCAATATTTACTTTTTATTTTTAATATCCAAAATTGGAACTAGATTCACAGTTCACAATAATTGTTTTGCAATGCTCCTAACTTTCTAGTCAGATTAATATAATAAAAATTAATTACATAGTAGTAAAGTTATTTTTACAGCATCAAATTACCAGTTCTATTATAACTGTCAGATTGTTTAAAAATAACACATTTGATAGCAGATTACACCACACAATACACATGGTAACAGTCTCAAATTTGTACGTGTTGTTTATTGTTAACTTTTTAGATATTTTCAGTTTAAAAAAAAAACATGCATGTTATTTGTAATCAGCGGCTATTACCGAGGGGGCACGAGTGCACCGTCCACACTCTCGAACTCGCGTTGCCTCGTGTAGCCTCGTAGAGATTGTGGATGTGCCATTAAATTTAAATTATGAATATAATATTAAACTTATGATAATTTTTGTATACTATGTCCGATTTGAATCATTCAAAAAGTAATTTACAGGTAATATGATATGGATTTGAATATAAAGTGATTTATTTGGATAAGAAATATTAGCAAGATGTTAAATACTTATCCTTAGTTTGATGTTGAACGCAAATATTGAATATTTTCTCAAAAAAAGAGTAGTTATTATGACATAACTATGATAGTTAGACATATGGTATTCCAGACTTTTTTCCATATACTGATTTGTTAACTAGTTTTCAAAATCACTATTTTGCGTACACTTGTACGCAAAATAGTGATTTTATTGGGATATTTTTTAACACCTTGGGTTGCAAATTAGATATATATTATCGAAGTTTTCATACGGATCTCTAACTTTTTTGAAAGCATTCTATAGCCTATGTCCATCAGCGATAATTTAAGATTCTAATAGTGAAATATTTTTTCAAATTGATGCAGTAGTTTCGGGGCCTATTCATTCCAAACAAACAAACAATAAAATCTTTCCTCTTTATAATATTAGTGTATAGATAGATTAAGAACACAATACTTTGAATACTACACACAACAATAATAATATAACACTAGCCTCCACTCGATACAGATCTGTCAACTATAGCTGATGCTTTAGATAATGATGATAACTTAAAAATAAAACTTTTAATGAATGGCAGGAGCGCCAACTATCCTGGTGCTAGGCAATCCATGTCCATCGGCTGTTTACCAATTTCTACAAGTTTTTTTCTTCTTGGGGGAGACCTTCCTTCAGTAGTGGATGGCGATAGATTTATTGAATAGATAAATGAGAAAGCTTATTTCAAATACATTTGTTATATATATATACTAGTTGAACCAGCGACCTTCGTACCGCCCAACTTTAAAATTCCAGAACTTGATCGCAGCGCCACCTACCGGGTCCAATTGCGAATCTAAACCATTCCCAGATCCCCTTGAACACACACAAAAAATTTCATCAAAATCGGTCCAGTCGTTTGAGAGAAGTTCAGTGACATACACACTCACAGAAGAATTATATATATAAAGATATATATATTAAATGTAGCTAAAAGCAATAATTCTTTTTCGAGAATATTTACTTTTAGGCATAACATTATTCAAGTAATTAATGTTATGTTTACTTGTTATTATTATCACAAATACATCAAAAGAGATTTCATTGAACATACTAAGTGCTTAGAAAATCTTTTAAATTTTCAATTACTGTTGAAGTGGTGTGGTGTGGACAACATTTTTCAAGTTTAATCTATTTCTGTAACTTATTCAGATTTACTAGACGATATATTGTGAGGGTGCTTCAGCTACTGGAAAGGATAGGTGAACCTTCTGTTGAAATCCTTTATCCAATAACTACGTGTATAATGCGAAGCTCGTAATACAACACAAGGGCTTTGGGATTACGATTTATCTTGAATTTAGAAGGTAAATTGTGTAACTATATTCTATTCTACATAATATCAGATATCTTTGAATATGTCAATGTTATCCTACATGTAACTTTGAATGGCTAATTATTGATATGCGTAATCACTTGATATTAAATGCAAATGTGTGAGGTAAGTCTGGGCTACTTCGATTCCGAATGTGATTTCGAAATTGTAAGAGTGCCAAGTAGGTCGGTAAGTTATACATCGAAGTTCTTGGTGCTATGCCTTCTTAAAAGTCTAAACTGCTATAAATTAACTAAAGTAGTAGGTTAGTTATAAATAGTTTGTGTACCCATAATTAAATAAAAAAAAGCGGCCAAGTGCGAGTCGGACTCGCCCATGAAGTGTTCCGTATCAGCAAGTAACATCATAATATAAAAGATCTTGTAGTTCGTTTTAACTTTGATCTATGTTTTTATAATTATAATTTATACCATTCGGCTACGGAACCCTAAAAACGGTCAGGAGATATTTTTAAGACTGAACGCTTTGACATTTAAGACTTCAGTTTCCAAACTGATTTTAACATAGGTTTAATGTTTTAAAATAAGAATTTGTAAACATAAGACAAAAGATATGTGTCATTGCATAAACACAAACATTGTTAGCAACTTCAAGTTATACAATTAATTTAGCATTCTTGGTCCACATTTAAAAATCACCAAGAACTGTTCATGACATTTTTCATTAATTAAAATTAATATTTTTAACTGAAAAACGTTATTGAATTTCTAAATAACCTTCGACGCGTAGAAACAATAAGTTATTAAAGTGATTGCTTAAAATACAATCACCATCAGTAAAATTTTACCCGCACGCAATCAACTGGATAAACACAAACCGAACCAATGATGGATTTGAAAATCGACAAATCTAGACATGTTAAGCAGGACAGAGTAGTCTTTCATGTCACAGCAATAAGGTTGTAATTATTGAAATCAAATATTACAACGTCTGTATGGCATGTTTTAGCACGTGAGCAACTGTGTATATTCAGTGTTCTGCAAACGTGAATCCATTGTTATGTGTAATGGCCCAGAATCAATACCTGTGAAATTTTAATTTTCACTTAGGATCTGCTCTATTTATTGCTAAGATACAATTTGAATAGTCCAGTCAATAAAAGCTTAACTTTGCCATTTTGGTTGAACACCTGCAACCAACGCCAAAATTTCCGTAAGTCTTCGTAGATTAATATACTAAAATTGCAGGGTGCTGCAATACCGGAAAAGGGTGCAAATACATTGCAAAAGGGTGCAAAAACAACTTTTTAGTCTATATCTCGCGATTGGCTGGAAAAATAAAAAAAGATCCTACTACAAAATTGTAGGAAATTAAATCCCCTGCAAAAACTTGAAAACGTATTTTCGCGTATCTCTCATAGTTTTTGCACAAAATGCATTTAAAGGTGCAAAATGAAAAAAATGTTACTGTTAATCTTTTTTTTTCATATTGAAGTGATACTACATGTTTCATTGGGATTCAAATGATATGTTTCGGGATTTTTTTTTATGTATTTACACCTATTTTCAATTACCTAATAATCTTGGCAAAAAAAAACCTTTAAATTATAGTATATGACTAGCTGACCCGGCAAACTTCGTACCGTCTCAGAATAATCATTAAAATATTATGCTTACTTATTAACTGATACTGATAAATTGACAGCAGTGCCACCTAACGGGCCCCGGCCGGTACCGCTACAATCGCTTTGTTCCTGCATTTTAAATCTGTAATATCTTCAAAAATATTAATTTAAATTACATACTGTAAAGGGTCATATTAATCTATATTAGATGCACAAAGTATTTAAGGTACTTAATTGGATAAGGATTAATACTACTGTATTGCTTAAAATCGTTTCGTAAATAATCCATTATTATGTGGTCTCCTAAAACACACAGCGTTGATTGAAGAAAGCTGTTGAGAATATCTGCCTTTAATTAATTATCTATGGTTAAACTTACCGCTTGTCCATGGTTTTATACTTATCTCTCTCTCTCACCAGCGTGCGTCCTTTTCTAACTATAGGGCGCTTGTTACATCTGTTAAGTCGTAACTGACAGATGCCATAGCGTTTGTGAATTTTGCCGCTTAAACACCGCAAAATTTTTCCTAGTTTAATTTACCAGAAATTTAGTTTAAAAAAGCGTGTTGAAACACTACACAGCGTCCTATTTGCTTGCGTATTGGGTTTTTTCCTTTTTCTACAAGTGATAAGCACTTAGTTGTTTTTTACGAAATATATTCGGAAGATATCGAGGTAGGTGAGAATGTTGAACAAGGTTCAAAAGTTGATGCCTTGGAGGAAGAAGCCAAGGATCCTTCATATTCTCATTCTTCGGAGGATGAGGAGGGTATATTTTACCGCCACTTAAGGAGACGCAAGTTATATCGTAAGTACAAATACAAACATGTTCAGACACGTTCCGACCCGCAAGTAGATAACTTGATTCAACAAGTAGGCTACTTATCTGAATATTTAAAACACTTACGTGCATTACTAGCTACCAATCAAGCTGTACTAGAACAGCAAAGTTACGACCCTATCTACATCACAGTTTTAAATTATTCCATCAACAACTTTATATAAACTCGCCTTAGCCGAATTAGGTACTGAGTTTTGTTGAAAAAACACTTGGCCAACAAGTAATATATAAGGAACGTTTTGCAGGAGCTAAGTCACCTCCAAAAAAAAAAAAAAAAAAAATGTAATAAAAGTTACAGCCCTGCTTGGAAGGGTTTTAATTCGTTATTAGAAATCCTTGTAATCATGCATCGCGAGCCCTGGATTTGGAGGTCTCAAATAAAATAAATAGTTAGGCCATTTTAACAAAACCAAAGATTATTTAACTTTCACTGAACAATTATTATTAGCAAGGTTGCCTAATAATAAAGGTACTCCAACAAAGGTACTTATTAAAGACAGGATTACAAGATTTACTTGACTAGGCTTCAGTAAATTCCTTTTTTAAACTTTATTTATTATTATTTAATACACAAGCAGCTTAAAGCTGATGCGCGTAGATCATTACACTTGTGTTTTTAAATGTTTGTCAAGTCTATATGATATGTACATTTGGTCCAGGTTCACTATCTTATAAGAAGTCAGAGACGGCAATGTGTATTGAGGTTAGATCAGATCATATTTAAAGAAAATTAATAACCCAAACTTACGAGTTACACTGCAGAATATTCCTCCAAGCTAGGAATATCTGTGTAGCCGTGATGCTTTGCAACCAGTTATTGCCTTCATTAGGCGTTTCTCAGGTAGGGCTCAATACACCTACTTATGTGATGGAGAAAAGAGCATTTAACACATCTCAACTCCAAAGCAAAACATCATACAAATTACAGAACAGGAACTTTAAATGACAGACATCATTTCTCAATATAATTTTTCTTTTTTTACCAAGAAAATACTTTTGTATTGGTGGGGTACCAATAATAAATCTAGGTTTCCTTTGTCGCATGTTTCTAGTACTTAAAATCACACAGATCAGTCTACATTCCATATTCGACCTGAGACGTCTCAATTTATTTGTAGCAGTCAAGCATTTTCAACTGATTTCACAAATTTAACGATTGGTTGATGAAAATAGACCTTCATCAAGCATATATATTCATTTAATAATCGTAGAGACATACCGGAGGTTTCTCCGAGTAGTGTACAACAACGAATTACTGCAGTTGACTGCTCTGCCATTTGGCCTGTCTTTAGCCCCAAAAATTTGCCAAGTCTCAAATTGGGTTGCGGAAATCCTAAGAGCACAAGGTTTACATGTACTGGTCTGTCTTGACGATGTCCTTTTTGTCAATCAGGATCAAAGTATCCTTGCTTCTCAGGTTGCGGAGACGCTGAGAATATTAGAAACCTTGGGTTGGCATGTAAATCTCAAAAAGTCTGTTCTGGAGCCCTCTCAGGAGGTATAATATGTTGCTCTGGTGTGGAAAACCCAACAGACCTAAATAAACTAAACTTGCTACAAAGAAAATACTAATGATAGGGTCGATAATTACCAAGATATTGAACTGTGGAAATAGGTATCTAAAAGAAATGCAGAGTTTCTCAGGTTTCCTCAACTTAGCAAATTACACTGTCCCAGGGGGTCGGGTGCATTGTCGCAGAATGCAGCTTTTACTAAAACAAGACAGACCAAGAGAAAGAAAGAGTTCTCAAAATTTAAAATGGTGGCTAGAAGCTGTGGACCGCGTCCACAGCTCATCACAGATAGTAAGAAAGAGTGTCACTCATTTCTTGACCACAGATGCACCGGATGCAGGCTAGTAGCTCAGTTAAAACAGTTACCTAGCAGGGAAGTGGTCCCCAAACCAAAAAACCTGGCACTCAAATATTAGGGAGATGTTTGCTGTATTTACAGCCATGAAAAGTCAGCGGATGACATTAGAAAATGTACACATTTTTATACAGTCCGACATCAGGACTCTCCAGTTGCATACCTCAGAAACAATCCCTTTCACCACTCAAATTGACAATATGACTCTTAGAACTTACAGAGAGGTTAAGCTTATATCTCTCGGCCACATATCTCCCGGGGAGACTAAACGGAATTGCAGATCGCCTGTCAAGGGGTTGCAAAGTACCAGAGTGGCATCTTCTGCCCCAAGCCACGGAGGCTACGTTCAAAAGTGGGGCGTCCCCGACATTGACCTGTTCGCCTCAAAAGACTCGGCTGTCGTACCAAAGTAGTTGGGTTCCAGAGATGGTTCAGCTGTTTTTTGCGACGCCTTCAGTCGACAGTGGGACTAAGCTGGGCTGGGCATTCCCCCCATCCAGCTTAATACCCAGAGTGCTAGCTCATCTAGACAATGCGAAGGGGATGTACATCCTAATAAAGCCACAGTGGGAAAGATGCTTCTGTCTTCCAGACGTACGAGCAGTAGCAGACCCGCTGCCGATAAAGAACCTACTGGAGGTCTTAATAGATCGGACCACAGGCAGCTACCCTCCACAAGTGGTCAGGTTGTTTCTCCTGGCCTGAAAAGTTGGGGGGTATGATAACCAGGTTGCCTATTAGTCAATAACAGAATAAAATCTGTTTAAAAGTAGCTGGCGGACATCTACTCTAACAACATATAATTCCCCAATTAAAAGATGGCTGGCCTGGTGTAATAACCACTATATCAATCCTAAGTTACCTGAGGGTCAGCAGGTTGTAAGATTTTTAGCAAAATTAATTCTTAGAGAACAAATTAGCCTATAAAAAAAAAAAAAAAAAAACAAAGTAAATACTGGTACATAAATGTCCACATATTGTGCGATATCAACTTAGACTTCACAAAAAGAAATATACATACATCAAGTAATTAAAGCCATTTCCCTAGCTAAAACAGTGAAACTGCGACAGACTGCCATGGATACGACAATTTTATTTGACTGGTTAGGAACAGTAAACTCTGAATCATTAATTAAAGTTACTAGGCCTTAGGTGATTTGAAACAATCGCCGAAGGTAAGCAACGACGGCGCGGTCGGACCTAGATGGGTGATCGTTTCTGGCATTATATGTTATGAGCGTTTTCCGTGGTCACGGAGGTCACGTTAAGCAGTCGGTCCCGGTTGTTATCATAAGATTGTAGTCGTGAAGTTTAATTGGAGGCCTTCGGGTGGCTTAAAAACATCCAACAGCAAGATTATGTAGCCACAATGTGTCTTGCCAGTCCACAGCCCGCACTCGGCTAGCGTGGGGACGTAGGGCCTTAACCCTCTCTTGAGAGGAGACCTGAGGCCAGCAGTTGTAGGTTATGGGTTGTCGATGAAGGCGGACAGCCTTAATAATCCTGCTAGATCACAGGATCCATCATCTCATTGTAAGACCTCAATATATAGTATATAATGAATTTATACTGTAGCTCTAAAACTGATTCAATACCCACAGACAGGTTGGTTGTTACTGAAACATCCAAACCAAAAAGTTTGTCCGGTCAGATACACAATTAAGTTTGTATAGAAATCTGAAAGTAGGGGAAGAATAGACATTAATGTTACAAGTTTATTTATATAATTATCAGGGAACTTAAAACCTGCTTCAAGAACAATTATAGGTACTATCACAGGTAAGGTTCATAGCTTTTATTAAAGATACTAGGATTGATGCTCCACCAGGCAGCATCAGATCAGCTGTAGCCTTAAGAAGTTGGTTAGAAAATAGACCTGTTCAAGAAATATTAGAAAGAGAAAACTGGAAGGGTATAAAAGCATTTAGAAAATTATGTTATCGCCCAGTGAATAATCCAGTTAGCTCCTACTTTCAAGTTGTTTTGTTGCATACTAACTTTTTTAATATTTAACTACATTAATAAGAATTTAGATTGTA
This sequence comes from Phragmatobia fuliginosa, assembly GCA_932526445.1. Classification (NCBI taxonomy): domain Eukaryota; kingdom Metazoa; phylum Arthropoda; class Insecta; order Lepidoptera; family Erebidae; genus Phragmatobia; species Phragmatobia fuliginosa. The sequence continues at coordinate 12,397,901 of OW052070.1, read as the reverse complement.
ATAACTAATGTTACTCAATGATTATATGGATCTCATAAATAAAACTAATATTTTTGAGTTAATATACATAAAAAAAAAAAGAAAAAAGAAAAATAAATAAATAAACATATATGTATATTAATAATTAAAAAAGTTAGCTTTACTAAGTTTAAAGTGTATCTTATCAAAGAATAAGATGGATTCTTTTTACTAATCTTATAATTTATTTTCATCATAGCGTTTGTGCTAGCACCAGCAGATACCAAACAGGTCTTCAATCAACGCTGTGTGTTTTAGGAGACCACATAATATGACTGTTTTGCATTAAAACAAAACAGGTATTATGTGTTGAATAAAACACACAGCGTTGCAGCAATGCTCTTGCTGGTGATTTGAAGACTCTATGGCATCTGTCAGTTACGACTTAACAGATGTAACAAGCGCCCTATAGTTAGAAAAGGACGCACGCTGGTGAGAGAGAGAGATAAGTATAAAACCATGGACAAGCGGTAAGTTTAACCATAGATAATTAATTAAAGGCAGATATTCTCAACAGCTTTCTTCAATCAACGCTGTGTGTTTTATTCAACACATAATACCTGTTTTGTTTTAATGCAAAACAGTCATATTTTTAGTAAAAAGAAAGAAAGTATTGTAGAACTTTTTACAATACACTGTACAATACTATAGTGCATTATTTTGATCTATCTCGTAGGGTACAGCCAGCGTTTGCAATGTAAGCGTAAAAAAATGGGTTTATTTACGACATCACATTTAAAACCTCTAAAATTATCAATGTTTTTCTACTTTTATGCATGTATAATACATGTAAACCTTCCTCTTGAATCATTCTATCTAGTAAAGAAACCGGCGTCGATGTCCGTTGCGTAGTTTTAAAGATCGAAGCATTTATACGTACAGACAGAGAGTGGAAGCGACTTTGGCTTATACTATGTAGAGATAATTTAATTTTAGTTTTTTTTTTTCATTCCATTGGATTCAGAGCAAAATAGCATTTGAAACGTATATTTGCAGTATATATTACCTCTCCATTTACCTGAGCTATTATAAATTTAATTTCAGGGGGACGTTTATAATAAGAATATATCCCTGGCGGCGAAAGAGCGTGGTATATTTTATATTATTCTTTCTACTACTATTCTACTCTTTTGCTCCCACTGATTCCAATTTTCTATATAAGAGTCTTCAATATACGAGTGAATAGGGAGAATAAGTCAAATATGAGACCCTTGCGCTCGACGTAAATAGTCCCATTCAAGATCTATAGGATAGGATCGAAAAATAGGACCCATGTGCTCGAAAAAGACCATACGATTCCTAATAAGAGCGAAAGAGATAGAGATTTAGACAAAATGAGAATTGAGAATTGATTGGCGCTTTACCCATCCTCTGTATAAGATAGAAAACATGTCTTACTAAACAATCTATGGAATCACGTATTGTCACAAGACCTGGTGTGGTCTTGTGACAACACGTGGTGGAAATGTGTCACTTTAAAAATAGCAAAAGTCACTTTTTTCTCCTTGAGTACTACTCTGCAGTAGGAATCCACAGATAGCACCAGTTTCTTATAATGCTTTGGCCACCATTTTTTATGTCTATATTATCTTCAGCTTTAGGCTGCCTTTTTTCTAAATTATTATATAATCATTAGCCTCAGCTATAAGATTTTCATATTGATTCAGATGTTAGTCCTGTAATTTTTTCGAATATGTCTCTTTGCTGTTCCAAACATTCTATCATTTGGCAGGAATGAATGAACTCGTTTAGGTATGTAATATTGCTAGATTAGGTAGCTACCAGTGACAAAAGAATTTAGACTGGATCGCATGATTTCGATTTTGGCCGGCACAACCATCTGAAAATAGGTGCAGTTCTTCGGCATCATTACCAATATTTATTTTAATATAACTCAGCATAAAGGTATCTACTTCGTTGGGCATACAGTTGCGTTTCTTTTCATTAGAAAGGGGCAGAGGTCCAGGACTCGTGCCATTTTCAAACAGTCTTCAATTTTCGTTAGCCTTTTAAGTTGACTTGTGATGTATGAAGACGCACTATTTTCACAGGGAATATGTAAAATGCTTCAATAAATAAAATTACGCCAAAAAGTGATTTTTTAAAAAAGTGGAACTCGTGCCCTTTTCGAAATGACAGATTCAATTATCACTGTATGTGCAGAAATTTTACAGGACAAAATAAAGGAAACTCGTTACGAAACAAAAAGTTATCTACAACCGAACAAATTCCCTGATAACGTTGTATCAGGAATACCTCCACTATTTACTTGCTTCCAAAATAAATTACTATTAAATGATGAAAATATCGTGTCAGATGAATGTCCTGTTAACCCAAAAATAGATACTATTGGCTATAGTATTATTTCAGCACTTCGTCCTAAATCCTTCATTCGTTTCTTCAACTAGCTGTTGAGACATACATTTATCGATAAACAGGATCGATGTTAGTTATCAATCTACTAAGCAAACAGGGTGTTTGCACATCATACCATAATATTCAGCTTCATGAAGCTTCATCAATAGTTTAACCTCAGAAGACTATAATTACTGATGCTTTCCTTCAATATGTCATTGATAATACTGACCGTAATACAAGGTGGGCCAAAAGAAATCACCCTATTAAAAGATGCTCTTATTTTTGCAAATGGCGGCCAATGTCAAATCTGTTTTGACATTTGTAAACTAGACAGATGTAGAATACAAGTGAACAAGCCAAGGAGCGATACACTCCCCGCGGAATGCGGAATAATCGTGTCTATTCTTTTGCGTAACCATTTGCCGATTCCCCGGTCGTCCGGCACTAACTGCGCAAACACTGGGCCGTTTGGCCAGGGACCACAAGAGACGCTGCCAAGAGAATATCGCAGCTGTTGCTGAGGATGTCGAGCTGTCGACTGAAACATCAACCAGACGTCGTACCTCGCAATTAGCCATCAGCTGGTCGTCCCTAAGGTGAATTTTGGTCAATGACCTGCGGATGTCCATGCATCAGCTGCTGCTTTTTGACCACCAAACGCATGTAGCCTACACCCATGCGATCCTCAATCTCGAGGACAAAGTAGACGATTTTTCGACCAAAATAATAATTAGCGATGAGGCTCATTTCCACCTCAGCGCAGTTCGTGAACAAGCGAAACTATCGCTTCTGGGGCACCGAAATTCCACGAGTGTATCACGAGGACCCATTACACCCGCGAAAAGTGACTGCATGGTGCGCTGTTCAAGCTGGAACAGTCATAGGTCCATTTTTTTTCGAGGACGCCGCTGGTCAAACGACAACAGTGAACTGTGCGCCCTATATGGAATGCGATAGGCTGGTGATGGTGATGAATTAGCATCTACAACAGATATCACCGATGAGATGTAAGAGGAGAGATTGCCTTCTGGATTAAAAAACATCACCTATGCAGATCCTAGTAAACTACGTTTAGGCATTTCACCTCTTGTATCACCATCGTATGTAACATTTCTATCAGGCATATTACATGCCTCCCGTTCATTAGATGACCATCCTCCCAAATTTGAAAATTTGCAAATTTGCGCTGAATCCGATGGAATAAAAAAAATATAAAATAAAAATATCATTTAATAAAATTGAAATGAATTTTTTGTCAACATTATCAGGTATATAAAAAAATGTATAAAAAAGTAAACAAAAATGTCCGAAAAATATTAATTAAATTCCAAGGAAACATGTAGGATCGCTTCAAAATGAAAAAAAAAGATTAATAATCATATTTTTACAATTTTGCACATTTAAATGCATTTTGTGCAGAAACTATGAGAGATACGCGAAAATAAGTTTCCAAGTTTTTGTAGGGGATCTAATTTCCTACAATTTTGTGGTACAATCTTTTTTTATTTTTCCAGCCAATCGCGAGATAAAGACGAAAAAGTTGTTTTTGCACCCTTTTGCAATGTATTTGCACCCTTTGCCGGTATTGCAGCACCCTGCAATTTTAGTATATTAATCTACGAAGACTTACGGAAATTTTGGCGTTGGTTGCAGGTGTTCAACCAAAATGGCAAAGTTAAGCTTTAATTGACTGGACTATGAAGTTGACTGCCATATTGAATTCTAAAGAATCTTCATATTTTAATCATTTGGGACAGACATCTTAGTTTTATTACACAAAGTGATGACAAAAAAGCGGCCAAGTGCGAGTTGGACTCGCCCATGAAGGGTTCCGTATCAGCAAGTAACTTCATATAAAAGTTCTTGAAGTTCGTTGTAACTTTCATCGATGTTTTTATACTAGTGTATTGATTGGATGAAAGGTAAATTGCGTGTTACGATTTATGACGTATTAAAAAAAAACTACTAACTAGATCTCGTTCAAACCAATTTTCGTTGGTAGTTTGCATGTTAATGTACAACATATATTTTTTTTACTTTTATCACTCTCTTATTTTAGAAGTTAGAGGAGGGGACACACATTTTTCCACTTTGGAAGTGTCTCTCGCGCAAACTATTCAGTTTAGAAAACAATGATATTAGAAACCTCAACATCATTTTTGAAGACCTATCCATAGATACCTCACACGTATAGGTTTGATGAAAAAAAAAATTTTGAGTTTCAGTTCCAAGTATGGGGACCCCCAAAATGTATTGTTTTCTTTCTATTTTTATGTAAAAATCTTAATGCGGTTTACAGAATACATAGACTGACCAAATTTCAACAGTATAGCTCTTATAGTTTCGGAAATAATTGGCTGTGACATACGGACGGACAGACAGACAGACAGACTTGACGAATCTATAAGGGTTCCGTTTTTTGCCATTTGGCTACAGTACCCTAAAAAGGATAACTTATAAACTATTTTTCATTCATTTTTTTTTTAGTTTTTTTTTTATATTTATAAATAAATTGTTAGAAAAATAACAGGATGAAATTTTAAACCTATCTGAGCAAATATACATAAAGGTATTTTAAATGAAAACTCATGGCTTATTTCTCAAGAAGAGTTCAAGTGCAATTTATGATCTAACCGAAGGAAACCATAAATGGATATATTTTTATTTACATCGATATTACCTAAACACTTTGAAGATGAAGACTTTGACTGCGCGTTTGGCCTAGTGGTATAGGTGTTAACCACGCTGCTTCTTATTTCGCCAAGTGTCTTGTTGTTCAAATGCATTTGCAATTTGTTGCAATAAAATTGCAAATTGTTGTTCTGAGTCTGGGTGTTCTTCATGCCCATTTCATCTATGTTTGTAAATCCCCCCCGAGACACAGGATTTATATTCCTGATCCTAATCCCCAGGAGACAATGGGAACAAACTACCCAAAAAACATCACCGCAATGAGAAATAAATCTTGTAACAAATTCCATCCTAGCCCTATGAGACTGTCCAATGCTGGACTGATAGTTGGTCAAAGTAATAAAAAAAAATATAACCATGTTTAATACATCTCTTACGTCTCTATACTTTGTCCATTCGTTTATTGTATTTTTGACATTTCACGCCTATAAATTACCGGTATTTTTTTCGTAATAATGTACTGCAGTAATGTCGTACTTTATAGACATGTAGGGAAGTGGCTTGTACATAGCTAAAAACAACAAACTATAAAACAGTACTTGAAATACGATAAATCGATTAAACGATTAAAATAATCTATCATATTATTATGATCAAAATATTTTGATTTCATGTAAGTATTGTTTCTGTAAATTTAATAAAATACAAAGGAAATTAAAATAGTATGACTTCAAGATTGATTATTTGCAAGGAGTTAAGTCGAAATTTTAGAATTTAGGTTCATACTTAGAATAAAGAACAATAACTCTGTGCATTAACTAATTAATTTATGGACCACTGACTTAAAATGTAACTATTTACTCGTTAGCAAAATTTAACTTTGAAACGCGTGGTTAATAACGTATAAATCCAGAGTTATGAGAAAATACATTTGAAAAATCACATAATACTTACTAAACCGTCCTTCAAGTGACTGTGTTACGAAGTTTTCTTTATTCTGGGCCAATTATATATCTTAATAGTGCACATTTTATTTATTTACAATACTGACTTAAAAATATTATATTGATTGATTTTGATTTCAAATCGAATCGGTGACGTGTAAGGGCGTCACTAATTTCGAAATTTGTTGAACTGTCAAAAAGATAATAAAGGAATGGACAGAGTATAGTTACCTTTACTTACCTTTCAAATTTAACACTTTTTTAAGTTGGTTAAAAATAATCTAATATTTGACTAGCCGCCCACCCCGGTTCATATTTAATCTATGTCACTCAAGAATAACGTAGCCTTCTATTGGTAAGAGAATTTTCAAATTAATTTCAGTAGAATCACAAAACTCACAAACTTTACCTCTTTATATTGGTCTAGATATGCGTATGACTTAACAGCAATTTTCTTACAAATAAGGCAAATAAAATAGAACAGGAGAAATACACTAGTTCATTTTTAGATGGAACTTAAAAGGTTTTTACAGCGTTCACAAAAAACGGGTCATCGTAAGAATGTAACAAAGAGGTACTTACTTTGTGATAGCGTATAATAAAAATTATGTTAACCCTTCATAAAGCCCTCCAATAAAATGACCTGATATGATTATAGATGCCTAATTCATGAATATAAAAGAAAACTTGTGTTGTACATTTTTTATAGTTTTTATTAAATCAACTCTGAAACTACACTTACAATGAAAAGAATGATACACAACTTGAGACATAAATCTTAAGAAGATTAATTGAGAAGCTTATTTCAGCCTGTTTTGTACTATGTATTGTATAGTGCGAGTCTCAATTGACATCACAGTGTTCTTCAATTGAAATCTTGATTTGAATTGAAATTGAAAGTTCTCACAGAATAAACATTCCAAAAAGTATGCAAAACAGCTGTGTATCAGGCTTGTGCCTTTTTTAGTTTCCCCTCGGATACTAAAACCGTCGTCGCAGGTAGTAGTGTACTAAACCAGGAATACCCTAGAAAGGAAAACCCTGGAACCCCTACACACCTCGGGCCATCTGCTGCTTGCAGATGACCCCCTCGTTGATACGAACCCCCATGGTCAAATATCGGGAACTGCACGTTACCATCCCGTTCTGCTTCTGTTAGGGTGACAGGTGGCCTCATTTGACCCCTAGGCTTGCGCTTATGGAGGATGGAGATCGTTAGATCATTCTGTGATTTCTGGCGCCTGAATATCGGGCCCGTTTTCAGCGGATCGGGAGAGTTCTAAGCCTCTCTCTTTTGCAAACATAACTTCAGACGGCAGAGTTCCACGCCATTTCGCCTCGTAACATGGCTGCGATCGTGTTACTGAGCGAGAGATCCACCACTCCGATGATCTTCATGAGCTCACGCCTCTGCTCCTCCCACGCCGGTCATTATACCAGCTTGTGCAGCAGAATGCACGTTAAAATGTCGGTCACGGATGCAATCCATTAAACATAGCCTGTTGGAAAGCATGAGTAAAATCCAGGAGTAGGGGCCACCATCCTCTTTGTAAGTGCATACAATGCAGCATAGTGACCCACACCATGACGACTTAGTGAGATGATTCTATATCGTTCTGCTCTTCATTCTCTTGGCCTCCGAAGGCCCATGGCGAATGAATGGTGCAGAATGATTGGGCCTCCGGTCTCACACTCATGAACGAAAATGACAGTACAAAGACTGACATTTTCGGTTGGTCTTCTGCGTTGAGTCTCCTGCCTCAGTTCGAAAGATTCGAAACGTAGCGCGGAATTATTCATAGCCTATCGTCTGCTAGTTTCACTTAATCTAGTTAGTAAAAGTTGGAATTAAGTCATAGCTTTAGTTTTATTTAGTTTTGTAGGTGTAAACATATATTTGAACAAATTTACAATCGTACAACTTAAACATTTTTTTTTCACAATTTTGAGAAGCGATAAAGATAATTTTAAGAACATTTTTGTTTTTCTAAATGTCTAATTTATTTACTTATTTAAGTTAATTACAAACACATCGGTTTAGTAAAATGTTGGAGGAAAACTCAAATTATATTCAAGGGTCTGGAAATTTTCAACAGATTACGTCTTATTTCCACTCCTTTAGATAAAATTACTTAACATAATGTCATCAGTTTACTGGTCGGTGGAACATAAATTAGTTTTTTAGTATTCTTGGTAACAAACTGGCGTTTAAATATGTTAGAATGAAGCTTATCTTTAATGAAATTACTTTGAGTTAATAACATTACTATGAAATATTGTTTGTGGGATGTAATCCCTTGCTGATTTATTTATTATTATTCGTTCTTACCTAGACGTCTATTGAGTATTATCAGAGCTTTACATAAAAGTGTATTTAGTGACTATTCAAAGTTCTATATTCGCCAATAAAAACATCTTCAAATAATTTAAAAATCATTTAATTCTCGTAAGGATCAAGTAGTTCAACAATTTTGAGAGTAACTCTTTCTTAAATAACAATAAGTTTAAGTAAAAAATATCAAGGCTTCTAAAATACAGAAGCGATTTACATCAGAGAGCATCTACAATTCAATACAACGTTTTTATCCGAAAATAACATATGTAAGTGTAGGAAATTGTTATACTAAATACTGAATGTAATATTTTTAGTAATAAGAATGCGTTTTATTAATATGATATCTGTACCACTACGATTAAACATTCAATATAACAATATAATTAAAATTAAATCAAAAAATTGTGAAATAGAAACTTTATATTTGATCTGATAACACTTTTCAGATAAAATGTCAACCACTGAGATTTGCTTCAGCAAATACTGCTTCTACTGCTTCAATAAATACATATGTTTAGTATGTCTACTAAGATACTTTTATGCTGCGGGTTTTTCAAGCCGAATGACTGCCGTCAAACCTCCGTAACCCTTACTTAAATTACAAATAGCTATATTGTGTTATAAAATTACCGTTGTCAGATATTTAAGGGAATCAACTATCCATAATGTTTGCCAATGATGCTCAGAAGGCGATCATGGCCGACGTCCTAACGTGCTCTCCGTGACACGGAGGGTTTTCAACATGTTAAGAATCACCTATCGAAAAACTGAACCGCTTATGATTGCTTAACTTTGCAATGTGTTGACTTACTCTGTTACTACTGAGTCAACGAGCCCGTCAATATAAAATACACATTTATTATAGTATTTAAATTAACTCATTTAATGAATAATGATTTCGTATTTCTATTGTAGTTAATTGAAGCGTAAGGCAAATATGCCTAACTCATTTAATTAGATTAAGAAAATGTCGGGGAAATTCGCATATGAAATTCAACCTATAAATATTCAGGAAACGAGCACACCTTACTTGAAATAATTTTATGAGACGAGTAAGACACTGCCTTGCGAATCTTGAAAGCTTAAGTAATGAAGGTAAATTATAGAATAAGTAACTTAAGTTTGTTTCATTATCTAAATACATTAGTATAATCTCTAAGTGAATTTATCAAAATTGTGAATAACATCAAGTTTTAGAATGAAATAAAAATTAAGCATTCTTTCCTGTCAATGCTAATACTCGTATAACTATATTAACCTTAGTCTATATTTATAAAACTTTAAGCTGGTTTATGTGTTTTAAAAAGACTCCAGAACTTCCGGCAATTTCTGGCTTAAATTTTTACTTGACATGTACCAAGTACCGTGCAATTGCTGATGCCAATGTCCAGTAGTGAACTATAATAAGTTGATGATGATGATGATACTCACGTACACATATCCAAGAATCCAATATAAGAATTGAAAACGATTATTTTTATTTGCTATCGACGTACGTATCTATCGCAGCGGAATTGGTCGGCATTATGCTATTGTATTTCTCTCAATCTTATAGAATTTTTTCGTCCTGTGACTTGTTAATTACACTTTTTCACCTGCGGTTTCTCGCATCCAGCTCCTGCCAACCGTCTTGCGCAAATCGTCAGTCTAAACTCAAGTGGTATTGTTTTTTGGTTACAATCATTTGCAGAACAACGAAACTAGAATTTCCGATGGCTACTATTTGTATGTTGTATTCCTTTTGTGAAGGGAACTCATCTTAGTAATATTATGTATTCATTAATGCCCAAATTCTTTGTAGAGTATGAAACATACTATATTTTATAACATCTGTAAATTAATTGCACTTTTATATCTAAAAAGAAATAATTTTATCTACTTTGAACCATAAAATAGATCCCTAGAATGTAATAACGCAAACGGTAACGTGAAACCAGCTTTAAACGCTGTCATTTCCCGGCCACTTCCTCTAGAATTTACACTTTATTCCTTTTAAGATCTCGTGCACAAATAGTAGAACTTCCTTTTAAATTTAGCAGTATGTCGTATGAATGCATATGCTAAGTCCTCCGGTCCGTTATAGTCTTGACTTTAACTGACTTTGTTGAACATGGGCCAAGTTTGATTAGAGTCCAAAATTAATTCTCTCCGTGGGCGAGGACGCTGATCTAATTTCAGAAACAGTTATCAAGTGGCTTGGGAATGTTAGGATGTTCGTCTAGATTCGTACTTGTGGGAAGTAGATGGTGTGAACATGGTTTCTTAATGGTTTCAAGCTGTTGTATACAGTTACCCATTGCGGTGGAGTTAATTATTGCTCTAACGGTGGTATTTTAAAAGCGACGTATAAATACAGTTACTGACTAAAGGAGCAAGAACTTCTAAATTATCATCTAGGTTCAGTTTGAAATATAATAATTTGTTTTATACCTAAGGTAATTTATATTTTTATAACGAAGATGGTAAATAATATTAAAATACTTTTGCTTAAAAACAATACACAAATACAAATTCCTTTGTGAATTGTTTTTTATATAAAAATAGCTTTTAAAATAAACGTGGGTAGTATTGGTGCTGGCAACGTGATGGTTCAAACATTTTCTTACAAAGTAATTGTTCTTGATTATGATTAGATAAAGAGAAAGAACGTACGGCCCATTTTTACCTTGTTGAAAAGGGTAGAATTACTTTTTCATGTGTTAACATCCTTTTTAATATCTACGGCACAAAACGAATACCACCAAGTTACATAAATAAATCAAAAAAATTCAATGTGTAATTTACCAAAGCCCATAATAAGAATGATATAAATGTAAGCAGGAATAAAATAGAATATTTCCTACAGTTTTAAGAGATTCAATAGAAGATATTAAATTTTAATACCTTTAAATACTGTTTATATAAATAGTATTGTAAGAAAAGTTTAAAGCAGGCTTAAACACAATTATTTTTCATAAAAGCTTTGACTTTAAAATCTCACGAAAGCCAATACCGTGTAAAAAGTTAATTTAGCAATTGCTATTTATAGCTAGTAGGTACAGGATACTAGATAGGATACTAGTAGATATTGTGTAGCGTTAAAAAAATAAAGAGAAGTCAACAACATATTATATTTTCACTAAACATATTTCCGATTATGTAGCGTAATGTTATATTTTTTTTAAAAAGCGGATAAGTGCGAGTCGGACTCGCCCATGAAAGGTTCCGTAGCAGCAAGTAACATCATATAAAAGTTTTTGTAGTTCGTTGTAACTTTCATCGATGTTTCAATAATAGTGCTTTGATTGAAATGTAAGTTAAGGTTTATGATTTATGACGTATTAAAAAAAACTATTTACTAGATCTCGTTCACACCAATTTTCGTTGGAAGTTTGTATGGTAATGTTCATCATATTTTTTTTTAGTTTTACTATTCTTTTAATTTAGAAGTTAAAGGGGGGGGGGGACACATTTTACCACTTTGGAAGTGTCTCTCGGGCAAACTATTCAGTTTAGGAAAAAATGATATTAGAAACCTCAACATCATTTTTGAATGCCTATTCATAGATACCCCCACGTGGGTTTGATGAAAAAATTTTTTTTGAGTTTCAGTTCCAAGTATGAGGACCCCCAAAATTTATTACTTTTTTCTTTTTTTTTGTGTAAAAGTATCCAGTTGTAAAAATTTTAATGCGTTTCACAGAATACTGTGAAACGCATTAATATTTTTACAACTGGTTGAAACTTGGTCAACATCTTCTGACCAAGTTTCAACTGTATAGCTATAAGAGCTATATTGTTGAAACAGCCACTTTTTTCCGAAACTATAAGAGTTTCGGAAAAAACGTGGCTGTGATATACGGACGGACAGACAGACAGACAGATATGACAAATCTATAAGGGTTTCATTTGGCAACGGAACCCGAAAAAGGGGTTAACTTACATTCAGAAACCACTTATTATATTGTAAATAAGATGTCATAATAATAATACAATAAGAAAAACGATATTTAATGTACGAGGTTAAGTCAATAAGACTTCGCAGAATCGGATTATGTGAATATTATTCTTCTAGTTTTGTTTATATTGAATTATTTCCGAACAACGCAGAAATGGTCACCTCATAAATATTCATTACGTGTAATACTTTCTAGTCGATTGTATAGTAATGGTAAAATAAATACAACCTACAAAAATCCTAAGGGAAATATAAAAGCGCAATTGTGACATAACTGACTTTGGGTGTTTACTGAATTTTAAAGTGATCACGTACTATTTTAAGATTTTGACGTTGTATTTCTTATAATGTTTTTTTCGGCATAATTTAAGGGCCAAGCTCTTGTTGATGGAGCAATAGTCACGCTTTCCATTTTTTGAGATTTTTGTGATCTCTTAATAGTCCACGACTTTTGTCTTCTTTAGTTTCAGTATGTACAAATAATGAAAATTTTGAATTATTTATTTTGGAAATTGTTTCAAGTGTTTTAAAAATATTTAGTAATGTATAGTCTAGTCACAGATAACAAAATAAAAGAGTATAGTAGTATCTTCGATTTATCATCATCATCGAATATATTTTGTTCTTTGAAATCCCAGAATATCGTAAAGACAAGTAGGATAAGGGTTTTATGTGAATTTCCATATATTTAGGAATTGAACTGACATTCGCTAGTAAAATTTAATGTAACAATCAAATTCATAGGTATGAAGACCGTCAAATGTTTAATTTAATTACAGTGAGTTGTTAATGAGAATGCGTACAATGAAACCCTTATTCCAAAGAAATAACATCAGAAGATTTGCGTGACCCTAATTAACTAAAATACGCGAATAGGCGTGTTATACTACTCAAATCATTATTTTTAGTACTTTTACTTGTATTTCATATCTTAGAGTTTGGAAGTTGCAAAAATAAAAATCTAAGGATAGTTATAGCTCAATTTGCATCAAAAAGCTTTTAACCTTTTTAAAATAACACCTTTCTGATATTTAGTTAAAATATTATTTTCTTAGGAGCTAAACAAACAAATAATTTAATTTGAACGAGATTGTTGCAGATTATTTAAATACGCTAATCGAAAAATAACACCCCATACACTGAGATGAATTTTGCCATAATTATGCCAACACTCGAACTGTGCATCAAATATGTAAATGGGATCGAGGAAATTGTTTACACACTCTACACTTCAGTGCACTTCCGAGTTATACTTTTGTCGTACATTTGTAAAATTTTAAGTTTTATTTTGACAGCTATAAACTACCGTAAAAGATGTCGCCTGTAAAATTACTTTATGCTTTCATTTTGTTGAAAAGCTGTAAACAAAACAACTCTCCGGTTTATGAGTCCACATTGTGTATTATGACGAGTTTTATTGTCATCTTCATGTTTTTATTGTTCAGCTAGTATTTGTCATTCTTCATGTGCAGCGCAAGCAAGCGTAAATTTTACGGTATTTTGATATCAAACATAACATATTTGAAATATGGACACGTCTTGAAAATACTTTTTGAGTTGTAGTATAACATTTCGTTTGAATTTATATTACATAACAAATTGAAGTTTAGTGTAAAAAACAGTTCAACTACTGACGGTATTAACAAAATATTTTAATGTCTTAACAAATTGACCCCTCTTGATATACTGACCTGTTTAGGTTCGCTTAACATTGCATTATATAATCCTACTCAGTTAACACTAAGCCAGGAGGACTTGTTATTTTCTATTTATATGTGATTTGTCTCTCAACGGCATTAAAACTATTTCAAAAGCCTTTAAAATTGAAATGATATGATACACTGTTCTTTTTGCCACAGAAAAAGACTACATAAGTAGGTACATCTCGTAATATGAATATTCGATCCTTCGTAAGCTGATTTTCTGTTTCCGATAGCGCTACCACGTTTCCACATTTTCACCCTGCGTCTTGAATAATTAATAAGAACTGGAATGCATTATTAGGGTTTGTTAGAATTCACATGTTCTGAAACTTTATTTCAATTGTAATAGGTTGAAGTTTTTGAATTTGTAGAAAGAGTAAAATTAGTTTTATTTATTTTTATATCTCATTTTTAGCAGCATACTGATTTGAATGAGAAATTTAGTAACAAATCAACTTCATGGTTTTTTTTATTATTCGGATCATTACAGGATTTATTTTTTATTTTATTCTTTATGCACAAGTGTACAAAGGCGGACTTAATGCCGTAGGCATTTTCTGCCAGTCGACCTTTGGGCGATGCAGAGCCAAACTTTGTAGATGCACATACGAAACATATTTTTAAGATATGGCACACATACTCTACATAAACATGCAAATAGATACATACACACATATATATATATATATATATATATATATATATATATATATATATATATATATATATATATATATATATATATATACCATCCATACATTTACATACACACATGGGTGCTAATAACGCAGATGCAGTGCTTCCTTGAAATGTTTTGATTTGATATAAATTTTCATGAAACAAAGTAAGTACTTCTCTTTCACAACATCAGTTTCAAGTGTTATGATAATGTTTTATAGCATCTGCCAAATAACGTCATCTAGTTCTAGATTAAGCAGATCTTGTACTATTGTGGTGATGTTACGCAGTTTTTACAAATTACACTCACGGGTACGTTGTTGGATTACAATATTTAGTTTAATGACTCTTATCACATAATTTCAATCTCATTTTGGGCATTCATCATCATCTCTGAACCATTATGTTACCTCGTTAGTAGCTAATATCCAAGTTGCAAATGTAACAATTATAACGAAATCAAGTTTGCAAAAAAAATAAGCAAATCTTGACTGATAATAATGATGTCTAAACTACAATTTAATGTTTATTCACGTTTCGAATAAAACAGTTTATACTGTTGTTAATATTTTTTCAAAACGCGGTGTCATCGATACTTGTCTCAAACGTACTATGACTGTGAAATGCGGGTATTTTATATCAATCATAGTTTTTGCTCTTTTTCCAACATCAGTATTGTCAAACACGTATAAAGTGACACTACGAAGCATAGAATTATGCACCATAGTCGATCCACCATATATGGAAGAAAACCCAATGGAGCTAAATGTCATCGGTTATAATAAAAGTGGCACTTTCTACTTCAGAGGCAATCTGACCATACGACAAAATATGCAAGGTTTTTTCTATCGCATAAAGACCGGTGTCGAAAAGATTGGCGGTGAAATAAAATATTTAAATCAATATAAAAAGTTGACGTGCAAAAGTGTTATTCCCAAGTTGCTCCTCATTTCAGCTGGCGTGAAATACAATGAAAAAACATGTGAAATTTATAAAGGAAATTATAGTTTCAATAAAATGGATCTACATAAATTACAACCTGGAGCTTATTACTTTCCACTTAAAGAAATGGGAGAAAGTTTAGTATATTTCAGTGTGTACAATAATCGAGGTACTTGTATCTGTACACTTGCGCGATATGTTTTGAAAGCGAATTAAAACATCTATTTCAGCTTTTACTTGCAAAAAACATGAATTGTCCATTTATTAAACCACGAGTGCGTGTGTTTTTTTTAATAATAAATGTGTGTGAATTTTATTGCGCATTTTATTATCTTACATAATAGAAGTATTATACATCATACATATATGTGTGAAATTAAGAAAATTAGGAGCATGAAAACTGAGTCGAGTCTAAGATTATATTTCTTTCAACAGCATATAATATTTAATATTTTTTAAAATTATAATATTTTTATATCATTTTGAAGCTATCATAGCCGAGTAGCCTTAGGTGATTGGAAACAATCACTGAGGGTAAGCAACAACGGAGCGGTCAGACCTAGATGGGTGACCGTTTGTGGCATGATGTGCTATGTGCGTTTCCGTGATTCGGAGGTCACGTTAAGCACTTGCTCTCAGTGGTTACCATAAGATAGCATTCGTTAAGCTTCGTCGGAGGCCTTCGAAAGCTTTAAAATATCCAACGGCAACATTATGTAGCCACAATGTATCTTGCCAGTACCCAATCGTGGACGAATGGCCTTAACCCTCTCCTGAGAGGAGACCTGGGCCCAGCAGTGGGATTATGGGTTGTTGATTGATTTAACGTATTTTTAATACGTCCTTGAAAATAAAAGTCAGTCGTACTTTTGTTACATTATCAAATGAAATTAAAATGAAAGGTTACTATTATTTTTTCATCTTCATCAACAGCCTTTTGAAGTTCAGTCCACTCCTGGAAACACGCTTCTCCTTAGAAAAAACGTTTTGTCCTACTATATGTACTACGTTAACCAAACGGGTTGGTATAGGGTTCTCCGGCTCTCCAGCCGGTCATCGTCGAGTGGGCAGGGCGGCAGCACGGGACCCTTTCCTCCCGACTGACGAAGGTGCTTTCCGGGCACGGTTGCCTCGGAATATACCTGCACTCGGTCGCTAGGAGGGAAATGAGTCCCGCCTGCCACCACTGCGACTGCAGAGAGGACTCAGCTCAGCACACGCTGGCGGTTTACCCCGCATGGGCGACGCAGCGTCAAGCCCTCACTGCAGTCATCCGAGAGGAACTCTTGCTACCGGCCGGCCGTAAGCTCGATGGTCGGTAGCGACAGTTGTTTTACCGCAGTCACAACCTTCTGTGAGTACGCGATCTCGCAGAAGGTAGCCGCAGGCGAACCGGGCAGCGGAGGCACCCGCACCTGCGCCTCATGCCGCCCTGAGTGTAGCCGCGGATGGGTGGGACGAGTTTTCCCGTCTATCTGCTGTAATGGCCAACCGCGAGAAGGCGGCGTCCGTGTGTGACCAGACGTCGCCCTATTTTGAGAGTTTAAGTTGAGATGGTGCCCTATGGTTGACTTTAAATTGAAAATTTTCTTAGTCATCATATTTTAAGAAAACGTGTACAATTAAAACTATAGACAAAGGCAAAATAAATCAATAACATGAGCATAAATATCCATATATATTTTTTATTTATTTATTTAAACTTAATCTTCGAGTGAAAGAAACCAACCACTATTACTTTAGTAGTATTCTGTTTAGTGAACGATCAGAAACATCATTTCGAAAGGTTTTGAGAGATGGGCTGAATTTATAGAAACCTTCGGATATTTATGCACACACTATGGGTAAATATGCATCTACTTTTATTTTGTATTTTTTCAAGACAGTATTTGCTTTGAAACCTGTAGATTCGTTATTGAACGAAAACTGAAAACAATGAAGGTGAAAATTGTACTAAGTACTTTTATTATTGAAATTAATAAAACATATTAACAAAAATACTGCGTATACAAAAGTATTATATAATTATTCATATGCAATTAATTCTAAATATTGTATTTAGTTCACGAATTTCAGGTACATAAATACTGTTGATATTTTCGCGTTATTGCGACTCTGATTCTGAAGCTGGATCTCTTTTTGAAGGTTCTTGCACAATTATTACTTGCTTGTTGGCCCTTCGTCTTGCGTGAGGTCCAAGTCTAACTTTAGTCGGCTCATTAGATACTTCGCCGTTGATCTGGAAATTTTTACAAAATGCATTTCAGAGACAAATATATGTGAACTAATTTCTTGTTCAGTTTACAAACAGTTATGTATTGAATACGTTACTAGAAATGGTCAATTGCATTTTAAGAATCTGTTATAAAAAATAATATTTTACGTAAACATGTAAGCTAGTAAATATTTCTTCTTAAATTTAATACAGTTTCTGAATTTGTTCTATAAATGATAGTGATAAAATTACCTGTACTCTCTTTCTTGCTGCATTATTATCCAAAAATGCATTTACTGCTGATAGAGTATTAATAGGTATCTATAAAAATAATAAACATGGATATTTATAAAACATTTTTTTTTAAACAGCAAAATATAGCATGAAGCGCAAAACTTATAAGGCTATACTTACCATTTAAAACTTTATAATTATAATATGATAAATTGATGAAATTAATTATAACCTACATAATTCTATCGAAGAGATAAAGACAGTCTACATAATGGTATTCAGTCATTTACCAATTGATTCATTCGTTCTATTATTAATAACAAAAATATTGTTTCAAACTGGAACAAACCACCGCCTTCCTCTTAAAATAAATCCCCTAGGGGAAGTAGAAGATCTTAGTGGCCATTGAGATTATAAAAACTTTAAATTAAAATCCCGGGAGATCATAATGGGAAAGATCCTAAAAGATCAGTGTAAATAATAAATATAAATGAATATCCATAGGGATTTATGCAGAGGGTCCTAGTAAACAGAACAGTCTTTCTATACAGTCACTGATATCATTTAAATTTTAGACATGATTCCAAAACAAAAATCAATGTTTTCGTAAGTCTAATCAGTTACAGTAGTATAATGACTTTTTGCTCTCTCTTACATTTGTACAAACTTCATTATACGTTTGTTGAATAAAACTCGAAGTATAGTCTCATCTACGTCTGTATCTACGTTCATTTATATTGTACTAACAGAACCCCATTTTTTTTGCGTACAACATATTACTGATAAAATATACATATACTTAAACCAGAAATACTTACCCATACTAGTTTGCTTAGGATCCTACAGATTAGTGAAAGTGTTAGTTAAAAAAAATAACAAACCAAATTCCAAATCTCACTTCATTTCTTTTTACTACCTGGCGAAGCAATCAATCATAGTGGCAGTAAAAAGTAACGAACTAAATAATATTAGACGCATGTAATGCATGTGAAGCAGACTTGTAACGTTAGATAAAAGCCAAAATTGCTTAACTTATGTCTTATGTCTGATTGTTTTTAATGTTGAGAGATCATTCAAATATTAAATCAGTTTGTTTTATCCCATCTCCTAGCTCCTTACGCCTATTTCAAACTACAACAGAGAACTCTTATTTGTTCAAAGAAAATTTATTACCTTTTGAAGTTTCTTGAATGGACTGCATTTGTAACTATGTCGTTGTTTATTCCACAAAGTTACATACAAACGGTACAGAAATATAAAGTTTAAGACAAATTGCAAGCAGCGTAGAAATTCAAAGTCTTACATACTATACTGTTTAACACGAAGTGTAAACTCAGGGAATGAAAACTGACCACATGAATGTATATACACAATATAAATTTTAATTCAATTGTTAAAATTTAAAAGAATATCGTATCTGCATTATCTTTACAGTATAATTATATTTTATAATCCCTTGTACATCCATGTAAAACTAAAGTTAAAAATACATATCCGCAAGTTAAAGATACATATCCGCTGAAAAACCACCCATTTTAAGCCTAGCTAGCCTAGCATAGCTTGTTAGTGATTGTATGTCGATAAGTAGAAATAGTGTTAGTAGGATAGTGTCATTAACAAAGGTATAGTGTTAAAAGAGTGCATGCATGAAGATGAACTTACAGAAAATATGTCGTCAATTAATTTGGTTGCACTCGGTGTCTTTACCGATACATGTGCTTCCGATGAAGATGCTATTGACTTTGATGCAGGCACATGCTTCGATGATTCTAAATCTGAGTCTGTAGAAATTATTATGATAAATGTGTAATGATGAAAAGAAAATAATAATAATATTGATTAAATAATGAAAACAAAAGTGTCAAAATAGGTCTTAACAAAAGAAACAGATATACAGAATGTAGAAAGTGCAACAAGTTTAGCACATAGTTCGATAAAAAAAAATGTTGGACAATTTGAGTCAGATCTTAGTAGGAATCGTAAATGCCATGACTTTTATTTAATTAATAACTGGGCCAACAGACTTTAAGACTTATTCTGCAAATATAAATGTTATAAACTTGTTGCTTTTTCACATTTCTCATAAAATTTATAATATTTAACATGAGAGGCTTATGTCATTAAAATAAAGTAGGAGTTAATATTAAACTTTTCATGAATCTTGTGATTAGGAAACACAAAGCACATATATGTATATAAAAGAAGAAAGTTAGACACTCATGGCATTTCACTTCTTTGTTAGTGAGTTTATTTGCAGTGGAGAAATGATACTTTACTAAAATCACAGTTCGTAAGAAAAAAACATGACAAAAATTATTATCATTTTTAAAAAGTGTTAAATTAAACAAGTTCTCATTTATTTCATGAGTGTTCTCATTTATTTAAAAAATAATTTATTGACTTTTACACCATCCCTAAAAGTATACTTCTTTATAAAACTAAATAATGTTAATAGTAACCACCTGCATGAACTGAAGCTGACTTTTGTACGGATACACTTGTACTTCCAGCAGCATTAGTTAAGAAACTGTTTACAGCTTTCAATGTTGCAATTGGAATCTGCAAGCAGATAAAAAATAGAATTAGCATTTCTTTTAAGGTTTGAAATATTTTAGGTTTAAAACTGGAATAATCCAAACACGTACATTGAAAATATCCTGAAAGAATGTAGGATTTTTCTGTACAGTTACTCTTTTTGTATATGTAACTTCTCCAGCAGTATCATGATGAGCATTTACATTTCCACCTGCACTTGCATCAGCGTACACTTCTCCTTCGACTCCCACATCAGATCTCCTTTCAATAGGCTGAATAGTTTTAACTACTGTTGGGTGTGCGACACCAGCATCAGCATTACCTCCAATATAGCCACCAATATAAGCTGTCTTTCTAAAATGATGGCGATGGGGCTTGTGAGCGCGGATAATAGTCTTCTCAATTACTTGAGGTGGTGGGGGTTCAACGTAGACCTAAAAAGAGTTATTAGTTTGTCACACACTTTCTAATGAATCTGTAATATTTACATTCTAGGTCGATGTAGTTGCATATGCTTACGTAACATCAATAAATTATTACTACTCACAAATGAAATTTGTTTCTATGGTTTTATCTTCTAATTTTTCTATCTAAAACTAATTAAAAATGTTCACACATAACATGAAAGTTAGATACACAAATGCGAATACGCACTTCCTTCATAAATTGAGTGTTTAGTGCTATAAAGTGATTAAATTAGTACATTGTAAAGTGAGTATTGCAATATTTGGACAGTCAATAAGTCTCTTGGTGCACGTACTAATAATTTGATTCCACAACACACCTTCCTATTAATAATATACTGCAATGGCATGTACCACATTGGAAGAGTAAACTTTGCCTGAGAAACAAAAAAAACCACCCACAAGTCATATGTTTAAAAATAAGGACTAAAACATTTACTTCGTTGATAGTGTGGATGTTTACATTTACTCACTTCTTTCACATTAACAGCCGGTTGTGCTTCAGCTTTTACTGCTAAATTCGCTTCTAAGTCAGCTTTGGCAACAGGTACTATTTCATTACTAGCATCAAGTTTTACTTCAGTGTAAACTTTCTTGTGCGCTGATTTAACTTTAGCCACGGGGACTGCATCAACTTCTATTTCTCCACCTCCTGTAGCACCAACCTAAATTTTTAACATGTATTAAATCAATTCTGATAGAAGTTTCAACATTCTGACTAATATTCATACAAATTTGCGAACTACACTAATGCTACTTCACGTAATTAGGATGCATTGTTCGAACAGCCCCATCAAAAGCACCATGCAAAGAGTATCGTAGTAATTTAATTGAAATTCAAAAATGAAATACATTTAACATGCATTGTGAGTACATGCACCTAAAACTTGCTATTTTTACCTCAATCCTGTAACCAACAACACGTTAGATCCACGTCACATTTTGCGGTAAACGATTAATAATATTTGTTTTGCAAGTAAATCTTTTACATCTGTAAAACTTATCTTAATATCTATGTATTTATGTCGGATTTTTTTAGTAGGCGCCGGCATACTGATAGAAATATTCAGATACATAAAACTGTGTATGAACTTAGGTATTCAACTTTGTATCACTATTATACATAGATTATGTATGTATCATGCATGTAAGTTTTAATAATGCTATGCTTAAATAGAGTTATATATTCCAATTAATTTATTAATTTATACAGTTATACAGAACCCGTGTATGAAAGTTCCGATTGTGGAAGAGAATATATGTATGTAGCAAAGCGAAAAACGCTAGATATATCATTGACTCTGATAGCTGCAGGAATAACTTAAAAGAATAATAAAATGTACACATGTATGTATGTAAGACTACATTTAAAAGTAAAACCTTTATGTAAAGACCAAGGATGAGATGATGAAAATGCCTAGGACATTTTTCTGTTGCTTCACTGAATTACAACACAATTTTTGTTAGAGTTTTATTTAGACCACACGAATATATTTTTAATACTACACTGGAATACGGTACTACTATTTAAAACAATTCAATATCTTCCACCCATTAATAGTTACTGGTGTTCATCTCTTGCGCTCTTAAGACCTTCTTAAGTTCTTTAAGTTTGCGTCTTTTTTCTCTTCTCCTAGCTTTTTCCGTGTCATCACCTACCAAAGTAGAAGAAGAATAATGGCCTCCCGATGAAGCTGAAGCGAAGCCTCCGCCTGAAGACCTTTCGGCGTTTACTTCACCTCCAAGACCAGCTGCCGCTTTTACGTTACCACCAGCAGTAGCATCGGCATATAATCCACCTGTTGTTAATGAAATTGAAACAAGTTTATAAACTTAATGTCTTAATAATTTATTTGCATTTATATATTTTATAAAATTTTTAAACATTTACAAATACCTACTACAATCATTTCTTTGATGATAAAATTAGATATTTATTATAATTGTTAAAATGCTCGCAGTAACACTAACACATAATTAACCACAAGACATTAATTAAGAGTGCAATCGCAAAGTATCTTTCTTTCCCGAGATGACGTCAGTGACTAATTGCAGTCTATTTAGAGGTCAAGTCAGAGACGATTATAACATAACTGAGATTATGTTAAGTCTGTTATGCTACAATGATTTTATCCCAGATTCAATAACTAAAGGTATAGTTTAACCTGCCTAACTTACAGAATCAAGAATCAAGAACATACATATATATAAATGGGGATCTTTATGTCATACAAAATCTTAACACTTTCTTCCACTGACATTATTATTTAGATCACTTGACTTGTATTTTATATTATGCGTAAAAAAACATATATTTTTGATACTTGTGTTTCTCTTTTTAGTTAGTTTTTTAAGCCGTCGGGATTTTTGTTTCTATAAATATTTTATTTCAGACTTTTTAGTTTTATAAACCCTCAAGTAGTTTGCCTATCAATCTCTAGAGTTCTAATCCAATAATAGTCCTGATATAAATTTTTACGCTTTTTGTCAATTTATTTCAAAATAATAATGTAACTGTAATATGATATTTGTATATTTGATATGTTTTTTAAGACCTTTTTAAATAGCTTATGTCACTACCAGGTTTCATAAAATTTTGACGACACTTCATATATCAATATCCGTCCAGCCATTTGAGATGTAGGGCATGCCAAAGAAATGAACATACATACATATACGCTCGAAAAACATTACACTCCTTCTGAAGCAGTCGGGATGATACAGTCAAAATGTGGTAAAAATTACATCACAGAAGTCGCATTCGCTACCACTGCACCACCGAGACAATCGATTTATTTTTATATATAATAATTAATATAATTAATATTCACTTGATTGATTTTCTTGTCATTAAGTTTTATGTTTATAAATCTACGGGCAGAAAGAGCAGTCTTGTAATTTCTTACCAGAAGGTCCGCCGTTACCGCCCACTGATCCTCCTAATCCAGCTCTTGCAGCTTGGCCATGTGGTGTACCTGCTTCAGCAAAAAGACCACCTTCTGCTCCTCCATCACCACCTGTTTAAAAAAAATGAGTTAACATTACATTATGTGTGAAATAGCTGAAGTTGTCTTTTGAAATTTTTAATTAGGAACTGGGATGAAATTATAACCCGACTTAAAAACTTCAGTCATCACGGCGGCCAATCTCAACGGAAACCAGCCAACTCAACACTAGATATTATAGGGTCCTGATATGTGTACAAACACAGGTGCACAATCTGTTCCCGAACTCCTTCAAACCGTTGGAATAAGATTGCTATCCGACAAAGCCGGGTAAAAATCTAGTGTGAGACCAACGGCTATACGAGCTCTCCTAGGCACGGGAGTTAAGACTCCAAGTTCCAAACTCCCGGTTGTTACTAAATATTTCATAAATTAGAAAAAGTAACGCTTGTTGTCCCGACCCGGCAATCGAACCCGGGTTTTCTTAATTGGCAGCCGTATACGCTTACCACTAGACCAGCAAGGCAGAGAGAGACTTTCCATATTATGCCATGTATCAAAATATGTAAATACTTTTTATTTTGTTTTTTTATTTACTTAGTTAACCTCGTAAGGCCCAACGACCTAATTTAATGACAAAAATATTTTGACGTTCCGGCCCAAGACAGTTTTTAAAATTATTAAATTACGGCCCAGCGACCTAAAATTATGACAATCAAAAATTTACTAAATTTGATTTTTTCGAACAATTATACTTAAAACTATGACCCAGTAACCTAAAAAAAGGGCAAATTATTTCTACATATTTTTTGCATGGAATAGTTAACTTTCGGTATAGGGAATACCCAATTAAATAATTTTGCCAAAAACATTACATTTTAACACTTTTTTACAAAACCAAAGTTCTGGGCCGCAACTACTTGCGCTTATTTTTAGTACATTGGGTCGTAGTGTATATCGTCCTAAATTTAGGTTGGGCCTTACGAGGATAAATTAAACACAAGAGTATATTACACCGTTGTAAATGTATGTGTAGTTGTGTCATCAGCGACATTTACCACAGAGTAGTAAAGTTATAATTGCAGGTTTTTTCCTTTGAGAACATTTCAACTTCCATAACGTTGTTTATGTTTTTGATAGTGATGTATATGTAGGCATACACTAGAATACAGGCTAACTCAGCTATTATTAATTAAAGTCAACGTTTTTATTAACAGTTTGTTAAAATAAAAGAACTAGGAGGCAATGACATTTGATCAATAGTAAAATTGGCCAAGTGCGTGTCAGGCCACGCATATAATAGGGTTCCGTAGTCACCCATAATGGTAAGTGACTTTAAAATCGTGTCCAATAAAAAAATTAGTATGTTTACTTACTATTTCTTTATTTTTGTACGAAGTTTTCAAAGTGCGTGTATTTTACAAGTTAGGCCCCTTTAACTACTAAAATAAAAAATATTTAAAAAAACCGCAATAGTTTTCCTTGAAACTTTAATATAAATAGACTACGATCACGAATTATTTTATATTTTTGAGCCAGCCGTTTGGCTGTTAGAGGTGTTGTGTTTACAAAAATGTGCTTTGAAGTTGAATAAATTGCAAACGGATACCTAAATAGAAAAATGGTTTTAGAAACCTCGAAATGTTTTAAAAGGCCTATCTAATGATACCCACATGATGGGTAATATGCGAGAAAAAAAAAACATCCCCACTTTAAGTGTCCCAATTTTTCTTTTTTTTTTTTAATTTATTGTAGTACTCTGTCGACGTAATCACAACACATATTAATGCAAAGTTTCATCTTTCTAACACCACACTTTTGGGCGGTAGGTTGGGAGAGGACGACGAACGGATGGTCCAGAAGGAAAAAAGGAAAACAGATACCTGGATCCCTTCCAAATACAGGCGCAGAGAGGTCACACCGTGTGGTTTTAGTCGGTTCGAGTCCGATACACCGCCCCGTCGAGAGCCCCAGCGGGGTGACGGTCCGCGGGGATTTCCACACGTAAAAAAAAAAAAAAAAAAGGACGACGAACGGATGTACGGACGGACGGGCATGTCGAATCTATAAGGGTTCTGAGTCATGAACTATGGAACCCCAATTAAAATGGTTGTAATTATTACCATCAAACAATCTGTGCATCGGTGATCTTTTACCAGCATTAGTTTGATATCAGGTAGTTGCAAACACATATGCTACGACAATGAGTTCTAGTGGGGTACCAGATATCTATTAATACATATAATCAAGCGTCTATGTTTTCATGTTATGGTTGACTGCCTTGTTGGTGTAGTGGTTAGCGTATTCGGCAGCTGATCAAGAGGTCTCGGGTTCTATTCCCGGGTCGGACCAAATGTTTGTGTGATCCTCAAATTTTTGTTTCGGAGTTCGGGTGTTTTCTATGTATAATTTGTATGTATTTATATAAGTTGTCTAGTACCCATAATACAAATTCTGCTTAGTTTGGGACTAGATGGCGTTGTGAGTAAGATGTCCGAAATATTTATTTATTTATATATAGTGAATTAGTAATTTGTCGTACGAAGATGGCTTAAGATAACACTTATAATGTGTACAGCGCAAAAAATATATATAAGAGCGTGAATTAATACAATTTGTTCTTTTGGAATTTTATTTGCAGTGTTTTTGACGGCTTTACTTGTCCATCACATACCTTGTTCATACTAAATGTGTTGCTTATCACGCCACTTCCTTACCTTCACTGATATAATAAATCAAAATTCATTATGTAAGTATTACGTCAGTGTCTGGCGTTAAATTAGCATTCTCATAGTAATCGCATCACAAAAAACTATTTATATTTTGATGCCTTTTGATGTATGCATATCTTTTTTTAAACTGTAAAGAGATCATGGCAAAACATTGTTAAAGTCATATTATTTTGTAGTTTAATAGTTCGAGAATTAACTTGGCATTTTTTGATCAAATCATCTATTACTACACTACTATACTATAGTAAACAATTATCAGTGGACAGGTATACACATATTTAAGTGTGAAAAACCGTAGTTACGGGTTGCTGAAGTGTATGGTTCGTTTATCTGTATCTATCTGTATGCATAAAAAATGTAACTGTACCTTTTGAAAGAAATAAACAACATTTATAATCAAAATTATAACTCACCTTTGACTTTGCCGTAGTCGGGTAAATAAGATAATAATAGAAAACTCCCTAAACTAAAAAGCACAAAGAACCCAAAAATGAACCGGAAATCGCACCCAAGACCCCTCGAATACGCAGTCGCATACTCTAAGCACTAGGCCAACGTAGCTGACAATTAAACAAATGACAATTGTTACTTTTAAATACAGTAATTATGTATTACATTAGATTTCGCCAATATGCGTGCCGTGTGCGTTTGTTATTACGATAAAGAACAGCTTATAATTCCTCAAGGATCAAAGTACCCATGCCGAATTTCATTGTAATCGATGCAGCAGTTTCGACTTGATAGTAAAATGAACAGACAGAATTATTTTTAAGTTAATAATAATATTAGTAAGGATAATTAACAAACGGTACAGGTGTTTGAAATAACTTGTGTCGAGTATTAAAAAATAACTCACAGCATGAATAAAATAAGTCAAAGAAAAATAAACGTTTATGAAATGAGGGTCAAGATTTCCTTTTTACAGCTAACAGCCTCATTAAGTTAATACACAAAATGTGAAACACGAATATAATTTTTTATTTTACTATCTGAGTTCCGTGGTATTTGTTGTACCACCACGAGTAAATCCGCGGGGTGAATGTAGTCTTAAAGAAGTAGCCTCAGTTACTCTTTTTATCATCAGCTATCTACTAGTGAAAGTTTTATCAAAATCGGTGCCTGTTTGTACTATAATATCTGGAAGGCTCCAGATATTATAGTACAAATAGACAGACAGTTAATCATATTAAACTAGCTTTCGCCCGCGGCTCCGCCCGTGTGTGTCTCAATTACTTAAGCACAAATTTTTTTTTTTATTTTTCGTAAAAAATATTTTTATTTTTTTTATAAAAATGTATTCTATGTTGCTTCCAATACTTTCAAGAATATGTGTACAAAGTTTCATGATGATCGGTTGAGTACTTTTCGCGTAAAAGCGTAACAAACAAACTTACATTCACGTTTCTATTATTAGTAGGGATTGTAATTGACATTTAAGTACCGCATATATTTTCATCTGCATTTAATGGAAAGCTGTTAATTTGTAATCAGAAACAGACTCTTCAATTTTATTTATTTGTAATGAATACATACATATACTATTTATACATATACTGTTTAGATTAATTTTACGTTTCTGTAGCTTCAAAGGAATTTTAATGGAACTTTTAGTTTTGTAGTAAAATTTCAATCAAATCGTGTCAGGGTCTTTGAAAGCAGAAGGAACTGGGCTTATCCTTCTTTACCTTCTCTAGATGTCTTCAGAGCCATAAGCTAAAATTTACAAAGGCTTTTACATAATATCCTACTAATATTACAAACGCGAAAGTTTGTCAGTATGTATGTATGTGTGAAGGTTGCTTTTTCACGCAAAAACTACTGAATAGATTTTGATGAAATTTCACAATAAATATTATTGTGATATATATGAATAGCTTACATATCATAATAACACGTAGGTTACTATTTACCGTCATGACGGAACTACACGCGGGCGGAGTCTCGGGCAAAAGCTAGTAAACTACAAAACGACTTTGTAAATTCATTCCTAGAAGTCTAATTTATTAACTTATCCAACAATACAACATGATTTCTAATCATAAGACATCCATAACGTTTTTTTGAAGAAAGTAAAAAAATATATAAATACCTATATTGAAATTTAGTTTAAAAAAGTTCTTACCTAATAATCCTCCAAGACCTACTGCCGCATGGTATCCGCCAAAGTTTACTCCCAATTTACCTTCTTTGAAGGTAATAAACTGTGGAGCCTGTAAAGATAAATGATAAAGTTGTTAGGGATGTTATCCATAATATTAATTACATAAGCTACAAAAATAATAATATTTCCACAAAGAGTTTAATCATTATTTTTCTATGAATTAAAATTAAAACAATAATTTGTATTCACGATAGCCATAACTCGCAGATCGTGAGAATGTTAAAATTATTCTTCTGATTTATATACTATCAAACATTACTATCAGAGTCAAATTATCCGTCTAAGCCAAACGAATAAACCGTATTAGGATTCCGTGTACCCTAACACAAAAGCGGAACCCTGGCCTCTTGTAGACGGCACGTTTTTTTAACCGTACGGCAATTTAGCCGTACGGTAAAAAAAACGTGCAAGCATGTATATGGCATAGAAAAGCTACCGTACGAAACTACGGTCAGGTGCCGCTCTATTGTGTCTTTTCTGCCGCCAAGCTACGACGTCTTCGCCATGAATACTTAAGCTTCTTGTAGACGGAGAGTTTTCTTTAATCGTACGGCACATTAGCCTTACCATTAAGAAAACATGCAAGCATTCCTATGGCACGGAAAAGCTACCATTCAAGACTACGGCCAGGTGCCATTTTTGTAATTTTCGATTGTTATTTTTATATTATAGGCCCGAATTATTAATTACAGGCCCGAATTAATGGTATTATTAATTCTAGATTTAAAATTATCTCGTTTACAAAATTAAGAAATAATAATAATAATTATTTATTGTCAAATATAGATTGATAACAATTCGATAAGTTTATCAGATCATTACATTTGCATGTTAACTACATATGTACCAAATTGTGTCTTATTACTAGCCTCCGTTGCTGAACTAGGTTGGAAACCTGTTCTTCAGCATACGGAGCAATACTATACTACTTAACTATTGTATGAACACGTTTTGTCGCATTGAAGCCGCCACGAAAACGTGAGAACGTCCGGCGTCGTCAACACACTCCCATAGACTTCCATACAACACTGACGAAAATCACGCCGTGCGTAGACACGGTGCGCCGAGGGGAACTCACGGTGCATACGGCGGCGCTGCCGTGTCGTTGCGCCGCCGCGTATGTCAACAAGCTCTCATAGTGATCCATACAACACTGTGTGCCGTGCGTAGACGCGGCAAATTAACCGTAGTTTTTTACGCCGAAAAAACGTGTGTGTACAAGCGGGGTTATTAGGGTAACTCGTGCGTCTATACAGTCAATTCAGACTAAATCTACCGGCCTGATTAGGTATATATGTATTTATTTGTTATATACATATGTTATGTATATTTCACTGCCTCATTGGTTTAGAGGTTGACATAAACGACTGCAAATCAAGAGGTCCTGAATTTTGCTCAAAGAGTTATTGGTTTTTTCTAACAAAACAATTTCTAATAACAGCTCGGAGTATGAAAGTTTGGCCGTGGGTCACGCTCGTGATTTGGAAAGCACTTTAATGCCATCGGTTCCGGTTTTTCATGAACATCTATGACAATAGTTATTGGGAAGCCTTAGTACTTGTAAGGTAGAAATTGAAAATAATTGAACAACAGAAGTATATGATTTACCAAAATTGATGAAACTTGATTATAAGTTAAAGTAAATGATAATAATAATCATTTATTTGCCAGAATGTAGGTTTACAGAGTATGGTCTTAACAATTGTACATGTCCCATTTACATCCCACCAGTAAAGATTGGTATGCAAATATTTAGTGTATTACACTTTAAATGAAATTAATAGTATTAAATTAATCAAATGTCGTATCCAAATGTCAAAAAATAATAATAATAATAATTGATATATCAACAATAAGCTGAAAAATAATACAAAGTAAAAAATAAAATTAATAAAATTATAATGGGTATTGTCAATGTCAGTTGAATAAAATTTAGATTTAATAGCAATACTCCATAAATTACTTCCTATCCTTGCGATATGACATAAATTCATTCACATCATAAAAACATTTCTCTTTTAGCCATTGTGTATTTTTTTTCTTAAATATAATTAGAGGTAGCTCTTTAAAGGTATTTGGCAATTTATTGTAAACCTAAAGCAAAGGTTATCTCTGAGTTTAAACTAAACTTTACTCAAACTGTTCAAGGAAACCGGTTAGATGATTATGTGCCAAATTAACATGGATAATATCTCCATAATATGCGTACGAACTTCAATTTTGCAAATATCGTACACCGTATCATACTTCTTTATACAAGTCAAACTTCATTCTGTTCGTTCTTAAATACTTATGAATTATAATATACCTACTGCAAAAGTGCCCTTTACGAGCGCAATTTAAACAAAATTCGACTCCAGAGGGTATTTATTTGAAAATTTCATAAAGTAAGAGCAATAAATTATGGTTTAAATGGTTAATTTTGCTAATTTATTGTTTTTATAATAAAGGTATGGTATAATTTGTATTAAATGGTAACCTTAAAGAGCGCGAGTAATACGTGCATTACCGGCGCCAAAATGTTAGGAAATGTTGTTATATCGGTATTTCGACCTTCATTTGGTTCGACTAATGAAAAAACGGTGACTAATAAAAAATGTTGTTATGGTACATCTCTTTTTACTATATATTAAGAGAGACCTCAAGTTACCTTAAATTCATATTATTTATTTTCGTCATTAATAAACTTTTAAAAGCAAAGTAATTAGAACAGTCACACCATTAATTACTGATATGTGACCTTCTTCTATTCAAGTTATTGTTTACAGTCCCCAATCATTCACCCCAAAGCCGAACGTACTCAGTTTACCACAAGATTAAAACCGGCAACGTAAAGGGTTAGACTGTTAATAAATTCACCTCTGACAACCCCTTCTCGTTTTGTATGTAAACTGAGATTTCATGAGATTCGACTTCATTAATTACACAAAATATCCCACTGCGGGTCTCCTCTCAAGAGAGAGTTAAGGCCATACGTACCTTCGCTGGCCGAGTGCGGGATGGGGACTAGCAAGACACTTTGTGGCTACGTAATCTTGCCGTTGGATGTTTTTAAGCCACCCGAAGGCCTCCAACTAAGCTTAACGACTATTATTTTATGTAAAAAACCGGAACCGACTGCTTAACGTGACCCCCGAATGACGGAAACGTTCATAACATATCATGCCCCACGGTCACCCGTCTTGGTACTGATTGCTTACCCTTGGTGATTGTTTCCAATCACCAAATACCACTTTGCTATGAGCGCTTCTGATGACTAGTTTTTTTTTAAATATACATACTGAAATACTGTCCAAAATATAACACTTCTATCGCAAGTGAATAAAAAAAATTGTGTGGCACTCGGGGACTGCCGCGGTAAAGCTGTACTGCATAACATTTTTTATCAACTTATGCAATTTAATTATTTGTTTATGTTTACAAAACAATATACACGGTCTTTTTACCAACATACATTCTAACACTATAATTGCCAAACAATACAAACATTCTATTAACCGAAAGACAATGACAACTAAACAGAGAACATAATAGTAATATGAGCATATCTATGGAATCAAAAAACGAAATAATAAAGAAGAAGAATCTAGAATGACTGTGTTGTCAAGGCAACGGATAACAGAGGGCGGCGGCAAAACGCATGAGCTAATCTGCCTATAGAGCACGGAGCCGCCACATCCTTGTCGCACTGCAGTTACAATCATATTCTCTATCCTTTTTCAGGGTCTAGGTTTCTTCGTTACGGAATTTCTTATTTCGGTCGCCGCGCTCAAAGCCCGCGATAAAAGCTACACAATAGCTTAAAATTATATAATCTACATAATATTATATTTTAAAACACTAGTATATAAATAATTCTTGAACATAAATAATATTGTAGCCATAATATCTATAGGTATGTGATATCATCATCTTGATTTCTATAATAATTGAGATTGTATTTAAATATTTTATTCATTCGTAACTTCACAAAGAATATCTTGTAATCATAAAATATACTGTTATGCATATAAATGATAGGAAATACCCAAAGTAATCAGCATTATTGACTCAAGATGCAAAGACGCGTATAATATATTCAATGTTCTGAATTGAATATATAAAACCATTAGGCTTTTGTACTAAGATTATAAATGCGTTTATTAAACGGTACCCACGTATTACACAGAATAGTGCAGACAATGGCTTTTGTTAACAGACGTAAGAAGTTTTGCGCAATCTAAAAGACTGATAAAAACAAATGAACGTTGTCCCTTGTTTTAACTTACAATATAAACAGAAAGGCAATTTTTTTATAATGTTTTGGTTTGAAAGTAAACAATTGCTTTTTTTTCATTTTCAATATTTGTAGAACAAGCTTATCGTAAAAGGAATTTTAGTGTGATACTTTCCGTATTATGCAACGCTAAATAAAGTCATATACCACAGTGCCATCTTTTGAAGATACTACGAACTGCAGCTTAACTAGTCTTATATCGTGATATAGAAATTCTCGGGTAAATTAGCATATATACAACTTGTAACACATTCGCATGGACGCAGGTAAGCGACACACGTTCCTACATAATGGAGTTTGACTATATCTTGAGAGTTATACTTCTTAGAAAATGATTGTCAAGTTTTCTCACACCTTATGATTAGTTTATTTTTAATAAACTTACAATCTGATTGTTACTTAGAGGAATCAACGAACATAATGTTATTTCTTGATAATTATTTATTTCTTTTCTTTGTTACAGTTATTATTTACTAAAAATTTCTAAGATTATATTAGTTGCAACAAAATTTTAATAGTACCTTACATCAAATCATAACATTCTTGTAAAATTTTAAGAGCCATTTGTTTAAATCGCATTAAAAAAACATTTTCTGTAATATATCGTGTTTGGTTATTATACAGTTATAACTATACGACAGCAATTTTGTAGATAAATTATAAGTTTACCTTGCTAATAAACCCGGAAACTTTCTGCTAAATGTCGTAGGAAACTCCCAGTGCATAATAAAACAAACTGCTAACAACTTACAGACCAGCTTTAGTTAAGGTACTTAATTCTAGTCACCGCATTTTCGTTTTTGAGTCCACTCCCCGTTACATGTATGTATGTATGTTTGTGAGGGTATATGTTTGGAATTTTGTTACTCTTTCACACAAAAACTACTAAACAAATTTGAATGAAACTTTACAGTAACATAGGTTATAAATCAGATTAACACATAAGTTACAATTTGTGTAATATGACTACACTCTTATGATTAATTATCATGTAAGTTGGCGAAATGTCTGCCCTCTGATTACTTTGAGCGCAATCTTGATGTACTCTGCCTAAATCGTTCGAGTTACATGGACTCCACTTATGTGGAAGTCAGTATATCATA
This sequence comes from Phragmatobia fuliginosa, assembly GCA_932526445.1. Lineage (NCBI taxonomy): Eukaryota > Metazoa > Arthropoda > Insecta > Lepidoptera > Erebidae > Phragmatobia > Phragmatobia fuliginosa. Next base: position 12,363,690 of record OW052070.1, on the reverse strand, counting down.
AAAATTGACCGAGGCATAGAATATGGTTTCGTAGTCACCCATAATGGTAGGTAGTTTAAAAATTGTGTGCAATAGATAATTGTTATGTTTACTTTTTATTTCTTTATTTTTGTATGAAGTTTTCCAAGTCAGTGTATTTTACAAGTTATACTATAACTCTTGAAATAAAAAGTTATCAAAACCGCTATAGTTTTCCTTGAAAGTTCAATATATGGACTACTATCATGAACTTTTTCAGATTTTTCGAGACAATCAATAAAATTGGCTTTTAGAGGGGGGGGACGCACTGTTTTTACAAAAATAGGCGCTTGAAATTTGAATTTCACGCAAATGGATTCCTAAATTGAAAAATGTTTTTAGCAACCATTTAATTATATGTTACATGATGAATGATGAAACAAAAACATCCCAACTTAACGTGTAGGGGAGGTACCCCAAATAAAAATATTTTTATAATTTTATTGTAGCACTTTGTTGACGTAATTACAAGACATATTCATGCAAAATTTCATGTTTTTAGCACCAACCGTGTGGGCGGTAGGTCGAGGACGGACAGACAGACGGACATGACGAATCTATAAGGGTCCGAGGATCCGAGTCATGAACTTCGGAACCCTAAAAAATGCATCTTAGACACAATTAATTTGAATAGGTACTTTTAAAAATCCACTTGAAGACTATTTGTCAAATTCTTTTTAATATTGACATAGTTTCACATTCAATACTAAATGTAATACTTTGTCTTTTGCACTGAGTTCTTTGGACGAATAGTTTGAAAGTTACTACGAGATACGAACAAGATAGAACTGAATGAAGCGCTTATTATTAGGGAGCGCGGTCCGAGAGTAAATGGGTAGTCTATGCAATGCTTTGGTTCTCAACATAGTTTCTAAAATGACTACTATTTATCATATATTTATCACTAGATAAGGTATTACATAATAAATGCATAATATTAAAAGGTTATGGCTTTACTTAGAAAATCTAGCAAGTATTCTATTTACTCGTGATTGTTATTGTCTAAGCTTGTTATAATTTATTTATTTATTTATTTATTTTACAACTTTTTGCACTGTAAGTACAATGGCGGACTTAATGCCACAGGCATTCTCTACCAGTCTACCGACGGGTGGTGCGGAGATGATTGAGAAGGTGCACTACAATTATTGAGGAATAAATGAGTATATGATATATCTATTCATACGAAATCCATACATTTATACAGTATACATAAACATACACACATACATACACATATATATACATTCTCATATATAGATATACATACACATACATACATATATAAATATACATAAATACATACACATACATAAACATGAATACATATAATAAATTAAATATCAATATTTTAATATAAAATGTTAATTTTGTGACGACTCTGATAAGCTCCGAGCAAGGAGAGCTCGTACCTTTGCCTTGAAGGTATCGCGACTGGGTGCCATTCTGATTTCCTTGGGAAGGGCATTCCAGAGAAGGACAGATTGAACAGGGAAGGAAGAATGCACGCATGCAGAAGTGTGGGAGGGGCATGACAGAAGCAAACTGTTTGTGGAGCGAAGGCTTCGGTCATGGTTAGATCCTAGGAGTTGGAAAGATGAAGTTAGGTAGGTAGGCGTGTTAGGAGAGTTAAGAATAGTATAGAGAGTCGTTAGGGCGCGCAGGTGGCGACGCTGACGAATAGGGAGCCAGTTCAATTCAAGGCGATAGGAGGAGATATGGTCAAATTTACGCAGATTAAAAACGAATCGAATGCAGTTATTAAGAAGTCGGTCGTATTTGTTGAGTAGGTCTGCATTCAGGTCGTAATAGCACACGTCACCATAATCAATGATGGGTACAATCAAAGTTTGCACCAACATCGCTTTAATCTTGGGCGGTAAAAAGTTTTTGAGTCGGTATAGCGCCCGCAGTGTGCCCGTAACTTTCCGACTTACGCTAGTGACCTGTGTCTGCCAGCTAAGGTTGTTGTCGAGGAACAGGCCTAGATCCTTTACTGTAGAGCTTAGAGGAACAGCTAACCCATTGAATGATATAGAAGGTAGTGTTTTTGGGTCAAGCCTTCTGGTCATATACGGACTACCTATTATGATAGCTTGGCACTTTGCAGGGTTCACAGTCAAACCGAATCTTTCAGACCAACTACTAATAGTATCCAGATCGTGGTTCATCATGGCAATAGCCTCTGTTATGTTATCTATAGCAGCATGGTGATAAAGTTGTAGGTCATCGGCATAAAGATGGTACGCACACTGAAGATTTTTGGTGATAAGATTAATAAAGATAGAAAATAACAGTGGAGAGAGAATGCCGCCTTGAGGGACACCAGAGTCAAGTTCACACCATATGGAGGCAGATTCGTCGACACGAACAGACTGCTGGCGCCCCCGAAGATAAGAAGAGAACCATTCCAGTTCATCAGGTGATATCATATAATAAGAAAGGATAGACAGGAGGACATCGTGACTGACGGTGTTGAAAGCATTGGAGAAATCAATTAAAACTAACACAGTAACCTTGGAGTTCTCAACTGCCGTCCGAATGTCACCACCACCATAATTTCTATTACCTGTGTCGCATTTTGTGTATTCATAGGACATAAATATAAGTTTTCTCTAAGTTTATCTGTTTTTTTTAATGAAAGACTTCACGCATTTATGAAATACTCACAAAAAAAATACCCATACTAAGAATGTAAATATAAAATTTATTAGTTATCGTAAGCGTCTTGTGTAATGTATAGTGTCATGTTCATTGGAGTTTTTCTTAAGAAGATAGAGTTAATGTGCTACCCATTTATGACGTAACTTTACAAAACTATCCGCATTGTTGGTGGCCGAAGGGACGACACGGCATCACAAAGCATTTACCTTTATTGTATTATCCAGTTGAAACATAATATTCTGTGCACGTTGCTTCTATTAACTCGACTAGAATTTAATCAGACTAGGGACCCGTGACTCATGATAATAATGTTATTGTCTGACGCAGACGGTTTTGTTGAAGTGAATATTAAAATTTTGTCAGTTCATCCATCCGCACATTAATGTCTTCTAGATTTTGTCTCTCTGAGTTTCAAAAAAATCACAAAAATAAATAAGTATTTCGGACATCTGACACACAACGGTTTCTAGTCCCAAACTAAGCAGAGCTTGTATTATGGGTACTATACAACTGATATAAAAACATAAACATATTTTTTTTTGTATATAGATTCATAGAAAACATCCAGACTTCGAAACAAATATTTTGTCCGACCCGGGAATTGAACCACTAAGAGCATCTCGTCCCTTACTTGTCTTAATTTTGTTTTGCTTATATCACTAAATATTTTTAGCCACAAAAATAAGCCCAAGTTTTTTTTAAAATAGCTAACTACCTATCAACATATTACTATTAAATTTGGTTCAACCATTGTAAACATTAACCGGACCAAACAGAAAGACAGGCGAAATTTTTTACACTGATTTTTAAATATAGAACTCTTAAAAAACTATTATTTGTTATCAAAAAGAGACAAGAAGTCTGTATTGTTTTTTTGTTTTCATTTAAATATTGATACAGTTATTATTAAAAAGAGAGAAATATAATTACATTCCGATAAAGTAGAAAACCTCGTGTTTGCGTCATATTTTGGACTGTACATCGTCAAATATAAGATAACAAGATATGCCAAATGGACAAAACAACATAAAATGATACATTGCATACAGCGCGTAAAAAACTCGATGAAAATGAACGTTGATGTCTCTCACGCCGTGTCGCCCCACATCGCTCCACTCCGTTCCACATTGCTCAAAAAGTATGCCAAAAAATAGAACGTGCCAAAATATACTTCCTTCACAAGCTATAACGCAGCCTTCATATTTGAGGCTACACGCAGACAGTTGTTATTTAAAAAAAAATGTCGTTTTGTATAAATGTAGTCAACTAATTTATTTCGTAAGTTTAATGTGAAATTAACTGTTAATATAATACCACAATACCATAAATACAAGATAATTATTGCTAGAAAAGTATGATAAATATATGAATATGTCTAGCAGTGGACTACGATAGGCAGCGATGGTGACGATATGAGTAATAGTGGTAGAAAGTGAAAGTCGGTTCCCGAGTTGGACCAAATGTTTGTGTAATCCACAAATATTTGTTTCGGTATTTGGGTATTTTCTGTGTGTATTTACACAAAAAATATGTTTGTTTATTTATATCAGTTGTCTAGTACCCATAATACAAGCTCTGATTAGTTTGGGACTAGTATCGTTGTGTATCAGATGTCAGTATTTATTTTATTTATGATGGAAAACAGTTTTTCATTGTTATAAAATTCCAAACCCCGTGTAAAGTATATACACATATATAAAGGTATGGGGTAATATTTCAAGATACATATCTTACTCATATGAGTATGGTACTCGCAGCACCTACGATTTTTATGCGTATACGATGACAGCATACCAAGTAGTCCTTATGTTGAGACGCAGAATAATCGCGGTATTTACGGCTAAAGCCTACGTCTGTGTTATATGCGTTATGTTCTTTTTCATAGCTCTTCTGCTTCATATTAACCCTTTCGGCTTTTATGGGAAATCTTTATAAATAGCGAACTGTTTGTTGATTCTGAGCCATTTTGAATGCTACTTCTAAATATCAATCTTGGTGGTAATCGCACTTCTGAATTGAACTGTACCTTTGACATTGAAACGATCTTTGGCAATATCGCTAAGCTTAGGTTAATTTACTTCAAATGTCAAAAGTGCTCCGATTATCGATTAGTTTGTTAGTAACTATGGTTATGTTTCTGAAGCAAAACTAACACTATGCAATGTCATTTCTTTAAGTTATATACGTCTTCAGTCGAAGATCGAACCAATTGGCGTTCTTTAAGTTCTTTAAGTTAATTTAAGAAAATATATATTTTACACAAATAGCAGGTATGTTTGTGTCTGTTTATATTATATTCTACCTGAGCCCCGCGGTGGTATCCGCGGTTCTTGTTGCACTTTTACAACTGCGAGCAACGCCGAAGCCAAAGTTAGTAAAAAAAAGTAGCCAGGTTACTCTTTATATGACCAGCAATCTGCCAATGAAAGTTCTAACTTTTCAATTTGTATTACAAGGCATATCTCAAGGCATCTATTTTACGTCTTTATATAAATATATTCATAAAATGATGACAACAAGCAACACTATGATACAACAATAGTTGTAAATATCATGCAAAAATATCACCTATCGTCACACTAAATTATAGGGTAAAACTTACATTTAATAATTTTTACGTCTCAATTCAGAACTAGCAATTTGGTATTTTCATATGAATGTTATGACACCATTTGCTAAGGACGGATGTTTCCATGACATGAAGCCACAGTCAATTACACAACATAATTATTTTATCGTTTCTATGACGACACACTGGTCGTAAAATAATTAGCATCTTGACAAAGGCTATTAATACAAAGACTTCCCATTTTAATAAAATATCATTGTGAATATTATTTTTATATAATAGTTAACTAGCTGACCCTAGCCTGGAAGAATTTTTGAAAATCGGACTAGTATAATACATTCTGAGATTAGCGCGTTCAACCAAACAAACAAACCAACTGTTCAGCTCTATAATATTAGTATAAATGTTAAAGAATTTTATTTTAGTTCCACTATTTTTATTTACATTAATTAAATTGAGTGATTTCACTAATTGTATAATATTTTGAACCTTTTAAACTATAATTGTTATAGAGTCATAACATCAGTCTGTCCGAATATTCACGGCTTAGCGACGAGATAGTTGTAAATTAAATTTTATTAAATAAAATGTAGCCTGTGGGTTGTTATTACTTCTCTATGTGTATATTTAGTAATATTTTTCTTTGATTTCTAAAATAAGTGAAAGGCGAGTAAAGGTCAAAAGACAGGAAAATATTGTAATACTAAAATCTGATAATATCAGTCGTTACACATATAATTTTAGACACCTTTAAAATATACATGTTCAAACGATTTTTAAATAATAATACTTCAAAGGAAATGATTGCCAGTTTGTTAGTTTGTCAATAAAATTGTAGTCACGTATTTAGTATGTTTCAAAGAATATATCCACTATAAATTTATTTGACAATTCCAAAACTGAATTCATTGTGTGTTTGATGTCAATTTTCGCAAATTAACAAAATACCTTAGTGCAGTATGTCGATCACAGGAATTCCACTTTACCAAGTCCCAGTTTTGCCCTCATTCATCTTTTAAGTTCGAAAGGAACTACATAGTGTTTACTGTATAAAGGTACTGTCGTTAAAAAAAAATGACCATCTTAATAATGTTTGACGTTTTACTTTTCATTAAAAAAATAAAAACAAAACAAAAGCAAGCAACAAATATTTGTGTGCTTGAATAAAGATAATTATAATTTGCTTTATGAATTGCTGTTGTAAAAAAATATTTTAAAAGTACATTTTAAAATTTTTTTCTAATTAAATAGAGTATACAAGTTCTTGAAGTTCCGCCTTTTGCGTTTTTCTGTTAAACATTGAAATTTCGTTATGTAAAATTGTGTTCTTTACGAAAAGTTTTCACAAAAGGCACACAATAATAATTGCTTGTACGAAACAGACGACGTTTTAAATGTTTTTAATTTGATAATATTGTTACACTCTCATTTTAATGTTTAATGCTGTATCAAACATTATAATAAATCTGTCATAGCCATGAAACCAGAAGAAACCATAGTTCTCACGTTTATTGTATCACAATATTTTAAAACCTTAATAACGATCATCTACGAAGAGTGTAACAACATTATCATTAGCTTTCAAAATGGACTGAAACTGTACTGTGATAATCAAACTGATGATAACCACTTGTATACAATATTTCTAAATACTGTCATAGAAAAATTACACCAAGACCAAGAATTACATAGATCGCTTAATCTTGATTTTCCTTAACTTACTTGTCCTGTATGAGAGTCAAATTTACGATCCCTGACTGCTAAAATACTGTTTTCAAGTGCTAAAATACTGTAACGCGAAAACCAAAAAGAAAAGTGATTAAAATATTTGAGCCCAGTGGCATTACATGCGTTTATGGCTGTATTTACAACCACGATCGCGTATAACGCCGCGGGTGATATACAAAAGGCAAAATATACAAAACAGCTCAGATATTCTCGTAACATGTTTATTTCAACATTACCGTATCTTTGTGGCATATCCTAAGATTTACCAAGTAAACGGTCATAAAAATCGAAATAACTGATGATCCTAAAACGTCCTTTTTTGGAAATCCTTTACTGTAAAATTGATAGTGCGGGTTTGTATACAGTATGTATTTCAAACAAATATGGATAAAATAATGTTGCTAAATTGTAAACATTCAATACAGTAAATATATATTATAAAGTTATTCAATCAGCTTTACTCAATTGATTTAGTGGTAAACTAGATTACAAGGTGTTTGCACACTTTATTCTGTTTGTACAACAAATGAATAATTTACTCGTGGTCATTGTATAATTTGATTCAGGACGCTCTTCAAGTTAGTGTTATTAAAGGATCGAGTCAGTACCTCAACGTTTCGATTAATAGTATGATTCTGTAGTAGCACTGGATTATACAGGGTGGACCAAAAGTTTGTTTACATTTCAAATGATAATTCAAAAGAAATTTATCTCTTCTCTTCTTCCTAGCCTTATTCCCTAGGCTACTAGTTGAACAGGTTATACCTGAATTTCAGTTTTTCCACGAAGCGACTGGCATCGCACCTCCGCAACCCTAAGATAGACTGAAAGGGGAATGCCGAAATTAGGCCCAACAATGTGCAACAAATTCGTATTATGAAAAAATGATTTAAAATTTGTTATAAAATTTTCAAACTATTGAATTATGACTTAAAGCTGGGAATAATTCTATTTAAAAAAAAGTACTTAAAGGATTGCGAACATTGCGAAGTTTACCAAATATAGTTCATAGTAAAAAAATATAAAATGTAAGTATATTGCATCGTATAATATTAATAATGAAGAAAACTATTATTTAGGTACAAGTTTCGAGTGACAATGTTGTGTGCCATTCGTGTTGGACGTGGGATTCGATGGGAACTCCACGTGAAATTCGCATATCAAATATGATTACTGAGCAGATTGCACCACGTGTGGTAAGAGACTATATTGAAATTAATTAGTTTTGTTCACATCTGTAAAAATATGCCACTTCATCTGTACTACAAACCTGTACCTAGGTAGGTACAGGTTTGTACCTAGGTAGGTTGGAGACTCTTCTAGGCTTAGTCTACTTAGACTAGACCTTTTTTTTTTTAGAATAGACCTAGAAGAGTCTCCAACCGCCATGTCGGAGGAATAAAGGAAGGAACACATATAAAAAAAAGCCTGTACCTACCGCTGATAGTTTTCTCAGACCAAGACACACACAGCGCTCACTACTGTGCCAGGGAGTTGTAAAACAAATTGAATTTTAACAAACATGGTGATTTTATTTTTGGGTAGTGATTTAATAATCAATTTTTTTCTCTATTTGCTTTTCGTTTATTTTTTCTCAGTACTTTTTATTTTGTGTTACAGTTGCCAAGATTAGCCTACCTCTGTCATAAATGTTGGCAAAGGACAGAGATAACAGTATCTTGTTCAACAGAAGAACAGCAATCTCAGGTTGCTAGGCATTCATCGACTGATACCGTAGAAGATGCTTTATATTGTTAATGAATTGAGTGTGGCGGCTTTTAGTTTCTGAACCAATCACTAAATTGTGAGGAGACCATAGCAACACCATAGCGTCACTACACTATTAGAGACGCTCACGAAAGTTACCGTGACTACAACTGTGATATTACTAATATTGTATATTGTTCTAGTGATTAAACTAATACTCTTCTTATCTGCATACTTTCATTTGGCAAAGCCGACGGCATATTAAATGTGAGGTTCTTTCTGTACTATATCACGAGAGAACCCCATAATTGGTAACCTCAATGTTCTCCTGAGACTTACAAGCTATGGTCCCCTCACAATTCTATAAATCTACAAACAAATATTTGCATTTATAAGCGGTTTTTTATTCTTTATTTAAGGAGCTTAGCCACAATGTGACTGTGAATATGTTCGCTTATTTTTAGATTAAAAAAATAAGTTTTTAATTAGTATTTATAAGTACAGTATAGTTTTAGTTTTTAATACTAATACATATATTTAAAACCGTTTATGAAGTGACAAACCTTACTGTATATGTTTGTACTGTACTGTGTATGTATATGTTTGTACAACTGAAAATCGATCTTATGGAAAATAAAAACATTTGTAACATTAAAACCCCAACTTTATTTAAATCCATTTTTACCAATTAATTGCTGTATTATATACTGTTGATTCCATATAGTTTCATATGTGGACACCTATGGGCCTAATTTACTATGGCCACCTGGCATTCCCCTTTGAAGGTTGAACTAGTTGTCAGTAAATTTGAGGGCACTGACTTCCCAATAACAATTGCCATAGAGGTTCACGACAACCGGGACCGACGACCGACTCTCCGAGGCACGGGCGTGAATCACCCCCAAACTTCCAAACTCTAGGCTAGTATTAGGAATTTCTTAAGAAAACCCAATCACACTTTGACCCGACAAGGGATTTGAACCCTGGACCTCTTTGATCAGCAGTCGCAGTCGCTAACCACTAGAAATTAGTAGTATGTGAGAAAAAACTGTTAAATTATTATTAAAGTACACAAATGGGGATTTTATTTTTTAGAAATCACATCATCCATATGTGAGCCTTGGCTATTTTGACACAATATTTTGTTGTTGAAAACTTTGCTCATAAGGTATCCTGTAGTGGACTAGAATTTTCATATATACACATTTAAGAGCCCGCAACATCGGGTTGTCTAGAGATGATTTTTCTCAGTCAACACTGTCTATGTATGATAGACAGTGTTGACTAAAAATCATCTCTCACCAATAAAATGTTTACAAAATGAAAATTGTGTAATGAACCTTCATTTTGGTGGTGGTGTCAGAATGTTCACGTCAGCACATATGTGTGTGTGTGTGTGTGTGTTAAATATCTTAATAATTCACACCTAAAAGTAAGTCAGTTAATAATTTACTACTACCTAAAGTTATCTTTTAAGTATCTTGATACATATTTTCACTAATTAATTAACCAGAACAACCAATATACATAATTATGAACTCAGAACGTATAATATTAAACATCAAAGTAATTACCCTCTAAAGTTTTCCTGGAAGCATCTTTAAAGCCTAATAACGATCACAATATATTAGAAAAGAACCAAAATAAGTATGATCAAAAGACGGCAATTTTGAAGTTTGTTTACTAAGTTCTTATAATTAGCACTCTGAACATTATTTTAAATCAATTTATCCTGAAGAGGACCGTTTTTTTTCCCGTGCGGAAATCTCTACGGATACCACCAGCCATCAGTTGGTAGTTATCTCGGACTCGAGCCGACTAAAAACCGCAAGCGATCTCAGATACTAGAAGCCGAGGAACCATGTGCACCCTCGAAAGGAAATCCCTGGAACCCCGACATATCTCGAGCCTTCTACGGTCTGTAAATGGCCCTCTTCTGTGTGAGAACCCTATTGTTCCTCCCTGAAGAGGGCCTTTTAAAGACCCATGGGTAAATCATATAAATATGTGATGTCCGGAAAAATAAAACTACGAACTATATTACTTATGAAGTAACAACTTGTAGAATAGTAATGTTATATTTAGAAATATAATTTAAGTTCATCGCTATCAATTTTTTGAACCGAAATTGTTATTCTGTATCGCTACTTATGAGGTCATTCCTACTATTAACAATGCTGTTATTTACATCAGGTGAAGGCTGACATTAACTGTGATAGCTTATTATAATGGAAATCACTTTTAATACTTGGGAAGCACAGAGCGTGAATTGACACATAAATCGACCTGTGTAATGCATACCTAAATATTTATTTAATATCGAATCTAATAGAATATGTGAAGGTTTCTAAATGCTAATAATTCATTTTTTATTTACTTATTATTATTTACCTTTTAATAAAATCAAATTATTATTTAAAATCCGATGATTACGCATATTTGTCCACGAAAAGCTTAATTAAATTTACTTTAAATATGAAACATGCTAGAACTAATTTTAAAATAGAAAACTATTTTCAAAAAATAAATGAAAAACCCTAGAAAGGTTATCAGAAAGAATTCTAGAGTTTTACAAACCTCTAGAAAAAGAACTATCACAGTTCTTTTTCTAGAGGTTTGTAAAACTCTAGAATTCCTCTAGAAGGGCCTATAATTTATAAACACAAAGGGAAATCTGAGAAAGTGATGCCACAAGTCACATAAGTGGCAGTTGATGTGTTGATTTTAAATCGATTTCATTGAACATTAAATAACATTAAAGTAAGCAATAAGCTTGCTTACCTTTTATTTATAGAGACTTCACCTATATTATAAAAATATATCCTGTGACACATCGGACTCCAATATATAAAAACATATTGTTTCGGAAATAACTTGTGGTTCCAACAAAATGCAGTTCCATAATGGATCCAAACTCACAATACTTAGGCCACTACAAGATTCGCGCAGTCGAATTGTTTTGATGAATTTATGAAACAAGAGGATTAATGTTTAGCAATACGGAAATCAAGAAGAAGAGCAATATCCTCCTGTACCTCCTTACAGTGGTTTCATCAAATACTAAATAAAACTTCACAGTACATTGATATCATGCTTAACATGCAAATTAAACAGAAGTTGGATAGATTTATAATTTAAAAGTGATCTATCATAATATTTTAATCATTATCCCGATGGATTTGTATAAAGCTGCCACAGGATAAATGATATAGGACATATTTAGGTTTCATATTACTACGTACCTTTATCATTTGTGGGTATTTTATTTTTGTAATCGTTTATTTTTCAAACTGTGTATAGTTATAGCTTTTACATTTATTTTAATAGTAGGTGATTGGCTACGCTCAAAAGTTTATTTCTGTTTACAAAACGACCATATAGCTCACTTTATTAGTCTGAAATAAATTTTGTGTTTTACAATGTTAAAATATAAACGTGATATTGATAATTAAATTAAAGTGTCTGTTTGTAATATCAAATGAACAGCTTTATCTATGCTAATATCCAGTACTTACATCAAAAAGCAATTTTTCATATCTTTGTCTGTCTGTTGGCATTTTCGTTCCAGCTCATCTCTAAAACAGCTCGATCAATTTTGACGGAAGATAGCTAACGACATAAGAAGTAACTTAGGCTCATTAGTTCGAGACTAGCTCCACTTTGCGGCGTTACTCATGATTAACAACAATAACCTCGGGATAAGTCCCGCTAGCTAAGGCTAGTACAAAATAAATATGAACAAAAACACTAAACCCCTGTTACGTCATCGCGTCAGTCATGTGCTGTACTAGTTTCAGTCACGACATTAAATTTCTCAGCGTTAACGAAAGAGCACACTGTAAAGTTACTGCCAATCGAAATGTTATAAAGTTAATAAACTTTCTTAATTCACTCAACTTCTCACGCCTCTTGCTTGTCAAATAATATTACATTATTGACTTTAGCTTTAAGTTACTTTACAAATTGATATTCTCAACCTTCTTCTGAAATAAATAAACCAAATGAAATGTACTGTTTCAAATCTATTGGTCAATTTATTTAATAGATTATTCAAGACCGAACAGAGTTTTGATACATAGTGCAATCATTGTTTTTTATCAATAAAAAAATGCCCACAAAATTATTATATTATTATATACCCTGCGTTACTCCCTTTGCAATAACGTATATTTTTGATTAGCTTTGTACATTGCGGTTTTTAAAACTATATTAAAAGCATGTTTAAGTGTGTTGAGTATCTCGCAATTTCTTGTATGTCTTGAAGCGTACAGAAAACAACACATTTTATTCATATTCTCTACGCGATATGCATGTACGATTGTACAAAGGATACCACTTTATTCAATAATTTCACCACGCTCTTTCGCGAGAACATCACTTCAGTTATTTATCGTTTGATACCAGAATCACAGACGTGTATGTGTTGTACCCACAACTTGAACTCCCATGGTGAATTCCTAATGAAATGATACCAATATATAATATTATAAAGAGATAAACTTTGTGAGGTTGTAGAATTTTAGTTTTGATCTACTGAACCAATAATAATCCTGAAAAATTATTACTGCGAGATTCGACATACACGTGGGTATAGTTACAGACAAACACTAGTAAATAAATAAAACGCCGAGACCGAGACCTCTTGATCAGCAGCATATATATAGCAAAATATACATTTTTTTTATCATTATGTTTACTACATATTATATTATATACTAGAACAATGAACCTAAAACTAAAGAAGCTTTTTTTTAATTACTTACCGCCCTAGGGCGTTTCTAGCTACATTATTACCCTAGAGCGCTAATAAGTCACCTACAAGCCCCATTTGGAGGTTATAAGAAACTACTTACCGAACATGAGAGATGTAAAATTAAATTTAGTCATAAACAGAACAAGAATCCTATATTCTTCGTAACATTTTCAGACCTTATTTAATATGCTTTCAGAATTCTTTAATTGCTACTTCTAGGTTTATCATATTCATAAGTGCTAACATTATTATAAGAATTAGCTGGTAGTCATAAATACCGTACAAACGTGGCTAGTTATTTTCTATACCTCTACAAACATATTCATTAAGATATCAAAACTAAAGAACACGATGATTCATTTTAGTCCACAAATAATAGTTTTTGTATAAATTATACTTAAGGTTCAATTTATACATAAAAATAAATGTATTACCTATCCAATTTATTTAATTAAAAGCAAATATCAAATAATTTTATTGACGACAATAATCCTCATTATTCTCAACAAAAATACCAATCTTCAAAACTGATACTACTATAATAGTACTGCTATATTTACATGATATTAAGTTAACATTGTAACTGAATATAATTAAAGCAATATATGAAATTGAAAGTACAGGTAATTTACGAAATCACACAATAAAATATTGACATGAAAAGCTTAAAGAGTAATAATAATAATAATAATAATAACTTTATTTTTTTCTCACACACAGTTTACAATATAAGTATACAAAAAATTCACAAAAAAATAAAAAACAGCTCACAAGACTTATAATCTGTGTGGGAGACTGGTATCTGTACTAGGATGACCTGTACTACAGATTACCAGCGACTCCCAACTCCGGACAGCGGAATGTATGGTTGGAGAAGTAGTGAGCATAAATTCAAATGGATAAATATGATGAGTTTAATTTGTGTGTGTGTGTGGTGTTGAGTGCTTCGAAAGAGATTAATATATTCATTTAAAAAGTCTATTTACAAAAGTTGTATTATAATATTGAGATACATTTGGAAATTGAATGTATTCTGTCTAAAATCCTTAGTTTAATTCAAGTTACATTTTGTTAATTATATTTGTATTATTTGGTTTATGTTGTTAAACAAGTCAGTTAATTAGGAGTTTTTGTTCATGCGTCTCCTCTCACGTGGTTACGGTCATTGCGTTATTGAATAGCCTAGGACATAGGGTCCTCTAGAATCAAAGCGTCTCCGTGCCAAATATCATTGAAATGGGTGAAGAGCTTAAGCTACAGAGAGAAAGAATTAATTTCGAATTAAAATATTTGAACGAATATGTCTAAATAAACTTTCTCAAGTACTGATCGGTTTAACGTTATTTATTTATTTATTTATTTAGTATTAAGGACCTCCAACGAAAGATGTACACAATAAAGTCACTTTATAATACATAAGTTTTTTGCTTGTGCACTCCTTCAATTATAGGAGACCACAGCATTCTCAAAGATATTAGGTACTAACATTTAGCTTATAAGTAAAATTTACATCTATATAAAAAAGACATTGCAAAAGACAATAAATGTATCAAAATGAAATAAGAACAAAAATATGATAAAACAAATGATAAAAAAAAAAATTATAACAAAAACAACACGAATCACATTAGGATATTCATTTTTAAGGATAACTAACAGCATTCGAACAAGGATTTCTTAAATCTATGTAAGGGCTCACAAATATCTACTCCATGAGCCTTGGACAATGCATTGTATCGCCTACAGATTCTGGGCATAGCAGCAAAGTGACCCAAATTGGTTTTCGAGTGTAGCACTACAAAAAAATTAAAAACCTGCTTCCTAGGAATGCGCGTAGGAACATTTATTCTCAATAAGTTCAAGAGTTCGTTGCAATCTATGACTCCGTTAATGAGTTTGTGAAGGAATGTTAGATCGAGCGTATCTCTACGATTAGCCAGACTTGCAATGTGGTAATATTTAAGCCTGTCCTTATAGCTCCGACATCGCTTTGCTAGACCATCTCCATACGAAAGGTGGTAAAGAAATCGTCTTTGAACACTCTCCAAGCGCTTTGTATGCACCTCATAGTGCGGATTCCATATAATCGAGTTGTATTCCAAAATTGGGCGAACTAATGTGTCAAACAATTTGATTTTTGTAGAAGATTTTTTGAAATCCTTAGAGTTTCGTATTATAAAACCGAGAACCTTGAGACTCCTAGACACAATATTCGATATATGTACATCAAATTTAAGCACACTATCAAGTTGAACACCCAGATCCCGCACAACACCAACTCTGCCTATTTCAATATCATCTATGTAATATCTATATTGCGATGAATTTTTATTCCGAGTGAAATGCACGTGGCTACATTTTTTTATATTTAGGAACATGTTATTATCTCTGCACCAGTTCGCAAGTCTGTCAATATCTTCTTGCAATAATTTAGAATCTGTGCTACATCGAATAGGTTTCATTATTTTTAAATCATCAGCGAATAAGTAGTAGCTTGAGTGCTTGAAGCAAAGCACAACATCGTTGATAAAAACATTAAACAGAATCGGTCCTAAATGCGATCCCTGGGGAATTCCAGAGGTAGCTATGTACTCATTAGACGCATGCCCATTAATAACTACTCTGGAAGGTCTATTGTCTAAATACGAGTTCAACCAATCCAGCAAAGTACCATCCACACCAAATTGAGCTAGTTTCTGTACGAGTATATTATGGTCGACTTTGTCGAAAGCCTTACTAAAATCCGTATAAATTGTATCTACTGGGACACGTTTATCAAGGAAATCCGACAATGCAGATGTAAAACACATCAGGTTTGTGGTTGTGGATCTAGACTTTACAAAACCATGTTGGAATTCAGTGAGTTGTGACTTAAGGAACCATGATAAATGCTTACTAATAAGTTTCTCAAATACTTTCCCAAAACTTACCAGTATCGAGATAGGTCTGTAGTTAGACACTAAGTGTTTTTCCCCAGATTTAAGAATAGGTACAACAATAGCCTCTTTCCATTTTTGTGGAAAAACCCCCTCATTTAAGGATCTGTTGAAGATGATATGAAGTGGCTGGGCCAAGTCTCCAGCACAACGTTTAATAAAAATTGGTGGGATACAATCACTACCGGCTCCCTTTTTGTCATCCAACTTTTTTAAAGTCCTATATATATCTAAATAGTCCAGTCTTATTGAACACAATGCCGAACATGGTTCAGAGCTACGCGCATTCAAATCTATGGGAGCAAGTGATGGAATATTAAAGGCTTTCGCGAAGTTTTCTCTAAACATATTGCAAATGTCGTCGCCACTGACAGAAACGTTATTTTCATAATACATTTCAGACGGATAAGTACCAGTACCCTTTCTTTTATTTTTAATAAAGGACCAGAATATTTTTGGATTTTTTGATATTCCACTTTCCAATCGAGAAATATATGTTTTGTAGGAGATCGTTGTCAGTTTTGTGCAGTCCACTCTCAACCTCTCAAACGTTAACAAGTCTAGTGGATTTTTATATTTTTTGTATCTGACATGGTACTTATATTTTTCTTTAAGTAAACGTACAAGATGAGGGGTATACCACGGTGGATATTTTTTTATACCCATCTTTTTCATAGGGATTATCTCCGCGATAATGTTATGCAAGATTGTATAGAATACGCCGACAACTTCATTTATAGTGGGACAATTATTAAATTCATTTAGCCAATTTATAGTTTTTAATCGCGAGCGAACTTTCTCGTAGTCAGCCTTATAAAAGTCTGGCTTTGTTATGTTTTTTGGTTCCAAGTTATGTTCTACTCGCAATGGAAGGTAAAATTGTAGTGGAGGGTGCAATGGGTCCTCTCTTGACAGCGCAAAATCGCAACGTGTTACATTCTCCAAAGATAAATTACCAAATATTAGGTCTAAGATTCTTGATTTATTATTTGGGATGGAATTAAATTGATAAAGTTCATTGTACGCCATGAATTCTGCAACAATAGCACTAGACCCCGAATCACCGCAAACAGGGAGCAATAGATTTTCCTTTAAAACCCATGATATAGTACTAAGATTAAAGTCGCCTATTATTAAAGTTTGTGTTTCTTTGACTAAGGAATTCTGAACATTATTTGTCCATCGCTTTAGCGTGTCGCGATGTACTGGAGGTGGAAAGTAGACCCCACAAAGGTTAACTGTATTTTTTAAACATCCCGACCCAACAAGGTCCAGGCTAATCCATAAATCCTCGATTTCACTTTCGAGGTGAGATCTTCGACACGATCTATACCGTTTCAAAACAGCTATCAACACTCCACCACCATCTTTACGACTCTTATAAGTACTTGTTTCGCGATCGCGACGGTAGACATCGTACCGATGGTCAAACAATTCAGCGTCGTGTATGTCACTGCGCAGCCAAGTCTCTGTAAGCACTACAATGTCAAAGTTATGAACGGCAATATTATGAGAAAATTCAGTAGTTTTCGTTTTTAGGCCTCTTACATTTTGGTAGTATACATAAAGTGAAAAATTGAATGAGTATAATAACTGATGATAAGAACATGCTACTTCTTAACTATGATTACTCTAACAATCTTAACCTATCCAGACTATTGATGACTGTGTTCTGTGCGGTCTCATCCTTTTTCATGAAGATTTTTCCGTTTCGAACCCAGACAAATTTATATCCAAGTTGCTTCCCGCGTTGACGAGCTGCTGCGTGTATAGCTTTATTTTCCGGCGAAAGGTGTTCGGTTACATAAATGGGTTGGGGGCTTTCTGTCGCAATACCCAGGTGTTTGGTATTCAACTTCTCCTTGTTATTGCTTTTATTGTATTTTATAGCTGCAGCAAGAAAGGAATCGCGCAGTCGTGGACTACTAAACTTTGTGACAATAGAACGGGGTCGCGTGCTCTGTGCGTCCCTCTTTGCTACCCTTGAACAATGTAAAATATCGTTATCCCCAATACTGCAGTTGATGACTTTACCCAGTTGCAAAATGGTGGTAATTAAATTTTCCGCCCTGTTTTCTGGCACGCATTGCAACTCAATATTAGCGGACCTGGAATTTTGTTCCACTAAGTTTAGACGTTGACTAAGTTGTTGAATAATATTTTTCATTAAGGAATTATCCTTCTCGAGCTTCTGTATCTTATCAGTTCCGTCATCCAGCGCTATTTTAATTTCTTCGTATTTATCATTAAAAAAGGACAGTGAATTTTTAAAATCCGTTATTAAATCGTTGATTTGACGAAACTGTACGGCCACCAAATCATTAAGTGCACCCTGTATTTCCTGCTTTATAATTTCTCTTAGAGTGTCTCTCGAAAACTCGACTGTAGTGTTCTCATTTAATTCGCGAGACTTACTAGTTTGCGATAGTTTAGATCGAAAGGTGTCGTTGATGTTTACAGGAGACGACTGTGATGAATGTTCTGCCGTAGGGCTATCGAGCTTTGAAGGCCTGACAGGTGTATTTGTATTATCCCTCTTAGGCTGTTTACTTTGACAACTAGGACACTTCCAGGTTGATTTATGTTTGGTGCTCATACTTTTAAAAACCGTTTCACGAACATTAGCGCATAGCAACTCATACCATACGTGGCAAACACAGCATTGCAAACAATCTTTACTATTAAAGGAATTCAAACAACCCCCGCAACTTTTTGTTGACATTTTTGTTATTCAGTAAACTTCAATAAACTTCAATAGGTATGTCACTTGCGTCAATTTAGCGCTTACAGCGATTTAAAAAGCGTGCAGTTGTTAACGTTACATAAAATAATGCAGCACTAGTATACTTATAGTGTTGACCGGCGATGTGAGCGCAGCCAAGTTAAACGTCGCGGCCGAGAGATCGTAAGCGCCGTGAAATAGCTGTCGCTTACGCGTTTTAGTCAATACTGTTTTGAAAACGAAATTGTCACTGATGGTTTGTTACGGGTGATAACAAAATTAAGTATAACTTATTAATTGAGTTCACTTTCACAAAAATAACTTTGCCACTGTACTTCCCGAATGTCTTTTTGTATTTATCACTGAATTTAATGACTTGAGGTAAACTTATGCAAAAGAAAAACGAATTTGTTACGGAGCTAGTTGTTTTGTACCCGCAGTTTGAAATTAATGTGAAAATAAAACTATTATTTCTCGTTAAATTTAATATTTATTACAGGTTTATTAGTTAATATCATCTCTGCGGTCGTACGGTCGGTCGAACCTTATTTTAGTTTAAAGGTAAAACATTTCCATGTTACATAATTAACGATGAAAACGCGGTTATTATGGCTATTAATTAAGTTAAACTGTAGCTGCAAGTAGGAACGTGTAAAATAATGAGCGTTGCAATTACAAAAGCAACAGCCTGTATATTAGCATGTGCAGCTATTTTTTAAACGAATTCTTTGTCTACTTTTACCATGCCAAGTAGTAAAAGAGTTTGTGTAGTTAGGTAATTGCACTAATGAATGTGATAGAAATTTTATGAAACTTTTCTAATAAAAGACGTATTTATAAATGTAGAGCAGATAAATAGTTTTCGTTGTGACAAATGTTTTTACTTTAATTATGATTTTTATTTAAAAAAAAGTAAAATTATATGTCGTGACCAATTAGTATTTATTAAATATGATCAAAAATTGTACATATTTCTAACAAGTCTTATTCAAGTATCTCAAAGCACCTATCGTTAAAAAAGATTTGCACGAATTAAGTGAATATGAACTTCATTTAAATATGAAAAGTTGTTCCCAAAGAATAAAACCAGCATACCTCATTCCCTTTATGTTAATGTGTTAAACAAGAATCCTAGCTTCCGTAATGATATAACTTTAAAAATGATAATTATGCCACATAGCTATTCCGAAACCGTCACAGAAACCGGCTACAAGCTGGGTGACCGCATAATATTTTACAAGTCACAAAGCGCTCGAGGTGGTCTGACAGAGATGAATCGTTTAATTCAGCGTATGAACACGAACACGCAAGCTTTCCAAAATAAACAAAAGATTTTTTAACCAAAATCTAGGAATCTTATTAAAGTGAATGAACGTCATTTAATTGTTAGTGCTGGAGTTATTATTCATTATAATTATAAAAAAAAATATTCAGTCCGTGTCAGACCACGCATGGAGTAGGGTTCCATAGTCATTCATAGTCACACGTGGAATTAAATTAGGCCTCTACTACTCCTGACCTAATAAATTTATCTGAGCCGTTATATTTTTGCCTTAAAGTTCATCATATGGGCTATAACCGTGATTTTTTTCGATCCCGCCCTTTAGCTTTAAGCGCCATTTTGATAAAAAATGCACTTTGAAGTGGAATAACTCATAAACATATACTTAAAAAAAATCGTCATAACCACCCTTATTTCATTTAAATCGGTTGAGTAGTTTTGCCGTGAAAGCCGGACAGACAGAGTTATTTTTGCATTCATGTTATTGGTAAGGAAATAAGGATTATTTTAAAGTGTTAATGCTTTATTTTATATAAATCAAACGATGTTTTAGTAATTAAATGGTAGACAAACAACTCATGACTCAACGGAAAAATTATGCGACTCAATGTTTTCTACAACTTTTCAAAACCTTCTTGTCTTCTTGTTGCTTCAAAAAAGTAGCTGAACTCAAATGTACAGACAGATTAGGTCAATACAATATTATATCCTAATATTATAATTGTTAGCACTACCAAGCTAGGGATAGTCATCTCACGAAGGGTCTGTGTGTGACAGATCGATGTGTAATATACATCACAAGAACTTTATGTAAATGAATGGCGTTGTGTAAAAACAATCCCCGGAAGTCTTGATAAATTATCTAAAGGTACTTGACAAATGAACTGGGCAACGGGACTGGAATATATATTTACATGATATTAAATGATCTTATTTGAGGATGAATGAAAAGTCACTGCTGCTGGCTAGTGATCACTAGAAAAGGTTCAGGAACTTTTTAACTTCAAATTTTAAAAGCTTTTGATAAACCGGCTACTGGTTTATCAAAAATTTGATAAAAGTTTTTTTAGTTACCATTTTAAGATTTATGAAAAAGTCTAACAAGTCATATAGTCGTAAAATACACACATGTAAAATACAATAAATACATATCAATTAAAACTTCTATTTAAATTATATATATATGACACTAATAGTATAAAATTAATGTTCTACTTAAATATTTTACAAGTTCGTTTTATAAAGATTTTTAGGGGTTAGCTAGTTACTACTTTGGTACACTGAACTACCTTTATATGTATTAACATACATGTACTTACAAAAAAAAAGTATATTGTCTTAGCTTAGCTTAATTGTCTAGTACCCATAGTACAAGCTATGCTCAGTTTGGGACTAGATGGCGTTATGTGTTAGATATCCCAAACATTTATATATTGTATACTAGCCTTCGCCCACGGCTCCGCTGAAGTGTTTGTCGGTTTTTACATTATATATATATATATCTGTATACTAGACTATCTGTATACCAAATTTAAATTAAGGGACAGACTGAGTTTATTTTGCGTTTATAATATAAGTAGTAAGGGGACTAAAAATATTGCAACTGACAAATACAAAACGTTAACATTTACAATTTCGGATCATTATAAAGCAAAGACAAATATTTATAAATACCTATATAGAGAAAGCGTGAGATTACTATCTATGAGCATCTTTACACAATGTCTCTCTATTTAATTTAAACCTTCAGCGTAAAAGCATCTACTGTGGGTCTAATTAGTCCCAAACAAATTTAAAGCTCTTTCGTTGTCAAACATTGTTAAGTACTCGTATTAGCAAATATTCGTTAGCCTTTATGTTAGATCAAATAACAACTTACAATTACAACAATTTACAATTATTCATTGATATGCTTCTGTTCAGTAGTTAAAACAATTCGTATCGTATTCGTATCTTTCGTAATGACACTAATTGGATTGATATTTTAATCTAATAATAAGTTAAGAAGCTTTATTGACTGATAGAATGGTTACATATATTATGTATTTTCAACTAAATTCATTTTAATACATATATGAAACATACAAAATTTGAAACAAATATTTGGAGATCCTACAAACATTTGGTCCAACGGTAGTAATATGTGAGGGCTCACATATTACTACCGTACCACCGAGACACTCAAGTTGACCCTTTAGTGTTTTTTTTTTTTCATTTATTAACTTTCAGAATAATATATAGCAAGTAATAAAACCAATTTCTTTAATAGAAACTAACGACTTTCAAAAACAATCAAAAATTGCTAAGGGCGTCTACGCCACACATAGATTAGTGTTCCGTCGTCATTATGGGTAAAATAGCGTGTGGATTTAAAATCGTGTTCAATAGATAATTGTTATTTAAATTGTTATTATTACGATGTTCAAAATGAAAAAAATTTCTTTAACATATAGGTTGCTTTAACCGTAGTGATACTTCAAAGAAAGCTGAAGTTAAGCCTTTTTTCCATTTTTCTCTCGTCGGCACTCTCAAAATTGCGGTTTCTTAGAAATGTAGCATAAAACTGAGGTGGTTTAACTGTTTTTTTATTTTTCATGTCATAAATAAATAATATGAAAAAAAAAACAGTAAAGGCACAGAAAAATAATAAACATAACAATTTATAGTATTAAAATAAAATCTCTCGTTGCTATAACTTTATTTACAATGCTAGGAGCCCGAGGTCACAACCCCTACGCGCTTTACTAAGAGGGTCAATTTATAACATTTAAGTATAAATTTACAACATTTTATAATTAAATATCATATTTACAAACAATCTTGCAAACGTTTGCTTGCTTGCTTTAAAGTATATTGTTCAGTAAGTTCCACCAAGCGCCGTCAATCAATATTATAATCGGTGTAATTAATAAATTTATTAAGCGACAATGGTGAACCTAGTGAACGGGTGACGATTTCTTTGCATTTTTTTTTATATTTTTGTTTTTTTTTTTCTATTTTAATCATAAAAAAACCGACAAAGAAGTTTGTAGTGAACTTTATAATGGGGGAAACAGTGAAAGAAATTATTTAAGTTTTACTATATTCATTTATGTATCTTGGAATGGAATTGACATAGGTGGTGGACCTTAAAAGTGGCATCTAAATAAAACTACCACTAAGCTGGTAGATTATCAATACCATTTAAATAACCCTAAAAAGTTTATATTACATTAAAAACTAATAGCAAAGGTACTTACAGCATAAGCTTGTGTCAAAAGCACTATCAAGACTAATACACTTGGTCGCCACATCATACCTGTAAAAATAAATACATTTTAATTTAAAATAAAAAAATGTATTATAGCACATGCTCGTTACACTTTTCTTACAATTTGGCATGTGTAAGTTATATGTGAAGCAATCTTTTTCGTCCTTCTCATAATAAGACAAACCTATTCTGTCTAACCTACGAAGCAAAGTTCACATTGGGTTCTTTCAACAAATTAATACTAAGGTTTAATAGAATTGGAATAAACACATTACTTTTAAATTTCGATAACGTTGTCAATATCATTACTTAAGGTCTTAGGTACTTTAAAAAACTAGAAATTAATATACTTGATACACTTGACGAGATATAGATATATCTCATATTATATAGGTATATCGTAGACTTACAAGTAAATATTCGTTAGCTTTTAAGTTAGATCAAATAGCAACTGGCATTTATAATTATTTATTGGTATGCTTCTGATCAGTTTTCTAAACAAGTCAACGAATGAAGTTATATTTATTTATCTACTATCTTTCGCCCGCGGCTCCGCCCGCATGTATCTCGATTATTGTAGTAAGAAGTAGCCTATGTCTTATTCGGATATATAATCTATATTACTGTAAAGTTTCATCCAAATCCGTTCGGTAATTTTTGTGTGAAAGAGCAACAAACATACATGCATACATACTCACAAACTTTCGCATTTATATATTAGTAAGGATGTATAGATTAAAAGTAAAAAAATAAAAATAGGGGTATTTTAATAATAAGTTTCATATAGTGTCTAACATGTAGCTTTATGTTAATTTTGTGAAGTACGATGATTTATTACTTTGATAATAAAGAGTAGAAGTTAGACGTGTTTTTTGTGAAAGTATATTAAAGGTTTATAGATATTAGATGTCTGTAATCATAATTTTAACTACACTTTGAGTTACCTTGGTCTTTGACAACGTAAAAATAATATTTTTATGAAGCTGACCTTTGATTACTGAGTAGAATACGTCTTATGAAAAAAACTTTTCTTTGAAAAATCTTTGCTCTTTATTACGATCGAAAGCGAATTTTCATCAAGAGTATCTTTGTACTAAAATCAAGGCGGAGTAAAATACCTGAGCGTTTTTTGATATCATCGAATTTTTGAATTAACTATATTATGAATATGGTATAAATCTGCATCTTTCACTCAATGGATGAACGATTTCATATTTTCAATTGACGTATTTTAAACACGTAGAATTAAAAGTTATAAAAAATTGCAAAGTTTAAAAAGGTCCAAGTTCTAAATATAGTTTTTCTTAAATTAGTATGATACTTATGTTTTTTGTAAATGTTTTTCGAAAAAAATATAATGGAGATCTCGTTGGTTTAGTGTTTCATTAAAGGTACAGTTTTTTTTTTGTAAGACCTTTTTCAAAAATAGTTTCATCTGTCATATATTTTGTTATCAACTGACTTTCAACGATCCATAAATTTCCTATGTTGGATTAGTAGAGGCCACTTTGTATTAAAAATTGAAAGTCAATAATAAATCTGGTGATATTAAGAAATATTGTTTATAAAATTAAAACTTGTACATAATTTGGTGATAACAGAGTTTAAGGATATTACGTATAGGTATTCACAGATATGTAATATCCTTAAACTATAATTTATTTCAGAGAGTCGTATCTATATTCTTCTCATAACGCAAGATGGCCCCGAAACGGATTTCTAAGGAAATTACTTAATTTGGATTTCAATGAACTTTAATATCCTCTTCGTAATGGACGCAAATTAAATAAAATATAATTTATAATAGGTTTTCCACCCTCATATTCTTTTATATTCATTCTGTAATGCTAAAGCAAAATTTACGTCACTGAGATAAAATAACGTCCATACTTATCATTACGATGATGATAATTTCCTAGCCAATTTCGGCCATAGCGGCTAGTCTCAACGGAGACCAGTCCACTACGCAGGAGATATTATAGTGCAATAGTGTGTGCGCAAATATGGGTGCATACTTTTTTCCTCAATCTTGTAATCTGATAGGTTGGCTATCCGACACGATCGGGGGAGATCAAGCGCAGAATCGGTTGTCATGAACATCTATGGCAATCGTTATTTTTAAGTCAGTGTTCTCAAATTTACTTACTACTAGTTCAACCTTCGAATTTTAGTTCACCCTTAGGGTTGCGGAGGTCTGGTGTCAGTCGCTCCGTGGAAAAAACTCATATTCAGCTAAAACCAGTAGAACTAGTAGCCGACCTCAAATAATATTGGGAATAAGGCTAGGAAGAAGAAGAAGATTCGACACCACATTTTGGCAAGACCCTGGATTCGAAACCGAGACCTCTTGATCGGCAGCTACATACGTTAACTACTAGATCAGCAAGGCAGGCAATATAATTTGTAATGAATAGGCACAATTAGATAGTTTGACAGAATTGAACTCCATATCAGGATTAGGAGATAAAATAATAACGATTCGTTTCCGTCAAGGCTGATCAAAGCGGGCGTGAATTCGATTAATAAAGCCTTCTGGCTGGTCACAAGGGAGACAACGGAAATATACCCAAGAGCAAGTTAATAAGAAAATCTATTTATTTACGTGACTATCCATTAAATCAGATTGACGTTAATAATATTATTAGTGATTCAATTGGTTTACTGAATACAATATTTTTCATAAAAGTTGGATTTGATGGTAGGTACTACGTAACTTTTTTGTGCGTTCTAAAAGGTCATAAAGGGTCTAAAAGCTCATAAAAAAATTATTTAATCACCACTTAAGATATTCTGTAGATTGAAATATAATGAATGCCGCATCTTACTTGTTTAATTGTTTTATACTAGCTTTGTT
Organism: Phragmatobia fuliginosa; assembly: GCA_932526445.1. NCBI lineage: Eukaryota > Metazoa > Arthropoda > Insecta > Lepidoptera > Erebidae > Phragmatobia > Phragmatobia fuliginosa. The sequence goes on along the minus strand of OW052070.1, from coordinate 12,337,207 downwards.
GTTGTTATATGCTTACATAAACAACCGCGACCAACGCTCTTGTATAACCAACCATTCATCAAAAATGGTTTATTCGTTCCAGAGATTAACCAGAACAAACAGACAATCAGACAGTCTGTCTATCTAGGCATGCACCATATGTACTTTCATATGCATTGAGGGAAAAATGTTACAGTAATATATTACGTATATTTTATACACAGAGCTTTACGATAGCAAAGATAGTAGGTGCTCTTCAAAACACTATTATACAAAACCGTGCTAAATCATAAGTAAGAATACCGAGACACTAAATATACTTAATCAGAAAACTAACATGCGATTGAATGTCAAAATCCAATGAAATGATAATATTGCCAATGTGGAATTTTTATTTTATTACGTACATTATTGATTTTTAAAAGAACAATTGTTTTTAGAAGTTATTAAAAATCATATATTTAACATCATATTGCCATATTTACTTATTTTATTCTTCTCTTCTTCCCATTATAAAAAATAATTTCTTCATTAAATTACCATACAACTCATCATGGATTGGTATAGTTTGCTTCGAAGTTTCTTTCTCTTTGCAGTCACGTTGTACTGTATTGTTTGCTCCTTGAGTCGCCTCTTACTCGTACAAAACCCACATATCCCTGTGGGTTTATAAAGTTTGTGACACGTCAGCCCATTTTCCGTCTCGTCACTAGGAGCCATCTAACATAGATATCCGTTAAATTTAAGAGATATCTGAGCATGTAGATATTCCCTGGTTGGTGCAAACAAAATAACACTAAGTAAAAACAAAAAAACAAATTAACAAATTAGTAGGTACTTAGATGACTCTCAACATGGATTTCGGCCTGCGCGCTCAACTCTAACCAATCACATAAAATTCGTAGACTACTTGAGCTCTAACGTAACTGCAGGTCGTCAAGTGGACGCAGCATACTTTGATTATAAAAAAGCTTTCGACCTTGTGGACAATGATGTGCTTTTGAGAAAACTCTCATCCATAGGCTTTAGTACCCGGCTCTTAATTTTCATGGCAGATTACCTTAGGGATCGCAAGCAGTACGTCAAGATGGGAGTTCATCTATCTCAAGAATATTATACCCGATCGGGAATAAGTCAGGGCAGTACCCTCGGGCCCACGCTGTTCCTCATTATGATCGATGACCTGCCCGGAGTACTTTCTGAGGCTGAGTGTCTGATGTTTGCTGATGATCTCAAGCTATTCCTCCCTATCACAAACACTGGAGATTGTGGGGTACTGCAGAAAGATATTGATGCCGTTGTATCTTGGAGTATTAAAAATAAGATGCCCCTCAACAGCTCCAAGTGCAAAACTATTACGTTCACACGATCTCGTACGCCAGTAATCAACACTTACACACTGGCAGGTGAACCTCTCGAGCGAGTCAGTCAGATACGCGATCTAGGGTTAACTGTGGATAGTAAACTGAGTTTCCATGAGCATGTAAAGCAAGTGTGTTAAGAAGCAAATAGATCTCTGGGATTCATCATTCGAACCTCCTATAATTTTAATAATGTCCAAACAATAAAGCTGCTGTACAACGCATATGTACGTAACAAATTAGAGTACAACGCAATTATTTGGAATCCTAGGGAACAACTATACACGCTTGCAATAGAGAAAATTCAGCGGAGATTCGCCAGATTCCTTTATAAACGTGCCTACGGATACTACCCATTTATGTATCCGTCGATGTTTGTATCTGGGATGGTGGGTCTAGATACATTACAATCCAGGCGAGAGCTTATGCACGTGGTACACTATTACTTGCTGCTAAACAATAAGGTAGACAATCCATCGGTACTTGAGTGCATCCACTTATATGTACCAAATAATTATTTGAGTGGCGCAGGACGACGACAGCATCAACTGTTCACCTGTCCATCAGCTTGGCGCACTCCACAAGCACGTAATAGTCCTACATCTAGAGGAATTAGATACCTAAATATATTTCTTAGAAAGAGTCCAGATACAGACATATTTTTTGACAAACCTAGTGCTATTTTCACTAATTTTAGTATTAAATCTTAATGACATAAAAAAAAATAGCAATTCAATGTATTTAAAAAAATATTTTTATTTCAATTAATTTAGTAATAATGTGATATAATCTATGATAAAGTTGACAATTATATAATATTTACATATTTTGACATTGTTATGTGTAATGTGACAATAAATTTAAGGCATACAAACGTTTTGGTAATGAACTGTAAGTTTGTAATGCTTATCATTTTAAATAAATAAATAAATAAGCATTACCTAACTTTCCCTAAGCGGATTTACGAAATGTTGGAAATAACCACGCGTGTTCTTAATCCGTCACCACTAGGTTCTTATATTTCTACGTATGTACAACTAGTGTTGTAATTGTCGTAAAACGCAATACCAATTCATGCGCCAATTCCCTTCTTTGCATTAACATTTATTTGTTAGGTTCACTACGTTTTCCTCAATTTCTACATCCATACAAAAAATAACTCTATTGACTAATGTCCGGTCTGGTTCACGGCGTAATTAGCATAAAGTAGTGTTTACAAACCTTTCTTGTATTAAGGTTTCTTTCAAAAATTTCTTAGACGTTATTTGTAGTTTTGTTATAAGCTACATTATGAATTTAACTTTTCAAAAGAGCTCTTTGTTAGAGTAAGAACCTTATTGCGCTCGTTTCCAACGTTTCCAGCAATATTACTAGCGCTTACAGACTGTGCTTTGCAAGTAACACTTTGAAAATGTTAATCTAAATAAGCTGAAATAGATTTTAGAGAAATGTTACACTCGCTTATAAAATCTTTAAAAATGAATTAAATTGAAGTTTGTGTTTGTAATTTTATTAAACGGTACTTGTATCAAAAATTCTTTTGTTTTAATGTTATCCATCTGTCTTTCTGCCTATGGATAATCTCTGGAACGACTGGTCCAATTTTGACGGGACTTTCATTGGCAGATAATCATAATAATTCATTTATTATCTCTTCACAAAGGTTCATTTACATCAAGAACTTAAAAGTAGTTTAGGAATTACAAAGATAGATAACTGACTAACAAGGGATAACTGATTTAATTAAATTTAATAATTTAGGTTACTTTTTTGAGAACACTACAACTCAACCGCGAGTAAAACCATGAGACTCAGCAGCAAAAGAATTAAATAAGCTGAATATTCTCGCAATGGACTGACCAATAAAGCTATTACACCATTTATGCTGTGAACATAATACACTCAGTAAATCTGAATTGTACCAAACAAGTTATATTTCGCTCGCTTCAAAGCGATGTAGCGTATTTTACACAGTTGCATCAAACTCGTGTCGTCATATTTTACTTTCACTACTTTACGTCACTTCAAACTATTATTACACATCGCGGATGTCAGCCATGTGGTTTTGTTTTTGTATAAAACCCAACTGTAATATTATTTTAATACTTGTGTTGAAAAATTGTATGAATAAAAATGTTATAGATTTGTAATTCTGTTACACTATGTCTTATTTTTAGGTAAATGGATGTAATATGTCTAATAGATTAAAGTAGTATTGTTGTATAGGAATGAAAAACGTGAACGGGAAAGCACAGAAACGGTTGTCGTCTAAAGCCTGGAGGAAGCTTACTCGTATATAAAGCAGGAACCGTCTTTTGGTAGAGATGAGGAACCATTCACTAGTAATAAAATATGTATACCAAATTGGGTTACAGTTATGTACAATGATATCAAATACTCTGTTTATCTTATTAAAGAAGAACTGTTAGCAATATAGCTTAGGAGCAATGTTTCTAACGATTTCATATTTTCCTCGAGCCTTTGAAGTTCGTAAGAGATGTCGCCTCTATCGCCTTATCCATGGGAAGTGTTCTGAAGAGCTGTAATATATGCCACGCGGGTTATCATTACGAAGTTAGTCTAAGCAAAGTAGACTTAGCTACTCCTTATGTCATCAGCTTTCTGACAATGAAAGTTCCACCAAAATCGGTCTAGGCGTTCAAGAGATTACCCGGTAGAAACAGACAGAGGTAAAAATGTTAAAAGTTATATAATTTTTATGTGAAATTAGTAAAATTTAATATTTTGATATAATTATTTTGACATAACATAGAGACATTGTAATTCAATTCCCCATCTGGCCAGCCTGGTATAGTAGACCAAAACCTTATTTCTAAGGAGACACCTATGTTCTACTGCAAAGTTCTACGTAACATCGGCTTAGTGCTGTTGATGATGAGTTATAATTATTATATTCAAAACCCAATACAAATAATCGTTAAATAAATTACTTAATTTTAGTTTTCGCCTTTATTATTATCTTGCTTTCGCAAGCGTCTCCGCCTGCGTATATTTCGGTTAGCGCGATAAAGAGTAGTCTATGTCCTGCCTCAGGCTTTAACCTATCTGTGTACCCAATTTTATTGAAATCGGTTCAATAGTTTTGCCGTAAAAGGCAAGGCAAGGCATTTATAATATTAGTAAGGATAATTTGTATTACTAGTTTGTACTTGCGACAGACAGCAGTCTCTCAAAAAAAACAAACATTGGTTTGTAGTTACTTTTTACAGAAAGAAATAGAAGCGGGTACTAGTACCATTTTATACCTAAATATTCTTTATTAATATAGTAAACTAGGCATTTTCTATAAACCTTCTAAAAGACCTTATTATATATATATCGGCGCAACACAACATTCAACGACCTACGTCATCGCTGCACGTGTTCTCAAAGACGTAAACAACTCGCAACGATCGACCGCCCCACTACAATGCCTATAAAAAGCCGCCCGCTGCAGCGGAGCGATGATTCGTTTGTCTGCGCTCGGACAGCAAACACCTAACTTATTGTGAAATATTCGAAGCTGTGTAATCAATACTAATTAAAAGTTAATTCTGGTTGAAGTAAAGTTTATTTTAATTTATTTCTGTAAATGAAATACTCCAATAACAATAATAGTAATGACGTCACTGTTTTTAAAAACATCACGGGGCTCACCGTTTCGTCATATAGTATTTGTTATTTGAATAAATAAAAGCATGAACCGTTTAGAATGTTTAAATTATATATAAAATCTAATAATAAAGGAGATGTTTGTATGGGAGCGACAATTAAATGTTTCACTACTCTATAACATTTCAAGCAATACTGAAAGACGATGGAAACTGTTCCGACTTCATTACAGTAGTCTTTGTTTTCGTCAGCAAAGGTACTCGGCTCACGCATCAAAGCGTCTTGTTTACACGGCGGTACAAAACAAATCAGGAATACATTTACATTTAAGTAACTACGATCGAATTGCTTTTCTTTATTGTACTATGTGTACAAAGCTGGTTATATAAAGTAAATATTGTCTTCCTCATCTTTTTAGCCTATATTATTTCTCATATTATTTGGGGTCGGTCATATTTCAGATAAAATAGGTTGTATTGTTAATTACAGTTTTTTGACCAAGCGACTGGCATCGGACCTCCATAACTTTTAGGAAGAACAAAATTTCAACTACTTAGTTGTTAGTATCAGTATCAATATCAGTTTTGACACGAAAAACGTAATATATAAAATTATTGTTTATTTTTCTATATTCAGTTGGTTGGTGTACTCTTAAAAAACTCAAAAACTTCAGCACCAAACTTTGACGTGATAATTCTAGATTGATTAATATCCATTAATCACCGGATCATCTTTTCTCATTTCTCAAAAATGCAATCAAGATGTAACATAAGTATGACTCTCCGTCATGTGTATGGCTTCAAGTCCGTGAGCCCACATTGGACTCACACCTATTGTGTAACTTGTTCTGAATTTTTTTTTACGGACGTACTAATTGGGCCTCTTAATTTTTAGGACTTGTGACCAAGGTTGTTGTTGTCGAGTGAAAACTATCAAGACAATCAATACAAATCAAAAACAATACATAGTCACTAACTGTTTGGACTTATGTAATACTTTTGTAATATTATCCAGCAGTGGACTGAGATAGGCTGATGATGATGATGATGATGAATATTGTATGGGGACTGTGAAGGTGTTCACCCCACGAGTTAAATAGTATCGAACACTCATAATTGTTTGTATGTAAATTAAATTTGTTGTTTCATGATTGAAGAATATTATAACGCATCTTTGCTCTTACTCAAGATTCTTGTTAACAACTATTTTCATTAAAGGTGCCTTATATTAAAGTGATGCTAATATACAACATACGAGGCAAATTATGTACGTTATTAACACCAAGTTATTGACATCTTTACCTAAAAATATTATGAGAAACACTTATTCAAATGAAACTATTGAAAGTTATATTATTTAAATATATATTAATCATGATTTTTCATAAGTACGTACCTAACGGTTTATAATAAGTGAAACTAAAAAAAAGTACAAGATTATTTCTAACATTGTTTGCTAAATGAATAGAGGAAAGTATATTTACATAATTAAACATGTCAAAATGTTAGTGAGTCACTTGTGCTCATTTGCATAGGTAAACCGCAAGTTGGCGAGACAGTGTGGCTACCGATTTAGATGGAATAAACTACGATTAAATATGTTGTAGCTACGACTTTTGCTCTAATTTAATTGCTTGATACCAAATTCTTAAAGAAAGCCAGTTTTATTGTATTTTTTCGTTGTTTTTTACGGAATCAGTAACATTATCGAAGCTTAACCCTCCTTCCTCTAAGTCTGTAAGATGAGCCAATGGGTAATCACTTAATATCAATCTGGTAAACCGCCCGCTCTTTTGTCCCTTGTTAATAAAGTTGCTTTGATGAATAAGCTACTTTTTTCATAGAGTCATTCAAAAACGGACATTACGAATCCAACTTCTAAACAAAACTAGTTGAAACACGCAAACTCGTCTACTGCTTGTCCGCTATTGTCCGTAGCGTGATGTTATAACACTGTAAACAATTTCTTTTGCCACGAAACAGGTTATAGTGAGTCCTTGAAAGATAGACATATGCTGTCCCGGACTTTTTTTGGAACTTCACAATTCTCGAATACATTATTTCTGTGAGACCCAACCTTTTATGTGTGCAGTGACCAAAAAGCTCTCTTTTATAAATTTTAAGAGTGTTTAAAGTACCTAAAACTCTTTTTTACGTTCGTGGCATAACTTTATAATATGACTTAACTTTAAACCTGCATAAAATAAAAAGGATTCTAATTTTTTAGTTGTAATATTACGTAGATGGTATAATGCGTAACCGTTACTGCACTTGACCCGTTGTTTGAATTTTTGAAATCACACCACTAAATCCGTCTTCATGCGGATGAACGAATTTAGTTACGTCACCCATGTTTGGCAACCCTAACTAATATAATAAACGCGAGAGTTTGTGAATATTTACGAGTATAGTATGCATGTATGTGTGTTGCTCTTTCACGCAAAAACTACAGAACGGATTTGGATGAAACTTTACAGTAATGTAGCTTATATATATCAGAATAGCATATAGGCTACTTTTTAGTGCAGTAATCGAGATACACATGGGCGGAGCCGCGGGCGAATGCTAGTTTTAAATATAGTATGAAATTTTGTTGACGAATGACGAACACTTCACTTAAAAGGCAATTAATTTTTTGAACTGTTTTGGGGAAGACACGTTAGGTTCATGGGGTCCGAGTGCTCGTGCTTTGTTTAAACAACTAACAAAGTAAAAGATTTACTCTTCTCGTGATCAAAAAAACTAGACTTTTTTTAACACAGATAATTGACATTGCCATTCAACATGATAATATTGCTAGTTTTTTGAGAACGCTAAAAGTAAGCTATGATGCGGAGGAATTTTGTGACGCGTGTATGTAGATTTCAACATTTTCTTTAATTTCGTATATACTTGTTGTAAAATAAAATTTCGTTATGATATTAAACTATATATTACTTTAATATAATAATGACATTTTATTTTTAAATTTAAAAGTTTTGTAGACCAGCCTTGTTTACCAACTTTGATTAAAAATACTTGTAAATAGTTTATCATTTTCTATGAAACTCATTAAAAATATATAATGTGTTTCGTGGTATTACAGGCAAATTTGACAAACGAAAACAAAAAGTGCACAGACTTTGAACAAATATTTGTCTATCAGCAACACAATTTGTGCAGTAAGTGCGAGGTGATTGCTTAAATCATTGCGTCACCCGTGGCGTGCAGTCAACATATTTAACATAATATATATTTGTTAAGTTAATTATACGTTAGATTCTAGTCAATTTAATACACTATAAAAAATGGTTCCACAGCGCTTTGTGAGATATGACATCTACTTGTATTGTTTTAAAATTCAAAGACATAAATATATTCACGGTACTTCAAGCATTCATATTGTGCCACTAACTTTTATTTGCGTATCCGCTTACTTGTGTATCGATTATTGCGGTAAATAGTAGATTATGTGTTAATCTAATGTATATGGACTATATTACTGTAAAATTTGTCTAAATTATTTTGGTAATTTGTGCATTAAAGAGTTGCAAACATCGATACAATTTATTAACATACCACCACCAATTTCGGCCTTTATAATATTAATTGAATGTTTATAATTCTGTCGATGAGATTTAGTTCTAATTGCATCATCATCATCATAGTGCATGAACGTAAAAACGTATCAGTTCGTCTAGATTTAGTACTCCGTCTAGGTGCACTTTCTCTGTATTTGTTTGAAAACAGTTCCCGTATTAGGTTAGGGTTAGGGTTTTCTGTTACGCAGATGACACTGCGCTAGTTTACTCTGGGTTATCATGGAGGGCTATACAAGCTGCCGCTGAACAAGGTATGGCGAGGGTGGCTGGTTGGCTAAATGAAAACCTCCTAACCCTCAATATCAAAAATACTAATTTCATCTGTTTTACCCCTAATCAAAGAACACAGCCTGGCCCTGATTTTACAATCATTGTCCATAAATGTATCAATGGGTCCGTTGCATGCAATTCTAAGGGTATTCAACAAGTACAGACAACTAAATACCTAGGTGTAACTGTTGATCAACGGCTCTCATGGCACTCTCATATGGAAGTGATTATATCCAGAGTTAGAAAACTTGTATGGATATTTAAAGCACTGCGTCATGTAATGCAGGCACAGATGCTAAATAGAATCTATACCGCTCTAGCGCAGTCTGTGATAACTTACTGCATTCCAGTATGGGGAGGGGCCACTAAAAGCAAATTTTTAGATTTAGAAAGAGCCCAAAGATCTCTTATTAAGGTTATGTACTTCAAACCCTACAGATACTCCACGGAAAATCTGTACAGGGACAGCACTCTTTGGAGTGTCAGAAAACTATACATTTTGAACATAACCTTAAATCTGCACAAAAAAATTACGTACAATCCTCCCGTTTTCCATAAAAGACGTAAAGATATTGTGGCCCTTGCCCCCAGAGTTCATTCTGTTTTTGCTGGACGTCAATATGTAACACAATCGGCCTACATTTATAATAAGTTAAACACTAACGTATGAGGAGACTGAACTCATCTTAGAGAGAATTTGCTAAGCACCCCCCAACCAACACAACCAACCACACACACACACACACGCACACACACACACACACACACACACACACACACACACACACACATGCACATGCACACACACGCACTACGTATCCATGTATACACAAAGCTGTTCCATTATTTCTTTATTTTTCGCTATTTGTTTTGATTAATGTAATAGTACCTACTATTAATAACTTTAAGACATTGTTCACCTAAGAGATACGATATTGTAAACTGTATAATACGAATAATGTCTTTCTATTTCAATTATTATGGTCTCATCATTGTGTAATTATAAATCACGGGAAGAAGCGAGACAGCCCCGATACAAGTATTTCAAATAACTTACTGGGGCTTGTCTCAATTTTTGTAATGTAATGACAATGTATGAGAAACAATAAAAACCTTTTTATTTATTTTTATTTTTTATTAGGAATAAACCATGTGTAGCGGAGATTTTGCAAATATACACGAAACACTCCCAAACAAGACCCAGACTCAATATAACAGTTAGGGGAACTGTTAGAGAAAAATTAAAAACAAATAAATATCTCGGACATCTTATACACAACACCATGCCATCTAGTCCCAAACTAAGCAAAGCTGGTACTATGGATATATACAACTTATATAAATACATAAACATACCTTTTTATGTAAATACATACATACATATTATACGTAGAAAACAGTCAAACTCCGAAACCAATATTTGTGGATTCACACAAACATTTAGTCCAATCCAGGAATCGAACCCTAGACCTCAAGTACAGCAGTCGCACACGCTACCACTGCGCCACGCAAGCAAATATTTATATACTTTTATCTGTACATAGTACATTTACAAGTAGTCTGGCTAAGTACATGTTCGGCCTAGTTTGGGAACAAACTGCCTTATTTTCTGATGCTTTAGATAAATTGGATAAAGTTGGTTTGTGTCCTGTTTACTAATGTAATCTCTGCTTCCATTCCAAAATTAAATGTATCGTTAACATTAAATTGAACTCAATAGTTCGAACTTACCCAAAAATAAATGTTACTAATTACAATATTAATGAAATTCACTTTGAATTAATTGTGCTTATATTTATTTATAATTATATCAACGATTTGCGTTTTGTAATTTCGTGTTGAGGGAACATTTTGACTGTAGATACACAGTTATGTAATTGAACAAACCAATGTTCAACACTAATTTGGTCTGTTATATGAAGTAATCACTTTTAGGCTTAAATTTGATACTTAATATCTTTTTATCGATGCTTTTGAGAAATGGTGCTGGAGACGATTGCCTTAGATCCCATGGACGGCCTTCCACACGAATGCTTCTATTTTACACGAACTGAATATAAAGACCCGCCTATGTGTCTGCGAAGAAAGCTTGAATTCGTTGGTTATATTGCCAGGAAGGAAGGGAACAACCACAAGCAAATCATGGTCAACGGAAAGGTGGACGGCAAAAGACCAAGAGGCAGAAGTTCTAGCCATTCAGCCAAGGAGAGGAATAGGTGAGCGACTGTTCGTGAAAGGACCATGGAACAAATATGGAATCACGACCCCCAGGAATGAGGATAACGACGTGAGGAGGACGATCTTTTTCTGATGTCACTCATCCCACACAGAACAGTATAGTACCAAATGTAGGTAGAACCTGTGTTATTCTTAACCGGATTGTGGAAATATATAGTTATGTCTGTATTTCTAAAAACATACAAATTAAAGCCCAATTACATCCAAAAACAGAAACTAAACACTGTTAGTATAAGACTAACTAACTACTAACCTACTTATTTATCTTTCAGCAATGATTATGTGTTAATTTCAAATTTAAAGTTGAATCCTTAAAATTTAAAATAACATAGAAACGTTGTTTAGCTACAATAACTTTTATGAGTAAGGGTTAATGGTTAATGACCTTAACCACTAGACCAACAGGTTATATGACGGTGTTCAAAACGCTTTTTGCATGTAAATTTGCTTTAGAACAAAAACTTGATCATGACTCATTGATACATTTAATTTTGGATTGGATAACTAAGATTTTATTTAATAAACAGGACACAAACCAGTTTAATACAAAAGATCAAAAAAGACGATTATTTGATGTCAACGTTGTATAAATGTATTGTAAGGCAACGGTCCTTACAAACACCCCTTTGCCGACAAATATATTATTAGCGTATACCAAAACGTTTACACAAAATTTTCCGAATAGTTATACACAACAAGATTGTATTTTTAAACAAAGCAAATTATGATTTCAATTCGTTAAGAAAAACATTTGTAAATTGTATTGTTAGGCAGAACCTTCTAAACAATAAAAAATAAAATAATATATTCTGTCTTCACTATTTAGTATATGGCAATCTTTAATGTATAAAAGTATTTTTTAAACAAAGAGCAGTTAAATTAATACATATAGGAAATATGTGTACGTAAAAAAATACTAAACAAAGTACTTAATCGTTTTAAGTTGTTCCTTATGCGGTAAACGCACCGTATTTTATACCGCGTCGTAGACATGATTACGAAATGTAATCAAAGGTTTCCCTACCATTGAAATCTAGCAATATATTAATAAAATACTTTTTAAAATTTGCCTATTTAGAATATACCATTGATTTTCATTCTCCCTTAGAGATTTTGAAAAAATAAATGTCTAATAAAACATTGCTAGTATTGTAATATAGAACTAGGAATGGTCTGTTCATCACAGCTTAGTTGACTACAACTACACTTTACAAATATATGAATCGACTGAAGATTCTTATTCATTTTTAAGGATTGATTTAATTTTTTTTTTTATAAAAAAAACACATTCACACACAAAAATACATACAACACACAGTTAGCACCGTACAAAATTATCTTTAAATATATTAAGTGTATATAGTTAGAGAATATTCAGAATAAGAGACAGATCACAAGAACTAAATATTTGGTTGAATATTCAATTTTATAATATATATTATTGCAAATACTTACGTTATATATAGGACACTCCAAGAATATACCAAGCACAACTATGATGATAAAAGTATAAACAACAAAACGTTGCAATTCGAACGGTGCAATCGTTGACTCTAACTACTAGTACGCGTCGCGTGCGGCGGTGAAGGCTTTGCAAAACAAACTATCAACTGCTTGATATAGGGCCTTGCCATTCTCCTGGTACCGTTCTAGAGTCCAGCGAGTAACCGGTATTATAGATTACATTCACACCGAAGACGAAGGCCTATTAGTAAATCAGGTTTTGTTGCTTTTTCAAATTACATCATTAATATCAATGCAATCTTACAAACATAAACAAAAAAACAAACAAATAAACTATTCAACTTTGTGGTTAATAATAAGTGGATGGAATAGAACTAAATATTCTAAACTACTTAGTTAATATTATATTATTAACTTATCGTATCCAAGTTCTACTTCAATATTTATTCATTAAGAGCAACCATACAAGTCCGATACATATGTGAGTTTGTTGCCTTGCTACGTTTTCACGATTAGATCACTCAACCAATCAAGCTCAACCATTACATATACCTAAAGTGGTTATAAGTAAAACTTTGAAAATATGTGAAATACTAGTCCCTCTTAAACAAAGGTTATGATATGTACTACGCATTATAACATGTTATAAAAAATGAAAGTGAACAAAAATTAATCCGAGCATCCTGAATTAAATATGGACACTGGACAGTCCTAAAGTACATTTCTTTTCTGAAGTTGGCATTTCAGATATTTTTTAAATCTTTATACATTTCTAGACGCGATTTTTATGAGGTGTTATATTTGCATTTTAAATTATAATTTTTGCCAAGCATTTCCTATTTGCTTTATTTTGATAGTTATCTAGTAAATCTCCCCTAGGGAAAGTATGACAAGAATCAAAGAGTAGTGGTTAACACACACACTGCAAATACAGATAATGAAAGAATGTAGCATGGTGACTATGGTGACTTTGGCATTATAGGGTCTATGGTCTCATACTCACCAACGAAATGCGGTAGCAAGAATTCTATCATTTTAAGTTAGTCTTCTGTGTGAGGGCAGTACCGCGGTTATCATCATCATCACTATCAGCCTATAGCAGTCCACTGTTGGACATAGGCCTGTCCAATTGCACGCCACTTAGTTCGATCCTCGACTACTCGTATCCATCTCCCGCCAGCCGTCTTGTGCAAATCATTATTCCACCTGGCCTGTGGACGTCCTACACTACGTTTGTCGAGACGCGGTCTCCAATCAAGCACATGTTTACCCCAACGGTTATCGGTTCTGCGGCTAAAATAGCCAGCTTATTGCCACTTCAGCTTGCTAATCCTGTGGGCTTTGTCAATAACTTTAATTATCTGCCAGACTACCTCGTTTCTTACACGTTCCGTAAAAGAAACGCCGGGCATATCTACGTAGCACGCTGTGCGACTTTGAATTTGTGAACCAGCCATTCTGTGAGTGTCCGCGTTTCGAAACCGTGTGTCATGACGGGAAGGACGTACTGGTGGAAGACTTCTGGCTTTGGACACTGTGGGATCGATGATGAGAAGACCCGACGAAGCTTTCCAAATGCTGCCAACCCAGCCACATTCTTCTGTTCAACTTGTCCTCGAAAATGGCTATACTACGTCAAATAAAACAATAATAGTTTATTTTAGTTAGTTGATACGCTTCGGTGTAAATTATGCCAGTGGAATATTTAATCACTCATTGATTAATAAATTATCTTATAAGATTTCCTTCTTTCTGTATAAAGTATAGACTCGTAAATGCGTCACACACTAATATCATTAAAATACACCTCATTCTTAAAAACTTCCACCACTTTAAGAGAATGGAAATTTCTATTATATTTACTAAATCACTGTTTTATATGTTATTACTTTGACATTTTGCATAAAACTTTATAACATTACCGAGGAAAGAACCTCAAAATATAATTTTAGTTATTTCATCTCCTTGTATTTTTATGTAGCCATCGTTCAGAATTATGAATGAAATGTATTTAGGAATTCATAGAGGTATCCAGTTCGAATTACCTTGAAAAAGTATCCTGTCCTGGTCTATTTAGTATATTAAATTTAAAACAAATTATATTTTCCTCACATAAAGCAAATGAATATTTGAGGCTGCATTTCAAACAGTTTCAATACACCGGCAAAACATAATCAAAACCCTCCTTCTCCTCCTCTCGTCAAAAAATCAAAAGATTTTCCCTATCAATATAAAAAGCAATGACTTACGGCTCAAGTCAGAGAAAAATCTGTTAGATGTTATTTATTGATACTTCACATAGAAAAAGGTTCAAAAAATTATTTTGCATTTCGAATATTTAGGGGAATGTGAATTGATAAAATATGTTTAAGTAAAAAAGCGGCCAAGTGCGAGTCGGACTCGCCCATGAAGGGTTCCGTATCAGCAGGTAACATCATATAAAATTTCTTGTAGTTAGTTGTAACTTTTATCGATGTTTTAATAATAGTGTTTTGATCAATGATATTATAAAAAATCGGCCAAGTGTGTGATAATTGTTATGTTTACGTATTAATGCGTTGATTTTGTATGACTTTTCCAAGTAAGCGCATTGTAAAAGTTAAGCCTCTATAACTCCTGAACTAACAAAGTCATCTAATTCGTTATAGTTTTCATTTAAAGTTCATTATATGGACCACTATCACAAATTTTTCGGCGGGCGGGACGGCCTGTTTTTACAAAAAGTTTGCCTTTAAAGTGGAATTTCTCGCAAACGGATACCTAAATCAAAAAATCGTCTTAACAAACCTGTAATGTTTTTAAAAGACCTATATAATGATACCCTACATGATGGGGTAGCCGTGAGAAAAAAAAACATCCCCACTTTACGTGTAGGGGAGGTACCCTAAATAAAAATATATTTCATAATTTTATTGTAGCACTTTGTCGACATAATTACAATACATATTCATGCAAAGTTTCATCTTTCTAGCACTTACTGTTTGGACGACAAGTCGAGGACGGACGGACGGACGGATGGACAGACGGACATGACATATCTATAAGGGTTCGAAGTCATAAACTTCGGAACCCTAAAAAGTTGTAGATCTTTTAATTACCTACAACTTTGCCATTTAACTATTTTCCTTGTAGTTTTGCTGGAAATCGAGATAAACCGTTTTTTACCCTTTGTTGTATATATTTAGACATCCAATCTGACTCTACCCTGCCTGATGGAAAGCATGAGCAGAATCCAAGGGTCGGGGCTACCACACTTGCTGCGAATGCGGACAATAATGTATGGCGGCCCACACTATGGCGGCTTAGTGAGATGCTTTTTCACGCCCCGGTTAAAGGACCCGAAAACCTCCCTCCCTACCCCTTCCCGACCTCAGATCGCCCGTAAATTATTTTTCCTTTCATTTTTATAATATTCTCCTCCTTTTCCAATAGGTTTCATCCTACTATAATTTTATTTGTTTTCAAAAATTATCTACTCTGGTCTACTGGTCTATATGTCATTTACAAACTATAATTATGGTTGCCATGCAAGTGTGTTATTCCTAGCAACCTGTGAAGTTTTGACAGGAGGTAAACAGTGATACATTTTGACATCTTCGATTTATGTATTTTTATAATCACCTAGCTTTGGTCTTTGTGTCTCGATTATTGCAGTAAAAAGTAGCCTATGTCCTTTCCCAAGTTCAGTTCTATCATCATACCGAATTTCATCAAAATCGATACAGTGGTTTAGGCGTGAAAGCGTAACAGACAGACAGACAGAGGTACTTTCGCATTTATAATATTAAGTAGGGATTAAAAAAAAAACTACTCACTAGATCTCGTTCAAACCAATTTTCGTTGGTAGTTTGCATGTTAATGTACAACATATATTTTTTTTAGTTTTATCACTCTCTTATTTTAGAAGTTAGAGGGGACACACACTTCCAAAGTGGAAAAATGTGTGTCCCCCCACACACATTTTTCCACTTTGGAAGTGTCTCTCGCGCAAACTATTCAGTTTAGAAAAAAATGATATTAGAAACCTCAACATCATTTCTGAACACCTATCCATAGATACCCCACACGTATAGGTTTGATGAAAAAAAAATTTTTGAGTTTCAGTTCCAAGTATGGAGACCCCCAAAATGTATAGTTTTATTTCTTTTTTTATGTAAAAATCTTAATGCGGTTCACAGAATACATCGACTGATCCAATTTCAACAGTATAGCTCTTATAGTTTCGGAAATAATTGGCTGTGACATACGGACGGACAGACAGACAGACAGACAGACAGACTTGACGAATCTATAAGGGTTCCGTTTTTTGCCATTTGGCTACGGAACCCTAAAAACGTGGGATAATTTATTTATATAATCTATACTAATTTAAATGATAACCTCAATGAGCAAATGAAACGACATAGGTATTTTCTAAGAAAGGAGATTTAAGAATTTTATTAAAAGTATTAAATTTTAAAAGTATTAAATTTTAAAAGTAATATCTTTGCTGCACTAAAAGCGTACAACGAAAGTCTTGTATTAATAAGCAAAATTTTATAAAGTAATTATTTCAATGGCCATTTTACATTGAAATGCAAGGCGTGCTTCACTATGTCTCTCTGTGGAAACTAAGTCTACTAAGTAAATGCATCATTGTTACATGCGATCAAAGTTAGAGTAAACCATTGTTTTACTGGATCAATATTATTATCACCATGTGCAGTAGCATGTTATGTGATTTAACTACGAGTTTTATTAATGTCAATTCTTACTTTCATTCTTATTTTTTATTAATGTCACACATAAAAGATTGTTAATATTTATATGGTCACTGTAAGATGTTGCTAGGTTAGCTATTTACGTACCAAATCATGACAGAAGGTCCCTTGAACTCCCTTGAGTAGTGACTGAATGAGTTTATGAAATCATAACCCCGTTAAATTTACAATGAACACCAAAACAGTAAGTGGTTTTTATTTTATACACATTGCATTGTAGAATATGCAATGGCATCTTCAGTTCTAATTTACCGATATTAATCTATTAATATATGTCCATCTTAATGATTTATGTTTACACAAAAAAATAATTACCAATAATAAAATACAACAAACAAAGCTATAAAATTGTATATCATTAACCCTCGATTTGTTCAATAACAATTAAATGTGTTGACGTATTCATAATTGGTTTTAATAACATTAAATAACTATTTCCATTTATATAGCGTTAAAATAGAATTACTGGTTGAAACTTTAATAATCAAAATCCCCTTTTTATAAGTAACTTTTTATAATTTTGAACGTTGCCACAGTGAAGGCAACATTCTTGACATTATATGGAATTTTCCATTATTATTACGCCTAATCTTTATGAATATAATTTATTACCAAACCAAAAAGATAAAGCCTATATTTTCTTTAAAACGTCAACAAAACGAGTAACACAGTAGGTAGTAGAGCCACGATAATCAGCACAAATGGGTCTGCTCGACCAGGGCAGTACTACCATTATACAGATGACCATCATAATAATGACAGCATTCATAAGTGTGAGACCAGACCCAATCATTCTGCATTATTCTGACGGTATGGTATGGGCCACCAGCCACCATGGTGCATTGCTCATAATGAAGATGGTGATCCCTACTCCTGGATTCTACTTAAGCTTTCCATTAAGCAGAGTGGAGTACTTTGATAGGCTTACATAAAAAAAAACTTTATATCTGTATTGAAACTCTTTTAGTACAGTAATATTAATAAATGTCATATCACTTTTCAATCAAATCATTGAATAAAAGTGATATATTACTTGAGGACCCACATGCATACAATTTAAAAATCAAAATGGTTGAATTGACAGCAACATGACTCTGACGATTTGATTTTTATTCTTTCAAATCCTGGAACACTTAATAAAAATGGAGTTTAATGAAATAATGAAAATCAAATACAGATAACACAATCATCAGAAAATGCGAAAGGTTAAATATGTAATAAAATTCCGCAAGTATACTAAAGCTGGGGTTCACGCATTTTATTCGCAGGATTAACATAACCAACTCGTGGTAATGGATTATTACATATTTAATCAGTGGTCAGTATTATTTTAGCTGTTGCTCTTTTTGTTATTTTTTCTTTTTTTTAATCTTTTCTCAGTATGTGAAATTTAACAAGTCTATGTCGTTCTACTTTTAAATTCTTAAAATTATAGATAAGTTTAAATCTGAACAACTGCAATGAATATAGATATTATGGATGTTCGATGTTTCGGCTATACTTATGTGGTGTACCTATATCGGGTACACCCGCACATCCGTCTACGTCTGTAAATGCAACATGTGAACGTATTTTGTATCCTACAGAAGATCGATTTACTGAACGGTAAAGCCCCTCTGTTGACATATAAAGTACTCAGTCATGCACACAATCGTGATTTGTGTAAATAACGTTTATAAAAGTTTTTATTACGGTATAGTAAAGCTAACTGTGCAAACGATCGAGAATTGAAAACTTTAAATCAAACATTTTTGTTCAATGTAAAATCATATATGTTTTTACGTCTCTCCTGGAAAGAAGGTTTGAGGTACTGTATCACACTAATCAGACAGGTTGGTATGAGATATTTATATCTGTTTGGCTTGATATATTTAGCTAGTCCGCAGCATTTCATTCACAGCGTACTTTAACATAGGTACTCATCCGAAAGGTAAATCTTTACCTAGGCTTTCAAAGTAAAGAATGTTAGTGTCTAATTTATGTCAGTTCGAACCTGAAAGTTTAGATAGGGAGTTTACAAAGAATACAAGTCATATGTCATGTTATCAAGCAATTTCACCCAATCATTCATTTATACGTATACTAGCTGACCCGGAGAACTTCGTACCACCTTAGAATATTAATTCATAATAAGGTATTGTGTTGAGTTATTAACTGATACTAACGCGCCCAGGCCGGTACCGCCACAATTGCTTTGTTCCTGCATTTTAAATCTGTAATATCTTCAAAAGTATTCATTTAAATTGCATACTGCAAAGGGCCATATTAATCTATATTAAATACACCATGTATTTATTGTACTCAATTGGATAAGGATTAATACTGTATTGCTTAAAATCGCTTCGTAAATAAACCATTATTTCTCGTAAAAATAAAAAATAAAGAAATGGTTATTGTGGGTTATCCCTAAGAGATAGACATATACCATCGCGGACTTTTTTGTAGACCTTTTTAAGATGTACAATACTGTAGTACATTATTTTGATCTATCTTATAGGATACAGCCAGCGTTTGCAATGTAAGCGTAAAAAATGAGTTTATTTACATCACATTAGAAACCTCTAAATTAGTATCTACTATATTATGCATGTATTATACATAAAAACCTTCCTCTTGAATCACTCTATCTATTAAAAAAAATGACATCAAAATCCGTTGCGTAGTTTTAAAGATTTAAGCATACAAAGGGACAGAGAAAGCGACTTTGTTCTAAACTATGATGAAAATGCAGGCATTGCTGCATGGTGACTCACACTATGGCGATCTAGTGAGATGTTTCTGCATCTTTGAGCCTACGGTAAATGCTATTCCGGCAATCCTACCAATTTAAAATGAATCTAGATATACCTTTTTACAGAAACATGACTTATACATTGAAATAATACTTAAGCTTCTAGACACTTACCACGATTGTTCACGTTCACACAGGCGGAGCCACAGGCAAAAGCTAATGAAAAATTATGTTTAGAAAATATTTGACTAAAAAAATATATTCAAAATACGACTTCCATTAGAGTCGTGGAATTATATTGACAGAGCCAACACAATAGAAATCAAACACGTTAATTATAAAAGGTAAATAAAAAACTTCAAATATAGGCAACAAAAAATGTGTACGAAATCAGAAAAATAACGAATTGACGCACGGTCACTCGCTCAAGAGGTACACTCATCCTTCACATTCGTCCGAAGAACCTAAACCGAAGTGTTATTAAGATTCAAGAATATGCTTTAAGTGTGATCAAAGGTCAAATACTTTTTTCTTATGATTTATTTGTTGTGAATGGAATCTATTTAGATTTAAAAAGACTTCATATAAAATAGACTCTTCTTATATTTGGTTTTAGGTATGTACTTTTCATACTTTTAAGTGTTGATTAACAGATAAACAAGAAAAGGTACAAAAACATCTAAATGATGCTCCTAGGGAATGACAGTAGGTTTTGAGACAATAATTCATAATTCTTCTATGTAAAATATCTATTTCTATGTATAATACCAGAGTAATAACAATGATATTTTGAAATAGGAGGTAAAAGTCGCGATATCATCTATTTTTTACTCTGCGTAACCTGCGTAAACTGCGAAGTTGGGGTCACCATACTCAGTGTGAAAGCAGACAATCCAGCATGGTGACCCACACAATAGCGGCCTAGTGAGATGCTACTGCATCAATGGACTGCAGCACGAATGCTGTCATTAACCGACAGAAAGATAAAACCGACGGAGGCTCTCAATTCGCGTTTTTTATTATGAACACGCATAACCTTTTGCAGTGAAGTCGGATTTTGATAATAAGTAGCTCTCTATTTTGACTCACAATTATGTAGGTATGCTTTTACTAGTTTAAGAAGTGAGTTATTAACCCTAGATAGCTAACCTTCGTCAAAATGACGAACATGTGATGAGTATTGTTTTCTGCCACTTCCGTTGTTCTACCTAAACTCTTGCAGTTTCGTGCCAACTAAGTGTCCACCTGACTACATCACATGGTCATATTGTGCTGTTGGTAAATAGTTTCATTTTTGAGATAAGCACTCACGTACTCGTCATTTTGACGAATGGTTAGCTTATGTGTGACTTTTTGCTGTCTACGTGTTAATTATTTTTATTGCATTTTTAAGCTATTTCTCAATAATTTTGTTTCTACTGATATGGTTATAGTAGAGAATGGCTAGGAGGTCTACCCTTACATAATTTGGTCTACCCTTAAATAATGAGATAATTTGATCCCTAGACGATGATGATAGTCCTAACATAGATGAATTCCGATAGTTTCTCACTATCAGAAGACGGCTTACAGCGGTGGAAAGTGATTTTCACGACGAAACTTTGAACATGGAAGAACTAATAAAACCTTTGGATAATGAAGTGGGATGTTCTTCCCCGGATGATCGTACGAGAAGACTCTTTATCAGTAAGAGTTAACTTGACTCAAGCTAATATTCGCGGCAAAAACCGTCAAAGAAAAATTACTGCCATAATGTCTTGGTTGCTGGTGGTAAACTGATGTCAAGAAGGAGTTAATTACATGAATAACTTATTGATCTATAGCTAAAATTTCGCCTCTAGGTACCTAAAATGCCTCAAAGTATAATAAACAAAATAAGAGACGTTTTGGGCTCGACCGAAGAAAAATTTGATGAAGATGAGGACCAAGGTTATGAGCAATCGAGTTCTGGAGGTTCTTCTACTCACGAGGGTACTTCTAATAATAAAAGGAAGAGTTGTGGTTTGTGTTGCTATAAGAAAAGGCGAACGAAAAAGAATCAATATCATAGTTGTAAGGTACTCATTTGCGGCGAACACACAGTTGATTTTTGCCCAAGTTTTGTCAAAAATATATACGTGACTTATATATATTAGGTTACGTATATCTACCTTTTTCAGAATATTACAAAAAAATACATATTACTCAATAAAAATATCTAATTTAGTATTTTAAAGTATCAGGTTTAAACTAATCTCAAAAAAGCATGTACAATACAAAATACCTATTTTTTTACTAAAGAAAAATGATATATTAAATTTTCTTTAAAATTATTATTAATTTATGCTCCGTATTTTCTAGAAATATTATAAAAATAAATAAAATATGGAAAAATATGTATAAAATCAACATTTCAAAATCATCGTCAAAAAGTCGAATAGTTAGCTTATCAGGGTAGTTCAGCAACGTTAGCTATCTAGGGTTAAGGTTAAGTAAGTATAGTTTAATATTTATTGCTTTTCAGTTTTTCCGGTGATTCAATTTTTTGCTTGCAAAAGTTTAATCTTTAGATTAGTCTTCTGTATGAGGAAAGTACTGCTCCGGTCGTGCCGGTTCGGTCCTAGGGAACCATTTATACTAAAGCAAATTACTACCAAAATTATAAAACATAGTCACGTGAATGTATGTATTCAAGTAAATACTACAATACTACACATCAATAAAGTTTTTCTTGGCATAAATATTTCAGATTAGTCCTCTTTCCAGCTGTACAATCTTATAAAGTTTGAATTGAGAATAGTTATTTGTGGCTTCATTCCACTTCTGAGCAAAGGATGTCTATGCGGTTTGTGTGCGCCACGAGTACTGTCGTCTGTAACAATGAAAACCGTTGAGGGACAGTCCGTATTTCATTAACATGCAGCGCAAGCGATGTCAATACTTACGTTTCTGTTCATGCAAAGCGACTGACGATTTGCCTACGTTTGGTCAATTCTGTTATGCTATTTAAAGTACCAAGTAAGATAAAGTTTTGGTGTACATTGTCTATCAACTTTTTCAAGCCGAGCATTCTGCGTTAGAAATAATATGGTATGGATGAAAAACTTAACCACGACAAATGTAACAGATGGTTTGATGGACGGTCATAGCGTGAAATTTTCACAAACAGCTTCAGACTTGATCAATACTCATCATGCAAGTGGCATTATACTAGCTTTTTTGTTTAAGGGAAAGTTTAGTTCCGAATTCAGAAAATACATACAATTCAGAACGATGAATTTGTAAAGCCAAAGTATTAATATTATATACGTATATACGTATACCAAAGCATGTGCAAGCTAATAGATACATATTCTCAAGCTTCTGAAAGTTATACGGCTTCGGGTAATTTATTTGTGTGCGTTGCTTGCATAGTGGTTGCTGTTGCTTTCAATAACGTGAAGAGTTCTTCAGAGATACTATTTATTAAAATTTCGAATTCACGACCATTTTCGCTTACACTGTGTGCGAAAAAATAAAATTTCCTTTCTTTTTCGTCAAGCAAACTTTGTTTGATACTATATAAACAATAGTTTAAAACTAGACCCAGTATAAAATTAAAGCCTGTATTAGGATGTAGGATATTCTAGTAATAAATAAAATATTTTGATTTCAATAATAAATCAAATAGTATTTATGGATTTTCGTTTAGGAATTAATTGTATGTAAAATGTCGATTCGGTGATCATTGGCCCGATAGTCATTGGCAGTTTATCGATGGATAATGAAGAGCTTTGAGCTCAACACTTGAAAGGGCTCGCGTCAGATAGCTGGATTAGGGATCTGATGACCTGATCCATACTTCTGATCCCAGTATAAGATGACGAGAGTATACTTCATATTTTTAAATATATTTATTTGCATACATGATTAAATTTGAATACAAAGATATTAATATTGATGTGACTTTTGGTTTATCAAAATATAATAATTCTTATGATGACACATAACTCAAAGTTTTAATCACCTTTCAAGATATTTCACAGCTAATTTCATTTCAATACAGAGCACCAGCTATGTCAGCAATCAGTTTCCATTTATGTCAAAGCCTGACAAACTTAGTCGTCCTCAAGTCCCTAAACTCAAGTTTCGTGAACATGAAACCTAACTTCAGCGCAACACATTATCGGGCTACGAGAATATAATTTAAATTAAGTTGCATGTTAAACCAACCACGTCTTTAGCTGGTTGTAAGAAAGTTACAGACTAATTTTAAAAGTTTCACGCTCCAGGAATGATATAAATTTATTACTTTTGAGAATTTACACTATTATTATATTTAAAAATTATTATTATATTCAAAAAAACACATCAAACGTAAACTCCCTGCTTAGGACACTGAAAAGTGTAAAATGAATTGGCTTTAATTTGACTTGCTTAAATTTAATATCTTCGTCTTCCTAGCCTTATTCCCAAGTTTATTTGGGGTCGCCTACTAGTTCAACCGGTTTAACCTGAATTTCAGTTTTTCCACGGAGCCACTGGAATCGGACCTTCGCAACTTAAGGGAGAACAGAAATTCGAAGATTGAACTAGTTGTTCAATGTATGAATTTAAATTGAACAGTATATTTGAAGGCACTGCCTTCCCAATAACGATGTCCATAGATGTTCATGACAACCGGGACCGTCGGTCCCGTTAACGTTTATTAACGTGGTTTCCGAGGCATGGGCGCAAATCACCGCCAGACTTGCTGTTATTAAGAATTTCCAGTAAGAAAACCCAACAACACTTTTTTGGCCCGACCCGGGATTTGAACCCGAGACCTCTTGATTAGCAGTCGCATACACTAATCACTAGACCAACCTTAATTTCACTGGTTTAAATTACTATGCGAAAAATCTTGTCGATACAGAATTTTCTATTAATTTAAATAAAGCAAAATTATAATGTGTGCTAGTTACCTAAAATCTATTTAAAGTTAGTATAAGTTCAGAGATATGTCTTATATCTCTGAACTATCTGACGTTTCAAGCAGTTTGAACAAAACTGGTTCAATAAATCACGACGTTTAGTTGTAATATTAGTACACTAGAAAATTTTGAAGTTTATTCTCTTGGTTTTCTCGATTACGCAGATAGGTTGTATGAATGACCTAGTTCATTAATCGATATACTTCCACACTTGACAGCTTCTTTGAATAAATTTAAGTATGTATAATATGTATACAATATAACGTAGGTACACACATATGTAAGAATATTTAAGTAACTGAGTGCCTATAATTATATCAGTTTAGTTCCTTAAGTTTTATCATAAAAAAAAGAACTGTATGCGTTTAATATGTCGTGCACAAATTACTTGTTGACATTCAAACCCGGCGTTGGCTTAATATGTACAACATTTCCGTTCAAAAGATTTTCCTCTCCGATAATTGGACTTCAAATAGAATTGCTTAATAAGTAGGGGCTCGAACGAGTATAAAGTGCACTAAAACTATGTAAGTTAGAACTTACTGTATTTATGAGACTGTTGAGAGTCCGAACAAGTTGTACTAACTTAATGTTCTACACCAGTTATCATAGACTTGGTCAGACAAAAGGTAAATTAGAAAATACAGGAAGAAAATCTTCTTCTCGTAAGTAGATCAAGTACAATACACAAAAGATTGTTTATTAACTTTACAATAGCAAGTTAGAGAAAAACACATTCTTTAAAAACCAAAAAATCTATACATGGTCATATACATATATGATCTTTCCACACGCATCATTGGCAGACTGTCACATAGGCATATGTAGGTGCTTCTAGTTTTTCTATATTACTCTCGCAATTATAACCACCTAAGCCGAAATTCATTAAGTATACTCATGTTTTTTACTGTTAACGGGACTTATTCGCCATAAAATTTAAATGGTTACGATACGTTCTACTTTCCGATATTTCGAACGGGTTATACCGCTCGTGGTCACGATTAGACTTTTTTACCTTTTTAATTGTATCACGAATAAGTCTCAATTACAGTAAAAAACATGAGTATGTGTAAAAGCCGCGAAAGTCTAAAACATTCATTAAGTAGTTCAGAATTTAGTGTACTACAATAATATTCATATTTATACATTGAAAATAAAACCATATAAACATAGGTTATTATGTGAACGAACTAGGTTTCATAAAACATCTTGTTTATTTTTAAAATTATGTTGAATTTGTATTCGTTTGTTTTCTTTTAAATCAAACTATGGCAATGTACGGTGTAGTGTTTGTTTACTAACAATTGTTTACACAGTACAGTATAAACAATTGTTAATAAGCCAATAAAAATAAAAAGCGCTCTCCTTGTCGGTAATACGTAAAAACTAATTACTATTCATATACGCCAAAGGCCTTTACGAATTATTTGTAAAGCGCCTCTATTGCAATGTTTATATTGGACACTAGATGTATCATAAACATTATAATGCTGGTTACAATATTTTTGTATGGAAAATTTCTGTGACTCATTTACAAAACTAATTTACGTACGGATGTACCGTTTCACCAGTATATGTATATTGACGTGATGATTTGCAGGTTTTTAACCAAATGATTATTCGATCGGCTTTGGGATAATCACGAACTGATGTAACAACAGCCAACAGTATAACCTTACTGGTACTCGTCGTTCTTCGCAGAGTTTTTTCCGGAGTGTAAAAGTCTCAGAACTTTACACAAAATATTTTAGTTATATGTATCTGAATACTATACTTACTTAAGAAAAGTAAACCTTCAACATACATACGAAAACAACATTTTATCATAATCAGCCTAATGCAGTTTACCCCTAGATATAAGTCTCTCTAATTGCATGCTACTTGGCTTAAATCTGTCAGTCATCTTGCATAAATCAACACTCGACCTGAACTGTAAATAAATAGAAACAACACTAACTTTAAAAAAACATGTTTCTATACAGGAACCTAATCTTAAATATTGATGATTCATAATACCAGCTCTAGAAATATAACTTTTCAAGATAAAACTCTAATATTTCATACATCTTGATCACAGCGAGGGGTCGCCACGTCCTCTGTTTGTTTATAGCCATGATAGTTTCGCCAACTTTATTGTTCTAGTGAACCGGGAACTAAAAATAATCTTGGAGTCTTAGAGGCTTTACGACACGTAAGTTATGTTTGTGTAACTAGAAGCTATAATTTTATACGAGCCCTTGAAACTATATTACTATGTAATGAGATAGTAATGTACCCTTAAGGACCCGTAGTTACAATAAATTTTCGCTTTGAGTTGCTGGAAATAGGGGTTTATAGTGGTGACTTTTATTTTACTTGCATTTAACTTTTAATTATACTCATTATTATTGATAATGTACTTTTTAATTATACCCATGTCTAGCTGGTCCGCAGCTCTGCCAATGTATACGAGTATCGGTTATGAATGTAAAGAGTCTCTCTATGCCAAATTTATTTTTATTCATACAAGTACACGTTTATTCATACAAGTGTAACAGTAACTTTTAAAATATATCGGATTAGTACATATTTCAGTCATATGAAACACAACAAGATTAAGTAAACCTAGTGCTGACTATACCCGTACTTCCTCATGCATCCCAGGATTTGAAGTCTAATTAACTTAATGAAATTCATTTAATATGTAAATTATAAGCAAATAGCGCCTTAACGTGTAGGCAGCTTAGGATTAAGAACAAGGTTTATTACATAGTGGAAATATATTTGTAACATAATAAAAGCCTACGTCATAGTATGTAGGTAGTACTTTCACTACAGTCACAAGGTTTGTTTTAATAATTATTATAATATTACATTCCTATATTAACTACTAATAAATTGGTTTAACGCTTACTCATTTGTGAGATCTTACTAGAAATTTACGTGCATTAATAGTATTAGTCCTGTAAGTCCCTTGTTCTAAACTGACAACCTCTTTAGAAACTATGTGTACAACCTAAAACTGTTACACTTGCGAGATTTACACATACACATAGATGTTACTGGATAATGAGACTATTTCATAATAAAAATATTTGAAAGGTAACGATACCTTTTGTTTTCCAGCGTTCCGAACAAGGTTTGTTCGATTCAACAAGGCAACACAAGTCTTTCTGCAGATCAGTTAAATCATGAGGCACCCATTTTTCATGTTTATTTTATTTTACTGACTTGACGCAAATGAGTCAATATTGTTGGAAGTTAACGTTAAACCGTGCCGCTAATTCCTGGGTAGTTTGGTTCGGATCGGCTTCCACCATCTCTTTCAATTCATTGTTATTCACATGTGTGGGCGGTCTTCCACGTGGTTCATTCTTCAAATCAAAATTTCCATCACTAAAACGTTTAAACAAAAATCGCGCGGTGCGTTAATTAGTAGTCCCCTCTCCAAACGTATTCAAAAATAACTCGAATTTTCGAAGTATCCATCTTTCTTGTCTAAGCTGATATTAAAAAAAACTGAAAGTCAATAATCGAATGTTGCACCTTTTTAGAGTTCCGTAGCCAAATGGCAAAAAACGGAACCCTTTTAGATTCGTTATGTCTGTCTGTCTGTCGGTCTGTCCGTCCGTATGTAACAGCCAGTTTTTTCCGAAACTATAAGAGCTAAACTATTGAAACTTGGTCAGTAGATGTATTCTGTGAACCGCATTAATATTTTTAGACAAAAATAGAAAAAAAGCAATAAATTCTGGGGGTCCCCATACTTAGAACTGAAACTCAAAAAATTTTTTTTTCATCAAAACCATACGTGGTTGTATAGGTCTCTAAAAATGATATTGAGGTTTCTAATATCATTTTTTTCTAAACTGAATAATTTGCGCGAGAGACACTTCCAAAGTGGTAAAATGTGTCCCCCCCCCCCCCTGTAACTTCTAAAATATGAGAAAGATAAAACTAAAAAAATAAATGATGTACATTACCATGCAAACTTCCAACGAAAATTGGTTTGAACGAGATCTAGTAAGTAGTTTTTTTTAATACGTCATAAATCCTAAACCGCATTTACATTTCTTTCAATCAAAACACTATTATTAAAACATTGATGAAAGTTACAACGAACTACAAAAACTTTTATATGATGCTACGGAACCCTTCATGGGCGAGTCCGACTCGCACTTGACCGCTTTTTAAAAGAAGAACCTCATGGGTACGATTTGAAATAAGTTTCACTCAAAAATCTCAAACTATGAAGGTACTATGTCAATTCGAAGTACCTACTACAATAAAACGGTAATTTCATACATTAACCCCTATTATATATACCATTAAGCATTGAAGTATATAATCAATATGAATGTTTTTTGATAAGTAGTCGAGTTTAAAGTCTCGAATAATTGGTTTTTAGTTCGATCTTTAGTTGCTTCTACTTAGTTTGTGTGTTTACATACAATCAACTAATAAATGCTCTTATTAACATTAATGACTTAAATTATGGCACACAATGAATGTTTTTGTTAGATTCAATTATAAGCAGACATTTAGGTATTCGTTCAAGATTGTAAAATCTTGTGAATCGTTCTATACGCTTTAGCTCTAAATTTAGCTCTATTTACTAGTAAAAAATAATCGGATTAGTTACTTATTTTGACTAATATAACAAACGTGATTATTGCTTACTAAACTTGAAAAGTTGCTAGTTACTAAAACAGTCTACTTTTTCTACTAAGAATACCAAAAATAGACTTTTGTCATTCATTATAACTATGTAATATTCGAACTAAATATTTCTATTTCTGTCAAAATATGTACTATGTATTTAACCGACTTTTGAAAACTGTTTTATGTAAGTTTCCAACATATTATGTAAGTGTCGTCGTCAACAGTATATAACACTTCCGCTGGGACCCATGCCCAGCATATTTGTCTTTGTAGACTGGAGCTCAACACTACTTTATCACACTAGCCAGACGGATTAGTGTAGAGTTTATTTCAATATCATATGTAATAATATTATATGCAATTCATGAATAAGTGTCCTTTAATTTAGACTACATTTAGTTTTAGCATAATAAATGCAACAGATAAAGATCAGTGACTTTTACTACAAAAAACTATTTCTAGAGATCAATTTTCTTATTGGACATATTGTAACAGAGATTACTGAAGCTTGAAGGAGTACTTTACTAATTACAGCGAAAGTTAATAACGACCTGAAGTTTACGAGAAGATAGAAAAGTTTGGTAATAAATCATGTTTGATCTGATACTTAGGTGGCCACTTCAGCTGGAAAATCGATTTATTTCAAAGGATTTCTAATCACAAATAACTGGTTCACCTTTTCTTATAGTTGCGCTTTAGTTTTATTAAATATATTAGAATTATTGAACAGAAGTTATTGAATTTTAGTTTAATTGGTATAAATAAATAAACAAGCTATAGCACAGAGCCAGCCGTTGGTCAACAGGTTTATTAAAAAATATCGTTAATCACGAATCACCAGCTTTTAACAATTCACTGCTGAACATAGGTCCGTTGGAAGAAGGTTTTGGCCTACTAAACTAAGCTGGCCAGATGGTTGTGTACAGACCACTGAACTGTTCTAGGGTGTTGATTATGATGAGGATGAAATATCTAAGAGTAAAACATTCTGAGTGGTGTCAAGAAAAGTGTACCATTGTTTCTGTGTCGGAGTTAAGACTCCGACAGAGACATTGATCTTTTATTTTATGATCAATGTTGACCTATTTATCTATTATTAACTTCATTTTTAAATTTTGAACACCTTTTTATGGTCTGATTATATTTTAGGAATAATTACAAAATCATTGCATGATCAATGATGTTGTCCTTCGTAGTTTGCACCCTTATTCGACTCTCACGACGGGATGAATAGTAGTGGTGACATTCCACATTCTTAGCCGTTAATGCAAGGAGATACATCAGTGCGGGTAATATAGGAGATAATATTATGATTTCACTAGGAAGAACTTTTCATTATAAAATAGAAGTTAGAACATATATATACTTAGCAAAATTGGAATCATACCCAAAAATGTTGGTGTCGTTTTACTCAATTTGACCCTGGATATATTTGACACAATTTCTAAAGATAAACTAAATCAATAATTTAATTATTTTAACATGTTAATATTGTTACCATTCCATCAAATTCAACAACAACCGCTCAGGAGAGGGTTAAAGTCATACGTATCCACGTTGGCCGAACGCGGGTAATGTACATCAAATTATGTACATAACGTGCAAAAAATGAGGTTTTTATACCCAGTGCTATCCAATAAACTAACATGATTTTACTATTTCTTAAATAATTAAAACGACTTGTTTATATATGGCACGAGCATCTAGGTATATCAAAGTCTAGTTCATTTAAATGTTTTCTTCATGGGTAAACGTGAAGTGCATATTTGTCGCTATACGATGACTGTCTTAATTTGAAGATGTTTAGTCCAAGCGCATTTCTCACTTGTTATATAATTGATTTAATTTATTATGTGGCGGGTATAATATAATAATGATAACAAAATAATAAGTTGCAGATGGTTCAGTAGGTTTACCGTTAGATAATATTCCAAATTTGAATATGCTTCTTAAAACGTGTGTAGATAATCTTATAAGAATGCTTAATACTAATTGGCAGTATAGAATCAGGAAATTTTAAACATTCGGAATTCCTCTTGCAATATTGCTAAGTACTTGAAAAAGGTTACTTGTTCATTGCAGATTACAAAAATACAATCAACATTTAACTTTAATGTATTTTATGCGCCTCGGTTTCAAATTTTTTTATATATTTAAGCCTACCAAAGTGACTCTACTCTGGCTGATGGAAAGCATGAGTGAAATCCAGGAGTAGGGGTTATCATCCGAATTGTGAGGGTAAGCAATGCAGCATTGTGGCCCACACCATGGCAGCTTGGTCGGATATTTCTGCGTAATTCTCCTGGCCTCTAGAAGCCGGGACAATGATGCAAAATGATTGGGCCTCCGCTATCACGGTCACGAAATACGATAGCAAGTGTGCTGTCATTATTAGGGTGATCTTCTGTGTGAGGGTAGTACTGGCCCGGTTGAGCCTGCCCATTCGTGCTGAAATCAGCGTTTCTCCACTACCTATTATTTCAATTTAGCTCAAAAGAAGGTAAAGTAAGGTAAAAATAATTTTAACTTATATTGTTGGTTAGTTAGTTAGTTGATAGTTACTATAAAAGTAAGATATATTAAATTAATTTATATTTTAAATTACGTAGAAATCTCTCTCTGTTCAATTTTGTTTATTAGTTTTGCGGCTTTCGGAAATTTTATTTCTTAATTTATTGATTTTTAATTTGTGATATCTATTACAATAATATAGAATACTTTTACCATGCTATGTAAAATTTGTTTACGGGATGAAGAGTGCTATTTATTGTGTAATTAATAAAGACATTCTGCATCATTCTCCCGCCCTTCGAAGGCCGGGAGAATGATGCAGAATAATCTAACCAGGCTGCCATGGTAAGGGTCACCATGCTACATTGCCTACACTCACAATAAGCATGGTGACCCCTACTCCTGGATTCTACTCATGCTTTCCATCAGGCAGAGTGGAGTCACTTTGGCAGGCTTAAATATAAAAAAAAAAAAAGACATTAGGACATTAACTTGTCCAATTCGACGGGAACGAGAACTTTAGAAAGTAAGAAGTCGGGTTACCTTTATCAGAATGTCATTTTTTTATAATAATCTTTCAAAAGCTTAGCCTATAACAACAACAAGACTTTAACCATGCTATATACATAATTATTTCTGAACTAATATAAATTCAAAGGTTATTCTGCTTAGAAGTACAACAATGACTTTTATATTCCCGTCAAACTAACACAAGCAAAAGTTGGATAGATGGAAATAAATAGATAGATAGTGTCAACCTATCGAAAGTTAAGAGATAATAATGGAATTAAAATAAATCAATTATTTTGATAATTAAATAAAACAGAAGATAATGTTTAATTTTCATGGAAACAATTTTAAATTAAAGTAAAAATATATTAATAACTAAATTCCTAATATATGTATATCCTTCACTTCTGGATTCTGTTCATGCTTTCCACCAGGCAGGGCAGAGTCATTTTGGCAGCTAATATAAAAAAAAAATATAAAAAAAATAATAAGTTGAGATTATGCAGTCATTATTAAAAATGAACAATATCACACTGTGGTACAGTTTGTTTCATAAAAAATGGTATTATTGTTTCAAACATCTAAAGCCATTTCAAATATGACACAGAAAGCCCACTTCACACGTCGCTCATGCCTCGTTCACAAATAACTCTAATATTAAACTTTGAACGTCCAGCATTATTTTTTATGTCTAGATAGATACGTGACACATCTGCTACAAAGAACTTATCCTGCCAAATATCTAAAGGTGTCATAAAATGTGAAGTAAACATTGCTATATTAAGTTACATATTGCTTTTACCATACATTTACATACACACTGCGCATTCGAAGTTGGTTTACGTTAAACACAATGCTACATTAAGCGAGCTTTATCAGAAATTGATAGTTAAATGAAAAAGCCCATACTAGTCACTCGGCCCAGATGAAGTTTTAGTGAGTTACTACATTTAATATATATTACTAGCTTTCGGCCGCGGCTCCGCCCGCGTATATGTCTTTTATCGCTGTATAAAGTAGCCTATGTCCTTCCTCAGACTCTAGACTATCTGTGTACCAAATTTCATCAAAATCAGTTTAGCAGTTTAGGCGTGAAAACGTAACAGACAGACAGATAGAGTTACTTTCGCATTTATAATATTAGTAGGGAAAAGTCGGCAGGAGCTGGTATTAAAGGTTATATCATATAAATTTTAAATTAAATATATCATTTAAAAATTATAGCACGAAAAGATTTTCGTGAGATTTTCGCTATTGTAAACGAAAACAACTGCACAAAATTAGTAGAGCCACGGTGATTTCAGCACGATGAGCCGGCTCGACCGGGGCAGTACTACCCTCACACAGAAGACCGCATTCATGCTGTCATATTTCGTTGGTGAGTGTGAAACCGGAGAGCCGTTAATTCTGCATATTTTTTCCGGAAGAATGATCCGTGCTGAAGCTGCCGTGGTGTGGGTCACCATGCTGCATTATCTGGCTCAATAAGGATGGTGATCCCTGCTTCTGGACTCTACCCATGCTTTTTAACAGAAAGAGTAGAATCACTTTGGT
Organism: Phragmatobia fuliginosa; assembly: GCA_932526445.1. Lineage (NCBI taxonomy): Eukaryota > Metazoa > Arthropoda > Insecta > Lepidoptera > Erebidae > Phragmatobia > Phragmatobia fuliginosa. The sequence goes on along the minus strand of OW052070.1, from coordinate 12,303,065 downwards.
AGGCCTGAATAAATTCATTAAAAAAAACCTTAGGTAGCCAATGATTTTCACCAAAATAACTTTTTTATTGAAATAACCCATTTAATTCATTCATTCAATTGACGATTGAAAATAGTTACAAAAGAAAATAGATTGCAATTAATTCAAACAATTTTGTAATCAATGTGAATACCACCGATAGTTGAGTTTATTGAAAGGCTATTGAAAATCGTCGGAGTATGCTGTGTTTGTGGAGGCACACTTTTGGGCAATAATTTGTAATTATTTATATTGTTTTTAGTAATGCTAAAGTATTTCAAATATATATTTAATATATTAAAAGGAGTAAATATTTGCTAGTCTTTTCTGTTTTAATTACATAAAATTACTGTATTATACACACACACCTTAATCAAATATTCGAATACTAAATTCAATTTTATTGTTATACTAGCTTTCCGCCCGCGGCTTCGCCCGCGTGGAATTCGTTTATATCGCGCGACACGGTATGGGTAGATTAAACAATCTTACATGATTTTATGTTTGATAATAAGGAACTTTGACACAAACTTTCGTCCCCTATTTACAACCAACAAAAGGTAGAAGACCTTTATTTTAGCGATAAAAAGTATCCTATGTCCTTTCCCAAGTTCAGTTCTATCTTCATACCAAATTACATCAAAATCGGTTCAGTGGTTTAGGTGAAAGCGTAACAGGCAGACAGACAGACAGAGTTACTTTCGCATTTATAATATTAGTAGGGATTACACCATCGGAAAGTCAAGATTTCATCAAACAGAAAACACCCCAATTTTTTGAAAAAAGTAGATATTTTGACAGGTGAATTTTCGCTACTAAGCCAAAATAGGGTGAAAAAATTAAAAATTTCAAATCAAAAAAATTACAGTGTATTCGGGACATAAAAAGGTAAGTTTTCACTAATTTTTCACATGTAATTTGAGGTTATGTGAAAAAAAGTGTAAATAAAAAATTGACCAAGTGCGTGTCAGGCCACGCACAGGAAAGGGTTCCTCAGTCACCCATAATGGTACGTGGATTAGAAATTGTATCCAATGGATAATTGATGTTTACGTATTAATGCGTTAATTTTGTATGACGTTTTCCAAGTAAGCACATTGTAGAAGTTAAGCCTCTGTAACTCCTGAACTAACAAAGTCATCTAATTCGTTATAGTTCTCATTTAAAGTTCATTATATGGACCACTATCACGAATTTTTCCAGATTTTTTGAGCCGGCCGTTTAGCTTTTAGAGGGGGAGGATGCCCGGTTTTACAAAAAAGTGGCTTTAAAAGTGGAATATCTCGCAAACGGATTCCTAAATCAAAAAATCGTCTTAACAACCCTTTAATGTTTTTAAAAGACCTATATAATGATACACCACATTATGGGGTAGTTGCGAGAAAAAAAAAACATCTTCATTTTGCGTGTCGGGGAGGTACCCTAAATAAAAATATTTTTCATCATTTTATTGTAGCACTTTGACGACGTAATTACAATACACATTCATGCTAAGTTGCATCTTTCTAGCACTTACTGTTTGTATGGTAAGTCGAGGACGAACGGACGAACGGACAGACGGACATGACGAATCTATAAGGGTTCGAAGTCATAAACTTCGGAACCCTAAAAAGTTGTAGATCTTTTAATTACCTACAACTTTGCCATTTAACTTTTTCCATAGGACTTGTAGTTTTGCCGGAAATTGAGATAAACCGTTTTTTACCCTTTGTTTTATATATTTAGCCATCCAAAGTGACTCTACCCTGCCCAATGGAAAGCATGAGCAGAATCCAAGAGTCGGGGCTACCACACTTGCTGCGAATGCAGACAATAATGTATGGCGGCCCACACTATGGCGGCTTAGTGAGATGCTTTTTCACGCCCCGTCCAAGGAGGACCCGAAAACCTTCCCCCCCTACCCGACTCCGCTCAGATCGCAGATCGCCCGTAATTTATTTTTCCTTTCATTTTTATAATATTCTCCTCCTTTTCCAATGGGTTTCATCGTACTATAATTTTGTTTTCAAAAATTATCTACCCTGGTCTACTGGTCTTTATGTCATTTTCAAACTATCATTATGGTTGCCATGCAAGTGTGTTATGCCTAGCAACCTGTGAAGTTTTGACAGGAGATAAACAGTGATACATTTTGACATCTACGATTTATGTATTTTTATAATCACCTAGGTAAAAAGGTAAAAACATTTGTATCTCGATTATTGTAGTAAAAAGTAGCCTATGTCCTTTCCCAAGTTCAGTTCTATCTTCATACCAAATTTCATCAAAATCGGTTCATTGGTTTAGGCGTGAAAGCGTAACAGACAGACAGACAGAGTTACTTTCGCATTTATAATATTAGTAGGGATTTGAGACATTTAACCCAGCTTCTCAAAAGTTTTAAATTATTTTACTGACAAAGTAGCTATAAAAGGGTTCGTAACATTCATGTGTGGAGAAACCACCGTAAGAAAATTGCAAAAAAAAAGGAATTAGTATCAATTAAAATAAAAACGAGTATCGTAAATTCACTCTCAGTATATTAAATTATTATATATTACGGTTAGTATCTATTCAGGTAAGTTTATAAAGTAGGCCACGTTAAGCAGCCAGTGCCGGTTGTTATTATGTAACAGCAATAGTTGGAGGTCTTCGGACGGCTTAAAAACATCCATCGGCAAGACGGTGGCGACGGCGGCGCCACAAAGTTGTCTTGCCAGTCCCCAAACCGCACTCGACCAGATTGTGACGTATGGCCCTAACACTCTAGGCTTGAGAGGAGTCCAGCAGTGGGACATTATGGGTTGTTGATGAAGTTTATAACAATGTTCATTAGAGATGTTTGAAGTCGTAACTTAAATCTATTTAAATATAAATACAGATTACTTGAAACCCACTGTATGTAATATACCTGCTCTACTGCCGATACTGTAGTAACTAACGGCATACCAATTTAGCATCTATAAGCTTTTTTAATTAATAAATTAATAAATATTTGGACAACTTACACACAACATCATCTAGTCCCAAAGTAAGCAAAGCTTGTGTTATGGGTACTAAACAACTGATATAAATACATAAACATACTTTTTTTTTTGTAAATACATACATATTATACATAGAAAAACACCCAGACTCCGAAACAAATATTTGTGGATCACACAAATATTTGGTCTGACCCGGGAATCGAACCCGAGACCTCTTGATCAGCAGCCGCATACGCTAACCACTAGACCAACAAGGCAGTCAAGTATTCTCAAGCTGTGGCTTTATTGGGAATAATACCTAATGTGAATATTATTCATCATGTTTTTTTTGTTTTTTGTGTGGTTAGATTTACTATGTAATTGCTTGTTACCTTTTTATAAACTCACCAGATATTCACAATAAACATTTACATACACTCTTCAGAACTGAAATTTATCATGGTCAGGAATTGACGATAATACTACTACATAAGAGTACATTTGACTGTGACTGTGTTGGCCTAGTGGCTTAAGCGGTCGCCACACCGCTTCCTACTGCGCCAAGTGTCGTGGGTTCAAATCCCACGTAGGATAGCACTTTGTGTGATTTACAATTTGTTGTTCTGAGTCTGGGTGTTCTTTGTGTCCGTTACATGTATGTTTGTAAAGTCCCCCACGACACAGGAATTTATATTCCTAATGCGGGAGTTGTCTATTAAAAAGAAAAGAAAAGAAAAGGACTACCTCGGGTGCAGTGCAGCGTATGCGACTGCTATGCTACAGGTCCGGTTGAACCAAATGTTTCTATAGTCTGCAAATGTTTGTTTTAGAGTTTGGATGTTCTCTATGTATATTTACAAAAGAGTACCTATTATTTTTCTTAAAAAACTACATCTGCTTAATGAATATATATCCTGTGTCACGGGCGACTGTACAAACGTGCATAAGACAGACGCAATGAACACGACACATACTCAGAATAACAATTCGTATTTCACACAGAATATTGTCCCGTAACAATTTGAATGTATTTATTAGTATATTAGTTGTCTAGTACTCATAGGTCTACTTAGATTAAACTAGCTTGAAAGATTATAAACTAAAGTTACTCAGAATTTTGAGCAGAGATACAGCTTAATAATCTTCTCAGACAGCCAAATATGAAGATTAAAGATAGTATTAATGTAGCTCTTCTAAACTAGTTTAAATTTTCAATTCGTTGCTTCGGATTAACTATGCTAAACTTGAATTTTGGTCAGGATTGTTTTGTTACAAAATGCAAATGTTAAATATTTAAAAGATATTACAATACTAGTTGACTGCCGCTGTCTGTTTCAATCATACTCGACTTCTACGGGTTGAAGCGTGTAACGTATCCTATCCTAAAACACCAATTTAAAAGTAAAACACTTTTTTAAAAAGACGTAAAACTTGTCACGAGAAATATACAGGGCGGAAATGACGAACTGACATTAATTTGAACTAGTGATTCCTACACATGTTATAAATCTCCCTACAAAATTTCAATAAATTGATATGACGAACTGACATTAATTTGAACTAGAGATTCGATATTCGAAAGATAAATTAACACATGTTATAAGTCTCCCTACAAAATTTCAATAAAATTGGTTCAGTAGTTTAGACACAGGAGAATACTTTATGATGTATTTAATAAAGCAATATGTTTTTTTTTTTATATATATCGGCGCAACACAACATTCAACGAATTACGTCATCGCTGCACGTGTTCTCATTGACGTAAACAACTCGCAACGGTCGACCGCCCCACTACAATGCCTATAAAAAGCCGCCCGCTGCAGCGGAGCGAGGATTCGTTTGTCTGCGCTCGGACAGCAAACACCTTACCTTTTTCACGCCCCGCTTGAAGGACCCGGGATCATAGTAAGAAGGAAAAACATGAGCTGGTAGGGAGTTCCAGTGTTTAACTGCTCGGCACAAGAAGGAAGACTCGAACCGCTTAGTTCTGGAGCGTATGTCTTCCACTCTGACTTCGCTGGCCAGATCGTGTTGTTCTGTAGAGGAAGGGAGAGGGTGGGATGAGTTGGAAGAGCTCTTCAGAACACTCACCATGGTAAAGGCGATAGAGGACTGCCATAGAGGCGACATCTCTTCGCAACTGCAAAGGTTCTAGGAACTCGGTGGCTTCGGGACTGTCTATGATGCGAACTGCTCGCCTCTGCAACCGATCGAGAGCGTCAAGCAAATACTGCGCGGATCCATCGCATAGATGAGAACAGTACTCCACACAGGAGCGAACCTGGGTCCTATACAGAAGACACAGATGCTCCGGCGAGAAGAACCGTCTCACCTTGTTTAGTACGCCTAGCTTCCGCCGCCTTTGTGACGCTCTCGATGTACTCCCGTCGGTTGAGATCCCGGCAGATATCCATGCCCAGGATACCGAGCTTATTAATTATGATCTAGGAGTCAACGACCTTAAGTTAGCCTACTCATCGAATGAGGAACAATAATATACCATTAGATTTATCCTAAATATACAAACTTTTTTCACGAATTCCCGATAAATAACTAACATGTTTTCTCATTTGCTATTACGTATTATAAATATATCGTCCCCAACAAATCCTAATCGCTAACATTTCTCAAGAATCAGATATTTCCACTTCTTGCCTTCTATTCACAACAGGAAAAGGTCGAGTACTTTGCCGTCCCAATTTTGAGCAGCACTTAAGTGGTTTTCCTTTTGTATATATTTGTACGTTACTTCGGCTCTGAAACTACTACGCTTCACGTAGTGACGTAACAAAGGTGTTCAAATGCAGTGAAATATTTACGCATATTATAACTTTCAGCGGATTCAGACTAAATATTGTATACATAGACGAGGAAGTGGCGAAACAGTATTTTAGTATTTCTTCTAATCTATCTAAATGATATATATAAATTAATTGACATTCTATTTAACCTAAAAATTTAAAACAGTAGTAGAACCCATTCAACATCTTTAACATTATCTTATTTTTAATAATTTAAAATAATAAAATAATAAAGTACCTACGTTGCGTCTCGAATTACCTCAGAAGACAAGTTACAACACTAGTAGCTTAGTGCAGGAAGTGTTTAAAGTGTTTAACATCTTGTTCACACCCGTAACCCTCGGTCCTTTTAAGTGTTGGGCTTACTAAGTTATAAGAAACTAAATAAAGGGAAAGCCGCTAATGTCAACATTTTTTTTTAATTTGAGGATTTAGTCATTAGGATTTCTTTACAAAAAAGTTGGTTAAGATTTAAACTAGGTTCAAAATAAATGTCTGTAAGTGTATAATCTTTTATGACCTAAATATATATAATATATATGTATGAAAGCATAGGAATAGTATTGGCAGTCTCTATGTACATTTGTTCATATGTTCTAAGTTCTCACCTAAGTACAAATATAGATAGAGTGCCAATACTATACCTTTCTTTTTTGGCTTCCAAGTAGTTTGGGCTTACATTGCATTCTAAATTTTATGCATTTTAGAAAGGAAGCTAGTATAATTCAATCTACTCAATAACAAATTACATGTTATTTTCGAACTAACATTATTAGAGTACTAAGGGGTACAAACTTTACAACGAGAATCACTTCACACAACACCTCCGTTCGTTTAATTTATGTTAATAGGAGTACAAAGTTTTTTATTCACGTTTTAACACATAGACTATGGGACATATATTGATTCCCTTTGTCTAAAATAGGTAGAATTTATAATATTAAATATTATATTACGTCAAAACGTGAATAAAAAACTCCTATTAACAAAAATTAAACGAACGAAGGTGTATGAGATATGTTAGTACAGTACAATTAAAGTGTATATGAAAGAAAAGAGAAAAAAAATGTGTGAAATTCGACCCTCTAGGCGAACACTAGTTTTCAAAAATGTTTAAATCAGTTTTCGAGGTTACCAAAAGTTTTTATAAATATTAAATAAAAATGAGAAGTGTTTATATCTATCTACTTAAGTAAATGAATAAAATATAATCATACAATATTTGGCTGATATGCAAGGGTTTGTGAGTTTAATTCCCACCCAAGGCAAATATTGTATGACGAGTACGATCATTTTGTATTGTATATGGGTGTTATTTGTGTATTTGAAGCCATATTTTGTTAGTTTGGGATGAAACGAGTGTGTTTGCGGTGTTTTAATATTATTTTTATAGATATTTTATAGAAAACGGTTTTCCAAAAGATCTGTGGTTTGTATTATGCAAACAACTATACATGCTTTTTTGTTTATTTTTTTTAAATAAACTTTAATAGTGAATCAAAGTGCTATAAAAAGATTATTTACTGTTGTTACAAAACGCATTAATTATATAGCAATGTTTCATTTTTTGATTAAAAATGACAGCGCATTGAAAAGACGTGACTAGATTTTATTATCACTCTATAATATGGAAATTAAATGACACCATGCATGGAGGCAATTAGTTTTCAACTTTGTGGGTTCGTGTTCCATCAACTAGCATAAAGATTATTCATTTAACTTCGAGCTCAACTAATAGACGCTGAAGTTTATGACAATATCATCACAGCCTTGCACTTAAATAGATTTTCTTACAGCGATGTTGTTCTATAGTTGTAATGAGCACTAGAACATTATTTATTCCAAGTGTTTAATTTTTAACTATTATTATGTTTGAATATTAATGTACTGAAATCTTTATATTATTTAAAACTTTTATGTGCGTGTTTATGTCACTAAACTACTACACGGCTGGACCGAGATTGTTGAATTTTTTTTTGTATTCAATTGGATTCGAAAATGGTTTAGATTCGCAATTGGGCCTATAGGTGGCGCTGCGATTTTTATTCTCGCATATCAGAACATATTCTAAAAAATCACTGGGTCGGTTATTTTTAAATAATTTGTAACATTGTACATATAACGTATTTCTGAACTTTATTGCGTTTCGTATATTGCGGAGTTTGTGAACTGAGTACTATTTATTTAGGAACAGAATATTTTACGTATGAAAAATTCTTTGCCAAAATATATTTATCTTCCTACTGTTGTTAGTCTAACTTACTATGTTTGTGTAGATAACCGCTTGCGGTACACTTAGACGGGTCGCTAATGCCTTTGGGATTACTCTGTATGTTTAACTAATCAAAACAGAGATAATATAGTAACGTAATTCTGATCCAACATAGTGTGGTTTCTTGTTTGTACATCCAAATTAACTTTCATAACTAAAGCAAGAGGTTTTTTAGTTTCATGCGTTATGTTATGATGAGCTCTGGCAAGACAAATCAGAATTATTTTTAAATATAGTATCTCGATATTTTATATAATATTATTCATACCCTAGTGTGTAAATATTTACATATTAAAAAGATATACCTAACATCTCGATAAGGTTAATGGACGTTCATACAATTAATTTTCCAATCTTTTTTTATGTGCGTACGCCAAAATGTTTCTACTCTACCGATGGAAAGTACGAGTAGGATCCAAGAGTGGTAGCCACCATCTTCATTTAGAATGCACCTTGGTGACTTTAACTATGTTGACCTTTTTTTTTTGTTCACGGGATAGAAAAATTAACTACGGTGGCCTAGTAAGATGCTTTTCCGTACCATTTATTATTTTTTACATTGAAATATTTTACACGGGGTTTCAATGAAAGAAAATTATTAGGTGAAACGTTTCAAATTAACATTAACCTATTTATAAAACTGTATTTATCAGCGTTCTGGTTACCAAAGTACAAGCTTAGACCAGTTCTGGATCTGACGCCCGCGTTACCATTGATATGTACTAACCTATTTTTTTATTCTCGAATATCATATACATTTTTGATATATCGTTCTTGACTAGCGCCTTTTAAAATTCATTAGCAAAAAATTAACTACGGTGGCCTAGTAAGATGCTTTTCCGTACCATTTAGTCTCGAACGGTGACACTCTCGATAAAACCATAAATGTTTCTTGTTTGTCAATTATTAATCATCATCATCATCCTATCGCAGTCCACTGTTGGACATAGGCCTTTCAAATTGCACGCTACTTAGATCCTCGGCTACTCGCATCCAGCTCCTACCACCCGTCTTGCGCAAATCATCACTCCACCTGGCCTGTGGTCATCTTAAACTACATTTGCAGAGACGCAGTCTCCACTCAAGAACACGTTTACCACAACGGTTGTCGGTTCTGCGACTAATATGGCCCATTGTCACTTCAGCTTGATAATGCTGTGGGCTATATCGATAACTTTAGTTCTCTGCCAGATTACCTCGTTTCTAATACAATCCCTTAGAAACGCTAAGCCCTCTCCATAGCACGCTGCGCGACCGTGAATTTGTGGACCAGCCGAGCCATGACTGTCCACGTTTCGGCTCCGTATGTCATGACGGGTAGGACGTACTGGTTGAAGACTTTAAACACTGTGGGATCGATGATGAGAAGATCAGGCAAATCTTTCCACTTATTAAACTATTTAATTCCCGCATTATAATTATAACTGCTAGTTTAAAAATGAATTGTGACGTCATTATTCAGCCGATTTGATCTAATTTGAAGCCATTAAAGTTAATAGCTTGAAACTTAATGTCGGAAAAACACGTTATTTATATAAACGTTAAATAAAATCCTTATAGAGCCGCGATGGACCCATCTCGACAATAAATCGGTAAACGAGCCGGTCGCCTATGGAGCAATTTATAAACATTATAATCCTCCTTTCGCATTTTAGCGATTAACTTTCACCTAATTGCTTTACCAAATTACAGTTATCAGACCATGTATGGACTACAATTATTTTGTATAAAAAGGTCAATATCTGTTCTTTCTTTTACATTAATTTGCTTTCATGTCCATTTAATAGCTGTTTGTTAAATGTTTCATTATCTTTTTTAAGTATGAATTTAAATAAACTATGAAGTCGAACTCTGAAATAAACTTAAATCTTTAATCCACAGACTAAATGTCCTTTAAACTCTTCTTCTTCCTAGCCTTATTCCCAATATTATTTGAGGTCGGCTACTAGTTCAACCGATTTTACCTGAATATCAGTTTTTCCACGGAGCGACTGGCATAGGACCTAATAAAAAGAAATGTAAAACTATCGATAAAAGCTACACAGTTATGATCTACTTAAATTGAAACATCCTTATTATACTCACTGGTGATATAAAATAACAAGTCTATAGATGAAACAGTAAATTAACCTTATATTGACGGGCAATTAAGCAAAAAGGGAATCAAAGGAAATTTACGTTCAATCGTCGGATCACTTTCGTCACAATGTCAGTGAAGTTTAGAACTAACGACACTGAGTAGAGCTTTTGGTATTCAAGTTAGTTACAAAACTTCAAGTACCTAATTAGTTATTCTATATTTGTGCCTCATTCACTAATTAAAGATTTCAAAGACGATTATAATTAAGCAGTTTAGTCACATAGTTAAGTTCTAAAGCCGCCATAAAGATTACGTGGGCCCGTTCATGATTCTTGGTTTTTTCTTTTAAGTTCGGTTCTAAATCCGATAGTCGACGATCAATTCGACTTCAAATGAAATGTTTTAAAACAAAAAATATATATAATAATAACAAATTTTTTGGACATCTTACGCACAAAGCCATTTAGTCCCTAACTAAGCAGAGTTTGTATTATGGGTACTAAACAACTAATATAAATACATGAACATACTTTTATTTTGTAAACATAGAAAACACCCAGACTCCGAAAAATATATTTTTGTAATCCACAAATACTTGTTTCAGAGTCTGAGTGTGTGTGTCTGAGTTAGTGAGTCTTCTGTACCTGTAGTATAAATATTCGGTACTACACAATTTTCGCACCAGCTTACGAATATAAAAATAATCATCGAAATCGGTACTCCTATTATGAAGCGGTGAATACACAAATAATAAAGTCAAATTGAAAACCTCTTCCCTTTAGAGCTCAGTTAACAAAAAGTTATAAATAAGGTTAAAAGAAAATCCAAAGATTGAGTACGACGTTCATGTTTTTCTAAAGAACTGAAATTCAAAGCAATAACTATCTAGAATGCTACTACGATAGACGAAAGATACTACAATATCGAAGTACATTAATTGAAAGTGAGTATAACATTTTGAAACTTGAAATTTACGTTTACTTTACGTTTTAACTTATATTTTCATCCAACATCGAAGCCTAAGTAACCAACACAGCGGGTAATAAAATTGGTATAAATTAATTTTGCTACAACAGTAAAATACATAAAATTCACCTGACGGAATATATAATATCTTCATAATTTATACGAAAGCTCTTCGTACTTAATTAAATGAAAATGAATAACACATTCTATGAAAGAATTTGTACCATTGAAATTGGTTGTGCCTTGGCTGTTATGACATTCAATATAATTTGAAAGCTTATATATAATTTATGTTACATGGCTTAAAACTGTTTCATATTTATGGTACCTAATAATCAAGTGACAATAAAATTTGCTTTTGCTAGTCTTTACAACTTATTAAGTTTTAAGTACATTCTTTAAAGTTTTGTTAAGCAAACCGAATGTAGTCGGTTTTTAATTTTTGTTCTATATCTATGCTTTTTAATTTTTGTTCTATTTCTATGCTTTTTAATTTTTGTTCTATTCTACGTTAAGCAATTATTTATATTGAGGACTAGCTCTGGGCCGACACTCGTCTGTATATCGGTTATAGCAGTAAAGAGTAGCCTAAGGTTTTCCCCAAGATTCAAAGCATCTCCAAGCTAATTTTCAATAAAAAAGGTGCAGCGGCTTACCTGTGAAAGTGTAAAATACAGATAGAGGTAAGAAGTACTTTCAAGTTTTATGATATTTGTATGGATTATAATCAAATAAAATCGGACAAGTCTGAACAATGAAACATAAATCAGCCAAGTGCGTGTCAGGCCACGCAAAAAAGCGTTATATAAGCTACATAACAATATAGGTGGAATAGTTATCCATAATAGCATGTAAATTTAGAATCCTGCACTAACAACGAATATTTGTAGATTTTTTAAGACAGCCGTTTAACTTTTATTTTACAAAATAACACACATGAACAAATTCTGTATAACATGCTAATTACGAAAGTTGTTATTTAAATGTTAAACATTTTTCTCATAAACATGCTTTGATCTTCTAAAAGTGTAAAGATCAAAGCAACAAAAAAGGCAACTTAATTAAATAGTGATTTATTCAATGGCAAGATTTCGATTCAACAAATTTTGAAGTCAAAGTGTGCTGTGGTGAATAAAATTTATTAAAGCATTTTACTCAATGACAAGTTCATACTACAAAGAGTCTAGAAAGTTTTTAATGGACTGTATTTAAATATACATGAGAAAGTTTCTATCTAAATCCTGAAAAAGGTTTTCGTGCGTCCTGAGCTGTGTACTCTGAGATACAAAACTGTTATACTTTGGTCCCAAACAAATATTCAGTGTTAGATTCGAGTTCCCTACTTAATTCAGAATTTGCCCTATCTCCTGTTATTTTCTTTAATGATGATAAACCTATTTACGTATTTATCCAAAATATTTTGTACTAGTTTTCCCGTTCTATCTAGATACGCTTTATAAAATGTTTTTTTACGGTGTTTTGGTTTAATTTAGATTTTTTTAGTAATTCTGAGTAAATGCAATTCCCAGTACAATACTGAAATACTTGATTTAATTTTTACATAATCTCTAGTGGAGACCGCGTCTCGGCAAACGTAGTGTAGGACGCCCTCAGGCCAGGTGGAGTGATGATTTGCGCAAGGTGGCTGGCAGGAGCTGGATGGGAGAAGCCCAAAATCAATCAAAGTAGTGTGCAATGGGAGAGGCCTATGTCCAGCAGTGGACTGAGATAGGCTGATGATGATGATGATGATGATGATGATGATGATGACTATCTTTCGCCTGCGATTTCCGCCCGCGTGTATATAAATTATTGCGGTACAAAGCAGCCTATGTCCTTCATCTGTGTAGTAAGTTTTATTTAAATGAGTTCAGTTGTTTTGTCGTGAAAGCGCGGCAGATACTTTTTGACTTTTGCGTTTATGCCATGTAATAGTAAAGGTTCCAGATAATGATTTAAAATCTTTGTATCAGATTATGATTTAAAATGTAGGATAGAAAAATAGTGAAAAGGAAACACATAAAATTAATCTGTTTTTTAATGCCCTAAGAAATATATACTTGTAATGCATTTGTTGTGCATCAAATCAAAAGGACGTTTGCCAAATGCTTGTTGGAATGAAGCAATACTATTTATACTTATAAACGTTAATTGAAATTCGTAATTAATAATGCCAAATAGACGTTTATTGAAATATTTTACACTGGGATTCAACGAAAGAAAATTATTAGGTGAAACGTTTCAAATTACCATTAACCTATTTATAAAACTGTATTTATCAGCGTTCTGGTGACTGAAGTACAAGCTTAGACTAGTTCTGGATCTGACGCCCGCGTTACCATTGATATATACTAACCTATTTTTTTATTCTCGAATATCTTATACATTTTTGATCTATCGTTCTTGACTAGCGCCTTTTAAAATTCATTAGCAAACTCCTCTCTGCAGACTTTTAACTAATTTTCATTTAGATAGACTGAGGTTGTTACTCATACCTTAAGCGGATTGCAGAAGGTTTAAAATACTTTGTATTCAAGAGATAAATAATAAGTAATCTTACTATGTACTCAGACGCAAGCAACCTAACTGACATTTGCATTTATAATATTAATTAAAACTACACAGCTAGAGCTAAGCGTAAACAACCAAGCAACAATTAAATTTAATACTAAACCGTAAATATTAAGTTACCATAGTGTGGGTCACCATGTTGCATTGTCTGCACTCACAATGAAGATGGTGACATCTTCTCTTGAATTCTACTAATGCTTTCCATCAGGCAGAGTATAGTCGCTTAAGAAGCAAAGGAGATGGATACGCTTTCATACAATTTTGGGCCCAGATGTAAAAAGATAAAATTGGTGTCGATCGATAGCTACTATATTAACAAACAATCACTTACAATTTTTCAGATTTTGGCAATCTGAGAGCAGAGGTAAAAGGTGTTTAGGAAAAGTGAGGTTAGGTACGTAACAGCCTATTTTTGAAGTGCGATTGTCATTTTTTACCCGACTGCCGAAAGATAATGGGTTTATCGGTATACGTATGTATATTTGTATGTATTTCTTGGCGTTGTGTAGACCAAACGCGTAAGCCGATTTTAATAATTCTTACGTCAATCCATTCGTCTTACCTTGCGAGTGTCACTGGCTACATTAAAATTGAACAAATGGCGGCTTTTGGGCGCCTTAAAGTTATGGGCAACCCATATCTTTTTCCTCCAAACTGATCGTGTGGGGTATCAATATAAAGGGTTTTAAGAATTGATTTCAAAAATAAAAACAATTATAAACCATATGTATCCTTCGACTGCACAGCATGTACCTATTTATTCTTGTTTACCAACGTAAACAAGAAGAAATAGGTTGTTTTAGTACGCTTAGCTATCGGGATTTTCTTTTAATATAATTTAGATAGTATGAAATATTACCTATATATTTTGTAGAGTGGGAAGGAGATGATGTTTAAAAATGAAAATCGTTTTTATTAATATTTATTATTCATCTTCAATTATAACAAGAACGTCATCTAGGAATTGTAGTTGTGGTACTATAGTTTCTTGGCACCTAACCCAACTAAGATACCATATTAGTCCATTTACCTACAGCCTTGCCTTGACAACAGCTCTGTCCGCAGCCACCCAACAAGTATGGCATATGCGACTGGTTACTTCTATCTGCAACAAACAATACATGATCATTTCGTATTTAAAAAAATAATTTGAATTAGAACAAAAGCATTTATAAAACACAATGTAAACTCGGTGTGTAATTCAACTTACAGCTTTAGGCATAATCCACTCTTGAATATCATTATAAATTCTCAATTCACGAGGTGAGCCTGTGTGAAGTAAATGGCTGACTTTAGATGTAAGAGAACGTCCACATCGGAGACAAACACTACGGTGGCTAGGATGTCTATGTTTACTAAGAGGTGAACTTTGAGCCAAATCCCAGCAAGCTTGGCAAACATGGTCACTGCTGTTTACCTGAAAGATTCAAAAGGTTTTTAATAACAGATAACATGATTACTTTTTATATTCTGTAACTTGGGCAGAATGTACCCGGCTCACTATATTTTTATAACAACTTTATTGTACAATACCTATGTTCTATGTGAATAAATGATTTGATTTAATTTACTCTGCCCGATGTTGACCTATTTATATAAATCTACTTAGAACAATAAACATACCTATCCATACATATGTATGTTTATTGTTATAAGATCCAAAAGATTTTTAATAACGGATAACATGATTACTTTTTATATTCTTTTACTTAGGCAGAATGTACCCGGCCCACTATATTTTTATAACAACTTTATTTTACAATACCTATGTTCCTTGTGAATAAATGATTTGATTTAATTTACTCTGCCCGATGTTGATCTATTTATATATATCTACTTATAACAATAAACATACCTATCCATACATATGTATGTTTATTGTTATAAGATCGAAAAGATTTTTATTATCGGATAACATGATTACTTTTTATATTCTTTTACTTAGGCAGAATGTACCTGGCTCACTATATTTTTATAACAACTTTATTTTCCAATACCTACATTCTATGTGAAGAAATGATTTGATTCAATTTACTTTGCCCGATAGTTACTTAGTTCAATGTGATGTATATCTAAGTGGCTTTTGAATGTTGACCTATCTATACTTATTATCTCAGAATAATTACATTTTTTTTTTTTTTTTTTTTTTTTTATATTTAAGCCTGCCAAAGTGACTCTACTCTGCCTGATGGAAAGCATGAACATATGGTATATAGAAACATATAGAAACTAGGTGAAGGAAAACATACATATAAAAAACTAAAGATTGTAAGCCAGTGTGGTAGACGCTGCTGAGCTAATAAACAGGAATTGAGTGAATACTTACAGATTGTGGTGCAAGCCATTGTCGAATTACACTGCTAGTAGGTTTCATCATCCAAAACTCGACGACCCAGTGTATTACAGCGACTAGTCGCTATGTCACAATTTACACAACGATCCATGATGTTTAATCAATATCCAATCGGTACGCCGTTCTTAGAATCCAAAATAACAAGTCACTCAAGTCAGTCAAGTTCAACGTTTAGGCGGGGTTCTCTGTGTCGATCGACAATTCGATACGAAACGAGTGTCGATGTCATGTCCCTCATGACGCAGTCAAGTCAGAGTTAGCACAGATTAAAATTACAATAATCGATTAATAAACGTGAATAGATTTATTTTAATTACGTAGATATTTAATTGGTTTAAACTCTTAATACTTTAATCCTAATAGATTTATTAGGATTAAAGTATTAAGAAATTCTATTTTAAATGAATTAATCATCTGGTGAAAGCATTTACGTAAATACTAAAGCACTTTCGTAATCTCTGTAACGTTAATCGATTATAATTGAATCGCTGTTCGATTAATTCGTAACCTTATTTTAATTATTGGATTTCTCATTTTCCAGATTGTCAATTGAGGAGATTTATCACATTTTGATATAGAAAAATATAACCTATTTTTGAGCCATACCTCAACTTATTACATTTGGGCCCAAAAGTCCCCATCTCCTTTATTGACGTTATTGTAAAGCAGGCACCACACTTCGTTATGCGCTATTCGTTATGTGTCTATGCCGTATTTGCCCGAATAATTGTTATGCGCGCAAACAACAAACATGCCACACTTCGAACTGGTATGCCAAATAAGGCAAGTGTGTGTGTTGTAGAGATGTGTCATTGTCATTTTTACGGTGAAGGAAACGAAACCATACGAACGAACGAAACACATTATTTTAATTTTCTTTTTATTTTATTAAATTTAGAGAAACAATACTTAAATGAAGTCTAATTATTTTGATCACATGATAGACTAATTTAATCGATTCATCGATTTATCGTATTTCAAAAACTGTTTTATAGTCTATGGTTGTTAGTTATGCACAGGGCATTGTCATTTTTAATGGTCATCGAACGAACGAAACATATTATTTTAATTCCCTTTTTATTTTATTAAATACATAAATGAAGTCTAATTATTTTGATCATATGATAGATTATTTTAATCGTTTAATTGATTTATCTATTTCAAAAACTGTCTATAGTCTATGGTTGTTAGTTGTGCACAGGGCACTTCACTACCCGTCCGAAGTGTGGGCAGTCGATGCGTGTATACGCCTTATTTACGTGTATACGTGTATACGTGTCCTTTGGAGTGTGTCAAAAAACCGACAAGTCGACGGATACGCGTATTCACTAATAAAGCGTACGAATAAAGCGAATATTGGCGAATATACTCTCCACACTTCGCCGTATGCGCACGAATAGCTCGCATAACGAATAGCGCATAACGAAGTGTGGTGCCTGCATTACATTCTGCTAGGAGCAATAGGAGCCGCATAATATGCTACACTAGCTGACCCACGTGCTAAAAATTCAATCCGTTTAGCTTTTACAGGGGGCCCACTTTTAAGAAATAAAATGACCTTTTATGTTGAATGTCTGTAATACTTGTAGTCCTTGTAGACCTGTAATAATTGGAGTCTTTTAAGGAAAAATAAAATTTAACTTAAGTGAAACCACATCTAAATATTAATCAAAATGTTACTAACTTAACTTATTTATGTGAAAACTACTTACTTGAGATTAATATTGGTTATAACAGTTTATTACGCCTTATTTCAAACGTTAGGTTGGCATATAAGTAGATACCCGAAATTTTCAGGAATCATTTTAGAGATAAACTTTTGTATAATAAATTGAATTACTATTTGAAATAGTTAATAGAAATATATTTATATTGTATTGGCCGTACAATGGCGGTAATACATTTGTGACTCTTGAGTTGCAGACGTTCACTATTAGTGGCGATGGTCATAATCAATTAGGAGACTCGTTTTGCTCCTTTTGCTTTTAAAATAAAGTATTACTAGCTGATACTCACGGCTTCACTCACGTACTGTTCATCCTTTATTTTTTTTACAAAGTTTTATAAAAATCGATCAAGTCGTTTCGAAGGTTACACAAATTCAATGAAGCTGTATATAAACATGGTTACTCGTCAATTTTTAAAAATCTAAGACTTGCTGCTTTCATTTGTTTTGTTATTAAATCAAATTGCCTACAAATTCAATTAATAGCTAAAATTATTAGAAAAGTAACTTGTTTGAACATAATAGAATTATTTTGGTATTTTTTTGTAATTTTCTTTGAAATGGGTGCTTAATTGAATCACATTTGCTTTGAGTACAGAAATTTTAAAACAACAATACAACACTAGACAATGTTTCACGATGAACACTCGCTCAATTATTCTTGCTGCTCTTTGAAGAAATAAGAAATTGAAAGACAACAGACAAAGAACACTTTGTTGAAAATTATACGTAAAACATACGAGAAATAAAGACGAAATTCGTATTGATGTGATTCCTTAAAATGAAATTAACATAAAACACGGACATACAATCTCACAAAATAGAGCCTGAGTGCAAATTGAACAAGAAAAGGGTTTATACTGGTATATCTTAACAAGTTATTACAAGGCAATAAAAAATAATCATTCCGAGAACAAAAGTAAAGAATACAACTAATTAACCTATAAATGTTTAAAAAAGTGCGTGTCAGGCCACGCATAGAATAGTTCCGTAGTCATATACAATGGCAAGTGGAATTAAAATCGTGTTAAATCTTCGAAAGGAAAATGTTGGTAAAGTTGTGTAAGCAGATAAGGGCAGCAGTTTCTGTTATACTTTAAAATATTTTACTTAATAGAGCTTTGTTCTTTTAGAAGTATGTATTTCTAGAATTAATTTGACTACAAGTGAATTATTCTTAATAATCATAATAAGTGTAGTTGATATTTATACTTCGTAATTTGATAACCTATTATTACGTACTATATTTTTGGAATCCTACAATAACGGTTTTGTCCCCTAAGATCCTTTGCTTAAATCCCCTGGACATCGTATCCGACAAAGCCGCAATATCATGGCTTATGAGTACATATCAAACAAGGAACACGAATAGCTCATCGGTTAAAGCCTATTCATAACATGAACGCTATTATTTTTTAAATTAGTTGATTTTATCATATACACATTTTTTTGTAAAAAGATTGTTACAAAATTTAATTTCAAAATTTTATGAATATCTATTAATGACTTACTATACTATGAATGACTTACAGTTCTAATGGGTACTTATCAGTCGACAAGGGTGTGATGTATATTTATAAAATAAATAAAATAGACGTTAAATTATCATTCTGAAAATAAATTTCGGATAGACAAAACGCCAAAGGTCCAGGTCTATTGATTTTTTTCAATATTAATAGAAAATTACAAATATCTGCATTGTAGCAAGATAAATTGGATAGGCATCTATAAAGTTAGCTGAGGCTTGTCGAAACTACTTATTACTTGGCGAGTGCCCAAGAACGGCAACAACCTAACTTAAATTAAAACAAATGAACTGAAATTTTGAAGCTGTCATAACCAAAGCAACAAGATTATAAGTTTGTAAAGACTGAATATGTACTGAATGATACTTTTGCATTCATAGCCTTGGTAGTAATAATAGATTAAAAACCATATAGGTATCTAATTTCTTTGTATATCACAAGTTCAACATGCAATGAAAAGAGGACCTTGTTGACACTCTTATGTATGAGAAAATAGATTTGCAAAAAATGTTTAAAGAAAGGTAATATTGTTAATGTCATTATCTAATACAAACTAAAATGGTGTAAATCTACAACACAAAAAATGTATTGATCTAAACGTCGAAAGATGACTATTATTGCCCGATTTCGTCAGAAGATAATGTTTTTCGATCCTTTGTATGTATTTAGGCACGTCCATTTCTTTGGCACGCCCTACAGCTCAAACAGCTAGACAAATTTTAACATAATAATATGAGGTTGTTCGTTGAATTCTTTAGAATCATGGTACTGGCATAAGCTATATAAATTTTCAAAATAACGCCTGCTAACAGGACAAAAGGTGGTGTGGCTCTAAAAATAATCATTATAGGAACAAAAAATCCGACTACTTTACAGCAATGAACTGAAAAAAAAGTATCACAATATCTATAGAAAATTGGTATGTGTTTAGTCAACTTACAGACAAATGGATAAAAATTAGACTGAGTAATGGCATTATTTTGTAAGCTTACAAAATATGCATTAGTCCAATTTAAGTTCATTACTTTGTGTGTGTGTTTTGTTTTATAATAATTATTTTGACTTTGAAAACGTTCCAAGCAAAGACCTATCGGAGTTTTATCAGCCAATACAATTCAAAATTAAAATTTTACATTTGTAGTGCAGACAGTTTATTAATTACAAAATTGTTTTATTTCAAGATACATTCTGTATTAGTAGTATGAAATAAATAACGAATATAAATATCTCGTGATCGCAATATCTTGCTAATTTATATTATGTTTTTTAGCTTTATACGATGTAGTTATTAATCATAATGTGGCTAAATAGACAACCTATAATATAAATATTGTAAAAATACCTTTGTACTCTATTTAATGTGAAATAAATCATTTCATTTTTCATTTTTATTTCATTTCAAAGCGGAACGTAAGGTCTATTCTCACCTAATCTAAACTCGACCATTGCCATTAGGAGTATAAACGTACTCATATATATTATTATCACAATCATCAGCTTAAGCAGTCCACAGCTAGGACTCTCTTATTGTAGACCATCCTGATCGAATTAAGGATTCTCGCATCCACCTCCTGCCAGCCATCTTGCGAAAGTTGTCTCACCACCTAGCCAGTAGACGTCCTACATTAGGTTTCCACTCTAGAACTCTTCTAACGGTTATCAGATCTGCGGCTAATATACGTGTCGATGACTGTAAGTAAAGATTCTACGTGACGAATAAAGGCCATTCTTCTCTTTCTTTTGATCTTAAAATTAATATTTTATATTTAATCTTTCGTTACCAGTAATTTGGCCAATATTTGAGCACATATAGTTTTTACCTTTGTTGTAAGTAGATGCTCCTACTATATTGTACCCACTGAGGCTGTTGTTTTTTTTTTTTTTTAAATTAGCTTATGTTCTAATTTTTAATCACTATAATTTGCATCAGTCCTCTAACATGGTGTATAGTATATTAGAGGCAGCACCTTACCCCCATATCAGTAAAACTATGTAAACATTGGCGATTTGAAAGGAGTGGCCGCGAGTTTTTATTACCATGTTCTTTTCTCCGGCTTTACCTATTGTTTGCGAACAAGGCATAAATGTACATGTAGAATCTTGACCTGTCACAAGAGATGTATTGCATCCTAAGTGAATAAAGAATTTTGAATTTTGAATTTGACATAAGTACCTACTTTGCTTTGTCAATTCATGCTTGATAGGAAACATGCCCTCAGGGAAACACCGAGCATAGCCTTTTCTATTGAAAAGGCTATGCTCCAAAGTCGCTCAATCTTATTAGACTGAGCGACTTTGGATGAACCCATTGGTAAATTTCCATGAAAGTGTATGTCAAGACGCACTGATTAAAAACTTTCGTCTTTAGGCATTGTGATGTGATAAATTAATTTTTAAATAAAGGATTTATTTATTTAAGTCCCTTATAGTGCTAATCTACATATTTTATTAACAAAATTTAATACAAAATGCTATTTTCCGTAACATTTAAATAAATCTTCTAGATATAAACAAATTTTTCAATTCTAAGTTATTTAAAACAAAACATAGCATTATAT
Source organism: Phragmatobia fuliginosa (assembly GCA_932526445.1). Classification (NCBI taxonomy): domain Eukaryota; kingdom Metazoa; phylum Arthropoda; class Insecta; order Lepidoptera; family Erebidae; genus Phragmatobia; species Phragmatobia fuliginosa. The sequence continues at coordinate 12,281,249 of OW052070.1, read as the reverse complement.
TTCTTTAACCACATAAACTTTAAAGCAAATTTCTCATTAAAAATAGATTAAGGAATTCTAAGTGATTTTGGAAAGAAATTTCGATCAAATAACGACTTTGTTTAGTTAGTCTGTGTATATTTAAAGAAATCTTTTAAATCGTTGCGTTAATGCATCTTTGCCTCTTCGTAATCCACTATAATCCTAAGCTTGAAAAATACATTTTAAGATTTATTTACTTTACTTCAGCTGCCTTAATTTATATCCTCGTACCACAAAAAAATGGTACTAACTTTACCATAAAAAATTGTTTCTCTAACAATACAAATTGAATCTCTACATATAAGAACCGTAAATTGTTTATTTCATATCTCTATCGGTCTTTACACATTTTTAGATACATAATGTACCTATATCTTACTTCAGGATATTATATTTATACAAAAACTGGCTTTCGTGGTTTACTATTTCCTTCCCTTCGCCGTAGTCGAGTAAAAAACAAACACGTACTATCCGAGTCAGAGGATAGTACTTGCTGCCTCGTCTCTAAATAGGCCATACCAAAGAATCGATTAAAATCAGATCTCGTATCGGGATTGCTAGTCCTCTGTGTCTCTAAAAATTTCCAAGACCGTATTTAAAATTGCGAGTAGGCAACCAAGTTAAATTGGCTTTAAATCTGGGATGCTTTTCAATTTACGTGCTAGCCGATGCCTTTTGAATTCTTCTAAACTTTCATAATGTGTAAAAACTTGGGAAAATTATGGCTATAAATTTTGCAGCAATTTTATATTTGTGGATGTTAAAGTTAGTGAAGTTTGTAAGAGAATAAAGATGGATTTTTCAAAGTTTGTTTGCTTTCTTCGTTTAAATCTTAAAGTATAAGCACTTAAATTTAATATTTTAGTTATAATCGTAAACAAGAGAAAGTTCACTCATTTTGGTAAGAATATTTATTTATCAATTAATTAACCTAAAACTATGAGATGATTCTAAATTTACTACTACTAATAGCCCTACTATTACTAGTAGAGGTACTAGTACAACACAGCTAACATAATTAACAACCCGTAAGTCAGCGCGATAGAAATAATACCAGGTAAGAGGATAGCTGCGGCGGTTAGCGTATTGTGGCGACTTCCACATACAGTGCAAGCGAAAACACAACATCCCAACATCAACCGTCGGGTAGTGGCCCATCAGGCGTGATTACCTAGGATCCTCCCTTTGTGATGGAGGAACACGATATCTATTCCCTTCCGTCTACGCAGCAACCACCCCGACTCACTGGAGACTTCACCGCAGCACCGTGCACCGTAAACCATAAACGGGAGTGATGTGGCGACTTCCACATACAGCGCTAGCGAAAACATACAACATCACAACATTAACCGTCAGTAGCCCACCAGACATGATCACCTCGTCTGGTCGGAAGATCCTCCCTTTGCGATGGAGGAACATGAAACCGTTCCTCCACTGTATCAATAATCCCATTTACGTCGTGTCGTTATTATTTATATTAAAGTAAAATAAAGACCAACCAAAGTAAAATAAACCAGTACCATCTTATGAATAGATACTAAATATTAAACAGTTTATTTTAGCTACTATCATTGTTTGTAATACTAGAACAAAATTAGCACATAACATATTATGTGCTAATTTTGTTCTAGTATTATTAATTATCAGGGGCCATAGCCCCTGGCATCGGACCTCCGCAACCCTAAGGGAGAACTGAAATTCGTAGGTTGAACTACACGGCACGGGCGTGAGTCGCCCTGCGAAACTTCTAAACTCCAGGGTGTTATTAGAAATTTCCTAAGAAATACCCAACAACACTTTTTTTCACAAAAATACCTGCCTTTTATACCGCCTGATTTTAATAAGCAAAATAGAGAGTGCGTTAGCGTGGCGGGTTATACAGAATACCGAAGAATATAACCAGCCCCTGTGTCTAGCATTTGTGGACTATGAGCAGGCCTTTGACTTAATCGAGATATGATCTGTTCTGGTTCTACAGTACGCCGTTGCCAAGTGGACTGGCTACACATCAGAGTGTAGAGATATGTCTACGAGGCCGCCACTATGTCCTTCCTTATACAGAAATCAGAAAACAATACCCATTCCATTCCATAGAGGAAATATAATGCAATAGAGGACTTGTTCAAAACGCAACACTGGAAAGGACGTGACATAAACATCAGTGGTGAACACATCTATCACTTACGATTAGCAGATGACATTGTCATGATGTCTGTCTAATGAGATGCTGATTGGCCTGGCTTACTCTTCTGTACGCATCGTCCTACGGATGATCTTGGACCAAACCAAGGTCATGTTCAATGAACTGGTACAACCGTAAACAGTCGCGGTACACGGTGCCTTTCTCGACTTTGTTAAAAATATATGTTCGTTGGGCAGACTTTACACTTACGTAGAAATAACTTCAAGACGAGGTGAACAGAAGATTTCAGCTGGGTTGGACAGGGTTTGAGAAGGTTCGTCGGGTCTTCTCATCATCGACCCTACAGTGTCTAAAGATAAAATTTTTCAACCAGTGCGTCCTACCGAGTCCAGTGCGCGCCGAAACCTGGACACTCACGGCACGGCTATGAAGAGTGCTCTGCTTGGCATTTCTTTAAGGGATCGTATTAGAAACGAGGTAGTGCGGCAGAGAACAAAAGAAAGTTATCGACATAGCCTACAGAATTCGTAAGCTGAAGTGACAATGAACTGACATCTGTTGTGGTAAACGGGTTCTTGAGCGTCCCGTCAAACGTAGTGTGGGACGTCCAAAGGCCAAGTGGAGTGAGGATTTGTCCAAAATGGATGGAACTAAGAAGCGTGTAAAGAGACCTATGTCAAGCAGTGGACTGCTATAGGCTGATGAAATAAAGAGGGCTAAGATTTAATAACAAATCATAAATACTCTTATCTTAAACCAGCATCAGACAAGCAAAACTCCTATGTTAAAATGGTTGGGTTAATTGAATTAGTAACAGCTGCCAGAAATGACGAACTTGTCTGTAGTATTACGTAATAGTTAAATAGTTGAGGTCAAGTGAGTTTGTGTGAACGTGACTTAAATTAGTGAAATAGCTGACATTTCGTTGTAACTTGAATATGAATTTACTGAACTCCTTAGGTAAGGGATCTAGAGGTATAATTGACTTCCCAGACTGGTTATTTACTTTCAAAACTTACATTGCTCTTGTTACCACTAAACTTCAAAACTGCAAGTGTGTTGAGATTATGTTATTACTGTTTAGTTTTACTAGTAGCTCCCTAAGATAAAATTAAAAAGAAATTGAGAAGATATAGATTTTTATTGAGAAAGTTCTGGTAGCATTTCTAACTGACCTACTTATTTAATTGTTTATAAAAGTTTACTCTGCAAGAAAATATTTCTTACATTTTTTACCAGACGTACATTTCTTTTATATTTAAAAAATAAGAAAAAGTAGGAAAAAATTACAACCAGACTACGTAAAACTTTTGATAGAGATTCATAGACCCTATTATTATTACAAACCATCCGATTCATTTCATTATTACATATTCATTAATACAACAGACTATATGGACACTCCATTCATTAGAATCGGTTCAGTAGTTTAAGTGGCACGATCAATCATATATACATACATACAACTAGACTGTAAAAGTTTTAATTTTGCAATTTAACTTCGCAGTAGTTGGTTAAAAGTAGGAAGTAGATGATTTCAGTATGGACATATTGCAATAATCTACTTGTTACAACAACAAATGCTACTGCATTTAATCAATATATTATTGAGTTTTTGTGAACGTAAACCGTATATACTACGATATATAATTAAACTGCCACCTTCTCTCAGCTGCCCTTCTACTTACTTAAACGTCTTATTCAACATTTAAATCTGTTCAATTTATTACCAACAATTGTTGCAAAGGTTGATGTTAATTACATCAACGTCGCCAAACTTTAAATTTCCAACCGTTAAATTGACTATAACTAAAATTTGATATAAATTACGAGAATATCTGTAACACAATAATATCTTCAATATCAGCCGCATTACACTACGAAAACAGATAAAATACACTAATGTAGCTCGTTCTACAGCGGTTAATTGAAGATTATTTTTTTAGCCGCGTATGCTGCAGAGCTGAGTCCTGTATACCCTCGAAAGGAAGTCTCTGGAACCCCGACGTACCTCGGGCATCTTACGACTTGAAGATGACCCCTTCTGTGTGGGAACGTTGATTTTCCATTTATTGTCGCCAAAAGGAGGCGCGCACGCTCCGTAGCGCTCACGCCGCGACCCGAGCCTGCTTTTGTTAGGATGCCAGATGGCCTCACCTGTCACCCCCAGGCATGCTGTATGAGGGCTGTGGGCCCTACAGTTATTTAATACTAAAATAACAACCACCGCCTTATTTACCTAATAAACTACATTTAGGTAATTTGTTTAATTAAATAGTGGAAGCAGAGACTAATCCACTGTTTGAACTAACACTAATAATAGATTAGTGGCTGAGTAGCAGATTAGTGTGATTAGTATCTGATACTATCTAAACCATAAATATAATGTATACGTTTGTACTTCAATAGTATTTACCTTCGGCTAAGTCCGCGTGTAAGTTGGTTATCGCAATGTTTTTTTTTAATAATTTAAATTGGAATTTTTTGTCAACCGCTTTTCGTCAAAATTTATCAATGATTATTAAGTAATGGTATTAACTAAAAATGGTATTATCTAATTTAAATCAAGGCACATATTTATCTGATCCTGAAGTATATTAATAGTAATTATAATGATCTAATTGGGCAGTATTTGTAAATTCTGAAAATGGTATTGAAAAACACGAACAATTCAAGATGTTCAATCTTTAAGTTGAATTTAAAAAACTTTAAGGGTAGATAGATATTAGTACAAATAAATGTCGATGTACTAGTGCTTCTTTCTGCTTCCACGAACGCACAGATTTCCTATCAGAACGAGCACTTTGGCTCGAAGATGTATGTTTTCACATGTGATTTCGACGTTCGACTCAGATTTCAAGTGCTCCTTAAATTTTATGTTTTCAAATATATTTTTCTGAAGAAGAAGCTTCCATTGTCCATTCTATATGTAAAACTTTAGATATAAAACGTCTTCATATCATATTGAAAACAAGCTATCTCCAATTAAAAATATTATAAGAATATTTGAATATTATTGAAGAAAATAAATAAAATAAAATTTCTAGCCAACACCGTTTTTTTTTTTTTTTGAGGTCTCTATATTGACCTCGCTACTATTCCCCCATCCGTGAGAACGACAGGACCTTGTTGTTCAGACTTATTTATAATCACTTATGTACTATTTACAATTCTTCGGGAATAATTCCCGGTATCATGGCGATTTGTCAGCAATATTGTATTATTTACATTTATTGTTTACATGCATAGGTCTATATTTTACAGGTTCTAATTTTTAGGCATGTATTGTATATAACATATTGTCTATAAAAGCATAGCTGTTATGAACATTCCTTTTTTATGCTTATGTTTAAATACATTTTAATTAAAAGCTTGACAATTTCAATTTGTCTACTAGTCTGTGTTACAGTTGTCCAGTATTGTTTGTTTTGTTTTTATTTAATATTTTTTTAGTATGTGTAAGTTGCGCGTTGTGTTGTATGGTGTGGTGTTGTATGGTGTTGGTTGATGTTGAATGGTGTTGTATGGTGTTGAAGGGTGTTGAGTGGTGTTGAATGGTGTTGAATGGTGTTGAGTGGTGTTGTATGATGTTGTGGTGTGTGGTGTTGTGTAGTGTTGTATGGTGTTGTGTTGTATGGTGTTGTGTTGTGTAAGTTGTGTTAGTTATGTAGATCACTCCAAGACTTCACGCATAGGTATTGGCTCCAACCTCGCAATACTTATGACCGGTGTTGTGTTTTGTGCATGTTTAGTTCGTGTTTGTATAGTTGTGTCAATTCACTTTCAACACCCTATCTTGGTCGACAATATATTTATAAAACCAATTATAATATATTAGCCAACACCGTTACACACACTTGGGATTTTTATATATTAGGACCGTATATACTTTGATGCAATTACTAAAAACTTTTAATTGGAAAACTTTGCAAAAAATAACGAAATCACAAGTTAACGATTGTTCAATAGATAAATAAAACCTATTATACACGATTTTAAATTCACGTATCATTACGGATTACTACTAATAGGGTACCCCTATTCTATGCGTGGTCTGACACGCACTTAGCCGATTTTCTAAATTATAATTGAATGTTTTTATTGTGGATTCGATTTCTTATATTTTTGAAGTGTGCTATTTTTAAATATTACAGATTCTTTTTAAAAAAAAAACATTGTGTCCTGTTCATAATTATTCAAATCCCTTAGATTGTCATTGTTATTACATCCATTTTATGTACTCTATTCATAATAACAAAATCGCTCAGAAGGTTGTTGCGTTCTAGCCTGTAATTGGTGAAAATATTTAACAATAACCACTGAGTATGTATCAATAATTAAAAACTTGGACCGAAATCTGTTTGATTCAGCTTTTCTACTAATTTAATTTACCTATATCTTAAAGTTAGTATTTACATTAAGTTGCGACTTCAAAAGTTGTCCTTGGAAATTCTGCATCTTAAAACAACTTTTGAAGTCCAATCTCTAAGTTCGCTTTGGATTATTTGTCAATGTTAACAACTGTACTTGTTAATGTAAATAACTTTGCAATGCGAGCTTATTATGCATAAAAAATAGTTTGTTTTTCTTTTAACTTAATAGTTCAAAAGTTATAAATGATTCAATGAATAATCGAAATCATAATTATTCGATGGACAATCCAACTGTTAAAAAATTAATCTAAGATACAAAAGAAAAAAAAAAATTTGAACAGAACTAGAAATGTTACTGTAAAATTAATCAAGCAAAAATAATGTTTAAAAAATAAAAAAGTGTGATAAAGAGACATGGCAATCAGTATGTTTCATTACCACTTATCTTGCTACACTTAACCGCTTCCATAAAGTACTACAAGTGCATGTCCTGATCAGACCACTCGTGTCCTATTGATCTACATAATTAATCTACAATACATTGGCAACCTTCAGAACTTTACCTTAAAGTTCATATCCCTTTTAGCGAGAATTAAACGGGTATGCTATCGATAAAAATGTTTAAGCTCAAGGGGCCGCTCTGTACGCATTCGCCCACACTTTCTTTTAAAAGGTACATTATTTCGAGGTTTTAAACTTTGTACTCCAGTTTGAAGACTTTTATAATGAAGAACACTGATAAAAAATTGATAAAGACTGTTACATTTAAGTTTAAAATTTCAAAGCCGTTTACATATCAAATGGTCTGAGATTATTAAAAAAATAGAGTTAGATAGAGGAAAAGGAGCATTTTATAAAAAAACGGGGCCAAGTGCGATTTGGACTCGCCCTTAAGGGTTTCGTAGAAGAAAGTAACATCATATGTTGTTGTGTTTTGTTTTTCAAAATAGTGTATTGATTTAATTAATGGTAAATTGCGTTAATATTATTTTTACGGGAATTAACGCGATCACTTCTTAAGGGTATTACCTACCTCTGATTTGCCTGACGTCAGTATGTAATACCCTTAATAAGTGATCGCGTTAATTCCCGTAAAAATTATATTAATTATCATAGAACGCGAAAGTTTAAATGTTAGTATTAGGTAAATTGCGGTTTACGATTTATGCCATATTAAAAAAAAACTACTTACTAGATCTGGTTCAAACTAATTTTCGCTGGAAGTTTTCATGGTTATGTACATCATATCTTTTTTTAGTTTTATCAGTTATCACTCTCTTCTAGAAGTTACAGAGGGGACACACACATTTTATCACTTTGGAAGTGTCTCTCGCGCATACTATTCTGTTAAAAAAAATGATATTGGAAACCTCAATATCATTTTTGAAGACCTATCCATACACGAATGGGTTTGATGAAAAAAAAATTTTGAGTTTCAGTTCCAAGTATGAGAAACCCCCAATTTTTTTTGATTTTTTTTCTATTTTTCTGTGAAAATCTTAATGCGGTTCACAGAATACATCTATTTACCAAGTTTCAATAGCACAGTTCTTTTAGTTTCCGAAAAAAGTGGCTGTGACATACGGACGGACAGTCAGACACACAGACAGACAGACATGACGAATCTATAATATCATGGGTTCCTTTTTTTGCCATTTGGCTACGGAACCCTAAAAAGGACAATATTATTAATTATCTAAAGGAGTCAAAAAAGTTTTACCAAACAGTCAACAGACAAACTTGGTAAATGAGCTTGGTAACTCTGGGCAATCTTGAAAGATTTATTCCAAATAACTTAAGATAAAGATTTCTGTCTTTTTGTCTTTTTCCCATTGAATTTGTATAAACCACAAAGAAGATATATTTGATACAATTTGACTCTAGTGTTGAATGTAGTTCAAAGGCGTGCATATATATTATAGTTTGGGCGCTCGCCAACGTTTCGCGACCTGGTCGACTCGACGTCGCTATTTATTATGTACCAGGGCAATCTTTGTTTTACAACCGCACCCGCGTGAAGCCTCAACGCTACTTATTTATTAAGGTCTCTATCAATTTATGATCCTTAGGGATACTATGAGATCAAATGGTCGTGGAATTTAAAATGAAAAAGGTAAATAGATAGAATATTATTTATTTATTACTTTCAAACACCATTAAAGAAAATAGTTTTCATATGAAGGTAGTTTGAAAAATGTGATTGGTGTGTTACAGTGGAGACCGTGATGAGCAAACGTACTGTAGAGTGAGCTACGTGTGGCACGATGAATAAACGACTCGAGCGCATGGATATGGACGTTGATTTGACCAAGATTGCGTTGGAGCACTTCGAGGGAAGCCTTCGTGGATCCATGTCAGATAATCAAATAGAGAACTACATTCACAAGAAGGTGGCGCTGCAAAATTCATTACTTATTGACATTTATAGAAAAACTTAAACAACAAAAAATTATATGTTACAAACTAGAATCATTAATTTAACATTTCGAAAGTGCTTGGCAATGCCTAATAGAAGTATAAGCTCCTTCATTTTGATTTGACCAAATAACTTAAAGCCGGCAAGAAGCAATCTACTAAGGGCTAGTACTACTTACTGCTACTACTGGTTACAGATGCAGGAAAGTCTTTGTTACACTTACAAGTATTGCTTGTCCTACATTTAGCCCACACCTGCTAGCTACTATGTGTATTTTATACACGTAGCAGCGTCTAATTTCCAATACAAATTGATCTTACAAAACATTACTGGTGTTGGTACAATAAATAAACGGCCACAAATATTTAAGTACTTATCAGTGAGATCTAATCTTTGTCAGTTCAGTGATTTATTATTTTCCAACTCCTGCAATTTACGTTAGATTAATTCCGTTGCGGATTCCAAGCTAGTTTAATTTTTGTGATTATATCAAAACAAATTTGATCGGTATGATTTGTATGTGGCTAAGAATATATGTATATAAAAATGTACAATTTGAATAAAAATAATAATCGTTTCTATAGCAAAAAACTGTTTTTCTTCCATTAAAAGATTTTGTGATTGATTAAAATTAATTTAGTTACTATCTTTCATATTTAAAATGTTAAACAAAATTAATTACACTTCATAATTAGTCATCATATTCATGCTACTGACAATCTACTCAACTTGTTATTTTTGAGTAAATTAATAAACATCGTTTTAATTAAATTGTGAAAAAGTACTTTACAAAATTCTGCTGAAAATAAATAATTTTGTCATGAAATTACTTAGCGGGCGGAAAATTAACAGCCAGTGCAAACTTTGTTATTCGTAAGACGAAAAATTAGTTTGTTTGCTTAAATTATGCATGTTAGACGTTCTCTCGGCAACTTTTATAGTTTCTTTTTTTACCGTACATTAACAGTATGTATATTTGAATATATTATGTATGTGGGTATAATAATCGCATGTTTCACCGTAGCGCCTCAACTACTATGCTTATTTTGATGAATTCGGTGTCAATAGATTAGTAAAAAGGAAAAAGGTGGTGGTTGAAAAGGTTGTTATATATATGGGACATTTGTGTTATAGTTTTAATATTGCAAACTCTTCTTAGATTGAAACTATGTATTGTATTGTTTCAGATTGCCATAAATTATTATAGTTATCAATAAAACCCCCAGACTGTTACCACAGTCCTTTTACAATAAAATCTTTTCAAAGATGCAGTATCCACGAAAAACTTTATGTTCGACCCAGACAACTCTTATAAAGCATATTAAAACTGCTACCACTGCATGCTGTGCCAATAAAACCCCTTTTAAAAGAAATTTAGGAAACATATACCTAAAATGTCACAAGAAGCTAAAGCCGATGGATGGAAATTGAAGGCAACATCATACATAGCCTTCAAATACCCTCTATATTCCTCTATTAAGCATATCAGCCTGCATATACAATAATACTAGATGTTCTCGCGGGTCATCATGCGTGAATGTCGCTATTAATAGCGTTTATGCCTTTCTCAGGGTCATTTCATCAGTGGTTAAGTCATGAAAAGGATAAAATACATACAGATCGATTACAGAAAGTCCTTACTTAAATCAACTGGAACGTTTAAATGTAAATGGTTACCTAAATATGTCGGGGCGTCAGAGGAGGCCTCACAGCGGTCTTAGTTGTGGCCATCCATCCTGGGAAATGAATTTCAAAATAAGTGTACACTAGTATCGTCCAATGTCATATTATTTAACCATCTTAGATATTAATGTAAAATCATAGAGGATCAATAAGATTGAAACGAGTTAAGAGCCAATAGGTTAGCACATGTGCAACGCATGCCGTGGTGGAGTTGGACCACGACCTCGAGGACGTGCGCGAGTGGCGCGAACCACGATGGTTCGCTGGTCGGTCCGGCTGGAGACCCCACGTGCTGGCTTAGCCAACGTGGAGGCGCTTCGGCCGGTCATCGGCGTATGGGCACTGCGGCAGCAAGCGACCCTTACCTTCCGACTGACGCAGGTTCTTTTCGGGCATGGTTGCTTCGGAAAGTACCTGCACTCGGTCCCCAGGAAGGAATTGAGTCCCGCCTGCCACCACTGCGACTGCAGTGAGGATTCGGCTCATCACACGCTGGAGGTCTGCCCCGAATGGGAGACGCAGCGCCGGGTCCTCACTGCAGTCATCGGAGGGGATCTCTCGCTGCCGGCCGTCTTTCGTTCCATGGCCGGCAACGAGAGCGCATTTACCGTGGTCGCAACCTTCTGCGAGGACGTAATCAAGCAGAAGGAGACGGCGGAGACGGCCCTAAAGGACGACATTCAATCGGTCCCAATCCGCCCCAGGCGAACCGGGCGGCGGAGGCGTGAACATCTGCGCCTCATGCCGCCTTGAATGTGGCCGCGGGTGGACGGGACGGGTTTTTCCTCCACCCCGGGTTTTTCCTCCACCCGCATTATGTGGCCAGCCGCGAGAGGGCGGCGTTGGTGTGCGCCGGACGGCGCCTAAGAGAGGGTCGTCGTACTGGGACGGTGCCCGCATCAGGAGTAAGTAGAGGCAGGCGCTGGAGAAGTTCAGAAGGAGATCCCACCCTGGACTTCTCCTACTCCTAAACGGAGAAGCGCGGAGAGGGCACACTGTGTGGTTTTTAGTCGGTTCAAGTCCGACACACCACCCCGCCGTAACCTCCGGTGGGGTGACGGTCCATGATGATTTTCCACACATAAAAAAAAAACAAAATGTGCAACGCATGCGGCAGGTGTCAGTAGAATGACCGACCGCCATTACTAATAACGCGACATGAACTACCCCATTCGGAAATTATCTAATCTTATTTAAATACATACATTCAATGTCATTCAATATTCCTTACAGAATCGAGTAAAACCTTGTGTTGTGATTACAATAAATCATATTAACGGTAATGTAATTTATGGTACATAATCGCGAGCCGTCATATATTTAAGCAGCCAAATTGTAGTAATTAATTGAAAGTTATCACTTTTAAGGCATATCTAGAGAATCTTGTTTCACATAAAAAAAAAAAAAAAATCATCTTCAACTCTTGATTAACAGCTTCGTACAGTAACAGCAACGGCAACGGCGAACGCATTCATCGTGACGATCGAATAGATTGAAAATAAACTCACACCATACATGTCAATTTTACACGGTTAAAATAGTAGATACTTCACTATAAAATGCAGAACTACTATTTCCACTTCAACTTTTGAACAGCTTTGTGTAATCATTAAAAAATTTCCAATCGCAATTCTGCACTCGTTCATCGTGATGATCAAGTATTTTCAAATTGTAAAATTGGCATGTAGTTATATGTAATACCTACATGCCAGTTTTACAATTTGAAAATTGTAAATACTTCACTGCTAAAACGAAAATCCTCAAATGATGCATTAGGCTTACTTTAAAAAAAAAGACAGTATTATTGCTGTCGTATTTTGAGACCCAATGATGCAGAAGCATCTCACTAAGCCACCATAGTGTGGGTCAATATGCTGCATTATCAGCACTCACAATAAGGTCGGTGACCCCTACTATTGGATTCTACTCATACTTTCAAGATATACAAATATTAGACAACATGGGTTAAAACGAGGGATGGTAGTTAGTATTAAAGTCCAATGTTATTAAAATTAAAGTACCTGACTATGTCAGTAGGATTTTAAATGGTATTTAAATATAAGAATGATTGAAAACAACTACTTACGTAGTTAATATAATAAGCAGGAATGTTTTAGTATAACGATCATTATCATCATCAACAGCCTTTAAGAGACCACTGCTGGACATAGGCCTCTCCTTATAAAGGAGGTTTTGGCATACTATATCACGCTGGCTAGACGGGTTGGTATAGGGTTGATTTCAAATTTTCCTTCTCTTTGCATCAATTTTGTCTTGGGATGAATAGGAGTGGTGACACTCTGTATTCTTAATCCATTATAACATGGACACATATAAAAATAAAAAGTATAATATTTTAGCGTGGACTTATTAAAAATGATGTGCAACTAACTAACTCCACGCGTACAAAGTGGAGGGCGAAAGCTGATAAAAGTTTAGTAATTTATTGAAGTATATGCATTGAACTCAACGGTAAAGTTAAACTGTCAATTATATAAAACGAATTTTATCAGTTTTGTTGAAAATGCCAACACGAATGAAATAACATGAAAGCTTTTGCTGTGTATTTAGGTCACAGTCCTCACAGTGATGGATTAGTAATAACTAAATTGATGATTAGGATCGCAATATATTTGAAAGTATTGCCGGTACATACATATCAGCCACATGATATAGATACCTATTTCTTTTAATTATTTTAAAAATTATGTCCATTTAGAAACTTTCGCCAATTTTACTAAAACGTATTTGTTTGTCATAAAAATAATAATGTATTTTGTTATAAATGTCATTATGATCGCAAATCTACTATAAATAAAAAAAATAGATTTTGTCAAGACGAATCTTTAGCTACGTAAATATTCCTTTAAGTAGATTTGTTTTATAAAATTTGTGCTATGTGATACAACCTTTATAAATTTTGAATATAGTCATCAACATCGTTTACCCTTGTTGGTCTATTGCATAACGTATGTGGTTACTGATCAAGAGGTCTCTGGTTTGATTCCCGGGTCGAACTAAACATTTGTGTGATCCAAACATATTTGTTTCGGAGTCTGGAAGGATTTTATGTATAATATGTATGTATTTACAAAAAAAAGTATGTTTATGTATTTATATCAGTTGTTTAGTACCCATAATACAAGCTTCGCTTAGTTTGGGACTTAGATATTGTTGTGTGTAGATGTCTGTTTTTTTTTTTTTACCCCCCTCTTAAGTTGTTGAGTCTGTCGGACGCAGTCGGACGTTAAACAATTCTAGCCAAATTTTGACAATTCCATTACATAAATCTAAAAGATAAACGAAACCGTGATAAAACGAGATATTACTGCTATATATTTGTTTTAAATAGAAGACTTAACTCCGAACATATTATGCTACGAATAAGTCACTTTAATATTTTCATCGATTTATCTAGAAATCCTCTGACCATCAAGGAATCTTCTTCTGTACTCTACTAAAATATAGCCTACATAACAGCAATTATTTTACCTACATGTAATAGTATTTTTGCGCAATTTGGAATTTAATAGGGTTATACTCGTATAAAATTACATAGTATCAATTTATTAAAAAAACATATGTATTCTGGACTGACACTAATGTAAGCAATACAATGTATAACAGGTATATTTCGTTTTATTCATGTAAAAATATAGGCCGCTTCATTAATGTCCCATACCTTATTCAATGCAGTGACATTTTACATCATGTTTTTCTGCATGGCTGCAGTAAAATCCTTCAAATTTAAGCCAATACTTGCGATGCTGTGCTGCCACTATGTTTAATGCAAGTGTATCATTTACGAGTATAGCCAAGTATTTATTTTATTCAAATTTACTTACTATTTAAAGCTGCACTGCAGATTTCATAACAACTTATTTCACTTATAGGACTTATGTTTGATAATTGGCATACTATAACTATAAGTAGAATAAAAACACTGCTTTCGTCTCAACTCAGATCAGTAATATCAACAATTACGGAGAAGTTTCTGCATCATCCAATTATTTTAAAGAGCGCTGATTTCGCAAGCTGTCTAAAGATGCTAACTCCGCATTTTCAAGATCCCATTCGCTAAGAGTAAAGACTCAATTTCCTAGCAGTAGTTAATCTTGAGTGTGACGAGTCTAGTCAGTAAACATTTAAAGCATCGAATAAGCCTATATAAAGTGATTTGTGTACAATATGAATATTGAGCTTTATGTTATGCGTATTGATACTTTCTTTTGACAACTCCTGTACAAGGTAAATTCATGTCTCGGAGTTCTTCACTAAATACATGAAACAGATACAATGAACCAGAACTGCAATATATGGATCACACAATGTGTTGTCCCATGGTGGGTTTGAATTCATAACACTCAAGTACAGACAGCGAGATGACTTAAACAACTACACCTTCCGTTCAGTTTATAACAGAATTTACATTAGCATAATTATAACATAGTTTAGTAATTATGACATAATATATATTTTTATATCTTAACTAGCTGATGCCTGTCCCTCTGCTCGCGTCCTAGGGGTATGAAAAATAGATGTTGGGCAATTCTCAGACCTACCCGATATGCACACAACATTTCATACAAATCGGTTCACAAAACTAACATTGTGACGCGAAAATTGTATATATAAGATTGCATACCCACAAATGAATTTTCCAAATGAAATCTAAACTGCTGATCGAGTTTTCGAATTTGCATAAATAAGGTACCTACCTTTGATTATGACATGTTTATAATCAAAGGTACCTACAAAGATTTTTGTTCACGAATTTAAAAACCGCCATACTCATTACGAATGCTGAAAATGCAGTATGGTGACTACACAACTTCGGCCTATTAGGATGCTGCTTCATCCTTGAGTTCCCGGTCTCCCACTCTCTTATGAAACACGATACCATGAATACTGTTTTTGTGGGACTATTTTCCTTCCAATAAAGTTACTGTGACATTTGGCATACCTTCATTTCGTACATCTATATATTAATACGTGAAGAAAAAACATTGTACCCTATTAACAAAAATAACACGGACGGAGGAGTATGAAATTTCACACACTAAGTTAGTGATACAGAGAAGGAGTGCAGAATGCTCAAGTCAATAATAAAACATTACACATGCTGCCATGCGTTTGTCACACAAATACATGGCAGCATGTGTTATTAATATCCCTACTAATATTATAAATGCGAAAATAACTCTGTCTGTCTGTCTGTCTCTTACGCTTTCACGCCTAAACCACAGAACCGATTTTGATGAAATTTGGTGTGAAGATAGAACTGAACTTGGGAAAGGACATAGGACACTTTTGATCGCGAAAATAAAGGTAGAAGGGTTTGAAATAGGGGACGAAAGTTTGTGTCGAAGTTCCTTATTATCAAACAAAAAATCATGTAAGATTGTATAATCTACCCTTACCGTGTCGCGCGATATAAACGAATTCCACGCGGGCGAAGCTGCGGGCGGAAAGCTAGTTATATAATATGTTGTTCATTCATGTAACTCTGTAATATGAAATGAAATATTGCTAAGTTTCAATGTTCCTTGTGTCTGTTTTATGTGTGCTTGTAAAGCCGACGGCCGGTCTCAGGCGCCCTGTTCTGAGGAGGACCCGAACCATATTATTTCAGGTCCTCCCCAGAATCGATGCCGCGCTTACTCAGGCACTATCTTGTAGGAGCCTGAGCTTCCCCTGCCTATCAACATAAACATGTGGTGCTGTGACCTGACCGCTATTTGTAGCCAGTTCACCCTCCTATCACCGACCATCATTTAGTCTGCCAGAGGTCTACAATCTCTAGCAGCTTGTGGTTCCGTCGACTACTGGTGTCACCGCCGACGCCCTCTACGCTCGGGTACAGCCCTCTCCCGATCCGGCTCAGTGGTCTCTTTCTGAAGTATTACTGCTGCACAGAAACAGACCACTGCGCCCCATTCCTGCTCATCCAATAGCACGGCAGCAATTAATGCTGGCGAGAGTCTTGTCTTTTTCAAACATGAAAAAAACATTTACATATAAAAGAGTACTAACTCATTATACATTGTTTTATCAAGTAACACTTAAAAAACATCGAATACTACACTTTTTAATTTCATAACTACATATAGGTAGACAAATCTCTTTAGTATTTGTATACCAATTACCTTAGCCAATTACCAAATATGACAGTCAGCAAATAGTAAAACGAATATTGATTACTTCTTATATATGCCTATTACTGAGTGAAAGATGTCTGTCACACGGTTGACTCTATCTCCAAGTTGTCATGTATTTATTAATTTTGTAACATCAATATTGATTAAGATACAAAGTAATATATTTGACGGCGTTTACGTAGAACGTCAGGTTGACAGCACTGTCAATGTCAACCTAGCGAAGCGTCATTGTCGATGGTAGTGCGGGCGGCCATCTTGAAGTCACTTTTGAACGAGACAGCGCCCGCGCACCACGCTTGTGACGAATCGCTCAAAATTGTCACCATCGCGCTATTACAAGTTTTAATTAAGTTGATATCGTATAGTAGTAATCGTTAACTACCTAATTACATCGTGATTACAGTGAATACTGACTAAAATACGTCGACTGTGTTCTGGAGTCATTTATTTCTATTTCTGCGCCCACCTACCCACATAGTTATAATAAGACATGTTCTTGTGAAAATACTCTTCATCAGAAGTGGAGATGAGACCCAAGTTGAGTGGATCAAAACGAATACCAAAAATTGTTACCCTTCAATCCAGACGAACCTCATCATCATCAAGCGCCATCGTCCCACCGAAAGCTTCTCGGGCAGATGTAGTTTCTGTGAAATATTAAGTCTACTACTTAGCAGAATGTAGAAAACATCATGATCATTCCGTACGTCTACCTCAAGACACTCCGAGCTCATCATGCGCCTCGAAGAACATTACTGCTTTGACCTGCTATACGCGTGGACAAAAGGGGCATATGAGAACTAACTGTTCCGATAAGAAGAACGGAAGCAAGAGTGCGGTCAAGGAGATTCATCATTGCGAGCACAACCCTTCTAGGTGTACTTAGAAAACATCATCCGGTGAGCTTGTTCCTTTTCTTATTCGACAGTGGTTCATATTGTTCAATTTTAAAAAAAATCGTTATAAGCCATTAGGTACTGTGTGAAAAGATATCGTTTATCTTAGTGGTATCGGAGGTAATCACATTCAATGCACTACATGAATTCAGAGCAAAGTTAAGATCGATGAACCTTTAATAAGCTTGCTGTTCTATGTGGTTTCTGACTGTAATACCTGATCTTATAATAATTAGTAGGGATATTATTGATTTAGGTCTGAGTAAAAAAAAATGATACTGATCATTTAATATACACCAAAGAGCAGTCTCATTTTTGTAATGAGACTTTAGACACATTAGATTGAAATTATATTGACAGATTGGCAGGGGCACATTAAAGAAATATTAATTTCAATTTTAAGCAAGTATCTAAATCATTTTTATAGAGGGTATAGCTACCAAATGGGTTAAGACGGAGATGTGTAAACTTAGTTTGGCGGATCCGCAAGAGGTCATATATAGGTGCCTCACTTCTATAGAAAAACAAATAATCAGGGAACAGATCCAAAAAATTATTATATGCAGGAACGATTCAGAAGAGTTCTTCTCCTTTTGCAAGGCCCTATGTCCTTGTTAAAAAGAAGGATTTGTTAAATTAAAATAACATGCGCTTTCAGTCTTTCAGAGATGTATCACAAAAGCCATTATTTATTTTATTTATTTATTTAAACTTATTGCACATGTTGTACTGGGACGGACTTAATGCCTTAATGCTATTTTCTCCCAGTCGACCTTCAGGCGATTTGGAGATGTGATGCTGTAGGTGCAAGGACTGAATATTTTCATAATACTCACATTATACACTAGTCATTGAAAAGATATACCATTAATTAGCACACACTATGTGAACATACAACATCATCTTGACGAGTTACTGGCCGCTTTATTAGGAGCTGGCTTTCCTTTGAACTTCAAAAAGTGTAAATTCATGAAGCAAAAGATCGATTATTTAGGGTATACTGTGCAGTCTGGTGTGATCAGACCCAATCCGCAGAAAATTCAAGCATTGTTAGATGCCCCTGATCCGAAGTCAGTTACTAATGTCCGACAATTCCTGGAATTAGCGTCCCTTTTCCGGAAATTTATTCCTGATTTCACCCGGGTTGTGGGTCCTTTATTTCCTCTTAAAACATTGAAAAGGACGAATTACTTGGACTGCACAATATGTAAGAATACGCAGAAGGTTAATAGTCACCCTTAGATCTGAACCCGAACTTACCATCTTTGACTCGGAACTCTTTGTAGAGTTACATACAGACGCTAACTCGGACGGTAGCCATAGTGTAGCCGTCGAACGTCAGATGAGTCTCGCTACCACTCTTATGAGCTAGCGTTAGCAGTCATTAGGGCGGTAAAACATTTCAGACACTATCTTTATAGAATAGGAAAAAGCATTAAGGCTATGAATGATTTAACTCTACGTGTATATCGTTCATGTGCATATTTGCAGGGTTACGACTTCGATGTCGTTTACCGCGAAGGCAGCAGAATGGAACACGCTGACCTTTTGTCTCGAAATCCTATTCCAAATTCTGATACTGTTACTCTCTTAGAATCTGAAATAAGATGCCAACTAAAACTGTTCAACTTGTTGAGCTACATCAATATTGGTGGAATCAATATTGGTGGTAATAGTGGAACAGAAAAAAAAGGGGATGCTGAAATCCATAACCTGATCACAAAATACCACAATAATAGTTTCCCTGAAACCGAGGCCCCAAACATATGGTGTCAGAAAAGGCATCCTTTATAGAAAAGCGATCTCCTGGCTACCAGTGGTTCCGCGATCCCTTATATGGACACTCATAAATCATGTTCACAGCGAATTGTAGCATTAACAGTAGGGATAAAACGTTGACAAGCTCTACGAGAAGTTTTGATTTCCAGATTTAGACATATCTAAATGTGTCCGCAAATGCATAGATTCGTGCATAGTCCGTCAAGCTTCTATAATCTCGTCGGGAGCACAGCCCATTCAGCTTCATCCAATGCCTAAAGTATTAACGCCTTAGTACACAATCCATATTGACTTTTCGGGGAAGCTCAGCGGGAAGAGCGACCAGAATTGTTTGGTAATAACTGACGGTTTTACAAAGTACTTCTTACTCGAACATAGCACGTCTGTTGACGCAAAGAGTGCAATACAAAGAAAAAGAATCATCGCAGATCAATGTCGTTGCTTCATTAGTTCTGATTTTAAAAGTTTTTTTTTGTGACGAGCATAAAATAGAGTTCCACTTTATTGCGACGGGTGCAAGTAGACCCAATAGCCAGGTTGAACGAGTGATGCATACTTTAATGAACATTTTAACTATTGTTGAAAGCAATCCTAATAATGGGTGTTGCGACGAATTTGGAAGTATTCAGCTTGCCTGTCGGGGCTGCTATTGATGAGCAGCTCAGGTGAGGATTGACTTTAAGAAAAACTCCTGCTTCAAGTTGATGGGTAAATTAAATCTAGTTATAATAATGTAGGTAGTACAACTATGCGTGTCGGTTGGCGGTCTATCTCGATGTCTACATTCCGCCGATGCGTCGGCGCCGTGCTTGCGTCAGCCTCCTTAGTAACCCCTCCGAGAACAGCCTCGCCGCAACAAATCGACCTTAGGAAGGATATATCAAACAACCAGAAAGCGGCTGAATCTGAAACCCTTAGATTCAATTATGGCCGCGCGGTAATTAAACCATTTTCTAAAGGTGATTACGTGTTTATCAAAAATTGTGAACGCAATCAAGCAAAATTCGACAGGAAATTTAAGGCTCCGTTAACAGAAGTTCTAAAAATTTATCGCTATAAACTTAAAAGCATAAAAGATGATCCTTAGATATTCTCACGTGAATTTGCGCGCAGTACTCTGGGGACATGATGGATTATTTGAAATCGCGTCTAGTCCTTTAAATGAAGTTGAGGCCGAGACGGCGTCTGATGATATAGAAAATACTTCGTGTTAAATAATGATAACGAGTTATTAGACCGTCTTGACACCTTAACCATATGCTTGTACAATGCTTCGGCTGAACACACTGTCACTGCGAACTTAGATACCCAAAGCTCAGACTCTGGCACATGGGAGGTATCATAAGCAGATAATACAAACTATGGTGATAAATTGTACAAATTGTTGATATTCGGCGAAGAAGTATCGCCCTTACTATTTCCGGGTGAGTAGTAAGAGGGCACATCTCACTTGCCACAGAAGAAGACGAAATTTGTCGTCCGAGTCATCGTTTAGATGGCTTGTCATGTGTTTTGTTTAGCGCCATTTGACGAAATGTGTCGTCCGAGTCATCGCCTAGGTGACTCGTCACAGTGGTTTGTCTAGCGCCATTTGACGAAATGTGTCGTCCGAGTCATCGTCTAGGTGACTTGTCACAGTGGTTTATTTGGCGTCATCTGACGAACTTTGTCGTCCGAGTTGGTCTCTCGAGAGGGCCGACTTGTCCTGGATGATCGCCTGCTATTTGTGAGACGAATTGTGTCGTCCGGGTCACATCCTTTGTTAGGAGTGACTTGTTCAGATGGTTAAGACGAATTGTGTCGTCCGGGTCACATCCTATGTTAGGAGTGGCTTGTTCAGATGGTTAAGACGAATTGTGTCGTCCGGGTCACATCCTATGTTAGGAGTGGCTTGTTCAGATGGTTAAGACGAATTGTGTCGTCCGGGTCACATCCTTTGTTAGGAGTGACTTGTTCAGATGGTTAAGACGAATTGTGTCGTCCGGGTCACATCCTATGTTAGGAGTGGCTTGTTCAGATGGTTAAGACGAATTGTGTCGTCCGGGTCACATCCTTTGTTGGGAGTGACTTGTTCAGATATTAAAGACGAATTGTGTCGTCCGAGTCACATCCTTTGTTGGGATTGGCTTGTCCAGACGTTTACCAAGACGAAATGTGTTGTCTGGGTTAAATTCTAGCCTGGTTATAAACTTATCTTACTAAAGTTTAATCTGAATCATGCCTTACTGTTAATCCAAGTCATTAAATGGTTTTAGTGTTTGAATGCTGATGTAAATGATTAAGTCAGGATGAGCGAACGGACTATGCAGTTATCTTAAATTGTTTCAACCAGAACGCCCGAGGACGGTCGCATGTCAGTCCGGCCGTGACGGCGTTTACGTAGAACGTCAGGTTGACAGCACTGTCAATGTCAACCTAGCGAAGCGTCATTGTCGATGGTAGTGCGGGCGGCCATCTTGAAGTCACTTTTGAACGAGACAGCGCCCGCGCACCACGCTTGTGACGAATCGCTCAAAATTGTCACCATCGCGCTATTACAAGTTTTAATTAAGTTGATATCGTATAGTAGTAATCGTTAACTACCTAATTACATCGTGATTACAGTGAATACTGACTAAAATACGTCGACTGTGTTCTGGAGTCATTTATTTCTATTTCTGCGCCCACCTACCCACATAGTTATAATAAGACATGTTCTTGTGAAAATACTCTTCATATTTATGATTTTGTTTACATAGAAATTGATAAAAACTTTCTTAATATAACTTGATTTATTTAAAAAAATATACATAAATTATAAACTAAAAGCTGCTTTTATTTATGAAACATTATGCTGTATAATTTTATCTTATCTTTAATAAAAAAGAGACTTAATTTAAAATGTTCAATTTATTCATGTAACTAATGATGAATTAAAATTAGATAAAGAATTCTTAAGTTTCTGAATTTTTCAAATATTTGTAATTCTAAATAAGTATCTAAGTTTAAATTAGCATTTTGACATTAATAATATAAAAAAAGTTTCAAGACTTTTTGTGCGTCTTGGATCCAGGGATAAAAAACCCGAACTATATAGACACATAAAGGAAAATACATCTAAAACTCTCAATGGAGGTCCCAATCACGTTGTTTTGAAAAGGAAAACTATGACAATTGAAAATGATCTGAAGGAAATAAACTGAACGGAACATTTAAACCAATCGGATTAATAAGGCTGTAACATTAGGCGCACACTAGGCGACACGCGACAGCAACAGCTCGATGACTTGACGCGACGACAGGCTGCGACCGACAAACTTCATATAATTTTGCTCTAAGCTCCGCACACTAGGCGTCAGAGACGCCCGATGAAACGATAACGCCGCGTTTTGTCGCAGCGCGTCGCGCAGCGACTAGACGCGGTGACAAGTCGCCCAGTTTGTGATGGCTGTAAGGGTATTTACAGACATACTTTTAACGCTGGTAGGTAAATACACATACATTATTATTTTTTATATATTTAAGCCTACCAGTTATAATTAGGGTTCCGTAGCCAAATGGCAAAAAACGGAACCCTTATAGATTCGTCAAGTCTGTCTGTCTGTCTGTCCGTCCGTATGTCACAGCCAATTATTTCCGAAACAATAAGAGCTATACTGTTGAAATTTGGTCAGTCGATGTGTTCTGTGAACCGCATTAAGGTTTTTACATAAAAATATAAAAAAAACAATACATTTTGGGGGTCCCCATACTTGGAACTGAAACTCAAAAAATTTTTTTTCATCAAACCTATACGGGTATCTATGGATAGGTGTTCAAAAATGATGTTGAGGTTTCTAATATCATTTTTTTCTAAACTGAATAGTTTGCGCGAGAGACACTTCCAAAGTGGAAAAATGTGTGTCCCCCCCCTCTAACTTCTAAAATAAGAGAGTGATAAAACTAAAAAAAATATATGTTATACATTACTATGTAAACTACCAACGAAAATTGGTTTGAACAAGATCTAGTGAGTAGTTTTTTTTTTAATACGTCATAAATCGTTATACGCAATTTACCTTTCATCCAGTCAATACACTAGTATAAAAACATCGATGAAAGTTACAACGAACTACAAGAACTTTTATATGATGTTACTTGCTGATACGGAACCCTTCATGGGCGAGTCCGACTCGCACTTGGCTGCTTTTTTTTTATATAATTATTATATAATTATAATTTGCTGAATAAAATACAACTTGAAACGATCGACTACACCAACATGGCAAAATAACTCTAAAGATTTTCTAGCTCAAGTAAGCTATAATATTATTATTATTCACTAAAACCTTACAATCCAATTCATTGCTTTCCCTCCATAAGTATCGTAACTACTTTTATTTGTAGAAGTAACGAGGAAAGTTAAAAACGAGATGATAATAAAACACTCACAGAAAACAAAAGGCAACCTAAAAAACTGTGGAAGATTTAAAGAAATATCTAATATAACCTAGGTAACCACTGTTAACCAAAATTAATGTTATAATTATTACCTAATGTAGAACGCTGATGTCTGTACTTTTTATGGTGGGCGAGAATTGCCACGACACAGTTTATGACTAATGGTAAAATAGGTTATTTTCATACACAAGTGAATTTGTATACTGTTTCCTTGTTTTAATAAAGATTAATATTATTAATATTCACTAAAACCTTACAATCCCATTCATTGCTTTCCCGCCCTGCAAAACATCATTGGACACAATTCTTGAACTCTTGCACTTAGCACTTTTCCACGGTTGGGCAAAGAATAGTTAACGCAATATTATTGTTAAATATTACAGAAACAGCAGCAATACAGCTAACACAATTTCTATAGGCACGCCACCTTACTCATTCTATCTTGAACCTAGAAATCATCATCATCATCAGCCTATCGCAGTCCACTGCTGGACATAGGCCTCTCCAATTGCACGCCACTTAGTTCGATCCTCGGAATACTGCAGAATAAAGATAAAGCCCCTGAATTTATAATCTAAGTAATAGTATTAATCGTAACCTGATGATTCGTCACTCTATGATTGAAAATGCCCTTTCACAGTATCATTCAAATACGTATATGATGTGTAGTTAATATAACGTTACCCATATGAGCTTACATAATAGCGAAGTTACCCCATCATCTATCATTATCAATCAGTATGAATCCTGCTTTGGATAAGAGCTTTTCACCAAATGATTATTTATCAAAGTGGCGTAAATGGAACGTTGCAGTCCCTTTCAAGTGCCACCAACAAATATGTTGAATAAAGTTATTAATGCTCTCTATTGGTATAATACTTTTGATGAATACCTTAAATATACCTATTTATCTAATAACTCTTCGTGTGATGTATAATATAGTGACTTCAGAAGTTTCATAAATATAGCAATTTGAATGACGCAACATTAAAATAGTATACAAAATAACTACTTTTTTTCTTAAAAATTCTTAGAAACACAAATTGGTTTTTATTTGAAAGACTTACAAGGTATAAAAGCTATTAAAAATCTTAAACACTTGGTGTATTTTGAAAGAATACTTAAGAAAAGAAACCACATTTTACTTTAATCTTAGCTAAGACAAATAAATATATTTGGGTACCAAAATTTTTCTGCTATACATAGATACTGCTTATTACTTTTGTATTTATTCAAAGTAGAGCAATATTTTAGGGAGATATCTTCATCTCATTTGCGTTACAGCTGGAATTCGGATATTGCTGTGATGTTTCTGCGTGATAAGCTCATTTCTTATCAGGATTGCGTACGAGGTAACATATGACGCTATTACTGTCGCACCGCGGTCTTTGACATTGAGCCGTATGATTTTACATAGTCATATGGCAGCAAAATGTTGTTATGAGCCATTGTTAAATAAAATATTACAATATTACGCTTTTTAACAGAGGATGCTCTCATACTCAAATTCGTTTCATACAGTGGAAGTATGTCTGAAAGTATACAGTAGGTTTGTATGCGATTTCACATCAAGGCAGATCGGTTTTCACATCTAGCGGTAACGGCTTAGCGCTAAATTATTTTGAATGAAATATATGGGACATAGACGCTATTAAGGACATACTTACACTACTTTTTGACATGATAACCGAAATACACTTTGCGCGAGTGGCGCACAAAGCAGAAACTAGGTAGGTTTTAAAAGTACCACCAGAAAATTTATAAAATAAATCTGTTTTTTTTATCTCATATCATTTCACATACGGTGAGCAGAATGCTGATGTTACATCACTCATTGAACAAATAATAAAATTGTGCTGATCTTACACTTCAATCAAACCTATGGCCTTAAACCAAGCATTCAGGATTACCAACCACTAGATTAATTAGATAGTTACATTCAATAAACATTTTCAAAAAAATGATTTTGTCGGGACTTTCACTGGCAGAAAGCTGATGATGTAAGGAGTAACGCAGGATATATTTTTTTTGACTAACTGCGCTCCGCGGCGTAAAAAATCGCGCTTTTCAATGAACACAAGTAACACTGCAAGACGGGAAATTAACTAGTTGAGTTAATGAATATATTTATTTATTTATTTTAACTTCCTGCAATCACATTGCATAAGGCGGACTTAATGCCGTAGGCATTTCCTTCCAGTGAACCTTTGGGTGATGCTGTGTGTATCAGGTGTATAATTGGAGCGACTAAGGGTTATTTACTTACATATAATATCAAATTTAAATTAAAAAGCATTAAGTAACCATACCTATTACAGTTGATAGGCAACAATATGATTGAAATTAGTAGGTCGTTATGATGATTTTACCTATAATTTTAACAAAAAGGAACCGACTTCAATGAAAAACTATTCCAAGTACCCAAATCGCGAAAATTGTGCCTATGATATTTGAGGAGTTCCCTCGATTTCCTTGGGATCCCATTATCGGATCTCGATATGGTGACGATGGGACCACTTGTAAGCTACGTCCATTCCAATGCAAAAAGA
Organism: Phragmatobia fuliginosa; assembly: GCA_932526445.1. Taxonomy (NCBI): domain Eukaryota; kingdom Metazoa; phylum Arthropoda; class Insecta; order Lepidoptera; family Erebidae; genus Phragmatobia; species Phragmatobia fuliginosa. The sequence continues at coordinate 12,254,812 of OW052070.1, read as the reverse complement.
ATTTTTGAAATCGGTTCATGAACGACGAAATTATCGCTGAACATACATAAAAAAAAAAAAAGATTCAGACGAATTGAGAACCTGCTCCTTTTTTTTGAAGTCGGTTAAAAAGAGGTTTCGTCTCAAAAAAATGCCAATGGTTCTTTCTCATTTAAATACTTGCATCCATACTCCTTTTCTCAGCTTAATATTGTAGATGATTATAATGTATTAGAATATTACACAAAGTTTTTTTCTAAAATAACATTCGAGACAAAAGACATGCCAGTTACGTCATGTAAGCAATGAACGAGATAGTTATTCAAGGAAAAAAAGGACACAACCATTTAAAGGTTATAATTAAACTGCTAAGTATAGTCTATCTGTCTGCTATAACGTTGGTTTCTCTTTATTGTTAAAATATTTTTGGCTAGTTTGCACATGTAGATACCTATGACCTATTTGATAAATCATAAATATGAACACTATGTCAGCTTACATATTAATAACAACTGATTGCTAAAGATCTTTTGACCATTTTGAATGCGTACAACAATTTGAGCACCTTTCGTGCCAAAATAAAATTGAAATAATGTTTTTCAGACCATGTTGACTACTTTGAACGCCAATATAATTTTGATGCTGACTGTACAAGAAGCCGGGGAAACAGGTGTACCCTTGAAATGATATTTAGTAAACTTTACTATATAGAAGGAACGAAATTGTAAAGGAAGTAAATTTATGTGTTTTTTTATTTCTTGCTTCGACATGTATAATATCGTTAAATCCCTACTAATATTATAAATGCGAAAGTAACTCTGTCTGTCTGTTACGCTTTCACGCCTAAACCACTGAACCGATTTTAATGAAATTTGGTATGAAGATAGAACTGAACTTGGGAAAGGACATAGGCTACTTTTTACTGCAATAATCGAGATACAAAGGCCAAAGCTTGAAAAGATTATAAAAATACATAAATCGTAGATGTCAAAATGTATCACTGTTTATCTCCTGTAAAAACTTCACAGGTTGCTAGGCATAACACACTTGCATGGCAACCATAATGATAGTTTGTAAATGACATATAGACCAGTAGACCAGGGTAGATAATTTTTAAACAAATAAAATTATAGTAGGATGAAACCTATTGAATAAAAGGAAAAATAATTTACGGGCGATCTGAGCTCGGGAAGGGATAGGGGGGAGGTTTTCGGGTCCTTTATGCGGGGCGTGAAAAAGCATCTCACTAAGCCACCATAGTCGAAGTTTATGACTCGAAGTCATAAACTTCGAAACCCTTATAGATTCGTCATGTCCGTCTGTCCGTCCGTCCTCGACTTACCGTCCAAACGGTAAGTGCTAGAAAGATGAAACTTTGCATGAATATGTATTGTAATTACGTCGACAAAGTGCTACAATAAAATTATGAGAAATAATTTTATTAAGGGTACCTCCCCTACACGTAAAGTGGGGATGTTATTTTTTTCTCGCGGCTACCCCATCACATGGGATATCATTATATAGGTCTTTTAAAAACATTACAGGGTGGTTTAGACGATTTTTTGATTTAGGTATACGTTTGCGAGAAATCCCACTTTAAAGGCCACTTTTTTGTAAAAACAGAGCGTCCCCCCTCTAATAGCTAAACGGCGGGCCAAAAAAATCTGGAAAAATTCGCGAATGTGGTCCATATAAAGAACTTTAACTGAAAACTATAACGAATTAGATGACTTTGTTAGTTCAGGAGTTATAGAGGCTTAACTTCTACAATGTGCTAACCTGGAAAACGTCATACAAAATTAACGCAATAATAAGTAAACATAACATTGATTTGAAATATTCATTTTTTCACCCTATTTGGCTTAATATCGAAAATTCACCCGTCAAAGTATGTACTTTTAAAAAAAAATAGGGGTGTTCTCTGTTTGATGAAATCTCCACTTTCCGATGGTGTAATCCCTACTAATATTATAAATTCGAAAGTAACTCTGTCTGTCTGTCTGTCTGTTACGCTTTCACGCCTAAGGCGATTCACATATAGGCATATGCGCGGGGCAGCAGATCTCGGATCTGCTAGCGGCACGCGCTCACGCGTCGTAGCGCGTTTTTGGTGTGTGGGACCTGGCGTGTTTTCTAAATTAATCGATGTACTTGCATACAATATTATAATCTGCCACTCCGCGCTACGCGACGGAGCGCGGGGCAGTGTGTGAATGGCCTAAACCACTGAACCGATTTTGATGAAATTTGGTATGAAGATAGAACTGAACTTGGGAAAGGACATAGGATAATTTTTACCGCGAAAATAATTGTAGAAGGGTTTGAAATAGGGGACGAAAGTTTGTGTCGAAGTTCCTTATTATCAAACATAAAATCATGTAAGATTGTTTATTCTACCCTTACCGTGTCGCGCAATATAGGTAAACGAATTCCACGCGGGTTAAGCCGCGGGCGGAAAGCTAGTTATTAAATAAATATTAAAAGTTTCTCAAAAAAATGTCTGCTTACAGAACATAGTCAAATATAATCAATAGCTATTAATTTAAGAGGGGCTCACCAACGACCTTTGAACTTCAATTTATTAAGCTTTGGTAGGGATCTCCAAAGATCAAGGAGAATAAAGTATTTTGTAACTTATGAAATGTGACTAAAAAAGAAAACAAATAAAACGAGAATTTATTTAAGAAGTTCTTTAATATCCTCTACTTATATTTTTTCATATTAGAAACATATTAGAACACTCGAGATGGTTAATAATTTATATTTTTTATCATCAAATATTTTTCGTGAAATCTAAAAAGTAACATAAGAGTAACTTTATGTTTTTAAATTGAAAATTACATTTAGACGATACGAACTTTTTTGTCAAAGGTAACTATTTAATCGATTTTTAAATGTTAAATTTTATGACTTAAAATAACATTTGATCTATTTACACATAAGTGTAAAATTAATCTATATTAATGACATAGCTGCAGAGTTTGCTTGAACGCTTAGCGCGTTCTCAGGATTTACTGGTCCGATTTGAGATATCTCTATATGTTCCACTGTGAGATAGTACATTTATTATGGAAAGCTATAGGCTATATATACATCATCACGTTTCGACTAATAGCAGCGGAGTAGCAATGAAAAAGGTTTTAAACACGCTGGAAAATTATTTCTTTTGAGAACTTTCAGTGCGTGCACTGCGTAAATGGTTAAAGATTCGTGAAAATTCACGAAAGATTGTTCCTATGGACTATGTTTTATGGTTGGCTCACTGTAACTTTTTATAGGAAAAATAATTGTTGCTAGGGTATAACATCACTCTAAGAACATTAAAGACACAGACTGGTCTATATTGTACAGGTCACTATTTAGGTCTTTGGTACGTGGTCAATAAAACAAACAACACCGTTTGATTTGCAACGGACACGTCTTGCTCGTAGCGAATGTGTGCGGCTACTGTGGTAGTCACCTCGTCTCGCAGGGACGCGTGGAGGTTGGTACGGGGCAACTGCCCCCTGCCAGCGGTGTCTAATCCGCTGCCCCTAAATAGAGGCAAGTCATGTGGGTGAGATAAATCTCTTCTTTGGTTTGTTGTTGTTCGTGGGGCAGATTTGCGCTCTTCATGCCGCCCGGCGGCCAAGACCGAGCCAGTGAGACCTGCATGCACCTGGGGAGGCCCAGTCCCGAGCGACCAGCGACAGAGGCGGCAGCTTACACGCTAATTGCCCCTGATGTCATGTCCGGTGGGTTGTGCTTGTGCAGTGTGGTGACCCGCAGTCTACACAGGCGTGTGTTGTTGCGGGTCGTTTTCCTACAGGCGTCCGATGTAGGATTATTGTATGGGAAAAATAATAATTGCCCACGTTGTTCTTCGCGAAGAGCCCGCAGTGTCAATCGTTGCGCCATCGCCAAAAAAATTTTACCGCAATAACCGAGATGCACGCGGCCTAACACGCGTGAGTAGCTCGTAATACATAATTTTAGACTTCCATGTTTATCCTTATCTAAGTTACGGGTTGAAAATGTCAGTTTGACTTTTACAACCCGAAACTTAGTAGCTAAATTAGATAAAGTCTTAAGTAAATTATGAATACGATCAAATGGAAAATAATATATGTCCTTCTTCAGGAGTCAAATATTTTCCTTGCTAATATCCTCAAAATCGGTTTAGCTGTTTAGGCTTGAAAGTGTAATAGACACAGCTACAGAGAGGAAAAAAGTCAGAAACCACACTTTCTCTTTTAAGTATATCATAAACATCACTTAACATTTAAACTCAAGTAAAAATAAATCACAAACAGAACCAAATTCAATCTAGAACTGCAGCCATTTTTAACTAAAAATCACGTCTGGTACTATTTCACACGAGAAGACAGGTTTTTAATCCATTTATCACTGAAATTAAATTCCAGATTTGTATGGAGGGAATGGTGTGCTGTACCTAATGCCTTAGGTCACGGAGAAGCCGACTGGCTCGTAGCCAAGCTAGAGGGTCGCAGAAATTGTGTGTAGTATCAAACAAATATGGTAGAATTGTATTTTAAGTATAGTACATTAAAAAGAAAGGACAAGCATATTGTAAATCTGAAGAGAAATGTTGTAACTTAGCAGGCCGTACATGTTTCGAGTTTCCTGAACTAACTTTGTCGCCTGAAATAGTAAGAGTACTGTTCTGTAAGATTAATTTTAATGGGATGATTTGTCAAATTAAATTACATATATTTTCTTCAAAGGTACAAAATGTTTGTTTGTCTTCTTTACACATTTATTGTTTTATCTTTATTGTTTTAATTTGAAGAGTGTACTTTTTGAGATTAATTTTATATATTTATTGTTACTTAACTCTTGAAAAAATGCACAGTCGAAACGAAGTGTGAGTTAATAAATAAATATTTCAACCATCTAACACACATAGAAACAGTGCTTTCTAGCTTTAAGCTAAGCTGAGCTCGTACCATGACACCTAGATTAACGGATAGAATACTTTTTAAATTTTTTGGAAATACATACATTTAACACATAGGCAGCACAAAACTCCAAAACAAAAATATTTGCAGATCATAGACCTTATAGCACAATGTGCACAATCACCGTCACGACAGAGTGCCACGACACACCCCAACAGCATAGTATGTTTCCGCCTTTAGGGTTCCGAGTCATATACTATGAAACCCCAAAAAGTAAGTGACGTCACGTTATTTGATCAAATGAGCGACATAATATTTATTTAATTAAACTAAATAAATTAACGTAATTTTTACAGACAAAAGATATAAACCACTACATTAATAAAATTTATTAAAATTGAATATTATCTTGACTAATATTAAAAATGCGAAAGTAACTCCTCTGTCTGTCTGTCTGCTTGTCCGGCTTTCATGGTTTCACGCCAAAACTACTAAACCGATTATAATGAACTTTGGTACACAGATACTCTGAAGCCTGAGAAATTACTCTAAATATTTTATCCATAAAGGCAAATAAAAAAACATTGTCTCTAACAGTTGATTTTATGAAAGATATTTCAAAAGTAGGTACATCGAAAATAATGTGTGAAAGAGAATCTAATATTATTGTATTCTCATAACACATATTAATTTACGTCTCCATAAAAATAACCTCTTACTAGTGTCAAAACACTTTAGCTTTAGCGAAAGACCCAAAGAAGTGAACGACCTTAGGCATAGACATCGTTTATTTGAGGACTTTTCGAGTAAACACTTCTTTAATGTTTTTTCCAAACGGTCTGAACCAACAAACCTACATCATAATGGTCTCTTTACTCAGTCATACATAGGAATAGTGTAAGCTAAAAACATTTGGTATAGTTTATTACCTTTAATAAATAATTTTATACAATATTTTAATAGTTCCGTAGTTCACGACTCGGAACCCCTTGTAGATTCACCATGTCCGTCAGCCCGTCCGTCCTCGACCTACAACCCAAACGGTTGGTGCTAGAAAGATGAAACTTTGCATGAGTGTGTTGTAATTACGTGGACAAAGTGCTACAAAAATAAAATTATGAAAAATATTTTTATTTGTGGTTACCTCCTCTACATGTAACGTGGAGATCATTAAATTTTCTCACGTCAACCCCATCGTGTGGGATATATTAGATAAGTCTTTTAAAAACATTTTTAGGTTTCTTAATAAATTTTTCGATTTAGGTATCCGTTTATGAGATAATCAACTTGATTTTTTTTTATAAAAATTGGACGAGCCCAACCTCCTCTAAAAGCTGACCGAAGAAATCTAAAAACATTCATGATAGTAGCCATAAATTTCAAGGAACACTATAACTTTTTATTTTAGGAATTATAGCCTAACTTTTAAAATGCACTAACTTGGAAATTTCGTACAAAAATAAAGAAATAATAAGTTAACACAACAATTGTCAATTGGTAACGATTTTAAATCTACCTACCATTAAGGGTGACTACGGAACCCTATTCTATGCGTGGACTGACACGCACTTAGCCAAATTGTTTTCATTAAATCGCTTATAATGTAGCTTGTACAATAGCATGAGTAAATTGATTTTATTTTATCAGCGTTATATTTAAAGGGACATTAATGAGCATAAATACCAAAACCACACACATAATGCCGAAAAAAAAAACTGTTTATACACTGTGTCATATTATAATAAAATACATAATTTATGTTTTCAAATCTTAGTATTACTAGATTTCGCAAGATGACAATAAAATAACAATACGTATATAAATCTTGTGTGAACAATAAATACCTTTTACGAATAGTTACATAATACATACATAATACATACATACATACCTGTTAGAAATGTATTTTTAAGACAAAAACATGTCATAACACCATCATCACATTGACAGCCTTTGAATACTAATTCACTCCTGATTGGAAGGCAACGAGTTAGTTCGACGTTTTACTTCTTTTTAGTGACGTTGTCTTTTACTTTAGTCGACCTAACACTCATGGAGAACGGGTCAATGAGTTAATAAGTACATAAATTATGATTATCTTTTTCAATCTTATCCAAATTATTTCTAATTTCATAGTAGGTATAGGTCATAGTATGTAAAGTGATGTAGCGCTTTTGACATTTGCTCTTAAACAGCCATGTTCCAAACGTTTTTCGTTCTGCAATCGCTGACGCCTCTATTAACTTGTTTGATTGGCTAATATCGCTCAGTCACGTGATCAAAACAAAATATTACCAATTAAATAAGAGAATAGAGGCGCCAGCAGTTGCAGAACGAAAAACGTTTGCAAATTGGCTATCGGGGTAGGTCTGCAATCCGTACTCACACAAAGCACTATGCGTATAACAATATGAATTAGTAAATTTACAGTATTTAATGTTACAAAGTTGTATTTTTTTTATGGGAATTAAAAAGTATACCTTTTTTCTTATTTATTAAAGAGAAAACTCCCAGCTGTGAGTGGCCTTAGGTGGAGTGGTTGGAAAAAGGGATTAGCAATGACAGCGCGGTCAAACTTAGATGTTGTCATTAGATATCATTCGTGAAGCTTTCTTTAGGCTGCTTAAAAACATTCAACAGGAAGATTACGTAGTCACTACGTGTTTTGCCAGTTCCCAACTCGCACTGGGCCAGCATGTGGACTTATGGCCTTAAGCCTATCCTGATAGGAGACCCTACTCTGATAGGAGACCCTACTCCAGCAATGGGGTATTAGGGGTTGTTGATGAAAGAGAAAAGGAACAACTTCATCAGTAAGAACAATGTTGCTTTACAAGTAAACTGGTTTTGTTCCGTCTTCATTTATTAAACATAAATCGTGTACTTAAGTACTTATCAGATTCTATAGTTACCGTACCGTCAAAATTTAATGAGACTTAACTTCCATCATGCTAATAACTTCGTATTGGAAACTATGGCAACAACTTATATACGAACTAGTTAGCTTCTTGTTATTGCTTAACCTTTTACATGATGTATGTTCTAACAATTATACGGATCGATACATTCGATTTGGGTCTTCCATGACTTGGCAAACTTACAGATAAGTTCACTGTTCACTCGTCTACCTTGGTAAGACGTCGATATAGGAACTGAATACCGTGAAATAGAATTAAATAAAAGTTAGTGTACCTTGTCTAGAAAGAATTATTAAGGAATTTCAAGTTTTTATCCGATTTTCTTTCGCATTTGTTGTAACTCTTAGATTGCTTGCAATATCTGTACAACTCCTTCAGTAACACTTATTTAGTTGGTGGTTGTTACTCCAAAACAGCAACTCTACGGCTACTTGAGAGAATATGTGGCTTTGCTAAACAATAAATAGTATAAACCGAGAAAACTCACTCGCCAAGTACTTTGTTTTTAAATAATCAGCCTTAAAGTTAGGTAGTAATAAAGTGATGTGCTTACTAATCACATAATACGTATGCATTGAAATTATGTAGTTGCGATTATTAACAGTAGGTCCGAAGGTTCTGTACTGAGTCACTGCGTCTGAGCACGCCTAGCATGGGAAATTATGAATTGAATATTTACCGATGCGCGTACGTGAAGATTTAGTTTTATAAATGCTCGTCCACTATCTTGATTGCAATATCATATATTCTTAGATGTATACCTAGGAATACATTCCGGCTTTAGAACAGATTTTCTCAATATTGAATCGTTTGTCATTCTTCATTTGAATTATTATATATTTGTATATACTTGTTATATTAATTATAATCACATTGTGTCGTATTTTGTCTTTATTTTTATTTTAGGTAATCAACAATCCATTACGTCCCACTGCTGGTCTCGGGTGTCCTCTCAAGAAGGACATACGTCTCTACGCTGGCCGAGTTCGGTTTGGGTATTTTCAAAGCACACTGTGGATGTGTGTGTGTGTTGGATGTTTTTAAGCCGCGCGAATGCCTTCAACAAAGCTTCACGACTGCTATCTAATGATAATAACCGGGACCGACTGCTTAACGTAACCTCCAAGTTTTTATTGTAAGCTAACGATAAATGAAATCAACATTTGTCTACAAAATACTTGAAACAAATTCACTTATAAATTAAACATGCTCCAACTGTGAGACCCAAAATATATACTAGAGCATGATTTATTCTAATGCAGTGTGTTTGTGAAAGTCAAGAGATAAACGTTCAAAACTTAGTGCTTTGCATTCATTTCGAAAATTTACGTTGAATAGTAGGTAGGTAAAAGTACAAAAAGTTAATCTGTATAAAAATCTTCTACAATACCATTGATGTATTTATATTTCAATGTACAATACACCACACTGTATATTTCTCTTTATTCTAAATTTTAGTCTACCAAAGAGATTCTACTATGCCTGATGGAAAGCCTAAGTGGAATCCAGAAACAGAAGTCACCATTCTTATTGTTAGTGCAGATAATGCATCATGGTAACTCACACCATGGCGGCCTAGTGAGATGTTTCTGCATCATTCTTCCGGCCTCTTAAGGTCAGGAGAATGATGCAGAACATACTTAGGCATCCTGTCTCACACTCACCAACGAAATATGACAGTAGTGAATGCTGTGAATTTTTAAGTTGGTCTTCTGTGCGAGGGTAGGAGTGCCGGGTCAAGACGGCCCATCCGTGCTGAATTCAGCGTGGCTAATGTTGAACCTACAACCTACTGGTTGCTGACTCGAATCCAACATCAATCAGTACCGTGTTTATCTTGTTTAAGGAGAAATGTTTTAGCAGCGTGACGTTGATTCAATAAATCAATAAATAAATATCAATCAGAGAATTGATACTTTCTTGAAGTAAAAGTATAAGTGTAGCGTAGAGTTAATTTTATAAATGAAAATAAATCATAGTATAAAAAGGCTACTTGTAAGAGATAAGATCTTCTAATACAGGGAAATAAAGTAGATAAATTATTCGCATTACCAATTTCTTTTTTTACTTATAACCACTATAATAAAACAAACCCATAATAATAACCCATAATAAAACAAACTAGAACTGTTCATTTTCAGGGTTGTGTAGTTCACGTCTCGGTACTCTTATAGTGTCGTCATATCCGTCCGTCCGTACGTCCTCAACTTTCCTTCCAAATGGTTCCATTATGGGTCCGTAGTCACCCACCTACTCAACCCTACTCTATGTTGACATCTGAATAAAAAGTGAAAACACTTGGCCGATTTTTATTCATATCAAGTTTTTTCTCACTTAAAACTCTTCCACAGAAATTGTAAGCGGAGAAAGTAAGTATACGTGATCCATCAAATGAAATTACTTTCCAAATATTAACAATCATGCAAACCCACCCTTTTATAAATTTTTGTTTGGTAAGATTAGGCAGTTATCCAATCTACGTTCTATGAAATGATTAATAGCGTGTACAGCCTGTACACGCTAATAATTTCAATTTAGCATTCTGAAAATATTCGTTTAAAAGTAAGTTTTAGGTGATGACACTCTATTACTTGGCAGACCATTTTTGTTCAACCTGATAAAAAGTAATTAAAACCCAGACGATTTTAATATATAGTTTTTTCTTTTCAATCTGAAATAAAATAGTCTTACTCGAGAGCTCGATTAAAAATTTAAGAGAAAACTGCAATAGTACATTGTTCACCGAGGGAGGAAAGGAACCGATTACTAGCGAGGGAGCAGTTTGTGGCCTGAAGGCGCAGCCTAGGGCCACAATACTCCCGAGGTAGGAATGGGACTTTCACCCGAGTGCTACACAGTGCTTTATACTACACTTGTGAGGAACATTTAAAGTATTTATAAAATAAAATCGAAACGTAAGACATTCTGTAAAACACAATTTAGCTTAGAATTTGACATAATATTTATAAATATTTCGCGCTTCTTTTGTTTTTTTTTTATTCTTCACAAAAGGATGTCAGTGGCACGGAGATTCCATATTTAAATTATATGAAAACTCCTTGGGCAGGCGCGCGCCATAGATAAGATAACACATGAGAAATGAAAATTCATACAACTTTCTCTCCCGCTAAAACACGTTAGAAATGGATTTTCATACATTTTTTCCTCCCGCTTATTTAGGTCAAGGAAAAGACTAACTTTCTCTTTTCATTTTCAGGGAATATTGACTACTGTTCCGATCAAGTGTAGTATAATAGTACATTGTTCACCGAGGGAGGAAAGGAACCGATTACTAGCGAGGGAGCAGTTTGTGGCCCGAAGGCGCAGCCTAGGGCCACAATACTCCCGAGGTAGGAATGGGACTTTCACCCGAGTGCTACACAGTGCTTTATACTACACCTGTGAGGAACATTTAAAGTATTTATAAAATAAAATCAAAACGTAAGACACCATGTAAGACACAATTTAGCTTAGAATTTGACACAATATTTATAAATATTTCGCGCTTCTTTTGTTTTTTTTTTTATTCTTCACAAAAGGATGTCAGTGGCACGGAGATTCCATATTTAAATTATATGAAAACTCTTTGGGCAGGCGTGCGCCATAGATAAGATAACACATGAGAAATGAAAATTCATACAACTTTCTCTCCCGCTAAAACACGTTAGAAATGGATTTTCATACATTTTTTCCTCCCGCTTATTTAGGTCAAGGAAAAGACTAACTTTCTCTTTTCATTTTCAGGGAATAATGAATACTGTTCCGATCAGGTGTAGTATAAAGGTTATTTAATTTTTTTGAAAGAAGAGTTTTTTGGTGACATTTTCACATTCGATCATGTCAAGACCGGCTGACCTGTAAGTACATGATCACATACTAATACTGTCAATTGCCAACTATTTTAATATCACTATATATAAGAGAAAAAGATATATCGAGCGGATCACACAAACCTCTTGATCAGCAGTCGCATACGCTAACCACCAGAATAACGAGGCAGTTAATATACAATAATTACCTGCTAAAATAACATAATAAATTTCACCTTGCTGGTAATATAATTATAGTAACTTATGTTTTATGGGCAACAAATTTTGTTAATCATCAATCTGTGGTTTAAATTTACACGAGCAATTCTTGTACAAATTTGTACAATCTTTTGATAAAACGCGATTTATGACTGAGCACAATTTTAGACATCATTGGTATATCCATCCCTGTGGTAAACTCAGCTTTGGTCGTCGTTTGTCGATGCCGTGTCGTACAGTGATTGATGACTGTGTTAGATGAACTTGGTAACGGAAATCCAATGAACAAGTCTAACATAAAATTGGTGCTGTGAAGTAAACATGAAATCGACTCCACTAAGATATTGTTGGAATAGGATTTCTTTTGCAAAAATAAGAACTGGTTTATGATGCACACATATAATATGTTCCGGCAGTATTTGCAGGAGACTGGCGTAATGCAGATGCCGGTCTCCTGCATGGATTATATCGTATAGTACTAATAAAATTGGCCAGGTGCGTGTTTTCCTATAAAGTTAAATATATAGACTACTATCATGTTTTTTTTTCAGATTTTAGAGCCAGCCGTTTAGCTTTCTAGCACGAACCGTTTCGGCGGTAGGTCGAGGACGAACATGACGAATCTATAAGGGTTCCGAGTCATAAACTACGGACCCCCAAAAAGAGTACCACTACAACTTTAGAGCTTTATTAACAACTATTAACAACAACAGCAGTGAATGTTCTGTCCAGTCAGGTAAATCGTTCCTTCCAGAGATGTATTGGAACAACCGAACAGACAGAAAATATTTTTTTATATAGTTACTGTATATGTTTCTTAAGCGTTTTGTGAAAAGCAGTTAATTTTAAATGATGGACAGAAATTTCAATTTCATTCATGAATGATAGTTTAAGAGAAAATAAAAATCGGCCAAGTGCGTGTCAGGCCACGCACAGGAAAGGGTTCCTCAGTCACCTATAATGGTATGTGGATTTAAAATCATATCCAATAGATAATTGTTATGTTTACGTAATAATACGTTAATTTTGTATGACGTTTTCCAAGTGAGCGCATTTTACCATATAAGCCTTTATAACTCCTGAACTAAGAAAGTCATCTAATCGGTTATAGTTTTTCTTCAAAGTTCATTAGATGGACCACCATCACGATTTTTGTCAGATTTTTTGAGCCAGCCGTTTAGCTTTTAGAGGGGGGGGGGGACGCCCTGTTTTTACAAAAAAGTGCCCTTTAAAGTGAAATATCTCGCAAACGGATACCTAAATCAAAAAATCGTCTAGGAAACCCTTTATTGTTTTTAAAAGACCTATCTAATGATACCCCACACGATGGGGTAGCCTCGAGAAAAAAAAATCATCCCCACTTTACGTGTAGGGGAGGTACCCCAAATAATATTATTTTTCATAATTTTATTGTAGCACTTTGTCGACGTAATTACAACACGTATTCATGCAAACTTTCATCTTTCTAGCACTTACCGTTTGGACGGTAAGTCGAGGACGGACGGACGGACGGACAGACGGACATGACGAATCTATAAGGGTTCCGAGTTATGAACTTCGGAACCCTAAAAAACTTGAAATTCCGATCAGGCCTTTTACTGTAACTTTTTTAATAACATCAAACAGGTCAATGATTAGGTAAAAGTGGCCTCTGTGTTTTAAAACTCAGCCTTTGAACTTCTAAACAAAAATGATACTAGCCTTCTGATTAAGTCAGAGTTTATTTAGGCGTCAAAGTTTATTTAGGTCATAATTTGACAAGAAACTTACTCTGTATGGTGTCACATTCAAATACATACATGATTAATGACTAAACTTGACCCGCTGTAGAATTCGTTGATATACGGAACATTAGTTTTCTTAGCTAGTTCGAAGTGAATTTTATTCATAACATCACTTTTCTTAATATGATTGGGCATTGCTTGAGTCTCCTTTATTTTATAACTATTAACAAAATAATATTAAGCTTTTTAGGAATCCGTTGCTAAATGGCAAAAAACGGAACACTTATAAATTCGTCATGTCTGTCTGTCTGTCTGTCCGTCCGTATGTCACAGCTACTTTTTTCCGAAACTATAAGAGCTATACTGTTGAAACTTGGTCAGTAGATGTATTCTGTGAACCGAATTAATATTTTTACACAAAAATAGAAAAAAAGCAATAAATTTTGGGGGTCCTCATATTTAGAACTGAAACTCAAAAGTTATTTTTTTCATTAAAACCATACATACGTCTTCAAAAATGAAATTGAGGTTTCTAATAAAAAAAATTCTAAACTGAATATTTTGCGCGAGAGATACTTCCAAAGTGGTGAAATGTGTCCCCCCCTGTAAATTCCAAAATAAGAGAATGATAAAACTAAAAAAAATATATTTTGTATATTACCATGCAAACTTCCAACAAAAATTGGTTTGAACGAGATCTAGTAAGTAGTTTTTTTTTAATACGTCGTAAATCATAAACAGCAACTTACATTTCTTTCAATCAAAACACTATTATTAAAACATCAATATAAGTTACAACGAACTACAAAAATTATATGATGCTACTTGCTGCTACGGAACACTGCATGGGCGAGTCCGACTCGCACTTGGCCGCTTTTTTTACGAACTGCTTTCTACGAGGCCAATAAGTCAAAATCAATCCATAAGATTCCTTGCTTAAGAAGCATAATATACCTTTTAGAATAGTTTATGTCTCAAATGTCAACGAACGTTCCGAGAGATAGCCGGAAAGCCAGGAAGGAAAAAACCTTTAAATCAACCTTTCCTTTAGATGGTTTTCATCGTTTCGATTTTTCTTATAGTCCTTTCGAAATCCCGACATATATAGTCCAACAAGTTTATTGGTTGTCAGTATGCCAAACTTTCAACGAAAACTACCTATAACTGATCAGGTGACTTCATTAGTTCAGGAGTCTTGACTTGTAAAATACGCTTACTTGGAAAACTTCGACGACAGCCATTATGGGTGACTACGAAACTCTATTCAATGCGTGGACCTTATATGAACTTGGCAATTTTTTTTAATAATAGAGTTACTCAATAAAATTCCTTCAAGAAAACGGGAACTAAGAAGCATTGGTGCTAATTTTGGTGTCGTAACTCTCTAAAGTAAACTAAAATGAGTTTGATTTAGTTCTATAAAATTAAGTTTCTTGTTCTTCTTTCTACCTAATTCCCAATATTATTTGGGGTCAGCTACTAGTTCAACCGATCTTTCCTGATTATTAGTTTTTCCACGGAGCGAATGGCATCGAACCTTCGCAGTCCTAAGGGAGAACTGAAATTCATAGGTTCAAGTAGTTGTCAGTAAATTTAAGGTCACTGACTTCCTGATAATGATTGCCATAGATGTTCATGACAACCGGGACCCGTCGGTCCCTTTACGTGCCCTCCAAGGTACGGGCGTGAATCACGGTCAAACTTCTAAACTCCGGGCTGTTATTAGAAATTTCCTAAGAAAAACCCAAAAACACTCTTTGGCCCGACCCGGGATTTCAACCCGAGACCTCTTGATTAGCAGTCACATACGCTATCTTTAGACCAAGAAGGCAGTTAATCTATCAAATTATGTACTTTAAAACGAAACTAGCAAATTTTTTTTGACATAGGTAACTAAAATTAGTAAAAGTATTCAAATTAGATCATAATTATATTTAATGTACTTGTGTCGAACTTTTTAAACGTCTAAGATTCACTAAACTTAGACGTCGTCTAAATTAACTTTGACTAAACTAAACTCTCAATGTAAGCTGCCATCTTCGAAATAGCTTTTTTACTAATAAGCAATTGAGTCTTCGATCAAATTTTACTTGATACTGAATTAAACATGCATTAAAAAAGCGGCCAAGTGCGAGTCGGACTCGCCCATGAAGGGTTCCGTAGCAGCAAGTAACATCATATAAAAGTTTTTGTAGTTCGTTGTAACTTTCATCGATGTTTTAATAATAGTGTTTTGATTGAAAGAAATGTAAATTGCGGTATATGATTTATGACGTATTAAAAATAATCTATTTACTAGATCTCGTTCAAACCGATTTTCGTTGGAAGTTTGCATAGTAATGTACATCATATATTTTTTTTAGTTTTATCATTCTCTTATTTTAGAAGTTACAGGGGGGGGGGACACACGTTTTACCACTTTGGAAGTGTCTCTCGCGCAAACTATTCAGTTTAGAAAACCTCAACATCATTTTTGAACACCTATCCATAGAAAACGAAACACGTATAGGTTTGATAAAAAAAAAGTTTAACAAAACTTGCTGCTACGGAACCCTTCATGGGCGAGTCCGACTCGCACTTGGCCGCTTTTTTAATGCATGTTTAATTCAGTATCATGTAAAATTTGATCGAAGACTCAATTGCTTATTAGTAAAAAAGCTATTTCGAAGATGGCAGCTTACATTGAGAGTTTAGTTTAGTCAAAGTTAATTTAGACGACGTCTAAGTTTAGTGAATCTTAGACGTTTAAAAAGTTCGACACAAGTACATTAAATATAATTATGATCTAATTTGAATACTTTTACAAATTTTAGTTACCTATGTCAAAAAAAATTTGCTAGTTTCGTTTTAAAGTACATAATTTGATAGATTAACTGCCTTCTTGGTCTAAAGATAGCGTATGTGACTGCTAATCAAGAGGTCTCGGGTTGAAATCCCGGGTCGGGCCAAAGAGTGTTTTTGGGTTTTTCTTAGGAAATTTCTAATAACAGCACGGAGTTTAGAAGTTTGACCGTGATTCACGCCCGTACCTTGGAGGGCACGTAAAGGGACCGACGGGTCCGGGTTGTCATGAACATCTATGGCAATCATTATCAGGAAGTCAGTGACCTTAAATTTACTGACAACTACTTGAACCTATGAATTTCAGTTCTCCCTTAGGATTGCGAAGGTTCGATGCCATTCGCTCCGTGGAAAAACTAATAATCAGGAAAGATCGGTTGAACTAGTAGCTGACCCCAAATAATTTTGGGAATTAGGTAGAAAGAAGAACAAGAAACTTAATTTTATAGAACTAAATCAAACTCATTTTAGTTTACTTTAGAGAGTTACGACACCAAAATTAGCACCAATGCTTCTTAGTTCCCGTTTTCTTGAAGGAATTTTATTGAGTAACTCTATTATTAAAAAAAATTGCCAAGTTCATATAAGGTCCACGCATTGAATAGAGTTTCGTAGTCACCCATAATGGCTGTCGTCGAAGTTTTCCAAGTAAGCGTATTTTACAAGTCAGGACTCCTGAACTAATGAAGTCACCTGATCAGTTATAGGTAGTTTTCGTTGAAAGTTTGGCATACTGACAACCAACAATAATTTTTTACAGATTTTTAGAGCCAGCTGTTTAGCTTTATGAGGGGGGGAGGACGCCCTATTTTTATTAAAATGCCCTTTGAAGTAGAATAACTCGCAAACGAATACTAATTTCAAAAAATTGTCTTGGCTACTTCTCTATGTTTTTAAAAGACCTATCTAATGATATCCCATACGATGGGGTAGGATAGGCAAAAAAAATCATCCCCAATTTACGTATAGGGGAGCTGCCCCAAAAAAAAACTTTTTTCATGTTTTTATTGTAGTACTTTATCGACGTGATAATAACATATATCTATGCAAAGTTTAATCTTTCTAGCAGTGACTGTTTAGGTGGTAAGTCGATAACGGACGGACGGACATGACGAATCTATATGGGTCGAAAAGTCATGAACTACGGAACCCTAAAAGATTACATTTCGTCGTCACATAATTGTTTGCCAGTACTTTACCCTATTAATAACTATAACTATACTAACCCTATTAATACCTATTAATAACTAGCACTAATACCCTACAAAGCCAAAAGGAAGGGTAGGTAACAGTTTTTGATATTTATGCATGGTAGTGCATGCATGGTTTTATAATAATGCCAAAACTTTAATCATCAAAAAACATCATTAAACACCTCATTCATTAAAAAATCCCATGTTAATGAATGAGGTGTCAAGAGACTCGTTCCATTGAGATTTGTGCCTTTGATTTATTTTTGTATTTTTTAAATGATTTTTTGTCTTGCTTAATTATAAGCAATGTTGTAATTTCCTTAGGAACCATAAGTTTAATTCACAGTAGGTTAAAAAATCCCTTAGTATTCAAAGGAGTAGAGTTTTTATAAATATCATTGTTTTGTGCTATCTTTTAAGTAATCAACGATTTTTTTATTAATTCAAGTTGATTTATATTTTTGAAATCTTAACCTTCATTCTGGAAATTATATTACGTTAATTAATCACTGTAAAATATTGTTGTAAAAAAATTATAGACTATATAATAAACTGCAAAGGATGAAAGTTATTAAAATGTTATTCACAGAATCAATTTATGTCTTAAACGTTATTATCATCGAAACGTATAAAATATCGAGCTTCACTTATTTCAATGAACCCTCATCAGCCTTTCATGTTTTACCAAAAACATATTTTCTACGAACATAAAATAATATTATAATGAGGTAACTAAGATATAATTGAAATCAAAAGGTACAGGTTCCAACAAAGGCGTGGTAGGAAAATCTATATAATTATGTATTGCTATAATAAACAACCTAATTTTACATATTAGGAAAACAGGCAGTAATTAGAGGGTTAATACGTTTCCGTTTTAAATATATGCTTGTTACGTTACATTTACGGTTTATTCATCAATAAAAATTAGATTTACATAACAAAAGAAAATTAAAAAAACTACCGTGTGTTTCTTTGTGAATAAGTTGAACTACCTCGTAATTTAGTTAAGCTTCCAACAAGTTCCTTGACTTGGAGGAATATAATTAAAGTGACAATTGTACATAATTACCTAGACATGCTTAATAAATATTTTCATTGTTTTAACCACAACAACAGTAAATGCGATTCACTGTTAAGAAAGTACCTTGAGTTTATTTACACAATAGTTAGCACAGACGTAGAAACTTCCAGAGACTCGCAACTAGCCTGAGATATAACTACTGTTATTAAATAAGTTTCTCATGCTTTCATTTTTTATCTAACGGAAGTAAAAGTTTGTGTATTATGTAAAGTAATAAGCAGTTAACTGACTGCAGCAGAATTTCAACTTTTACATTCAAATTAATACTGAAATAAGAAGTAAGAGAAAAAATTAATCATCAAGAACAGCTTTTAAAAAACGTGTTTGAAGTCTCTCCTTTAAAGTGATTATTTACGATTTAAAAGTACTTCTAATCATAATTTCTGTAAATGACCAGACCCGGAACAATAATTTGTAGATTACAAAAATTATTTCCAGATGGAATTTTAAACCACAACATTTAGCGCAGTAGAAAAAGATATGAAATTCAATTGGAACGGAGTGGAATATAATAATTTCATTTTCTTTAAATAATATAATTCAAAATATCATTAAGTTGGGCATCCTACAGACCTTTAATATTTTAAACCTGAATCTAATACAATCTAATAAATCTAAATCTGAATACCCAACTTACAACATGGAAACTATGTGGTTTTCTTATTGTAAGTTGTCACTTGAAACATTATTATATGTACATAACCTTACCGCAAAATGTTAACTTGTAGCCATGTCACGGAGACATATCATACTAGACACTGGGAAATTACTTCATGTTTACGTTTCGACGTATTATTACAACAGTTTTGAGGCGTTTCTCAGAATTGAGGTTGAATGTTCAACCCTGTTTATTATCTCTGAGATACTTTGACATTGTTGCGTAGTTAATCCTTGTATTGTTCAATATTTGGCTTGAGACTTTATAGTATAAGAAGTAGTAGGCTAACATATCTCTAATGACGATCTAGGCATTCATAGTTGAGATAATGATAAGTACTGTACTTATCACTAAGATAATTGTTTTTTTTGAATGGGTTCAAGTTGCTTATTTTATAATTAAGTTTATTTGTTAATGTTTATTTGTATATTAAGTTTAATTAATAGAGCCACGCAAATTTCAGCATGAATGGGCCGCCTCAACCGGTGTAGTTACTACACTCGCACAGAAGACTCTGAAGATGGCATTCGTTTTGTCGCATTTCGTTGGTGAGTGTGAGACCAGGGGTCCAATAATGCAGAAGCATCTTACTAATTCGCCATAATGTGGGTCAGCATGCTGCATTCTCTGTACTCACAATGAGAATTGTAACATTTACTCTTTAATTCTATTCATGCCTTCCATCAGGCAGAGTGAAATCACTTCAGTAGGCTTAAATAAAAAAAGAATATGAGGCTCACATGCAAATGGAGACAGATCATGCAAAGTCTGTAAATTATAAAACAAATGAATATCTGAGTAAATCTAAATTAAAATTTATGACCATAATTTTAACAAAAAGAAACCGACTTCAAAGAAAAACTATTCCGAGTACCCAAATCGCGACAATTGTGCCTATGATATTTGAGGAGTTCCCTCGATTTTCTTGGGATCCCATCATCAGATCCCGATATGGGGACGATGCCCACCTACGCTATGCCCATTCCAATGCAAAAAGAATTTTTGAAATCGGTTCATAAACGGCGAAATTATCGCTGAACATACATAAAAAAAAAAAGTTTCCGACGAATTGAGAACCTCCTCCTTTTTTTGAAGTCGGTTAAAAATAGTACAATTACAATTAAAACGATCTGTTTAATTAATTTAAATAGTTTATTTAATTTGAATCGAAAACAAGAGATGATAATTACTGCAATTGTAATGAATGTCCCTTACAAAGTTTTTACATTTAATTGTGATTTCAATAATTAATAAATGTCGTTACCTCAGGGAACGTCATGCAAATTCACTCATGAACTACAATTCTGATGGAACTTTTTACACTACTGTAGTACTACATAAATATTCGAGAATATTCTCTTAACCGATGTGGATATGAAAAACCTCATTAATGTTTATTCTTTTTTTTGCGATACATTTTATTAAGATTGGATTAAAAAATCTCTATGTATAAAAGTGCAAAACTTTACTACACATGTTTAAATGTTAATTTTGTTTATCTTGTTATTTCTGTTACTGAGTGATATTTTATTTTTTATGATTTCCTGCTATAAAAACAACAGTAAAAATACATACAAAAGTGTAAGAAGGCTCTCGACTCATAGAAGCTTCTGACAATTTCCATACTCCGGGCTGCTATTAAGAATACCTTGTAGTAATAATCACATAATAGCCCAACACGGGATTCGAACCTGAGATCTCGTGATGAACAGTCGCATACGCCAAGCACCAGACCCATGAGGCGGTCAGCTATCCTCTAGTACAATATATTTTACCTGATTAAGGAGACTTATTGTTGGCAGTATGAACGTCTATCTGTTTTACCATAAATTATTATTTATCTATAAGTCTTCTCCGAAACTAATAATAAAATAGTTACTTAGCAATGTGTACGTATTATATTAATTAAATTATACATTATTTACGTAGAACAGTTTGCGTACACACTGTACGAGCTAGGACATAATTTGATGACTCCGCACTTAACATAAATATATAGAATAACAACACATTTTACGAGCGGTGTGCAATAACGATCATTGAACTAAACACACGTCGCGTAGTAGTATAAAATCGCTGATTAGGCAACTTGTAACTAGACGTATTTTATTAGTACAAATAAATTGGGTTTACGTAACTACAGCACACTCCTGTTTCTGAACTGAACTCTACCTACTACGGAGAAACCTCCACTGCTCCACCAGCTATCAAATGTCACTGTACACACACCTTGCCAAATAATAGCCGTAACTTGATATAAAATATAGTTATTTTTTTCACAAAAAGGGACTCATTAAAGATTTTAAAAGTTTGATTATTTTTATGCCAATGAGCACACCTTAAGCTTGTTGAAAGTAAACTGATTCATAATTATTATAAAATTGGTACTATGAATGTAAAATGACTGGCGACCGCGCCAATATGTACGGTTATTGGCCACATATAGAAACAAACGTAAAATCATCATCAATAATTCTTCAAGGTATAGAGTATCGATAATAACCAAATTTTAAAATACACAGTCTAAAAAATATTCGTTTTAGTAAGCCCCTAGACATAGATAATATGTTTATTACTTTACTAAAAACTCGTAGTCAACCCCAAATAAATATAGGGAATAAGGCTAAGAAGAAGAAGGCTTCACTGAAAACTAGAAATTTAGTAAATACTGTATGTAACTCAATTAAATTACCTACCTTGCTATCCAGTCTTTCCAGTCTCCTTCCTTTAGTTTGAATAAATGTATATACACAATAGTTTGAATAAATGTATAAAATCTCCTAAAGGTTTGAAAAGTGAAGGATCATGAGTAGTACTCATAAAAATATTGGTAAAAAGTCAGTAAGCACATATGTTGAACGTAAGTGTGTTTTGAGAACGTCCCCCGAGGACTGGCTCGTGACTGGGACAAAGAGCTTCAAATCTGGAACAACCATTTCTAAAACTTTGCCCGCAAATATCTTCTTTGTGAACAAGATTGGAGACTCGAATGATACGGTATCGAAGAAGTGCGGTAGGTATGTTTGTCACTCGATGTTATTTTGTGAACTTTTGATAGCTGTACACATTGTATATTTTATATGTTTTATTAAAACAACAAATTCTGTATATTTTAAACTCTCATATCGCCCCTAAGTGAAACTTGAAATATATATTTGCAATGTATGAAGTATTATTTATGTTATAATTTTTCTAGGCATTCTATACAATCTAGACGCAATCTAACGCGTCCTTTCCTTGTCAGGTCAGTCTTGACATAGTCAACGTCTTTAACTCTCTCCCTTGGTGTATTAAATAGGCACTGGTGTATTACCAGTTGACCCTCTACCTCTAAACATCATCGGGGCATATCTTTGCAACAGGTTTATATCCTATATGGGTCGGGACGGCGAGCCAAATCGACTTAGAATCATACGTATGATGCGGTCCTGAGAACCATCTTGCCCCCTGGAGTGGTGGACACTCTAGTACTGAATAGCAGGTATGTCTCCCAAGAGGTACTGGAGCTCGCTGAGATAGGGGTGGCCTGTGTCATTCAAAAGGTCAGCGGTCTGGGTCTATAAGATGTACTCATAAGACGGAAGCCCAGTGGTTTCACAGAAAACGCGGAGGTGCCGTTCCCATCCACTCTCTGATTAGAGTGGTAGGAACGTAGGTCGAGGTTGGCCGCCACATTAAGTATCTCGGCCTCAGCTTGGACAGCCGCTGGAGATTCGAGAAGCACTTTGAGCGAATGATCCCCCGAATTCAAGGGTTGGTGGGATCCCTACAAAGGCTATTGCCTAATTTAAGGGCCCGCGGGAGGAAGTCCATTGCCCTCTACGGAGCGCCGATTTGGGTCAAGCGCCTATCGGACTCATCCCGAGCCGAGCAAAGCTCAATCAAGCGCAGTGGGTACTGGCTATACGGATTGTACGACGATACCGCACCAACTCGTCTCAGGCGGCGTCTGTCCTGGCACATATTCCTTTCGATATCCTGACTCAGAAAAAGTTACTTGTGAGTGTTTGGTGGACTAGCACCGGTGTCGTTTACTATAGCTTTCTAGCCAAACGATTATGGCAGCTATCTATTGTCAGCAACTGCAAACCATGAAGGCAGAACTAGCTGATAAACAACCCTAACTGGTCAAATGCTTTAGGCTACTGCTGCTTCAAGACAAAGCAAAACCACACACTGCATAACAAACAACAACTAAGTTAGATGAGCTACAATTGGAATGTCAGCGACATTCACCGTACTCCCCGGACCTTGCTCCAACAGATTTCCGTTTTTTCTGAATTTGGGACAACTTCTAACAAAGAAAAAAATTACAACTCCGTAGTGGCGGTCCGAACCGGCTTCAAAAGTTTATTGATACTCGCCCCCGTGGTTTATTTATTATAGGGATCAATGAACTACCAGTGAGATGGCAAAAGTGCACAGTTAACAACGATGCATACTTTGATCAATTAAATATATTTAACAAAAAAAAAGACTTTATATTCCTCCCGTACAAAACGCCAATTTCATATGTTAGGACCTAATATATTTTGCAGATCATACAAACATTTAGTCCGACCCGAGACCGCAAGCATAGCAGTCTCATACCTACCACTGCACCACTGAGGCAGTCAAGATATTACTATTCCAAACTAAACTAAACCTACATAATTTTAAAATATTTCATTTGCCCAGTTATATAGATTCTTATATAATATTGATAAACACAGACCAAAAAATGAATATTTTCACATTGCCGACTCTTAGGTATCCTAGGGATTGTAAAGAGTGAGCCGATAGACGGGGGAAGCCTTTATGGCTGCTCTCGGGATAGATCCTTGATAGGCGCCGCGTCGATTTTGGGGGGGACCTGAAATATGGTCCGGGTCCTCCCCTGAGAATTAGGCTGGCGATCAGGGTGGGTTTGGGTGTAAACACCACATATTCCTGGCTTTTAAATCTCCAAAAGAACTTAAGATCTTAATGGATTTCCCACCCAGTCAACAAAAAGGTATTGTATAGGATACATGAGTAACGTATGA
Source organism: Phragmatobia fuliginosa (assembly GCA_932526445.1). NCBI lineage: Eukaryota > Metazoa > Arthropoda > Insecta > Lepidoptera > Erebidae > Phragmatobia > Phragmatobia fuliginosa. Next base: position 12,230,465 of record OW052070.1, on the reverse strand, counting down.
ATTATACAAATTGACGATTACAAACACACATACTTCTCGTTCTATCAAAATTATTTAGTTTGTTAGTATTCCTCTAGTAGTAGAGAGTAAAGAAAGTATTAGTTGATTCAGTCTCTAAATATGCTAGAATTCCAATTCACAAGTTATTTCTTATCCCTCTGAAGTAATATCTTGTTCAAGAATTTGTATTTGTTTCATAACTATTGGAATTTCTTTACGAACAATGAAATTATCATAATTTATTTCTGATCTACTCTAATTAACTATTGAAGTTAATTTTATTATATTCCTGTTTCTCGTCCCATCTTTTGTTTTATATCTTTCGTATAGAAAGATCATGAATAGAATAGATTATAAATGATTGTACCTTTACTAATGATTTCTAGCAATTCATTCTTCACTTCTTACGTATTGATTTTGTACTTAATTTTCTTAAAAAAAACTCATATCATCTAAAATATACGGCCCAGAGGTTGACTACCCAAACCATAAACTTAGTCTCCTCGTCAGAAGGAGGGTATGTTTCGGAGCGTATGTATGTATGTCCATAACTTTGACACAAACGGCTGAACGGATGTTGACATATGAAGTGTTCTTAAAATTCATAGTAACATAGGCTTTATGAGTTTTTAAAATGGCGCCCCCAAATTGAGTAGAAAAAAAAAAAGCGGCCAAGTGCGAGTCGGATTCGCTCATGAAGGGTTCCGTACCAGCAAGTAACATCATATAAAAGTTCTTGTAGTTCGTTGTAACTTTTATCGATGTTTTTATACTAGTGTATTGATTGGATGAAAGGTATATTGCGTGTTACGATTTATGACGTATTAAAAAAAAACTACTTACTAGATCTCGTTCAAACCAATTTTCGTTGGTAGTTTACATGGTATTGTACAACATATATTTTTTTTAGTTTTATCACTCTCTTATTTTAGAAGTTAGAGGGGGGGGGGGGGAGGACACATTTTACCACTTTGGAAGTGTCTCTTGCGCAAACTATTCAGTTTAGAAAAAAATGAAGTTAGAAACTTCAACATAATTTTTGAAGACCTATCCATAGACCCCACACGTATAGGTTTGATGAAAAAAAAAATTTTTAGTTTCAGTGCCAAGTATGGGGACCCCCAAAATGTATTGTTTTTTTTTCTATTTTTATGTAAAAATCTTAATACGGTTCACAGAATACATCGACTGACCAAATTTCAACAGTATAGCTCTTATAGGTTCGGAAATAATTGGCTGTGACATACGGACGGACAGACAGACAGACAGACAGACAGACTTGACGAATCTAAAAATGGGCCAAGCCGGTGTCAGGCCACCATTATCCATAGTGATATGTGTAATTAAAATAATATCCAATAGAGATAATTGTTAAGTTTAGATAATATTTCGTCTTTGTGTACGATTTTTTCCAAGTAAGCACATTTTACAAGTAATACCTCTATAACTCCTGAACTAATAAAGTTATAATATATAAACGGTTATATGTTTCCTTTAAAGTTCAGCGTATGTACTCTCGTCATGATTTTATTCAGATTTTTAGAGCCACCTGTTTAGCTTTTAGAGCCTATTTTAAATAAAAAATGCACTTTGAAGTAGAAAAACTCGCAAACAGATGCCCAAATAAAAAAAAATGTGTGAGTAACTTCTCCATGTTTTTAAACTATTTAATGATACCCCACACGATGACCCCATTGTGTGGGGTATCATTATCATCAGAAGCGAGAAAAAAAATCATACACACTTTACGTGTAGGGGAGGTATCCCAAATAAAATTATTTTTCGTACTTTTATTATAGCACTTTGTCGACGTAATTACAACACATATTCGTGCAAAGTTTCATCTTTGTAGCACCAACCATTTGGGCGGTAGGTCGAGAACGGACGGACGGACATGACAAATCTATAAGGGTTCTCACTCATGAACTAAGAACCTCTAAAAAATGAACTTATCGGTATGCAATAGTTAAACGTTTGTAATAAAATAATTGTTAGAGAACCAAAAAAACCGACTGCTTATAAAAGTAATTAACTAAAAAGAGAAAACAAGTATCACCATATACTTTATAAAATTGAACTGACTAATCCATTATTTTGTAAGCTTACTAAACACTTTATGGTGCTGAAGCAAATGCCAAAAGTAAGTGACTGCCTCTGTAAACAATCGTACTCGTAAATTACCTACGTCTTTGTCACTACGCTTTGTCTGCATTTACAATGAGGATAGTGACCACTACTTCTAGATTCTACTCAAGCTTTCCATCAAACGTGGTAGAATGACTTTGCTATGCCTGAATAAGAAAAAGAAACGAAAACTGTAAATTATAAAATTTATAAATTATACCAACTCATTTCTTTCGCTAGTTCAGCGACCCAAAATGTGTCTTGCCGACATTCATAAATTTTTCCGACAGTAGAATGTGCATTTTTATAATATGAGCCAGATCAATCTAATGTGGCACTTTTATGGCTTTCATATCTTTAGCAATCTCATCTTTCCAGCAGTATCTGGTCCTTCCCACTAGCCGCTGCTCGATTGATCGCTTGATTCTCAGCCTTTCCTTCCATCTGACCAAGCCAGTACAATGAGGCAGCTTCCATGTCTCCGAAGATGTTAGATTCTGTCCCGAGGTTATCTATCTCACGATCATATTTATATGTATGCTCCTCATTCTTTTCTACCGTTAGTCACAGCGATTAGTAGTTTTTCTTCCTTCTTGATCGTGATTGTCCAATCTTGCATCCGTACATCGAAAACGGTTTTTATAAATGCTGATAGTTTTGCTTAGAATAGAAGTTAATGTTGTACTCTCTATAGTTGCAAATTTTACAATAGATTATTTATCAAATAGACATTCATTGAAATGACGAAAATATGAGCCTGAGAAACAAAACTATATAAAACTGGACAAAAAAATAAAATTCTCTATGAGGCAACCAATTACATAGACTCGAATGCAAGTGGAACGTTGACAATCTCTGTGACTGTAAAAATAAATGTCCCACTTTTACCCTCGACGGAACAGCGGAAATGTTTAGGGTAAAACTTGTTTTTTATTTTCTCTTAACGTAACCTTTTTTTTACTATTGTACAACGTAAATTATCCTTGCTAATCTATATATTATTTATAAAAATCAATGCCACATTTCGTTGTAACTAAACTCATTCTAAACGGCTGAACCGATTTTGATGTTTTCTTTTTGTATGTGTTCAAGTATGTTCTAGAATGGTTTAGATTTGCAATTGGACGATTCAAAGTTGGGCGGTACGATGTTGGCTGGGTCAGCTAGTATTATACATATGTATACAAAAGTGACTCTGTTTAAATCTCTGTTAAGCTGTTAAGGTCAAGACGCTCGATGCAATCTTTAAGAATGAGAGTATCTCCATACCAAATATTGATGAAATCTTTACTCGATTATCGGTTATTACCTGTGAAAGCGTAACAGAAACAAAAGTTGCTTTGAAATTTATAATGTTAGTACGAACGTTCACTATTATTTGCAACGTAAACAGTGCAACAGCCAAAATATTTGCAATTGCTGTTCCAATACACCTCTAAAAATATTTACAACAACGTCAGTTCAGAATGCAGAATCAAATTCTCTTATAAAGCGGAAACTTCAAATCAATATTTTCAATATTCTGTAGGTATACCTTTAGAAATACTTAAAAGAAATATCAGATCTCACTCGTGGGCACTCAAAGGCGCCTTGCGGTCCTAAGGGGCATAATAATCTTTCGAGGTTCTTACAGCTATGGGCTTTTATTTGAGAAAATTTGATATTACGGCATACGAAGAAGATATTTAGTGCTATTGGAAGGATAAGGCAGTGTAGTAAATTGTGCCAAATGTAGTTAAGCACGTACCCACGTGGGCGAGAGGAAGTAACTTAGAAATCTTGAAGTAAATATGTTTTAATACATAAGTTATTCTAAGGCTTATGTTTTTATCATAAAGTTCGTGATATCCGTAAAGTAGTATTACTAAGAGAATTTTGTTTCAATAAAACTTCAATACATAATTATTTATTTAATTATAGATTTATTTTCTTTTTTAAGTTATATAGTAATATTTAAACGAAACTTTAGATGTCTTTGAGCCTGCCTAAAAACATCTAAGATTCGTTTAAAAGCATACCTTCAACATCTACTAAAACTTAATAAATTAAGAACGATAAAAACACGTCGTCACGAGAGCCTTCATAAACTTTGTCATATTTTCCTTATTAACGTTTCCAAAAAACTGTTGTTCCTTAATTTTTTTCCCTTGTAATGAAAGCAATTATTTACTACTGAATGATGAAGTTCTTAGTTAGTGACTGACATGTCGTAACTTATTTCTTCAATTGTAGATTTGTTTTATTCGTAATTTATAAAATTAAATTCCCTTAGGTAAACTTTAAGTGATATTCATGAAGTATTGTTAATTAAAAGATAAATGTAACGTTCTTTATTTCTGTCTTAAAATATACACATAGATAAAAATATTATTAACTTTTGAGGCTTGATCCTGCAGTATTATAGTCTCTTTTCTTACATATGACTTACTAGAAATAGAACCGACTTGAGTGTGCCACCCTAAGCCTGGAGGGATCCAAGAACTTCTATTATTACAACTCTGAACATACAGTAGCATTATCTAGTAAATCAGCAGTATAAACATTAACTTTTAACTTACCCTTATCTTCCATTAATATTATAGTATAATGGCGGTCTGGGATAATCTGAAACAAACTAAATGCAAAATCACAGACAGATTTGCCATATCGAAAATACTTATTTTCTTAAGTGAAATTACTTTCTCAACATGCATCGCAACATTTAACGTATTTTTATATGACTTCAAACAGACAAACAGATTTAATTCAACAACTTTTGTGTTCAGATATGTTACTTAATATCTTCACCATTTCTAAAGCGATTCCAATTTCTCGTTTTATAATTAAATTAATTCTATTTAAGATTGGTCTCATGTAAAAATGTGTTAAGTTAAAGATTTACAATGGAGAAAGCCTTATATTATAAAGCTACTTAGCTGTTTAATTTTCAAATAAAGATGCTTGTCAACTTTTGTCGTATAACATTTTTATTGGTACGTCAAAGTATGTCAAGGTTGTTACTCCCACTTCTAAACTAAAAGTAAAACTTACATAGTTAAAGTTAGCTCTAGGTATCATTTCCATAAACTAACGCAAAAGATTTCACTTGTGTGATCTACATTCCATAGAGCGGGCCGCCATATTGCATAATCTAGATTTGCACCGAAAGTGATGGCACCCACTCTTTGATTCCACTCTCTTGCTTTCGCTCATGCTCCATCAAGCAGAGCAGAATCATTTTGATAAGCTCTTAATAAATTATAATAATAAAATCCTAGATATCGTTATTTAATCCTTTAATCGTCATGATTATAAAAATAAATCTCTTGATTATCTTCACCTTAATCTTTTTACTAGTTAGATAGAGGAAATCATCGCCTTCTTTTAATGTATATCTATATTTAACCATTTAAAAAATATACACAAATATGTAATACTACACAAACACATAAAAGCAAATAAAAAGTAATAGTAATACATAATAATTTTTATATTCGGATGCACAATTCATTTAGAACTCATACATGAATCATCTTGACCGTCTTTTTGGTATAGTGGTTGGTGTATGCGGCTGCTGATCAAGAGGTCTCGAGTTCCATATATATTTGTTTCGGAGTTTGGATGTTTTCTATGTAATTTACATTTACATATAATATATGTATTTACATAATTAAAAAGGATAATTTTATGTATTTAAATCAGTTGTCTAGTACCCGTAGAAAAATCTCTGCTTAAGACTAGAAGATGTTTATATTGTTTATTTATTTATACTTCCTGCAAAAACATTACTTTAAGTCGGACTTAATGTCGTAGGCATTTTCTTCCAGTTAACCTTTGGGTGATGCAGAGCTGTATGTAGCAGGTGTATAATTAGAGCGAGTTACAAGGATTGTTTGTATTTTATTTACTTATAAGTATAGAACATTATAAATAAATATATATTGTTAGAGTCCAGAAGTGAAAAATAATAAAAATAATTATAATTCTAAACTATTTACTTTAATTCTAAACAATTTATTTCATTAATTACAAAATAATCTGAGAAATGCAATTAGACACAAACAACCGTTAATTAAGTAACGAATCTAAACAAATTACAGTTAGATATACAGCAAGGGCGGTCACATAGGGCTGTACTAGCTGTTAGACAGTTTTCCTCGCACCCACCGCAATTCAGACAGTACTAACTTGTCAAAGACAGCTTTCCACATCTGTTAACAGAGTAGTACTAATTGTCCAAAGACAATGATCCACACTCCGCGACGCATTCGTCAGAAATGCGTACCGATACAACAGATCACTCCTATTTATAACCAAGCGAAGTGAAGTGATGGCGCCACAAAAATGACAACTACCGCCGTTGTGGCTTATACGGCCTCTCCTGACACCCTGACGTCCTCGGCAGGTCTGGATGACCACACTTCTTCATTGTTCTCATTCGCGGTTACTGGAACATGTACAAAAATAAAAGTTTATTAGACGCCTCTGTAAGTACATCATCGTCCAATTGGTCAGTTACTAAAAACAGTTATCAAATTTAGCGTAAACAGTTAGAGTTAACGAATAGTTTTACAAGATAATAACAGTTAACACGAATAAGAAAGGTTCGAACCTCCAAGGAAAAGAGTGAAAGATTATTTATAATCCGCGCCAGATTAGAAACAAACAGTCACTGTTACATACATTTAAAATAAAACTAGAAACTTAGTACTAACGCAAGAGTAGACTTCAGCATGAAGGTCTACCGTTACCATAAGAACCATAATATCATAAGAACAGTTATCATAAGTGTGTGTCTTAAACATTTAAACTTAAAATTAACAAGACCACGAGTTTGGGGCTGGTTACCCTGTCCATGGGTCTTAAACCTCTCTCATCAAGACCACGAGTTTGGGGCTGGTTACCCTGTCCATGGGCCTTAAATCTCTCTCATCAAGACCACGAGTTTGGGGCTGGTTACCCTGTCCATGGGCCTTAGACCTCTCTCATCAAGACCACGAGTTTGGGGCTGGTTACCCTGTCCATGGGCCTTAAACCTCTCTCAACAAGACCACGAGTTTGGGGCTGGTTACCCTGTCCATGGGTCTTAAACCTCTCTCAACAAGACCACGAGTTTGGGGCTGGTTACCCTGTCCATGGGCCTTAAACCTCTCTCATCAAGACCACGAGTTTGGGGCTGGTTACCCTGTCCATGGGTCTTAAACCTCTCTCAACAAGACCACGAGTTTGGGGCTGGTTACCCTGTCCATGGGCCTTAAACCTCTCTCATCAAGACCACGAGTTTGGGGCTGGTTACCCTGTCCATGGGTCTTACCTCTCTCAACAAGACCACGAGTTTGGGGCTGGTTACCCTGTCCATGGGTCTTACCTCTCTCAACAAGACCACGAGTTTGGGGCTGGTTACCCTGTCCATGGGTCTTAAAATTATCTCAGGAAGACCACGAGTTTGGGGCTGGTTACCCTGTCCATGGGTCCATTCCAATATACACACCTCATGCTCTCCACCATCCGCCATACATTGCACCACACCTCACGCACACGGGGATCAGGCCGAAGATTGCGTCTCGTACACACGGTGAACAGGCGGAAGGTTGCATCTCGGGCACACGGAGAACAGACCGCAGGTCCGCTTATCACTGAGCGGCATGCAGGACGCAAGTCCGCACCTCGCGATACAGCGAGCAGGCCGCAAGTCTGCGCCTCACCAGGCAGCAGCAGACACCAGGTCACAGCCCGGGCTCGGCTCGCGTAGACTGCACCTTGCTCAGTGACGAGGCTCTCAATGCATCGTTATCATCTAAGGAAAGCATGAAAAATTGCATTAGTTTTGAATACGGTATTACTTTAATGTCACCAATATGCTTCATTATCGTCATGAATAATCAGAGCTTTTAGAAGGCGATACTAGCAAGCAAAGCTTTTAGGATATTTAAAAATAACAGTGCCCTCAGTATGTACGCAGTAATATCGTCAAGAATGTTACTAACTTTCGCATATCTCCCAGGACGCAAGACCCGGAGGATGTCAGAAAATGTTACAGAAGTCTCACGGTACTCGGTTAAGGATGTTCCCAATAATCGCAAAGCTCTTAGGATATGATACCGGGTCACCAGTTTTGGTTATGTCTGCAGCTTGACGATTGTCGTCAAGCAAACCCGAAACATGTCCAAGTATGCCCACGCAGTGAATTCGAGTTCAGACTAATTGCCCTCAAAGTCATTTTATGAACCAGGGCTTGTCCGACAGGTGTCGTTCAATCACTTACTGTAATAAGCCACCGTCTGCTTATAGTCGATCGTCTCGAGTCTGTAGTTAAACCTTACCATTTTAACCTTTTTACCTTTCTGCTACGGCGGCCAGTCCCAATGGTGAGCAACCAAAAACACAGTAGACACTACAGCACGCAAGTACTTGTCTAACACAGGTGTACGCCTTTGGTTCGATGAGACGGCCACCCAACATGACCCGAAAGAGATCAGGCGTAGGACCGTCGACTCTTTGTACTCATTCGAGTCACGGAGCGTTGACCACAACTTTTAAACTTCGGGCCGTAACAAGCATATCTATAATTAGAAGTACACAGTATTATTAGTTATTGTTTGTTCAACCCAGAAATCGAACCTATATTGAACGGTAGTCTCATACACTAACTGTCGACCCAACAAAGCAGTCGAAACCATCACTGGTACTGACGTTTCAATAAGTACCTCTGTCAGGAAGAAAGATCACAATAACCTGAGCTGGCTCGTAACGTGCTTATGAACATGTTATTAATCTTGATCCTATATGAATGTCAGACCTTTACGATCAAGTTTGCAATGATTTTGTGTATGATCTTAAAATTTAACACCTGAAATAGCCAGTCAGGCATGAGGATTATCTTTCCGGAACACTAATTGGTACTCTCACAATGACTAGTGCTTAAACCTCATTTTAGCTCGGTCTAACCTGACCATTAATCATTATTGTTACACAAACAACATAACATAGTTCATTTAATACCTGACACTAGTGAGGGTATTTAAAACCTTTCATAATGTTTCTATAACATCAAGAATAGCATGCTTAAGTAGACGTACTATTAAGATCGATAGACATGCAGTCTTTACCGGTATCAATACTTTGCATTTCGATAAACATTAAAACATAACTAACAAACGATATGTTTTGCTTTATCATAAGAGATCTTTCTTTAACATTTACAATTTGTTGTCGATGTTGTGTAAAACCTATTAGATTACATTTAAAATATGAAGTTTTAGTTTGGAGTCCACTATAGAAGGTTCATAGAAGTTTCTTTTTTTTTTTTTTTCTTTGAACCATTAATAACAAGTGAAGTCACTTTCGTACTACCTACTCTGAACTATTAAATAAATTTAACATCATATCTTTAGAATTTAAACATTTACCACTGTTAAAACGCTTCATAGATTTTACAATAACAGTTGACTAATGCAATCACCAGTAAATAATGTGACATAGTACATCTACCGGCGGATGATAAGAGTTCCTCAAGCTGTTTTAAATAGGCTCCGTCAGGACTAGCTCTGCTGTCCACGCACCCTTTTGCCGTGTTGTGAATAGTTACATCACACGTTTATATACTCCCGATTTATTTGCTCTCACCAACCACCAATATAAAAGAATAGCCCATTCATCGAATTATCAAAATAAAAATTAGAAATGTAATGGATCATCAACTATTTCTTGAAGTGCGAAAGTAACTGTCTGTCTGTCTGTCTGTTACGTTTTTACGCCTAAACCGCTAAACCGGTTTTGATGAATTTTGGAACTCAAATAGTTTAGAACCTGAGAAAGGACATCATACACGCGGGCGGAGCCGCTGGCTAAAGCTAGTTGTTTAATAATGGTCATTTCAATTTTTAAATTTACGGAGTAACATAACTTGGTGTACACACTGTAAATTGTTATAATCTGACAAAGTATCTATTTTTCGTTTCCATAAATAAAAGTTAAACAGATTAATCACAACGTGTGTGGGTATTATGTCCCGTCACACTTGCTGTGTCAGTGTAACATTTTAAGTAAATGGATAAAAGTTACTTGACCTTTAAGTAATAAGTTCGGGTTGCATTAGGCAGCCACTACAACTGCTATTATTCATCATTCCTTCGTTAAAAATAGTTCGTAACCATAGCAAAGAACGCCTACTTGATTATGCACAGGTGGGGTAGTTACAAACATTCGTTTGAGCGCTATTCACTATTTACGTTATACCAAATATTCGCAATAAATGCGAAAGTAACCGTCTGTTACGCTTTCACGCCAAAACCACTGAACCGATTTTGATGAAATTTGGTATAAAGATAGAACTGAACTTTGGAAAGCTACCTTTTATCGCGATAACCGACATACACGCGGGCAATAGCTAGTACCAAATATTCGCAATAACAAAAGGTATGAAATAAGGTCATTGTTAAAACTAAACTAACTACTTAAGCCCTTGTTTTAAGCCACAGCTTTGCATCAGCCCTAAGGCATTTTCGTATACGCACCAAACAGTCCATTTTTTCATCATTTTAAATTGCGCACACAATTCACTTTTGTACACTACATATCAAAATTATGTGAAAATAAATCACAACTCAACATGTAATATGATTTGATCTTACCAGTACAGCGTCAAGCACAACTCACAAGTTTTTCTTAACTGAACCTTCTAACCTTCTCTCATTACCGTGTCGGCACTGGTGGACCACATTGTACACCTTGTACATTGGCACGGATGCAGTTTCCATCGCTTAGCACAATGTTTACTAACTGGAAAGAAAGCGTTATACACACGAACACACATGTTGTACAAATACCCTCATTATTTTATTAAAATAATCGTTTTAAAACCGTTTGTAATTGACACTAAAAACCAAATATAGAAGTCGTCACTTCCTTTACGATTTTTATATTTGCTATGTTTTGACTTTGTTTTGATTTTTGACTGATTTAGTTTTGATTTTTGACTTTGATTTAGAGCGGATAAGAATATCACAAAAGTCGGATTCCCTTATTAAAAATCACAACGAACACTGAATTTCGATAGCGTTCAAATGAGCACTAATAGTGTGCAATGCCTTTTTTTTTAACGAACGATCGCGTTTATCGTTCCCGGGACCTCTGCGGCGAATCACTGCGTATATTCACTTTGGTTCTATATGACAGCGCGATCTATTGTGCATTTGTCAATGCTCTCTATCGTAAGACACACCTAGATAATGAAGTATAGGCAAATTAAATGAAAATATCTAACTAAATGTCGGTAGTTGATCGTTTCCCAAATATTGAAAATTAATAATTTGTGAACGTAGATCGATCCCACTTCTGATGTTAGAGTCCAGAAGTGAAAAATAATAAAAATAATTATAATTCTAAACTATTTACTTTAATTCTAAACAATTTATTTCATTAATTACAAAATAATCTGAGAAATGCAATTAGACACAAACAACCGTTAATTAAGTAACGAATCTAAACAAATTACAGTTAGATATACAGCAAGGGCGGTCACATAGGGCTGTACTAGCTGTTAGACAGTTTTCCTCGCACCCACCGCAATTCAGACAGTACTAACTTGTCAAAGACAGCTTTCCACATCTGTTAACAGAGTAGTACTAATTGTCCAAAGACAATGATCCACACTCCGCGACGCATTCGTCAGAAATGCGTACCGATACAACAGATCACTCCTATTTATAACCAAGCGAAGTGAAGTGATGGCGCCACAAAAATGACAACTACCGCCGTTGTGGCTTATAATATAATATATACATACTGGAGAGATGATGTATAAACTATAAGAGTACTTACTCTGATGATTCTCCGTAGAGCTTGCACAATTTAATCTTGAAAGTTAATCGGTTTGTAGTCATTCTTTCTACTAACTTCAGTTATTCGTTAGGTTTAAAACAACTCTTCTGCGCCCTTTACAAAGGGAAAAAAACGTTTTTAAGAACATTTGAGAAACTGCCTAATTTGAATGAATTTGCTGCAGCATTTGAAGAAGAAAACTGTCTAGTTCATATAATATTTGAGAGTTTAATGCAAACGTCAAGTCAACAAAGTCGAATAAACCTGTGCAGTTATTAAATATTATTATCGAATTCTAACTTGGTTAGGGCATGATTTAGACAGTGCGTAACGAATTCCTGGAACCAATCATGATACTACCACCTGCTCCAGATGAATTACCTAATACAATATTCTGTAACTGCAAAAGTGGCTGTGAGTCAAGATGTGGATGCAGAAAACGCGGTTGCAGTGCTCTTTAGCTTGCGATCAGTGTAATGGACAAGCTTGTTTCAATACTGTACCATATCAGACCGATATCAATGATGATAGAACCTTTTTCCCAGAAATCATGAATGACTTGGAGACAAATATCATTGAAGACGGTAATAAAGAGGAACTTGAAATTCTGGAGGAGAGGGACGATGACGATGATGATGAAGAAGAAAAAGAAGAAGAAGAAGAGAATTTAAATTAGACCTTGTTCTCAAATTTTTTATTAATTTTGACATTAATAAATCAAAAAATCGGCCAAGTGCGTGTCAGGCCACGCACAGGAAATGGTTCCTCAGTCACGCATAATAGTACGTGGATTAAAATCATATCCAATAGAAATAATTGTTATGTTTACGTATTAATGCTTTAATTTTGTATGATGTTTTCCAAGTAAATATTAATATTAGGGTAGTCCCACAGTCATCAGGTTATAAGGTATGCATAATTTGAAATAATCAGTACATCATGCCATATATCATAAATACTAAATAATTAAAAGTAATAGTAAGTTGAATTTCAAGACTGTATTTTAAGAAGATTATTAGAGTGGAATATAAGTTAAGCTTTTGAAATAAATTATTTACTGCTTATATAAGTCAAATAAATATAATAAAACATAAAATATTTGCCAATTTTCTGCTTGTGTCGTATCTCGACAGAAGAGGCACGATATTGCACTACCTCAACAATGTTGGCTTGCCATTGTGCAGTCCAACACTAGTGCGACCCAGAAAATTGGAACATCGCTATCGTTGAAACCATACATCTTCAAGAACCAGAAATTTTTACCGTAGTAGGTAGGTAAGGTACATCGTACACAACCGTAGTACATACACAGATAAAAATGGTTTCTACCCATTTATGTTTTAAACAACAATGAGTCTACTTAAAACAAAATTTACGTTGCCAAGCACATCACGATAATGTCTAAAATGTGGTTAATATTTTTATTATTCAATGTCATGCTTAACTTAGTTTATGAGCCATTGTCACAAGTACTGTAGAGGAAGTTCTAACGAATATTTCCTCATCTGTATAAAAAGGTTTATGAATAAAATAGATAGAATGTATAACAATGGTATATGTAAATGCAAATGATAATGATTTTTTTTCCCTTCACATTATATATAAAGTACACAACACACAACACACATATATAAAGTACACAAATGTATGCTTAATTCAAAATACATTACAATTACATTTGTGAGAGACTGATGCCCGAGAAAAGTATTGGAATACCTGTGTTACGGGTCACCAGGCCCCCATCAGAATTAAAATACAGATTCAATATTTGATTAAGACAACATCTAACATTGAATGATGAGATAATATGCTAGGGAAAGGATAGGATATATATTTACATATGTCATGTGTTTGCGTATATATGTGTTGCGCGCACGCGCCCTTGTGTTTGGGTGTATGTGTATATGTGTGCGAGTGTGTATGTGTATGAGTGTGTATGTGTGTGTATTATAAGTTTTAAACGTGTATGAGGTGAAGTGTCCGTGGAATGACGGACAAAGAACACAGAGTATCACTAAAGGCAATTGCAAAATCTACTTAGATCCCAATATACCTATTATATCAGTCTAAAAATATTAAGTTGAAATTTAATCAATTTCTTAAATCATTTCTTAATTTTTTTATCTTAAGTTTTCTTATCACAATTAACTTGTCAAATCAGATTTAATATAGAGTGTGTAATATAAATCGCCCCTAAAGCAACATACCAATGAGTAGCTGTTACTCCAATTTGGATTTATCAACTCATATTTCTTGCCATTCATGCTCGTTTGGTTCTACACATGCGAAGCACACACCGTGTTTCAAAATTTATGACCATTCCCTATGCTTCGGAAGGCAAATCTGTAATTTACCATTGTATCTGCTGACTATTCACATCCGTGATGTTCACTGCGATATGGTTAATATTAACTTACTAGGTTATACATTTACCAGCCATATGAACTCTAAGAAATCGTGTAATGTATATTATGTAATCTCAAAATGTAAATAAAAAATACATTAACAACAAAAAAAAAGAGCCTAAAATAAACACAACTTGTAAAGTTCAACTGGATGAAGGTAAAGTTAGTAAGTCTAAAGTGGTGAAACATATTTCCTCATTATACATACAGGCAGTTTTTTGATATTCTGGAGTGATGATACAACATTTTCATAGAAAACATCACTTACCCACCAAAGGTTTGCTGATATTTTGAAAATAATTAAGTCACAATGTAAAATTAATCTACATGAAAGCTAGATGTTGCAAACAAAAGAAATAATATTAAAACCGGAAACCAATTTTCACTGAATCAGTGATTCTATCGGTGGCTCAACTTTCTTATGTCTTCTAGGAGGGAAAGAAAGTTTACTTTTTAAAACTGTTTATCACAACAAGTAAAAGTTATTGACTGACAAAAAAGGACCGAAAACGCAAAGGAAATATCAAAGGCAACAAAATGATAATCAAAAATAACCAATTAAGAAGAAAATAGAAGGGCGCGGAAAAAAATGGAATTTTTTAATCTACTTATATATTAAAAAAAGCGGTCAACCCTTCATGGGCGAGTCGGACTCGCCTATGAAGGGTTCCGTAGCAGCAAGTAATGTCATATAAAAGTTCTTGTAGTTAATTGTAACTTTGATCGATGTTTTATTAAATAATAGTGTATTGAATATGAAAGGGAAATTGCGGATTACAATTTATGACGTATGCAATAAAACTACTTACTAGATCTCCTGCAAACTAATTTTCGGTGGAAGTTTGCATGGCAATCTATATTATCATATATTTTTTTTAGTTTTATCACTTTGGATGTGTCTCTCGCTCAAACCATCAGTTTAGAAAAAAAATATATTAGAAACCTCAATTTCATTTTTATATATATATATGGTTTTGATGAAAATTAAAATTTTGAGATTCAGGTCTAAGTATGGGGACCCCCAAAATTTTTTTTTCTATTTTTGTGTAAAAATATCAATGCGGTTCACAGAATACATCTACTGATCAAGTTTCAACAGTATAGCTCTTATAGTTTCGGATAAAAGTGGCTGCGACATGTGGACGGACAGATAGATAAATCTATAAGGGTTTCGTTTTTTGCCATTTGGCTACGGAACCCTAAAAATTACTGATCCATTGATATGGTAGTACGGAAACGGTTATTGAATGAATAGGTATAGTTTGAATGAAAGGAGACTCTCAAAATTCAATTCGGCCTAGTCTGTGAAACCACTATTAGCAATTTTATTGACTTCATACAACACAATTTTTGATGATCTGTTATTGTTTATTTTAGATAAAATTAGCTGGGTATCGCGAGTAACGCAACGCAAGAACAAAGCTAATCTATAAAAAAATCAGTTACTCCTTAGGTCATAAGCTTACTGCCAGAGGAAGTCTCGTTCAAATCGGTCAAAGATTAGCAGGAACAAACTGATAGACATACATACATTTGATAATTGCCTTTTAGAGTAAGTACCGTATGTACTTCGATATGCATTTAGTAAAAAACTGTTCATTTGATATTACATACAGATACTCCAACCTTATTTATTAGCATATGTATGTGTGGCAATAAACATTAACCCACATTGTTGCTTAATAAATACAATGCTGAATAAAATTTACTCAATACTTCATGGAAATAATAACACAAACCATTGTTACAATTTTAATTATTCTAGTCATGCTATGAAGTGAATAATATGTGTGGAATATAATCAAATTACAAAATGTCTAATCTATGAAATATCGAAATCATTCCCTCACCTCAACCTCACTTACTATCATCATCATCTAAGTCGAAAGAAGTACACTGCTGGGCACATACATGTCCTGTGCTGCCCACGTCCAACGAGGAAACTAGCTCACTTGGTGAAAATTACTAAACACTTTTTGATATCCACTTTTCTTGCTTATTTAAAGAAAAAGTTATAGAATACTGTACTCTGTACTATATTCTGTAAATTGTGTTTTTATATTTCAAGTTTGATTTTTAAATTATTTTATGTGCAATAATTAAAGTATATAATTAACTAAAAGAAATATGATAATTAAGAACTTTACGCAACGGAAGTTCTTTACAAAACATTAAACTTAGTAAAATTAGTAAACTAGAGTTAGTAACATAAAAATTACTAAACTTTCATTTTAAATAAATATTCTGAAAATAATGTGAACAGCACTGCGACGCTTCAATCAGATCAATTCTCTTATTATTTGTAATATGTTCTTGAAATGTGAGCCAGGAAGCATTTGGAGCTGCTGGTAAAAACCTCTCAGGATCGATTCCTGGGTCGGGCTAAATGTTTGTGTGATCAGCAAATATTTGTTTCGGAGTTTGGGTGTTTTCTATGTATGATATGTACGTGTTTAAAAAACAAAAGTATTGTATAAGCTCTGCTTAGTTTGGGACTTGATGATGTTATGTGTCAGATATCCAAATATTTATTTATTGTAATGATAACGAATAAATGAAGACATTTTATTGATAAATACACACATCAAAAGTGTCTAGGGATCAAGCATTTTTATGCGGATTTCTTGAGATTGAGATGTGGCTTTGTAATAAATTTATGATTTTATAAATTTATATGGATCCTTTTTGGTGCATTTCATAATTTGAATCAGAAACTGTCAATCAAATTCGAGTAAAAGATGAAAATCAGCTGCCAATATTTTCCCTATAAAAACATACAACGCATTGAAGAAATTATTAGTGCTACTGTTTCCCTACTACTGATTAAAACCAACGTTATTATGGAGCGGCGACGTCATTTAAGCAGGGAAGAAATGCTCAGAGCCGTGGGAATGATAGAAGCTGGTTCCCGGCAACGTACTGTGGCTTTAGCTCTGAATACAAGTCAGAGTGTTATCAGTCGACTTTGGACACGTTACCGAAGCACTGGTACCGTGGCTGAGCGCCATGGAGGACGGTATCGCTGCACCACACGGAGACAAGACCGATACATTCAAATCTTAACTCGAAGAGCTCCAACAATAACCGCCATGATGTTAGCCGTGAGGCTTCATCACTCTTCAGGGAACTTAATTAGCGACCAAACAGTCAGAAACCGCTTGCATGAAGTGAACCTTCATTCCCGAAGACCGCTACGGGTACCACCTATAGCAATGCACAATCGTAGGATTCGATATCAATGGGCTCTTGAACACAGAAATTGGGCAGAAGAACAATGGCGTTTCGTGTGCTTTTCTGTTGAGTCTCGTTTTGGTATGAGACCGGATACAAGACGTATACGACACTGGAGAACCCCTGGACGCCAACAGCGATTAAAATCCTGCCAGGAAGTCCATCCTTATAGTGGTGGAACCATCATGGTATGGGCGGGTATTTGGATCGGCGGAAGAACTGAGTTGATTTGGATCAGAGGCAACCTCAACGCTCAAATTTATGCTGAGACGATTGTATCAGACGTCATCGTTCCTCTACAAGTGCAAATCGGTCCCTTATTTCAGTTAATGCATGATAATGCACGACCGCACACCGCAAGAGTTGTAAGACAGACTCTCGCCGCAGCTAACATCAATGTCCTGCCCTGGCCTGCTCAGTCGCCAGACTTGAACCCGATTGAGCATGCATGGGATATGCTACAGAGAAGAGCTCTGCCGAATATGGAGGGTATCCAGTCGCAAGAAGACCTTTTTTTGTTGTTGCAACGAACATGGGCGGCCATTCCACAGCGTGATTTGGATGAACTCATTTTGAGTATGCCAAACCGATGTTCTTGTGTTGTTAGTGTTCGCGGTAGAAACATGGATTATTAATTGTTTAAGTTACCTAATAAAATTTTAAAGAAAACTGTTATTTCAGTCTTTTTTTCGAACTTTAATGTTAGTGGTTCAAATGTCAAAAATCCCTTTATTAGGAAAATGGCAAATTTCTTTACTAATGCAAAGGTGACTTGGTTTATCGTTACTGTGACAAACGAAAACACTTTATTTGATGAATCCTTAAAGAAATTTTTAATTAATATCAATCAGGAGAAAAGTTATTGCAAAAATATATGTTGATCCCTAGACACTTTTGATGTGTGTATGTTATTGTTAATAATAATGATGTTAAAAATTAAAACAGATAAACTGTCTAATTATTTTTGAACAAACTCAGCGGGAAGTCAGTGACAGGAAGTAATTAAATTTTGTGTATATATTATGTATGTATAAACCCATTTATAAACTTCCAGATTCAATGGTTGGCCTTGTAAAAAAACATCCATAAATATGTATGTTTTATATACCATACACCAAAAAGCAACGGCATCGAAGCAAAAAAAATATCCCACGAGTTTTTTAAACCTTAAGATATTTTTATTATAATTAAAAATTTCAAACGAAGTTGAAAATATGAACATTCCAAATTAAAGTTTTAGAACTAAGATTTCAGTTGTATTACTACTATCATCCAATAATCATTATCCTCAGGAGATAACTCTTACACTAGGAATTTACTAAACCTTAATTTTCGGGAGACCTTACCAATGTTCAGGTAACAGACATAAAAAGTACATGGTAAAACCTATTAGTTTAGTAAAATGAAATTAAGATGTTCGTTTGAACACATTAGTCTTACACGCTCGAGTGTTGAAAAGGTATATTCAGATTCTTCGTTTATGTGAATGATGTAAGCTGCATTTACTATAATTTTCTCCAATATTGAATTACTGTGATTTGTGAAACTTACTCGTAAATTCATCTTCTGTAATGTTTTGTTTCTGTAAGCTATTTTGTTATTTCTTTATCTACGTTTATATGTTGTTTGCCAAATATTTTATGCCAGGTACGACTCTGGTGCTAAGAAATAGAGCTTAATTCCAAAATGGTTGGCAACGCGACCGAGGGTAAACAACAACACTGCCAAAGTTCCAAAATCCGGACAGTGTATAAGAATTTCTTAAAAAAAAACCAAACAACACTTTTAAACCGGTGTGGGTCAATCACAAGTCCTCTCGTTTGGTAGTCGTGCGCTAACCGCTAGACCAAAGAGGCAGTCTTACAATAAACTATAAATAATACATTCAATAAGACAGCTATTTATAATTTTCTTATTGTACTTTCATAATTATTTTAAATTTAAAAAACCATTAATGTTATACTGAATAACAAAACATAAACGCTCTCTAGAATCATGTTTTGATGACTGAATATACCCATTAGGCATTATCAATTTGCGTACTAATGATCAGTCGATCAAGGGTTTCGAAGGCAAACGACGAGATTATAGCTATAAATCTTTGACCCTCATTCACAATGTCTCTAAAAGACCGCCATTATAATCTTTGCGCCTGAAACCAATGTTTGATGGAATATATTGACCTAAATATCTGATTCAATTGCTAATGACTGTTGTGATGATGAGGATGATGTATATTCAAAGTAATTATAAATAAGTCCATGCGTATTGAAAACATAATTAACACGAATATGAAACAAAAATTAATCTTAGGTATTGTGTAGTAATTTGTGAAATTCAGTTAATCTGTTGCAAAAGGTATAAAATAAAACACATGTTTAAGAATTAAAACGATTTTTCTCAAATTTTTCCAGACTACAGTCTGCGCAGTGTGTACCTACGTAAGACGTGACTTAAAATGCATGATGCACTTAATATAAATAAATAAATATTTTGGAAATCTGACACACAACATCATCTAGTCCCAAGCTAAGCAGAGCTTGTGTTATGGGTACTAGACAACTGATATAAATACATAAACATACTTTTTTTTTGTAAATACATACATATTTTACATAGGAATATGATGAATAGGGTCATGATTCATATTTTGAAAACTTTTTTAAACTCTTAACCTTTTTAGAACTAAAACATTCGTGTATTAACCTTTTTAGAACTAAAATATTCGTGTATTATTAGTGGGAAAAAAAATGTTGAAAAAAATATTTCGTACATAAACTTTTTAATGATTCTTTTGTTCTTTAGTAACTAAGCAAAAACAGGTTGGTCTTTATTTCCGACTTAACGAATTTAACACACAACGAGAACTCGTTTCACACTAAGCAGAGCTTGTAATATGGAAAAGCTAGATTGACTGATAGAATACTTATATACTTTTATTAATACATGCATAGAAACTTAGAAAATACCCAAACTCCGTAAAAAAATATCTGTAGATCATATAGACATTTGGTCGGACCCAGGATTTGAACCTGAATCTTAAGCACAGCAGCCGTATTGCGTCTCCCTCGGTGAAGCAGTGGTTATTTGAATTTGATGTAAAATATAAATGTGCAACTACTACTTTTACACTTTTTTATCTAAATAGATTGGTCTAGAATATCTAAAGTCAGTTCTTGCATTCAAACTGCTTGCTTAAGTGTCAGGGCAATATAAAGTTCGACGATAGTCCATGTCGTCGTGAGCAAAGCTATTTAAATGCGAACTTAGCTGCACGCAATTGAAAAGCTTCAAAGTTTAGGTAGAAATAACCTGTATGGATCTCTAAACAACATGCAAGACGCAAGACTACTAAACTGAGCGTTATTTACTGAAGTGGATAATGCTGAAGTTTTTAACAGTATTATAGTTATAATTATACACGATCCGAAAACCTATTATCTTTTAAAAGTGTTTGTTTTATAAGATTTAGATGAGTCAGCACAGGAACTACCAACGACAACTTGTTCTGGATGACTTATCTTCAATCAATTTTAATATAAGTATGTAGATGTATATTTTCAGATATATTACCCGTTCATTTTGAAAGCTACTCATTATACATACAAAAACTTTTACAGTTTATTGTCCCGGCAAGTTTGAAACTAAAGTTTTGTGTGCTTTCAGAAGAGGTAGATAAAAGGGTTTTGTAAATGTGCTGAAAGTTAAACCGTTGTCAATCAAAAATTGGTCCCGTCCGAACCTTGGGACGCTAAATCAATAAAAAGTTATATCGTGAGTGTATGTATCTGAGCCCTTTGTTCGATGGCTACTATAGTTTATTACTAAATTAATTTAGTGGCCGTAATCTTTCAACTGCTTAAATGGTATGCATTGATTCAAATCTCATGAAATGCTTATAACATGCCTATTGTAAGATCAGCTTCTCAAATAACTTCTATATTAAATCATATTTTCTTCGTTGTGATTATGTGGTTAATGATTATGATCATCATACAAATTGGACTAACAGAAATATTAATTACTAGCAAAATTATAATAATTTATAGAAATCCAAATTCTACTTATAACTAAAGACGTTTATAATTTACGGAAGGCTTATGTCCGATATTTCAGTAAATTTACATTTTTTTATATTTATGCCTACCAAAGTGATTCTACTTTGCCTAATGGAAAACATGAGTAGAATCCAGGAGTACTGGCCACCATCATCACTGTAAGTGTAAGCAATGCAGCATAGTGACCCATACCATGGCCGTCTGGTCAATTGATTTCATATACAATTATTGGTTCGTTAATTATTGGGACTTAATCACCTGTTCTGTACTACATTCTTGCAAATAAGTATTTTCATTCATTTAAAAGAAATACGACACCACGAATGCTGTCATTATTAGGTTGGTCTGATGTGTGAGGGTAGTACTGGCTCGGTCGAGCCAGCTCATTCTTGCTGAAATAAGCGTGGTTTTAAACCTACGTACAGGTATAAAATGCATGTTACTATACTATACGGTACTGTACTGTACTGTAATATACTATATTATACTATACTACTATATACTACTAATTTTCGATATTAATACATTGCTATGTTGCACTGATCTTTGACGCAGTCGGGTAAAAAGGCCCATACAACCAATAATGACCTCATGAGAAGGTATATAAATGTTGTTTACAAAACGTGTAGAATATATTACTGCAGTTTAAAAACAAGACACACAAGTTTCCCCAGAAAGTACCGGGATGTCGTAGACAGTGTCCCTAAACCTCGAAGTTGTCGAGAATTCCATAACACCACTTATCATCGAATATTCTTAGAAAAAATTTGTATAAAATAGTGTCACTATGTCCTTCCATCTTATCACTAATCGTAGAAAGTTAGTGATAGAATAACTTAATTAGAAGTTTGTTATGAAACCTGTTTGTAGTAAAGTTTCTTTAGGTAATACGGGCACCGATAGACACATTTTCAACAAAGATATAAATCTTTGTTATTTTCCAGGCACACCTAAGGCCTTAGTCGTATTAAGTTCAATTTGGCTCTGGTTAGAAATTTCGGAGATTTTCGCACAAAAAAACTCTGTGAACAATGCGATTTTCGTACGATTTATTTGTATTCAACTATCCTCGAAATTATTTTAAAATACATTGTATGTACCCAAAATAAAATTAACTTTAAAATAAGCATTATGTAACTGTCAATACGGTATTTAAAAGACTAACAAAGTGAAATGCATTAGGTATTCCATTTACTAGTTTTTGGTCGCGTCATTGCGCTAAAAAGTAGCCTTATATCCTTTGCCTCAAGAATCAAAAGATTTTTGATGTAAATTTCATTCGATAGACAGAAAAACGGACAGACAGGGTTACTTTCAAATTTCGAACATTATATTTGTAGGGATTACTACAACGATTCGAAGTGTAAAAAAATTTAAAAGTATAACTGCAACATCGGGTATATAAAAAAATATTTATATTTTATGGGTTTATAGACTCTTTATTTCTCATAAGAACAATTACAGTTTACTTACATGAGATACAATTTATAATAAAACAATAATTTGTAATCTTACTACTATATATATATATATATACATACTAATTACAATAGGTTTAACGGCTATAAATATACATTATATGTATAACGGCTAATAACAATTACACTTTAATTACAAATATTCTTTCGGTTTGCTAAAGTAGGTATATAGTATAGAATGTAAACAATAAAACTGGCCAGTTTATATTTATTTCACTAGGATACAGCTCAGAATAATGTTTTCAAATTGTTTTAAAACGTTGAAATATTAATTATACATATTTAGTGAGATCGTAATGGGTAGTGAATATGCAGGTGCGCGCGTGTTTGGTGAATTCCGCGATTTCCTAGAACTAACATAGTCAGGGAGACAGCTTTTGAGTAAGTCATGAGAATGTGGTATTAATGTATTTTTTATTTTGACCAAAGGGAACTGCTTAATTCATTAAAAATGTAATATGTATTTATAATTACTATCATCAATCATTTTACGTCAAAGAAATTAAACGAGATATACATAATACTTACAAAAGATATTTACGAATTTTCGTTATGTAAGATAACGAAAGAAATTTGTAATTTAAATTTTACCACATTGTTTTAAAAATTCAAAAATAAAATATTCAAAGTTAAACTTAGAACATTTGTCATTTGCCGGAAATAGGCCTCTCCAATTGCGCCAATGCCGATAGGCAGGGGGAAAACTCTGTCGCTTCTCTCTGGATAGGTGCGGCGTCGATTCTGGGGGTCTGAAATAATAGTGTGCGATTACTCCTCAGAGGATAGTGCATGAGACGGGCGACTGGGGTGGATTTTAGTGGAACACCACATACTCCTAGCTTCTGAATCCCCGAAGAGCTGGAAAAGAAGGCTTCTCCAATTGCACGCCTTTCTGAATGTCGATTTTGGGGCAACATTAATGAGTTAAAATAAATGTGGTTGCAAATAGTGTATTGCAGTTCAGACTATTCTTGTTGTTATTAGTTAAAAAGTTAGAGAATTTTCTTTAAAACAGCTCTCCTAAATGTCTTCGTAATCTCCTTGTCTCAGATATAACTTTATATATTTTACGATGTATGTATGTTATGAATATTTAATTATGTATTTATAGAAATATTTATTGGTAGATAAATCTATATTCTCTTCTAAGATTGCTTTGGCTCCTCTTTTAGAGAAGACATGTTCACCTGCCATGTCCTTTATTATACCATCTAAAGGTTGGCTGGTAGAAAATGCCATATGACATTAAGTCCGCCTCATGCAAATGTAATGCAGGAAGTGTTAATAAATAAAATAAATAAATATTTTTTAAGTCCCTGTGATACAGTAATATATTCTAAAGCGGGTTTTGTATTTAAAAAAAATATTGACTAGTTAAACCACACAAGAAAATAATTCGTGATTTGATAACAATGACAATTGAAGGGCACAGGGGAAAAACATGCAATGTCACATTTTATATTTTTTGAACTGTTATTATCATGGTACAGTAAAAATGTGATAGGACGAAATGCCATAATAAACAATGAAGTAGCATGCAAAGTCACGGAGTAATCTTCATTGGAAAACATAGATACAGTGCAATATTAAGCAATGTCCAAGTCGTACAGGAATAAAATAAGCATTGTGCATTGTTGTCAATATGACATTTGGTTTAGTTATTCTTGTTTTTGTGTTTTTAACCGACTTCAAAAAAAAGGAGGAGGTTCTCAATTCGACGAAATCTTTTTTTTTTTTCATGTATGTTCAGCGATAATTTCGTCGTTTATGAACCGATTTATAAATGGGCGTAGCTTACAGGTGGTCCCATCGTCACCATATCGGGATCTGATTATGGGATCCCAAGGAAATCGAGGGAACTCCTCAAATATCATAGTCACAATGTCGCGATTTGGGTACTCGGAATAGTTTTTCATTGAAGTCGGTTCCTTCGTTAAAATTATAATTTGTTTTATTTTATTTGACGGTTCTGTTGTGTGATTTTGTTTGTCTGTTATTCATGCCCATATATCATACCCATTTGTGGACACTCATATTTGGAATGCGACAGAAATATGGGCTGCATAAACCAGAAATCCCCTTGTAAAACACCTGATGATTGGGTCAAGGTGATTCGTGTTGCTAGACAGAAGCCATGCCCCTTTCATGTGGTTGAAGTTGACCAACCACTTATCAGAAAATTGTCAGACTTTTTATCAGCAATGTATAAGAAGGCATGCCCTTTTTTGTCTTGGCCCATAAGAGAAATCAGGGTTGAAAAGGACCATTTAAGATTATTTTTTAGAGAAAACATTACAATTCCTCTTGAACGTCAGCTATTCTAACAGCACAAAAAAAAGTCGAAATCCTGTAATGACTCTCATGGTCTGGGTGACTCAGAGTTTTTACTGCCAGAACAATCCTATAATGAGAGCCTTTCAGTTTCAAAGGCAAAATTTATGGATATCCAGGCCCTCTCAAAGTTTTGCGGACCCAAGGCTAAGCAATACTTCTCACAGATAAAATATAAAGATGCTTATATAATATCTGTTTCATGGACATTGTATGTTTTTTGCCTGTATTTTCTAACTTCTGTTTTTCTTCTACTAACTGCAAATATATTTTATTTATAAATAAATAAATATATCTTTTATTTCAAGCTATAATGCATATTTTTCCTATGTTAAAGGCTGTGTCAATTGTTAAAGGCGTTTTAAATTATTTGGTTTCCAAAAATAGTAACACCGTATCGTAATAATAAACAAGACAATACAAAACAATTAAATTAAGGATTTGTAAGTCTAACCTAAGTGCCTCATTATGAATAATGATACGAACAATAAAAAAACCAAAGACGCTAATGCAAAAATCAAGCCAAGTTTATGAACAAAAATTAAAACTTCGAAATACTTCTAGGTACTCTAATTTTGTCAGCTATTATTTAATTTACTCAAATAAGTATTGTTATATTATATTTTCCTAAAAAAATACAAACGAGATTGATATATATATAAATAATATATATCTATACAGATAAGTGAATATATCCATATTTCGATATGTCGATAAATCAGGATCGTGGCCATTCTACAACATTTTTTTATCTCTGGCTAAATATCAGCTGAAAAAGAAAATTAATAACAAATCCCCAAAACAAATGATATGATGAATGATGAATGAATAAATAATTCAAATTTCCAAATGATTCAATGAATCATCAAATGATCAAGAAATTACTAAGTGGTTTTTGCAGCTTAGAAATAAATTCTGCAACTTCACGTTTGTAGCTTGCATTAAAAAAAAAATCGTTACTTTTATGAAACGCATCTCCCTACCCTCGTCCCAACCTTATTTGGGGTTGGTGTAAAAAGTTTTCTTGTTTTTCCCCAACTCACGTTAGCTCACTACTACGGAGTCCAATCATCTTTCTTGGGTCGTCCTCCAGTCTTATATCGGTTAACTTACATACTTAAAACCTTATTTACTACATTATGATCATCTAGTCACATCGAAAACCACACCTGTATTCACACCACACCACACCACAACATTCGCATTTTAGGTACATGCAGGCGTCTCTTGTTCTTGCCTTCGATAACACTACTCAGATTCACACAAGATGGCAGGTCAGTTACCGGCCGCCACTTCGTCCATCTAACGTTTTTTCCATGCCATACAGATCTACCTATTTCGCAATTATTTTGTTACTTTTTATGAAACTTATCTTTATATTTAACTTGAACAAAATGAACGCTTTGGAACAGGGCTACCCTGTTCCAAAGTGTTCATTTTGTTCAGATTCTGTTTATGGTAGCACGCATGAACTATACATATAAATCTTTCTCTTCAATCATTATCCATTGCTAAAAAGTCACGTTAAAATCATGATACCTCACATGGTTGGAGGATCCTCCCTTTGCGTTGGAGAGACACGACGATAAATATCTAAATAGTGTGGATCACCATGCCGAAATAGTGGACTTACAAAGAGGATGGTGACCCGTACTCCTGGATTCTACTCATGCTTTCCAACCGGCGAAATAGAGAGTAGAGTAGTCAGTACGTTTAAATATAAATAAAAATTGCGTGATTGCCTTCTATTGTAGCACGTAGATAATTTAAATGTTAACTGTATTTTACTACATGATAATAATATATAATTATAATAGTAAAACAAAACAAAAAGTTATTTCAACATTAGTTATCATCAACGGCTTTATTACGATTCCACAGCCCATTGACTATTAACCTCTGATTATAACACAACTTTCGGTATAGCAAGCTCATTCGAAGCGTATTTATTCAATGAAAATAATAATTTATTATTGTGAACATTTCAATAAAATACAACTTAAAATTTTAATCATTTTTATCAAAATAATTATTGTGAAAAAATATGCCAGTCCGCTCCAATGAAAACTCTTATTCAGCTAAAACCGAAAAACCTAAAAAAAATAATTGGTGTTAGTTATTTTTTTGAAGGTCA
Organism: Phragmatobia fuliginosa; assembly: GCA_932526445.1. Classification (NCBI taxonomy): domain Eukaryota; kingdom Metazoa; phylum Arthropoda; class Insecta; order Lepidoptera; family Erebidae; genus Phragmatobia; species Phragmatobia fuliginosa. Next base: position 12,202,903 of record OW052070.1, on the reverse strand, counting down.
CTCATAGTTCTTTTAAAAAGAAGGTATTCATAGTTCTTTTAAAAACCACGTGTAAATTCTGATTCAGGTAACCACTTATGTCGAATTAAAAAATTACGTAATTTGGCGAGTCAACTACCGAGGCCCTGAACATAACAGTATAAATATGAATATAAAGACTTGAAACTTACTATTCATTGTAAGTTGCAGTTCAGTCAGTTAAGTTTAGCTTAAGAATGTGGAGTATTATTTTAATTTTGTGTTTGGGAGTTATAATTTATCAATATTTTCAAAAAAAGTTTAGTTATTGGTCAAAAAAGAACGTTCCGTTTTTAAAACCTCTGCCATTCTTAGGCAATTATAAGGACTACATTTTACAGCGAACTACATCTGGGCATGTTTTAAATGAAATTTGTAACAAGTTCCCCAAGGAACCGTACATTGGAGCTTATTACGGCAATGAACCGGCGCTTATTGTAAAGGATCCCGAACTTGTCAAACTTATTATGACTAAAGATTTTTACTATTTTAATGGAAGAGAAGTATCAGATTATACTGAGCGAGAACCAGGTACGAAAGGCATATTCTTTTCTCACGGAGACAAATGGAAAGTTGTGCGTCAGAATCTTACACCTTTATATACGATAGCTAAAATGAGAAATATGTTTCCTTTAATTGAAAAATGCTCTAGAGTTTTCGAAAATTTGCTCAAAGAGGAAACAGAAATGTCTAGTGTCGTCAAAATTAATTGTCTATTGTCGCGTTTTAGTTTGGACTGCGTGGGTTCGGCTGCATTTGGCTTAGAAACCAACGTTATGCAAAAAGATTTTGAAAATAATCATTTTAAAATTATGAGTGAACGGATCTTTGAAAAATCAACCTACAGGGGTTTCAAAAATGTCTGTCGATCTGTATGGCCTGCTATTTTTTACGGTTTAGGATTCCACTCGTATCGAAGAGATATGAAAGGATTTTTTGAGAATTTATTAAATACCGTATATAAGCAACGTAATTACAATCCTTCGGATAGACATGACTTTGTAGATTTAATTTTAGCGCTTAATAAAAATGAATATTTAGTGGGTGAAAGCATATCACGTCTACAAACCGGTGAATCTAAGAAGATATCGATCAAAGTAGATGAGGAGTTATTATCCTCGCAATGTGTTTCATTTTTGGGAGCGGGATTCGATACGTCAGCTACAACGTTAACCCTCACACTATTTGAAATGGCAAAGAATGAACACACACAAACAAAAGTCTTTGAAGAAGTGGACAAGTACTTGGATGAGCATGACAATACATTGAATTACGATTGCGTATCAAAGCTACCTTATCTTGATGCTTGTATTTATGAGACACTCCGTCTCTACCCCAGCTTGCCAAATTTAACGCGTGAAGTTATGGAAGACTACACTTTCCCGACAGGTCTTACTGTCGAGAAAGGTACCCGTATACATCTAGCGGTAGGCCATATACAACGAAACGCGACTTACTTTCCTGAACCTGAAAAATTTCGTCCTGAAAGATTTCTACCAGAAGAAAAACATAAGATAACGCCTTATACGTACTTGTCTTTCGGAGAAGGCTTTAGGATCTGTATTGGTAAGAATTAAATTGTTATTTTTCTAATTTATTGAAAAAACTTTTAAATATTAGTATGACAAACATTCCATTAACATTTTTGTAAAGAAAAAAATATCTATCAAATACTCGTATTTCCATCAGTCTATCATAAATGTATTATTTAATCGAATTAAACAGTTACTTAAATGAAAAATGTGATTACATTTACAATTATGAAATTTTAATGATACAATATACGTTATAATATTTTTCCTTCTAGTGCAATCATCCCTTATTTAAAAAGGTTATTAAAAGATTACTACTCAATTTAATTCTTAAGAAAACTGCTTGGCAGACTTAATTACGGCAAAAAGTATTAGCCATAATCAGTCAAATAAAAGAGAAAAGTAGTGGTCATTTTTGTTGTGAGGAAACAAAGTGCTGTTTTTACAATTTAATTTAGAATAAAAATATAAAGTTTCAGAATCCATTCAGGCCTTCTCGAGTTTTAAGGCTTAGTCATACTTATACACTATACAGACAATAATTTTAGTACTGAAAAAGTAAACCCTCTGTTAAATGAGAAATAAAATGATAGTGACATCCTCTGTATGTCATTAGAGCTGGAAGTAAGGCCTGCAGAACAACAGCTCTACAAACAGAAAAGAAAACTTGATAATAGCCTTATACCACCCCGTCTATCCAGCGAGATTTATGTTCAACAAAACATGTTGATATGATGATAATAGGAAATGCCTGAAGTTTAAAACAACACCTACACATCAACTACATGTGTTTTAACATTTGTTATAAGTGTTATCGTTGCTTTCTTTACTTATTGGTTCCTACGATTACAGGTCAACGCTTCGCCAAGATGCAAATGTTGGCTGGATTGGTGACTGTGTTCAAAAGTTATAGCGTACAACTAGGTGAAGGTCAGCCCTCTACTTTGGTATTCGATCCGAGGGTTGTAATAAACCGACCTAGAAACGATGTTTACCTGAAACTAATTCCACGAGAAAACGGTCGAAGTTATAAAAAATTGTAGGTTAAAGAAGGCTGTTAAAGATAAAATTATTTATAAATGGTATAATAATATTGTATTGAGATACGAGAAGCCCAAAATCGATCAAAGTAGTGTGCAAAATGCCTATGTACTGCAGTGGACTGCAATGTGCTAATGGTGACGATGGTGATACTATTGTATTGGTTGTCATGAACATGTATGGCAATTGCTACAGTATAACCTCAATAACTCAAACCTCGGTAACTTAAAAACCTCTATAACTTCAAAAAATAATATGTTCCCTTCCCACCAGAGCCCAAAACCTCTATAACTTAAAATACGCAACCTCTATAACTTAAATAAATAATCTCTGTATTGGCAATCAGTAACTTAAAGAAATGTTTTCACAACCTCTACAACATAAAATTATTAGTCAATGAGTCATTTTGAAAGAGTGTGCAAAACAAAAGTTTTCGGTATTTATTGCTTGCACGTGTTCACTAGTTGAAATGTTAACGTAAGCAATACATATGTAACCTATTGTTTGCTTTTTCGAAATTCTTTAAAGCTTTGCGGCGGTTAGCCTTAATACCACGACTTACTTGAATCATAAGTTTTTGATTATTGTCCTGGATACATCGCTTTACCTACTGTGTGATAAAACTGGCATTTAATTAATTAATTAGTTTTATGTAACGTGCAATGTGAATAAATAAATATGATTATTTAAATTTCTGTGTTTTATGGAATCAATCGTTCTGACGCATTCGAGTAAAAATAGGAATAAGGGTGCATACATACATATGTACATACTTACCTCTATATTAACCTATCCCTAACATAGACTCTTGATAACTTAAAACCTCTTTACTTAAAATATTTTGTTTCCCTTGGACTTTAACTTATCGAGGTTCTACTTTGGAAGTCAGTGTCCTTAAATATAATGACAACTAGTTCAACATTCGAATTTCAGTTTACCCTCAGGGTTGCGGAGGTCCGATGCCAGTCACTTCGTGAAAAAATCTGATATTCAGGTAAAACCGGTTGTACTAGTAGCCGTACTAGGTTGTAATAAAGGGTCGGAAGAAGAATAACAAGTAGCATACTATTTGAGTAGTATCTTTCTTAGTTTTAAGACTATTCATATTTGAAAATATTTAAATGTATTTTGAGTTTTTTTAAAACGGTATTAATATGTATGAAATGATAATTTATGAAATAAACAAATAAAGTATCATATGTTATGTCATTTAATGCAGTACAATAGTTAACTAGTAACGCTTCAAATATAGAATACATAACTATAACAAAGTAATGATGTAATATTTTACCTAGTTTACCATGCAAGGAGTATTGACTTGTTTCTATTATTGATACATAATGCAAGATAATGTTTTTTTAAAGTAAAAATTGAATAAATAATCAAAATGCTCATTTTTCTTCCAATAAGTAGTAAAGAAAGCATTTGAATGTTGAGATATATTGCTTTACAGTATTGAGTTATTATATGGTTACGCAAGAATAATAAAAGTTAAAAAAAAAAAAATACTTTGTATATAACATTTTTTTTTATTTTACTACATTACTTGGATTTTTCAGTTTTTGTTCAAGTTAAAAAAAAATATTATAAGCAATTAAGTATAAGAAGTATTAGCAAAAAACGATATGCCAATTTTTTTTTCATCTTTAATTGTTTATAACTTTTGCAATTTTTTATGTGCTAATACACGCTTTTAGCACGTTTTTCTAAACTTCATTCCGAATGCAATGAGCTATCGTACGTAATTTTAAGAGCAGTATCTCTATTTTGTACCATTTTCAACTTGTCGACTAGACTGTATTAAGCCGCGACAAGGTCGATCGACAATGTCGAACGACATGAGTGACATTCGTCTCGTCCACACATAAACTGCTGTGTGGACGTATTTCATCAGTCGACTGTGAGTAGTTGAGTGCTGTGCTTTAGTGAAACAAGAAACAAAATGAGTGATGCAGATGCTTTTGTTGCTGCTGCTACTGCCATATTTATGTCCGCGCTTGTAGACTTGTTCTTCTGTGAAATTCATTTTGATAAAACAATTAACTTTGGTAAAACACAATTAAAGAACCACTTCTCCCGTTGCGCACACAGGTTTTAACAAAACTAATGATCTAAAACTTTGTTATCACGCTCTACAGGTCCAAACTTGGCAATTATTTCCATTAGACTGAAAATAAAATGCACTTCATTCGGGTTACATTCGACTTGACAAATGTCGATCGACACGTCTACACTATGTCGACTATGTCGATCGACAGCGGTCGATCGACACAGTCGACATAGCGTGGACGCGGCTTTATAGGCATACCTGACGAGAGTTGGTTACTTCGAATGGTTTTTATGTGAAGTCTGTTTTTTCTTAAAATTATATATAACTGTAATTTCAATTATGATTTAATTTTTAATCTTGTATTTCGATTCTAAGGCATAAAATTAATTCAAACAAACTATTTAATTAAGTCCAAATCTAATCGCAAAATGTCAAATCCAGTGAAATTGAATCTTCTAATTTCACTGGATTCAATTAATTTGGTTAAATAGTAACGTCATTCAAATGAATGTAACAATGTGTTTCAAAGTTCAATATGGATACTTCTTGCCAAAAAACCGGCAATAACTGTAGAAGTAGCGTCGTTAAAAATAATTTAGTAGTACGCTCATAAATGTGCCATAAACTGTTGCGAGAGCAATTCTATATGAACATATTCTTGTGTTTATACCCAATGTGACTTAAATTTATAAGGATATAGGTGTACCTTCCACGAAATTAATGTTTTTTCATTGTTAACTTAGATTCTATATTTTTCTCGTATCAATAAATAAAAACATTTAGGACTTCATAGTACGAAAGTTTTAAGTTCATAAATTCAAGCGTGAATACTTAATCTCCTCTCTCCGCGTAGAGACAGATTGAGAAGGATTAAAGAATCTCACCACTTCTATTAATACCAACCAGTCTAGTAAACGTGTTACAGCTTGTCCAGCAATGGAATGTTAAGGGCAGTTGACGACTTGGTATTTAGGCAGGCAATCTTTATTTTTAATTTTGCTCATACAATACACAAAACTATAGTTCTTCATTTATAAGAAAGAACCATGTGACGAAAACCGGTATAGTGTGGTCAGGCCACGCTTGGAATAGGTAGTAGGTCCACGGGGTGCTGGCTAGAAAACCTCCTCGTGGTGCACCCTGGAAACGCTGGCGATAACGCTATTCCTCCTCATTTCCTCCGCGTCATCTGGAGGAGAGGATTATCGCCAGCGGCTAATATTCTAGCAGGAGAGGAAGCCATTCCATCGGCTCTCGGGCAAGGCCTGATCCAGCAGGGTGGGCGTGTCTGCCGGTTACCCTGATGGCTCTTCGCTCTTCGGAGCATGGAGGAGGAAACCTCGGTAAAAAACCTGAAGGTGGGGCTCTGTAGGGGCCGCAGTTTCTCCGCTGCTAACGGTGGAGAGAGGAGGACGGGCTCGGCGTGTACTTACACTACCACCGAGCAGGCAGGGGGACGTAGTCCTTCTGCCACCGTCGGCATAACGTAATCCCGACTCTGTCCGGGGGCGTGGGTCTTGGCTTAACCGCCCGGACCGCGAGGAAGAAAACGTCTATAAAAAATTACCCCGAATCCCAAGCTCTGGTGCGTGGCCAGGGGATGCATGGCTGATGGGAAGTTCAGTTGCGAGCGCACCCCAAGCCGAGGTACCTGCGGACCCCTCGGTTGGGTTAAAAATATACGCTTGCCCGGGTATTGGGGGATCTCTGCCCGGGTCGACCTTTAGTTCTCCCCCACTCGTGGGTCTTATTATGAGTACTGAAAAACTAAATACACAAAAAGGAATGGAACAATCTAATGATAAACTGGCTAGCACAACGGATACCGAAACGAAGAGAGGGAGGGCGAAGAAGGGTATCCTCAAGGGGAGCTCTTCTTCAGGAGTGGACACAGTGTCCAAGGAGGTCGTGGTGGCACTCGGGCCGCCTACCTCGGTGGGGCTCCCAGAAGTCAATCTGACTGCTGGGAGCCGAAGAAGATCGGAGCGATTGCGCTCCAGGTCGGCCGCGGCTGGCAGGGGCGAAGGTGCCAGCACGCGTCCAATGGAGACGGAGACGGGGGCGAGCGAGAGGAACAAGCGCGTTCACACCAGGGATGCAGACAGTGACTCATCCCTGGAGACGCCAGTGACCAAAGGCACCCGCCTCGACGGGTCGCAAGCCCCCGTCCCGCTGCCGTCAAGCTCCGCCTTCACTAGGAGGGAGTCCTGCAGACGCGCCAGGGCGGACGGTGAGAACCGAGCGGAGGAGGAGATCTCGGGTCTCCTGCTAAGGATCAGAGAGCCGGTGGAAGGAGATGTCCCACAGGATCCCTTGTCTTTGCAGGAGAGGGCGAAGGTGGCCGTGGATATAATCCACAAAGTGGCCACCAAGTCGACGAACCTGAAGGGTTCTTTCGTAAGAGCCCTGAAGGACTCCTCTTCCGCTATTGGAGAGGTCGTCGACACCCTCTGTGGAGACGTAGCTCGGCTCCAGGTGGCCAACGACCGTCTGACGAGCCAGGTGGCTGAGCTCAGCGCTCAGTTCGCCCAATTTCGGGCTGAGCGACCTCAACAAGAGGCCCCGCCTGGCCCGTCGCAGCGGGCTCCTGCTAGCAACGATCTTCCTGACGCCCAGCTGCGCCAGGTCCTCCTCGCAGTGGGGCATTTGCTGGACGGGCGTCTGGCCGGTCTGGAGGCGAGACTGCCGCCTGCGCCGGTCGTGCGCCCCCCGCTCGCGTCGCAGCGACCGAAGGCTGCGACAGCGCCGACCGCACCTGCTGTGTCGTATGCGGCGGCGGCGGCTTCGGCTCCGGCCCCTGCGGCTCCCAAAGGACCGGGGAAGGGTGGCAAGGCGCCGGCGAAGGCCCCGGCTAAGGCGCCGGCCCAGGCACCGGCCAAGGCGCCGGCCAAGGCGGTGCCTGAAACGGCGGCGAAGTCCGGAGCGGAGTTCCCTCCGCTTCCCACTCCACCATCTCAGCCGGGCCCCTCCACATCTGCCTCCGATGACCGTTGGCAGGTAGTGGGAGGGTCGAAGTCGTCCCAAAGGCGGGCGAAAAGGGCAGCGCAGAAGGCAGCCCAAGGCCCGCCTTCGCCACCGGTGGCAACGGCCACCAAGAAGAAGGCGCGGAAACTGCAGCCGCCGAAAACAGCGGCTGTGGTGGTGACCGTGTCGCCGGAGGCGGTCAGTGGCGGACTGACGTACGCGGCTCTTTTCCAAAGGGCCCGCAGTCTCGCCACTAAGTTCGGGACGACACTCATGAGCCTGCGCAAGTCCCAGACGGGAGCTCGAGTGCTCGAGTTCCCGGGGGCTGAAGGCGCAAAGTCGGCGGACGCCTTTGCGGAGAAGCTGAGGGTCATGTTCGCAGCCGAGGATGGTGTCAGAGTCGCCAGGCCTACGAAGTGTGCAGAGTTGCGAATTTCGGGCCTGGACGACTCAGTGACGGTGGAGGATGTGCGCGTAGCAGTCGTGGAGAAGACGGGCTGCAGCGCGGAGAACGTCAGGGTCGGCACCATCCGCCCCGGACCAGGAGGACTTGGCGCTGTGTGGATCAGCTGCCCCGTAGTGTCGGCCAAATTATTGGGCGATGCTGGCAAGATCCTCATCGGTTTCGTCAACGCTAGGATTACGGTACTGGCGGCGAGACCGATGAGGTGTTACAAATGCCTTGTATCGGGGCACACACGCGCCAGATGTGACAGGTGTTTTGACTGCAGCGGATTATGTTTCCGCTGCGGTCAACCGGGGCACAAGGCGGCGGAATGCTCTGCCGCCCCTCACTGCCCCGTGTGTGCGGCGGGCAATAAACCCGCCAATCACCAAATGGGGCTGGGGGGCTGCAGGCCTCCCCGTGCTTCTCCGCAAGCGCCGGAGGCCAGCCTAACGACCCGGGCTGCCTCCGACGTTAATCGTACGTCGACGCCGACGCCCATGGAGGGGGTTGGAGACACGGTCCGATAACGGTCCGAGAGTGGGCGGCTTCGGTGGGCCTCTGTTTGCTGAACAGGGGCTCCACCAACACGTGCGTGCGACAGCAGGGGGGGTCGATAGTGGACCTTTCGTTCGCTACCCCTGCAGTCGCCGCACGAGTAAGGAACTGGTGTGTCCTGGAAGAGGTTGAGACGCTCTCGGATCACCTCTATATCCGATTTGAGCTCTCCCGGTCCCAGGACCCCAGTAGGGGTCACGCGGCGCGGCGCCCTTCCCGCTTCCCGCGGTGGGCTGTCGCCAGGCTCGATAGGGACCTACTGGAGGAGGCGGCCATTCTTAACGCTTGGCTGTCTCCGCGGGCCCCGACCGAGGGGGTCGACGTGGGAGCTGGCCGCTTCGCTGACGCGCTAACGCGGGTCTGCGATGCGGCCATGCCCCGCGTTCGTGGGTGTCGGCCTCCGAGGAAGGAGGTCTACTGGTGGTCCCAGGAGTTGGCGGACCTCCGTGCGGCGTGCGTTCGTGCCCGGAGGTCCCTAACTAGTAGCAGGCGACGTCACCGCGGGGTCGGTGAGGAGGTGGACCGGCTTCACGAGGAGTACCGAGAAGCTCGGAAAACTCTGAGGCTGGCCATCTGCCGCGCCAAGGATGTCAGTAGAGAGGAGATGCTGGAGAGTCTCGAGCGTGACCCCTGGGGTCGCCCTTATCGTGCGGTGCGTAACAAGCTCCGCACGTCGGGCCCCCCCCTTACGGAGACTCTCCAGCCCAGCTTCCTGCAGGAAGTGGTCGAGGGCCTATTCCCGCAGCGGGCGGAACACACACCCCCGTCGATGGCTGCATCAGCCGAAGACGACGGGGGTAGCGAGGTTGAAGTTCCGCCCGTCAGGGATTCGGAGGTAGGGGCGGCTGTTCTACGGATTCGATCCAAGAACACCGCCCCCGGGCCGGACGGGGTTCCAGCCCGAGTGATGGCCCGAGCCCTCGATCACATGTCGGACCGCCTCAGGGAAGTGTTGGACGCTAGCCTCGCGTCCGGACGCTTCCCTGAGCGCTGAAAATGCGGGAAGCTGGTCCTGCTGAGGAAGCCGGGACGGCCTGCCGATTCGGTCACGGCCTATAGGCCTATCGTGTTGCTGGACGAGGCGGGTAAACTCTTTGAGAGGATACTCTCTGCCCGCATCGTCCGGCACCTCTGCGAGGTTGGCCCCGATCTGTCGGACGCCCAATTCGGTTTCCGAGAGGGGCGTTCGACGATCGATGCCGTAATGCGCCTTAGGGCCGTGACCGAGGAGGCCGTGAGAGGCGGCGGAGTGGTGTTGGCGGTGTCCTTAGACATCGCCAACGCCTTCAATAGTCTGCCATTCGGCTGCATCGGGGAAGCACTCCGCTACCACGGGGTGCCAGAGTACCTGAGGCGGCTGGTGGCAGACTATCTTGAGGAGCGAACCGTCATGTACGAGGACCGAGATGGCGTCTTGAGACGCAAGGCCATGTCGTGCGGTGTTCCACAGGGGTCTGTCTTAGGACCACTCCTGTGGAACATGGGATACGACTGGGCCCTAAGAGGGCGTCTCCCCCTCGGGCTGGGTGTACTCTGCTACGCGGATGACACCTTAGTCACGGCCCGGGGGGCTAACTTCCAGGAGGCGGCGCGCCTGGCCACCACTGGAGTGTCCATGGTGGTCGGGCGCATCGAGGCGCTGGGTCTGCGGGTGGCCCTGGATAAGACGGAGGCCCTACTCTTTCACGGGCCCCGTCGTGGTCCACCCGCCGGCGCCTCGATTGAGGTCAACTTGGTTCTCGTACCGGTCCGGGCCCAGATGAGGTACCTGGGTCTGGTCCTAGACGGAAGGTGGCTCTTCGACAAGCACTTCAAACAGCTAGCCCCAAAGTTGGTGGACACTGCCTCCGCCCTCGGGCGACTTTTGCCCAATTTGGGCGGGGCCAGTGTTCCCACTAGGCGGCTGTACACGGGGGTGGTCCGGTCGATGGCACTGTACGGTGCACCGGTGTGGGCGGCGGCTCTGTCCGCCCAGAATAGGGCGCGCCTCTGGCACCCCCAGAGGATATTGGCGGTCAGAGCCATACGCGGATACCGCACGGTGTCGACCGAAGCGGCCTGCGCCTTGGCCGGAACGCCCCCGTGGGATTTGGAGGCGGAAGTGCTCGCCGAAGTTTATCGACGAGTGGCTGAATTCCGGGCGGAGAGGGGCATCCGCCCTCCACCCGAGGACGTGCGCGAGTGGCGCGAAGCCGCTCGTCGAGCCACCTTGGCTAGATGGTCTTTCCGGCTGGAGACTCCACGCGCTGGCTTCGCCACCGTGGAGGCTCTCCAGCCGATCATCGCCGAGTGGGCAGGGCGGCAGCACGGGACCCTTTCCTTCCGGCTGACGCAGGTGCTTTCCGGGCACGGTTGCTTCGGAAAGTATCTGCACTTGATCGCGAGGAGGGAATTGAGTCCCGCCTGCCACCACTGCGACTGCAGTGAGGACACGGTCCAGCACACGCTGGCAGTCTGCCCCGCATGGGCGGCGCAGCGCCGGGCCCTCACTGCAGTCATCGGAGAGGAACTCTCGCTGCCGGTCGTAGTCCGCTCCATGGCCGGTAGCGACAGTTGTTTTACCGCGGTCGCAACCATAACATCAAGTGAATTTAAAATCACGTCTTATAGATAATTGTTGTCAAGATATTAAAAAAAAATTATTTTATTAATGGATCTCGTAGGATGTTAACAGTGACCTTTACTCTTCCATTGTAATAGGATGATAAATGTAAAGCGATTTATTAACAATGAATCACTCGGAAAATAGGCGGTTATTTGTGATCAATACAAAGCTTTGAGAAATTACCTGTAATCATAAATGTTGTTGCCGTTCTGATGTCGGGACACCGGATATTAGGTTAGGTAGACATTTCCTGTTATGAGTATACATTAATATTTACTTTAAAGGAACACTAAGAAACATGCGCAAAAATTATCTACCTACTACTTTTATAAGGAGAGCTAGAGCTAGTTTACCAGTCTCATCAAGAAATACGATGGGCCAAGAAATACGTCCGGAGGCCAAGCTAGCGTCCAAAACCTCCCTGAGGCGGTCTGACAAGGGATCGGGATAGCACTCGGGCAGGTACCCCATCCAGCCCCGCACGTGACCCCTAATCGGGTCCTGGGTCTGGGAGAGCTCTAATAGGAAATAGAGGTAGTCCGAGAGACCGTACTCCTTTTTCCACTGCAAACCTGTGATCTCTAAAAGGGTCCTGCCTTTATCTTTTAACAAGATTTTTCTCTTCATTGCTCCAAGGAGCAAAGAGCCAGCGTTACCGGCAGACTCGCTCGCCCTACTGGACCAAACCTCGACCGGACAGCCGAAAAATTACTTTCTCTTCCTACTACTTCTGACTCCTCCTCCATAAAAAGTGGAAACAGCGCCGTCACCAACGATTCCAGGGTGCACCACAAGGAGATTTTCTATCCCAGCACCCCAACCTTTAAAACCCTGTGCCAAGAAATCAACGTTGGCATCTTTTGATTGTGTTTCTATATTCTGATTTCATTTCTTTTTGTTACTTTTTTCAAAGAAAATATACAATAAATACAATCAATAATTTTAACAAAAAGGAACCGACTTCAATGAAAAACTATTCCGAGTACCCAAATCGCGACATTGTGCCTATGATATTTGAGGAGTTCCCTCGATTTCCTTGGGATCCTATGATCAGATCCCGATATGGTGACGATGGGACCACCTGTAAGCTACGCCCATTCCAATGCAAAAAGAATTTTTGAAATCGGTTCATAAATGACGAAATTATCGCTGAACATACATAAAAAAAAAAAAAAGATTCCGACGAATTGATAACCTCCTCCTTTTTTTTGAAGTCGGTTAAAAAGACAGTGTATATGTTTGTTCTAAACTTGAATTAATATCAATTAAAAAAAATACTATATAAATAAAAAATAAATAAATACATAAGTTGCATAAGTTGATAAAAAATGCTATGCAATGGCTTTGCCGCGGCAGTCCCCGAGTGCCACACAACTTTTTTATTTCAGGAGTTATAGGGGCTTAACTAGTAAAACGCACTTGCTTAGAAAACTTCATTCAAAAATAAAGAAATTTAAGTTAACGTAACAATTATTTAAGCATTAAAAATCCTGTTCAATAGGAACAGGATTTTTAATCTATCTACAATTATGGGTGACTACGGTACCCATTTCTATGCGTGGCCTGACACGCACTTGGGCAATTTCTTTGTTTCATCATTTTATCATCATTCAACATCTCATTTCCAGGAATACCCTCGACACTGAACTACGTGGACATAACAGCAGATTCCACTCACAGTCCACTACTGAAACCATACCCTAACGAGGACAGCGTCAGCTCTTTCGTCTCCGTGTACCGGCCGAGGGTAGACGTCTGCGGGAGACTATGGCTCGTTGATACTGGATTGCTTGAAGTGCCTGGTAAGTAGGAATCTCTAAAGGGAAGAGAAGGGAATGACCGGGTTCAGTGCAGTAATGCACATTAATTTAATCCATACGTGACGTAAGAGGTGTCTAACTCAGTCTAACAAACAAATAACATATTACAATACATTTTTAGGGTTCCGTAGCCAAATGGCAAAAAACAGAATCCTTATAGATTCGTCATGTCTGTCTGTCCGTCCGTATGTCACAGCCACTTTTTTCCGAAACTATAAGAGCTATACTGTTGAAACTTGGTAAGTAGATGTAATCTGTGAACTGCATTAAGATTTTCACATAAAAATAGAAAAAAAACAATACATTTTGGGGGTCCACTTGGAACTGAAAACTGATGTTGAGGTTTCTAAACTGAATAGTTTGCGCGAGAGACACTTCCAAAGTGGAAAAATGAGTGTCCCCCCCTGTATCTTCCAAAATAAGAGAGTGATAAAACTAAAAAAAATATATGTTGTACATTAGCATGCAAACTACCAACGAAAATTGGTTTGAACAAGATCTAGTAAGTAGTTTTTTTAATACGTCATAAATCGTAAACCGCATTTTACCTCTCATCCAATCAATACACTAGTTTATAAACATCGATGAAAGTTACAACGAACTACAAGAACTTTTATATAATGTTACTTGCTGATACGGAATCCTTCATGGGTGAGTCCGACTCGCACTTGGCAGCTTTTTTTTAAAGCAAAAGCACTGCAAAAGGATCCAAAACTTCAAATTCAAAGAAGAACCGTCTTATCACTTTGTTGTAATCGTAGTTGTCATTGAACATACAACGCCTTAATCTTTCCCAACCTTAACCTAACTATCAATGACATGCACATCACTACTTTTGTCTCTTGCCTCCTAAATATCTTCCTGTCATAATGTCCACCTACCGGGCTCGGGTGTCCACACAGTAAAGGATCTAAGCTATGGGCTACATAAATCTGGTTAATTCATTATACCGTTCTCTAACAATTAAAGTTTAGTGCTTATAATACGACTGCACGGTTGGGCCTAGTGGTTTAAGCGGTCGCCACGCCGCTCTCTACTACGCCAAGTGTCGTGGGTTCGAAACCCACGTGGGATAACACTTTGTGTGATTCACAAATTGTTGTTCTGAGTCTGGGTGTTCTTTGTGTCCGTTTCATGTATGTTTGTAAAGTCCCCCGCGACACAGGAATTCATGTTCCTAATGCGGGAGTTGTCTTTTTATAAAATAATTTTAACAAAAAGGAACCGACTTCAATGAAAAACTATTCCGAGTACCCAAATTGCGACATTGTGCCTATGATATTTGAGGAGTTCCGTCGATTTCCTTGGGATCCCATGATCAGATCCCGATATGGTGACGATGGGACCACCTGTAAGCTACGCCCATTCCAATGCAAAAAGAATTTTTGAAATCGGTTCATAAACGACGAAATTATCGCTGAACATACATAAAAAAAAAAAAAAAAAAAAAAAAAAGATTCCGACAAATTGATAACCTCCTCCTTTTTTTGAAGTCGGTTAAAAAGCAATATTCATTAGAGCACGGTACACTAATTTCACTGAACCAAAGGACGCTGTAGCCTATAACGTTACTAAAACCTTTCACAATGTCTCTGTGGACTTCATTACTTCACAAATAAACAAAAAAAAATATTGTCTTTTACGTTTAAAAAACAAAAATACGCCTTGGGAAAAGCTTAAATCGTTGTCTAATACTGAATTCTCTAAAGGAAAAAAAATTCAAATACATTTAAGTCAAAGATTTTATTAAGGTCGATATTTATTTATTTTATAATCACATGATGATTAGAAAATAGATGGATAAATTCTCACCGAATCTCCTGGTGAAAATATGTGATTTATTTACTAAATGAGATTGCCTTGAAGCATCGAAATATCGGTTGCTTATAATTTATGTTATTCGAACCAGATGTAATTAAGGAATATCGTCGAATTTTGTGAGGTATTGGTAAAATAATAATTATGTATCAGGATAATAAGAAAAAATGAGCGTATAAAAATATAAGAAAATTTATTTGATTCCTGAGTACAAGGATTATTTCTTATAGGACTATAAGCTGTTTGTGTTGTGTATTTTTTTTCATTATAATACTAGCTCTCGTCCACGGCTTTGCCCGCGCATTTAAAGTAGCCTATGTTTTCTCACGCTCTAGACTATCTGTGTACCAAATTTCATCTAAGTCGGTTGAGTTGCTTTTCGGCAGTTATGTTAGCCAAATACTATAAATGGAGACTTCTCTAGATTTTTTTGAGATGAGATGAAGGACAAAACGCGACCTCACACAGTAGTCTAGTCAACAAGTTCAAAAACGTAATAATTAACAAATTTTTATAACTATTGAAAAATTAAAATGTTAACAATTGAATAACTTTTTGAAAAATGGTGATTAAACTTTTTTTTTTCAGGGCTCGATTCTTTCAAGTGTTAAGAAGATACTAGAATTTTTTCAAATTTTTAAAATCACATTTTATATTATAAAAAAATTATTTTTATTGCTGAACTCTCTTTAGCGGCGGCGCGCGCATGCCGTAACTACCGCGCAGAGCCCTATTTTCAATGTCTAATTAAAATTATAAATAATGGAGATAGAATTCCGGGAGTTAGGACTTTTTTATTGGAAATTTTCTCCTCTTTAACGAGCTTTTTTCAAAATTGCTTCAATATTAATATTTTTCGAGTTATTAACAAAAAACGAAATATCATTTTTTTTTCATCTTATTTTGTTAATAACAATTGCAATTTTTAACCTGCACCAAAATCCTTCAAAAACATTTTTCTAGAGGTGATTCCGAATCGAATGAGCCATCGCTCATATTTTTAGGACCTTTATCTCTATTTTTCACGTTTTTGAACTTGTTGACTAGACTACAGGGCATCATGAGGCATTGGTATGCGTGCCTCCGTCGCCCGGTTCTCCGACAAATACTACTGTAACTAGAGCGGTAATTAACTACACCGAGACAAAAAAACTGAACATGCACTTCACGCACTTATTGTTCTGAGTCAGTATCGAACCCTGAACCCTTAGCTTAGCAGTCAAGATTACGTGCTTTAGAAGCACGTAATCTTGACTTGACAAAGACCATCAATCAACAAATTTATGCAATTTCCTTAGTATGGTTATAATTCTGAAAACCTATACTATGTTTAACTGAGTATTTTTCAAGTTCAAATAATTTTAGTGTAATCAGTGCGTGTTCAAGTATTAGTGTAATTAAGCGACATACTTCATCTTCTTCTCACTACTCCAACATGTAAACATAGCAATACAGAAAACGATTTTATATTGTTATACTCCCCAAATTATACAATCGCTCAGAAGCTGTCATCTTTAAATGAATTATGTATCACATAAACGCGAAGTGGTCATTTATTAGTGTGTTTCGTCACCCTTATTTGCATCATAGATCAAAGAGAATATTTATGATAATTATACTTCCAACTAACTAAGATTGATTCATTCATTGAGATCATCGTCACTTGGGGCCAAACTTTCATCAAACGATTAAACACACCGTCAAATTGTGTTAAACATATTCATCGCGAAATTGCTACTCGCATAGTTTGATGATATATGGCTATTGTTAGTTTGACTGTTGATAAATAGGTAATTGCTTAGGTATGTGTGACATAAGAGGATTTCCGGTCCAGTTTCAAACTGTATTTGAACTAATGTCATATATCAAACGTCTAATATATTAAAAGTGGTTTCGGCAACTCCCCTGTGTTGCGGGGGACTTTACAAACATACAAAGAACAAAGAACATAAACTTGGAAATTTCGTGGATATGTACATAAATAAAAAAATCTCGCGTCAAAAGAGTATGTCCAGTGTTTTGTGTTTTATGTTCAAACATTGATTTTATTTCTTTCGTTCTATTTTGGTTTTAAATACTCTAATACTCAACAACACTTGAGTGCACATGGACCCATAACATTGTATGTTTAATTTTACTTCTACAATTTGACTAGGTAATTCAAATATAGTCTTTTTGTACGCGGGCAATGCTTTTCAATTGCCTTGTTAGTCTAGTGGTTAGCGTATGCAGCTGCTGATCAACAGGTCTAGGGTTCGATTCCCGGGGCGGACCTAATATTATTTGTGTGACACACTGTTTGGTATTCCGGTGCTCTTCAATAAAGTAGTACTTCTTTCGGTAGGTAACGTTTAATCAGCTTTTACAAGTATATATATTATGTATAAATCTTCAAATTAGCAAAATTGTATATAATACAAGGCAGCGCTTGAACGTGCCGTGCGGTAGGTTTCTATATAAAGTTATTTTTCTAATGTTAGTGGTGGGCGTTACGACAACGGGCCGTTTGCGAAGACCGTTGTATGTCTTGCGACGGTGAACCGTTTATAGGTACAGCTAGGTATTTGTAAGCGTAGACACACACAAATATTTGTTTCGGAGTCTGGGTGTTTTCTATGTATAATATGTACCTATGTATTTACAAAAAAAGTATGTTTATGTATTTATTTTAGTTACCTAGTACCCATAATACAAAACCCTGCTTAGCTTGGGACTAAAAAAAAAAAAAAAAAAAAAAAAAAAAACTCGCGAGCATAGTACGTATTCTACGTGTTCTTAAATTATTTTTTGTAAAATGTCGAAAGTTAATGTAGAAACGGCTTCTGCCGATTTATCTAAGAAAATTACGGCGTTATCATTGAAAATTTCGACCCAATCGACACTGATTGAAGCACAAAATAAGAAGATTGAAGATCAACAGCTGACGATTGAAAAACATTGTATCATTATAAATAACTTGGTGAAGGTAGTTGAAGATTTATCATCAAAACTTGATAAACTTGTGGCATCCAAAGGTGTGAGCGAGATGGAAGAGTCGAGCAAGATACTGGTTGAGCAAAGTAGGAGTGAGATAGTAGAAACGAGCGTCCCAGCGACGTCACAGAACAATACCAAAACGACGGTACGTACGCGCCGAATGGCAGCAGCGGAACGCGCTAAGTTTAAGGATACGTCCACACTGATTAATGACACCAGTGTAAATAAAATACCTGAGTTACAACTGACAGAGAAGAAGGCAACTGATGATAATTGGAAGGTGGTAAACCGGATAAAGAATAAGTTGTCATCGAAGACTATTCTAAGGGGTGGAAATTCGGAAATTTCAACATTCCAGGCCGTGGAACAGAAGAAATACATGCACGTATGGTCTTTGCATCCCGATACCTCAGTGGACTCAATAAAGGAGCACGTCAAAATCATATGCACCTCTGATGATATTAAGGTGGAAAAGCTTATTCCAAAAACAAAGAGGGATTACGCATCATTTATGGTGGGAGTACCGGAATCCCAATTTGATAAAATTAATAACGTGGATAACTGGCCGGTTAATACGAAATTCAAGGAATGGGTGTGGTTTCGGAACTCCCAAAGAGGCAACAAAAACAATGAGGAAAGGAACTAAACCCATAAATATATATTATCAAAATGTCAGAGGATTACGAACCAAGACGGAAACATTTTTCACTAATCTACTAGCTTCAAGTTACGACGTGTTTGCAATTACAGAATCGGGGCTAAATAGTTCTATAAAAGATGGTGAACTTATTCCTCCCGGCTATGAGATACTTCGGTGTGATAGAATAGATGGAAGAAAACTAGGAGGTGTTTTCATAGCTGTGTCTTGCCGGTATAATATTAATTTAGTGAAAATTGACAATGTGGACACCGCCTTATTTGAAATAGTTTGTGCGACGGTCAGCTGTAAAAATAATTTCTTATTTTTGTGTTGTGTAGTATATATTCCACCTAGTTCTAACTATAATGAATACATGAAATTATTTCAAATATTAGAAAATGTGTGTTCCAAGTATAAATCCGTTATCGTAGTGGGTGATTTTAACATACCGTCGGCAACGGTAGAAGTACGATGTTATTTGGAATACTTCTTGGCGTTCTGTGGATTTCGGCAGGTAAATAACGTATATAATATTAATAACCGTACCTTAGATTTGGTAATGACTACAGTAATGGCGGGTGATATAGAGGTTAAGGCGTCGCCTGAACCACTCGTAGGCATTGACTTACAACACCCTCCTTTAGATGTTGAGGTTAGTTTAGGATCGAATTGGAATGACCTTCAGGCACGGGAGAAGGGTACATATCATGAAAATAACTATAGGAATCATATTTCGTGGCAATTCACTAAATGTAATTTTCCTATGTTGTATGAGAGGTTCAGTATACTCAATTGGGATTCCTTGTATAACATTAAAACTTCAGAGGACGCTTTGACCTACTTTTATAACATAATAAATGAGACTATAAGTGAATTTACCCCAGTAAAAAATAAATGTGAGAAACGTTTAATTACTGGTAAGTACACTTATCCTGAATGGTACACTTGGGATTTGATACAGGATATTCAGGCTAAATCGAGGTGTCATAAACTTTATAAAACAACAGGATTAAGGTGTGATTACGAAACGTTCTCTCGATACCGGGCGTTAGTTAAACGCAGAATATCTGCAGCCTTTGCTGCATATCAGAGCAGACTAGAGATGAACATCAGTGACGATCCAAAATCTTTCTGGACCTTTATCAAAAGTAAACAGTGTAAACGCCATAAAAATATAATAAAAAAAGATGGTAAAGTGTTGAGTGAGTCAGAGAGTGCCGAGTCTTTCGCGAACTACTTCCAGTCTGTGTACAACACGGAACGACCGATTCTTGATCCGGAGAAGGCGGAGCGCTTGGCGGGAGTGGATGCGGGCGCTGCGCGGGTGCATGTTGGCCAGCTCACCACGCGCGACATGCGTCTAGCGCTCGCCCGACTTAAACCTAAGCACTCAGTGGGACCTGATGGTATACCACCCTTTATCGTAAAGGACTGTGGCAGAATGCTTAGCGAACCACTACTACATATATTTAACCTATGTTTAAGGGAAGGACATTACCCGGATCGCTGGAAGATTACGAGAGTGATACCGGTTCCTAAGGGCAGTGTAAGTGACGACGTGAGTGGGTATAGGCCGGTGGCGGTGCTGTCAGCGTTCGCAAAACTATTTGAGTCTGCATTGCACTCGTCCATCTACGCACAGGTTAGCTCTCAACTCACTAATGCCCAGCACGGTTTCCGCCCGGGCCGAGGTACGTGCAGTAACCTATTATCATTTGTGACGTACCTTATGCCAATCATTGATGCGGGGGGTCAGGTTGACTGCGCCTAATTCGACTTCCGGAAAGCATTCGACCTCGTTGATAATGATGTGCTGTTATCAAAGATGGCGGCGATGGGTTTCACGTCGCACTTACTCAATTTCTTCGCGAGCTACCTTTGTGAGCGCCGGCAGTACGTTGAGTATGCTGGTTGCGAATCAGGTTTGTATTTTACTCTGTCAGGTGTTAGTCAGGGTTCAAATCTTGGACCTTTAGAATTCCTTTTGATGATCAACGATCTTCCAGGGGTCTTACGGCACGCCGAATGTCTGCTTTTTGCAGATGACCTCAAGGTATATCTATCGATAGCAGACGCATCGGACGCTGTGCGACTGCAGGAAGACATTGACCGTGTAGTGCAATGGAGCAATACAAATAAGCTGCACTTCAACATTGCTAAATGCGGAGTGATGAGTTACAGTCGGGCCAGAGCTCCACTGCGCTGCCCATATGAACTGGGTGGAGCGTTGATACCTTGCCTGAACAGTATCAGCGATCTAGGAGTCGAAATGGTGCCCGAGTTAACGTTTCGTAATCATATTGTTACTGTCTGCAGTAAAGCTTTTAAAAGTTTAGGGTTTATCTTACGAAATTGCAAAGAATTTAATAACATATCCTCGATAAAGATTTTGTACAATGCTCTCGTCCGTAGTCACCTAGAAGCGACAGCAATTATTTGGAATCCTCACGAGATTAAATATAGCCTTATGGTGGAAAAATTGCAGAACAAATTTACTCGATTCCTATATTATAAGGAATATGGGGTGTACCCCCTGTACCCACTTATGTACCCTAGCTTGTTCGTTCTTGGCATGGTCGGGTATGTACGCTTGAGCGTGCGGCGCGATGTGGCACTGGTCACATATGTGTGGCGCGTGCTCCGCGGTAGCCTGCACCAGCCCGATATATTAGAGCGCTTGCGGCTGTGTGCTCCTGATGGCTATGTGGGCGCGCGCCGCCAGCCCCCTACGCTTAGTCTTCCAGTTGCGCGAACAAATCTACTTCAGTATGCCCCTATATCACGCGCCATTAGGCTTATTAATTTTATCTCAAAAGAATTTGATATCTATAACTGTACCCTCCCGAACTTCAGAGAAGCTGCCCAAAGATATATCACATCGAATGATATTATATTATAAATTAATTGTACATATATATTTTACTTACAATGTCGTATTGGATTAATTCTGTAAAGACACTGTAAATGTTTTAAATAAATAAATAAATAAAAAAAAAATAAAAAAAAATAAAAATAAATGATGATAAGTTAGATGTCCGAAAATATTTATTATTTATTATTATTTTCGAACCACACCCATCCTGGGGTGAACGAAGAGCGTTTGTGGGACACCTCTGGAGTCAGCCCTGCCATACCTCACAACTGAGCTGGACTCATCCCGGGACAGGACAGTGTCGTGACTCTCGCCGCTATACACGGTAAGAGGCGGAAAGCCGAACCGCCTTACACAATATCTAACCAAGATGTGACCGCTGTGGGACTCCTTCTGGAGCATAACATTCTCACAGAAGGGGACCACGGCTTTTAAAAAATGTCCGAAGAGTATCTGAGTCAATCGGTAGGTGAGGGTGACACAGTCGGTCCTCTCTGACTAAGCTTCGAAGCTCCAACAGCGTGTTGGCTAGCCCAGCCCTGAATTTCAAGCTTGATTGAGTCAAAAGGTTAACTGTCCACCGAAGATCGTTCCAATAGAAGTCTCCAGTTATGATATATCATAGCAATATTGGAAGACCTGCAAGAACATGTTGATGTTTCAATGCAAAAATTGGTTTAAGTGTTATTCTGTTTTGTCCTCTATTTAAATGTCAAACAGTCGACCTTTGCGTACACTAAAACGGAAACATATGATGGTAGCGTTGGAACACTTCAATATGAGCGTTGTTGTCATTTTGAAGTGTTTCGGTAAACTGAGTTCTCGAATAATTACGTATTAATAAAGCCTAACAGACGTGGTTTTTCCAAGACTAGGACTTAACAGTAATCCGTGTAAATACTGTGAAATTTCAGATTATTGTCGATCTCAACATTAGATCAGTTTAAGATTGGAAGAAATCACCTTCAGGAATAAAACCGCTAACAAAAATTGTTGCGTTTACAAGTTTAGAACTCTACTCTTGTTGTTTCTTTCCTTTCTATGTACAATAAAAATTATTAATAATTTAAAAAGAAAAGCATTATTTGTGATTATTATTTTTTTAATTTCGTATATCCGACTCACAACGATAATCAGATTCAGAAAGAACTAAGCAGAGCATGTTTTGTGAAAACTAGATTGACCGATAGTTGCTTACTTTTTTGTACACAAACTCCGAAACAAAAACTTGCAGATCACACAATCGTCTGACCCAGTAATCGAACCCGAGAGTTCAGCACAGCAGTCTCATACGCTATTTATACCTACAGAATTCTGTTACAGGAGCTACTCCGTATTGTAGTCACGTATTTTATACTAATTGCTCCACCTCGCTTAGCGTAACCATGAGCACTATTTAATAATATTACAGCAATGCGAAAGAAATGCAAGTACCAGGAGTTTCGTGTTTTTATTTATAACAAGTTACTGTAAATGGTTTTAAACATAAAACCCGTTATTTTGGATTATATTTATAAAAGAAAACTTAATGCCTTCGTTAATTTTATGGTTCACTCACAGAGTTTTAAAAGTTAATTTACTTTAAGTTTTGCTAAGTAAATACAGTTTGTTGTTGGTTGTTAATTTAGAATAATTTTATGAGAGAAAAATAAAAATTTAAAAACTTAAAATGTTGTTTAACCATTTTTTAAACACGGTCCATATTTATGTACTAGATAACCGACACAACTTCGTCTGCGTCTCAAAAAATTAATATATTTTTCCGATTTTTATTCATTTTTCATTCATGATCAGCTCTTATTTTTTTATACATTTTAGCCAACCAAAGTGACAAGAATGAGTAGAATCCAGGAGTAGGGGCCACCATCCTCATTGTGAGTGCACACAATGCAGGATGGTAACCCACGCCATGGCGGCTTAGTGAGATGTAGCCTTGGCGTGATATTTAATAATTTATTAAATTCCTGAGTAAGTTGGTTATTCATTAATAAAAGAATCACTAAAATTAGTCACCTGTGATGTTCAGTCAACAGTATTTTGCATATATTGTTAGATGTTTCTAATATGACACTGCTTTTCCCATTTGACTTTTTTTATGAAGTTATATTTATATAAATAACTGAGTCCCGCAGTGCTACCTGCAATTATTGTTGTCAATCTCGAGTAACGACACGGAGCGAAACTAGTTTAAAAAAATAGCCTATGTCACTCCTTATGTGATTAGCTGCCAGTGAAAGCCCCATGAAAATGGGTCCAGCCGTCCAAGGGATTAGTCAGAACAAATAGACAGACAGACTTATAAAAATTGCATATGCATTTAGTAAAAAAATGATCTTTTAATATTACTAACAAACACTTAATTTTTTTTACTTAAATCAATCATTATATCTTAGATTTTATAAACGATAAATTAAATTTTTTTCTAACAAATTAACTTAACTAAAAAAAAAAATAACAACTTAAGTGGGAATGACTAATGGATCAGTAAATGTCCCTTTACTAAATTTTGATAGAGGCTAAAATGTATTGTCATGGTAAAATGATTGTTTTGCGTAAAAATCCATTCAATGTTCCATCTGTTCAATTTAATCTGTCCACCCTAAAAACATTTAGCTTGTATACCGGCGCACAAACGTAGTATCCATCATGCCTTCGTTCAATAATACTTCCATTAGCCTTTTACACAAACATGTTTCTGTAGGCCTTTCAAATAAAAAGGATTATGCTTGAATTTTAAATTTGAGTAGGGACTAAAACACTTACAAATCACACCAAAAATTGAACATGTCATGCAAATGACTCTTTTCAAAAATGAAATGCATACTTACTTTTCACTGTTGCAAGAATATCTACTTTCAACCAATCGCAACTAGATTTAGACCAGGGTCGATAAGTTTGAAAACAAAAAAAATTATAGTTGGATGAAACCCATTGGAAAAGTAGGAGAATATTATAAAAATGAAAGGAAAATAATTTACGTGCTATCTGAGGTCGGGAAGGGTAGGGGGGGGGAGGTTTTAAGGGTAAAATACGGTTTATCTCGATTTCCTGCAAAACTACAAGTCCTATGGAAAAAAAATGAATGGCAAAGTTGTTACCTACAACTAAAAAGATCTACAACTTTTGCATTTCTACTTTTTTTACATAACCTCAAATTTTATGTGAAATATTCAAAAAAACAAGTTTTTGATTTTGTATTTTTATCTTTTACAAATTAAATTATTATTTCACGAAATTTAGCGAAAACTTACCTTTTTATGTGCCCAATACACTGTAATTTATTTGATTTCAAATATTTATTTATTCACCTTATTTTAACTTAATAACGAAAAAGTACCCTAATTTTCAATCGATAGTTCACCGGTCAAAATATCAACTTTTTCAAATAATTGGGGTGCTTTCTGTTCGATGGAATCTCTACTTTCCGATGGTGTAAATGAAAAACTTGCAAAAATGAAAAAACTTGAATTCCAATTTTTTACATTTAATTTTTTAAATTAATTATTTATTTTACAATTTTTTTTCCCCTTTTTATTATTTTAAAAGGCTTGTACGCTAGTCTAATTGCTAAGTTCTTGTTTTGAAATCTAGGTGTAGTTCTGCTCTGAATAGCTGAGCAGTTTCTTTGCAGCTCACTTTCGTTATAGCTTAGAGTACTGCAAACACTCGGTAAAATACCGCTTGACCTTATTGAGTATGTTGACTGAAGAGGCCGTAATCTATACTTTCATACTAATATTATAAATTGGAAATTAGCTCCGTCTGTATGTATTCAGTTTTGATGAAATTTATAATGAATATACTTTAATATTCGACGATGATACCTTATTTACTAATAGAAAATTATATACAACTCTCATGGTATAAAATTATGGTGTGTGTAGCCTCTATTCGGTTTAAAGGTAACATTTATCGAACTACTACATAAGTCAGAAATGTTACCACTCGCATGCTTTAGCTAATATTGTAAGAGTACCTTTGTAATTCATAATACTACCATCAGTCAGGCGCCGTGGTCCACTGAACTGAGCTCGAGAGACCATTAAACTAGGAGGCAACCGAGCTATTTGTAACACGATTTATGTATCGGGTTTCGCTTACAACCAAACTTATACCTCTTGGCAATTGTGAGATACCAGTCGACATCACCATTGAAATCACTCGCGTTTTTTTAAATTTTTCAGTAGAGCGCCAGTAGCAAGTCAAAAAATCAAATCAATTTATTAATCAGGATATATAATTATAACTGTACAAATGCAAAATATACAAGTTCTGTGCTCACTTGAATACAGATTGCATGTAGTAAAACGACTGTTACAATTTTTTTTAATTAGATTCATATAGAATATCAACATCATCAACACATAATCAACCCATAACGTCCCGCTGCTGGGCTTGGCCTTAGCCCCTCTGCTGAAAAACATTCACCCATCTTATTGACCGCGTCATCGTTGCTTACCCTCTGAGATTGTTTCCAATTACCTAAGACCAATACCTCCTCTTCAAGGAGAGGCCTATGTCCAGCAGTGAACTGCTAAAGGCTTTTGATGATGATGAAGGCCACTTGGCTGTGAGCCAAAATATCTATATATATACTAAATAAAATAAAAAAATACATAAAATTTTCAACACTTTGTTTCTTATATGTCATTTCATTTAAATAAGAAACACTTGTCACTGTCTACTCTACTCCATACTCTTCGAGTCCATGAAACTGAAAATAATGATCATAATATTGCTCAAAGTTGAATCTATTCACTGAGGGCCGCTCTACAACTGAGTTAATTCTCAGCTTAATAAATGAAGGAGTTTCCCCGAATGGATTCGATTCATCAACGTCAAAATCTGCTGATATAAAATTTTGATGGAAATTTCAACACCTGTACAATATTCTAGGGCTTTATTTATAGTCAAGACTGTGTAAGGAAATTCAATTAGTGAATATTTTAGTAACAGGTGTAAGTGACGGTTGAAAGATATTACTTGTGCTTACATATTTTCAGAAGGAATTTTCTTAATCAGCTTCTCGTGTGGGTAAATGAGATCTCGTAAATAAATGGCTTCACTCACTGGAGTTACTAGCTTTTCCAACGAGTAATTTTATGCGATCATGCGTTAGAACTGCATTCAGGTAATTTTCTATTATATCCTCGTTTTAAATTACGGTCATTTCAAGTAAAATATTCATTAAGAAAGTTTAATCGCTAATGTCTTGTATATATCGAGTTAAAAACTTTTTTAAAATGTGGGTTTGTAAAGTTTTTATACATATCATGGTATTTGTTATATCTATACACTTACAAATAATATTAAAAACGGATGAGTTAGTTTTTTGATCGATTGAACGCACACATCCTAGAAACTACTATTTAGAATGAAAAATGCTTTTTGTTTCAATTCGAGCATTGACAGCGAACAGTACAATTTTGCCGAACAGTACATTAATTGCAATATTATTATCATCGCAGCCTAATGATGTCCATGGCCTCTTCCAAGCTTCTCCACAACAATCAGTCACTTGCTGACCGCATATATCAAAAATACTTCTTTAAATTGAATACTGCCCGAAATATTTTATTGTTTTCGTTTAATCTACACAAAAAAACTGAGTTCTTCACTTGCTAATATTTCCGTTCGTATTTTCACTTTAGATAAGCCCCCTCCTTGGACCGTATTTCACAAGATTAAGTCATCCACCGCGCCCTCCCTTTGTTTTAATCCGCAACAGATCCAGAGATAAATCGACCATAACTGGCTCGTAATCGGAGACAGCGTTTGTTTTAAACTGTTGTTCTTACGTACATAACTATTGTTCTTGCTTGCACATACCGATACAATAGTTTATGCGGAGATTCTTTTATTGCATATCTTTTGACGATAAATTATATTCGTCATTCCACATTATTTTTCTCGCAATATTATTGAAACTATTTAAACTTACTTATTATATTATTTAGTCTTACTTATAATATTTTTAAAACTATTTAGATTGATGATGAGGCCTTTCTTTGTCAATTAGTGAAGATCTATATCTTTTTATTGATAGTGATATCTAAAGATGTGTATTACTATTCGTGTTTATGAATTTCCGTTGTCACAGCCTTTTGGAAAATACCTCATGCAGACACTTCTTATTTATATAGTGCTGCCAAAATGACTTTGATCAGCCTGATGGAAAGCATGAGGAGAATCCAAGAGTGGTAGCCACCGTCCTCATTGCCAATGTGGACAATGCAATGGAAGACACTTTCCCATTACAAGTTTATCAAAGGTGTCTCGGTAGTTCACTCACCATCATCATTATTTAGTGGTCTGCTGTACATAGATCTCTCCTTACGATGGACGTTTTGCATTTATAGCTTTGATACCCTAAAAGCCGTTGTTCAAACATTTCAGTGTACTATATCTAGTTAACATATCTCAAAGGCCGTTAGCATAAACCAATTGTCATAAAGTCAATGTTTGCAAGCACGCGGTGTGGTATATAATCAATACTGAATCAAAAACAGTTATGTAGCTGCTAACATAGATGCCTAAATATAATAGTTAACATACGGGTTGTATTTTTTTAAATGTATAAACCTACCAAAGTGACTAGCCTGCCTGGTAGAAAGCTTGAATAGAATTCAAGAGTAGTGGTTCTCATACTCGAAACAATACAGACTCCTCTCCCTCTCTCTATCTCTCTCTCTATCTCCGAACTCTCACTCGCCAAAGAAAAACGACAGCCGGAGAGGTAATACCGTCCAGGTCGAGCCCTACCATTCGTACTGAAATTAAGTATAGACCTAAAAACAGAAAAGAAGACTCCCTACAATTTTGTTTTTTCGTATTTGCTAAGTCTATCACATCGATGGCAAAGGTTCTTTATTTATTTAGTGAATACTTCAAAGAAAAAGGGCTCCGATTCATTAACTACGAAACTCTAAAAAAGGAGATATAAAATTACCTAAAGAAACCTATAGACATTTGCCATATTTTTAATATTTACATGTTTCAAGAAGCTGTACTTGGTTACCTTAAATGATGCCAGAAGTTTATTCATTGTCACAAGGGAATTAAGTATATTTCCGAAACCTTAATATCATGAGGCGTTTACATAATACTAAAACCGATATCAGAATATTGTCGAATTATTTTTTTACCTACGTGTTGATCCAATATTAGTTTTGACACTATTATTTGATTTATCTCTTATATAAATATATTATTTATTAAAGTAAGCATAAGTACTAATGTCTTTACTTTTACTTCTGTATTACCTAGTTGAAAAACTTTTTATCTATTACATGAACCGCCTTAAAAATGTAGGAGGAGGAATTAAATATTTTAAAATACAAGCGCCGTCAATTAACCTTTTCCCTGTTTATGAAGTACTGGTCATTATGACACTTAAATAATGAAAATTCAAGCTAAATGGCAAATTGTTAAGAATAAATTCAATTGATTTAGATATGATTAAGCGTTGCTTGATTAATCTCAAAATGTTCATAGCACTTCGTTTTCTAAAATAAAGATCCTGATCATTCAAATAGACCCCAAATATGTAGGTACACCTGAGTCAGATTGGACGATGACATGCACGCCCTCTTGTAATTGTAGATAAGGTTGGATATAAATTTGAACCTGAAATGGGAAAATTTAACTATGTAGCAAAGTTTTCCTTAGCACTTAAATATTCCACACAGGTTTACCGTTTTGTAAAAGTTTGCACTTGGGTACAAGAATATTTTCGATTTCGTATTTGTAGAAATAAGATTCTTGCTTCGGCATTGTAAAAGACCTAGATTTTTTTTACAGTAATTACATTACATAATTATGATGTTAGAATAAAAGAAAATGCTAATTAAGAGAGAAGCGAAAAGAACTGTCGGTTTTAGTGATATGTACTGTGTAGTCAGTTAGAAGTGTTGCTGGTGGTATTTACCGGAAGAATATAAAACATAAATATTTTCATACGTCTTACACACACTCCATCTAGTCCCAAACCAAGCAGAGCTTTTATTATTTGTACTGGACAACTGATATAAATACATAAATATAGGTAACTTTGTTTTGTAATTTTTACATAGAAAACATTCAAACGCCGAAACAAATGTTTGCGGATCATACAAACATTTAGTCCGATCCGGCATCGAACCCGAGATCTCGAGTAACTCAAGAATATCTTTTAATCGCGGGTCTGCTCGCCTGTATTACGCTTATCGCGATAAAGAGTACCTGTTTCACGAATCAAAAAGCTGCTTGCCAAATTTAAATTATCATATTAATCATTGAAATCGGTCCAGCGTTTTAAAAATAAAAGTCAAACAGAATAACAGACAGAGTTACTTTAGAATACGAGTTTTTTTTTTTTTTTTTTTTTTTTTTTTTATATTTAAGCCTGCCAAAGTGACTCTACTCTGCCTGATGGAAAGCATGAGTAGAATCCAGGAGTAGGGGTCACCATGCTTATTGTGAGGGTAGGCAATGTAGCATGGTGACCCCTACCATGGCAGCCTGGTTAGATTATTCTGCATCATTCTCCCGGCCTTCGAAGGGCGGGAGAATGATGCAGAATGATTGGGCCTCCGGTCTCACACTCACCAACGAAATACGACAGCAAGAATGCTGTCATTATTAGGATGGTCTTCTGTGTGAGGGTAGTACTGGCCGGGTCGAGCCGGCCCATTCGTGCTGAAATCAGCGTGGCTCTACTACCTCAATAAGTATTCATATTCATATCGATTGTGGTGAAAAGTAACAGAAGCCTTATAAAGTCAGGGATATTGCTCACTACTTTCAATAACAAAGAACTTATTGACTCAGCTCTTGTTTGACTCCTTAACTATTTTGTAAAGATTAATTAATCCATCGTTTACGAGTTTGTAAGCAGGGATCAAATTTCAAAACAATTAATTCAAATGAATTCATTTCGATCACCGCAAAACTTTATGAAATAACATCAATGTAGTTAATTATTGCGGTTTTGGAAAACCTTAACTCCCTTGATAAAATTTTGTTAAATTTCACAGAAATTGTCAGAATCAAAATAGCTGCTGCGTTGTTTATTGTAAATTGAATTAGCAAATTCACATTCTACAAAATGTGGCAAACATTATTAGAAAACTCACAAATATATGAGTATGACGTCATTGCGACGCTAAGTCTCGCAGCAAAAACAATATATTATCTAATAACACCATGAGTCCCCTAGCTAAATTGCAAACGATTTTCGTTTTCCTTTTAATGGAGAGTAAACAACTAAAATCTGTTGAAAATATGACAGTAATTGTAGCGAACTTTAACTTTCATTTAATGTAGTCCATGTTTAAACGCCTGGTTAATTAGATACAGCAACGAAAGACAAGCAGTTGGTACATCAAATTAAATTTTCTATCAGACTGTCTAAATTGCTGGGAAAAAAGCTGTTGTTTTTAATATACTTGTTGTGTTTCTTAAACATGTCTGCAATTTGCTACACCAATTTTTTTTCATATACTTATTTGAATTGTTATTTGAATAAGTTTTGTCTTTTTGACACAGTTTACACATTCTTTTTACAAAA
The DNA here is from genome assembly GCA_932526445.1 of Phragmatobia fuliginosa. Lineage (NCBI taxonomy): Eukaryota > Metazoa > Arthropoda > Insecta > Lepidoptera > Erebidae > Phragmatobia > Phragmatobia fuliginosa. Next base: position 12,172,017 of record OW052070.1, on the reverse strand, counting down.
ATGAACAGGGTATTTTTATCAAGTTCACTGCTCTACGAAAGTTATTCGGATTATTAGGACTCATATCAATGTTGTAAATCAGACTTGGATATTTTGTAAAGACAGGCACACAACGAAGAGCCCTAAAGTATTTTAAACATAAAACAATGTAATTACGCTTCTAGTCACGTTTCACCAATACCGATTGAATACTTTTTATGCGTGAAGGATTTTTTCTCAGGAGGTTGCCTACAAACAGGTCTACTATCTCCCGTGGGATTGAAATATGTGCTAAAAATCTAGCTACGTGCATATATTTTGTTACCTTCAGTGTAAGGCACCTGCGATATGTTGGGGGAACGCGGGTAATTCCATAAAGAAATAAAGTCGAGAAAAGGTCCTATATATTTTAATAATGAAGATATTTTAACTGAATACATCTGTTATTTTCCAAACATTTGACTTATGTTATCTTCGGGACATTAACAAAAAAATCGATTCAATAATGATTCATTAAAAATGTTTCATACTATTAGTTAATTTTAGGATAACGCTACTATTTATTATTTCTTTTTAGCCTCATGCATTTTTAAATATTAGCGGATGTAATGCTCAGGGCATTCTCTACCGGTCAACCTTATGGCGTTGTAGAAATTTTGAAAGGTAGGTGCATATGTTAAATATTAAGAGGTAAATAAAAGTGACAATAGTTTATAGCATACAAAAACAAATGAACACATAGGTATACACAAATACAATACATGCGTCATAAATACTTATTTAATTACATGCTTATAATATTATACATGAATACACTTTTTCACAAACTGCTATATATTTCGTCTTGAAACAGGAGCTTCGATCATTCTGCCGGCATCTCGAGGCCGGGAGAATAATGCAGAAACATCTCACTAAGCCGCCAGCACCGGTCATCATACTGCATTGTGTGCACTCACAATGAGGATATGTGAGTGGCCCCTACTCTGTGGATTCTACTCATGCTTTCCATCTCACTTTTGTAGGCTTAAATATAAAAAAGAAAAAGGAATAAAAAATACGACTTGTCTTGAAGTGGGGGTGCGTTTTGATATCACACGTCTTGCCGATGCATACATTCGTGAATACTGACGGTGACTGTGGACATGTTGACGATACGCAGGTACTTTTACTGTACTTTCGTAATTATTGTTTTTAAATATTGCTTAAATACTCATAAGTGCAAAGCCAAAAAATAAAATATTTATTGAATACAAACGCGAAAACTGTATGTGAAGCACTTTGGTAAATTGGATTTATACGTATTTTATTTGACTTAATATACAATTTTATCCAATTTGTTACGTGGTCATCAATTTAAGTGCAATAACGCATATCTTGTTATCCTAATTATTTTGTATACCTGGAAAAATAAAGCATTCTATGTATGGACATGAATATAATGACTAAAAATAACTAAAGCCGAAATCGCTATTGGAAATATATTGATATTTCCAGTAGCGATTACGGCTGCAGTTATTTTAAGTTATTTTTAATAAAAAATATTTTAAAAATATTTGATTATTCGCCTCGGTCACTTCACAACTTTACAAGATAAAACTTGTTTCTATTTACTTTTGTTTTACTGCAGAATTTTGGCATTCCCAGTTATGAAATCTGAGATTTTTTGAACTTAGCATGCCTAACACGGAACCCTTATAATCTTACCGTATCTCATTATATTCAACATACAACTAAGCTCATCATCGTTACATATTTAGTTTAGATATTGTTGATAGTAGGAAAATGGATATTTCTTTCTATCTCCACTATCCTACTCTTTATAGTATCGTTGGTAAGTAAAGTCTGAAAGCTCAGTAGCTTTGGGTGGGTTCGCACACTGGCACGTAACTGGAGATATCACTAGGACAAGAGTATTGGCTGACTTTAAGTGAGTGACATCATAGGTAATATTATAACTCTTTGTAAATTTGTATATAGTTACCGTTACTTGCAGCTTTTATTCCTAACCACCTGGCACGGACGCTGGTTCATATTCTAAATGAGTAGTTCTTTGTGGATTAAAACATTGTCTATACCTTATAATTATACATATTTCATTTAATCACTTTATAAAAAATGATACCAAGTTGATAAACACGTATGAAAAGAAAAAGCAAAATTAGCCATATATAATTTATAAAGTAATATATCGTTACTTTCCTGTAAACAATATTAAACTATTGTACCGTCCTACTGTATGCAAATCATATGTGCATATATTGACCTAGAATCCCTAAAGACATCTTGAAATCTTGGTCAAATCACTCGAGAGACTTGGCGACCAGCCAATGCCCATAGGGCTATTCATTTTACTGCTTTGTAGTTATAATATTAAACGAATTTCCAAAGCTTCTCTGTACAAGTATAATCGATGGAATAAAGAATCACTGAAGATATTTCTAATTATTATAGCACAAAAGTTTTTTTTTTGAACGCTTGACGACGATGACTTTGACATGATATTTACAAGATTGTAAATTATCAATTGTGATTAAGACTATCAACATCCGAAGAAAACCTGTATACCTGTAAAAAAATTAAAGGATTCCCTAAAAGCTGCCCAGATACTGCGCAGTAGCTTCGACAGAAACAATTGACTTAGCAAGATCTATTATACATAATAACTATATACATAAACAGATCTTACTAAGTAAAGTGCACTAAGATTCCAGTAATAAAATAAATTTGCGAATGCTAGTCTTATTGGGCAAGACTCTTGACTAGAGGACTTAGTAAAAAATATAATAATTATTTATTTCTGTGGAGTAGCAACGCCATACATTTTTATATTAATTTTAAATCGTGTCATCATTTACCAGAACACAATAAAACGTTTTAACTGTAAAATATAAATAAGAGGATTATGATCTGTGTAAGCGCTGCTTGCTCCTTATTAATCAAAGTTTATTTACAAGAACACCTATATTTCAAATAAACTATTTCTAAATATACACATAAAATGAAAGGTAGGAAAATAGGAAATGATTTATCACTGTTTGTTTTATATAAACAGGCATACCTTTTCACAAAATAGTTTGCTTTCGATAATTATTATTTTATTGGAAAGGGTACACCTGGAGGTTAGTCCCATATATAAATAAAGAAAATATAAAATATAAAAAGTAATCATACCTTAAAATTAAGAAAAAAGGGATGATTGTTCACTTATCCGATATCTTTTAGATACATTATTAACTTAAAGAAGATTACAAGATTTACATTGCAAGCGTCAAAAAATTCCTTCCAAAATTTTCTGTGTTAGAAAAATGCCAGCTTTTTGGATCTTTTAGAGTTGATTGGCTTCAAAGTTGGATTTTCCAACATCAACCATCAACAACAATAACGTCCGGTCCTCCTGCTGAAATCGTGTCTTCTCTCAGGAGAGGGTCAAGGCCATACGTCCCCACGCTGCGGCCAGGTAAATCTCACCGTTGGATATTTTTAAGGCCTCCAACAAAGCTTTACGACAGACGGCGGCTTTCTTTAAAAGATTAAAGATGTTTGAATTATTATCTTAATTGTGAAACTTCGCCTTCACTAATAGTACGAGTAACAATACTAATATCTTATTAGTATTGCTAATCATATTCGCAATGGTATATATTTTTTGTTGTTTATTAGTCATACTTAATTGCGTTCAATTAATCATCGTTAATGATGATTAATTCATAAAGGCAGTAGAGCCACACTGATTGAGCATGAGTGTGTCGGCTTGACCGGGGCAGTACTACCCTCACACAGAATGATCATTCTGTATTTTGCTCTAGGCCCCTCGAGGGCAGAGCGAATGATGCAGAAAAATCTCACTGGGTCATCATGGTATGAGTCACCATGCTGGCCTATTTTTATGACTTTTGGAGGCCGGGAGAATATGCTACAATGCAGCAATATCTTAATAAGCCGCCATTGTGTGGCTCACCAGGCTGCATTCACACTGAGTTCTACTCTACTTCAGATTCTACTCATGCTTTCCATCAGGCATAGTATATAGACTCACTTTGGTTGTCTTAAATAATAATAAAAAACACAAAACGAACGACGTATGTACGAACGTATTTCATCCCGGGAAAATAGTGGCAATTCCGAACCAGTCTGAGTTGATTAAAAAGTCTACAGTCACATGAGCAAAACTAGTTTAAAATCAATCTCGCTTAACCTAACCCACGAAACTACTTTACCTCATTGAACAACATTACACAAGCAGTTTATGGTAAACAGAACGGTAGATTGCTTTATTTTCTCGTTTACACATCACTGTTTACATTAAGGCAATATATGTATTGGATAGAAAGTTTCCGTTGTTGTATTGTAACATAAATATGTTGAGTTATGAAACTTTTTACGTAACTATTTAGGATTTTAGATAACTTTCTTCCAGGAGGAACCAAAATATCTGTTTTTCCTCGGAACGACTGGCATCGGACTACCGCAACCTTGAGGGAGATCTGAAATTCGAAGTTTCAACTGTCAATGTATGTACGTATAATGTCAATTTCCAATAACGATCTATACTCCGGGCTGTTATTAAGAATTTTCTGTTAGAAAAACCCCAACAACACTTTGGGCCCGACCCGGGATTTGAACCGAGACCTCTTGATCAGTAGTCGCGTACGTTAACCACTAGACCAACGAGGCGGACTACTGCACATAATATGCATATACTAGCTGACGCATCCAACTACGTCATCGTTTCTTTCCAATAATGCTCGGCTCCTGTTACTCTGGTCGTAATGTTAACTATCTTGTCTTTGGCCACCATGAATTCTATCCATCGATTCCATCGTGAGCAACAATTTGACACGAAAATTATATCAAATAGATATATTTATAGTAAAATGTATATATAAGACTTAAATTATAAATCATAGTACAGAGGAGTTATAAATTAAATAGTCATTATTGCAGTTCCTACTATTAATAACCTAAAACTGAATAATTTATTTCTAAAACCTTAATACAATGAGACTGAAAACAATCCAACATTAAAATTATATAATAAGTTCCTAATAAAAAATATTGTCCACTCTTTATTTGAACTTCTGTCATCTTAAATATAGAAACTTTATTTCTCCACACCGCTGCACCGGTTCGATGCACTTTTTCTTTTAAAAACGCTGAACTGCAAAATCCTTTGTCCTAAGCATTAAATCTCATCGTTAATTTAGATCTAGGCGGGACACTGGAACCTTTCTAGACGGTAACTATTTGCGTTTAGGGTTCTTTGCCGCAACTACTCAAATACGTTTTTCATAAAATGATTAGGTAAATATTATATTCTAACGTCATTTTACCCGAGTGTATAAAAAAACATCAAAAGGATCTGTAGGAAAATTAACGACAAAACTTCCTTTGATAAAAAAAATTAAACTAAGGTATTATGCTTAATCATGGTTTGAATTTAGTTATATACCGAAATGTTAATCTAGCTAGTCAGGTTTTCGCTAAAAGTAAGCAATTTACTGGGTACATTTACAAGGTAACTGGATTTCAAATTTAATTAGAATATTGTAATTACTACTGAATTAATGATCGAAACTGATCCACCGTATTTTTATGAGTTATTATATTCCTTTTAGACGCCTATTTGACACTTTTTCATCGTTCAGCTATTAAAATTTGTAATTAAAACCTTGAGACACTTAATAATTTCTTATAATTGAATTCTTTTATGATAGAAACAGATAAAAATGTTTTAATAAATTTTGTTCTATGCATATTTTATCTTAAAATATTCAAGTAGCATGACTCAAGGTAGAAGTATTGCTTGGGTCTTATAACAACAATATTATCTTAAAAATTCGTCTATACATAAAACTTAAAAATTATATTTGTTTATTTAAACGAAATAAACTAGAATTTATCACTTATTCAGCTAATATTGCTTTTCATAATATTTAGATTATTTGTTAATGACAAATATAAAGGTTAAAACATACAACTACAACCCATTGGAGCGGTTTGTTAATTATAAGCCCAGGAGAAACTACAAGACCGGTAATTATATAAAATGATAAGAAAAAGAAAATTACTTAAATGACTAATTGAAAGGAAAAATAATAAGAGCTACACTGAATTCTACACTTACTAGAAAGTATTCATCGGAAAATTAATTAATTTCAAGTGAATACTACAAATTTATTTAGTAAGAATATTAATTAAATCATCTAACAAACTTTCTAAGGGGGTATTTGGATCTAGATTCTCAAATACATAAATTGCTTTACACTAGTAAATCAATTCAGGTTATTCATATTCATCTATTCATTTCATACTTTCACCCTTTGATATATTAAGTCACTTTAAACTACGTGTTCTCATTCTTATCTTAACATAAATTACCTTTATGAATTCACGTCTGAATGATATAACTCACTTTGTAATAAATATCGCACTTCTTGAGAATCTATCTAGGCATGTCTGTGTTCAGAACCCTTATCTCATTGAAACAAAATCTAACACCATCTAATGATACTATGTCCAAACTAATTACTTGTGCAATTTACGTCTTTTGGGTGAAAATACGCAAGCGCATAACTTTTAGAAGCTCCATTAAAGGAGGTAATGAAACGGATAATTTGTTATTACGTAAACTTATGTTCTGTTGACTTTTATTTCAATTGGTTGTATTAAACCCCTCATGATTTATATAACAAAGCGTAAATGTTAACAAAATTTAGAGGTAAGTTACATTTGATCTTCTTAGCGAAGAAACGTCCACGGCTGGACATAGATCATCCACACATTCCCAAAGCTCTTCATGACAACCGATTCTGTGCTGCTCTCATTCAACGGTTTTCCACGACCTTCATCAGGTTGTCAGACGACTATGCAGGAGGTCTACCCATACCCAGGCTTCCGATGAGCGGTCGTCTTTTCAAAATATTTTGGTCCCATCGGCAATCTTATATGTGAGAAATGTGACCTCACTTCCATTTATGTTTCGTAATTCTCCGGTCACGCCAGAGACCTTGGTTATTTTTCGGATATCCTCATTCTTGATTCAATCACGCAAATGAACATAGAGCATTGCCCTTTCGTGTGTACATGTGTATTTAAACAAAATATTATAAAACAAACTAGATGATCTTTATTTTATTGCGGTTTTGAAGCTTTATATATTTTTTCCGTGTATTATGTGCACTAGTATCCTTCCAGTGAGCTAACCTTACTTATGCGTCTCAGAAATAAACTAGGCATTGAGGACATATTGAAAGTATCACATGCGCATTCTCCTACATGATCAGCGTCAAACCTTGAGGCTCAATAATTATTAGACTAATAAAAAATCCTTTACATTGAGTAACTTAACTTTATTATTTATTATCAACCGAGTGAATTATAATAAAACTTTTATTACTGTGTACGTAAAAGTTGAAGTAGTTTTATACCCCAGTAATAAATTGAGCAAATAGAAACTCCAACAAAACATTATTCTGCTTAGAGAGATCAGGCATTATTCTTATCACATGACCGACTTGTTTAAAATAATTCTTTACTGTTATATTTCGATGAAAATGAGTGTAAGAACGATTTCTTATATCGATACGAATGTTATAAAGCTAAAGAGATTGTTTGTTTGGTTAAACGCGCTAATTTCCGTGATAAACAGCCCATTTATCTTAGAAGGCTATATGTCATCACGCTTAGAACAATAGAAGCCGAGCTCCAATAAAGAATGTTCCAGAATCTGTGTTGTTCTTTTTTCCTCTTGAGAGCTCTAAAAAAATTATTATAAAAATGTTCCTCTTTAAATGTTCTACAAAAAATCCGCGACTGCATATGTCTATTTTTTAGGTTGACTAACTATAACCTTTTTTATGAGAATCAAATTTGTTTCCGCGGCATAACATTACACTACGGACACTAAATAACGCAGATTGAGCTGCGTGGGTCAACTAGTATGTTTCTATTCCTCAAACAAGTAATTTAAGCATACCGGTTTATTTCTATGATGAATTATTGTGACAATTCAAGGAGTCTACATGTTTAAAAAACCAAATTTAATACCCATTAGTTCTCCTTATTATGAAGACGTCCGTCTATATCCGTCATTTTACGGAGAATAACACATGCAATGTTTTTACTTAAAAACTTTTCAAGTAAGCTACAATAGAAGTACTAAACAGAACCCTTACGACGGTGTCTTAAACTGATTGTGTGGTGAAGAAAACAGAATAATAAACCGTGGATTGTACCACTGATATTACCTTTGTACAATTGTTTTACCTTTTTCTAAGTGAAGCGAAACAAGGTAACAAAAGTGGTTAAAGTTAAGGCCAAATTAAATTAAAGTTACCGTGTGCCCAATTCACACCGAAGTAGCGGTAATCGGTGATATAACAGCCTATAGCTACATTCTCATACTATTTTAAGCTTAATCTCTGATCGACAAAGCAAATTATCGCTTAAAAGACCTCGATGAGATATGCAACCCGTTGAAACAAAGAATATTAAGCAATTATGTGCATTGTTTCATAGAGATGAAGTTTAAAATGTTTTAACAGTGTTACATTCGGCAGTTTCGGTGCCAACGGCTGCCACTTCGTTGTGACTCGACCCTAAAGTTGAAGGAGCATGATTGTTTTCAATTTTGCAGTTTAATTAAACAACGCGGATTTCACTTTGCGTATTAATTTTTTAATCTAACTTCTCCACATATCGCTGAGGTTTTAATTTTATATTTTTCTTTATATTATTTAACTTTTATTAACTACAATAGGTTTGAATGTATGATATACAGAAATGTGTTAAATTTTTAATATTAGAATTTATTTATTCCATTGACAGAAGCAGACATGGTTTCATGACGTAATTACTAACTTCCAGCCCGCCAAATGAAAATGTAAATCATATGATCGAATCAAATTAAATTAAATAACCTAATATACTTTGTACTAACTTTCGAACGTGGCTCCGCCCGCGTATTACTGTAAAGTTTCATCGAAATCCGTTCATTAGTTTTTGCGTGAAAGAGCAACAAACATACATAGTTACAAACTTTCTCGTTTTTTAATATTAGTAAGGATAAATCGTGGGTTTCTTAATTATTACAAAAACAAACAAAAATCTTATAAAAACCATACACTTATCTGAAACTCCTTAGCCAAGTGTTTGGAATCTTTTTCTACAATTGCTAACACCTATATTCTAAGGATAGGAGAGACATTTAAAACGCTCACTTCTCGCCAATGTTTCGATCCCAAGTAAAAGAGGGTGAGCCTTTGCACGTTTACCGGGATGTTCAGGTTATCAGTGCCTCGTACGATCAGCAGTTGCGCCACTTGCAGGTGAGGTTGGCTTGGAGTAGTTTTTGGTGGAAATCCTGTGCACATAAGATTCTATTAAATTATTGAGTAATATTTTGTCTTAACTACGTGCCAGTGTTGAGAGTTTTGGTTTACATACATTTATTCGGTTCCTATTATCGTTTACGTTAGTATAATGTCACCCGCGGCTCTGCCCACGTGTATATCGGTTATCGCGGTAAAAAGTAGTCTTTGTCCTTTCTCAGGCACTAGACTACATGTGTATCAAATTTCATTTAAATCGTTTCAATAGTTTTGCCGTGAAAACCGGACGCAGACTGACAGACAAAGTTACTTTCGCGTTTATAATATTAGCAAGCATTCTATGAATTTAAATTAGTTTAGTAGCATCAAGTAGAATCTTGAAATTATGTATGAGAACAAATGCAGTCTCGGCTTTGAGGATCCAAATATGCTGATTAAGTTATCACTTCGAACAATATTGGATTAAGTAATAATTAATCTGGGGACAAAACTTGTCTTTGAAGAGTCGACAACCCGAGGGATTTATTTAGTCATTAGTTACGTCATGTTGGGGCGGATTAAGGAGCTGGATTCAGAAGTAAGATTACTTAAGTTCGCCTAAATGATTAATGCGTGCACGATGCTGTAGCGATATTGGTGTAAAAATACATAAAAATACTAAGAAATAAAATTGAAGTGTTTGTGTGTAATATTATAATGAAAGTTATTTTACTAAATGCATATGAAAGTAAATACGGTACTTGGATCGAAATGGCAATTTTTAAAAATGTCTGATTGTCTGTCTGCCTGTTTGTTTGTTTGTTTGTTTCGGATAATCTTAAGGATGGAAGGAGTAACTTAAGATATATATTTTTAGACGAGCAACATTCCGCGGCGTCACTCGCGGTTTACAACAATACCTGCGGGTAGCATCGCAGGACTCAGCTAGGATTTTAATATAATATTTTTTTTGGATATCAACTCTGTGTGAACTTGAGTTAAAAGACTTTCTCAAGAAGTTTTCACTGTATAGTAACAGTTATTATAACAATTTGCAACATCAGTATAAAAGTAGTCTTTTCAATATAGAGTATTTGGGTGACTGAGCTTTGCTCGGTTTATACTATTAATTGTTTAACAGCGCCATCTATTCCCTCAAGTAGCTGTAATGTTGCTGTGTTGGAGTACCAACCACCAACTAAGTGAATGTTACTGAAAGAGCGGTTTAGATTTCGCAAGCGATGCAAAGAGTAATGATAAATGCGAAAGAATGTTTATAAATTAGAGGGTTGTCCGTTTAAAGATATTAGAAGATAATTTCCAGGTAAATAGCCTGTGCCATCCGTCAATATTTTTATTTTTAAACATAACATAAGTGATAAATCATTTTTAGGGTTCCGAAGTTTATGACTCGTAACCCTTATAGATTCTTCATGTCCGTCTGTCCGTCCGTCGGTCCTCGACTTAGGTAGTCCAAACGGTAAGTGCTAGAAAGATGAAACTTTGCGTGAATATGTGTTGTAAGTACGTCGACAAAGTGCTACAATAAAATTATGAAAAATATTTTTATTTGGGGTACCTCCCCTACACGTAAATTGGGGATGATATTTTTTTCGGCTACTTCATCGTGAGGAATATCATTAGATAGGTCTTTTAAAAACAATAAAGGGTTTCTAAGACGATTTTTTGATTTAGGTATTCGTTTGCGAGATATTCCACTTTAAAGGGCACTTTTTTGTAAAAACAGGACGCCCCCCCCCCCTCCAAAAGCTAAACGACTGGCTCAAAAAATCTGGAAAAATTTGTGATGGTGGTCAACTATAAAGAATTAGATGACTTTGTTAGTTAAGGAGTTATATAGGCTTAACATGTAAAACATTATACAAAATTATGATATGATTTTAAATCCATTATGAGTGACTGAGGAACCCTTTCTGTGCGTGGCCTGATTCTTATAAGAAGTATCAAGTAAAAAAGTTCAAAGTCTTTTTTCTTTTTAGATACCTAATATATCCTTATAATGGCGATGCTAACGATCATCTAATTAAAAGTTCACGTTCAATTGTAAGAATAGCAAACACCATAATAAATGGAACAGAAATAGAACGGTCATTATAATAAAGGGTTTTTCGTGTAACTTAAGTACTGAAGTCGGACATCGTTAAAAGGATAATTTATAGGGTTCTAGATACGTATCTAGAACCCTATAAATTACTATAAAATATAATACTTTTAAAAGCCACTGTACGTACAGTGGCTTTTAAAAGTATCTCGTTCATCCCTCGTGATTTTTTCGAAATTGAAAGTACCTCATTACCTAGTATATATCTTTAGTTTAAGCTATATATATATATAGCTTAAACTAACTTACTTTATTTGTATGTAAAAATATGTGTATATACACATATTTTTACATACAAATAAAGTAACCTAACTAATACTATAAAATTTATCACATTAGTATTAACTACGAACTTGAATTTGTTGCTTTCTTCGGTTACATCGTTAGCGAACTGTACCATTTTTGTAGTGTTAAAAATAATGTTATTGTGCTCTCAGGAAACAAGTGAAATTGATTTCATTCGGTAATACGAAATACTCTTTGTGCGAGTAATACCTAAAACATTTTACAACTGAAACAATGTGTTATTTATACAAACACTTTTCATGCAGCACCATACGACAGTTGACACCCAAAATCGTAGATACCTGTCACTTGTGACAGCTAACAAATAATACAAAAACATCAAGCTTATATTTACGAGTACGCAGGCACCTGACTACGCTGTAACAGAGGGTGCTATGAATTCTGGCTTTACTCACGTTCATATGACGAATGGAAATTGACTTATGGAAATATTGTTTTCATCGCTTTCTTTTTGGCAAGTTAATACAAATTTTTCATTATTATATCTGAAATAAATGAATGAAAAAATCTTCAAAAGTAAGTTTTTATGTAAGTTTTTACTGAAAAAAAATTCAATTTCAATTTCCTAAAAATATTAAAATAAAGTATTTCTTGAAAACTTTCACTATCAATTTATAATGTAATTACACAATTTATATAATAAAAAATATAATAAAGAGCTTGTCGCAAGATTTCAGTACCCGTACTTACTTAGATTGAAACTTCAAAAATTTACAATTTGAAACCGAGTTATTTTATCGAGATAGGTTTATTTTTAGTGTTTAGTTATCACTGAACAGATTTCTCGGTATGTTCATCTCATTGAACGCATTTTTGTTCCAAGATATCTAGTAGCTAAGTACTTATCAAGACGAATCAAAAGGACTCAAACTCAAAGCGGTTACGTCATTTTATTACGGACTTCCTATGGCCACCTTAAGGCTATATTTGCTGAGATGAATCAATCGATTCTAAGCACAATGAAGTTGCGTCGCTTCATTACAGAGTTTCTATGGCTCTATCATCAGATCGTCTCTATTTCACCAACTAAAAAAAAATAAGAAATTATTAAAACTTCAGAACAATCAATTGAAAGATATCTACTTTAAAATGAAGTTGCTAGATTACTCATAATTAAGTATACTTACATGATTATATTAATTGCAAGTTAAATATCAGCTGGTAATTATTATATTGTTATATCACGGAAAGCACGTAAACCATTGGTCGCGGTTGTCATGAACACCTATGGCGATTGTTATTAGGAAAGCAGTGCCCTCAAATTTACTGACAACTAGTTCAACCTTCGAATTTCGATTCTCCCTTAGAGTTGCGGAGGTCCTATGCCAGTCACTCCATGGAAAAACTGGTATTAAGTTAAAACCAGTTGAACTAGTAGCCGACCCCAAATAATATTGGGAATAAGGCTAGAAATAAGAAGATATGGAACCGCCACCTATCTTTAATACAAATATAACTTGAAACTAACCCACTGGGAAATTCATTTTTTTAAATACTTCGATTGAATTGAAGATCTATGTAGGATCTTTCATTATAGATGTGACAATTTTATATCGACCTGTAATGTTTCGTCATTACCTTTGTTTGATTAGAAGGCGGCGCAATTGACAGTTTCCTCTTCAATCAACGAAACGGTCGTCAGTTTCGCAATATTAGCTTTGTTAAAAACATTGTTTGCCCGAAATTCCTTTATGCTCATCAAAGGAAGACATATGTTGGTGAAATAGGACAGTCCTCGCAAACTGTGCTGCCAATTAGAAGGACTGTGACTGTCATTCTTTGGATGTGTTTCCGGCTATTTTACCAAATATAACACTACATAATTGCTATCGGAGTGTGATTTAAATTACTTATTAGTTTTTCTTCTTGATTTTTGTTCTAAATGTTATTTTTCGGTACGAATGAGAAAGTACTGTAAGAGATGTACATTTATGGTAGTTTTCAATCTATGCGCAATAGGTAAATAAATGTATACAATTATTTACGTGAGTGTTGGTTATCGAAGTGCGTTAGTGTAAGGCGCTGCAATTCCATAACAATAATTCCATAGTTTTATGTATTTACACTTTCCAAAGTCACTCTACTCCACCTGCTAGAAAACATGAGTAAATTCCAGCAGTAGAGACTGCGAGACATTGCAGCATGGTGACACTCACTGCCGGCTTAGTGAGATGCAACTGTATCATTGTACCTTTGGTCTCACTCTCATCAACCAAAACACGACAGCACGAATGCTGTCATTTTTAGGTTGATCTTCTGTGTGAGGGTAGCACAGCCTTGGTCGAGCCGGCCCATTTGTACTGAAGTCAGCGTATCTCTACTTCCTTTATTTGATGTGACTAATCATGGCTTAAAATAACAACTACCTCGTTTTCTATATAAGCGAAAGTAATGTAGAAACCTGTACGTATTTGGCAACAAATAATATACTTAAGGTGAGCGAGCGTCCTCGAGTGGAATTAAATGTCAGAAAAGATTGACGACGACTGTTGTAAAAGTTTTTTTGCACCTAAACCTACGTTACTCAGACTAGACGGCTTGCCTAGGTGTTTACTCCACTTTTATTGTGAAAATCATTAATAAAACTCTTTGCTATCAAGCATTTCCACTAATGTTCAGCTTCAGATGATATATACATTAATTAGGCAGTTAACCGAGTGTACACGATGACTATCGGTATTTACAATAGCCTAAAGTGAGGATTAGGAATCCACACTCCAGGGTTTTTACAGAATTTAGAGCAAAATGCACGTGAATAATTGAAATTTAATTAATTAATTTACTTCTACTAACCTTCCTTTCTCAACAACGCAATGACACAACTACTTCTACTAGTAGTCCTTATCCTATCTATTCTGAATAAGTCGGCAGTGGCAGAAGTTTTGCGATTACTAATATATTCAAAATGTGAAAATTCGGGAACAAAACTAATACTAAATAAAAATAACCATGACATTCGTGATAAAAATAATATTCTCATTTAATTTAATCGCAAGGTCAGTTATTTTAATACTAAAAGTAAAAAAATGGTTAATTCAGTCCAGCGCACTATACACTTTACCGATTCAATTCGTTTTTATTAAGTAGGAAGGTATACACTGTTTAATGTTACAAATATTCAAAACTACTAAATACTGCTTTCCAACTAGATAATTAATAAGGTAGCTCTGTGCAGGTCCCTATTAAAAGTCATAATATAGATAAGGAAAATCAAATAGGTTTAAAGACAAGACAAGACTGTTCTCAGGACACTTTTTATATAATTTTTATATTTGAGTATATTGACATTTCATAGATACTGATAAAGTCAAAAGTTAGATTAACTTTCAGGTCTATTTGCATTTTTATGAAACCTATCTGTAGTTTTACGTCAAAGACTATAAAAAGTTACTTCAGCAGACGTAACCATGGATATTAAACACTTTCAGTTACTTTAAGCTTAAGCTGTAGGCAGGATATTTTTTTATACATTGTGTCTCGAAAAAGTTCATAAATAAAAAGGTTTGAAACACGAGTCTGAAATAATTCAAGACGCTCCCGCATCGCATTTGTTTTTTTACAGAGCTCAGGAATGCTGTTGGAAATTCTGAACTAAATAGAGATAGCAAACTTTTCATTTATGTATATTTGAGATATCTAAATGATGAGATATAAGTGCTCCATATTATGGGATTCGTGATTTTGTTGCCGTTATGTTTATTAAATGAGGACTTTAATAATTATTATCACATTGGTACTTAAAGGCAAAAAAAAAAGTCTCAATCATTAAAAATTGATTTTAGCGAAAATAACTGAGCCATTAAAGATAAATGTTTTGACTTCCTTGTTGGCGTAGTGGTATTTTCGACTTTTCGATAGCTTCCACTATGATTTTTTCGGCTGGCTTAAGAATTGTTGATTGCGAAATAATCATTCTCATGTAAGAATTCAAGCATATAATTAACGATTTGATTATTCGAAGCATATTACACGTTTACTGTGTTACACATACGAGTAACAATTTCTTGTTGATCTATCACTATTCCCTCATCCTCAACTCATTAATCTAAAGGTTTAGTCTTAGAACTTCCAGTCGAAGACATATCAGAAGTTGCTCAAGTACTTTACATATTAAGAACTGACAGCGAGAGATATAAAGTGTACATAAATTTAAAGTTGTAAGAGGGACATAAACAAGCAACTTTTTTAAGATTATAAGAAGCCCGAATTTAGTAGAAATTGTTATTTATATATTTTTACCAACTCTCTGAGTGTTTCATAAAACACAAATAATATATTGTTCTAATTATATTATGAGAAAATTCTAAAATTCGTACGTAATTTCAATAAAAGAAATAAAGCAAATATATTTCATTTAACTTACATATCAAAATAATAAAAGTCAAAATATCCTCTATTCGGTTTCTTTGATCATCATCAACTGGCCCTCTATTATGCTACTTCTAGACTCAGGTTTCTCCTTGGAGAAGATGGTATAGGGTTTAAGCTGCCAGCTAAACCACTGAACCAATTTGAATGGATTTCGGTAAAAAGATAGATTAGACCTTGGAAAAGAACATAAGCTAATTATTTTTTCAAGATGTCGTTCTTTGAAGCTGGTCTCCATTCACTGGCCACTGCCATAAGAAGTACTTCATTAATCTTTCGGCAATTAAGAATTTCTTTCAAGAAAAAGCCTACAACAGTTCAATCTGGGAATTGATTAAGAGACCACATTCTTGATCAGCAGTTGCATATACTAAGCACTAGATCAACGAGGCGTTTGATATATCAATGAATATGATCATATTAATGAATATGATGGAATTACATATTCCATCATATTCATTATTATGATACTACGAAATACTAATTTAGCAGACTCAAAGCGACTTTAAAGTTTCCATAATTATATGGAACCATTTATACCACGCTCTTTTCAAAGCAATCCTAAAGGCTTTTTCAGTAAAGAAATTCGTTATAATTTACAACTATAAATTACACAAGGTCTATATGGCTCTCTAACTTGGTAATTAAAAAGTCAAATTAAAAAGCCGAAAAGTCATAGAGATGTCCATGACTTTTCGGCCTTATATTTTTGCGTATGTTTAATTAAACAGTTTTTTTTTTCACTAACATGAAAGATCCTTGTCGGGGGTGAAACTAAGAGAAATCCTTCATGAAAGTTTTTATTCGTATAATAAAACCAATTGAAGTGTACAATATAAAAAAAATGTATAATAAAACCAGTATATTTTAAATTTTAAGCCCGCACCGTGAGAGCCGATTAGCACGATAAAGAGCAGCCTATGACTTTTCTCAAGGAGCTAAGTATTCCCAAGTCAAATTTAACTGAAAGCGGTGCAGTACTTTAACTGACAGACAGAGTTACTTTCTAATTTATAATATTAGTATACATTATAAGCACACAAATTCCCGAATGCCAATGTTATTTGATTCATTCTTGTTCTGAATTCAAATAATCTTGCCAAACTTCCAGATGTTTCTCTTTTCCGGTAATAACGCGATCATTTCCATTCTTACATTAATCAAATTTCAATTTCATCAAACTTAATCGTCCAACTTTACAAATAGATTGATAATAATTAATTTATATCAACAATATCCTCTGAAATTTCTAACAAAATTAAATCAGTAGTACTTTATTAGGCACTTAATCAAAATGCTGTCAGAAAATTAAGTTATGCATAAACTTCAACTAGAGCGTAAAATTAACGGCGAATCAAATTTAAAATTACATTTTCTGGTTCAATTTTACATTTCCTGGGTTAATTTTACAATGTCGCCCACAGATTACAGAAAGTTAGTGAACTCAATTAATCAAGTTGGAGATGTTCGGCGTGTGATCGTAGTTACTTACTGCCTTTACTAATTAAGCGTCATTAACTTTCGTCAAAGCTTATTGGCAAATATGTAGAACCGGTAATAGATTATTGTTCTGCTTTGTCGCTACCACTTAATGCCTCTTACCCAAAATCTTCCTAATGAACGGGTCGTAAGTATATGCTATTATTTTATTAGTTAGCATCTGCAAATAATTTTAATTGGATATGTCATCTGCCATAAACAGGACTCTTAATATGTTTATAAATATACATATACATACAGTTCAAAATAAGATTTAATGTTCTAAATACTAATAAAAATTGTAAATTACATTGCTCAGTGTCCATAGAATGCACGAACAGCAGCAATAAAGCAATAAAAATGCATATCATATTTTAAATCATTTAAAAACTCTCTTCAATTAGAAGATAATTTTATCAGTGATTTAGTACGTACACTCCGTAGAAATACATTATTATAAAAAAGTATCAGATCTTGAGGTTACTTTGTGATTAATCATTTTTATTTAAATATAATTATTATTAATGTCTTGAATGGATTTAAGGATTTTAATTGTTTTTATTATGAAATTACTGTTGCCGCAAATAAACATATCATAAGCCTTAAGGGCATGCTTATATATTTGGTATAATAATTAATATACAAATAGATAGATTCATTATGTTGGTATTCATATTTCCATTTTAAAATGGGACTTGATAACAATATAAATAAAGCAATAGGAACCACACTCACTCACAAACTCACAAAAAACAAGAAGTCTCAATTATGATCTAATATATAAAATTCTCGTGTCACAGTTTTCGTTCCATACTCCTCCGAAACGGCTGGACCGATTTTGATGAAATTTTGTCTCCATATCGGGTAGGTCTGAGAATCGGCCAACATCTATTTTTCATACTCCTAGGGCGCGAGCGGAGCTGCGGGCATCAGCTAGTATATTTATATTTTTTATTTTAACAATCTAAATCGATGAATAGAAATGAGTCAATTAAACATCTCTGACTGTTTGGTCGCATGGCATTTGCTAGGATTTAATATATTACAATACTTTTAAATAAAAAATGTTTTCGTTCGGCTTAAGCTTCCGTTTGATATGAATATTTACTTTAAATGAATAAAATAGATTAATAATTTTGGTCTTAATCATAAATGGTCGTTGGTTCTTGGACGATTTTCGGCGATGTCCTTTTTTGTAGAGATATTAATCAGCAATTTTGTATACAAAGTCCATTCAAAGTGACGAACGAAGCTCCAATTATAATCAACATAATTTTAACAAAAAGGAACCGACTTCAATAAAAAACCTGATCTATTCCGAGTACCCAAATTGCGACAATTGTGCCTGTGATATTTGAATAGTTCTCTCGATTTTCTTGGGATCCCATCATCAGATATCCCGATATGGTGACAATGGGACCCCCTGTAAGCTACGCCCATTCCAATGCAAAAATAATTTTTGAAATCGGTTCATAAACGACGAAATTATCGCTGAACATACATAAAAAATAAAAAAATATTCCGACGAATGGAGAACCTCCTCCTTTTTTTGAAGTCGGTTAATAAAATACTGTTAGTTTATCTCGAAATAATTAGATGCGTTAAGCTATTAGTTCGTTTTATGATGAAGCCTTCTGAGAAACTAGAAAGTACTGCGAAAGCTTTTAAACATGGTCATAGTCTAGGTAACTCAGAATACTAATTTAAGCCATATGAAATATTAACTAAACTGTACTGGGATGTAGTAGATATTTATATATATACCTATATATATGTATAAATCTTCTTAGACTTTATTATTCCCAAGACTATTTGGGGTCGGCTACTAGTTCAACCTGTATTACCTGAATTTCGGTCATTTATACAGTTATTGTATTTTAATGTCTACGAGGATTCCGAAATAATAGTTCACTCCACTACTGAACAAAATATACAAAAGTTTGTTTACTTCAGGCACTGCACATATAAAATACACTTTCACAACAGTTTATGCTACTACTTCAGAAATATTAGAAAATAAATGGAATTTGGTTACAATATTAATTACTTTGACAAAACTAGGACGTACGTAATTTTCTTGCAAGTATGAACGATTATCTAATGAGTGCGTTCCTTGACGTCATGATATATCATATATTTGCTTGCTTATCTTAATATATTTTAAGTATAATAAAAAAATATAAGTAGGTATATATCTAATATATGTATGTTGTAGTTATAAATACTAGTAAAATGCTTGCTACAAATCAATCTAAATTTCGAGAACAACATCATCAATCAACAACTTCAAATTAATAACCAACATCTTGCATATAAATTTATATTTCTATAATGGTGATGGTGATATCCCAGAAACTGTTTACAAATGCGTTGGAGGATGTCTTCAAGACTATAAACTGGAACAGGCGTCACATGAATATAAACGGCGTATACATTTCGCACTTGAAGTTCAAGAAATGCTGTACAGCCTAAATGATGCTCCCAACGTATAGGCCTTCGGATGAACCTGGACAAGAAGAAAGTCCTGTATAACGACCAGTAGCTATCGATAGCACCCCTGTCGAAGTTGTCAATGAACATATATCTCGGCCAACTAATGCAGATGAAAAAAATGATACAATTTTGAAAAGGGAACCGAACCGATAGGAGGATTCAGTTGGGTTGAGGCGCGTTCAGCAAGTTGATATACCACAGAGCTTGAAAAAGAAAGTTTTCAACCAGTGCGTCCTCCCAGTTATGACGTATGGTGCTGTGAAGGTCTTAAAGTTAGTGTTAGTTAGCTTGAAGTGGCAATGGTCTTATAACCAACGAAAATTTCAACTGCCTGGCTATCACGGTTCATGAGATATAGCCTGGTGACAGACAGACGGATAGCAGATTCTAAGTAATAGGGTCCCATTTTAATCTCTTGGGTACGGAACCCTAAAATAAATTGTACCAATATTCAACAACAAACTTTTTAACCGGCAAGTCAATACCATATAATTTACATCAATCACAATGCGTTCAGTACTGCAATAATGGACATTGTAAGTTCTCTGACATGTTATTTGCCGGTATTTTGTGTAAAGATTTATTGTGAAATTCATTTATATTGCAAATTAACTTGACATTAGAGAAATTATTGGATGCTCATTAGGCCGGACATGGCTGTAAGCAATGTATTTAATGAAATTTATAATATTTACCTACCTATGATCCACAATAAAGACTTATTGATTTGAGCAACCCTCGCGGGTAAGAACAAGTATGAAATACATTAACAAAATTATTATTTACCATAACTCGGAAGCTGTCAAAGTTCACCAATTTATGGATCCTATCAAGTTTCTACATAATTACTTGTAGCAGACGTTTGAAGTAAGTAATATATTAGGTACTATCGAAAATTGCTCACTTTATATTTTGTATATTTTGTATTTTGTAATCATGAATGAAATAATATTTACTTTGTTTTATAGGTAAACGTATGTCAAGCTTATAAAGTACTTTGATATTTAATTAGACTAATTCTCTGAAACCAATATGAATCTATATACTGCAATCATTTATTATAATTTAGATGATGATTGACATGCTATAACAAACTACAGACAAAAAGGATAAAGTGCACCTAGTTTTCAGTCCTCAGCAAATAAAGTATCACCTTTCGATTTTATAATATTACTAGCTGATGCCCCCGACTCTAAAGGGGTATGAAAAATTCTCAGACCTACCCGATATGCACACAAAATTTTATAAAAATGGGTCCAGACGTTTTGGAGGAGTATGGTAAGTAACATTGTGACACGAGAATTTTATATATAAAAAACACTATCTTAGGCCCGCGGCCTCTCTCTCGTCTATGTTGGTCATTAAGATAAAGTGTAATCTATATCCTTCCTCAAAGATTGAAGTATGAAATGTGTATGTGTGTGACATGGATATGTCACACACATACACATTCGTTAAAATTGGTGTAGCGGTTTGACCCTGAAAACGTAACAGAAATACACAAAGAGTTACTTTTGAATTGATAATATAATAAGTATGTATAGCTATATTAATATATAGTGGTAGCAGGTTTCAAATCAAATCAAATCAAACCATTTTATTTCAAATAAACCATACAACGGCACTTTTGAAACGTCAAGTAGTCAGTCAGTAGTCAGTCGTGAAGCTAATTGTCTGTTCCAATTCGTAGATTCTATGGAGAAGAACAGACAAGAAACTCCATGGACACTCTTTTCCAACATTGTTTTTACAATTTTTGGTTACATTGTTTAAAGTATAATTGTATAATATAGTTTAATATTGACTATCATGAATTATATACAAAATTAAACATGCTGTACTTAGTAGTCTAAATCTGTATGCAATATTCGCATTAGCGAATGCACTTTACAAAGATAAACCCAAGTAACAATGTAGTATATTATTGTTCACTGTTCAGTAAGAAGTTTTCAATGCTAGAACTAGACTGGGTGGATTAATCGTTCTTCTAAAGTACAGTCGTTAAATAAGCAACTTATGTATAACCGTTTCTAAGGTTTACTTACAATTCAAATAATTCTAATTTCAAATCAGTAAAAACGTCATTTTAACTTTATTAATGTAATAATTGCCAATGCAAGTTTCGTAAGAGCCGTTTTCAATCTCTCTTCAATCAAAAAATCTATCTTTTTAAGCTTACTTACATTTCAGTAACCTACTGTCGGATAGCATTTCCTGTGGAAGTTGTTTATCTACCGTCGGGAGGACGGATAGGCGGAGGATAGATAGAAAGTAGGTAAAGCATTCTCATAGTAATTGAACTAACTTGAATTTCAATAAAGTTTCTAGTTATCCTACGATAGACGTAGGTTATACTAGTATCCTATTTTGTTTATCTGTCAATAATAACCAGTTTCGCATGTAGTATAATTTCTTTTTTATGATAAATTTAAGATAATAAAAGATTTTAGAAGTGATGGTAGCGGTATAGAAATATTTCTAATTTTCATGAATTGTGATGAAATAAATAAATAAATAAATAAATATTTGGACAACTTACACACAACATCATCTAGTCCCAAAGTAAGCAGAGCTTGTGTTATGGGTACTAAACAACTGATATAAATACATAAACATACTTTTTTTTTTGTAAATACATACATATTATACATAGAAAAACACCCAGACTCCGAAACAAATATTTGTGGATCACACAAATATTTGGTCTGACCCGGGAATCGAACCCGAGACCTCTTGAGCAGCAGCCGCATACGCTAACCACTAGACCAACAAGGCAGTCAATGAAAGCAATGACAGTGACACTAATATAACATACCTGTACACAAGGGAAACAAACCACTTATCAATACATAGTTTATAAAATAATTATTATAGGAACAAAAAATCTGACTGCTTTAAAGTAATGAACTGAAAAGATAAAGGCAAGTATCACATTAACTACATAAAATTCGACTGACTAATGCATTGCCATCTAAGCTATCTTAATACTTTATGGTGTTGCTACCCATTACACGCACTTGATTCTTCAAAAATAATATAAATCAATAAATCGAATAATGTTACGGCGCACCTGTATTTATGATTTATGAGTGTACGTACACAGACACAATTCAAATGATGTATAATTTCTCCTTATATTATTATTCCCACTTTTAGGGTTCCGTAGCCAAATGGCAAAAAACGGAACCCTTATAGATTCGTCATGTCTGTCTGTCTGTCCGTCCGTATGTCACAGCCACTTTTTACAAAGACTGCAAAGTATGAACTTAGTATTAGGCTATAACGAGGCTAGTATTTTCCGCAACAAACACGCGAACGGAGCCGCAGGCAAAAGCTAATAATACATACATGTGTAGTTCATAGGCCACCATAGTGTTGATGACCATGCATGCATCAGTTCCGCTGTTCCGGAGATTAGCCGAAACAAACAGATTGACAAACATAAATTTAAAAATTGTTTTTTTCGTGTGTCATGTATTTTACATTAAGTCAAGAGTTATTAATTTAACACTTGATAGACACTTCAATTATTTTATTTGTGGAAGGGAGATGATTTACAAAATATAACAAGGTTTGAATCAACTACTGAACTATATTGTGCAGCATTTTGTTGGAAATGGAAAACCAATTAAAAGTAGCAAAAGGAAACTGTGTGTGATACCACAATTGTCGCATAAATTAATCTGGACGTGTTTCCTGGCAATATATCAGCATGATTGTGTCACATTACACCACATTACGCATCATTTATACGGGGTTTGTTTAACAGTTATAATTCTGATCATATTATCCCTTTATTAATCCAACAATCTATACAAATAAATAAAATTAAAATGTCTGTATGTTTTATCAAATGAACCGTTTTGTACTAAATTCTGATTTTCGAGAGATTTTCGGATATTACGCGGTTTTAAACATTACAACACATAAAAATAGCGATTTTTAACATTTTTGTCTGTCAGTTTGTTCCGCGTAATCTCTGGAACGACTTTACCGATTTTGACGGGACTTTCTCTGTCAGAAAGCTGATGACTTAGGCTAATTGCTATATTTGCGATTTACAACAATAACCGCGGATAAAGCCACGGGATTCAGCTTGTTATTTTATAAAATACAATTAGCAATACCATTACACGAACTAAATTGATTTGCGAGCAGTTAATTTAATAATGTTCATCATTAAATTATTGGTATACTGTTTTACGGTAAAAGTACGTCATGTTTATTGTCAATAAATATAAAACCGCTTTTCATTGGTGATCCCGTTTGCGGTCGATACTAAAATCGTAGTAGCACTACGTAGGGTTGTAAGCTTGTAGATGAATGTTGTAGTGGTTTGTGTAACGGACTGCTACGGAAAGAAAAAACAATATATTTGGATTCGACAGATAGTTTTCTTTTTAGTTTCTTTGTGGTACGAGGGTTAATAAGTTTACAGCTGTAAGTTTTGAGTACTACAACGTGGATGAGGTTGTGAACTTCATTCTCTCCTTGAAAAGCAACGAAAGAATTGATTAAAATTAAAATTAAAATCGATATTACGCTCTTCTTATATTTTACTATAGGCTGTATTTCCATCATTGCTCTGACAAAGAATTCATCTTCTTAAATATTTCATCACCAACAGCGTAGTTTAAGAGTCTACTGCTGGACATAAGCCTCTCCTGAGTCAGGAGGTGATCAATAGAATCAAACTACATAAGTATATTACGGAGCGCGCACCGTTTATTTCATTTTCATGATAATTTTATGTGTGGAGGCTTATTATAAGCAATTTGGTTGTTTTATATGTCGGGGCGTCAGGGGAGGCCTCACAGCGGTCTTAATTGTATCTATCCATCATGGGCGGTGCAACGGCAAGAATTTCAAAATAAGTTTACCCTTGTGTTGTTCAATTTCGTTTTATTTAAACAACTTACATAAATATTAACACAAAATCATAAACGATTAAGAAGATTAAAACGAGTTAAGAGCTAATAGCTTAGTACATGAGATGTTCCCCTCGTGCGGTAGCCTTCAGTAGAATGACCGACCGCCATTACTAGTGGCGCGACACAAACTACCCTATTCGGAAATAATCCACTCTTATTTATATACATTCAATATTATTCAATATATATTACAGAATCAACTAAAACTAACACAAAACTAATACATTGAGTTATGATTACAGTAAATCATTATTAACAGTAATGTAATTTATGGTAGATAACCACGCGACGATGCGTGCGTATATATATATATATATATATATATATGCTATTTATATTTTTAGTCTGTAAGCCTTCTTTAAAATAAAATTAATATATTGATGCGCTCATGCTAGGAAGAAATAAAGCATACCGACATCACTAAATATAAAAAAAATAAAATTTAAAACCCAACTACGACAAAAAACGGCGCTGAAAAAGTATGAAACAAGATTGTCACACAATTATCAGTGTACAGAGATACACATGTTAAAGGTTGAATGTTGTGGTCACACGTTACATAGAAACGTACCATTACCCTTTAAAACATACATACATGCAGTCATAGACTGTCAAAATCATAACCCTGCTTTGGCTCCGCCGTAGTCGGGTAAAAACAAAATTTCTAGAGATTAAAGGCATCAAAAAAGACACAAACTGCCCAGTATTATCGATATTCAACATACCTACATAATGTAAAGGTTTGAAAAAGATTTTATTAAGGCATAATATTCGTGAGATGTTTATAAGAAGGCACTATCGTGAACCTCGTTTAACTTCAACAGAATATTCTTATTCCGTATCTCTCGATACCCTTGCACGTCGTAAAAGCTATTCCTTGAAGGATGTTATGAGCAATCCTTCCCCAAGAGAATATTTTTCGTATATTTGCAAATTCTCGTGTCAATAATACTGAATTTTGTCCACAAAATACGTGAGTTGAGTTAAAGAATCTCTTTGATATATATATTTTGGACAAACGTTGTGATCTATTGAGGTACTGTTGCTAACGTTAATGGCTAGTCATTATCGCATTTTTGACGGAACTTTCACTGGCAGATACCTGATGACGTAAAGCAAATTTTTAGACCTACTTTGCTCCGCGGCGTTTCTTGCGTTTTACAAGAACAGCTTTTAACACCCTTTGACTCAGCTAATCTATACCAATATTATAAAGAAGTAAAATTTGTGTGTTTGTTAAATTGTAAGGGGTAATCTCGGGATCTACTGAACCGATTTTAAAAATTCTTTCACCAATAGATAGCCACATTATTTCTAATTGTCATAGGTTATAATATAAAAACTGAAAAATAAAAAGGCTTTTACGTGGTAGTCCGTTTTGCAAAGTGAATCGGAGAAAAAACGGTCGAATGAAAACGTTTCTTACGAACGCTGCCTTAACTATGCAAGATATATTTTTGAGTTCTAGAGAAAAGATATGGAGCTTGAAAATGCCTACAAAAAAGTCAACGACAGCATATGTCTAACTTTTATATTTAAGTTATGCCCAACGAAGTGGGTACGGGTCAGCTAGTTTATAATATAAGTAAGAAATGTACATTTATACAAATAAATAAAATTTTATTGCCTGTTTATAATTTTAAATTAGCTTTTCATTTAATTCTTAAGCAAGTAAAATTTTAGTCTGCCTGTCTGTCTGTTAGCTCCGGATAATCTCTGGAACGACTGAACCGATTTTGACGAGACTTTTAACTACAGATAGTTTATGATATAAGGAGTAACTAGATAGGCTATGTTTTTTCAGACTAGGCTAGTTTTTAAAGATAAAGTTATTTTAAAAAAACCCCACGGTGTCTACAAAAACCTTAATAGTTACACTGTAATAAAATACGAAAAGAAAAGAGTACAATCGAATAAATATTTGCAGTGCAATCGGCTGACTGAAAAAAAAAAATTTGTTTTAGTTAGTTTGGTTTAGTCCGCGGCTTCGTCAGCGTGCTCGTCGAAACTTCGCAGGACATCGTACTTTCACGGACACAGTAGGTAGGCTTTTCAAGGTGTCTAAGACCCACCGTAGGACCCACCGTATTTCCACCTAGATTTAGAGCGGTTAAACTCGCATGTGTCCTATGATTGTCACGGCTGTGCAATAGTTTAACTGACATACCACATCGCGACCCTGATTTCCCTCCATAGGTAGCTTTAAGACATTGACTGTTATCTATGTGGATTTACTCTGCATAAATAACAGTGTACAAGTAAAGGGTGTTGTATTTACCTCGTAATCTCTGGCCTTATCCAGTATCCACTCCATATAAATTTTCTGTAACAAATTTTCACTATTTAAATACCAGTTATATATCAATGGTTTTAGATAAATAATAATTGTTAACAAAATAAATTGATAATAATATCTAGAATATTAAAAGGTAGTTACAATAAAATTGGCGATTAACAAAATTAAAAAGTTGCTATATAGATACGCAAATGTCATTAGGAGCGGGCCCGTCCAAGGTCCTATTGTATTTTATGCAAGCAGTATACTGAAAAGCGCTCCCAATTAAAATTATTATACCTTCAACCGTTACACATTTAAAACAACGTGCATAATTACCTTTTTAGGGTTCCGTAGCCAAATAGCAAAAAACGGAACCCTTATAGATTCGTCAAGTCTGTCTGTCTGTCTGTCCGTCCGTATGTCACAGCCAATTATTTCCGAAACTTTAAGAGCTATACTGTTGAAATTTGGTCAGTCGATGTATTCTGTTAACCGCTTTAAGATTTTTACATAAAAATAGAAAAAAAAACAATACATTTTGGGGGTCCCCATACTTGGAACTGAAAATCAAAAAATTTTTTTTCATCAGAACTATACGTGTCTAATCTATGGATAGGTGTTCAAAAATGATGTTGAGGTTTCTAATATCATTTTTTTCTAAACTGAATAGTTTGCGCGAGAGACACTTCCAAAGTGGAAAAATGTGTCCCCCCCCCCTCTAACTTCTAAAATAAGAGAGTTATAAAACTAAAAAAAATCATATTATATATAAACAAAATCAAGCCTATTTCTAAGCAAAGTTAACCCTCAACTCCAATACATAAAACCAGCTATAAAGTACACGCATTTTAAGCGTAATAAATAGCATAATTTGTTGCTCAAAGGTTTTAACCCTTTTAATGTCAGGAATAAAACATTTCAACATCTGACCAAGCAGGACTTAAGGGGTTCTATGTTCCGATTTATAGACCATAAAACATTTCAACAAGCTGTAGGGGTTCCGTCGCAGTGACATTTATAGTAACTAACTCCCGTAGGAACTACTCTTGTAATGTCACAGTCATTGTTACATTATATACCTAAATAACTTCACAATATAATATGCTTACTCATCCTTTTTTTATTTAATTGCTTCCGTTACTCTGTCTGATGGAAAGCACGTGTAGAATCCAAGAGTGGGGGCATCCAAACTCTCTGCGAATACAGACTATAATAATGGCGACCCACACTATGGCGACCTCGCTTGGTGCTTTTTCAGTAACAGTATCATAAATAATAAGCTCCAAAGCAGATGAAGCGGTTATCTAGTCTATTTAGAAACGAAGATATTTATTTTTTGGTATTTGGTTGTTTCTGGTATGTGACATGGCATGGTATGTATCTGGTATGTAGTTTCTTTTCCTGAAGCCTGAAGCATTCCTATTTGAATGCCTTCACGAAAAGAAACCATGACATATACTTCTTGTAATTATGTTTAAACTCTTTATTAGTTTTCAGTTCTTCTGAAATATTAACTTACAATACATTTAACCTACTTCTAATTGTCCGGGTAATAACATTATAATTTAAGATCTTGGATCTGATGTAAGAGGCAAGTGCGAGACGTACTCCCCGTGACAATAGAGAAAATGTCAAATTAACTATCGCTTGAACTTTAGATAGTCGAGCCAGCAGAAACTCTTCAACGACTACCTGAAAAATTTTTCAAGTATATCAGCTAATATAATATAAGCTGATAAAACTGCCTACCTCACAAGGTCTCTGCCAGATCCAATAAATAACTGTTAGAAAAAACCCTGGGGAGAAAGTTAGTCGATGAACAAAAGTGCACAAATCTACTAATCTTGTTCTATAACAAAGCGAGGCAGAGATAGAAGTTACTACTCTTTTGCACGACTTAAAAAATATTGTGAAAAGAATAATTACAACGGGGAAAAACTATATAAACAGAAAGTGGAGATCAAAGCAAAGTGGTGCTATCACGACCTGACGGAAAAACGACATTATATAATTCTATTGTTGCTTTTCACTTAGCAAGTGAGGTTATTGAAACCCAAACTTTACCTGCTCCTGATCCTGTAGGACTGATTCTGACTTTATACACCAGCATTCTTCAGTATTATAACCTTAGATAATAATTTATCTATCGTCAGCTACAAGAGATAAAGTTGTTTCTAAATATGACGCAGTTTTGTCTTAAAAGATTAAAAAAGTGTTTACAAACCTAATCAAATAATATTATGTTAAACTAAAAATATTCTAGTAAACTTACAAAGTGAATTGTGAGCACATGTTTTGCAAATAGCAAGTGCTCTGTTCAGCAGAAACTACATTTCAAAGCTAAATATTATTAAATAAATTAAAACCCGTAGCCATTAACGTACAAGAAAACATTAAAAGGATCTTGGAAATGGGACTCTTAAAATTGACCTCTCCTTTATTGCTTTCCTATTTGGTTCACAAATGAAAAAAGTTTTGCTATTTGTGAGAACCAAATTATATTGGAAGTTGAATAGCCCTTGGCTAATCTGGGGTAAGAATTAATACTTATTTAAATATCACGTATTAAACGACATGCACTCTGTCAAGATTAAAAGAAAGCAAAAAAAAAGATGAGATATTTAATGAAATACAACCTTAATACCACCGCATCTAAGTGTACCTACTTCTGCAAAATTTACTCTGATATACCGCATTTTTTTAAGTATTAAAATCAAACTTCCACATTTACCAGACATAAAATTAAATCTCTTAACTTGCTCGAATCTAAATAATGTTATAAAATTTATAAGACCTTTACGATACCAAATTTTACTGGTAGGAAATTCTATCTAAACTTTATGTTGAAAATACTCTATCACTCATTGGACAAAGGTAAATAAAAAGACCATAAATTACACCGTTTCGTCTTGGGAAACCTGTTTAAAACTTAGTCTACTTGTGTCATAATAGCTATGTTAATTTATCATTATATAAGTTTCACTCAGTTCCAAGATTGTCTAAAGAAATATTTCACCCTGCAAGCAATGTATAATTTAAATACTGCAATAAAACACGTCATTGCTTCATCATTATCATCACCAGCCTATAGTCCACTGCTGGACATAGAACTCATTGCTTGAAATATGTTAACTTTAAATTAAGTTTCCAGGTCAAAATTCTGAGCTCCTTTTGCTATTTAATCATTTCGATTGATGACAGAAATTTCACCCAGTATAGTTAATTTATAAATGCCAATGTTGATAATCTCAACGCCACGATGCAATTGCATGCAGTATTAGCTCCATTAAATATTGTGTTACTCAGAATAATATAGAAACTAGCAGTATCGCCGCAATTTGTAAATACAAAACCAAGAAGGTGATGAAAAAAAAAATTTAGTGTACCCAGTCCAAACGATTGCAGTATACAATCTACCGAAAATATATTAAGCTAGCTGTGCCCCGCGGTGTTACTCCGAAGCGAATCTAGTTGAAAGCTTGAGTAACTACTTATATCATTAGCAATCTACCAGTGAAAGTTCCGTCAAAATCGGTCCAAGCGTTCAAGGGATTAGCCGGTACTAACATACATAAAGACAAACAAAAATTTTAAAAATACAAAACATATACTAAACTTGCTTTTTTATAATGTAAGTACCGTATGTATGTATCACGGTACATTAATTAAGCATAATATATGTGTCGGAATATTCAACTATACGGGAGCTGATTTGACAACGAGTCGCAAGCGGTGAAACGTCATCGCTTCGGTGGAGTCTATATGTGTTCGTGCGCGCCGAGCGGGGAGCATTCACCGATCGACCACGACGCGAATCACATCTAGAAACTACCTTACGGCTCGTTGTTCTCCCTTTATGGTACCTACGTGTTACCTATAGCAAAATAATCACATGTAGAGCTTAAGTATTGTGGTTTGCCTAGTACGATTGATGTCTCTAGTGAGAGATAACGTGATAATCAAGTCAGTTGTGTTTTGAGTGTACCGATTATTGTTTTTGCTATTATTTGATGAGAAAAATATTTGGTTTAATGATCAGGTTTTGTTTTCAAATTCTCTTGATTTGCTGGTGCGATGTCACGTGAGACAGAGCTATGTGATGCTGCTTGTTGAATTTTGTTTCAGAGTAACACACAGAGGCGTGTGTCCCGCAGGATGGCCGTATCGGATTATTCAACTATACGGGAGCTGATTTGACAACGAGTCGCAAGCGGTGAAACGTCATCGCTTCGGTGGAGTCTATATAAGTGTTCGTGCGGGCCGAGCGGGGAGCATTCACCGATCGACCACGACGCGAATCACATCTAGAAACTACCTTACGGCTCGTTGTTCTCACTTTATGGTACCTACGTGTTAATAAAAGATTATTTAAATTAACTACTTTCGTTTTCTGCTCGAGAAACACCACGCAGCCCACACAAAATATATTCCGGAGAAAGCGACGGCCCTGACCAACACCCCTATGCCGACATATGTTTATATGCATTTAGTAAAAATCTATTCATTTGATATTACAAACAGACACATCAATTTTATAATATATATTTGTATAGATACTATTATATGGTAGGTGGCAAAGCAGCAAAGGTAAAAAAATATGTTTGTTATTTGTCTCTCTTTGTGTAATCTGCCGTGGAGCCGGAAGAGCTAATGAAATGATTGGGGGCCACGTGTGTTCTCGAGTATAAATAATATATGGACATCCTACCTTCCTAACGGTATTAACCTACATTTTTCGATTCGGTTTCATTGCCAACTTTAATTCGCACAGATATATTTCTGAAGTAAAAGAGAGTCGAAAGAACAGTTTTTATGTTTATGACTCAGAATGTAGAACGCCTTTTCTAGCGTTAATGATAACACAAAGGATTCAGAAAATTGAATGCGACTGCTGTGCTTGAGGTCTCGGGTTCGATTCTCGGGTCGGAGCAAATGTTTGTGTGATCCACAAATATTTGTTTCGGAGTTTGGGTGTTTTCTATGTTTAATATTATTTACTTATTGTATAAGTTTTATATCAATTGTCTAGTATCCATAATACAAGCTCTATTTAGTTTGAGAATAAATGGCGTTGTGTGTCAAATTTATTTATTATTTATATCAAAAACCAAACGAAAAAATAAAGTCAAAGGAATAAAACATGTTTCGGTATAAAACTACCTGTATCTCAATCATCTTTAGTTTTTGATAACCGAAAACTTGAGTTGAAATAACTCAAATAACTTCACAATAGCCATCCGACAAGCTTACAACCTTCACAGAGCAAACATTTGTATTAACAAATGAAGATAATAATCTCTTCGACGGTCCAGCGGCTTCCTTAATTTACTTGATGCCAACCGAGCGCCAGATGCGAATCTTTAAAGTGTTAAGTTATATTTACACAATTTTGTGATGTTTAAAGTAAGACTTAACATTAAGTATATAATCTTATTAGAGCTTAAATATCCGTGTTTATTTGCTTAATAAATATAGTGTATGTTTTTATTATTAGTTACGAATACATCGCCAATGAAACCCTCAGACTCATTTTCCCAATTTTAGGTTGGTGTTTGTTTGGCTGGGTTATTCATTTTTCATAAACAGGTCAATATGCTAATTATAGATTCAGCTATCGATATTATCATATTGGACCACAGATCGATAAGATGACCAACACCTAATGCTATTAGCTAGTTTGATTGAGGATCTGATGCAGACGGTAGTTTTCGATACGCCAAATATTGGCAGGCACTTTCTGTCTCTAGAACCCCAATTCGGTAAATTGATCTCTGAACCTAATACCGGTCAGACACTATTGATATTGTATTTAAATATACATTTACAATTTCTTCTTAACAAATGGATGTTACAATGTACTTTATACGATTAATAATGTTAATAAAGGTAAGAACCACCCACCTAACGACAAAGTTTACAACTTTAGTAATTAGTAACTCTCCATTGACGAGGATGTGCCTCGTAATATAATAGCAATGGACAACAGATTCACTCTGATTGCTCTGAGCAAAGAGAACAAGTATAAACTAGCAGTGCTGCTAATCGTAATAAGA
The DNA here is from genome assembly GCA_932526445.1 of Phragmatobia fuliginosa. Lineage (NCBI taxonomy): Eukaryota > Metazoa > Arthropoda > Insecta > Lepidoptera > Erebidae > Phragmatobia > Phragmatobia fuliginosa. The sequence goes on along the minus strand of OW052070.1, from coordinate 12,138,700 downwards.
TTTAAAAGAGCAAAGAGCTGAATATACGTATAACTAGGCTCAAGTTAAACTCCAAGTTACGATTCGATAAAATTAGAGAAATAAAAAGTTTTATTTGTGCAATTTAATTTGTCAGGATGAAAAACTTTTAAAGATATTCGTATACATATTGTGTAACAAGGTACAAATCACACTTGCTGGTCATGTCTTCGTCACGGAAATGCAATTTCCGGTCATACACGTCTTGCTAATGGCGAATTTACACTCACGTCTACTTATATATGCGCAGATGCACACCTTTTTTTACGCAGAGAATATTTTGGATCAGCAGTCATGGCCCAGTGAATGCTATAGATTTCTTACCCAATTCTTGAAAATATTCGAGTGTATATGATGTAATCGATATACTATTCCTGAAAACCTTAGATAAAAATATTGATATCAATGTGCATGATATAGTGATTATAGAGTTTATTCGTTCATATTTTTTGCTTAACACCTTTCCGAAGCAATTCAAAATCCTAAACATAAACCAATATTAAAACGGTTATCAATGGAGACGTCGGCATAAATCTGTTTTTATCGGCACCGTTTCATTATATTCATTGTTTTTAGTATTGAAATATATTTATTTAATAAAATAACAGAGGAATAAAAACTACTTCTGATATCGGTCTTTCCAAAATATTTTCGGTTTTAGTTATGGATGCGACAGCCCACGGCAACACCAATGTGAACAATTGTTCCATTCACAAAGGTCTTCTGTTCATTCACAAAGTTTTGTCTCAATCATGCTTAGTTTTACTTAAAGTTTATTTTATATAACCAAATTACCCGTCTTGAAAAATCTTGAACCTCACTTAATTATGAAGGTGTAATGGAACAATAATTTAATCAAAACACTCACAGATGTATGTATATACATACATATTAATACATTAAGCAAAAACTTTGTAGCCCTTTTTACGAAACTAACAAAAATAAACTATAACCCTTTTAACGAAAATAAACTACAGTTGAATTTCAGCCAATGGGCGATCACTAGACTTATAAATTGTTGTTAAATTTTTCTTTTTACCAGTGTCACGAATTCCAAATAAATGTGTTCTTTTAAGGAACTCGTCAATTGTTTATTTAAAAAATGTAGTAAACTTCCAGGTAAGAAATGAAATATAAAATTAGAAGTTTTTTACTTGAATTTAAATTGAAAATTGTGAATTGTTTTGAATGTTTGGTTTATATGTATTTAATAGACCTCTCATATAATAAGTAGCGCACTATAAACTATTACAAATATCATACGTAGGAAATCTCGGGCAATAGCAGTGTAGCGTGAAAACATAGGGATCGTCTTTTCAAATAGTGTCACATCGAAATGATAAATTGTGTTGAATAAAACTCTTAAGAACAACAGGAAACATAACTACTGACCACCAGTCTTTCACATTTTTAACGTTCAGTGTTGATTTCCGGGGTTATTTCGTACTTGGATAGTTTAACGGATGCTGGCAACACAGATAAAATGAATCTCTTTGTGGGATAGCAACATTAATTTATATGTGATATGCTTCATACGTCTGCTTCAGCTTTTGGTGACATAAATTATTATATTTAAAATTATTTTTACTGTTTGCGTTATGCATTCGAAGTTGTTCCTTTTTGTAACATATATTGAAAGTATTTTTTTTTCTTTAATGTTAACGTTCTGAAGTTATAATCTGATGTCGATCATGGGTACACCTCACATCAACAGCATTTAATAGTCCAATGCTAAACATAAGATATTTAGACGCAAAACCATTGAAAGGTTTGTACTGCTATTGTGTAGCAAATAAAATCGGAGTAATGTGTAGGTAAATCCATTCAAAATAAAAATGATGTTGTCAATCTATGTCGCATTTAATTCCTTATCGCAACAACTTAGACTTTTACGTCGCAATAACAAAAGATTTAAAAAATCGGTCAAGTGCGTGTCAGGCTACGCATAGAATAGGGTTCCGTAGTTACCCATAATGGCTTTCGTCTTGTCCAATTTATATTTATTATATTTACTTATTATTTATTTATTTTTGTACGAAGATTTCCAAGTAAGCGTATTTTAAAAGTAGGGCAGAGGCCCTACTTTTAAAATACGCTAACAGAGGTAACTCCCTAACCTTTGATTATAAACATGTCTAGATAGAGAGTTCGAGCGTCTAAACGTCCAAAAAAATAGTATTTAACTGTAAGAGACTAAGCTCGTCGCGGCCAATCAGTGGCGTTACTGTCATTGTACGGTAAACACGTACTGAGTGGCGTATAAAAATGACGTTTTGCATGATAAAAGTGTGCAGGAATAACTTTGGACGATTGAAATCAACTAAAAAAATTAGTTATCATCGGTACATAAACTTTAAATAACTATATTGTAAAGAAATAATTAAATTAACTCAGTGAAATTTTATCAAAGTTCGACCACCATTTTGACGGCATTTTTACAGGGTTGTCTGTTAATTGAATTTAAATTTCCCATGTGAGTGTTAGCCAATTTACAAAATGTTGAATCTTATCTATAGTGCTGGATAATACATATTATATATGTATATATATCATATATTTTTAAATCTAAGGTGGTAGATATTGTTAATCTGATATGGGTGTCAATTTTGCCGCTCCATGGATGCTATTAATGAAAGTAGTATGTACGACGTAAAGCCGAAGAGATTGTTTGTTTGTTTAAACGCACTAATCTCCAGAATTTCTGTACCGATTCTGAAAATTATTTCACTAATCGGAAGCTACACCTTCTCTGAGTTCTCAACGAGAACGATATAAAAACAAGATTTACGAGAAATTGCGGGGAACATCTAGTTAAAAATATAGTAATTAAATTAAATATAACTATGTTGTATATTAACTTAATTAAAGGCCTCTGTGAGTTGGCTTTCCTTCGTCCCCCTTTCAAAGTACCGGAACCTCAGACTACTTTCTAAGGCACAGGGTATATTTTTACCAAATTTTTGTTAAGTATTAAGAATAAATCAGCCATAATAGCAATTCCCTTTTTCACCAACATATTATTATATTTTACCTAGTAACTCAAAAGCAAAAACTCTGATACATATTGACTGACTTTAAATTTAATACAAATTACTTATAAATCTCAAAATCAATACACAATTATTTTCCCTCCTTTTATGGAAAACATTCAAGGGCTGGTATCACTCAGAACGCTCCCACGTCATGCGCGCGCCCGTAGTCTACGCTTGCATGTGTGTGTAACATGCACACAAGCCCTGCAAATCTGGCCTGTTGTTTTTATTGCGAATGCAGCGCAACACTCCATCTAGACATGTATATAATCAAAGTCCCTAACTAAAAAAGTTATGGAAGCCTTTATAGTTTCCCTTTAAAGTTCATCACATAGACTACCATCAATCTTGCAAATTATTCCAGCCATATTTAAATAACTCGCAAACGGATGTCCAAATCAAAAAATTGTTTTAATAACCCCTAAATGTTTTTTAAAAGACCTATTTAATTATTAGGTAGCCGCCAGAAATAAAAACGTAACTTTACGTGTAGGGAAGGCACCCTAAATAAAACTATTTTACATGATTTAATTGTAGCACTTTATCGAAGTGATAGAAACACATAATTATTCTTACAAAGTTTCATCTTTCTAGCACTTACCGATTGGACTATAAGTCGAGGTTGGACGGACGGACATGACTAATCTAAAAAGGCATCAAGTCATGAACTACGGAACCCTAAAAGGGAAACTTTAACTAAGACCTAACCCATTGCTCACAATTTTTTCTCGTAAAAAATTAAGAACAAAAATCAGTGATCCGTGTAGCCTCGCACCGAAAAGAATCACGGATCATCCATTACTTTATTATCTACCGAGGCCTGAAAGTATTTTTTATTCAAACGTTAAATATTTTTAAAACGATTGTGTTAGTTGTTACGTATTTAAGACTTTTAATAATTCTTGTTTTAACATAAGAAACATAACAAATAGTTTTATGAAGAAGAATATCAATAAATACTGAACTGCCAACCAAAAGCTAGTAGCATTATATTTCTTTTAGTTTAGTTTAATGAACACAATATTTGTTTTATTTGTTATTGTACAAATAAGAAACACCTTATTACCCAGATTGGTTTATCTTGGGTGCGAAATATACCTTCCTCAATTTGTTTCGTTTAATAATCTACATTCACAATACAAACAAGATATGATGTACATATATTATAAGAATTGTATAATTCGGTACTTTATCTTTTATTAGACCTTCAATTTCTCTAAGGTGGGACGGTAAACCATGTTAGATGGGAATGATTATTCATCCTATGGAAAAGCAGAAAGTAAATATAAAGCCTCAAATCTTATTGGTTCAGAAAAATGATTTTTAAGCTATCCAACTTTCATAGTACATTAATTTTTCAGCAGTTTTCCTACACGACCCTTATAATGCTAATCTTATTATTCAACCACAGAACCGTATAATCAACGTGTAAGCATTTTTACAATGCTCTCGTCCCCACATTAAGTATGTGAAAATGAATTCCAGACTCGGTCCCAGCAGATTCGAACAAATAAATCAGCTGTAGAATACAGAGATAGTAGTGAGCTTTTGTCTTTCATTTGCATTTGAAATACAACCACCTCTGAGCTTAAAATGAACTCGTTACTCAAGGGATTAGTTAAAATTACATATTTAAACTCATGGTTTATATTTGGACACTTCAACTGTTTTACGTGCCATTTCATGTTTTACGCTATTTTTTATAGGCATAGTCTTACAACGTAGAATCGACGATATTATCATGGTAGTTATTTCTCTGTCTGTATACGAAACTCAGGAGACAACGTTTCCCCTTGAATCTATTTTAAATGTATGCAGGTCACGTCCTGTAATACAGCAGGTAAGGGTCTGATAACTAAATCAAATTTATTCGCAAGGATATTTCGAGAGTTGCAGAGTATCCATAACTTTTGTAAGACGTTTCAAGTGGATTTGACAACTTTTAATCATATGAAATTTTATGTAAACACGTCACCAAGTAGGGTTACAACAAGAGCCCAATTTCGAGTGTGAGATAACAAGTTTGACCGAACACACGAGACAAACAATGCAGATAAGAGTCTGATCAAGTAATTACAATATTGTGCCTACAACTTTTTGAATAAAGGAAACGATTATTAGTTTCATGAACTCGTGTAATTTGCGAGCAATTGGTTTTTATTAGAAGTTAGTATATGACTTTGTCTATAGGTATACTGTATAATAATGGTTCAGATATTTTACCACGCCCTTTGATTACGTAAAATATTCAATTTTATTTATTTAAATACAATGTACTATATGAAATAGAGCTAATAATGAACTTAGTGGAACTTATATTGACAATCTTATAAATCTCAGCTCAAACCGCGCTGTCCTTGGAAGTTACCGCTTTAGAGTGGAAAAAATACGCATCAGAACTTAGCGGTTCTGCTCATCCTTCCTGTGCCTACCTGTCTGTGTAAAAACTGGAACTCCCTACAAGCTCATGCGTTTCCTTCCTACTATGATCTCGGTTCTTTTGAGTGGGGTCTCAAATAGCTTCTTACTGGGCCGCCTTAGTGCACGGCCATACGGTCTGCATTCGCAGTAAGTATGGTGACCCCCATATTTGAATTCCCATGCTTTCCATCAGGCATAGTTGAGTTAGCAAATAAGTTTCAATACCGATAACTATCACTATTACGCCTATAAGCTTAAAAAAACTATACTAATACTACAAAGAGATCCTGTACATTATTGTTACTCTTATGAGTGTACTCTTATGAGTTCGTAATGTTGATGAGTTCGTAATCTCTGAATCCACTAAACCGATTTTAAAAAAATGGACAATATATTAAGCCAAAAACTTTTTTCACGAGAGCCGATCACGGGAAATAGCTGGTATAAAATAAAAAATATATGTATAAAATGGCTTGCATATCTACAATTTGGCATGACTGTATGTTGTTAAAACCACTGCCCAAATAATAAAGTCAGTTCTCATAATTCATGAAGCGCAACTGTGATGTAGAAAACACGCCCGCTTAGTCCGTACCGGTTAATAAGTACTTAAATTCAGTGAGCGTAATAACGAAATTGTGCTCTGTCGGCAATTAAGTAACACAAAAGTGCTGCTAATGTTTGTAACATCGCCCAACATTTTTTGTAATTGATAAAAGCTGGTTTAGAAAAAAAGTAAATTTTGAGACATAATTCATAGTAATACACTACAATGAGTTCTGATTATATTATGATTAAGAAACGTTAAACAACCCGCGTTTATAGATTAATTTTATCTATTTTCGTGATTATTTTGTACTTCATTACACATTAATGCATTGATGACTAATTGTGTGGAATTAAACCACAATTTTCCAAAGCATAGCAGAGTAGAGCTAGGCCCCATTTCATGTCATTCACATTTTTTATCATTAATTCCATTGCGATGACGACTTAAAAACTCTAAAACTTTAAATACTTGCCATTGTAAGAAATTACTGGCAATATTAGGCTCATTACTTGCTCAGGTAATAATTTTGCGAAAAATTCCGTTTCTGACCGAACTTTGTCTTTAAGTCTATATAGAATTAAAGACAAAGACATAATATTATAGTAGTGACAGAAATACGCTGTGAGATATTACGGTTCTATTTTGTAATTGAAAAAATAAAATGTGCTTAAGCGTTTTTAAAACATTCACAACATATTTGAAGCACTATTAATAACGAAAATACCTTTATGTACAATCCAATACAAATGGCAAATGAAATTCATTTTGATTGAATCTTTATGGAAAATGCAAACAAGAGACTGATCCGTTGAGGAGAGTAACGCTTTGTGCTGCGTTTCCCAGTATTGTGAAGTGTATCATACCGAAAACTAGCAGTTTGTGAATATGTACTTCGAATATGAACTATATATAATTCCCATTTTTTTTTTAATTAATTGGGATGCTACTTGCGTCAGCACTGTTGCCGCCAGCCACCTGAGCCGCACAGTCCGCTTCCCGTCGGCCGCGGCGGAGGATGCTTGTTATAAGAAGAGGCAGAAATATGCGGCTTTGGAGCAACACTACCACTTTGTCACTGTGGCGGTGGAGACAATGGGGAGCTGGGCTGCTGAAACTTTGGGCTTCGTGGGGGAACTGGGTCGTAGGCTATCTGAAATAAACGGGGACTCTCGTTCCTGTTCGTTTCTGGTGCAAAGGTTGGCCATTGCCATACAACGCGGCAATGCTGCTAGCATAATGGGCACCTTTCCACCAGATGCGATCGGGCACGGAGTAAGTATTATTTATTATTATAGGTTTATTTTTTGTATTTATGTAATCATTATTTAAATTAGTGTAATGTTGTGAATTAATTTCCCAATAATTCAATGTTATCTTTATTAATATTTTAGTTTTGTTTAATATCCACTTACTGGTCTTGTTTAATAAATAGACTTTTGTACATTATAAAACAATTTTTTTCAATTAAATTTAATGTGCAATTTATTAGGCATAGGGTTAGTCTTATGCTACTGTTCCACCTGCGTCTTAACGCGTTAATTAGCGCACTAATATAGGCGCTACGCAGATGTGACCATCATTTTAATGCGTTAAAAGCTAATGGCATTACTAATGCCGTTAAACGTTAAGCGATAACTCGAGTGTCGGATTTTTGAACACATCAAAGGGTTTTAGCGCGTAGCTTAGCGCGCTAATTGATGTTAGCGCGCCGTCTCATTCTATCGGACGCGCTCGCATAGCAAAGACGAGTGCACTTTGTTTAGGCGGGTACTACATTTAGGTACGAGAACAACAATGGAGTGGTTAAACGAAAAGGCGTTAGTTTTTAGAACTATTGCAATAAGAGCCGTGTCTTTGGAATCCAAAGCTGCAATCCTATAAAAATCGCAGACGATGTATATGAATCATCTATTATCTTCTTTTTTTCGTTTTTTCTCCCTTTTTAAATTACATAAAATAATTTATGAGGCTCATTATCGCAACTAGTTTAGCTGCTTTAGGCTCCATTGTGAGTGTTGTGCGTTAACGCGTTAATTGACGAGGAATTACGTCTTAACGGCATTATAACCTAAATGTAGCCAACGCTCATTTTAACGCGTTAACTAACGCGTAGTTCGCCATTAACATTAACATTAACGCTAACGCAGGTGGAGCAGTAGCTTTATAAGATGTATATTAACATATTTCTACGGAACTTAGTTAGGGACATAATATTATGTGCCAGATTTTGCCCGCGGCTCCGCCCGCGTGTATGTCGGTTATCGGGGTAAAATTCATCGAAATCGGCTCAGCGGTTTAGGCGTGAAAACGTAACAGACAGAGTTACTTTCGTATTTTAAAAAACTGGTAGAGATTATAGAAAAGAAAAGGTGGTTGTTATCATCAGAGATCGGAATTAGGTGTGTGAAAATACCTAAAGTTTGCAGCGGGACATAATTTGGAGCTGTTACAACCACTTAAGTTAAACCGGGTTTGAATTTTACCGGTTTAGTTTTGTTTTTTTTACATGTTCCTTACCTTTGAAACACCGAACTATAAACATTTACAAGCTGCTAATACAGTTCTAAATAAATTTTCTGCTAATACAGTTCTAAATAATTTTTTGTTTTGTACTTTTCCCGTTAAAATTCGGTCTTTTAGTCCTAATTGTTCTTTGTCGGTCAAACACAGAATTTTATATATCTGCAAAATGCTAATGCGGTTTTAATTTCTTTTTTTGATCTGTATCTTAAGTTAAAAAGTTTTGCTACAGGTTGATGCAAGGAAAACGATCATTTTCGCGTCTTTACATAGTTTTGAAGTCGGCTTTTTTTTTAAATTATTAAACCTGCACTGCATAAAAAAATAAATTAAAAACATTTATTTCAATTGCAAGAACAGTGGTTGTAACAGCTCCATATTATTATTGCAAACTTACTGCAAACTTTAGGTAGTTTCACACACCCAATTCCGATCTCTGGTTATCATAAGCAAATCTGTTACAAATATGTTATGTTACATCTCTGAGTACTCATATAGAGAGATCTTCTGGCAGTTCACAACTGTAATCAGTTAGGCTTGTCACAAATGATAGTAACAACGAAGACAGCTAATCAGTAATAACAATGTTCTAAGTTCACCGAAAAAAGATAATTTAAAAGCCGATCAGTAGCTACACTATCAGCTAAATTAAACATTTATTCAGCAACAAAATTGTAGGAAAATTTATTTGAAAAGGCAATGGAAGACTAAGTTTTGCCACGTTTTGAATGCACCTGGAAGGTTTAAGTCATGGCGCATTAACACGTCGTCTCATCTACCATAATTTATTATTATTTTTACTTCCCGCTATTTTTCCTCAAGAAAAGATCTACTTTTGAGCATTATTTATCTGGTAAAATGAAGAAAGATCACCAGAGCTGCTACGATTGTCTCCTACTCGCAGTTTACATTTATTTATAAACATTCATGTCATCGCTCATCATATTTCATTGATATTTTGTTAATTATATTTGATTATATGCCTAATACCTATGCTTCTAGATTGATAGCAGGCAGAGTAGAGTCACTTTGGTTGGCTTAAATATTTAAAAAAAACTATGCGACAACACGAACCGACGATTTAAAGAAAGTGGCTTACTGCGGATGGTTGCCTACTGTCCTAGACCGGGATATTTGGCGCTCCTTGGAGAGATCTTCGTTTAACAGTAAACGGCAAGAAGTTGGTTTAGTTTTTCATAAGGCAAATAAGTTTTCATTTAGAACGATTAATTATTATTTAAAACTGAAAACCAAAATATCTAGATCCAATACTTTAAGCCAAAATACAAAGATTCATCTTAATACAGACAAACGCGTACTGTAGACACGGCCATGGGACTTTAGGAGTAAGGTTAGTCTGTCCAATGCAAATAACAAAGATCTACATGCAGATGCATGCGGTTAGAAGTCTAATCGTGGAGCTACAGACAGCCCCAGTTTAGTCGAAAATGATTATACCTGCTTTAACTATTGAAGTTTATGTTTTTACTGTAAACGGGACTTATTCGCCATAATATTATAAATGTAACGATACCTTCTATTTTTCGATGTTTCGAACGGGTTATGCCGCTCGTGGTCACGGGTAGACTGATGTGAGCTGAGCGTCGCCTTCGTGATGTGCAGGTTGTGTCTACCCGCACTTGATCGCGTTGATTTCTCGTAGTGTCGGTACACAAGGTCCCTACACACCACACTTATAACGCCTTATTTCATCGGAACTATTTTCGAAATTTCAATCATTATACTAAAACTTGTTATTTTAACTTTTACGTTCAAAACTTTCAATTTTAGAAGATGGAATTACATACAGCATTCAACCCAAGATCTAAAAAGATATATATACAATGTATTTCCGACATAGGAGTTATCTTCTCTACGAATGTGAAACTTATAAAAACGATAACATGAGTTTTTATTATTTCGTGTAACAAGGAGTGGTGCAACTCCGTTAGTACCTCGACATGATAAGTGTAATTTTTGTGAGTCTGTAGGTGTCAATAAAACTCCTTTCTATGGCCATCTCAAGCAGTGAACTGCTATTTATGTGATGTGTTACTTAATTTTCGATTAGACAATTAAAGAAACAGAGTTTGTTAGAAAAAGTTCGTTAATTAGTTAAAAAGTAAGTTGATCTTAAAAAAAACGTGCGATATATGAGTGCATGATATTATTATCATCAGAGCATGGTTATTAATTACGTATATAACTTAAGTCATTATCAATGAGTTTGGAATGGGTAGAACACATTTTTTTATAAAACTTCGTACACATTTCCTGACTTTACCCCACTTTAAGTAATAAATAGTGTCTATTATACGCGATCCCAATAACAGATTTGGCGAAGCATAAATCGCAGACAACCCGACCGTTATTCAGCCTCCCGGTATATTGTCTGTGCAATAAAACTCAATTCCTAGCAGTGATGCAAAATTGTCTCTAAGTATTCACAGATAAGGTTCATCTTGACGGAATAGACAAAAACTTATAGTGCGCATAAGTTGTTTTCCGTAGCAGCCGTGAGTATCTCGGGGTGCACATAATAAGTTGTGCAAAATTATTTCATGATCTCTCGGTATAAAAAGCTGTAAATGTGACTTATTACGTCAAATTCGTAAGGTCACTCACTCTGCCAAGTACTGTACTGGAGACTCTACAGCTGTCTCATTCAAACAGTGCAACTGGCACCATGCCTGCCCTTAGCGTTTCAGATTTTGAGATTCGAATAAACGCTGATCTGCAAATTTTCGTTTAGCACTGCTTGGCCTCATTGTTCCGTCACTCGTGAAATAGGGGTTCTATCTGGAAATACGTGTATTTTAATGTACTAGATATCAAGACTCCAATTCACATTAGCTTGTCAAAGATATACTATTACACTTGAGTTAAACTTATAACATTCTTTGTCTTATACTACCTTTTTAACCGACTTCAAAAAAAAGTAGGAGGTTATCAATTCGTCGGAATCTTTTTTTTTTTATGTATGTTCAGCGATAATTTCGTCGTTTATGAAACGATTTCAAAAATTATTTTTGCATTGGAATGGGCGCAGCTTACAGGTGGTCCCATCGTCACCATATCGGGATCTAACGATGGGATCCTAAGGAAATCGAGGGAATTCCTCAAATATCATAGGCACAATGTCGCGATTTAGGTACTCGGAATAGTTTTTCATTGAAGTCGGTTCCTTTTTGTTAAAATTATAACATTATTGTTCTACGATATATAGTTACTACCACTGCAGGGAAATTATTGTTATGAATAGGAATTAAATACCATTGACTTAGACTAGGATCAGATTGCACAAACTTTTTTTTTGGTCATGCTTTTCGCACCATGCCCTTTACGCAATATTGACTGCCTTGTTGTCTACTATTTTGCGTATGCGGCTGCTGATCAAGAGGTCTCGGGTTCGATTCCCGGGTTGGACCAAATATTTGTGTGATCCACAAATATTTGTTTCGGAGTCTGGGTGTTTTCTATGTAATAGGACTTTACCTATGAAATTGACGTTTTGTATGCAATAAGTAAAAGTACTTATTTTTTCAAACTTTTTTTATTTCTGTATATACTTGTTTTTTTATCACCCATGCAATCGACGCATATTTGCCAACGCATTGGCAGTTTATTGATGCCCTTCTTGTAAAAATCAGCTGGACGGGAGAGGCAACAAACTCTTCAAAGGCATTTTGTACTACCTCTCGGGAATTGAATTTTTTACCCACCAAAAAGTTGTCTAAATTTTGGAAAAAGTAATAGTCGGTAGGTGCAAGGTCTGGTGAGTATGGCGGATGATGGAGAGCTTCAAACCCCAGCTCTTGCAGCTTGGAGACTGTCTGTTGCGCAGTATGGGGTCGCGCGTTGTCGTGAAGGAGCAGTGGGGACGACCGATTGACCAAAGCTGGTTGCAGATGTGCAAGCTTCTCCATCATTCTCTCCAGTTCTTCACAGTACACATCTGCATTAACGCACATGCCGTTTTGTAAAAAGCTGTGGCGAATCTTACCCGCTCTAGACCACCAAACAGTGACCATCACCTTTTTAGGGGTCATTTTTGGTTTAGGGCATTGCTTTGGTGCTGAACCAGGGTCTAACCAACTTGCTGAGCGCTTTCGATTGTCGAACAGAATCCATTTTCGTCGCACGTAACAATTCGTTTCAAAATTCTTTAATTACTTTGCCTGTTGAGCAGCGCAAGGCAGGTCTCGACACGTACGTTGCGCTGGCGATCGTTAAGGTCGTGGGGCACCCATCTATCAAGCTTTTTTACCTTGCCAATTTGTCGCAAATGGTGATCCATTTGCGATATCCAATATTGTTTTGATGCTTACATTAAAAGCTGCTGCCAGCTCAGCTGTAGATTGAATTTCGTCAGCTTCCACAAACGCCTTTAATTCATTATTGTTAACCAAAGTCTCCGGACGACCACGATCTTCATTTTTTAAGTCAAAATTGCCAGAACGGAACCTTGAAAACTAATAACGGGTTGTGCGTTCGTTTGTACAGTTCTCTCCGTAAACGTTTTTCATGTTACGTGCCGTTTGTGTCGCATTGGTGCCACGACGGAACTCATATTCCATAATTACACGAATTTTTAAAGTATCTATTATGACGAAAAATGTTCAAATGTAATGAAAGTACAACGCTAATCAAAAAAACAAAAGACTGAATTTATAAATAGAATGTCATGGTTTTAAAACAAAATTAATTTGAATTTAGAATACAGAGCCATTACAAACTTTTTTTTATTTGAAATGACCAGTACTGAAGAAAGGCAATTTAAAGGTAAAGATCTAATATAATATGTATGTATTTACAAAAAAACAGTATGTTTATGTATTTATATCAGTTGTTTAGTACCCATAATACAAGCTCTGCTTAGTTTGGGACTAGATGACGTTGTGTGTAAGATGTCGGAAATATTTATTTATTATTATGACAATAATAACCACGGGTAACACCACCGGAATCAGGTAATATATTATGTATCTCCAACTTGCACTATAAGTGTCAAGGATAAATAGTTAACCTTAAATTAAAATATTTATAACTTATCTGAAGTAATATGTAAATCAAAAGAGTATGCGGAAGATACCTTCTGAATATTCAGACAGTAAAACAAAATTAATTGTAATAGAAATCAGATAATACGCACGCACGGCACGTAAAGGGTTGAGAAGGGTATTTTCTTTAAATCCCGTGTCTCGGAAGACACCCACCCCTGGCATTATTTTAACAGTTTCTCTTTGTTAACCCTGGTTTTACACCTTTACCTCTTTTAATGCTAGAAATACTTTTCTCTACAGAGAATAAAACTTTTTAATTTTTGTCATTTAAAACAGATCGTTTAATTAAATTTAAGTGTCTGTATTTTCAACGTTTGACTAAATTTAATATGAAAAGATATAAGGTAATTCATCTGAACGTATTTTTTTAAATTTTTGTCTGTCTGTTCATGCTAATATCTCTGGAATTGTGATTATGTAAGGAGCAATTTATGTTACCTTTTTAGGGTTCCGTTGCCAAATGGCAAAAAACGGAACCCTTATAGATTCGTCATGTCTGTCTGTCTGTCTGTCCGTCCGTATGTCACAGCCACTTTTTTCCGAAACTATAAGAGCTATACTATTGAAACTTGGTCAGTAGATGTATTCTGTGAACCGCATTAATATTTTTAGACCAAAATAGAAAAAAAGCAATAAATTTTGGGGGTCCCCATACTTAGAACTGAAACTCAAAATTTTTTTTCATTAAAACCATACGTGTACCATACCATACCATACCATAGGTCTTCAAAAATAATATTGAGGTTTCTAATATCATTTTTTTCTAAACTGAATAGTTTGCGCGAGAGACCCTTCCAAAGTGGTAAAATTTGTGTCCCTCCACCCTGTAACTTCTAAAATAAGAGAAAGATAAAACTAAAAAAAAGCATATGATGTACATTACCATGCAAACTTCCAACAAAAATGGTTTGAACTAGATCTAGGAAGTAGTTATTTTTTTTAATACGTCATTAATCATAAACCACAATTTACATTTCTTTCAATCAAAACACTATTATTATAACATCGATGAAAGTTTCAACGAACAACAAAAACTTTTATATGATGTTACTTGCTGCTACGGAACCCTTCATGGGCGAGTCCGACTCGTACTTGGCCCCTTTTTAGGGTTCCGAAGTATATCACTCGGAACCCTTAGAGATTCGTCATGTCCGTCTGTCCGTCCGTCCGTCTGTCCGTCCGTCCGTCCTTGACTTACGGTCCAAACGGTAAGTGCTAGAAAGATGAAACTTTGCATGAATATGTGTTGTAATTACGCCGACAAAGTGCTATAATAAAATTATGAAAAATATTTTTATTTGGGGTACCTCTCCTACACGTAAAGTGGGGATGTAAATTTTTTCTCGCGGCTACCCCATCGCGTGGTGTATCATTAGATAGGTCTTTTAAAAACAATAAAGGGTTTCTAAGACCTTTTTTTTTTATTTAGGTATCCGTTTGCGAGAAATTCCACTTTGAAGGGCACTTTTTTGTAAAAACAGGGCGTCCCCCCCCCCCTCTAAAAGCTAAACGGCTGTATCAAAAAATCTGGAAAAATTCGTGATGGTGGTTCACATAATTAACTTTGTAGGAAAACTATAACGGATTAGATAACTTTATTAATTCAAGAGATATGGAGACTTAACTTGTAAAATGCGCTCACTTGGAAAACGTCATACAAAATTGACACATTAATACGTAAACATAATAATTATCTATTGGATACGATTTTAAATCCACGTACCATTATGGGTGACTGAGGAACCCTTTCCTGTGCGTGGCCTGACACGCACTTGGCCGATTTTTTTTATATTAAGTTCTGCTTCGCAGCATTACTCTAGGTTTACGACAACAGCCGCGAGTAACACCACGTGTTAGGCTTGTTAGTATTAATATCACAGATTTCACTTGTACACAAATGATCAAAGTGCCTACAACTTAGTTATTTGTTCTAAGACCTATAACGTCTGTGATCGATTGAATTTAATTTCTTCAGAACGCATCATTTTACTCATAACAAAGAAATGTGATGATTCAAATGCAAAACCTAATCTTAATGGTACGAATGGATGAAGAAATAATTCTAATCGTGATTGATTCACAAAAAAATCCAGCTCCAATTTTAATGATATGTAATATTTGAAAAAAAAATCAGCTTTCGTTAAATGAGATAGTAAAAAATTTAGTAATGTAATTTATTATTATAGGAGTATTTTATGTTAGTGTGAACAAGTTGAAATCCAGTTTATTCTTAAAGACTTTATTTTTGAGGGTAGTTCGTGACCCTTAAAGGTTCTTCAACTCCGTCCGTGCCCACTGTTCTCGAACGTACTTTTCAAACGGTCACTGCTATGAGGGTAAAATTTTGCATGGATATGTGTTTTTATCACGTGCATAAAGTGTTAAATTAAAACTCAAAAAAAAAATGAGGTAGGTCCCTCGATAAGGGTGGTGATGGTTTTTTTCTCGATGCCCGATAATTAGATAGATCTTTTAAAAACGTTGAGATGATGCTAAGCCGATTTTTTGATATAGGTAACCGTTTGCGAAGTAAGGGCATTATTTTGTTAAAACAGGGCATACCACGTCTAAAAGCTACTAAATTCACTTATCACAATTGGTTGACTGCCTTATTGGTCTAGTGGTTAGCGTATATGGCTACTGATCAAGAGGTCTCGGGTTCTATTCCCGGGTTGGAACAAATGTTTGTATGATCTGCAAATATTTGTTTCGGAGTTTGGGTGTTTTCTATGTATAATATGTATGTATTTACAAAAAATAGTAAATGTATTTAAATCAGTTGTCTAGTACCCATAGTACAGGCTGCTTAGTTTAGGACTAGATGATGTTGGGTGTCAGATGTCAGAAATATTAATTAAATATCCGAAAAATATTGGTGACTATGGAACCCTATGCTATGCGTGGCCTCACTCGCACTTGGCTGATTTTATATTTCATATTAGCAAAATAGAACGCTATACCAGTATTATATCAAGGAATTTGTTATGATGTAATTTCAAACTCAGTATTTTGTTGACCTAAACCGCTGCGTAATTTCACACCGCAAATCCCGTTGCGATCAATTTATAGTCTTTGTTACCGTCCTGCAGACTCATCGGTGTAGCCTTCAATGGATAGTACGGCTCTCACAAACATTTTGGTGCTTTCAACAGGAAAATGATTCTTCAAACAACAATGAACTTAAAGTTTTTATGGTATTAGGTGTCAATAGTGTCAATATGACTCTACTCTGCCTGATGGAAAGCATAGTAGAACCCAAGAGTTGCGGTCACCATTCTCTTTTGCAAATGTGGAGAATGCAGCTCGGTGACCATCACTATGACAGCCTAGTGAGATTATTTCATGCCCCCATAAATCATCCGGGATCATAGTAGGAGGTATACAAGTGTGCATTAAAAGCATTAAATGTGTAAATATTGGGTTCAAAGGATTAGCCATTTCACATAGCCATTGAAATCAGTAATGGCTAAGTACTATCTTTGTCCTATGCAGATAAATAGGAATATAGGTTTTATTCCAATGCTTAATCGATTCGTCTATTCATCCATTTATCTAAAACGGAGGTACAAATAAATTAAATAAAAAAGCAAGAAAATATTTGGATTGAAGTTCGTTAATTGATCTAATTCTTAAACATCACACACATCTGTTAGGGAGTCAGTTGTTTTGATCTAAGGAGCAGTTTGTAAGGGCCTTTGTGAAAAATTAATTCAGTTTGCGGATCAGATAAAGCCGAGACACTGACAAATGAACGGCCGAATAGAACGGTAGACGCGCGTACCCGTACGATCGCGAGATTCAACCTTCCCATAAATCTACTTCGAAAAACTCAAATTAATCTTAGTAGAGAATGTTTAGCTATCACTCGAGGTAGCCCGCGTGTCCCCCAAACTTGCCGTTCATTGTCAGATTAATAAATTGAAAGTCCTTCAATTTATTCCAGATTAGCATGAGCTTGTCGAATTAACACCTTATGGGAAGTAATCAATTATAACAGGGTTGTAAGGTGTGTGCTTGCTTTTGATTAATGGGAAAGTTCGACAAGCATCTACGGCGGGTAATTTTGAAGACATGGTAATATTCCGTTGGACCTGTTTACATGTGATCTACATAAATAAATTTATGTGAAATGTATGTTAAAAATTTCAAATTAAGAGATCCACTAAATGAATGTGGAATCATACGGTATTACATCAATCAAAAATTTTCCTTAAATTTCGACTGTGTCTGTATTTCTGTCTGTGTGTATTTATTATGTCGCTCGATTTAGAAAAAGAATAGTTGAAATTT
The DNA here is from genome assembly GCA_932526445.1 of Phragmatobia fuliginosa. Taxonomy (NCBI): domain Eukaryota; kingdom Metazoa; phylum Arthropoda; class Insecta; order Lepidoptera; family Erebidae; genus Phragmatobia; species Phragmatobia fuliginosa. The sequence continues at coordinate 12,120,806 of OW052070.1, read as the reverse complement.
TTCATTTCTACATACGCTTCACTAATACATATAAATAAAACTATAATATTAATAACGATACAATGTTTGTCTTACACAAGTAATTAACATTCGTACCTGTGTTATGAGTCTTTTAAATCGCTTTTATTTAACACAGAGAATTGTAGGCTACGTAAACAGTCGAACAAACATGTTCAAACAATAAGTTAAGTGTGAACACAACACAGTGATACTGTCAAAGTTAAGTAACTTACGGCAGAGTTTAAGTTACACCTTGCTAAGTGTACCGGGTGTTCCGACAAACTTTTATAAAGTTACAAAAATAAATTTTGTGTTGTTATCAACTCCATGCCGCTTAGGTGTGCAAAATGTAATATTAACAACGTTAAAGTTTTAATATCACTTAAAGCGACGATCATCGTCTGAAATTTGGAGGTGTTTGTTTCGTATAAATAAATAATTGCGCATTGTTTTCAGCCTTATTATGTACCGCAACTTCAACTAAGTGTTGGTCTCGAACAGATGGTGTAAGCATTGTCTTATAAACAGTTACAAACAGTATCTACGGAAATAAAGACAATATAATTTTACTGAAATAAAATTTAGAACGAGAAGAGAAATGTTATTCTATAGAATGGTTAGTTGAACTTCTTGTTAAAGAAAATTAACGCTTTGGATTAGAACTTACGACTATATGTAGAAAATATTCTTGACATTGTAATTAACATATTACGTGTTATTTTCAGTTCCTTTTTGTGTTTAGGCAAACTCATAGTCTTAACTTTAGAGTGATCGACCTTTAAAAAATAATAACTAGAAAAATGAATACTAAACGCTTATTAAGTATTAAAAATTAGTTATCCCAGTGACAAGTCGAGCTATAAATTTTACTTTACAATCTTATTGACGTAGATTTGTGTTGCCATAAACCGTTACTTAACTTGAACTTGAAGAGACTTGAAGGGACAGATTTTATTGCTTTCTCATTTTAATTTCTATAACAGTTGAATTTATTACTTTCAAAAGTTAATCATCGGATTCGTGCTAGGATTTGTAAAATTCTGACTACTAAACATAGGATGACATGTATTTAGATTACAAATAAGATTAAAATTTAAAGTTAAAAATGCCCATGCACAACACAAAATTTACTGACAAGTCTTTTTCGGTACAAGCCGTTAGACTCTGGAATAATCTGCCTGAGACAATAAAAAAAGCCAAGTCTCTGCAAATATTTTGAAAAAATCCTACCAATTATTATTTGGCCGTGTACCGGCTGCCAGAGAACTGAAACTGATTACTGTTGTGAATGTGTCATTGTTATAATTGTGTGCAGGTATTCTATCTATTTATTGTGTGTAAATATTTGTGAAAGTTTGTGAGTCTAATGATGGTGTGTAATTGTAGTAGTAATATGATTGATTTATTACTCTTTTGTTATTATCGTTATTTTTTTTATTTTGTTTTAGTACTTGTGTATATTAGTGATATGTAAACGATGATGAAATTTGTTAGTAACCTTAAGTTATATTCTATCACAAATTATGTTTAAAGTACGTCACTGACAACCCAAAATTTTATTATAAAAATGTCCTTACCTAAAGGTTGTCTGGAAGAGATCGCCGTGAGCGATAAGACCGCCTTTTGTAAAACCAGATATGTATTGATCTCTGTATTTGATATTTTTATATTTATTATTTTGTATATTATGTGTATATTCTGTACGTTATTTTGAACTGTAAAGTGGTGTACAATAAAGTTATTAAATAATAATAAATAAATAAATTTAGATTTTTGTAATATATTATTATGTTATCAATAATGTTTGGTTATTGGATGTTAAGTAATTCTTATAATGACACTTTAATACTGTGTATAAATAATAATGATGAGAAATAAATAATGTTATAAATTCGTAAATAACTCTATTTAAAACGCTTTCACGGCTAAACCGCTACACCGATTCAATGAAATCTGACATGCAGATACTTTGATTCTTAACAAAGATCATAAGCATGATCTACACTGCCATAGCCAACTTACACATAGGATCAAACTTAGTTAAATTTTAAAAATAAATTGTCATAGCGATAAGTCTACTTTACAATCTTACTGACCGTGTGTGATTTGTGTTGCCTTGTTTTAAAATTATTGCATGGATTACTATCATTTCTTTCAAAAAGCCTGTCTATTTTTATTATTTTTATTTTTCATTCTACATTACTGGGAATAAATTTAAAAACCCTTACCTACTTTGTAAATACTTCGACTGCTTACCGTTGGTATCCTATTTGAAATAATTTCATATTATCATCCATTTACATTCCAAAATCTCGCCGAGGTTTCACTTGTATCACTATCATGTCTGTTTTATGTATGAATATAATATACCTCAAACCTTAATTTTAGTAGACTGTTTACCTTCTGCCAGTGGGAAACCGCGGAACTTGAAACTTCGTTATTTATGTAACATGGCTGCCATGTAAATATACCTATGTTAATGTAACGCAACTAAATGTATCTAATACGCATTAAACTAGACGAACTTCAGAAATTGAATCTTATGTAAATATTTTGATATTACCAATCGCCAGTTGCGTTTCTTATAGAAATAAAGGTTTGTAGCCTATGGAGATTTAACATTGTCTTTCATGTCTAAACTTATGATTGAAAAACGTCCTACTCGCCGTGACTCTGTTGTTAACATCACTAAACTAACCTTCACTAAAAATATGTTGTTGTTTATACACTTAAATCTCATTGGTTTGCAGTCCTTTTTCGGTATCTCAAATCTTTGCTATTCTTATTTTCAAAGTTCCAAACGTGTAGTTCAAAGGGTGTAGAGTGTGTGGGTGTGTGTAGCCTGTATCGTAAAACAGACATTTCGCACTAAAATTAGACATCATGTAAATACATGCCGACTAAACTACTCTTAATATAGGAATTCTTCTTATTTTGTGGATTTATCAATCAAAATCTAATTTGTGAATTTTGATTGATAAATCGTTCATAATACGTTCATTTCACTACTTTAGGTACTGTCATATATATATATAATCAATAAAAAAATAAAGTAGCAGGGCCAGTTCGACCGGGACAGTACTACCCTCACATAATGACCAACCTAAAAAATAGCCAAGTGCGTGTCACCCTTAATGGCACGTTTATTTAAAATCGTGCCCAATAGATAATTGTTATGTTTACTTATTATTTCGTTATTTTTGAACTAAGTATTTCAAATAAGCGTATTTATATAACTCCTGAACTAAGAAAGTTATCTAATCCTTTATAGTTTTCCTTTAGAGTTCATCACATGAACTATCATCGTCCATTATTTTAGATTTTTTAAGCCGGCCGTTAAGCTTTTTGCGGGTGGGACGCCCTGTTTTAACAAATAAATGCCCTAAACTCGCAAATGGATACCTAAATGCTTTTAAAAGACTTATCTAACGTAACCACAAACGATGGGGTAGACGCGAGAAAAAAAAATCATCACCAATTCACGTGTAGGAGAGGTATTGGCGATGGGTACCTCCCCAACACGTGAATTGCTACGATAAAATCATGAAAAATATTTTTCATTATTGTAGCACTTTGTCGACGTGACTGATATACATATCCACGCAAAGCCTAATATTTTACAACTAACACTAACTACTTTTTTAACACTAACCGTTTGGATGGTAATTCGAGGACGGATGGACGGACGAACGGAGATAACGAATAAGGGTTCCGAGTCGTGAACTACGGAATCCTAATGACATTGCTGTCGTATTTTGTTGTTGAGTGTGAGACCGGAGACTCAATCATTCTGCATCATTCTTCCGACCCTCCGAGGGCAGGAAGAATAATGCAGAAACATCTCACATGGACCGCCGCGGTGTGGGTCACCATGCTGCATTCTACTTATGAATTTATAAAAAGAATTCCCTTACTTCTGGATTCTACTCAGGCTTTCCATCAGTAGATTAACTTTAATAGGGTTAAATATTAAAAGGGGAAACTCAAATACTGCAACTTAAATGTGTTAAAATACGTTTTAATTTCCTGTGAAATTCTATCTTTTAATTTTCTTTTTCCCAGTTGATCTTCTGGACGGCTGCTGTTCCAGACGGATCACTAATAAATGAAGCTGGAATATAAAAATAAATAATTAGTGCAATACGGTTATAAAAGAGCCTACATATTTACAATGAGAGTCACATGTAGGTGATCACATCAATATTTACGTGGGGTACTTCCATTCCTTGTTGTGGTATTACAAAAATTTATGCCAGACTAGCTTTTGCCCGCGGCTCCCCCCGCATGTATGTCGGTCCTTTCCCAAGGTTCCATTTATCTCTATACCAAAATTCATCAAAATCGGTCAAGCTGTTTAAGCGTGTAAATTTAACAGACAGACAGAGCTACTTTCGCATTTATAATATTAGTAGTGATAATATCCACAACATCTCAGAAAGCTATAGATGTTCATAAACATCATATTATTTCCTTAAAACGTTCTAGGGTGATAAAATATTAAAGTTTTTAAAAAAAAATGGTCAGTTTGTTTAACAATGTAGTTCTACAATGAAGACAAAACTACGTACCTATTTTAACCGGAGTTGATACAGGAACACTAACAGGAGGCGGACGCGGTGCAACACAAAGCTCAAGTCTGAAACTTTTCAGCTCAGCACTTGTTGGCATTTCGCTCGCACAGGGGCTAGTTAACAGCTTGCCTGCTATCAGACGGCCTATTTTCAAAACTGCCTGTAATTTTTTTACATTTGTTATTTAGAAAAGACTAATCCCAAAATTATTCAACAGTAAATGATCGGTGTAGGGACACACACATATGTACATTGCATTAGCTGTACTTAGAATTGTATCAAGGTATGAGTAAAGTACCACCCGCATCATTTCCCACCGTGTGACTGCGGTGAGGCAGTCTGGAAAAGTAGTCCTAGAGTACATGTATTCGGTTTATAAGCTATAAAACAGTGTTGTAATATTGATAGAACCTTGTAAAGGAATTTTAATTATAATTGCAGTGTATATACAGCCTTCTATTCAAACTACCAGACTCACTAATCTAATCGGGGAATCTCAGAATATACCGACATCAACACCTACAATCGGCAAACAAATAAGACAAACTATGTGCAATCTACTCTCAGATTTATTTAGCAGTTACATGCGTGCCCTTCTTTGACGGGGTGAAAAATCTCTTCGAATCTCCAGTTCTTCGGAGACTCAGGACCTAGGAATATGTGTTTTTTAGACTAAAAACCACCCAACAGTCGGCTCAAGCGTCATGCTCTGAGTTGGGTAACGACCACGTTATTTATGGTCTTCCCAGTATCGATGCAATCCAGCGAATATGTAAACACTAAAACATTTATCTAAAATATGATCTGTATTTCTATTATGATATTTATATGTAATGCTCACCCCATTTAAAGAACACATAGGTAGAACTACCAGGCATAGACCCATTTTTCATTTGAGCCTAGCGATATCCTCTGGCATATTGGCCTTTAAAGGCTAATTGTGAAGAAGCCTTATGTGCTTGGAAACAATCGGGACACTATAGGTTGTTGGTGATGTGTAAATACTTACAAAACGCGTTGGCAGTGGTAGCGCTGGACGAGCATAAATTGGTGGACAAGCTAGTACAACCGATAGTGGTACAAACATCTTCAAAACGTTAAATGGCATTGCAGCTTTGAGTAACTCTGGAAGATACAAGTTAAGAATGATGACAATATTGTTGTTGGCGTGAACTCTAATAAATTTAAAAAGATATACCTTCATCTGAAACACAGATAAGTGAAGAGACAATCATCTAAAACTGCACAAATTCAGAGTTGGGAGAGGCTGGTAATCCGTTACACAGGCCTGTCCTAGTACGGATACCAGTCTCTCACAATGTCAAATGTACTTACAGTTTATTTTGTAATGTATAATCTAAAGTTTTACTATGTGAGAGAAACAATAAATACAATTATTATTATTATTTCTTTAATACAATTTACTTTGGTAAAAATCATCTCAAGATTGTCAACGATTTATTGGTGTAAGGTAAAACTTTTTTCATGTTCCTATTCCATAATAGGAATTTCAGAAACTCTTTATTTTAGTTTAAATATCTAAAGTGAACCCAAGCTAAAGTGAACCATGTAATCAAAAAAGTAAAAAAATACATTGTTAGAAGTAATGAAGTAATTTCGGAAATCTACAATGTTATAAAGATGATAATCATTTGTATGTACACGTAAGAAAATATTTATTACCGTGATGCAACTTACATTTCTAGGACGACTATTTTGTCTGTTAATTTCACTTAACTGTTGTTATGAAAACTTCCACTTACCAGGATACAGTCGATTACAATATTTAGCCGAAGTCGAAAATATAGGTTTCACTTTAGGATAATATTCCTCAGTTATGTCCCATACACGTAAGATTTGACCATCTCTCGGCCCTTCTACATACATCATTACTTTATCTCCTGTGTCTAATGCAAATCCTGTTAACAAATCATTTCTAGATCCCGTCTCCACCATCTGTTCATTAATCTCTGTAATTAGCCGTAGTATCGACATCACTGCCTGAGAGTCATCAAGAAGACAATATAGTCTGGAGTACTTTGTGAGTGATTTATGAGGTTTACATCCAACAAGACCTATAGATGTTTCTAATGTCATTTGTGACTTTATTATTACGTATGCCGGTACGATTATATCTGGCTTAATCGGTACACGAACTGCATTAATATCGTTGGTGCAAAATTTCTCACGTTCCGTTGGCATTAGAGATATTTCAGGTGGATATATTGGAAATTCACCTCTTTTAAATGTATTCATTGATTTCGATAGACATCTTGCATCAATTTTTGTAGTAGCAATGAGGATGTCATTTTCCTGATTAGGTAACTTAGGTGGGACAGATCTGTAAAAGTCACGATCAGTCTTTGCGTATCCGAAAAATGATGATTCATTTATGGGCGGTAGTTGTCTAATACCGCGAATCTGAAATGAACGATGAAGAAATACGTACAGATTAGGATATCGGCCAATCTTGACCAGATCGTGGACAGTCGACTTGTTAATAATATTATAATTATAAATCCTACTAATATTATAAATACGAAAGTTTGTGAGGATGTATGGATGTTTGTTACTGCTTTCTTATTGCTATTTTCTTAGTTTCTTGCTTAGTATCAGAAAACATATATTAAAAATTATTTTCAGAAGATATTTATTTGATTTACAGTCGAGAAATCATTTGTGTTACGCATTCAAATGTAAGCCGCGGAACCGATTTGAATAAATTTTATTCAGGTCACTTTTTGTCCTTATAACTGACATATAGGCAGGCGGAGTGGCGGGCAAAACCTAGGTCATTATTAAAATTACCTCAATTTTAAAAGCATCATCCATAAACGATGATAAAATGTCTCCAGCAGTTTCAAATTTAAGCGGTACCGCATGCTGGTCGTCAAAATCTATCTCATTTTTTAAGTTTTGTGGCTTTGAACAGTGTACATCGTCACTTATCGTCCACTTGACATACAGCTGTGTTATTCTGCAATGCACAAAGGATTTGGTTTCAAGTTTTATCAAGTCTAGTAATTGTTGTCATCTAGTCATTAATGTAAATTGCGAGAGGATCAAAGCTACTTTAAAAAAATATCTTATTTTATATTAGTGCTGCCTAACTGACTCTGCTCAGCCTAAATGGAAAGAAATACAAGAGTGGTGGTGACCGTCCTCACTGCCAATGTGGACAATGCAGCACGGTGACCGCACTATTGAGGCATAGTCAGATGCTTCTTCACGCCCCGCTAAGAGGACCCGGGATCATAGTAGAAAGGAAACACATGAGCTTGCAGAACTGTCATCAACTTTCTGCTATTGAAAGTCCCCCCCCAAATCGGCTCAGCCGTTCCAAAGATTACCCGAACAAACAGACATCAAAGGAGATGGTCCAAAATGTATAGACCAAAAACCCAGGATCGATTGGGACTAAATAGGTATCAGTAGTTTCATTATACTGTACAATGTATATCCCACCGAAAGCGCAATGCCCAAATCAATGGAGTATAAGAGCTATATATAGACTGACAAAGGCTATAAAAAATCATGAGTTACTTGTGATTCTTATCAGTTTATAGAATATATGCGATATTCTAAAGACTAAAATTCCAGGATTACTATACTATTGTTTACTATCAACCATTTGTGTTTATAATTATAACTCATTACCCAAAAAAATAACAATTATTTTTTTTGAAAAAAATAAAAAAAACAATTCGAGCTTGCTTACTGAGCTGATAAGAGAAAGAAATGACAATAGCATACAAAAGAGTTGTTAGTTTTACTGAAATACTACACTAATGCTTGTATTGGACTCTAAACTAGTTGTACTTATTAATAGACTACAGGCCCATGTCAAAAATGGATAGGTCATATGAACCACCAGGTGACGTTTATAGGACGATATAAGAGCATAAAATAATAAGATTCAGCACTATGCCGTCACTTGTAAGCTGTCCAACTGAGTGCAGGTGAAAATTCAAAAGTGCAGGTAGAGTGAGTCCATTTTGGTCATATATTTTTGTACGGCATTTTTACCATCGATAGATCTATGAAAAATAATAAGAAAGCGCGCAGTGCCGTAAAAAAATAATGCGCCACAAAGTCGGTATTCTTTGTTGATTTTCTTACAATTTTCAGGGTAAATTTGGTCATTTCATTCTGTACGGCATCAGTTTCATACTGTTTCAATACAGCTTCTAATCCATTATTCCGCAACGCCGTACAAAAATCATGCGACAAGGGGAAAAAATCGAGGGTTGCAACCCCCACTTTTTCCGTGGTCCGGGGGGTGATTTGATACAACATAAAATTAATTTATTTTGAAAGTATTTTATTCATAGATAATATTTTTTTACATGCCGTAAATTTTAGTTGGTCCAAAGGTTGGTAGGTGAAATAAGGAAAAATCCATAGAACGAAATGTAAGAAAAATCCATATAATGAAATGTAAGGTGAAATTCATGACGATATTTTTTTATACGGCATTTAAATAGTTTATTTGTACCTAATGCAATAATTCAATGCAAAAATCTGAAAGTTCATATTCTTAAAAAAGGTATAAAAATATTATATAAATATAATTTACATAAATTTATATCGCTTACGGAGCGACGTTTTCTTACGACGTTTAGAATTTGTAGGCATATATGTATCGACACCTGCCTTTACTGTACTGTGTGCTGTAAGTAGTCATAATGTAGTTTATTCGGATGTATGGGGTCTACCAATAAGAACGTCCTGGTTTAAAAATTGAAGAAAACATACATTTTTTTATGATAAATGCATCCGATTGACTTATTTGATAGATAATTTTATGCCATTTATGTTTTAAATAATATATCGGCCAAATGACCGCCGCGGCTCTTTTTGCAGACGGTCGCCCGCTCACGCCAATTTTCGATGACGCGGTGCTCCATTTCGGCCGGTATGTCGGCTATGGCTCGTCAAATGTTGGCTTTTAGAACAGCGACTTTTACGACCGACTTTTTTTACCATCGACCTTGTTACCAATAAGCTTTGGATGGATTTTAAATGACGGTCGGTACGATTTCGACTGGTCCCACGGCGAGGAATGCCCCCAAAAAGTCAGTGACATAACAGAACTGGATGAGGAATCAGGCGAAGAAGTCGATGACGTCATAGGTAAATAAATAAATATTTACATCTTTAATCTGTACGTAAGACTTTGATTTTGACAAAAACTTATTCATTATCGTCGATGAAGACGTTGATTCCGAAAACACCTCAGCAGCTGATTCTGATACCGAATAATTTCGTTTTAAAGATATTTATTTCTCAAAAAGACAAATGTCACTTACATGAGAATAAAACATTCATTGAAATAATTAACCCGATACAGATGGGTATTTACAAAAAAATAATATTGACCAACGTCGTATCTTGAGATGTGAGTTCACTGTAGTCAAAGTCTCAAGTTAAGAGCGACAATATTTTCACTTAATTAAAATATATAATATAAAATATATATAAAAATATACTAAATTTAAATATTATTTTGTATTATCTTTTTTAAATATATCGATTTTTTTTGAAAAAAAATTGTTTTATTTATTCACATTACAATGAAACAAAGCAATTATATAGATGTATCAGTAATGTTTGGAGTATATAATAAACCAAAAAGTATCCAAAACTGTTGATACTGGGTTTTACAGTTTCAATTCTTGGATATTATATACACACCCTTTCACTTCGGTTATAGTTCATAATGATTTTATCATATTATCAATTGTTCTCTTCAAAAATATGTTAATACCGTACAGTATCAGATGGCCATAAAGTACTACACCCTTAAAATGGTAGCGTCATTTTCATCAGCTTAAAAGATATGGTCTGCATTAAAATGTACGGCATCATTTTTTTTCTAATTATTTTATCTTAATACTATTTAAAACAAGGGAAAAATGTAGAAAATTGCTATATTTTATTAATCTATGAATATTTAAAGTTTTGCAATAATTTAATAAAATTTAGTTTTTGTTTTTCTCAATATTTTTTTTAGAACAGTTTCTTTTGAACGGCAATGCTATATAACAATTGTATTTTACAATATCATGTTAAAAAAAAAGTTGCCGTACAGAGTCAAATGATTTTACAGCTTTATAAATCAAGTATACCATGAAATTAAAATAATTATAAATATACATTCAAATGAACAATAACTTTTTGACGGCATTATTTTTAATAGTACTTTTGAGTGCTAGGTAATGTCTTGGAACCAAAGCCGTACTTTTTCAAATCACCCCCCGGACCACGGAAAAAGTGGGGGTTGCAACCCTCGATTTTTTCCCCTTGTTGCATGATTTTTGTACGGCGTTGCGGAATAATGGATTAGAAGCTGTATTGAAACAGAATGAAACTGATGCCGTACAGAATGAAATGACCAAATTTACCCTGAAAATTGTAAGAAAATCAGCAAAAAATACCGACTTTGTGGACCACCATTTTTTTACGGCACTGTGCACTTTCTTATTATTTTTCATGGATCTATCGATGGTAAAAATGCCGTACAAAAATATATGACCAAAATGTACTCACTCTACCTGCACTTTTGAATTCTCACCAGCACTCAGTTGGACAGCTTACATGTGACGGCATAGTGCTAAATCTTATTATTTTATGCTCTTATATCGTCCCATATACGTCACCTGGTGGTTCATATGACCCATCCATTTTTGACATGGGCCTGTAGTCTATAATGCTCGACGTAGTGATTACTCAGTTGAATGTAAAGCAGGCACCAGACTTCGCTATGCGCTATTCGTTATGCGGGTTATTCGCGCGCATACGGTGAAGTGTGGAGATTATATTCGTGTCGTTCACCATAAAAGTGACAATGACACATCTCTACAACACACATATTTGCCTTATTTGATACTTATTTGACATAGCAGTTCGAAGTGTGGATGGCATGTTTGTTGTTTACGCGTATAACTAATGGGCGAATACGGCGCAGACACATAACGAATAGCGCATAACGAAGTGTGGTGCCTGCATTACAACTTTTACAGTAATCCTATTATTATTTTTGATCAGTAATAATTATTGTTTTTGTAAAAACTGGAAACTCATCATCAATCAACAAGTAACTCATGATTTTTTCATACATACTTTCTCAGCCTATGGCTCATATACCCCATTGATTTCGGCATTGCGCTTACGGTGGAGTAAATTGTGCATTCTAATGAACCTACTGATACCTATTTAGTCCTAATTGATTCTAGGTTTTTTTTGGACCATCTCTTATAAAAATTACTTTTCTGATGTAAGTGCCATATCTATATACTTTCAAATGCATTAAATAAAAAATGGTTCATTTGACATTACAAACAGACCGTTCAATTTTATTTATTTGTCTAGATGAATCAAATAACAAGTGATTGTAACCTAAGTTCCCTTGAGAAGTATGAGGACTTGGGAATTCGCAAAGTTCTACTTGCGTCCTAACGCGACCGTTATGAGCAACAAAGGTTCTCCAGTGCCAAGATTATTAGTACTTAAAAGTTCATAAAAGCGATGCTTTATTAGCTTTTGATGACTTGTGCAAACGAATATCGTCAAATGGACTATGTGTAAATGAGATTAAAGTATATATTATAAGTATTTAAGTTAAAAATAATACAACAACTAATAATTGAGAATTTTCGGTTTAGTCATGCTAAACAACAGAATGAGCACCATCACTATAATATAAAATAAAGTATGTCTGATTTAAATGAAATGTATACCTATCTGGGTAAAAGTCTAAGAAAGGACATATTATGTTATTTTTTACCGCGATAACTGAGTAGAGTCGCGGACGGAGCTCCTGCGAAGGCTAGTTTAGAATAATATGGATACAACGTAGAGCATTGCAATATTGCCGCTCCAGAAGGCTGTAATTATTGACATGTTATTAAACCCAAGTAATCTTTAGGTCAGTTACTTGTTTATTTAAGATGTGGCATATAGGTAATAGTAGGGAGCAGGAGACTTAAGTACATGACTGAATGTAATAACATATTTTTTACTCGATTATGGCGACGTCAAGTTTGTATGTGTCACCGTAGCGCCTTCACTACTGAACTGATTTTAATGAACGAGGTGTTTTAAATTAAACTCACTTGTACTTCTAATCCACTATTTAATGAAGTCAAAAAAAATAGCAGACCAGACCCCAAGTTGCTAAAGCTTTTCGTTTTCTATTCTATTTCTCTATTATCTTGTTTCATTGGCTAATATTTTGTTTTGATCACGTGACTAAGTAACATTAGCCAATAAAAAAAAAGGTGGATCCTTAAAGTAAAATTTTTTTAACAAACACTGCCGTGCCGACAATTGTTAATATAAATTGTATAAATAAGCTAGGTCTATTAATTTTAGAAAAGTTTTTACTAAAACGTGGTATAGTTGTTCTTGAAACTTAATTTATGTAAGATGCAAGTCTACATTCAATCATCATCATCACAATCATCATCCTAGCCTTTAGTCCCTTGATTATTTGGGGTCGGCTACTCGTTCAACCGGTTTTACCTGAATGGCAAGTCTACACTCAAATGGCATAAAAACAAAATTTTATTTCGAATTCAGTAGAACATCAGTTTCGAGATTCGGTACCGGAAGTGCATCGTGTATGTTATGGCCTGATCAACCACCTACATTACTATAACAATTCACCTAGAGCTGACCTTCTTTAGGCAAACTTGTACTCGTAATTATTAATTACTATCGAGAAGTAAACACACCTAAATAAATAAACCATTAATTACATGACAGGGGGCAGCGGTGGTTTCGGCGTTTATTTGTCTAAACTCCCCGCAGGAAAATAAGAATATTAAGTTATAACCTGCTTGTGGTACTATTCATATTTACGTGTTTATATATTAAAAAGGTAATGGTTATGCTAATTTACAATTTCAATTCTTGCATGAATTTATACAAATAAATGAAATTGAAGTGTCTGTCAATTCAAATTAACAGATTTTCACTAAATGTATATGAAAGTTTACACGGAGCTTACATCAAAAAACTTCTTCCGAGCTTTTATTCCCAAGTTTATTTGGGGTCGGCTACTAGTTCAACCGGTTTTAATTGAATTTCAGTTTTTCCACGGAGCGACTGGCATCGGACCTCCGCAACCCTAAGGGAGAACTGAAATTCGAAGATTGAACTAGTTGTCAGTATATTTGAGGGCACTGACTTCCCAATAACGATTGCCATAGATGTTCATGACAACCGGGACCGACGGCTTTACGTGCTCTCCGAGGCACGGGCGTGAATCACCGCCAAACTTCCAAACTCCGGGCTGCTATTAGGAATTTCCTAAGAAAATCCCAAAAACACTTTTTGGTCCGACCCGGGATTTGAACCCGAAACCTCTTGATTAGCAGTCGTATACGCTAACTACTAGACCAACGAGGCAGTTAGCTTACATCAAAAAACAACTTTTAAAATTTTTGATCATCTGTCTGTCTATCCGCCTATCTGTCCGTTCTGATTAATCTCTGGAAGGGCTGGATCGATTTTGGCACTTTCATAGACGGATAGCTCATGCTATAAGGAGCAAGTTGAATTATTTAATTTATACTTGCTTCGCCCCGCGGTAACAACAAACGCGTACGCTGTAATATTTCGTTTTACAATTCAAGTGGTTTCAAATATTATAATCAAATCCTTACTTCCGTTTTTTCAATTCTTCAACAGGTATATCAGTGAGTTTGCCACAATTAACAAACACGACTGGATAATCATCACGCGCTGGCAGACTGGCAGTCCCAATCAATACTATAACCTCACCAAGATCTGTTGGTCTATCGCCACAAGTTCTAAAAGGCACTATTCTGCCTGTACCTAAAATTACAAGGAAGGAATTAATTTAGCGCAAGATAGCTTGTAGGAACCGGATGAGAGAAACCGAGGATCAAAGTTGATTGAAAGTTTATAAAACGTTTTCGATTTAACCTATTTCTAAAAAATCATTTTCTGTAACCAATAAATAAAATACACTCCAAATATCAACTTATTATAAACATGAACAGGCTATTAACTAAAATAACTTTTACTTGGTCGAACTCGTTTGCTTACTGAAGTTTTTTTAATAATAATAATTGTCAAAGTATAATTTTTGTAAAGAAAGTTTTTGTTATAAACATTGATATTTATTTTATAAATGCGAAAGTAACGCTGTCTATCTGTCTGTAGGTCTAACCAAAACTAATGAATGGATTGAAATGATATTTGGTACACAGATAGTCTAGAGGATGAGAACTACTAAAAAATAAGCTACTTTTTTCTGGATTAATCAATGTACACGAGAACGAAACCGCACGCTAAAGCTAGTTCTAAATATACAGAATTAAGTACAAAGTTTTACTTAAAACATTAAAACCGTTTTGGGAGTGATTTACAGTGATTAGATTAAAGGCAACAGGATTAAACTTTCAAAGAGAACTAAAACTTCAAAGGACTAATTACCTTAAGATCGAAACTAAATGACTATCTAACAGTATTTATGTTTTAGCTGTTACAAATATCAAGCAACAAAGTATAACCTGATATAATCGCATCTCCGGAAAGACTGATTTCAAACTTCACCGGTGCTGCTGGTACATTTTTCTTATCTTTTTCTTTTGTTTCTTTTGTTTTTATTTCAGATTTACGACTGAGAACTGGTGCCTTTTCGACAACATCCTCCTCTTTTGCAGTTTCCTTTGGCAGTTCTTGATTCAAAATTATCTTCTGAACATGGTCTATTACGGCGTCTTGGTGCCTTTTGTCTAAAATATCGAAGCAGTACTTTTATAACTTTCATAAGCAGTATTTTTTTTCTATTCTTAATGCAGAAATAGATGTGGACTTAAGGCAGTGAGTATTGTCTTTCAGTGTCTCTCAATGGTACTATTACTGAAAGAAGCCAAAACGTGGCAAATGTACAGAAATTGAAATATTGTGAGAAATATGTACAGTAAAGAGTAGCCTATGCTCCTCCTCAGGAATCAAATGATCTCCTAGTTAGGCCTACGTTCATCTGTGTGTTCATAAAAGGCGACTACGGGAGTAAAATAGAGAAGACGATAGCACTGGAAATAAAAGGAGACTTGAAACAAACATAGGGTTTATAATCCGTTTGGTCAGTGTGAGGCACAATAGCCAAAAACCTCTTTTCTAAGACGAGTCTCGGGTCTAGCAGAGAATAATTAAAGGCTGTTGATAATGACGTGGTAAATGTTTTTAATTTAATTGTGATGTTTGCTTTATAGACTTTGCAGAACCCAATAACATGAGCATAATTTAAAACATGTTTTAGAGATATATTCATTATGTCAAGACAATTCGATGATTATTTGTGAATCAAAGTGAATGAATCAAAGTGAATGAATCAAAGTTAACTAAAACGAATACAGCAATCTGAGAGTAACGATTAACAAGTTAGATCTTAGAAAAGGTCTCTTTAGAACTTAATTTTCTAAAAACAAAGGTGTTCACAAAGCATTCAGTTTTAGTTTTTTGGAACGAAATTATGCTATTTAAAATGTGAAACAAAGTACCTAAGGATGGACGGTTAAAGAACTCGCCCTTTATATAAAAATAGCTTACACGAAGCTTGGAACAATAATTTTAATCTGGGCTTAACATATAAGTCGTTACTGTGGTAAGACAGGTCAACGGGATCACAGCCGCAGGCAAAAGCTTAACATGAATGTTTTGAACGCCTTTGTTGTAGCTGAACATTTTGAAAGTTTATCCGATCCCTAGTGCGTTCTAAGAATTGAACTGCTTTTAACCTTTTTCATATTTGGTTGTTACACTACGAAAACATGTGTTGACCTGTCACGGGGTATGGAATATCCATAGGTCCATCATTGTTTGAAGCCGGTATAAATTCCACAACAAAACTCCATATTAAATTATTGATAAATTTCGAAATACTTTCTTCTACTCCATGTTCACACACTGTAGCGAATTGTCTATGCTCTCCGAAAGAGAGCTTAGGTAGATACACTTCCGTACATTTATCAGACTTAGCACTAAAACATAGAATAATTTTGTTATTATGTCTTATGACATTATTAGGATATGGTTCAGGTATTGTTTTTTTTTTTTTATTTAAGCCTATCAAAGCGACTCTACTCTGCCTGATGAAAAGCATTAGCAGAATCCAGGAGTAGGTGCTACTATCCGAATTGAGGGTATACAATGCATCCTTGCAGCATGGTGACCCACACCATGGCAGCTTAGTGTGATATTTTTGCATTATTCACCCGGCCTCCGGTACAATGCGGTACAAAGATGCAAAAATATCACTTACCGACTCACCGACGAAAGTCCAACCTAAAATGCACGAATGCTGTCATTTTAGGTTGGTCTTCTGTGTGAAGGTAGTACCGCCCCCGGTCGAGCCGCCCCATTTGTACTGAAATCAATGTCTCTACTACCTACTATATACCTACTACTACATAGTACTAATACCTACTATATAGCACTATTAAGTAAAAATAGAAGCATAAAATAACATATATCTATGCATATACTCGTATGTAGGTATATAAGGTAGGTATATAAGATATTAGTGTATTTATTGCAATGTAATATAATTGATATGTTTATGTTGTAAAGGGAAGAATATAAACAATATTACTTCGTGCCAAGATTTCCAAGGCCCATATTAGCCGAAACAGTAGCAGTAAAGAATCTGTAGTCTGTTACTCTTACAGGTAAAATATGACGAATTGAAAAGGCTAGCCATCTTCTTTGCAAGAAGTGCCAGGTTCGAACCCATCCACTGTTCAATCCACACCATACCTGAATATATTACAAATACTTAACCATGAAAATTAATATGAAGAAATGGAACAAATACATTTTTTACAGTATTTATATTGATAGAGATTTATTTTCGAGGAATGTCCTTTTATTTTCCACGCATAATACACGGTTAGCGTAGTTTAGTTTTTTTGCAGACGATGCAGAGAAAACCGAACAGATATATGTTTGTTCTCTGATAATTATTGATGGTGATTAAAATGAGGTTTTTTCAAAGCCAAGGAGCTTTGAAAAAAAAATATTTCAAAATTAAATCAAAACCTTTGCAACATGAGGCCAAATCATAATCTCTACATCATAGGCAAATCCAGGTGCCAAAACATATTGTAGTTTCATTCCTTGAACGGGTCCAGGACCTAAATCTAGCCATCCTTCATTGCAATCGTGAAATACATCTATACCAAGAAGTTCGACAACAAAAGTGAGGGTAAATGAACTGCTGGAGCACGGGCTCGCTTTTCCGGGCTCACTATTAGTTTTTACTGTTGATTTATTCATTTAGAAAAAGTTACAAGAAAAACTGCTCTGCTTATGAAAATGGTAATAAGACACTTAAATATCTCACTACGATGTATATTGATGTTAAATATTAATATTTGTTGTGCTGTGTTTCCTTTTTAAAGTACCTATGCATTTTGACACTGACGCATTTCAAAAACAACAAAGTAGGTATGGCAAACATTGAGAAAATTGTCGTACCAGATCCCGCTGAAAAAAAATCCTATATTCATCAAAATTGCACAATCAATATTTCTTTTTCCTTTTTGAAGAATGTGTAAAAACTAGTCTTTCGACGTGCCTGAGCATTTAATACAAATTAGTTACCAACCATCCTAACTCTATATCTACCTATCTTATTGGTTGGTACATAAGAGCCTAGAGTCGGTCACATTAATATTCCACCACTATATTGTACGTTTTGTGTTACCAAATACACAAATTGATAAACAGGAAACCTTGTGAGATTGAAAATATTGTGTCAAAACTCCACGTTCAGCATAGAGCATCACAGGCTCGGACCAAGCTCGGACCGAACCGGAATGGGATAGCCATAGCTTCTATTATTCATAGACGAAACGTCGAGTTAACAGGGCAACAGTACCGACCTTTTTCTTCGACTATTCTCATCTTTCCGAAAATATCCCTCCTATTTCAGGCGCAGATTGGTTTTAGGTATTCGATTTCCACTTACCGTCGCGCCACAAACCTTGTGTATAAGGACCAGTGTTACCAGGTGCACGGTTATTACCGTAGAAACACGGTATTTTTGGCTAAAACACGGTCTACGGTAATGAGTCAATACCGTGTCAGTTTCTACGGTATTTCCAATTGTATATTACCGTGTATATTTTATAAATTATTACATAAAAAACAGTTTGATTTAAAAAAATATCCGTGGAAGGAAACGCAATTACATTTACCTACAGTTTTTTTTGGCACGGTAGTGGCAAAACTATTTTTTTTTATTATCACTCATTTATTGTATTTTAATGAAGGGCTTGTATCTATGATCATGAATAAAAATATTAAAAAAAAAACACTGCCCGAGGAAATCCCGAATATAATATTAAGGATTCGATCATCTAAGACTGAATGCATAAAGTTTTATTACAACTGCCAGCTAGCTGTTAGTCCATTCACATATGAAAACTGGTCGTGTAGTGCAGCGAATGAATAAACATTACTTTCAATAAGTTGAAGTAGTTATCTTAGATTAAGTAAAGGATGGTTTATATATAAATAAAAATATGAAAATTTCTTAAACACGGTATTTTTTATTTAGCAGCACGGTAGTTTGTATATTTGATCTGGTAACACTGATATGGACCTACGAGGGCTTCCACACATAAAAATAAAAATAACCTATTCCATTTATAGTAAAAAATAAATGTTAATTTTAAGAATTATGATACTTTGTGCCATATCTACTTCATAGTATGAGTGAGTAGGTACATAATTACTTTCAGTGGTTACTATTACCTCCCAATTACTAAAGCCGCGTTTTCACATTAAGAGTTGACTCGGACCCAGTACACTTGTGCGAGTCGGCTTCATACGAGTGTACTCGGATAGTGGTTTACACACGATAGCAGTGTACTCGTATTGTGGTTATTTGTCTCCTTGCACAATCAAGATGTCGTCGCTTGATCCGCTGCTGCTAGGTTTAGAAGTTGTAGCAGATATGCGATTACATCAGATAAAAATCTGTCTGCAATTTCGTACTATGCTAATGGGGGCACATAAATGTTATCAACAACAGATTCAGTCCAGAGGGAAAAATAAAAAATAATCAATCTAGACTAGAGAGTCTAGATTGATTATTTTTTATTTTTCCTGAGATTATATACTGCGAATGTTATTTATTTTGGTATTTACATCTTGAGACGTAAGTCCAAGGTTGAGGTTATGAATAAGGCGTAGTATTGCTGCATGTCGGGCATCTTTGTTTTTATATATACATCCGTCCTCCGCTTCATACAGTTCTAAAAACCTAACAGTCTCACGTTCACTCCACTTTTTTTAGTTGTCGCCATTTTGTTTTTATAAAAATGATCCGAGTGAGCTCGAAAAATAGAGCAGTGTCCGAGTCTACTCGGATTAGATGCCGGCGTCCGAGTACGCTCGGATTAGGTGTTTACATAATACGAAGTACCGTCCGAGTAGACATCCGAGTGCACTCGGTCCGAGCCAACTCTTGTTGTGAAAACGCGGCGTAAGTGCCGCCTAGTACCGGAAAATACGTGATCTTCGTACCTGTTACAGTATATACGTCTCAAGCCTAGTAGGCAGCACTAGCCTCTAGCGATGCGCAATCTAACTCACCAATGAGATCAGTGATTTATAAATCTTTTTCCTTAGAAGATTTAAATCACTCTTTTAAATCTTTAACTCTTTTGAATCTTTGGTTTCGAATGACATATTCGTTCCGGAACGAATATGTCATTCGAAACCAAAGATTCAAAAGAGTTAAAGATTTAAAAGAGATAAATGATGCAAATTATATCTATTGATCCATGTAGATATTGATTCTTTCATTCCCTCAATGATAAACGCTTTTTATTATATATAATTGTTCACAAGCGCCATAAAACTTTTCATACTTGACTGCACGCGAACTGTTTTGTTTTTTTAACTATTATTTAAAGATTAATTTATTTTTGTTAATGAATTATTTAATTTAAATTTTAGGTTTTAGTTTCAATCAAGTTTATTGCAGAAAATATCCTTCCAACCGCAGCACTGAAGTGAGGAATTCATAATAATTCAAATTATTAGTTTTATCACAAAATACGACATCATTCTAAAATCTGTATAGATATAAAAGTTAAGCCAAATCGTGGTCAAAAATCTGTATAGATACATCAAATAAAGATTTTATAAAGTACTTTTATAACCGAATTTCATATACTCACAATCGGTTTTAAGCTTTATTCTAACGCTAGAGAGTCTAATTTACTATGTATCATCATTGTATTTCGTAGAGAGCGCATGTTATCTCTTTTCAATTCACAATATCCTGTATCTATTGTCTCATACTACATCTACGTATCTGATCTGTTAGTGAGATAAAGATGTGTTTTCCAATCCAAAGATTTAAAGAGTGATTCCGCATTTTGACAGATTATACATCTTTTAAATCAATCACTCCTGAGTTACACATCTCTGCTAGCCTCACGTTCTTCTGTCTTTCTGTCAAATTCTGTGACAATAGTTTTGATATTTTTAAATTTCAAAACAAACAATAATTTGTTGTATTTAATACTGTGAAAAAAAACGAAATAGACATGTGGTCTTGGAGAATAAGCAGAACTTTTTGTGATAAGGCTATGTATGTACATTCACAGTAAATTACACAATTTGTTGATGGTAACTTAGCAAAGCAGTTTATTAGTGAAATTATGTTACAGGTCTTATAATAGTTCGAAGTGGAATTTATTTTGTTCATCACGAAGCATTCAAATAATTAATGAGCGGAATTCGCACTCCACCATTGATACAATTGAAGTAGAAACATTTTCAAAACATATGTCGGATTGGTGGAACCCAGACGGAAAACTAGCACTCTTGCATGGCTTTAATACTATAAGGTAACAAATTTAGTCCAATTTAGATTAGTCACATTATACTGCCTTCTAAAATTGTAAATAAATAAATAATTCATACAGCATATCGCTATGCTAAACTTTGATTCTTGAGGCTGGACATAGGACATACTCTTTACTGCGAAAACTGTAATACATGTGTGAGGAGCCGCAGATAAAAGCTAGTTTACATATATTTCATATCCTCAATATTTATAACACATTACACATTTATTACTAAAATTAATTCTTACATTTGTAAAATAATGAGCACACTTTTTGTGTTGTAATTGGATAACACTTCAGTTACCCCCACAATTGAATGCATTTTTAATGACTTTCTTTTACTGTTTATACTTAGCATATTTGTTATTTGAGAACAAGATGAGATGTATTACCAGAATAAATAGAAACAATAATGGTGTTTAATAGTAATTTTGAACAAGAACAATCCACAGAGATGTTTTTATGCCAACACTATGACAATATACATAAATATATATTTTTAGAAGAACTAACCAATAAATGCTGTTACATTTCAGAGTACCACTTATCAGAGATGGTTTAATACAATGTGCAACTGAAGAAAGAAAGCTGCAGCCTCTTAAAAATATCAAAATTTTAGATGTTGGCTGTGGAGGAGGCATACTGTCAGAAGTAAGCTATACTATTTATAATGTTATCATTTCTCTGTAGTTGTTATGATGTCATCATCATCAACAACATGACATAGGCCTATCCTAAAAAGGAGGTTTTGGCCTACTATACCATGCTGGCCAGACGAGTTGGTATAGAGCTTGTTTAAGTTTTCATTCTTTGACTGCCTTGTTGGTCTAGTGGTTGTGTATGCCGCTGCTGATCAAGAGGTCTCTGGTTCAATACCTGAGTCGGACCAAATGTTTGTGATCTACAAATATTTGTTTCGGAGTTTGGGTGTTTTCTATGTATAATATGTATGTATTTACAAAAAAAAGTATGTTTATGTATTTATATCAGTTGTCTAGTACCTATAATACAAGCTCTGCTTAGCTTGGGACTAGATGGCGTTGTGTGTAAGATGTCTAAAAATTTTATTATTATTATTCTTTGCCCCGATGTACTTCTTCCCTTATTCACTTCTTACGACACCCATGGGGTGTGGCTGGGGATAAGGAGTGGTGGCACACCAGACTGCACAATAGGCCTAGTGGTTTAAGCAGTCGCCACTCTTGTTTCTGTGTTGTTGTTCTTAGACTGGGTTTTTTTGTGTCTGCTTCATATTTGTTTGTAAAGGGTTTGCGACCCAGGATGTATATTCCAAATTCTTTAAAAAAGGAAAATATTCTAAATCCGTCACCATATGGACTTGGATATGATGTACAGGCTCAAAAAGCAGACTCGGCTTTCCCAACTGCCACCACTAAATCTACCTCTACTAGTGATCATTGGGACAATTTTTTTTACAACTTTCACTACTTTTATATATCGGGCGCATATATCACTGTGAGACCCCTGGCTCAAAAAAGGTCTTAACCACCAGTAGTGGCTGTATTAGGAATAATGTTTTATTTTATCACATTATTCCTAACTGCCAGTAGTGGTCATTGGGAAAACCTTAAACAATTTGTTTTCACAATCTAGTGATGGCTGTCGGAAATAAGCCCTCGACCACTATTAAACAATTCTTTGTTATTTCATCAAGAGTTTTTCTACAGCTGATTTTGAGCAAAAGGACTCAAGGCATTGATTAACTTGTAACTCTTTGAGTTGCTGGCTATAGTTACCATCGAGTGACCTCACTTCTGTATTTAAATATTTTCAGGCTTTAGCAAGGCTTGGTGCCACAGTTACTGGAATAGATGCTAGCGAAGACCTCATTAAAATTGCTGATGAACACAGGAATATTGATCCTAAATTAGCAAAATGTAAACCTACATATATCCATACAACAATAGAGGTAAGAAAAACTTATATTTTAGACTGAATTGTCATTATCATCATCAGCCCACTGCAGAACACTGCTGGACATAGGCCTCTTCCAATGCGTAATATATCACAGAGACTGGTTTGATGCTTTCTGCATCCAGTCCCGCCATCTGGCCAAAGGGCGCGCATTGCCACTTCAACCTACTAACTTTCGAAGCTATGTCGGTCACCTTGGTTCTCTGATGGTCCACTTCATTCCTAATTTATTTCTTCAGAGAGACTTCAAATATGGTTCTTTCCGTAGCATGTTGAGCAACTTTACGTTTATAAACTAGCCCTCTATAGTCAGTGTTCACGTCTTATCACCACACAGGCTGATATATACAAAACTATATAAATCTTCTCTAGACTGTAATATAGCTTTCTGGTTCATCAACAGCTTTTTACAGTCCACTGCTGAACATAGACCTCTCCTAAGCAGCTTTTGGCTTCCTAAGAAGGTCATGCTTGCTTGACATCAAACTTTTTATAGATTTGCTTGTTATTATTTTGCAGGATCATGTGAAAAAATCCGCTAGCTGTTACAACTGCGTCGTTGCATCAGAAGTTATTGAACATGTCAATAATCAAGATCTATTTGTAAAATCATGTGTACAAGCTTTAGTTCCAGGCGGCAAGATCTTTTTTACCACACCCAATAGGACCAGATTATCACAATTAGTAGTGATCCTACTCGCTGAGAAAATGCTGAAAATGGTGCCAGATGGTGCCCATGAATACGAAAAGTTCATAACGCCGACTGAACTATCTATTATGTTAGAAAAAAGTAAGTAATATTTAAAGTGTTTTGACCCTAAGAGTCGATGAAGCTCGAGTTGATCCTTAGGAAGCATGTGTCTATAAAATGTTAGCCTATTGTTGAGAGCTTTCTTCTCCTATATAAATATTATTTTTACAGATAATTGTCACGTGGAATCAACATATGGTATCCAGTATAATCCTCTCAATAAGAAATGGTGTTTCAGTGCTTACCAGCACCTAATGTATGCTATACAGGCTCAAAAATTAAGTTAAACATGGGAAGAAGCAAGTCAATGAGTAATAAAGTATAGCATAGTTATAATATTATGTTACATTTTTATGAAATAAACTGTTTTCTGTTATTTATGTTTTAATAATATTCTCGTGTCACAGTGTTAGTTACACACTCCGAAACGGCTGGATCCATTTTTATTAGATTTTGTGAGCATATCAGGTAGGTCTGAGAATCGGCCAACATCTATTTTTCATACCCCTAGGACGCGAGCGGAGCCGCGGGCATAATGAAAGGTACAATGTCAAAAAATTACAGACTAAATAAACTTTTGTACATTCATTTGACACTGCACGGTATTTAGTGAAAGCGACTCGAAAAAGTACACCTTAGCTCGTTCCCTGAGCATATATTTATTTATGACTGGCCCAGTCCCGCACGATGGGGTAGACGCGAGAAAAAAAAATATCATCCCACTTTACGTGTAAGGGAAGTACCCCAAATTAAAATATTTTTTGTTATTTTATTGTTTGGCAACGTAATCACAACACATATTCATGCATATAGTACTTCTACCTCAAATATTCAATTTCTAAAGCAGCGTCCAGCGAGGACAGGAATTCGAGAAGATATGGCCTTCTTGGACCAACCGGTTACAGAAAATCAAAGCCCCCTAGAATAGTGGTGTTTAATAAAATTAATGGTTTAATATAGGTACATGTACTTTATTACTGCTAACCATAGAGCAATGCGGTAGGGATTAGTGGTACGCAGGTGTACCCCTTTGTCGAAGCCTTGTTGACTGCCTTGTTGGTCTAGTGGTTAGCGTATGCGGCTGCGGCTGCTGATCAAGAAGTCTCGGGTTCGATTCCCGGGTCAGACAAAATATTTGTGTAATCCACAAATATTTGTTTCGGAGTCTGGATGTTTTTTATGTATAATATGCATGTATTTACAAATGAAAAAGTATGTTTATATATTTATATCAGTTGTTTAGTACCCATAATACAAGCCTAAATGCGCAAATGCATTCCACTGTAATGACTGAATGTGTTTGTGTGTGTACGATTCTATATTATTGGAGTTCATACAGGCTGTCACTACAGGCCATAGATATAGAATACTAATGGTATTTTATATCTATGCTACAGGCGATTGTTTTTGTAAATGAGTTTAATATGTGTACATATGTGTTAAGACTACCCTCCTCAAAAAATGACTAATTTGTATAGGAAAAGATGCTGTGACTTCCGGTCTGCGGGTATGTGGTGTTTTATGACTGCTGATTATTGTTTGTAACCACCTTTCAATCCTTGATATTTTTGTAACTTGGCCTAAAAGTGACAATAATTCCAGGTTGCCAAAAGAGGTTGGTTTACTTCATGTATTTATAAATCCTAGAGTTTGCATGAAAGCATTCTGTACAACATGCAAAGTCTGTCACTCTGACATTAGAAATCGAGTAGTACAAAATTGAAAAATGCGTTGATAATATTTAGAAGAACAGTTTAATGCTTTTAAGATCGAGCGTAGGTGATATATTTATATAAGAAAAATGTCACTAACGAAACTCTTAAAAGCTCCTATAAAACTGTTCAAAAAAGATGTAATTTCATTCGTCATTATACGCCGCTATGATTTGGGACGTGAGTTATTATTATTATTACTAAGTATCATCAGTATTTTATATTTTGTACCCAGGTACCTTTCGTTAATAAACAAATAGGTACTTGTCGACATTACCGTCTTCACCATATTTTAAGGGCACACGGCACAAGTGCCCACAGCCCACCATCGATAGGGGACCCTCTAAGGAAGTGTCAGTTTAATTGCTACAGATGTCGAAAGTAGGTAGGCATGTCACTACATAGTATACAACAAACGTCGCTTTCTGTCTGTCCCTATAAATTCTTAGATCTTTAAAACTACGCAACGGATATTGATGCCGTTTTCTTTAATAGATAGAGTGATTCAACAGGAAGTTTATATGTATAAAACATGCTTAATATAGTAGAGAAACATTGATAATTTTAGAGGTTTCTAATGTGATGTCGTAAATAAACCCACTTTTTACGCTTACATTGCCAACACTGTCTGTACGAGATAGATCAAAATAATGTACTACAGTATTATACACCATAAAAAGTTTACAAAAAAGTCCGCGATGGTAAATATCTATCTCTTAGAGATAACCCACAATAACCATTTTTTATTTCTTTCTTTTTACGAGAAATAATGGCTTATTTACGAAGCGATTATAAGCAATACAGTATTAATACTTATCTAATTAAGTATTTATTAATCTATCTTAAATACATTGTGAATTTAATATAGATTAATATGGCCCTTACTTGTAATAAGTTATGTAGTGTAATTTAAATAATTATTTTTAAAGATATGACAGATTTAAAATGCAGGAACAAAGCGATTGTGGCGGTACCGGCCGAGGCCCGTCAGGTGGCGCTGCTGTCCATTTGTCTAAGAATAAATATTTTAAGGTGGTACGAAGTTCGCCGGGTCAGCTAGTCTATTCATATATTGATACGGATCTGATATATCGCTAAAGAATCAATACGAAAAATATGTGAGTTTGATTATTAGAACCTACCTGTAAAACATTAAATTGGTATAATCTCGATTTGCTAGTCAACTGTAAAAATTTAAAGTAACTTTCTGTTTGGTTTTATAATGTAGAGAGTTATCGACCTATACTCTCTGCGGTTACGGGCGGTTGCGACACCCGGTGAAATCGGTGAAATTATTTTGACACACATTATTGTGCAGAGCTACAGCGAAAGCGCGCCGTACCGATCGGAATATTGATTAAGTACTAGACATAAACTTGGCATGGCCACAATATCTTGAATAACTTATTCTACAAATACGGTTGTCTGTTTTTGCTGACTCTTACTCTCATAAAGGCTTCGCATAAATTTGATGAAACTACCTAATGTTTTTTGTGGTAAAATGTGTGTTCCCCCCCCCCCCCTGTTACTTCTAAAATATGAGAATGATAAAACTAAAAAATATATATAATGTATATTACCATGCAAACTTCCACCGAAAATTGGTTTGAACGAGATCTAGTACCTAAGTAGTTTTTTTAATAGGTACGTCATAAATCGATCAAAGTTAAATACAAAGTTACAAGAACTTTTATATGATGTTACTTGTGCTACGGATCCCTTCATAGGCGAGTCGGTCTCGCACTTGCTCGCTTTTTTTATTCCCGTCTACCCCATTATCGTGTAAAGTACCTATCATTAGATAGGTCTTTTAAGGTTGCTAAGATGAATTTTATTTAGCTATCTGTTTACGAGTTATTTAACTTTAGAGGGTTATATTTTTTCAAACAAAGCTCCCCCCTTCTAAAATCTAAACGGCTAGCTCGAAAAATCTGAAAAATTATTGGTAGAAATCCATGTGATGAACTTTAAAAGCAAAGTATACCTAGAGGTAACTTTGTTATTCAGTATCTATTTATTATTAAAGAGGCCTAACTTGTTAATTTTGCTTACGTGAACAACTTAGAACAAAAATAACAAAATAATAAGTAAACTTAACAATTATTATCTATTGGACACGATGTCAAATACACGTGATTTAATGGATGACTTTGGAACCCTTTTCTATGCGTGGCCTAACATTTTGCCGATTTTTATATTTTGAAGTCAGTGACTGCTGCCTCTGCCTGATTGAAAAGCGTGAGTACAATCCAAGAGTAGAGGTCACTATCCTCATTGTGAGAACAGACAATGCTGCTTGGTGATCTACAGTTTAATGGCTTAGTGACATGTTTCTGTATCGTTATTCGTTAGCCCTCCGGTCTCACACTCACCAATGAAATACGACAACACGAATGCTGTTTTAGGTTGGTCTTCTGTGTGTGGGTAGTACCTACTGCCACGGTCAAGCCGGCTCTTAGGGGTCTTTCATGCTCAAATCGGCGTTGCTACACTGCCTATATAATGTTTATCTTGTTTTTATAAACTCTGACAAACTGTTTACGAATTTTAGATCCTACATTGAACGTCCCGAAGGTCCTTATTTCTTACAAAATCACAATGGTATTTTATTTATGTAACTGAATTTTTAAATGATTAAAGCTAAACCTTTCTTAGTTTTATCTTGATACTTCCTCGATATCCCTGACAGACAGACAGGATGTTTTCTCACTGAGTTATGGTACTTTAATTTAACAATTACCATAATATTGTTTGATACATGTCATGCTTATTATTATTTTTATATACTTTTTAAATTATTAAACCTCTATACTAATAATATTTTTTTAGTCCTAGAAGATAAACTCCGCTACATCAGCGTCAAACCAACTACTTCCGTATCGAAACTACGCCAAAAAGTGTGGCATTTGTTAGATCTGCCTGATTTTTGTGAAGAAGTTATTATTTTGAAATTAGACGACGATTGTGTTATACCATTGACAGATTTACGGAAAGGCAATGATCCACAACACCCGTTCCTTTTAGAAGTTTGGCTTCCAGGTTCTCAAATTCAGTGTTAGTAGTAATTCAGTATAAATTTTGCATCGTGAAAAAGATATCCTGATTGTAATACCTTAATTCCTTGTACACTTGTAGTGAGCACCTAGTAATTACTAGTAGTACCCATAGCTCAAGGTAATCTAAATTTGGGCTAAACTAAAGTTTTCAATTGGACCACAGACAACAGATCGAATCCGGATATAAACAGTTCCCGCATCCCTCCTGAGTCCTAACCCAGGCGCAATACACTGTGTGATTGTATTGTAGTCGGTCCGATTCCGACACATCTCGAAGGGATGATCCGGTTGGTCCTAAGGGGCTTCAAGACATTACAAAATTGGCATCAGACACAATACTGACTTTTGATTTTTATTTTTGGATTGTAATTCACCCAAATCCTTGTGTACTAAAACAGTATAATAATTCCCACAGCGAATACTGGACTCCATAGTAAATTGCTGACCATTCAGAATGGTGAAGAGAACTCTCAATTTGATCGAACGAAAATATTTAGCCGGGACGGTGCAGAAAACATCTGCCCAACTATCAGTTGTAAGTATAAATACGAACTAGTCATGTCTTTTCTACGCATCAAGACAGTTTGATACTACAAATTGAAGTTGCGTGATACTTGCGTTTAATGAGTCGGCAATTTGCGAGAATCAATAACAACTGAAGGAATTTATTCATAATTTCTTATGAACTGTATATATCAAATAACCTTAGCAATAATAAAGGCAAGGACAATGACGATTTTTTGTTCATTCCTGTCTCGATGAAATAAAGCCTGTATAGTTACTATGCAGTTTAAACTAAATGCATATATAGGTATCTACCTATATATGCATTTAGTTAAATGCTTCCTCCTCCTCCTCCTTGCGTCGTTATCCTCAATTCTGAGGGTCGTGACCCCTACTTGTCAGCAATTTGCGAGTGGCAGTTCGCCATTTATGCTTAAAGACATTTAAATCTGACATCCAAGTTTCACTCTTCACTGCAGTTAAAAGGTTTCATAGTTAGGGTCAGGTCCTTTTCTACAGATGCTAATAAAAAAACACCAAACTAAAACCCAACTACGACAAAAAATTACGCTGAAAAAGTATGAAACAAGATTTAAACAACATAGTGCACAATGATCAGTGTACAGAGATCAATGATATTACAGAGATACACATATTCAAGTTTAAACCAGCGGATGATCAAGACGCTTCTAACAATTCCTCATTTGTCCAGCTCTCATGAGTAGTTTACATACATAGCGTCAAAATCTAAAACCTCCTTTGGCTTTGCCGTAGTCGGGTGAAAAGAAAACAGTTTTAGAAATACATGTCGGCAATTAAATTCCTTACATTCTCAAATCGTATCGTTTTGATGTGTTTAGCCGAAAATATTCTTTATCTACTACGAAAGATTTTTTCGTGTTAGCATCGTTGTTAATTTTTTGTTTATTTTTATTTCAGCCCAATCTACACTATCAAACGAGACAATAGCTTTAAATAAATTCCGTATTCGTGACGAAAGAGCGGGAATGAACCAAGTGTTGTCAGACTTCAAAAAATCTGATCTGTCATGTCGAATGTCTAGTTCATCATTTTTCAAGCTAAACGCAAGAAAAAGCCGCGATAATTTTACGCTTATTTTGATGAAAATGCAAAGTGATTTATCCACGTTAAATAACAAACTGTCAAGCTTAGAGAACAGAATAACAACATGACTATTTTCTATTCCAAATTGTGTGTAATAAAATAAAACAATTTATTTATTTCATATATTTTATTTTTATTTATCTACCAGTGTATATTTTCTATATAAAATAATGTATAAGAGTGTGTAACACGTGATTATTATATACAGATGTATGCTATATACTTTGTTATTAAGACTTACGAGTGTTTCCAAACAATTTCTTATATTTAACCAAAGGCAGGGATATCTAAATTTCATCTATAATATGTGGATTATGCCCAAAAAAGAATAGAAAATATACGAATGTTACTTTTCAATACGAATATTTTGAAATTTTTATAACATTACAAGCCCTTTCTTCGGTTATAAGAGTTATAACCATAACCACAAATTTTCACCATATTCAATAAATACAGACACGTCTCTGTAAGCATGCCAGCACATCCCCATAAAAGCCACAGTTCCGTTTGCAACTAGAAAGCTACATGCCACTCACATTAGGCAACTTGTACTATTTGTTCAAGTATATTTTGGTAGCAATTAAACATTTAAAGCCTAATATTTCTAAATATACATTTCTCAACATAATTCAATAATAAAACGTAATAAATATTAGGAGGTATTTATGGAGTCAAGCGTACTAATGACTTAGTTCAGACTTGTGGAATAAATAATTGTTAGCAATGAACAACATCCACTTTTCAGTTATTTTGTAAACTTAAATAAAAACTGTACAAATACAACAGTAGCAATGTCCAGCGATACTTAAGGTTCAGCAACGATCTCCTGAACATAGATACAGTATTCTGTAACAGAAAAAAAAATACTTTATTGCTTACAGCTAACTTAGTGGTTTATGGAATATTTTTCAATTTAAAAGGCACATGTAAGTTGGCCTTAGGCCTTAGGCCTGTGGGAGTTTTCACGGGTAAAAAAACATTGCGTTGCTCATCCGCAGAAACTTGTGGCTTGTGAAATTGCATAAATATAGATATTAAAAATCATGATAATACAAAAACTCAATATTTTGTTGCCTCCCGTTTGTTACGTGCATTTCGTGACTAGGTTTATTATTGCGAGGAGGTTTATAGGCTAGTAAATCGCTACAAAGTTTTGGTGTCGGAGCGCAATTTCTACCGCAAAGTGACTCCACTCTGCCAGATGGAAAGCATGAGTAGAATCCAAAGTAGTGGTCACCATACTCGTTGAGAATGAATGAATTTAGTAGTAGTGAATGAATGAGAATGAATGTAGTAAGGTGACCAACACTATGACGGCTAATGAGAAGTTGCCGCATTATTGGGCCTCTGGTTTTTCACTCACCAACGATTCACGAGAGCACAACTACAATCATTTTAGGGGAACACGTATATGGGTACTTACCTTATATTCTTGTTTATATACACTTGTGACACAGCACTGACTCATAACTATAAAGCCACTCATCCGTCCTTGCATTTGAAGCGTGTGTTCTATGCTGCGAATGAGGTCGTTCGTCTTTAATACCAACAACGCCTGTCTATCCACGTGCTCTAAGCATTCTGTGATATAGTGTAAAAGGTTTGGTATCTCATCTTGGAATAATCGTTTCTACAAAAAACAAAAAATATTAGTTACTAATGTGGTGATAGTAATGGAACGTATGACCTTAACCCTCTCCTGACCCGAACCCAGAAGTAGGATATTATGGGTTGTTGAAGAAGTTAAATTAATACACACGGTGTATCGTTTTCATGTTAATTACAACTATCATTGCAAGGTAGAAGATGGTACAACCGTACAGAGATAAATAAGTTTTTAGAAGTAAAACTTCTTTACGCACGCTTGACTTGGTGAGTAAGCTGGTTACGAAAAGTGTGATCGGGCGAGGCAAACGAACGTTGAAAGGGAGATATAAGTTAGTGAAGATAGAGAGTTATGTTTCGTATTTTACTGTAGGACCGATAGAGAGCAGTGCGCGCGCGCACTTATTTTTTCTCTGTGCCTTTCATAGCCAGATACATTTCGCGTATTTAAGACACGGTGCAGGCCTATTGTCTGTATTTACATAAATTTTACTTTAGTAGTGTGGTCTAAAGCATACTCGAATTTTTTATAGTAAACATATGTTCTTTGAATGAGATGAAGATGGCATATGGCAAAAAACAGTTGGATCAAGAACCTCCTCGTTTTTTGAAGTCGGTTAAAAATACATATCTTAATTGGAAGAAGCTTACCTCTTGAACAGTTGGTTTAGTGGAACCTATCCCTTGGAGAATCGCTTCCCATGGCCTTCCAGTTACCATACAAGCAAATAATACGTATAACTCTCTGCGTATACCAAGTTTCTCTGCATGGAGTTTCATCTCTTCGTTATTCCGATCAATGATTGACAACCACAGCTTGGAATAATGGTATCGAAATCTATCGGTCAATTGCTAGAAATAAAAAAGGTACTTCATTTATTTAATTACTACCCCGCGGGTATGTCAGTTATCAGGACAAAACATGGCTTATGTTCTTCTCCAAGGTCCAATCTATCTCTATTGTTCTAAGACGAAATTCTTCCAAATCGGTTCAGCTGTTTAGGCGTGAAAGTGTAACCAAAAGACAGAGTTACTGTCGAATTTTTGATATTACTATGGATAATCAACTCGCGATAGTAGCAATGCAACACAGAAACATTCAACAGGAATATTTAGACTTTTTTATTAATTTAAGTGATTAAAACCTTGCGTACTTATTATCGGTAGGTAGGTACAACTTATCTAATTTATACTAATATTAAAAATTCGAAAGTAACTTTCTCTGTCTGTTACGCAGGTTACGCTTTCAGTGCAATACCGCCGCTCCAATGATTTCAATGAAATTTATATACACACATGACAAACACAATTTAAAAGAAGGTACAGTAAAAGATAGGAAGTACAGATTGATAACTCTTCATAAAATTGGTAAAGGCAGTTGTACATTTTTAGTTTGTTCTATTTTTACAGAAAACAAATTCGTCATCGAAAAGAAATAGCTATAAAATATTAATTATTAAATTAGTAGACAAAATTATACCTTCGGCTAAAAATCACACATTAGTTAAAACACAAAATTGTGTTTTAACGTGGGATTTCCACACCTGAGTCTGAAGATGTTCAAAGTATTTGGAAAATAACACTTCAAAGTTTTTCATGTAAAATGTTTTCATGATATTACTGCTAATCGAATGATAAATATATTATTAGTAACATTGAACAGTAACATGTATCGACTTATAAATAAGATCTTTTTATATGAGGTGGAAAAATAGGAGTAACTACTAGGGTTGCCAAATTTTATTAGAAGAAACACAGTATATCTGATTTCAAGGGAGATAAATGAGAGTATGGATTTTAAAAAAGAGTATCATCAGCATAACAGTTTAAAATGGTATTTTTGGTAATGGAACAGTTTATATTAGTTTTAAAAAAGAATTGTAAGACAAAACATTTTAATTCAGTTTCAATGAAGTCATGTTTTCAGCATCTTCAGATTCATGACCATCTCGAAACGTAAGGTATATGGGCGATGGCCGAACACATGAAGTAATAATCATGTAAAAAAGAGTATATTAGCATCTTCTAATAATGTTCTAGTTAATATTGTACGACTACCTGTTATAGAGTACAATACTCTACTTTAGAGTACGGTTGGCAGCCCTAGTAACTACCAAACTGATATACTGCTATTTATAATATTCTCCTTATGCAAACCTGTAGTGCGCCAAAGCATTTTATTACAAACAATTAAGGTACCGATTCCTGTATAAAACTTATCTACAACTTACAGCATACAAACCGTGGTCCAACAAGTAGATGTCTGTCTCTTTGGATCCAGGTGCCCTTTTCACTATAATGTTTCCAGGGTGAGGATCACTATGTACAAATCCACTAATGAAAATCATTTGGGAATACAAATCTCCAAGTTTTCTGCAAACTTCATATCTATCAATCTTGTTCTCCTAAAAATGAATATATATTAAGTCGATTATACAGCTAAGCTATTACCCGACTGCGTCAGGAGGGTAATGTTTCTCGATTGTATGTATGTTTCTCCATGTCTTTGGTACACCCTACACCCCAAAGGGCTGGGCAGATATTGACTTAAGAGGTGTCTTTGAATTTTCGTAAATATGAATAATTTGTTTATCATATTCGCAAGTTACGATGGAATTGGCATGTACACTATGTATAAAAATTCCATAAAAAAAAGGGAATGTAAAAAGACGACTTCAAAAATATATTTAGATATTTATCATCCAAACAAAAGTGTGAAATGAAATAATTATTACGGAAATAAAAACCAGATCACATAAATGCAATGAACTGAAAACAATCAAACAAGTTTCACAATTTATATATATAAAATTGGAGTGACTTGTGTTTACTAAGCACTATAAGGTAGAAAGATCTACCAAAATAATGTTGCATGTATTGCACAATAACACATTAGTCAGTCAAATATTAAATAGATATTGTGATACTTGTTTAACTGTTTTCAATTTATTGCTTCTAAGCAGTTGGGTTTCTTTTTCATAATAATTATTTCAACTGTAAATAAGTATTTTTATTTTCAAATTGTCTTCCTAAATCGAAATTTATCAGAACATAATATTCAATTGGTTACTCATTGTCATGTTATATATAAATCAGTATGTACAAATTAATGATACTATCATTACACATTTCTCACAAGGCCAACTAATCCAAAACTAAGCAAAGTTTGAACTATGGCAACCAGGCCGTGAACACTGTCCTGGATAGGAATTGAGTTCACTTTCTCTGGCTTTACGAATTGTTCTCATTTTGAAGTTCTAATATAAAGTCAGGTTAGATAGGATACTCACATCAATATACTTGACATCGTTGACTTGACCTCCTTCCACATAATCCATGACTAGGACTCTCTCAGAACTATAATCCCAGTATATTTTTGGCACTTTTAACCATTTATAATCTTTAAACAAATGAGCAACTTTCTCTGCATTTTTACCTTCATTGATAAAGTTTAATTCCTGAGTAATATTCTTCTTAGTTTCATCCACTAACCATTGCAATTGAAACTCAGGAAAAACTTTTGACATTGTTAGAATAATTAGTTCCATCCATTTTAAATCTATATATACACTCTTCTTTACAAAATCATGTTGAACTTTTACAGCGACAACAGTCCCATCTTTTAATTTAGCTTTATGGACTTGCGCTAGTGAAGCCGTGCCTAAGGGTTCAGGCTCAAAGTCATCAAATATATTTTCAGGCTAAAACAGAATAATAAAAAAGTAAACATGTTGTATATTATTAAATACATTTTGGAAAGCAAGGAAGTAATCATTAATACATACATCTGTAAGGTCTTCTTTAATTACTTTATACAGTTGTTCAACAGTGTTCTTCGGAGCATCCTTGTGCAATACACGCATGGTAGATACATATTCATGAGGTAACAGATAGTCCAGCGCGCCAACATGCTGTCCTACTTTTATATACACACCTTTATTTGCCTTGCATAACTCAAGTAATTTGTCTGCCCCAATTTGATGTGCTTGACTCCTTAACTCTAAATATTCTTTTGATTTTCTGTCCCAATCTTTACTGTATAGCATTTTTTTGTAAGTGCGACCTATATCCAGTGCAGTGTACGCTGATCTTGTAAATCTAACAATCGCAAATGAATTATAGTTGCCATCAGTATATGCATAAACAGAACCACCTATTGCTACAGTACTGTACAGGCCGTATTTAACCAAGACCGGGAATTTTCTTCGGAACATTTCCACAGATCATAACTATTCGTAATTCAGCACACGTTTCCTCTGCTGCACAAAGTTAAGACGTGTGAAATAAAGTAACAAGACTAACAAGACATTTTACAAATTTACGTACATAGTTCAATGTCAATTTAATCAATTTGTCAAGATTGTCAAGTTCACGTCTATTAATCTATCGTAAATTCGTCTCGTATATTGTCGTATATCATCGCATGTAAAATTACAGTAGATCGGTAGGAAAATACAGTAAATCATAAAACTCATTACAGTGTTTTTACAGTAAAAAAAAAACCTACTTTTATTGGAATTATAAACGTATTTAATAATCTCTATTATAAATTATACATAAATTGTCAATCAATATTTGTATCACTGTCACTTAAGGGTTCATTTCTATATATTTTGTCCGTAAAATTCTTGATAATTTTTTTTTGGGTTATAAATTTATACAAATAACAGAATTTCATAAAATGGACTGGCGCGCTAATATATATTACCCTTGATAGTTCACTGTATACTGTATAGCTGGAATACAGTGTACAGCAAAAGCAGTCAAATTACAGTAAATCTACTGTAATTACAGTGCACCTGGCATCACTGGTTAACGGGATATTTGGGAAATAACTACTAAATCTACCAATAGTAGGGTTGTCGATGGTATTAATTTGGCCCGTCCGTGTTGCTGTAGGGATAATTATAAGAAGTTCTTTATAAATTATAAAGGACTTCTGATGAATTCTTCTTATAAATTATAATATAACATATTTATGCTATCATTTTTTGTAAAGAAAAAAACTAGTTTTTCTGATTGTCAAAAAAATGATGAATAGTGTAATTTAGATCTAAGATCTACATACAACATTTTAAGTATTATTCCTCTGCAACAAGTCAGAGAGAAAATGTAGCTAAACATTCTGTTCCGGTCCAGGCGACAGTTCACATTCACATACCATCTGGAAACCGACTGCAATGGCTAACCTAGAGATCATTTAATCAATTTATTTATTAGTAACTCATAACACGGGTTCTTCACTTCATCTTCGTTAATTCTCGACTGTATCAACGATAACAGTAACTCTCGCTTGACCTTGTAATAGGCCATATATATACAAGGTCCTTATACTAGGGCCATATACAAGGTTATTATATATGACTGTACGCGGTGCACTCATCGCGGTCCACCGAAAATACGGTTGATCGTATGAAAAACAAGTTCAATCAAAAGTTGTAGGGAATTTTATACTCTACAACTTTTATACTAGGTGCAAATCTCATTGCTTACAATAGAAAGCGAGATATTCGCGAATAACCAATTTTAATGACTTTTTACCTTTAATATCTTTAGACGTGGACACGATAACATTTGTGACTTTTGTCACAACATTTAGAACGACAAAACAAAGGTTTATACCAATTTACAGCTTATTATCTTTCATTCTGTGGTGAAACCCTTATTATGACTGGGCTACTTAGTACAAGTAGGTAGGTACACTCTATTGCGGCACTGGTTAACTGCGCCCCATTGCGCCTCATCGGGTTTGAACTTTGAGGGTTGCAGCATCAGTATCACGACACGTTAAATCCCGTACCGCGTTACTTAACGTGAACAACTAGTAGATGTTTTTTGTAGTGTTTTGTGAAATAGCTGACGCGTTTATTGAATACCTCAACGAAAATGATTAAATATTTCGGACATCTAACACACAACGCTATCTAGTCCCATACTAAGCAGAGCTTGTATTATGGGTACTAGAAAACAAATATTTGCAGATTAAACAAACAATTGGTCTAACTCGGGATTTGAACCCGAGACCTCAATCATAAAATCAAACAATACAAAATCTAAGTAGTTTAAGGACCATTTGGTGAGAAAAGCTATTCGAAAAGCAAATAAATAAAAATAAAAATCCATTAATAAATAAAACTGAAGTGTCTGTTTACAATTTAAACAGGGCCGGATTTAAAGGTGTGGAGGTCTCGGGGCAACAAAGGAGTGCAGGCTTCTTGGTCCCAAATTATATTCCAAATAAAATGATCAATTTTTTTCAATCTAGTTTTCAAATTAATAATTTATTGTGAAACCAAGTATGAACTAGTTTATTATCTAACGAACATATAAATATAATCGGAAACAAGAAGTATCTAAAATTAAATTTTATTTATAGTGTAGGTAAAGGTACAACGCGAAAAAAATATGAAAGGAAAAGTTGTTTACTAGTGTTTACTAGTCTGAATTTCTTTTTTTTTTTTCGATGTCTCTATTGTGGGGGCCTCTCTTTTGTGGAGGTACGGGGCTGTTGCCCTGGTTGTCCTCCCCTAAATACGGCCCTGAATTTAAAATTAATGATTTTCACTTATTGCATACATGAAAGTTTTTTTTTTTTTTTTTATATTTAAGCCTGCCAAAGTGACTCTACTCTGCCTGATGGAAAGCATGAGTAGAATCAGGAGTAGGGGTCACCATGCTTATTGTGAGGGTAGACAATGTAGCATGGTGACCCTTACCATGGCAGCCTGGTTTGATTATTCTGCATCATTCTCCCGGCCTTCGAAGGGCGGGAGAATGATGCAGAATGATTGGGCCTCCGGTCTCACACTCACCAACGAAATACGACAGCAAGAATGCTGTCATTATTAGGATGGTCTTCTGTGTGAGGGTAGTACTGGCCGGGTCGAGCCGGCCCATTCGTGCTGAAATCAGCGTGGCTCTACTACCTACAAAGACTTTCGACAGAATGTGCCACGAACTAACAACAATCTCTGTTCGAAAGTATGGGGCCATTTATTTACAACGTAAGACATGTTTTAGTATTTTTTTGTTTCATTAAATAAAAAAAATAAGAATGAACCGACCCCTTCCTTAAAATTGATTACGTAGGAATCCAAATGCAAAAATGAATAGACGTTTGGTTGGTTGTGATGTTTATTTCTAAAAAAATAGGCCGATTGCGTGTCCAGGCACGCATAGAATAGGGTTCCGTAGTCTCCCATCAGTGCTGGATTTACACATTTGCCGCCCCAAAGCTATTTTTGCTGCCTAGTAGGCTGACTCCTAAAATTAGATACACTTTTCACAATTAAGTTAATTCCTTTCTTTAGGAAATAATTTAGTTACTAGATTATTTTTATAACTTTTTTTTTTTAAGCTAAGCAAAGCTTGTTTTTTACTGCACTACTTATAAGGTTTGGTAAGTTAAGGAAGATAGGAAAGTAAGGCCCGATACTGCTAACCATGCACCTTTTTTTTTCGCGGAGAATGATTTTCGCACCATACCCTCCGTGAGGGGGGACGGAGGGCGTGTGAGGGACTCCCGGCGTACCGGTCAACCCACTAAACCCCGCGGCGGCCTACCTCGGCAGTCGGGAGGAGCTCCAGG
Organism: Phragmatobia fuliginosa; assembly: GCA_932526445.1. NCBI lineage: Eukaryota > Metazoa > Arthropoda > Insecta > Lepidoptera > Erebidae > Phragmatobia > Phragmatobia fuliginosa. Next base: position 12,081,058 of record OW052070.1, on the reverse strand, counting down.
AACGCATCAGCGACTTCTGGAGTCCCCATTGCCTTACCCCATGACTACCCCAGTCATGGGGTAATCGATAAATTACCCTTGGGGCAGGACGATATCGCGCCTCTCACCGTTTTACGCAGTAAAAGGCGGAACACCAACCCGCCCCAGACGAAACCCTTCAGCCGCACCGGGGTGTCACCTGCTCGAGTCACTTGCAGTGGTCACATTTTCCCAAGATGGAGCCGCAACGACCCTTAGGCAACGATCGGAGACTAGCTGCCTCTACCGCATCCCCTTCGCCGCCTCCTTCGAGCGGGATCGGCCCTTTCCCGATCCCGCTCTGCGGACTCCTTCTGGAGCATTACGTTCTCACAGAAGGAGACCACGGCCCGCGGCACATCCCTGTGTTTCGAGCCGTGCCTACCAAGTGCGTGTGTGCGTTCTGCCGTAGTATTTTAGGCTCATGATCGTACGGTAGCCCCGTAGGCCCGTACGATCCGAACGGCCAACAGCCACTGCAGACTCCTAAGTTGAGCCTTACAGCGGGAGGAACCCGCCAGGTCCTTAGACCAGACGTGTGCCCCATAGAGGATCATGGATCGCACGACGCCCATGTAGAGGCAGCGAACTTCTTCACTTGGTCTCCGAGATTGGGCAGAAGACGAAATGGTTCGAGGGGTAGCCCTGCTACCCCTCGAACCATTTCTTCCAATGGAACCGAATCTTTTCCACAACAAAAGCCACTCCCTGCTCGGCGAGCAGAAGCACTTCTTCGAAGCGTGACCCTCTGGCCAGTATTAGGGAACCGTCCGCATCGCAAACGACACTTAGGCCAGAGGGCAGACTGGTGCGAAGGACCGCATCAAAAATCTTAATGAAATCTTATTTAAAACCAACAATAAGACAGCATGCCAATTCTCGTGATCAATAGTGTCTCCTCACAATTTAGTTGTGATTCTCACAATTACTAGACTTTTATTGAATTGTAGATAATAGATTGAAACAGTAACAGTTGAGAGACCGTGAGTTGATTGATATTCAATTTTGATGAAAGTTCTATTATGAGCCTTTATATCATCCATTTAAAATTTGTATTGAGCAAATATTTTTAATTTATTTTTAGGTGGTTGTAAGCATTCCCTTCTATTACTATTTTGGCTAGTGAACAAAAATTCTGAAGCTTCTCCGACCACAGTTGAATGTTATTGGAACAAACCTACTCTTGCTAGTGCCAGCACTGAACATGTTTCTAGTAAAGAAATATTTCCTAAGGCCAAAGTTTCAAAATTGGCTCCAAAAAGTAGTACCATCTTAAGCTACTTTAAAGAAGAGTGTTGTAGAAGAAATCTTAGTAATGAGCTCATTTTGAAGTTTGATGATTGTTATAAATCAAACTCTAAGAATATGTTTTATTAAATGTATTATTATATTGGCATTCATTTTGACGAAGCTATACATGAATACGCAAATTTTCGAACATATGTGAAGAAAGTTGTTAATAATTTTTGTGTAATGTCTAACTTTAGACCAAGCCGAGAGTAAATACTGGGATAATATACGACAAGCAGACTGACAGCTTTGAAATTACATTATGCTGCTCATTGCAGAACAGATGGTGCTTTAATACAACAAATCATAGGAGGATATAAGGTGCCTGAGACAAAGGTTATAAAATGTGGGAAGAAATAGGAGGGCAGGGTACTCCAAGCTATCGAAGAGAAACTAAATCTAAAAATAGAAAAGTCAGGATTTTGTCTCAATAATGGCATTTTAGGGGCATCACTGGATGGAGTTGGTGAAGATTTTGTGGTTATAATAAAATGCCCAGCCTCTGAAAAAGCTGTTGATACATATATTAAGGATTATACTATAGCTATATTATAATTTAAAGCACATATAATGTGCCTCATGATGGCCTGTAAAAAAAATAAGGGATTGTTCTGTGTTGCTGACCCATTATTTGAAACAACAAAAAATATACATGTGATTTGGATAGATTATGATGGTTATATTAAAAATATAGTGATAAGTGCAGAACTCTTTTGGAGTACATATATATTCCCAAAATTAGTGGGAAGTGCTAAAATATAATAAAACATTGATAAATTTTAATAACTTTTTATTATTTCTCCCTGTAAATTAATTAAGCCACAAACTATCAAAACAATCTTGTCTTAGTAGGGTACATATTGGTATTGGACAACTGAGTATGATTTCAGTAGTGCATACTTTCTTACAAGTCGATTACCCTCCCAATATGGGCTCTTAAGCTTGCTATAATTTTACTTTGCTGTGCCTCAGAGATAGTTTGCTTGGTGCCTGAATAGACACTTGGTGGTCTCAGGAGTTTTATGTTTTGTGACCTTAGTAATGATTCTATTTCTTTAAATCCTCTATCAGCTAATATAACAGCATTTGGATTCAAGTGAGCTAATAAATTACTTTTTTTCAACAATAGCTTTGTCTGAAATTCATCCTCCATAGCCTTTTGAAATAAAGCTGACAAAGCCATTTGGAGCACAACCTATTAAATATTTAATAGTGTTACAACTTTTGTACTGAGACCAAGTCTGGGCTTGCCTTACGGGATTAGATGGTTTAGATATTTGTATTTCAAAGCAATCAATTATCATTTGTAGATCTGAATATCTTATCTAAAATTCTCTTTTATTTGCTTGGGCGGAGGACAATAAACAAAATTTTGAAAGAAGTTAGCTAGTACTTAAATCCCTAATAATATCATTGATGATAATTTTGATAGAGTTAAATCAAATTGATCACTGATTCATTTTGCTTTATCTTGAATAAGGTTATAATAATGGATAGGGAGTCTATTTTTGTTGTACTCTTTTCCACAATGTGATCAATAAGCCATACATATTGTTTGGGTAAGCCTAAATACATTTTAGATTTATATAACACTATGTCTAACATAATTTTTCTGTTTTACAATGTGTTTTTACTTGCATCACAAACAGATACCTCTTCAGTTTCTGATGTACCACCAAATAAAGATGGAGTTGCTTCTAAAGAACTTTCTTGAGATGATAATATCTCAAATGTAGTATTATCAGTAGCCACCTTCCTTTATTTATAATAATTTATCAAATCTTCTTGGGGCTAAAATAAAATGCAATAGTTAATTAACAAGCGCTCGAACACACGGTATTCACGATAAGCATCAGTGGACTTAGACCAAAAAAAGGTATATAATAATACGTGTACGGTATTGAAAACATACCTCCAAATGGTCTTCACAACAATACATTGTGTAACCTTAAAATTCTTCTTTTGCCTCACGACACCACTTTTGTCATAAGTCTTCTCGAATGCGCATAAACATTTTACTAGGGTTATTTTTTGTGTTGCCCTTGCAGGTGGGAACAAAACACTCCCTATATTCCATGGTTATTTTACTTTCACTTTAAATCTCGAATATTTTGTTGAATCTTGAGGTTATGTTTATTATTTATATTGATAATGACAGCATTAGAACGAATGTCACTTTTAACTTCTTTTATGTCAACGTTTGTAAGCAAAGTTTAGCAAAGGCAACCATGCCATCAATGACGTCACAGAAGGTCAACTGAAGGTTATTCACATTTTGCCTGAAATACTAATAATCCAAGAGTATTTTCTTGTTTTAAACCCTTAGCAGACATCAGTAGCCCTATTCCTCGAAATGGTTTTCATATTACAACAGATTTTTTAAAAGAGAACAATCCCCATTGTTATGTTAAATGTCAAACGTATAAGTCAGTTCTTCACTTCCCTTATAAATTGTGGTATCGAACAGACGCGTTTTACTTCGCAGACATAAATATTGGATTTTTCAGTGACGACGAAAAATAAAACAATAAATTTTTAAAGCAGGAGTACAATAGGTTTATTAATTTCTGATTGAATGGCAACACTGTGCATTTGAGTGTGGCCACAATCTTTCGCGTCTGTGTTCCGCTTCCGTTGACAGATTCTTTTAGTATCAAACCTCCGAAAATGAAGGCGAAAGGAGAGGTAAGTAAAGAAATTCAGTGCGAAATGAGTGATAAAATCAATTTTTAAACTTCTTAGGTTTCTTCTAGAAAGTTAAGTTAGTGATTCGAATTTGAAAAATAGTGGTAAAAGTGTAAACATGTAGGTATGTGTGCAAGGTACACGTTGTCGATGCAATGCTTCATGCTTTTCACAAAATCGGATTACGTTTTAGTTTCATTACCATTAGGTTTAACTTTAATTTAAACTTTAAAATTAGTTAACCTCCTTTCTGGTAACAAAGGAGTCTGTCGAGACTTTTCCCAATATGTTTTTACTTTTAGGTTATGTCATGTTATTGGTGATGTCCAGAGAATTACATTACCGCTATCTAAGACTACGAACCCTTACAATATATTTTCCTATATTAAGATTATTTGAGTGAAACTAATTTTTTTATTGTTCTATTTACTTATCAACATGTTTTTGTTTAGTTGAAGGAATACGAGGTTATCGGCCGCAAGCTCCCTTCGGAGAGCGAGCCAAAGCCTCCTCTATACAAAATGAGGATCTTCTCTCCTGATCCAATCGTTGCCAAGTCTCGTTTCTGGTATTTCTTGCGTCAGTTGAAGAAGTTCAAGAAGACTACTGGAGAAATTGTCTCCATTAGGGTAAGTATTTGACTCCTTCCTTTTATAAAGCATTGCAAGTTAAAATTTTAGATTCACTGTATTTACTTGACCATCAATGGATGTTTATTCTCTTTGAAACTAAAATGTAAATTAATAATCTTTTGTTATAGGAGTTTTTATCTCCTAATAAGTACAACCACTTAAACCAATTGACAAATAGAAGCTATGAAATTATTAAAACCAGTTAGAATGTTTGCTTAGACATAATTATTATCTGAATACATTTTTTTTTTTTTTTTTTTTAATTTATTTAATTGACACTCAAAACATGTTTTACAATTATAAAGTCTGCCAAACTGTATAACAGTTTGTCGGCAGAAGTTCTCGCAGCAATGATATGAAAAAAACCCCATATTAACAGGGTTCACAAAAAGATATTACATTAAATCAAAATCAATAATATGAAAACCAAAACAACACAAAAATAAAAGAGATAGGAGACACCGGTGGTCAATCATGGACACAACGACAAATAATGTCCCTCGAGTTGCCTTTTATATTGAGATTTTGTGTCTACTCCCTTTAACAAATCCGCGGGCAACTCATTTAACAGATACGGCACTATATATCTTCTTGTTCGTTTGCCAAAGTAATTCGTGGTTTTCGGAACTACAAGTTGCCTTTTTTTCGCTAGTCGGGTTGGGTACATATGTTCTCGTTGGATTTTGTGCTCTTGGTTACCAAATTGCGCAACTAAAATATTCAATTTAACCTTATGATGAACCGGAAGTAAGTTACATATTTTAAACAACTTCTCGTAGTGACCGTTCAAATCTTCCTTTGTGTTTCTATCTACCAGAAATTTAAGCATCCTTTTCTGTAAGTTACAAATGTTATCTAAATATGTTGGAAACGTAAGTCCATATGTACCCAAACCGTACTCGATATTCGAGTCTACTAAGGCATGATACAGTAGATACATTAATTTTCGACTGACAACATTCTGCAAATTTTTCAACTTGCCTAATATGGAGCGAAGCCTATTGCAAACATAACTCACGTGAAGGTCACATGAGAAATGATTTTAGATATGTAAATGTAAACATTAACACAGATCTCAAAGATTTAATTATTCTGGTTCTAAACTAGGCAGAGCCTGCAGTATTTATAGTAATCATACTGCTGATAAATATATTTTTCAAATTACATATATAAATTACACAGAGACAGTATGATGTCTCATCACACAATCATTTGTCATTGGAAGGTTTGATTTTACACAGATATATTTCTCCTTATGTCATTTCTTAACAAGTTCTCGTAAATATTCTAGGAAATCCCAGAGAAGAGCCCAGTTAAGATCAAGAACTTTGGTATCTGGCTGCGTTATGAGTCACGTTCTGGTGTACACAATATGTACCGTGAATACCGTGACTTGAGTGTTGGAGGAGCCGTGACTCAGTGCTATCGTGATATGGGAGCCAGACACAGAGCCCGCGCCCACTCTATCCAGGTAGTACAATTTAGCTATTAAAAAAAAAGCAATAGTCCATTAATATTTTGGATAAATGGATCAAGATATAGAAAAACAGCATGTTGCTACTCCAATTTAAGCAAAAAACAACAACAGTGAAGAGCTATAGAGCTATGTTCTGCATAACTCTATCTAATTCATATCACCAGCCAATCACTGTGCTTTGTTAGACATAGGTCTCGCCGGTTGCACAGCACTAGAATCAAACTTTAGCTTGGACATTAATCAACCTTCACGCCCGCAAGCCCACATCATACCACAATATTTTAACGTAAAGATTTAATTGTAACCAATCAACTTATTGCAGTACATCTAAAATCCACCACATCCCTTTTTGTAATAAATATATGAATTCAGTAATGAGAGAAAGAATTAAAGTACACAAACATTCTTAAACATCTAATTGAAACTGAATCAAAAAAGTACCATTACTACCACTTAAAACTTTTTGCAAAAATATGTGGTGATTTTATCATCTTATATTGTAATAAATATGTAACATTTCAGATTACATGTAATTTTTTTATCATATTATGCAAGAAGTATTTTTTTAAATTTTTGTCCATCTGTTCTGGCTAATCTTTGCAACAACTGGACCTATTTTAACGGAACTCACTGGCAGATAATTGATGACAATAGTCGTAATTTGACTTACAACAATAACCGTGTATACCAGCACAGCACTCTGCTAGTATAAAAAAAACCTGAGAGTATGTGTCCTGCAAGTCTTAAACCTAACCTCCTTTTAGTTTTATAAGGTAAATTAAGAGTTACGATTTATTATTCTGACTAACATTACAATGAAAACCCATTATAATAATAAGAAAATTTGCTAGAACAAAAATTGAAAATTATTTATTTTAATTCTAATTTTAATTCTAAAAAAAATTTTACTTCTATTCTGGCTAATCTTTTGAGCAACTGGATCTATTTTAACAGAACTGTCAGTGGCAGATAATTGATGACAAAAGTCTGAGAGATCATATCAGGAATGAGGTGATCCATCAGAGAACTAAGGTCATCGACATAGCCCACCGGATTAGCAAGCTAAAGTGGCAGTGGGCTGGCCATATTAGCCACACAACTGATGGCCGTTGGGGCAGAAGAGTTCTGGAGTGGAGACGTACGTAGTGTAGGACGCCCACAGGCTAGGTGGAGTGACGAGCTAAATGCGAGAAGCCCAAAATCGATCAGAGTAGTGTGCAATGGGAGAGGCCTATGTCCAGCTGTGGACTGTGATAGGCTGATGATGATGATGAATTTTTTGATTCATAGATGATATGCTCAGTACTAAAATAATATTAAAATATAATACAGTAAGTAATATAAACAAGTACAATTCTTAAGAAAATCATGATTGCAAGCTGTTCAGCAGTTTAGTTTGTATATGATCTAATTTGCTGTCACAATAAGTTAAAATTACCCACTAATACTAATATTTATTTAAATAAAGAAATAAACATTTGTTCTTCTCTGATACCAGTGAGGAAGTAAACTAACAAGAGCCAGTTGTTGTCGCGGTTGTTATAGTATCACTGCAGGGTGAAACTAGATCAAAAAAGTAACCTTATTCCTTCACCATCATCATCATCAGTCTATCGCAGTCCACTGCTGGACATAGGCCTCTTCCATTGCTCACCACTGTCGATTTTGGGATTTTATTGCAAATAATCTGCCAGTGATAATCCCATCTAAATCACTTCAGTTGTTCCGGAGATTACCTGGAACAGGGAGAGTAGATTTTAATTATTTACCAGCTATATAACCTAAGCTAGTACAACCTACTTTATATTAAATTTTGTAAACTCTTTAATGATTGTCATTATTTTCCAGATCATCAAAGTGGAAGTAATCAAGGCGGCTGCGTGCCGCAGGCCCCAGGTGAAGCAGTTCCACAACAGCAGCATCAGATTCCCGCTGCCCAAGCGCGTGCATCACCACAAGCGCCTCAACACCTTCGCATACAAGAGGCCCAGCACATACTTCCTTTAATTATATTGACATTTAATATAATAAAACCTACATCGTGATGTGGGAACCAATTTCATGTTTAATTTTTACGATCAACGTCGTCAGCCTATCACATTCCACAGATGGACAAGCCTATCCATTTTTCCCATAACCAACTTTAAGCAATTTATGGAAAACCTTATCAATTGATCAAGTAGCCCTGCTTCGTAAAACCTTATTTTCATTCGGAGGCAAGTGAAATACATCTCGTATTTTGTTATTATAATTGTTAACAACTAAGTATGTATATAAATAAAAATAACCACTTGTTGTTATTCAATAAATAAATAAATATTTCGGACATCTTACAACGCCATCTAGTCCCAAACTAAGCAGAGCTTGTGTTATGGGTACTAGACAACTGATATAAATACTTAAACATACTTTTTTTTTGTAAATACATACATATTATACATAGAAAAACACCCAAACTCCGAAACAAATATTTGTGGGTCACACAAACATTTGGTTCGACCCGGGAATTGAACATTATGTAAGTATTTTAAATAGGTTGTGCTGAAAACGTAAACAATATTTCAACAATAGAAATAGAAAATGCTACTATCATTCGGCCATCAGCCTATCGCAGTCACTGCTAGACATAGGCCTCTATTCTATTCGGCCATGTTCTTAGGATCCCGTAGTTCATGACTCGGAACGCTTATAGATTCGTCATGTCCTTTCGTCTGTCCGTCTCCGACTTACGGTTAGAGCTAGAAAGAATAAACTTTGCATGGAAATGTGTTTCTATCAACGTCGACAGTAAGGCGATTCACACACTGCTACGTCGCGTAGCGCGGAGTAGCAGATTTTAATATTGTATGCAGGTACATCGATTATTATAGAAAACTCGCCAGGTCCAACACGCCGAACACGCGCCATGGCGCGTGAGCGCGTGCCGCTAGCAGATTCTGCCGCCACGCGCGTAGGCGGGGCGGGCCGCAGCAGTAAACACATTTACTTATATACGAAATTGAACAATGCCCAGCAATTTGGGATATGAAATGCAAAGAATACAGACGACGACGACCAAATGAAAAGTCGCCTTTAGTTTGGTGTGGGCCATGTACAAAGCCGTCAGGCGCGGAGGCTTAAAATCTGCTCGAAGAGGCAGATCTGCTCCTCCGTCGCCGCGCGCGGTATCTACTGCCCCGCGCGTACGCGCGTGGGCGCGTTATTGTTGACAGACAGTATTGTACATAGACAGTACAAATTTTTTTTTGTGTAGGTAGGTACCTCGCTTGCACTTACCCTGGGGATGGTTTTGTTCTCGTGTGTGTCTCCTACATAGGCCAAACTAAGCGGACTATTGCTGAAAGCGTCAAAGAACATATCGCTGCTGTGAAGAACGGACAGACGAGCAAATCAGCGATTGCAGAACATGCACTCGATGCAGGCATCAACAACTGAATTGAATTTCACCGCATGCAAGTCTTCTCCACCGAACGTCACTTTTACTCAAGAGTTGTACGTGAAGCGATTAAGATTAAAAAGCATAAAACTTTCAATCGGGGAGATTGTTTCAAATTATCTACAGCGTGGAAACCAGTGTTAAGGAACATACCACCTCGCTTTTCTGCGCAGTAATAGGGACACCAGAATAGGGACTCATCGGTTTGCTTACAGAATAGGGACACTGTTAGCGCTGGTTCCCACTACGCCGGACCGGTAAATCTGCCGGAAACCGGACACCGGACAGAGTGTTCACATTACACCGGAGCCTCGGACAGTCAAGTACTCAGCTTAGTTAAATTTTGACCTATGCACACAATGGCCGACGAAATTGTTGTGTTGTGGTGGTATGATAATAGAAGGCAAAATAAAAGAAAACATTGGGTACATTCTATTTTCGAATGACAGCCAACACTTTTGACGATTAACTGAAGAAAATGCGAGCAAAATGATGTGAGGGGAGCGCGGGCGGGGCGAGGGGAGCACAGGTGCTGCGAGCGGGGGACAGATACCGGATCAAACTCGTTCACATTGCTCCGGTCCGGTATTTTTACCGGACGATCGTAGTGACAAAACGCACGGTAAAAATGCCGGACCCGGCAAAAATGCCGGATCCGGGATAATGTGAACAGCTTCATATAACTTGTACAGCCACTAGCCCTTCCGGCAGTTTTACCGGACCGGCAAATCTACCGGTCCGGCGTAGTGGGAACCAGCGCTTAGTGTGGTATGTAACGGTACATGGCGAAACAAAAATATCTATAATATCGAAAATGTGCGGGTGGATAAAGAACCTTCTACTTCGCGGATTCGACGACGGAGGGCTTGCACCGATGAGCCAGTCAGCCTGTGACCACGGCCAGTGCAACCTAGTCGAAACGTAAGGCAATCAGAGGCATGTAGGTAATCCCTTTTTATACAACTCTGTAAATAGTGTTTAACTATTACTAGTAGGAAGAAGTGTAATGTTGAAATAAATTAAATGTTATAAGGACATATATTTTTAAATTGTAGACGAAAATAAAAATACAATTCATGTTATCGATAAACTTTTGGAATGCTTATTTTTTTCGTAGGTATTTGCGCTAAATTTGTGGTCTGGCGTTGAGGGCAGTTGATGAGTCTTTGCTCTGGCGTTCAAAAGGTTAAAAAGTCGTCCTGAGGTTATCAGCTTGTCACTAACCTTTTTTTTTCGTGCACAAATCCCCACGGATAGCACCAGTTGGTGACTATGTCGGACTCGAACCGACTAAAACCGCACGCACGTCTACTATGAGCGGAGGAACCAAGTATACCCTCGAAAGGACGTACCGTACCTGAAACCCTGAAACCCCAACGTATCTCGGGCCACCTACGGCTTGTAGATGTGTACGGCCCTCTTTTGTTCTCCCCAAAAGTAGCGCTGACGCCGCCACCCGTATCTGCTTCTGCTAGGGTGACAGATGACCTCACCTGTCACCCCCCGACATGCGCTAATGGAGGAGAGAGTCCGGAGGCCCGAGACGCCACGGGTGCCTTGTCCGTTCCTGGGCCTGGCAGGCCGGAAGAGTTCTTATCCTCTCCCAGTCCAGCTGCGCCATCTCCTTTGTAAGCATAACTTGCTCTGTCACTTTAACCTAACATCAGGGCACTCAAACCGAGTCTAATACGAAACAAAGGCCTCTGCCCTCTCCCATTGCGCATCACTTCACCTTCCTAATATAAAATTCCTCTAAAGAGTTTCAGACGACTGTGTTCCGGCTTTCAATGACAAAATCTCACAATTATTTTCAGGCGCATTGCAATGGATGCCGTCGGTTTCCAACTTATTATTGATATACAGAAGAACCAGAGTGGATTTGGCAACACAATGCGCACCAGAACGAAACGGTTAGAAAACTAGTCGATAGGTTATTCATTACGTTTGAACGACGCTCAGTGCTTGCCTGCAAGGAAATTGAAGATGCAGGTACACATTTTCATTCGTGTGAAATCCATATAAAGAGGGAATAAAAATCTTAAAAAAAACACGGTAGAAAATTAAACTTTTATTTATCAAAGGTTTACTTTTGCTCATTATTCATGAGGGGTAAAGACCTGTGGTTCACCTAGGGAATCAGCTAATAATAAATGGAAATGTATGATTTATCACCTGTATTTATAATCAATTGGAGCACGGGGCCATTGTGGTCTTTATACTTAACCAAGGTGAAGCAAAGGTCGGTTCCCTTCAAGTACTAAAAAAAGATATTTAAAAACATGCAACTTTACGGTATTGTGAATATAAAATATATTTTAAAAATAAACAACTACTCTAGACACTATATAAAAAAATTAAAATAAAGATACAGATAAGTTGATTAATACCATAAACGACTAAGTTTAATCATCTCAAGTCTAAAGATCTTTTCCAGGAGCGAACCAAACTTTCAACGTGTAATTTTTTGTGTAGTCCAGACACATGAAGTGCCAATGTTAATACTTTTCTTAAAAAAATGCTTATCAGAACTAACTCAAATCACCCGCCAAAGCAAGATTCGCCGTTTCTACTTCCATATCTTTCGCATAAATAAATAAATTAGATGCAAACAATATTAAAACAAACATTTGTTGTATGTATATTAAAAAAAATGCAAATTGCCTATGAGCGAGGTTTAAAAATTCAAAAAGTTCTGCATCTGCACCATTATAAGCTCAATGTTACATTCTGACACGGTACATAGAAGTGCAGTTGTTATGGCGGTCTGAAGACAAACTTTCTGCGACTGAAATTACCGCTTGACAGCGTTGGCCGTCGCGCTGCAACAGCTGTCTTTCTCTTACACATTACAAAGCGAATAGAGAACGACGCCAGCGCCGCAGGCTCAGCAAATAAAATTAACAGAAAGATTCTGACCGTTTCTGAAACCTTGCAGAAAATACAAAAAAATATATAAGCTTATGTAAACCTATCTAAAGTGGTTCCAAGTATGAATTATGTTAGGACTCTAATTTTTTTAAACTCTAGTTGTTTTATGTGATATTCGTTCAAAATTATAATTTGAAGTAATATCGGGTTTAGCGTGACAAACCGTTCTATGGAATGTACACTCGATTAATTTTTCATTCTAAGTTAAATATATTTTACAAACTAACTTTTACACATCTATCATCATATTTCTTCATTTTAATATTAAATTCACCACTAATTTATAACAAATACACCTTATTTTTGAATTTTGAACTTAACAATATGAATGGTTATACAAAACTAATAGAGAACAATAAAATTGATTCACAAAATATCAATATTTATAAAATTTATTTCTAAGAAAGGGTCAGTTTCACCAACCACTGATAAAAATCCTAAAAGGGTATTATGAAATTATCAAATAACTACAAATTTCGGCTTATTATGTCTTGTATACAAACATACATGCCAGTTACATTAAAATATCAGCATCTTTTTTCTATCAAATACTATATTTAATAATAATACAGTCCCAAACTAAACAGAGCTTGTACTAGCGGTACTAGACAAGTGATATAAATGCATTTATACATTTTTAGGGTTCCGTAGCCAAATGGCAAAAAACGGAACCCATATAGATTCGTTATGTCTGTCTGTCCGTCCGTATGTCACAATCACTTTTTTTTTAAACTAAAAGCACTATACTGTTAAAACATGGCAAGTAGATGTATTCTGTATGCCACGTTAATATTTCCACACTAAAACATCGATCAAAATTACAACGAACTACAAGAACTTTTATATGATGTTACTTGCTGCTACGGAACCCTTAATGGGCGAGTCCGACTCGCACTTGGCCGCACTTTTTTTAAATAATAAAGATACTACTACAAATACAAAAAATTCGTTCGCATTATCACAAACAATAAAATTTTGTCTCTTTTTCTTACTGTTTCACTAAAAATAGAAGTCTTATATAACATTAAGCAAATGCTTAACCTTACATAATACATGGAAAACTAATTTAATCATAATTAAAACATTTATAGCCCTTTCAATTATATAACCTAGTGTAGGAGAAAGTGTCCTAACTTCCTACATACATTCTGCATTTCCGAAGCTGTTCACAAACATTTCTCGTAACCACTAAGGTTGTAACTGCCTTATAGTTCTATTGTTTTAGTATATTAATATAATAAATTCGTATAGTAATGCATGATAGAGCATGCACAGTTTAAAAAAAAATACAACTAAAACTTATTCATTGTTTTTAATTTTGAGTGTTCTTTTTTTGACATATAGTTCCACTTACTAATAAAGTCCCTAATAGCCAAAGTTGACCTTATCTGACAGATAACTTCAAATTGCGGGTTTACAAGTCTTTATTTTTTAAAAAGACAACTCCTATGTTAGGTATATATAGCCTCTACAAACATACATGATACGGCCACAAAAAACACCCGGACTCAGACAACAATTCGTGGATTACACAAACTGTGGTCCCATGTGGAATTTGATCCCTTAACACTTGCCGCTTTAGAATGCGGCTACCACTACCGTGAAGTCACGTCAGGTGACTATCTGGAACTTAATCATGAACTGCAAAACTGGTCTTAAAATGTAAATGTATATTAAAAACTCAAAACTTTGAGAGCAACTTTAGCAGCTGCCCGTTTAGCTTGGGACTTGTTTCGTCCAATCCCGTACACAGTGTGCTGTCGATCATTCTTGGTAAAAGTCACCGATACTTTAATCTTTTTTAGGTCCGGGTCCACTATGGCTGCTTTGCTGTAAAGATAAACATAAATTAACGTGATTTTTTTTTCGAAAATTTTGGATATTTTACAAACAACGCCATCTAGTCCCAAACCAAGCAGAGGTTGTATTATGGGTACTAGACAACTGATATAAATACATAAACATACTTTTTATGTAAATACATATTATACATCATCATTAACAGCCTTTAACAGTCCACTGCTGGACATAGGCCTCTCCTTTTAAAGGAGGTTTTGGCCTACTATACCACGTTGGCCAGACGGGTTGGTAAAGGGGTTGTTTCAAGTTTTCCTTCTCTTGGCAGTGATGTTAGCTGCTTATTTTGCTTTTTATATTAGGTATACATAGAAAAATTAAATATATATGTAGATGTTTCGACTTGCACGACTTGTTTGTGTAATTGTCCATTGTGAATTTAAACTGTACAGTTATCGTAACTAATCTGGTTTCAAACATTAACGGCCAACCAACCAAAAAATAAAAAAATAATGGATCCTGTACATCAATGAGATTGAATCAATTATTTGTAAAAAGACTAAAAGTAAAATGAATGTACTATCTACAGTTTTAACTAGAGATAGGTGACTCAAAACGGCCATGATATGGTCAGACAGTTTTTTAATTTATGGGCATCATTTAGATACAAATTAAACCCGTGACATGACCGAATAGGTCAACTTTGTTTTACCGCCAACTATTTATATATCAAACATTTGTAGTCATGTTTATATCATTTTGTTTTTTAAACAATTGATTAAGTGCTTAGTAACGATATCTTTACAATTAATCTTGGGTTATTTGAAGACGAGTAAATAAATATTCTATCGATATTGTCACAGAAGAATCGTAATAAATAAATATTATGTAGCTCACCCAAAGACAGGACATGCGTGTATCCTTTCATAGAGTATTTTGACTGGCTGCTGCGGTATACGACGCGAGAACGAATGTATTTCTGTGTGCATTATCCGGTAGACGACAGACCAGACCCGCTTCAGGTCACCGCCGCTGTCCAAGTATATTGCTCCAACTAAAGCTTCGAAAATATCACTTAATACCTGTAAAAATCATAGCGATCAAATTTTGTTGTCATATACATTACTAGCGATGGGAAAAAAGGGCTATTGTCCTTTGCAGCGATGAAAACAGAATACGATCTTGTCTTTTCTACTAACACTTCTTGTCGGTACTATAATTTGAATTAATATAAAATATATTTTTGGACGTTACGGACATAAAAATTCCAATAATAATGATATTAATCTTGTGGACTCGGTTATTCAGCCGCTAGATGCAAGTAGCACAGGGCCGGATGTTGTGGAGATCCTAAGATAGAAGTCGTAGGGTGGTGGGAGCTCTAAGTCCAGCAGTGGACTGTGAGCTATTGGTTAAAATTGTGACATTGAAGATTCAACAATTATTGGGCCTATAGTTATATAAGGCCAAAAAAATGTTTACACTTATGAAAGAAAAGTTATTACATTACATAGGTAGTTGAATTAAGATTCTCATACAGAAAGTAGCTTAGTAACTTTTCAAATTAAAGATGCTAAAGTGGTCAATAGATTGAAGTTATTTAAGTGCACAGAAAAGTATATAAAAAATCATTCGCGAAAACGAAACATACAAACCTTTGGTACTTCAACATATTCTGCCATTTGGCATTCCTCTTCATCTATCAAATACAGAACATCTTCTACAATCAAATGGTCTCTTTGTGTCTGATGATCCACGAACATTATAATGGCTTTCGAGAGAGTTGCGTTCAACTCTGAGCAGAGGAATCTAAAATAAACAATAATATTAAATAAACACTAGAATATAACATGTACTTACATTTTTCAATGAGAATAAACGTCCCTCTAAAAAATCGGAGGATCCTCCGACCAGACGAGGTGATCATGCCTGGCGCCACGGCCTAACAGTTGATGTTAAGAAGTTTTGCACATGCTTATCTGCCACGAATTTCTATATCGCGATACAGGATTAGTGGTTACTGCGTGTCTGGGTGTGTATTCGATGGCACTGTCGTATATTTCTTATTGCGCTGTATGTGGAAGTCGCAACAAATGTAACATAGAAAAAGCTTAAAACGAGTGAAAGAAACAAGTTTCGGAAAAAATAGGAATACTATACCGACTTATTGCCTAAAATTATAGTTAAATACCTTTCAATCAATACATTTCATTCAGAAACTTACAAAAAAATATTAATTCGAGAGAAACCGTTCGCTAAAGTCAGTAAAGACCCAAATATAAACATAATTCACATAAAATCTTACTTGTGTAGTCCCAACTTGACAACGTATGATGCAAAAGTGACGTTGTTGACTAACGCAGACCTAAGATCGGTCATCTCACCAGGTTTCAGTTCACAACAGTTTTCATATATATGTGACGTAATGAGAAAGTCCAAAACAGCATCTCCTAGAAACTCGAGCCGTTCGTAAGAACGTGTCAAGCGGTTACGAATGTATGATGAATGTGACAGCGCCTGGAACGGAAAGGCAAATATTATTGATGTAAATTTTAACGTTTTATGGATGCGAATCGTGGACCCTAAAAACGACACGAGCCAAAGGATTGAAGCTTTAGAAATGTATTTCTACCGACGAATGCTCCAGATTTGCTGGACTCATCGAGTCACGAATGAGGAGGTTTTCCGACCCGTGAGCTACTTCAGACCATCAAAAATGGGTCATATTTTCCGTCGCCCACAGTACCGCTTTATCCGCTTAATCATGATAGAAAAAATAGACAATCGAGGCTCAGAAATATTAGAGAATGGACTGGGTTCGCCAGCGTAGAAGAACTGTTTCGTCTGGCTAAAAACAGAAAGGAGCAGGCAGAGCTGACGGCCAACCTCTAATAGTAGAGAGGCACCTTAAGGAAGAGAACAAAAATCTACTGAGATGCAAACGTAGACCGCTAATGCATACATTAGGCGGTCTACGTTTGCAAAACAATTCTGCAAATTCAAAAGAGGCTCCTATTTTAATCCATATTAATATTATAAATTCGAAAGTAACTCTGCCTGATGCTATCAAAGCTGCATAGCAAACCGCTGCATCAATTTCAATGAAATTGGGTTGGATGAACTGGAGGGATTTGTTTCTTGAGGAAGATCACGGGCTACTCTTTCCCGTGATAACCGACATGTATTCGTGGGCGGCGCTGCGGGCAAATCTAATTGTATTATAAGTAGTAGAGTGAGATGTCATTTTGTAATAAAAAAAAAATATATTGCTGTCAAGAAACATATTCTAAGAATGGGAAAAATTCAGAGAAACTAAAACAACAGCTTTGTATAAAATGAAAATTATTCCCTCACAAAAGTTCACTAGTATGCCCGGAGTATGAAGTCTACAGTTGTGCGAAATTGCATAAAGTTATTATTAAAACTATATTCACCTCAAGTAAGAAGGTCGGATCGTTGAACTTATAATTCAATATTTTTTCTACATCGGTCCTGCTGTTTAATAACAAAAAATTGATATCTTTCATTGTTACTGGTTGATCTGTCACTAAAGGTGATACTTTTTTGTGCAATAACTCTGAAAAAGAGTCCTGAAAGAAAAGGGTTACATATTAAAGTTTTGCCACTTAATTTTTTAGACTATCTAGCCTAATCCATAATAGAGCAAGTGAAATATTAAGTAAATCCAATTAAGTTTATAATATACAAGTAATACCTTAGACGGCAAAACTCCCATCCATTCAACAACTTTAATGGCTCCTAAGATACCTCCACTCAGGAGATAGGTACCGATGATAGCTTCCACGCAATCAGCTATGGTCTGAAACAACAACGTGCTTTTGTAAGTTCATTGCTTCCCTCAATGATGTTTTAATGTTTATATTTATATAAGCTTTTATTTAAAATCTTACACTATATTATTTAAATAATATGCATCTCCGAAACTTGATTGAACTTTGTTGTTTTTGAGAAATATCAAATGTGTCATAAATAATTTCAAAATAAACGGCAGCAGGTCATTCTTGAACCCATCTCAGCACATGAAGATCGATATACTGCAGACCTTAGGCTTTGAACAACGGGCGATCATACCGTGGTAGAAACAACGCTTGTCAACAAACAACATCTGGAGACACTATTGGGTGGACCTTGCCTTCCTCTTGAGACAGCTTGTTTATCTCTTATCTATAGACAGCTGCAAGTTATCCTTATTTTGTAAGTATCTACTTGTATATTTATATATTTTAATACTAGCTGAGTGTTACTCAGTGTTACTTACCGCGGGACGAGCCTAGTATAATATCGGGCACGTGCATCGTGTCAGGCCACGCAAAGAATAGGGTTCCGTAGTCATATACAATGCAAAGTGGAATTAAAATCGTGTCCCATTGAAAATTATTATGTTTACTTATTATTTCGTTATTTTTGTAGGAAGTTTTCCAAGTAAGCGTATTTTACAAGTTAGGCCTCTATAACTCCTAAACTAACAAAGCTATGTAAGCAGTTATAGTTTTCCTATAAAGTTCAGCATATGGATTACAATCATGATTTTTTTCAGTTTGTGCCAGCTGATTAGCTTTTAAAGGGGTCCTAAACCCCTTTTTGTAAAAATACGTGTTTTAAAAACTCGTAAACGGATACCCAAATCAAAAAATCACCTTGGCAACCTCTCTGTTTTTAAAAAAAACCTATCTAACGAAACCCCACACAATGGGATAGACGCGAGAAAAAAAACATCCCAACTTTACGTGTAGGGGAGGTACCCGAAATAAAAATATTCTTTATGATTTTATTATAGCACCTCGTCGACGTGATAGAAACATATCCATGCAAATTTTCATCTTTCTAGCCAGTACCGTTTGGACGGTGAGTCGAGGACGGACGGACGGACATGACGAATCTATAAGTGCTTGCCCACGTTAACTCGCGGGTGCGGTGAGTCGCGCGAAAACTTGGACCGCGCGTGCATTTCGTACGTGAACACTGAGATGTTACGGCATATGTTTGATATTTCGTGCCCGCGCCCGCGAGTTAACATGGGCAAGCACTAAGGGTTCCGAGTCGTGAACTACGGAACCCAAAAAATTTGCATAAGTTACTCCTCATTTCAACAGCTTTCTACCAGTGAAAGTCCCGACAAAATCGGTCCAGCCGTTCTAAAGATTAGAACAGACAGACAATATATGTGATGTATAAACATCATCATCATCAACAACATCAATGTAATGTAAATTCATATGCATTCAGTAAAAAACTGTTAGTTTGATATTACATACAGACACCACAATTTTATTTATTTGTATAGATTCAAGATGCATGAAGCATGAGTAAGAATCTAAGGGTAGTGGTCACAGTCCTCATTGTGAATGCAGATATATCTTTTCCATCTGCCCCCTAGCCCCTAGCCCTGCTCCATGAGGTGACGGATTAAGAATACCACCCCTATTCCTCCCGCGGGTGTCGTAAAAGACGACTAAGGGATAAACTACGCAAGACAACATCAATGCAAAGAGAATGAAAACTTGAAACCAACCCTATACCAACCCGTCTGGCCAGCGTGGTATAGTAGGCCAAAATCTCCTTTCTTAGGAGAGGCCTATGTCCAGCAGTGGACTGATAAAGGCTGTTGATGATGATGATGATGTCTGCCCCCTAGCCAAGTTGTAAACGTGTTTCTGTTTTTATTCTATTCTCTATTTTACTTCTCTGTTCTCTTGTTTCATATACTAATGTCACTCAGCCACTTGATAAAAACAAAATATTTGCCAATAAAACAAGAGAATACAGGCAGGCAGGTCTTACGATGGATAGACTCTGTAACAATATAGTTACACTATTGCATGCAACGATAGTAGGAAGATTGCCACATCATCAATGTTTTTTTATGACGACTGTGTAATAAAAGATATACTGAGTATCAAGGCGAGAACTAAACCAGATTGTAATAAAACTATGTGAATATAATCATCGTACCTTGTCCGCTACAGCTTGTTTGTGTATGTAGCATTGCATAGCATTCTGCGCACCGCCTTCTGGTTCAATTTCAGCTCCACCGCAGTCATAGCTCTCCTGAACTGACTTTATGCTTTCTTGAGACAACTGACCACTCAATGCCTCAGACGATGGAAATTGAACACTCATCATGAAAGTAGGGCGAATCTGGAAAGTTTGTGAAATTTTACTGTGTGAAGATTTGGGAAACCAACTACAACACGAACATCAAATACACGAAGAAAAATTCTTCGTCGAATTCTTTAATTTGAATATAAATAACTATTACTCGTTGAGTGTGTTAACAACGGTTGCTTTGTTCCATTGCAATAAAAAATATGTAAATACCTTAAAATAATAACATTGTATAGGTTTCCATACCCATCCATAATGGCACGTGTATCATGTCCGATAGATAATTGTTATGTTTACATAATGTTTCGTTATTTTATTACGAAGTATTTCAAGTAAGTATATTTTACAATTATTTTAGCCTTTATAGTTTTTCTATAAAGTTCATCACATGGGTTGGATCACCATACGGATTTTTTCGAGCCAGCCAGCAACAAGGAGGGAGGGACGCTTTTAACAAAATCGGTCATGTGCTGTCAGGCTACGCATAGTATTCTATGCGTAGCCTGACAACTGGGTTCCGTGGTCACCATAATGGTACGTGGATTTAAAATAGTGTCCAATTGATATTTGTTATGTTTATTTATTACATATTTCGTAATTTTTGAACGAAGTCAGTCAGAAAGAAATCAATTTTATTTATTGGTATAGATTATGTACAGTATATACATATTGTATGATGTGTGATAGATTATTGTATTGTATTTACACAATAGCGTACGGCTAGAACTAAATCATTAGTTTGTGACACAACAACATTTGAATTTGCTGCAGGCACCTATTATATTGATCAAGGTAGTACATTAATATCGCAATTGAATTACAATCAAAACCGTTCTGCGAATAAATTTAGAATGTTTATGTAACTAGGCTCCGCAGGCAGTAAGAGACATGACCAGCCTACTTCCACTTCGGCATGCTGGTTCTTCGTGAATTACCGGTTTCTCCAGCTGGAGCCAATAAGTAATAATAATAATAATATACCTAGTACCGATGATCGCAAGGAGGTATGGAAGGGCAAAGAGCTTCATGGTCGGTTTTATCGGTCTTTGATATAGACTTTAAAGCATCTACTTACTCTTTGGAGAAACTGAAGGAATTGTTTGTGCAATTATGGACGAAGTTATCATGACGAATAACTATCGGAAGTATATAAGGAAGGATGGGATGGTTGACATATTATGTCGGGCATGTCACCGTCCCGGGGAATCTATCAGGCATATTATTTCTGGTTGTTCTCGTCTTGCTAACGGTGAATATTTGCACAGACACAACCAAGTAGCCAGGATTGTACATCAGCAACTTGTCCTTAAATACCAACTTGTAAATTTGGAGGTGCCGTACTACAGGTATGTGCCCGACCCAGTTCTCGAGAATGGTCGTGCTAACATTATATTGGGATCGATCTATTATCACGGATAGGACTATTGTTGCCAATAAGCCTGATAGTGGTGATAGGTCGATTAGAGCGCCAGCAAAGATTGTCGATATCGATGGTCCTCATGACGAAAATCTGGTGAAAGTTGAAAAGGATAAACTAATAAAGTATTTCGATTTATCTCACAACATTGTCGATATGTGGAATGTGGATTCGGCTATCATTGTTCCGATAGTCGTTTCTGTTCATGGTTGTGATAGCCAAGAGCCTCGACCAAAACCTTAAGTGGCTCACGTTAGATGGTTGGATCAAGGGTCTGATTCAGTAGGCAGTTCTGCTTGACACGGCACTTATATTGAGGAGGTTCCTGTCTTTGCAGCCCTAACCACCGGTTTCTTGGTCCCTGTACCCGAAGTCGGTGGTCTACTATTTTATTATATTTAAAAATTTAATTGATAAGTACCTATATTGAGTTTAATAAAGAGAATAATATTATAGTTTATTTGGAACAATACAATAAATCTGAAACGTTGATGACAGCAGTAGTATAAAATTGTGTCCCGGTCATTAACGCCCCTCTCCAAGCGAAAACAACTTGTTCCAGTTACATTATGTTTATTTATTTGGACAACCAGTAGCTGTTACATATCTTATCACAGGAAACAGTAAATTCAGTAAACACTATTTCAATTGCACAAATAGTTATAGTTAAGACTAGTCGCACATGCATTTTTTTATAGTCAACTAGAATTAGATAGGAGATCTTACAAAATACAGAATGGACCAAAAGTTCGTTTACATTTTAAATTATGATTTAAAAGAAATTAGTTGTGAGATAAAAACTGTTTATTAAAGTAGACTAGCTGACCATGCGAACTTCGTACCTCCTAACAGTCGTTTCAACGTTACTCAATTGTTTTGCCTTCTTGGAACCCCTCCAATAAAACTTAAACTTTATGGTATGGTATTAAAGTTCAATTTGACTTAGTATTATTACGAATCTTTTGTATATATAGAAAAGTGTTTTTTATAGACATTTTCACACATTTTTTTAATTTTTCGCTCCGTAAGAACCATTCTCGTACTTCAAGGAATATTATAAAAAAAGAACTAGATAAATCGTTCCAGCCGTTCACGCGTGATGGCGTGACCAAGGGAAATAGGGATTAATTTTCATACATAGGTCAGAGCTCTCACCCCATCAGTAGCTGATCAAACGAATTGACGGTTTTAATTGCAATCAAATTCACTTCGTATAACAATACACATTTGTCTGTATTGCGTATGTACGTTTATGAGGGTAGCCGACACTTTTAATGCTCATTGCTGCATGCCAATTTAATGTCTGGTACCAGTACATTTCGGAATATTTAAAAAGCTCCAAAGTTAAATAATCGACCGTTGCATATTGTGTCATCATTTTAGCTGTATGCAATAACACTTGTAGCATTTGACTTCGTTTTTATAGTATATGTTTAAAAATGTTATGTTGATATGTGTAAGTTCTACGCCGATTGAGCACAATTTTTTTAGCGATGCACACAAGAATTTTCTAGAAATTTCGTTAGATGATGAGAATGAGAGATGTAGTGGTTTTAGAGTTTATCGCGAAAAGACAGACATACAGACGCGGCGGAGGACTTTCTTTCATAGAATGTAGTGATATGATATAAAACTGCTTATTTTAAGAACTTATAATAAATACATCAAGATTGTCGGATGTTTGATTGGTCACAGTGTAAGTATGTCAAGATTCACAAGTGAGACCACAGAACAAAGAATTGTTTGTCTGTGGGTGTGGCATTACACAGGCTAACTGCTGAATGACCGTTATTCACTTATATATACCAATCACGAACGTAACCGTAAACCACGACGAGACACACCAAAAAATATTATCATAAAAAATAAAAGGTAACAGCAAAGTAATATAAAGGTACTATAGTAAGCAAAATCTCTTTTCTAATGTGAAGTATAGACTTCCAACAGTGTACTAACAAAGGCTGACGACGATAAGTAGGTTCTACGGTTTATGTAGTATCAGTTTTTTAAGCATGCTTGATAGAATCCACACAAGGATATGTAAAAATTTTGAAAATAAAAAAAAACAATTTGGGGGTAAACTTAAAAACTTCCTTTAACGCTAAATCAATGTTATTGATATGTAACGTCACTAAATAGATTTATACGATTGTTCTCCGAAAGAAGAGTATAAGCACAATTGTATTATATACATTAAATAAATAAAGATATTTAAAAGTATGATAGAAGTCGACGGTCAGTCTGCTATTTCATATATTAGATGATCTCCACATTTAGCATAAAAAATAAAGCGTGACCTTGCTAATTGTCAAGTCACATGCTTTTAATATTGATTTGTAGATAATAAATTAAACTAAATTGTATGTAATTAAATTAGTAAATAGTATGAATACATGCTGTACTTTCATCATCATCATCAACAGCCTGGACATAAGACTCTCTTGCCATACTTCAAGATTTTACAGTTTACATTTAAAGATTCAGGCGAAATCTTTTGCTATAAGAACGGGAAACTCCCGAGTTGTTGACATGGGTCTAAATTACTATATACGAAAAAGAAATATTATGACGATAACATGGATGTTGGTAATAAAAGAGGGATGTTGTATTAGTAGATATAAATTTAATTGTGAAGATGTGCAATTTAAATATTGCATTGTTCTACATAAAGAATGAATGTTTTCGTATAAAAATAAACAAATCGAGACAGGTATAAAAATAAAACCGTTTTTATTCTTTGTTATCTTTTATTATATATTATATTTAAGCATGAAGGTGATTTGCGCAAAAAACGCGGAAATAAGCCGGATAGATATATACATAATTCTAAAATTGTTGATTATCAAAATAAAAACTGTTAAGTATTTAAATAGACTTTGGTATTCGGATTATAATTCCTATGACACGAAGTGCGTTTTTTCTTATATATTATTAATTATATGTTGTATGTATTAATTATACTTTATTTATATATACGACTATGTAAACTGTACGGTGGCCTAGTGGTTTAAGCGGTCGCCACGTCGCTTTCTACTGTGGGTTCCAGTCCTATACGGAATAACACTGTGTGATGTGTGTTCTTAGTGTCAAGTCGCCTGTGACACAGGAATTATATTCCTAATGAGGATAAATGATGATAACTAACAGTAACAAGACGAAGAAGAATGAAGATGCAACACACTTAACGTTTGTGTTTTCTACTAACTAACTAGGGATGATTCATATTAGATGTGGATATTTAATAGACATTAGACGGATAAATATGATATGTACATGACCCGAACTAATCTATCTCTTAACACCTTCCTAACCTTGATTATTCCTAAAATTATTTTGGGGTCGCTTACAGTAATTTAATAATACTAAACGTGTAATTTTATAAAACGGGTCATAAAGCAGATTACTTGATGACGTTAATGCTTTGACAGCCTTTCAGTGCTGCTTCTACCCATAAAGGGATAGGCGAGACAGACAGGGTTAGGGCTCCGGAAACCTCTAAGGTGTAAGCAACGAAAATATTGTTCAAAATCGCCTCTGTCCGTTTTATCATTCCGGTCGAGCCAACCTACATTTGTCAAAACATGGCTTTGTAAGTTGAGTAATATTATTATTTCTAGTTCAGATACATTGAAAAAGGACACGAGTTAAAGTTTAAAAAAATGTATGTCTGTTAAAATTAGTGCTATGGAAAAACATACTTAGTAGGTAGTTATCAGTCTACTGTTCAAATGATATCGGATCAGTTGAACTTCGAATCTATTCGATATTTAATGTAGGTACTTGAACTTGTAGCCTTTACCCACATTCGTGTAACTTAAACGCATAACGCTGGCCTCTAAATTTTTAATTTGACTTATTATCAGGTACACAAGCAAGAAGAGACCTATAAATGGTTCATACTTCATTTGTGGTTCCAATTCCTGAAAAATGAGGCGAAATTGTGTACAAAATATAAATTGAAGCTAAATAATCACCAAATATATAATTTGATTATGTAGATAAGATTATAATTAGAGGTGATATGAAGATCCGGCCATTATCCGGTTTCCGGATAATTTACTATGCTATCAGAAAAAAATGTGTGGTTTTTTTAATTCTTAACTAATTAGTAATAAAAGTAATATTTATTAAAAGTCCTTATACCATTTTTACACTGGGCTAAGCCTGTCTATCAACACAATGTCTAATTTACAATCAATTATAATAGCGATTCTTTGATGTATGTATGTATCGTAATTAGTGATGGGTCGAGGGCAAAAACAAATACGGGCGGAAAGGCATAAACTGGGCAAATTGGGCAAAAATGAGTTTACGCCCGAATAAATGCCCGAGCACTGGGCAGAAAAAACGAATACCTTTGTTTTGTGATAAACAAACGTTTTCTTAATCTATTTTTTCTTAATTTAAATGAAAGTCAGTATGTTGTAAATTAAAACTTTTATATAATTATTATTTATACATTTTTGTAATTAAAATCACAAATAATCGCAGTTCATTTCATTATTTTTGTCGAAAATTCATAAAAAATTAACAATTATAACTCTTGTAAATATGTGTAATAATAATAACATTTTTAATTTTTTCATTCGATATTATTTTTTATATTTTTAAATGTATTTTTTAGATTTATATATTTAGAAATGTAATGAATAAGTATTTTGATTTTAATAAAGAGAACAATAATAATAATAATAAGTGGCAGCTTGGCAGTGTAGAATAAAACGAATTGCTGAGTCCAGGACACTCATCGCCAAATTAATTGCCTATGAATCTGGTAATACGCGACCGAGAGTCATGCGCTTTATGAAACAGGCATTTTTGGAGACTACCATCAGTCCTCAACAGTATACAGGGTGAATTTTTGAGACGGGGCAGTAAAGGCAGGTACCTTAACCGTTATAGTTACAGGAAAATGCTTTAAGAAGACTATCCATAATTTTTTAAGATATTCTGAACTGCATTTTCAGATTTTGAAAAAAATGTACAGCCAGCAAGAACATAGTCATTTTAAGCAAAAACTTTTTTTAATGCCAATCGATCCTGGTTCCTATAAGGATCAAAAGTCTCTATTGGACCCATTGAGATTTGAGTACTAGAAATGTCAGAAATCGCAAAAAACTTTTCTCATACATTTGTACGGAAATAAATAATTTAGCATGTATTTTAGACACAGAAAACAGATAACTGCCATTTAGATAACTTACATTTAAATAATCTACGAAATAAATTGCTCAAAACGACCGCCGTTTTCACAAATACATAAGTTCACTCATTTTTGTACTGAGCTAGTAGCAGCTGATAATTTACTTGAATAGATATCATTTAAAATCCTTGTTAATGCATCTTTCAGCTCCTGAACAATGTTGTATTTTTTTGTAGTCTTTGTTTTTAGATAGCGCCACGGAAAAATATCAAGAGGCGTTAGATCGGGGCTACGAGGTGGCCACTTGGTTGGACTATGTGTACCTATCCACTGTGACCCGAACTGCCTATTCAAACTGAAATACGCGGCTGTTGTGTGGCGGAAAGCCATCTTGCTGAAAATAAACTTTTCGCAATTCTGACAAGAGACATTCATCCAACTGCTTTTGGAGATTATCTAAAATAACGTCGTTATACACGGCAGAATTAAGAGTACCTTCATAAAACTCCACCATGACCACACGATACTAGTCGCAGTCGATACTTACTCGCGTACCAAACCAATGCAGATTCCGTGTTTCTATTATTTACAAAATACGCTTATTACAAAACATGCATCAACAACGATTTTAAATGATATCTAAGAAAATTATCGGCTGCCACTAGCTCAGTACAAAAACCAGTGTACTTATGTATTCGTTAAAACGGCGGTCATTTTGACCAATTTATTTCGTAGATCATCTAAATGTAAGTTATCTCTTGTCTGTGTCTAAAATACATATTTAAATGATTTATTTCCGTACAAATATATGGAAAAAGTTTTTTTGCGATTTCTGACATTTCTAGTACTCAAACCTCAGTCGGTCCAGTAGAGACTTTTGATCCTAATAAAAAACAGAATCGATTGGCATCAAAAAAAGTTTTTGTTTAAAATGGCCATTTTCTTGCTGGCTGTACATTTTTTCCAAAATCTGTAAATGCAGTTCAGAATATCTTAAAAAAGTATGGATAGTTTCCTAAAAGCGTTTTCCTGTATCTGTAACGGTTAAGGTACCTACCCTTACTGTCCCGTCTTAAAAAATTCACCCTGTATGTCAAGTGTCAATAAAGAGAATAATAATAAATCTTTAATTTCATTATCATCGTCATTTAAGTCGATGTTAGACGTTACATCAAAAAATTCGGTTCGACTGGTTGATTTTGATGGTTGAGCTTTATGAGACGTATTAATTTGACTCTTATCATCATCAACATCAACGAGAAAATCATCAAATTCTGAATCCGACTCGTTCAAGTTGAATAACGGTATATTGAGCAAGATCAAGTCTTAATTTACAACATTTTTTATTTGATGCCTACCAATGTGACTCCACTCTGCCTGATGGTAAGCATGAGAGGGGGCCACCACACTGCCTGCGATGGAGGAAGTATGGCGACTCTGACCCAAACTATAGCGGCTTTGTGAGATGCTTTTTCACACACCTCTTAAAGGACCTGGGTTCATAATGGGAAGGAAAGACGTGGGATGGTAGCGAGTTCCAGTTTCTAACCGCTCGGCACAGGTCTTTCCTAAACCAAGTTTTTTTTCGGTATCAAGTCAAAATGAGGTGAGAAAATAGATATTTCAAATCAAATAAATTACGGTGTATTAAGGACATAGAAAGGTAAGTTTTCACAAAATTTCTTGAAAAAATAATTTTATTTGTAAAAGATAAAAAAAAACCAAAAACTTGGTTTTTTGAATATTTCACATAAAATTTGAGGTTATGTGAAAAAAGTGCAAATACAAAAGTTGTAGATCTTTTTATTACCTACAACTTTGCCTTTAGTTTTTTTTCATAGGATTTGTAGTTTTGCCGGAAATCGACATAAACCGTTTTTACCCTGAAAACCTCCCCCCTACCCCTTCCCGACCTCAGATCGCCTGTAAATTATTTTTCCTTCCATTTTTATAATATTCACCTCCTTTTCCAATTCATCACTTTCATCCTACTACAATTTATGTTCACTTTTCATTATTTTATGACGCTTCTACCCTTGTCTATTATGTCAGTTTTACATGTAATAGGTATATACTTATACTATCGACTATTGTTATCGAAACAAAAAAACTGTGTTTATGTCACAGATTACTAACTATAACATATAAAGAACTGCTATCATTATAATACTCAGTTTGGTTTTTTTTTATACGCCCATGAGCATAGATTTAAAGAAAAAACTAAAATAGTAACATATTTATATCCAGGAATATATCATATTTTTTTGTTAATTACTCTTTGCTGCATACACATATATTTACACACAATTTAAATTAATAAAATGTAAATTGAAGTTTTTGCCCAGTTATAGGGCATTTATTCGGCATTTACGGGCATTTATCGGGCGCTTATTCAATGTGCCCAATCCGCCCGGGCAGAAACCCATCTCTAATCGTAATGCTTTAAGGATTTCAGTAATCAACCAATCATAAAATTTTGCATCATATCACGGATACAGTAATGTAGATAGGATAGATATAGACACATATCCAGAGAAAAATTGTACGTAGCACTTCGACTAAGGCTGACATCCAGGCTTTTAATTGAACTTAATTTATTACACTTTATTAGGTGTTAGGAAAAGAAATGTTCCTTCAGCTGTACTTTGACAATATCAGATATCTGGCCATTCGGTTTCAAGGTTAGCCGGTGTCCGGCCAGACGACTGTCTGATTCAACTCTAATTGTACTACCGTCGTTACTTATTATCGTAAACACGCGTACACATGAAAGGGTTTTACAAGGTCAAGGTTGGGAATAGTCCACTGAGCAACAGAGGTGGCATCACTGTAGTCGCTTAGTTCATGACATTACTATTTTGGCGGTCGTGAAGACAGCACGTGATATTAGCATTTTGTAAAGTATTCCGCGAATGATTTCAGCAATAGATAATTTAATCTATTGTCGATATCAAAACAAAAATTCAGTACACGGATTTCGTATATTAGGCTCTTTCAGTGTTTTACCAAGGTGAGATTATATTCATTTATTTTATTATACAAAAACAGTGATTCTCTAGAGTATGGGTGTTGAGGCGACCTGTATTTTATTGATTTTTGAAAAAAAAAATAAAGAAAATTAAAAATCGTATGTAAGCATTTTTAAGGATTGTGTGTTATTGAAAGACTGGTTGGTAGAATTCTTTACTAACTTGAGTATATTTACTAAGTACCTCACTACAAAATATACCTTTGGCGAATGGTTTTGGAAACTTATCTAACAAACATCCATATTCTTAAACTTTATTTTTAAGCAACGAATTTGTGTTGTTTTTAATTAATAACACCCAACCGTTGCTTCAAGTTAAATTACGTTTATAAATAAGGGGGTTAAAGTTTAAGGTGAAACAAAAAGTCGAGGTTTTATCGTATTAGTTTGAAAATGCGTACTATACATAAATATATTGCTAGTTCGCACAGTGTGTATGGCAATCAAAGTTTCGTACTCAAAAAAGGTTGTTTTATCAATGCCTGTCACGAAGACGCCGCTAAGTTATCTCGCTTAGTAATAATATTATACCAAAAAAGATTATTTCTAATTTTATGTAGTTATCTACGTTATCGTAATGACGGCAGTTATAAACTTTATAAATCGTAAGGAACCCACAAAGACTAGATAGGTAAGGACTTATTAGCATTTTGTTCTCAACCTACTATGGTCTGTTAAAATTTCACAACTGAGTACGCATAGGTACTTTTCACGAGACAATATTTTTTCCTTTTTTTTTTTTACGTGTGGAAATCCCCGCGGACCGTCACCCCGTCGGGGGTTACGGCGGGGTGGTGTGTCGGACTCGAACCGACTAAAACCACACGGACAATATTTTTTCCTTAACCAACCTTGACATTTGTACTTAATCAAGGGATCACGAAGGTACAGTTTCAATATCAATACATAATACCATAAACTTAGATATTTTTGTGCGTTCCTTTTTTTTAACCGAATAGGTACTTCATGGATATGGGTATTTCTTATTTACCAGAGTTGTTAAGAGGATAACGCCACGGGGCGAAATTAGAAGTCGAGCTTAAGTTACTCCTTATGTCATCAAGACTATCTGCCAGTGAAGGTCCCGTCAATCAACAAACCGGTCCAGTCGTTCTGATGATTATCCCAAACAAACAGATAGATAAACGCTTTAAAATTTACTGTTTTGATGTTACTACCATGTACTTTCAGATGCTATGATATGTTAGTGAATAGCTGTTAATTTGAAATTATAAACAGACACTTTCGACACAGATTTTATTTATTTGTATAAATGTTCAGTTATTTTTCTGATCGCGGCGGTAGGTCGGTCATGGCGGTAAATAGTAGCCTATGTGTTATTCCGATATGTAAGCTATATTATAGTGAAGCTTTTGCGTGAAAGAGCAACTAACATACATACATACTCATAAACTTTCGCGTTTATACTATTAATAAGGATTACACCCGGACACGGAACAAATAATCTATATTTATAAAAATGAATTGCTCAGAAGCGCTCATAGCCGAGTGGCCTTAGGTGATTGGAAACAATCACCAAGGGTAAGCAAACGACGGCGCGGTCGGACCTAGATGGGTGACCGTTTGTGGCATTATATGTAATGAGCGTTTCCGTGATTCGGAGGTCACGTTAAGCAGTCGGTCCCGGTTGTTATCATAAGATAGCAGTCGTGAAGCTCAGTTGGAGGCCTTCGGGCGGCTTAAAAACATCCAACAGCAAGATTACGTAGCCACAACGTGTCTTGCCTGTCCCCAACCCGCACTCGGCCAGCGTGGGGACGTATGGCCTTAACCCTCTCTTGAGAGGAGACCTGAGCCCAGCAGTGGGACGTTATGGGTTGTTGATGATGATTTTTTTTTAATTAACTATGGATTCCTTTCGTTTGTTTTAAGTTTATTTTATACAAAAGTTTAGGTCTTCTATTTATCGATTGAGGCAGTACAAAGTCTACCGGGTCAGCTAGTCATGAATACAATGTGAGCATGGCTACATTATTTACTTATGATAACGAGTGATGGCTCGTTGTTCATGATGTCGTTGTATATAGCGTGTACTACCCACTTGTCTATACAAATGAAGTGTGTGTATGTAATATTCAAATAACAGTTTTGTACTTTACGCATATGAAAGAAAGCATTTTTTTTCTGTCTATCCGTTTGTTCCGGGTAATCTTTGGAAGAATAGAAGCGCTCTAGGTAAGTCGCCTTTAAAGGTGATTGGTATTAATCACCGAGGGTAAGCAATCACGGCGCAGTCAGTACCTAGATGGGTGACTGTTTGTGACATGAATATGTTATGAGCGTTTCCTTGATTCGGAGATAACGTTAATTAAGCAATCGATGCCGATTATTATCATAAGATAACAGTCGTGAAGCTGTTGGAGGCCTTCGGACGGCTTAAAATCAACCACCGGCAAGATTACGTAGCCACAACGTGTCTTGCCAGTCTCCAGCTTTTAGCTATTTTTTTGACAAGCTCCGCTCTGCGACGTTACTCTCGATTTATAACAGTAACCGAGGGTAGCACCGCGGAACTAAGTTATTTAATACAATACGGTAGTTAGGACTAGTGCATGGAAATAAAAATGTTTAGAAATGACGTCAGGTATTGTTACAATGGCCTGTGGATGTTAGGTAAGCTAAGCTAGCAAATTACTAATTTGCTGGCTACCCACAAATGCACAAATAAGATTAGTCACACGATCACCTCAACACAAATAAATAAAACTGAAGTGTCTGTAATTTAAGAGTATCAGGTTTTCACTAAATATAATATATGAAAGTGTATACCGGTACTAATGTACTTACATCAAAAATCTTTATTTTTGTCTGTTTGTTTTTTGCGGCTAATCTCTGAAACGTCTGGACTTATTTTGAGGTGACATACACTAACACACAGCTGATGACATAAGGAGTAACTTAGAATATTTTTTAGACTAGATTCGCTCCGCAGCCTCAATCGCGATTTTCATCTATGGCCGCAGGTAACACCGCGACACGCAGCTAGCTATTTACAGAAAGTAGCATATTTAACAGAAAACAACTTTAATAATTATTGTTTTTTCAGATGGGTCAGGTAGTTGCAATTTTAGTTATCATCATAGCTATTTGTACCGGATCTTGGATCACTTACATGTACCAACTTATGAATCAAAATGTTAAGAGACCACCCCTAAATCTTCAGAAATGGTGGGGTGCTGGGGTTGGACCGGATAAAGAAGACAATTCTATTAGGTCATTCAATATAGAGTTTAATGACACGGTAAGTAAATATGAATACAACCGATTTTTTTTGTCAAATATCGCACATTATACCACTGTATGGAACTCAAATACAGAAATAAATAGGATACCCACATGTCAAATTACAATCGGTTTGTGCACCTGTATCACAGAATACATAATAGTACCCGTACAGAAGACTCACTCCGAAAAGTAAATTAAAGTTATAGATACCCTCGGTGTCAAAAGATTAAGTTCAATTCAGATCGCACAGCGCCGAATCACTACGATTATATTTACCTACAGTTGCGTCTCTTTCTATCGTGTAACTCTCAACTGTTCTGACGATGTCTGTTTGACCGGCGTGTCTGACCCGGCAGACAGCCGGCCGACTATACCTAAACTGCGGAGTGACACCCCCCTGCCTGTATTTACATATTTCGGACATGTAACACACAATGCCACCTAGCATAGCAGAGCCTGTACTATGAAAGCTATACATATAAATACCCAAACTCTGAAACAAATATGTAGATCATACAGACTCTTGGTCCGACCCAGGAACTAGTCGTTAGTATATTTGGGGGTACATACTAACTTCCCAATAACGATTGTCATAGATGTTCATGGTGCAATA
The DNA here is from genome assembly GCA_932526445.1 of Phragmatobia fuliginosa. Lineage (NCBI taxonomy): Eukaryota > Metazoa > Arthropoda > Insecta > Lepidoptera > Erebidae > Phragmatobia > Phragmatobia fuliginosa. The sequence continues at coordinate 12,047,222 of OW052070.1, read as the reverse complement.
ACACGTTAACTAAAAGTAGGTAGTAAATAAAAAAAATGAATACATTGAAATTAAAATGCTGAAAGACACATTTTACTACTTTATACCCATTTATTATTTTTTAAAATCCTGTAGATTCTCTTATTAAATTTTCCGTTCATATAATTAACGACATACTGTCAATTATTAAAATTTTTGGTTGCAACGTATCTATTGATGTCAGTGAACTATTATATATATACATAATAATCGTAGACAATAGCATAGTTCCTCACTCCATATAAAGTTTTAATTTCTATGCTGAACTCTAAAAATCCCTCGATGGTAAAAATGTATAAATACAAACATATACATATGCAAACATAAATCGATTAGAATATTTACCTCTAAAATCTATGTGTTTTTTCATTCAGTTCAGTTTTCATTATCTTAATTTCAGATGATTGCCGATTTAAAAGAAAGATTAAAAAATAGACGGCGATTTACTAAGACTTTAGAAGATACAATGTCCACCTACGGTATGAACTCTGAATATTTGGAAAGCGTTTTGAAATACTGGATAGAAAAATACGATTTTAAAAAGAGAGCAGAACTTTTGAATGTTTTCCCTCACTATAAAACAAGGATTCAAGGGTTAGATATTCATTTCATCCACGTGAAGCCTAAAGTGAGAGAAAATATCCAGGTGTTACCGCTTCTTATGTTACATGGGTGGCCAAGTTCATCCAAGGAGTTTACGAAAGTCATACCAATGCTGACAACACCAAAAGAAGGGTTTAACTTTGTTTTTGAGGTTATAGCTCCCGATTTGCCGGGTTTTGGATTTTCCGAGGTGAGTATATACGCATTATTATTATAGAATTAGATTTACTAACAGGCTTTAAACTAGTTTACAATTTGCTTATGGAATATATTCATAAGTGTATATGTATGTGTACTTCGCATACACACCTATGAAAAGGAAACAAACAAACAGGCCACGCATTGAATAGGGTTCCGTAGTCACCCATAATGGTAGGTAGATTTAAAATCGTGTCCAATAGACAATTGTTATGTTAACTTATTATTTCTTTAGTATTGTACGAAGTTTTCCAAGTAAGTGCATTTTACATGTTAGGCCCCTAATAAAAACCGCTATAGTTTTCCTTGAAAGTTCCATATTTATGATTATCTATCATAATTTTTTCAGATTTTTGGAACCAGCCGTTTGGTTGATACCCCAAACAATGGGGTAGGCGCTAGAAAAATAAAACCTCCCCACTTTAGCAGTTTGCGAAATTCAATATTTCGCAAATTCAACATTACGTTCCAAAAGGATTAACTTGTGAATGAATTTAATCATGTAAAAGTATGTGTTTCAGGGCACAAATAAACCAGGCTTAAGTACAGTACAAATTGGAATAATAATGCGCAATTTGATGTTGAGATTGGGCATTGAGAAATTCTACATTCAATCTGGAGATTGGGGTTCGCAGTGTGCCTCGCATATGGCGACATTATTCCCAAAAAATGTGCTAGGGTATGTACCTACTATTATCTCAACCAAGTATGTAGTGTTTACACCTTATAAAATTAATTCTTATGACTAAACTTGTCAGAAGTATTAGATTATAAACAACCTTGTAATATTTATTACGATTATAATGATGTTTAATAAAGTAAATGAAAAAATCAAATTCTATTTACATTAGTCATATGAAATCATCCAATCGTATTTTTTACATGTTTCCTCTTATAAGTTGTCTTATACATCATTAACTTATAATTTACCTTTATGTATTTAAACATAAAAAATAATGGAATCGATTTACATGTCTTTAGTGAATGTAATTGTATTTAAACTTACGGGACACATCCGATAGCAATGAATAAGACGTCACAGTGCTCAGTTCCCCCTGAACAATATTTTATTCAAACTCGAAATTAGTCAACCGACGGAATAAAAACAGAAACAATTGTAGTCTGCAAACAACTTGAATCGATTTGGTTTAGACATTCATGAAGTTAAAGTAATTTCACTGATTTACTTGAATTTATTTCGTTAAATACCACAACCAAAGGCATGCATTATAGATTTATCGATTTACACAATTTTATTTCTTTTACTACCTATTCAATAAAATAATAATAATATATTTATACAATAAAATTATTTTATTTTAGAGTTTTTACTTTTATAAACCGACTAGTTCTGCTTTAAAAAATCAATTTGATAACGATCACTTTATTTGAACTCTTCAAATTAATATCGTAATCGTCCCGATATTTTGTACTCTTTTTGTCAATTTACATGTACATTTTTATATCTTGTTCCAGCTACCACACAAATATGCCAATATCTTCCAGGAAAATAAGCATGGTGAAGTTATTTATTGGATCACTATTTCCTAGTTTGGTTGATTCGAGTCGGCCAGAAAGAGTTTACCCATTGTCTAAATTCTTTTCCTATGTGATGAGAGAAACTGGATATTATCATATACAAGCTACAAAGCCCGATACCGTAGGTTAGTAGTATAATTGTGTACCTATCAGTAATGACTTGAATGGATGGTATCTTCATAAAACCGTTGAAATGTATAGTACTCGTAAGATTTGGCATTCTAGAAGATATTATGAGTATGTTTTATAAGTTGTTGTAGTTCCTGTTCATTACATTTTTTTTTAAATATTTATAATTGATTGTGGCAACAGTCCTCTTGGCTATGTCCAGCAGTGGATAGCGATAGACTGATGACGATGACCATAAAATTGTATTTTATACTATTCTATTTATTTACTAACCTAATTTGATTAAATTGTCGTATATAATAAATATACTTCCATAAGCATTTAGTGAAAATTTTAAAATTACAGAGATATTATTTCTAATTATTTGCAAAGATATGTAGTTAAATATTAATAACTAGTGTGATTGAGTAGTAGTTAGTATATTCATGTATATATTATAGAAGTACGTTTAATGACAAGTTTCTATATGCTACCATTACTTGCTAATTATTAAAATTAAATTGTAATTGATTTCAGGTTATGGTCTAACAGACTCTCCAGCGGGTTTAGCTGCCTACATGATGGAAAAAATGGCCATTTGCAGTAACAGAGATCAGTTAAATACACCGCATGGAGGATTGGCCAATTTGGATATAGACGATGTTTTAGACACAGTTACTATTACTTGGATGAACGAATGCATCGTCACTTCAATGAGGATATACGCAGAAAGTGGATGGTCTAGTGACACCCAACCTGTTCATAAGTAAGTTGAAAATATTAATTTAATCCATTCTAGTTTCATAAATTTGAAAGTCTGTCTGTTACACTTTTGTGTACACAGCACCGATTTCAATGATATTTGCCATAGAACTACCGGATTCTTGAGTAAGGGTAGGTAATAGTCAAGCTAGTTTTATCATATTTCCTCCTCTATTATATTCTCAACTACTGTTACAACATACTTCTTTCTCTTCCTACCAAACTCCCTGCCTTTTAGTTTCCATATGTATGCTTATGACAACCAAACATTACATATTATATTCATTTATTACAATCTATTTTCTATAATTTACGTATTTAATTTTTTGTATTGAGCTATATATATGTTAAGCATGTATGGGTATGTCCGTGAGGTGATGAACTAAAAATATGGAGTCTGACCACCCCTATTCATTCCATGGGTTTCTTAAGATCGGCAGAGGCAAAGGCTTAAACTACACATTTAAGGAAATTTCGAAGCAAACGCTATAAGTACTAATTACTAACCCGTCGGACCAACGACTGATGTAGTAGACATAAACCTCAATTCTAAGAAGCCTAGCAGTGGATTGTTAAAGGTTTGAAAAAGAGTTAAATACTAAAACCTAAAGTTTAATTATTATTAGGCGTCACATAATCAAAGTAACTATCTGTCTAATGACACCATATTTTTTTAATTTTCAGTATACCTACTAAAGTTCCTACGGCGGCTATTAAGTTTTTACACGAAGTTATGTACCAACCAGACTGGATACTGCGGGACAAATATCACAATTTGGTTCGATCTACTGTTGTGGACTACGGAGGACATTTCGCTGGCTTACAAACACCCAAAGAATTAGCCGATGATGTGTTCGCAGCAACGGTTGAGTTTATTAAATTCCACAAGAATGCAACTAAATAATATTTAAAAAAGCCCCATGAACTTAAATCCCTCTGCATTAAATGTGTACTAAGATACGTTCTTAGTATATATTTAATGCTTGTTTTTATTACTGCTTCGTAAGTCAGTGTTCAAAGCAGTTTTACTTTTATACATTTTATTAAGAACTACGAAAGATTCAAAATAAGACTGTTTAGCGATAAGTAGCCCACGATATCACAGATGTAAACATAAAAGTACACAAATAATGAGAAGTAAAAGAAGGAAGAATTTTGAATTTAATTACAATTCCTTCTCTTGTTCTAGTTTCGTGTGTGAATATATTTTAAGTTAAAACTGTTGTACTTAATTATTTTAATGTAATTTGTGTACAGAAATAGGTCATAACTCAGATGTTTCAAGTACTTATCAAGTGGGGTTTTTGGTGCTTTTGAATGAAAAGAACAAAATTATGTTTAGTTCAAAGTACGTAGGTTTTTTTTAGTATTAATTAGATTTTTGAGACCCAAAGTTTGCAGTATAGTTAAATGTAGTCAGAGAGTCGGTGTCTAGATAGATAAGTTTTAATTTATTCTCAGCAGTAGCGTATTGTATTTTTTAATATTATATGTATTGTAATAATGTTAAATGATTTATTGAAATATGATTTACTTATAACAGCGTATTCGCATAAAATGCCTAGGTTTGATGTTTCAATCATCACATGTTATGTAGAACAGAAGATACAACCACTGTTAGGTAAAAGATAAGGTAACGCCTGATCACCCGTAAATCTACAATAGGTGGTCGAAAATAGTATTGTCAAAGAGATCTTATTGTCATTAACTCATTACAATAGTAGACATGAAAAAATTCAACATACCTAATATGTGATGGATTAAAATGCCTTCCTATTTTGATATACGAATTTCAGTCTCTCAACTACTACTACAACAATTGAATGAAAAATGTTTAATAAATTTTCTGGGGAATGTTAGAGTGTGAGCGGACAATTAAAGGGGCAGCATTTTAAAGAGTATTCGATTGCAAACTAATATAAATGTATTTAATAAATATTTATAAATTAATTTGAATTTATTTGACTTTCAATTCGTATTTACATTTATATTTGTGAAGAGATTCCTACGCGATTTTTAAAAGATTACGGACATGGGACTTGTGAGTTTTAGAATATTGAATGTATGTTAATTTGATCGTATATATTTCCAAATTATTAAAATTATAACGCAACTACGTCAATAACTTTAAGAATTTACATAGCCGATGTCATTCGGGCTATAATTACGAATCTATTGTCTGCCTCGTTGTTCTTGTGGTTAGTATATGCGATTGCTAATCAAGAAGTCTCGGGTTCGATTCCCGGGTCGAACCATATCTTTGTGTGATCTACAAATATTTGTTTTGGAGTTTGGGTATTTTCTCATATAATGGTATTTACAAATAAAAAGTATGTTTATGTATTTATATCAGTTGTGCAGTACCCATAATACAAGCTCTGCTTGCTTTGGGACTGGATGACGTTGTGTGTAAAATGTCCGAATTGTTTATTATTATTTTACCTCATGCATTAAAATTCGTTCACTAGTTAAGTGGTAAGGTGGAACATACAAACTGTCAAAAGGAAGGGTTCCTTTTAGCTTTGTCGCATTTGAGTGAAAACATACAAAGAGTAACGAATGTAGCCAATAACTTAAGGAAATCTATTAACTATGATAAAGAAGTTGTATTCTACTTTTTAACCGACTTAAAAAAAGGTGGAGGTTCTCAATTCGTCGGAATATTTTTCTTTTTATTATTATTACCGTTAACCGGTCCAGATTTAGGGTTTTCTACGATATCGAAATCACCTATCAACGTTATATAGATTTAATATTACTACTAATAATATTAACATTACGGACATCTCAAACTAAGCAGTTCCCAAAACTAGTCAAGTTGCATTCTAGAAATCTTAACGTTAATAGAAAACTAACAAATGAACTAGAATGTCACGTGGTCAAAATAAAATATAAGACAACAATACAAGAAAATAGAGGCGTCAGGGATTGTAGAAAGAGATACACTTGCATCTTGGCTAAGGGCGCAGTGCTTGTACTATGAAAGCTAAGTAAATGATATGTCATAAGAAATAGAATACAGGCCTTCATTTCCATAAAATATTCGAACGACATTTTTATTCATTTGATTACTATTATAATTTGGTTCTCATACATTTATGTTACCAGCAGACACTTCAAGTCCAATTATTGTATAGATACACATAGAATAAAATATGTTTGAGAAATCATTCAAGAGATTTACGAGTATATTATTAACATTGGTTGGTATTGGTTGATAAAAAGACATACATACCTTCTTTTGATGTAAAAATTCTTCAAGTTCTTTAGGTGCAAAGAAGCCAGGCAGCAAGAAGTCTCTTTTCGGACTAAATTGTTCCACCTTCATTCGACCTCCCAAGTTCAATTTCTCGCCAGCGTAATAAAGGTTCCTAAGAAAAAGGTATTATTCATTATTATATTTACATGTAAGTAAATATTTAATGATGATATTCTCCTAGCCGGTTTTGGTCACTGCGGACAGTTTCAACGGAGACCAGCCAACAACGCAACAACATTCTTTGGTCCGACTCGGGAATCGAACCCGAGCAATACAACCAGCAGTCGCACACATCAACCGCTGGACCAACGAGACAGTAATTCATAATAATCTGTTGACGACAGTTTATTTTTATTTAAAACTTTAAACGTCGATACCGCAGTCGGTACTTTCCGACTGCCTATTGGTTTTTGTAATGAAGAACAGGCCAATGTCACAGAGCTAATTTCTAACACTGGGCTTGATTCATGTTATTTTAACTTTTTTTTATATATTTAAGCCTGCATGTAATGTAATATTACTCTACTTTAAATGTTTTTAGACTTTCTCGACTTTTATAAATACTCAATTTTTTGTTGAAAACGGGACGGGTCGATTAAAAATGTTACGATACCCTTCACTTTCCCAGTTTCGAACGGGTTATATATAATACCGCACGTGGTCACGGGTACTATGCCTGATGGAAAGCATGAGTAGTGTAGAAGAGAGTAGTGGTCACTATCCTCATTGTGAATGTAGACAAAGAAGCATGGTGATGCGCACTATGGTGGCCAAGTGAAACGCTTTTGTATAATAGGGTCTGTGGCGACTTCCACATACAGCGCAAGCGAATAACATACAACAGCGCCATCTACCGAAAAAACATTGAACTACGAAGAAAACACATAACGATCTATACGAAGTAACTACTAATCCTGAATCGCGAAAGAGAAATTCTCGCGCGGATTAAAATATATATACAACATCCCATCATTGGGCCGTGGCCCGCCAGGCATGTTCACCTCGCCTGGTCGGAGGATCCTCCCTTTGTGTTGGAGGAGAAACCCGTTCCTCCACAGGTCTGTGGTCTCGAAACACGGCAACATGAATTCTGTCATTTTAGGTCGGTTTGCTGTGAGAGGGGTAGTACCGCCCAGGTCGAATCTCTCTTCTACCTTATTAGTGGCACCTAACTTAATTATACTAAAAGTAACAATTACCTGTTGCTAACCAGTCGGCCCTTGATATTCGTCATTTGACCTTCATTTTTCTTGGGGAACTTGTGGAATATATATAATGTTGCAGCAAACTTTAAGAAAGCATCCCCTAGAGTCTCTGCCCTCTCTAGATGGAAACTGTCGTGCGACTTTATTGTAGTGAGTGCTGCTAACATGTCTTTAAGCTCCGGACCCTTCGTAGGTTTTGTGTCTAAGAGGCGAATTTTATCGTTGTACCTGTACATAAAAACAACTATGATTTTGCTTCTTAATTATAATTACTTAATATAGATAGATAGATAGATAACTCTTTATTTGCACACCATATTGCATAAGATAGCTTTTCACTTGCATATTTGTATTTTAGTGGCGAGCCGCCTGTTTTTGTACAAGATACCATAGTGATGTAGTCCAGTCGACGGTAATTAAACTTATTAAAATTCTTTAACAAATAGTTCCCAATTTTAAACACTGTTATCCTGATTTCTTATATCAAAGTCACCATCGCATCGAAGAAGTAGCTTTTGTTTCGGGTTTTTTACTAGATATTTGTTTAGTCAAAACACAACCTAAGACTTTGTTTGAAACGTTTCATACTTAACACGATTTAACTTTGTGTAGACGTGACATACATAATCTCAGTAACTTTTTAGGTAAAAGCGATGCCACTCCACCCATCCACGTACTGATTGAACAGTAGTTGCTTACATTAGGTGATTGTTTCTAATCTAGGGTAATTCGGATATGAGCACCTTGAATATAGAGATTAGAAGATAATAACACTTACTCAAGAGGCGGTGCAGATATCGCAGCGGAAGTGTTGACGCGATGCGGCGAACGTATTCCCGAAGGACTTTTCGGAACAAGAGGTGACGTCACCCACTCGTCGTAACATTCCACGTCCATCACCGTTACCGTTGAAAGGTTACGGTCGATATCTGTCGGTTCGCTTTTCACCTGTTTAATGATTATTATTATATTTATTACATCACTTATTATATGAGTGATTCCACCGTTTCGTCCAAATCGAAGAGATTTAGCGGAACAGTTTTTTCCTTTCAGTTTTGGCTGAATTTATGAATTAGTTTATTGGTATACTTGTTAGACAAATGTGACTGGGAAAGGCGTTCGCGAAAATAGTTTCATTTCCATGAAAAGTGATGAAGTGTGATGAAGGCTCGGAAGGTAATGAAATATGGTGAGAGTATAATGATTTAGAATAGGATTAGAGTAGTTGATATACGCTCTGGAACTAAACGCTTCGGCTCTTCCTTTCGGTGCCGAGCACTTAAAACTTGAAATTTTCTACCAGCGCACGTGTTTCCCCTTCCTCTATGATCCCGGGTTATTCCAAAAAAGCATAAACGAATAAACATTAAGGGGCCTCGAAAAAGCATCTTACTAGAACGCCATAGTGTGGGTAGCCGTGCTGCAATGTCTGCAATGACAGTGACGACGGCGACCGCCACTCCTAGTTTCTGTTCAAGCTTTCCATCAGACAGGGCAGTCATTTTGGCTGCAACATAAAAAAACTATCCTGTCAGATGGAAAGCGTTAGTAAAATCCATAAATGGAGTCACCATATTCACTGCGAATGCAGGCAGTATGACGACACACTATAGCGGCCTAGTGAATGCTTTTTCAAGCACCGTTTAAAGGACCCGAGATCATAGTAGGAAGGAAACACATTGAGCTGCCAGTAATCCTTTTTTTAACAGCTCAGCACGGGAAGGAAGAGCCAAATCACTTCGTTCTAGTGCGTATTTCTTGTGACTTCCAAGGCTAGCACTAAGCAAAATCATAATATTATCAGTGTTAAACTTACATCCCAAGGATATTCTAAGTCAAGTTTTTGCTGCTGCAGTTTGTATAAACACTCCTTCATAGATAGTATATTAGGACGCCTGTTTTCTTCATCTGCGGGATTGTTTATTCTAAAACAATGAACAATATATAAAAATTTAATTAACTTACAGAATATATTTTTCATAAAACTAACAGAGTCCCACGATGTTACCTGCGGTTATTGCTATATTTCGCAAGTAACGCCGCAGAGCGTGACTAGTCTATTGTAACGCGTTAAATGAACACTGGTATAAACAAAGAGCGAAACAAAAAATGCATAATATAGTGAATATCATAGGAACCTTGTATTTTATTGAAGTCGGTTAACAATAAAGCAAAAATAATTACCTATCAACTGAATACAACGGAAGTGGTTCCTCGACTTGTGATAGCAAGGAATGTGTAGCAACTTGCAGATTTGCTGTCACTGGAAGCCACTCTTCACCTGTAAAAGAACATTTTTTTTTAAATTATTAAGGCATATTTTTGCACAAGCATTTAATTTTGTTTTACTAAATTGACAATTTGGCCGATAACTACTACTAAAACTACCACAAATCAATGAATTAAATTTCCTTATTTTAATTTCTATGGACACCGACCAACCTCAGTCTGGAAATGGAACAGGCCAATTGGTAGTAATATAAATTACTATTAGATATTTCCTTTTTTTGTCTGGGCATACCAAAGTGACTACTCTGCCTGATGGAAAGTATGGGTAGAAATCAAGAGTGGTCATCATGACAATGCAGTATGGTGACGCACACTTTGGGGGCCTATTAAGATGCTTCTGTATCATCGAGCCTCCGGTCTTGCACTTACCAACGAAACACAACGGCACGAATGCTGTCATTTTAGGTTGGTCCTATGTGAGAGGGTAGTACCACGCCGGCTTCACGTTGATTTCAGTTGAAATCAGAACCTTGATGTTGGTAAATTACATGAATACAATACTAGCAGCAACATCAGGAAGAGTAGAGTCACTTTGGCAGGCTTAAATATATTAAAAAAAAAAAAAAAAGCAACACCAAGGAACACTATACTAACGTCAACATATGTTTCCAGACTGCATCACCTATTAATCAATTTGCACGCGCTTTATCGTAATAGATTTGTCTGTGTTTTACTTTTAATTGATAGCTTTCTAATTGATCACGAAAAATAATGTTATTATTTCTATAATAAATTAACACGTGGACCCCATAACAGTTATGAAAGTCCTTTCAATAGTTTCGGAACAATTAAAGAGGGTTAATAGTTTCGTAACTTCGTACACTAGGTTCCCATACAGAATTCACGTTATAAAGGATCTATGTCTATCATGCTTTTCCGAAGTGCTACGATGTAATGTCTAATACAAACCCAAAAGCATTGTGTTTCTAGTTCTAAAGTAAAATACGAAATGCTCACCACCTATAAAGCAAACATGCATACGTACTATGACTATCAACAAATTTGAACCATGACCCACCATAAGCTACAGACATTTAAATACAATTAGGTTGAATACGCAAGCATATTTACGCGAATGTCGACCTAATTGTATTACCATAATAACCCTAAAATTATCATTTCCATGGTTTCGATATTGTTAATTGTCATCTAATTATACAGGTAATTATCTAATTGATAATTTTCATTTTATTAGGACTGTTTTATCTATATCTACCGCAGTGCTTATCAAGGTGAAAATTGCATAAATTTCCGACCGGTATTGAATTAGCTTGCTTAATATTTAAAACTTCTTTCTTTTAAAACTTAACTAGTGCTCGCCAAAGTTTATCGGCGAGTGGCTGACTTCCAAGCGGAGAGCGGATTTTACCCTCCGCCCGAGGACGTGCGCGAGAGGCGCGAAGCCGCTCGCCTTGCCACCATGGCTAGATGGTCATTACGGCTGGAGACTCCACGCGCCGCCGTGGAGGCTCTCTAGCCGGTCATCGCGGAGTGGGCAGGGCAGCAGCATGGGACCCTTTCCTTCCGACTGACGCATGTACTTTCCAGACACGGTTGCTTCCGAAAGTACCTGCACTCGGTCGCTACGAGGGAACCGAGTCCCGCCTGCCACCACTGCGACTGCAGTGAGGACACGGCCCAGCACACGCTGGCGGTCTGCCCCGCATGGGCGATGCAGCGCCGGGCCTTCACAGTCATCGGAGGGGATCTCTCGCAACCGGCCGTCATAAGATCGATGGCCGGTAGCGACAGTTGTTTTACCGCCGTCGCAACCTTCTGCGAGGACGTAATCTCGCAGAAGGAGGCGGCGGAGCAGGCCCGGGAGGACGACCCCGACGATGACGATTGCCATAGATTTTCATGACAACCGGGACCGATGGCTTTACGTGCTCTCCGAGGCACGGACATGAATCACAGCCAAACTTCCGAACTCCGGGCTGTTATTAGGAATTTCCTAAGAAAAACCCGAAAAACAATTTTTGGTCCGATCCGGGATTTCAACCCGAGACCTCTTGATTAGCAGTCGCATACGCTATCCACCAGAACAACGAGGCAGTTTCTTGATAGTACATATGCTATCCAAATCTTAGTTTTCTAACTTAAAATAACAGATGGATGCACAGTATCTTAAGAACCTCACTGTTGTTTTAAAAATCGAAATTCTTATCGCTCGGTACGGAAGCTTGGAATATGATTGGTTAACTTCCAGAGCTTGATCAATGCGTCACTATTTTCTTAACGCGAATAGACTGTAGTGTTCCTTATAACTTAAAAGATTTTACGGTATTGGGAGTAATAAATAATATTTTTCCGTGTAACACTTTAAATTACAATACCTATTCATCTATTTGTCACACAAGAGATGTAAATACATGTATAAACCATTATAATATTGTACAAAAACCTTCAATCTTTATAATGTATGACTGAATCAATAAACGCTGGAGGTGACATTTACCTCTGTTACACTGGTATATACATTTTTAGTTAGAACCCATTTCCATTATTGACTTTCATCAAGCTCCATTCTGATGGCCACCTATATTTTTCAAGCACCGTTTGGCAGTAGCTGTCAACATTCTATGGTGTTTCTTCATTCTACATTTCCAAATGAGAAAGCTGTCATTTAGTACATACACATTTAAAAAATGATACATCCTTCACAGTTATTTAGGTATAACTTTTATTTGTGTCGCCTGGATTTTATCTGCCTTCGATTCTGATGAATCAACAATAGGTAACAATACCGTATTCGTCGGGTCGAAATGTAATTTACATACATTAGTATACACAGTACACAGTAATATACACACAGTAATATAATACTTCTATATTTATACATATTGGTTATTTTAGGTTAGATATTTATAAATAACCTATGGTATAATATTACTGTGGACGTTTTCCAGATTATTCTTAACACGTTACAATACCTTTATTTGTATGTTTCAATCTCTTTGCTTGACCATACTTGTCTTTTTTCACTTTGCTCCAATCGTTTTCTGCAGTTGTATCTTCATCGCTTTTTCTTTTGACTGCAGTTCTCGAATACCCTTCTTCTGTTAATTTTGATAGCAAGTTTAATTTGATGTAACATAATTGGATCTTTCAACCGAATAATGTTTTGTTCTTGTCACTTTCATAGTAAAAGAAACAAGACAATGTAATAAAATAACGCAATTAAAGAAATTAAACAAGTGTTCGTCTTCCTATACCGTTCAAATACTATTTACAAAACAACAAAACACGCCATGCTTATATTAAATAAAGAACAAGATCGACTTACTTTTAGCACGTATCGGTGATCCATATTTTGTGTGGATCGATATTTCCGTCAAAAGTTCGTGAGCCGTCAAAAGCATATATATTCTGAAAATAATAAAAACAAAAATAACCATTTTAAGTTTAAGTTAAAAATTTATTCAAGTTAAAAATTATTTAAACAGTAAAATTGAATTGATATTTAGATGTTTTATATTACAGATATTTTATCAATCAACAGTTAATTATATTAGGAAGAAAACACGCGGCCAAAAATTAAGTAACATAATGTATACTACTATTCTGTCAACCAACCTGTGACAAATGCTCGGCAACATCATAGCTTTGTACCACAAAACTCCAGGGAAATCATACTTGATACAAAACTCAGGTACAAAGTTTTCAGCAAAGCCCCTGTTATGGTCGTCACCCTGTGTAGCAGATATTTGCTTCCTTTGTTTCTCCGTAAATGACTTGATCGTTACCGCCCTAGGCAATAGACAGTTCATTCTTGAGCTTATATTTCTAACCTAAAAAAAAAAATGAATGAGTAAGAACATAACAATGAATAAATAGTTCACCCTATTCACATTCTATTCACACACACTGTAAGGTTGGCCCATCGGTATACGTGGTTGGCAGGCCGCTTTCTGCTGCGTCAAGTTTCGTGAGTTTAAATCTCACGTGGGACCAACACTTTGTGTGATTCACAAATTGTTTGTTTTAAGTCTGGGTGTTCTTTGTTTTCGTTTCATGTATGTTTGTAAAGTCCCCCGCGACACAACATTTATATTCATAATGCGGGCCGGCGGGCGTTCTTTTTTTAAAAAGAAATAAGATTAATGTTTTCTAAGTGACGCAATCGCAGTAATTGACAATGTCCTTTTTTGCCATCTATATTAATCGCGTTACATTTCTTGCAACCCAACACTACTATATATGTAGGTTTGTAGGCACATCTTTCAACTTTGAATAACATCAAAAGTAAACATTGAACGGGTAGACAGACCAGTGGACATAGATATCAAATTAAGAACAATTGGCCAAGTGCATGTCAGGCCACGCATAGAATAGGGTTCCTTAGTCACCCATAATGGTAGGTAGATTTAAAATCGTGTCCAATAGACAATTGTTAGGTAGGTTAACTTTACTTTTGTACGAAGTTTTCCAAGTGAGTGCATTTTACAAGTTAGGCCCCTAATCAAAACCGCTATAGTTCTACTTGAAAGTTCGATATATATATATGGGCTACTATCATGATTTTTTTCAAATTTCTGGAGCCAAACGTTTGGGACTTAGAGGAGGGGGCGCCCTGTTTTTGCAAAAAATAGGGTATTACACCGTTTTTTGAAAACTTTTTTAAATTAATTCTGAGATCGTAACTCGATATATTATTTAAAACATAGATGGCATAAAATTATCTATCAAATTATGGTGCTGGTCATAGATTATAAAAACGTATAATTTTCAATGTTAAGTTACCTCTAATAGTGGTTGATCTGTTGGGCCGATAACCTCTAATTTATATTTTTCCATATAGTAATCTTTATATGATCCGTACACAGCTTGTTCAAAAGTAGAATCTGGCGTTTTATGTTCTAGCACTTTTGAGACAATGTACCTAAAATACGAAAATTATTAGAAATAAATAGAAACATTTTGTGGTGGTTATTTTGGTTATTATTTGTACCATCAAGTTTATAAATCACTCACCTGTCGCGCAATCCTCTGTACCAAGGAGTAACGACGCTATGTTTGTAGCTCTCTGGATCAACACGCAACGCAATCCGTTCCTATAATTGAAAAAAAAAATATGAATATACTAACGCTATAAAAGAAATTAACAATAAATACAATATTATTGAAAAATTAAGTAGGTATAAATAACCTTAATAAAATCCATTATACCACTCAAGACCACATGTGTGTGTATGTTTGTATTTTTGTCATTTCTTTACGCTCAAACTACCAAGTACTGTTAAATTTTGATGAAATTTCACACAGAGTTAGCTGACACCAAAGGACTCCTAGATTGATACATTGTCTTTTTTCCCGCAAGAATGTAGTGTTGAGTACTTTATTTTTTTATTATTTATGACCTTAAATCTATATAACTGACACAAGAGAAGCCGTAAAACGTTGACCTGACCAAAAGTACTTAAAATTTTATTAACAAAATAATTAATACAATATTTATTTTTGGTATCATACTTGAAGTTCAAGATGAGGGCCTGGAGATCCGTCACATAGGGCTACCTTAGTCTAATAAGAACTCTAGTCTTTTTCAACAAAGGATCTGAATTTAATACTCTTAACTTTTGTACTTCTCTTTTCTACTTTTCTACTTCTTCTGTATGGTTGTGTACTCCTTCCTTATTTAAATTAATCATTTTAAAAATAAAAGATATCATTATTATTAATATGAGCCCCCATATAAAAATTAAATATATGGTTTGAAATATAATTCATACTCCGGAACTGGCACTTGGCGGAACTTTTTACAAAATGAACCTGATCATTTTCATACTTTTTTACGTGTTGGTTCCCCGGTACCGGGGTTTGCGGCAAGGCGGTTTATCAGAATCGGACTGACTAAAACCACATGTTATGCCACTCTGCGACTGAGACGAGAGGGGTCCAGGAACTGCTGTTATTAAGTGGGTACACCCAATGGTGTCATTGGGTGTATTCTCTATTTAGTCGATGTATACACACGCGGACATCCAAACCGGTACGAGGACTAGTTTTACCCCATGGCA
The DNA here is from genome assembly GCA_932526445.1 of Phragmatobia fuliginosa. Classification (NCBI taxonomy): domain Eukaryota; kingdom Metazoa; phylum Arthropoda; class Insecta; order Lepidoptera; family Erebidae; genus Phragmatobia; species Phragmatobia fuliginosa. The sequence goes on along the minus strand of OW052070.1, from coordinate 12,031,221 downwards.
ACCAAGGTTATAGTCACCAAGTAACCTTCATTGTGCCATAGAGCGAAACCAGTCTGGTTAATTAAACAGCAGAAAAGAGTACAAGTGAGTATTGTTACAAGAGGGTATAGTAGTAAGATATGATATAGTTAGCATACCTCGTCTGGAACCGGTTGTACTGGTGCTATAGAATCGTAAGTAGTCATGGTATTCCAGTCGATGTCATATCCATCGTTGTCTACTATGGGTACGAAATACATGCAGTTCACTTTACCCTCGAACACCGAAAATCTTTTAACCACATTCAATACTTCAGCGAAGAGGAAATAATGGAATCTAAAACGAAATAATAAGTTAACTTAAATATTATATTGGATACGATTTTAAACCTACGTGCAATAAGACTGACTACGTAACCCTATACTATGCGTGGCCCAGCACGCATTTGACCGATTTTATTTAAACTAAGTATACTATAAATTGAGGGTACAGTAAGTATAGGTTGTACAACAAATGTAAACATATCATAGAAATTTTTTAGACAAATGTAATGTTAACTCATGAGTTTTGAAATTCATATTAGGAGCAGATGCTTGCCCTTAATCCCTGTACCTATACCACTTGAGTTCCTATTTTACCGAATTATTCCACGTAGGTATATATATGCACTTTTCTCTTGGTTATCATTTCGGAAATATATGCTTTTATTCATGTTACGAAGATACACTTTTCTGTACCATTATCATCAGCCTATCGTAGAGCACTGCTGGAGATAGGCCAATTTTTGTATGTCTATATATATATATTTTTACAGATTTACAAAGTACTTTGCTGTACTATACAAAAATCCAGCCCCTCTATTCGTCTGTCTCTATTCTCTTGTTTGATTGGCTAATGTCACTCAGTCACGTCATCAAAACAAAATATTAGCCAATCAAACAAGAGAATAAATCGATTACAGAACGAGAAATGTTTGCAACTTGGCTAGTCCAGCAGGAGAGTTCGTTCCGCAAGAATGGTAAAGCGACTTTGGTTAAATGAAACATAATTTGAAAATGCAATCAATATATAGATAAATAGATCGATCGATTATAAATCATAAGAAAAAGATTAAAAATAGTTTAGTGCCTTTAGTAAAATCATACAGAAATTTAAAGTGCAATCAATATATAAATAAATCCATCGATTGATTAAAATCATAAGAAAGATTAAGAATCGGACTCGAATACAGATTTTAGTAAAATTATACATAAATCGAAAATGCAACAATATTAACATAAATCGATCGATTCAATCATAAGAAAGAACAAGAATCAAAATAATTTAGTGGCTTCTGTAAAATCACACAGAAATAGGAAAGGTAAACAAAATAATATAGATAAATCGATCGATCGAGTCTAAAACATCATCGTCATCATCATCATCAACAACCCAACCCGGGCTGGGGTGTCCTCTCAGTAGAGGATTATAAAACATAGAGAACGAGAATCAAAATCGGTTAGTGACTTTGGTAAAATCACCCAAAATTAAAATACAATTAAATAAATTGATCGATCGATAATAAATCATGAGACAGAAGAAGAAAAAAAAAGTTTAATTTCTTTTACTTACTGCTTTACTAATGAGAAGAGATTTTCATTTAGTTTTATTACAGCGTAATTAACTTCTATAGACGTTTCCACTTCCCCAACTGTCATAAATGTTGGGAATTTACACAGATTTGGTAGAGCATTTTGGGTCAAGAACCCATAACCTTCTTTTTTATAGATCATCTCATACAGAGCTTTCTCCCGGGATTCTGTAGGCTCTTCAAATACGGCTTTCAATTTAATGATGTGCAAATAAAATGTGTCGCCGTTTGGCACGCTATTTAAACAGGTTGGAAACTGCAAATATAATGTTTAAAGTTTTTGAAATTATCATAAGTCGCTATGCTTAAATGTTTAGTGTTGTTTGAAACAGGAATCTTTCGCGCTGTGTCCTGTTAAAATAAAATGTTTTGAGGTTTTATCTGCCTTTAATTAACTAAACGTAAGTCATTAGCTGCGCCCCGTGATGTTTCCCTCGTGTAGCCAGGAGTAATTAATAGGTAGTCTATTAAAAAAGTAGCCTAAGTTACTTCTTAAGACATAAGCTAATTGAAAATCCCGTTAAAACCGTTCTAGCCATTCCAGACTTATGCCGGAAAAAAAAGTCACACCGATAAAAATTAAAAATAGAATTTTTAAGTAAGTACACACACACAGATACTTCAATTCTACTTTTGAAAACCTCGGTGGCGCAGTGATAGCGTACAAGACTGCTAAGCTTGAAATCTGAAATTATTTGTTTCGAAAGTGGGGTTTTCTATGTATTATATGTGTGTATCTACAAAAAAAAAAATACATGTATTTGTATCAGTTCTTTAATATAAGCCCTGATAAGTTTGGGACTAGATGACGCTGTGTGTCAGTTGTTTTATTTATATTAATAGAATTGAAAAGTATCGTTAATTGAAGTTATGTACTTTAGTTGTAAGTGTGTAATCGTACCCACCTGTAATTGATGTTTTCGCATTCGCTTTTTAGTACCAGGTTTACCTAGTTTTGGAGAGTTACCGATGGCAACAGCAACAGAGTCGTCATCATCATCACCCTCGTTTTCTTCCCGCCAATTAATAAAAATTTCTTTTACATTATCTTCGTCAAAGTCTACGGACCTAGAACATTGTACTTAGAAAGTTAATTAAATTCATCATCAGGCTAGTGGTTAGTGATCTAAGCTGCCTGATTTGATGTCCTCCTGGATGTCCTGAAGTGGATTTTGTGTCTGATTACAGATATGCTTAATAAAAGCCGGAAGTTTAGAAGTTACAGTCTTAACTCCCGTCGGTCGTGCGTTTGATCTCTCCTCGGTCAGTTTATGAAAGTAGGGGAACAGAGAGTGCACCTGTGTTAGCGCACACACTTGTGCACTAAAATTATCTCCAACGTAGTTGGCTGGTCTCTAATTGGCCGAAATTGATTAGAAATATATCAAAATCATCACAGTTACTTACTACTAAGTGACAAACTAAAATGAAAAAGCTTAAGTAGATTAAAAACATTATCAACATTGGCGCTGATAGTCGAAATAAAGGACCGGCTTATTCACTTAAATTTTAAAAAAAAAATATAGCCATTATATGTGAGAATGAATTAAATTAAAAAAGTGCAAATTGTATATTAAGCTTCAAATTTCTATAACTAAAAAAAAACCTAACGAAGTCAGTTGTTGTAAAAATCCTGAATTGGGAACGGACATTATTCAGCAGGTGGATGGTATGTCTATGAGTACAGCAGTTATACAAATAAATAAACAAACCAAACAATATTTATAAAACTTAATCATTCATTATAAAGTTTATTTTAATATAAATCTTATACTACATACGTGTATCGTTTGGGTAGCAAGGCGGCATCTAACTCTCCAGCTTCGTGCAATTTAATACAAGCGTTCAATGCTGCTGAACGCTTTGCAGACTTCAGGTTCTTTTGCAACAAGCTCTATGAATGATACAAAAACATTAATATAGTAATAAATACATCTACACTATTCAATTATTTCTTTGCCTTGTTGAGCCCTAATTCCTGTCAAAATAAGTCAAGCGGATCCAGAGATTTGCAGTAACAGACAGACAGATGGAAAGTTTTTTTTTTTTTTATATATAAGAACATGTTTAAACTTAAGCCCGGTTTTCACCGCGAGCGGAACGGACCCATTTATTACTCCTTTTACCTCGCAATACAAAACTGCATACATGCGTTTCCACCAACAAAGAGTTGACAACGAGGGCGAAAAGAGTAAAAATGAGCTGCGGAGTCAATGAGTCCTGTCAACTCGCAATTGAATTTTAGTAGTGTTTCCACGGAAAAAGAGTTGAGCGGAGCGGACCGAGTAAAATGTGTCCGCTGTCTCGCCGACTAGTTTGAATTTGGAACGGACGCGCTCAACGCTACAGTTTCCACCACCCCCCGCGCTCCCTTCCCTGCCTCACCCGCTGCCGGCGCGGGCGCCAATGCATTGTTGACTTTGTTTGTGGTAATAATATGATTTAGAATTATAGAACCCATGTTTATGGGACTTTCTCGAATGTGACGACATAACCAAAATCTCCGTTTTGCACGTTTTTTTCTGAGCTTGAGATATAATAATATATTCTTTTTCTTTCGGTATACATAGTCACTGTCCTCACTTGATTCCGTATCACTAGATAACATAGCGAATTCACTTAACAAAACACTACCGCACGTAACCAGTTCAAAAGTCCAACTGAACTCGCTATCTGTGGAAATTGACTATTCATTTCTCATTTTCCATTCAGCTCGCTCCGCCGAGTCCGCTCTGTCATTATCCGCTCGCAGTGGCAAAACTCTTTGTTGGTGGGAATGCAAACCTATTTTGTTTAAAAGGAGTCCGTTCCGCTTGCCATTTCCCGCTGTTCGCGGTGGAAACCGGGCTTTACATTTGCATTAAATGAAAAGCTGTTAATTTGAGATTACAAACAGACAGTTAAATTTATTTGTTTGTATATATTTCTCTTTGGGTAAAACATTTATATATTATACCTTTATTTCATCCTTGATGGGACTTGTAATTGGCAAAAGAATAGTAACTTGATTGTATGCGACATCATTTTGGTACATTTTTTCATGAATCCACATTGGCGTGATAACCGTGAACTGATCAGTAGGCAGCATTGAACAATAACGATTTAGTAAGCTTACAGCTGATACACACGTTAATCGAGCTGGAAAATAACAATATTTACACAATCATATCTTCTATTTTCATGAAAGACTTAGAATACGATATTTTCCTGCGGGGGTCATACACAGCAGAGAATTGAAGAATCAAACTAAGTAGAATAATAAAAGTGCAAAGAGAAAGACATCTTGACACAAAACTTATACCATAACTTTCTTTCTAAAGGGTCCATGTCCCATAATGGTATTTTAAAGTTAATTGATAACTAACTGAGCACGTGATTTCTGTGTAGCCTCAAATAATAAAGAATATTTACTATGCAAAAGATATATGAACATTTACATGCCATTGGTTATATATATATATAAGCGCATATATTATTTGAGGCAAAGTAACAGAATTTATTCATAAATAGCTTGCAGTCATTAGTGGCAGTTCCTCGAAAAGGTGAAACTGCCTTGTTGGTCTAGCGGTTAACGTATGCGGCTGCTGATCAAGAGGTCTCGGGTTTGATTCCCGGGTCATACCAAATATTTGTGTGATCCACAAATATTAGTTTCGGAGTCTGGGTGTTTTTTTATGTAAAATATTATGTATTTGTGTATGTATATGTATTACCGGAGGTCTGGAGAGAGGCGAATGTTCAACCTATCCCTAAGAAAGGCGACCGCTCCGACCCGGCCAATTACCGACCTATAGCTGTCACCTCCATTCTATGCAAGGTGTTTGAGCGGATTATCAACCGCCAATTAGTCCGTTACCTAGAGGATCACTCATTATTAAATGATCGGCAATATGGCTTCAGACCGAACCGATCCACAGGTGATCTTCTAGCGTGCATGACACACCTTTGGGGTGAGGCTATGGATAGGCATGGGGAGTCTCTGGCCATCAGCCTCGATATGGCCAAGGCGTTCGATAGGGTCTGGCACCGTTCGCTTCTCTCCAAGCTTCCGGCATTCGGCCTGCCTCCTAAACTCTGCAGCTGGATTGCCGCTTTTCTGCACCAGCGCCGCATTAGAGTCCTTTGCGACGGCGCGGCCTCCAACTTTCAGCAGATAAATGCTGGTGTACCTCAGGGCTCCGTCTTGTCGCCTACACTGTTTCTTCTGCATATCAATGACATGTTAGCCCTCGGCAACATACATTGCTATGCAGACGACAGCACAGTCCATGGTCGATATTTTGGAAACCCTACTGCTAAGGCGGCGAATATCGAGGAAAAGCGAAGGGAGCTTGTCGCTGAGCTCGACCTAATTCTGAGCCGTATTTCTCAATGGGGTGAAGAGAATTTGGTCGAGTTCAACGCCAAGAAAACACAGGTGTGCGCGCTCACTATGAAAAAGTCTCCATTCCTTCCTCTCCCCACTTTTCAGAACACTCAACTGCCACTACAGGACAAGCTCGGTATCCTGGGCATGGATGTTTGCCGGGATCTCAACCGACGGGAGTACATTGAGAGCGTCACCAAGGCGGCCTCGCGGAAGCTAGGTGTACTCAACAAGGTGAGACGGTTCTTCGCGCCGGAGCATCTGTGTCTTCTCTACAAGACCCAAGTTCGTTCCTGCGTGGAGTATTGTTCTCACCTCTGCGATGGATCTGCGCAGTACTTGCTTGACGCTCTCGACCGGTTGCAGCGGCGAGCAGTCCGCATTATAAATAGTCCCGAAACCACCGAGTTCCTTGAGCCTCTGCAGTTACGGAGAGACATCGCCTCTATGGCGGTCCTCTATCGCCTTTACCATGGAGAGTGTTCTGAAGAGCTCTTCCAACTGATCCCTCCCTCTCCCTTCCTTTACAGGACAACACGTGCTGGACTCAGAAGTCACCGCTTTAGAGTGGAAGAAATACGCACCAGAACAAAACGGTTCGGCTCTTCTTTCCTATGCCGAGCAGTCAAAGACTGGAACTCACTACCAGCTCACGTGTTTCCTTCCCATTATAATCCCGGGTCCTTTAAGCGGGGCGTGAAAAAGCATCTCACTAAGCCGCCATAGTGTGGGCCGCCATACTTACTGTCTGCATTCGCAGCAAGTGTGGTGGCCCCCACTCTTGGATTCTGCTCATGCTTTCCATCAGGCAGGGTAGAGTCACTTTGGAAGGCTTTGTATAAAAAAAAGAAAAAAAAAAAAAATGTATTTACAAAAAAAAAGTATGTTTATGTATTTATATCAGTTGTTTAGTATCCATAGTACAAGCTCTGCTTAGTTTGGGACTAGATGATATTGTGTGTAAGATGTCCGAAATATTTATTATTATTATTTATTGCTCATAACATGAGTAGTGAGTTCAATTCCCATCCAGGTCAAGCACTTGTGTTGATGAGGATATTTGTATCGTTGAATCGATTGGGCTACTGTGGCGCACATTATAAATGTTATACTCAGATGCAAAACAAATTATTGTGCTCATCATACAAGTGATTGACCTCGATGGGATTGGAACTCACGACTCGCTAAAAAATCTTCACGTATCGTAACACCGAGCGCTCATAGACATTTAGCCTTGTGTAATTGAAAATAATCATCGAGTGTAAGCAACTGCGGCGCGGCGTGACCTTGATGGGTGACCGTTTGTGGCATGATAGTTATGAGTGCTTTCGTGATTTAGAGGTCACGTTAAGCAGTCGGTCCCGGTTATTATAAGATAACAGTCGTAAAGCTTAAAGGAGGCCTTCGGGCGGCTTAAACACAACCTTCGACAAGATTTATGAAGCCACGACGTGTTTTGCGAGTCCCCAACCTGCAGCTCGGCCAGCGCGGGGACGTATGGCCTTAACCCTCTCCTAAGAGGAGAGCCGAGTCCAGCAGTGGGACGTTATGGGTTGTTGTTGTAAGACCGCACGCTCTAGCCGTCCAGAGTCACAGTCAAGAATAAAATAAACTCACACTAGGCCCTAACTCTAATCTCTTAAGAAACCTTAGAGTTAAAAATAAAATTTAGCATTCAAATCATGTTTCATGTTTCTATATAAATTTTGTCCTCACCTCCGCTAGGAGCTATATATGCAGGTATATCTCCTTCATCATAAAGTTCATTTTGAACTTCTTCGTTTGCGGGCTCATCTCTATTTTCAGAGTTGCCAATTAGAACCTGTAATGATAAATATGTACACATAACCATCAAGCTCTGGCGTCAACTATACACTATTTACAGTATATAAGATTTGACTATGTGATATTCTATATGGTTACATATCGTTTCTGAAATATAATTTTACTAAGTTTTGCCTGCGTAAATAGTAGCCTGTGTGTTATTCCGATATGTTAGCTATATTATTGTGAAGTTTCATCAAAATACATTCAGTAGTTTTTGCGTTCAAGAGTAACATTTATACATACTCATAAACTTTCGAGTTTATAATATTAGTTGGATTAAATACACAGTAGCATTTGCTCGCGGCTACATAATTTTCGAAAAAAGAAAATGTATTTCCTACTCATTTATAATATACAATACACAATCGATTTTTTTCTTTTATTAAAATAGTAACAGTCTCGCGGTTATTTCTGTAAATAGTCTAAAAAAATTAGCCTAAGTTATTCCTTATTTCATCAGCTACCCACCAGTGAAGGTCCCGTTCCACAGTCGGAACTAACGGCCAGACAAACATTTTTTTTTAAAACAACTTAATATTTTAAATACTAAAAAAAACTGTTAATTTTACCAACATATAAGAATATAATAAACTTTATTATACACTAGTTAATACAATATATATAAAATAGCATAATAATAAACAGGACCATGTACAAATGGCGGCTTTATCGCTAAATAAAAAATCGGCCAAGTGCGAGTCGGACTCGCCCATGAAGGGTTCCGTATCAGCAAGTAACATCATATAAAAGTTCTTGTAGTTCGTTGTAACTTTCATCAATGTTTTTACACTAGTTTATTGATTGGATGAAAGGTAAATTGCGTGTTACGATTTATGACGTATTAAAAAAAACTACTCACTAGATCTCGTTCAAACCAATTTTCGTTGGTAGTTTGCATGGTAATGTACAACATATATTTTTTTTAGTTTTATCACTCTCTTATTTTAGAAGTTAGAGGGGGGGGACACATTTTTCCACTTTGGAAGTGTCTCTCGCGCAAACTATTCAGTTTAGAAAAAAATGATATTAGGAACCTCAACATCATTTTTGAACACCTATTCATAGATACCCCACACGTATAGGTTTGATGAAAAAAATTTTATTGAGTTTCAGTTCCAAGTATGGGGACCCCCAAAATGTATTGTTTTTTTTTCTATTTTTATGTAAAAATCTTAATGCGGTTCACAGAATACATCGACTGACCAAATTTCAACAGTATAGCTCTTATAGTTTCGGAAATAATTGGCTGTGACATACGGACGGACAGACAGACAGACAGACTTGACGAATCTATAAGGGTTCCGTTTTTGCCATCTGGCTACGGAACCCTAAAAAGCAATTTCTTCCAGGCAACTTTAGGATGGAGTAAAATTGTTGTGAAATATAAACGAGTTTTTTTTTAAACGAGAATTACCCACATACACTGCAATTTTATTAATTTATGTATTGGTATAGAGGTATATAGATAACAAACGTGCCAGCTCTATGGAGGCGGTACTATCTCCTCACAGAAGGCTAAACTGCCAGTATTCGTGCTATCGCATTTCCCTGGTGAGTGGCACAATGATGCAGAAGCATCTCACTAGGCCGCCATAGTGACACTTGATCATCACTATATTCTTGGTCACCATGTTGCACCGTCTTCACTCACAATAAAGATGGTGACTTATCGGTATCGAGACATTTATTAAAATTTACACTATAATCACTCGATAAACGTAAGATTACATGTTATATGTGTGATTTGAAAAAATATTTTAATGATTGATAAACAAAAATATTGCAAATCGAAATATACTACTATAATTAACAAACAAATAATTAATAAAGTTAATATTAAATAAAACAACTAGAATATTTTGAGAAAGTGGCAGAATCTTCTTTAAATTATATGCGTATATGCCCATTTATTACTATTTTAAGATAATTTAATACCTGAGTGACCTACGAAAAATTTTAGGCCATCAAAGGGTATTTCATAGAAAATAACTCAGCCTGCACGTTTCTCGTAATATTGTAGATCTTTTATTAATTATTAACTTTATTAATTACTTGTTTGTTAATTATAGTAGTATATTTCGATTTGCAATATATATTTTTTCAATGTAACAGGTAATCTTACGTTTTTCGAGTGATTAAAGTGTAAATTTTAATAAATAGCTCAAAAACTATTAAAAAAAATCCAAATCGAGTTTTTTCATTTTTTGCATTTTCTGAGATGATTTACTATGGTAATATTTATATATATACATATATATATATTTACACCATCGGAAAGTAGAGATTTCATCGAATAGAAAACACCCAATTTTTTTTTTAAAAGTTGATATTTTGACGGGTGAATTTTCGATTGAAAATTAGGGCTTTTTTTCGGTATTATTTTAAAATGAGGTAAAAAAAATAGATATTTCAAATCAAATTATTCAATTATTTAAAAAAAATATTCAAATATTTAAAAATATACCGTTATTAAAGACATAGAAAGGTACGTTTTCACTAAATTTCTTGAAAAAATAATTTTGAAACTCTAGATGTCTCTAGAACTCATGTTTTCCATCAGGCAGAATAGTCACTTTGGTAGGCTTAAATATTATATATGGATATATAAAAAAAATTGAATGAAAAAAAACTGTTCATATGATATTATACAGTTTGTAATATCAAATGAACAGTTTTTTGCTATTTGAATATCAAAGTATATAACGGTACGAACATGAAAAAGGTAATTTTTAAGATTTTTGTCTGTCTGTCTGTCCGTCTGTTTGATCCGGCTGATCTCTGATATCAAATACTATTTAAAAAACAAGAGCCACCTTTAATTCCAACATAACACAATTCCAACGTCGACGAAAGGTTGACAAGGTGGTCGCTATGTTTCTATTTAAACGATAGATTCGGTAAGCTTAGTTTTAATTAAACACAATAATTTTGGTGGTTAGCGTATGCGGCTGCTGATCAAGAGGTCTCGGGTTCGATTCCCGGGTCAGACCAAATATTTGTGTGATCCACAAATATTTGTTTCGGAGTCTGGGTGTTTTTCTATGTATAATATGTATGTATTTACAAAAAAAAAGTATGTTTATGTATTTATATCAGTTGTTTAGTACCCTTAACACAAACTCTGCTTACTTTGGGACTAAATGATGTTGTGTGTAAGTTGTCCAAATATTTATTATTATTATTTATTAATCCTTTCTTGGCAGTTGGGTAAAAAAAAAATCCAAATGAGATAGTAGGTAGTACAAAAACACCCTGCATCAAAATTTGGTCAAAATTTATCAATACTCACCCTCCCTATCAGTTTCTCCGTTGCCTGAAATTCTGCATAATTTTTCATGAACTTATTTTGAACTTCCTGACTGACCAAAATAACATAATTCGACTTAGCACTCCTTGCTCGACCTGAAAAGAATAAAGTATATTATGAATACGTACAAACGAAATTTCTATCTTTGATCCTAACCACCGAGTCCGTACCGAGTCATGTACTACGGAACACTAAAAACTAAAAAGTAATCTCTAGTGGCTAAACTGCTTATCAAATTTTATTGAAATGTTGCGGGTGGACTTCTAACACGTGTACGTAGGTTTAGTTCAAATAAAAGACTTGTCGCCAAATCCACAATGTATAAATATATCAATTTATGTGCATCATGTATCCATAATATCCATTTATCGATACAGTCACGTGCGTAACAGAACGTTCGAGAACACAGCTTATTTGATATTCATTGCGCGCTTACTAAATTAAAATACGAACAAATTTTGTACATTGAACGCAGTGGATATATTACATAAATGAAAACCATGATACGATAGATATTCATGTGGTTGACGACTTAGTACTGCTTGAAAGAAAAGTTAATTCCTGTTCATTTTTTCGTTCACACCTTCTTTCTTTCTTGAGACACTATTATTTTTACAGTTTGTATTGCGCAATATGGTATCGTTTTGGTTGTTTTATTGTTTTCTTAAGCTGCGAAAACCGTTGCCTGAGTCTCGCTGCATGATGAGCAGGTGATAGATAATGATACAGTATACTATTTCATTTCGGCACGCGTGTTACACCTCTTTCAGCTTTATATTATTACTAGCTTTTGCCCGCGGCTCCGCCCGCGTGTAGGTCCATCATGGCGGTAAATATTAGCCCAAGTGTTATTCCAATATGTAAGCTATATTATTGTGAAGTTTCATCAAAATCCATTCAGTAGTTTTTGCTTGAAAGTACACCAAACATACATACATACTCACAAACTTTCGCGTTTATAATATTAGTAGGATAAAATAGATAGTAAAAATCATAGGAAGAACTTTATCAGTTTAGATCTCTTTCGTTCCCATAAAAGTTTTGTAATATAAGATAATCACTAACCTTTACTCTGTATGTAAGAACGGTATTCGAGTGGTGGATCATAACGCAACACTAACAAACACTGAGGTATATCAATTCCTTCCTCTATAACACTTGTTGATATTAAGCAATTGAGATCACTGAAATAGAAAACAGGCTTTATGAACAGGCAATACAATAGTACTCCTAAAATGAATAAAAAAGACACCCCTTTGGAGACGCAGTGAAAGTTTCTGTTACCGCTGTACTTAAAATTTCTGTGTCGAATCCCGGGGATCAAAAGTTTGTATGATATGCAAACATTGGTTTCGGAGTTAGGGTATTTTCTGGGTATAGTATGTACATTTATTTTAAAAATAAAAGTAAAGTACGACTCTATAAATATGTATTTATATTACACTGACGGACTCATAAACTGCATCAAACTTCAGGATTACTTTGAAATGTTTTTTTAAATAAGTATGCAAACTTTTTGATAAAATTATATAAATATGGAGAGACTGGCCCTTAATCTAAAAAAAGCAATATAAAAAAATAGAACTGCAGTAAAACAAATGAATATACCTAGCCGGGAAAAGAAAATTTACTCGTAGTATCAGATTTTCGTGTTATTTCTAGCAAATTTTTAAAATTGATTGTTATGGATTTTTTATTCTTTTGACAATTGAATTATTGTTACCAGCAGAATTGTTGGATTAGCTTTTTAACTCATCGAGAGTTTCTGAACCATAATATGGATACTTCGTCCGAACAAGCTGCTCAAATTGTAGCATTGGTGCGGAAGGGCTTGGATCAACGAACGATTGGTAGAAATTTAAATTTAAACCATTCTACGGTTTCTAGAATATACAGAAGGTTTGTGGAGACAGGTTCTTACAAAAGGAGACGTGGTACAGGCAGAACACGAGCAACCACCGGTCGTGATGACCGATTTATTTTTACAACTTCCCTGCGAAATCGTTTCCTCACGTCAGTTAACATCAAAACAGAGCTTAATGAAGTGTGTGGAGTAAACATTAGTGCACGAACAATAAGAAGAAGGTTAAAGGAAGCGGGTATCGCCCTTGTAGACCAGCAAATGGTCCAAAGTTGTCTGTAGCTCACAGACAAGCTCGCTTAAGACTTGCGCGTGATCACCTAAATTGGACAGATGAGCAATGGGCCTCCGTATTGTTCACAGACGAGTGTAGGACATGTTTATATGGTGCAGATGGTCGCAGAAGAGTCTATCGTCAACGTGGGGAGCGATATGCTCAAAGTTGCATTGAGGAGCGTGTTCCTTTTGGAGGCGGTTCTTGCATGGTCTGGGGTAGCATATCGATGAACGGGCGAACAGAACTTGTGTTCATAGACATGGTCCGTCAAAACGATAGTAGGGGGGGTTTGACTGCACATCGCTACATGACAGAGATCTTAGAAGATCACGTGGTGCCTTACATGGGATTTATAGAAGAAAATTTTACTTTAATGCAGGATAATGCCCAGCCGCACGCTGCTGCACAAGTTCGACAATATTGCGAAGAGGTTGGGATACGTACAATGAATTGGCCAGCACGCAGCCCGGATCTTAATCCCATTGAGCATCTTTGGGACAATTTAAAAAGAGCTGTATATGCGAGAAATCCTGTGCCTACGACAGTGGCAAAACTAAGAACAGCGCTTTCAGAAGAATGGGACAATATTCACCAAGATGTTTTAATAACCCTAATCAAATCTATGCGGAACCGATTAGAATCCATAATAAGGGCACGTGGAGGTAATACACCTTATTAAAACATAAAAAAACCCTTGCATAAAACTTGTGTCTATTGTTAAAACCAATTATCTCTAAATTTCCGTTTTTCTTCAAAAAAGTTTTAAAGTCCTTTTCAGTACACAAACTTAAACTGAAGGATATGACCCTACGCTGTTTTAAAGTTAGCGAACCAATCTAGACGTTTCAATTTAAATCAGTGTAGAAAGTTTGCATACTTGGTTAAAATATTTATTTCAAAGTAGTTTTTTACTTTGATACAGTTTATGAGTCCGTCAGTGTAGTTGTATATAGTAGCCATTTATGGTAATGGTTTTTGGGAAGTCATCGCCCTCAAATATATTTTCAATTTTTATTTCATTTTAACGTATAGAAACCCCACGTGCTGGCGCCCTACCGATGTTTGCACCGGGTGTCTAAATAGGAGTGATTCGAGAACTGCTATTATTAAAACATACGGACCCCTCCCACTGCCTGTCCGTATTAGGGCGGGTAATGACGGGGAGCGGGCCACGATGGAGTTCAATGACCAACAGGGCCTCCGTCTTATCCATGGTCAAGCTCAGGTCCTCAATGCGCCTAACTACCAAAAAGACTTCAGGCGGAACAAACGTTAAGCGTCGAATAGGGCGTCCGATAGATCGGGGTCGGCCCCTGTTAATATTGGGAATAATAAAAACTAGAAATATAAAGCTAGGAATAATAATGATGTGGTCGGGAAACTCGGGATATAAACAAAAACCAAAAACTGTTTAATTTAATTTCAAACTATCACTTACTTGTTTTTAAATTTCAGAAGTGCTTGTTGGCTGTACTTTTTGATATAATGATCTTCTCGAGTACAATGAACTGGGCTGACATTGAAGCCAACAACAAAATCGTGTTTTAAAAATCCAAACTCCTCTGGATTTGCCTCCTTGACGTCTTTTAAAAGATTATACAACACTTTCGCTGTAAATCTCTGTTTTGTGAAAATGATTGAAGATAGTTGATCTCTGTTTTTATTTACTTTTAATAACACTAAAACCAAAAATACCAAACATACACCATTAATAAAACATATTCAAAAGGTCAAGTTAAAATAAAAGAAAAAGACATGAAAATGGAGAGATAATAAAGATGCACAGCGGATTGCACTGATAAGCCAAGTACTCGTCGCACATACTCCTACGGGTAGCCGTGAGTTCTGGCCATTGGCTAAAGCGTGCAGTCCAACTACTGCAGCTCTATGTTATGTGGGTGGTTTCCGCACTTAGTCCTTTAAGTGGACCATTGTAAGTGAGGGCGGCCATCACTCCGGCCAGCCCACCTCCCTCCAGAAGCGGATAAGGTCTCCGAGTAGGTCCAGACATTCTGCAACAGATTTAGGAGATCCAAGTGTGTTTTTCCGTTTCGGTGACACCTGTGCACTCAATGAGTACATGCGACACCGTTTCCTCTGCCCCTAAGCATGCTCTGCATAGGGGACTGTCAGTTATGCCTATGGTGTGGAAGTGTTTGTTTAGTGAGCAGTGTCCGGTGATAGTTCCTGCCACCAGCCGCAGACTGTCCCTGTCCAAACGCAATAGGCGTTTGGTTAGTTTATCATTAGGAAGTGGCATGGCTTCCTTTGATTGTCTGCAGCCTGGGACAGATAGCCAGTGGTGTTGTACTTGTGTGCGGGTAAATTCTTGCAGCCAACCACGGAGCTGGCCGAATGGGACGGGCACCACGGGTTCGGGTCCGAAAACCGCTGCGCCCGACCCTCTCCTAGCCAGCTCATCGGCCGCATCGTTACCTACTACGGCTCTCACTGCCACTGCTGAAATATTCCAACGGATCACTCGCCCACCAGCCGCAGGAGAAAGCGAAACTTCTTGTTGACCTTTTTGCGCCTAACTTCCGAATCGACGAACGTGGCGTGCTTCCGCCCACCATTTTAACTTGTAACTAAACATTGGTGACATACCCCACATATCCGGCAGAGTAATGTCCGCGCGGAGCTTTGGTCACTAGACGTCCGGAAAGCCAGTGGTCCCGACGGGATCCCAGCGGTGATTCTAAAGAACTGTGTACCTAAATTGTCTCCTGTACTGACACGCTTGTATCGTCTGTCATATTCTCCTCAGGAATTGTTCCGGACTTAGGCGAATGTCCAACCCATCCCCAAAAAGGGCGACCGCTCCAATCCAACCAACTACCATCCTATACCTGTCACCTCCATTTACTGCAAGGTGCTTGAACGAATAATTGATAAACAATTGGTTCGTTACCTTAAAGTGATTCTTCAGACCGAACCGTTCCACGGGTGATCTTCTAGCGTATATCACGCACCTGTGGGTTGAGGCTTTGGATATGTACGGAGAGTCCCTGGCCGTTAGCCTCAACATGGCCATGGCCTTTGATAGGGTTTGGCACCGTTCGCTTCTCTCTAAACTTTCGGCATTCGGCCTGCCCACCAAACTGTGCAACTGGATTGCCAACTTCCTGCACCAGGGCCGCATTAAGATCCTTGTGACGGCGCGGACTCTGATTTTCAGCAGGTAAACGCAGGCGTACCTCATGGCTCTGTCTTGTCGCCCACGCTATTTCTTCTACATAGCAATGACATGTTGGCCCATGGCAACATAGATTGCTATGCAGATGACAGCACATTGCACGCGCGATAGACAGGAGCTTGTCGCTGAAATCGACCGGGTTCTAAACGGTATCTCTCAATGGGATGATAAGATTCTGGTAGAATTCAATGCCAAGAAAACACAGGTTAGCGCGCTCACTTCAAAAAGTCTCCATTCCTTCCCCTCCCCACTTTTCAGAACACTCAGATGCCACTACAGGATAAGCTCGGTATCCTGGTTACGGTTATTTGTCGGGATCTCAACCGACGACGAGCGATATGTGATAGACATCAAGCCATATAAGGACTGCAGTTTTAATTTTTCGTCGTACAATCGTACAAATCTTGTATTTACTTAAGTTAATATTTATCTAATAGTTAAAAATAATAAAAATAAATAATAATCATTAATTATTTACCTCCTGGAGTGTTCATTACTTTAGGACTGTATTCTTTTAATATGTTAAGGAGGAGCAGAACTTGTTCAGATGAATGTTTCACAATCTTGTCGTATCCAGTCTCATTTTTCATAGCCAATAATAAAATTTGTCTTGCACTGTAGTATAAGAAATATACAAGTACTTTATTATTTGTTTAGTGTCGGATTGCGAAGTAGGACAAAGAGTATAAGAGTACATTATAGACATTTAATGCAACCTTTTTCTACCACGTCACGTATGCAATAATACTCATTGTGTATTTAAATAGGCATAACTTAGTTACCAAAGTTTGACTGTCACTAAAAAGTGAGAAAGAAATTCTAACTATTCAGTTAATTGTGTTTTAAATCTACGCCAACCACAAGCACTTTTATATTCGATTTTAATTATTTCGACCTTTAAATAAAACTAGTCTTGTTTGCTTCTTATAGACCAGGGTAGACGCCTCTTCCCGGGTGGCGGTGTGAGCGCTACCCACCGTACACGCCCCTGTTAATAAGAAAAAAAAGAGGGAATATAGGAGTTCCCACAGAGAAGGGGGTCATCTAGAAGACGTAGGTGGCCCGAGGTACGTCAGGGTTCCAGGGATTTCCCTTCGAGGGTATACCTGGTTCCTCGGCTCATAGTAAAAGAGACGGCGTGCGGTTTTAGTCGGTTCGAGACCGACATAGAGAACAAAAAAAAAGGGTAGAAGAATCTTAAAATAATAAATGAGAGAACATAAATTATAGTAGGATGAAACCCATTGGAAAAGAAGGTGAATATTATAAAATCAGCCAAGTGCGTATCAGGCCACGCACAGGAAAGGGTTCCTCATTCACCCATAATGGTACGTCGATTTAAAATCGTATCCAAAAGATAATTGTTAGGTTTACGTATTAATTCGTTAATTTTGTATGACGTTTTCCAAGTGAGCGCATTTTACAAGTTAAGCCTCCATAACTCCTGAACTAATAAAGTCATCTAATTAGTTGTAGTTTTCTTTCAAAGTTTATTATATGACCACCATCACGAATTTTTCCAGATTTTTTGAACCAGCCGATTAGCTTTTAGAGGGGAGGGGGCGCCCTGCTTTAACAAAAAAGTGTTCTTTAAAGTGGAATATCTCGCAAACGGATACCTAAATCAAAAAATCGTCTTAGAAACCCTTTTGTGTTTTTAAAAGACCCATCTAATGATACACGACACGACGGGGTGGCCACGAGAAAAGAAAATTATCCCCACTTTACGTGTAGGGGAGGTACCCCAAATAAAAATATTTTTCATATTTTTGTTGTACTACACTAGTATTACAACACATATTCATGCAAAGTTTCATCTTTCTAGCACTTACCGTTTTGACGGTAAGTCGAGGACGGACGGACGGACGGACGGACAGACGGATATGACGAAACTATAAGAGTTCCGAGACATGGTTCCGATGGTGTAAATATATATATACAGGGTTACAGGAAAAGTCGTGCTAGATCTATTATGGGCGTAGAGTACCCATCATTTCTGACTTATTTCACTATGAAACACCCTACCCTAAACTTAACCCTTTTCGAGATATTCGACTTTTAATTTTTTTCTTGAAAATTGCCGATTTTTAGGCTACAACATTTATTTGTGTTTATTTTGTGTATCTTATTATTATCATCAGAGATCGGAATATGGTGTGTGAAAATACCTCAAATTTGCAGCGGGACATAATATGGAGCTGTTACAACCACTTAAGTTAAACCGGGTTTGAATTTTACCGGTTTAGTTTTGTTTTTTTTTACATGTTCCTTACCTTTGAAACACCGAACTATAAACATTTAAAAGCTGCTAATACAGTTCTAAATAAATTTTTGTTTTGTACTTTTCCGGTTAAAATTCGGTCTTTTAGTCCCAATTGTTCTTTGTCTGTCAAACACAGAATTTTATATACATATCTGCAAAATGCTAATGCGGTTTTAATTTCTTTTTTTGATCTGTATCTTAAGTTAAAAAGTTTTGCTGCAGGTTGATGCAAGGAAAACGAACATTTTCGCGTCTTTACATAGTTTTGAAGTCGGCTTTTTTTTTTAATTATTAAACCTGCACTGCATAAAAAAATAAATTAAAAACATTTATTTCAATTGCAAGAAAGTTGTACGTAAACTATTTTCGACATTCAGAGTTCGGAACATGCAATAATATTAGTTTTTTTCCTAGAAATGATAAATATTCTTCAAATGTTAAAAAAGGCTTTGTGTGCGGTACAAAAGCCCACGCTAATGCATTGTTTAACAGGTAAAAAAAATCAGTCTGACGCTTCCCTCCTCCGCGCGCCCACGCCACCCCGTGGCTGTCAATATTTTAACCGACCGATAAACAGGTGCAGTCTTGCAGCGCAACTTGTTGAGTTAACACGTGTTGTATTCTCGATATTTTGGTCAGTCGCAGATTTGAATTCAGCTTATTTTTGGACTTGCGCTTATTTTTAAGTGTGCATATGTGATTTTGAAGATTACCTGTATTACCTCACCACGCACAAGTGTACCAATAATACTGGTAAGTATAATTGGAACACTTCATTTTTAACTTAGGATGTAATCGTCAAATATACAATATTATGAAACGAAACTTGATCAAACGAAATGTTCCGGCACTTAACAAAAAATATCGATAAAAAAAAGTTTTTTCTTGGTAAATTAATTGTAAAATCAATATCATATTTTTAAGAAAAATGTAGTTCAAGTTTTGAAGTCCTGTTCGGCTTGGCCTATTTATATTGGTCTTATTATTACTTTATAGGCCTTTAAATGTTTTTTTTTTTTGGAATTGTATGTATGATGGATGACTTTTCAATTTCTCATACTGCTGGGCCATTAAAATTCGTGGGTATACCTAATATAATAATTGGAGGCATTAATGAAAATATGTAGTTGTCTAAAATATGTTAGTAAATGTTTGAAAATATTATTTTTTTTCTTTACAGATACTTCAAGTTTGACTACGTTTTCGTAGTAGTGCTTTTAAAATGTCTAGAGTGAGGCCAGAATTAATCCAGATCTGGATTGTGAACAATCCAGAACTTGTTTACGATCATGCGAGTGGCCTCATATTCTGCACGAAATGTGGAACACAAATAACAGCCACGCATAAGAGCAGCGTGGATCGTCATGTCAAAGGAGCTTTACATCAAGGCCGACGAAAACAGAGACCTGAAGAAGAATTTTACTTGGATTTTGTAGTTTTTAATACTGTGCAATATACCGAAATAAATTGGCTTTTATAAAGTTTTTTTATAAATATTTATGTGGTTCATGTTGCTGCATTTGTTCGAAAAAAGTTGTACCATCGGAGTCTATACTATGCAAGAAATATTGCGACATCGTTTTCAACAAAAAATTAAAATCACTGTATGACGCTATAGGGGATTCCAAAATTTGGATTTCTCTCGATGAGACTACCGATTTTAAAGGGAGATTTGTTGTAAACTTATTGGTAATGCCATTAATTAAAAATCTACCAACAAAACCGTACTTAATTGCCTGTCAGGTTTTGGAAAAAGTAAACGGAGCAACGATGTCAGAATTTGTAACGAATTCTTTAAGGAATATGTGGGGCGATTCTTTTGAAGAAAAATTAAATAATGTGCTCATGCTATGTACAGACAGCATATATGTTACGAGCTGGACGGCTACTGAAAATAGACTTCCCTAACATGATTCACGTAACATGTTTGGCACATGCACTGAATAGAGTTGCAGAACAAGTTCGTTCGCAGTATGCAAATGTTGATATATTAATAGCAAATGTAAAAAAAGTATTCTTAAAGGCTCCCAACAGGGTAAAAATTTTAAAAGAAATGTACCCTGACTTGCCGTTACCACCGCAACCTGTGATCACGCGGTGGGGTACATGGTTGCAAGCAGTAACATATTATAGTAAACATTTTGAAAAGATTTCCAATGTACTAAATAGACTAGATAGCAGTGAGGCCTTAAGTATTACAAACGCCAAAAATGTTATGCGAAATGAAAACATATTATCTGAAATAAAGTTCATTCAAGATAATTTTTCGATTATAGAAAATGCACTTACTAAATTACAAAAAATGAATCTGACTCTTTCTGAAACTTTAGAAATATTGGACAATGTTAGGTGTGCTCTAAATTGAAGTTCTAACGAAATTGTACAAAATAAATTAGAAAATGTCTAACAACGAAATCCCGATTATGATCTTATTAGAACGACGTGTGAAAATATTGAAAAGGGAATTGAAACAGATCATGAATCATTTTACAAATTTGCACCTCTCACTTCCGTAGAAGTTGAACGATCCTTTTTCACTTACAAATGGATATTAAATGTACAAAGAAACCGGTTAAAAGTCTTCTTTTAACCGGTTTCTTTGTACATTTAATAGAACATAGAAAAACTGATGGTAATATATTTCAATTCCCTTAACAATTCAGGCGAAAGTCTCAACGCTTCCGAGTTGGAAATTGATTCTGAAAACGTTGATGCTTCTGAAAATATTGAGCTATCATTGAAAAGCTAGTAAATATATCGAACACTGTCACAGAATACCTAATAGTAACAAGTCGGCATTTAACTCCGTTGAGGTCAAGTAAGCAGGGCAAGTAAAAACGGAGCGAAGCCATTAAAGTGAACGCCGTACATGCGCGAAAATGTTCGTTTTACTTGCATCAATCTATAGCAAAACTTTTTAACTTAAGATACAGATCAAAAAAGAAATTAAAACCACATTAGCATTTTGCAGATATGTAAAATTCTGTGTTTGGCCGACAAAGAACAATTGGGACTAAAAACCGAATTTTAACCGGAAAAGTACAAAACAAAAATTAATTTAACAAACTGTATTAGCAGCTTGTACATGTTTATCGTTCGGTATTTCAAAGGTAAGGAACATGTAAAACGAAAAAAAACACGAAACTAAACCGGTAAAATCCAAAAGCGGTTTAACATAAGTGGTTGTAATAGCTCCATATTATGTCCCGCTGCAAACTTTAGGTATTTTCACACACCCAATTCCGATCTCTGATTATCATTCTTGCATTTTTACATGTGTACTTAGATGCTTTAACACGTCAATCATTAAAATAGTGCATAATTTAATTAAATAGACCGTAGTAGACAAGTGAAAGTAAAGAAATAAAAAAAAAAATAGAAAATTATTTTTCTCTAACGGATATCTAAAAAAAATACTATGGTAATTGTTCGGAAGATGTTTTTTAAAATGTCTACGTTTCATCAGCTATCTAACGAGGTATAATAATCTAAGGTTTTATTCAAATGCATTGAAAAAACTAGTAGTATATATATATATATATATATATATATTACAATAGTATATCTTCTCAGAAAATGAAAAAATTAAAAAACTCGAATTCGGATTCTTTTTACGTTATTGACCTATTTATTAAAATTTACACTTTAATTACTCGTAAAACGTAAGATTACATGTTATATTGATAAACAAAAATATTGCAAATAGAAATATACTACTATAATTAACAAGCAAATAAGTTAATAAAGGTAATATTTAATAAAACATCTACATTATTTTGAGGAAGTTGTAGAATCTTCTTTAAATTACATGCGTATAATTATATTTTATAATAATTTAATACCTGAGTGACCTACAAAAAAATTTTGGCCATGAAAAGGTAATTTCTTGAAAAAATAATTTTATTTGTAAAAGATAAATTGAATGAGAAGAAAGAGAAAAGAGTGAATTTTTTACACAAAATTGGAGGTTATGTGAAAAAGGTGTAAATGCAAAAGTTGTAAATGCAAAAGTTGTAGATCTTTTTATTACCTACAACTTTGCCATTTAATTTTTGTCCATAGGACTTGTAGTTTTGCCGGAAATCGAGATAAAACGTTTTTTCCCCATAAAACCTACCTCCTTCCCGACCTCAGATCGCCCGTAAATTATTTTTCCTTTCATTTTTTTAATATTCTCCTCGTTTTCCAATGGGTTTCATCCTACTATAATTTGTTTTGTTTTCAAAAAATATCGACCCTGGTCTATTACAGCTTCACCTAATTATAACTAAAATCGTTTTTTCGTATTAATTATTTTGGTCCTTTTTTAAGAGGGGAGTGAAAAAGCATCTCACTTTACCGCCATTGTGTGGGTCACGAATTCATCATACTGCATTCGCAAAGAATAGAGTGACTACCACTAATCGATTCTACTCATGCCTTCCATCAAGCAGGGTATAGTAATTTTGACGGTTATATCATAAATAAATCGGTAAAGTTCTTATGTACGAACCGGGCTCGTGCATGAAGAAGAACCAATATAACATAAAACGATTGTTGTATGAGATTAATATCTATTTTATTCGGTTTTTAGTAATTGTTTTCATAGCGATAACAGAAATACATTTTCAGTGAAAATTTTAATTATATAGCTATCACGGTTCATGACATACAGAATGGAGACAGACAGAGGGACTTAGTAATAGGATCTCGTTTCTACCCTCTGGGTACGGTACCCTAAAAATTACCAAGACAACCCTTCTACATTTGGTTAATAATAGTAATAATGTTGTTT
This sequence comes from Phragmatobia fuliginosa, assembly GCA_932526445.1. Lineage (NCBI taxonomy): Eukaryota > Metazoa > Arthropoda > Insecta > Lepidoptera > Erebidae > Phragmatobia > Phragmatobia fuliginosa. The sequence continues at coordinate 12,007,741 of OW052070.1, read as the reverse complement.
ATTTCTCTCAAAAGATAGTTACATTCTTTTGCTTACAGATAAATACAGATTCAGTTAGAAAGTGTTACTATGCCATTGCAAATAGAGATATATACATACATACAGTGAACCACCGGTAACCCGGCAAATCTTAGGCAATACTCTATAATTCGTCAATTTCTTTCGATAGTCCGACATTACCTTGCAAAACGTTTGACGGATTACCGGTGGTCTACTGTATATGTTTTTTTTAATAAATCAATAAATTTAAAATACGGATGTTTTGCTTGACATGCTTTTTTATTTTATTTGTATTAGTAAGAGTTAGTATTTGTTGTATTAGTTGCTACGGTTCGATTGCGGGTCAGACCGCTGTTAAGTTTTTCTTAAAAGCAATTCTTAATAGCCGAAGTATTGAATTTTGGTTGGTCAGTCCCGATTGTCATGAACATCTATGTCAATTCCCTCAATTCCTTCACCTGCCTACCTTTCAATTGCCTACCTAAATTCAGATTTCTAACGTAGCACCTAATAATTATTGTTAAAAATATTTTGACATATAACTTACAAGACTGACTGAGTAATAACAAACGTATATAGCATTTCTTCTTCCTTGGAGGTTGCTTTTCTCTTCAAGCGTTCAAGTAATATTATATATGCTAGTATACCCACAGAACCTCCGTACATGCCAAGTTCTTTTATAAACATAATCATTGCTGCTATCATGTTCTTCACATTCTTTGGTATCTAGAAACAGTTTTTGTAATATAACAATTATTGCGACATAATTACATGCACAAGTACTGTTTTTTTCTTTAAAATTAATTATGTAACCCGCGGTTATCGTTGTAAATCGCGAGTAACACGGCGCGTAGCTAGTTCAAAAATATTAGCCTTACTCCTTCAACTTTCTGCCAGTGAAAGTTCCGTCAAAATCGGTCCAGCCGTTCCAAAGATTACCAGGAGCACGCAAACAGACAAAAACTTAAAAAAATGCATTTATGGTACAAGTAACGTATATACTTTAATTTGCATTTAATAAAAAAAACTATTAATTTGACATTACATAAAGATACATTAAGTTTATTTATTTATTTGTGTTGAATAAAATTGCGATTCGATGTAAGTGCCGCTTTCATATGCATTATGGGTTAGTGAAATAAACTCGTACTAGGCCCTTTGTTTTTAACACAGACTATAAACATACCTTCATTGGGTCGCTACTGATATCATATTGACCGTGTTTTAATTTCACTGAATGTTTCTTCTGAGTGGCAGGTAAAGAGACGTTCATAACTGATTCCTGTAATGCTTCTAATTTCTTAATAACAATCGCAGACTCTGTTGTAGCAGTTGCTGGCTTATAGAACTGAACCATTTCGTGAGGATTCGTGGAGTAGCTGGAAATATAGAATGAAATATGAAAACAGATATTATTATTTTTGAAATTAAATAACACAAAACAATAGATCTCAAATAGCTACTGTATGCGCGTGAGTTCATGTCCATCGGGGCCAGAGGCGACGTGCGGGGGCAGCTCGCCCCGCCTTCGTCCACTTCGCCGCATTTCTCTGACGTCGAGTGTTGTCTTTGACGGTTGTGACGCGCGCTTATCGATACCGAAAAATTACGCTAACGCTATTGTGTTATTTTGTTTGTTATTCATTGTGAATAAACCATGACTACTCCGCTTTGAAGTAATTGAAGTCAGCGACGGCGAAGATACTGATTCCGAGTCTCATCTGTCGGTTGTCTTTTCATCTCATTGATTGAATTGGAATAAAAAAAATTTTTTCCCTGTTAGAAATAAATAAGTAATTACTTTTCACATTTATTTTATTTCATAATTTGCAAAATTACCTTAAGTTACAATAAACCAAATTGACAGCTGTTGCCTAATTCGGTAGTTATTATCGACATAACCATAATTAATTAGGTCACAGCACTGCCGCATTTCTCAGGATGTACATGAACTCGCGCGCCTACAGTAGCTAAAACAGATTGTTGTATATATATGTGATGTTACATACATATCTGTTATCGCGGTAAGAAGTAACTAAGTCCTTTCTCAAATCAAAATGTCTAAACAGCAACAGACAGAATTTACAAAATTAGTATGGATATGAAAAAAGGTAAAAAAATGGGAGAGGCCTATGTCCAGCAGTGGACTGATATAGGCTGATGATGATGATGAGTATGGATATGTAAGAGACAAAACTTGATTGCGTTAAAAATATTAACAAGCTGAACCGCGCAACTTCAGTTGCGTCTCTCAAAAAGAACAAAGAGCCGTAACTTTTAGGGTTCCGTAGTTATAGTTTCGTCATGTTTCGTCCTTCTTACTTACCGCCCAAACGGTTAATGCTAGAAAGATGAAACTGCATGAAAATGTGTTTTGCGTGCCATTATGCATGAGTACGGAACTCTATTTTAGCGTGGCCATCCAACACTATACTCTATTCCAATTACGAAGTCCCTTTTGACACTTCTTAGAAAGTAACTCTTCACGTTTCGCATAATTTGAAATAATAATCATTTTTTGTTCATGGTCGTAAATCATAATTTAAAAAATTCACAATCTAAATCATTAGAAAATTAATTCACACACAATCAACATATTGTTTTTAGACATGGTGCTACAAATAATTAAAAACTTGAAAAGATAATAATATTTTACTGTAGTTTTGCTTTTACGTTCTATAGTTGTATTTTTATTTCGATGACAGTCCTCTATCGCCTTTACCATAGGGAGAGTTCTGAAAGGCTCTTCCAACTCATCCCTCCGTCTCCCTTCCTAGAGGATTCAAGTAATATTATATACGTAGGCATAGGTGTACCTAGACATACGTAGATATATGGAGACAGAACAACACGATCTGGCTAGGGCAGTCACCCGTTCAGAGTGGAAGACATACGCTCCAGAACTAAGCGGTTCGGGTCTTCCTTCTTGTGCCGAGCAGTTAAAAAGAGGAACTCACTGCCAGCTCATGTTTTTCCTTCATACTATGATCCCGAGTCCTTTATGCGGGGCGTGAAAAGCATCTCACTAGGCCGCCATAATGTGGTTCGCCATTAGTAGATTTTACTCATGCTCTCCATTAGGCATAGTAGAGTGACCTTTGCAGGTGTTATTCAAATAAAAAAAAAATCTTACAACTCGTGATCACTACCCGTCATTTTTTTTTGTCTCTGCAGTACGAGTGCAGAAGTCTTGTATCCGATACGCGTGTTATTTCGTTCTTGTTATTGTAGTTATAACTGTATGATAATTCTTACGTTGTTATTGAGTTTTTAATGTTTTTTGATTTGGTTTGTTTGTATTTATAAATACTATGACCACTAAAAGAACAGTGTTGCGCAGTCAATCGCGGAGTTTGTAGTACGCTTCAAAGATTACCTAGTCGAAAAACTGTTTCCCGGATAAGTAAGGACAACATTGTGAAGATTTATAGGAAGATAACAAGTTAAAATCGCTATTTATGAAAAAGTTAGAAGATCGATGGTCACACATTTTGACAATTTTGATAACGACGCCCTTAGAACTTTAGGACTATAGTAGGAACGAATTGCCGACTCTCGATAAGTTGTCAAATACTTTACGAGAATCTGGACTGTTCCACGTCAGTAAGACTTCTTTGTGGAGGGATTTTAAAAAAAGTTTTTTTTTAAATGTGATTAAAGGCGGATTTGGACAGAACGTAGAGATATAGATATAGGGTGTTTTCTATGTATAATAATATATGTACATATTTATTTACAAAAAAAGTATGTTTATGTATTTATATAAGTTGTCTAGTACCCATAATACAAGCCCTGCTTAGTTTCGGACTAGATGATGTTGTGTGTAAAATGTCCGAAATATTTATTTATTATTATTTATTTATAGCTGCCAGATGTAATTTTTTAAAATCAACAATTTGGAATAATGTTATATTTCTAGATGAGACGTGGCTAAGTTCAATCTTCGAATTTCAGTTCTCCCTTAGGGTTGTGGCGGTCCGATGCCAGTCGCTCCGTGGAAAAACTGAAATTCAGGTAAAACTGGTTGAACCGTGACTAAAACTGGTAGTAGCCGACCGAAAATAAACTTGGGAATAATGGCTAGGAGGACGTGGCTAAACGCTAATCATACAGTTGGCAAGATATGGACCACCGACACTCCTCACTCATCCTTAAAATTCCTAGTGGCAAAGGCGAACGCTTAATTATTTGTCATGCGGGTTCCATAAATCTAAGAAAACTGTGGAATACCACGAAGATATGAATTTAGTTAAATATAAGGAATGGTTTTGTACCTTATTGACCAACTCGAATGAGCCATCGACGATCATTATGGATAATGCGCCGTTCAGTTCAAATAAGTAAGTCTCAAACTTCTAGCAGCAAAAAGGCCGATATTGTGAAATGGCTGAATGACAATAATATTGTTGCTCAAATGTCCATGTTAAAAGTGAGCTGCTGCATTTGGTGGCTTTAAATAAGCAAGCTAGACCAAAATACGTAGTAGACGAAATGGTTAAGGAAGCCGGACACAATGTAATGCACCTTTCACCCTACCATTATCAATATAATGCCATAGAATTGATTTGGCCGCAAATTAAAGGTAAGAATTGAAACAAATCTTTTACAGGCGGTGATGCCGACGATGCCGACCATGAAATATCGATTTCGGCTAGCGATGATGAATAAGTTCCATCTTGATAAAAATATGTAAAATTATATCGTCGACTGTAGCGGTACTTCACTAGTACTTGATTAATAACATCTGTCAAATGGAATTTCGTAATCGGAATAAAGTATTAAATATTTTTTTAACTAGAATCGTTACTTCTTTGAGATTGGTGTGCAAGCAAACAAACTCTTTCGCTTTATAAAGTTTATAAGTGTAAATCAAATAGTGTGAAACAAAAACGAATACAAACTAGCATTAGTGTTGAACAATCAAATGACATAAATTCATGTCAAAAGTACCTTCAACAGAAGATAATATAACAACTGGGTAGATAGATATATATATACCTGTCAGGGACATGTTGTGTTCTAGTAGTTACTATAAAAGTATTAAAACATGTGATTTAAAACAAAAATGGTATTAAAATAGTCTAAGTACAATATAAACCACATAGATATATAGTGCAGTAAATTGGCTGGAATGTTGGTCTATTGGTCGTGTCGTCAAATACAGGACCAATGTTTGTGCGATTAGCAAGATCATTTGTTCTGTGTCTGGATGTAATTAATTAGATATGTATATATTTAGTTTTATAATGTTTATCAGCATTCTGATATCCATATTAAAATTTGCCTATTTTTTACCAGAATGCTATATGGGTATTGTGTGAGATTATTATCATGTTAAAACAAAAAGTATACAACAAAACAAAAGGTAGGTAGGTACATACTTTAATACTTGTCCCAGTTCATCGACCGTAGCTATGGTCGCATGGAATGTAATTTCTAGATCATGAAGTGTTGCCTCAACTTTGTTCAATTTTACGTTAGCATTTAGAAGTGTTGCTGTTAAACCTGCAAAACACAGTTACATATCTATATTAAGTTTACAAAACACATTGATACTAGAAGGCCAATTCGGACCAGAGAATAAAGGTAGAAATGCGATGTAGGCTTGTCAGGTGCGTCGGAACTCAGATGTTATGTGATCGTTTATAGTGCCGGTACTACTATATATCTCTAAAAACTAGCGAGAGGTCGTATGCGAGCTGTTAGAAACTTAGCTATAAAAATATCATACATTGCTTTTTAAATTTTAATACTAACTACATTGTTACCTCAAGAGCACGCAATTAACTACATTTCCCACGAGATCAGTTCGAAATATTTGGTAAAGTCCCTGTTTACACTACAGCACAATAATTTATTTAAAATTCAATCCGTTGGTCAAATTAGCATAAAATTCGTTGGCTTTTCTTCCTAGCCTTTATTATTCCCAAGATTATTGGGGTCGATCGGTCCGAAGTGGTGGAAACTGTGTAAATGCTACAAATCTGAATGTAACGCGCGTCGACCCAAACGTAAGCAAGAGGACGACTTGAGCGCTTTTAAGCAGGAGTTTATTCTAATGTTTAATGATTTTAAGCCGAAACAGAACAAAAAATTAACATCTTTACAGGAAAAAAATGGCAACTATAAGTAAGCAAAATGAGTCTATACCTGATACGTTTGAATTTATATCAGCGAAATACGACGGCATGGCGAAAAGAATGAACGAGCTGGAGAGCGCAAGAAAACTTAACACCTCTTATAATAAGTTGGAATTGGAAAACAAGGTAGAAAACTTCGAACGCCAATTAAAAATGTCTACAATAGAAGTGCGTAAGGTTCATCAAACGCTGAAAGAAAACTAAGGAAGATTTATCGGACATTATTGTAAACACTGGAAAGACTGTGAACATTCACGTTTCAAAGTCTGATATTCGAAATATCTATCGCACTCCTACGAAGTCCAAATCAAATCAACCAAAAATGGTAGAATTTACAAGTAGACCAGAGTCGATAATTTTTGAAAACAAAATAAATTATAGTAGGATGAAACTCATTGGAAAAGGAGGAGAATATTATAAAAATGAAAGGAAAAATAATTTACGGGCGATCTGAGGTCGGGAAGGGGAAGGGGGGAGGTTTTAAGGGTTTTACCTCGATTTCCGGCAAAACTACAAGTCCTATGGACAAAAGTTAAATGGCAAAGTTGTATATAGTAAAAAGATCTACAACTTTTGCATTTACACTTTCTTCACATAACCTCCAATTTTATGTGAAATATTCAAGAAATTCAAAAAGTAATTTATTTGATTTGAAATATTTATTCTTTCACCTTATTTTGACTTAATATCGAAAAAGAACCCTAATTTTCAATCGAAAACTCACCCCTTAAAATATCGCCACCCTACACATTTAGTTTATAAGAATGCTGACGTTCTTACTGTGCGGAAACTATTCATATACCAGACAATACGTAGATACCACAAAACTGTTATTCCACATTTAAAACCATCAGGCAAAAGATTAGAAAAATGTCCGGTTTCAAGGGTAGCAAGTAAATTTGCACAGCAACACTACAGTAATCTTGCACCAAGACTGTATAACAAATTGAATTTAATTTATAAAACTAAAAACTTAACTAACTTTAAAATAAAACAAATCGTTAAATTGTGGCTTATGGAACTGAAATATGATGATGTTGAATACCTACTACATATAGTGAAATAATGAAACATTGAATAATGTTACATACACACTCACCACCAATGATTTTTTTTTATATATAAAATATCATTGCTCACCACACACAACTCTTATCTCACAGCAAAACATACACAATCACACACATAACACTCACACTGACACACAAATATAAGGAACTATTTAAAGTTATTGTCTATTATTGTACTAATGGTTTGTTTATTTAGTCTTTGATAAGGAACTGACTTCCAAGACACAGCTAGCGCTATTTTGGGAGTGAGGGCTGTACAGTGCTTTGTAATCCACTTTCTGTTGCAATAAAGATATTTTATTATTATTTTATTATTATTATTATCAACTTTTTTCAAAAAATTGGGGTGCTTTCTGTTTGATGAAATCTTTACTTTCCGATGGTGTAAAAAAATTATATATATTACTATATTTACCATAGTTATTCTTCTCAGAAAATGTAAAAAATGAAAAACTCGAATTCGAATTTTTTTAATCGTTAATGAGATATTTATTAAAATTTACACTTTAATTACTCGCAAAACGTAAGATTACATGTTACATTGATAAACACAAATATTGCAAATCGAAATATACTACTTTAATTATCAAACAAATAAGTTAACAAAGTTAATATTTAATAAAACATCTACAATATTTTGAGAAAGTTCTTGAATTTTCTTTAAATTATATGCGTAGATGACTATTTATTACTTTTTAAGATAATGTAATACATGAGTGACCTTTTTTTGTTTCTTTTTTTTTACGCGGTGAATGCTTTTCGCACCATACCCTCCGTGGGGTAGACGAAGGGCGTGTGTGGGACTCCCGGCGAACGGTCTACCCACTAAACCCCGCGGCGGCCTACCTCGGCAGTCGGGAGCTCCAGGAACGCATCAGCGACATCTGAAGTCCCCCCTGCCTAACCCCATGATTGGGGTACATCTTAGGGTAATCAATAAGTTACCCTAGGGGCAGGACGATATCGCGCCTCTCGCCGCTTTACACAGTAAAAGGCGAGACACCGACCCACCTTAGACGACACCCCCGGCCGCACCGGGGTGTCACCTGTCACGGGTCGTTTGCAGCGGTCACATCTCCCCAAGATGTGGCCGCAGCGACCCTTAGGCGACGATTGGGGAGCTAGCGACCGCGTCCCCTTCGCCGCCTCCTTCGAGCGGGATCGGCATTACCTGAGTGACCCACGAAAAATTTGTGTCTATCAAAAGGTATTTCATAGAGAAGTGGGTCTGGGCCTTACTGCATACCTGCTATTTCGTAGCAGCTGTTAAGCAGAGCAGTGTACAACATCGTTTATAAAACTACACGTGCAGGCTGAGTTATTATAAGGCTCCTAACTTACTACTTTATGAAATACCTTTTGATGGCCTAAAATTTTTCGTAGGTCACTCAGGTATTAAATTATCTGAAAATAGTAAAGAATAGGTGTAGTGTATGTGTCAAGGAGTTATTATTCACTCGTTCACTGCGAATGAATGAGGTGTCATTGAGTTATTCATTCCCTCGTTCACTGTGAATGAATGAGAAGGAGTACTTGAGTGCCATAAATGCCATTTCGAGAGTACGTGCGGGTGACACAGGCAGTCGATTGTTAGCGACGATAGCGAGTGGATGCGTGCGACTGTGAGACGACAATATAGAAGGATATACTACAATAGGCATCTACGCATAAAATTTAAAGAAAGTTCTACAACTTTCTCAAAATATTATGGATGTTTATTAATTAAATATTAACTTAATTAACTAATTTGTTTGTTAATTATAGCAGTACATATATTTCGATTGGCAATATTTGTGTTTATCAATGTAACATGTAAACTTACGTTTTTCGAGTAATTAAAGTGAAAATTTTAATAAATATCTCAATAACGATAAAAAAAATCGAATTGTTTTTTCATTTTTTGCATTTTCTGAGAATATTAACTATGGTAATATTTATATTTTTTACACCATCGGAAACTAAAGATTTTATCAAACAGAAAGCACCTCAATTTTTTGAAAAAGTTAATATTTTGACTGGTGAATTTTCGTTTGAAAAGTAGGGTACTTTTTCGATATTAAGTCAAAATCAGGTGAAAAAATTAATATTTAAAATCAAATAAATTACAGTGTATTCGGGACATAAAAAGGTAAGTTTTCACTACATTTCGTGAAAAAATAATTTTATTTGTAAAAGATAAAAATAAAAAAACCAAAAACTTGGGTTTTTGAATTTTTCACATAAAATTTGAGGTTATGTGAAAAAAGTGTAAATGCATAAGTTGTAGATTTATTTATTACCTACTACTTTGAAATGTAACTATTGTCCATAGGACTTGTAGTTTTGGCGGAAATCGAGATAAACCGTTTTTTACCTTTAAAACCACCCCCCCTTCCCCTTCCCGACCTCAGATCGCCCGTAAATTATTTTTTCCTTTTATTTTTATAATATTCTTTTCCTTTTCTTATGAGTTTCATCCTACTATTATTTATTTACACTTTTCATTGTTTAAGAGGCCTCTACCCTGGTCTAAAGTGTCTTGCTAAAAGATATTTAAATATAAGCCTTTCAAGGCCTGCTCACCGCCCATATCTTACCCACGTGACTAAATAGGTGTCTCGATCATGTTATATTACGATTAAACAAGAACTCCACAACCTTGGTACTTGACTCATATGTCACGGATCACGCTCCTGTTCTATTGTGCATTGATCTGCCCGTCAGTCCATCACACCTCGAAGTTACACAAATCGTATTGATTTGCCGGCTCTGGTTGGATAATTGAAAAAATCAGATTTTATCAACGTCCTGAACAACAACGATCCTAACCAAAGTGCAGAACTTCTAGTTACTACATTATCAGTTGCGGTGACCAAATTTAGCAACACAACGAGTATACCTCTTCGAAAACGGATAATATAGCCATGGATCACCCTGGGTCTCTTGAGATAATTTACATAAGAAATTAAAATCAGACCCCGATAACTAATTAATGTTAAATACCGTAACTTCTGTAACAACCTTCTGAAGGCAGTAAATCGAAGTATGATCAATTTGAGCTCCAGAAGGCAAGGGGTGATCCGAGGACCACTTGGAAAGTTTGAGATCAATAAGTCACTTGAATAGAAAATCTGAAAGCGTCAAGGAAGATCTATTAAATATGCGCAGTGATCAAAAGACGTCAGTTGATTATATCAACAACTATTTTGCAAATGTCGGAGCGAACTTAGCGCGAGATAAACAGCGTAAACAAAGTAGCATACGTAGTGAATTTCAGTTGAACAATGTAATAAATTGGCAGGATAACTCTTTGGTGCTATTAAAAACTGATTCTAATGAAATTGATTCAATTATCTCTAGTCTCAAAACTAACTATGCAGTTGGCTATGACGAAATACCAGCATCGGTTATTAAATCAGCCCGACATGTACTAATACCAGCCAATAATTTGTAATCTTTGCTTGGCTAAAGGAGTATTTCCATGTATTATTAAACAAGCACATTATTCATCACATTTTAAGAGTACTAGGGACCGTATCGAAAACTATAGGCCAATATCTATCCTAACTATCTTATCTAAAGTTCTCGAAAAACTTTTGAATAGAAGATTGACTTGACTTCCTAGAACATAACAATACCCTAGCAACTAATCAGTATGGTTTTAGAAAAAATAAGTCAACAAAAGATGCGGTACTTACCTGAAAAACGCTATTGTTAAAAATCTAAACACCAGGACTAAAATTCCCTCGATTTGGCCAAGGCTTTTGATATCGTCTCTACACATATTGTGTAGCAAAGATTGGAGAGTATCGGTGTGAGAGACGTTGCTTTGAATATATTCCGTGACTATCTTAGTGGGCGCACTCAACGTGTTAAGGTGAACAGTGCCATTAGTGACGACGAGAACCTTGTCTTTGGCTTACCACAGGGCAGCGTGCTAAGTCCCACACTATTCCTAGTGTATGTTACTATTATCCTATGCAGATGACACTGCCCTTATCATAATTGGAAATTCCTGGAGTAACGTTTTATAAAGACTGTAATGGATTGACTTAACTCTAATTTGCTCACCTTGAACATATCAAAAGCTCAAATTATAACATTCTCAACGAACTCCACAACCCAACCACGTATAATCAATATAAAAGCACACAGCTGCTTAATGACATCACCCAACAGCTGGCAGTGTCATATACTTCAGAGAACATCAGATGTCAGGTACTTAGTTGGGATATAAACACATTAAACTCACTACAGCTCGTTTTCGAAAGTTTATGTATCCGTTAATAAAGCTTCGAACTGTTGCTGACGCTTTGCTAATTGCTATTAAAAAACCTTGCACTAGAACAACCCCTCATTACATATTGCATAGTAGTCTGGGGAGGAACTTATAAAACCTCAATGCTTCGACTCGAAAGAGCGCAACGTGCTGTTATAAAGACTGCTTAACAAAAGCTTACGCCATGCCACCGCACAACTATTCAAAGATGTCTCACTGCTGACCGTCAGGCAGCTTTTTATACTCAAAGTTGTCATGCGCAAACATTTGTCACTCTCCTATGTACGCTCATAGGCTGACATACGACGTAAATATCGCGTTTGTTCTGCGCCTAGAACAAGAATAGCCTTGGCGGATCGAAATTATCAAAATCTCAGCTGTCGTCTTTATAACAATTTCAATAAAAATCCCATATTTTCCCATATTTTTTATTAGCATGAATTTAAAATGTTGCTAATGGATGACCTTTAGATTCTTACCTATGATGAGACTGAAATACTACTTTAGGGTGTACTATAGCAAATTGATTTCAATTAAAAAAAAATGGTAAAGCTTATGTAGCTACTTCTTGAAAAATCCTATTACAAATCCATAACACAACAACAACAAACAATCCACACATTACGCGAATTTTACATTTTGTGTTCTTTTATTATAATTATGTTTTTAATTCAATTTTGAACCTATACTGTCTTGACTTATGTATTGGGGGTAGGCGTCGGTGTCTGTCACACAGTTTCTACTAGCTCAGACACCGTCGTTTGTTAGTTTAAGGTAGGATAGATAATCTGTACCTCTTTCTTGAGTGGATAATAATAATTATCATAAACTTTTATGTGAAATATTTCAGGTCGATGATTCAACTTTTATCATGTGAAATCTTTCAGGTCGACGATTCAATGTGTATTGTGAAGGATTAACAGCCTATCGCGATCGCACCTGTTACTTAAAAGACAATTCGACCTCACAGTGTCGACTCTGCACTCGAATTTCGTTTAACAGTTCCCGTAAGCCAAGGGTTACGTTTCTGATTCAAGGTCATTAACATACTTGAAAAAGAAATAATGGTTGTCTGGCAGAAACTGCCGTAAGGCGCAAGACCGCCACTTATTATGTCTACAATTATTGTTGTTTCTTTCTTTAATGTATACAATAAAGATGTAAATAAAATACATAATTAATATATCTATTTGTTTTACGTGTGTTTAAAACACAATTAACAATGTTTGTAAGTGTGTTTATCTTGTACAGAGGTGTGAAAACCACACAGGACAAATAAATATTTCTGTAATTGAAAACTTGTCCAAGTCATGCTAAGTTTAGATCTTAATTGCGCTATGTATATCATTTTACAAAATATTCATACGTCTTTTACTTTATATGTTTTCCTATTGCATTCTACCGAAAGGTTTAAAGGAATTCTTCGAAAATATCATATATACCATATATACCATATATATCATATATACCAGAGATCGGAATTGGGTGTGTGAAAATACCTAAAGTTTGCAGCGGGACATAATATGGAGCTGTTACAACCACTTAAGTTAAACCGGGTTTGAATTTTACCGGTTTAGTTTTGTTTTTTTACATGTTCCTTACCTTTGAAACACCGAACTATAAACATTTACAAGCTGCTCATACAGTTCTAAATAAATTTTCTGCTAATACAGTTCTAAATAAATTTTTGTTTTGTACTTTTCCGGTTAAAATTCGGTCTTTTAGTCCCAATTGTTCTTTGTCGGTCAAACACAGAATTTTATATATCTGCAAAATGCTAATGCGGTTTTAATTTCTTTTTTTGATCTGTATCTTAAGTTAAAAAGTTTTGCTACAGGTTGATGGAAGGAAAACGAACATTTTCGCGTCTTTACATAGTTTTGAAAACGGCTTTTTTTTTAATTATTAAACCTGCACTGCATAAAAAAATTACTTAAAAACATTTATTTCAATTGCAAGAACAGTGGTTGTAACAGCTCCATATTATTATTGCAAACTTACTGCAAACTTTAGGTATTTTCACACACCCAATTCCGATCTCTGATAATCACGAACTAATTAATACATTAGTATTAAAACATACAAAGTAATTAATTGTTGTTCTGAAATTTACAAATCGGACCAGTACTTTCTAAGATTATCGCGTTATATGCAAACGAACAAACTCTTTAGTTTTAAACCTAATATTAGAATAGATTTATAATCATTACCCAGAACTCGAGGTTGTTCCTCTTTTGGACAGTCTTCAAAATGTTTCATAATGATACGCATAGGGTGATCGTCCACGGCATGATGGCATTCATCAAATATCAACAGGTTAATGTCTTCAATCTTTATGTATTGATGGGTGAGCATATCACTTAATATTTGACTTGTCATTACGATCACCTGCGAATATATAAAAACACTTTAAATCTTTAACTTAAATGTCTATATAAATTGAAATTTAAAATTACATATTTCACAAAATGCATATTCGTTTACATATTTTTTACATCAAGAAATATTTTTTTACTCCTTATCTCTTAAGCAATCTTCAAGAGCAAGCTCTGTCCTAATCGGTTCGACCATTCCAGATATTAGCCGGAACAAACGAATATAAATATTTCCAAATTTTTTTTTTTTAAGTCGATATCCTATACGGTAGGTATAGGTAGGTAGGACAGCATTCTTGCTGTCGTATTTCGTTGGTGAGTGTGAGACCGGAGGCCCAATCATTCTGCATCATTCTCCCGCCCTTCGAAGGCCGGGAGAATGATGCAGAATAATCAAACCAGGCTGCCATGGTAGGGGTCACCATGCTACATTGTCTACCCTCACAATAAGCATGGTGACCCCTACTCCTGGATTCTACTCATGCTTTCCATCAGGCAGAGTAGTCACCTTGGCAGGCTTAAATATATATATAAATATATATATGACTGCACGGTTGGCGTAGTGGCTTAAGCGGTCGCCACGCCGCTTCCTACTACGCCAAGTGTCGTGGGTTCAAATCCCACGTAGGTCAACACTTTGTGTGATTCACAATTTGTTGTTCTGAGTCTGGGTGTTCTTTGTGTCCGTTTCATGTATGTTTGTAAAGTCCCTAGCGACACAGGAATTCATATTCCTAATGCGGGAGTTGTCTTTTAAAAAAAAAAAAAAAAAAAAAAAGAAAAAAAAAAAAAAACATAATATCAGGAAAACGAAAAACACATTTTTCACATAACCTCAAATTTTATGTGAAAAATTCAAAAAACCAAGGTTTTGGTATTTTATTTTAATCTTTTACAATTACAATTATTTTTTAAAGAAATTTAGTGAAAACTTACCTTTTTATGTCCCGAATACACTGTAATTTATTTGATTTGAAATATTTATTTTTTCACCTTATTTTGATATAGTAATCGAAAAAGTACCCGTCAAAATATCAACTTTTTTCAAAAAATTGGGAAACTTTGTTTTCGATGAAATCGCTACTTTCCGATGGTGCAAACATATATTACAATAGTTTATCTTCTCAGAAAATGCAAAAATTAAAAAACTCGTTTTCGGATTTTTTTTACGTTATTGAGATAATTATAAAAATTTACACTTTAATTACTCGAAAAACGTAAGATTACATGTTATATTGATAAACCAAAATATTGCAAATAGAATAAACTACTATGACTGAATATACTACTATGATTGATAAAACATCTACATTATTTTGAGAAAGTTGTAGAATCTTCTCTTAATTATATGTGTATATGCATATTTTAAAATTATTTAATATCTGAGTGACCTACAAAAATTTTTTGGCCATGAAAAGGTATTTCATAAAGAAGTAGGCTAAGCGGCTTGAAATAACAGCCTGCACGTGTAGTTTTATAAACGATGTTGTACACTGCTGTTTTACAGCTGCTACGATATAGTAGTATGTAGTAAGGCCCAGATCCGCCTTTTTTCGTAAAAAAAAATCGTAAAGAATTTTCGTAGGTCACTCAGGTATTAAATTATTTTAAAAATTATTTTAAAATAGTAATAAACAGCCATAAACGCATATAATTTAAAGAAGATTCTCAACTTTCTCAAAATATTGTAATGTTTTATTTAATATTTACTTTATGAACTTATTTTTAGTGTTCCGTTGCCAAATGGCAAAAAAACGGAACCCTTATAGATTCGTCATGTCTGTCTGTCTGTCTGTCCGTACGTATGTCACAGTCACTTTTTTCCGAAACTATAAGAGCTATACTGTTGAAACTCGGTCAGCAGATGTATTCTGTGAACTGCATTAATATTTTTACACAAAAATAGACAGAAAGCAATAAATTTTTGGGGTCTCCATACTTGGAACTGAAACTCAAAAAAATTTTTTTCATCAATCCCATACGTGTATCTATCTATGGATAGGTCTTCAAAAATGATATTGAGGTTTCTAATAACATTTTTTACTAAACTGAATAGCTTGCGCGAGAGACACTTCCAAACTTCTAAAATAAGAGAATGTTAAAACTAACAAAAAAATATGATGTACATTACCATGCAAACTTTCAACGAAAATTATCGATGAAAGTTACAACGAACTACAAAAACTTTAATATGATGTTACTTGTTGCTACGGAACCCGAGTCCGACTCGCACTTGGTCGCTTTTTTTGGTAATTATAGTAGTATATTCCGATTTGCAGTAATTTTTTTTATCAATGTAACATGTAATCTTACGTTTTTCTATTGAATGTTAAATTTTATATTGTAACTGTCTCCTGTCTATGATGTTTGTCTATGTTGTTCTTTCCTTTTTGATGTGTCACGTAGTACATGTGTAATTGTAGAATTAAATAAAACAGAAATCTTACTCAAATATTATTATTTTGTACCTAAAACCAATAGGTTATGGGCCCAGGTACGTCCCGTAATAAATAGAGTAAAGAGCAGTAACTTATAAGTAAAAATTCGGATACGTGTTCTAAAACTGAATAGGAAAATTCTAGAAACAAAATGGAAGTAACAAATTCTATCAAATAACGAAGTGACACGACGCAGTGGAATAAAAACGATGGCATGGCCATGTTTATATTAACTTCATCAATGGAACTAAGTCAAATTTCATTCATTGAAAATTGTGAAACGGCAAAGGAAATAATGACTAAGTTAGAATCAATTTACGAACAAAAATAGGAGCTTACCAAAATGATGGTGCACGAGAAATTCTATCAATATAAGATGTCACCAACCGATAGTATTGCACAGCATATTTCCAAAATTGAGAACTTAGCTAAGCAATTAAAAGAAACTGGTGAGGAAATAAGTAATACAGCAATTATGACAAAAATACTAAGTACACTACCTTCAAAGTATCGCTCTCTACGTCAGGCATGGTTGTCATTAGACCCTCATTCATAAACAATTCAAAACTTAACAGCAAGGTTATTAGATGAGGAAGCGAGCTTGACAAATGAAGAGGAATCTGAGAATGCTTTAGTAGCCATGAAACAATCTAAACCACAAAGAAAATTTCAGAGCCACAAAGTACACCAAAGTTCAACATCTGTTTCAAATAATCCGCATCGATTTATATGTTATAACTGTAACAAGAGAGGGCATTTTGCAAAAGATTGTCGAGCCCCAAAGAAATTTGAGAGGAAACCTCAAGAGCAAAAGATGCTTGCATGCCGAGCAATGTTTACAGTCTGAATCTGATTCAGATACATGGATTCTTGACAGTGGTGCATCTACACACATGTCACACTGACGTAATTATTTCTTTGAGTTACTAGAGTTTGGGCAGAATGGTGGTGATACAACTGTGAGATTGGGAAATAAGAAGGAACTAGTGGTGCAAGGCCGTGGTAATATATTAATCAAAAGATGTGTGAATGGCAAGTGGGAGCAAAGTATTTTAGAGGATGTACTTTATGTGCCAGAGTTACGCAGAAATTTGTTCTCAGCTGTGGAATGGACAGAAACCAGCTCTTCAACATATAAGAGTATTTGGTTCAGAAGGGTATGTTCATATACCTGATGAAAAAAGAAGAAAACTAGATAAAAAGAGTGTAAAACTAATATTAGTAGGATATGAAAATGAAAATTATAGAATGTATGATATTGAAAGTGGGAAGATAACAATAAGTAGAAATGTATACTTCAATGAGAACAATATACCAGTACTAAATAAAAACACCACTTCAATTTCTATCACCGATGAACAGAGACAAAGAGAAGAAATACAAGATATACCTGTTTCACCAGAAGACAGCCAAGATGTTTCGGATTCTAGTTTTGAAAGCGTGGAAACAGAGAACCCTAATGATGTGACATATCAGCCTTCACAAATAGTTTCCGAATGTGATGAAAGACATATTACGCTGAGACCTAGAAGGAACAGGAATGAAGAAGCTAATTTTATTGAGTTTGATGTGTCTACGACATATGAAGAAGCTTTAAATTGTAAAAGTAGTGATAAATGGAAGGAAGCTATAAGCGAAGAATTACAGTCACTACCAGAAAATGAAACCTGGAAATTAGTAAATAGAAATAATTAGAAAACAGTGACCTCCAAAAGTTTTAAGAATAAAGATGTGAAAGTGAATATGTTTCTTGGTATAGAAATAGTTAAAAATGATGGAATGGTTACTTTATGTCAAAAACAGATTGTAAGTAGATTCAACATGTCAGATGCCAATCTTTGTAGTACCTCTGCTGATAACAATGTCATTTTAAAAAACAATGATAATGGGAGTAATAATGATTTTCCGTATGGAGAAGCAGTGGGAGCCATGATGTTTTTGGCAACAGTATCTAGGCCTGACATTTCATATTCTTTGAATGTAGTTATTAGATATTTAAATAACCCCAGTAAAGATCATGTTAATGCTGTTATACGAATTATTCGGCACTTGTTAAAGACAAAAGATGTTTGTATTACCTATAATTGTAACAAAGAACTAGTAGGTTTTTCTGATTCTGATTATGCCTCAGATATTGATTCTAGAAAATCTAATACGGGATATATCTATATGATGAATGGTGGGCCTGTTACTTGGGCTAGCAGAAAACAAAATACTGTGGCACTATCAACTACGGAGTCAGAATATGTGGCTGCAAGTGAGGCTGGGAAAGAAATTTTATGGCTTCGTCAATTGTTAATTGATATTGGCGAACCACAATTGGTGGTAACTCTATGTATAGATAATCAGAGTGCTATTAAACTCATTCATAATCCTCTGTACCACAAAAGAACAAAGCACATAGACATAAGGTATAATTTTATTAGACAAAAGGTAGAACAAAATGTTATAAATATTCAATATGTGCGTAGTTCAGACCAACTTGCAGACTTTCTAACAAAAGCTTTACCTCCTGGTAAGTTTGTTCTTAATAGAGATCAAATATCGAATGTACACTCGTAGTTTAGTATAATTTAGAATACTTATTGAAAGTTAGTTTTTTGTTGTTGTTTATTTTTGTTAGAAAGAGTATGTTGGTTTGAAGCTTAATTTATGCTTACTATTGAAACAATAATTTTAAAATTTAAGTGGGAGTATTGAATGTTAAATTTTATATTGTAACTGTCTCCTGTCTATGACGTTTGTATGTATGTTTGTCTATGTTGTTCTTTCCTTTTTGATGTGTCACGTAGTACATGTGTCATTGTAGAATTAAATAAAACAGAAATCTTACTCAAATATTATTATTTTGTACCTAAAACCAATATTTTCGAATAATTAAAGTGTAAATTTGAATAAATAGCTCAATAACGATAAAATCGAATTCAAGTTTTTTCATTTTTTGCATTTTCTGAGAAGATTTACTATTGTAATATATATACATATATTTTTACACCATCAAAAAGAAGAGATTTCATCGAACAGAAAACACTTCAAGTTTTTGAAAAAAGTTTATATTTTGACGGGTGAATTTTCGATTGAAAATTAGGGTACTTTTTCGATTATTAAGTCAAAATAAGGGGTCATCCATAAATTACGTCACACGAATTTCATGATTTTTTTGCCCCTCCCCCCCTCCTTGTCACAGCTGGTCACATTTTTGAGACTCCCCCCCTCCCTAGTGTGACGTCACATAATTTGCAAATTTACAATAAAAAATCATTGAATAAAAACAGGTTCCGAAATCAGTTTTATTTCCATTAAAATATTTTTTTGATAAAATTATCATCAAATCAAACAATTAACAAAACAAAAATTGATGAATTATATAAATTAAAGAAATTATTAAAACAAAAAAAATTTAAAGTGCATGCCAGGTTGCGCATAGAATGGGGTTCTGTGGTCACCCATAATGATAGGTAGATTCAAAATCGTGTCTAATAGATAATTGTTACGTTTACTTATTATTTCTTAATTTTTGTACGAAGTTTTCCAAGTGAGTGCATTTTATAAGTTAGACCTGTACAACTGCTGAAATAAAAAAGTTATCAAAACCGCAATAGTTTTCCTTTAAGTTTTAATATATGGACTACTATCATGATTTTTTTCAGATTTTTTGAGCCATCTGTTTAGCTTTTAGAGGGGGGATGCCCTGTTTTTACAAAAAATTGCGTTTTAAAGTTGAATAACTCGCAAACGGATACCTAAATCGATAAATCGTTTTAACAACCTCGTATTGTTTATAAAAGACCTATCTAATGATATCCCACACTATAGGTAGCCTCGAGAAAAAGAAAACATCACCACTTTATGAATAGGGGACGTACCTCACATAAAAGTAATTTTCATATTTTTATTATAGCACTTTTCCGACGTAATTAAAACACATATTCAAGCAATGTTTCATCTTTCTAGCACAACCGGTTGGGCGGTAGGTCTGACGAAAGGATATGACGAATGTATAAGAATCCGAGTCAAGAACTACGGAACCCTAAAAACGATTGACTATGTTAATTATATAAATTAACAAAATAAAAAAACGAAGCCAAGTTTTATTGTTATTTGCTATCCAGTTCTCAACATGACTCAGAGATTAGTGGGTATAGGTTGTCCGGGGGTCCCACACACACCCTTCATTGTCCCCAAGAAGGGTATGGTGCGAAAAGCATTCCCCGCGTGAAAAAAAAGTATAAATATATATATAATATACTCTAGAAAAGTAAATGTATTGGCCCTATCTTCTTCAAACCAATTTCAAATTTGTCACAAATTATTTGTTCGACTATATTAGATTAGAATATCATTTATTGTTCACCAAATACAGTTTTTGCAGTTGAAAGTTTCTGTAAGATATGTACAATGGGCAGCCTTATTGCTAAAAGCAATCTCTTCCAGGCAACCTTTGGATGGACAATTCGACAGAAGAAAAAGGTGATTTAATCACAAAATAGTAGAAGTAAGAACGACGTTGTTTCATCCGTGAAAGACAGTGAATGAAATAGAAACAAAAAAAAGATATCACCGCTAGGCGCAATCAAAGGGCGTCTAGGTGGTCGCCGCGTAATACTAGTAAAGAGAGTGGTCACCAAAACAATTGGTATCTTATATTTACACAGATATAGTTGTATATGTTTTTGAGGTTTTCGTAAAGTAATAGTTTAAAGTTCGTGTTTTAAGACTTAGATTACAATAGATTTTGAAATGTGACGTCACATAATTTAGGACCCCTCCCACCCCCTTGTCACACAATGTCACACTTCGTCGACCCCCTCCCTCCCCCTAAAGGTGTGACGTAATTTATGGATGGCCCCTAAGGTGAAAAAATAAAAATTTAAATCAAATAAATTACAGTGTTTTCGGGACATAAAAAGGTAAGTTTTCAGTAAGTTTCGTTAAAAAATTATGTATTTGTAAAAGATAAAAATAAAAAACCAACATCTTGGTTTTTTGAATTTTTCACATAAAATTTGAGGTTATGTGAAAAAAGTGTAAATGCAAAAGTTGTAGATCTTTTTATTACCTACAACTTTACTTTTTAACTTTTTTCCATAGGACTTGCAGTTTTGTCGGAAATCGAGATAAACCGTTTATTACCCTTAAATTATTCAGTCCATTATCAATATCGCACGCACGGGTGTTAGTTCAGAACCAAATTAAAGTTCATAGGAGACACATACTTGCTTATTAGTTAAAAACCTTTGACAAACATCTATCGAAGATTGCACCTTATTCATAAAATAATTGTCGCTATAGGTATACTATACAGGGTGTAAAAAGACACACACCAAAAACTTGGAGGTTGCATTCAGACCATGATACTGAATAGATTTAGCGAAAAAAAAAAATATATATGTTTACTTATCTAAGTTTTTTTTGTATTTTTCTTGTTACATACACGTAGTAACATAACAACATAATATAATCCTAACTACCTAATTATCTCATTTATAAAGCCAAAAAACAATAAAATCAATAAAACTGCAATGTATTTCAAAATAAAAACAGATGACCGGAGGTCATATGCACAGTTCGTTCGCGCGCGGTTCAATGACCGCCGCGCGTGCCTTCTTTTACAAACAGAACTTCTCAGAAACCAAAGTTCTAAGCAAAATGCAAATTTTACATTTTAATGTAAGGTCCTAACTATATGAAGCGTGCACCTGCGTAAACAATTGTCTATGTAGAAAAACTTGTATAGTTAGGTACAAAACTTTATTATCCTACGTTATTGAATTCTTTTTCTGCGTTCGTATAATAAAATCGTTCAACATCATCATTATCAAAGAAATTCAAGTAAGACATTTATCCTGGGCCGGGAATCGAACCCATGGCACCGTGCGTCTGAAGTCGCCTAGACGTGTGGGCCGCGCCGCACTCCAATCGAAACTTCTTTAATTTTAATAATTACCTAGTCATAGTATTCACGCGTTTGTGCGCCGAATTGTCGGCAAACATCAAAGGGACACACTCGCCTTTTGGCGCGGCGGCATTTTTCCAAGAATTTTAATTTTTCTAATAATATTGTTACCTAAATAATATGTATCGTATTGGTTACTGGCTACGGCGACTAGTCGGTCTTCAATGTTCGTAATGGCTGGACGGTTGCTAGGTTCATTATAATTGGCCTCAAGTAGGCCTTTCGCGAGAGTAAATTTGTGTCGTAGTTTTTTAGAAGGCATAGTGAGGTAATTAAATATTTATTTCGTATCTAAACTCCTTTTACCTAGTTTTAGTGTTAAGTTATTCTTATTACTTTTATTATAACATTTGTTTTAACACAACAAGTGATTACGTGCGAGTGCGAAGGAATACGGACATGTGATTATGTGATATTGTGAAGTCCGCGGAAATGCATCACGGAGACATCACGGCTAGGCAGCCGTGATATCTCCTGTAAGGAAGCTCTCTGTAAGGCTACAGAAAGCTTTAAATAATGAGAGGATTACACCCCAAAGGCGTGGACGAGGCATAAAAATTTATCTTCGAGGGGAAGAACAGATCAAATTAAATCAGAATCAAATAAATAAAATCAAATAGTCATTAGGTAGGTAAGTAGGCAACTTTACCGACGCAGCAATGCGTAGTAGGTAGTTAAATTAATAGTTATGAAAGGCATTCAACTTGCTACTCTGTGCGCGCAATACATCGCTGGCTACTGAAATGAATAAAAATCTTGAAACATTGTTTTTTCCGGCTACGATTTTTTTTAAGGAAAACTGTTTGTTTATTTTAATAAGTTTTGGGGTGCTGAATCTGCATCTTTCGTTTTCGGAAGTCGTCTGGTTACACCCTGTATAAGACATGATAATTTCCATAATTGTGATTTTGAATTATAAATCCACAAAAATAAACGAAGTTTAGTTTAGTCGTCATGTTTTAGACGTCTTAAAATAAAGACGATTATGGAATAGATTCACACTACTTCTGGATGGATAATCCTGGAGCGCTTAGTAGTATAGCTATCTGCCGTAGAAAAAAAAATACCCTAAAAAAATATCTAATTGGTGCCCGAATAATGAAGTTTAAAAAAAATACTTTACTGTTGTCCTTACTGTACTTGCATGTATACCACGGCCGCAAATTAATGAAATTTGTTGCGTTTTTGGCGTTATCGTATTCCTCACAGACAATCTTATTAGAAATGCAGTAAATAATATGAGTACCTATTGTTCTTTTTTAGAAAAATATCAACTAAAATTTTTAACATGAAATTTGATCAAAAAAATTATGACAAAATTTGAGAGCATTTTGTGAATTTTTTTTATGAAAACCTAAAGGTGGAGCCGTGGAGCCGCCTAAAAGTGAAAACCGAGACTGGAGACCGAGACAGGAGACCGCGACAGGTAGGTGTCGGTTCGCGCCGCGACAGAGACAAGACACCGAGACCGGAGCACCTGTTTTATTTATGATTTCTGCTATGCTCTTTGAAATATTGTCCTTCAAATTCTCGTCTCAGTAGGAGTCTAGTCGTGCATCGTATATCGGAGAGTATCGGTTGACTGGTAGAGAATGCCCTAGGCATTAAGTCCGCCAATGTATTTAAAGTGCATGAAGTATAAATAAATAAATACCTACTCTGTCTGATCAGTTCAATCAGTGTTTATAAAAAAGTAATAATAAAAAAAAAACTGTTTATTGTTTAAACATTAATGTAGGTAGCTGTTACAATAATATTCAAGTGTATCTCATCGATATATTAACGGAAATTAAGCGACAAGAATTAGTCTTGAAGTCTAAATATCTAATAAGGCTGAGACCGAATATAAGAACATCGATAACATATAAACAACATAATATTCTATTAAGTTTATGACCTAACTGCAATGTCCCGGCCGTAATAAAAGATTAACTCTTAAAAGTACCTAAGCATATCGTATATAATACCTCATAGAAAAGGAAGTAATAACTGATTTATTTATTTAGATATATATAATCCTTAACGATTACCTACTACTCAGAACGATTACTTACTTACTTGTATACATTTCTCGCAACTTCACTAGAAATCTTGTAAAATTATAATCACTTTTGACTGTAGTACATTGATTATAACTATTATTGTACACTATTATATGAATAACAATATAAATTAATCTTCTAAATGGTAACAGCAAGTAGTGACAACTGCCCTCAGCACTAGTATTAACTGTGTTGCGGCAGTGTAGTATCCATCGACTTACGCGACCAATTGATATAGTCATGTGTATAATGAGTAAGTTCCCAACTTTGCATTACTTTCTCAATTACTTGAGTAGTACGGCAAGCATAGTAAACGCAAAGGGGAATGCCGAAATTAGGCCCAACAATGTGCAAGAAATTCGTATTTTGAAAAAATGATTTAAAATTTGTTATAAAATTTTCAAACTATTGAATTATGACTTAAAGCATGGAATAAATATATTTAAAAAAAGTACTTAAAAGATTGCGAACATTGCGAAGTTTACCAAATATAGTTCATAGTAAAAAAAGTTATAAAATGTGGGTATATTGCATCGTATAATGTTAATAATGAAGAAAACTATTATTTAGGTACAAGTTTCGAGTTACAATGTTGTGTGCCATTCGTGTTGGACGTCTGCTTGGGATCAAATACGGCATCCTAGAAGTTCATCCCTTGAACCAATTGTTGGTCATGTCCGAGTGTGCATCAGTTTCGGCCATTCTTTATTATGGCAAAGATCACAAGTATTGAGGATGGGAACTCCGCGTGAAATTCGCATATCAAATATGATTACTGAGCAGATTGCACCACGTGTGGTAAGTAGTTTTGTGCACATCTGTAAAAATATGCCCCTTCATCTGTACTACAAACCTGTACCTAGGTAGGTACAGGTTTGTACCTAGGTAGGTTGGAGACTCTTCTAGGTTTAGTCTACTTAAACTAGACCTAGAAGAGTCTCTAACCGCCATGTCGGAGGAAAAAAGGAAGGAACACATATAAAAAAAAAGCCTGTACCTACCGCTGATAGTTTTCTCAGACCAAGACACACAGCGCTCACTACTGTCAGGGGGGTGTCACTCCGCAGTTTAGGTATAGTCGGCCGGCTGCCTGCCGGGTCAGACACGCCGGTCGAACAGACATCGTCAGAACAGTTCAGAGTTATACGATAGAAAGAGACGCAATTGTAGGTAAATATAATCGTAGTGATTCGGCGCTGTGCGATCTGAATCGAACTTAATCTTTTGACACCGAGGGTATCTATAACTTTAATTTACTTTTCGGAGTGAGTCTTCTGTGCTGGTACTATTATGTATTCTGTGCTACTGTGCCAGGGAGTTTGTAAAACAAATTGAATTTTAACAATCATGGTGATTTTATTTTTGGGTAGTGATTTAATAATCAATTTTTTTCTCTATTTGCTTTTTGTTTATTTTTTCTCAGTACTTTTTATTTTGTGTTACAGTTGCCAAGATTAGCCTACCTCTGTCATAAATGTTGGCAAAGGACAGAGAGAACAGTATCTTGTTCAACAGAAGAACAGCAATCTCAGGTTGCTAGGCATTCATTGACTGATAGTGTAGAAGATGCTTTATATTGTTCATGAATTGAGTGTGGCGGCTTTTAGTTTCTGAACCAATCACTAAATTGTGAGAGGACCATGGCAACACCATAGCGTCACTACACTATTAGAGACGCTTACGAAAGTTACCGTGACTACAACTGTGATATTACTAATATTGTATATTGTTGTAGTGATTAAACTAATAGTCTTCTTATCTGCATACTTTCATTTGGCAAAGCCGACGGCATATTAAATGTGAGGTTCTATCTGTACTATATCACGAGAGACCCCCCATAATTGGTAACCTCAATGTTCTCCTGAGACTTACAAACTATGGTCCCCTCACAATTTTATAAACCAACAAATTTACAAACAAACCTTTGCATTTATAAGCGGTTTTTTATTCTTTATTTAAGGAGCTTAGCCACAATGTGACTGTGAATATGTTCGCTTATTTTTAGATTAAAAAAATAAGTTTTTAATTAGTATTTATAAGTTTTTAATACTAATACATATATTTAAAACTGTTTATGAAGTGACAAACCTTACTGTATATGTTTGTACTGTACTGTGTATGTATATATTTGTACAACTGAAAATCGATCTTATGGAAAATAAAAACATTTGTAACATTAAAACCCCAACTTTATGTAAATCCATTTTTTTACCAATTATTTGCTGTATTATATACTGTTGATTCCATATAGTTTCATATGTGGACACCTATGGGCCTAATTTACTATGGCCACCTGGCATTCCCCTTTATAGATAAGTTTACAAATTAAAACTAAGGCAAAACAAAAAAGAAATATTCACAGTCGAGCCACTGCGTCAATCAAAATCAATCACAATAACATAAATATAGTTTCTATTAGATTTACTTCTTATGCCATTGTTATATACTTGATAGTTATTGTTATATATATATATATATATATATATATATATATACAGGGTGTAAAAAGACTAAAATCGAAAACTTAATGGTTGCATTCAGACCATGATACTGAATAGGTTTAGCGAAAAAAAAACGAAAAATATATGTTAATTTATCTAAGTTCTTTTTTGTATTTTTCTGGTTACATACACATAGTACAACATAATAGGACACTAACAACCTAATTATCTCATTTAGAAAACCAAAAAATAAATAAAAACAATAAAACTGCAATGTATTTTTAAATAAAATCAGTTGACCGGGGGTCATTACACAGTACCGCACGCGGTTCGATGACCGCGGCTAGGGAGCGCAGGCGCGTCCCGCCCGCAGTAGGTACCTAACACTAACTAAAACTTTAAACGAAATCACTCTCTAATCTGACTTTCTGATGGGTTATCAACCAACGCTTAAATAATAATGGTATCCTGTGCACTTGTTATTTTTTTTCGTATAATGAAATCATTCATCGTCTTCAATGAAATTCAAGTTTATTTTGCGCCGGGAATCGAACCCATAGCACCGTGCGTCTGAAGTCTTAAGCCTAGACGTGAGCCTACGCCTACGGTTTTCTGAATAGCAATGCTGATTCGGCAATCTATTCACATTCGCTCTTCTTACATACCGTGGGAGAGCCACGCTTCGGCATGAATGAGTCAGTTCGACCAGAGTGATACCATGGCCTCACAGAAAACCGGTGTAAAACAGCGCTGGCGCTGTTTGTGCCACCTATAGTATTGCGGTTATCCATTGGCGACGGTAATCGCTTACCATCAGGTCATACTTCAGCTCGTTTAAACCCTATTCCATAGAAAAAAAATACAAAATTTCCAATACAAAACGCGAAATTTGTCCAGGAAACCTACGGATGCATCTAGCCGTAAAACTTTGAATTACTTTGAAATTTTTATTAATTTACCTAAACACAGAAGACGAAGCACTGTAGCGGCAAGTTTGGTGTGCCTTTGTCGGCGAATATCAAAGAAGCGTGATCTTTGAGTTTATGCGACAAAGGGTTTCCGATGTCATGTCGTAGGTATTTACCTATCGATACGTCAGATCGGCGGCGTGTCAAAGAACTTTAATTCCCTAATTTTATAAATAGGTACGAACTAGACCAGTCGGTCTTCAATGTTCGCACAGTCTGGACAGTTGCGTGGTGCATTATAATTTTTTTAAGGGATTTTTATGGGAATTTTTAAGGGACTTTCACGAAAGTTTTGTGTTGTAATTTTCCTTTTTTAAGTAGGTATAGTAAGTTAATTGTTTATTTTTTCGTTTTTTATTCTCTTAAGTTATCAGTTATCACCGAATTTGTGTTATTTTTAGAATTGGTACTTATATTTTAACAGTGATAGTGATTATTTATAATGTTTAGTGCGAGGGAATACGGCCAAATGATTATGTGCTATGGTGTAGCCCGCGTAAATGCATCACGGGCTTTGCGTATTTACCGTGATAGGTTAGTCATCACGGCTGCCTATCAGAGAGGTTTGAATAATGAGAGGATTACATCCCAAAGGCATGGAGAAGGCCTAGAAGTAGATCTTCGAGTGGACGAACAGGTCTTGAGAGAAATCCTCGGGTTGGAAAACGAACTACGGCAAAGTTAATTAGAGGTCATGGAACCCCAATATCGCATCAAACAGTGCATAAGATTTTAAGAAAAAATAATAAAATATGCTCAGTTTGTGCCATTTCTGGGTCGACCGAGGCTCTCGCAGAATTAGGTAAGTAGCGTGAAGTCACTAGGTAGGTATTTTCGTTAATAGGGAACTTTACCGACGCCGCGACGCGTAGGTAGTTAAATTAAATAGTTATGAAAGGCATTGACCTAGCTACTCAGTGCGCGCATACATTGCTGGCTTCGGAAATTAATAAAAATCTTGATACATTGTTTTTTCCGGCTACAATTTTTTTTAAAGACAACTGTTTGATTTTTTTAATTAGTTTTGGGGTGCTGAAGCTGCATCTTTCGTTTTCGGAAGTCGTCTGGTTACACCCTGTATATATATATATATATATATATATATATATATATATATATATATATATATATATATATATATATATATATATATATATATATATATATATATGTCGTGGATTGATCGTGAACTAATAAATCGTTACCGGAAATGTCGTGGATTGATGCTATGGTGCGACGGACAGCGCCATCTAAGAATTATTTCAGTGAACTAATAAATCGTCAACGGAAACGCAAGTGGCGCCCTCCCGCTTGGACACGATCGTCGGTAGAGGGGATGCAGCGATGACTGGCGGGAAGATATGGCGGTGGTCATTCTACCTCGGACAGTCTTAGCATACCTCAGTACCAACGCACGTGTTTGTTTCCATATTGTAAAAACCGTTAGTAAAATAAAGTTATTGTTGTGATTTAAATTATCTTTCGTTCGAGTATCCAAGTCAGTGCCCACATTTATCAAAAACTATATCGGATCATGATGAAGACCCGATGTTTCGCATCTCGGCCACCCCTGATGCGACATCAGAAGTTGGGATTACCATGTGTTCAAGGCTGTCCGCTATCTAAATTATTTAAAGTATTTTGAGTGTCCTTTGTGTGCGTTTCATGTGTGTTTGTGGGGTCCCCACACAGGAATTTGTATTCCTAATGCGGGAGATGTCTTTAAAAAAAAAAAAATCGTGTTCGTTGTGTTTCTTCATTCAAATCGATAATTAAAGTTTTGGTCAAAAATAACTAACGGCAACAATAAGAAAAATAATTAAAGATGCCGGTATATAGAAATCATAAATTGACATGTAGCCCATATCTGGTTTTGAGTAACAGTTGAAAACGAATTTAAATGGTTTTAGTTTTCAGGAATGTTGTTATACGTTGGTACTTTAAAAAAAAAAAAAAAAAAAGTAAAAATAATGCGGGTACTTCACGCTATGTTTCAGTGTGTTCGTGTGTATCGCTTTCTTTCCAGCTAGTAAAGATTGTGCCAAGCGATGGAATCTGCATCCGTGCTTTGTACGGGATCGACAGAGAGTGCGATGTGATAGAGGTGCAATGCAGTTCACCAGTGCCGACACGGTAATGAGTGAGGTTACTGAAAAGCTTGTGAGTTGTAATTAACACTACACTGGTAAGATCGAATCATATTTTCATATCAAGTTTTGGTTTATTTTTACGTAATTTTTGTGTGTTGTGTACGAAAATAAATCGTGGGCGCAATTTAAAGCGATGAAACGATCGATAACGCGTGCAAGAAATTGCCTAAGGCTGCTGTAAAGCTGTGGCTTAAAAAAGGTGTTAATAGTAATCGTAGTTGATTGAATTTTAAGACTAAATTCATGCTCTGTTTCTATCATAGTTTTATATTGTGAATATTTTTTTTTTTTTGACTTGATGAAAACTAATTTTTATAACTACCCCACCTGTGCATAATAAACTAGGCGTTCCTTAATATGATTACGCATTGTTTACCGAATGGGTGACGAATTAATAGTAGTGGCAGTATAAGTGGCTGCTTAATGCAACGTTAACCCACTACTTGGAAAAAAAAGTAACTTTTAATCGATTTACGTAATATCAAACAAAGTAGTATTAACGCATTAAGTATGCAAAAGATAAAACACCCACCACGCTGTGTGAGTACTTGAATTATTTTTATTTATGGGGACGGAAAACAGAGGTAAGATTTTAACAAGATACAATGTGTATACCACAACGAACATGTAAACCGCAGTACTACTGGTCATGTTTATCGAAATGCAAAGTATTGACACCGGTAAAGATTGTATCGTCTTTCGATCTTGGTAGCGCGAGTTCTTTCATGCTATTGCTAAAGTTATTAGGACATTACGGAAAGTTTTAAAAACCCTTAGGTGCCAGGTTTTCAATGAACTTCTAAAGTGTTAAGTTTGCTAGACAGCAGTGTGTTGTTTGTGAGACTTATAAGGGTCAGGTTAGGCCGAGCTTTTTTATGGTTTAAGCACTAGTCGGTGCAAGAATACTAAGTCCTGTTAGTCGTCGGACAATTTCTGTGCCTGGTTGGCTAATTTATGTGTTAAGTTTAATGGCCTTAAATTTTTACTACACGGGATGACGAGCAAGTTTGTAAAGACATTATTGAAAGCTTGACAAGTGATCTATTGCTGGTTAGTTTAAATCGTTCCTTCCTCACAGTGTTCGAGTGTTTACAAACACTTGTGTACTACGGTGTCTTCTGAGTAAGTGGCTTGTCTCCGTTGAGACTGGCCGCCGTGACAAGAGATAAGTCATCATATTGTCGTTCTATTGCAGACTAGTGACGGTAATCGTAAGCAGCCTAATGCCTATCACAGCATCTTCTTGCTGTCTACGCGAGCTGAGCGCGTGCTGTGATCTGCTGTCTGCCACTGCCTGGTGCCTGGCAAGCGCGGATCTCCGGTCTACTCGCCGCCTGCTGAGGTGCGGACCTGGTGTCTGCACGCCGCTCCGTGAGATGTGGACCTGCGGTGTGTCGTCTGCGTGACATGCAGCATACGGCCGGCTCACACTGTGCGCAACCTGTTGGCTACTCACTGTCTGAGGGAAGTAAAACCTTTTTTTTCTGTTCGCCGTCTAGCAAATGAACGCTAGATGCGTGCTCAGCCTTCTTCGAGAGGAGGGTGACGCCAGGGGTGCTAATATGTTTAGGCCTTTGAAAAAGCATACAAGGGTATGGGTCTCTGAGCTAAGTGTCATACATTCATAGTTTTCAATCGTTAGAGCCTATGCTACGAATACGTGAAAACGACAAGCAAACTTGACCTCTGTCGTGTAACAGTGTAGGGCGGGTGATGTAAGAACGGATTCTATCGTTCACGATGCACGGAATTTTATTTTTATTGGTGTTCAATCTGAAGCTATTTAACACTTAGACAGACCCTTGTCGACCACAGTGTTGAGTGCACGCTTGAGCCTATGGGTAAAAAAAAAAAAAAAAATTAAGGTCATTTTCTTTTCATTCCTTCAAAGTATATGCTTCAGATTCTAACACGAAACTGGGTACATTACTTCAATGTTCTCTTTGCTTATTTCGGAACATGAGCTAAATGATAATTATCAGGTAGGCGAACTTGGGTGGTGTTCTGGGTGCTGTATCACTCTAGGGTGTCTCATCACGGATGACACGGGTTGTCATAGTGACAGCTATCTATTAAAGGCCCGTAACTGTAATCGTATCTTTAAATACGCTCATGACAAGTTGCAAAAAAAAAACAGATGCCGGACTACCAGAACATAACTGACGAGATCGATGTAGAACAAAGTAGTTGTGATTTTGAGGAGTGTTAAACTTAAGTTTGCATGATGGTTGGACCGTATCGGAGGTTGTCGGGTGGAGTCCTGGGAAGACTCGGCGTTCCCATGTGGGGTTCACACAAAAATGAGTAACTGGAGGTTACTGTGCTATGGTATAGCAAAATAATCACATGTAGAGCTTAAGTATTTTGGTTTGCCCAGTACGATTGATGTCTCTAGTGAGAGAGACAACGTGATAATCAAGTCAGTTGTGTTGAGTGTATCGATTATTGTTTTTGCTATTATTTGATGAGAAAATCATTGGTTTAATGTTAAGGGTTCTGAAATTGTCTTGATTTGATGTCATGAGAGACAGAGCTATATGATACTGCTTATTGAATTTTGTTTCAGAGTAACACACAGAGACGTGTGTCCCGTAGGATGGCCGTGTTGGAATAAATCAAACGAAGTTTCAGTCGGCAACGGTGAAATGTCACAACTGCGACGCGGCAACGCCGTACATTTCGCAACGAAATGTCTACGTGGCAACAGTGGAGGAGCTGGCGCAGCAGGAGGCGCAAGCAGTTGCGAAGCAGTGCCTGTAGCAGCGGCGAACAACGCAATCCCAGCGGTACGCTGATGATCACTGGTGGGTCATATTCATTTTATTACCATTCTGGTGCCGAATGCTCTCTCATCAAAGATTTTGTTGCGTCAAAGCTTAGTGGAAAGCGGGTAAATAACACTGTCAGTTTGACAGGTATCGGTCATGGTAGTGTGAAAAGTACCCTACAAATTACGAGACTAGTCGTGACCGCTCTTGGCAGGACGCTTTAAGAGGTTCAGTTGACTATTAACTCTACTCTTAATGGATTGACTAAAATCTAGCCCTCTCGGGTTGATGACAGGAAAGGTAGCACGGCCACTTGGTTTAGTGACCGCTGATGATGATGCGAGTGACGTTAATTTAGATGAGATTAGAGAGCAAGCGACACAGAATATTGAGAAAAATGCCAATTATGATAAAAATCGATTTGATCAAAGTAAGGCTCAGGTTTCTAAGCTAGCGATCAATGATTGTGTTTTGATTGAAAACGAGGAAAGGAATCTAACATTCCAGGTCCATTTAAGATTATTCATGTAGGGGGACAGATACTTACTAAAGGCGCTTGACTCTAAGCGAACGTACAAATAATCATGGGGGGGTACCCATGATCGTGTGAGAAAGATCCCCGATCACCAAGTTCCTCGAGAACTAGATGTCACAGTTGTAAGAATGGCTTGTATACTCATACTCGATATCTACACGGAATCGCTGGTGCGATTTCTGTCTGTGTTGGTGCACGGAACGTTTCATGTGTTGGAGCACATGTTGCGTGAGATCTCTGAGAGTCGTTGGTGCGATTCTTGTCCGTGTTGGTACACGGAGCGTTTCATGTGTTGGAGCAGATGTTGCGTGAGATCTTTGAGAGTCGTTGGGGCGATTCTTGTCCGTGTTGGTGCGCGGAGCCCCTCATGTGTGGAGCATATGTGGCGGCAGATCCGTAACAAATCGTTGGTGCGATGATAGTGAAAGATTCAGGAGTTGAGTATGCATTACTTATGAATTATGGTAAAGGATAACAGAACTGTTAGAATTACCTTGTTTGGTCATTTTGACTTGTTGGTCGGATCTTTTGCAATGAATGATGTAGTGCAGGGAGCACTATGTATGTAAACTTAATTATCTTAAGTCATGAAAATTGATGATTGTACCTAGATTTAGGAGAAACTAAGTACCAATGAGAAACTGCTACCTTTAGTTCTATTGGCAGGATAGCCGAGCCAGTTTACTCTGAGTATATTTTGTCCACAGGTGCTACACCCGAGGACGGGTGCTAGTCAGAGATGGCCGTGTCGTGGATTGATCGTGAACTAATAAATCGTTACCGGAAATGTCGTGGATTGATGCTATGGTGCGACGGACAGCGCCATCTAAGAATTATTTCAGTGAACTAATAAATCGTCAACGGAAACGCAAGTGGCGCCCTCCCGCTTGGACACGATCGTCGGTAGAGGGGATGCAGCGATGACTGGCGGGAAGATATGGCGGTGGTCATTCTACCTCGGACAGTCTTAGCATACCTCAGTACCAACGCACGTGTTTGTTTCCATATTGTAAAAACCGTTAGTAAAATAAAGTTATTGTTGTGATTTAAATTATCTTTCGTTCGAGTATCCAAGTCAGTGCCCACATTTATCAAAAACTATATCGGATCATGATGAAGACCCGATGTTTCGCATCTCGGCCACCCCTGATGCGACATATATATATATATATATATATACATTAACTACTACATGGCACTATTATTATTATATTTAATTTAAAGTAAACATAGAAGGATTCAATGTATTCATAATATAGCATTTTCAAAATAATTTTTATTGTTTTTTTAATGATATGTAGAAATAATAGATTATAACCTATGGAAAGTATAAGTTGAAATCTTATGTTATGATTAAATATATTAGAAAGTATATATCTTATACAATAGAATATATCGTTAAATGTATGTATGTAAGTTTATCAACACCAGTTTTAGATTAATGGTTGTAAAACAGCTTCAGTAGATTGATAGTCTAATGTTGGTAGATAATTTATAATTGTTTTTTTTGCAAGCTTTAATAGTTTTGTTTCTAAAGGACTGTTTAGTTATTTTACTAAGTTTGTTATAAATCCAAGGACCCAGATAGAAAAAGCAATTCCGTGCTAACATAGTATTAAAACTAGGTACTGTATAAACAGTAGCAAGTCGCCTTCTTGAGATGACTGAAGGTGGTGTGACTCGGTGCTGCCTTAGGACTATACGCAATATAAATAGTTGACGTACAGTCAGCACGGAAAATTCCTTGTATAACGCAGTTGTTGGGTAATAGATTTTTTTTAAATGTAGAAACTTTTATTATAGCGCGTTGTGCTCGTTCAACTCTGATGAGATTCGTTTTTTTAGCACTACCCCAAACTGATATGATATGCTATTAATGATTGGCATAGCGAGTAATATATTATCCTGTTTATTGTAGGGTCCCGAATGTGTCTTATTTTCCTATAGATACATATTAGCTTTCTCGACCGATTGCTAAGCATCTCAATATGACATTTCCAGTTGAGATTCTGGTCTATAATTATTCCTAAATATTTAATGGAGGAGACAGTAGTAAGTAGGAAACAATTAAAGGACGACCCCTGTCGACCAATACCTGTACGTACGTGGGCTTTAATGGTGAAATTTTGAGGTTGTTTATTGTCATAAATACTGAAAGTAATGAATTTAGTTTTGTTGAAGTTGATTGTCAATAAATTATTATCAAGCCAATCAACAACAGTCCTAACTCCCTCTTCAGTGACTTTATGAACCTCATCCCACGATGGCGCTTCAAATAGAAGTACAGTGTCATCAGCAAAAGACAAAATTTGGCGTTTTTCATGATAGTCTTACTAAGATCATTGAGATATATGAGAAAAAGGGTTGGTCCAAGAACTGAACCTTGTGGCACACCAAAATCCATGTCTAGAAGTTTACTAGTCACGCCATTAATTGCCACTGATTGAGTCCGATCACTGAGATACGACTCAAAAAGCCTCAATGGAACACCGCGTACGCCAGCAGTTTCCAGCTTACGAAGTAATCT
Source organism: Phragmatobia fuliginosa (assembly GCA_932526445.1). Taxonomy (NCBI): domain Eukaryota; kingdom Metazoa; phylum Arthropoda; class Insecta; order Lepidoptera; family Erebidae; genus Phragmatobia; species Phragmatobia fuliginosa. The sequence goes on along the minus strand of OW052070.1, from coordinate 11,972,073 downwards.
AGGAATAGAGACAGTGTCAAACGCTTTTGCGAGATCCAAGAATACTGCGATATATGTTGAACAAGATCTTCAATGGCATCAGAAGTTGATAGCTTTTGTCTAAAGCCATACTGATTAGCGGCAAAAAAGAAGTGGATTCAAGATAATTTGTTAATCTTGTATTGAAAGCTTTTTCTATTATCTTGCTAAGTGTGGGAAGAAGGGAAATTGGTCTATAATTAGTGACACTGTCTCTATCTCCATTTGTAAATGGGTATGACGATTGACCTTTTTAATGCCTTTGGAAAGATGCCAGTTGACAAGCATAAGTTGGTCAAGAAAGAGATTGGTTCCGAAAGATTTTGAGGTTGTTTATTGTCATAAATACTGAAAGTAATGAATTTACTTTTGTTGAAGTTGATTGTCAATAAATTATTATCAAGCCAATCAACAACAGTCCTAACTCCCTCTTCAGTGACTTTATGTACCTCATCCCACGATGGCGCTTCAAATAGAAGTACAGTGTCATCAGCAAAAGACAAAATTTTGGCGTTTTCATGATAGTCTTACTAAGATCATTGAGATATATGAGGAAAAGGGTTGGTCCAAGAACTGAACCTTGTGGCACACCAAAATCCATGTCTAGAAGTTTACTAGTCACGCCATTAATTGCACTGATTGAGTCCGATCACTGAGATACGACTCAAAAAGCCTCAATGGAACACCGCGTACGCCAGCAGTTTCCAGCTTACGAAGTAATCTAGGAATAGAGACAGTGTCAAACGCTTTTGCGAGATCCAAGAATACTGCGATATATGTTGAACAAGATCTTCAATGGCATCAGAAGTTGATAGCTTTTGTCTAAAGCCATACTGATTAGCGGCAAAAAAGAAGTGGATTCAAGATAATTTGTTAATCTTGTATTGAAAGCTTTTTCCATTATCTTGCTAAGTGTGGGAAGAAGGGAAATTGGTCTATAATTAGTGACACTGTCTCTATCTCCATTTGTAAATGGGTATGACGATTGACCTTTTTAATGCCTTTGGAAAGATGCCAGTTGACAAGCATAAGTTGATCAAGAAAGAGATTGGTTCCGAAAGATAATCCACACATTTTTTTGTAAAGACTGAAGATATTCCATCCCAACCAGAAGCAGAAGTGTTTTTCAGAGATTTTATAATTGTTTTTATCTCATGCACATTTTGTGGGTAACATTATAATTGAATTTTTTGGGCTACCCTTACACCTGAATTCACTGGCTATGTCTTTTTCACTTTTATTTATCCTTCCTTGATAAAATATCATTAGCTAGTGACTTTCCCATATTAGTAAAATATTTATTTACGGTCTCTACAGAATCCTCGGGACTGTTTTCAATATTGAGTAATTCAACGGCAGTCCCAGATTTCATATTCAGGTTACATATCTGCCTTATATGTATTTTCCATGTATTTTTTACATCATGTTGATGTTTATATATTTCAGATTTCTCAAAATCAGTTTTTATTTTGTGTAGAATTTGATTGCAAAAGTTTCTATATCTTTTATATGTCACTTGTAGTGTAAGATTATTAGGATCCTTTCGTAGTTTTGCGTGTAATTTATCCCACCACCTAATGCATTTAACCAAACCCGGGGTCATCCAAGGCTTAATGTTTGCTTTCCTATTATGAACTCTTAGTTTAACAGCAGAATTACCCAATATAGTTGATAATATGCTAAGAAATTTATCAGTTGCAATCTCAGGACACGTATAGGTCTGACCAATCAATACATCAGCTTTATCATAATCGTTTTAAGTGTTTTTTTCAACTATTCATTGCCATTTACAGCGATAATAACAGATAATAATATAATAATAATTTATTTAATTTCTCCCACAAGATACATCAATACACAACAACAAAATGCAACAAAATAATTTGGATGGGAGACAGGAGCCTATACTAAGTAAACTTGTGTTACTGTAATTTGTTTGCTAAATTAAATAACCTTGGTCCTTGGAAAAAGAAAAAATTGTCTAAAGAAACCGTTTTTGAAGGCTTAGTCAGACATGCCTGGCGCTCACGTCGTCTCAATAGTGTTAGATTGCTCGGGTCAAATTGCATGAGACCATGTTGTCTTAATATTACGGCAAGAATATATAGTTGTCTAACTGTCGGAACTTCAGCAAGCAAATATAGCTCCGAAGTAGGAAAAAGTCTTGGTTTGAATAGACTGATTTTCAGAATGAGTCGTTGAGCTCTCTCCAACACTATTAAGTGGGTTTTAGCCGCTCCTCCCCAAGAAGAAATGCAGTAGTCAATGATCGATTGACAGAGCGCCATGTAGACAGTTCTCATAACTTCGGGATAGGCTACATGCCTGAGTTGTTTGAATATGTAAGTAAGACTCTCTTAGCAACATTATTTATATGTCGTTCAAAACTTAGATGTTCATCAATGCTTACTCCTAGGTAGTTTATAGATGTAGTTTTCTGTATACATGGACAACTACAACTCGACTTAAGCAGCGGTGTACAGGCATGTGCCACTATATTGTGTTCCGGCAAAATACATTTTTTTAAAGTGAAGGGTATATAATGCGTTTTACTGGAATTAAGGGTTAAAGAGTTCGTAGAAAGCCAGAGAACAACCCTATTAAAGCCTTTTTGCGCATATTCGTAGACTTGGGGCCATGATTCCCATAAAATGTGAGTGTTGTGTCGTCATCATAGGTTATGATTTTGTAGTTTGATAGTTGTAGGCTACATAGATCGTTTATGTAACAAAGAAATAAGGAAGGACCCAAAATACTACCCTGAGGGACCCCAAATTTTACGGAACTCTCCCCACTCAGGTAATCGCCAATCTTAACCCGCTGAGTACGTCCTGATAGATAACTCTTAAATAGGCGCAGTTGAGTATCCCTGACACCCATTCGTTCCATTTTCAATAGCAATTTGGAGATAGAGACTGTGTCAAATGCTTTCGCTAGGTCCAAAAAGATTGTTAGGCACTTATATTTACTATCTAACTTAGTAGCGATGAATTCTGTAAAAGAATGAATTGCATCATCAGCTGATCTACCCTGTCTAAACCCGTATTGAGCATCAGATAATAAGTTCTTATATTCCAAGAACTTAACGAGTCTTTTATTAATAATCTTCTCTAGAATCTTACTCAGAGATGACAGGATAGATATTGGCCTATAATTTTTGACACAATCTCTATGACCACCCTTATGAATGGGTACTACAATTGACTTCTTGAATGCGTCAGGAAAAACACCCTGGCTCAGGCACAAATTGAAAAGTTCTGAAAGGGGGTGTGCTAAATAATCCTTTGCTAGTTTTAAAATCTTACTAGAAATGTTGTCCCAACCAGTACTGCAATTCGGTTTCAGACCAGAGATAATACGGCTCACTTCATCTGCATCTGTGTCAAGTAAGACAAAAGAGGAGGTTGAGGCTTTTATTTCACCAATGTTAGGTGTCAGTAGTGTAGTTATTTTGATTTGAGCTGCTAAATTTGCTCTAACATTGGCGAAGAAACTGTTGACTACTTTCACTGAACTTTTAGGTGTCTCGCTCACAGTTAATAGTTCGTGATTTGATTCCTTTGACTTGTGTGAATTAGTGATATCTCTTATTGTATGCCATAATTTCCTACTATTGGTTTTAACCGAGTCAATTAATTGTTTTTTGTAATTAACCTTACATTTCCTGAGTATCGTGTTCCAAAAATTTCGATATTTTTTGTATGTTGCGACCAAAACAACGTTATATGGATCGGTTTTCAAATTAAAATGCATACGATCCCTATTCCTAATGCATCTTAATAAACCAATCGTAATCCACGGTTTTATAGTTATTTTATTACAAGGTATTTTAATATTAATTGAGTTACTAGTAATTATATTTTGAAGGCATTCAATTAAATTATTTGTTGCTGTGTTTGGATCTACTTTATGTAATAATTCACTGAAATTTGTGTTTTTTATATCTAACAATATATTTTCTAAGTGTAGTTTCTTAACGGTTTTACTGCCAGTTGAATATTCAAATTTTGTTTTAACACAAAATAAAACCGCAGCATGATCCGTTAGAGCGGATTTTAATATCATTGTAAGTGAGTTTAAATTACTTTTAACAATGACGTGATCTATACAAGATTTGTCTCTAGTTGCTGTGTAGTAAGCGGGGATCAGGCCATGGTACGATAACAATTCCAGATATCGAAGTGTGTTACCGCTGGTGTCTAAGATATTAATGTTTATGTCACCTATTATAAATATATTTCTAAATGAGGATAATTGTAATAAAACTGTATTTAATGATTTAAAAAAATTTTAATATCCTTAAGCCAACACTCCGATAAAATAATTACGTCACAAGTTATTTTCAATTGGTTTAGTAGAACACAAAGACCGTCATAGTTTTTATTGCGAATGTTTTGATGTAATACTTAATTGTTGGTTTTACTAATTTCTCGCAATGTTCTGGATCACAGACAAATTTATCAGTTATGTTAAAACTATCAAGATGATTTAGTAGTGTGTTAACATCTGAGAATTTTGTTGCTAAATATCAGATCGAACCAACAATATTGTACCATAAAATATGGCTATTCTATTCATTGGTTTTATTCTATCAGCAGATGCTGATAGAATAAACACTAGAGTTATATTTCGTTGTAATGAGAAAAAAGTACGGGCACAGGGTTATTTAGTGTTTATGTTTGTGTTGGAATTTGTATGTGTCAGGTAAAATAAATCTATATAATATATTAAAATAACAGACATGCATTCTGAATGCGAACAGTATAAAAACAAATGAATCGAAAATGAAAAAATATTAAAGATAATTGAGTTTGTTATAGTCCAGTCAATTAAAGCTTAACTTTGACATTTTGGTTGAACACCTACGACCAACGCCAAAATTTTCGTAAGTCTTTGTAGATTAATATACTAAAATTGCAGGGTGCTGCATTACCGGCAAAGGGTGCAAATACATTGCAAAAGGGTGCAAAAACAACTTTTTTGTCTATATCTCGCGATTGGCTGGAAAAATAAAAAAAGATCCTACTACAAAATTATAGGAAATTAAATACCCTACAAAAAATTGCAAACGTATTTTCGCGTATCTCTCATAGTTTTTGCACAAAATGCATTTAAATGTGCAAAATTGTGAAAATATTATTATTAATATTTTTTTTTCTTTTTGAAGCGATCCTACATGTTTCTTTGGAATTTAATTAATATTTTTCGGACATTTTTTTTACTTATTTATACCTATTATCATATAACTAATAATCTTGACAAAAAAATCATTTCCATTTTATTAAATGATATTTTAATTTTATATTTTTTTATTCCATCGGTTTCAGCGCAAATTTCCAAATTTGAGAGGATGGTCATCTATTGAACGGAAGGCATGTAATATGCCTGATAGAAATGTTATATACATGAACATTATATAAATGGACCGATGACTGTTCCAGCTTGAACAGCGCACCATGGAGTCACTTTTCGCGGGTGTAATGGCTCCTCGTGCATCACTCGTGGATTTTCGGTGCCCCAGAAGCGATAGTTTTGCTTGTTCAAATAACCAATGAGCCTCATTGCTCTTTATGATTTTTGTCGAATAATCGTCTACTTCGTCCTCGAGATTGAGGATTGCATGGGCGTAGGCTACATGTGTTTGGTGGTCGATAGGCAGCAACTGATGTCTTTGACCAAAATTCACCTTAGGGACGACCGGCTGATGACTAATTGCGAGGCGAGGCGACTGGTCCATGTTTCAGGTGACAGCTCGACATCCTCGACAACAGCTGCGATATTCTCGGCAGAATAGGCGCTCCGGGGCCGGCCACTCTTAGCAGCGTCTCTTGTGGTCCCTGGCCAAACGGCGCAGTGTTTGCGCAGTTAGTACCGGACGACCGGTGAATCGGCGATGGAATTCGCGCTGCGCCAATACCACAGACGAATTGTTATGCAAAAGAATAGACACGATTATTCCGCATTCCGCGAGGAGTGTATCGCTCCATGGCTTGTTCACTTGTATTTGACATCTGTCTAGTTTACAAATATCAAAGAAGATTTGACATTCGCCGCCATTTGCAAAAATAAGAGCATCTTTCAATAGGGTGATTTCTTTTGGCCCACCTTGTCTTACGGTCACTAGTATCAAAGACAATTGAACGAAAGCATAAGTAAAAATAGTCTTCTTAGGTTAAATTATTGATGAAGCTTCATGAAGCTGAATATTATGGTATGATGTGCAAACACCCAGTTTGCTTAGTAGATTGATAACTAACATCGATCCTGTTTTTCGACAAATGTATGTTCCAACAGCTAGTTGAAGAAACGAATGAAGGATTTAGGACGAAGTGCTGAAATAATACTATAAGCAATAGTATCTATTTTTGGGATAACAGGACATTCATCTGACACGATATTTTCATCATTTAATAATAATTTACGTATGAAGCAAGTTAATAGTGGAGGTATTTTTGAAACAACGTTATCAGGCAATTTGTCCGGTTGTAGATAACTTTTTGTTTCGTAACGAGTTTCCTTTATTTTGTCCTGTAAAATTTCTGCACATACAGTGATAATTGTTTTCTTAGCCATTTCACTGAGGATAGATAGATAGATCAACTACAAATAATTGTTGCATCTTACGTTTTCTTCATACAAATAGAACATGAAAATGAAGGATCCATTGTTTCCTTTAAATTGAAAACAGTGAATCAAGTTTATTTTGTAAAAAAAAAACACTTTTGGACAGTTAGACGCACAAAAAGGAAATATCCCTGAAACGACAGTTTGGAGTATAGTGACATGCTGCTGCACTGCATATAGTGCATGCTGCATTGCACTCATTGAGATAGAAAAACAAGCGCATGTGTGTGTGTTCTCAATGGTACTATTTTCGTCGAGCGCAAGGTTCTCAATTTTGTCTAAATCTCTACCTCTTTCGCTCTTATTAGGAAACGTATGGTCTTATTCGAGCACATAGGTCCTATTTTTCGATCCTATCCTATAGATCTTCAATGGGACTATTTACGTCGAGCGTTAAGGGTCTCATTTTTGTCTTATTCTCCCTATTCTTTTCTACTTCTTATACTCGCATTGGAACAATTATGGTCTCACTCGCACGCATGCTCTCTTAATGCGCGTGCGTAGAAAATTGGAATTAGTGGGAGCAAGAAAGTAGTATAGTAGTAGAGAGAATAATATAAAATATACCACGCTCTTTCTCAGTGCTATATTATTATAAACGTCCCCCTGAAATGAAATGTATTATAGCTCAGGTAAATGGAGAGGTAATATTTACTGCAAATATACGTTTCAAACGCAATTTTGCTCTGAATCCAATGAAATAAAAAAAAACATTACATAGTATAAGCCAAAGTCGCTTCCACTCTCTGTCTGTCCGTATAAATGCTTCGATTTTTAAAACTACGCAACGGACTTTGATGCCGTTTTCTTTAATAGCTAGAATGATTCAAGAGGAAGGTTTATATGTATAATACATGCATAATATAGTAGAGAAACAATGATAACTTTAGAGGTTTTTTATGTGATGTCGTAAATAAACCCATTTTTTACGCTTTCATTGCAAACGCTGGCTGTACCCTACGAGATAGAACAAATTAACGTACTGTGGTACACCTTAAAAGGTCTACAATACTTTCTTTCTTTTTACAAGAAATAATGGATTATTTACGAAACGATTTTAAGCAATACAGTATTAATCCTTATCCAATTTAGTTCCTTAAATACTTTGTGCATCTAATATAGATTAATATGACCCTTTACGGTATGTAATTTAATTTAATATTTTTGAAGATATTACAGATTTAAAATGCAGGAACACAGCGATTGTGGTGGTACCGGCCGGGGCCCGTTAGGTGGTCCTGCTGTCAATTTATCAGTATAACTGAGCACAATATTTTAATGATTATTCTGAGGCGGTACGAAGTTTGCCGGGTCAGCAAGTCATATAATAAAATTTAAATGTTTTTCTTTGCCAAGATTATTAGGTAATTGGAAAAAGGTATAAATAAATAAAAAAATGCCCGAAAAATATCAATTAAATCCCAATGAAACATGTAGTATCACTTCTATATAAAAAAAAACATTTATAGTAACATTTTTTTAATTTTGCACCTTTAAATGCATTGTGTGCAAAAACTATGAGAGATACGCGAAAATACGTTTGCAATTTTTTGTAGGGTATTTAATTTCCTACAATTTTGTAGTAGGATCTTTTTTTATTTTTCCAGCCAATCGCGAGATATAGACGAAAAAGTGGTTTTTGCACCCTTTTGCAATGTATTTGCACCCTTTGCCGGTAATGCAGCACCCTGCAATTTTAGTATATTAATCTACGAAGACTTACGGAAATTTTGGCGTTGGTTGCAGGTGTTCAACCAAAATGGCAAAGTTAAGCTTTCGTTGACTGGACTATTAGGCGAACTAAGTTGACTTTTAGGTAGCTATATTGAACAATGAACAAATTCAGTTACAATGTATTTCTTAAGCCAACTATATCTTGCTCGCTCCTTACTTTAACAGACAAATCTCCTTCCTTTTTTCGAAGGTATATGGCAGCCGGCGTAGACCAACAGAATTTGCAGTTATTTGTTGAGGCAAAATCCCTGGCCAGGAACAGAAGTCTCTTCATTTTAGGTGTTAAATATTCAGATAGATAAATTAGTTTTTGCTGGACCGTCGATTTGTGAGTAGTGTTTAATTTGCAATTATTGTTCTCTTTATTAAACGATTTGTATGACGAGGCAATTTTGTTCTTTAAGATAACTGACCCGAAATCTATGACTATGGGTTTCTTCGTAGTATCTTTTGCGTATCCTCTGTAAATATCTTTTATATCTGAGGGTTGCACGGGGACGTTTAAAGTCTTACAAATTTTCGTAGCCTTAACATACATATCATCAATGCTCTCGCTTTTTAATACCGGAATATTCCTTACTTCTATACTAGTACTTTTTGTCATTTTATCCATATATTCTAACCTTTTTTTAAGCGATTGTATATATATTAGATCTGCTTTTTTTTCCCTCTCTAACTTTTCTATTCTTTGTTGTATATTATCGTATAAACTAGATATCGTCGTATAAACTAGATATCAATCGTATAAACTAGATATCAAAGATGAATGGTCGGTAATGGTTGAGTTGCAAACAATTGTAGTTGCTTTACAGCTCATTTTAACAAACGAATGGTCATAACACTTCGATTGTCTGGTAGGGAAAGTGTGACTGGGCAAGAGTCCATTCATAGACAGCTGGTTTAGGTAATCTGGAGACCTTGTATCCTTACTAGACTCTTTAATATCAATGTTCATATCTCCTGTAACCTCGATAACTTAAAACCTCTATAACTTAAAATATTTTGTGTTTCCCTTGGACTTTAACTTATCGAGGTTCTACTTAAGGTTCGCAAACGTTCGCGCATACGCAGGCGCACACACTCGTCCCCCCCCCCCCCTTCCCGATTCAGTGGAACGGTGAACCGCTACGAATGGGGGAAGAGGTCGAATGATGTGTCTGGCCGACGGTAACTGTACGCCCTCTACCGTCGCCCTAGGCCATCCACCTTGCCTTGCTGAATCGCCAAGTGTACCGTGCCATTGAACATTATCTACATTGGGTTGCCACCCTCGCCGAACAGACTTTGAGTGGAATACTACTGTCTCGACGGTAACGGTAAACGGTAGAGGGCGTACAGTTACCGTCGGCCAGACACATCATTCGACCTCTTCCCCCATTCGTAGCGGTTCACCGTTCCACTGAATCGGGAAGGGGAGGGACGAGTGTGTGCGCCTGCGTATGCGCGAACGCTTGCGAACCTTAAGTAGAACCTCGATAAGTTAAAGTCCAAGGGAAACACAAAATATTTTAAGTTATAGAGGTTTTAAGTTATCGAGGTCTATGTTAGGGATAGGTTAATATAGAGGTAGGTATGTTGTATTGTTCTAAATTAGGGAATTCGGCATTTTTTCGTCTTTTACATTGTAGGCTTTCTCCTGATTCTTGTTTCTTCAAGATTTCGTATGTGAGTGTTGTTACTTTTCTTTTTGAACTCATTTTAAGCCAGTTTTATCATACAGTAGGTAAAGCGATGTTTGCAGGACAATAATCAAAAACTTATGATCCAAGTAAGCCGTGGTCTTAAGGCTAACTAACCGCCGCAAAGCTTTAAAGAATTTCAAAAAGCAAACATTAGGTGACATATGTATTGTTTACGTTAACAATTTAAATAGTGAACACGTGCAAGCAATAAATACCGAAATCTTATGTTTTGCACACTCTTTCAAAATGACTCATTGACAATCAATTTTATGTCATAGAGGTTGTGAAAACAGTTCTTTAAGTTACTGAGGGCCAATACAGAGATTATTTGTTTAAGTTATAGAGGTTGCGTATTTTAAGCTATAGAGGTTTTGGGCTCTGATGGGAAGGGAACATATTATTTTTTAAAGTTATAGAGGTTTTTAAGTTACCGAGGTTTGACTTAACGAGGTTCTACTGTATATCCTGCGCAATGGACCGCTTCCGACATATGGACTCCGAGGACGCTAAGTCCTATGGCGATGGGCTGAGGTAGAGATGTCCGGCGAGATGCAAGCCGGGCCTTGTCTAATACCTGCACATAGGCGGCCCTTGGGGCGTGAGTACACGTCGTGGTCACTTTCGCATTGCAAGCCTGGGACGACAATGCGAATTTGGCAGCACCTGGGGTGACAGAGCAACTCTATTTATGGACGCACTGCTATCCTCGCTCAGCCGAGGAGGGGGCTAGAAAAGGTAACATAAAAAAATGCTCGTTACAACCCGGAAGGTGGTTAACCACGGCTGCCACTGCATCAATCTAATTCGTGGTCGACGTATAAAAAAAATAAAACTATAATGAAACCACCATCATGACAACGCTGATTGACCGAGATGGCAACGCCTGCCCCGAGCGTAAAACCGCTATAGTAGCTCGGGAACTTCATTGCTATAATGTGGAGGTGGCTGCACTCAGCGAAACACATCTAGCTGATGAAGGGGAACTGGTGGAAGCTGGAGGTGGTTACACTTTCTTTTGGAAAGGTACCCCTTCATCTGAACCTCGTAGGTCTGGGGTAGGATTTGCCATTAAAACTCAATTAACAAAGCGACTTCATGAGTACCTGTGCACATCTCGGACCGCGTTACCACACTGCGCCTTCACCTGGACTCGGACAACTACCTTAATGTCATCAGTGTTTATGCCCCTACGTTGGACAAGTCTGATGACATCAAGGACAAATTCTATGAGGAATTATCTCAATGCCTTAACAAAATCAATAGTAAAGAGCAGATATTACTGCTAGGCGACTTCAATGCTAGAGTTGGCCGGGACTATGAGTCGGTCGGAGTCGGCAACATGAACAGTAATGATCAGTTGCTGCTCAGTCTTTGTGCTCAATACAACCTTGCGATATCAAACACTATGTTCCGGCTTGCCGCCAAGCACAAGACAACGTGGATGCACCCGCGGTCTAAACACTGGCATTTGATAGACTACGTTATCATACGGCAACGAGACATCAGTCAAGTGCAAGTCACCCGCGTTATGCGCGGTGCGCCTTGTTGGACTGATCATCGACTCATTGTCACTAAGTTAAGACTACGCCGGCCTCGTAGATCAATAAAGAAAAAGCCTTCGTGTTTAAACGTGGATAGGCTAAGGAATTGCGAGGCTAGACAAGAATATGCCAAAGCCTTATCGGGTAAGCTGTTGCCTGCAAATGAGACGGATGCTGTCTGTGCTGCTTGGAGAGCTTTGGCTAGTCACATTATGGAAACCGCTTTAGCTACACTGGGTACAAAAGGCCGGCGTAGCGAAGACTGGTTCGATGACAACAGTGAGGCTCTCAAAGCAGCATTCGGCAAACATCGAGAGCTCGGCGACAGCACGGTAGAAGATGTGGAAGCATTGCGGTGGTCAAACCAAGTGACCAAGAATTGCGCAAGCTGTCTCGTCAGATGTAAGATAAGTGGTGGCAAGACAAAGCTTGTCAAATGCAGTGGCTTGCTAACACCAAACAGCTTGGGGAGTTTTACTACGAGGTGCGAAAGCTGATTGGTATTTCCCACCGAGCAAAAGTACCTCTGAGGTCTTTGGACAAATCACACCTCCTCACTAACAAGGAGGAAGTACTAAAACGTTGGGCTGAACACTTCAACACTTTGCTCAACGTGGATCGATCAGCCGATCTGCAATACATCAGCCGAATGCCTCAACTCCCAGTATCTTTCGAGCTGGATGAGCCACTGATGCTCGACGAGATTGTCACTGCCATCAGCCAGCAGAAAAACAAGAGGGCAGTTGGCATTGACCATATACGTCAGTGTGGAAACTATTTGTTCGAATTTGGGAGGAGGAGCGTGTCCCAGACGAATTTAAATTGTCTCGTATTAGTGCCCTCTACAAGAACAGGGGTGACCGATCCGACTGTAACTCATATCGTGGTATTTCACTACTATCAGCTCCTGGAAAGCTTTTTGCAAGAGTTCTATTGAACCGCCTTAGAAAACTATCAGAAAAGATCCTGCCCTAAACCAAGTTTGGCTTCCGACCCAACCGAGGCACATGTGTAGCTATTTTCTCGGTATGACAACTTCAGGAGAAAAGCAGAGAACAGTGATGTCAGCTGTACCTCTGTGTGCTCGACTTGGAGAAGGCATTCGACAGTGTGCCTCGCGAAGCCCTCTGGATGGTATTGGGAAAGCTAAGATGCACGGAAAAGTTTGTGACACTTCTGCGACTCCTGCATGACAATATATGCAGTGCTGCGTCTCCGTGGACGGCGATCAGTCCAACTTTTTCCCCGTTACCAGTGGGGTAAAGCAAGGGTGCATTCTAGCACCCACACTGTTCGCTCTGTACTTTGCAGTAGCAGTCAAGGAGGTCCTACAAACTGTTTCTGAAGGAATTCGCATTCGCACCGATGGTAGTCTTTTCAACTTGGCCAGACCAAGGCGCGCACCAAAGTCTCGTATGCAGCGATCACAGAGATCATGTATGCTGATGACCTGTGCTTCCTTTGCAGAATCCCCAAACGGCCTGCAACAGCTGATGTCTGCTTTCTACCAGGCATGCTGCGAATTTTGCCTAAAAATCAGTGTCAAGAAGACGGAAGCGATGTCCCTAGACATCAATGGTCGTGAGACACTGACCATTAAGCTTGATGAGGACGTGCTGAAACAGGTCGAAAAATATCGTTATCTGGGGAACACTATAACAGCTAAGTGTGACCTTGACGCCGATATCAACGTCAGGATAAGTGCTGCCGATGCAGCATTTGGAAAGCTGTATTCCAAGGTCTTCTGATCGCACGACCTTAAACTGGCTACTAAGATCTCGGTTTACATGGCGATCGTGCTGCCAAACCTTCTCTATTCTTCCGAGACTTGGTGTGTGTATCGTCACCATATACGCACTCTCGATCGATTCCACCTAAAATGCCTGCGCACCATCATGAACATCCGATGGTCCGATCGGGTGTGTAATACCGAAATTCTAAGACGCGCCAATGTTAGTGGCATTGAGGCATATCTGATGCGTCGGCAACTTCGGTGGTGTGGTTACGTATCACGGATGGCGGAAGAGAGAATGGCAAAGCGCATCTTCTGCTCTGAGCTAGAGGAGGGTAAGCGAAAGCATGGCGGACAACTCCTCAGATATAAAGATGTTCTGAAGCGTCACATGAAAAGATGCAATATAGAGCCCTCTCGCTGGGAGTTTGGCAGCACAGCGACCGGAATGGCACGAGACTGTGAAAAAGCGAATTAGAGGAACAGCGTTTAGCTGACCTCGACGCCAAGCGCGATGAGCTTAAAGCCCGTCCACTCGCTGCCATTATGATCATGAGAGCGGTAAGCTTACTCGCCCACTTTGTGCAAGGGAGTTTGCTGCGAAAATATAAGCTATATAAGCCATCTCCGGGCGCATCAGCGCCAAGCCCTTTAAGGGGTCTAAGTGGTCGCCATGGCCGAAATCGGTCGGATTGATTGATTGAATTTAATTTTAGTTTTTTTATTCCATTGGATTCAGAGCAAATTTGCGTTTGAAACGTATATTTGCAGTATATGTTACCTCTCCGTTTACCTGAGCTATTATAAATTTCATTTCAGGGGACGTTTATAATAATACATCACTGGCGGAGAAAAAGCGTGGTATATTTATATTATTCTCTCTACTACTATTCTACTATACTTCTCTCTTGCTCCCACTGATTCTATTTTTCTACGCATGCGCATGAAGAGAGCATGCGTGCAAGTGAAACCTACAATTATTCCAATGCGTGCGTAAGAGACAGAAATATAAGAGTGGATAGGGAGAATAAGACAAAAATGAGACCTTTACGCTCGACGTAAATAGTCCCCTTGAAGATCTATAGGATAGGATTACAAAATAGGACCCATGTGCTCGAATAAGACCATACGTCTCCTAATAAGAGCGAAAGAGATAGAGATTCAGACAAAAATGAGACCCTTGCGCTCGACAAAAATAGTACCATTGAGAACACACACATGAGCTTGTTTTTATACCTCGCTGAGTGCAATGAGTAAGACTGCAGCAGAAAATGCTAAGAAAAAAATTATCACTGTATGTGCAGAAATCTTACAGGACGAAATAAAGCAAACTCGTTACGTAACAAAAAGTTATCTACAACCGGACAAATTCCATGATAACGTTGTATCAGAAATACCTCCACTATTAACTTGCTTCATACATAAATTATTATTAAATGATGAAAATATCGTGTCAGATGTATGTCCTGTTATCAAAAAAATAGATACTATTGCCTATAGTAATAATGTCATGCTGAAATAATTCAGCACTTCGTCCTAAATCCTACATATCGTTTCTTCAACTAGCTATTGGAACATAAATTTATCGCAAAACAGGATCGATGTTAGTTATCAATCTACTAAGCAAACTGGGTGTTTGCACATCATACCATAATATTTAGCTTCATGAAGATTCATCAATAATTTAACCTCAGAAGACTATAAATTACTGATGCTTTCGTTCAATATTTCAATAATATACTTTTTAATTTTTTTAAATATTTTTTAATGTTTCTTATTGTTATTATTTTTAATTGAATGAACACTGTATAGATTTAATGATGTTTGAATTTGAATTTAGATTTTTATTATTTCACAATAATTGTAACATTTTGTATGGGTCTGAGATACCTGAATGAAAAGATTTATTATTATATATTCATATGTCTTTGATAACACTGACCATAATATAAGCACCTTAGATGGTCAGGAGACTTTCATTGTTTAGGAGGCATAGCAGTGTACACACCAGCAAGTAGTGTTTGATATGAAGGAACTCCAATCAAATGTAAAAAAATCTGCAGCGCAATTAGCATCTACAACAGATATCACCGATGAGATTTATGAAGAGAGAGGGCCTTCTGGATCAAAAACATCACCTATGCAGATCCTAGTTAACTATGTTTAGGCATTTCACCTCTTTATCTCCATCGTATATAACATTTTTATCAGGCATATTAAATGCCTACCGTTCATTAGATGGCCATCCTCTCGAATTTGAAAATTTGCAAATTTGCGCTGAATTCGATGGAATAAAAAATATATAAAATTAAAATATCCTATAATAAAATTGAAATGATTTGTTTTTGTCATGATTATTAGGTATATGAAAAAAGGTATAAATAAACAAAAAAAAATGTCTGAAAAATAATAATCAAAACACAAAAAAACATAGCTTCAAAATGAAAAAAAAAGATTAATAATAATATTTTTCCAATTTTGCACATTTAAATGCATTTTGTGCAAAAACTATGAGAGATACGTAAAAATACGTTAACACTTTTTTGTAGGGGATTTAATTTCCTAAAATTTTGTAGTAGGATCTTTATTTATTTTTCCAGCCAATCGCGAGATATAGACGAAAAAGTTGATTTTGCACCCTTTTGCAATGTATTTTCACCCTTTGCCGGTAATGCAGCACCCTGCAATTTTAGTATAATAATCTACGAAGACTTACGGAAATTTTGGCGTTGGTTGCAGGTGTTAAACCAAAATAGCAAAGTTAAGCTTTAATTGACTGGACTAATCTTCTGACAAATGCTCTTTTAAGAAGTCGTGCGTAGCGCCGTTCAGTTATTTTTGAAGCAGCCTCCTGAACACGACTGCCTAATTCCTCCAAACTTGAAATGGGCTTAAAGTACACCTATTCTTTTAGGCATTTAAATAGACACGGACATTTGCAGCATAATGTGCGTCCTGCACAATTTCACCATCATTTTGTAAACATGAATGCAATTGTAAACGTGTGGGATTGCCTCACCTCCTCAGGTACCTCTTCTATTAAATTTGGCACATCATTTTGTAGGAAATGTAAATAACTTTGGCCAGATAAGTTTCCGGACAGTTCGAATGGACCAATGATTTTTCCGTTTAAAATACCTGACCTGTCCATTAATTTATTTTGAACTGGTTGGTGGTATTTTCGCATTAGATGCGGATTCGAAAGTTGCCAGCTGTGCAAATTATGCATGTTCAAAAACCATCTTTTTTAAGAGTGGATTCATCGCTCCACATAATGTTGTCAAAGAATTGTGGATTTTGTTCTATTTTTGCAAGCATTTGTTGACAAAAAACAATCTCTCGGCTGCAGAGCTTGAACCCGTCTAATGTGGTAGGGATGAAATTTTATTTTTAAGCTATTGTATAGCTTTTATCGCGGGCTTCATTCTAGATTCTTCATAGGAACCCCATCGAGTTTGGGCTCGTTTAATTCGTCTTGACGAGTACTTTGACACTATATGGTAACCAGGGTCTGATGTTGGAGCTGGAAGGTGGCCATAGGAACCCCATCGCGTTTGGGCTCATTTGATACGTCTTGACGAGTACCTTGACACTATATGGTAACCAGGGTCTGATGATGGAGCATGAAGGTGGCCAAAGGAACCCCATCGCGTTTGGGCTCATTTGATACATCTTGACAAGTACTTTGATACTATATGGCCACCAGGGTCTGATGATGGAGCTGGAAGGTGGCCTTAGGTACCCCATCGAGTTAGGGCTCATTTGATTCGTCTTGACGAGTACTTTGACACTATATGGTAACCAGGGTCTGATGATGGAGCTGGAAGGTGGCCTTAGGAACCCCATCGAGTTAAGGCTCATTTGATTCGTCTTGACGACTACTTTGACACTATATGGAAACCAGGGTCTGATGATGAGGCTGGAAGGTGTCCTTAGGAACCCCATCGAGTTAAGGCTCATTTGATTCGTCTTGACGAGTACTTTGACAATTTATGGTAACCGGGGTCTGATGATGGAGCTGGAAGATGGCCATAGGAACCCCATCGAGTTAAGGCTCATTTGATTCGTCTTGACGAGTACTCTGACACTATATGGTAACCAGAGTCTGATGATGGAGGTGGAAGGTGGCCATAGGAACCCCATCGCTTGGGCTCATTTGATACGTCTTTGTTATTCCAACAAAGCAAAATATTAAGTTACGAGTACTAGAGTAGAGTTTAATTGTAGCGTGTTTAGACAAGTTTTAATGATGTTAGTAGAGTATGAGGTTTCGTCTATATACCGATACATTTTAGCAAGCCGTTCGTGTAACTTCGTTCCATCCGGGTGTCCCTTGACACCTTTCAACTTTTTTCATTTAATTCGTTTTTCATTCCATAGATATGCTCATATTACCATTTATTATTTTCTCTTAGTTGTCATTGTCTTTCGGTTAATAGGATGATTATATTGTTTGGCAATAATATTGTTAGAATGTATGTTAGTAAAAAGACAGTGTATATTGTTTTGTAAACTTGAATTTATATCAAACAAAAAAATACTATATAAGTAAAAAATAAATAAATAAATAAATTGCATAAGTTGATAAAAAATGCTATGCAATAGCTTTGCCGCGGCAGTCCCTGAGTGCCACACTTTTTTTCCGTACACGGTGCACAGTCGTCTTTGAGATTCCAGTACGTACTGCTATTGCTCTAGTAGAGGTGGACGGTTCATGCTGAATTTTGTCAAGCACAATGTTTTGTGTATTGATATTTGCTATTCTTCCAGAATTCTACCTTCCGAATAATATCTGTGCACTCTTATGAATACGCGGTAATCAGAATGACTCGCTTTAAGGTATTTTTCCCTGTAAAGGGCTGCAGCAGCACTTGCGTCACTTCTACATTCACCATAAATGAAGTGCATGTTTGCGTATTCTTGTGCCGTATATTGTATAGTGCCGCCAAGTCGTCGTAAAATGACCAAAGTCCAAATCAGTAAGCGAAACTAAGAGTCCGATTAAATAACCAGTGAGGAATAAGATAACGCCAAAAACGCAACAAATTTCATTAATTTGCGGCCGTGGCATACATGTAAGTATAAGTCCCGCACGTTGACATTGCGATGGAACCTTGTTACATTAAGTGCTGTTTGACGTCATTAACCGCAAAAAAGTACAGATGGCAAACAAAGAAATCTTGTCTGTTAGATACGTATTCATTTTTAGACCTTTTAACTTTTTAGTTACCAAGTATTGATTTTATTTTACAACTGGTTTTATAACAATCAATTTATACAATTCATTTTATTAAACCAAGTATTTATAAAATCAATGTTTATTACAACAATTTAATAATTACTCTAATATTAAAAAGGTGAATGTTTATGAGTGTGTATGTATGTATGTATGTTACTTCTTCACGCACAAACGGCTATACCAATTTTCATAAATTTTTGATTAGCATCTAGATTAACACTAAGTCTACTATTCGCCGCGAAAACCGACATGCACGCGGGTGGAGCCGCGGGCAACAGCTAGTTCAAGACTAATTCTTCAATTCCACTCATATTATCGTCGAAGTCAGAATTCGTTGTGTCAGATTCACTGTCGTATCAATGATTAATTATTCATCAGTTATTCAGTCACACGTTCCGTCACTTTGGTAGAATTTTGTAAAAGTTTTAAAATGTCCGTCACAAGTTGCTTTGTAATTAAAATGTCCTCAGTAGTGTCCGAAGCATTTTTTAGGGCACGGCTTATGTTTTGTATCAATAACTTAGAGTACTCTTTCTTCCTTACAAAATAATTGACCACTTTAACCTTTTGACCGCCAGGGTCACATATATGTGACAAGCGAAAACTGTCCCTGTACGCCAACGACATAAATACGTGACAAAAAAAGCGGTGCACCGAAATACGAAATAAAGCTTTTAAACATTACTTTTATGCCTTTAAATTTATATAAGTACCTTAAGAAGAAGCTCTAACTGTTATCTATTGCCATAAAACTATTTAAATTGCTTTATGATATTAAGAAATTTTACTCTAAAAAGAAAGAAATAAACTCTTAAAAAAGAATGTCCCCACACGCCAGAGTCACAAATATGTGACCACTAGTGATGTAGGACACGTTAGATGATATCGTAAGTTTATATTAAAATTTAGTTAGCCTGTTTTATTTTTGTTGTTAAGTTTTGTTATTATACTTATTTCTGTTAAAATGAGTAAGAAAGTAATTAACAGCCTCGTAAAATGATAATTAAAGTAGACAATTATTTTGTAAAGAAAGAGGACTCTTAGTTAGTGATACAAAATATAAGCAGTGCCCTAAAAAATGCTTCGTACACTACTGAGGTTTAAATGAAATAAATAAAAGTTTTAAAATGTCCATCAAAAGTTGCTTAGTTTTTTTTTTCAAAACTCTACTTGTTACTTTTTATGCCAGGTTTATAGAAGCTAGTATTTAAAGGCTATAAACGTACATACTGTTTTACATTTTGTAAATTTTTATATAGTTGATTATGTACTTAACCTATTTGAATCGTGTATTTTTTTTTAATATCTCCTTCAACGGAATTATAGAAATCTAATTGAAAATACGTGTTTTAATTATTATTAGTTAATATTATACTCGATAAGCGAGATAGTACGTTGCTACACCCTTATTTGAGAAGCGCAATATTCATAAAAATGACGTACCCTCCACGCCAGGGTCACAATATCAAGACAACAGATCAAGAATAATGTTGTACCTACAGTTATTATATTTAATTATATTGTCGTCTCAATTCTGTTATTACGGTATTAAACAACTCTGTAAATAGTGTATAACTATTACTAGAGTAGGAAGAAGTGTAATGTTGAAATAAATTCAGTGTTATAAGGACATATATATTGAAATTGCAGACGAAAATAAAAATACAATTCATGTTATCGATAAAGTTTTGGAATGCTTATTTTTTTCGTAGGTATTTGCGCTAAATTTTTGGTCTGGCGTTGAGGGCAAGTTGATGAGTTTTTGCTCTGGCGTTCAAAAGGTTAACTATCATTTCACGAGCACGGCTGTTGTTAATTACTTTCTTCATTTTAACAGAATAAGTATAGTAACAAAACTTAACAACAAAAACAAAGCAATAAAAACACGTCCGCTCGACTTTGCGAACGGTACTGACAGTTCGACTACGTCACCAAGATGGACGCCAATCGCAATATCATCGTGCGGGACTTATACAGACAACAAAATTTTTTTTTTTAAACTTCATAGTTTGGGCACCAATTGGATTTTATTTTTTGGGTTCTTTTTTGTACGCCAGATAGCTGTACTACTAAGCGCTCCAGGATTATCCATTCTTTCTGGGACACCCTGTATGTAGGTGACATAGTGACAACAAACGTTTTGACAAGAATAGCTAGAATTAAAGATATGGAAAAATGGAAATTTTATTAGTAGTTATATCTAAAAAGAATCTGTTTTATCATGCATAGGAAAGATTTTGTCAAAATAATATTTGAGTAGGTACCTAATTAATTTCAATACTAATAGGCATGTCGGATTACCGGGGATAAATATTCTAAATCTATACACTTTATCAGTGCCTAAAAAATTTTGTATCCCTATTTGCAAAAATTTTTAATTACAAAATAACTGAAAGATTTTCACTATAAGTAAATACCTCATTATTTCGAAGTTCAGCATCCCATTTTGCTTTATTCCAAAGATCCACTCCATTTTCGGAACTATACCCACCTACTCCGTTAACAAAGCATAAGTTTTCGATAACCTTTTTCTGTAAACACAAAAGAAAACTTTCTTTTAGTTACTTATCGAGAGGTATCTAGATCGATTCCTGAGTCGCACCAAGTGTTTTCGGGTTTTTCTAACAAGAAAAACTTATCAACAGACTAGAGGATTAAAGTTGGCAGTGTTGCAAGCCCGTGCCTCGGAGAGCACGTTAAGCCGTCGATACCGGTTATAATGAACATCTATGGGAATCGTTACTGGGAAATCAGTGTCCTCAAATATACTAACAGCGTATGACTACACGCTGTACCGCCCAGGCGGGGCAAGCCGTCACCGTCAGCTGAACAGAGTCCTCGCTACAGTCGCAGTTGTAACAGCCGGGACTCAATTCCCGTTTCAGACTGTGTCCGGAAAGGACCTGCGTCAGAATTGCGGAAGTCTGATGCTAGTCGCATAGTGTGAAAACTGATATTCTGGTGAAACCGATTGAACTAGTAATAAACAAAGACTTAACTTGCTCCCCGAAGTACGGGCGTGAAACACAACTATACTACGGGTCGTTATTAATATTTTTTTGCAAGAAACAACACTTTCGGTCCAAACCGAAAATCGAATCCGAAAACTCGCCGTTGGAAAAAAAGAAAACATATATAATAATAATAATGTCTTTATTGTACTTACACCAGAAAAAAAAAATATACAGTTAGGGCTTAGGACTAGTTACATTATGTTGGTACAAGTGGCGGCCTTATCGCTCGTAGGCAATCTCTTATAGGCAACCATGGGATGGAGAATAAACATAGGAGAAAGTATAGGGTAGTGTCCGGTGTGCTAAATGTAGGTGAAAGAAGAAAAAAGTAAATAAATTACAGTATTATGAGACTATAATATGGTTATAAAGTGGTATATAGTGTGGATTATTACATAAATACAAACATGGAATGAAATGCTTAAATGAAGAAATGCGCCTTAATTGTTTGAGAAGAGAAAGTAGGTTAAGGGACCTTGGTGGCTCCCAGGTAATGCTCCTTTACAAGTTTCTTGAAAGTAGATGGTGTTTGTGCACGTCTTATCGTAACTGGTAGGGCATTCCACAACCGAACAGCTTGGACAGTGAAGGAATGGTCAAGAAATTTGGTGGAATGCCCTGGCATTTTTAACCTCAGGTTCTCTGACGACCTCAGTGATTTGTTATGTGAGTCATGTAAAAAGGTGAAGCGAGTTTTAAGGTAACGCGGGGTGAGAGGATTAAAGAGAATGTTATAAAGAAGAGAAAGAATGTGTGCATTCCGGCGAAGGCCGATGGGCAACCACTTAAGCTTTACACGATAATCGGAGACATGATCAAATTTCCTTAATCAAAATATGAATCTTATACAGAGGTTTTGGAGTCTTTCGAGCTTATTTAATTGGTCTTCAGTAAGATCTAGATAGCTGGCATCTGCATAATCAAGGATAGGGAAAAGAAGGGATTGTGTAAGAGCAATCTTCGTAGAGGTGGGCAGGAAATTGCGTAGTCTACGCAATGATCCCGCAGTGCCAAACATTTTGCGACTCAGCTCCTGCAGCTGAGGGCCCCACGAAAAGGTGCTGTCGACATAGATCCCAGGTTCTTTACGTTGTCACTAATACGAAATAAGTGTGCCGTCGCAAGAGACCTGAGGCAGTGACGACCATTCGATTTTGGAAATAATTCTCGAACTGCCAACGACAATGGCTTGAGTTTTTGACGGGTTGATCTTCAAGCCGTGGGAATTACTCCACTTACATATTTTTCCATTTCAACATTAATGGTGTTTACTGCACTGGCCAGATTAGCCAGTGGTGCTCTGGTGTATATCTGGAGATCATCCACGTAAAGGTGGTAGGAGGAAGTAAGATCATAAGTGATGGTGTTAATAAAAACAGAAAAAAGTAGAGGAGATAGCACGCCGCCCTGAGGTACACCAGCATAAGTACTACACTAAGAAGAGACAGTGTTCTCCAGGCTAATGCGTTGCCGGCGACCAAACAGGTAATTATGAAACCATTCAATTGCAGTTGGAGATATGTTAAGAGAGCGCAATATACATAACAATATGTCAAAATCGACAGTATTAAAGGCATTGCTGAAGTCCAAAAGTGTTAGGATTGTCAGCTCACCGTTTTGCATAGCGGATCTGATGTCCTCCGTAATGTGGACTAGAGCAGTGGTAGTGCTGTGGCCTGGACGAAAGCCAGACTGGAGAGGATTTAAGAGCTGATTTACGGAAAGGAATTTCGAAAATTGGGTATGACTGAGACGTTCGAGGACCTTGGAGAGGAAAGGGAGGATAGAGATAGGGCGGTAATCGGTAAAGGATCCAGGGTTTTTCTTTTTCGGGATAGGTATTATATCTTCGTTCTTCCAAGCCTTCGGAAATACGCTATAGGAGATCGAGTAATTTAAAATATAGTTTCATCTATACCTATGGTCTCACAATACCGGTCCCTGTTTCACCGAAGCAACGTGAGATTTGTTAAAAGAAAATATATTTCTAAAACCGGGGCTTAAAAATAGCACGACTGATTGTCGTTCTGTACAGAAACATGTTAAAACATGTAACATGAAGTAAACATGAAGTAAGTACAGTTACGCGTGCTATTATTAGTGTTTAGTCCAAGTTGATAAAAGAACAATGTGGTTAAGCTCTTAAACAACTGTAAAACATTCCTCAATATTGTATTAAATGTTTGCAGCGAGCAGACTTTATCTTTAAGTACAGCAATAAGAAATTGTAACAAACTGGAGTTTATTCATGGCTAACCGACATGTGATTATGCCGAAATATAGATGACCAATTACCAAAAATAAAAGCGGCCAAAAAAAACTACTTACTAGATCTCGTTCAAACCAATTTTCGTTGGAAGTTTGCATGGTAATGTACATCATATATATTTTTTAGTTTTATCATTCTCTTATTTTAGGATACATATTTTATCAAAACTTAGAACTAAAACTCAAACATTTTTTTTGATTTAATCTATACGTGGATACTATCCATGGTCTTCAAAAATGATGTTGAGGTTTCTAATATCATTTTTTTCTAAACTTAATAGATTGCGCGAGAGACATTTCCAAAGTGGAAAAATGTGTCCCCCCCCCCCCCTGTAACTTCTTAAATTAGAGTGAGATAAAACTAAAAAATATATATATTATACATTACCATGCAAACTACCAACGAAAATTGGTTTGAACGAGAGCTAGTCGGTGGTTTTTTTTTCATACGTCATAAATCGTAAACCGCAATTTACCTTTCATTCAATTAATACACTATTATAAAAACATCGATCAAAGTGCCAACGAACTACAAGAACTTTTATATTATGTTACTTGCTCATACGGAACCCTTCATGGGCGAGTCCAACTCGCACTTGGCCGCTTTTTTCATTAAAATTAAACTTTAACTTATTTTTTTTTAAATTCTTCACCTACCTGTTGATTGACAAGTGGAATATTATTCACAAGAAAGAATGTCCGTTTGCCGCCCTCGCCCCATGGTTTTTTTAATGATTCTCTTAATCTCTTGATCAAACAAATTGCTATGAATGTTTTCCCAGACCCTGTAACAAACAAAATAAATAAATTTGTCAACAACCAAAATACAATGGAAAAATATAGCCTAGAAAAAAATATGTACATATTTACCTGTAGGTAAATATATGATAGTATTGCTACTCATTGCAATTTCTTCAAGTTGAGCTTGGTATGGTCTTGCCTTTAGCTGTTCCACATAGCCTGGTTCCTCATTAGTCCCCATGCTGTGACCTATTAAAATGTAACATAATACATAATTTTTTTTATAATTTTGAAGTATTTAAACAGTTTCAGATAAGCAGTATTACTGAATATACATATACTAAGGTAATATAAGTTGCTCCAAAATATTATTTTTGTTTATCTTTAGAAGTGAATTCTCCACTAAGAAGATGCTAGGACTATGCATAGAAGAAGTAAGGCGCATAAACTTACATGAACGGAAAATCAACGAGTTCTCCCGCAAAATAATAATTTCAAAACGAAAGATTCGAGAAAGGAAAATTCTACACTACGATTCCAGAAATAATGTTTGCGCAGAACAGTGACCTTAATTAATTTTAACTTGTTTACGTTTGAAAGCATTTCCGGAAACGTTCAAGTCGGCATCTTGTGGTAACGATAGGAACCTTCGGAAATAAACTCAGTTAAAGGTGTAGCTAGTAATATAAGCAGGCGTTTTGTCACTACAAGATCGTTCAGTTTGAGTTACATTGAATACGTTCCTTCGAATCGAGTGCTCTCACGCTTACTCTAGGCTAAAAAATTTTTTGTTTAAGGAATGTTTGGTCACTACAATTTGTCTGACTTATGAAATTCTCGTACGTAACCGAGGTATGAGTGTGTGCGTGTGGAGCTACCTAAAGAAGCCCTCGTAGTTCAAAGATGCAACACCGACGACGAGGTAGAGGAGTTCGTGAGCACATGGCTGTCCGAGTTGCCTAAGGAATTCCAACAAATTATGATGAAAGAATTGTCAGTAGATTCGTAGCAATAATAGCCTGGATGATACAGTCTATACAAGTATTGTTTACATAGTTGGGTTATAGTTTTTTAAACTTTTTCTTGTGTATACCAATATCGTCATTTTCATTACATAATACTACAGAGTCCAAAAAATAAGGTGAAATTGTATTTATTTTGAAAATTCTTTATTTATTCTTCCAAATCAATTTTATCCCCTCCAAAGTAATATCCCCTCCCGATGCAATGCACTTATGCCAACGGATTTTCCAATCTTCGAAACACTGGTTGTAGTCACTTTCCGAGATGGCCTTCAGTTCCGTCTTCGCTGCGGCTTGAATCTTCTCTATCGTATCAAAACGGTGTCCCCGGAGCAGTCTTTTGAGCTTGTTTAATAGCCAGAAGTAGCACGGCGCCAGATCAGGTGAATACGGTGGTTGCGGAACGATATGGGTTGTTTTTGGCGAATTTCAATGTTTTCGGTACCAGTCGCTTGAGGCCCAAAACATCCTTTAAAATGGTATTGACTGAGCCTTTCGATATGCCAAATTCATCAGCAAGGTCACTAATCGTTAATCGACGGTTTTTCAACACCAAATCTTTGTTTTGCTGGACGTGAGCTTCGTCGGTTGAGGTTGATAGTCGCCCAGGACGCTCTTCGTCTTCGACGCGTTCACGGCCGGCTTGGAAATCACTATACCACTGGTAAACATTTTTTTAGACATAGCCTCATCACCAAATGTTTTCTGCACCATCCTCAACGTATCCGCAGCAGAAAATTAATTCCGCAAACAAAATTTAATGCAAATTCTTTGTTCAATAAATTTCGACATCGCAAAAAACGAAAAACACTTAGCAGCTCACAAAACGACGCATATCTCGACTTGACTTTTGGTTGATGGCTTTGTGGTTGTGTGGCCACAACTTTGCCAATGTCATGTATTTGAAAGACAATCTGTCAAACGATTTTATAAATGTAGAGCTGTGCAGAGTCAGAAAAAAATACTGTTTTGGAAAATGAGAGTAACTTATAATTTGTTATCTTGTATAGAGATAATAAAACATTAGTAACTAGCAATGTAAATACGCATAAAAATACGACAAGATATAAATAAATATACGTTTTTGAAATTTTAATTTAATTTTGTTTGCAGTAATACACTTGCTTAGGATATACACAAAGGGAGTGAAAACACGCGTTAAAAGTAATTTAAGGGACGTGGGGAGAGGAACATGAGCAGGAATAAATTTATAAATGGGGAATCTGGTCCTGGGGCAATAAAAAAATATATGGTTCGTCAAGTCCACATTCGCATATAGAACTATTCCTAATTCGGAGTTCTGCCAAAAAGACCGGGGTACATGAGTGATTCAGTCTTAGCCGACAAATTGTGGAAGCCTAATGCCTTTATTTAATTTTTTAAATTTGGCAAACCAGGGTTTGAGATGAATTTCTGGTTGAAGGTCACCATAAAATTGACCCTTGACGGTTTTAGGCAAGCTACAATCTAAACCACGAATCTAACAGCCACGATTTCAGGGATTATACTCCTATGATATCAACAGATATCATAGGAGTATAATTGTGAATAATCCTGAGCACCAGCATTAATAAGATTTTTCACACATGAGTCTGCAGTCTCGTTTCCTGATATTCCTGATTGACCAGAAATCCAAGCCAAGACAACGTTTAATTATAATTCCTGGCATTGAAATAAAAGCTGATTAATCTTAAGGATAATAGACCACTTGTGAAGACAGAAGAAGCAGAGGGACATTTATAACTTAAAATTCTGCTAGTAGAAGGAATCCAAACAGCAGCACCAACTGGGCCATTGGCTGAAATTTTGGAGGCGTCAGTAAAAATTAGGCGCCAATTCTTATAATTGGAGGTAATTTTATTACAAAATTGACTATTCGCTTCTAATGAGCACTTGTAAATTCCGAAGTCCAGAATGACATTTGATTGAAATAATATTATTTCATAAGGAGTATTAAACAGAGGAGGAGGTCGAACATTGGAATAAGGGGTTAGGGAGGCAGGTAAATTGATAGAAAGCAAGGAGACATGGGGTCGATTTCTTATAACGAGGATTTTGGGAATTCAATAGTTGAATTATAAACTAAAGTTCCAATTTAGAAAGGAGAAGATGATCGGAATTTTGAATAGCCTTAAAAAGAATTTGTAGGCAAGAAATTGTCTACGAAGAGTAAGAGGAGGGTCACAACATTCAACCTGTATAGCGTTGATGGGAGAAGATTTCATCGCTCCGAGAATAATACGAAGACATTTGGACTGAATTTTGACAAGTTTTTGAAGACTGGATTTATTTATGGGATCCAACACAAACACACCGTAATCAATGTGACTGCGAATTATAGCGTTGTATAGAAGTTTTTGTGAAAAGGGATGAGAGCCCCACCAAACTCCACACTTTGCTACAACATAATCGGTATGAGACACGCCCAACAATCTGGTATCTAGCCACGTCCCAAGAAACTTAACCTTTTCTTGCTGCAGAATAATTTCACCAAGGACCGAGATGTTAACTTGGGGAATCCTTCGCTTCTTGGTGAAAATTACTACTGAACTTTTAGAGACCGATAAAGAAAGACCATGATGATGTAGCCAATCCATTAATATATTGAGCGCACTAGATAAATGACCAACAATTGACTCAATAGATTTACTTGAAGAATACAAAGCTAGGTCATCTGTGTATTAG
Organism: Phragmatobia fuliginosa; assembly: GCA_932526445.1. NCBI lineage: Eukaryota > Metazoa > Arthropoda > Insecta > Lepidoptera > Erebidae > Phragmatobia > Phragmatobia fuliginosa. Next base: position 11,943,773 of record OW052070.1, on the reverse strand, counting down.
AGAACTTGAACATTTGGAGGTATAGATAACTCTAGATCATAAGTATAAAGATTATTTAAGAGAGGACTAAGCACTGAACCCTGAGGAAAACCCTTCCAAAGCTTCCTAGGTGATAAAGATAAGTCAGCACTTTGGATGGTAATTGATCTTTCTGAAAATAAACCGCAAATAAACAGAACAGTTTTTTTGGGAACTCCCGAGTTGGAAATCAATTTCTCCTGAAGTATGGGAATAAGAACATTGTCATACGCTGACGGTACGTCAAGGAAAACTCCCCCTAAATATTCCTTATTGAGGATGTCAGTGGATAATAAGGCAAGAATATCCATCGTACTTCTACACTTTCTAAAACCGTAGTGAGATCTCCCTAGCAAATTCCAGTTTTCCACGAACCATTCAACATGATATTTTATCATGTATTCAGTAAGTTTGCATAAAACAGAAGACAGCGCCATAGGTCTCCAAGCCTAGGATACAGAATCTGACTCATAAAATTAAAGAAAGTATTTGTTAACGCCTGACAGCCATCCTAACCTCTTTTATATGTTACATATTTTTAACCTTTTTTATTTATTGTTCACTATTCAAATATATCTATTCCAATTTTTTCTCATTAACTGTCACCTTTGAAGTGTATTTTTCATACAAACATAATGGGACAGACACGAATTGTGAACCTCATGGTGATAAGTCGAATTTAAACATTAAAGTCAATTTGTGGCTAGTAATCATCGTTTTATTGAGCGTCCAAGCTCCAGTGTCTCAAGAATAGACATAGTCCAGGATCCCTGGTTCATTTTTAAAAATGATTACTATCAAGCTAATTTTCCGTGAGTAGCTTCGTTCCGATGAGACGCCCAACTTTTCCGGTGCGAAAATTCTTGGTTGTGGTAGGTAACAGCGATAGCAGGGATAAAATATGTTGATTTGATGATTCTCAAAAAATTACTACTAACAGGATTTTCTTCGGTTAAATCTGATGATAGTTATCTAAATTATTCAAAAAAAAATTTGTCCTACAAATTATATGGTTTGATCAAAGAGTACCCCTTCTTCCAACATGTATCGATAACGAGGTCACCAAAAATGATTACTAGCCAGCTGTTTTTTTTTTCTTTTACTTAGTTGATATTTATATAATTTAACGACTTCATTGTCCTACAAATTGCGTGGTAGGTTATCCCGGTCCTACGCTCAAAAGTAGGGTACAAATCCTAGATATAAAAATAATTACTATCAAGCCGAATCTTCGTGAATAGCTTCGTTTCTATGAGACGCCCAACTTTTCCTGTACGATAATTCTCGATTGTGGTAGGTAACAGCGGTAGCAGGGATAAAATATGTTGATTTGATGATTCTCAAAAAATTATTACTAACAGGTTTTTCTTCGGTTATATATGATGATAATTATCTCAATTATTCGAAAAAAAAATTGTCCTACAAATTATATGGTTTGATCAAAGAGTCCCCCAAAATGTATCGATAACGAGCTCACCAAAAAAGGTTACAAATTTTTTTACTTAGTTAATATTTGTATAATTCAGCAATTGCATTGTTCTAAAAATTGCGTCATACGTTTTCCCGGTCCTCTAATAGAATACCTATTTTAATTTAAGGAAATTAAAAAGCAATTTATTTATTGTATTTTGCTCATTGATATTTAATATACTAGATGTGTAATTGCGTACCAAGAACGTTAAAACCGCTATTAGGATTTGCTGTAATTCAAGGAAAAAGTCATTTTAGTGATGAGATGAAAACAAAATGACCAAATGTGTAGTGAAATTATGCGATTCTAAGTGATAAAAGTATTGTAAATCAACCAGAAATACTTTGCACAAGTAAAGATATTGTTTAAGCGTTGATATTAAAAGAAATGGCGCTAAAATCAAATTTAAAAAGTAATAAGTGCAATACATACAGTGTTACCATAAAAACAACTTTTTTCTTTCCCAAACTAATGGGAGAATTTGTAATGTATGAAGTAAATTGCTTTGTCCAGTTTTGAATTATGTTGACATAGTAAGGATTAATATTGGATTAATTAGTCTTTCAAACCCAATTATGATTGTTTAGTAATTGACAATTTAACAATGAGCGTAAAATTTCGTGAACGTATGAATGATAATTTTTTGCAATGTCGTCACTTCACACGTTAACATTTTATATTAATTAACTATCTGAACCCCACTTGTTTTAAGTCTAAAAGTAAGTCTAAAAATAAAAAATGATATCAATAAAGGACGGTATGAGTTGTTTGAAAGGGGGTATAAATCAAAAAATGAAAATGAAGAAATTTTTAGACAAAAAATCGTAGGATATTATCCTTTCAGTTTGCCACCAACAAATCAAGAATTGTTGCAACATATTAGAAGAACCGTGTTCATCTGCAATGTTTGGTGTAATGCACACATGTGATGCCTCACGGAAAAATTGCTAGAAAATTTTGGATGGACAATAATTGATGGCGAATATCAATATTATTGGTTAGAAGCGCTCATAGCCGAGTAGAAGCGCTCATAGCCGAGTGGCCTTAGGTGATTGGAAACAATCACCGAGGGTAAGCACCTACGGCGCGGTCAGACCTAGATGGGTGACCGTATGTGGCATGATATGTTATGAGCGTTTCCGTGATTCGGAGGTCACGTTAAGCAGTCGGTCCCGGTTGTTGTCATAAGGTAACAGTCGTGAAGCTTAGTTGGAGGCCTTCGGGCGGCTTAAAAACATCCAACGGTAAGATTACGTAGCCACAACGTGTCTTGCCAGTCCCCAACCCGCACTCGGCCAGCGTGGGGATGTAAGGCCTTAACCCTCTCTTGAGAGGAGACCCGAGCCCAGCAGTGGGACGTTATGGGTTGTTGATGATCAATATTATTGGTTTGCTAGTCCCCAAAGTCCATCTTTTGAAGAATTATCTTCTGACATACAAGGTACTCTATTAATACTATTGTTATCTATTGATTCATCATCACTACATAGTATGAAACAAAGTCGCTTTATCTGTCCCTATTTATTTATTTATTTATTTATTTATACTTCCTGCAAATACATTGCAAAAGGCGGACTTAATGCCATAGGCATTTTCTTCCAGTCTACCTTTGGGTGATGCAGAGCTGTGTGTATCAGGTGTATAATTGGAGCGAGTTGCAAGGATTTCTTGAATTTGATAACTTATAAGTATTCTACGTACAACTGTATATAAATATGATAGATACTATAGGTGGATAAATAAATACAATATCATAGATATAAAACATTCTACATAAATACATGTAATATATACATATATATATATATATAATAGATACATACTGGAAAGATGATGTATAACTATAATGTTGTTACTCTGATGATTCTCCGTAGAGCTTGCGCACTTTATTCTTGAAGGTTAATCGGTTTGTAGTCATTCTAATGTCTAGGGGGAGAGCGTTCCAAAGACTTACAGCCTGGACAGAGAAGGAGGAGTGGACAGTGCGGGACTTATGAGAAGGACAAAGGAGTAGGCGATTGTCTGAAGATCGAAGGCTTCTATCATGGTTGGAGCAGAGGTATTCCAAATGGGGTGTTAGATAAGAAGGGGAGTTAGGAGAGTGGAGTAAGGAGTGTAACATGGTGAGCGTCCGCAAACTGCGGCGCTGTCTTATAGACAACCACAAGAGTTGCCTGCGATGAGCAGACACATGATCATATTTTCGTAAGTTGAATATGAATCGAATGCAATTGTTGAGAAGTCGGTCTAATTTATTGAGGAGATCTGCATTCAGGTCGAGATAACACACATCACCATAGTCGATGACTGGGAATATCAATGTCTGAACTAGCATGACTTTTGTTGATATTGGGAGAAAATTTTTAAGTCGATAGAGAGCTCGTAACATATTTGTGACCTTATTACTAACACTGGTAACATGAATTTGCCAATTCAAGTTTGTGTCTATGTGCAGGCCAAGGTCCTTGACCGACTGACTGATAGGCAGCACTGTACCATCGAAAATGATGTTGGTGGTAGCGTCAAGATCAATCCTACCCGTCATCCTGGGACTCCCTATGAAGATGGCTTGACATTTGGACGGGTTCACATTTAAACCGAAACTGCTGGACCAGCTTTTTATTGTCTCTAGGTCGTGGTTAATGTTTCTTATGGCTTCGTCTAAGTTTTCTACTCTCGCTTGTGAGTAAATCTGTAGGTCGTCGGCGTACAGATGATACGAACACTGAAGTTTGTGAGTTATAAAGTTAATAAATAGCGAAAACAGAAGTGGGGAAAGAATGCCGCCTTGTGGGACGCCGGAGGCAAGTTCGGTCCATAGCGATGAAGATTCATCTGTTCGAACAGACTGCCGGCGTCCCCGAAGATAGGATGAGAACCATTCCAGTGCATCATCAGAAATCATGTAGTGTGAAAGCATTGCTAGTAGGATGTCATGGCTGACGACATTAAAGGCGTTTGAAAAGTCAATTAAAGCTAATACTGTTATTTTACCTTCTTCCATCGCCGCCTTAATATCGAGTGTCACCTTGAGCAATGCTGTAGTTGTACTATGTCCGGGTCGAAATCCTGACTGATGTTCATTGAGCAAGTTGTTCTGATATATAAAATTGGAAAGTTGCTTGTGTACGCAGGCCTCAAGGACTTTGGAGAGGAAAGGCAGAATGGATATTGGACGAAAATGGGTAGGGAGTGAGGGGTTGGATACTTTAGCTAATGGACGAACATAAGCCATGCGCCATTGGGATGGGAAGACGTTGGAATCCAGGGAATAGTTTATAATGTGGGTAATGGCGGGTAAAAGTTGTTCTAAGATGGTTAATACCATGAAACGGCTAATGTTATCATTGCCGGTGGCTTTGGATTTGATGGAGATAACAAATTGTTTTACCTCCTCTGATGCAACTGGAGAAAAATCGAAGGGATTTACATTGACTCTCGGCAGGCGGGTCACATGGTCTATAGTTTGAGCTGTATTTTGACGATCCAAGACAGTGGAAGTGGCGAAATGGTGGTTAATATCGTCTAAAGTAATGTTTGTTGGGAAATCTGTGTGGCGCTCGCTGCAAATGCCTAGAGTCCTCAAAAACTTCCATATATCAGCAGAAGAGGATGTAGAAATGTTGTTGAGAATATAACGGCGTTTAGCATTGCGTATCATCTGATTACACCTGTTTCTGGCTGTTTTGTAGGCAAGCCAGGTATCATCACTCCGAATCCTTTTATGACGTCGAAAAGCACGATCCCTATTCCGCATCACGCTGCGGATGCTATCTGTAAACCAAGGCGCAGGAGGATGCTTTAATTTGATGTTCCTTATTGGTGCGTGAGTATCGTATAAGTGCAGTATGTTTTCGCTGAGCATTTGAACCTTTTCGTCAACAGTGACTGCTGCCATTAAGGGTTCCCAATTGATCCGGGACGCGTCCTCTCGAAGTCTCTCCAGATTCATGTGTCCAAAACAGCGCCTGGACATCACTTTCGGCTTAGGTTTTGGGGTGTTAATCCTGTATGAGAGATAAATGAGGTCGTGATGTGAAAAGCCGGGTGCTGGGTACTGGCCATGTGACGAAACCTTTTCAGGAGACGAAGTTACAATGAGGTCCAGTAGGGTATCTTCTCCATTTAGATTGTAGTGTGTGGCTTGTAGCGGTAAAACGTGTAGACCTGTGGATTCCAGTATGTTCAAGAGCTTACGACAGCGGGGGGAGTTTTGAGACAGGAGATCAGAATTAAAGTCGCCCATGATGATGTGATGTTCGTACTCAGGACCTATAGATTCTAAAACCGATTCGAATTCGGTGAAGTAATCAACGGTTGGGGGACAATATACAACACCTAGGATTAGTTTAACTCCCTTGACAAAAACCTCGAGGAACAGATATTCCGCAGTTGAGTCGGATGATGATTTGGAGCGAAGATTATAGGAAAAGTCAGAACGCAGATATATTGCAACGCCACCACCCCTCTTGTTTATCCTATCGTTCCTGATGAGAACAAAACCTGAAAGAGGGTAAAAGGAGGATGGAAGTTGGGGTTTGAGCCATGTCTCAGAAACTAAAACGGCGTCTACATTTGAATTATTGAATGTTTCCCATAACTCGTTGTGGTGACTGGGTATGCTTTGAGCGTTAATATGACAAACATTAAATATACGATGACATTTTTGGTTAAAAGTGATACGTAAAATTTCCCCGAGAGTATCTGTTAGCGAATTGAAACTTTCGTTTGTCAATGAATTATCAGAGTTGTAGGCAGAGTAATAAGAATCAACATCAGACATAGTGTAGAATATAAATATTAAATTAATGAATATAAATAAATATCAAAAATTAAGATTGCAAAAAATATTAAGTATTTAAAAGAAAATGAGGTAATTCAATACTCACGTCAATGCACCACCCGCCGGCTTACACCAGTATTTTGAGAAAAAATAACAAGAACAATATAAGTAAGTAATTTTTAAAACAATTTGAAATTGAAAGAAAAACAAAATGTAACAATTAACAAATTGGGTCAAATTTAGTAAGGTGGACTTATAGCCTTCAGTGATTGTTGCGAGAGAATGCGTGTACGCAGTTCACCGTTATCCACAGAGCTTTCTTCGAAAACGTCAAATGTCAAACTTGAGTTTGACAGGCCTTTTGACATTTTGAATGTTTATTTTGATGTTATATGCATTCACATCCTATTGATCACTGAGTTGTTGTACATTGAATAAATTTAAACAAATTGTTTCTAATTACAAGTAACTGCTTTGTTCACACTCTTTTAACCAACCAAATGTGATACCCATATATGGATTTTCAAAACAAGTAATAGAGTACCAACCATGTCACTGACATCACTGGCTTGGCCACTTGTCATCAAATATCAAAATTTGTCAAGCATTGCCTCATTAGTTGAAAAGATTATCATTTTTCATCTGCTCAGTAAGCAGAAAAAATAATTAAATGCTTATATGTAAAAAGTAATTAAATGATCCACAGTTCTATTTCCTAAAATCTTAACATCAAATCTATGTTATTTGTATAATAGCAGGCATACATTTACTATTTCAAGTAAGTCCTTTTTGAAAGACACCATTAGTTTTATATTTGGTTAAACTAATAGTACAGTAGCATATATTTTTTTAATGCATCAAATCTGAGTAGGAAACATTACTGACAAACATGAATAACCGAGTGACAGTGCAGTAACATGGAGGTCTGCAAAATAGTACAACTAGAATAAATGAACTAATATTTTCTTGATTCTGATTAAACACTCACATGTGTGTTTCTATGTATGCTTAAATCTTTAAAACTACGCAACGGATTTTGATGCGGTTTTTTTAATAGATAGACTGATTAAAGAGGAAGGTTTTATGTATAATACATGCATGATAAACATGTCGTAAATAAACCCAATTTTTACGCTTACATTGCAAACGCTGGCTGTACCCTACGAGATGGATCAAAACAATGTACTACACTATTGTACACCTTAAAAAGTTCTACAAAAAAGTCCGCCATGGTATCTCTTATGGATAACTCACAATAACCATTTTCTTATTTTTTCTTTATACGAAAAATAATGGCTTATTTACGAAGCGATTTTAAGCAATACAGTATTAATCCCTATCCAATTAAGTACCTTAAATACATTGTGTATTTAATATACAGGGTGTAAAAAGACTAAAATCGAAAACTTAATGGTTGCATTCAGACCATGATACTGAATAGGTTTAGCGAAAAAAAAACGCAAAATATATGTTAATTTATCTAAGTTCTTTTTTGTATTTTTCTGGTTACATACACATAGTACAACATAATAGGACACTAACAACCTAATTATCTCATTTAGAAAACCAAAAAATAAATAAAAACAATAAAACTGCAATGTATTTTTAAATAAAATCAGTTGACCGGGGGTCATTACACAGTACCGCACGCGGTTCGATGACCGCGGCTAGGGAGCGCAGGCGCGTCCCGCCCGCAGTAGGTACCTAACACTAACTAAAACTTTAAACGAAATCACTCTCTAATCTGACTTTCTGATGGGTTATCAACCAACGCTTAAATAATAATGGTATCCTGTGCACTTGTTATTTTTTTTCGTATAATGAAATCATTCATCGTCTTCAATGAAATTCAAGTTTATTTTGCGCCGGGAATCGAACCCATAGCACCGTGCGTCTGAAGTCTTAAGCCTAGACGTGAGCCTACGCCTACGGTTTTCTGATTAGAAATGCCGATTTGGCAATATATTCACATACGCTCTTCTTACATACCGTGGGAGAGCCACGCTTCGGCATGAATGAGTCAGTTCGACCAGAGTGATACCATGGCCTCACAGAAAACCGGTGTGAAACAGCGCTGGCGCTGTTTGTGCCGCCTATAGTATTGCGGTTATCCATTGGCGACGGTAATCGCTTACCATCAGGTCATACTTCAGCTCGTTTAAACCCTATTCCATAGAAAAAAAATACAAAATTTCCAATACAAAACGCGAAATTTGTCCAGGAAACCTACGAATGCATCTAGCCGTAAAACTTTGAATTACTTTGAAATTTTTATTAATTTACCTAAACACAGAAGACGAAGCACTGTAGCGGCAAGTTTGGTGTGCCTTTGTCGGCGAATATCAAAGAAGCGTGATCTTTGAGTTTATGCGACAAAGGGTTTCCGATGTCATGTCGTAGGTATTTACCTATCGATACGTCAGATCGGCGGCGTGTCAAAGAACTTTAATTCCCTAATTTTATAAATAGGTACGAACTAGACCAGTCGGTCTTCAATGTTCGCACAGTCTGGACAGTTGCGTGGTGCTTTATAATTTTTTTTAAGGGATTTTTATGGGAATTTTTAAGGGACTTTCACGAAAGTTTTGTGTTGTAATTTTCCTTTTTTAAGTAGGTATAGTAAGTTAATTGTTTATTTTTTCGTTTTTTATTCTCTTAAGTTATCAGTTATCACCGAATTTGTGTTATTTTTAGAATAGGTACTTATATTTTAACAGTGATAGTGATTATTTATAATGTTTAGTGCGAGGGAATACGGCCAAATGATTATGTGCTATGGTGTAGCCCGCGTAAATGCATCACGGGCTTTGCGTATTTACCGTGATAGGTTAGTCATCACGGCTGCCTATCAGAGAGGTTTGAATAATGAGAGGATTACATCCCAAAGGCATGGAGAAGGCCTAGAAGTAGATCTTCGAGTGGACGAACAGGTCTTGAGAGAAATCCTCGGGTTGGAAAACGAACTACGGCAAAGTTAATTAGAGGTCATGGAACCCCAATATCGCATCAAACAGTGCATAAGATTTTAAGAAAAAATAATAAAATATGCTCAGTTTGTGCCATTTCTGGGTCGACCGAGGCTCTCGCAGAATTAGGTAAGTAGCGTGAAGTCACTAGGTAGGTATTTTCGTTAATAGGGAACTTTACCGACGCCGCGACGCGTAGGTAGTTAAATTAAATAGTTATGAAAGGCATTGACCTAGCTACTCAGTGCGCGCATACATTGCTGGCTGCGGAAATTAATAAAAATCTTGATACATTGTTTTTTCCGGCTACAATTTTTTTTAAAGACAACTGTTTGATTTTTTTAATTAGTTTTGGGGTGCTGAAGCTGCATCTTTCGTTTTCGGAAGTCGTCTGGTTACACCCTGTATATTAATATGGCCCTTTACAGTATGAAATTTAATTTAATATTTTTGAAGATATTACAGATTTAAAATGCAGGCACAAAGTGATTGGTGGCGTTAACGGCCAGGGCCCGTTAGTTAGTTGGCGCTGCTGTCGATTTGTCACTATCAGTTAATAACTAAACACAATACTTTATTAAGAATTAATATTCTAAGGCGGTACGAAGTTCGCCGGGTCAGCTAGTTATTATATAATTTACTTAATTTTTTCATGTTATTACAGAGACTGATATCACTAATGAGGATGAAGATAACAGCAATAATAGCGAAGATTTATCAGATTAATCTGAAGAAGATTTTTTTTTTATGTATATACACAATTATTTACCCGACTTACTAAAAAATTAAGTTATTAATATTTAAAAAAATGTTGTTTTCACATTATCTTACGTTACAAACGGGAAAACGAAAGAATGACAATTCTTGTCGGACTAGTGATACATACCTGTTTTTTTGTAGGACATTGTTTCATTTGGGTAGAGAACACACTAACCTATCATGTAATATTCTTGTCCTACAGTTAGTAAAGAGAAAAAAAAACTTGTGGTATTAACAATTTCTGAGCGTAGGACCGGGATAACCTACCACGCAATTTGTAGGACAATGAAATCGTTAAATTATATAAATATCAACTAAGTAAAAGAAAAAAAAACAGCTGGCTAGTAATCATTTTTGATGACCTCGTTATCGATACATGTTGGAAGAAGGGGTACTCTTTGATCAAACCATATAATTTGTAGGACAAATTTTTTTTTGAATAATTTAGATAACTATCTTCAGATTTAACCGAAGAAAACCCTGTTAGTAATAATTTTTTCAGGATCATCAAATCAACATATTTTATCCCTGCTACCCCTGTTACCTACCTCAATCGAGAATTGTCACACAGTAACAGTTGGGCGTCTCATCGGAACGAAGCTACTCACGAAAAATTAACTTGTTAGTAATCAAAAATAAAAATGAACCAGGGATCCTGTACTAACATATTTGGCGACCGTGACAGGACAAAGTCTGAAGGAAGTTTGCAGTACCAAGGTCTATCTGTAGCTGGTCAGCACAGCGCCGCAGCCAACAGCCGGTCAGCACTGCACCGCATCCAGAGCTTTGGATACACCCTATACGAGTATCGGAAACACCAGCCTTGCCGGATATAGGCGTCATATAAACGTCGCACCGCAGCACAGCAATATCACTAAGTGGCTTCCTTTACTCCTAAACTTCCTGTTACCTCAAGTAACCTATTGCCTACCCATTGTTTGGGCTTCATAACTGTGTAAATTACGTGTAATTTTGTAAAATTACAGATTAACTTGTCAAAGTTACAATTTCACGTAATACATTTTATATAATGTTTCTACAATCCATACGAATTAGAGTGCGTTCCACTAAGCGCCCACAACGATCAAAATGCTCCTTTAGTCGTTCCACATAACGACCGCGGTCGCTGTGGTCGCGGCGAAAACGTCACTCATGGCGTCATGACTTACGCTCACGCGAAGCTCGCGACGACCCATCTAAAAAGGTGACTTACCTTGAAGTTTTCTTTTTTCTCAATCATATTTTCGTAAAATCGTATTCCATTCTTCATCTGAACTGGATGAACTAGTACTTTCTATAGAATTAATGAGACCTCTTACCAAATGTCCAAGTGCCGCCGCAAACGATATTTTATTTACATTTGAACATAAATTAATCAAATACACAACTAATATTAAATATAAAAATCAAATCATAAGTTTTTTAATATAAGTCGATTCAAACAATAATTCAAATCAAATCAATCAAATCAAACCATTTTATTTCAAATAAACCATACAACGGCACTTTTGAAACGTCAAGTATTCAGTCAGTAGTCAGTCGTGAAGCTAATCGTCTGTTCCAATTCGTGGATCCTATGGAGAAGAACAGACAAAAAACTCCATGGACACTCTTTTCCAACATTGTTTTTACAATTGTTGGTTACATTGTTTAAGGCATTTTATTCAATGTGAATTAATTATTATTTTCAAGGCTAACAGATTATACCTCTTAAATCTTTTGTTTTTTTTTTAATTTTTATATTATTTATCTCCACGCCCAAAACGCTCTATAATCCATTCCGCTTGAGTTTACTATAGTAACACTCACAAGCAAGTGGAACGGGAAAAACTGCGGTCGTGAGCGTGATCGTTGTGAACGCTTAGTGGAACGCACTCTTAGAATTCCCCACAAAAGGCCGTGCCTTATAATCTGCATTGTAGTGATTATTTACGCCGAATATTTCAGCTCGGGAGCACATAGCCGCGCGTTGCTGTGCGTCGTCAACGCCAGCACAGCTCGCCGCTCCGCGTTGAGCACAGCTGCTTCTTCGGCCTCCGGTACAGTAAACACCACCAACGAGGGGCGTGAGCTAAGTTTATATATTTTCAATTTAAATATAATTCCGTTTATTATTATAAAACATTTACATAAATTTAATTTTTTGCTCTTGAGATATCTCTGTGAGACTATTAAGTTACCAAGCCAGCTATAAATAAATAGTAATAATGACTTCAGGTGACGATACGAAGAGCTTAGCGGAATTGATTGTTAGACGTAGCTCTGTCAAAGGGCGAGTAACAAGGTTTAGAAATTATCTAGAAAATTTGTCGCAGCTCGACTGCTTTACTGCCACACATCGAGCAGAACTTACACTCAAATTAAGTAACTTTGAAACCTTGTCGTCTAGGTTTGATGACTTACAAGGCCAAATAGAAATTTTAAATTCTAATTTATTGGACAACGAGCTTGAGGAACGAGAAAACATAGAACGGGAATTTATTAATAATATTTTGACAGCACAAAATTTATTACAAATACATTGCAAGGATGAAAGCGCCTATGAAAGCGCGCACGACTCAAGTGGCCCTAATAATACATCTCATTGCGTTGAAAATAGTGAAATAGGTTTCAGGCTACCTTTGATACAAATAGCTAAATTTTATGGATCATACTTCCGTTGGATGAAATTTCGCGACACCTTCCGATCTTTAGTTCAAAAGAATAGTAGAATTAGTTCAGTTAATAAATCTCACTATTTAATTTCATATCTAGAAGGGGAAGCAGCACGAATCATCTGAAACCTAGAAGTGTCTTCTGATAATTATCAGGCAGCTTGGAATCTATTACTCGAACGTTACGATAATAAGCGCCTATTAATAAGTTATCACCTCAGTGAATTATTTAACATTAATTCAATTAGTAAGGAGTCGGAAAAATCACTGCGCTTCTTAGTTGATCACGTGAGTAGAAAATCTGCGTGCTCTTTCTAACTTAGGACAGGCTACTGAGCATTGGGACGTCATAGTAATTCACCTAGTTGCTGCCAAACTGGACAATCAAACCTTAACAAAATGGGAGGAACACCGTAACGCGTTGTCAACTGATACACCTACGCTTAAAGAATTTCTCAAGTTTCTAAACGATCGTGCAGCCGTACTCGAGTCGCTGCACCATGCTAAATCAGATAACGCACCGAAACCCACTCACAATAAACATTCTCATACGCACCCTAAGTCGCATACGTACATAAGCGGTAGTAACCAGTCGCAACCACAACCATCATTACTATACCCCTGTCCCTGTTGCAATGCTAATCATAGAATATATGATTGCCCAACATTCAAGGCCAAGAGCATATAAGAACGTATAGCAGAGGTAAACAAATTACGATTGTGTCTAAATTGTCTAAGATCTGGGCATCCTACCTTTAAATGTCGCTTAGGCCGTTGCCGCGAATGTAACAAGAGACACAACACTATGTTGTATCTTCCTACTAGTACAGCTGAAAATACAAACAGTGTCAACGGTTTAGCTAAGACGTCGACCAACTGTAACAATCAAGCTACCAGCAAGGCTCTTCTTTATACTGCTTTAATTGAGGTAATCAATCCCAAGACTAAATATCTGAAACAGTACGCGCCCTACTTGACTGTGGCAGTCAGTCCTCTTTCATAAGTCAATGTCTGAAACAAAGGTTATCATTAGAAGATTGTCCTATAGATGCTACTAAGATTATCGGTTTTGGCAACAATGATTCAGGCACTATAACTGAATATTGCATAGCTCATTTAAAACCGAAAAATTCGTCATTTACTGTTATTTCTAACTTTTATGCAATGGACCAACTAACAGGTTCCATACCCAGTATATTTATCGACCTCAGATCATTTAATATTCCTAGTAATATAGTCTTGGCAGATCCAAATTTCAATCAACCTGCTCATGTAGATATGCTCATAGGCTCAGACTTATTTTGGGATATTATAGGTTGTGAGCAGCGGTCACTAGGCCCAAATCGTCCTAAATTACACAGCTCAAAATTGGGCTGGCTGATTGGAGGCCCCTCGCAACATAAACAACCCAAAATGAATATTAAATTCAATCACTCACTCGCTAATATGTGTCATAATGAAAACTTTGAACAAATTTTAAACAAATTCTGGGAGTTAGAAAAAAAGCCAACAAAATCACACCAAGGCGAAGGCGAGCAGGCATGTGAAACTCATTTTTTACAACACACCTCTCGCTTACAAAATGGAAGGTTTTCCGTTAAGCTGCCTCTTATAGATTCCCCTGACTGTCTCGGTGACTCCTACAATATGGCTAAGAATAGGTTTTATAATTTAGAAAAACGCTTTAGGAGCCAACCCGAAGTTAAGGCGCAGTATATTCAATTCATAAGAGAATATGCATGTCCTTACATGGCTGCATACTAGCTCTATAAAGTTAAAAACTTTCGTGGCGAACAGGGTAACAGAAATACTTGAATTAACGGATATCGCTTGTTGGCGTTATGTACCTACCCTGGACAATCCCGCTGATCTCATATCGCGTGGCGTTTATCCTAAAGAGCTTAAAAATTGCGACTTATGGTGGTCAGGACCCAGATTTCTAGTCCAAGACGATTCTTTTTGGCCTTCATTATCTAATGAGTCCCAACGGGAGGTCGAAAATCCTGAAATAAAATCTAACATTGCTGTAAAAATCGATAACCCTTCAATAATTCCATTCGAAAATTATAGTAAACTGACGACGAAACGAATTAAAAGGGTTTATGTATACGTTTTAAGATTCTACCACAATTTGCGTATACCTAAAAACCTCAGACGTTTTGGCACGCCAAGTTTAGAAGAATTAAAGGATTCATTTCAGTTTTTATGTCGCATTGCGCAACAGGAATCCTTTCCCGTTGAATACGGTTTGCTGTCCAAGGGCAAACCTCTTAGTTCAAGGTCTAACATTTTATCGCTAACACCTTTCATAAATACAGATGGATTAATTCGAGTAGGAGGCCGTTTGGATGCTTCAGATATTGCGTTTGATAGCAAACATCCCATCTTGCTACATTCATCCCATCATCTCATCAAACTCATCTTCGAAGAGGAGCATTTACATAAGTTACATGCTGGTCCGCAGTTTCTCCTGGCAAGCGTCAGGAAATATATATGGCCTATCAATGGTCGACACCTAGCTAGGAGGGGACCGTACACAATTGCGTCAAATGTAGAAGGGTACAAGGCAAATCATTATCACCCATTATGGGGAACTTGCCCTCTCAGCGCGTTACGCATACGTTTATTATTTCTACCTCGTCTGAGAACTCGGTTATGATTACATAAAATGAAATCACATATTTCTTTAGCGGCAGCCACAAAGTTACGGCCGTTGCCGCAAAAAAATCTCGGCAGGTTTACCACGACGAGCAATGAATCTGCGCAAAGTAAGGATGAAAGCGTCCTTCGAGAGATCACTTACTGCCTCCAAATGTACCCATTTTTATCTCACGCAAACAAAAATGCATAAATAACATTTTATAATACTGGACCCACGCCCCTCTTGTTCAAAATAAAAATAGGTCCAGCAAAGTCTATGCCAACACTTCTAAATGGGAAATCCACCGTAACGTAATGATTTGCCTTGTACCTTTCTACATTTGAAACAATTGTGTACGGTCCTCCTAGCTAGGTGTCGACCACTGATAGGCCATATGTATTGCCTGTCGCTAGCCAGAAGAAGCTGCGGGCCAGCATTTAACTTACCTATGTAAATGTTCCCTTTCAAAGATGAGTTTGGTGAGATGATGGGATGAATTTAGTAAGATGGATATTTGCAATAACTGAAGCTTCCAAACGGCCTCCTACTCGAATTAATCCACCTGTGCTTATGAAAGGTGTTAACGATAAAATGTCAGACCTTCAACTAAGAGGTTTGCCCTTGGACAGCAAACCGTATTCAACGGGAAAGGATTCTTGTTGCGCAATGCGACATAAAAGCTGAAATGAATCCTTTAATTCTTCTAAACTTGGCGTGCCAAAACGTCTAAGGTTTTTAGGTTTACGCAAATTGTGGTAAAATCTTTTAACGTATGCATAAACCCTTTTAATTTAATATTTAATTTATTGAAGGATTATCGATTTTTACAGCAATGTTAGATTTTATTTCAGGAATTTCGAACTCCTGTAAGGACTCCTTAGATAATGAAGGCCAAGAAGAATCGTCTTGGAGTAGAAATTTGGGTCCTGACCACCATAAGTCACAATTTTTAAGCTCTTTAGGATAAACGCCACGCGAGATGAGATCAGCGGGATTGTCCAGGGTAGGTACATAACGCCAACAAGCGATATCCGTTAATTCAAGTATTTCTGCTACCCTGTTCGCCACGAAAGTTTTTAACTTTCCGGAGCTAGTATGCAGCCATGCAAGGACGACACTACGTGCTATTGGAAACCTCACAAAATCAACCACAGCAGTGCAGAGTTGCGCGGCTAGTAATGCCGCCGACAGTTCCAAACGCGGTATGTACATGCATGCCTTTATTGGAGCCACCTTTGACTTTGAACATAAAAGTTTAACAAGTACGGTGCCAGTGTTATCTACGCACCTTGCGTAGATGCAAGCGCCATAGGCTCTTTGGGAAGTATCGCTGAACGTATGCAATTCGGTTACCACAGGTAAGTCACATAGAGATTGCCTCGGTATTGTGAAAACTTCTGCCAAGCTCTTACGACATCGCCCCAACCGACTCTGTCAAGCCAAAGCTGCTTAATTTTGGTATAATGATACAGGGGCTACCAAAACCAAGAGGGTCAAATATTTGAAATGAGTTGGTTAGTATATAGCGCTTAGTAACATTTTCTTTGACAGTTGGTAATTCAAAGGAATAAATGTAAATGGTCGGTTTTGGAATTCCACCCTAAGCCAAGAGTATTTGATGATTCACTGATGATTAAAGTATTAGTCTAGTCGACAAGTTTAAAATGGTACAAAATGGAGATACTGCTCTTAAAATTATGTGCGATAGCTCATTGGATCCGGAATGACGCCTAGAATAAAATCTGCCAAGTGCATGTCAGGCCACGCACAGTAAAGGGTTCCTCAGTCACGTGGATTTAAAATCGTATCCAATAGATAATTATTATACTCCAAGATCCCAGAGCCGCCGGACCTACGTCATTTGTGCAAAGCTGAAATTTTCAGGATTATTAGTACAATGTCTTGTTAAGATGTATGCGTACCCATTAGCTTGAAAGCGAGGCCGTATGTGAGATAGCGCGAAGTACAGATGGTAAAAAACCTTACTTACCTACGTTAAAGGTGCAAAGCTAGTATTTACAATTTTTTTAAGAATAATATTTAAAATTAAAATTCATTACTGCCAGACACATTCCGTGGGCCATTACTTCTGCCAGACGTCTTGAAAAATGTGAAAAAATTACGTAAACTACTATTATTATTATTTTTTTATTTTTTATATTTAAGCCTGCCAAAGTGACTCTACTCTGCCTGATGGAAAGCATGAGTAGAATCCAGGAGTAGGGGTCACCATGCTTATTATGAGGGTAGGCAATGTAGCATGGTGACCCTTACCATGGCAGCTTGGTTAGTTATTCTGCATCATTCTCCCGGCCTTCTAAGGGCGGGAGAATGATGCAGAATGATTGGGCCTCCGGTCTCACACTCACCAACGAAATACGACAGCAAGAATGCTGTCATTATTAGGATGGTCTTCTGTGTGAGGGTAGTACTGGCCGGGTCGAGCTGGCCCATTCGTGCTGAAATCAGCGTGGCTCTACTACCTACAGAATTATAGTAGCAAACCTAAATTTTATAACTATATTATATAACTAAATTTTATATAACTATATTTTATAACTAAAAAATGTATACATATTATCTAAGGTAGGTACTATTTTAAGACCCTTTGTATACGGCCACACCAGTCCGAAGGGCCAATCATCCCCCCAGATACCTTTAAATATTTGTAGTAATTAGGAAGCTGAGGTATATCATCTCTGGTATTATTTCAAGAATAGAATTGTAAATTATTAAATGGTTTTTACACGCTCATTTATTAGCTTCACCTGTATGTTTGTTTGTTTGTAACCAACTCCTTTGGTTGCGATTTTGACCCCACTTTAAACGGCCAGATTTCGTTGATGTTGTGAATAGCTACAAGTATACGAAATCTGGCCGTCTTCTTCTTAGCGTTTCGATGGCAAACGTAACGTGTCGGGGAAATTATATTTTTTCAGCCCAGAACGCGGCCACTTTGATGGCGTTATCGGTGGCAGCCATTAGGTCTTCCTGCGTGCAGGTGTCTGGGCACGCAGGGCACGATGGAAGATGGGACATTGTTTGGATTGCACCGCACAAACAGCTGAGATCATCACCGGCCGAAAATCCCCACCTAAACAGATCTTCTTTGCTTCGACCAACTTAGGTCCGAAGTCTATTTAAAGACCTCCAGATTGGCTAGTTTATTTCCAGGCGGAAGGCTCTCAGCCGGTGCCACAAATGGATTCGGCAAAGACACCCCCTCTCTCCACTGTTTGCACCTTGCTTGGGACGGGTCCAAGGTCAGTGGGCCGACACATTGTGCAAAACTTTTGCGGCTCTTTAGTCTTTGTTGGGGTGGGGTGTGGCCGTACATGGGATGCCGCGGGTCATTCTCCATCCTAGTCCTCTCCGCTGAACTCGCTACAGCCCTCCGAATCGCCGGAGGTGCTATTCCGGCCAGTGGGTACAGCATCTTTACCGGGGTCGGTTTAAGACAACCCGTAATTATCCGGCAGGTTTCGTTTAGTGCTGCGTCCACTAGCCTTGTGCGAGCGGATCGGCTCCATACGGGGCAAGCGAATTCTCCAGCAGAGATTGCCAGTGCCAGACCAGATGTCCTCATTACCCGCGGCGAGGCGCCCCAGTTGGTGGTACGTAGTCGCTGGAGTAAGTTGTTACGGGCGTGTACCTTTTTTTTTAGATATTCGCAGTTTTTCCTGTATGTGAGAGACCTGTCCAAGATGATACCCAGGTACTTTGGATGGTGGTTGTGGATAATAGGTTCGCCCCGCCACATGATGTTGAGCTTTCGATTCGCCTGGTTGTTTCGAAGGTGAAATGCACAAGACTCGGTTTTTGATGGGTTTGGTCTTAATGAGTTGTCCTCGTAGTACCGATCTAAGTTGCGGAGAGCCGCACCGAGGCTGACCTCCACCTCCTCAAAGCTGGACGCCTGAGCTGTTAGCGCTAGATCATCCGCGTAGATAAAGCGGGAGGTGTTAGGACTGGGTGGTTGGTCATTGGTATACATGTTGAATAAGAGCGGGGCCAGGACACTGCCCTGTGGTAAGCCGTTTCTTCGAGATCGATAGCGACTCCGATCTGAAAGAAGATGAACCTGGAAGCGACGATTATGTAGCAGCTCTCGGAGTATCCTGACAAATTTAAGATCACCCGTCATGACTTCCACCTTCCATAAAAGTCGCCTGAGGTTTACAGTGTCGTACGCTGCGGTGAGATCGACAAAAACAGCCCCGGTTATTCTCCCCAGCTCGAAGCCATCCTCGATATGTTGCGTGAGTTTTAAGGTCTGATTACAGCATGATTTTGCAGGTCTGAACCCCGCCTGCTCTGGTATTAACATCGGGTCTATAAAACCCGTGAGCCTAGTCAGCAGCAGTCGCTCGAAAAGTTTGTATGTATGGCACAAGAGAGATATAGGCCGAAATTTTTTGGGATTATCTGTTGCTTTTCCCGGTTTTGGTATGGCTATAACTTTAGTCTTTCTCCATGCACGGGGTATAGATGCGGATTCCAGGCAGTTGTTAAAAAGGAGCAGCAGCCAAGATATAGCAGCAGGACCCAGGGGGGATGATTGGCCCTTCGGACTGGTCTGGCCGCATACAAAGGGTCTTAAAATAATACCTACCTTAGATAATATATATAAAATTTAGGTTTGCTACTATAACGTAGTTTACCTAATTCTTTCACAACTTTCAAGACGTGTGGCAGAAGTAATGGCCCACCGAAAGTGTCTGGCAGTAATGAATTTTAATTTTAAATAATATTTTTTAAAAAAATATGTAAATACTAGCTTTGCACCTTTAACGTAGGTAAGTAAGGTTTTTTACCATCTGTACTTCGCGCTACCCAGAAACGGCCCCGCTTTCAAGCTAATGGGTACGCATACATCTTAACAAGACATTGTACTAACAATCCTGAAAATTTCAGCTTTGCACAAATGACGTAGGTCCGGCGGCTCTGGGATCTTGCTCTATTATGTTCACGTATTAATGTGTTAATTTTGTATGACGTTTTCCAAGTGAGCGCATTTTACAAGTTAAGTCTCCATAACTCCTGAATTAATAAAGTCATCTAATCCGTTATAGTTTTCCTTGAAAGTTCATTATGTAGACCACCATCACGAATTTTTCCAGATTTTTTGATCCAGCCGTTTAGCTTTTAGAGGGGGGGGGGGACGCCGTGTTTTTACAAAAAAGTGCCCTTTAAAGTGGAATTTCTCGCAAACGGATACCAGAATCAAAAAATCGTCTTCGAAACCCTGTATTGTTTTTAAAATACCTATCTAATGATACCCCACACGATGGGGTAGCCGCGAGAAAAAATTTACATCCCCACTTTACGTGTAGGGGAGGTACCCCAAATAAAAATATTTTTCAAAATTTTATTATAGCACTTTGTCGGCGTAATAATAATACATATTCATGCAAAGTTTCATCTTTCTACCACTTACCGTTTGGACGGTAAGTCGAGGAAGGACGGACGGACGGACGGACGGACAGACGGACATGACGAATCTATAAGGGTTCCGAGTGATATACTTCGGAACCCTAAAAATGTGCCAAAAGCGTGTATTAGCACATAAAAAAATGCAAAAGTTATAAATAATTAAAGATGAAAAAAAAATGCATTTCGTTTTTTGCCAATATTGCATAAATTATTAGTATTAAAGAAATTTCAAAAAAATATTCTGAAAGAGGAAGAAATTTCCAAGTTTCAGTTTTAATGAAATTTCAGGTAGATGCCCCAATTGTGCATATTCTCTTATGAACTGAATGTACTGCGCCTTAACTTCGGGTTGTCTCCTAAAGCGTTTTTCTAAATTATAAAACCTTTTCTTAGCCATATTGAAGGAGTCACCGAGACAGCCAGGGGAATCTATAAGAGGCAGCTTATCGGAAAACCTTCCACTTTCTAAGCGAGAGGTGTGTTGTAAAAAATGAGTTTCACATGCCTGCTCGCCTTCGCTTAGGTATGATTTTGTTGGCATTTCTTCTAACTTCCAGAATTTATTTAAAATTTGTTCAGTGTTTTCATTATGCCACATATTAGCGAATGAGGGATTACATCTAATCTTCATTTTGGGTTGTTTATGTTGCGAGGGACCTCCAATCCGCCAGCCCAATTTTGAGCTGTGTAGTTTAGGACAATTTGGGCCTAGTGGCTGCTGCTCACAACCTATAATATCCCAAACTAAGTCTTAGCCTATCAAATCAAATCAAATCATTTATTCTGCAATTATGTAGGTTATTTTTTTTTGAGCAGATGAGTTCGGCCTTTCCTAACTGGACTAGCCCTGAGAAGAAAGGACGAAACAAACTCAGGGATCACAGTCTCTTTTAAAGTCCAGACAATATTCTTAAATGCAAAAGACATAATTATAAAAGCGATAATTACAATTATGTCACAACTATAATAATTTAAAAAATGTCAACAATAGCAACAAATTAAAATATATTTTTTTAATATATAATGTAAATTTAACTATAAATTATCGTCACATCATCATAAATTTAAACATTCAAAATAGTGAAATTTATTAACTGAACTAATTCTACTATTCTCATGAACCAAAATCGGAAGGTGTCACGAAATTCCATCCAACGTAGGTACGACCCATCAAATTTAGCTATTTGTATCAAAGGTAGCCTGAAACCTATTTCACTATTTTCAACGCAATGAGTAAGGCCGCTTAAGTCGTGGGCGCTCTCATCCTTGCTATGTATTTGTAATAAATTTTGTGCTGTCACAATGTTACTAATAAATTCCCGTTCTATGTTTTCTCGTTCCTCAAGCTCTTTGACCTTGTAAGTCATCAAACCTTGACGACAAGATTTCAAACTAACTTAATTTGAGTGTAAGTTCTGCCCGATGTGTGGCAGTAAAGCAGACGAGCTGCGATAAATTTTCTAGATATTTTCTAAACTTTGTTACTTGGCCTTTGACAGAGCTACGTCTAACAATCAAGTCCGATAAGCTCTTTGTATTGTCACCTGACGTCATTATTACTATTTATTTATAACTGGCTTGGTAACTTAATAGTCTCACAGGGATATCTCAAGAGCAAAAAATTAAATTTATGTAAATGTTTTATAATAATAAACGGAATTATATTTAAATTGAAAATATATAAACTTTGCTCACGCCCCTCGTTGGTGGTGTTTACCGTACCGGAGGCCGAAGAAGCAGCTGTGCTCAACGCGGAGCGGCGAGCTGTGCTGGCGTTGACGACGCCCAGCAACGCGCGGCTATGCGGTCCCGAGCTGAAATATTCGGCGTAAATAATCACTACAATGCAGATTATAAGGCCCGGCAGCCTTTTGTGGGGGTATTCTATGAGAGAAATAACCTAACAAAGAAAATATTATAATAAAAAAAACCGTTGTGGGTAATCTAGAAGTCAAATTTATATAGAAAATCCGATTTAAAATTTGATAAAAGTTTATAGTAGTTGTAATACGCAGTAGAAATATTGGTTTGGATTGTAGAAACAATATATATAAACGAGTTTGTAAGAATACTAAGACAAAATATGTATGAAGTGAAATTGTAACTTTGACAAGGTAATCTGTAATTTTACAAATTTACACGTAATTTGCACAGTTATGAAGCCCAAACAATGGGTAGGCACTAGGTTACTTGAGGTAACAGGAATTTGAGGAGTAAAGGAAGCCACTTAGCTGCAATGATATTGCTGTGCTGCGGTGCGACGTTGTATATGACGCCTATAGCCGGCAATGCTGGTGTTTCCGATACTCGTGTAGGGTGTATCCAAAGCTCTGGCTGCGGCGCTGTGCTGACCAGCTACAGATAGACTTTGGTACTGCAAACTTCCTTCGGACTTTTGTGCTGTCACAGTCGCCAATTATGTCTATTCTTGAGACACTGGAGCTTTGACGCTCAATAACGGACGATTAATAGCCAAAAAGAATTGACTTTAATGTTGAAATTAGCTTTATTACAATGATGTTAACATTCGTGTATGAAAATAGAAATGACAAGTCTAAGTGTACAATTGTCCGTATTTATGCAAAATAGAACCACTCGACAAATTTCAATTTTTGCTTTTATTGAAGAATACTTATTTAAAAGTGGTCTAAATTCTCATACAAGAAAGAACCACATGATTTTTCACTTGGAAACAAGGTATACTAAAAGCAGAATAGAACCAAAAGCAATAATAAACATTACCTGTAAAGCAAAACGGAACCACAGTACAACAGGACCATAATGTTCTAACAAATAAACGATATTACTACCATGTCATTTTATACAAAACAGATCCACATACACTTGGTACCATTTTACATTACACGTATTTCTATTTATAACGATTATTTTTAATACGCCAAATGGAACCAAGTTTCTGTGATTTCGTTGTGCGTAAAATAAATTCATACTTAGTTGCATATTTCTTTTTTACAAAATAGAACCACAAGCATTCGGTTCTTTCGTGTATAAATAAATATTGTAAAACAGTAGAACCACTAGTATGTGATTCCATAATGCATATGGGCGTTTTTCAAAATTTTGCTCAGGACTATTTTGCTATGTCCTACGAGTTTGACCATTGATTAAAAGGCAAAAATGTAGGAAGTGAGTATCAAATTATTTTATGTTAGGGTAAAATGTTTAACTTACTGTGAAAAAAAAGATAAACATAAGACATAAGCGGAAAACATATTTTAATATTTAATAAAATACCAAATATTATCCTACTTTTTTATGTGTCCTTCATCATATCCTGGATTTTGATTACGTATTTTGGAGAATATTTATGCTATATTTGGATATCTATAGTATTACTCGAATGAAATAACTCATTTTATTTGTTTTTAAATAAAATATAATAAGGTTGTAGTATATTTTTCTAATTTAAATACTGAAATTATCGGATTTAAAAAACTGGCCACAGCGGACAGTCCGGTTACGTAACGGTATGATTTTATAAAGAATAACAATAACATTGTATTTGGCTCTAACTATTTTTAAGCAATGCCATATTGACAATGTTTTTATCATTCATTAGTTCTTTTCCTTTGAATTAAAACTGAAGAAATTCAATCGTCAACACTTGCGGTCCGTGACGTGCGTGACGGGTCTGTTTTGTTTGTCCGGTACGAACATTGATTTTGAAAGGTAAGACCCACAAATTTTATATACTACTCGTGTTAAATTATAAGTAAATATGTTGTAGATAATGAATGTGTACTAGTAAACTACTTTAATCAACTTTTTTTATACCAAAAAAACATATGATGACAAATCCGCGTTATACGTAACGTCCAGGACGTGACGTGATGTACTATGTGGACTAAAAACGTTACGTACTGGACTCGTAAAGATGCGTTCATACTGTCCTGTGCAATTTAATATAAATTAAAAATATAATCCACCCAGAGAGGTAAACTCATTACCTTTATAGGATCTAGTCACCTCATGGTGAGCAGGTTTCCTTATTATGTTATAAATATCCCATTTAGACTAGCGATAAAGAGGGTGAACCCTAACATTCCTCACATCCTCGGCACTTCCTTACAAATTAATTTATTCCTACTCAGGTAAATTATGCCGTTGACTGGTGCCGAGAGAGACAAAAACAACGGCGATATGGACAAAAACAAAGAAAATGAAGAAAAATACAACAAAAGAAAGAAGTCGAAAGACTGAAGAACATAAACTCAAGGTAAGTGAACTAAATAAGGAAGAAAAGGAAAAAAGACGGAAAATTTGAAGATAACAAAAAAGGAATAAAAGGGAAAATAAAAAAGTAAATAATACTAAGCCAGCTGTTCCAGTGACAGTGCCAGAGATGCAAGATAATACAAAATTGAAGAAAAAACAGAGATTGAATTACCGAAATTATAAAAGATATCAAAGGACATTAAAAACTTGTGAAAGGTTAAAGAAAGTTATTAGTAGTTTAAGTAAAAATAGATTTCGCCTAGAGACTAAACACAAAAAGATGATTGAGCTATTGGAAAATGAAAAAGTTACTCTAAAAGAAGACCAAACAATCACGCAGAATTACCTACTTATTGGTTCCCTATTTTATTTTTGTTACTACTTATTTGACATTTTTTTGTATCTGTTGGATTTTTTTGTAAGTAAAGAAGTATTGTTACCTACTTAATGTGAAAATTAAACTGAGATAGACTTGAATCCCCTAAGTTTTTTGTAAAATATATTTTTAAAATGCTCAAATCAAAACAGTCTGTGATATGTTATGATATGATATGATATATGAATATATGTGACTAATTTTATAGAAATAAGTACAGTAAGTGATGTGACTTAAATAATATGTCACATCACGACGTTTTTGAAATGTTGAATAATATTGTATTGTTTCTAAAATGATTACAAATTGTGCTCATTGTAAACATAGCTTTAGAGTTCCTAAACGTAACGACTGTTGTCCACATACGTAACTGTCCTGTTTTGGCTGTTATAGTTTTTATTTTTTTATGAAAAAACCTTTGGGAGTTATGTTTTTGTTAATATATATTTTATGTCTTTTTGTTATTTTTTGTATTTAAAAAAACTTACCTATAATGTTAGTCTTTCAGAATAGTTATTTATTCACAAAGTTTGATAGTCCAGAGTGCCATTTAGTTACGTACAAGACATATTTTATATTTTAAACAGCACTAAGAGGCAAGATATCACAAAGTGGTATTAAATTTTAGAAGATTTTTATGTTGTTGATTAATTATAAATAAAGCTGATTAACTTTGATATGATTGAGTTATTATTTACTTTGAATGAAAATGTAACGTACAAGACCCCTGTATTGGCAACCCTCACTATAATAATACATTAAATAGAAATTATACTCATTTAATATTGTTTGATTATGGTTTTTCTTAAACCTTAGTTCATTGTCAATGTCTACATTTCATCGTTTATTTAAAATTTTGTTATGAAAATAAATGGACATCCTGTACGTAACGGAGAAAAATTTTGAAAAACGCCCATATAACGATTTGAAACATATGACCACTGAAAGGTACCAAAATGACGTGACTTGTTACATGTCTCTCATTTCAAACAACGAAATATTTACTTTATTTTATTACATGTATGGCTCAAAGTGCAATGACTTAAAGTTTCAAAGTAAAACGTTAAAAATCTGCCAAAACAGGTGACATTCAACGAAGTAGTTCGAATTCGCGACGACCGTTTTTTTTCTCTGCGAATAAAGTTATGTTGTTTTTGTTAATTTCTTTCGAATTAAGTGTTAAAATGTTTATTAGAGGCAAGCAATTGTTGAATTAAGATTTATAAATCAACACCGAAGTATAGGCCTCCGGTATTCTCAGTCACTCGGTGAAACACAACGCAATCGCTGTTTCATACCGGTTTTATTTTTATTTATTTATTTATACTTTATGCACATAAACAGTGACAAGGGTGGACTTAACGCCGTAGGCATTTACTGCCAGTCGACCTTAGGGAGCGCG
Organism: Phragmatobia fuliginosa; assembly: GCA_932526445.1. NCBI lineage: Eukaryota > Metazoa > Arthropoda > Insecta > Lepidoptera > Erebidae > Phragmatobia > Phragmatobia fuliginosa. The sequence goes on along the minus strand of OW052070.1, from coordinate 11,917,034 downwards.
TGATGCAGAGCCAAAAACTAGGTAGATGCACACAACTGAATCATATAGGTACCTAATTTATTTAAAAAAAATCAATTAGGTATATTATCAGTTAGAAGGCCTATATTTACGTACATACAACAAGTAAAGGAGAAAGTAGGAGTCGTTGCCTATCAAGAGGTCAAACGGATTGCGGAAAATAGACAGGAGTGGCGATTGCTCCACCGACAAGGGACTGATCCTTAAATTGAGAAGGAGATTTAAAAAAATAAATAAAGGATTCATACTTAAAGTCTAAGTAGCAATGCTATTAATACACATTATAGATACGGATTCATATTTATACACATAAAACTTTGTCCAGTTTTAGCCATCTTAACCTCGACATCTTAACACTCCTTGCGTTCCACAATAGGTCAGATTGTACGAAGAAAGTTGAGTGGAGGAAATCAGAACAGTATGTGGGGGGCAATGAAGAAGTGACTTATTAGAAGATCTAAGATTTTTAGTATGGTTTGCAACTAGATACTGTAAGAACTTGGAGAAAAGAGTATTTAATAAAGGGTAGTTAACGCCCGTATCTCTCTACGTTGGCGAATCAGAAGCCACTTCAAATGAGAGTGATTCTCAGACTCGTGATCATATTTACGTAAATTAAAAATGAATCGAATGCAATTATTGAGAAGACGGTCAAGCTTATCAGCAGATTTGCATTCAGGTCAAAGTAACACACATCACCATAGTCGATTATGTGGAATATTAGGGTCTGGATTTGCAATACCTTAGTTTTCACTGGCAGAAAATTCTTAAGCCTATAGATCCGCAACGAGAATGTAACCTTCTGACACACAGATGCAACTTGTTTTCGCCAGCTGAGAGTTGTGTCGATGTATAATCCGAAGTCCTTCACACTTTCGCAGAATGGTGTAACCATACCAGTAGATCAGTGGTGGGAGTGAGTCCAGGTCAAGCTGGCTCACACGGCGGTTACTTCTGATGATAATACCCTGATATTTATTCGGGTTCATCGATACGCCAAACATATCGGACCAATGTTTAATGGGCGCCAGGTCACTATTTACCATGGAGACCGCAGACGATACATCGCACAACTCTGATTGATAATATAGTTGCAAGTCATCAGCATAAAGATCACAAAAACACTGATAGAGGTGATAAGCTTAATGAAGATAGAAGATAGAACAAGTGAAAGAATACCGCCTTGGGGAACGCCAACAGCGAGACCACATCAGCCAGAGGAACAATCTTCCACCTTGATTGACTACTGACGATCCCGAAGGTAAGACGAGAACTAGTCTAGCGCTTCTTGAGAGACCGAGAAGTGGTATAGGATAGCAAGGACGAGTTTTAAACTGACAGTATTGAAGACATTCGAAAAATCAACCAGTACTACGGTCGTAACCTTAGCTTCTCCATTCCTACCTAAATATCGCCAGTCCCTTTCAAAAGAGCAGAAGCCGTGCTATGGCCATCAGGGAAGCTAGGATCACCCGCGAAACTAGCCGATATTCAGTCCATATTACATCTCATTCCACAAGATGCACAGACTTTTTATTGGTCTCAATTGTGATGATACAATAAAAGATGACATAAATAGACAAGACTCGGTGGATTTCGAAATCTAATTTGATGATAACGTCGAATAAACGTGTATTTTTGGTGAATTAAAGTTTTTTTTTTAAAGTTAGAATTAAAGGTTGATTTATATTTTGAAATCCCTGGGTTGTGGTTCTTTTTTGTATATGAGAAAACATATCAATTACTGAATGTTAAAAGGAACCACATGCACATTTTCTTAATTATCTAGAAAGTTTAAAAGGAATCAAATCAAATTTAAATACAAATACTTAAAGTAGTAATATATCAATAAATCTAAATAAAGTTAATAGTAATTTTACTTAATCTAACAGTGCTGCACATATTTTTGTAAATCCTTTGATATCTCAAAAGTGTGTTTTTGCTGGGTGGTTCCTTTTTGCATAAATACGGACAATTGTAGGTAGTCATTTTTACTTTACCTGAAAATAATTTATTTCTAAGTACCGTCATACTTTGAAGCGTCTACTTATATGACTTGATAAAAGGATAAGATGACTGTTAAGCAGTGCGCTCACGGGAGACTTTAGTCACTGTGACAAAAAAGTTTTTGTCATGTCGCGTCGCGTCTTAAAATCTGAGTGCGCACACGGCGAATGACATTCAGTAAACATTTTTGTAAATCCATGGTTCATTTAGCGATATGCATTTGGAGGAGACAGTCATTATTTGCGAATTTATACGGCGTAAAAGAAAATATCGTGAAAAAGAATACTGGTTACATATTCTTTGGTGTGACAGATTAATAAGTGGAAAATTTTACACTATGTTTCAAAAGTTGCAATTATATCCTAAGTATTTTTTTCAATATTTTTGAATGAGTATAGAAAGTTTTAATTAATTACTGCATATTTTCAAAGTATTTACCACATAGTTTAGTACACTTTTCCATTCGCTCAAACCAGTAATTATAACATTTGAGATTCAAATTTTAAACACATTCGAATATAGAACTGCACTAAATTCAAAATTTCCGGGAAATATGGAAACGACAGAACTTAAAAGGCATGCCTATTATTTATTATATGTCAGAACATTCTTTTAATCTTTTGTCAAAAAGTGCTGGTCTTCTTTCCACTCCTTCTATAAGCACATCATTATCAATTTCGTCTTCGTGCACAGTCACGTTTGACGCCATATTTGCTTATCACCAGCGAGCAATCAAAAGTAAGCGGAGAGCGGGGCATGGAAAATGGCGTCAGGATAAACTATTTTGTAGGAATTTTTGATTCGATTTGAATCAAAACATGAAGAATCGATTAATGTAAAAAACGATTTCTAAAAGATCGATTCTAAATCTTTTCTGTATTTACAATATAAATATAAATCCATTTTATGAACAACAAAAATATTCATTAAACAATCTGTGGCATGTCTTATCAGTAAAATCATCAATTTTTTAGTTCAAGGAATTCGATTATAAGAATTATTTTTATTACCATATCAAATTAATACATTCAGCTAATTGTAACTATTGTAAATATTTTTTTATACCAACACAAAAAATCAACAGTCGATTTTCAAGGGTAAAAATCGATTCTGTGAATCGATTCAGTACAAAATTCAAATTTTTGGGCCGAAACATTGATTCTTCGATTACCTATTGTGTAATTCTCAAAATTATATAACATCTGGTAATCTTTCAACCAGTGTTCACTTTAACAAATTATATCATATTTCATTTTCTCTAAAACAATTCAAGCTCTAGTAATTTCGAAGAAAAACCTTGAATATTTTTTAGAACAACTTCAAGGCATACTTATGCTTAGACCCTTTATGATAATGTGGTGATTAAATGCTAGGAGACACTTTTTGTTTTGGTTACAATGCTATTTCTAACAGAATCCCCTGTTGTCTGAAAATATAAATAAAAGTTAGTCCTTTCCGCTTTTCGCTGAGGGCACGGGCAGAAACTGTTTTGTCACCCGTGCGGGCGCTTCTATCAAAATCTAGCGGCGCGCTGACAGTTTTGTCACAGGCTTGTTCGCAGGCCCAAAACTGTTTTGTCATCCGATTGTCACGTCGCGTCGCAACGTGCGCGCATCTCCATATAATTCTACAGACATAATGAAAGTGACGAAACAGTCACAGTGACAAAAGTCTCCCGTGCGCGCAGAGCCTTAGGCTTAAACAGATAGTGTGTTTTATAGCGGAAAAAAAAAATTGTACACTTTTTTCAGTGTCGAAATTTATTTTTTTGTTTTATTTAATTTTTTTTCATTAAATTCAGGAGCAGTATTCTTTTCGGTATATGAAAATAATAACAGAACCTCTTATTCTGTATTATTTCATGAAATATAGGTAAATTAATGTCCTTGGGCAACAAAAATTCTTCCATTCCGCTACTATAAGCTTTCAGTCATAGAAATAAATTAAGACACGCTTGGATTTAATCAACTGGTATTATTTGTTAGTAATGTTTTGTTCTTCAATATAAAATAAAGAAAACATGAAATGACTAATAAAAAACATACATTTTTATCAATTTATTTGCCATTACGTTACTTTTGGACTAAATTAGTTAAATACTTTTTAGTTTGTTACTCAATTAGGAAACAATAAAGGAACTCTTTTTAAATTTATATTGAGAAAATTAATAACCTCTAAATTATCACAATTTTGATGGCAATAAGAAAGGATTTGACTCTAAAAATAATATTTTAATCAAAATATAAAAATTATTTATATTAAAGGAACAAAATAAGCAGCTAACATCCTGCCAAGAGAAGGAAAACTTGAAACAAACCCTTTACCAACCCGTCTGGCCAGCGTGGTATAGTAGGCCAAAACTTCCTTTCAAAGGAGAGGCCTATGTCCAGCAGTGGACTGTTAAAGGCTGTTGATGATTGATGATGAAATATAAAAAGGGACAGTCACGAAATTGACTGTTCGAGTAACGGAATAGAATTCTTAAGGTTATTGTACATTAACAAAAAGACTTACTTGCATATTTAAAATATTGCAAATTGTAACAGTATGAACCATTTTAGCTACAGAAACTTACGTAATTTAACATTACTTGGTTTAAACAAAAAACATGAACACATTATTATTAGCTATTTATTACAAAGCTATAATTGCACATTGTTATGAAAATGAAATCAAATTATTAAAATTAGTAATATAATGTACCATCTTCCTAAGAATTCGATTCCGAAACTTTTTAGTTCCCATTCTACGTTACCGGCGTTTTGGTTACGGAATAGATGTTTCGGAATTCTACCTTTGAACTTGTTTGTTTCATTTATTTTTAACTAAAACATCCGACCAACATGTTTCTTATCAAATTGGTTTCACTGAAAGTTTATAAAGATATCAAAATAATTTGCAAGAAATAAAATTGTAGTACTAACTTCGAAATTGGTTGCGGTTGTGGAAGATCAAACCGAACAAACAAAACCGACCGTTACAAAAGTGCGTGCATTATCATCCGCTGGTCACCGTCAAAATAGACAAATCATTATGGTGCAGCCATTGAGAGCTTTATAAATATTGGCAATCGACATAAAATATGCGTAAGTGGTAGTTTTAATTGCGATCTTTAGTAAAAAAAAGGGGGTTTCGGAGGGGAATTTTCCACTTTAGCTAATTTATGTCCTCGCATATATTTAATTATTTAAATATTTTGTTTCATGTTACACTGTTTCTACATTTATGAAATTAAACACAAACAACTATTCTTTCCGAAAAACTTATCAAATTAGTATAGATAAGTCAACAAAATATTTAAAAGTTAAGTTATTTTACTGTTATTGGCAGTGGGACAGCGCTAAAACAGGTACCTTTGACTAGTATTTTTGAAAATTACGGTAAAATTACTGTGTTTTTATGTAGCAATAATATATAATGTTGGTTAGAACTAACCATAGATCTTTATTTTTAGTGTTGTTTTTCTAAAATGTAGAAAATATTCGCTAAATATTATACGAAAGTTGTGGGACACCCCCAAAACATGAATGTACACTTTTTGTGAAAATGACCCATCTATTATTCTGTACTGTTCTGTGTTTTAATATTTGAGTCTTTGGAAAAATAATACCAAGCAAGGTATCATTTAAAATAACAATTGATTAATTGTTAATTGTAAAATAACAATTATGTTAACTGTTAGTTTTGCAAATAACAATTAATTAATTGTTAACTGTTTGTTTTGCAATTAAACTTTATTAATTAATACGATGATAATGATGGAATACATTCATGAATAAACAACTTATGAAATACCATAAACCTAAAACATCAGAAGATATTTCTAATGCTCTAAGAAAAGTCAAAGTAGTAAATTTTTTTTTACTATATTTTTTCCATAGGTACTACTCTCAATGAGTAGGTAGTATGAAAAAAAAAGTTGAGTATTGATACTGTATTCATAAACAGTATCAACTTTCTATTCGATACCACATTCCTAGGTCTTGTAAGAGTTGTGTTGTGGATTTGCAACCTCAACTTTGATTTTAAATTATTATTTTTATGTTTGATGTCTGTATGATCTTCAATATATTATAGAACTTATGAGCTCATGATAACAAAAAAAGTAGTGCATAAGAAATTATGATTAGCTTTAAGAAATTATTACGTTAAGCGATAAATTCATTGAATATATTTAATACTAGCTGTGCCCGCGACTTCGTTCGCGTGGTTGTCGAGAGCAAAACAACGTCGTTTAGATAAGAGTATATCACCTTTTTGATGATTTAGATAAGAGTCCTGACTTTGGTATAGTTGATTACGTTAATGCTTCTCTATATACTATGTTAGCGGTGGAATTACCCGGAGCATATACAAAAAGGTTGTTTGGGTTGCTAACACGTGATAGAGAAACATAGAGTTGGCCGTGTGAAAAACAATCAAAAGTAAGGTCTACACCCGCAACGGATAACGTCTGGCCTTGGGCTTTATTAATAGTCATAGCGTAACAGAGGCTTACAGGAAATTGCACACGTTTGAAAGTAAACGGAAAATTATTGGGGATAATGGGTATCCTGGGAATGAAAACAACATCACCGGAGCCGCAACCTGTTAAGATTTCGGCTTCGATGACATTTCGTTGGAGATTTGTTACTCTCAACCGAGTTCCATTGCATAGTTTTGGTGGGCTTAAATTTCTGAGTAGAATGATTGGTACTCCGACTTTTAAATAAATTTTGTGTGCTGGAAGACCTGGTGTATTTAGAGAGTCTAAAAACTCTACTGGATAGTGGGTGGCATCTCCTTCTTCTAAAACCGTGTTAATAGATAAATATTCCCTACTTTCTCCAGAAACATGTACCAATATTTGAGAATTTATTGCTGCTGCTTGGTCGTTGCGAGGTGCCAAAATAGCTCGTTGGCATAGCCAAGCAGCGTCATGGTTCGAGATCTCTGATGGATCTCCGTATACAGAGGAAATGAGTTCCTGCTGTGAGGCAACAGAAGAACACAGGCTTTCGACTAAAGTTACTTTACCTCCTTCTTGAGTCGGGTATGTGCCGTTACCAATTTGAAGTAGTAAATTTGAGAAAACCTGCGCGTTTGCGTCACCTCCCAAATATGCTCGCATATTAAAGCTCAAATTAGTTAATATGACACTACGCCATAAAATAGAGCTCTTTAAACAGGCACCTATTTCATCGGCCCTCGTTCCTCTGGGTATTATAGGGAGTGTCTGCCTGAAGTCTCCACAGAATAGCACCGTTAAGCCTCCCATCGGTCGGTCATTTTGTCTTATATCTCGCAACGTTCTATCTACAGCTTCCACAGCTTTACGATTTGCCATCGTACACTCGTCCCAAACGATAAGGGCGCAATCGCGTAAAACCCTTGCTTTATCACTATTGCGAGACACGTTGCAAACAGGGTTTTCTGTGCGGTCCAAGTCGATTGGTATTTTAAATGTTGTATGTGCAGTTTTTCCTCCTGGTAATAAAGTGGCAGCTATTCCTGAGGAAGCGACGGCAAGGGCAATTTTGTTTTGGCTCCTTATTTGAGCCAAGATAACTTTAGTGAGGAAAGTTTTACCTGTTCCACCAGGTGCATCTAAAAACAGCATTTCTCCTAATGAATGTTCTACACTACAGCATACTCTATCAAAGATTTGACGTTGTTCTGACGTCAAATTTGAACAGCCATTTCGCAATATTTCTGCTAACTCTTCGGGGTTGTAATTTATTTCAGATGTATACTCCCTATTAATTCGTTCCCCACCAACTGTCGGTGTCGGCAAGCCGTATTGACTGAGGGGGTTCCCTCCTATACTTGTAACTATATCTTGTATAGCCAGCAAAGCCCTATTATGGCAGCTTTCACGTACTTGGTCAGAAGTTTCACTATTTATATTTTGCTGTCTCAAAAAATCTTCGGCAAACGCGTCTTTATATTTTTGCCACAACTGCCCAGCGTCCGATAGGCCACAAAATGTCAACAAAATGGCAAATAAATGGCGCAAACGATGTGGACTATCACTGACGCATGCTTCGGCTAAAGCATCATCCCAATGCTGATCGCCATCTAATAAATGCCGTGCGCGGCAAGCAGCTTGAAATGTGGGATATTCTATATCGTCCACTTTGCGGAGCTCAGCAAAAGAAGTAGGTCCTCGCACTGTGTGAAGAAGAAGGCGTAAATAATAACACTCTGCATTATTTGGGTGCACCGTGTATACTCTTCCAATCACGTGTTCTTTAAAAATGCCGGACTCGCCTTCTACAGCAGTTCCACGTCTCCTGCGATTAAAAACACCTTGCTGCTTGTTATAAGTATAATAATGTGGCACTTCATTGTACAACAGAGACTTAGCGAAATTGTCTCTTTCGCAAAGGCGAAAGAATGCGAGCAAGGTGGTTTGTCTTGGGTTGTTCATTCTTTCTGCCACATTTTCTGGCTGAAAGTAAACTCGCTGCCCGCCTTCCAGGTGCACGTCAAGATGGATGACTGGCGGATACCTTTCATGAATAGGGAAACTCAAAATGCGCCAAACTGCCTCCGAAGAGCTTATGTATCGGCCAGATTGATACCTTGTCACTTCATCAAATTGGTTGTTATTTCTTAGTGCTATCATGGCTTGATCACTACCTTTATTAACATATTTACATATATATTTTATAGATTCGACGCTATTACAAATTTCAACATTAATGTGTGCTTGAAAAGCGTTTGACAAAACTGGAGAATACGGTACCACCCAACTATTATTTAGAATTATTTCTTGTCCACGGAATCTGACAGTAGCTGTGAAACCACCTTGTGACGGTGATCTTCGCCGGTATTGCGGATACCCATTTTCCCCAGCCATAGTTAGTTCTTTCAGTGCTCTGGGGTATTTTTTTGAGCATTGACCATCTTTCATGCACGGTGATTCCCTGTTTAAGAGGCCACATGGCCCGTGAACCATATGTGTTTTTACTATGTCATGCAAAATCGGATCTGCATTATAGTCCGGAAATTCTGCACTTATGACACTGTCTATAGCATCGGGACGAATTTTTTCTTCCAGCCACAGAAGAATGTGCGCGTGGGGTAAACCACGCTTTTGCCACTCGACGCTATACATAAAACAAAGAGTTGAACCGAAAACTTTCTCCTTTGTAAGTAGATTAATCAAGACTTTGAGTTTTAAATGAAAAATCCTAGCAATAATGTCATGTCTGTCGTATGACGCCTGTCCTGTGAGAAGTGCCTGGCAAATCTCCGTCCACTTTGGATTTGTTGTAAATGTTATAAAAAGGTCCGGCCGGCCGTATTTACGGACGTAACAAAAAGCATCTTGCGTTCGTTCGTGCATATACCGCGGACCGCCTGTGAAACTGGATGGCAAAATAACCAATCGACCCAAGTTTTCGACGTTATTATCTGATTGCATGGCGTCCCGCAAGTGCACGTATTCTTCAGCGCGTAACCGTCGCTGGTTAGTGCGAATATACACTAAACGTTCAGTTTCTATTTTTGCGTACATGTCCACAATAAATTGGCTGAACAAACCACGAAATCGTTGCAAATATACGAAACTGTTTTGCCTTATTTGTAAAAGGTAGGAATAGTATTGTTGAGCAGATATTTTTTTTTGATAATTAGTGACTCTCGTAGTAGGGTTCACTTGGTACAGCCCAAAATTGTACCCATCTTCACCATGACAATAGATTAGTGGATATTGCAGGGCGTCGTAAGCTCGGTGGGTTTCCAAAATGCGTTGAAGGCGATCGTCGCGTGTACGCAACACGATATCACGTCTCTCACACTCCTGGTCGACTAAAACAACTGCAACTTCATCTGCGACGGGTGCATTGTGTCTTCCACGGTGTTCACCCACAGGACGTCTATCGGCACTTATAACAATTTTGAAATCATTGCTGCCTTGTGGAATTGACTCCAATGCAGCTTTGAATTCACGAACGTACTGGTTAACGCGATGCAGCAATTCTTGAAGTTGACCCAAAAGCTCAGCATTGAGCTGGGGAAAATTGTGATTTCTAACATTGAGCTGTTGCGTGTAATCGGATACAAAATAAATTTGGAGAAATTTGGGTTCATTTTCTGGCAGCAAAGATCCAATAAGGTGATAAACTTGACCTTGTACTTTGAAGGTTGGCATGAACGGTCCTTCCGTTATTTGTTTTGCCCCAAAGGAAGTCATTTGGAAAGCACTGTTATATAAACGAATATTATCCAAAAAACGGTTCGACTGGGGATGATCGCCATTCAGGAGACTTATAAGTAAGTGTGGTGGATCTTGGAAATTTGGAAGAACAATTTTTCCATTTGAGCAGCACATTCCATCTGTCTCTTTCCTCCATTTCAAAGCATGACAAAAATTACAAATTTCTCTCATGTCACCCACGAAAGTAAAGCCAGCATAATTAATTCTAGACGAATATGTGAACCCTGATTTTTCCCTATTGTCCCAAGGTAATAAAATATTTGCATCGTCATTTTCCATGGACTCATCAGCTCCGCTATTTGTTTCTCTATTCATATGGTATCGAGCTCGTTCTATTTCTAGGCGAGATTGACGTTGTTCTGCTGTTTCTGCTCGTCTTAGTTCATCTAGGGGGAAGTGGGGCAGATCGATACACAAAAATTGAAAGTCGAATAACATGTGAATATACCATTTAGTTTTAATCAATTATCAAAAAAATATTTAGCTAATTATATAAATTTTATAATATCAAGGAAAAAAATTGTTTAGGATGTGAAAAAAAGCGAATATTACATTTTCTGTGAAAAATGACTTTTGTATCCAAGTGCCCCACCAGTGGGGCACTTGGATACAGCACGAGGGGCACTTTAATACAGAATTGAAATCGTATGCATTTTAGTTAAATTATACACTTTTTCATGATAAATGTAATTTTTATAATGGAGAGACCGTAATTAGCTTACAAAGTAGTTGTTATATAATCCCACTATCACGACAATAGTTGACAACTTCACACACTTGTGACTCTTGGTTGTCACAATTATAATTGGGTTATCTTTGGTGAACGATGTATGGCGTTGAATGTGTTGAAGAACTTGAATGAACAAATCAGCCGTACTTCGGGAGCCCTATTTACAAGTTATCCACGTTCACCTGAAACAATTTGTCCTACTTGTCTCTGTGTCTTTTCAGCCAAAACTTTAGACATTGGCAAAACTGCATTAATACCTGTTTCGTCCAAATTGACTATACGATCACCTGTAAATATATATCGTACCATTACACGCTCAAAATTATCAAGAAATGCACTTAAGTGTTAATAAATGCAAAACTTTTTGCGGCGCTTGTGTTTTCAGACTTTCATAGGTTGAGCTCCTTGTTCCAGTTTCTCAATCCTGCTGCCCCACCTTTATCGGCCTGCTCATTTTTTCCATAATTCTGGATATTTGCATCCCCAATATTCTGCGTACTCATAGGCTAACGCTAAAAGTTAGTTAATTCAGAGATAACCAAAGATGCATCTGGCTGCTAGTCAACAAATATTATGAAAAAACTTTCTCTTGCTGGGTAATAAATACTTGAGCAACGGCTTCGATCCACGCAAATAAGAAGATGACGTTTGATTTTCCTGATAAGCTTTTCAAAACTTTTAAACATGATTTCGCAGAGTTGAGATTTGATTCCATACTTGTCAGCTGCTTTTCAATCGGCTATTAGCCTCGAAGTTACATCAGACACGGCACACTTGATGTTCTCCTCATTTAAATTTCGTCTTTGGTTTGTACGTGTGCACTATTTTCTAATGACAAAAAGAATACCCACTATAATATTAATATATTTTTATGAACCGTGGCCCTTTTGATACAGTTTCGGGGCACCTTGATGCGTACCATTGTGCCCCGCACTTTGCTGTATCTAACTACCCCAAATGATTTTTTTCGTAATGCATTTATATAAATAAAACTAAATTATTCATTGAGAAAAATGTACAAAATTCTTATTACTTAATAGTTCAACTTACCTTTGGATTATATAAATATTATCCAGATGGTTTATAAGATCTTTGAAACACTTTTACATTTTATGTATTTTTTTACTCGTCACCACGCAAAACACGTTACCTCCTGTCCAATAGCACCAGCTTACTGGCTGAGTGTGGGGTCACAATGGATGAGTTCTAACGTTAACAGGAATGTTTTAAAGAAAGCGCCATTGGAATGCATTTAATAGATTATGAAATAATGCTTGTGTGTCAATGTGCCCCTTGCATCATTCTGCCCCACCTCCCCCTATTCTTTCCCTTTCAGATGCAAGATAACTTTCATTGTTTCTTTGTACACCTACATAGTTATGTCTAGCTATTTCTAATCGTTCTTCTCTTTGGGAGAGAGATTCAGACTCGCGCGAGAGAGCGTGTCGCTCTCGGTCAGATGACAGACGTGCTTGGCGTTCCTCGATACTCTCTTGAGAACGCAAAGTCGCGGTCCGAGTTCTTTGCGAACTTAAGCGCGACTCCCTTTCTGTGAAAGTCTCTGACTCGCGTGAGAGAGACTGGCGCTCCCGATCAGCAGACAGCCGAACTTCGCGTTCCTGGATATTCTCTTGAGAACGCAAAGTCGCGGTCCGAGTTCTTTGCGAACTTAAGCGCGACTCCCTTTCTGTGAATGTCTCTGACTCACGTGAGAGAGAGTGGCGCTCCCGATCAGCAGACAGCCGAACTTCGCGTTCCTGGATATTCTCTTGAGAACGCAAAGTCGCGGTCCGAGTTCTTTGCGAACTTAAGCGCGACTCCCTTTCTGTGAATGTCTCTGACTCACGTGAGAGAGAGTGGCGCTCCCGATCAGCAGACAGCCGGTCTTCGCGTTCCTGGATACTCTCTTGAGACCGCAAAGTCGCGGTCCGTGTTCTTTGTGAACTTAAACGTGACTCCCTTTCGGTGAACGTTTCCGATTCACGTGAAAGAGCGATGTGCTCTCGGTTAGCAGATAACCGTGCTTCACGATCTTCTTCCGATTCCTGAGACCTACAAAGTCTCATCCTTTTCGCATTTCGGCTACGCAGCGAAAGGTTAGTTTTTTTTCTTTGAGGCATTTTCAAGGAAAATTAAAGCAATAAACAAAACTAACAACACTTATGACTGAATAGCCTACAAACTTAAAAGAACGGTGCGTCGAACAGTCTAGTGTGACAACGTATCGTCTGTTCGTGGTCGTGACTCAACGAATTGGCAACACTAACTTACTGTATAACGATTGGCACTATTGGATTCAAACTACGAAGTAAATCAAATACAATCTTAACTTCGTACTTCAAACCAATGACCAAAGTTGACCAAACGAAACCAATAAGATAAGCAAATACTTTTTTTTCGACCAATTTAGAAAATCGATAAACCAAGCAACCAAAGAACTTTTACGACACACGCAAGAACTTTTAAGACACCTAACGAAACCCAATTTGCCTAGTAAACACGGTGGACGTCATCCTCGCGCGGAAAATCTTAACACCGCGATTCAGAAAATGACGTCATTTGCACAACGCCATCTATCGGATTTAGATTTCAACTATCAACATTAGTTCTATTTTTAGTCTTAAGATGTCGTTGCAAGTACTATACTTAATTGCGTAACGTAATATTTTACTTCTTGAACTCACTAAATTAATCATATCTTTTGATAGAGTGAACCGATTTCGATGAAACAAAAACTAAGTTAAACCTCAAGTTGCGTATAATTTTTGTATATAAACATTGTCAGCATTGAATTCGTAGATTTTACGTGATGTGCGCACAAACAAACAGACAAACAGACAAACAGACAAACAGACAAAAATTTCAAAAATGATGGAAATGGGTTCTGTTACTTATCTTTTCACACGCTGGCTATTTTTTGTTTCAATTTCTTCAATGTACAAAAATGACTTTTCTACAGATTTATTATATGTATAGATTTATTAATATCAGTGTAACAAAAAATGCTTAAATGTTAGACGAATGCTGCAGCTATCTTTTTTTATAAATTGTAAATCCTACAATTCCTTTATACATCAATTTTGTGAAACTTTAAGCTTTTCAGACAGAATGAAAGCTCTGAAAAGCAATAATTTTCCCCTTTTTGACAACATTGTTTCTCTGCTCCATGTTTTATGATGATACACATAGCATGTAGTATTCCTCAACAACTGTGCTATCCAACACTGAAAGAATTAATCAAATTGGACCAGTACTTCCTGACATTATAATAATAAGCCATTTATTCCAAAATCCATCGAGCTGGACTAAAAGCTCTCAGATTCCTTTCAGCCAGTTTTCTTCTTATGTTATGTTCACTTACAGTGACATTTCTTACTTTAAACAGACAGTAGTGTTTCAAAAGCGATTTTTTAGCTCGTTACTGACAACAAAGCTGTCATCCAAAGCCAAAGTGCACTGATGTTGGCCTTGACCTGGCCTTCTCGTGTATGAACGAGTCTCCCGAAAGGGCCTGATGGCATCCCGTACCATAGTTCGAGTTACACCAAGCGTACGAGCGATGCGACATTGGCTATACCCAGCTTCGGCTAAAGTCACTGCCCTAGCAGCACCAGTTGCATCAAGTGGCATTAACAATGTTCGCACACAATAGCAGACAAGAACAAGAAATGTAATCAATGTAACGCTACTGCAACAATGTCAAACAAAGACTAATTTCCCAAAGAAAAACTCTTTGGTGATACAAGTTTAAGGGTCAAAATAATGATTGTTATGTGTTTAGTTTATTGCTTAAGTACCTAAGTTAATTGTGTAAGTAGTTAATTGTGCCTATGAGTGTATATGTAAATACATAATTGCATTACAAGTGGCCACCTCACATTTTATTCCATTTGTAGGTACATTAATTCAAACAAACACACTCTTCAAGTTTCTAATATTAGTATGGACAAGACAAGATGGGTAGCATTAATACTGCCTATAGCATCAGCCAAATTAAGGATAGCTGTTAAATAAAAAACTACTATTAGAATCTGCTATTTTTGTCTTGTTGTAGACAAAGTTTGTAAACATATTTGTTGTGAATAATTTTGCCAAACATTGATGGTGGAGAGAAATTATGGACTATGAGAAATGATGATGAATGTCATCATTTCGTCTCTCATAATTAATTTAAAACCTATCTTTATTTCAGCTGATGCAATAGGTAGTAACAACGGCATCCATGTTAAATTCATCTCATAATGACAATTAGTGATTAAAAAAGAACTCAAATTTATTACTTTTTAGTTTTTCTCATCAATTTAGATTTATTTTGTCCTGTGAACCTCATTGAATTAAGTAATAAGTGTACATTTTTGTAATGTAGGTAGGTATTAATATTCTTTCCCTTATTTGATCCTTTTGTCACAATGGTGCAATATATGTACTTATTTATATAATTATATTTATATAAATACAAGTAATGAATTGTATCTATTTAATTAATTAATAGTATCTATAGACTTAAATATAATTATTTATTTAAGTACATATATTGCACCATTGTGACCAAAGGAACAGATAAGGGAAAGAATATTATTACCTACCTACATTACAAAAATGTACACTTAATACTCAATTCAATGAGGATCACAGGACACAAAATAAATCTAAATTGATGAGAAAAATGTAACAAGGTAATGCTTAAATGTTGGGTTCGCATTGCTTAATGTATTGTACTAAAATATTAATTATTTGAGAATATTGTTTAAATTCACCGGCTTTGTTTTTTCTTACCGGCACTGCAAATAAAGATTGATTATGAATGAAGCACTTATTTCAAAAACACACCTGTATTAAGAAGTGATTATGAGCGTCACGTCTTCTCACTATAAGAAACTGAGAAACACTTTAAATAATGACTTTATGTTAAAATGAGCCGAGGAAACCAACAGAAGTGTCCCGCATAGGCACATAGTACATACCCTTGCAATCAGTGTTGCCAACACTTGAAATTTTATCCCCCTAACAGAGATGTGTAACTCAGGAGTGATTGATTTAAAAGATGTATAATCTGTCAAAATGCGGAATCACTCTTTAAATCTTTGGATTGGAAAACACATCTTTAACTCACTAACAGATCAGATACGTAGATGTAGTATGAGACAATAGATACAGGATATTGTGAATTGAAAAGAGATAACATGCGCACTCTACGAAATACAATGATGATACATAGTAAATTAGACTCTCTAGCTTTAGAATAAAGCTTAAAACCGATTGCGAGTATATGAAATTCGGTTATAAAAGTACTTTATAAAATCTTTATTTGATGTATCTATACAGATTTTTGACCACGATTTGGCTTAACTTTTATATGTATACAGATTTTAGAATGATGTCGTATTTTGTGATAAAACTAATAATTTGAATTTTTTTTTAATAATATTTTTTTTAACAAAAACAATTAATCTTTAAATAATAGTTAAAAAAACATAACAATTCGCGTGCAGTCAAGTTTGAAAAGTTTTATGGCGCTTGTGAACAATTATGTATATATAATAAAAAGCGTTTATCATTGAGGGAATGAAAGAATCAATATCTACATGGATCAATAGATATAATTTGCATCATATAACTCTTTTAAATCTCTAACTCTTTTGAATCTTTGGTTTCGAATGACATATTCGTTCAGTTGGAGTTGGAACGAATATGTCATTCGAAACCAAAGATTCAAAAGAGTTAAAGATTTAAAAGAGTGATTTAAATCTTCTAAGGTAAAAGATTTATAAATCACTGATCTCATTGGTGAGTTAGATTGCGCATCGCTACCCCCTAAGAGTAAACTCAAAAACCTCTAAAAGATATTTAAAGATCCTAATATATATTTAAATTAATTTAAATACTGAAATAAGAGAGCAAAACCTAGGGAAGTTAGAGTAAGGTAGGTAAGGTTAAATATTATATCAAATACTTTTAAATTTCAGACTTTATAATTTTAGCTAGAGAAGAACAAAAAAATTATCCATTAATTTAATTGTTCGTACTTGTCATTCTACTTTGAAATCTTTAATCGCTTAACTTGTGTTAATATTCACAAATTTGTTTCATTATTTCATGACAATCTGACTGCATTAATTCATTCAAATAACATTAAATATTGAACTTTAATTAATTTGGACTCATATTAGTTAATAAGTGGTAAGATAAATATTTATTGTGTACAGCTTTTGTCTTGAAAAGCTAGATTCATATGCTCAAAGACAAACTAAACAAATTTCCCCAGTGAATGGTACTATTTTAATATTGGTCACACTAATTTGCGTTTCGTTACACTTAAATGTGGATTCGAAAGAATTTGATATTTTGCCGAAGTGGTGCTCGATTATGAAAAATTGTGAGCAGATGCTGCTGAAAAAATATTTTTCTTTGTCAAAAATGTTTCGTTTTAATTCAATATGTAATAAAGAAGCGTATAAAGGAACTGTCAACAAACAATAAACTCATGTTACGGGTTTTCCCTTAACATAGACAATATAGCAGAAAAAAAATCGGCCAAGTGCGTGTCAGGCCCCGCAAAGAATAGGGATCCTCAGTCACCCATAATAGTAGGTCTGTACGTGGATTTAAAATCATATCCAATTGATAACTGTTTTGTATTAAGTTTTATAAGTAAGCGCATTTTACAAGTTGCCTGAAAGCCTGAACTAAGTAATGTAAGCCGTTATAGTTTCCCTTTAAAGTTTATCGTATGGACTACTACCATCATGAATTTTATTTTATTTTTTGAATCAGCCGTTTAGCTTTTAGAGGGGGGGGGGGGCTCTATTTCGAAATCGATCGGTCCGAAATTTAAGAATACCATTAAATCTAATTTATCCGCAAAGGGGTATTATACCATAGCAGAATATATTGATGATAAAACCGCCTGGGATTGAGCTGCCCATTCTGCACATGCTGTTTATTTTGAATGTTTAAATTAATGTTAATGTGACGATAATTTATAGTTAAATTTACATTAAATATTTAACAAACAAATAAGTATCTCTACTAAATAATTTCACAGCATCTTTACAATCTAAGGTTGCCTGGAAGAGATTGCATTTAGCAATAAGGCCGCCCTTTGTACATTAAATATAAGGCATTTCTGTTCTGTATTGTAAATCTGTAACACGGTGTACCAATAAAGAGTTTTCTATCAATCGATCTATATTAAAATAAACGTAATGTAACTCATTTTTTATCAAATTCAGAGACGCTTTGTTTCGTTCGTCTCGTCTCGTTATAAAGTCGGTTTAATAAAACAATTTCTTCTAAATGTGTGACAATGACACTTATATTGTTATTTGAGGTTAGTTTTGTAAGTAAATGTATTCTAGTACCTATGTTTCAGACAGAGCTGCGGTTACAGCCACGATAGTGATTCTTAGATTTTATTTTGCTGCTTCTGCAAGTTTAAGGCCTGATTAAGCTAATTTTACTGACTGCTTCAGTTTTTCTATATCTCCTTTAGATTTTGTACTGATAAGGACGCCTCCATTTCTTACTTTCCTAGGGCCTCGTACGTGCAGTTTTAGTTCTTCAGGGGAAATATTTTTTTGAACTAAAGATTTGGTTTCTGCGCTTGTTTTGTTCTTATCACTGGGGTAAATAGCAAGGGTACTGACTTTACTCGGTTGTACAAATTTATCAGCACCTTTTTTACCATGTCGGCGAAAGAGGTTCATTCCTGCGGACACAATTTTACTTTTACTACGCTCTTCAATTGATTAATAGAGCACGCTACATCGTAAATGTTGTTTAGTGGAATGTTGAAGAATAGTCTTCTGCTTCAGAGATTGATATAATACGGCCATATAAGACGCACCTGATCCGATTACGTGATTACGACAGTCATTTGTGTGTTCATTTTTAAAAACGCTACTATGGAACATACTTCACTTAATACTCCGTGATCAATACTTGACATTCATTTTTGGATATCCGGCGTCGCTATTACTTAGCTGGGTATATCGTCAGCGTGGCACAAGTTAGGTTCTTTGACTATAGGCTCTACTGAATGAAATGTTGGTGCCGATAGAGGACTAAGAGCACTCCTTTGTATCAGTTGGCTACCACAAAACAGGCTTGATTCTTGGTTAGACATTATACAACTACACTGTTAAAAATTATTTTAGTTCATGTTAAACTCACAATTCCAAAATAGAATTAGTAAATATGAATTGCTTTCGCTCGCGACATAATTTGCGTAAACTGAACTACAAAATACTTAATAAAATAATTTATTATTATACTTTCTACATCTTGTACGCTACAAGTAAACAAGTCTGCTTAGTCAAGAAATCAAAAATGGATGGGATGCAGAAAGCTCGACCAGCTTCGGAGCAAGCTGTCGGAAGTGCTCGTCGAAGAGCCACCTACCGTCAAGGATCAAGCCCAAATAATTCATCTGGGCCCGGACCAGTATAATTACCGAGTTGACCTCGAGGAAAGCGCCGGGGAGTGGCTTACAATGGGGCCCATGGAACAAAAGGGCCTTCGTCTTATCCAGGGACACCAGTAAGCCAAACGCCTCAATGCGCCCAACCACCAGGGAGACTCCTGTTGTGACCAGTGTGGCAGCCTGAAAATTCACCCCCCTGGCTGTATCCAGAGTGTCATCGTCGTAACAGATTACGTCCAGCCCGGGGGAGACGCCCTCGTAGGCCCAGTCGTATCCCATGTTCCACAGGAGTGGTCCGAAGACTGACCCCTGTGAAATACGACTAGGCCCTACGTCTTAAAACACCATCTTGGCCCTCGTACATGACGGTAAATAGTCTACCACTAGCCACCTCAGGTACTCAGGCACTCCGTGCTACAGGAGTGTTTCCCTGTTGCAGCTAAATGGCAGACTATCAAATGCATTGGCGATGTCCATAGACACAGCACGCCACCACTGCTTACTGCCTCTTCTGTCACGGTTCTCAGGTGCAATGTGGCATCGACCGTCGAACGCCCTTTCCAAAATCCGAACTGGGTGTCCAACAGATCGGGGCCCACCTCGCATAGGTGCCGGACGATGCGGGCAGAGAGCACCCTCTTAAACACCAACTTACCCAACTCGTCCAGCACCACGATGGACCTATAGGCCGTGACTGAATCGGCACACTGTCCTGTCTTGACTGACTGACCTATGGACGACCGAAAAATTCTGCTTAGTTTGGGACTTGATGGAGTTGTTTGCGAGATGTCGGAAATATTAATTTAATATTATTTACTTCAATTCAATATTGTTTTTAATTTTTTCGTTAAATTGAGATCAATGAATATCAGTTAATAACGTTTATCGAATGTGCAATATTTTGATTTGGGGAAAGGGAAGTGTGTTGCGGGATTCCTCAGGGCTCTGTATTGGGCCCATTATTATGGAACCTTGCATACGATGCGGTCCTTCGCACCAGCCTGTCCTCTGGCCTAAGTGTCGTCTGCTATGCGGACGATACCTTAATACTGGCCAGAGGGTCACGCTTCGACAAAGTGCTTCTGATCGCTGAGCAGAGAGTGGCTTTTGTTGTGGAATAAAATTCATGAGCTGGGCCTAAGGGTGTCGCCTCAGAAAACTGAGACGATTTGTTTCCATGGCCTACGTAAGCGCCAGGATCCTCCCAGCTCGTGCCTCCGAGTGGGTGACACTGAAGTTCGGTGGGCCAGTACATGAAGTACCTAGCCTCATCCTGGACAATCGGTGGAGCTTCGAAGAGCATTTCGAGTGATTAGTCCGCCGGGTTCGAGGGGTTGTAGTGGCGTTACATCGTCTGCTGCCCAATCTCGGGGGACCAAGGGAAGAAGTTCGCTGCCTCTACATGGGCGTCGTATGAGGCAGCGACGATCGCTGCGTGATCTCAACCCTTCGACATGCTGGCCGATTTGGATACGAAGGTCTACGACCAAATTCGTTTTATCGGTTGGAATGGCGAGGGGACAGCGCCGAATCATGAGCCTGAAATGCTGCGGTAGAACGCACAAACGCAAGCCCTACGGGCTTGGAGGACAAGGCTTGAAACACAGGTCTGTGAAAGCCAACGCGCTGTTGGAGCCGTTCTGCCAAGTTTCGAAGCTTGGATAGAAAGGACGGACTGTGTCACCAACTCAGATACTCACCGGACATGGTTGTTTCCGTGAGTATCTGAATAGAATCAGGTGAGGTTACGGCACAATGCCATCACTGCGGGTCCGACCGGGACTCCGCCCAGCACACGTTGATCACCGCCGAGCGTTGAGACCTGGTCGGGCGAACGGAAGAACCTTGTCACCGCCATCATTGATCGCAGCAATGCTGGCGAGTGATGAAGGATGGGCAGACGAGGTCTTATTCTGTGAGAACGTAATGCTCCAGAAGGAGTCCGCAGATCGGGATCGGAAAAGGGCCGATCCCGCTCGATTGAGGCGCCGAAGGGGACGCGGTAGAGGCAGCTAGTCCCATATCGTTGCCTAAGGGTTGTTGTGGCCATATCTTGGGGAAATGTGACCATTGCAAGCGACACCCCGGTGCGCTTTGCTTACCATAAAAAACAACAAAAGTTGTAAAAGTAATCAGGTAACTAGATTATTTCCTAAAGAAAGGAATTAACTTTATTGTGAACAGTGTATCTAATTTTAGGAGTCAGTAGGGACGGCAAAAATTTTAAAGCTTTGGGGCGGCAAATGTGTAAATCCAGCACTGGACGCAGCGGACACATTTTACTCGTTTGGTCTGCTCCGCTCAACTGTAAAATTCAATGATTATAGAATATAGAGGATGTGAAATAGTGGGAAAAAGGTGAAGCCAAAATTTACCCTAAAATGGCGTCGACCCCGCCTCCCATAGTAATGCGACTCATTTGTTTACTTGTATCTTAATATATCGATAAACCATTAAATGACTATTGTAAAATAAATATTGAATGAAGAAATAGAATTTAGAATTTTATTCATTTTAACCGCCGATGACATCTTCAGACGCATCTGTCTACGTTTAGAGGAGGCATTAGTTATATTTATAGGCCCTTAAGTCGATGATTAGTAAAAAATTACATTTTGGCTCGTTTTTAATGATTATATATAATGCAATTTTTTCGCTCATAAACAATATAAAAATATGTAACAGTGTTACATATTGCACCTCCACCACTTTTTCCCAGGGAGTGTCACTAAGCGACACTCTTTCAATAAAGATACTCTGTATGGAAATAAATATATATATATTTTTTTGAAGAATGAGGCAGTGGTCCTACCGCCGACGATGAACGAGAAACGAGTAGAACTAGAAACTATAAACGTATTGGCGATCAGCGAGTGTGTAGTTTCGATAGTTTTGTCGCTAGGCTAGAAGCGACTGTGCAAGTGCGACGAGCACTTCTTATACACTATCTGAATATCGTAAAATACAAGACGACGGTCTTATACTAGACAATGACAGTTGCAATGATTTTATCCATACGTGTACTTTCAAAACAGCACTGTATAGAAATGATCAAGCGAGCGAGCATTGCTGAGCGTAGTTATCTTTGAAATCTCTTGTCGCCTAGCGAAAAACTAGTAAAGCGAGTCGTCACCAGTAGTCTGAACAGTCAAAGAGCAACTATTATTATAGTTGCTCTTTGACTGTTCAGACTACTGGTGACGACTCGCTTTACTAGTTTTTACATATATTAATATGCATCTCTTTCGTTTACACGGAATGTATATGAATTGTTGAAATGAATTGTTTTATTCCTGGGAAAACGAAAGAGGGGATCGTAAATTAATTAACGTAGTTCGAAAGGGTTAATTAAGATCTGTCAATATATATTTTTTTTATCGAAATTTTTATTTTTGCAGGCCGGGACATACCCGGTAATGTTTATAATACTACCACTGAAGTAATAGGTCTATGTATAAACATTACACATTGAACTGTCAATACTGTCATTGTTATCAAATCAAATTATATGTCAATTGTCAAGAACAAGAATAAAAAGGTTCATAAAACTCGGCTGAGTAGAGCGATTTACACTTTTGTGCTATGTATAATACGAAATTTAACTTTATAGAGAGGCTTGTGCCGCTGTATTCATCTTTAATACTGATTATATCTTTAAGTGCCGTGTCCCCTGGCGGTAAGTACAGATAAATATTGTAGGTTAAACCGTAAAACATGTTAAACAGGGGTATTATGTTAAAAAGTTTTTATTTTTTAATTACAGCAAACGATTTACACTTCTATGATGGAGTTTCTACAGCAGATGTTATATATGGCGATGTCTTTTTTGAAATAATTGATCCACCTGAACTGAGGTATTCTTATAGGATTAGACCTGCTAAAGATTTTGGGGCCCCCTTTGTGAGTATTCTTAATTAATATACAGTTTATAATAATTCCCCGTGAATATCCAGATAACTTTTTCAATTGTTTTACTTAGTTTTAAATTAATTCCATACTTTTCAATATCCATGAAGGTATTAATCATCTTTGCTACTAAATAAATATTACCAGTAACACTTAAAGAATTTGTGTCAGTTTCTGATCGCAGGGCAAGTTATAGGGATGTTGGCATTAATGATTGGAGAGTATAGTCCAATATACATTTAATTTCAAGTTTGTAAGATACAATCTCCTAAACTACCAATTTGGATGAAATTTTGTATGTATACTTCAATAGGTGTCTAGATGTTTTGATAACACAATTGGACCCTGTAGGTGGCACTGCTTCACATTACCAAATTAAGGCTTTATAAAGTTCGTTCGTTGGGTTAGCTAGTAATTTACTTATATACTTTTTATATCATCTATGGGAGATTTTTTTTTTAAATAAACAAAATTAATGTAATTATTAAGACAAAATCATTGTTTACGTTACTAAATACATAGATAAATAAAATAAAAATATGATACTATGTAACCCATAGTATTTTTTTCTTATATTAGGCTTATATTAGAATACTAGCTGAGACCCTTGGTAATTATTCTCTTGTTTGTTAACAAGAGAATAATTACCAAGGGATATCACCCTATTTGCACCAAATTTAAATCGGCTAAAATTTGTTGTTGGATTATATACTTTAGTGTCTTTGAATAACAGTCCAATTTTCAATATCACTCATATAACAAACATCTATTGATGATTGCACCTTATTATCAAAACAATTTTTTTGCTATTGGTATACCACATAAGACATGATCATTTACATAATTGTGAAATTGATTGAATTGAATCTATACAAATTAAAGAATTTCTAGATTAAGAGTTGAGTTTCATCATCATCCACCTGTCTAATCTAATTGACAAGTTGAAAATGGTACAAAATAGAGATACTGCTCTTAAAATTATGTGCGATAGCTCATTGGATCCGGAGTGACACCTAGAAAAATGTGCCAAAAGCATGTATTAGCACAGAAGAAATTGCAATAGTTATAAACAAATAAAGATGAAAGAAAATGGCATTTAAAAAAATATTATACTTTTTTCGACTAGACTAATATAGATATAGATTTATGTACCATGCTTACAATTTTTAACCAACATTAATAATAAGTAATCTTAAGTGTGAATTAATTTTCAGAATGAGAGTATTAATTTTGAAAATACTCATTTAGTTCCCACAATACCTCTTCACAGTTGTGGAGATATTGTCAATCATGAGGAAATTGTTGGACAAATTGCTTTATCGGAGCGAGGGTAAGATTCTTTCTTTGTACATTACTAGCACATGCGAACTTTGTATACTTGACACTATTTGATTTTGTAGTAATTTGGATTCCATTTAAACGAGTAGTTATTAAAAATTATAGATTCTGTTTGTAATTTCAAATAATCTTATTTTGCCAATCTCTGGAACGGCTGGACTGATTATGATTGAACTTTGACTAGCAGATGGCTGATGATGCAAAGAGTAACTTAGGCTATTGCTATGCTAGGCGGCGTTACTCGCGATTTACATTAGTAACCGCTGGTAACACCGCGCGAATCAACTAGTAGGTAATAATAGTGTAGATGTACATGCACACGAATTAAAACATATTTTAGATTTTCTTTTCTTTTGAAGTATATGTAGTACTAGCTTTCCGCCCGCGGCTTCGCCCGCGTGGAATTCGTTTATATCGCGCTACACGGGTAGATTAAACGATCTTACATGATTTAATGTTTCTTAATAAGGAACTTCGACACAAACTTTCGTCCCCTATTCCAAACATTTTCTACCTTTATTTTCGCGATAAAAAGTATCCTATGTCCTTTCTCTAGTTCAGTTCTATCTTCATACTTAATTTCATCAAAATCGGTTCAGTGGTTTAGGCGTGAAAGCGTAACAGACAGACAGAGTTACTTTCGCATTTATAATATTAGTAGGGATTAAAATTATTAAAGAGGTGTTAAATTTAATTAAAAATTGGCATAGTCACTATTCTGCCTGATGGAAAGCATAGCAGAGTAGAGTAACTTTGGCAAGCTTACATAAAAAAAAACTGTATACATACCAATATATTTTATATTACAGGGAGTGTTCATTTGTGTATAAAACAGCTAAAGCTCAACAAGCTGGGGCGAGAGCTATAATTATTACTGAGTCAATAGACAAATGGGATGACAATCTCGAACATCTAATAGAAATGGTTGATGACAAGTAAGTTTTTTGTTTTTAAATAAATTATTATTGTCCTTAAAATATAGTCCTAGTCCTTTACACATTTCAGGTGTGATTTTTAAAATTTACCAAAAATATTTTCATTTGGGATACCGCCCTTACACGTAAAGTGGGAACGTTTTTTTTTTCACGCCTCTACCCCATCTTGTCGGGTATCATTAGATAGGTCTTTTAAACACATTGTGAGGTTGCTAAAACCATTTTTCGATTTAGGTATCCGTTTGAGAGTTATTTAACTAAAGCGCATTTGTTTGGAAAAACAGGGCGCCCCTCCCTCTACAAGCTAAACGGCTATCTCCAAAATTCTGAAAAATCCATGAATCCATATATTGATCTTTCAAGGAAAACTGTAGCGGTTTTGATAACTTTTTAGGGTTTCGTTGCCAAATGGCAAAAAACTTTTTTCCGAAACTATAAGAGCTATATTGTTGAAACTTGGTCAGTAGATGTATTCTGTGAACCGCATTAATATTTTTACACCATAGCAAAAAAGCAATAAATTTTGGGGGTCCCTATACTTAGAACTGAAACTCAAAAAAATTTTTTTCATCAAAACTATACGTGTTTTTTTTTAATACGTCTTAAATCATAAACCGCAATTTACATTTCTTTCAATCAAAACACTGTTAGTAAAAAATTTTTGAAAGTTACAACGAACTACAAAAACTTTTTTATGATGTTACTTGCTGCTGCGGAACCCTTCATGGGCGAGTCCGACTCGCACTTGGCCCCTTTCTGATTTAAGTTACAGAGGCCTAACTTCTAAAATACACTCACTTGGAAAACTTTGTACAAAACTAAAGAAATAATAAAATCGGCCAAGTGCGAGTCGGACTCGCCCATGAAGGGTTCCGTATCAACAAGTAACATTATATAAAAGTTCTTGTAGTTCGTTGATTAAATGAAAGGTAAATTGCTGTTTACGCTTTATGACATATTAAAAAAAAAGTACTTACTAGATCTCGTTCAATCCAATTTTCGTTGGTAGTTTACATGGTAATGTACAACATATATTTTTTTTAGTTTTATCACTCTCTTATTTTAGAAGTTAGAGGGGGGGGGGGGGGGACACACATTTTTCCACTTTGGAAGTGTCTCTCGCGCAAACTATTCAGTTTAGAAAAAAATGATATTAGAAACCTCAACATCATTTTTGAACACCTATCCATAGATAGGTGATAGGTGTTCATCAAACACGTATGAGTTTGATGAAAAAAATTTTTTTGAGCTTCAGTTCCAAGTATGGGGACCCCCAAAATGTATTGTTTTTTGTCCATGTTTATGTGAAAATCTTAATGCCGTTCACAGATTACATCTACTTACCAAATTTCAACAGTATAGCTCTTGTAGTTTCGGAAAAAAGTGGCTGTGACATACGGACGGACAGACAGACAGACTTGACGAATCTATAAGGGTTCCGTTTTTTGCCATTTGGCACCGGAACCCTAAAAAGTAAACATAACGATTTTCTACTAGACATAGTTTATAATCTACCTACGAATTTTTTTAGATTTTTTGAGTCAGCCCGACACGCACTTGGCCAATTTTATTTATATTAATTATGTATTGCACTTCATTTGTGCTAAAAATGGCAAGCAAAGAATGCAAATATATGTGATCCATACAAATAACTAAAGTTAATGGCTCTAAAAACCGATTTTCATTGAACTTGACGGGCAGACCGCCGGCGTTACTCGTGGTTGCTATTGTAAAGGTACCACTAGGTTCAAAGTTACTTGTTTCGTAATCACCTGTCAATGAGATCAAGCTATATGATGAGAGTTTGGTCTCAAAATGCTAAGTTCTAAAAAATATTTTTCTATTGTTTTTTTGTTAAACAATCTTGAATCGCAAGCACAGTATTCAAACGTCTATATTATTCTCAAATCGTACCAATACAATGGAATAAAATTTAATAATAACTGCCAACAGTTAAAAAAACGAGCTCGTTAACGATTGCGTCTCGCGGAAAGCGCCCACGGTCAAATTGCTTTTTGAAACTGTTCCAATGTTTTCTTTGTGTGGAAACGTTCCATAATATACAGATAATTGCATAATTAAAAAATATTCCTTACAAATATATGAAATCATGACCACTAACAGTAGGATAAACTTGTACAGAGTTTTTGTAGCGTGTCTGTATCT
Organism: Phragmatobia fuliginosa; assembly: GCA_932526445.1. Taxonomy (NCBI): domain Eukaryota; kingdom Metazoa; phylum Arthropoda; class Insecta; order Lepidoptera; family Erebidae; genus Phragmatobia; species Phragmatobia fuliginosa. Next base: position 11,889,309 of record OW052070.1, on the reverse strand, counting down.
TCTTTTCAAAAATACTAATTTATTTATGTGTTATCTACATTGCTTCATTTTTGTATCCAACCAACACTCTAATACACCGGACACTACCCTATACATTTACCCTATCCGCTCTTTATCTCCATCCAATGGTTGCCTGTAAGAGATTGCCATAGTGCGATAAGGCCGCCACTTGTACTGTACCTAGCATTAAGTTCCATGATAAGTTATCTGGTGTACAATAAAGTGATTTATTATTATTATTATTCTCTTTATTCAGTCAATAAACATATTAATTACATTTTTAAATATATAAATATAAAAAATACATTTAAAAATATAAAAAATAGTAGACCACCGACTTCGAGTACAGGGACCAAGAAACCGGTGGTTAGGGCTCCAAAGACAGGAACCTCCTCACTATACGTGCCGTGTCCAGGAGGACCGCCTTCTGCATCAGACCCTTAATCCAGCCGTCCAACGTGAGCCTCTTAAGGTGTTGGTCGAGACTCTTGGCTATCAAACCATGAACAGAAACGACTATCGGAACAATGATCGCCGAATCGACATTCCACATATCGACAATCTCGTGAGATAAATCCAAATATTTTATTTGTTTTTCTTTTTCAACCTTCACGAGATTCTCGTCATGAGGAACAGCGATATCGATAATCATTGCGCGGCGCTGTGATCGATCTATCATCACAATGTCAGGCTTATTGGCGACAATAGTCCTGTCTGTGATAATAGATCGATCCCAATATAATGTAGCACGACCATTCTCGAGAACTGGGTCGGGCACATACCTGTAGTATGGCACCTCCAAATTTACAAGTTTGTATTTCAGGGCAAGTTGCTGATGTACAATCCTGGCTACTTGGTTGTGTCTGTGCAAATATTCACCGTTAGCAAGACGAGAACAACCAGAAATAATATGCCTGATAGATTCCCCGGGTCGGTGACATGCCCGACATATGTCAACGGTACCGTCCTTCAGTATATATTTCCGATAGTTATTCGTCATGATAACTTCGTCCATAATTGCACAAACAAAACCTTCGGTTTCTCCAAAGAGATCACCGTACCGCAGCCAGGAAGTCGATGCTTTAAAGTCTATATCGGGCCCGTTCAAAGCCCGATAAAACCGACCATGAAGCTCTTTGCCCTTCCATACCTCCTTGCGATCATCAGTACTAAGTACTACAGGTTTGCGCCAATTCTCTTTAGCCAGAGCGAGTGGAGTGAATCCGTTATCCACTGTAACTACATTGCGATGCACCCCCATGTCGGTATTAAGAAAATATTCTCTGAGATTGTATATCTCGCGATTATGTAGGGTCTTGATATTTAAAAATCCACGACCCCCAAACTTTCGCGGGATGTACAATCTCATAACCGATGAACGTGGGTGGTGCATTCGGAATGCAGTCAGTAAGGTACGAACTCGCCTGTCAAGGGCATCTAATTCAGTCTGAGTCCATCTAAGTATACCAAAGGAATACATCAGAACCGGCATGACCCAACCGTTGTAGGCTCGCACCTTGTTACCCCCTGACAAAAGACTTTTAAGGACTTTTTTCAGGCGGCCGAAGAAGCGTTCCCGCACCGTTTGCTTCACATCAGATTCTGGTATTCCCAAGGATTGTGAAAAGCCTAGATATTTGTAGGTTTCGGTGGCAGAGAGAGACCTAAGTTTTGTTGAATCTGAAAGTTCTAATCCTTCAGATTCCACAATAACACCTTTCTTTACATACATGACTGCACACTTGTCCAAACCAAATTCCATTTTGATAGAATTACTAAAGTTTTTAGTAACCTTTAGTAACTCAATCAATTGTAATTTTGATGGAGCCAGTAGTTTCAAATCATCCATATAAAGAAGATGAGATATAACCCGGTTACCTCTCTGCAACCTATAGCCTAACCCTGAACCCTCTAAGAGAGTGCTAAGAGGGTTCAAGGCCAAACAAAACCACAAGGGACTCAGACTGTCACCTTGAAAGATACCCCTCTCGATCTTTACAAATACGTCGCTTACCGCAGTTTGGCGGCATCCAGGATAGCGAAGGACTGTCCTCCATTGCCCCATACATGACTTCAAGAAGGTGCACAGAGTTGTATCAATTTTATACAGCTCCAGCACCCTCAAAAGCCATGAATGGGGAACCGAGTCGTAAGCCTTCTTATAATCTATCCAACATGTCGCCAAATCCTTACGATTACGACGTACTTGTTGGCTAATGGTCATATCAACGATAAGGAGCTCTTTAGTGCCACGGGTCCCACTTCTACATCCATTCTGAGAAACGGAAAGTATCGAATTATTATTTGCATGTGTAGTAATTTTGAGTCTCAAAATAGATGTAAGAAGTTTATACAAAGTTGGTAAACATGTAATTGGCCTAAAGTTTTTGGGATCCATGGCACTACCAGATTTATGGAGTAAATGGGTTATACCAGTTGTTAAAAATTGTGGTAATGAACCAGAATCCAATGCTGCCTGGAATTGAGATGCCAAACACCCATGCGAGCTTCGGAACCACTTAAGCCAAAAGTTGTGCAGACCGTCCGGACCAGGTGATTTCCAATTTGGCAATGAACGGACTGCACAACTTACATCATCTTTGTCAATGATGATTGGTTCCATAGTTGTTACAGACTCACATGAGTGTCTGACATCTCGCATCCAGTCACCTTCTGTATGGGTGACAGGCACCGACCAGATGCCACGCCAAAATTCATTTGTGGCATTTTCATCTGGCAAATACCCATCGCGCTCACATGGATCCGGTTCTTCCCATTTCCGGTACACCCATTTCTCATTTCTTTGGAACATGCGATTCTGATAATACCGATTCCCACGTTTTTTGTACCGTCTTATCCTATTTGCCCATGCATAAACTTTTTGCTTCAAGAAGTCTATGCGCTCTGTGACACTAGACAAGTACTGTTGAGGACTGATGGTAGTCCCCAAGAATGCCTGTTTCACAAAGCGCATGACTCTCGGCCGCGTATTACCTGCCTGAAAAGCAGTTAGTTTACCGATGAGTGTCCTAGTCTCAGTAATACGACGTTCTATTCTATACTGCCAAGCTGGCAAAGTATTTTTGGGTCGAGTAGCAATTCTGTCTTCAACAAACTTAATACCAGCTACTCGACAAACTGCAATAGCGGCACAGTAAAGAATAGAATGTGTATCACTAAGATCCTCGCTATTATCAAAATAATCTGACAATAACGAATTCAGGGCACTCACCAGTGCTAAATTTCGTTTATGAATGGGCAAACGGGGTAACCGGGGTCTGTTATGATAATCAACATACCGGTATTTCTGAACCGCATCCTCCAAAGCGCTCCTTATTCTATCATTATATTGGGTACTTACGGATATAACTTCACTCTCCTCTTGTTCATCAACATTATTATTCTGTGGTAGAATTGGTGTACTATTCGCTCCCAAATCCACAGCATGTGACGAAGAAGGGATAGCCAAGGTATTCCGCACGTCCAAGCGTATCCTCTCAAGTACGGCCTCATCTAGCAGATGGCATCGCTGTATAGCCCGCACTTGATCCGACAATCGTTGTGCTGATACGTTGACGGCTGGCTCAAGCTCCTGAAACAGAGAGACTAGTCGAACACGGTACGCAGTAAGGTTTGTTCCCAACTCTGTAGCCCGAAAATATGCCCGCATGACGTTCTCATTTATTGTATGTGACCATTTCATGCGGCGCACACCACCACCGGTAGCGGAGACCCTTTTCGAGGTCAGTGGTCCTCGGGATCCCAAGCTGTCTGGTGGCCGGGTCCTCTCTTGCCGACGTACAGGTGTTGGCGACGTCGGCGGAGAGAAAAACTCGTCACTCGAAGTAGAGCTCGACGCCTGTGCACTATTCGGAACTTCTGTAATTTCTTCCATTGGCGGCACGGCGGAGCGGAGCGACGAGTCCGGGGATGACTTTTGTGCTCTGCTTCTAGCTCTTGTGATCATCTTGAGAATTTCTCGTTTTATCGATATTTATAATATTGGTTTTGACATGACGTTTTAAACGTCATGTCTTTTAAAACGGATATTTTTATGTTTATTTCATTGCGATTCATTTTATTTCTTTTATTTAATTATTTTTGTAACATTGAGTCTTCTAAAATATATAAATTTGGTTTTTAATATAGTTCTTATATTATTATTATTATTATTCTCTTTATTTGATAATATTAACATATAAATTACATTTTTAAATATAAATATAAAAAATACATTTAAAAATATAAAAAATAGTAGACCACCGACTTCGGGTACAGGGACCAAGAAACCGGTGGTTAGGACTCCAAAGACAGGAACCTCCTCACTATACGTGCCGTGTCAAGGAGGACCGCCTTCTGCATCAGACCCTTGATCCAGCTGTCCAACGTGAGCCTCTTAAGGTGTTGGTCGAGGCTCTTGGCTATCAAACCATGAACAGAAACGACTATCGGAACAATGATCGCCGAGTCGACATTCCACATATCGACAATCTCGTGAGATAAATCCAAATATTTTATTTGTTTTTCTTTTTCAACCTTCACGAGATTCTCGTCATGAGGAACAGCGATATCGATAATCATTGCGCGGCGCTGCGATCGATCTATCACCACAATGTCAGGCTTATTGGCGACAATAGTCCTGTCTGTGATAATAGATCGATCCCAATATAATGTAGCACGACCATTCTCGAGAACTGGGTCGGGCACATACCTGTAGTATGGCACCTCCAAATTTACAAGTTGGTATTTAAGGGCAAGTTGCTGATGTACAATCCTGGCTACTTGGTTGTGTCTGTGCAAATATTCACCGTTAGCAAGACGAGAACAACCAGAAATTATATGCCTGATAGATTCCCCGGGTCGGTGACATGCCCGACATATGTCAACCGTACCGTCCCTCAGTATATATTTCCGATAGTTATTCGTCATGATAACTTCTTCCATAATTGCACAAACAAAACCTTCGGTTTCTCCAAAGAGATCACCATACCGTAGCCAGGAAGTCGATGCTTTAAAGTCTATATCGGGCCCATTCAAAGCCCGATAAAACCGACCATGAAGCTCTTTGCCCTTCCATACCTCCTTGCGATCATCAGTACTAAGTACTACAGGTTTGCGCCAATTCTCTTTAGCCAGAGCGAGTGGAGTGAGTCCGTTATCCACTGCAACTACATTGCGATGCACCCCCATGTCGGTATTAAGAAAATATTCTCTGAGATTGTATATCTCGCGATTATGTAGGGTCTTGATATTTAAAAATCCACGACCCCCAAACTTTCGCGGGATGTACAATCTCATAACCGATGAACGTGGGTGGTGCATTCGGAATGCAGTCAGTAAGGTACGAACTCTCCTGTCAAGGGCATCTAATTCGGTCTGAGTCCATCTAAGTATACCAAAGGAATACATCAGAACCGGCATGACCCAACCATTGTAGGCTCGCACCTTGTTACCCCCTGACAAAAGACTTTTAAGGACTTTTTTCAGGCGGCCAAAGAAGCGTTCCCGCAACGTTTGCTTCACATCAGATTCTGGTATTCCCAAGGATTGTGAAAAGCCTAGATATTTGTAGGTTTCGGTGGCAGAGAGAGACTTAAGTTTTGTTGAATCTGAAAGTTCTAATCCTTCAGATTCCACAATAACACCTTTCTTTACATACATGACTGCACACTTGTCCAAACCAAATTCCATTTTGATAGAATTACTAAAGTTTTCAGTAACCTTTAGTAACTCCATCAATTGTAATTTAGTGGGAGCCAGTAGTTTCAAATCATCCATGTAAAGCAGGTGTGATATAACCCGGTTACCTCTCTGCAACCTATAGCCTAACCCTGAACCCTCTAAGAGAGTGCTAAGAGGGTTCAAGGCCAGACAAAACCACAAGGGACTCAGACTGTCACCTTGAAAGATACCCCTCTCGATCTTTACAAATACGTCGCTTACCGCAGTTCGGCGGCATCCAGGATAGCAGAGGACTGTCCTCCATTGCCCCATACATGACTTCAAGAAGTTGCACAGAGTTGTATCAATTTTATACAACTCCAGCACCCTCAAAAGCCATGAATGGGGAACCGAGTCGTAAGCCTTCTTATAATCTATCCAACATGTCGCCAAACCCTTACGATTACGACGTACTTGTTGGCTAATGGTCATATCAACGATAAGGAGCTCTTTAGTGCCACGGGTCCCACTTCTACATCCATTCTGAGAAACGGAAAGTATCGAATTATTATTTACATGTGTAGTAATTTTGAGTCTCAGAATAGATGTAAGAAGTTTGTATAAAGTTGGTAAACATGTAATGGGCCTAAAGTTTTTGGGATCCATGGCACTACCAGATTTATGGAGTAAATGGGTTATACCAGTTGTTAAAAATTGTGGTAATGAACCAGAATCCAATGCTGCCTGGAATTGAGATGCCAAACACCCATGCGAGCTTCGGAACCACTTAAGCCAAAAGTTGTGCAGACCGTCCGGACCAGGTGATTTCCAATTTGGCAATGAACGGACTGCACAACTTACATCATCTTTGTCAATGATGATTGGTTCCATAGTTGTTATAGACTCATATGAGTGTCTGACATCTCGCATCCAGTCACCATCTGTATGGGTGACAGGCACCGACCAGATGCCACGCCAAAATTCATTTGTGGCATTTTCATCTGGCAAGTACCCATCGCGCTCACATGGATCTGGTTCTTCCCATTTCCGGTACACCCACTTCTCATTTCTTTGGAACATGCGATTCTGATAATACCGATTTCCGCGTTTTTTGTACCGTCTTATCCTATTTGCCCATGTATACACTTTTTGCTTCAAGAAGTCTATGCGCTCTGTGACACTAGACAAGTACTGTTGAGGACTGATGGTAGTCCCCAAGAATGCCTGTTTCACAAAGCGCATGACTCTCGGCCGCGTATTACCTGCCTGGAAAGCAGTTAGTTTACCGATGAGTGTCCTAGTCTCAGTAATACGACGTTCTATTCTATACTGCCAAGCTGGCAAAGTATTTTTGGGTTGAGTAGCAATTCTGTCTTCAGCAAATTTAACACCAGCTACTCGACAAACTGCAATAGCCGCACAGTAAAGAATAGAATGTGTATCACTAAGATCTTCGCTATTATCAAAATAATCTGATAATAACGAATTCAGGGCACTCACCAGTGCTAAATTTCGTTTATGAATGGGCAAACGGGGTAACCGGGGTCTGTTATGATAATCAACATACCGGTATTTCTGAACCGCATCCTCCAAAGCGCTCCTTATTCTATCATTATATTGGGTACTCACGGATATAACTTCACTCTCCTCTTCATCAACATTATTATTATGTGGTAGAATTGGTGTACTATTCGCTCCCAAATACAGAGCATGTGACGAAGAAGGGATAGCCAAGGTATTCCGTACGTCCGAGCGTATCCTCTCAAGTACGGCCTCATCTAGCAGATGGCATCGCTGTATAGCCCGCACTTGATCCGACAATCGTTGCGCTGATACGTTGACGGTTGGCTCAAGCTCCTGAAACAGAGAGACTAGTCGAACACGGTACGCAGTAAGGTTTGTTCCCAGCTCTGTAGCCCGAAAATATGCCCGCATGACGTTCTCATTTATTGTATGTGACCATTTCATGCGGTGCACACCACCACCGGTAGCGGGGACCCTTTTCGAGGTCAGTGGTCCTCGGGATCCCAAGCTGTCTGGTGGCCGGGTTCTCTCCTGCCGACGTACAGGTGTTGGCGACGTCGGCGGAGAGAAAAACTCGTCGCTCGAAGTAGAGCTCGACGCCTGTGCACTATTCGGAACTTCTATGATTTCTTCCATTGACGGCACGGCGGAGCGGAGCGACGAGTCCGGGGATGTTCGTTGTGCTCTGCTTCTAGCTCTGGTTAACATCTTTGAGAATTTCTCATTTTATCGATATTTATAATGCTTTTGACATGACGTATTAACAGGGTTGCCACCTTTTGGAAAAAAAAATCGGGACGATACTTATAATGTGGACAGTCGGTCAAAGTTTTGTATAAACATTTACGTATTTATTTTTCAAATATTTTTCCATGCAAGGTGTGCATGGACCCTTATAGATTCGTCACGTCCGTTTGTCCGTCCTCGAATTTAAAACCGTCAAAACGGTTGGTGCTAAAACGGTGAAACTGCATGGACATGTTTTTATTACGGCGACAATGTAAAAACTGAAGTAAAATCATGAAAAAAATGTTTTTGGCGTATCACCCTTCACGTAAAGTGGGGGCGATTTTTTTATCGTTAGGGCTATCATTAGATCGGTCAATTTTAAACATTAAGAAAGTTGCTCCGACAATTTTTTGATTTCGATATCCGTTTGAACTTTAAAGGGGATTTTTATTTTATAAAACTCCTGCCAAGGTGACTTTACTATGCCTGATGGAAAGCATGAGTAAAATCCACAAGTGGGGGTCGCTATACTCACTGCAAATGCAAGCAGTATGGCGAACCACATTAAGGCGGCTTAGGGAGATGCTTTTTCACGCCTAGCTTAAAGGGGCCCGGGATCATATTAGGAATGAAAAACATCAGCTGGCAATGAGTTCCAGTTTTTAACTGCTCGACACAAGAAGGAAGACCCGAGTCGCTTAGTTCTGGAGCGTGTCTTCCACTCTGAAGGGGTGACTTCCCTGGCCAGATTGTGTTATTCTGTAGAGGAAGGGAGAGGGTGGGATGAGGTCGAGGAGCTTTTCAGAACACTCCCCATGGTAAAGGCGATAGAGGACTGCCATAGAGGCGACATCTCTTCGCAACTGCAAAGGTTCCAGGAACTCGGTGGCTTCGGGACTGTCTATGATGCGAACTGCTCCCCCTGCAACCGATCGAGAGCGACAACATGTCATTGATATGTAGAAGGAACAGCGTGGGCGACAAGACAGAGCCCTGGGGTACGCCTGCGTTTACCTGCTTGAAATCAGACACCACGACGTCACAAAGGACTCTAATGCGGCGCTGACGCAGTAAGGCAGAAATCCAGCTGCACAATTTAGTGGGCAGGCTGTATGCCGGAAGCTTAGAGAGAAGCGAGCGGTGCCAAACCCTATCAAAGGCCTTGGCCATGTCTAGACTGATGGACAGGTTCTCTCCATACCTATCCAAAGCCTCACCCCACAGGTGCGTGAGGTACGTGAGAAGATCACCCGTGGCTTGGTTCGGTCTCAAGCCATATTGCCGAACACTTAGCAGAGAGTGATCTTCCAGGTAATGAACCAATTGCTTGTTAATTATTCGTTCAAGCACCTTGCAGAGTATGGAGGTGACAGCTATAGGACGGTAGTTGGCGGGATCTGAGCGGTCACCTTTTTTGGGGATAGGTTGAACATTCACCTCTCTCCAGGCCTCCGGGACAATTCCTTAGGAACTTGACAGGCAATACAAGCGTGTCAGTACTGGAGACAACTCTGGTGCACAGTTCTTTAGAACCACCTCTGGGATCCCGTCAGGTCCACTGGCTTTCCGGACGTCGAGTGACCGAAGGTCCGCGCGTACTTCACTACGGTGGACACCAGGCAGTGGTCGGAGGAGCCTACAGGGGCGAGAACTGACACACAGTACTGCGCTGGGTGGCTCGCCAGGTCTAGCAAGGAGGGCGCTTGACTTGATGTGTCTGGTATCCTGGTGTGCTGGAGTACCAGTTGGGTGAGGTCATGCATAGGAGCGAATGCGTGGGCATTTCAGGCATCCGCCCTGACGAAAAGACACACTCCACTGAATACAACAAATAAAGATTTTATTAAAAAGGTTGTCATTAGTTCCATTTGGCACCTAATAGCTATTTCTTTTTATGTACACTGTGCGAAAGGGGAAGAAGGTGAATTAAAATTGAGCAATTGTTACATTTGTAAAAAATCGGGACAAAATCAATAGGCTGTCGGGACGCGGGACGATATCATCGAATTCGGGACTGTCCCGGGAAATTCGGGACGGGTGGCAACTCTGCGTATTAAACGTCATGTCTTTAAAAACAGATCTTTCTATGTTTATTTCATTGCGATTCATTTTATTTCTTTTAATTCATTATTTTTATAACATTGAGTTATTTAAAATATATATATTTCGTTTTTAATATGGTTCTTAATGGAAAAAATAATTTATTTTAAAAATATGTGGAAGAAATTCTGATGTCTTTGAGTGTTGCTAGATTATTATTATTAATATTATTATTATTATTATTATCTGTATAATTCGGGTATTCAATACAATACTTAGGTAAAGTATAAAATCCAAACGGTTAGTGCCGAAAATATAAAACTATACATAAAATAATAACTACAATAAAAACTGATAAATATTTTTACTTGCGCCTACCTTGTCGTGCGTGGTTTCATTAGATAGGTCGTTTAAAGTCATTGAGATGTTACTCAGACAATTGTTTGTTTTAGGCAATCGTTTGCGAGTTATACAACTTTAAAGCTCATGTTTTAGTTAAAACAACAAGAGCCCATGTCCTGTTATATAACTTTATTAATCAAATAGTTATAAAGGCTTAATTTTTAAAATACGCTTACTTGGAAAACTTAAATATAACAATCATCTATTGGACATGCTTTAAGCCATTATTGGTAACTACGCAAGTGCGTACGCAAGGCCACGCATAGAATAATTTGCGTGGCCTGACACGCACTTGGCCGATTTTATTGTATACTTTGCATTTTTAGTGTATACATTGCCTAGGTATTATAGGTATAGAATGAACTGCGGTTAACGCCAGTAGGCTTGACTAGTGATATTTAGTACCAATAAAATAAATGAATATTTCTGACATCATCCAGTCCCAAACTAAGCAAAGCTTGTACTATGGGTACTAAACAACTGATATAAATATATAAACATACTTTTTTTTTTGTAAATATATACATATTATACATAGAAAACACCCAGACTCTGAAACAAATATTTGTGGATTCCAAAAATATTTAGTCCGACCCGGGAATCGAACCCGAGACCTCTTGATCAGCAGCCACATACGCTAACCACTAGACCAACAAGGCAATCAAAATGATTAGGTATTTGGTTGGTTCTCTTCAAAAATCGATGCACCAACCGGGCTGAAGTTTGAGATAATCATAATATTTCATTATATGTATACATATTATGCAATCCACTTTAAAGAGCTTTTTATCATTTTTTTTGCAACCACTATATGTCACAACCAAAAACATTGAATTACTATTAGTTTACACATAAATTGTCTTTGAGTAATAAATATTAAAGTAATCTGTAAACATGTGTATAATATTTCCAGAATGGAGCTTGATGTGAATATACCAGCAGGATTTCTTCTTGGTCGAAGTGGTGCAACAATAATACGAACATTAAGAAAATTAAGGAAAAGCTATGCAGTAGTTAATTTGCCGATAAATATGACACACGTGCCGATTGGTAAAATGAACCAACCACCTTGGATTGCGTGGTAATTAGTGTATCTACATAGTTTACTATTTATGTGAAATTCCAACCTTTAAACTTTCATTAACCCTTCGAGCTATTACCGTATAAAGATAATTAATTATAAACCAGTGTTCTAACAGGCTAGTTACACACATATGAGCGTGCAGGTCAGGTTTTCGTTTTACTACCCGGTTACAATATCTGTGCACCTTGGCTCGTGACTACAAATAGGCGCTTTTGGGTATAGTTTCCAAAAAAAAAAATTACTACAAAAAATGAGAATTTTGCAGTTCACTGTTCCAAATATGTATAATTACGATAAAAAATATTTTAATTCATAATTTTATTTTTCTAATATTCTTTAAATTACTGCTTTTAATTTTGTTCAAATTCTTAATTTATGGTTTTCTTTACGTTTTAAAAACTTGCAAAGTAAGTTTGAACTTAACAATAAATGTTCAAAAATAAAACATTGAAAAGACGAAAATATCTAGATTATCGATACGATATCGATGGTGCTAACCGTACTGGCGCCTCCGACGAGCGCGGGGCGGTGAAAGGGGTAGTGGGAGCGGCGACGTATTCCAGCGAGGTGCACAGATAGTGAGACCAGTGTGTACAGGACCTTCAAAGTAAACTAAATTTACGATGCCTTATAGCCTTATGTATTTTTTTCATACTAATTGTAATTAACAATGAAGGTCATTGGAAGGGCAGCAAATAAAATATTACTGTGAAACATTTTATGTTATTAAAAATAAGTTAATTGCTTAGTACAACATGAATGCAATAAGGCTCCAAGCTAGGCAATGCAATAGGTACTATCAAATAGTAAATAATACATTACTGATAACATTTAGTATCAACAACAATGAATTGTATAATAATATATATGTTATTTGTTTTTCGAATTACTATCTTTCTTTTTTGTAACAAACATATATTTAAATTGTACAGTCTTCTTACCAAAAAATAAGTACAAATAGTTTTATTCATAAAAATTTTACTAAGTCATTAGAATATTTTTGCACAGCAACAGAATATTAGTAATGTAACAAATATGTACACATGTGATATTATGTATGTGTGTAGTGTGGCATTATACATCACAGGTACCACATCATGAGCATTAGAAATAATACAATAGATAGGTAAAATTATTGCACATTGTTGCGTTAAAAGCGGGCAGCGAATTATTAAAAAATGAAATAACGTTAGACGAGTAAGTAAGTACGAGTAAGTCCGTGTGGTGACGGATTAAGAATACTAGTGTTGCCACCCCTATTCATTCACTATTCACACACATAGGAATAAAGTAAGCAGCTAACATCACTGCCAAGAGAAGGAAAACTTGAAACAAACCCTTTACCAACCCGTCTGGCCAGAGTGGTATAGTAGGCCAAAACCTCCTTTCAAAGGAGTGGCCTAGTTCCAGCAGTGGACTGTTAAAGGCTGTTGATGATGATTGATGATGAGTAAGTACATATTGGGTATATATTGAGAGTACAAACAAATAACGATAAAGATATACCTTTATCGTTAATTGTTCTCATAACATCCTTTGTTTCCAAAGATCTTAGAAAGGAATTAAAGGAAAACTTACATGATTATTGATTTATTTATTTCAGAAGTTGCTTTCTTTGATCTTTGACTGTAGTCCGCATAATAAAGCTTGGTCTCTATGACAGCTGTCACTAGTGTCATTTTAGGATTTACTAGGTACATTTTATATTCGTATACTTATAACGAGCTGAGTCCCGTAGTGTTACCCAAGGTCAACGTTGTAAAATGCCTAAGTTACTTGATTAGCTCCTAACAGCTTTCTAACAGTAAGAAACCAGATACCACCAGAATCCAGAGATTACTAGGCACTGACAGACAGAAATACAAAAAAAAAAATACTTTTTTGATGCAGCTACTATCTGTGTACTTTTTTTTACATTTAGTGAAAAACTGTTCATTTGTTTTTGTTTTTTTTTTTAATTTTATTTATTTGTACAGATATGTGAAAATATAGGAGGTAGACATTAAAACACTCGTACTACGTCGATTTCGTGTCTACTGCAGAGATCAAGCTCTACTTTACGAACTGTAACAGTAATATAAAATATTTATTTGTCTAATTGTTGCACGAAGGCTTAGGTAGGAACAATCTGCACACTTACAGTTATACAAACCGAAATTGGAAAGTAGTCTATATAAGTACAGAAATAGAACGAGATTGGTCAAGTGGTAATATTTGATCGACTCTTCAATATTTTCTAAAGTGGATGAACTCTAGAATCTTTTTTACGCATACTATACTTAGATATCAAGTGGTGATCTTGTTACTTGCTACTTACTTATTACTTGAAATGCATGAATATTTTATTTTGGAAATTGTCTATAATTTTTCACTATTGTATTGTTTGTTTAAAAGTATGTTAATTACGTGAGCAATACAATGTGATAATACAAAAGCAATTTAGGGATTAATGAGATTTTTAAATTATAATAATAAATCGAAATTTTATATTGGGGTGTTTAATAAAATTATGTACTTAAATACTCTCTCGTTCCATACATTACTCGTAGACCGTTTAACATTTAAATTTGGTAGAAAATAAAATTGAATAAGGATGATATCTATCGACATCAAACAGTCTCATCTATTGGTCTAAATTGAAAGACTCTATGTCATTTAAAATAGACCCGTGTTGGTATGTGTTTAAGCTATAGTATTGATTATTTGCAATAGATACTTAAAGAAATAATGTAAAGGTGCTTAACAAGAACAATTTTTTTTAGATTCTTAAATAAATGTGACCCCCTGTATGTATGTACATAATATGTAAACCTTGTTTGATAATTGTATCGAGTATAAGATATGTGCCATCAGATTAATTAATTCAATAGGGTATTACACCTTTTTTTTGAAAACTATTTTAAATTAATCCTGAGATTGTAATTAACCAGTAGAATTTTTATCTCAATTTTATAAAAACGAAAAATGTCTAGAAACATTGTTTTATTATATTATATAACGTTAACAGCCATGCTGTTTTGGATCGTGACGTCACTTCGTTAGTAAACAATACGGCTGCGAGAGATCAAGTAACAAGATTTGTGAAAATAATGAGTTATAATGTTTATCATTGGTGCCTTGTGTTGAATGAGATAATACAATTGTAAAAATGCCACAAAAATTGTGGATTCAAGTGCCAATTGATATTAAAATGAGAAACACTTGGTTGAAACTTTCAAGAACAGACCCAAAATCATTATCAACAAAGACTGGACTGTATTTCTGTGTGTATTTACATAACTATTAAAAAATTAATATAAACTTGATGTTTTAATATTACAAAAAAAATGACATATTTTGTAATGTATTTATACATAGATTATATTATGTACCTATGATATGTAGTGAGTTGAAATCTTCATCAATATAATATTCCATATTTTAGCTCGTAAATGATATGCAAATTTATACAAAACTTGATACGATAGCTTTCACAAAACCGTCTTCTAAGATGCGATTTTAATAAAAATAAAGGATCAAAGTTCACAAACGTGATAATGCCTCGTAAAATTTCTAAATAACACAGAACGACAAATTCCGAGGTTGTTTACTATCGGAGTGACGTCACGTCGGACTCCAATATGGTGGATAGCCATTTAGAATTTTCAAAAACAGATTAAAAGATTTTTAAATAGAATTATAAAATTTAAATTTCATTTTTATAAATAAATACTGACGTTTCTCGTTTACTTTTTTCAAAATCTATCTTAAAAATGATTTTTTATATTTTTTCTTACATGGAAAATACCCTATTGAAGCTTCACTGCATGAAACAGGGATATCAACGCTCCTCCGCTTCCAGTACCCGGTTTTTGGTCGATTCGTCGCCGACAACCATCAGCTGGTGATATACGGGAGATTCCCGTACAGAAAAAAAGGTGCCTAGTGTCGGTACATGTCGGTGATGGGAGGGAATTGAAAACTAAAAATATCTGTTACGTTTAAAATTCGACGCAAAAGGAGGAGGTGTTATATGTTTAATTGCCATGTTTGTCTGTGGCATCATAGCTCTTAAACAGATATACTGGTTTGGACGCGGTTTTGTTTATTTTATCCAACAAAATCCTGTGTATTATGTTTACATTAACTGAAGGGCAGTCGCAAAAATTCTTGAGCGTTCTTCATTTCACTTCAATTCTAAGATGTTGGCACATTTTATATTCGATCACTTGAAATTTGTTTGTTATATATTTTTTGCGTTATAGTGATACCATTTCTTTAGTTGAGGTTACTGTTTTATTAGTACCATTTAATCTTATTATTCCATAGTTGTTATATTTTGAAATATTCCTAACACGAATTTTACTTGTTCATTGTTACACATAATTATGTATGATATTTATGTTAATACCGTTATGTTTTGTATTGTACATTAGAACAATTAATAAATACATTTTGCTACGAAAATTTGTAAATAAATAGTGTTGGGAGGCTGCCACGGTGTGATGGTATATCAGTGTGGTGTGGTGGTCTAATCGTTTAATCAGTTGAAGCGACGGTCAGTGGCTAATTATATTGAAGATCTCACTGTATTTATGTCTATCACTGTATTGTGTATGTATTTAAATTAAATAATGAGTGATGTAATAAAGCCTTAAATGCTTGATGTTAAATATATTTTTTGTGTTAATTTTATTTTACCCCGTGCAAAGTTTTGCAATGATGTTCATTTATCAATTATTTTGAAAAATACGTAAATACATACGATCTTACTAAAGAATTTAGTAACATAGAGATGCCCCGTCGCGACAGAATGTCAAACCAAATAGACTCGATAAATAAGCGCGGCGGTGATGATGTGCTTAATCATATATGTTACACAAAGTTGTTTAAATGTAAAGAATAGCTTGAAACTACTGCCTACTTACTAGTTTTTGCCCAAAGCGTGCCCGCAACTGCTAGTATGACATAAATAATATAGCTTCCTGTTGGTAAGAATTTTCAATATCGGTTACCCTCACAACCTCGAAAACTCTAATTCTATACTATTAGTGTATCTGATATCTCTTGATCGGCAATCGCATACACTAACCGCTATACCAATGAGGTGATCCCGGACCGTTTGCAAAACGTGTTATTGAGTTTTTCTGATTATAGAAATAATGAGCTCGGAATTTGAAAGTTTGAAGATCTAAACATAGGGGGTTTGACACCAAACTTGTATACGTATAACTTGAACGACCTTGAAGAGCATCTTAAGTCCTATAGCTGTTGCATCAGATTGTGAATGTGAGGGAACAGAGAATGCACCTGTATGCGCAAACAGTCAGTCACTATAATATCTGAAGCGTAGTTGGCTAGTCTCTGTTGAGACTGGCCGCCGTTACCGAAATCGGCTATGAGAAAGTAATCATCATCATTGTCGTTAATATTAGTTTAGATAACGGTGATGGGATTAGAAAATGGTGTAAGATTAAGGAAGTCGTGTCAAGAATTACAAAAGGGCTTGGGCTTGGGCTTTGGGAAAATGACCAACATGCGTGGTCCTAGAGCGTGCGGATAAGCTCCAAAAGACCAGAACCTGATGAAATAAGTACAATCTAACACCGTTCAAAACATTTTAAACAAATAAGGTGCTTTTATTTTATTTTATTTAAAAAGCAAAAAAAAAAAAGCAAGTCAACGCGTCTGAACACTATGTTGAGACGCGTTGACTTGCTTTTTTTGTTAGTTTAGTTAATTTTAGTAATATGTTGACCAAGTAGTGAAAAGTGTATCATTATGGGGGATTTTATTGAAAAAGAAACATAGTTTGGTAATTTTATTTATTTCACAACCAACCATTTCGCGGACTTTTAGACCTCCACTCGTATGTGTGATATATTTGCTCGTTGAATATTCGATTACTTAATTTGACAGAAATGGTGGCAATAAGCAAACAATTAGATTATTAGACCAACGTGGGAGGAGCTACTGTTATTTCCGATTCATTCGCCCTTGATCTGAACAATGATTACTTCAGCTTTTACATTTTACAGATTTTTTTTTAAGCTGGGTCGTGTTCTTCAAAAAGGATGAATTATTCTTTGTCATCCATAGATGGCGTGACCAGTTAAGAATTGAAGTGAATTGAATTCATTTCACTTGCAAATTATGTTATCGTATTCGTAAAACTAGTTAAACTTATATAACATTCGCAAATGATACGATCCTGAAATAGACAAATAATTAACTACAAAAATTTATTCGAAGTATACTACTGCGGGCAAAAAAGAAAACGATATATTTGCGTGTTTCGCTCCAAGCATGCAATCTAAGTATTACTTACATTTGTTCCAAACACATAGAATGAAGAGTAAACGCTACAAATATTTTGTGTAAATAATAACATAAGTACTTGATAAGAATTTAATAGTTAATTAGCAAACAATGTGTTAGGAGTCCTTTACAGTCTGTTCTTTCTCTTATAATTTTCAGTTTTTTTTATTTTCAGTTAATTTAATAATAGACCTACAACGTGGTTACTAAGCAACGGTTCGCTTGTAAACATTTCATTTCGATGTCGACTCAAGTAGGTACAGCAATGAAAGTATTGATTTATATTGCCTTAAAAGCGTGTATTCTGGTTACAATAGAGTTTTATAAACATTTGTACAGTGGCTATTAAGAATTCCAAAATTCGTGTAGCATATTTGAATACTGTTGTAGGTACTTTCAAAAAACACTCGATTCGTTTAAGGGGATCGTTTCCATAACTGCTCGAAAAAGCACTTACGGTTATGACAAGAGAAACAAATTCATTCATTAATTGACAGTAAAAAAAATATTTCAGTTCCTTAATAAAGCAATCTATAGAGAAACCGAGTAAAATTACTAATACGATTATTTATTTTCGAGAAAAAAATCATCAACAGTGACTAAAATCACCGAAATCGACCTTTTCTGTTTGGAATCAATCTAGTATTATGTTACTTTATTTGAAATAAATATTTTATTAGTTGCAAGAAAAAAGTACAAAAAAGAGATTAACCATTTAAGGTTTCTATTAATTCTCACCAGAAAGTGATAATTTAATCTTAAACATCATTAATTTTTAGCGGCAAAAGTTCCATACATTTTAGTATGGAGAAATAATTTGCAATAAAACAGAGTTCACGCGATCCAAAAATTCAGTGTTCTCCGAATATTCAAGGCGAGCGCACGCTCGTTTTTAGCTCCACACGCACTGTCACGCACACAGAGATTTGATTGTTTACATACGACGACGTGACTGTGTGTAACTTTTGATAATATTTGGTAGGTCTGGGAATAGACACACCAATCTTTATATTTTAAATCATTATTAACCAACTTCACAAAAGGAGTATTATTTATGTTTAACTAAATGATTTTTTTTATTGTACATTCATTGATTACTCTGTCAATTGTGGACCGATTTTTAAAATTCATTTTATATGACTGCCTCGGTGGCGCTGTGGTAGCATATGCGATTGAGGCCTCGGGTTCGATTCACGGGTCGGACCAAATGTTTATGAGATCCACAAATTTTTTTTTTTTAGGTGTTGGCTGTTTTCAGTGTTAGTTTATAGGGAAACCCTAAAATTTTATAAGCACGTTATAAATAGTTATTATATATTTTTTTTTATTTTGTAATGCTATTCCAGACGCAATATCTGAGCTGGTAGCCATCATTTCATAATGATGAGGGCAGTAGTAGCGCATGCGACTACTTTGCTTGAGTAAGGATTCAGGTTCGATTCCCGTGTAGGACCAAATATTTGTGTGATCCGCAAATATTTATTTCGGGGTCTGGGTGTATTCTATAGGTAAGCAACAAAAAAAGTATGTTTATGTATTTATATCAGTTGTCGAATCAATAATATAAGCTCTGCTTAGTTTGGGACTGGATGATGTTGTGTGTAAGATGTTCGAAATAGTTGTGTTGTCTTGTGGTCAGCGTATACAACTGCTAACCAAGAGGTCTAGGGTTCGATTCCCGGGTCGGACCAAATGTTTGTATGATCTGCAAATATTTGTTTCGGAGTTTGGGTATTTTCTATGTATAATATGTATGTATTTATAACAAAAAAGTATGTTTATGTATTATAAACTGCGAAATAAATATTTGCGGATCACACGAATATTTGGTAGATGATATTCTGTGTCATTCGTCTGAAATATTTATTTATTGTTATTTATTATAAACTAGCTTTCTGCCCGCGGCTTCGCCCGCGTGGAATTCGTTGATATCACACGACATGGTAAGGGTAGATTAAACAATCTTACCTGATTTTATGTTTGATAATAAGGAACTTCGACACAAACTTTCGTCCCCTATTTCAAACCCTTCTACCTTTATTTTCGCGATAAAAAGTACCCTATGTCCTTTCCCAAGTTCAGTTCTATCTTCATACCAAATTTCATCAAAATCGGTTCAGTGGTTTAGGCGTAACAGACAGACAGACAGAGTTACTTTCGTATATGTGTGTTACCTTTAGTCGTATCTTTCAAGATGTTCAGCTGATGATGGAAAGTAATACTACTCAATGGTTTGGTCTTGGATGATTAGTATTTCACTTTTATACGTATGTATAAACCGCTAGTCGTATTTATGTTTTACTAGCTTTTGCCCATGGCTCCGCCCGCGAGTGTGTCCTTTCTCGAGGTCCCATATATCTCTATACTGAAATTGATCAAAATCGGTTCAGCGTTTTAGGCGTGAAAAGGTAACAGACAAACAGACAGACAGAGTTACTTTCACATTTATTTTAGTAACATTATTGCGTAAATAAGCCGTTTGCATTAAATATATTAAAAAAAAACACAGTCCTCTGCCTCTTCAACCTGTCTATTAAACTCAAAACATAACGTAACTTAAAAACTACTGCACCGATTTTCATGATGTTTGCAGCAATGGATAGATTGGTTTTAAAGGAGGGTATAATTTGTCAAATTTTAAATGTTTTTTAAATGCCTATAAGACCACGTATCGTTAATCACACATTATTGACATAATAAAATCTTACACTGAGAGTCACTAGTGTAAGATTACGGCCAATTACGGGTGCGACCTGGATGAACGCTCTGACGTATTATAAAATATTTATTTAAATAATATTGTGTAATAAACAATTTTATTCTACATATTTCATGTAGAATAAAATTGTTTTAAATGTCTACAGTATTTATTATGATAAGGATTAATATTACATTGTTCCAAATTACTTTGAAATTATTATTCACAAATAAAATAATAAAGAAATATTAAAAAAGTATAATTAAAAAAGTATTACTGTAGGTTATTCCTAATTTATGTAACTCGTAAACTTTTGTCAATATTGGCTTTATTTATGTGTTCCTTTAAAATAATAAAATAACATTAATAAATCTTCTTTAAAAGGTAACCTTAATTATGATGAAAACCGTATTTAAATACCTTGCGTATTTAAAACGATCTGAGTTGACAGACAATGCACGCGAGCGAATTTATTTTATACTGTGTAAAATTATTTTATAATCTTTGACCATTCGATTGGTATACAGAAAGTATTATGACGTTCTGTACTGAATGAATCCTACGGGCTTTACGTTATGGCAAGATACATTGCGTGCGTTGTAAGACATTAAAATACGTTCTACAAAGGCGAACAGTTGATGGATATTTAACATAAGCAAAAAACCGAAAGTCGGTGATTGCTTGCTACGGTATGTATGCGACAGTGCGCGATGCGTCTGTGTGCATGTAAAATATGTATGTGGGTGTTCAATCACAAATTCTCACGCTCGGTGTCGCGGGCCTTAAATATACCCGATACAATTGCGCGACCGAATAAATCAAATGTAACAAAAAAGTTCAAATAAATATACCAAGACTAAGTAAAAGTTATTATTAAAATGTACTATACTTACCTACATATGTATATGTCACCTGGACCATTCCAATCTACCGACACGTGACACGTCATTAAAATCGACTCAGTAGTTTTTACACTTGTTCTAATGTTAAACATGCGATCATACCTACATAGACTACCAAAACTATTATCCTCCCTGATGATTTCGTCGTAATCGGGTAAAAAATGAAGAAGATAGTTAAGAGTGGTCAATAATTTTTAAAGAATGATTTTAAATCTTGAACTTATCTTACCTCTATCGATTAACATGGATAGGACTTATTTTATCTGACCTCCCTACTAACAAACTCTGTGTCTGCTGGCGTTAACGGCATTAAACACTAAGGTACCTAAATTTATTTTCGTGAGTGTGTTTGATAAAAGGGTAGTAAACGACATTCGTGTCAGAATATTGTTGCGTGTAAAGTAGTAAACAGAAAAATAACCAAGTGAAATGTTAAGCGTTATCAAGCTAGAACAAATGTTAGTAAAGTTATGTACCTACTGGTAGTACACTGAACACTCACCTTTTCATAAATTCATTTACAATTATTTACGTAAGAAAGACAGAGTAGTCAACTATTACCTATCTGCTATTTTAAAATAAAGTCCTCCGCCGCGTCTGTCTGTCTGTAAATGAAATTTTGTACCCTGATAGTCTTAAGCCTGAGAAAATACATAGGCTTTTAACCGCGCTAACCAACATAGACGCGGGCGGAGCCGCGGGCGAAAGCTAGTCACTACATAGTATAAAACAGAGTCGCTTCCGCTCTCTGTCTATCAATATAAATGCTTAGATCTTTATAAATACGCAACTGATTTTGATGCCGTTTATTTTATAGAAAGAGTGATTCAAGAGGAAGGTAATAATAATAACTTTATTGTTTCAAACGTACATAGATACAGGGTTTGATCCCTAGATTAGATCCCACAGTAGGATTTACTGTGTCGTGGGATCTAGTCTCCTTTAGTCCAATGGGCGATACATCAAATATTTACAACTTCTCCATTTAAATAATAAAGCAAAGCAAAATCAAAAAAATATTTATGGAAAGCAAATAGAATAAATTCATGTAAACAAAAACATAAAAAAAACTCAAAATTACAGAAAAAAGGAAAAGTTGTTATATGTGTAATACATGCATAACTTAGTAGAGAAACATTGATAATTTTAGAGGTTTCTAATGTGACGTGGTAAATAAACACATTTTTACGTTTACATTGCAAACGCTGGCTGTACCCTACGAGATAGATCAAAATAATGTTCTACGGTATTGTACACCCTAATAAGGACTACAAAAAAGTCCGCTATGGAGCGACTGGCATCAGACCTCCGCAACTCCTGAGGGAGAACTGAAATTCGATGGTTGAACTAGTTGTCAGTATATTTGAGAGCACTGACTTCCCAATAATGATTGCCATAGATGTTCATGATAACCGGGACCAACGGCTTAACGCGCTCTCCGAGGCACGTGCGTGAATCACCGCCAAACTTCTATACTCTGTACTGTTATTATTGTTATTAAGAACGTCTTGTCATTGTTTGTTTCCAGGCTTCCTTCTCTGGATATTTTTTGTAGTAGTTTGCTGCCTTAGTCGTCTCTCACGACACCCAAATGGGATGAAAAGCGGTATTGGCAATCGTTCTTAAAACGTCACCACACGTCATCCGGCAGCAATCCATGGTATCGGACCGTACAACGGAGCGTAACGAACTGCAAATTTTTAAGAAAAGTGATATTTATGACACCACTTTGTATGAGACGGAGTAGTGAGTCTAAATCTTTTCAAATTAATTTATTATGGCAATCTGATGTTATGGACGTGTAACTTTTCCAATCATCTGCGAACATAAGTAGAATGTCATGATGGAAGTGAGAGAAGTCATTGAATCAGTAAATCAAGTCATACACATCAGTAGTAGTCGCAAATGAGAACTCTAAGTATAACAGTAAAGCCACGCTGCTTTCAGTACAAATGAGTGGGCTTTCATCCAACATTGCAGCATACCTACTGCATTGTCTATCCTCACGATGAGTATGGTAACCCCCTAATTCTGGATTCTACTCATGCTTTCCATCAGGCAAAGTAGAGACTATGGTAGGCCTAAAAAAGTAAAAAAAAATATATTAAGGTACGCGAAGGCTTAAAAGTTAAGAGGTAGCCTTTATATAATAAAAGATCAGACGGCTATGTGTCTCAACTTATTATTACAGAGCATTAGAGCGTCTGTATTGGAAATACAGGTGTATTTGCACCTGTCTAAATTCACGACTCAATAATAGCTTGACGAAAACTAGTAAAGACAACTTAAAAGAGATACATACAGTAAGTATTGACGCATACCTATGTGGGTAAAATCGATAACAGAGTATTATAGTAAGTGTAGCGATGGGAATGAAAGCACATGTCACAACGAAACGTTATTTTCTACTACTATCGATGACCTATAAGTGGTGGATGTCCATGATTGGTTTTAGTGTGGGCGTTTATTGTTAATAATTCAGATAAGTAATAGACACTGAATGAAGACAGTATGGTTTTAAACATCATTATCGATTTCTATGAGAATATAGGGGTACACCAACAGATGTTGGCTTTTAATTGAAATTGTCTCCATAGTGGCACATTTTCTACAGTCACACACAGACACAGATTAGGAATACGGATTAGAAGAGCTAACTGCTCAGTACTGCAAATCTCGTCTAGTCTGTAGCGTGATAGTAGGTTAAAACATCCTTTCCTAAAAAAGGTCTGATGATACATTTATGCAATAGAATATATCCTTAAGCATCTGTTACACAAGGAGAGTTTCTCGCACGAGAGTGGCGAATAAATCGTATGCGATTATCCCTTGGCAAAACTCGCTATTCGATTCTTGCTTGCGGTTGTTCACACTTTAACAAAAACTCGTATAATTCAAGCGATTCTCGAATGCGAGTATCACAGGCGAGAGTCGCTTCTCTAAATATGTTTACACTACAGGCCAGTAATCGTGGATCTATAGACGCATACGTGTCTCGACTTGTATAAACAATGCTCGAGCGAGAATCGCAAGATTCGATGCGAGACTCGCACAAATCACTCCGTACTGATTTTGATACGAGACTCGCCATTCGTGACCTAATTTTTTCAAAGGTAGGACGTCTTCAAAAATGTCAAAAAGTATTGTTAAGTTTAGTACGCAAGACAATGTTAAATTGGTCTAAATTGGTTTGTCGAAATTTATAGAAATTATGAGTGTCTCTGGAACACTCAAAATCCACAATACAAAAATAGGGATGCTAGGGATGAACCTCTCAAATTATTTGCAGAAAAACTAGCTATCGATAACTTTAGGCCGAAGGAAATAGTAGTGAAAATTAAAAATATGCGAATCCAGTATTTCCAGGAAGTGAAAAAGAAAAAAATATCCATCGGTATTGGAGTTGGTACCGAAGAAGTACCTATACATATACCGCAAAACTGTATTTCAGTTGATGGACTCCAGTTATAGAAACTAGACCTACTATTTCGACTGAACAAAAATCCTGTTTTCGAATGGCGAGACTCGCAGGAGAAACTCGTATTGTTTGTTTACATAGACTAGCGGCCCAGAAGAGCCTACATAGCGAGAATCGTATTCGAGAGGCGAAACTCGGAGCATTTATTTACACTAGGTGACCATTATTATTGCCTGGAAGAAATCGCCGCTCGCATGCGAGAAACTCTCCTTGTGTAACAGACGCTTTAGTCTGAAGTTTATACAATGTAATGTATCGTTAAGAATTATTTGTTTATCGCATAAAGTAATTTGCCCTGAATAATTAACTTGCAACTTTGAATTTTATGGTAAACGTTTCAATATTAGTCATCGTTATTTCCGAAATAACTAGTTATAATCTATATCTATCTATATACGAGGGGAGGTCAAAAAGTTCGCGGAATAAAAGTGGAGGGGGTTGAAATTAAACACCAAACTATTTTTCCTTTTCAATATATTCTCCCTTAACCTTAATACATTCTTCTTCTTTTCTCTCTCTGCAGAGCTCCAAAAAAAAGCGGCCAAGTGCGAGTCGAACTCGCCCATGAAGGGTTCCGTACCAGCAAGTAACATCATATAAAAGTTCTTGTAGTTCGTTGTAACTTTCATCGATGTTTTTATACTAGTGTATTGATTGGATGAAAGGTATATTGCGTGTTACGATTTATGACGTATTAAAAAAAAAACTACTCACTAGATCTCGTTCAAACCAATTTTCGTTGGTAGTTTACATGGTAATGTACAACATATATTTTTTTTAGTTTTATCACTCTCTTATTTTAGAAGTTAGAGGGGGGGGGGGGACACACATTTTTCCACTTTGGAAGGAAACTCAAAAAAAAAAAATTTTGAGTTTCAGTTCCAAGTATGGGGACCCCCAAAATGTATTGTTTATTTTCTATTTTTATGTAAAAATCTTAATGCGGTTCACAGAATACATCGATTGACCAAATTTCAACAGTATAGCTCTTATAGTTTCGGAAATAATTGGCTGTGACATACGGACGGACAGACAGACAGACAGACTTGACGAATCTATAAGGGTTCCGTTTTTTGCCATTTGGCTACGGAACCCTAACAAGCGAGAACACTCGGCGCGTTCGCGTTTCTGCAGGGGCGTGAGCATTCTCGGAACCCATCTTGCACTGACCTTAGTCATCCCAAGATGATGATGTAGAACATTTAAAATACTTATTTCGGATACTCCAACTATTGCTGCGAGATGCTTCTTCTTTAGCCGGGCATCGTCGGTCGGGTCGTCTTCAATGGACTCTCTTCCTTGTTTGAAAAGACCATGCAACTTATAAATCATGGTTTTGTGAGGGGCAGAGCCCCCGTAAACCGCTAACAGCTGTTGAAAAATCGTCTGAGCTGATTTTCCTTGCTTGGTACGGAACTTAATAACGGCACGGTGTTAAATTTTCTCTATACGGGCTGATTACTTCCCGATTTAGATGTTTGCAGGTCAATAACTTAAAAGTTAATGAATCGATTTGGTTCAAACTAGGTTTAAATACTGTTAATGAGATGCTTAACTAGTGACTACCTGGAAGAGCAAACCTACCCCCACCAACCCCTTCATTCCGCGAACTTTTTGACCTCCCCTCGTATATTATGGTAAATTCTACCTAATATTGGCTCTACATTACCTACTTTACGTTTTATAAGCTCTTTTGAAAATACTAGGTTATTTGAAGATAATTATGTTTGCCAAATTGGTTCATACAGCAATGTGTGAGGCCTCAAGTTGTAATAATCTTGGTTAATATAGTTTTTCTGTGATATCTAGAGCGTAATATTTGAACGTAGTGTTGTTGTGCATACCGTTATAAAGTACTTAGTGTTCCATCTACATGCTCAAGTAACTTACAATTATAAAAAAGTTAGATATTCATTCTCACTTAGCATGCAGTGGAGTACCACGAGTATTGAATTATTTTCCTAACACGGTCCATTACAAATACGAGTACCTACTAGGAGAAATAAAAATCGAAAACTTCGTGTCATTATAGAGTAGATAAATGTAGTATATTTATATATGAGTGATACTCTAAAATAAAAATTATGTGATAGAATCCTCATAGTATTCTTGAAATTTAACGAAATAGGTATAATGATTTTGTTTTTCATAATATGTTTTAATATTTAGCGGTACGGCTCAGTATCCATGCTTATATCAAATTTAAAAGTTTTTCTGGGTCGAAGATTTGGTAGATTTTATGCTTACGCCGGGAGCAACAACAGGATTATAGATCTCGGCGATAATACCAGGGATGTGTGGCCGTACCTGAGTTTCATCTCTATGGTTCTCTTGTACGCAAAGAATATCGCAGTTATGTTGCACCCAACACAAGTCAGCGAGTATTTCTCATTTGTCCTGGGAAAAACCCTCGATGTTAACAGAGACTACACACAGGGCCGGTATTAAGAGTGAACTGTTCGTGTTTGCCCTGCGTGCCCAGACATCTGCACGCAAGAGGACCTGATGGCTACCACCGATAACGCTGTTAAAGTGGCCGCTTTTTTAACTGAAAAAATATATTTTTTCTGTAACGTTTGTCATCGAAACGCTAAGATAAAGAGAAAAGTAATTCTGTCTGTTGAGCTTTCACGGCTAAATCGCTGAACAGATTTGAATAAAATTTACAATGGTACCCTCTGTCAATTTTATCCGACATATCTGCGGGCGGAGCTGTTAGCAAAAGCTAGTTTGAATTTAAAACAATTTATCAACAATTGCAACCAATTGCAACGTTTGTCTCTTTACATAGGTACATTATGTAAACTTTACAAGTAGCGAGTTCCAGAATCTTCTCCGATATGATATCAAGAAAAGAAACAAAATAGGATACATTTTTTGCGGAAGTCCGATACTAGTCAATCTAAGCAAAAACTGAAATTGAGGTTAAACCGGTTGATCTAATAGCGGCTAGGAAGATGATTATAACTGTACAATACATTAACTCGAAAAATACGCGACTTTGTAACTAAGTAGTTCTGAATCGATAATAACTACTGTAGCTGGAGTATTGAACATGCGGGCTCATTGCGTATGCGCATTGGTATCACGTAATTTGAATAGATGTGCCTGAACAGGCTCGAACAAAGGATAATCAACCGGAAGTGATAAACAAACGGGTTTCATACTAAACAGACAGTTGTTAAAGTTACATTTACAAGATACACAGTTTATGTGAAACCAGTTGCCTAGCGAGTTAATTGTAGTCAAAACTAAAATTAATTAACTAGGGATGTGATTTCACAGAACTTACGTCCTTTTTTAGGGATCTGTAGTACGTGAGTCGAGAATGGACGAACATGAGGAAACTATAAGGGTTACCTATAGTTTCCGTCCGTCCTCGACTTACCGTCTAAACGGTTAGTGCTAGAAATATCAAACTTTGCATGGATATCTGTTTCTATCACGTCGAAAAAGTGTTAAAATTAACTAGTTATATTTAGGTACCTTCCCTACACGGAACGTTTGGATGATGTTTTTTTGCTCTGACATTATGAGGTATCATTGGATAGGTAGGACGAATTTTTGATTTAGGTATGCGTTTGCGAGTTATTCATTATTTTTTAAAACAGGGTCCAAGGTAAAAGCTCCTAGTACGGCGGTAGTCGAAATCGCTTCCTATTACGGTGGTATTTCTAATTTCGAGTGTTATTCCTATTTTATTCAGTGTAAGTACACCAAAACGTAAACTATTTATTCTAAATCTATTACTTTATATTATAACTGACGTTTGCAAGTATAGCACATAGACACCACAACAAGATCAATCAGTTTGTGTAACGGCATCGATATGAGACGGGCTGCCATACAAACGCGGAACAACAAAATTAGAAACACTAATATTTATAAACTAAGTTTTTCGTATTAATAAGCCGTTCAAGTTTGTTTATGTCTTATTTATAGCATTTTCCTACTATTAAGCCCACTATTTTAATAGCTTCTTTCATATTTGTAGCTCATTTTAAACCCCAAAAATAAGAAATAAAATACCGCCGTGATACGATACGAATTTTATAGATTAATCTTAATACGGTGGTATAACTCCGAAATAGGAAAAATACAGGATATGTTTAATTGTTTATAACTTTTAATTTATTAACTTATTGAATTAGTTCCAAGTTTAGTTGAAATAATTATTAATCTCATAAATAGGACACCATATTCTGCGGTATGTGTTCTTAATTAGAAATCTAGTTAAATATGAAAACTGTTGAGTACAAAATGTTGGTTTCTTAGAAGGGGTTAAAATAGAAAGGTGTATTTTAATTTATCACAAATCATTTATTTTCTATAACTGTTGATTTAAGTTTTACACATCTGAGCCAAAAAACTGTTATCGTTTGATTAAGCCTGTACACTCTTTTGTTTATTAATTTTTTATGGGTCAGAATTAGGAATATTAAAAACACGAGTAGTTTTCCTATTACGGTGGTAGTTATTTCCAGATAACTCTGTATTAGGTTATATGATCTCCTAAAACGGACCTATTCATAGAACACAAATTACAAGTTTTAGGGTTCCGTAAATAAATAAAAAGAAACGCAAGTTATACTAAAGCGCAAGTGGCTACGTGGTGACAAGGTGTGAGTATTTACAAAGCTTCGAGACAATATATTATATAACGTACCAGAGACTACATTACTTTTAAACGAATTTCAAAGAAGATTCCAGCATCTGGCAACTAGAAATAACTAGTATTTCAGAGTTAGCTTCAGTTTTATTTTTTTTATTATTCAGAGTTGTTCAATGAATTTATTCATTTCAAGCATGACACTAACGTAGAAGTTCTGTTTAGAGAAAAAAGAGAAAACAGGGAAATATAGAATTTTGGAGCATTATTCCCAAAAAATATAAAAGAGTCCAAAGAAATGCCTAAATCCTGTTAACATTCTTTGGGCCCACGTACGTGTGTGAATCGTCTTTTTGAAAATTGAAATACAGCAACAAACTTACTGATTCTCACCCGGATGATGTTATAAGGTTAGCATGCAGCGACAAGCCAGATCTTGACAAAGTTTTGAAAAAGCGGTCACAGTATCAAATATATCATTAAGCATATTATTGCTATAATATACTTAATGAGATTTTTGATTCTGTGAACGCTAACTAATTCATGAGGGAAATCCATTATGATTGACATCTTAGTATTATAAAATTAAATCAAAATTTAAATTTCTGAAAACTCTTATATTTATATTATATAAATAATATTATATTATATAAAATTATATAGTTTTTCCATTATTAAAGTATTATACATCGCTAATTTGGAATTATGTTTTTTGTGTACCCCTAAATATTTTTTTTACTTTTGGCCCGCAACATTGTGACTAAAACCTGTTTGTGGAAAGAAAGACCGTATAGAAAAAAAGTTGAGTACCACTGTTCTATACAGACCGATTCTTTTCGCTCATTTTTAAAATTTTACGGAACGTAAAAAGAAAAATCAACCTTATTTTAATAACCTAAAACGTGTGTGTGAATGCACGGTTATGCTATATTTGTAAATGTCATTAAAAGTCAATCAATATAATCAAATCAATAGTTAATGAATGAAAAAATTACAAATGATTTTACTAACACATTTATATTATTTATTCAATATTATTTGTACGGAACTTCAATGAATATAATTTCTTACCCTCCGTATTAGGAGCCGTCTACCGCAGTAATAGGCTCTGACCAAAATCATACCTCCGTATTAGGGAAAATCGACCCCACTATTTCATTTTTTTTTTTAAAAAGAAATATCATGAAAAGCAACATAGACTCAACAGCAATACAAAATATAAATTCCACTTTTGACGAAAAATTTGTTTGGCGCCTTTAAAAATACTTACAAATGCTTATTTTTGTTTCTTACTTTCAAATGTTGTGAAATACCTCCGTAATAGGTGCTTTTACCTTACCTCCTGAAAGCTAAACGGCTATCTCGAAAATTCATAAAATTTCATAATGCTAGTCCATGTGAAGAAATTTAAAGGAAAACTATATTGGGTAACTTTATTAGTTCACGAGTAATAGAGGACTAACTTGTAAAATACGTTCACTTGGGCAACTTCGTACAAAAATAAACGAAATTATAAACCAAAAACTAAAAAGTAAACATAACAATTAGATAATTCCATAGATATAGGACACGATTTTGTATTCACGTTCAAGTCTAGTTAGGCAGCTGCTTTCACAGAAAATCTGTACAAAGATACAAAAATCGGCCACGCATAGAATACGCACGCACTTAGCCGATTTTTGTATCATTGTACAGACTTTCTGTAAAACCAGTTGCCTAACTGGTTAATTCTAGTCAAGATAAAGTTAAGTAACCTGGCAACTGACTGCACATAATGTTTTTCCTTTTATCTTTTTGCGTTTAGAGTTTTTCTTAAGAAATAATTACCATTGTGATATTACTAATATAAAATATAAACTTCCATAAATATTTAAAACAACGGTTAGCTAGTTAGTATTATTAACTGTTTTTTTTTTACAACTAGCAGTTTTGGTAGAAACTTTTGGTAGTTATCTTACGTTGTAAGGAGCTCGTTTCGCGATAACATCTGTAAACATTATAACTACTTGCAAACAACTCACTGTCCGTTATACTAGCGCTAAGCCACGTTTCATTCAGAATAAAACAACATATTCACAGCTAGCTGTGTTGATTTATAATTAATTTGTCTTTGCTCGTATCCCTCTTACATTTTGGAAATATAAATTCAATTTAGATGAGAACATTAAAAAATATATTTATTTCGACTGCCTTGTTGCCTTGTTGGTCTAGTGGTTAGCGTATGCCACTGCTGATAAAGATCTCGGGTTCGATTCCTGGGTTGGTCCAAATGTTTGTGTGATCCGCAAATATTTGTCTCGGAGTCTGGTTGTTTTTTATGTATAGTGATATAAATATATAAACATACAAAAAAGTTTTAGTTTGGAATTAGATGACGTTGTGTGTAAGATGTCCGAAATATTTTTCATTCTCTTTTTAAGGACACGTATAGGTACGTAGAAAAATATTTTTTTAAACTCTAACTGAAGTTTTTCTAGTAAATTCTCGTTACCCTAAACTGAACTACGGTACCCTAAATAGTAAGTTGTATGGTAGAGCATGAGTGTGACTAATAATTTATTTAAATATTGTTTAGTGTGAATTAAGAGTAACAACAATAAATAAAACATGCCTTCTACACCTATAACACGAATATTATCTTGTTGCAATTAATCATCATGACTCAACTACCTTGATGACTTTATCAAGGTAGTTGAGACACGCTGTATTCGTGCTTGCGTGTTTCGTTGGTGAGTGACAAACCGGAGGCCCAATTTATTCTGGTGTGGCGCATGGTGTGGTTTACAATACTGCATTGTCTACATTCGCAATATGGTAACCTCTACTCTTGGATTCTACTCCTGTTTTCAATCAGGCAGAGTAAAGTCACTCTGGCAGGCTTATACATGAAAATGAATGCCATGTCCGTCAGTCCGTCCTCGGCCTACCGCACAAACAGTTGGTATTAGAAAGATAAAAATCTGCATGAATATGTGCTATAATAACATGGACAGAGTGCTACAATAAAATTATGAAAAATATTTTTATTTGGGGTATCTCCCCTACACGTAAAGTGGGGATGATTTTTTTCTCGTATCTACCCCATCTTGTGGGGTATCATTAGATAGGTCTTTTATAAATATTGTTAGGTTTCTAGAACCATTTTTGGATTTAGTATCCGTTTGCGAGTTATTCAACTTTAAATTTGGCATTTTTTTGCAAAAACAGGGCGTCCCCCTCTAAAAGCCAACGGCTGGCTCCAAAATTCATAAAAAAACCATGATAGTAGCACATATATTGAACTTTCAAGGAAAACTATGGCGGTTTTGATAACTTTTTTATTTAAAACACCCCCCACGATCGACGCTCTGCTCCGGGAGGACCCGGACCATGTTATTTCAGGTCCTTCCCGAATCGGCGCCAGGTCACTTATCAGGCCCTATCCCGGGGAAACCATTTCTCTTCTCCGTCCCGACCTCGTGTTCGATGCAACCATGCCGCTAATTCTTCCCACACCGCGGCATTTTATACGCCACCAGAGTTTCCCGTTCTCCGACGACCCGCGGCCCCGTCAGCGATTTCTACCGCCGGCGTCTTCTTCGTTCGGGATCGACCCTCTCCCGATCCCGTTCAGCGGTCTCTTTCAGGAGCATTACAGCTTCACAAAAAGAGACCACTGCGCCCCAGCCCTCCTCACCCGCCAGCATGGCAGCAATGATTGCTGGCGGGGACAGATCTCGTCTGATTTGACCGACT
Organism: Phragmatobia fuliginosa; assembly: GCA_932526445.1. Taxonomy (NCBI): domain Eukaryota; kingdom Metazoa; phylum Arthropoda; class Insecta; order Lepidoptera; family Erebidae; genus Phragmatobia; species Phragmatobia fuliginosa. The sequence continues at coordinate 11,856,150 of OW052070.1, read as the reverse complement.
AGCACTTCGCGTTCTGACGCCCACGCGGGGCTAGTTATAGGGGCCTAACTTGTAAAAAGAACTCACTTGGAAAACTTCGTACAAAAATAAAGAAATAATAAGTTAACATAATAATTGTCTATTGTACACGATTTTAAATCTACCTATTCTATGCGTCGCCTTACACGCACTTTCCCAATTTTTTACTTTATTGCTATTGCTAAGAGTGCGACTGCTAATATAATTTGTTACTTTAAGGATCAGATGCTCAACTAAACTACTTTTTCGTACTTACAGTGCTTTTATTTCATTTCTATTCAAACTGACAACTTACCTTTACTAGTCATCAAACATTCGGATCCTTATGAAAAGAAAACCGAAATATCACCGATTCTATTCAGGTTAGTCTAATTTTAGCATTTATTTAGGTGCGTCACGACGTTTTTTATTGGTTAGCAGGACATTTTTTCTTTCATGTTCTTTCATGGCAAGTAAAAACATTTGTTTAACTACACAAACCAAACGAAAAGTAAAAACATTTGTTTTATCGGCAGTTAAGATAGGAAGTTTTCCTTGTCCATATCTTGGTTCAATCACTGCACATTATTCAGTAGCTGCATTTGCTCTCTGAATCTATTGATGACGACGCTATGAGATTATAATAAGATGTTATTTAGAATTTACTGTAGATTATAAATAAAATCAATTTATCTAAAATCCCCCTATAAATTTCGAATTGTATTGTCATAAACAAACTTTTATTTTGCTGCAATGAGAAGTAGACTAAACTTTTAATTATTTACATTGTGAGTGTAACAATGATGTCTATACACGTGAATTCTCTATATTGATCGCACGTCGAAAAGTCAACTTATTTTATCCAGCAAAGAACTTGAATGTCAGAGGAATACAATATCTTCAAAATAAAACACAACTTCAATTAGTGATGGTAATAACCCTGTTTAGAAAAAAATTTCGTTATTTTCAAGCATTGACCCTTTTAACACCCCTTGGAAAAAACGAGGTGTTTATATGCGTGTTTCGTTAACAATTTTTGCATATTAGGGTTGTAATGAAGACCCATCCGTTTATTGGCATTTCTGTGCAGTCACGTAAGAGTTTGAATTACATAAAAGATGTGGGTGTACTTGGTAAAAAATGATATTATTCAAAACTGAAACTGAAATGCGCGTATAAAATTTCTTGTACGAAATTATGTAAATAGATATTTAAAGTTGAAGCTCATTAGGATTATTTGGAGAAAGGACTTCAAATTAAATTATATACATTTTTTTATTCGGCTCAGTGAAAGAATGTTTTTTTGTTAATATGAATGAATGAAATTTTAGTTAATATTTTTTTCTAATTGGGGGAGACATTCTTTCAGCAGTAGATAACAGTAGGCTGAAATGAAGTGTTCGTGTAAATTCTGAATCCATTCTTGTATCATCCGGGCATACATACTTGTGTGAAAGGTAGGTGTATAATTAAGTAGAGTTTTTGCGATTCTTGAGTAAATTTTAAAGACGGCAGTAGGTACTATACTCAGCTTTTCATAAGCATAATGTTTTTTATAAATATTTAAGCCTACCAAAGTGACGTTACTCTGTTTGATGAAAAGCATGAGGGAGAATGATGCAGATTGATTGGGCCTCCGGTCCGGTCACACTCACCAACAAAAGAACGAAAGCTGTCATTTTAGGTTGGTCTGGTACTGAATTAGTGAAAATAAGTCTGACACTCGCTAGCTAACGGTGAATAGAGCGTGTGAATAATACATTAACTTTAGCATAGGTATTGTGAAACAGACAAACAGTCTGTATTGTCATAGAATGTCGCATCATCCTAAATGTACATGTGTACATTCATTATACTTATATAGTTTTGTATATTTATACGTTATTTTACCGTATCACGCTCTAATATTCTCTGCATTTAGCCAGCGTACAACAATGCCCCAGTCACGCCCGTCGATTTCTCTACTGCGAACAATGTTTATGTAGAAAAAAACTGTTCATGCTTCAGCAGTCAACCGTAACGGACACGCCGTGTGGGCAGTGCTCTATGAGCGCCATCTTGGATGTGCGGATTGCGCTCGCGCATGCCGTGAACATCAAGAGTTTCATTAACTGACCGTTTGAATAAAACTATGTAGAGGAATAGGTACGCTTCACACGAAGTAAGTACTCATCAGTCGAAGATAGTTATATATCTAAATTGAATAATCACACTATTCTAATAAACTTATGTCTGTAAATATCTTCAACTTTGTTACAACGAGTCGAACAACGATCGATATAGAGTTAACGGATTTTGTAATTTTCTAATGCAGGTTACTGGTCCCAAAACTTGTTATTAAATATAACCTTGTGAATGCGAAGTAACTATACTACAGACCGATATATATATGTATATTGCATATATTAACAATAATATATGTATTAACATTACGTACATAAATATATTGTGAATGTATTATTATACTCTTATGTATATTAAGGTATATTTATGCATATTGGTTATTTCTGATGTAGGATCTTTTGTTTATTTAACTATTTTGAACTCTGTCAAATTCTAAATTTATCAGGCCGGCCGGTAGGGTAATGTATCAGAATCGGACCGACTAATTCCACGAGATGTGCATTTTTGCGCCTGAAATAGGAGGGATCCAGGAACTGCTGTTATTGAAGGCCCGGCTCCATCATATTTCTGACATACCCGAAGGTAAATACTTAAGGAGGGAATAATAGTCTCAGTTGTTAACATAAGATAATAGTCGTGAAGCTTAGTTGGAGGCCTTCAGGGGCCTTAAAACATCCAAGGGCAAGATTAGGTAGCCATGACGTGCCTTGCCAGTCCCGAACCCATACTCGGCCAGCGTGTGGACGTATGGCCTTAACCCTCTCCTGAGATAAGTCCCGAGCTCAGCAGTGGGATATTATGGGTGGACGATGAATATTATTCCGCTAGTTCACCCCGTTTTACCTAAATACAACTTTTCCCCGAAGCGACTGGCAATGTTGGGTATCGTGATTTAAAATAAATGGATTCTGACTGGCTTTATGAAGTTTCAAAACTGTGAATTTAAATACAAATGTATCTAACATCTCACGCAAGGCCAGCTGATAAACATAGTTATATGTTTCTACTAGCAGAGTCCCGCAGTCTTATTGTTGTAAATCTCCAGTAACGCCGCGGACAAAACTTTGCCTAAGTTAGAGTGTAAGATGACATAAGTATGTCATCAGCTTTCTGCCTATGAAAGTCCCGTCAAACTTTACCCGAAAAATCAGACAGACAGGCAAAAAATTAAAAATTGAATTTTCGAAGTTAGTACCGTATATACATACTTTCATATGCATTTAGTAAAAAAGTATTCATTTCATATTACTGCCTCGTTGGTCTAGTGGATAGCGTATGCGACTGCGTATCAAGAGGTCTCGGGTTCAAATTCCGAGTCGGGCCAGAAAGTGTTTTTGGGTTTTTCTTAGGAAATTCCTAGTAGCAGCCCGGAGTTCGGAGGTTTGGGGGTGATTCACGCCCGTGCCTCGGAGAGCACATAAAGCCGTCGGTCCCGGTTGTCATGAACATCTATGGCAATCGTTATTAGGAAGTCAGTGCCCTCAAATTTACTGACAACTAGTTCAAGTCCGATCCCAGTCGCTCCGTGGAAAAACTGATATTCAGGTACAACCGGTTGAACTAGTAGCCGACCCTAAATAATATTGGGAATAAGGCTAGGAAGAAGATTACATGCAGACACTTCCATTCATTTTTATACAGATATAGCAAATGATCGTGTCCATTTCACAAAGATTTGAGAAACACATACAAAATTACAATATCCTTTTTCACTTAACTATGTAGTAGTCTGTAAAATAGTATCTACAGGTACATTTGAATGTAACGAATAGTGGTAGTAATATAACATGTTGTAGCATAAGAGCTCGGCTCTGTTTAATCCACTTAGGCAATTAGCTGAAGCGAGTTAAAAGTATGTATTTAAGTTACTTGTGCAATATTATTTAATGCATATTCTAGGAAGGTTAGAGTTAAGAGTTTACGAGTATACTGTTACTAATTTCACTGTAGTATTAAAATGATTACAATAATAATTGTCTAGACTTGCATTCTTGAAATGAAACTCACTTATACTTTTATTTCACTAATTAATTAAATTAAAGAAATGTTTATCTGTAATAATTTATATGAAATCAGAGGAGACCCGATGCGAGCAGTGAGAAATTAGGGTTTTGTTGATGATGATATTGGTCTCTACTACATACATAGAAATACCTCCGATACTCATGGTTTTATAAGTAAAATGGAGTAATTATAAAATAAATTAACATTAGTCGACATCACAAAATATATCTGTTTTTAGGGTTCCGTAGTTTACGTCTACCCTAATAGATTCGTCATGTTGGTCCATCCTCGTCCTACGTTTCAAACGGTAAGTGCTAGAAACATGAAACTTTGTATGGATATTTCATTTTATCACGTCTACGTAGTACAAAAAAATATCAAAAATATTTGTTTTTTTGGAGTACCTTCCCTAGGTAAGACGTAAAGTGAGGATGGTTCTTTTTGTCGCGTCCACCCCATCGCGTGCCGTACCGTTAGATAGATTTTTTTAAACATTGAAAGATTACTAATACGAATTTTGAGTTTGCGAGCTATTCATCCTTAAAGCGATTTTTTTTGTTAAAATAGTGCGTCCCTTCCCCCTCTAAAAGCTCTATAATGTGAAAAAGTTCACGATGGTAGTCAATGTGATAAACTTTAAAGGAAAATTATAATTGTTGATTCAATAGTAATAGTGGCCTAACTTGTAAAATGAGCTAACTGGGAGAACTTCGTAAAATAAATAACGAACAAAGAAAACATGTATGTTATACCTTTGCAATCATATGCTTTAAATTCACATGCCATTATGGGTGACTACGGAACCCTATTCTATACGTAGCCTGACACGCACTTGATTAATGTTTGACCAATTATATTGACATGAAAAATACAATAAAAATTTCTGAACAATATACATTATCACAATATGATGACCTAGTTGATGTAAGTTTTACGAACAAACGATAATCTTGCTAATTGACTGCCGACCTGGCTGCCGACATCTTTGCTGTTCTAATTGTTTCGGTAACACGCAAATGTTTGAGTTGGATTTCTAATTGTTTTTCTTAGCGGCCTTACAGTCTCAAGGCTTCTGTAACTTACAATAAACAATAGATTATAATACACAGATCTGTATTGCCTTTGATATATCTTAAAATAAAGCAAAGTGTAAAAAAATAAGTTAATGAAAACAAATTTAATAACAAATTTATTTACAATATTATCTTAAAGAATATTTAAGTACATACAAGCATCAAAAAAATCCCCGGTATCATCGTTTACTTGTAGTGTTCCCAACAAACTGGCAGCATTATCACCTTGAACGGCAATGCTAATTCTCTTTGCTAGAAAAGGGCCAACCTTTTGGTCACGAGAAGCATCGATCAATTGCTTAGCTAATTGTTTAAAAACATCTAACACAGATTGATAGTTTATCCATTACTGTTACTGAATTCTCATTTAATTTTGTTTTGTGGTGCAACTTATGCGTATGGTTTTGTACTCAAAACTTTTATAATAATAATGTATAATAATATATATTATAAATAAAATATAAAATAAATTGGCCAAGTGCGTGTCAGGCCACGCATAGAATAGGGTTCCGTAGTCACCCATAATAGTAGGTAGATTTAATATCGTGTTCAATATATATTTCTTTATTTTTGTGGGTATTAGGAATTTTCTTTTGTAATTCTACTATGTGTTCATTTTCTAATTTAGAAGCAAAAAAGCATCACACATTTAAATCTCGATGATGCGAACATTACAGGCCAATTACCAAATTTGTTTCTATAAATAAAGTAAACCTTTTTCAATTCACAGCTGTGACCCGACTCTTCGTCTTGTCCTCCGGTCTGCAATAATAATGTCGCACTAAACCGCTGAAAGGCAGGTTAGGTGTGTTACCTAATAGGTATTCTTTGGTTGCAGAATATATATCCATACTTTGATGCTAATATTGTACATTCGAAAGTAATTCTGTTTCTCTGTTAAGCGTTCACAGCCAAACTGATTTCAATGAAATTTGTCATGGAGATGCTTTTGATTGTTGAGTTTGCATTTGTTCTGGCAAGGAGTATAATGAGACTCAAGGTGGTATAATAGTCTGTTTAATTTAGTTCTCAACAGATCTTATACACTAAAATGGTGCGTGCGTATAATTACTTTATTTTATCTTTGACTGTATCTTATAATATCTGACTTATCTAACTACGTGTAATTATGTACGACATTTGTCGCTACATTGAGGAAAGACATATTTTTAACTCAGTAATTAATAGTAGTAGTTTGTTAACTCAGTAATTGACATGATTGTCTGTATGTTCGCCCCTGGATGGACTCGGAGGTTAGTATTCTATTCTATAATCTATTATCAAGGAGAATTAATAGCAAAAAAATATTGATATAAAAAGTCAGCATCTGTAAAGTTTAGTATATAATGGAGGTTAAAATTAAAAATAAAAGTACGAAACGGTAACACACCGTTTTACTTGGCAAATGGACGGGGGTCGTCGGTATCCATTTTATCTTGAACGTTACCAACGTAGTTATTCTTCAATATTTATATAAAATGTAAATTGTTCAGGGGCTTTGGGCCGTGACTGCATTATACATATTAACGTTAGAGGCTTGTTTTTTTTTGTACGAAAATAACGGGCTCCGTAGAGAGCGGTTCGTTGCGTTGACATAAAATTTTATATTAATACTTAGCTTTGTTTCTATAATACTTGGAATATTATTGAAAAATAGGTTTGTATAATAACTGCTATATTAAATGTTAAAGATCTCGCGTCCTAGGGTTATGAAAAATTGATGTTGGCCAATTCTCAGACCTACCGAATATGCATATAAAATTTCATAAAAATCGGTCAAACCGTTTCAGAGGAGTATGGTAACTAACATTGTGACACGAGAATTTTATATATATTTATAGTAACGAAGTATTATATATATATATATATATAATATATGCAATAACCTGAATAGTAGACGTAAATTGAACAACGACCAGGATTCAAACACATCTCTCAATGGGTCACTGAGAATCTGGTGATTATAAAAAGTACCCCTTCCTTCCCCTTCGTACTTTTCAGAACGCGCAACTGCCGCTGCAATATAGGCTCAGTATCCCGGGTATGGATATCTGTCGTGATCTCAACAGGCGGCAACAACACTAAAGCGACCTCGTGAGAGTTAGATGTATTGAACAAGGTGAGACGGTTCTTCTTACCCGAGATAACTCATAACAAATTATGCCACAAACGGCCACACAACTAAGTGAGACCGCACCGGCGTTGCTTACCCTTTGTGATTATTTCCAATCCCCTAAGACTACTTTGCTGTGAATGCTTCGTCGAGTATTTTCAAATAATTTAATGAAAATTAGACTCTCTGTAGTGTTACGTATGTGGCTAAATTAGCGAGTGTAATGTTTTTTAAGATAATAGATTTTACATCCTGATCTCTACACACACTTACGCAAAATAAAACACACTAACAACACGAACCATTATAATGTAATCTAGTCAATATTAATTGTATACCCGTACATATATCAATTCATAGACCGTATAAAGTACGTGGATCATTATCATAACTGTATCGTAACAAAGCATAGTAAGTTCCGATCCATTGGTCGCTTACAAAGAACAATAAACCATTAATTTGAAGACAGTTTATTGCGTCCATTGAAACAATGCATTGCGACTCCCGTGCGTACTACAATAAATACCCTAATGTTATTGTTCTGTTGCGTGTTGTATACCGCAGAAGCTATTCGAGTTGCTGTTTAGAAGTCTCTACTCACATACTTTACCGAAAAGCCAAATCATGTAAAAGTCACGATAAAAATCAAAGTCGATAAATATCACCGTCATAAATAGAAGAACATGGTAAAAATAAGTACTGTTAGTTTTCATATCGGTTGTGCTTTTAACTATTGAACTATTGAAGGTTAACTATTGAAAATGGTGCCTTTTTTATGTGTCGTTTGAACGGATGTCAAGGAATTGAATGCAATACTTGTGCTCATGCTCTTTTTGTCATTTCTTTTTTGGCAAGTTGTTAGTCCATCTTTTTTTGTAGCCCCTCCTTCCCTTCTTGGCCAGGGGCAAGGAGGAGGGTTATTGGTTTTCAAGTTTTACTCAAAACATTATTGGAAGTAAATTACAAGTATTAATAACAGACATTTAAATACGTGTGTGGTACGTGATTGTTCATTCCTTTTACATAAAATCATGTTCAAAATCTCTGATGATTGCGGAAAGTGCAAAATCTATGCATTTTTCAGATTATTTCTTATTGATCAGTATTTACGACATTTTCTTTGAGGGCAATGAGTGCCCCTGCGTGCTTCCACAAAAAAGCCCTACTCGTGCCTATAATTTTGTGTATTTGTAACGTAAAGAGCATCTATGTATCAGCAGATCCATATTCCAAACTAATAACAAGAAGTTGAAAGTAACTCTGTTAGTTTGACTCTTACGCTTTCTCGGTTAAATCGCTCAAACTGCCAGCAAAACAAATATTTTTTTCAAAACGTTTAGATTATTTTGATGTTCTTTGTAAACAACAAGACGGACGATTGGACTAACGGACATACTGTCACACAGATGAATATGGCGAAACTGCAAATGTTGACTTCTTATTAGCACTCTGGAACACTACCGATAAGTGAACTTTTCTGTGTCAAAACATATTACCATCACTTTTCTTTGTATTTACTCATAAAGGAACTATTATATTCTTTAGGCTCGTATTCCGGTAGTGAGTACCCATACGCAGGAGTTTACCTCTTTGCCAAATCATAAAGCCAAATGCGATGTGTTAACGTGAGTGTGAAGTTTTCTTTTTTTTGTTTTAATTGTTGTGTGAGTTAGTTACAGGCGAATGTTTAAATATGTGAGTGTAAAATGTGCATAGATTTCCTCTGCAAAAAATTACAAACTATTTTGTATCGGAAAGTGACTGTGACTACTTCCCTAAGGTCCGCGGGCCCACGTTACTCTATCGCTCATGACTCAAATGTAGAATGACATTTGGTTGGTCAAGTTGCTTATGAATAAAAGATTTTGTTAGTATATTTCCCAAAACATTATGTATGGTTGCCCTAGTGGTTTAAGCGGTCGTCACGCCACTTTCTACTGCGCCAAGTGTCGTAGGTTCTAATCCCGCGGTAGACAATACTTTATGTGATTTACAAAATGTTGTTTTGAATCTGGATGTTCTTTGTGTCCATTTCATGTATGTTTGTAAAGTATCCTGCGACACAGGGGCCAATGTTAAAAAAAAGGCACTACGTTTGAAACTAGGTACTTGAAATGAAGTGACATGATTTCAAGTAAAGTTTTCGATCCTGCGGCAAAATGTAGCATTTAATATTATTACCTACATTATTACTACCCATACTACGACATTTCAGTCTACAGCCTTCAAAATGTCACGGCTACTATTTAGCCTTGGTTGACGCGTTTTTATGGTCTTTTGGGCCTTTTTATATTAACAGGGAGACTTTATCAGTCACATTTTTTTATTATTCGTCATCATAGATCGTTTGCATGATAATTTTAGTTAAATAAAGCCCAATTAGTCATGAAGGTAATAAATAATTTGTCAGTGATGTTTTCTTTTACCGTTTTCGTAATACCAGAGACCACAATAAGATATTGCATTTTCTTAAAGTAAAAGGCACTTGGGATAAGGTGTTTAGAAGTAAGACGTTATGTAATCGTCTTATTTGATCATACTTGATTATTTCACTGTGCGGTTAGCGTAGTGGTACCCTTAAATGCATGATTTATTCTGACCTCTTGAAAAAAATATATCTTGTAGACTTGTACATTCTAATGCAGGGAGACATAGAAATAAATAAAAATATATATTATTTTTTATACTATTTTATTAAAAAACCTTATGTTGCAGATATGCAACAGTTTTTGTGTAAAAGAGCAACAAAAAACATATACCAACTCACAACTTTTGCGTTTATAATATTAGTAAGGATTATGAGTTTCAGTGGATGAGTTGTAAAGTTGAGTAGGGCGTGAGTTTTAATTAATAAATAAAGCGGAAAGCAAAAAAAAAACCCTACATGTAGGTATGTGAGAGAGTTCTTTTTTAAAAATATAATATATTCCTGTAATGTAGGTAAGGTAATGTAATGCATTAGAAAAACTACGACAGCTTTCGTTCTTATAATAACGTTTAAAATGAAGTAAACCTGACTTGACTCACTTTATAGTTCCTATTTTTGTATACATGGCGTGACAATCGGTAACATTTCTTTTACTTTTAATCTTATATAAAAGCAAAATAATAAAAATAATAAGTACCTTTGTGTTTGCTATTGAGCAAATGCGTGTTTCGTAATAATCAAGTGTTTTTTTTTCAGAAAGCTATTACTTTTAAGCGCTTTCCAACGCATTAATTATGGTTATAAAAAAGGTAGAGATATTTTCGAATTTATTTTTAATTGCCTTTTGGTGGTGAATAAAAGCAGAAAAGTTTTGAATCTTCAACATGAAAGAAAATAAAGTCTCTTATTAATTTTTTAGGAAATTTCATGAAAATAACTAGCTCTTGCTCGTGGCTTGTATGTCGGTTGTACAGTAAAAAATTGCCTATGACCTTCCTCATGAATCAAAGTATCTACATCCTAAATTTCATTAAAATTGGTGTAGCGCTTTATACATGTAAGCGTAACAGATAGTCAAATTAAGTTATGTTACTTTCGAATTCGTAAATACATATTAGTATGGATAATACTAGATCCTAAATGTCTTCAGAAAATAATATAACTTAAACATTAACATGTTGTTAACATATCTACATGAACTTATATATCATTATCCTTATTTTTATTATTCCACAGATTATTTGGAGTCGGCTCATAGTCGGCTAGTTCAACCAGTTTTACCAGAATATCAGTTTTTCCAAGGAGCTATTGACATCAGACCTACGCAACCCTGAACTTTACATATTTTTTTTTACTTTCACGTTATACTACGAACATGTATGCAAAAGTCTCTAACTCACTAAAGTTATCACCCGATCCCTGTCTTTCCTTTCCACCGTGGCCCGTGTTGCTCTTTGCTTTCCACCCTCCAAGCCGTAGGCCTGTTTTATCGACATGAAAATGCGCGGCTTGTCAAAAACGGCTCAACTGCGCATGTACTCTTTATCTGACAACTCTGACATTTTCTGGCACGCTTAGAAAATCACTGCGAAGCAATACACCCTAAATATAGTTCAAAATAGTAAATACACCGCTATCAAATTTTATTATCAGTGCTACTAAAGTATATTATGTTTTAAAGTTTCTCCTATTAGTAGTTTTTCAATTTCTGTTTGTTTGTATGCTGTTTTCTAATGTTACTTAACTAACTAGCGAGGCGCCATAGCCTGGACGATTAATTATTAAATAAGTTATTATAACATCGTATTTAGAGTGTGTTTTATAGCAATGTTGTGCAATATGAAGAAAAGACTTTTCCATGTGAAAACCGGGAAGAAAATGTACAGTGTTTACTAAGCTTTCAGCTCCGTTAAGGACACAGCATAAGCTCGCTATTCAAAATAGTAAATGTGTGTGAAGGAACTTTAGTGATAAATCGTTAATGACTTAATATATAACATAATCAAAACAAATACATATCATATCTGTGCCTGTAAATTTAAATATCCTCTATATTTACATAAATTTACCAATATTTGCATTATAAGAGCATTTTTAAAGAATTTTAGAGATTTTAAATACATTATTATCTACAATAAGACACAAAAGTATAAATATTTTGGAACTACATCAACCGGAAGGATATTTGGTAAGTTTTTTTACATTTTTAATAACTAAAAGCTAGATTGTAGTATGTTTACTGTGTGATATTTTTAATTATTTTAATTATTGAATACAAAGGTATATGAGTTATAAGTTAACAAACAACATTTTGGTGCCGATCTCTGATCATGAACCGATACTATTCTGTGCATAGGCATCTATCTGGCCTTCTTCACGCAGACATGTCCAGCATGCCATGATAGCATTAGGTACAAATCCGCATATAACAGGATAAACGTGGAAAACTACCAATAAACCTAAGAGCTAAAGAGTGCATTAAGCTTGTGGTCATTTATGGTACTGACATTTTGTTCCTCTTACTGTCACTGTCATAAGAAAAAAAAAGTTTCTGAGAAAACGTTTTTTGTAATTTTACTGGGACAGATTATTTTCTCCAAAAAGAGAATCGGTTCAAATTCAGCGCATCGTAAAATCAAGACTTTTCAGAAAGTTGAGTAATAGGTGACTGAATGATATTAGTATTGTTGGAAATAGCTTTGACCCTTGACATTGTGGGTTGTTGATGATGACATATATGTAGTATGTCGTGTAGTAAATTCATCATCATCTTCAGCCCGTCGCAGTGCATCTCCCATTGCACACCACTTTGATCAATTTTGGGCTTCTCGCATCCAGCTCCTGCCAGCCATCTTGCGCAAATCGTCACTCCACCTGACCTATGTGCATCCTACACTATGTTTGCCGAGTCGCGGTCTCCACTCCAGAACTCTTGGTAATATGGCCAGCCCACTGCCACTTCATCTTAATAATCCGGTGAGCTATATCGATGACCTTAGTTCTCTGACGGATCACCTCATTCCTGATACGATCTTGCAGAGAAACGCCGTGCATAGCCCTTTCCATAGCACGCTGAGCAACTTTAAGCTTGTGGACCAACCGCTCAGTAACTGTTTACGTCTCGGCTCCGCATATCATGACATGTAGGACGCACTGATTAAAAACTTTAGTTTTTAGGCAGAACGACAAACGACGAGAAGACTCCACTTAGCTTTTCAAATTGCCCAACCCAGATTAATTTTTCTATTCACCTTGTCCTCGAGGTTATTTCTACCTAACTGCAATGTCTGCCCAAGGCAGACATATTTTTGAACAACCTCGAGAGTGGATGAGGTTTTATCAAAGTTCATCCACTCCAGAACAGACCAGACCTTAACCGAGTCAAAGGCCTTCTCATAGTCCACGAATGCTAGACACAGGGGCTGATTATATTCTTCGGTTTTCTGTATAATCTACCGCACTGTGTGGATGTGGTCTATGGTGCCATTTCCGCTCCGAAATCCGGCCGGCTCCGGCGGCGCAAGACAGTTCGTGATGACTCTTGAAAACAGCTTGTAGATGTGGCTTAGAAGAGGAATGGGTCGATAGTTCTTTAACAAAGTCTTGTAACCTTTTTTGAAGAACAGCACGACCAAAATTATACTCCACACCTCCGGAGATCTCCCTTCAAAGAGCGCAGTGTTGAAGAGCTTTTAAGACTCTGATGTAAATCCAGGGGCTTTTTCATTTTTAAGCTATCTAAGAGCCATCTCGATTTCGTTGGTGTTGACTTCTGGCTGGTCTTCGGTGTACTGGCACGTTAATGCGGCTCTTGAGTCTTCCTTTTTGGGGATCAGGTCACAAAGCATGCGAAGCGTATAACCGGCTATAGGAGTTTTCCACTTCCGAAATGTTGTGGTTAACTTCGTCAGGTGGCTTCTTCCCAGAGGTCGTAAGAACACTTTTAACCCCCGATTTTGCTCGATTGCTCTTTCGATGGAGAGAGTATAGAAGCACCGGAGGTCGTGTCGTACGAGCTTACTAATTGCTCTTTTCAGCATGCTCTTTGCCCACGAAGTGACTGGTGGATTCGCCTCCTTACATTCCTCATCATGTAGTGAATTACTAGGATTTAAACCCAACTCTTACCAAGAATTCACTTTAATTCTAATTATCCTTACTTCTTTTCTAATATTATAAATGCGAAATCTGTCGGTCTGTCCGGCTTTTGCGGCAGAACTACTGAATCGCTTTAGATGAAATTTGGTGCAGAGATGAATAAGATTCTTCTTCCTAGCCTTTATTACCAAGATTATTTAGGGTCAGCTACTAGTTCAACCGGTTTTACCTGAATACCAGTCTTTTCACGGAGCGACTGGTATGGGACCCCTGTAATCCCAAGGGAGAACTGAAATTCGAAGGTTCAACTAGTTTGTCAGTATAAAGCTAGTAGTATCAAACATTTAAAAAATAGTTAATTCTTATTGACAAGTAATTAATGCACTAAAAAGAGAGATCAAAGTAAAACGCAAAGCAACTAAAATAACATGCTACAATATCGTTTGATACATTACGCGTATTTACGGAGTCGTTTCCTTGATGGAGTGAAAATTCGGGGTAGTGACGGGAAACCAAACAAAGGCGCGGTAAGACAACATGAGCGAATTCAAATTACGTTCTTTCGTGCCCGCAAACGTTTGGGAATGGGCAAAGCATTATGTTACTTTTGTTTTAACAGGAAGGAAGGATGTGGAAGTACCTATTATTTTTTGTTAACTAGCACTTAGACAACTAGCAATTTTAATTTTGTATTATATGAAGTACGCTTGTAGGCTTTACTTATAAAGCGAGGGATTTCAACTTGATACCGCTCATATTCTGAGATAATGACTTAATTACTTCTCTTTTGCATGTTTGGAGGCCCTCCTTTAATACCTTACATATACATCGTAGATATATAAAATCGTTCTTCTAGTTGATTGTTTAACTCATACTGACGCATCAACACACATCTGTACGCACTAAACACAGGCTAATTCGTAATCTATTAAGAATATAGAACTACATACATACATTTTATTTATAATTACTTTTTAAGTCATATATCTTGAATTAATGATATATTCTGCATATTAAATACTTGAATTTTCCATGTCGTGGGTGACAGGTTAAGGATACAGAGCGTCACCACCTTTATTCACCCCAAGGGTGTCGTAAAAGATGACCAAGGAAGCAAGATAAGCCGGTATATAATAATAATAAATACTGCAAAAAAGGAGAAAAACTTAAAATAAATCGTCTGCCAACCCGTTTGGCCAGCGTAGTATAATAGTAGGCCAAAGCCTTTTTCTAAGGACAGGCCTATTCCCAGTAGTGGACTATTAAAGACTGAATGAATTTGGAAGTAATGTTTTTGGTGTTCTTAATATTATTTTCTTACACCTATTTCTACATTTTTGGGAATACGTACGTTGTGTGTACATAAGTCTAGAGTAATTTTAAGTAATTCGTGGCTAATTTTAAGTTGTTATATTTTGTTTTTTATCTTATTTGTTTTTCTTATTTATTGTTGTTGGTCCAACTTCACTGCAAGTCTTTATTTAACATAAAAAGTTTACTAATTATTTAACATAATAAAACTGTGTAGGTATAGTGTTGGTGTGTAAACTAGACATGAATATGAAATATGAGTTTTGCAAATAATGATAATTATAGGTAAGTAATTGGTTTAATTACGCATCATTGTGTTTCAAGCTCACCTTGAAACTGTCTAGTGGGCGTTGCTGTTAACTCGATCGTAAATATTCGAACCATATCTTTCGGTTGGAAATGTTAATATTCATAGAGGCGTTTTTATTGCTTTAGCCAAACTTAAAATAAGTTTGGAAAAACAAGTTTTAAGTTAATTGCTTTTTTAAATTAGTAACTTTTCCGTAACAATCGATGTGAGTATAATTTTGTAGTGTGGCTTTGTAAAGTGCATCTTGTGTGGGGAATACGGCTAAACTAATTTTATCCACTACGTTTATTGACCTAAGTTTGTTAAAGGACATATTAGTTCACTACTCTTTTTGTGAGTACACATCCGTCAATGACTATGCTTCCATTACGCTACGCTCAAGACGATGAAATTATTAACGAAATAAATATCCATTTTTGCGACGTCGGTGGTGAAAGTTTCAGTAAGGCTTACCTACAAACTAACTTGTCTGTTGTAAAATTCCATTCCTTACTTACGGTGTATAAAACTGTATTTAGGTTCAGAAGTCTCCATAAGCTACTGTAGGCACTAAATAACATCTTCATAGCCTTTATTATTCCCATGATTATTTGGGGTCGGCTACTAGTTCCACCGGTTTTACCTGAATATCAGTTTTTCCACAGAGCAACTGACATCGCACCTCCGCAACACTGAGAGCGAACCGAATTCAAAAGTTGAACTGGTTTGACAGTATAAGGGCACTGACTTCCCAATAACGATGGACTTAGATATTCATGACCACCGGGACAGACGGCTTAAGGTGTTTTCCTAAGCACGGGCGTGAAACACCGACATTTTCCATACTCCGAGCTGCTATAAAAAAAATTGTATGAAAAACATAACAACAGCCCGATCCGAGATTCGCATATTTTGGCTAATAATCGCTAGACCAGTGAGGCAGACTGTAAAAGTAATCACTTAATACATCAAACACAATAATGAAAATACTTTTGTCATCTTTTATCCTTTGAATACACAATTTCCTCACAACTTCCTTTAAATTGATAACGAGTTAAGGAAACGCTCGTGCTGCGGGTACTTTTATGAGCAAACAAGAACATTATGTCAATAGCAGAAAACATTAGCTATTTCCCCTATAAAATGTGGACTGGAATGGAATACTGGGGTGCGGTTCGCGTGTTCACAAGCGCTTGCGTTCCCCTCGCATGCTGACGGTACCTAACCTCTATAGCTGCCTACATTTTTTCACATTTTAGTACACGGCTAAGTAATTATGGATATTGACGTTCGTGCCTCACTATATATAGACTTCTAAAGAAGAGCTGGACTTCTGTGTAACTGTTGTATACGTAACCCAATTATTTCCATTTCTATATTCCTATAGCAAATGCGATTAGTGAACACAAAATAACTATATATTCAATTGAATATGCTTTTATGTTCGACGTAATTCAACGTTACAATTTTGTTGAATCATTTCAAAGATATGAGGGTATTTTAGCAATGACCTTTAGTTTGACCTTTTGTAACTTCTCACGTTTCAGAAAGGTTGCAAACAGAATGTAGGACAGTCTGAAATATTAGTAAAGCTGCGGGTCAGAGTTTGCTTGTTAGTTCTTAAGCTTATTTCTTTTTTGTTGCTAAAACTTTCTCAGCTCCTCATCTTAGTTATTATTTTATTGAAATATATTTATTTATTGACATAAAAGTTAATAAATTCTCTGGCCCCTAGTGTATAACGTATTTTAGAGATCAGTGTCTTCGATTGTTTGTATTGATTGTTTATATCAGGTGTGTTTTTATAGAGAGAATAGAAAAGTTTTAACAAATTTAATTACATCCACATTTAAGGTAACGATCGGATGACGAAACTGGCCAAATTCTAAAAAGTCTAATGGCTAATTTCACCAACGTTCCCTAAATTTAGGTGACTGCTTAGAGAGAGAGGTAACCCTTAATGTTTTATCAACACTTAGGGGACACCTAAGTACTTAGATGTATGTTAAAATTTAAGGGTTAACTGCGTTAGGGGCTCCTAGTTAGGTGACGTTCCATATAGATCGTGAAAGAAAGCATAAGCGACACCTTGTTCGTGAGAGCATAAATGACAACTTAAAAAAATGTGTCAAGATAGTTATTAATCGGTAAACTAGTTATTAATTAGCTATTAATAAGTATATTACCCAATCTGTTAGTAATTAGAACTAAAATTAAACAACGGAGACGTGATCGTTAGCAACGCCTCACAGAACGCCCTAATTGTTCGGTTGCGATTTCGAATCCGGCGCGGGCGCAACTCCGTGACTGAGCCGGTGACTGTAAATTAGTAAACGCAATCGTCTAACTGTTTCAGTTTCGTTTGTATAACAGCGATATTTTTAATGAGTAGAATAATATTAACGCGATCATGTAAATACCTGACTTCACTATTATCTATTTTGTTTGTAATGTCTAAGAAACTAAGAACATAGAGCAACACCGTAGATAGCAGCCATATTCAGGCTTTCCCTCTGTCAAAAGGCCAAATGTGCATATGACATTATGACACAGAATTCTATGTAATGTCATTGATTTTATATGTGAGTCTAAAATGTGTATAATATGTTAAGATATCTTACTGAAAAAGATGCTATGACTATTATGTACCGGTCTGCGGTCCTGCTTTGCTCTATGCCTTTTTTTTTAAGGTGGGGAAAACCCCCTCATTTCTCTCTGGCTCGTCCTGAACTCAGGAGTTAGGAGTATGTGTTTTCATTAAAAAACACCCCGACAGCCGGCTCAGGTGCTCTGCTCCGGGGAGGACCCGGACCATGTTATTTCAGGTCCCCCCCCAGGATTGACGCCGCACCAATCTGGACACTATCCCGAAGGGACCCTATGCCAATGAGTCGAATCATTTTATGTTGCGGCCTGATCGCAATTTTGCGACGTCTTTTTTCCGCCGACCACAACAATTGATCTGCCACCAGAGGTCACTACTTTCTGACAGCTTGCGGTCCTGTCGACTCTGCATAACTTAACCGGTAATATAGGAAATTATACCCAATCTTTAATGATCAGTTGAGTTATTAAAGTATCAAAACGTAAGAAACAATCTTAATTTAACTGTAAAACTATAAAGTTTAAGTACCAAAGTATATTTCAAGCTGTATCACAATATATCCAAAGATCTATAATAAATAATATGAATCAGTGTGGTAAGGACATGAACAACTAGTGTGCGCAACGCACAATAGATCGGCGGACATGTCGGACGCGATTTCATTTCCTGCGTGCGCGCGCGCCGACCCGTGAGCCAATTTCCTGCGACATAGTGTACTGTACTGTATCGACTGATTGATGCATTACAATAGAGGCCGATTTGTCATCATTGGTAATTTCACTAACAATCAAGAAATACTTAATAATTATAAAGACAATTTGTGAATGATTAGATACATATCGTGTTACATTGTTTCAATAAGGTTATTTTTAACAATTTAAGCTGGTCATAGTGCAATTGGCACGAATCAGAAAATCGTCTTAGTGTTACTCGTATCATTCCTGCTTCGGGAATAGCGATTTCATCATCATCAATCATCAACAGCCTTCAACAATCCACTGCTGGACATAGGCCTCTCCTTAGAAGGAGGTTTTGGCCTACTAATAGCGATTTATTTTTTTAAATATTTTTTTGTATTGTACGAATGTGAAATTTTAGGTAATCTATACAAATGAATAAAATTAATTTATTATTATTTAAATTGCATATTACAATTACAATATTAACTTAAAAATTAATAAAATTTACAGTGCGTCTCATTGTCGTTGACAAAATGGATTAGCAGGCAATGTTGTACTGGGACAAGCTATCTGCCAAGCATCTAAGGCAATGGCCTTCCATGACACTTCAGAATCCACCAGTGTGTTTGTAAGGACTTTCCAGGTTTTCCAATACAGTTTGTAAAAGTCAATTACAAAGGGTGGAATAAAAGTTCGTTTACATTAAAAAATAAATAATAATAAACATAATACATACATATGTGATCCTTGATTATTTTGACACTGCTGCAACCTGGAGCGAAAATTTTCAATGACGGGTTCACAAGTGTTTTGCATTTCCTCTCGAGTATTTTCCTTTAATTCCTCTAGGGATTCTGGGTCGCTGTTGACAACTTTGCTTTTAACGTATCAATCCCCAAAAAAAAAGTCAATTGGAGATAAGTCCGGTAGGTGGCCAGTTAATGGCACCTCTTTTGGATAACACTTTTTGTCGTTTCGTTTGCAAATTGTGAGCGCGATAACACTATTTATGAAATAGGTATATTTTCGGTTTCTTATAATGGTTTTTCTAATTAATTTATCTTACATCTTATTAGTTTATTTCTTGTCTCGCTTCCTTGGGGTTGTTTCTAATGAATAAAATTGAAGCGTCTGTTTGTAATTGTAAAAACAAATGAACAATCTTTAACTAAATGTTTTTTACTAACACAAAAAATCATTTTTTTAAATTTGACTGGATTGTGTCCATTTTGAACAATTTATAAAATGTGCCGACTAATTTCTGGAACGGCTGAATTAATTTTGACGGGACTTTCACTAGCAAATAGCTGATAATATAAGGAGTAACTTTGGTTATTATTCAGACTAGCTTCGTTCCGCAGCGTTAAACAATATTAACCGCGGGACTCGGCTAGTTCTAAATAATAGAAATATAAAAAAAAACAAAAAAAATGTCATGAAACACTTAATCTAATCCAATACAGTTTTTAAGACTCATTTATATTATTACAATTTATTAAATACTTACGAGAATATTTTCGAATTTTTTTTCAAGTAATTTCTTATAATGGCCATTCTAATTAATTTAACTTACAACTTATTACTTTGTTTCTTGTCTCGCTACATCGGTGTTGTTCCCGAAAGGTTGCTTCATAAGGAAAAATTCGATCGGCCCCTAACAAAAGCTTATCAAGCCATAAAACGTCGCAAGAAATTTATCCAATCAAATAAAGTTTTTTACTTCATTGCCAAAATCAATTGTTTATTTGTATATTGTTTATGACCAAAACCTAATTTTTTACTAACATTAGGACTGGATTCAAAGGTTACTATTACATTAATACTAGATGATGCCCACAGCTCTGCTTGCGTCCGTTTAATCACTTATTACCTAGGGGTATAAATTATAGTTGCAATGTGAAACATTTATAATGTATGAGATTTTCAGACGAACTTAAAGTTATTTAGGTATGCTTACACTAGTTTATGAAGTAGTTAGTAGAATCGTAGTTCAATTTTGATAATTGTTTTTTCTCTCTGTAAAATGTTATGAGTAATCATACATAAAAAAAATAGGCGTCGAATTGAAAACCATAATCCGATTTTTTTCGAGTGTTCAACAGAAAGCCATATTTTCCAAATAATCTTTAATTTATTTTAATTTAAAACAGAAACAAAGATGTTTTTTAAAAACGTCTTTATGGTTCTCTGTGTGAGTTTTTTTTATACTTTATTTAATTACAGTACATAGTGTGTTTATAATCTTTTATTTCTATCAGAAATCTGAAATGAGATTTGTGTTGAAATGTATAACGCGTAGGTATTTTTGTCCAATAACATGGCGTACCTCAGTTATGAATCACGTTATGCTACCATAGCCACGTTACAGTTTACATTTACCATAAATAAATGGTTATTTCTCATAAATAAAATAATAATATTTTGGTTGCGTGCTCGATTGGTATGACAGATTTTGAGATGTAGCATGTAGCGTGCTACACGCAGTAATACCTACTATCGTAGGTTGACGTACGATAAATACTCGTACTGTTTGAAAATCGACCATGCACAATCAAAAGTTTCACAGTGCGAATGGCAGGCACGCAGATACATATCTGAATATACTTTTTCACCTAACAAAGCAGTGTTTGAAAAATTTGAAATCAAATTGCATATTCTCTTTGTTTTTGAACAGAATATATCTGTTTATATCTAAATATATCCTACTATGTATGTATGTATGTTTATTGCTCTTTCACGCAAAAACTACTTAACGGATTTGGATGAAACTTTACAGTAATGTAACATAATCATTATTTAAATTAATGTATTTCCTTTTTTTGTAAAAGTAAAATATATAATATGTATATTAATAAATTATATGGATAAATTACATAGAGGAGTTAGAAAAATTAATTTTAAATAATTACACAACGACAACGTTTAATGAATCGGTCTGGTAGCACCGTAATATAGCTTATATATCAGAATAACACATAGGCTACTTTTTACTGCAATAATCGAAAAAGTTAGGTGATTATAAAAATACACAAATCGTAGAATGTATCACTGTTTATCTCATGTCAAAACTTTACAGGTTGCTATTGCTATGCATAACACACTTGCATAGCAACCATAATGATAGTTTGTAAAAGGCTAATGTAAAATGAGTTCTGGATAATCACATATGAAGGCTACTTTTTCTCCCGAAAATACGCGGGTAACACCGCGGGGCGCAGCTAGTACGAGTATATTATAAAGCTGCAGAGTTTGTTTGTTTGAACGCGTTAATCTCAGGGAGTACTAAGTAAGGTCGGTTTTTAAAAAAAAACTTTCAGTTTTAGATAGACCTTTTGTCGAGGAACGCTATAGGCTTAATATTATTAAGCTACGACCGGACCGGAGTATCAATATAAAATGTTCCAAAAACGTGGGACAATTATTCCTTTTGAGAGCTTCTGTTGCGTTTGTCGTCTGTTCTGTAAATCTGCGATAGTATATGTTTAAGGCTGGCTGACTATAAACGTTTTATAGTAAAGAAATTGGTTGGTGGCAAAAGAAGACGCATACCTGGCTGCTTGTATCAGCTTGTCTACTTATACCCTAACAAACATGGCTAATAGTGGTAACAGTACAAATTGAATGTCATTTCTGTGAGAGTTTATTAAAATATACAAACGGTAGTTATGCGTGAGAGCGGTGGAGTATGCAAAACTTTATTTTTACGAATATACAGGTCAACAAACTGTATTACATCATACGTTTTAAACATTTGACCCTGTCTGTGATGTCAGAAAATGTTCTCAATTTAATACTATGAATCCCAAGATAACTGTCTCTCTGTTACGTTTTCACGCTGAACCGATTTGGATGAATTTTGGCATGGAGATAGATTCGACCTCGGACATTGGCCTTTTTTGTTGTGTTAACCGAAATATACGCTGGAGAAGCTAAGAGTATAAGTTACTAAGCTAATTTTATACAATCTCATGTGTTTTTATAGCTATAAAAAGACATGAGATTGTATTGTATAATTTATCATCGATTAATTAGACAAGAAAGACCAAAATATATAACAAAAATACAAGTACAAAAAGATCTAATAGCAATTTAAGGATCACTTAATATTTTATTTTCGATAGTTATTAACAGCCAACTGGTGGACATAGATCTTTCCTTAGAAAGGAGGTAATTAGTTTAGTGAAACAGGAACAAAAAATTGAGGAATATATTACCTGGGGTTTTTCATTTCCTTATTCATGCCCACTGCCGGGCTCGGATCTCCTCTCAGAAGAGGTTTCAAACCATACGTCTCCACGCTGACCGTTACCGCTAATACCATTATAGCGAAACTAGCTCTGTCTGTCTTTCACGCCTAAACTACTGAAGTGATTTAAATGAAATTTGGTACATAGATGTCTAGATCCAGAGAAAGGAGATAGAATACATTTTACCGCGATTAGCGTCATACATGCGGGCAGATTCTAGTGCGAAAGGTAGTCATATATATCAGGCGTATTTTAAGTTTGTACTTTATTAACTTCGTTAGCTATCAGGACTTTTTTGGTTTATTTAATGTCATAAAGAGTTTTGTTACCGTCTTTACTTACAGTAAGGTAATAAAACAGAGGTCACCGTCCCAAAAAAATTAATAAAAATATTTGACTGTCGGCATAAAACACGTAGGTAGGTAAGTATAGTAGTAATGAAACACTGCGATAAGGCATTCGAATAATTAGTATGTAAGTTAATTTGAACTGTATTTTGTAGAAAGTAATTCTACTATTCCGTTCCATAAAAATTTGTTAACTTATATAGTAGCTTGCGTCTATGCTTGTTACTTTCTGGTTGTGTGTCGAAGAAATAAGCAATGATTATTAAAATATTAACATATTTAGGTAGGTACAAATGATGAAAAAATGATCCTAAATTATGAAAGAGTACCATTTGCCCGCATTTCTGACCGGGTATTTGTCGGTTATCGCGACATAAAGTAGCCTACGCTCTTCTCCATGATCCAATATATCTCATCACCGATTAGCCATGAAAAAATAACAGACAGACAGTGTTACTCTCGAATTTTTAATAATACTTATTACGAAAAATATGGATTTGAAATATCCTTATCTAAGATGATCGAAATAACCTGATTCATTACAAATATAATAATTTGTATTATATTCTGTTTCTCTGGGACTTCACAAACGCAAATGAAACACTCAGAATAACAATTTGTAGATCACATACTGCCATCATCAAGACATCAAAAACTTATTGTTTCATACCCAATAAGTAGTGATAAAGATAAACATAGAATATGTACCAAGTAAGCATTCTTCTGGTGAAAGTCCATACCGTAGGCTACGGTAACCGCTTTCCGTTAAGTAATGAAAAAAATATACAACGTTATTAGTTTAAAACTTCGATATTTCTGATAGCTAAATCAGAATTGAGGAAATATAAATATGTACATAATTTGGCGAAAGTTATTTGTAAACACATTTTGTAAGGCTTTAGAACTTTTAGATGTCAAAGGAAAATCGCGAACAATTGGAAAATACTTTTCTTTGGCTTATGTGGAACGAAGTTCTTTGCATATTATTAACTAACGATTAATGAATAACTCAAGGCATAACTATGTAATTGGGTATGTTTAGACACATGAAAATTTTCACATATATGTTCACTACAGTAATTAATGGTTTTTTAAACACAACTAGGAATAAACATTCTGTATCACGAGGACTTTACGAACATACATGAAACGGACGCAAAAAAAAAACAATCTGTGAATCACACAAAGTGTTGTTCTATGTCGGATTTGAACCCACAACAACACTTGGCGCAGTAGAAAGTGGCGTGGCGACTATTTAAACCACTAGACCAGCCATACAGTACTTAAATTGAAGTACTAAATACTCTTTTAATCATCTCCAAATTCAACCGAAATACCGCTTAGTTCAACCGAAATACCGCTTAATGAGATTCATATGTACGTAGTAATGCCATCACAAGTATATAACGTTGTTAATTATTAACAAAATAAACGAGTACTCTATAAAGAACCGTCTTGGTTGTCTGCGTTTTGTTTGCGTGTAAGTAGTTACTTACATAGAATGTGGTATAATAACGGCCGTCCAGGGTAAACTACCTCTTATAGCATCAATTACGAACATAACGCTTCTGTAATTTCACCGAATGTGTGCTTCTAAGGAGTTATCGCGGTCGGAAGGTTTCGTGGATAATTGAATATAGAAGAATGTAATGTGTGTAATTGTAACACTTACCGTAATTAACCTTTTTTGTTTTATAATCTCACTTAGGAGCGATATCAATGTCGTTGTATGCTTTACGACTGCTCACTATGTTACAGAGGTCTATTTTTTTACTTTTAAATGTACATCTATCCATACAAAAAATACAATCGAAGTTTCTGTTTGAAATTTCAACAGCTTTTTGCTTAATGCATATAAAAGTAAATGGTGTAAGTCTTCATCAACTTACATTAAAAAATCATTTTTGTCTGATGACAGAGAAAATAGAATAGGGTTCTATGCGTGGCCTGACACGCACTTGGCCGATTTTTTAGGCTTTAGGCTACATAATATCACACTACGGCCAATAAGAGCGAGCGAGTCCCAATGAAATTTATTTCTGACAAAGTTACGCGAGTTAGCTAGTCCATGATAAAACTAAATTGTCCCGAGTCAAGCCGTGCAGTATGTCTATCTGATTTTCAGTCGAGGGTCGGTAGTACGCCCAACGAATGTATAAAGTGGGTATACACAACATCGTATATGTCGTCTAAAATACCGCTCATTCTCGTCCGTTGGGTGTCGTACAAAGTGACAAAGGGATAACAGCAGAATGACGGAGAGCAGCACTCACCTGTTTATTAACTAAACGACTAAGTAAGAAGTACAGTCAATTTGTTTGATAACTACACTGTGGTTATGCTTTGGCTTAGTTCATTGCACCACTAGCTTTTATACAAATGAATAAAATTAAAGTCTGTTCGTTATATAAAATGAATAGTTTTTACTAAATATATTTTAAAGTACATACGGCACTCAATAAAAAAATCAGCTAAGCGCATGTTAGGCCACGCACAGAATAGGGTTTCATATTTACCTATATTAACTCTCGTCATGTTCAATAGATAATTGTTATGTTTACTTATTAATTCGTTATTTTTGTACGACGTTTTCCAAGAAAGCGAATTTTACAAGTTAGGTTAGGTTAGCCCCTATAACTCCTTAATTAAAAAATTACGTAAGCCACTATAGTCATCCTTTAAATTTCATCACATGGACTACCATCATGATTTTTTTTCAGTTTTTTCGAGCCAGTCGTTTGGGTTTTAGAGGGGGGCGCCCTGATTTGAGAAAAAAATGCCCTATAAAGTTGAATAACTCGCAAACAGATAAAAAAATCGTCTTAGCAACTTCTCAATGTTTTTACACGATGGGCTAGACGCGAGAAAAAAAAAACATCCCAACTCTACGTGTAGGGGAGGTACTCCAAATAAAATAATTTCATGATTATATTGTAGCACTTTGTCACGTAATAGAAACACATATTCATGTAAAGTTTCATCTTTCTAGCACTAACCTTTTGGACAGGCTAATCTCTGGTACACCTAAACCGATTTTGACGGGAATTTCACTCGCAGGAAGTTGCTAGCTTGAGGAGTTATTAGGATATTTTTTAGATTCGCTGAAGCGAATCTAAGAAAATCGCGAGTAACGCCGAATAATGAATTATTCGGCGTTACTCGCGATTTACAACGATAACCGCGGATAACACCGCAGAACTAGGCTAGTATTTAAGACAAACATATCATTACTTTACGAAGTAGTAGACACTAGTTTTTCCGAAGAAAAATTCACTTTAATATACAAAAGTGTAATAAAAAAGCACCCATTCATATACAGCACCCGTCATTATAATAATAGTTGTATATTTTACGAAATAGGATGACAATTGTGTTCAACTTCCGTGAAGGAAGGTCCCGGTCAGATACCCTGTCACACAAATTGACAGGCTTTCCTTTCTTCATTAAAATGTTTGTCATGACTACGAAATAAATGGAGAAGGTCTTTGTTATGTTATTGATTGTTAAAAACCTTTAATAGTGTAGATTAAATTTTACATTCGTAAAACTGAAACTGTTATTCAAACATTCTATTGCAAACCCTGTAATTTTGTGTACGTATACACGGCTAATAATCCAAGTAATGTAGGTGTTGTCCTTACTCGTTTTTAAATATTAAAACGTGTTCTATTTCCCGCGTATATATTTATTCATTCGTACTTATTTACATAGATGTACGTATGTGTGCACTCGTTTGGTGTGTTGCTATCTACGTTACAACAAACAAACATATAAAACATACATAATAAAGGTGGGTTTGTGTGTAGAACGCGGTCGGCGCCGCCACGGCGTGTTGGGGCACGGTTGTCATGACGACGCATACACCCCTTCCCCACACCCCCACAAGTTTCAGCTGACCCGCCGACCTCTAGTGACGAGTCGTAACACTGTCAGTGCTATAGGGTTGGGGTAACACAGAAACAACGTATTTCATTCCATGATTATTTTCTTTTGTTAGGTATTATGATAATTAAAATATTAATTTTAGTACGCATATAGCGTTAATATTCTTTTACAATTATGAAAATGGAAATTAATATTTTATAGTAATATAATGGGTGAGTAACGAATATGATTAAGGTTCTAAAATGTCTCGGTAGCGCAATGTGGTAGTTTTTGTGACTGTTGTGCTTGAGGTCTGAGATTCGATTTCCGGGTCGAACTAAATGTTTGTGTGATCCGCAAATATTTGTTTCGGAGTTTCGGTGTTTTCTATGTATGTATATTAAAAAAAAAAAAGTATGTTTATGTATTTATATCACTTGTCTAGTACCCAGCTATAGCTCTAGTAGGCTGCTTAGTTGGGGACTAGATGGCGTTGTGTGTAAAATGTCTGAAATATTGATTTTATTAAAAAAAAAATATTTAAGAAAAATTTGCCACTCCACTTAATTTGAAGTTACTTTGTGTTAGGTATCACAAAAACAAAGCATATATAAACATACTATATTGAGATCTTAGTTTTTCTCTAGATAGCGATATTATAGATAGCTCCCGAATATTGTTGTAAGTAATTGTTCAGCAATTTTAAGGCTTACAGATCAATAATATTTTATTACATTCATTAGCCAAAAAATTAAGATAACTTTCTACAAACTGTAATAGCTGCTTCAGACATTCCTTTTAGCTACATCACTATAGAGTGAAGTCTGGTTTAGTTCCCGACGTCGTCACCTTTATGAATACTTCAAGATTCTGGTGCTTGCACATCGTACACTCTGGGCCAATAAAAGGTAATGCTCCAAAAATCCACGGCTTAACGGCTTAGTAAGGAAAATTCTAGTTTGAGGTCACGTTTTAAAAAGTCTTGTAGCTATTTCTTGGAACGATGCTAGTT
The DNA here is from genome assembly GCA_932526445.1 of Phragmatobia fuliginosa. Lineage (NCBI taxonomy): Eukaryota > Metazoa > Arthropoda > Insecta > Lepidoptera > Erebidae > Phragmatobia > Phragmatobia fuliginosa. The sequence goes on along the minus strand of OW052070.1, from coordinate 11,827,958 downwards.
GTATATTTTAGTGGATCGATAGAATCGGTAATGACTTGTTTCCGTGTATAAACTACTTGTTCGTTTAATAAAAGCAATTGTTAATAAATTGAATTCTGTTTGGTGTCTTCGCTTTGTACGAGTATTTTCTTCTTTATGATGTGGATTTAAATTCGATTAGCTTGAAAGACGTATTATGAAATTTTAAAAGCCAGATTTGTTGTTATCTATCTAAATCGTTTTACCGGATGACTCAAATATTCAAAGAATGAATTCACTTGTGGTATTTATTAACGTCCGTGTGGTGACGGATTAAGAATACAGAGTGTCACCATCCCTATTCATCCCGCAAGTGTCGTTAAAGGCGACTAAGGGATAAACTACGCAAGACAATGTCCAGCAGTGGAGTAGATAACGAGCAGTTAATAAATCATTATCATCATCATCAACAGCCTCCAACAGTCCACTGCTGGACATAGGCCTCTCCTTGAAAAGGAGGTATTGGCCTACTATACCACGCTGGCCAGACGGTTTGGTATAGGGTTGGTTTCAAGTTTTCCTTCTCTTTGCATTGATGTTGTATTGCGTAGTTTATCCGTCATGTCAGTTTATAGTTATTCGAAATACGAACCTTGTATCATTCGTATGAACATTAACAATTAAACCAGGGTAAAGACAGGATTATAATGATATCGTTCCCATATACTTAGGATGTTATTTGTAATGTAATAATTTTTATATAAAAACCGTTTAAACTTATTTTAGTCTACCAAGCGTAGCTCTTCCGCGAAGTGATTTAATTGAATTATTTTAGAATTGTCTATTCCTATTTTTCTTTACTGTATAACATCTTTCACATATATTGCTATTAGGTCTTTGCTTCAATTGCTTAGAGAACCTTTTTGTACTGTGGCAGGTGTGTGTCAAGAATAATAATGAACAATTGGTCAAGTAGCTCCGTCTAATGAATGGTTAAGGAACTTTCATAGTAGCTTCTCCGCTAGAGACTTGGGTAATAGCCCAAGCTTCTCCACTGGAGAGTTGAATAATAACCCAACTCTAGTGGAGAAGCTGAAGAACTTTAAAAGTTGTGTAAAGGTGGGTAAAGCTCAAAGGTTATCAACGCACAGTATTCTCCAGAGCTCAACGTACTAGTAAATTACCGATAGTGCGATGAGGCGTCTTCGCTTTTTACCGCCTTGGTTTTACGACGCAAGCTTACAGCTTTATAGAATTTAATTAATGAATATCATATGTAATTTAACGCCTTATAGTTTCATTTAATAACGATTTGAGCACTTTATGAAACCATAAAGTTCATACACATGTAAGATTGTTTACCGATTAAAATTAAAAAAAAAAATAATTACAAAATTAAAATTGGTTTTTATAACTTAAAAAAAAATAAGGGTCTAATATAACAATCTAAAGGAGATATATTTTTTGAATCTAAAATCTATACCAAAAGTTAAGTTGTGTGTTGAAAAAATACATTATTGTGATGATGAGACAAAATAAAATAACAATAGATACATGGAAGGTTCTCTCAGCACATCGATGATAAAATATAATAGAAACAAAAATCCTGAAAATTAACTGAAAAAAGAAAAAGTATCACAATATATATGAATGAACTGAATTGAAAAGAGAAAAACATGTATCACAATATGTATATTAAATTGAACTGACTAGTGCCTTGTTTTGTAAGTTCATTAAACACTTTATGGTGCTGCAGATGGGGACTAGCAATACTTTGTTACCTACGGACAAATTATCTTTCAACCAAAACTACATTTGTCTCCACATACGTCACCATAAAGTGTTAAGTAAGCTAACAAAACCATCCATTAGTCAGTTCCATTTAATATAAATATTGTGATACTTGTTTTTCTCTTTTCAGTTCATTAATTTATAGTAGTCGGGTTTTTTGTTTCAGTAATAATTATTTTATATTAATATCAATTTGTAGAGTTCAAATCACGTGGTCTTCCCGTTATATTTTGTACATTTTTTGTTAATTTCTGTTAAAACTATAATATAAAATAGTTTTGCCCGTGACTCCGCCCGCATGTCGGTCAGTAATGGCGGTAAATAGTAGCCTATGTGTTATTCCGATATGTAAGCTATATTATTGTGAAGTTTCATCAAAATCCGTTCAGCACATCTCAGAGTTATCTCTGAGAATGCTGTGGTCTCCTTTAATTGAAGGAGTGCACTAGCAAAAATCTTATGTATTATAAAGTGACTTTATTGTGTACATCTTTCGTTGAAGGTCCTTAGTAAATAAATAAAAGTAGTTTTTGCGTGAAAGACTCACAAACTTTAGCGGTTATAATAATAGTAGTATGTAAAACTACTATTATTATTAAAAATAGTAGTATGTTTTGGCACCCATTTTGCTAGAGTAAGAAATAAAATCTAACCGCCTCCTTTTTTTTGCATTTGCGGGCACTATTTTGAATTTTTTTATAGCCTATGTCACTATCACAATTCTAACGAATTCAACGAAAACTTAAGTGTCTTAATCCGTGCAGTCACTTTCCGTTTCCTAATTAACTGTTGGGCTGTATACCTACATACATAGATACACTCGAAAAGCATTTGCCTCTTTCTGACGAGGTCCGTAATGAAAGAAAACAATATTGTTTATATTTTACTCCCAAAATAAAATACAGAAACAAACGAATGAGCATAGATCTTGTCGTTTGTTTTATCTTAACTCATTACCGGCCCTTACGGATGGTGTAACTATATACAAAAAGGAGAGAATAGTACATTGTTCACCGAGGGAGGAAAGGAACCGGTTACTAGCGAGGGAGCAGTTTGTGGCCCGAAGGCGCAGCCTAGGGCCACAATACTCCCGAGGTAGGAATGGGACTTTCACCCGAGTGCTACACAGTGCTTTATACTACACCTGTGAGGAACATTTAAAGTATTTATAAAATAAAATCAAAACGTAAGACACAATGTAAGACACAATTTAGCTTAGAATTTGACATAATATTTATAAATATTTCGCGCTTCTTTTGTTTTTTTTTTATTCTTCACAAAAGGATGTCAGTGGCACGGAGATTCCATATTTAAATTATATGAAAACTCTTTGGGCAGGCGCGCGCCATAGATAAGATAACACATGAGAAATGAAAATTCATACAACTTTCTCTCCCGCTAAAACACGTTAGAAATGGATTTTCATACATTTTTTCCTCCCGCTTATTTAGGTCTAGGAAAAGACTAACTTTCTCTTTTCATTTTTAGGGAATAATGAATACTGTTCCGATCAGGTGTAGTATAAAATTTATTTGCTCTTATGTCTTTAAAATTATTGTTCCAATTTTTTTATACTTAAATCTACCAAAGTGATTTTAATCTGAGTGATGGAAAGAATGAGTAGAATTCAAGTATAGGTGCCACACATACATCCTAATTAAATTGTGAGTGCATTTAATACAGCATGGTGACCCACACCATGGCGGCGACCCACACCAGTTTTTTACTAAATACATAATTATACGAGTACAAGTATATTTGGTACCTACTTACATAAAAATATCATTTTTTTTTAAATTTGTTTGTCTGTTTGTTCCGGCTAATCTCTGGAAAGGTTAAATCGACGTTGACGAGACTTTTACTGACAGATATAGCTGGTGAAATATAGTGATTAGTGTCCCTTAGGCAATTTTTTTCAGATTTGCGATTTGCAACAATAAACGCACGTAACACCGCCGCGGGTAGTACTATAAAATTACAAGAAGCTGTTTATTGTCATTTGATTACACGTAGGCAATAATTGAAGGGTTAAATCATTTTAATGGCTTCACTAAATTATCGTTGAAGATAATACCGTAAATTTAGGTATGCATTAATTATAATGGAAACTAAATTTTAGTATATTTTAAGGCTCTTTGCATAAATAAAATAATGTGATATAAGAATGGGTATTTACTAGACACTCAAATGAAACCAATATCTGTTTTTTCTCATAGTTCAGTCATGTGTTCTCTATGTATAATATGTATGCATTTACAAAAAAAAAGTACGTTTATGTATTTATATCAGTTGTCTAGTACCCATAACACAAGCTCTGCTTAGCTTGGGATGTTGTGTGTCAGATGTCCAAATATTTATTATTATTTTATCTTAGGCTAAATTAGGTGAATATCTCGGATAATCGATATACGCAGTATATTACCACGTAAAAACTTGTATTTTAGCATCCTTAAACTTTTCTCAAAATTCACATATAAGAAGATGATAAAAGGATGTAGGATGGTCGCAAGTTTCAAAATCAGGGGGTCAAAGGTCACAAAAATCATTTTTACTTTTTTTTGCAAATATCTCGTTTTCTATGGGTTTTACGCTATTTGTATTCATTATCAATATGTAGAGACTTAAATTTTCTACAACGTATTTAACATTAAATGTAAATTTTGAGAATAGTTTGAGAATGCCGAAATATAAGTTTTTTATGTGGTAATATACTGGGTATATCGATTTTCCGAGGTGAAACCTCTATAATGACTAGACTAATAGTCCAACTGACGATATTATATAACATAGCCTTAGCTATAACTTTGTATTTTAAGTAATAAAAACTACCTAGGTATATAAACTTTTATTGTATCCATTCAATGACTATCTTTACTAGTACGTATTGTGTAAAAAAAGTTTTATCAATTATGGACGAGTAGTACTAATAGTACTCTAAATACAGATGGAATTTGTTTGATTTGATTTGTTTGACTCAGTTACATCAGTTAATTTACATCATTGCTTTCTAGAGTTTCTAGAGGGCATGTAAAACTAATGCTACATGTTTCTTGACTAATATTAGAATAGACTAGCTTTCACCCGCGGCTCCACCCACGTGTATCTCGAATATTGTAGTAAAAAGTAGCCTATGTGTTATTCTGATATATAAGTCATATCACTGTAAATTTCATCCAAATCCGTTCAGTACTTTTTCGGTGAAAGAGCAACATACATACATACTCACAAACTTTCGCGTTTATAATATTAGTAAGGATTAAAACAGGAACTGTAACCACTGAAAAATACAAGAAAACTCTACAAGTACAAACAAAAATATTTAAATACACGATTATAACAAAGACATTGTTTCCCTGAATAGTTGTAACACAATCGTACCTACTGCTTGCTTCGTATAAAAAATAGCGCCTGTTCATAGCATTTCCCATATACAAAAGTATAATTTCTCTTTAGTTTCCATTATGTACAGTGGCTATTGTAATTCAAAGCCGTGGTTTAAACACACCAATTTGCAAATGCACAGCTTTTGATTTTCCATAATTGACCGTTTTATGATGGCACTACAGGTTTAGGTAAGGTTGATCACTGCGTTAAAAGGGTTTGACCGTATACGACGAGGTTCTAACATTCTCTAATTACTGCGGCGCGGTTAGGAGTGAATTGAAAGTTAGCTTTATATTTCACAAACAAGCGTTTCTGAGCTTTCCAATGTTCACCATGCGGTGCAGAGCCTCAACTCTTTTTTGTTTGTGCGGATCATAAGAATTACTGCTTACTTACGGGCAATAGAAGACCAAAACAATTAAAACATCGTTTTTAGGGTTCCGTACTTCATGACTCAGAACCCTTATAGTTCCGTCCGTCCGTTCGTCCTCGCTGGACTTACCGCCCAAAGTTTCATCTTTCTAAGATGAAACTCTGCATGCAACCCAACCCTTGCAAGATAACCCAACCCTCTCCTTACTTTGTTAATACAATCAATTTTACATATATTTATAGAATACTAGCTTTTTCCTGCGATTCCGCCGGTGTCGGTTTTTTGCTTTAATAGTAGCTTATATCTTTCCTCAAGATTTTAAATATTCACATGTCAAGCACCGGTTTCGCAGTGAACTTGTAATAGACAGACCGACATGCAGATCAACATTAAAATAAGAATACTTTCTCTAGCTATATAATAATATTGTAATATGTCTGTTATCGTGATGAGAAGCTTATGTCCTTTCTCAAGAAGCAAAGTATCTCCGTGCAGTATAAATTTTATTAAAATCGATTCAGCAATATACCTATGAAAGCCTAACAGACAGACAGACTAACCTTCAAAATTATAATATTAGTATGGATACGTTATTTCGGTACTATATGATAGCGGGTGAATATTATGTTTATAACACATTCCCATTTGGAAATTATTGATCGTAGGACTTAACGACGTCGATAGTACGTCAATTTAGTACTCGGGTTTTAATACAGGGTCGAATCAAATATTTGTTTTATAGTTTGGGTGTTTTCTATGTATAATACGTATAAATTTACAAAAGAACAGTATATATGTATTCGCATCAGTTGTCTAGTCAATCAATTAATCAATCCGACCGATTTCGGCCATGGCGACCACTTCGACCCCTTATAGGGCTTGGCGCCCGCAGATGGCCATAGCTTATATAGCCAATTTTCGCAGCAAACTCCCTTGCACAAAGTGGGCTTACCGCTCTCATAATTATAGTGAATGGCAGCGAGCGGACGGGCTTTAAGCTCATCGCGCTTGGCGTCGAGCTCATCATGCTTGTCGTCGAGGTCAGCTAAACGCTGTTCCTCAAATTCGCGGATTCGCTTCTTCACAGTCTCTCGCCATTCCGGTCGCTGTGCTGCCAAACTCTCCCAGCGAGAGGGCTCTATATCTATCTTTTCAGAACATCTTTATATCTGAGGAGTTGTCCGCCATGCTTTCGCTTGCCCTCCTCTAGCTCAGAGCAGAAGATGCGCTTCGCCATTCTCTCTGCCGCCATCTGTGATACGTGACCACACCACCGAAGTTGCCGACGCATGAGATATGCCTCAATGCCACTAACGTTGGCGCGTGTTAGAACTTGGGTATTACGCACCCGATCGGACCATCTGATGTTCATGATGGCATTTTATTTCTAGTATTGTCTGGTACCCATTGTACCAACTCTGCTTAGTTATGGACTACATGGTGTGTCAAGTGTCTGAAATATTTATCTACGTTAACGAATTGTTCTTGCAGAAAAGAGCCACACACGTGTTTTTATGTGTGTAGAAAATCTGCCTAATCGTATTAGGGAACGGTAAAAACCAATACTAATAACCGATGTGGGTAATTGTATACGACTTTACGCCACCAACATACAAGTAACAGAGTAAAAATATAGCTATGCGGTCACGACCTTTTATAAAGTTCTTTTATAAAGGAGTTGCCCAAACTAATTCTGATGGTAGTATGACTCATTATCTGTGTGTATTCCTATGTCGTTGTAATATTCTACACAGCGATAGACTATGGTCCAAAGATCAAAGAGAGAAAGAAGATTTTTTTTTATTATCCTTATATATCTGTGAGCGGAAAGTATGGGTAAAAGGCTTTTTGTATGATATGTATGTATATTCATATGTACTTTTTAGGATCTATGTATTATACATATGTATTTCCAAAAAAATTATTATATATTTATATCAGTTGTCTAGTACCCAGGGTTACGGCGGGGTGGTGTGTCGGACTCGAACCGACTAAAACCACACGGTGTGACCCTCTCTGCGCCTTTGTATTGGAAGGAGTCCAGGGAGGGGATTTACGAGCTCTGATTAGTTTGGAACTAGATTTCGTTGTGTAAGATGTCCGAAAAATTTATTTATTATCATTCTCACCTCATAAAGTATCCATCCTAGATATTTAACATGTACACCACCTTAGGCGGTAATCACCTTTAATAACAGAAATAAACAACTCAGCAAAAGGAAACAATAGAGCGATGCCTTAAAAATAAATAAAACATTTATGAATACAAACATATGCATGAGACGTCCGTTGAAACGGTCATCTATGTTTTAAACTACTTGAAGAAGACTTGAATTTTTAATAATAATACTTAAATCTTCTATACAAAAAATTTTACTAAAGTTTTCTGTTTGTAATTTCTCATTAACAGTTTTTCACTAACGCTAATGAAAGTATACCTGGTATGGTACCTACATCAAAAAACCATTTTTAAAAATGTAGTCTGTCTGTGTGTCTCTGGAAAGTACTCTTACGATTTTGACCGTACTTTCACTAACTAGCAAATATATAATTTAAGGTTAGTTAGTTACTTTTAATTTGTTTTTGTTTATTTAAGTTTGTCATTGTAAAGACTAAGGAAAAACTTCAGGGTTCAGCTGGTATATTATAAAAGTAGTCTCACTATTAAAAATATAAAATGTGTACATATTTATTTTAATCTAGAAACAAACTTGCGGTTGTCTGTGACATTCCCTAGAAGTCGAATTGAGTTTCAAAAACAGGGATCACCCTACTCACTGTCAATATGTTTCATAGAAAGTAACTAATCAAATCTAATGGGCCTACGTCTTACTATAATTACCAATCCATCTACGAAATGTCTTTACGGGCGGTGACAAAACCGTCGGCTTTTGAAGGAGGTCGATACCCTAAGTAGACTTGTAAGTTTTCTGTAAATGAATTATTTAATGGAAATCTGCCTTTCCTTTTGATTAAATAATATCGAAATAGAGATAATCTTTTGACATCAAGCATTAGACTTAAGTGGTTCGACACGGTCTAGAAATACATTTTTTTTAAATATTTCATAAACTGTCGGTGAAAGTTCCGTTATAATTGGTTTAACCGTTTCAGATATTAGCCGAAAACACACCGATAGGTGTTAATTTGAAATTACATACGTAGATATATTTGTATAAGATGAGATTTGTATAAGATTTTATTGTAATGTTTAATTCGGATTTTCATAACAAAACAACTACATAAAGTATCATGTACCTATATTGAATTAAGATTTGATCAGAACCTGCCTTTTTAACGTATAGAAAAGTAAAATTATATTGATTTGACAGTTAATTATGTACATAATCCCAGATAAGAAAAGTCCACGTCATCAAGTCCGTTTACACTCTCTACCACAACAGTTTTGAAAATACAAAGTTTATTTTAATGTAATTTGTAGCTTAATTAATATCATGTAACGTAGTTGCGTTGGCAAATTGTGCCTTTAACCCTGCAATGCGGCTCGTTTTTTTGACATTTATCATAGTGCGCGCACCGGAATACCAGCTAAGTGTGCCGTAACAAGGGTTTTTGGAACATTACCAGGTTTCTGTTGCAAGTTTTCCTTAGACCTTACTAGAAGGTAGGTGCAAGGTTTACTTAATAAATCTTAGATTTTATTTACTGTAGTTTAAGTTAGTTTTAGTTGACAAAATTATGTATGATGCAAGTAAAATAGGAAAATAAAGTACAGTTATAAAATATAACATACTCGTATACGCGCAAATATATTTATTCATTTCCGTGCTATAACTTTCGTAGAATTCCCGTTGCTTTTGAATCGAATGTTGATCATTTTTATGATATATTTTTTTTCTAAAACAAAAGTTGCCTAAGAACTCCTTATAACATTAGCTATCTGCATAGTCTAGCATATAATTCCGTCGAAATCGGCCCAGTCGTTTCAAAGGTTAGCTGCAATAATAAGAGGTCAGGAATAAGTAAAAAAAAATCGAAACATTGAGGTAAGTTTTGAAAAAAAAAACAAAACTTTGAAGTAAGTTTTGTATACCTAGCTGTTAATTTGAAATTATAAACAATCACTTACATTTTATTTTTATGTATATTTATCATCACTGCCTGATTTGTGCAGAAAATTAATACTTTACAAACATGTCACATTATAATGTTATATTTTAGTTCTATATACTACTATCTTTTATAAATAACGTCCATAGAAAATATTTTCTTTTCTAGCGAGATTGTTCTAACACTGGGTTAACATTTTCTCGACTTCAAAGTTGTTAGTCTGAATAGCCTATAATATCTCCGGGCTTACAATAAGTCTCTCATTTCAATTACTAAAGACTAAGTTGGTTTTTCTTCTTTTTCTTTGCATTAATATTCAAAAATCTTGATACTCAAGTTCTTGTTTTTTATCATTTTTCATCTTAAAAAATGCAGTTATTTTGTTATTTTTTATTATATTCCTAATGCGGTGGGCATTAGGAATACACGTCCTGTGCCGCAGGGGACTTTACAAACATACAGAACACCCAGACTATGCACAATAATTTGTGAATTGTCCAATATGGTATTTGAACCCATAACACTTGGCGCAGTAGACAATGTCGTGACAGCCGCACAAACTACTGGGCTAACTATGCAGTCGAAATTAATGTTATATTTGGCTAATTTTATCAGTCTCATCAAAGCAAGTAGAAAATAAATTTCGAATAAAATGAACTATCAAAAGTAGAGCTGTAGCTGGAAGCTTAAGCTGGCTTAACATAAAAATATACATAAGTAGACTTTTTCTTCTTTGTTTGTACACACATACATATACACACACCTATTATTGTGAGTGTAGTTTTACGAACCATCCTATGTCTGTGCTCGAGTAAAAGTAATTTTTTCATCCCTCGGGAACTGTACTTTTTGTCCATATCGTGTAACTGTCCCCTATAAGGCTGGTATTGTATAAAGCAAATTGGGCTATCTACATATTTGTTAAGGTATTTATAATAAAAAACCCTTAATACTCTAATTCTTTGCCTTTATTATCAAATCAAGAAATGTAAACAAAGACTGGGTGTTAAAATAATGTTTTTCCGAGAAACAGTAAAGCCAACATTAATAAAATTCTTCAGTCAAGAAACGCGAAACTTTTTCACTCCAGTCTTCTCCTGGCGAGTCGGAGCATTTTTTCTCCCTCAACTTAATAAACACAAGAAGAATTTAATAAAAGCGTCATATTTAGAGTATCACTTTTTGTTTTTACACAATAAGATTGTTGTGTAGCTCGAGTAGTAGCATCAAGAATTTAAAATTGTATGTGGTAGGTACTAATATCAAAATACGAAAATGTTTTTCCCGATAAACTAGATACTGGTGGGGCTAGTTATATGCGATATGGCTTACAATTACAATAGAGTTTTTGAGTATGCTATTTGTACGGTAAGTAAGAGCAATAACAAAAATGTTACTTACGAACTTTCGTATTCGTGATTTTTTTAAACAAATAAAGCACGTTACGTCATAATGTAGGTATAGAAACCGTATCTAAATCAGTTAGACACTTTTAATATTAATGCGCAAAATTAGAAATAAATTGTGAAACTGTAAAGATTAATTAGGTTTCTTCAAAACTTAAATGTAATGACATCGACTTTTTACAAATCGATTATAATATGTATAGTTTAGAAGGACAGCCTAATATAAATATCTGAAACGGGTTCGTCTAAGGTACTTGTTCCTAAAATACATATTATTATACTTTTACCTTAAAGTAATGAATTAATGATACATCTTACCCGTCCCGAGACGAAATTTGACAGGTAGGTAACCTGTCAAATTTCAGTTCTCAAATCCCATGACTAATATAATGTAAACTTGCGAGATCCCTTAAACTCTTTAATCCGGTCTTGTCCCAAAGTTCGTTCTAAGCTGTAATGCCCTTTCTAAGCCAAATTTAATTTTGCTAATACAAACAACCGAAGACTTTGCAAACTTGAAGGTGTCTCTAGATTTTCCCAATCTGGTCCTATCACAAAACCTTCCTGTTAAATTATAAGTTGGTAGATCTAGTAAGTTTGTTGCTGAAAGTCAGGAGCTGAGTGAATATTCTTTCACTCTCGTGCAGCTTCCTATTATGATCTCGTTCTTTAAATGGGTCGTGAAAAAGTATTTCACTAAACCCAATGAATATGTTAATTTCTCTTGGTATCTGTTCATGCTTTTTATTTTTAGAGTAGAGTCAGTTTTGACGGGCTGGGTTCTAAATAAATAAAACAAAAGTAGTTTCAAACATGGGCTTTTGAACCATGTCCTATGTTATTCCTTTACACTTGTTATATATTTGTACAAGTATCGAAAATATGTCAACTGACAAACCAAGAACTAAAAAAAGGACACCGTAACACTGTCCTTTATTAATAAAAGTATACACAAATATGTATAAAATAATACGAATAAATACAAAAATTTTTCATGCAAAATACAATTACGTGGTTGGTTGCCATTGCTATCTAATTTTTGGGTTAAGCCGGTAAATGTATGTACATAATTACATACGTACATAAATATGTGAATAATAAAACACGTTCTTTATAAGGAAACTATGGAAAAATCATTTCATATCTTAGATTAGGTTGTCAGGATTAACGAATGGCTCAAAAGATGAGACCTGTCAAAATAGGGTATACCATTCCATTAAACTTTGCTAAAATAATTTGAATTTACAAACATCTGTGTCCCTATTCTGGTGTAAACGTAGCGCGTAACTTGCCCGTCCAACAAGGATCACATTCGAGAAACTTTTAAAAGCCAGCAGGCCTCGGCTTGCTATGAACGAAATCACAGCCTACTAAAGTATATTTCACCCTTTTGACGACACATTATGTACATTTGCAGCGCGTAACGACACGGGCTCGGCTCACAATTTCCATTAAGGCGCGCCGTTATATAAACAGCCCAAATTTTATGGTCTGTATTCAAAATTCGTCTTTAAGCTTCAGAGTGTAGAGTTAAATTTTAGCTGTGGTTTTGACGCATTTATATCCTAAACCTTGGGGTCTGGTGCCTAGCCCCGTGTAACACATATCGAATTAGCAAAAGGACGGTATCTTAGTGCAATTAGCTTCAACATGTTAGGTGTCTCTGATTGTTCACTGGTCATTTAAATACGGTTTTTTTGTATGACTTCTATTTGTAAAGGTAAGTTTATTAAAACAACTATGAACATTTACATACCTACTATATCCTACTAATATTATAAACGCGAAAGTTTGTGAGTATGTATGTAGGTTTGTTCCTCTTTCACGCAAAAACTACTGAACAGATTATGATGAAACTTTACAGTAATATAGCTAATAACACATATGCTACTTTTTACTGCAATAATCGAGATACACGGGCGAAAACTATTATAAACTATCTGGCATATAAAATTTTGTATGCATGTCTCAATAGAAAAGGGTTTTTACTGATCTATTTTCTATTGTAAATACTGTCCGTGTGGTGACAGATTAAGAATACAAAGTGTCACCACCCCTATTCATTCCATGGGTGTCGTAAGAGGCGACTAAAGGAACAAAATAAGCAGCTAACATAGTGATGTTTGTTTCAAGTTTTCCTTCTCTTGGCAGTGGCCAAGAGAAGGAAAACTTGAAACAAACCCTTTACCAACCCGTCTGGCCAGCGTGGTATAGTAGGCCAAAACCTCCTTTCAAATGAGAGGCCCAAGTGTCCAGCAGTGGACTGTTAAAGGCTGTTGATGATTTTGATGACTGATCTATACAAATAAATTAGAATGTCTGTAATATCAAAGAAACAGTTTTTTACCAAATGCATATGCATATGCAATTGGTGGTGGATTTTTGTCTGCCTTTTCCGTCTAATCTCGGAAACGTCTAGACCGATTATGACGCAGCAAATTCTTTTTGACTTGCTTCGTTCCACGGCATTAATTACGATTTGCAACAATAACCACGAAAAAAACTGCGATACTCAGTTAGTTTTAATAAGTAATTTCAAATATTTCATCATTTTGTCATTTTGACAGCAACGTTACTTGTTGTCATGGTTGGTTCAAAGCAATTTATTTCACTTGTAATCAAGAAAGCGAAACGTGAAAGTTGTTGAAATAGTTTTTATGCTTTGTATAGGATTAAAACGATGGATAATAATGTAAACAATTAGAAAACTGGACCGTGAGGTTTCCGGCTATCAATTAAAATGCTTTTTTTAGAACACTTTTTTAGCAAACTGAGACTGGCTAACAAGCTCACAGCACGCCTCTTGCACAGCGGTAAAAATACTCTCAATTTAGAACCAAAACTTGTTATTGTGTCGAACATATCACTACTTTTTTAAATAATATTATATTTGTTGTCTTCAGTTTATCTTTACAAATACATAAAATAAAAGTGTCTATTTGCAAAATCATCAGAAGAGTTTTTATTGAAGTAATTGAAAGTAACTAAAAAAATATCTCTTGTCTTCTTGTTCCGGCTAATCTATAGAACGGTGGCATCGATTTTGATGGAACTTTTACTGAATGTTAGCTGATGACATAAGGAGTATGTTTTAAAATAGCTTCGCTCCGCAACGTTGCTCGCGACTTACAACCATAACCACGGGTAATACTGAGGAACACAGCCAGTCATTAATACATGTCATGCTGTAAGTGAAATAGATTGACATAAACATAGAACTTTAGCTAAAGATTGTTTAGGAATTAAGCTTCATCTCTTTATTCAACGAGGCAGAGAGAGGTTAATAATTTATTAAAATTGTTACCATACTCCCAGTGAGTAGCGACGGTTTCACATCGTATTAGATACTGTGAAATTCTCCGGATGTAATGTACGCTAACCATTTACCCGTCCTTGTTTTCCAGGATGAGATTTTTATTATTCGCGCTGAATAATGTATTATGCTTATTGCTACATTAATTTAAACATATAAACTCCAAAATTTATGTACAAATAAATTTTACATGGAGGTTATGAATGAAAGTACTGTATTAGTAAGAATTTAAAGTAAAGTAAATTCACTTGATTCGAAAAAGGCAAAGAGTTTAATTAGAAATACTTTTTAAGTATATTATATAACTCTTTTATATATCTGCATAATAATACATATTACGTTACAAAATAACAGATGAAAAAGAAGGAACAGAGTCGATTGTTCATCACCTTTCTCTTTTGGCATCTGGTTTAACTTACATTTTATTTTAAAATTATTAATTGTAATTAAAATTAAGACCAACGACTTCATAAAACATAAAGTGCTTTAGAAAATTTCAATATTAAAAAAAGTATTTATTCACATCGCATTGTACGATGAAAGTCCTTGGTAGAGTCCTTGGTATCGTCATCATCATCAACCTATTACAGTCCACTGCTGGACATCATCATCATCATCATCAGCCTATCGCAGTCCACTGCTGGACATAGGCCTCTCCAATTGCACGCCACTCAGTTCGATCCTCGGCGACTCGCATCCAGCTCCTGCCAGCCGTCTTGCGCAAATCATCACTGCTGGACATAGGAAATTAAAACATGTATTTGAATCCAGACAATGTGTAAACACGGTATCACGTTATTAAAAAGGGTTTCATTCATATCGGTACTACTACATTTTGCCTAAAGCCGTGTGTGTATCGGATATCCCTATAATCATTTTCCTTTCGATTGGTAAAATCTTAACTCCGAAAATCGGTTCATTAGATCCAGAGATTACCCTGTGGCGACTTGCAAATCAGCAACAGCGCCTTCTACCGTAGAAACACTGAACCACGAAGAAACACGGATTGAACTACCCGCAGTAACTACTAATCCTGAATCGTCATAGAGAAATTCTCACGTTGATTGGCATATATACAACATCCCAACATCAACCGTAGGGAAGTGGCCCGCCAGGCATGATCACCGCGCCTGGTTGAAGGATCCTCCCCATGCGATGAAGGTACACAAAACTTTTCCCTCCACAACCCCAACGAACTCACAAACTTTACCTCTTTTTACTTTTAGTATATTTAAACTTATTAGGGTACTCAATAATAATAGATTATCTACACGTTTTGAAAGTCTAATCTCAGAAACTTTGCCGTAATTTATAATTAAAGTAGTAAGATATAGAAGCTAGAGAAAGTATCAGAGCAGTTACACATTTTGGTCACCGTACACCGTAGACTACATTGTTGCTGACACATTGTTTTTCTTGATCAAGTATTTTAACAGGTTTATTATAGACCAACGTCGTGCTCTTTTGATGTTTGATAATGTTCATTGAAAAATTGATTAAGCTGAAATACTTTAGAGTGAGTTTCTAGTTGATTATTGATTAAAGCACTGAATGTTTGGAAACATGATGTTTTTGAAATTCAATGATCAACTTTTAGTATTAAACGAGATATTAAGTTGAGGTTCATTCTTCATGAACAGTCAAAATCATGCAATTGTCAAACTTAGGCACTTTGAAACAGACTCGTCCAATTTGACATGGCGAAGCCAAAAATTGGGTTAAAGTATTTATTGCTTTTCGCCAAGTTAGTGAGATTACTTGAGCTTCATTTCCATAATTCTGGAGGGAGACTCCTAATAAGAGGTAACGCACTTGTGATTCTTATATTACACGTTGATACGTGTAACATAAGAATCACAAGTGCGTAATAACGGCAGTGGTGATCACTTACCATTAGTTGACTCGTTTGCTCCTTTGCCGCCTAGACCAAAAAAAGTACAATCTATCACTCCCTAGATAAAAAACCAACCCTCCTCACCAACAGCCTGTCGTAGTCTACTGCTAGACCTTGTAACTGCTAACTCTAGTTGTATGTATTTTAACTAATGTAAAGCTTTGAAATTTGTATCATTAAAATACATTTTTAATTCCAGGAGCATTTCATGTTATTTGTCATTTTAGAAATAAAAATTGTCACTTGGTTGTCAAATGTAGGTGTTTTCAGAAATTTGGCTATTATATAACTGTTGTATGAGGTCCGATCTCTTTGGTCTATTTTGTTGAAATTTATAACAATTCTGTTCCAGGAATAAAAAAAATGTAAAATTGACAGTTGGTTGTCAAAAAGTGTATCTGTGTACACCAATTTATTTAGGTGATTCGAAGTTCACTGGGTCATTTAATAAATAAATAGGTACATATTTTGAAAAAAGAATTCATGTAAGTGAAGTATTTACTGACGTTTATATTATTTAAAAAATATAGCGCTTTATGTACGGTAGCGGCCTCGAATTTAATCTCTTAGTGGCGGGCATCGCATAAACGCAAGGAAAAGTAAAAGCCCTTTAATACAATAATGATAAACGAGAAGCTCACACGATAAACGGTTTAATCTCTTTAAGTGTGACCTCAGATATATAGAGACTATAAAATGTACTGAGAGAGTGAAATAATGTACCATTATTCTACATCTATTACTTACCTTTTTCCGTGACTTACAATTTTATTTTGCTAAACATTTTAAGTAAAACTAAGTGCGAATTATGGCCAAACTAGCCTAAGATACTCATAATAATGGACTGAAGTTTTAATTTACTCTGTTCTTTTGTATGGGAAAAGAAAAGTGTTATTTTTACTATTTTTCTAGCAATTTTTACGTTTTTTCTCTCCATGAAAACCTTTTGTTTTAAAGAAAATATAAAAAATAAATATATAATAATAAATTAATCGAGCGGTTCTGGAATCATCAGTAGATCCAAATTAAGTCTTATTTACATTTTTTTTTTATTAAATAATTACTTTATAAACCGCAATAAGAGTATTTTTACCTTGAAGCCGTTTGAAACAAAGCCACTTAAACACTAAAATTACGATAGTTTTAAGAAATTATTTCATGTCTACAAGAATACATCGGATTACCGTTTCATATGAAAGTAGTTCGAGAGAACTAAAAAGATTATGATAGTAACACCTGTGTATTCGTATTATAGCTAATCCCGCTGCGGCAGAGAACAGTTACAGTTATCAAAAGTCGTTACACGTTCGTGGAATTAACTCCCTAGTTTATTGCAATCATAGAGACTGCTATCTTTAACTATATAATTATAAAATTATTATCTTTTTAACGGTAATATCAAACAAACAAGAAATATATCATATCTTGTCCGTTCGGTCACAGGTTAGGAATACGGAGTATCACCTATACTCATTCTGTTTATGTTTGTGTTATTGGTCTAGTGTTTAGCGTATGCGGCTGCTGATGATCAAGAGAAAAGGTCTCCTTTTGTGTGGGCCGCAATATTTATTTATTTCGGAGTGTGGGTGTGTTCTGTGTATAATATGTATTAAAAGTATGCTTATGTATTTATATCAGGTGTCTAGTAACCTTAATACAAGCTCTGCTTACCTTGGGACTCGATGGCGTTGTGTGTAAGATGACCGAAAATATTTAAAGAATCGACTAAGGGTGTAATTTGGTATAATGTGACCTTAACAAGCTAAACATAGCCTCAAGCACAACTGTTATCCTCAGCACTCATTCGCATGGAAAATTCAATTACAAAATACACCATGTCCCGGTTGCGCATTGCAAAATTTACTGAATGCCAACAATTTGGCTACGTAACCTAGGTGCATTACATTAATTTCTAGCTGAAAGCTGGGGCATTAATTTGCGTCTGCCTCCACAGGGAAACCGCAAAATACTAGTTCCGTTGCTATTCATAATAAAACCGGTGCAAGCCGCTAAGTGCTTCAACATCTGGGCGCAACGAAATACTATTATGATGACAAAGGCCCGTGAAATAGTATCGCTGTAAGTCACTCTTGTTATAAATACGGTATATTGTTAATTATAATAATTCGAAGTTGTTAAATTAATTGTTTCACAATTTAATGGTAGTTTGCGGACAATTTCGAAATTTTGGTTGAGTCGTATAGGTTGGTGTGTTGTTTGTTTAAAATTCTCATGTTAAATTTTAGGCAACTGATTATTGTATTTACTCGGAATGAAAAGGTTATAAGCGATTCTATAATAATAGCTATTATAATTATAAAATAGTTTCATCATCATCAACAGCCTTTAAAAGTCACACGCTGGACATAGGCCTCTCCTTGAAAAAGAGGTATTGGCCTACTATACCACGCTGGCCAGACGGGTTGGTGTAGGGGTGGTTTCAAGTTTTCCTTCTCTTTGCATTGATGTTGTCTTGCTTAGTTTATCCCTTAGTCGCGTTTTAGGACACCCACGCGGGATGAATCGGGGTGGTGACACTCTGTATTCTTAATCCGTCACCACACGGACTCCACAACAGTTTCAATTAGAATTAAAAAATCAGACTTAGTCACCCGAAGCTTACAAAGAATGTGCATTTAGCAAAACTACTTGTTTCTGGTTTTATGAGCTCTCAAACTAAATCGTAGTCGATAATGATTCGTGCTTATCGACAAGAGATGACACTACACTCCTAAGTTATTCATGAGAGGTTTTACTGAAAAATCAGTTGCTAAAGCAGAAATGAGAGGGCCATTAATTTTCAATTTTTTTTTACCTAGTGCTGTTCAATTGAAATATGAGTACACTTTTATCTATATCTATATTTAAAAAATCAAAGCAAACTAATACCAATAGTGGTTTGGCTATTAATATAATTTCATATTCAATATAAGTAATGACTTCAGTTTATAACAAAATATTTTCTTTGAAACGTCTGCATTTGCACTTGTCTTTCTTTTGGCTTTCAATTTTAAAATTATTTAACTATATTCTTGAACATGACGGTATTTACTCTCGGAATACTTCCGAGAAATTCCACCTCTCTAGTGTTACCAATTTAGAGAGTGCACTGTCTCTCAGTTAGTTAAAGTTCTTTTTACGACTCTTCTCTAATTTATAAATCAAAGTTTGTTTGTTGTATGTGGTATGAAATAACAACTGCTGAAGTTGCACTTAAGAACTTGAGATATATAGAAATTATTTCATCAGATACATACATTTCGACTGCCCAGGTGGCCTGTGGCTTAATCGGTCGACACGTCACTTTCAACTGCATAAGTATTGTGGGTTCACATGGAACAACACTGTGTGTTTCACGAATTGTCTTATAGAGTCTGGGTATTTTTGTGTCCGTTTCAAATGTATGTGTGTATTGTGTATATATTCCTTGTGCGTAAATTGTCTAAAAGAGAAAAACATTAATCATTTTGAAATTTTAAATGGCTTCTATTAAGCACCAAAGTTTTTAGGTAAAATGGTCAATTTAATCTTGTTTCTTGTGTGTATATCATCGTAAAAAGTTCCAAAGTAATTTAGAAGAGACTGTTATGTTGTTTTAAAGCAGACTCTGAGTCCTCAATGTTTTAAATGAACTATTTGTATTTTATAAAGATCAAAAAGACGGAATTGTGGTGGAGCGTATAGAAGTGCATTGTAATGTTAAGCTTAATTGGAAAATCAAATTTTTTGACTTTTGTACTGTCCGTGTGGTGACGGATTAGGAATACAAAGTGTCACCACCCCATATTCATTCTATGGGTGTCGTAAGAGGCGATTAAAGGAACAAAATAAGCAGCTAAAATCACTGCCAAGAGAAGGAAAACTTGAAACAAACCCTTTACCAACCCGTCTGGCCAGCGTGGTATAGTAGGCCAAAACCTCCTTTCAAAGGAGAGGCCTATGTCCAGTAGTGGACTGTTAAAGGTTGTTGATGATGATGATGTACTTCAAAATATTCTGTATCTACGTGCGTTTTTAACCTAATTCCTATTTAACATCAGAGCCTCATGAATTTTTATATTTATATATTGCAATGGGTTCTAAAACGGTTTCAAAATAGATACAAGAGAAAGTTTGCAACAGCAGCCGCGGGTAACACGCGGGGCGAAGCTGGCCTGTAATACTCTTTATAAGGTCCTAATAAAATTCGGTCAAATTTAAATGACAGACATTCTGTCACACTCTTATTCCTAGCCTTATTCCTAGACTGATTTAAAAAAATAAAACGTTTTTATGTAAGTAACGTATTACATACAAAATCTTTCATAAGCATGTAGTGAAAAGGTGATAGTTTGAAGTTACAAACATAAACTAAAATTTTATACATTTTTATAAACAAAAATCATATAATAAATAAATAAATATTTCGGATAAAAATTCAGGGTTGAGCCGGGCTATTCATACTAAAATCAGCGTGGGTCTACTACTACCTAAGAGTATAGATAAATCAATCTGTTCTATTTTTATTGCTTTCTATATTCTATAAGCTTAATTCTATTCTATAAGCTGTAGGCCGACAATAGTCATCATAAGACTACGCAAGCAATGCATTAGCAATGATTAACTTGGAAACTGTTCAGCTAATTCTAAGAATAAGCAACTTTTTATGCAGTAGTTACGCTGAAGGCACCTCTGTTAAGATTCACCAGTTAATTAAAAAAACAATGAATTGAATTTCATTTGAATAAAAACCACTTTGAGTATTACCGCATCGAGAGACCTTTTTGGTTCTTATTTCATTTTAATAAAAAACGGCCCGCTCGAGAAAACGTGGCATGTTTTTCAGAAAGAGTATAATTTATTACATTTGCTGCTTCAGACTTACGAATGTCGTAAAATACTTCTATCGCGTATTACGTAAATGGCTGATATGACTTTAGCCTAAATGTTCCTGGCTTTTTAAAATCCAGTCTATGGGTAGAATGATACAATCAATATAATAAAGCAATAAATAATTTTAAATTTTCTTATAAGTATTCTTATGCGCACGATTTTAATTAAATTATATAGGGGCTAAAGATATAAAAAGTAGTCCAGAAAAGTTAAAATATCCAGTTTCTTCTTTTGACCCTAACTTACTTAACTGTTTGCATAAGCGATATTTTGTAGTACAGTTCAATGCGACTTCATTCATTGGAATTTGATAACTAACTATTTATTGAGCGATTACAGATTGATCTAAGTTATCCCACCTCACATTTATACATCTAACTTTTTTGTCAAAGTGAGTACTTCAAATCGGTTAATAATCTAATTTCCATCCAACAGCAACCAAACTTCAATATAGGGTAAACTGTATAATGATTGGCACCTTAAGGCTATCTAGCCAAGATTTGTTTTTAAAAATTAAACTAGAAGTCAGATTGTAATTTAATCTTCATATAACGTTTTAATAATTTATTAATTTAGAAATAAAAACACATTCATTTAGATAAACACAGTTTAATGAATAAAAATTAATGAAATCTAAAAATGTTCCGAAAAGTACAGTAATTGGCATCAAAAGTACAGTTATTATCAGATTTGTTTATTTATTTATTTATAATGGATATAATGTGAAAAAATACACTCAAAACGATAATTTAACTCAAAACAAAACATACTAACACTATTCACAACATCAAATTAATGATAAACTCGAAATAAAAGATAATATAATATAATTTTACCTTATGCCTTCTTGGATCTTATTAGAAAGCGGCGGTGACAATCACCGGTGCGAGTAGCCCGCGTTATGATTTCTTTTTACGTGTTGCCAGGATACATTTTAAAAAGATTCAGTTGAACTCCCATAATGTAGACGTGGTAGAATTTGAAAAACAGATTTCCATGAATTTTTTATTAGAGCAATTCTTAATATTTGTGTTTAAAATGCAAAGTGCCAATGACTGATGAGATGCCAAGAATAGTATAGTTTACCCTATTTTCCTTAACTTTTGTTCTTTTTCTTAATTTTCAAATCAAAACTGGAATTGAGTGAGAAGGCCAACTTTACCGGTTTCCCCTATTGTCTTTGTTGAAAAGCAACAAGTTGAAAATTAGGCTTCTATTAGAAAAAAGTAAATGTTTTCCTATCAGAGTGTAGGTTGTAGGTTCTTTTGAAGTTACTTCAAGAGAACAAAATTTCAAATGAGTTACAAAGCGTAAGTGGTCGTTTCATTTGCATGCCTTATATTGAGTAGGCATTTACATGAAAGAGAATTCCCGAATAAGTATCATTGCAGAGCTGATCGGATCAGGTGATCAGTGAATAAGTTCAGCTGAGTAGCTGAGCAGCTTTTAAAAGCCTCGATATTAAATAAATGATTTATCCCACTAGTCCTATGGAGTTGTTTCATGATGGGACAAGTAACACCAGTATTTCAGTCCCAGAAATCTCATTACCATTATATATGGTTCTTGTTTATATATATTTTCTGTATTTTTATATGGCATGTATGATAGCATAATAAAATTAATATGCAATGATGACATTTTACTATAACGACACGGTTTAAGTTAACGCCGCGCTGTCTATCCCACTAATACCATTGTATAGACGGTAATGAGACTTCTGGGACTGAAGATCTGGTGTCATTTTCCCATGGGACTTCTTAGACGAAAAAGTCTCACTTGTCTCATCATGGGAAACCTCAATGGAACTAGTGGGATAGACCCGAAATAAGTCACTAAGCGCGACCCATTTAGTGATAGATAAAGTCAAGCTAATACATAGTTCTAGAATTAAGTACCCTTGAAATATGTTTATTGGGTACTAGCTGATCCGACAGACGTTGTCTTGATGAAACTATGAATATTGAATTAGCATCGGTATTTATTCATTAAAGAAGCCTGATTTTCCTTGTTCAAATGTGAACGGTTAGACCAATTTTGTTAATTCTCCCGATATTTTTATCAACTTCCATAAGATTTTACCTCTTAACGATAAGAAATACAAAAAATAAAGTATTATCCAAATTACTCCTGCACGCATGATGCAATTACCAAACGAAATGGGGATTTATTTCTATCATAAATATAAAATTCTCGTGTCACAATGTTAGTTACCATACTCCTCCGAAACGGCTGGACCGATATGTATAAAAATTTTGTGTGTATATCGTGTAAATCTGAGAATCTTCTATTTTTTATACAACTAGAACGTGAGCGTACCGCGGGCATCAGCAAGTATTATATATAATTCTTGAGTCACAATCTTAGTTGCCGTACTCCTCCGAAACGGCTTAACCGATTCTTATGAAATTTTGTGTGTATTCAGTAGTAGTAGTAGTTTTTATTCCTAGCTAGTAAAATATACATATAAAATATATGGTATATATATAAAAAATATGGTATAATATATATATATATATAAAATTATATAGATGACGACCAGCTAGGAAACAATGTTATTCCGATCGATATTTAGATGCTATGTAAACCTTGGGTAGTAAAAGAATAACAATCAGATAGTTCGCCACGGTTTTGAGGCGTGCCGACCCATTTATTTATATGAAAGGAATTGGGTTTGCCTGATTTATTGTAAGTTACTTTGCATAAATGTTTCCAGATCATGTAGTGGTGAGATAAAATAGACATAGCTTATGTTTTTTTTCTGTTTAAAAAAAGATCACGTCTAATTTGAAAATTCATTATTTCATTAATTCATTCATTCTTCTGGCTTTTGCTTCCGCAGTTTCACGGTATGAATATACTATGTCCTTTTTATGTTGAAGTCTACCAAAGTGACTATACTCTGCTTGATGGAAAACATGAGTAGAATCCAGGTCCACCATCATTATTTTGAGTACATACAATATAGCATGGTGGCCCATGTCATACTGGTTTAGTGAGATTTGTCTGCATGATTCTCCCTAGCCGCGATTAAATCAGCATGGCTCTATTACCTATAAAATAAAGAATGAAAATATCTCCATTCCAAATGTAATTGACATATACAGAGCCACATTCGAAAATAGCCAACATCCATACAGAGTCACATTCGAATTTATTATATTAGTATGTATAGTTAACTAAATATCCATACTTAATATTATTATTAATTCAAAAGTAATTATGTCTGATTCTCTAAAAACTAGATGTTTACAATGGAGCTCATTTCTAATATGGTCTATCCTACTTAAATCGAAGACTAAATCGATTTTGAGTTACCATAAGTACAATATTCAGAATATATGATGACTAGGTACTGAACGGCTACTTAAAATATTGTAAGATTGAATTGTTACAAATGGTTAACAAAGTAAGTGGTTTTGTATTGGTTCCTTTCATGTAGAATTGTTTGTATCTATACTTACTCTGTGGGTATCCTCTGACCTATACGTTACCGCTGTTCGTACGCCAAGGTTCAACCGCATCGCATGAAAATTTAAGAATCTCACGTGAATCAGCAATGCATTCGGATACTTGTATTTATCGTTCTTGGGTACATTCTTTGGTCTATTCGGTACAACATTTTTAAATATTAAATGGTGTACTTTTTATACAATTTTATTTTAAAGTTCCTAGCTGTGTACTTAAAAGTTTAATTTTACGCTTTGTATTATTCTTTGTATTAATGGAGACTTA
Organism: Phragmatobia fuliginosa; assembly: GCA_932526445.1. Lineage (NCBI taxonomy): Eukaryota > Metazoa > Arthropoda > Insecta > Lepidoptera > Erebidae > Phragmatobia > Phragmatobia fuliginosa. The sequence goes on along the minus strand of OW052070.1, from coordinate 11,803,161 downwards.
CTCTATGCATGATAACCAATTTGTGTTTTATATTTTTTTGATTTTGACATCGTTTATACTTTAATATTTCAACACCAGCATTTTTCGAGTTTTAGTGAGCCTGACGAATAGCAATTTATTTTTGCGTATATTATATCTAGATAATTCGTACGTTCAAAAATAAAAAAATATATTAGAAACATGATTTGGTCATTTCGCCTTATGTTTCAGAGAGTGTTAATTCCATTTACATTCATCCGATATACGAAATTTTTAATAAAAAAACAAAGTTTTAATTGGGTGAAAAATTCAAGATTTCGTTCATAGAATTTGGAAAAGATGGACTGTAACGCATTTTACATTGTTCATATTGAACGAATACGAAAAAAACTGGGTTTTCTGCCGTTTTTTCCGTATGGAAATTTTATGTATGATGTTTAAACACTCTTACAAATAACTATCATAGTCGTCATACCTTTGCAATTACTTGATCTTGAATATCAGAACGGATTGTATTACGACCACATGGTCTCTGCCGTACTCTATCATCTTTCTAAGCCAGCCATACAATACAAAGAACATGATACTATTTAACGTAGGTTTCTGAAACAAGTTTTTATTCGTTACTTTTTACAAGCTGCTCCGCATGGTCCCTACTCTGTTCATATTAGTCGTAGCGTGAAGTTCATAACCTAGGACCCTCTTGATATACTTTTTCCTGCTCTATGTAAAATAAAAAAAACAACTCGGGCTCGTATGAGTACATTATGACGACTGGTCTGGTTTTTGCCCATATTCATCATCATCATCATCATATCAGCCGTAAGAAGTCTACTGCTGAACGTAGGCCTCCCCTATTGATTTCCATTTCGACCGGTCGGTAGCGGCCTGTATCCAACGAGTCCCTGCGATCTTAATCAGGTCATCCGTCCACCTTGCGGGAGGTCTTCCTACGCTGCGTTTGCCGTCACGTGGTCTCCACTCAAGAACCTTTCTGCCCCATCGGCCATCGGTTCTCCGAGCTATGTGCCCTGCCCACTGCCACTTCAGCCTGCTGACTCTCTCTGCTATGTCGGTAACTTTAGTTCGTCTACGGATCTCCTCATTTCTGATTCGATCCCGTAGAGAGACCTCAAGCATAGCCCGCTCCATAGCTCGCTGTGTGACCTCGAGCTTCCTTATGAGGCCCATAGTTAGAGACCACGTCTCGGCACCGTAGGTCATCACTGGTAACACGCACTGGTTAAAGACCTTATTGCAAGGCGTTAATTTTGTACTAGAATATAAATTATTAATTACCCATTGACCATAGATCTGCAACATTCTTCTAAACGTTTATAATATTTTTGTAAACCACTACTTAATACTCATATACATTGAGTATTAAGTAGTGGTTTTAGTATACGGCTGGATGGATATAATAAGTATCGCCTTCGAAAATAGGTTTTGGCCTACTTTACCACGCTGGCCAGACGGGTTGGTATTAAGTTTGTTTTAAGTTTTCCTGGTTTATGAAGTGATGATTGTCCGTTTAGTTCAGTCAAAACCAGTGGTATGACACGCTGTATCCTTATTCAGTCACCACACGGATATTTTAGTAGTTGCTTACGCAGAAGTTACTTGTGGAGTTTGTATGCTGTTGTATTTCACATAGGTTTTTCAAATCTCTGGTATAAATAAGTTTAGAAGTACTGTGTAGGGTTTAATTTTCTTCTTTGGTAATTCAAGTGTTGTTGTATATACTGTGTTTAATGTTACTAAAACTAGTAAGTAAAACTCTTTGCTTATAGACTACGTCTTTTACATGATATTTTATGAGAGTCGCGATCGTTTAGTTTAAACGCAGGCAGGTAAGTATGAGTATGTCTCCAGTTATAGTGCGCCATAAACTACGGTCGAAAGTTGTTGGTGTTGGGATCGATACTAAGGTTTACTTATCCACGAACGCACGGACGCGGGCCGGACACATCGCGTGCCACCTTTAATACAAAAATATCGATTTTTCCACCAAGCCACGTCACCGCAATCAATATACCTTTCCGCCCCATGCCTAATTATGCCCGCCTACATCACTCAAACATCCGTAAAAAGCTCAGTAATCATGGTCGGCGGCTACCCTGATGATATCCACCCTGAAAAAAAAGCGTACACTGATTCATTGAAAGCGCACAGGAAAACGCTTCATTGTAAACGTTTTATTTAATTTTCCCTCCATTTACTTTTTATAATTTCTGCCGGGCATAAAAAACGATCCGCCGCCGCAGGAAGCGCGCATACACACGAAGCCGACCATATCTGGACGCACACAGGGATAGGAACACCTGTCTCGGGAACGAAAGGTGTGCTGGAGCGTGTGCGAGCGAAACGACCGTATGCGAGGTGCCGGCGTACGACAGAGAGGCGTTATGCGCGCGCAGCGTGTTGGCACGCCCGCCGCGCGTCCCGCTCGCTCGCAAGTCCGCCCGAGAACCGTCAGTCTATCGCGCGCAGAGGCAGCGCTTGTATGTGCCGCCCTTTGCTCTAACGCGACCGACGCAGTGTCCGTAATCGGTGTTCGGAAAATTGTGCATGTGCGTTTTCCGACGAATGCAGTGTGTGTGTTTGTGAGATGTGCTATTGTTTTCTAGGTAACGGAGACTCTTGTTTGAAAGAGGCAGTCGGATGCAACGTATTATTGATGCATTTGTTGGCGCGGTGTTAATTTCACTTTTATAATATTTCCCATAGAATTATTGTTGGAAAAGCTGCGAGCTTAATGGTAACGTAACTATTGTTTCTTTACTTCTGTTTCAATATTTAACGATATGGGGAATGTTATCAAAGTTTTATTAAAGCGCGCAACTCTCGTTAGTCACGATGTGAATTTATGATCCGTTAATTGTTTGCGTCGCTTTAGATAAGCCTAACAAACTGTTAACGCTGGCCACCAAGTACACTTGCAGTGTAACAACAATTATTACAATCTAACAAGAATTAAACACAGAATATTTCTGAGAACTTTTATTTTAACAATACTGGCTTAAAAAGTAGCTGTAAATTTTGAGACAATAAAAAATAAATGCAAAACATACGTAGTCATGTCATTCGTGTGATACACAAAAGTTACACAAGCGAGACTTACAACAATAGCGACGTAGAAATTACTGTCGAGTATTGACAGCGGGAGCACTTTCTGAAACCACAACGCATTGTACTGCTTCCAAAATCCAAAGAATGAGGAAACACATATATGTATCAAGCCGTTAAACCACATGTAATTCAAGATAAATTAAATATCTTAAGTCAGGTAAACTATGTGTATAAACACTCATAAAGTATAAAAATTTCGAGGTTTCGAAGTTTCGAGCAAAAAATTAAAAATGATCGAAATAAATTTATCAACTTTTTTGCCGTCGCAAAGAACAGCTCTATTTTTTAAGATAATTGGGTCTCTACTTAATAAAGTCCCTTTCTGTCAACACGCTATCGAAGACTTATTAAGATATGTAAAAGTAGTAATGTCGTTTGTAAATAAGTACACCAACGTTTCACATTTGTACATTTAATCAGGTGTCACAATATTTTAAGATCAGCTCATTAAAAAATTAATTGATTCATGAACTGAGACTAATTGAAATTATCATATATGCCATTTACAGTTTACGTATTTTATTATAACATCATCGTGAAGCAACACAGACAAATAAGAGCTAGGAATGTAAAATAAATATACCAATAAAATTATCAAGAAAACTTTTTCTAATATAAGACAAGTTAAAACATATTATTTGAGATAATGCTTAAAATAGAGTTAATGTTTGAAATAGATGACTTTTTATCGCTGATGGTGGGAAAGTAAGAACATCGTCACCATCAAATAGTCGCGAGCATCAATAGCTCAACACACTAAAATGAATCTTCAGTAAGAAGAGTTATACAAGATATTTATATCTTTTAAAAATCGTCACAAGCTTCGATGGTATCAATAAAGATGACAGGTTCAATAATTGATCTTAATAAATTGAATGACCTTTAAAATACCAGCGACACCAATAAACTCCCTAACGCAAGAAATGAGAGGTTAATTGAATTAATGAAATAATTGGTCTAGTGACGATAAGAGTTGAATCATTCTATCTTTACATTACATAGATGGAAAAATACAATTTATACAAAATTAATTGTGATTAATTACTATTTTAGCTTTGAAGGATAAAAATAAAAAGTTTAAATAGTTACTATCGTGAGCACTAACTGGTCAACTTCGTTGGGTCGCATGATTATAAATAACATTTTTATTTTACTGAACGTGGGAAAAAGAATTCTCCATGTACTTACAGACCTTATTACTTATTCAAATTTTAACTAAATGCGTCACAATTAATATATAATAATATTAACTATCTTTTTAAATAAAATCGCTCTGCTTAGTTTGGGATTAGATGGCGTTGTGTGTAATATGTCAGAAATATTCATTTATTTATTTTATCTCTACAATATTAGATATGTCAAAACAGATTTGTGTAAGTATTTCAATTTCTTATTTGTAACAAAACAATGTATCTTTTTTAATATATTACGTAACAAGAAATAAAATTGTATTAATTTATTTCATTTTAATCAGTAAAATTTCATTTCAATTAAGATATGTGCCGTATCTTGATTCAATACTCAAACCGTACGTCGGTCGAATGTGGACTGCTATTGAATGGACCAATAAATTGAACTGTATTTGTCTACAGTCTCCTTACCATAACAAATTGACATCTCTATTGGATCTTAGATTGTTTGTAGTCATTTCCACATTTTCAATTTATAACAGATAATACTGTTGTTGAGTGATATTTTTAAGTTAGTAGTAGTAAGCTAAGAATATACAAATATCTAAATATACTTAGGTAGTCTTTTAAATAATGAGTCATGAAAACGACCTTAAGTGTGATTATCATACTTCGTAGTTTTTTTTGTGGCAACTTCTTATGCGTTTAAGAGTTTTTCAACAACAACATACCTGTTCTATTATGTGATTTTTTCCACCTAATCTATTTCTCTGGTTGTATTTGGATGTCGTAATTACAGTTTCAAGATCATTTGAATTAGTTGTAGTTGTGCCAAGGTTTGCTATTGTGCACGTTGCCTTATTACTTGGCCACATAAGGCTGACTAATCGCTGCTAGTTAATTTAATTTGACTAATATAAATAGATAATACTCATTCACTTTTGCTTTAACAGGTTTTGATTGTACTGACGAGTCATCCCAACATGTGTATGTACCTACCTGTTGTTCACTTTGCCAGATTAAAACAGCTAAACAATAGTCAAACTATTTCTAGCTTCATGTCGTCTAACTATTGTTAGTATTTTGAAATGTTACTTACAAATAGATTAATGATTCTGCATAGAATGTGGGAATCCCGTCTTAGTTGTTACTTCTTAATTACTTAAGTTGATTAAAGATTCGGTCCAAAGTTATACAAAATGATTGGTAAAGTACTTAAAATATTTAGATCGGCCTGAAAACAGATCAAAGTGAGGTTAGTTGAATACTTGGCAAGACACATCAAAGCCTGTCGCATGTCGTGGAGCATAGGTATGAAATAGCTTTAATAGGATTTCCATCGACGAGCAATTTGTTTTGTGTGTTCAGGAAAACGATTGGATGGCATTGATTTGCAATAAAAAATATTGCTTTGTCACGATTTCCGTGGTTCGGTCTCTTTCACCGTGAGCTGCAATCTCTCGCGTGCTGTAATGACTAGCAAAAATAGTAGTAACGTAAAATATTTGTATTTATGAGTTTTTACATAACTTGGAGATTGATTTGGATTTATCTTAACGTCATAAATTCTATAAATCCGTTTAAATGAAATCTTAAAAAAAATTTAGTGATTACATTGAAATCGTTATAAAAAATATAGCAAAGGAATGTTATTTGGGCAAACAACAACAAAATATGTTATACAAGCTTGAATACTCGTGTTGTGTAGACAGGAAAGTGTGAATCAGTAAATTCATATTTTAATTTTCTTAAAACTAGAGCACTGTTCCGTTATAGCAACATCACTTTGGAGTAAATGTAAATATTTGCGGTAATAAAATCTGTTTAGGTGATTAATTTAATTTAACCTAACACGTTTTCGACCATTGCGTACAGAGCACATGTCGCTCACGAATCGAAAAATATACGTAAAAACTTTAACACCATTTTCATTGCTGTCTGGGTTGAGTTGGGACGAACATATTCACTATGTTATATATACACTTTGAACATTGGCATGTTTTGTTTCGTTTTGAGTTTTGTAAATTATTTGAATGAAAAGCTCACCATTTGGAACGTAAATAATAAATATTGTAAAACTAAAATGTTTTTCACATTAAACTTTGTTTTTTGGGTTTGGTAATGCATTGTTATGAAAATGAATAAGATAAGTAATGAATGACGTTGATGACTTAAAGATTATGAAATAAGATACATAGTAAGCGTTTCTCAAGACACTTTAGAAAATAAAATAGTATATATCATGCAAAAGCTATTCTGTGGTACTGACTATAAGGATGCAGTTTAAAAGCAAGTCAAAAATAAATTATGATAGTTTTAAAACTACAATATCTTACATCATTATCAAATCCACCCATATTAGCAGATTTATTCCGACCTTACCCTTACTTTTCTACTTTTCTGCTATCTTTTCAGTGATACTCTCAGTTTCACCTCTAACTAATCCCCAAAGTGCCCAATGACAGTAATAGATTAACCATCAATTACGTAAATGGGCCTAAAATTTGCCAAAACATGGTCGTTTTATACGTCTCTGCTTACTCCTTCGGGGCTACTGGCGTGGTTTGTTGTATGTATGTTTATGAACATGGCAATGATATGATATATTTATTATTAAGCGTTTCTCCGTTTGGTTGTCTTCCTACGATAATATCTAATATTCCTAAATCCACCATTCTTAATCCACCTGATTAGTCTAGTGCGAACATGATAGCGGCAGCTGGTGCTTTAATAAGTACGTACGGCAGCTGATGTCATCGTCTAGCAAAACTTTAATTCTATAAATAGGTGGTCTGTGGGCGTTCACAATTTCTGATCCTAAATGGGTAAATAGGCACAATTTAGGCCACCGCTTCACCAGGGCCGACCGTCTGATTCAACACTTCGTTGCGGCAATTAGATTCAATTTGCGGGACTCTCCGCTCTCCATGAATATGAGCCCGAGTGTAATAAAGGTTCGTTTCTCTCGGAATTAGACTAAATTCCGTACGAAGAGATGCTAATTTACCTCTAAATAGCCACACTAATTAGCTACCGTTGAGGAGAAAGTTCTTTCTATGAATGCTAAAACGGAAGTCATTCGCAATGAGTCTCGTGGTCAAACTTTTGTGTTAATATAACCGTAGGAGAATTAACTACATTTATAACAATTATTATCTATACTTATACGTATAAGTTTGATTATACGAGTGTATTAAAGATACACTTATTTGTTGTCAAATAGACATAGGTAATGAACTATACTTTTGATAACCACATTTGTTATGTTGCATTGTATTAACTGCGATAGCGCTTTTACAGTTTCTAAATGCATACTTTGTAAATATTATACTATTATAAAAATGAATAACTTACCCAAAAGCGATTAGAAAAATACGGTACTCTGTGTACATACTTTGAAAAAAGTAATTTATAGATTTTATTTGTAGGTTAAGATAAAGTAATTCTTTGTACCCTTTCGAGAGTCCTTCCTGATCTGAGAAACTATTTCACTGTGCCTAACCCCATAGTTTTCAAATTAAATTAAAGTAGTTTGTTGAGGCAATATGAATACCATGCGTTGACCACAGGATCTTAAGGGTTTCGTGAAACCGTACGGTTAATGATTCTATTTATCTCGAATAATTAGAATATGGGTATATACTGACATGTGTGTATGTATGAAGCTTCTTCGTCTGGTGATGCATTAAGAATACGGAGTGTCATCACTCCTATTAGATTCATTCCTATCGTGTCGTAAGTGCCAATTATGGAAACAAACTCTGTAGAACAACAGCCCCTAGCCAAGTAGCAAACATTTTTCGTTTTCTATTCTATTTTTAAATTCTTTTTTTCATTCGCTAGTATTTTGTTTTGAACAACACGTGACTGAGTGATATTAACCAATGAAACAAGAGAATAGAAAAATAGAATAGAAAACTTTTGCAACTTGGCTAGCTTAGCAGCGCTGCAAGAGATGAAAACCTTGATACAAACCCTTTTTGGTATAGTAGGCCAAAACGTTGTTTTTAAGAAGATGCCTATATCCAGGAGTGTACTATTAAAGGCTATTGATGAATTATATTTTAACATGATGATGAAAGTTTAAGGTTGCCTGGAAGAGATTGCTTTTGGCAATAAGGTCCCCTTTAACTACACATCTAACATTTTATGTACTATTTTGTAACTCTGTAATATGGTGTGCATTTAAAGAGTTTTCTATCTCTATTTAGCCAGCGTGTTAAATGATTTTATAACATTATCAATATCATTATTACCATTGTTCCATGTGAAATTTATTCGCTCTATTCAACGTCAGGTAACAAATTGATGACACTATACGAGTATACACATTCAATAAAAGCTGTATATATGTATCTGAGCGTGAGCACAACTTTATTGCTTACCTCATTGTTATTGTTCATTACGATCGTGTCGATTTTAATGAACGACGCTAATGATTTCAGTAATTGTTACTTTGTAATAGAGCATAGTGTCTGTCTTGTAAAGTTTACTTCAACCTACATAATCTATATTGTAATATGTAGTATGTGGTTCTAAATTTCCAAACTAATGTAAAAAATACAAAGATCGGAGAATCAAGGGTGTAATGGTTCATCAATTTTGAACCAATTTCACCATTTCCTAGTAAAGTTTCAGATAGTTATCTATCACATAACATTGACGGATAAAAGTTGTTGATATATTTATTATGTGTATCTGACATAATTATATGCGGCGTGTCTCTATGTAAGACTTGTAAAACCGAAATCTGCAATTATTAGACAGATAAGTTCATATTAGTCTGTTAATGACTAAGTGGTGAAATCGCCCCTTAATCTAGTACTTGCTTTTACTTTAAATTATTCATTTTCTGCAGCATTTTATCAAATTAAAACTTATAAAACGAAATGAGGAACGTTCTATTATTATTAGTCAAATTCAATCAGCTTATTATCACTTATTCACAAACTTCCACTTCCCGTAGGTATAAAGTCTCGGCGAAGTCCAGGCCCTCCTCGGGACTTAGCTGTTATAACAAATGGAAACTGTAGGAGTTGGCCGGGTCGTATTTACAGACACGACCGCAGCTTAGATACAGGAGCGGATTAAAGTATTCAACAGAGTAGGAAATATTATGTTTCGTACTTTTCAGAGCGTGTGTACTTTTAAAGTTTTCTAGCTTCAATCGTTACTGCAGTGTATGTAAAATCAGGAACATATGGTCCGTATGCATACATTTTAGAAATGTATAACTATATCTTTATATATATATTGAGTTTTATAACATTATTATTACTATTTCGGACATCTGACACACAAAATCATCTAGTCCCAAACTAAGCAGAGTTTGTATTTAAGGGTACTTAGAAAAGCGATATAAATACTTACATAATATTACTCTTTTTTGTACATACACCCAAAGTACACAGAAAACACACAAATTCCGAAATAAACACATATTTGCAGATCATACAAACATTTGATCTGACCCGGGAATCGAACCCAAGACCTCTTGATCAGCATACGCAAACCACTAGACCAACAAGGCAGTCATGTCATATTTTGACGATTTTGTTTATAAGATCTTTAACTGACGTTCACATATAGACACAAGAAACCCTTGTTTTTCTCTTTTCAGTTCATCACTTTTAAGCAGTCGAGTTTTTAGTTTAAACAATATGTAATTATTTTATTTAAGACATTTCACTTTGTTTTACTGCTGGCACAGTCAGGTGAATACAGCAAAATGTAGTAAATGAGAAATTATTTATTGAGTGTTCAGGTATCTTTGTAATCGTCATTAGCTATTTTTTCATAAAAACTACATTAACCGATTCTATAACTATATTTACCTAGAAATAACTATTTATTATTTATATATTATACATATTTATTAGTTGCAATGAAGTCAATAAATTGAATAAATAAAAGTTAATAAGGTATTCTTTATAATATGCATTATGAATTGTTTTCAATTGTAAAACTTATATTTGAAGGTCTCCGACAATTTTGTATTTTTAAAAACCTTCCCACCCGTTCTCGGATGCAGTTAATTAGTGTTTTTAAAATAATATTCACACGTTTACACTTTAACAATTCGGTAATTTGGCAGTCCTCGTTGTAACAGGAAAGGTCAATACTTTTTAATGAATGTAAATAAAATTAGAAATAGGTGTTTTAAAGTAAAAGAAATAGCAAATATGTAGTGGTTGGTGTCCTTGATTAGATACTCTCAAGGTTGATTTCTTTTGTCTTACTGTCAAACAACTGAAGTGCTGGAATGTGATCATATAGAAGAAGGTAATACACGTCTATCTAAAAGCAACCTCGAATTTAACGAAAAGGTATACCTTAACAAAAGGTTAGTAGACATAGAAATACTTACCCTACTTAAGCTGAACATCAGACCCAAGAATATACATATGTAACTATTTTTTTTTTAGATTTACGATGTCTAACTCTATATAGGTAATTTAACTTGAAAAGTACGAATAGTCTTTTGAAAATATGTACGTAGTTTTTTACCGGTGTTCGTGTCTTGGTCACGGCTTCGAGCAAAAACAGATAGCCTTGAAAAAACTAATGGTCTTACACGTGATTGTTACATATTATGTCCACGTCCGGTTCTATCTAGTCACTACTGCGTCTGTTCAAAATATTAGCTCTATTGTTTTCCTGACGATTTATGTATTTTAAAAACTATCTGTGTCCCGCGATGTTGCCCGTGGTTATTGTTGCAAATCGTAAGTAAGGCCGTTGAGCGAAGTTAATGTAATAAAAATTAGCTTATGTTATTCCTTAGGTCACTAGTTTTCTGCTTGTGAAAGTCCCGTTAAAAGTCGGTCCAGCCGTTTATGGTCTACGAAGTGAAATCAACACTCATTTGAAGAACCGTATACTTAATCACTTCTGCTTCTATTTGATGTCATCTCCAACCAGTACTCCAAACCGTGTTGGTAAATGTTTGTCATCAGTTATGACAACAGTCGGACATGCTCTGAGCATAAATTTGAATGGTTGTTTTTTTTTCAAATAACTAGGTACGTCCTTGTTATTAAGTTAATCGAATTACTAACGCTAAATAATATCGATAGTGACAGATATTTCAGTAGTATAATAATAGTGAAGGAAGAGGGTAGATGACTGCACGGATGGCGTAGTGGTTTAAACGGTCGTCATGCAGCTCTCTAATGTGCTGAGTGTTTTGTGGGTTCCAGACCCACACGGGACAGATTGTGTTATCCACAATTATTTTTGAGTCTGAGTGTTCTTGGTGCCCGTTTTATGTATGTTCGTAAAGTAACACACAGGATATAACCCTAACTGTAATGTCTTTAAAAAAAGAACGTATCTTTTTATTAATCGTCAAAACAATATGACATTTTGTATGAAATACTGAGACGTGATATTTAGCTATTGTTTGTAAATTTATATTCATAATGTAAAAAAAAAACATTTCATTGATAATGGAGGACAAATCAGGTTATACAAACAGATGTTAGATTTCAAGATTCAGGTAATACAATTTATTTTGAACCTACGAGGTTAGCCTTTTACGGTTCAACAAAAAAGGAAAATTGTTACCAACTTTATTCCTACTTGCGAACTATTGTATAGATATCATCAGTATAGTCGGACATTTAGAAGATTCTAGACGTTTATTACTATGACTAACCATTTAAATCCTTGATGACAACCCACACAATTGCAATCGGCGCTCTTTGACGTATAATGAAAACTATATTTTATTTTATGCAGTGTAATTTGTACCTTATGCTGTTTTGTTTTAGGTGAAAATTGACTCCAATAACTCCATTTTGGAAGTCTAGTCAGTACCATTATTGTCATTATGACGAATAATACGTACCTATGGCAATTACCATTTTATACCGGTAGTAGGCGACTGAGATAATAACTATGTGCCTACAAGTGACTAAATATGATTACATTCAAAGACTACGTTGTATACTTATATGATACATAACTTTTGTATGTTGATTATCGCGGTAAAGAGTAGCCTATGTCCTTCCTCAAGAATCAGATTATCACCATGACAAGTTTCATTAAATTCGGTGCAATGGTTTAGCCGTGAAAGCGTATCAGAAATACAGACAGAAGTACTTGCGAAGCTATAAAATTATTATGGATATACCTATTCGGTTTCGATCCGGAATAATCATATATATTTTTTTGGGATTCTGGTATTACAATTACCCTTTTTTTAAATTTAAGCCTACCAAAGAGACTACTCTGCCTGATGGAAGGTATGAGTAGAATCCAGAAGTAGGGGCCACCATCCTCATTGTGAGTGCATACAATTCAGCATTGTAATCCACGCCATGGCAGCTTAGTAAGACGTTTCTGCATTATTCTCCCGGCCTGCATAGGCTTAATGAATGAATGACGCAGAATTATTGAATGCTGTTATTTTAGGTAAGATTTCTGTGTGAGAGTAGTATGGCCCTGGTCGAGCCAGCCAAATCATGCTGAAATCAGCGAGGCTTTACTGCCTATAAGTGTTGATCTACAGCTGTTTGTAGGATAATGACTCTAACCCTTCTACGGTGAAGCCAAAAGGAAGGGTAATATTTTTGTCATTAAATGTATGTTTAGCTGTAGTGTCTCTACTACAGAACCGATTTTTATGAATGAGGTGTGAATAGTTTCGTAGTAATGATCGGGGTGACATAAGCTATATAGAAAACAATTGTATTGAGGTCTATTTTTAGTTTTTTGTTGGAACTTTTTCTTGTATTAGTTAACAATATAAATTGCAATGAGTCACAAATAATTGAGGCTAGTTAAAACTCTTCATGGTTGAAGTCAAGGCAATCATATTGTTTGTTTAGTAGTTTTAATATTAAAAACACCTAAATTGACGTGATATCTTAATGTATTTTATAATATTAGATAGACCCAAACAAGTACCTAATGAGATTGTGATTGATACATAGACATACACTGGCCTGCGGACCGGAGTGAAGTAGATATAGAGATACTCGTATTACAAATACTAGTATTCAATTCATAGTGCCATTTCTTGATTTATTAGAGTTGGTATAATTGTCACTTTAATTGTTATACTTATCTATAGAATTGAATTGTTGCATTCGACTGCTGTCTTGTTGAATTTATTTTATTTCGTAGCTATATCAATAATAGTTACCTTTAATATAATTTTATCTATAAATTAATACAAACTATTTTTTCTTTGGTTTCAGAAGTGGTTCACAAGCAGAGAAGATAAATACACAGTGCTCAGGCGCTAATTTGAAATAATAAACCATTCACGGTTAATCGTTCTCAAACTATCTAAACAGATAAGTCAATTAAATAGCGTACCAAATCTTGCGTAGCGTTGCGCCGTTGTCGATACGTCATATCGATACCGCGACGTGACGCGCGCGGTCATTAAGGTGTCGCTGCAATAGTCTGTGCTTGCCAGAGTCACGTGACTCGGCCGGCACGCCAAGCCACAGCCGTGGATAACCTCGGCCAGAGTCCCCTCCCGGTAAAGAGGCTGCACGAAGCGCTTCAGAGTGCACAAGTGAAGCGGCAGCGGCTCTCCCCTCCGTATCCCGCACCCACCGCGTCACTCCATCCTATTCATCAGCTCGCCGTGCACCAGCATATCAAAGTGCAGCAGAGTATAGTGCAACAGAGCATCGTGCAACAGCATCAATTGAATCTAGCCCACCAGTCGCTGCAAAACTTGCAAGCGCACCAGAATCTGCAAGCCCAGCAAAGCTTACAGGCAGCGCAGAATCTTCAAGCAGCTCAAAATCTGCAGGCGGCACAAAACTCCGCAGCTACGGGTGGCACAGGCGGGCAGCAGACGGCAGGAGCGACACAAGGCGCGCTGGTGCCGCCGCAGCAGCCATCTCCGCGGCCAACTTCTCCTCAACACAAGAATATGGAGCTCGCGCTCTGTCAAAGCATGGACTCCGTCAACACCGCAACCACTGAGGAAGAGGTGAGTAGCGCTTAATACTATTTTTTCATAAATATGCTCAGTGACCGTCATTAAATTAGTAATATTAATTGATTTACTTCATTTCCAAACAAACCTTTGTTGACAAAGCTCTCGTATATTAACAATAAGAACTACATATAATTACCAAATATCCCTTTCAAAGAGGACTTAATGTATCGTTTCACTTTAGCTATTAGTCATCTTACAATTGTAAAGCAATACCAAAGGGGCACGGCTGCGGAGCTCTTACAATGGGGAAAACGATCGGATACACAATAAGCATTGGCTAACACAATAAAGGAAATTTTCCTTTCGACAGAGACAGTTTCGAATTGAAAGATTATTTTGATTTCGCACACCATTATATTTTAGGATACCTACTTTCAGGAAGAAAACAAAGGATAGTATATGGGTTTATATAATATTTGTTGGTCTTTCTAGAAGTTTTGTAATACCAGGACGCGAAATAGCCAGAAACTTTTAAAAAGTTTCATTAGGTTACAAGTAAATAAACGACTAAAACCAAGTTCGAGTTAAATATAATTACCACTTAATCAATCATTCTCACATCAATATACCGAGTTAAATAAAACTGTCCCGTTACTTACTGACTTACTGACAGAAAAAGGCAAACAAATTTATACATCAGACTAACTCTTAGGCGAAACCGCATGCAAAAGCTAGAAGATATAAAATAACAAATACTAAAGATATAATGTCATAAGAAGAACAGCGTGTCTAAAGAAAAAGCGATAAAATCCTTAACGCAAACTAGGAGGAGGCGACACGACAAGTGGGCAGCGGTTTGTGTTAGACGAGACAAATAGAGTAGATGTCGCTTCACCGCTTTCAGCCGCTGTCCTGAATGGAAGTCTTTATAAATAGCTTGTTTCATTTGTTAAGGTATCTCCTTATTATTTTCTCTATGAGCTTTAGTATGCTGTAATGATGGTTGCTATCTAAATGTATGCTTTATATAAAGTCATTCAAACATTATACTCATTTATAGTAAACTTTTTAAAATATATAGTTGTTCAGGGTCTGATTGTTCTTTGTGTCGTTTTATTTTAAATATTCCTAATGCAGGAGAACTATCGTATAACCGCGAGATAATTTCAGAAACAGTAATATCATTCGGGTCGTAGCAATGTGACATTTCTCCTACAGATGCATTCAGTGTTTATATTCTGGAGTATAATTAAATAACTGGCAAAAATAAACTAGATGGTGCGTAGGAATTCCTTAGAGCATCAGTCGTTATGAGTAACTATGATATTTTTAGTGATCTTTTCTTATTTTTGTGATCTCTAATAGATTGTAACACATTAATAGTTCTGAATGATAAAGCACTTTTTTCCCACTTCATCAGGCACATTTTTTCACTTTAAATAAATATAAATAGCTTAAATAAATATTCAATTCTGTTAAGGGTTAAAGTTAAGTTTTTTTTTCAAAACAAATTTCATAAGAATTATAGTTTTAATTCAGAATTTCTTTCAATAATTCTAACACTGGCTATGCTAAAAGATAGCTGGGAATTCACAACTCTCTTTTTTGACTTGATTTATAACAAAGAAAAAAGAAAACATATGTGCATAGTGTGCACACGCTTTTCATTTATATTTTATCAAATACAAGCTGCGCCGCGCGGTGCTACCTGCGGTCTTGTACTTTTATCACAACAACCACGATTAACACGGCGGGGTTTAAAATATTAGTAGCCTAAGTTACTCCATAGAACATCAACGATCTGACAGTAAAAGTACCATCAAGATCAGTGATGCGGTTTCAAAGATTAGCTGTAAAAACAGTCGGACAAAACCAAACTTCTAAAAATTTATTTCTGATGTAAGTAACGTTGTACTTTCATGTGCATTTAATAAAAAGCTGGTAATTTTGAATTTCAAACAGATATTTCAATTTATTTGTATAGATTTATGATATAACTACTAGAAATAAATAGTAAGACAATGTATAAATGAGTCTAAAAACAAAGTTAAAAACAAACAAAATTTTGTTTGATGTTATACTTGCCTGCCTGCAAATGCTTTTCATAATGAATAGACAAACTCTTGTTTTTCACTGTCCAATTTTCATCGTTTAACAAGTTAGTGTTGATTTCCCACTTCGCTTTGATGTGAATCCGACCGGTGAATGTAGGGGTCAGTTTATGGGCCTTTGCTCACATAGCGTACATGCATTCATGCGATTGAGTATTGCTTGTAGTTTGTTACCTTAGCCACCGCCTGAAACTTGCTTTCAAAAGAAACTTGTTTTTAATTCCAAGATGCTAAGAGTGTTTTCTAATGTCAGATCTCGTTAAAACGGTTTTTGTTTTTTTTTTAAGTTTTAACAGCGGCTATTTAAAAAGTACTTTGTCATGTTGATTATTTTTCGAACAATCTTACACACAAAGGCAGTCCTAAACTAAGTAGAGCTTGTATTATGGGTACAAGATAAGTGATAAAATACAAAACATACTTTTTTGGCAAATATATACATGTTGTACATAGAAAACACCCTAACTCCAAAAAATATTTGGTCCGACTTTTCTATCTAATGTCACATGGAACAGTGAAAGTATTCTTATTCAGAAAGTACTTTTTATTAGTGTTTACAAAGACAAGCATTTCTTTAAAAAAATTGTCACCATCAATTCCAATCGAGTTTTATATCTCAGTGTGTGTAATCGGGGGGATTCACGGGAGTTCGTCTGGCAGGCGGCGAGCCGGCAGACATAAGTGGCGCCGCTGAGTCTGCCTCCCGACACCCCGCTCTATTCCTGTTTAACAATTGATTGTAACAAACTTAACATTAATACTTATTCTGTTATAAACGTGTTTATGGTATAGCCTGGTTAACGATAACGATAGAAACGGAACTGAGGGCAGTATGTTCATTGATTTACCTAAAACTTTCATGTTCAACTAAGACTTTATTATGGGATTTTATATATTGTATTTCCTAGTATTATAACTTTTTACATTAGATTATGAAGTTTACATGATTACAATTACAATTTTGATTCTTATTAAAATATCTTAATATGGATACTTATTGTGGGTTATATCGTTCGTTTAACAAAATTTAATGACTATTACAATTTTTAAAAACCCATGTTTCGAAAAAAAAGCTACGAAAATTAATGCAACATGTGTATTACTGTAACTTTTAATGTAAATACATATATTAATATCATATTCTTGAAATATAGGCAAACAATAGATCGTCCTAAAACACTGATCAAAAACTGTATTATGAATTTCTAACAGATATTCTCCCCTTTAGCTACGTATCTAGTACCTCATCAAATTGTTACACCAACCAATATTGCCCAGATAATGCTCGAATTTCCGAACGTCAGCTCTATCGATGTCAGTCTACGAAATCTTACCCCCTCACGCGATTATTTACATCAAATAATCTCAAAAGAAATGACAAAAACAATTATAAATGTATCGATTCCTTGTCGTCGGGGTATCCGGAGCGATCGTATGACAAGTCCAATGATACGTACCTACCGGTAGTTCACTATCGGCCCCCACAACACTCCTACGGTTTCCTGAAACCTGTAACTACATATTGTTCCACGTTTTGTTCTCGAAAGTTAGACATAGTTTTAACATATATGTAAATTATTTGGTGCAAGAGTAAAAATTCATTCGTGCTCATTCTGTTTTCTGCATCATTTTCTTTCCGCAGAAATATAACTGTTCTAAAATACTGACTTATTTTAAGTAAGTAAATAAGGAGATGATTTAATAAACTAATATATGATATAGTTGCAATACCATTTATATATGTTTAAATTATGTTCAAAGATTACTTCATATTTCTAAAGATTATCGTGATATGTACACATTACCAGCCTTGAACTGTTAATGTAATGCTAGCTGATGTTTTATACTTTTAGTGTCATAGAACTAAAAAGAGCGAAGCGAAAAACGTTTATTATATAAGTTATCGTAGTTCTATTATAATCAACTAGCTTTCGGCCGCAGCTCTGTCCGCGTGTATATCGGTTATCGCAGTAAAAAGTTGCTAATGTCCTTTCTCAGGCTCTGGACTATCTGTGTACCAAATTTCACTTAAATCGCTTCAGTAATTTGGCTTGAAAAACCGACTGACAGAGTTACTTTCGCATCTATAATAATATTATAGTAGTAAGGATTTATATAAAAAAGGTATAAAATGAAGTAAAATGACTACTAATGTACTTACAAACTAATTGTCTGCTAACCTTTAGAACTCTGTGTTCATATACATACGTCCTAACTTATCTCTGTTAAAATTCCCCGTAAACTAGATATATCCGAGTTGGCGTATTGCGTACTTCAATCTCTAGGTAAGCAGTACTTATCTTTGTGAGTGCCAACTTCGTTACAATAAATTTAATAAAAGGGACACTCATAAACATTATTATATTTTCCGTCCACAATTCTCAGGCTGAACAAAAGTAAGGTTTTTCTTGTTTCTTCTGAGATTTGTTCTACAGTGATCAAAGAAATTTGGTTTCTTTTGTTTTAATTGCATAATTTCAATCTTTAGGAGTTAATTTAAGTTTTAAATTTTATTAGTACTTAAGAAATACTATTATATTTTTCTTTAAAAATTCTGCCTAGTATCACCGAGTTTATTGTATCGCTTAAATTAAAATTTTGTAAATATTTTTATTCTTGTGAGAGAAACAATGTAAACAAAAAATAAGTTATATTTACCTTTTGCCATTACTGAGAATGAAATAGCTACTTTTAATTTTTTTATGTTGATAGTTTTAGATATTTAAATTCACAATTACTACCTTTATCATATTTAGATATAAAAGTTTTGGAGACAATTTATTTTTTGTGTGATTTATAATAATTTATATACTAATTAGAAGAGTTAAGATCTCATTAGTGATTTCAGGAATGGTGATAGGACAGGTTTTACTTTGTTATAAATTATTATATACAACAGATAGAGGAAGATGCTTAAAACAAAAAAACAAAAGTATAGCATATTGAAAGCATACACGCTTATAAGCTGCCACAGTACAGGCAGACATCCTTATGTGTATTTGGTTGCCAATATAATAGATTTTGAAGTAAGTAATAAAAATACGAGTAGTTGCATGCTTCAAAGAAAAAAAAACAGGTAGATGATATCGCACGTCTTCGAAAATCCTTTAAGTATTCGCCAATAATACACAGATCACAGAAACATCTCCATGGGAACTGAAGAGAAAATTATTACCTCGCTCGAGTTCAATCGGGGAGACATTGTCTCTAGAACGATTTTAAAGAAGAATTTCCGGAGAGTGGAATATAGACACCTCGACCGTTTCAACAGTTTGTCCACCTAATTTGTTCGGTGGCGCTCGACTGTAAAAACAAATAGCTCCTCCCGCATTTCCCCTTAAAGAACGATAAAGACAGATATATCCTAACCAAACTAGTAAAAAGGAAGGATAGTTTTCTGAGTTTCGCGTTTACGGGTCGCTTCAATGAGTGATTGGTGTTTACGTTCAAGCTTTTGTCTAGTTCAGTTGGAATCTTGTTTACCGGTCGTTGCAAAGAGGTTCCTTTGTCCATTAACAGAGTAATAAATTAATCGTGAGTTACTCGTGGAAAACTTTTAATTGAATTTGTTGGTGGATTTTGGCTTTTTGACGGGAGCGTGTTACGGCTTTAAAACAATTTTTAGGTAACGCTTTAGGAAACTTTGGCTTACAATTTTCATGATGGTGCTACTTCTGAGAAGTGTCAAAGTTCCTACAGGTTATTAGGAGCTAAGGTATAAAGATTACGTTAGTGATTAGGCAGTGCATGCAAATAATTTGAAATACCCTTTAAAATCTTTTCGATTCTTCTAATATTAACATAGATATGTATTGTTATGTTATCATAAACGTAGTCTGTTACATTTTACAACGTTCTAAAAGTTTATATAAATCGGAACGCACCAGAGTTGGGTCAGTTACGACTGAGTACACTGGACTGACCACGTAAACATAGACGTTGCACATTCAATAACTGTTTTCCAATGCGCTGAGCACAGCCTCCCTACCGCTTTTGCACCTCGGATTACCGACGATCGTCCCCTAACAAAAGGGAAAATCATTTGATGTTTCAAACTCGAAAAGGGATATTTAATCGAGAGGCTTAATTTACCATGCACTTCTATGCGTTGTTTTTACATTCGTTTATTGACTTTTCATTTAAACAATTTAAAAATAGGTTGTTGAAATGTATTGGAGCATTTAACATTTTGTCTATACGTTGTTTCGAATTAACTAAATAAAAGTTGGAAGTTTTAAATGGTCATCTTTTTAAGCTGTATAAAATACGTACTTAACGCAATGAAGTAATTAAGAGGAGTCGCCATAGTAGGTATTTATTGTGCATTGTGCCAACAACTTGGCGGCTCGCCAAACTGACTCACCCTAAAACTTTATGAATCGTAGTTACGTATTAATTCACAGATATTGTTGTCGAGTGCTTGATGAATGGCGCCACAGAATGCTTAGAAATAGAACATTGTAAGTTACGAAGACTGTGTCGTAAAACTGTGTATATCCGTACAATGTCGTGCAAACCGAACGGACCGTGGAAATATAATCCAGAATGCCGTGCCGTGGAAATATAATCATCAGCAAAATGTTGGTCACGTTTAAATTTTCAAACTTCAGTCAAAATAAATTGTGAAACAAAATGGAAAGTGAATTTCATAACGAAGATATCCTTCACTTAATACAATTTGTTAAAAGATTTTGATTTTATGATTAGAGTTCTATTATGAAGTTTTATCATGTTTTCGAGTACCCAAACATCCTATTAATATAACACAACAACAAATTGTTTAATCGATTTTAATATCGCTCCTTGATATTAGGTTTATTGACATAGTAGATCATTAGTCATTTCAATTCTAATTAATATTGTCAATTTTTTTATGTTGATACCATATGGATTTGTATTCCCGTGCATTGGTTGAGTGGTGCGTTAGATGTCATAACTAGGACTTTAAGTTGTAGAAACCATTCACACATTCACACTTAACACTTCTATATATTATACACTTCTTTAAAGACGCTCCATAAGTTAATGACAGCGAGCGCAAGTGTCACTGTGCCGAATAGGAGCTTATGTTCAAATAGAGGTATTAACGCAGTCAATAATTCACAATCTTCTTGTTACTGCACAAATTATGTTCTTCGCTCGTTGTGGTCACGTACGGGGTCGCCTTGTTTGAAATACGAAGGAGCTCATCGGTCGGGCTCGTTAAGCATCGGAGCGTGTTTTATTAAATCGGAGCGTGCGCCACGAACGCGCGACCCTTGAATATTAAACCAAACGCCACTGGGTCATGCATATTGTCCCGCACCACTAATAACCGACGTAGGGACTCACATGTACTATTCGATTTGCGTTGTTCGTCCTCGCATCAATGAGGTACGGTATGCAGCTATCTTGTACCTACCTACATACATATATATTTATTTTATATGAAAGAACTTCATTGCTTTCGTTAAATATTTCTGGTGTTAAAAGTTTTCCACTACTCTGGCTCTATCACTTCTCCTAGAAAGGAAACTATAACCATACCAATGCTATGCATGCAATGCAAATTATTAGTGCTTATAAAGATTGAGAGACGTAAAAGTATAGAAATTTCTCAAGCTTCAGAAACAATCTATACATGGACATCTTTCTCGATCGATTGCCTAGTAGATCATAAAGTCAGAGCTTAGTGATATTAGTTCATTCTATTCCAGGTTAGCTCATTTTCTTTTCTGTTAGGGAAAATTTGTTTGATTTAAAGTTGTAGAGTTTATACTTACATACAGAATAATTAATTGTCGCATTGGTCAAAGTATTGTTAAGTCTGTCTCTAGCATTTATCATTGATTTAAGC
Organism: Phragmatobia fuliginosa; assembly: GCA_932526445.1. Taxonomy (NCBI): domain Eukaryota; kingdom Metazoa; phylum Arthropoda; class Insecta; order Lepidoptera; family Erebidae; genus Phragmatobia; species Phragmatobia fuliginosa. Next base: position 11,781,072 of record OW052070.1, on the reverse strand, counting down.
GTACTATAACGTTTATAAAAAAGTTTTTAAGTTTTTATATTCTACATTAGCTGTCCCAGGAGAAAAATCAATAACTCGAGATGAGAAATGCATTTCACTAACTTATTCCCCGGTGTATTTAGATTCAATAATCTATTTTTGTTTTATAGAAGCACTGACTAATGAACACAGTTAAATATTACTTATGAAAGACAAACTGAACACCTGGAAAAAGGTCTTTAACCTCTATGTTACTAAAAACGTAAGTGCTCCTGTTATTTTTAAGCATTGTCGGAAGATAATATCCTCATAACCGTATAAGAAAATAAAGTATGAAAAAAATGTTTTAGTGAGTGTTACATTTTAATTTCTAGGAATGATGTAACCCACTGAGCCATTGCCGTCTACTGCTGAACTAAGGCCTACCCATAAGAGCGCCACGGAAATACACTCGGTGTGAAGGATTTTCTCAAATTGTTGAAAGGTTAACACGGTTAATTAATTTGGCCAGACAACCTTCTTCCTGTTTTCTCAGGATTCCGGTGTATTTGTCCATTCTGAATCTCTTTTAGTTTGAGCATGTTATGTGTTAGTACACTCATCCTAAATATAAAGTCTAGATACTCTAAATTGGTTTAAACACCACAGTAATCAATATTGAACTAAATAGAAATAAATTTTATACTTTTACAAAGATAAATATAAAATAAATGCAGTTTTGTTTGAACACGTGTATCAATAAGAATGTAATAAAAAGCCAATAATAATGTAAATTTAGCCAATAAGAATCAGTTATAGAATGTATTTATTCTGTATCTGTGAAGGAGATGGCTCATTATTATATGCACAGTTTCCTTATATACAGAGGAGTTATTAGTGCTATTCAGCATATTTTGATTTAAAAAGGCTTGCTGATATTCGAGATTGTTCTGTTTTTCAATTTAAGTTTAAGGTATACTGTGTTCATAAGCATTAATAATCAGAAACACAATACTTTAATAGTTGTATTCAATAACGATACCATTCAGAGACATTCATAAATTTGTAGATAATTATAATTATAATTAATGCATTAATGACATTTACAACAAATTGTTCTTACCGTGGGAGGAAGTAACACTATCCGTTGTTATTTAGATGCTATCGACGTATCGACGATTATTGCAATTTATTTGTTACGTCGATTATTATTTTCCAGCAGTATAATATTCAATTATACATAAAAGACTCCATGACCAAATTGAATAATTATTTGCGCGGTTTCATCGCTCTGTTGTATTGTGTAAGAATGTGACGTGTACACTGCCAATTATCTTAGGCCGGTCTGTTTGAAAATGAGGGAAGATTTATTTTGCCCATGGCTCTTTTTTTCATCGGAGGGTTGCTTTAATGTGCATCGGGTTTGTTTAAATTCAAACTAGACAGCAGTTGTATATTTAATTACTGTTTGATAAACAGTGATGTGGTAATAGCCCAGTGGCAAGATTGACGCAATCTTTGTAACAATTAAAATTCAAGATGCGTCACATTTGATCAACGCGTGATGATTAGAATGAGGTCATGCTTTGTATTGTCTTCACTTATTGTTTAGACTGCATTTCGCTATATGTATAACTGGGTGCAATAATCGGTAAGACCTAAATAAGCAGTAAGCAGTTTGAAAGTGGGGATAATTTTATTACGAAACATTACTACTGTTGTTAATAGACATATTTAAATACTTTAGGGCATATATAACATCAATGTTCGGACACAACAATCGACTCCAACTAGTTTTAAACCGAGCAGAGCTTGTACTGTGAGGACTAGATTGAATGATAGAATAATTGTATACTTTTTTTGTAAATACATACAGATAATAGCGATTTGTAGATCATAGCAACATTTGACCCCACAACTCAAGCACGCAGTCGCATATACTACCACTACGCCACCAAGACAGCTTCCATTTTTAACCGTCCATCATCATTTTTTACACGTGGTCGTCTGATGTCAAACCCGTTCAGTCTATTCCTTACTAATATTATAAATTCGAATGTCACTCTGTCTCTCTGTATGTCTGTAACGCTTTCACCTGAAAACTACTGAATTTATTTAAATGTAATTTTATAGACAGATACACTAGAGCCTGAGAAAGGACATACTTTTATACTTACGACGACTACATGCGGACGGAGCCGCTGGCGAAAGCTAATTTAAAATAGAGGTCGTTTTCATAGACAATCTACGAGTAAGCATTGAACTAATATTACTACTAACATTACGACTACTTATGTAACTCAATGGAACTAATCCTGTTTTTAGGGTTCCGTAGCCAAATGGCAAAAAACGGAACCCTTATAGATTCGTCAAGTCTGTCTGTCTGTCTGTCTGTCTGTCCGTCCGTATGTCACAGCCAATTATTTCCGAAACTATAAGAGCTATACTGTTGAAATTATGGTCAGTCGATGTATTCTGTGAACCGCATTAAGATTTTTATATAAAAATAGAAAAAAAACAATACATTTTGGGGGTCCCCATACTTGGAACTGAAACTCAAATTTTTTTTTTTTATCAAACCTATACGTGTGGGGTATCTATGGATAGGTATTCAAAAATGATGTTGAGGTTTCTAATATCATTTTTTTCTAAACTGAATAGTTTGCGCGAGAGACACTTCCAATGTGGAAAATGTGTGTCCCCCCCCCTCTAACTTCTAAAATAAGAGAGTGATAAAACTAAAAAAAATATATGTTGTATATTACTATGAAAACTACCAACGAAAATTGTTTTGAACGAGATCTAGTGAGTAGTTTTTTTTTAATATGTCATAAATCGTAAATCGCAATTTACCTTTCATTCAATCAATACACTAGTATAAAAACATCGATGAAAGTTACAACGAACTACAATAACTTTTATATGATGTTACTTGCTGATACGGAACCCTTCATGGGCGAGTCCGACTCGCACTTGGCCGCTTTTGTAGCTACTGAGAGCTTCTTCTCTCCCTTCCAGGAAAACACGACAGATGAATTACTGACTATATGTATTGTGTGTATTCGTGATAAGTTTCTTAAATACACTATAAAATTCTACTCCATTTCGTATTCTTAACAATACTACCTATATAACAATAAATATTAATATATCTTCAACAATATGCCCAGTTAGAATTATTTGTAGTAGTGGTCCACACTGAAGTGAGGATAATAATAAAAAGAGTATGTTTCAATAGCGAGATTACTTGGACATGGCGTTCGGCTCACGTTCCTACGCCTGTTCTATCTGGCTTAGTTTCGATATTTTTATAAATATCAAGTTTGGTTTCCTGTGGCCTAAAGCTTTGCAAACGGAAACTGCGGTCGCGATTCCGTGCTCTATTATGTATTACGAGTTAAAATGCATTCGCAATATACCTATTTGTTATAAAAGTAATGTTTCAAAATTTAACTTTGAAATATAAAGCTATATTTAGGACATGTCGTTCCTGTGTCAAAACACCACACACGTAATCTAAGTTACTTCTTATAACATCAGCTATATACCAATAAAATTTCTGGAATCCAATAGGACTCATACGTCTATCGGACCATCTTTGGAAAAATAATGATACATAATGTAAATATGAACTTGATAGTGTTCAAAACTTATAAGTGAGAATTTAGTAGTTTCTTGCACAAAATATGTTACAAATAGATTCTATAAAAGGAACTCCACCTCTATGAGATTTCGTTCCACTTTCCATCAAAAATTGTAATATCCTGACATAACGTAAACACTTCGCAGTACAAAGTAATCTTCGTGAGGAAATTATATTACCCTGCATGTCCTATGAAGTTAGATGAAGCTAATTTAGGGATATCAAATTTTAACTTGTCTTAAAGTTGAGGCATATAATATCATTTAAGTATACTGCAGTATATATACTTTAGTATACTGCAGATTTCCAATTTAGTTAATGAGGTTTACTTTAAATTTAGCTTCTTAGATATACATGTTCGCGATCCCATTTCCAACATATGCTACCAGAACTCTTAGATCGATAAACTTTGATTTGTTTGTCATTTGTGTGTGTTAGTAGGACTGGCCACTGATAGATATCAGTCTATTTCATAGGATCACTGGAAAATATACAGTCAAACAAAAAAAACTTTCTTTGGCTAACTATACATAGTTATTTGAAATTGTTTTCCTAGTATACACAAGTTTTTACACATTTTTATAAGTTCGGTAGATGTTCATAAATATATCGAAAATAAAGAGACGGGACGCTAATTTTCTATAATAGTTCCCTAAGGCATTTGTGACTACGGGGATCATAAACGACAAACGTTCTTGCTTATTTTATTAGATCACTATGCTTGCAGACTAAAGTGAAAATGAGCCACGGAAGAGTTCTTTAGGATAGCGGACTTTCGATTTCCAATTAGATTTCCACTTATTTGCCACTTAAGGATCTTTTATATTCACTTTGATTGTGTCACTGTTCATTTAAGGTTCGAAAGATTCTACTCTTAATAAAACTGAAGTTAGATACCCAAATACATATTTTTTATCGATGTCTGATCACATAAAAGATTATGTAAGTTTGGCAACAAGGTATCAACATTACTTTATGAATAGAATCCGGTAGTCATGTGTGGACGTGCTCCAGCCACAAAAGGTGCTATGATTTATTATTGCAGCCGGGCAGGACGTACCCAGTCCCGCCGTCGCTGGTCACATTAACATTCGTGGACGTGTTCGCAAGTGCGTTAGTAGCCTTATACGACTGAGGCCTAGTTGACTCATTATTGGGATGTAAATGCAACAGCAGGTACTACGATTTCACACGTTGACCTACTAAGTTCCTGTACACAATTTAAATTACTGTCACAATAATGCAAATCTGGTTTCTACTCGACATTAATACATTTCTTGTTATGCGTAATATTTGCTGTAGTCTTCTTATTAATATAGGAAATTGTCAGACGTAGGGTATTAACAATTTTATATATAGTTATTTATGAGATCAAAGTGGCTTGCCATTGTTTAATTGATTGCTGGTTTACCGTGCGAGAGACGTAACATAAATAACCTCTAATGTTTTATTTTAAATTTATGTAATAAATTATTATTATTATATTTAAGATCTAAGAGTTTTATATTTAAAATTGTAATTTGAAAGGATGTTTTGTTTTGGACGGCAAATGCCAATAGATTACCGAATCATAATTAAAAATCGGTGGGCAAGTTCGATTAACGCGGTTGTCTCGTACGTCCGCGTCGCTACATTACCAGGCGACATCGCACGATACTTGGCTAGCGACCAATATTGTGGCGTTGATTGGCGACTGACCATTTCGTTTTATTTTATACTCTCATCAGAACCTTTATCGGTAAATAACTAGTCGTTGGTAACGCCTCAAACATTTTCAGCAAATAAAACATTTATGCGAAGTAAAGTACAGTGCTACCTACTATAGTAACACTATTTTAATGTGTATAAGTAAATTACAAACCAGCTTGTGAATGAGAAATTTGATAGTGGTTTGACAAATAAAATGAAAGAGCAAATAAAATTATATTTTCGTCTAATATCTTCATCTCACCTGTTTACCAATATACTGTCTTTACTCCTGTAACTTTTTTTTCATAAACAACAATATGATGTTAAGATATGTGTAACCTCATAAACTAATCTAATGGAAAAGAATATACCTTTAATTTACGTTTAGACTTCGCGTACCTGTACTCGGAACACATTACCCTTCTTCTGACACTGTCAGGTACTAAATTAGGGTGTATTTGACAGGTATTATTTAGTACTTTTCTACTAAATTAAAGACGCAGGAGCCAAATGTATGTGGAGTGTCCAATAAAAACCTGTAACGACGGTCAACCTTAAAATCCATTCCATGTGATTTTTGTTCCTCCCCTAAATATATATCTAGAAAATTATTAATAAACTACTACTGACTTACACGTCTGAACTAGAGTTAATCTGCTTGTACCGTCTACAAATTAAATAAGCTATTAGTTATTTTAAAACGATGCAGTGTAACCGATAAAGTTTCAAAACTATTAGCTACTTTAGGATCGCAAATTTTATCGCTACTTTTGTATAGACATGCTCGAAACACTGAAATAAATTTCTAAAAATATATTAATTGGAGTACAAACTCAAAATAGCTTGAGATTTCTTAATATAATATCGTAACGAGACTATGCAAGTAACTCACATAAACTAGACTATCTTTGACAACACTGCAATGAATATTGAATTTACCGGTTTATCAACGTGTTTGATAATTTGCGAACGAATTGAAGGTAAAATAATAACGGAAATCTGAATACATTACACTTGTTACGTATGCGGGCGAGGGCTTTTTATGTAAATACAGTCCCTCAGGTTGATAAAATTGCTGGCGCCTTACGGGCTAAAGACGCCGAATAGGATCGGTAACCTATATCGTAGTACTTTATCCGTGTTAACCTGAGAAAGAAATAGGACACAAGGAGAGACGACGACGACTGTCTTACATAAAATAAAATTCTTAATCATTTGAGAGTTTTATTGACATTATTTAGACATGAAAATACACTTATAAGATTTTACGAGAAACAACATAAACTGTTCCTAATTATAGCTTCCTGTTTTGACTGCGTTGCCTTGCATTCGAACATAGCAAATAAATTATCATAGACGTACCGAGCTAACGAATAGACATCCACATTTAATGATTACCAGAAAATATAGAATACAGTATACACGTACTATGTTATTCATGTATTGTTGCTTAATTCAGGCTTAGGAGATTTTTGGTACAATTGCAAATGGCTACTTAGGAATTTCTTAATTCAGCTGACCGAGTCGACTCTACAGTGTTCGGTGTACTTTGATGAGTACATAAGCTCAAAGTCTTAAGCTTCATTGGAACAAGTTGGAATGGCGACGGCGGCGCAGTCTATCCTCCATAGTTATCGTTATGTGACAACATTTCAAACCTTTACGATTGTAGAGTTTAGACACACTGTTGTTTGTTCACAAGTAAAAAAAAAAATCAGGAAAACTACATAAAATGAAAATAACAACTGTTTTTAAAGGTTGTCTTCTCTAATCTGGCATAGAAGAGAACTTAAGAGTATAATATCAGCTAATTATATTTAATGATAATATAACTCTTGTGGCTCTATGTTTTATTTAATACCTTACTGCTATTGGCTAAACATTGGTCCACTTATTTTAAATGCGTAATTACCTTATGAAAATGGTGTTCACGAACAGGGCTGTCAGTCAAGTGGTATATTCGCGGTTCGCGATCTCATGTGTCCAGCGGTGCATCTAAAATTTCCCACATCGTGTAATCGAACCTGAATATGAGCGCTTAATTGCTTATTTGCCTCATTTCGGATTCATTCGCAGCGAGAGTCCGTGGTTTATGTAAATAAAGTTGGATACGGCCGTTGGGTTTGCGAACGAAATTAACTTTTGTCCTAACTGGTAAAACATAGAAGACCTTTTGCTTGGCTAGTATAGTAGGTGGCTTTATAAGTTAGTAATGTATTCATGCATATTAAAATAATTTTATGAAATATTTTAAGGCCATACAAAACTTAAAACAAGTACAAATATTAAGTAACATATAAGTCAAAAATTATTTGTTTGTAAAATGTGTTAATGTACTAAAATACTACTAAGTACTAAACTACTGTACATTTGTAAAATTCATGTCAATTAAATAAGAAAAAAAATACAGAATCCAATTATGGTATATAAATCAAACACTTAAGGTTCTGAATTTCTTTAATTAGTATAAAACATCATATTATTATATGCATTCTGATTCTTTCGATGTTTGATCCATTCGTCCGAAAAAATATTGAAGGTCTATCACTGTGATATTAATTTTCAATATCATGCCAATTATTTGACGCTAAACAGACAAATAGTAGTTCGACTATAAAACCACTAAAGAACAAATACTGTAGCATTGTTTATAATTTTTCCTTCATTGTAATTAAATTGGACTTTTTGTTTCAGGTAAGCGCAATATACATTAATACGCGGATCTTATTCGAAGGTAATTTAAATTTAATTCGTCTGTTATATCCAACCCGTCTCTATTCTCGGTAACGTATAAGGTATGTCCAGTGCATAACAAAACCGGCGCGCGCGGTATTTGCTTTAATGAGAGATTTATAAAAATGTTGATAAAAAAATTCATGAAAATCTGTAATCTGTATGAAAGATAACATAATTCATCAGAAACATTGCATGACGTGCATGAAGGCTGAATTTAACAAACATGTAATATCTTTAAACGAGCAATTCTTGTATATATATATATATATATATATATATATATATATATATATATATATATATATATATATATATATATATATATATATATATATATATATATATATATACATATATACATATATATATGTATATATATTTTAAAGTCTGTAGACTCCAAGAGTGGGAAATATTCAAAAATATGTTTTTTTGCTTCAGTTTTGTACATGGATCAATATGTCACAATGTAGCCAAAATGTGCCATAGCCAGACGTGGCAGGGATCAGCTAATTATTAATAAAATAAAATATTAATGATTTACTCACCTTGCCTTCAAATTACTATCAAAAGCGTATAAAAAGAGCTCACGTTAAAAGAATAATATTTTTCGATTTGCATACAATTCTTTGATTCTATAAATATTTAGCAGTTTTAAGAAACATTTACTGTTACCTCGATGTTTTCTAGATTAATGTAAGAGCCAACGTACTTTCATAAGTGTTATGTGTACATGTGAGTGGACTTGCATGCCTTAGTAGCAGAATGAATGAATTCAATTTTGAAGAAAGTTTTCGTTTGCATTTGAGAAGCGATCATAGCCAAGTGACCTTCGGTGATTGGAAACAACCACTGAGGGTAAGCTACGATGGCGCGGTCACTACCTAGATGGGTGACCGTTTGTGGCATGATATGTTATGAGCGTTTCCGTTATTTGGAGATCACGTTGAGCAGTCGGTCCCGGTTGCTATCATAAGATAACAGCTGTTGTAAAGCTTACTTGGAGGCCTTGGGGTGGCTTAAAAACATACAACGGCAAGATTACGTAGCCACAACGTGTATTGCCAGTGCCCAACCCGCACTCGGCCAGGGTGTAGACGTATGGTCTTAACCCTCTCCTGAGAGGAGACCCGAGCCCAGCAGTGGGACGATATTGGTTGATTGATTGATTGAAAGCGTTCTTTGTATTGCAGTCATATTTCAACAAATAGCCAATCAATAGTCGAGCCAGTGGGTACTTTAGTTGTAAGTGATGGATAATAGAAGTCATGTGTGCAGACGCGCATTGTGAATAGCTAAAATGTTGCTTTTAAAACAACTTGTCGATTGTTTGTTTAAATGTTTACAGCTTCTGGAGAATTGATGGGCAATTCAAAGCGAGCGTCATCGCATTTGTTTCCCATCGTTTACATAGCGATAGTAAGAACGAGGTTGAATGTATGAATTTGAAAGCATGTTTTAAAATCTTTAGTGTAATGATATAATTCATTCGTGCCGATGGCAATAATTATTATATTGCTAACCAAAATTTTATGTTTTAAGTAAGTAGCGTTATCAACCAATAATTTCTCTAAATCCTTCTATGGCAATGTTTTATAATACTTCAGTCTGACAGCTTTAATGTAAAACTGTATTATGTATTAGCAATTTTAATGAGAGGTAACTGATAAATATTTATGCTAAATAGATTTTTTATAATTATATTAGGGTTTGGTAAACATAGCAATTCTTGGTACCTTTATAGCAGTTTTATATAATTATCACACCAAACATAAAATATCAATAATTAACGAACATATTTTATTATGTAGGTACGGTACTGTATTTCTGTTACGAAATAAATTCTACTTGCGGTATTTGGCTGGTTATTTATAACATTTAATCAAGAACTTGTTGTCTTTATTCCTGTAATAGAGCTACAGTTCATTTAAATACTCGTAGAAACACACAGTAACAGAGAAATTTCTCAAAAATAATAAGGATTCTTTCTGGAATGAATAATAAGGATAAGGAACTGTTTCCTATTAATTAATACTATTGACTAGTTAGATTTCATTGAAATACATCTCGAACATGAAAGAACTTGGTAATGATACCGATTCACTTAGATGACATTGAAACGGCTGTTTTGACTCAATATATACGATTAGCAGTTTATAGTTGTGATGGTAATGAGATAATAACATTAATAATGTTTAAGCACCTACGTAATATACAGCGTAGGCAAGCATTCCACGTTTCCATATTTAGAATAGACATCTACCTACTTAATGTAGACGCAAAAATGACACAGGTCTATAATTAATCATCTAATTATCACCGCTTAGCAATTTAAATGTAATTGTTCTCTTTGAGATCTCATGAAATTTTTGTATGTCGTAGTGACTTTGGAATAAATAATTCCTTTTTGTTATTATTAAATAGCTGAACCACGAATAAATGTTCAATTTTTGCAACATTTCATTCTAGATTATTTCATTCAATACAATTAAATTAATTATATAGTCTTCCTAAATAAATGCATCATCCACTACTTACCGAACTTTGAAATTCGAGATATTAGTTCCTGAAATTATACATCAACTAATTGAACGATTGAAATTCAGCTATATAAATTAGTAGAGACTAGCTTTTATCAGCAGTTTCGCGTGATTATTTCTTTGTATTAATAACTTTAAATATGGATATAAAGTTAAATAGCTTTTCAGTCAAATATGTAGATTATGATACTCACGAATCATGTGGCCTCACACTGCTAAATGGATTTTTAAACTTTGTTCTCTTTATCTAGTATAACATATTCTTATTATTAGTCGTAACAGTAGTGTACAGCGCTTATAATGTATACTTACCGGGTCTGACAAAACACATCTCACCACATCCTAAGCACATCGTTGACGTTTTTAAGAGAGTTGACTGCTTACGTCTTCTCTTGGCATGAAATTTTTAAAAATTTTCTACCGCATAATGTGTTGCCATCGTTCTTTTATTACTTTCAAATGAGGCTCATTTGTATATCAGTAAGTCTGATATTGATTTTTACAGAATATCTATAAAAACATGTTGCGGTCCGTTGACCGCAACTGACACGACCACTATAGTAAAGTACTTTCACTAACAACATCAATGTAACCGCAAGTGAACTGTTATACTCGGACAGTGACATTTCAGGAATAAGGACGAGGAGTCATAAAATATTTGCAAAGAACATACTGAATTAGATGCAATGAACACGTATATATTAACTGGATACTTCTGCCCCCCTAGCTAATTTTCAAACGTTTTTTGGTTCTTATTCTATTTTCCTTGTTTCATTGGCTAATATTTTGTTTTGATCACGTGACCGAGTGACATTAGGTAATGAATAATAAATAAATATTTCGGACATTTTTAACCGACTTCAAAAAAAAGGAGGAGGTTCTCAATTCGTCGGAATCTTTTTTTTTATGTACGTGCAGCGATAATTTCGTCGTTTATGAACCGATTTCAAAAAATCTTTTTGCATTAGAATAGGCGTAGCTTACAGGTAGTTATAGTATTTTATAGTTTTTCATTGAAGTCGGTTCCTTTTTGTTAAAATTTTACACACAACATCATCTAGTCCCAAACTAAGCAGAGCTTGTATTTTGGGTACTAAACGACTGATATAGATACATAAACATACTTTTTTTTTTGTAAATACATACATATTATACATGAAAACAAGAGAATAGATAAATAGAATAGAAAACTTAAAGCGTTTGCAACTTGACTGTTGTGCGACGATAGTGTTTTCGATTACAAGGGTATATCGATTGTCACGGGTTTTCATCTCACTTTGTAAAGCATCAATAGCACAAACAAACACTGTTTCATTCTAGATTATATTTTGTGTAGAGGTTGTTAGAATGATTGTATCCTAATCAGACATACGCATCAATATATATATACACACTCGGGAATATAATATTCGGTACCCAAAGGCGAAGAATAGCCAAGGTTTGTATGCGTAACGTATAGCATGAAATATTGGGACATCGATGTCCCTACTCCCGCCTCTCGCATACTAATGAAATTTTAACCCTAGCAAAGCATAAAAGACTTACGGAATCTTTTAGTATTGATTAGTTTCCCATTTACAACCTTTTTGTTCATCCCAGAAAAGTGTAGTTACTAACAACTTCTAGCTTTTCAATTTTAGTTTAAACTTTATTATGAAATTCTAGTAAGTATTAGATGTAAAAAGTTTTAGAATTTTTGATTACCTCACTCACAATCTATACATATAAATAAAATTGTAGTGTCTGTTTGTAACTATGTAATATTAAATGATTAGTTTTTGACTGAATGAACCAAATAAAAAGTGGGACCGATTTTGACGGGACTTCCACTGGCAGGTAGTTAGTAACATTAGGAGTAAATTAGGCAATTTTTTTTAGGCTAACTTTGCTTCGTGGCATTACTCACGATTTACAACCGCGGCTAACACCATAGTCAGTGTATATGATCGGATATATGTATGTATAGCTACATATGTAGGTGTATACTTCTTGACTTTAGAAACATAAGTGTAGTCAAGATTGTTATTTTTATTTTGTCATTCGTGTTCAAGATCTGTGATTGCAAGTAGGGCACAATAAAAGTGTTTCTTCGACTCAGTTACACCATTAAAGTGTTTATAAATGAATACAGTTGAAGGTACAACGAAAATAACAATGTAACGATATTTTTTATTCCCGTTTCGTGACTGTTATTCTGACGAATGCCATTGTAATTATTGCAATAGAATTGCGACTGCAGATATTACAATGGCATCAACGTCAGCGATTAGTTCATTGATTGATCTATAGATACAAATAAATAAAATTGGTGTGTCTGAATGTAATATTAAATGAACAGTTTTTACTAATTGCATATCAAAATATTAAGTACGGCACTTACAGGCAATTTTTTAAATTTTTGTCTGTCTGCCTGTTTGTTCCTGTTAATCTCTATAGCGGCTGGTCCGATTTTCACGGGATTTCACTGGCGGTAAGCTGATGAGCTACCTACCTAGTTCAATATATTTTCAGTATAAGAACAGACAATTAGTTTTTTGTCTGTCTGTAGCAATCTATACTGTTTTAATTTACTTGGGCCGAACTGTTAATAAAAGTAACTAATATTTACTTATGTTTCGTGAATCTACACATCCATACAATTTATTTATTTGAAGTGTCTGTAATTACAAATAACAGTTTTTTACTAAATGCATAATTATGAAAATATATTATGTAAAAAATATTTTTAAGATTATAGAGAAGGGTAATGTAACGAATAATTTATTAGGTACAAGTATTATTAATTAACTGTGCAGCGAAAGGAAGCCACATTTAAATGATAGTCATCAAATATGGCTGCCTCAGTGGCTGTGGACAGCGCTACAATACTGTTTGCATTGAGAAATATTTAGACACCGTAGACGAGTGTTTATTTTATATATTTACACTGCAAGCTATCTGACGTATAAATTCATTCGGTGCAGGTTTTTAGAACGGAACTCTTACATCAAAACACACCATGCATAAGTATGGAATATATAATACACGTATTTAGGTCAAAGTATCTACTTCTGGTATATATTTTTTATATTTAAACCAACAAAAATGAAAGTACTCTGCTTGATGGAAAGCATGAGTAGAATCCAGGAGTATGGGTCACCATCCTCATTGTGAGGTTAGGTAATAGACGCATACCATGGCGGCCTGGTTAGATGTTTCTGTATCATCGGCCCCCGGAGGCCAAGAGAATGCTGTCATTATTAGGATGTTCTTCTGTGTGAGGATAGTACTGCCCCAGTCGAACGGGCCCATTCGTGCTGAAATCAGCATTGCTCTACTACCTACCTATGTCTACCTACCTATGTATGTTTTTTGAAACACATGATGTGTACGTTTATTACTTTGTAGACCCTTCGTCATTAACCATCAGTCTATTGCATTACACTTGAATATAATCCTCACTTGCTAGTCACTGTTATGATTTTGAGCTTCTCGCATCCAACGATAAAGATTTTTACTGTAATCTTAAGATTTTACAATACTTTTATTACCGTCTGTATTCATGTTTGGTTTTTTCCATTATTATATAGGTATATGTCTGCTGAAATGACTCTTCTCTGCCTAATGGAAAGTATAGAGTAGTATCCAAGAGTATTGGTCATCACCCTCATTGTGAACGCACACCATTGTGCGTTCATGCTGAATGCAGCATGGTGACCCCCACATGAACGCCATGACCCACACTATGGAGTAAGATGCTTCTGCAACATTGGGCCTCACCAACGAAATGCTACCGTGTACAAATAATGCCATTTTTTATTGGTCTTCTATGCGAGGGTAGTGAATCAGCGTGTCTATAAGCGTGTAAATAAACTCCATAAGTCGATGACTATAGTATCAAAGGATGAGTAGCTCTGAAACTTATTAGATAGTCAAAACATATTTGTCCTCATATTTCTATTTAGATCGATACGCTCCAAATAAAAGACTGCCACATAAAACAAGTGCAGACATTCTTTTAGTTGATGGACGTTTGTAAGAACAAGCATTATTTGATCAAGAATTGAACAGCGTATGACAATGCATAACGACAAACATACGGTCAGACGGACGTGTCGGTACAAATGTTTCGCAATCGTTGCGAATTCAGCAATATTGCACAAGAAAACAACATTGTGATTAAACAATGCTCTTGGTCTGGGAATCTCGACTAACACCCATGTAGTAATGTCGTTCCGTTCGGCGTGCATGTTGCTTACCGATTACGTAAAGCTACGTACATATTTATTTGACTAGCATTTTATCTAAAATAGGTTAAATAGTTTTCATGTTGTACTTGATGGTATATACCTAATATATAAATAAATATTGATTAAAAAATAGCAGAACTAGGTCAAGCCTATGTTTCAGGCAATGACATCTTATTTTTTTAATTTCATAAAAAACGCATCAAACTATGCATCTTAATATTGGTATTGTATTTAAATAAAAAATAGTTTTGATTGGTGTATTATGAACCAATCAAAGGAAGAAAAGATCTGTAATAGGTCCTAAAAATACCATAATTGTAGAAGTCTACATTGTTACCTGGACCTGTTTATGTTGTTTATGAAACGCAACAAAATAAACTGCATTGTTCTACTTTCGATCTATCCGTGTGTAGTGCCAGTAAATCTCGACACACCAATGAATGAATTGACACAATAGTGAGAAAAACACTATGTTATTCAATTTTGATTTCAATCTGTGGCCTCAAAATGTTATTTTATTTGTTATTAGTGCCATTTGTAAAACAATGTCGTTACAACAAAAGATATAATTTTCGTGTCGAGCGCGTGTGATAATTTGTTTAATCCAACGTAACAGCTGTGATTTATGTTCACATATTTTCACATGACTATGCACATACTAACCAGGTAAGAACACGCCATTGCCTAATTCTTATATAAAAATGTGGTTATGTAGGTTCAAAATATAAGTATTAAATTAACGCAGGTAGGTACTTTATAAAATGAACTAATAAAATGTTTTCATCAAGGTTTTTATTTAATAAATGTTAATTAATGTAATGAAATCCTAAAATCGCAAAACTTAATTAAAAAATGAATTCATTAGTTTTGCTATGAAATACCTATTTGGTTATCGGGTGCTCCGATATAAAGGAGTGGTCATACTGAGCCTCGGAGCGAGCGTGTATTATAAAGGTGCGCCCACACGCGAGCGCGCCATTAGCTTCAGCAACAATATATCAAACGCGCTCATATAACATGTAAGTGACGTGTCCGCATTTATGACACTTTGTTGGGTGACATAGGAAAAATATCATTTCGTGACAGAATTATTTAGTGTGAAGCGCATAGTAAGGAAAACTGTTTAGAATATTTTTAGTTTGAGAAAATTTACTACTTCAGTGCATGTATTTATACTTTTTATGAGGTTTTAGCGCCGGTCGATGCGTGAAATTTGACGTTAATGTCATATTTGACATTGTATAAATTTTTAAATTGTACGTACCTACGTTAAATCTATCCTATTAGGTGTTCAAAACGTGCTGCATCAAAGCATGAAATTACAACATCACGACACGAGTTATTTTTGCAAAAAATAAATAATTATCTATTAATTTCGTAAATGTTATATGATGAAAGTTTATTCTTGTGGTAGTTTAATATAAAATTGACGTTCACGACAAGCGTTTTTTTATTTTTTTTATTTTGAAGTTTGATTCTCTTTTAAAATTAAATTATTATGGTGATGTTTATGATTTTTATCATTTTAGGTGCAAACATCTTCATTGCATTTGACTACTACTGTTTCTACAAATTCTTTATTTTATTTAAACATGAGCAAAACTCTTGCACTTACAAATGGAACTTGAGTAGGTAACCTGCTCTATATTGATTTAAAATAGTAATTTTGCAGTATTATTATGATTATTATATATATAATTCTAATGACAGTATGAGAAAAGAATAGAGATTATGGGTAACGTATAAAAGCAGTCATTTTTTAAACACTTTTAAGCAAAAGAGATGTTTCGTAAAATCGCCCGCGCTTAATGAACAAAACGGGATTAAAGTTTGTGTAAAAATATATTTTTGAATATTAAAATATTTACTAAAAAGATACTGGGTACTGAAATGGTTTCCCATTTCACTTAGGAAAGTTTGTAAATGTTTATCAACCTTAACAAGAATATTTTAACGAAGTCGGACCAGTTATTATAGAGACCCGTAGTTCTATATTCTCATCGAAATGAGCAGATGATGAACGACACTGACTGTAATAAACATGTACAAAAAGCTAGCTTGTATTTAGTCGACATAGATAAAGTTGACAATGATAGATGTAATATATTCGTTCCAAAATCTAAGTATCGACTAGAACGATTGTGCAGTTATTGGTTTGATTGACAGCGAACTCAGGCAAAAACAGGCACAGAGTCAAATCGAAGTGACATAAATTTAATATTCCCTACGAATTGGGAACTTTATTTATTTTTTCCTATCTATTAAATATATAAAAATTAGTAAAATAAAATGAAACTGTGAAAGCACTTCTTAAATATTACCCTAAATGAAAAAGATTTAGAACTTAGAAGTTGTCCTCGCAGGAATAATTTTGCTTCACCAAAAACCTGTGTGACGTTACGTCGCCCGATTTGATCTAAGGAGGAAGTACTCAAACGAAACTCAGTCGCGTTTTGTTAATTACAAAAAGCACCTATTATAAAAATATGTATTTGTTGAAATAAGTACTGGGTACATCCATTGACTCTCTTTACTCTCTTATCTAGAATAGGAGATACATATTGTGTATTTAAATAACATGTTGTAAACGTCTTGTATACGCAACAACAGTACTGAATATCCACTTATAAATTCCTAAAGTTCTCGATTTAATGAAGACAGTCATCTTTTTTCGCAATAGCTACTTTTAGTATACCCAGCTGTCTTATGAAAAAAATTTATTTCAAACAAGTAATACATCAAAAGAAGCTAAAATATTGTTCTATAAAATAAACATATTTAACAATAAGTATGGTTCAAACAAAATTTATGGTTAACCTAAACTCATTACTTATTTCATGAAATGTTCGACCTTCGATTTTGGTTTCATCACTAAAAGTTATAATTTGCGTTTAGATACTGCCCACGTATTATTTGGTACCGTAGACCGCGTAGTCCTACGCAAGCTACATTATGGTTTATTGATCCACTGATAAGCTATCGCTTCCATTTATCTCTACTTTGATAACAACGTCGAAATAATACACTATTGTATTTCGCCTTTGTTCATATGTTCCCCTTTTTTACATATTAATCGATGAACACTATTACATTTTACTAAGTGGACTTCCCTGCAATAGCCACGGATTGCAAATACATACCATTAAGTTCTTGATATGGATGAAATGGGAAATTGCAGTAACTTTTACTTACATTTTCAGTCAGTTAATGCCCTCAATTTTTTAGGATTTACTTAGAAAGTACCTCGATTGGCAACTATGCATTTGCTAGTTTGTGAGACTCGAAACATGTTTACAGAAGTAACCTACACCGTTGAAATTGTGTTCGTTATAAAGTAAAAATGTATCTGCAATCTGATTTGAATAACTATTAAAACTTTTGACATGTTGCACCTAGTTGGTATATGAATTCTGCGAATATACGGAAAGTGTGACGCAAAACTGGAGCGAGGCAAAACGACAATAGTGTAAGCTAACTCAAAAGCCAATTTTTTTGAAATGCATGACGCGAACGTATGAAAAGTCATAACTCCGCTGTATATCAACTTGATGCCTATCTACCCCTTGAAAAAAATTAATGCCAAAAAATATAAATGTCCACGTGCGAAGAGGACAGTGATAACTGGTGTGTAGGTGTAAAAGAGACAGCGAGCTATTGTTCTACACCTGCCAGTCCTCACCTGGCGCTCGATCCCGTCCATATTTGATTAGCTTTTTTCGAGGTTATAGTTTTGACTATGAATGCCAGTAGCGAATAGAATTGTTTGGATTTTTTTAATTTGACGTTTTCAATATGATAGTAATTTTATAATATATTCAAGCCAACATGCTGTAGGTTGGTGGGTCGTCAGTTTAAATGGAATTAGCTAGTTTGTTTGTGAAGTAATTATGATCCGTAATGTTAATGTTTCGTCCCAAACTATGAACTAATTTCGAGCCGATATATTATGCTCTTCTATACAAATAAAGAAAATTGAAGTATCTGTATGTAATATCAAACGAACAGTTTTTTATTAAGTGCATGTCAAAGTATATGCAGTACTGACATCAATTTTTTTTTATCAGTCTGTTTGTTTCGGGTAATCTTTGGAACGGCTCCACCAATTTCGACAGGACTTCCACTATCTAAATAAAAAGCCTTAGTTACGCCTTACATCATCCGTTATCTACCAGTGAAATTTTCGTCAAAATCGATCCAGCCATTACAGAAATAGCCATAACAAACAGACAGACAAAATTTTTAGAAAGTATTATTTTGCTTTTGATGTAAGTACTTTGAATACTATCAATACAATCAGACACTTTAATGTTATTTATTTGTATAGATGTAGCCTTGAAAGTATCATAAATTATGTTTCACAATAGTTTCTATCGTATAGAGGTTAAAAACCAAAGTAATTGTTCTTAATGGTTTGGAACAAAAGCATGGCTCCTAGGCAAACCACTGATGGACCTTGGTTCCAAACCGGTTAGCACATTAACTTAACGTGAAAATTTCGTATTTATTGTTGCTAGTCGAATGTTGCTCACCTTTAAAGGCCGTGTAAAGGAGTTTAGAAAACTAGTCTAAGACAATAATTTCTTATTTCTTTTTCTAGGAATTAAGTTTAGATAAGTAGTGCTTTTAAGGGTACGTATATTGCATTCTAAGGAGAGGCCTATGTCCAGCAGTGGACTGTTGAAGGCTGTTGATAATAATGATGATAATGCATTAATTCCTGTTTTCGCCAACTGCTCTTAACCATCTTTGCGAGCCCCCGAATGTAGCCCGTACATTTCAAGCTAGAAATCTGAGCACTTAGATGTCCACTAAAGGTTGTTGATAATGAAAATACAACTAAGGCCTACCTAACTCTCTATAAGTGATCCATAAATCGGCAGTAAGTCTGACAGTGTACGTTTTTGTGCAAGTTTTTAAATACAAACATAATTTTCTGCAGTTCTTTCGACTCTTTAACCTATTTTGAAACGAGAATTATAATTCAAAGTGCTCTGTTAAGTATGATTTATATGATAAAATAAAAAAAGAAATACATAAAAATGAAAGCACCGTAATATTAAATTTGTTGCTAAATAAATAAACACTGAAGCTATTCGTTCAAGTAAATAAATAGCCTAATCTTATTTTAGAGTCTACTAGCATTTTATCGCGTCTCCACCAGCGTGTACTTGGCCATCATGTTGTCACAGCCTATAACACTCAAAAATGATAAAGCTTTCTATTGGTAAAAGAATTTTCGAAATTGGTTCAGTTAAAAACAAACTCACAAACTTTATCTTATACCCATATAAAATTATCGTATCTTAATGTTGTATGCATATTCGGTAGGTCTGAGAATCGGGAACTATCTATTTTTCATACCCCTAGGACGCGAATGGAGCCTGGCATCAGTTAATCTCTTTATATTATTAGTGTAGATTGCCTTTTCAAACAACATTCCAAGTAATAATTATTACTTTGCTGTGGAAGCAAAACATAATAAACTCCAAATTACTTTACTGTATTCATTTAGTCGTTTGAAATGTCCGTAATCCAAGCCAACTGAGGGTCGGCGGTGTACCGCAAGCGCCTCCTAACTCTCACAACTTTTGCCATGACCACTGTCAAGTTGGGAGCCGAGAAATTATTGGTTTAAAGAGCTTACATAGAAATTAGCTTAAATACCTTTTGTTTTTACTTTCGCACACCACCTTTCGTCCTATCTAAGGTTAACAGCGACCACATTTCGGTTGGCTGAAGATAAGTTCGTGAAATATGGGCACCGGCTTGTCTTGTTTGAGAATTTATTTATATATATAATTGCCTTTCTACAGACGTATCTTTGTTTTTTTATGTTTTTAAGTTAAGAGTAGCTTATATCCTTCATATTTCAAGATTCAAAGTATCTGCACACCACATTTGATTGCATTATTATTATTGTTGACAAACCTTCGAAATATAATACTAGTATGAATTATCCTCGAGATTTAAAGGCTTTAAAGCTTTTGTCGAATCAAATGCATCGTTATCAATGTTTTATTGATAAGTTACTGGACCTGTGTATCAGTTTAATTTTAATTATAAGTGAAGTTACGTATAATTTGTTCCTAATGTGGGTGTTCATCATTCATCAACAACAACCCATAACGTCCCACTGCTGAAGGCATTGAAGGAAACATTCTGTATCTTAGATTTAAAGACGGTAAAACGCCAAAGTAGGTACATAGCTAGAACCAGTATTGCACCACTTCTAAATGAGATAATTACATCACATATAGTGGATTGTATGCAATTTAAAATTGTATTTAAAGTTAAGAAAGTGATAATAGACGGTCTTGATAACTTGAATGTTGTTATAATGTCGACGAGATTGTATTTTTACTATATTTTGTCACGACGAAACACCACAAAACTCTCTTCCCTTCCTAAAATATCTTGTGATGTTTTGTCTTTATGCCCGGTTTATGTATTCCATCACACATTACACATATCATTTGAAAAAAAAACCTTTGTCTTTTTTTTTTTCATATTTTTCTTTTATAGATATGATGCATATATATGTTATTTTTAAGTAACAAAAATTTTCATTTTATATCAATGCTAATACTATAAAATACAATACTAAAACAAGCTATATTACTGTAAAGTTTCAGCCAAATCTGTTTACATTTTTTTGCGAGGAAGAGCAATAAACATACATACTCACAAACTTTTGCGATTAGATTAGTAGAATGAGAACTCTATATTTACTTTATAAATATAATGAACAACCAACAAAAGTAACGTTGTAAATAAATAGTAGGTATTTAAAATTGTGTACAAAGCGCAATACTTTTTATGCGTGTATGTATTTACTATGTATGTGTATTATAGAAATCAAATACTGTTACGATCTTCATAAAATATGATTATAAATTTACTATTTATCATTCTTTAAAAGATTCTTTCTTCGAATCTATTAATGGCAAATAAGTCTATCCACTCCAATCGTAACTTTTTAATCCCTATATAACTGCCAGAGTAGAGATAAGCTTTTCATCACTGAACATTTTAGAACAATTTTACTTTATTTTTCACAATTCAATTGTTTTTGAAAGTAATTATTACGTTCGATTCATGTCCAATTTAAGAGTAGTACATAATTGCATTTAAATTTATTTCTTTGTACTAAATACTTTTTTATCATCATCATCATCAGCCTATCGCAGTCCACTGCTGGACATAGGCCTCTCCAATGGCACGCCACTTAGTTCGATCCTCGGCTACCCGCATCCAGCTCCTGCCAGACGTTTTGCGCAAATCATCACTCCACCTGGCCTGTGGACGTCCTACACTACGTTTGCCGAGACGCGGTGTCCACTCAAGAACACGTTTACCAGCACGGTTGTCGGTCCTGCGGCTAATATGTCCAGCCCATTGTCACTTCAGCTTGCTAATTCTGTGGGCTATGTCGATAAATTTAGTTCTCTGCCGGATTACCTCGTTTCTAACAAAAAATAAAATATTAAAATACTTTTTGCACTAATGATAATATCTATAGTCACATCGAGCAACACAGACCCGCGGACCCTAGGGGAACAAAAACACATATTCTTCATCATCTTAACACATACACATTTTCGACTTACATAAAAATAATTGCCTGTCACTATGAATTTACACATACTCGTAACAATTATCAAAATTTCACACACGTATACACATATTCTGTGTAATATAACAGTTTAATGCACATGTCCATTTAAACATAATATGCTTTGACAGAGACGAACTCCTGCAGATACTCGTAGGTACTTCCTACCGTGTTGCTCTATGCTATAGTCAGCACAAAAAGTTTATTCTTGAAAGGCAACAAAGGAGAATAGGAACAAGAAGGCACTATAAGTGAATTTCTTATCGCCACACCAAGGTTAATTCAACAGGCCTTAAGTAAACAAGTATTAAGCGCGTAGCGAGTTTCCCTTCATGATTGTGTCAGGGCTAATTCAAGAACCCTTAGGGGGCATTCTCTGAAAGGTGAACTTGCAAAGCAGCTCTCCCTCTTAATACAGAAAGCTATTTTACAAACCTCCTATATGTACGCCGGTAATATGTTTTAATGAAAGATTTAATAATACATGTACATAAATATGTTTGTATGCCACATATTTTGCAAACTGTTATATATAGCCAAAATATTTTCCATATTATTGTTCATTGCCGATTTGAAAACTCTCGACAGAGTTTCGTTAACCGGAAGCGCTTGCGGCTGGAAGCGCGGGATTTGACCGGAAGTTGTGCAACCCCGGGTTGATGTGTTAAGCTTTAGTACTGGGGCTTAACTGAGTTATTAATTAATGACCGCTAGCATCCGGCTACTATCAAATGTGCTAACTTTTTGTACGCTGTTTTATTCCACAATTTTCTACACAGAATTTTAATGAAAATGCAGGCTGTTTAATTCAAAATGAGTGTTGTAGGAATTTCTTTCGTTTCTGTAGCAACAAGTGCAAGCTTTCAAAGGTATAAGGCAACCCAGTGTAGTACTTTTTGAGTGTGGCAAGCCTTTTAACCCTGACGCAGTTAAAAGTACGTTGTATTTTATGCTAGTATTGTTAAAAATTGCGCTTGAAAATTTTAATTAAAGTTTTAGTTGGCTCATAACTTGTCTGTAAAAACTATCTATAATGGCTATATAAACTATTACTTTAATGCTTAAACGATCAGCTGTTGTCGTATCAATAAAGTATTGCGTTTACGTAAAGCGGGGTCATTGGCATTCAGGGGAGGCATATGCGAAGTCACCTGCCGCTCACAAACCCCTGCCGTAACGATGCCCTCCCCGACAGGGAAATATTAAATGTTACTTGTTTGGTAAGTTATGTGGGTACAGTTCACCTTTGCATACAGAATATCGGGATGTTCCTACACTATTATTTTTTGAGTTAAGATAATATCTTTTTAAGTAACGGTGCTTTGGGACTAACGGTCCGCTGCTATAAAGAGTACGTAGTCCAGTCTAAGAGATCCTTGTTAAGATAAGGTCTGGAAGTAAATTTTACTATAATGCGTAAGTTGAGAAAGTAATAAACATGATTACAAAAGTAGAACAATGATAGTAAGTCTAATGACATCATAGTAATGGTAACGAAATTCGTTTGTGCTGAGCACACACAAGATAACATACGCTCGTAAATAAGGGTATAATATACCTAATACACGAGAAGTGTGTGTGTGTGTCTGTGTAGGATAGTCGTTAGAATATCAAATTACGAACTCCGCGAGCGAAATGGTAAAATGTTTATTGGCACTTTACTTAATCGTGCACAAAGTGGAAGCACCTATTTTGGGAACTTCCCTTAATTTTATATTTATGATCGTATTTCTTAAATATTTTTGTGTAAAGTGAGTAAAGCGAGACTAAAGAAGGTTTATGGCAAATTATAACGACCCTATCATGATCTTTTTACACTTTTATTTACAAAATAAATTTATTTGTATTTGAGATTGTTAACAAATGTGGTTGTTGTAGAGAGCCTTGTGAAAGATTGGTATAGTACTATAATAGCACTACATTACAATATAGAAATAATTAAAATAGATTGTGAGACACCATCCATAGGTGTAAAGAAAAAATATTGATATTGGACTCTGGGCTCTTGGTAAATTTGTGTCTGCTTTTTATTTGATCTCTGTTTAATTAACATGATTCACTTTCTACATTCAAATACTTTTTTGATA
Source organism: Phragmatobia fuliginosa (assembly GCA_932526445.1). Classification (NCBI taxonomy): domain Eukaryota; kingdom Metazoa; phylum Arthropoda; class Insecta; order Lepidoptera; family Erebidae; genus Phragmatobia; species Phragmatobia fuliginosa. The sequence continues at coordinate 11,756,581 of OW052070.1, read as the reverse complement.
CCTTCTCGATCTACTAAGCTAATTTTTTCATACCTCCAAGCCGAGAAGGATTTAGTAACTTAAAGCTTCGCTAATTATTTGTTACAAGACCGATTTATGTTGACATGACATGACATAGCAGATAGCAGTGTCATAACGTTCAAAAACTCTTGACATCCCTAACAATACATAAATCTCATTTTTTCTGTCGGTTACAGTAATGCTATGTTACGTGTGTCGATATCACAAGTAAGAATAATAATATTCAAAAGCTCTCTTTAAGACTTTGTAATACTATTTACACATGATATACAGTATGACATACTATGAGGTTTATCGAACTAAACTTTACTGAAACAAATAACAAGTTTTCTCATCGTAAAGACATTAAAAACCCTCCTAAGAGCAGGGATATTTAATGCTTTTATTATATTCCATTTCCAAAATATTTAATTTTGCTTTTTATTTTATAACCAAGTCTAAAGATGGTGCTGTTATTAATTTCTATATCCATCTTAATAGTTGAGACGTGTAAGTGTATAATAATACAAATACATACTTACTAACTGAATACTTAAAAACTGAAAAAAAAAGGTTGGAATAGGTTTATACCCACGATGGGGTTCATATCCTAAACTAGTTATAAGTATTGTAACGGAAACTAACATGAAATACTAAAAAGAAAAAAAAACCATTATAAATGTCATATTAAGGGTTATGGAATAAATGGCTTATTATTATTAGTATTTTGATTGTTAAAGGGAGATTATAGGTATGTTATATTAATTAATGATATATTTATATTCTCACTACCAGCGCACGTATATCCTTCCGTCTTTGATCCCGGACCTTTCAAGTGGGTCGTGAAAAAGTATTTCACGCCATCAAACCCATGCGTTATCAGTCTTGGATTCTACTCATGGTTTCCATCAGGCAGAGTAGAGTTAGTTTAGAAGGCTAAAATAGTACATTGTTCACCGAGGGAGGAAAGGAACCGATTACTAGCGAGGGAGCAGTTTGTGGCCCGAAGGCGCAGCCTAGGGCCACAATACTCCCGAGGTAGGAATGGGACTTTCACCCGAGTGCTACACAGTGCTTTATACTACACCTGTGAGGAACATTTAAAGTATTTATAAAATAAAATTAAAGCGTAAGACACCATGTAAGACACAATTTAGCCACAGTATAAAGAAACATACAGTAGGACGACGCCTTTGATCTCGTGGTAAATGCCGGCAACGTCTAGACATTGTCGCAACTGCTAGGGTTGTCTCAAGTAAACAACATTTATTAATAAATTTATTTATTTTAGATCAACATCGTCATCAACATTATGATTATTATTATAAGCAATAATTAACAATGATCAAAAATATAGTTTTTTTTAACAGTTTCATTTAGATTGCCTTGTTTGGGTCAAATCAAGTAATTGAAATATATAAGGGGGTCAACCCGGCAACAGGAAAGGCCTGTTGCCGGATTAATCTGAAATTTGGTATTCTAGTTTCAAACATATGTAATTTAATTTAAAGAAATATCTGGATTTGGATATCTTGAATTTAAAAAAGTTGTTATTTTCATAATCGTCAACCCAAAAAACCTCAAAATTGACACTCATAACTATATTTTTTTAAATAATGTCCTCCATGTTGGATCGTGCAAGTGTACTATTGCACGTAGCTATGAAAAAAAAATCCGCGAAAGACACTTGATCTCATTTTTATTTTCAGGCACCTCGCAAATCTTAAAAATTACACCCTTGTCGAAAAATTTGCAAATTTTCGTCGGCGTCATCTTGGATTTTCATTTCAACCCCATAATCGTATTTAGTGACTTCGTAAACCATGGACATGATACCCATGTCGAAAAATTTGCAAATTTTAGTAGGCGCCATCTTGGATTTTCATTTCAACCCCATAATCGTTTTAAGTGACTTCGTAAACCATGGACATGATACCCATGTCGAAAAATTTGCAAATTTTAGTCGGCGCCATCTTGGATTTTCATTTCAACCCCATAATCGTTTTCAGTGACTTCGTAAACCATGGACATGATACCCATGTCAAAAAATTTGCAAATTTTAGTCGGCGCCATCTTGGATTTTCATTTCAACCCCATAATCGTTTTCAGTGACTTCGTAAAACATGGACATGATACCCATGTCAAAAAATTTGCAAATTTTCGCCATCTTGGATTTTCATTTCAGATGACGACTTGCAATCTTCCACAACACACGTCGTATGCACCATTTGAATTATTTTCCAAAATAATAATATTTTAAAGTGACACACGACAGCCCTGAAAGTTGTTTCCCGAGCTGCTAACACTGTAAATGTATGCAGCTCGGGGCAGCCGTTCCCCCGTCTCACCCCTCAAGCCCCGCACGATTGCCCTGTCTAGACGTCTTCGTGGGACGACTGTATGTGATTTAGCTTAGAATTTGACATAATATTTATAAATATTTCGCGCTTCTTTTGTTTTTTTTTTATTCTTCACAAAAGGATTTCAGTGGCACGGAGATTCCATATTTAAATTATATGAAAACTCTTTGGGCAGGCGCGCGCCATAGATAAGATAACACATGAGAAATGAAAATTCATACAACTTTCTCTCCCGCTAAAACACGTTAGAAATGGATTTTCATACATTTTTTCCTCCCGCTTATTTAGGTCAAGGAAAAGACTAACTTTCTCTTTTCATTTTCAGGGAATATTGACTACTGTTCCGATCAGGTGTAGTATAAAATTTTTTTTTCCTTAGTACGTTTCTCAGTTTAGTACCAATACTAATTCTGGTTATCTGGACAAACAGCAGCTGGCGATGACTATCAGCTAACACATGCAAGCTAACGAACCCTTAAATAATGAAGGTCGGTGGGGAGGGTTGCTACACCAGTCGGGTGATTAAGTAAATAAAATTACCCATGTTTATCTTAGGTCCCCTGAAGGAAAGAGGCCTGATAAAATATACTACTCCCCTACGTTGAGTTCAGTGACTTCTCATTTGTTAATAGAGCAAGTGATGAAATTACTTTTAAAGTGAATATTATTAATATACGGTCGAAAGTAATTCTGTCTGTATGTCTATTTCGCTTTCACGGTTATCGTAATAGTTGCACCGATTTCAATGAATTTTGGTATAGGGATACTTTGATTCTTGAGGAAGGACACATGTACTAATCTTTACTGCGATACCGATATGCACGCGGACAAAGCCACTGGAATGAGCTAGTTGTAAACTATATCTTTAAAATAGTTTAAGTTGTTAAGCCCAAACACTTCTAAAATGTCCACTTGAATAGTTAGATTAGCTTTATAATGTTTTTTAAAACCGCAAGATTACTTACATATCAAAATGTGCTTTTGATTTAATTATGTTGTTGAGCAAAAAATTAATTAAGTAAGCCGATAATGTTGTAATATTTTATAATACCATCAAACACGATTTCCTGCTAGCGATAATGACTCATGTTGAGTACGGAATGGATTTAATGTAATGAGATAAACGTGATGTTGTCATACGATGCATGTACTGATTTTCAATATCTGATATTATATTTAGTATCTTTTCTTGTAGCTAAGTGATGTTTTAAATATTATTTTGTTCATTAGATGAGGGGCTAACTTGACGGCCCGAGGGGCTTTCTTAACTGTGCAACTTATTATAGAGATCCATCTTTGAATGTTCATTGAGGAGAGAAAGCGTACCGATCGCCCTAGGCTTGTAAACTTCAATAACAAAAATAAATGAGCATACCCTCAATGATTGTTGTAGACTGTGAACGAAAATCAACATTCTTTTGCAAAGTATTACACAAAATTTCACTAAATCGAAGTATCCAAACTCTTTTCGTAATAGACTCTGACTTGTCCGCTCGCAACAGCTTATTTTAATAACAGCTACTAGTACTACTACTAGTACTGATCTACTCGAAATTCAACAAACCATCCAACCAAGATCTTTTGGACACCTTTAACTTTGAATATACTCTTAGTTTTTTGGTATTTCATTTATCCAAAAATAAAATAAAATTGCCCTTTTTTCATGTGTTTCGGTAAATTATAATTTGTCAGACTATTTAATACTCCTTTTATAGGGATATTGGTATAAATATGTCTATTCATCTGTTTCGTACTTACTTACCCAACTTACTACTTCGCCAACCACCATGTTGTTTAATCTAGTTTAAAGTAAAGTTCTTTAGGAATCAACTGGCGTCAAGTACATGTATAAAGTTTCTCTATTGATACCGGTTTAAATAAAATGCGTGTTCAAGATATTTTATGCTGGCCAGTGGTTCAATGATGCAAAACGTTATGGGAACAAAACGCGTTAGTCAGCTTTGAAGCAGTGGGATGATGCCGATATTTTAGTTATCTAGTAGTAAAGTTACCTCAAGGCCAACCACTTTGAAAGAACGTCTACACTTCGTACTTAGTTCTTACTCTTAAACCTTGCACAATATTGAATTTCAGATATGAAGTAAAATTTAATACGAAGATATCAATGATATAAAACGAATTGTCTGTATGGTGTATTATCTCTAGTTCTTATTTATTTTTAATTGAACCTATCAGATTGAGATGACCATGAATTTCTATAAAGTATTTTAATAGTTCTATAAAACGGCCTAGCTTCAGAAGGAAGCTAGGCCACGTACTAAATTATATGTAACCTTATGTAGTGCAAGGTGTTTGAAGGAATAAAAAGAAATTACGAGTAATGGACTTCCCTGTTCAGTATTCTTTTTTGTTACAACGCTGAAAAATTAAAATTATCATTCGAATTAAATCTACAGAGTAAATAATATTGAAAACGTAAACGCGTTAAATCTGATTTTGTTTTGTTTCCATAATTTGTCAAGCCTGACTGTAATGCCATCGATATTGTGAATTTTGAATATAAATAAGGCAGTCAGAAAGCTTTTGCTCTCAGTAATTGATGGAAGATGATTTTATTTTTCACTCCTTACCCTCGAGAAGTACCCGTCTAATATCGTGATTTATCGACTTACAAGTTATGAGCCATGGGGTGTACTTTTACCGAGAGAAATCATTATAAAATAAAATACTGTTTATTTATTTTTATTATACTTTATTTTTTTTTCCTTTGAAGGTACAAGCTTAATTTTAAATTTTCCCTAAAGCAATCCTGACTCATCGTAGCAATATTTGTATAGGGAATGAAATATTATACATTTGTCGCTATAGTAAGTAAAGGAATTGAAAAAATAAAACTACCTTACATACATAGAATTTCAGAAAATATCATACGACACATTTTCTGAAGTTTGTCACCACATTTGGAGGACGTATCTAGTTGTTGAGACACACATTTGATTGCTAAACTTCTCTCTTTAACGTTTTTTAAAATGCAGTACCTAGAAAACAATTTTTAAGTTACTATGGCTTAGTAACTTTTATCTACTCACGGGATTCATATTATCTGCTACAAAATGTTATTTATAAAGAAACAAAGTCTATTAAATGTAATAACAAGGCTCTTGTTAAATAAAAAGAATCTTATTAAATCGCGATAAAGCTTGTATTAAACTAGATTTGAAATTTTTCTTTTCATAACAAATGCAAGCAATGGAACTATATGGATTTCTTGTTGAGAATGATAACGTGTTTTAGAGGAGCTTGGATAACAATTTATACAACACTAGCTGATACCCGCGGCTCCGCTCGCGTTTTAGAGGTATCAAAAATAGATGTTGGCCGATTCTCAGACCTACTGAATATGCATATAAAGTTTCATAAAGATCGGTCAAGCCGCTTCGGAGGAGTATGGCAACGAAAACTGTGACACGAGAATTTTATATATTAGATAACTACTAATTTTTGTTATAGTTTTTTTGGTTTTTGTCAATCTGTGGTATTACATGCCAGCAGTCAAGTCTAAATTAGGTTTTAAGAGGTGAAGTTTTCGCACGGATAATCTTAATTGGGGTTTATAGATTCAAATAGTACCTACCAAGTTGAGGAGAAAATAAATACCGAAGAAAACAGAATGAACTTTGATACTATTAAGGTACAACAGGTGAGTTTGAGCTTGTTTCCACTAACATTTTATGGATGCTTTGCAGAAAGTGGAATATGCTTATAGAACTCATTTTTTTAAGTAAACATTTTCTTAATTAGGTGAGTGTAGAAAATGCACACTTCATTAAAACCAAGCTACTCGAAGCTGTTTGCATTCATTTGCTAATATAGTATATTTTATTATGTTTAGTTAGGCACTCGTGCAGTACGCGGTTACTAACCGTGGCGCATGCGCCAATGTGTTTGTTAGCTTACCCGCTTTTGTTTGTTTTAGTAAAAATTTATAGCGTTTTCGTAGACGCTCGGGTCGCTCCTGCCTTTGAACTGCTTTACGTGTTTGCATCGCGTATGCATTTCTTCACTTTGTACTATTTATTCTAGGTCATTGCGAACAACATGTACTGTTGCAAATGTGCTCTCTACATAAGACAATCGTTATAAGTGTACTTTATTTACACAAAGAAACCAAAACCTCATTTCTAATCTTTATTTCAAACTTGCAAGCGCAAGAGATCAAGAGAGTTTAGACGGTAGCAGTAGTTGTGACGAGACAGTTTTTTCATCTGCGTTTATTTTGTCTACTTGTCTTTTTATTTAATAATTTAAAAGTGGAGTCTGCTGTATATTCAAAAGAAAAATCAACAACTCTACTCTAATCAAACAACTCTACTCTCAGGCCAGTGTTGATAACATAACAACGACAATTGATAATATCAATATTGATCTCCGGACGATCGAAAACTGGTCTGCGCGGTTCGGATTAGCGATCAACCCGACAAAGTGCCAGGCCATACTAATCGGTAGTAGGCGTTCAATGGACAGGACTAATTTAGAAATGCTCCCCAAAATAATGCTGAATGGTACCACTATACCGGTCTGTCAAACAGTGAGAGACTTGGGCTTGCAACTCGACAGCACTTTGAACTGGCGTGATCAAGTTGCATATGTATGTCAGAGGGTCACCGGCATTCTCAGAGCACTATATCGCCTGAAAAATTTTCTGCCCGTGAAAACCAAGAAAATGCTTGTGCAATCTCTTATCTTCCCTTTGATCGACTATGGTGACGTGTGCTATTATGACCTGAATGCAGATCTCCTCAACAAGTTAGATCGTCTTCTCAATAACTGCATTCGATTCATCTTTAATCTTCGTAAGTATGACCACATTTCCAGTTTTCGTTCCCAGTTAGGTTGGTTACCGATTCGTCAACGCAGAAAAATGCGCGCACTCACATTCCTGTACACTATCCTCAATTCCCCATCCCCCCCCAGTTATTTAAAAACACATTTCCAACTCTTATGCAGTAATCACAACCGAAACCTTCGCTCGGCTAACAATCTCCTCCTGCTTTGCCCATCACACACTACTGGTTTCGTTGGATCCTCATTCTTTGTCCAGTCTGTCCACTTGTGGAATGCGCTTCCTCTCGAGGTCAGAATGGCGAAGAATCGAGACATTTTTAAGATGAAGGTAAAGAAGCTTTTATGGGGCGAATTGGCGGATTCAACGGGGTCTTAGTTTATCAAAAATTCTTATTGGATTCTACGTTAATAAATATATGTACGTGTATGTATGTGTATAAATATAGACGTATATGTGTATGTTTATGTAGGTATATTACTTATCATATTATATGTATGTATATTACCTATGACTTTTTGTACTTTATTCAATCAATTCACCCTATATGCACCTACCTCATCTTTTCTCTGCATCGCCCAATCGGTCGACTGGCAGAAAATGCCTAAGGCATTAAGTCCGCCGATGCATGTATTTGTGCATAAAGTATATAAATAAATAAATAAATAAAAATAACTAAAGGACTAAGACGTCTATCATTAGTCCTACACTAATGCATTGAATATCTGCAAAGATAGTGTATGTTAGTAATAAAATAAAAATAATGTCATTTTGTAATGAAGAACATAACGCAGATTTTGAGTCGAGCTTATGTGCAAGTGCTTGGATTTTATTCACTAGTTTATGTTTTATTTCGATGATGTACTTGAAACATGTTTATAGTTCTCTGTACTGAAATTATTTTAATTGGTTGAAGTTCAGGCGTATATCTAAATGTAGAGTAATGAAAACGCCCATTTTTATTGTTAATTACGTATTTTCATTAAACATGTTGTTTCAGTAAGGTTTTATCGTGATTTCATTTAGTTGCATTTACTCGAATAAATATTCTTAAGATAAAAAGAAAACAAATGCAACAAAAATAATTCATGTCACAATGTACTTACACTGAAATAAATAAGTTTGTCCTCGATTTTGAAGTAGCGGACTTGATACATTCAGACTAAATTACATTCGTAATACTTACTGGTTGTATTTTACCAACTTTATCTGATTTTTATTGCGAACGTATTGCATTGTTTTTGATAAACAAGGCAGACGTTTATGTACTTATACCTAGTTACGTATAATACATCGCTGCAGACAATTCGTTACCCATTAAATTGTGTACTTAAATCGCGGAGCAACTAGGTAAATGATCATTAATTGCCAGATTACGGCATGGGAAAACAATCAAACGGACTTTAATAGTTAAAATATTTTCATTAGACCGCCCATCTAAGCAACCGTGATGACCACCAATCACTCTGAGTTACGCACCGTGATCTTTATTGCTACCCGCTATGAGTTCGTTTATGTGTCGTAGTTTACGTCTGTAATAAATTGAATTATATTGCATACTCTCCCTTATACCACTAAACAGGTATTTATGTCAAACCTATACAAAAAGTCTTAATGGATTTGGTTTAACTTCCAGAAACTTAAAATAAAATGTTAAAGATTTTGTAACCCTTTCGACCATACAAGTACGGTGAAAATGTAAAATGTGAAGATACTAATCACCCTCGAAATGATCTTCACACTCGGTACGGTTCTAAATAAACATGTGGATGAAAAACCTCAATTACGAGCTGTAATCCCCGAGATAAAGAGACATAAAATTAAAGCACGTTATTAAAATGAGCATCACCGGCCAAATGGACTCGATAAAGTAAGGTTATGATGTCCAACGTATTGCTAAATTGCCGCTTGAAATTAGTTTAGTCTCTAGGCTCACTTCCTAGAACATTATTTAATGGAGGCAATTATCGTTTAGGCTGCAAATGTAAATTATAAGAAAGATACTTTCGTAAAAAGAATACGTGAAGAGCGCCATAATGTTTTATCGTTATCGAGTTAGGTTAAACACAATTTGCAATTTAGCGTTGCTCGACGGGCCACATCCTCTCTCGATAAAAGCCGTCGTCGTCGCCTGCCTCTGTTTGACATTGGCACGGCACTCACGCTGACTTTTATTTAGATGTCGTAATAACAATTTTCATGTAGCAGTAACACAGTCTTGTTACACAGGCTACAGCTTGTCACAATATATTTGACATATTGGATTATGTGCAGTTTCTTAGGTGTGTCCCGATTAAAAAAAAACTGTGTAAAGAATGAAATTTTGTAGTCTACATAACTGTATATGAAACGCATTTTGTGAATTTAAATTAGCCTGTATAATAAATCGATTATATTACCAAGAAAACGTTCTCGGTGTAAAAATTGTCACTTCATCCATCTGAAAATAAAATGGGACCAATTAGTAGACCGCGATCCTAAAGTTGTCAATAAATTACATTAGAATCGGACAGCGTGATTAATTTGGAAGAAACAGATATAATACAACTGTCTTGAGTATGTTTTTTATCCACCATCTACACACATAGACGCGGCTTGTTTATTTCAGTTCCTCGGGCTCGGTAATAATTTTCAACTCTCAACGAGAATGGTGAGCGCTTTTGATGTTATTTCCGCTGATAATATGATTAAGAAACATTAGTTTAACACAAGTTAACTACTTGGTAGTGCTCTCGATTCTAGGAGTGTTGAGATTTCATCGTTGAAGCCGAAACCTCGGTCTATTTTTTAAATCGTCGTCATTTGTCTTAAAACTTTTTTCAGTGAAATATTGCAACAGATATAACCGATTTTAATATGAAGGTGGTTTTTATATTGGTCGAATATTTTACGTAGATTTGGCAATAAATCTTTAAGACGTCTGATTTAATTTGAAGAAAAGTTAATTGAGTTGAAACTTACAGTTCATTTTATTTAATATTAAACCACAAAAATTATTTAAAGGAATTATCTTCTATTCTACTAATTCTTCCTTTCACTCCTGTTTTGTCTTTATTTCTATATTTTTTTTAAACCGTTAAGTACATTTTTTCCTAATTAAGTAGATAACCTAGATAGTCTTCTCATATTTTTTAATTGCTACTTGCAGAGTAGTTTTTAGCTATTTTAGTAGCCAAGATTCCAAGAATTTGGCTATGAAGACACCTTGACATTGAGTTCCAATATGTAGTGGGTAACGCAAGGACGTACTAGAGTGGGGAGTATAATCAAAAGGTAGTTTTCACTCGAGTAAAAAGTTAAATCATTTCTTAACCTACGACCGTTGAGAAATTGAATTGAACAGTTACATTCAAGTTTATTACATTCCGATCGTATAGGATTCTATAGCAAGACAGCATAACGCGACAATGGTCGTTCTTGTGACAAGGTCTCGTAAGATCGATGTAGCGTTCGTGACGAGAGGTAAAAAAACAAAATAACATCGATTTGTCTCGGAAGACGGACAGTAGAGCAGCACAATAGCCGATGCGATTGGCTGCTCGTCCGGTCGTTGACTCTACGGGAGATATTCTTATTGGATTGTAGATGAACAGATGATAGAAAGCGGAGCTAGTGAAACATCAGCTAGTTGTTTACGCTTCATTTTCGTTAACAAACTTTTTTGTTGAATAATTTGTGATAGCTTAATTCGACTGCGATAGGCTGATGATGAATTGTTGAAGTGTTAATAGTCTGTGGTCTTGACTAATAGTCATACCTAAATAGCATTATTTTTGTCGTTAATATTTTACTTGACCTGTAAATGTAACGAGTGTTATGCTAATCTGCATAATTTACTTATTTGTGTTCTCACAGTATAATACCTTCTGTTTCTCTGCAACCAGACCATTCATGAAAATTCACGTAAATAATTGGTTAGGTGGCCAAATATGGTGTTACCTCCCAGTATTTTTAATGTTTTCTTTAGAAATCCGTAAAGTACAAGTTTGTGCCTTTTTCTCTGCGGAGTGCACTTTTCTCGTGTTCCTATCGGCGCCTGCGAGGTAAAATCCATCAAAAGATTATGCGGAGATGTAGAGGGGGGTGTGCCGGTCTCCGGATCGGTCTATCGTTATTTTCTGGGATGTGGAATAAATTATCCGGCACTTAACGCCACCTCGCACATTTCAAATTTACTACTACTTATCAACGAGTTTAAAATGACTACCTACCATTTTAATCTTAATCTAAATCCCTATTACGAGGAGGTATATTATGTAAGGATGATTATTACATGATATACAGAGATTTCATAAATGTCTTCTACCTTTTTAGGGTTCCGTAGCCAAATGGCAAAAAACGGAACCCTTATAGATTCGTCAAGTCTGTCTGTCTGTCTGTCTGTCTGTCTGTCTGTCTGTCCGTCCGTATGTCACAGCCAATTATTTCCGAAACTATAAGAGCTATACTATTGAAATTTGATCAGTCGATGTATTCTGTGAACCGCATTAAGATTTTTACAAAAAAATAGAAAAAAAACAATACATTTTGGGGGTCCCCATACTTGGAACTGAAACTCAATTTTTTTTTTTTCATCAAACTTATACGTGTGGGGTATCTATAGACAGGTGTTCAAAAATGATGTTGAGGTTTCTAATATCATTTTTTTCTAAACTGAATAGTTTGCGCGTGAGACACTTCCAAAGTGGAAAAATGTGTGTCCCCCCCCCTCTAACTTCTAAAATAAGAGAGTGATGAAACTAAAAAGAAATATATGTTGTACATTACCATGTAAACTACCAACGAAAATTGGTTTGAACGAGATCTAGTGAGTAGTTTTTTTTTAATGCGTCATGAATCGTAACACGCAATTTACCTTTCATCCAATCAAAACACTAGTATAAAAACATCGATGAAAGTCACAACGAACTTTTATATGATGTTACTTGCTGATACGGAACCCTTCATGGGCGAGTCCGACTCGCACTTGGCCGCTTTTTTTATTTGCAATTTAATAAATTTGTTTAAAAAGGTGAAGTTTATTTTGATTTGTCACAGTTTTGCGTAAACCATTAGCATTTGTGATTTCGCCAACAACTTTATTTAGATAATTTGTCATTTTTTTCAATATTGAGTGTCAGTATACGTTTTCTTTATAATATAAACTGGCATATATTTTTATATTTTCAAATCACATCAATATTTTATGTCGCTAATGACAGAGTAAGACCGAATGATACCTACATATTAAGAAGTCTGTTATTAAAAGTTACATAATATAGTTAGTAATAAAGTAAATATAAAATAAAACATACGTTACCGATAGTCTTAGAGGATTCAATTCAAGTACAATCAATAGAAATTAATAAAATTGAATTATTAATAATAATATATAAATAATAATAATATATAAATAATAATAATATATAAATAATAATAATAGTAATATAAAATGAACAGCTTTTTATCTCAATGTATATTGAAAGTAAATATATGTGGTAATTACATCAAAAAAAGGTTTTTTTAATTTTTTCTTTTTGTTCCGGCTAATCTCTGAAATAGTTGGACCGACTCTTGATGACGTAAGGAGTAAGTTAGGCTATTTTTTTATATGAACTAGCTTATTGTTATAGAATAAGCGCGGGTAACACTGCCTGACCAGGTAGTTATATAATAAAAAGGAGTGTAACAATAACCGTTCACTAAACTCTTCATATAGTAAACGAAACGCTCAGCTAGCAGCGCCGCGTTTCAATCAGCGCAGATTGAGGCCCACCACCGCACACAGTGGCACGAACCGGGGGGATTATAGAATGCATGACGCGGCAACATTAGACGGAGCCGTCATTTCATGCAGATAGAAATTGGATGTGGCTTTAATGGTAACGAACTCGGAATGTTTTTTATAAGTAATTGGTGGTCTTCTGTGCAAAATTGGGTGTCAAGTGTTTGAATTTACCTAATTGAATTGATTTCTCTACCTCGTTGAGTGATTGGGCGTTGGTTAGAATGCCCAGATTACTGTGTTTTGGTTTTGTTCTTGAAAAACCTAATAACAGTCGTGTGCTTATCTTATCGTCATCTGGAACCTAGTTAACTAACTAACTAACTATTGTTTTTTTCGTGCGTTTTGTAAACTGGGAAAAAAATGTTTATTTATTTTTTGATTATAAATAATATTATTTGTCTTTGAAATTTTGTTTAAGAATGCGATAAAGATATGTGTTGTGAATTATGATGATCAGTTGCGGTAAACATCATTACGCGTAAACCAAATTTATCTCACTATATTGAGGAATAAATAAATAAATAAATAAAATAGGAATGAGTAAGAACAGTGAATTGTTGGGTACTACTAGTCAAGTAGGCAAATTCGCATACATTCACTTCCTCTCGTCTCTGAGAAAGCTAACTCTGTACTTAACACGCTCTAATTTCCATTTTGCTTACAACTACGAGCTGGCGCAAGATCCTTTGCAGATTTGGCGGTATTGCATATGAGTACATTAAGGAAATACGTTGAATTCTCTAACCAGTTTCTTAGACAGGATTTGATGGTGCCAAGTGAATGGTGTCTATTAATCCATACCAATATGTATTATAAATTCGAAAGTAGGTCTGTCTCTCTTTGTTACGCTATCACGGTACCGCTGAACCCATTTGGTTTAGTTTATGATACAGAGATAAATTGAACATTGAAAAAAAGTACATAGGCTACAATTTTTTTTTTAACCGATCGGAACTGCGGGCCAAAGCTAGTCATATTGAACATGCATGACTCTCTTTACCAGTACAACCAATTGTACGTTAATTAGTACTTTAATTAGGAACTCTCGATTGAATGGAATTGATTTTATTATGTAAATTATAAAATGTATTCAACCTTTAATGGAATTTATAAAGCGAGGCTTAATTATCATGAGTCTAAGTTTATTTAATATGAAGAAGGTAATATTGAACTACATTGAATATACCTAGCAGATATCGTCTGTAATATGTCAAATCTAATAAATATAAAAAACTTCAATACCCCGGATCTTAATACAGGTGATTAGTTAATGTGATGGCAATATTTTGCAGCTCTGTTCGAGGCGTCAACACTGTCACAATCGTTCACTGATTACGACCTTCCTATGTTCGCGATTGTGTTCCGATCAAAGCGATTCCGATCACAAAGGGTTATAAAACGGCGGCGTCACCGCGACTGGGGTTCTGCCACCGCACTGCTTCGATTAATTGTGCCTTTGATACGCAAGCGACTTGATTGTTTATGACTAAGTAATACGGGAATCGATTGAATATAACAATTATCATTGTTTGTTTGACTTTATTGATATCAAATATGTCGCCTTATAACAGGAGCCAGATTAAACATACTTTTAGAGTTTGAATCTCAACTTTTTTAAAAACTTATTTTATTTTTTATTTTATTTTATTCGGAATACCAACAGCTTACATATTATAAAATATAAAACAGCTTAAATATTAGAGCATAGTTTTGAATAATTCAACTGATGAAAGATTGTGAAAAATTAAATTAGGTTATAATTGTTTTTAATTAAAATGTTATTCTAATTTTCTATAGCTATCTATACAAAATATTTCATCCCTTTCATTATTGTATATATGAATTAGCAAGAAAAGTATAATAGACACTGATATATTATATTTTATTAATGTCACGTATACCTTTACACTTAAAGATACTGTATAACAGTTGTAAATATTTATGAAGATTTTTTGAAGACCTTGTAGAGGGTGTAAATAAATTATACATTTTATGTATATACTTATACTTGAAATATTCTAACGGTTCCGGGGTCGAAAACTTCATCCAACTAAGTTTGCAAAACAAACAAACGGTCTGCTTCATAAGCTTGCCTTACCAAAAGATATAATGTATGTAGTGTTAGTATGTGTTTAAATTGTTACCTGTTTACGAACTGAATGTTGATAATTCATATTGAGGATTTACAGGGACACTAAAATCCAAACATCTGCTGTGCATTCCCCCGCAAGATCATCATCAATCATCATCAACAACCTTCAACAGTCAACTGCTGGACATAGGCCGCTCCATAGAAAGGAGGTTTTGCTCTACTATACCACGCCGGCCAGACGGGTTGGTATAGGGTTGGTTTCAAGTTACTTAAAGTATCTGGGTCTGGTCCTAGACTGTAGGTGGCTCTTCGACGAGCACTTCCAACAGCTTGCTCCGAAGCTGATCGGCACTGCCTCCTTCCTTGGGCGTCTTTTGCCCAATCTGGGAGGAGCCAGTGTCGCCACGAGGCAGCTGTACACCGGGGTTGTCCGGTCTATGGCACTCTATGGTGCACCGGTGTGGGCGGCGGCTCCGACCGAGCAGAATAGTGCGCGCCTCAGGTGGCCTCAGAGAACTCTGGCGGTCAGAGCCATACGGGGCTACCGCACCGTATCGACGGAGGCGCCGTGCGCCCTGGCCGGAACACCCCCGTGGGATTTGGAGGCGGAGGTGCTCGCCGACGTTTATCGGCGAGTGGCTAACTACCGGGCGGAGAGTGGTGGAGTTGGACCTCCGCCCGAGGACGTGCGCGAGTGGCGCGAAGCCGCTCACCGAGCCACGATGGATCGCTGGTCGGTCCGGCTGGAGACTCCACGTACTGGCTTCGCCACCGTAGAGGCGCTTCAGCCGGTCATCGGCGAATGGGCAGTGCGGCAGCACGGGACCCTTACCTTCCGACTGACGCAGGTTCTTTCCGGGCATGGTTGCTTCGGAAAGTACCTGTACTCGGTCGCCAGGAGGGAATTGAGTCCCGCCTGCCACCACTGCGACTGCAGTGAGGATTCGGCTCATCACACGCTGGCGGTCTGCCCCGCATGGGAGACGCAGCGCCGGGTCCTCACTGCAGTCATCGGAGGGGATCTCTCGCTGCCGGCCGTCGTTCGTTCCATGGTCGGCAGCGAGAGCTCATTTACCGCGGTCGCAACCTTCTGCGAGGACGTAATCACGCAGAAGGAGGCGGCGGAGAAGGCCCGGGAGGACGACATCCAATCGGACCCGATTCGCCGCCGGCGACTCGGGCGGCGGAGGCGCGAACATCTGCGCCTCATGCCGCCTTGAGTGTGGCCGCGGGTGGACGGGACGGGTTTTTCCTCCGCCCGCATTATGTGGCCAGCCGCGAGGGGGCGGCGTCGGTGTGTGCCGGACGCCGCCTAAGAGAGGGTCGTCAAACAGAGACGGTGCCCGCATCAGGAGCGGGAAGGCGCTGGAGAAGTTCAGAAGGAGATCCCACCCTGGACTTCTCCTTTTTTTTTTTTTTTTTTTTTTTCGCCGGGAATGCTTTTCGCACCATACCCTCCGTGGGGAAGACGAAAGGCGTGTGTGGGACTCCCGGCGAACCGGTCTACCCACTAAAACCCGCGGCGGCCTACCTCGGCAGTCGGGAGGAGCTCCAGGAACGCATCAGCGACATCTGGAGTCCCCCCTGCCTAACCCCATGATTGGGATACATCTCACGGTAATCAATAGGTTACCCTTGGGGCAGGACGATATCGCGCCTCTCGCCGCTTTACACAGTAAAAGGCGGGACACCGACCCACCTTAGACGACACCCCCGGCCGCACCGGGGTGTCACCTGTCACGGGTCGTTTGCAGCGGTCACATCTCCCCAACATGTGGCCGCAGCGACCCTTAGGCGACGATTAGGGAGCTAGCGACCTCTGCCGCGTCCCCTTCGCCGCCTCCTTCGAGCGGGATCGGCCCTTTCCCGATCCCGCTCTGCGGACTCCTTCTGGAGCATAACGTTCTCACAGAAGGAGACCGCGGCTTCCCATCCCTCGCCACTCGCCAGCATTGCCGCGATCAATGCTGGCGGTGACAGGTTTCCTCCGATCTGTCCGATCAGGACTCGACGCTCGGACTCCCAAGCAGGGCAGTCCTCCAGCGTGTGCTGGGCGGAGTCCCGGTCAGACCCGCAGTGGTGGCATTGTGCTGTAGCCTCCCGTCTTATTCGATTCAGATACTCACCGAAGCAACCGTGCCCGGTGAGTATCTGAGTCAATCGATAGGTGACACAGTCGGTCCTCTTTACCCTGGACTTCTCCTACTCCTAATCGGAGAAGCGCGGAGAGGGCACACTGTGTGGTTTTTAGTCGGTTCAAGTCCGACACACCACCCCGCCGTAACCCCCGGTGGGGTGACGGTTCATGATGATTTTTCACACATAAAAAAAAAAAAAAAAAAAAAAAAAAAGGGTTGGTTTCAAGTTTTCCTTCTCTTGCATTGATTTTGTCTTGCGTAGTGTATCCCTAAGATCATACTTTCATTAAACTATTCTTACTGACTTCTAGACAGCTCTAATAGTACATTGTTCACCGAGGGAGGAAAGGAACCGATTACTAGCGAGGGAGCAGTTTGTGGCCCGAAGGCGCAGCCTAGGGCCACAATACTCCCGAGGTAGGAATGGGACTTTCACCCGAGTGCTACACAGTGCTTTATACTACACCTGTGAGGAACATTTAAAGTATTTATAAAATAAAATCAAAACGTAAGACACCATGTAAGACACAATTTACCTTAGAATTTGACATAATGTTTATAAATATTTCGCGCTTCTTTTGTTTTTTTTTATTCTTCACAAAAGGATGTCAGTGGCACGGAGATTCCATATTTAAATTATATGAAAACTCTTTGGGCAGGCGCGCGCCATAGATCAGATAACACGTGAGAAATGAAAATTCATACAACTTTCTCTCCCGCTAAAACACGTTAGAAATGGATTTTCATACATTTTTTCCTCCCGCTTATTTAGGTCTAGGAAAAGAGTAACTTTCTCTTTTCATTTTCAGGGAATAATGAATACTGTTCCGATCAGGTGTAGTATAAAGTCTATTGTTTATTTCCTATAACAAAGTTCCCCCTATTGCAAAATTACATCAACTGTGTCGTTAAAACTTTCACATCAGGTAAAGTTAGTAAAGGAATTAACATATATCTCCATGTTGTACTCGTTAAGTTGTTGTGTAGCAAGTATGTTTTAAATGGATCTGCTTGAAACTATTGTGAAACTTGAAACTGTACTCGTAATTATAACTATAACATTATTAACTATAATAATAATTGGAGACGGCAAATGTAGTGTAGGACGCCCATAGGCCAGGTAGCTGGTTGGAGTTGTATGGCCGAAAATTGATCAAAGTGGCGTGCAATGAGAGTCCTTCGTCCACCAGTAGACTGAAATATTCTGATAATATTGATAAACTTGAGACAGCTTACATGCTGCCTTCTAATCGCGACATAAGCACAACAAGCATTTGTGATTACATTTCAACTGATAAACCTAAACTACAGACACACAATGAATCATCATCAATATAAATACACTTACTATTTCTTTTTTTATAGTATTAATCTTTTAGTCATCAACAGCCTCTAACAGTTCACTGCTGCAACAAAGGCACGGTACAAAGGAAGCAAAGAGGGTGGTTGAAATTTTTAACGCGTCCTATTTGGTATACGGGTACTAGTTGTTGCTTCATACGTAGAATGTGCTCCGTTGACGCGTAATTAAGTCAATGCAATTCGGTACACGAGCGCATGAAAGTGAGTGGTCGGTATCGATACGGCACATGGAACGCAACTGCCATGTATTAGATATAGGGCTGTCGAGCGACATTTTAGCCAAGCCTTAGATACCTCTCACCTGATTTAGACAGGACTCAACTATAATATCTTTTTTGCATCATTATTTATATCTTTATGCGGTCCACTTGAGTTTGGAACTAAACTCTGAGATGTGATCATATTTGGACCAGTTTTGCTGTTGCCAAGTTGATTAAGTTGGTCTTCGGTGAGATCGAGATATCTGACATCGTCGTAGTCAAGGATAGGAAGCAGAAGAGATTGTGCGACCGCAATTTTAGTGTTAGTGGGTAGGAAGTTTCGTAACCTTCGCAGATATCCTGCTGCTCCAAATAGTTTTCGACTAACTTCCATAATCCGAAGGCCCCCGGATAGGTATTTATCCATAAGTTTTTGACCTTTTCAATGTTTGAAATAACTGACCCGTTGCAACAAATGGTTTTATTATGCATGTGGCAACCTGGGATTAGTACTATCTCTGTTGATAATATCCACTGCTTGTTAAAAGTTGGATATCATCTGCATAAAGATGGTATGAATAAATCAATTATAAAATGATTAAGTTATTAAAAACTGCAAAAAGTAACAACGGTGATAGCACGCCGTCCTGAGGAACGTTCGCAGATTTTTACGTCAAAAGATATATCCAGATTAAGCTTTATCGGTTACATCGATATTCATATCATAATATGTAAGAACTTATTAATAAAACTCGGACAACCCTGTTGCTTAGACACGCATGCCACGTCGCACGCGCATTCTCTTTTTGTATGTGTAATGCTAATGATGTATTGAGAATTCATCCATTAGTTGGTCTTAGTATGTCAACGGTAATTATTTAGTTATTTAGCCCAGCGACAATTAGCATTCTAAAGGTCAATTGTTCACAACCTGCAACCGACTTTATTTTCAGTTTAATTATCTAACTTTTTTATCTCCAACAAACGCATAAAACGAAGAGGGAATCTATTATATGGTGTAATAATAATAATTTACTATTGTTATTTATTGTACTCGTATTATATTTGTGCCAAGTGATGCCTTTTTACCTTTAAAAACTGAATGTACATCACTGTAAACATCGCAATCTTTTAACTTTTTATTTGTCAACCGATTAAAATAAAACAAACGTTGAGTTTTCTGCAATACATATGAAAGAAACAATATCTGGATTGGTTTAGCCACTCCTGAGATTCACGCGTATTAAGGCATTGAGTTCTGTTACTTTAATGAAGAATCCATTTATTCGGTTTTCTTCAACAACTTTCGACCTCAAACAATTTTATTATATATAACATTCATTAATCAGTATTGCAACATCACTATCATCACATTATATCGGATTTCCTTAATACAATTACTCAAGATTCCTTAAGGTAACTTCCGTCGTTTATTTAGAGGACGAAGCGATTGTCATCCATGTGGCTTTATATATTGATGACATGAAACAACAAAGTTAGTTTACCAACTATGCTGCCTATGGAGAAAATTTGTCGACGGAACTCATGTAAGTGCCGTTAACGAAACATATTAGAAATTAGTAGCGTTACTCGCCCTAATCGACGAGGGTGCAAACTTACACTATCTCTTTGATGGCACTACACTTCCTCGTCTATACCTATCTTGAACAAATTCATGCAAAGGTGTGTTAGTTAAGTGTAGGAGTTTGAAGACAAATAATGTGACGTGTTATATCCTAACAGTAATGTATTTTAAGGGTTTGTATGTATAGGTGGAAATTAAGAAGAAGTAAACTGAACTGAAAATAAATGTGTATCCCTTACTCTATAAATGAAACTTTAGCCTATTACTATGCAAATGACTACTGAATGTCAATATATTCTTACGTCTAATAACATATATGTATAGTTCGTTTCTGTATGCAATTTCTTTTGAATGACTATACTGTATCACAAATACGTACGATTGGAGTACTGTCCTTCAACATACAATACGTATTACAGGTACAGGTACCTATGCTTTTCTATTATCCTCCATCTTATACTCCCCAATCCATTCCAGCAATAGTATATTTTATTACATTATTTTTTCTTAATTTTCACATCCTAAATATATGAACTCTTAACAACGAGCATCGTTGTAATTGCAAATTTCAATTGCAATTCTCTATTACGCCAGTGGAACGAAAATCGTAATTGTCAGTGTGACGTAGTACGTAATGTTACGTTCTCTGCGTAACTTTTTTATTTTAGTTATTATTTACTCTCCAGTAATACGAGTATTCATTATATAATGAAATAATGTAATATGTTATTATATAATAGAGACAAAACACTCATAAAATTATGACTTTTAATTTGCGTGCTGCAAAAATTAAAATAATCTAGCCGTAGTCTATAACTTTATTTTATTTTCATAAAATAAAATAAAGTTAATTACATAAATACTTTTTATAAAATCTAACCGTTCAAACAACTCGTTGATAAAAGTGTTGTTCGTTATTAGAAGATTATCTAAAAGAAAGTTGACATACCTATATGCGACGAATCATAACATTATTTCTGAAAGAATTTATTTATCTATTTAACCTGATTAATCTGTCGGTATTTATTCAAAAGTTGCTTATTCGTATAATAACAAACTAATAGTGAAGTTTCTTACCTTTTTTTTCATACCTCATTCAGCACTTATAAAAAAAAACTAAAAGCAAACATGTATTATTTCTTATCTAACTTCTACTTTTTTGCACTGTTAACTACAAAAATTTCAATTGTATTTGGTCCCACCAACGATAAAAGCCGCGCATCGCATCATTTTTAGGGTTCCGTAGCCAAATGGCATAAAACGGAACCCTTATAGATTCGTCAAGTCTGTCTGTCTGTCTGTCTGTCTGTCTGTCTGTCTGTCTGTCCGTCCGTATGTCACAGCCAATTATTTCCGAAACTATAAGAGCTATACTGTTGAAATTTGGTCAGTCGATGTATTCTGTGAACCGCATTAAGATTTTT
This sequence comes from Phragmatobia fuliginosa, assembly GCA_932526445.1. Taxonomy (NCBI): domain Eukaryota; kingdom Metazoa; phylum Arthropoda; class Insecta; order Lepidoptera; family Erebidae; genus Phragmatobia; species Phragmatobia fuliginosa. The sequence continues at coordinate 11,734,849 of OW052070.1, read as the reverse complement.
ATATAAAAATAGAAAAAAACAATACATTTTGGGGGTCCCCATACTTGGAACTGAAACTCAAAATTATTTTTTTCATCAAACCTATACGTGTGGGGTATCTATGGATAGGTCTTCAAAAATGATGTTGAGGTTTCTAATATCATTTTTTTCTAAACTGAATAGTTTGCGCGAGAGACACTTCCAAAGTGGAAAAATGTGTGTCCCCCCCCTCTAACTTCTAAAGTAAGATAGTGATAGAACTAAAAAAAATATATGTTGTACATTACCATGTAAACTACCAACGAAAATTGGTTTGAACGAGATCTAGTTAGTAGTTTTTTTTTATACGTCATAAATCGTAACACGCAATATACCTGTCATCCAATCAATACACTAGTATAAAAACATCGATGAAAGTTACAACGAACTACAAGAACTTTTATTTGATGTACTTGCTGGTACGGAACCCTTCATGGGCGAGTCCGACTCGCACTTGGCCGCTTTTTTAATTTAGCCTTAGATTTAAACTGTAAGCAACATATCTCGGAGTTCATACAATATTAATACAGCAATTAAGTGAATAGTCATGTCTAGTTAGTTCTGTATCAAATGAACTAGGTACTTATCGTTATAGTGACGTCGCCAAACGTTTCGATTTGAGGGCGTCATTTCAACTACACCAATGTCACTTTGACAGTTTGTACAGGCATCACTCCAGCGGTGGAGGAATCAAATTGAATTGAACTCATTGTTTACGCGTTGCGTGAAATAGATTAAAGTGAGTGTATACAGATAGGTGTGGACGGATAGGGAATTAATTCAAATGAAACTGTTTTATTAATCGATACATCGGCATGTATTTTGCTTAAATATTTATGCGTCATTTTTGAAAATAACTTGTGCTAGTGAGTGCTAATGCTGTACATTTTTTTCACTTGAAAATGTCTGATAATTTTAATAAAAAGCCTAAATGAATATAGGTATGGCTGTGACATAAGAAATTTGAAAAATATATGATATAATACAAATAAGGTAAACTTGCCGCAGTATGTCGTTTATTTAGACAAAGCTAATTCGATTCAAGGAGTATAGCAAAATAATTCATTATAAGCTAGAAAACATCACATCAGTTATACTTATAACTCTAGGTGACAGTTAAGAGTCACGATTCTTGTCTTAGTTTTCAGGACTGGACTTCTTTGACTAACTGGAGAATATAACTACTCTATCAGCTACGTTTTGAAGGCAATAATTTTATAAAAACCCAACATGTGGTTAAGATATTCTCATATATTTTTTCTAAAAAAATGTAAACAATTGCTTCGTCTTTAAATGGAAGATGTGCATAAAACCAATCATACACAGAAACGGTTGAGGCTATTACAAATAGAGGTGAAGTAATGGTACAAGCGAAACATTGCGTTTGTCGCTTGCACGCCATTTTGTTTAGTAATCCAATAGTGGGGAAAGATAAAAGCGAAAAAGATAAAAGGGGTGGTTTAATGGAATTAAACAAGGATGAGAGAAGGAGGGGCCGCGGCTCGGCCCGCGGTGCTGTAAGCCGGACTTGTGGAATGTTTTTGTTGGGATTGCTTTATTATAATTTTGGCTCACGACTTAATTTGTCTTTTGTTTTCCCCGTGGCGATTACATGCGGTTTTCTTCTTACAACAATTCTTTTCTGTATACAAATCAAGTTATTTAATACTAAAGATAAATAATTTAATATGTTATAAAATAAGATTACACTGTATAGTAGAATTGATTGACACCAAATTGCCATCTAACAAGCTCTTTATAAATATGATTAAAACATCGACCATCGATTAACTTGTAAATTGAGGTAATTGAATTCCGTTTCAATAATGCGCATAACCTGGAGTTGGATACATAAGTTGAATGCTTGAAGAGTAATCCGTAAGTTGTTATTTGTCTGCAGTAGATGGGGGGTCAACTGAGGCGACTGCGATTAGTAGGTCGATTAGCACGCGGCCAAGAAGCGGTCGTGCTGTCGATACTCGATTATTAAGCTAGGGTTGGCAAAACATCCGCTTTCTAATTTGTGTAAAATGAATAATAATTTTGATAATGGTAGTAAAGAGGATTGTACAAAACAGTTTAGCTATTAGATATTACTTTTAACATTATTGTCAAACATTAATAGTGAATAAACTACGATTGGTCATTATAAATTTCTACTGCATATTTATGTGTCTCTCACTTGAATAGACGTGTAAGGCATTGGATTGTGGTATTTTCGTTAATAACATTCGTTAAAGACAAAAGCGTTTCATTATTAACATTTTTTTAAGAGTGTATTATCTAGCAATAGATGAACACAGTTTATGAATAGTGAAATTATGATTACAATTGGTTTTGTAAAACAAGTAAACGAAAAGTATACTGGTCATAGAAAAGCCCCAATTTGTGTAGTTAAAATTAAAGTGTGCGGGCTAATTTGTAGAAGAGCAGTAGAGCAATCGTCTTGATCCAGGAATGCGTCATTTCCACAAATAACTGCGAAACTATTGCTATTCGTGTTAATTGTTCGGGTCGCCAAATCGTTGGATCAATGAAATGGAACTTTAAGTAGACAAATATAACATTTCGAGAAATTCATCTTTAAATTATTAAAAGGCGTATGTTTATTTAAATGTATATGTCAAATGTACGTAAGCAAATTGGTGTTGAAAATTTCAAAACGTTGGGCAATAGATACATGTGGTGACAATGAAAATAACTGTCGAATATTGTATTTGCCTTAGAAACGGTATAGCAGACTGATATATATACATAGATTGAAAAAAATGTTTATAAGCTGTGTGGCAACCCTACAACTGAGATGCACCTGTCCCAATCGCTCAGCGCCAATGCGCCAACATCTGTCGAGGGCGTGCACTTTTTATACTTTTTGTCCTTTTTTTTTTTATCTTTGCCTAATTGCATGGCAACAGCTCCGACTTCAATATTTATAGCATTACGATACTAACGATCTTTTACGACATCGAATTTATTTCAGACGACAGTTGGATGTCACAATAAGACGTTATCCTGATCGGCTAAATTATATTATTTTCTAGAAGAGACATAATTTTTTCGTGAAATGGCAGAGTATCCTGAAGTGTTTTATCTGATTCCAATTTTCCGTGTCATAATACTTTTTGTTGTAAATGCTGTTATTTGTAGGGCAATTAGATTTTCTATAACAGTATGAAATCCTCATCATTTTTAGGATATTTGTAGGATTATTTATGATAATAATAATGACTTTGTTTATTTTAGTCGGCATGTTAATTTATGCTGTTATTTAGGGTTCTGTACAAATAAGTTTAAAATAATGTTGAACAGAAAAGGCAGGTTTTAAAAAGAAGTTTCATCATGATTTGCCATTAATTTGAACATTATGCCAAAATAATTTCTGAGTAATAAATTAGAATTGTTTTTTGTTATATTTTTGTTTGTACATGTTTAAATACTGGTTAATACTTGTCTTTAACATGAAATACGACAAACTCAGATGAGGATACTATTACATGACCGTAATACATATGAATAGAAAAATATCTTAACATATTACATAATCTTAAAATAAAATAATATTATAATTAGGTATATGTTCCATCAAATATTAAATGACTATTGTATTTTATAATAATATATTTCATTGTTTTTTTTTTCAGGTAAGCTTCCTAAAATTAGTTATCAACACTTTCGTCAAATGATGTGAGTAGAATTAAATAAATATATTTCTACATGCGGAAGCTTTTAATAGGCATATAGAGAAGCAATATTATATGTACATTGTAAATTTGGCTGTAAGCTCCCCAAATGAAATAAAATAAAAATAAAATATTAATAGGTGTATATAGATGTTGTCTCAGGCCAAACTACGGTAGAAACCGCAGCAATTAAAAGGACGAGAACCCTAACTATTCTTTATTAGCTTTTGCACGCTTTTTATAACGTGGTATATAGCCCATATCCTTTCTAATGAATCAAGGTATCTCCATGCCAAATATAATTGAAATCAACGCTCCGGTTAAGCTATAATAGACAGACAGAGTTATAAGTTATAATATTAGTATTGATTTCTACTCACTAATCTAGGTTGAATATCTGTTAAAGGAGGCCCAGTACGTGTAGAAAATAGCTATAAAATAAGTGTGTTAAAGTAAAAGAACAAGACTATGTCACTCATTTTTTATACAACCTCATCCTTATAGAATAACATAACATCTTCTAAATGTTTATAGTTCGTTATTTTAATAATTACATCTATCAGTCACAGTGAAATATTATAAGTCAAATTTTATACGAACAAAATTCACAATGATATTTAACGAACGAACAAAATTATAGGAAACACATTGACCCCGAAACAAATATTTGCGGATCACACAAACATTTGGTCCGACCCGGGAATCAAACATCAGATGCATACGCTATCACTGCGCCCCCGAGGCTGTCAAAGGGAGGTTGCCTAGAATATATTATTTTTTAACAATTAGACCGCCGTTTGTACATCGTCATTCAATTAATGTAATATAGTTTATTGCAATAAAGTTTATACTATTATATTCTAACATTATGAAAAAGAAAATCAATAATATAAGTTACATTTCCGCAGTAAGTAGATAGCTAGTGGAAAAATAATACCCAGCAACAATGTTCCGTTACCGTAAAGTGTAAATATCGTAATTCGTGATTCAGTGTTTCGATTTTCAATGCTGGTATTAATCGTCGCAAGGGGCAGCCTTAAATGGTTGCAATGGCAACACTGACTCGTGAAAAACATGGAGCCACTAACGGTTGTGTGAAAAAACCTCCGACGCGCGCGCGACTTAGATCGGTCGATATCAGTTGAAATATCGAATCTTCTTTCATTTCCCCTCGCGTGTGACGTACACAAGATCGAAAACCCCTGAATTGTCGACTCCTGAACAAGCGAAGGTGGAAGCTCAACGAACACCCGTGGCAGTCCAAGGTAAGTGCTTGCATTATACTTTGCGACGGGTTATGTCGAGTTATTGAACATCGAAATTACAGGAATACGTATTGTCCCAGTGTGGTGTTAAAGCCATCCAGATTCGGCTGGATGCGTATGCCACATCTTTATGGTGCCGAAACCCGGGAGTTCCACCTAATTTCCTGCCTATCATCGTATGTTTATGGTATTTATGGTCAAAATCGTAGTGTTTTATCTTGGAATACATATATCTATCGTTTTATTCAGCTAACTGCATTCCGAGTTATTGCATCATATTCAATTCTTAACAATTATCGGGCTAACTTACCTACCTACATACAAAATAAGCATATTATCGTTCACAAGTCATCACCAACAGGGATTTATTTCTAAATTCATTTCACACAAATCAATCGATTATTATTGTAGGATCTAATTAAGCAATCACTAACATTTATCGGTGCTTAATTCTATCGGCCTACGATAATTCTATCATTAAAATCATTAATCGCATTCACAATCGTTTCTAGTAACTAAATAACTAACATACAACAGTAAAATAATCAGTTTAAAATTAATATTGTAAAATATTTCTTAGTGCATTTCGTTTCTCAAACGTGTGAGGTGGAAGGAAAAAACTTGTTCCTTACCTACCGTCTAACGTCTGGTTATCGTGAATGAACATATTCTATTTATCATTAATTCATACATTTATCGTTCAACTAACAATTTGCGTTGAATAGCGCTTATTACTGTGTAATAAGGTTGTAAATGTTCAGTGCATTTCAAATTCAAATTATTTTATTGTGGATCATTTTACTTCACTCGTAGTATAAATCTTTGTTATTGTTTGCGTTCCGCTTCACTTGTTAGAACCTTTATAGTATTTTAATAAGTTTTACACTATACAAATTTGTCTATTAAACAACAATGCCGTTAATAGGTAAATATTCCACTCGCAAAAGACCTTCTATAAAGAAAACGAAATCGAATTCCGTAGAAGTTGAGTATACAATTCAGGACTTATCTTCTTTACGTAGAAAGCGGACTATTGCATATAAACGATTATCTAAAGCTTTGGAAATAGGCGTTTTGACTGCGAGTGATGCCTCTCAGCGTGACTTATTTTTGTCTTATCACCAAGAAGTGGAACAAATTGCTTCAACGTTTGAAGAATCGCACTTCGCGATTTTAGAACTTTTGGATGACCCCGAAAATGAGGATAGTCAAATCCAAGAACGTTTTGATGAAATGTACTATCAAATATTATCGATACATCGTAGTTTATCGAGAGGTGAATCGCCTCAATCGCCCAGTGGTTCGTCATCGAATATTCGTCTTCCGAAAATCGTACTTCCGTCCTTTTCCGGAAATATAAAATCATGGCCGGAGTATTTCGACACTTTTAACGCGTTGATTCACAACTGCACCTCTATTAGCGATACGGAGAAATTTCATTACTTGAGTTCTTCTCTCAGTGGCGATGCGTTGTCGGTGATCAAAGCGTTTCCCAAGACACACGAACATTATCACGACGCGTATCAAGCGCTTGTCGCTCGCTATAAAAGTAAACGTACCCTAGCTTTCACATGTTGGCGGGATATTTTAAATATCGAATTTAAAAGTAATAATGCGCATGAATTTCAAAAGTCGCTTGACCTTTTCGAGGAGAACTTGAGTATTCTGAAAACTCTCGAATTACCGATTGCACATTGGGACTTTGTTTTAGTATATCATATTTTATCGAAACTTGACAAAGAATTACGCCGTAAGTTTGAAGAAAGTTATTCAAACGTAGAATTACCGTCTTATGTGCAACTTAAAGATTTTTTGAGATCTAGATGCGAAGCTTTATTGCGAGATACTCATTTTTCTGACTCGTTAAAACCGAATAAGCCTGTGCTCAAGTATTTACCTACCCAGCCACAATCAAAGCGAGTCAGCTCACAGCACACTCTTGTGGCGGCGACTGATAATCATCGTTCAACTAGTGCTAGTAATAACAAAACCGTTTCTTATTCAAGTAAGTGTTCTTATTGTAACGAGTCACATCCTATATTATCGTGTCAAGATTTTCTTAAAAATTCGGTTGACGAACGTATGACGATAGCAAAAGATAGAAATTGGTGCTTTAACTGCCTGAAGCCATCACATCAACTAAAGAATTGCAATTCAATATTTTCGTGCCGCACATGTAAACGAAAACATCACACCTTACTCCATCGCGATAAATCTAGTATCGAATCAAATCAAATCGTATCGTCTTTGGTTTCAAGGTCACAACCGAACATAACCGTGTTGCTGGCTACTGCCATCGTACAAGTTCAGGATGCTTCAGGCAAGATGCAATCTTTTCGTGCTTTATTTGATACAGGAAGTCAAAGTACTTTCATAAGTGCTTCTGCAGTAAATCGTTTAAACTTAACACCGACTAAAACAAATGCGAACGTTAGCGGACTGGGAGATGCGGCTGCGCCGATTATCGGTGACGTCACTTGTTCCGTCGGTACAAACAATCGTGTTTTATTCAAACTAAATATGCACGTCATATCAAAAATATGTGGCGATCAACCTATCGCGCATTTGAACACATCGGGATTGTCACATATTAAATCGCTGCCATTGGCTGATCCTGGATTTGATATTCCAGGACCTATCGATATTTTGTTCGCTGCAGACGTTTTCGCGGATTCTGTCCTTAATCAACACATCAAAGGAGGTGTCAACCAACCCACCGCTTTCAATTCAGTATTCGGTTGGCTTCTCTTAGGTAAAACTAGCCTCTCATCTAGTACTCTGCTGCATACGTTGCCTGATGTCGATAGCGAATTGAATTATTTGGTTCAACGCTTCTGGGAACTCGATTCTCTACCGTCCCCATCGATGTTGACTCCAGATGAATTGCTATGCGAACGAAAGTTTGTTAACGAGCATACTCGCAAAGCGTCTGGACGATACGTAGTCCGCATCCCTTTCAAAGACGATTCAGAACCCACTTTCGAAGGCTCTCGTGAAATCGCTTTACGTAGGTTTCATGCAACCGAACGAAGACTATCACGTGACCCAGACTTACAATCTCAATACGTAGACTTTATGTCTGATTACATCGAAAGCGGTCACATGTCGCTAGTTCCCGCAGACGAAATGAAGTTGGGCAAATATTATATTCCGCATCACTGTGTTACACGTCCAGACTCTGTTACAACACGTCTTCGCGTTGTCTTTGATGGATCTGCGAAGGATTTGCACTCTCTATCTTTGAACGATACGCAACTCATCGGTCCAAAATTGCAACCAAACATTTTGGAAATTCTCTTGCGTTTTCGAGAACACAATGTTGTCTTCATGGCAGACGCTCGTCAAATGTACCGACAAATACTGATATCGCCTGAGCACCGTGACTATCAGCGTGTGTTCTGGAGGATTTCGCCCAGCGAGGAGCTTAAAGAGTACCGTTTGAACACCGTCACATATGGACTCGCTTCTAGTCCTTATCTTTCTTGCCGTACCCTGCTACAGCTTGTGAAGGACGAGGGCTCTTCTTTCCCACTCGCGAAACAAATTCTTTTGTCGGATGTATACATTGATGACGTCACCACCGGATTTCCTTCTTTGGAGATCGCTCAAGAGGCCAAATCGCAAACTATTGCTCTCTTCAAGCGCGGATGCTTTGAACTCAGGAAATGGGCTAGTAATAAGCCCGAACTGCTGTCTGACATTCCCAGCGAGCACTGTCTTACTGGTTCTGTGTCGCTTGACAATTCAGAAACACAAACTGTGAAGGTTCTGGGTCTCAAGTGGGATCCCTCCTCGGATGCGTTTCTTTTCAAAATTAAACCTTCAGATCGGCCATGTACTAAACGTTCCATTCTCAGCGAGATCGCTAGGATTTTCGACCCGTTAGGCTTTTTATCCCCCATCACAATTCAAGCTAAAAGTTTAATCCAAAAGCTCTGGATTCTCGGTGTTGGCTGGGATCAAACTCCCCCTAACGACGTCATTCGTACATGGAACACATATCAGGACCAATTATCGTTGTTATCACAACTAAAACTACCTCGGCAACTTACTTGCACCGATGCTAAATCATACGAAATTCACGGATTTTGTGACAGTTCGGAAATGGCATTTGGAGCAGTTATTTACCTACGCGTTGTAGACGCAGATGATAAAATCCACGTATTTCTAGTCTGTTCTAAGGCTCGAGTAGTTCCTCTTAAACGTATCTCTCTGCCTCGACTCGAACTCTGTGCCGCGGTTCTTCTCGCCGATCTATTCAAATTCGTTCGTGACACTTACCTCTCTCGTATCAAAATCGATGCTGTTTACCTGTGGTCAGACTCCACCGTTGTGCTCTCGTGGCTGCGATCACATTCTTCCCGTTGGGCTACATTTGTCGCCAATCGTGTCAGCCACATACAAGACATTGTCTCTACAGAATGCTGGCAGCATGTTGCTTCAGGCGATAATCCTTCTGATATGTGCAGTCGTGGTCTGTATCCGAGTGACATACTTCACAACAGGCTATGGTGGGCGGGGCCACAATGGCTATCTGAAGATCGTGAATCTTGGCCTATAGGATCAAATCAACTATCGCGCGAGGAGGAGGTAATCGTTGACGCTGAAATACGAAAATCAATCGTTTTAACTACCAATGACAGTCACAAAACCGAACCTACAATTTTCGAAACTCTGCTGAATCGTTGTTCGTCTTTGTCGAAACTAATCAATGTACTGACATACATTTATCGTTTTATCGGCAATTGTCGCAATCCGAATCAGGCTAATCGAAATAAGTATCTCAATAACGTCGAGCGTCACAATTCATTAATGCAACTCGTCAAACACATACAGAGTAGCGCCTTTGCAGAGGAACTTCATAACTTGAAAACGAACAAACCATTATCGAAACCGTTTCGCAAGCTTAACCCGTTTATCGACGCTCTGGGTATTCTCAGGGTGGGCGGCAGGATCTCACGATCAGGTTTAGAATACGAACAAAAGCATCCAGCTTTCTTGCCGTCTGATCACTCACTTACAGTCTTAATCATTGACTATATTCATCGAAGCTACTTGCACCCGGGCATTAACACTACTCACTTTCTGCTTTTGCAGCAGTTCTGGATCGTTTCCGCTAAGCGCGCTATTCGTCGTCGTCTCGCCAAATGCGTTCGGTGCTATCGGACTAATCCCCAACCTTTGCAGCCGTTTATGAGCGACCTTCCGTCGTACCGCGTCAATCAAATCAAGCCTTTCTCAATCGTAGGCGTGGATTACGGTGGTCCCTGTCGTATCAAACTCGGCCCGCATCGGGGCGCTAAGATCGACAAAGCGTACCTATGCTTGTTCGTCTGTCTCGCGACCAAAGCGGTCCACCTAGAGGTGGTTTCAACGTTGTCGACAGACGGATTCATCGCAGCTCTACGGCGCTTTGTAGCACGTCGCGGTCGTTGCAATGAGATACACGCCGATTGTGGTACCAATTTTATCGGTTGTAAAAATCAACTATCATCTCTCATGCAACAGGCTTCTAGCGTGGAGCGGATAGATTTCAAATTCAACCCTCCATCAGCTCCACACTTTGGTGGCGTTTGGGAAATCCAGATTCGAGCTTCAAAATCTTTCCTGCTTCATGCAGTAGGCAATCAAGTTTTAACCTTTGAAGAGCTTACGACACTCTTCGTGCAAATCGAAGCTATTTTGAATTCACGACCTATTTGCCCGATCAGTACTGATCCTAACGATCTGTCAGCTTTAACGCCAGGACACTTTCTCACTTTGGAGCCTCTAACGGCTGTTCCCGATCAAGATCTATCAAATGTAAACGTAAATCGGCTTAATCGGTGGCAGCTCATACAAGCTTTTCAACAGAATTTCTGGTCCAGATGGAAACACGAAAATCTCAACTCTTTAACGCAACGTGCCAAATGGACAAAAGATTCGAAACCACTGCAAGTGGGTTCACTGGTGATTATCAAGGACGATAATCGCGCTCCGCTTCACTGGCCTCTCGCTAGAGTCGTGGATCTTTTGCCTGGTGCTGATGGTATAGCTCGGATTGCAGTAATCAAAACAGCAAATAATCACATCATTCAAAGACCGTTGGTTAAGTTATGCCCTCTCCCTATCGAGGACTAGCTTAAATCGTTTCAAGTTCTATCGTATCAAAACACCTCACTTAGTATTTAATTTATCTTATTTAAGTATCTTTATGTATCGTTTTAGCATTATCTAAACATATATCGTACTCACAATATCGATCCTTGTCCTCCAAACCTTATTCGTTTAACCAGAAAATACCATAGGCATTTTGGTGGGCGGGATGTTCCGTTACCGTAAAGTGTAAATATCGTAATTCGTGATTCAGTGTTTCGATTTTCAATGCTGGTATTAATCGTCGCAAGGGGCAGCCTTAAATGGTTGCAATGGCAACACTGACTCGTGAAAAACATGGAGCCACTAACGGTTGTGTGAAAAAACCTCCGACGCGCGCGCGACTTAGATCGGTCGATATCAGTTGAAATATCGAATCTTCTTTCATTTCCCCTCGCGTGTGACGTACACAAGATCGAAAACCCCTGAATTGTCGACTCCTGAACAAGCGAAGGTGGAAGCTCAACGAACACCCGTGGCAGTCCAAGGTAAGTGCTTGCATTATACTTTGCGACGGGTTATGTCGAGTTATTGAACATCGAAATTACAGGAATACGTATTGTCCCAGTGTGGTGTTAAAGCCATCCAGATTCGGCTGGATGCGTATGCCACAAACAAAATGTAAAGTGATTGCATGTACGAGTATTGAGTAATAAATTTAATGTCATATGTCCGTGTATATTCTCGTCATCGGGCATTATTGCTTGCGAGATCTATTTCTAATATTATGGAGACGCGCGTGACATCGTTCAAATTTCAGGGAATGTCACCGGCTAGTACAGAATCGATACGCGGCTTGCACACCCGCTCGTTTTTCGTACAACATCTGATCGGGATTACCCTCTATAACGTCTTGATGTCAGACATCTGCTGCTTGCCCGGATCGACCCGGCACATGTTTTTATCGTTCGTTTTTTAAGCTTACGATTCTGAATTGACAGATTTGATCGTACGTTTTTATTTCGAAATTGGATCGTCCGTTGCCTCGGACTTCTCGAATTTCTTATTTTTCAAGTTTCGGATGATGGCGTAAGCCGACATAAATTAATTGAAAGAAAGGTGAGAAAAATTGTTTTTCAGTTTAAAGGGTTTTCCAAGTTGAAGGTGTATTATAAGATCAATTTGAACGTGGCACTTTTACTTTGCCATAATTATGATCTCAGCACAAGTTGAATTTGACAGTTTGACAATAATGACGTAATAAATTATTGACTTTATTTATGAGGCAAGAGCATGAGGCAGTCAAATATGTTTTATCATTAATGAAGTAAATAATTTTTTCAATAAATATATTTAAGTAGAGAGACGAAATAATTGTGACGTTTTTTGACGGGATAACACTTATTTCATCACCTAATACACCAATTTCATCACCTTTTATTTTAGTTTTTAAGATTAAGCTTAGTTTATGTCTTTTATTTTTTTGTTTTCGTAATGAAAATATAAGTGTTTTTTGTAAAACTGAAAAGATAGATACCATTTCAAAACACTGAAGTTCTTATAAATAACTGTAACCTAAACTGTTTTGCTATTTTAAAAAAAGAGTCACTATTTCTTTAATATTGACAAAAGAATATGCTGCACTAGTTTACTATCTAAAAACAAGTATCAGGTCCATTTTAATTAATTTTACTAAAAATCGTAAACATTTAATACCGATATTTAATTGAAACATACAATAAATTAAATAATTTCAAAACGAACTCATTCTATTTATTTCATCCATTTCATCATCGTTTCATTTCTTTTGGCTTATTAACTTTTTTCTGCTATTTTAAATATTCATAAATCTAAACTCAAGATTATTATTACATACATTTACTTTAGCTAGACTCGTGTGAACAATTTTGAACAAAATGTGTAATAAAAGTAATATAAAACAAAAAATATCTCAATAAATCGTAAATGTTTGTGTTTTCAAATTGAAAAATTGGACTTTATTCAATTTTATATGAATATATTTCACAGGTCACGTCAATTTGTGATATTGCGTTTATGCTGTAAAAATATTTTGTAATATTTTTCAGTTATAATGGACACTTTTACTTTTAAAAAGTAAATTTAGAAAAGTCTCAACTTTTATTGAAGTCACTTTAGCAATTTTACTTGACCGTGGAGAATCACGATGGCTGAAAAGTCCCTAATTATATAAAATATTACTTTTAAGGGCAATAAAACTTATTATTTTAAATTATATATAGTTCGTAAATATTTTATAAAACGCTTATATCAAACCGCAGCATTGGACGGCAAAATATTGCGGTAGACAAAATTTAACATCCATAATCTGGACAACTTCCAACTGTATTCAGGTGCGAGAAAAAATATATTTATTACACCTTTTAAAAATTTCAAGAGAAAATTGTGATAATTTATGACTTTTTATGGTTGTTATATATATACAACATATCATTATGATTGACCAATACGAAGGATTCAGTTTGTTAGTAAGATTAGCAACTGGTATAAAAAATATTTTGACCTGACACGTTTCGTATTTCTACTTTATATTATACAGTGCCATAAGACTGATAAGACGAAACATAATAACGTGTATGTGTAAACACTATTCTATAGTGGAGTAACAGAAGATAGTGACCGTAAAATCGTATCAAAAGCGACCGTAGCGCTTTTGCAAATACACAATCCGATCTTGCTCAAGTCACAGATTAATTCCTAATCTGCGGGTAAGCTGAAATTCACTGCATGTTTAATTATATTATGTATTGTATGTTAATCTTTTTATTATTCATTAAACTTGTTAGCACAAAAGCTTGTTTTGTTTTAGGTTAACTAAAAGTTGATTACCTTATATGAAACATTCGTGTTGTCGTTTTGCGTTCCAGTTCGCTATGGTATGGGTCACCATGCTACAATTGCCAATTTTTTGTTTTATTATTTCTGTCTGAAACTAATAACGTAGGTCTTACAAACACACAATGTTTTTGATAACAGCCAAGCAGTATTCATGACAACTAAATTCATTCACTGCCATTCGGTAAGGTGAATGTGCATTTTTAATAAAAATAAGTTACACAAATAGTAGTATTATTCAATTTAATTGGGCGTACTTACGCACAATTAAAATAAAAGAGAACAAAATAGTTGTTATACGTAGTTTCCGATTGTCACTTTAATAAGAGGGCGTATTTACACTTTTTTAACATAGATTTAATTTTCTACTGGCTAACGGTAATATGATGTATTGCTTTTGAAGTGTTCGTCATCGCAATAAATTGTTGGCACTCGCCAATGGGGCTACGTTACTTTAGAGTACTAGATTTTACACGTGCTGATACGCCTGTAATTATAACATAAGCGATTTTGGATTATATTTCCTATTCGTAGAAGCAGAATACAGAAGTTTTGTCCGTATGAATAATGCATGGCCAGTGCGACAGCTACACCCATAAATAATGTAATAAGATATTTGAATGAAAAGAGATGCAATAAGATATGAGTATAAGTCACACTAACTGATCTGTAGCCTTTTTAACGTGTGAAAACCCCCACGGGCCGCCCTACCGGTGTTTGCGCCATGGTAGTGTGTCGGAATCGGATCAACTAAAACCACACGGTGTGCCACACTACGCCTAAAACGAAGGGGATCTGGGAACTGATATTAATAATACATCCGGACCTCTCCTAGAACTGGTCTCTGTAGCCTAATGTAGTCCTATGTCAAAAAATGACACTTACGTAACATCTATCTCCTTACATTTGCCGGTAAATAGTAGTAATCAAATGATGATCATAAGCATAATCACATCACTGACTAATGGTAGCTTTGACTAAAAGCGCCTATTAGTAGCTTAGATCCTATGATAAATCTACTCTTTATCTTCTATTCCTTTCATTATATCTAAAATAATCCTACAATTATGATAGTTATCATTTACATCGCAATCCACAATTTGAATACTGAATGTATAGTTACTTAATTATATAAATATATTTATGTCATCTGAATTTCAATTTCGAGCCTTCGCTTAAGCAACGTTGGCTTTACAGCGCGTAATGAAAATAAATAATTTAAAAGGTAAAATTGTTTACAGACCCTTTTTGAAAAAGTATATATTATACCTTATGAGAATATATTTATAGGACGTAAAATTTTGTCCTGTTAAATCTGCATCTTGTTCTGAAATAGAACGGAGTGAATTCACGCGACCCACGGCTATAAAAAGTTACGATTTAAGTTAAACAAGATGAAATTTTCCTTGAAATGTCACTTTTCAAGCTAATATAACTAGGGCCCGTCCTGCCAACTTGTTTTAAGAAAGACAGATTTTAAGATAACGTTCGCAACTTTTTAATGGCTACTAAATTTTGTTTTTTTTTTACTTCGTATTATGGAGTAGGTACCTTGTGTGTGATAAAGTCTATAATTAGGATGTAATTTGGAAGGGCGGCAAAGCTTTTAAAATTCATTTTCAAATTTTAGTCTTGTTTACGTCTGTATACGAGTATTACTAGCTGAACCGATATTCTTGACATCAGCCTTTAAAATTAAAGGCTGATGTCTGGTGGTAGGCATACCAAGAATACCATACGAAACATTGCCATACCTATTAATTAATTAAAAAAAAAAAACAAACAGTTTGTCTGCGACCACGAGTACTTGTATTTATACTACGAGATATTTGTACTCTGTATACACAGGCGTCATCATCATCAGCCTATCGTAGTCCACTGCTGGACATACGCCTCACCCATTGCACACCACTCCGATCGATTTTGGGCTTCTCGCATACAGTAGGCGTAGTTACTTCTATTTGAATCGTATAGAAATTAAAACGAAACTTCAAGAGTCATCATACTTACCAATTGAAGTTCTCTGTTAGTGTTAGTTAGAGATGGATATATAGATTTCAGGACAGCTCTATCAGGCTCACGGCCAAACCTTGCCGTTACCTAAAGTTTAAATTATATTTATGTATGTATTATTTATAGGAATAGCAATTTTATTGAAATGTTAATAAGTTGGAAATTACAAATGATAGCATTAGATAAGCAGTAGAGTAGTGAAATAATTAATAACTTAAAATGAAAATATGTTTATAACACCATAGTCCGACACTTAGTTAAGTGAATGCTAATTTGATGTATTATGATGTTACTCTCAACGATATGTTTGGGTATTCCATGTATGTATTTAGGTTTTAAAAGAGAAAAAATTACAAGAAATAGTCTAATAAATTATAGAACGACTACGTAAAATCAATTGATAAAAGTTATGTAGATTATGTCTTGAATAATTTGTGTTTTGACTCGATGTTTCAAGTAAACTATGTTTATCATATATCTAATATACAATATAATATTATGTAAAAGGATAAACTTTCTTTAAATGTGGACAGTGACCTTTAAAACAACTCAAACAATCCTGAAAATTCTTTCACTAATATTAAATTTAGTTGCTTTATCCTTGAATGTTATGACTTATTTTCACATTTTCTATATTAATGGGCAGAGCCTTGGGTGACAGGTGGTATTTCTATGTATGTGGGAATATTAATTGATAGTAACATATTGCAACAATACTTGTCATTTCAATATAAACGAGTGCGTGTAAATCAAAGTGAACGTACAAGATATGCGTATATGGGCATAGTTTGATATTACATGAATACTGAGAGATTCGTGAGTGTTCGTATGTTAGCATGTATTCACTCGTTCACTGCTACCGTTGTTTGTAAACGCCGGCTGCTAACTAGCTAGGGGTAGCTAAATACTGTTTTTCAGCTGTAAACAATGTCGATAGATTTGTTATTCTTAGTATTTATGGCTGACTCCAACTGAGAATGTAATTTTAGGAATTGTAATTTATGGAAGTCATATTCGAAATGGTTTTCAAACAAACTTTTTGTTTGAATTAATCAAACAATGTTTTTATATAAATATTTTTAATTGTTCCCATTGTTAGTCATCCATCACTATAAATATTCGAATCTCTTAGAACTTCAAGAAATAACTACTGTTACTTAGTGCCTGAGTAATTTTCAGAGTATCTCTAACAGACAAATTCTTGTTCTAGCATTAGTTAAAGCGTTGAGTGAACGTTCAGCCGAAAGACCATTTTTTGCACGTTTAATAGTTCTTGATTTTCCTGTTGTTGTCACTATAGTAATACAAAGAATGTAGTTGATAAATGATGTAAGCGGTGGAGCATATCAACTAGAAACTGCAGTCTTGTCGATAAGTTTATTTCTTCGTGCATGCCGCACTAGTAGTGGCCCGGCGCTTCCCACGGCCCGGTTCTAATGAGCCGTGTTGTGTTGAGTAACAGAAGTGAAGCGGGTTGCGGGAGGGCTTTCTGTATAACTCACTATTCGCCAGTGACAAATAGATAAATAGACACAACCTCTTTTCTAGCAATGTGTAACGAGAAATTAGAATATCACCTTCCAATTCTATATATTATATAAAGCGCACAATTTTTTTTTTATTAAAAATCACATTAATCATCATCACCATCAGCCTATCGCAGTCCAAGCCCCTTGGTTCGACCGAGAGCACGCTTATTTAAATTAAAATCTTCTATTTTATCATTTATTACTTACTCTTAACTTTGCTGTTCAATAGGAAAAAAAACTCTTTGTATTATATAAGATAAATTGTAAAGACTTTAATTGTTATCTATATATATAAAAATGAGCCCCTATTTCCCTTGGTCACGCCATCACGCGTGAACGGCTGGACCGATTTCGCTGATTCTTTCTTCATAATATACCTTGAAGTACGAGGATGGTTCTTAGGAAAAAAAAAATCTGATAAGTTTTATCGGAGGGGTTCCGAGAATACAAAACAATTGAGTGACGTTGAATCGACTGTTAGGCGGTACGAAGTTCGCGGGGTCAGCTAGTACGGAATAATATTTAAAACATTTTTTACCTTAATTTTGTAATTTCTCCGATAGTTGCATCACAGTTGTATATTTTAATTCCAACTTTTTAAGTGACTTGTGTATTCTATGGCAGTTAGAAACAACATTGTTCAAATAATGCCTTAAAAATGCTAACCGGAAAAGCAGCCATAAAAGCACCACATTGCAAAATAAAGCAAAACAAGTGCGTCCTTTGTTTGGCCGGGGCATGTTGACTGTTCCTTATCCACTATCGCCTGAACTAGAACTCTGTGGTGCAACGACCCGGACTTACTATGAA
The DNA here is from genome assembly GCA_932526445.1 of Phragmatobia fuliginosa. Taxonomy (NCBI): domain Eukaryota; kingdom Metazoa; phylum Arthropoda; class Insecta; order Lepidoptera; family Erebidae; genus Phragmatobia; species Phragmatobia fuliginosa. The sequence continues at coordinate 11,716,585 of OW052070.1, read as the reverse complement.
AACTCGAATTCAACTTGCCACTTAACTATACAATCTCAAACCAGATGCACAAAACTATTATTACGGAGTATTATGGTAGTTACGTGTTAAGAATTCAAGGCTACTAAGGCCCTGTAGTAAGGGCTTTATCATTTTCGTTCATCGGTTTTATCACCTAGCAATTTGTGTTTACCTTGGGTTAACTCAAATCTTTTCCTTAAGATTCGTAAAACTATGTTATTTCTATCTTATGAGAGAAAAAAAGATTTGAGCAGCAAATACACTGATTATAATTGTATCTGTATAAATAAATAAATATTAAGTACATACAACACACAACGCTACCTAGTTTCAAACTAAGTAGATCTGTATTATGAAATTTAGATTGACTGTTAGAATGCTTGTAGGATTCCTAGGTACATTTTTTTTGTAAATATTAGGGGTTAAAGTATGAAATTGCTGATTTGTACTGAAAAATTGAAATTAGTTTTTTTTTTTCATTTAACATAATTATGTATTTAATCAAAATACTGTGTATTATGTGTGTAAATATTTATTTAATCAAAACTATGTGAAAGAATTTTGTACTGCCTCCTGGGAAGAAAACTTTTTATCACGTAGAAAATTGTCCAAATCACGAAATATATGGTAGTCTGTTGGAGCAAGGTCTGGCGAATACGGAGGGTGACGAATGGTTTCTAATTGCAGTTCCTGTAGAGTTAAAACAGTGGTTTTTCGTGCTGTATGAGGTATCGCGTTATCATGGAGCAATAATGGTGAAGATCGATTCATGAGTCGGGACTGTTTCACTGCACGGGGGAGTTTGACACAGTAGACATCTGCCGTTATTGCTTGACCAAATCGGAAAAAGCTATAGTTAAAATTACCTTTTTATTGGTAAGCTTTGCCTGAGGACACTTGACCTGAGGTCAGCCATTGCATTGCCATTGTATTGCGTGAAAAACATCTAAACTTTGATACAGTTACCCGACTCGGAAGTTGAACAGGAGACCTCAGCGCCAACGAGGCAGTCAAATTTAATTATAAGTACCTGGGCTTTGCAAGGTTAATAGGTAATTATTTAACGACGCTATCTGTTCTCTCAACTAGCTATAGTATTGCTTTGTACTAACCAACAAGTAAGTGTTACGAAAGAGTTGTTTAGACGTCGAAAGCAATGCTAAAAGTAATCAAGAAAAACGCACGAAAACTCAAAAACACATTTTCTCAAGCATAAAACTAATCTAGATCGATTTTTATTCCCTGAAAAATCACAAATGCAGAATTTCAACGAAATCGTTAGAGCCGATTTCGAGATCATAAAAAATATATAAGAATTTCTCGTTTATAGATATTAGATATTTATTCAATTGCACAAATTTAAAATTATCGTTTCACTAAATAGTAATAGTATAATCAAAATTATGAGTATAACAAATAGTATACTCATAATTATGAATCTTTTAAAAAAAGCGAATATAAAAGTATCGAAGTAGACAATGTCGGCCTGGTAATTAAAGCCGGTCCCGACCGCATAAACCAAAAAGTCGTTGTACAGTACAATGGTAACGGTCAGCGTAACTTTCTCAAGCATTGTTCGTTCTAGCCGAGGCTCTGTCGTTGAAGTGATTACGACTATCTTTTTTCCTTTTCTTAGCTCTATTTGATGCATTATGTCTAAAAAAGAAACATCACGACAAAAAATTTATTTGCTGAGACCATTTTATTCTAAGTGCTTTAACACGTCTCAGTGGACTTGGTTGATTTGATTTAACCGAAACCACAAGTTGACCAAAAATCTAATTTTACTAGTTTTGGACCTGATAGTGATGTTCGTGTCAAGAGGATATTAGGTGTCACAATCGGCATACGTGAAAATATATAGAAATACATAGAAATACAAGGTTCTTTACACGGTTTAGCGATAAGGATTAGAGAAGACGTACAAGTATAAAACTATTCAATATTACTTCCACAAAAATAACTCATATTATTCTTGTAAATTCATACATGAAATACTACATTTAGGATACGTCTTGTTTGTGATTCAATACCAATTAACACCAAAAAAATTTATAAAAAACTATGTCTATAAAAGACCTCAGCTGTAATATTTCTTAAAGTTATAATTTTCTGATGGTAAAACCATGAAGTTAACGTACTCCAGTTACAAAAAAAAATTAAAGAGACCAAAAGAAAACTATTACACACATATTAGGTTTTAATAAGCAATATATGAACTTGAATAACCGCAAATGGGACTTATCAAATCTCTGTTATATTAATGATTATAGTAATACAGTAGCTACAAATGGCCATTGAACTGTTTCCAGTCTACATAAAAGATCCAAATAACATTAAACAGTTTAGAAAGTGTTGTAATGATTGATGTGGTCTTTTTTAGATGGCACGATGTTGAAACCAGTTTCATTTTGTATTGCCGGTGCAGAGATGTGCTAGTGCCGCGAGCGTGACATTAGAGTTGATTATTACTCAATCTTAGAACTTGGCCGCAACATTGAACACGAGATAGTAATGACTTGTAATTGTGACTGGTACAGGAATGTTGCCATCCTGCTTTGATTTATATCTATACCTGTGAAATGCTATGATGGTTGTCTGTCATGTAACAATGCAGTGATACAAACTTGTTATTGTTTAAAATGATTTTTATTTTCAAGGCAGTAGAGTATTGCTGATTTTAGCACGAACGGGCTTGCCGACCGGGATAGTACTATCCTCTCACATAAGACTGATATATATAAAATGACAGCGTTCGTGCCATCATCTTTCGTTGGTGAATGCAAAACGGAGTGCAATGCAGTAGCATCTCTATAGACAATCAGTGTATTTGCACAGTGCTACATTGTCTGTATTCACAAAGATTATGGTTACCACTACTTTAGGATTCACTTATGCCTTCTATCACTCATAAATAAAACTAAAAAGCGGCCAAGTGTGAGTCGGACTCTCCCATGAAGGGTTCCGTAGAAACAACTAACATAAAAAGTTTTTGTAGTTCATTGTAACCATAAATTTTTTTTGAGTTTCAGATGCAAGTATGCATGGAGCCCCCAAAATTTATTGTTTTTTTTTTCTATTTTTATGTGAAAATCTTAATGCGGTTCACAGAATACATCTACTTACCAAGTTTCAACAGCATTGTTCTTATAGTTTCGGAAAAAAGTGTCTGTGACATACGGACGGACAGACAGATAGACAGACATGGCGAATCTATAGGGTTCCCTGTTTGCCATTTGGATATGGAACCCTAAAAACAAACCAGATTTAAATTTGTTGACTGTCTCTCACAAAAGTAATATTGGTTAAAGAACATATTGACTCCATACGATGTTTCGTTGACACAAGATGACGTGTTGATACTCGGCTAGGAGAGACGATTTATTAGCCGTCTTAACGTTGATGCAGAACGTTGACGGATATTTCCGTTTTGAGTGACTGCTTCCGAAACATATGTTTTGGTGTGTAACTATTCAAACTGACAACATTGCCTTCGTTTAAAAACGCTTCGTTTGTTACTGACTTCTTACTGTCGTATCTATGCAAATAAAATTTAGGTGTAAATTTGTAATTTCAAATTTAACAGCTTTTCACAAAATAATTCAATATTTACATATGAAACTATGTGTGGTACTTAAATGAAAAAAAAAATGAAATGTTTGTCTGTTCGTATGTCTGTAATCTCTCTAAAAGCTGAACGTATTTTGACAGGACTTTCAGTGCCATATAGCTGATGATATAAGGAACAATTGAAGCTACTTTTATGTTAGACTAGCTTCGCCCCGCAGTGCTACTCGTGTGACTGTTATGTTGTAAAGGTCCAAAAATAACCGCGTGGCTCAGCTAGTACCATCATAAAACGCTTTTTACGCTTACAGGCCGTATTATTTGTTGTTTGTCATTTTAGACAATATTGGCTTAATTTCTCTACACTTTTTAAGATGTTACCAGGCTTTTTACTAGCAAAACGAGCATTCTTGACCTTATGTCGTGGTGTTGTTACCATAACTATTCTTTATCTTTGGGTCGCCACACCGCTTCCTACTGCGCCAAGTGTCGTGGGTTCAAATCCCACGTAGGATATCACTTTGTGTGATTCACAATTTGTTGTTTTGAGTCTGGGTGTTATTTGTGCCCGTTTCATGTATGCTTGTAAAGCCCCCCGCGACACAGGAATTAATATTCCTAATGCGGGAGTTGTCTTTTTAAAGAAAAAAATAAAAAATATATTTTAGTAAAATAATACCGAATTGTTTTGATGGGTGAATTAAATTTAGTGTTATTAGTCTGTTGTTTCATGTAGGTTAGGTCAATGTTCATGTTGAGCCACGACTCAATTCCCATTGGTGACATTTAACACAATGTTTGTGTCAAATGTTTATGACCACGTAAATTCTCGATGCGGCGGTAAAGTCCTATAGGATTATTCAGAGTGTCACTGCCTCTATTTTTTCTGTAAATACCAACCTCGTTAAAATTGGAGGTATAACGAGATTAGACGTATCAGGAACAGAGAAAATATCACTAAAAGTTTGCTTAAGGAGAATTTACCAATCACATTTGATAGTCAAATCGTTAACAACCCACAACTACATACCCACTGCTGTGCTCGGGTCTCCTCTCAGGAGAGGGTTACAGATATAGATCCTAAAGGCTAGTGAAATGAATATTTTCATATTTAAACACCTCCTTTATTAAGATAAGAATATTTTCCGTGTCAGGGGGACTATATTATCATATTTTAATCTGACATAAAGATTTCGGAACAAAAATTTCACATTCAGAACAAAAAAATGTGTGGAGCACAAAGTGATGCCCCATGTGAACATCGAAACCACTACATTGATTGCAGTGTGAAGCTTTGTAGCGACCGCTAAAACCACTACGCCGAATGATAATATTTTATAATATTTTTAATAGTGTGTATTAATATACTAATATTTCTCTTTTGACATCAATGTAACTGAAAAAAAAATTCTACTGTGTATACTTTTTTTCTCAGAATTTGGAAGACATCAACCGCCAATAAGTACTTATTTGAAGGTTTTTATTTTGATAAAATAAATGAAATATGAATCACCAAACCCATTTGAAAGTCAATTAACTGGTTACGAAAAATATTCATATAGTAACGATTGATGTTTGACACCGTCTCTGTAACGACACTTAGTAGACCTCGTGCAGTTATTTTATCCTAATGGTCTCTCGTGAACGGGAGTAATACACAGAAAATGTCATAAATTCACGCAAGCTGCTTCCACCTCTAAGAAAATGCAGTAAAATTCAAATTTACGTGGAAGTAAATATCAAAATTATGCCCTTAAGTGGTTGAACGTATGTGCAGGTACGCCAGTTTAGCCAAGTTAAGACTCGTGACGCACTGTTTAGCTTATTCAGATTTAAATATCATTTGCATCTTTTCAACGTTACCATCATAAAATAAATCTGAGTAACATTTCATATACACGCTGTCTTTTAAAGAGAGTTATGGAAACGTAATAAGCCTGTAATTTCGCTTTTATTAAGATAGTGGTATGTGTAAATATAAAGAGACATCCATGGGTTTTCATTACTTGTGTTCCTTATACAATTAGTTTGACGGTTGATAGTAATGCCTTGATCACACGTATCGAGCAAACCGGCGAGACAGTGCTTTCGGCCGAGTACTCTGTACGTATAAACATAGCGCCGAGCGCTCGGCCGAGCGCATAACTTTCATGACGAGTAGGTATAGTTGTTTTAAGTCGGAGCTACGTACATGACGGTTGTCGCTGTAAAATAGCTGTCCTTCCGCAACAATCAAAGTATATCAATGCCAAATTTTATTAAAGTCGGTGCTGCGGTTTGGCGTAACAGACAGACAGTTACTTTCTAATTAGCAATATTAGTATGGATTCATATTTAATTCGATATCGTAAACTAATAATAAATATTTTTTCAAACTATCGCCTTCTACTGCTAAATGAAGGAGCCCTCCAAGGAGAACTTACTATCCCGATCTTGCGCTAAGTACAGTGCACTTAAGCTAATATGAAAAGGTTTAATGATCTACTAAAACTTATCCAAATTACTCGTATTTTAAATCAAATCAGTTGTAAGCGTTTTAGTGAAAAGTCAACTACGTAGACATCACAAAAGCGTGTACCTGATGCAAAAATTATTTATTGTTAAGACACTTCGAGGCGTTAAAAACAATTTTTGCTCAACAACGCCTTCAAGGTCCCTGAAGCAACATTTACTTACTCCTAATTTATTTAATACCTAATTACTGTGTCGTGAGAGCCGTGACTCTTCAGATTTGCCAACATTCCGTAAAACCTTAACCAAGTATTTAGGGTAGGCCACAGTTGCCTTACTGTAAGGTGAATTCGGTTAACGACCGTGATTCGTCGTTTTATTGTTCTTTCTCCTGATAATGACTGATGGCTTTCACTTCGTGTCTTTGTTAGAAGTTGACATTGACGTGAAAATGTAATCATGACTCTATGTTGCCCGAAACCGCTTCGGAAGTAAACAATGAAAAATATATTGAAGTTACGCAGAACAGCGCAATTAATATCATAACATCAATTTATAACTACAGCCCTAAATGAATACAGGGGGATTTTATAGTACTTTGTTCAAAGGTCACCAATATAATGTTTCGCGCAAGTGATTGCGGTTTTGAAATTATTTTAAGAATTCATCACCAGATAAAGATATCATTTTGCCAATGTAATAAAAATATATGGTTTAATATCCATTAAACCGTATATTTTTATTACATTGGCAAAATATTGTATCTTTTGTTTGATAAAACACCAATCGTCTTTCAGGCAAATAATATCTAAGTTTAAATTAATTACATTTTACTATTTAACTTACATACGTTAAAATGAGGTAATTTAATAATCACACAATTAGGTCAATGTTTCTGACCTGAAAGTTTTTGTCAAAGAAAATCGGAAAACAGTTATTGTCTCAATTATTATGGTCTTATCATAATATTTATTACATATAACATCTTCCAGTGACTTCTAAATCGACAAAAGTATGATAAACGTATAATGAACACTATAACTCATTATCCAGCTAAACCTTTCCTGTTGTTGACTTACTGTTGAATCATTTTTTTTTTAAATTATATTAATTGGTGCAAGTATTACTAACCAATATGAAGAACTAACCCTGAGGGCGATCGCATGGTTTTAACATTTCTGATGTTTAGGATTACATACCTTACCTAAAATATGAAATAGGGATGTATAGCATTACGTTTAATAAACTTTAATAACAGTGTTAAGTGAATACTTTGAAGATCCCTTTGATATTCGTCGAGAAGCTGGCTTATGATTTATTATTCAACAACTCGACAAAACATTTAATTTCAAAGATATTCTGTACACTTTTGTTTCTCAGAATTATTATCAGTTTTAGTTCAAAATACTCTCAAACATTATTAGGTAACTATTGAACAAAGAGTTTGTTTTTATAACATCAAACCTGACTTTAGTAACACAGTAAAGCTTAAAATACTTCGTCTTATGAGCCCCAATTCATTTTGATTTATTAGATAATCAGAATTTAGTTACAAAAGAAGAAAAAAGAACTGGCATCAAAACAATACTGTACTAAAAGACAGAGTTATTATAAACATTTATAGACATTTAGGTTTTTCATGAATTAAATAAATTAAAAACCCGCATTTAAAAGTATTTTTAACTTCATATTTCTAATTGAATCAAACGTTATCATTCATTTTAATTTCACGTTAATACCGGCACTTTTCTGAGTAACATGTCAGAATATTATGGTTAGAATTCTATAAGCACTCTGTGTATCTAACTTCGCGAGAATATTAGCCTAGAGTTTCGTGTCTAAGTTTTTTTAACAAACTACAAGTATGTAGTCAATCTTTTTAGTTTAATTTATTTTAAACTTTTAAATAAAACATAAAATTGATACATTCTACCGACTCACTCTCACTAAATAAAGTTACACTTTAGTCTTCAATTTATTAACTTATTGTCAATAAACACAGGAAAAGTAGACCAGAAAAATGTTGCATTATTTTTTTCTCAGACTTTCGCAACTTCTTACTTAAAGCCGTGTAAAAGTGAGTAACGATGTCTCGATTGAGAATAGAAAGATTAGTTGAAGGAGTAACGGGACTGTGTAATGACAAAAAACAGTACCAATTAACTTTTTTCTTTTTGAACTTCAAGCAAGTATTTCCAATCGCTCGGAGCAGAGCTCGAGAGAGCGTCTTTAGTCGTGCGATTTGCTCTCGATAGGATAGAGATCGATTCGTTTTGCTCGTTTTGTTCCGATTTAAATTTTATCGATGCTAGAGGCGATTAAGGCTTCCGTGCTTATAGTCCGTGGATGCAGTGATAAAAGAAAATTAGTTGCTGCAAAAAGACCAATGTTATTCCTTTTATCGCAAATAATTCATTCAGACGTATGTGGCATATTCAATATGTAAATCCTTTTTAGTTATTTATTCGTTTAATTAATTCAGTCAACTTGGCCCGTGCACACATATCTACGTATTAAGCAATAATCCCGTATATATTAAAATACCATTGTATTGAGAGGTTGTCAATACGGAGTTGGACATACAGAAATGAATTCGGCTTTTGCGGGCGACAAATGAAAAATTTATAGCCGTTTATTCAGTGATATTGGGTTTTCGTCATGCACCAATTAATTTGGTGGAAGAAACGACACGACAGGATGAAATGGAATTTTATATAAATTTCCGAATGGCTTCTTTGTTATACGGTTTATTCCAAGATCAAGTGACAAATGACATGTTCTATTTAGATATTCATACTGCAAAAAGGTATAGCTTTCATAATAGTAAAGAAGTTTCACTGAATAAGATCTTGTTTTTTCTAAATCAACAAAATAACTTGTAATTCAGGTCGCTCAGAGTTGATAACAATAAATCTATTTAGCTTTTATAGCACAAAGTCTGCTTAGTTTAAAGGTAGATGGCGTTGTGTGCTTCATATTCGAAATACATGAAAAAGTATTTGACAAGAATCATCTATTACAGTACGTTTATACTACCACTAAGATAATACACAAAAAACACGGCCCGTAAACAAGATCGCTGTAATTCCCACACACTTCACCCCTAAGATAAAGTCGTACACTTCCGTTGGAAGTTAAACAATATGTCAATCTTCGCTCGGAGAGCAACCATGAGCCTGATTGGTTCTTCAACCTTCAATACTATCGGGGAGTTTTAAAATGACGCTCTTTATGGACTCTTATATTTCATCTCGCTGATGTTAGCGGTAGTTTAATATATCTATATTAATATCGAATAAATATTAAAAGTTATTTCTGTCTTACAAAACTTTTCATTAGTAAGATTATGACAAATATCTATTCTATGTTTACGGTTACTGAGAGCTAAACTTTGATGTTATACTGTGTTTTGAAATATCGAGTTTTCAAAGTAAAAATATCTGGGCTTCAACAATAGATCTTAGCGAAGAATATAAAACATTTATATTGAATCTTCATTTACCGTTTTATGAATTATGCCTATATTATAAACTAGCTGTGACTCCGCGGTGTGACCCACGGTTTTAGTTGTACATTTATAAGACAACAGTCTTGTGTTAAATAAACAAAAAAGCATATAATGTAAGAAATCTGCCAGTTAAATTTCCTTCAAATTCGTTCCAGCCGTTCCAGAGATTATCCAGAACAAACCCGACAGACATATAACAAACATTTTAAAAAATTACCCCTTGATATTAATTCCATAGGTACATTTATATACATTTAGTGAGAATCTGTTAATTTAAAATTACAAACAAACCCTTCAATTATATTTATTTGTATAGATTTTGATAGAGGAATAGTCACATTTTAAGCGCAATTTTAGCTTCGAAACCGCAAACAATGTAGTTTACAGTTCACGACGCAGATGTTTAAAAAGAATCGACAGTTAACAACATCGTAAAAAGTCGGATGTAAACAGCTACCGTTGAAACTTTACAGTCACTCTTTTTTCCTTTCGTAGTCAATAGTGCTTAAACAGATACTTACTAATAACTTTATATCAAAAATAATGTTGATTTGTTTACTTACTATCAATTCAATTCTATGTGTTCTAAATAAGTAACATTTTTATCAATATAACATTCGTATTTATGTTTGTTTATCCACACAATGAAATCTTGTAATTTATATATTTATGTATTTAGCGATATGTACAATAAAGAATAAATGAATTGAACCTACTCAGTTTGCAGTATAAAAATATCTACAAATTGCTAAATGTATAACCTATCTAAACGTATCTAAAATAATTGGGCAGAAGTTGAAAACCACGAATTAAACATTATAATATTTATATTCATGAACTTCGTTGCAGATGTCACCCAATAAATATTTAGGGCAGCTCGCAACATACCCAAGATATTTTTATATGCATGCCACGATAATATTTGTATAGAGAAATTTTATGAGATCGTTTGTTAGAAGTAAATCAGTTCAATTTTTTAACGGTAAATACAGATTTTTTCAAACCCATATGTCTATCGTTAGATGATAATACATGTAAAATATTTCTTTAATGTTACATTTTGATATATCTATTGAGTATATATACATTATATATTTATTAAAATAACAACACACTCTTGTTTATGAAGTAAAAATACAATATAGGCCGTACAGACACAATCAACTTATCCCCTTTGCCCTTGTCTCATTGACTGAAATGTCGGCGCAAAATATCTTGTCAGCACATACCACTTCTATAGCCATCAGCTCCGTATACACCATTATCGTCAAAACATCTATCTGACAAACAGTTTACTTTTCTCTTCCGTCCACCAGTCGTTTATATACCACGTGCAGATAATCATAAACAGTTCGTATTCACAGTTATTTATAAGGCACGTACGTAGGTATTTGTTTACGATTAAATCTAATTGTTCCTCATAGTTCTTTCAAAACATGTTTAAAAATCATGTAGTATAATTAGTGCTGCTAATGGAAACTAATTCTTGCAAATTTGTACTAATGTTCACTTTAATTTATGTATGTATGTCTTCTTTTGCCCATAATAACACTTTTGACCCAAAGGTTACTTGTTTTCTACTTAATCTAAATTACTAATTGACTTTAGGTAGGTATTGTTAACCTTTATTAGGTGCGTCAACGATGGCCAATGCATTCAGTGTATTCGATTTAATAATCTATCTAGAATTCAAAGTCCATTCTGGAAACTTGATATCTATAATCGTTTACCTAAGAACTATTTTCATCGACTATTAGACTAGTCCATTATGGTGGCTGATGTTTTTAATGCTCCGTCGAGCGTGATAATAACTGTGGAATATTGTCGTGGTTTATTTCTGATAGAATCTTTATAAGTAGTATGGTTCTATTTTATTTCAAATGTATTTTTGAACCTAGCAATAAAGTGGTTGGTGAACCAACATCATAGTTGGTTGACATTATATTTTAACCTCCGATTAATGTCATCTAAATTTTCCCAGTATTTGTTTCCTTACTTTAGTTTATTGTAATTTGATTTCATAGGTAAGAAATCCGCATTATCTTTAATATTTATCGTCTCTATCTGTATTATATAAATATCATTATTCCTTAATAAAATTTTGTCTCTTTGTCTTCTCAGCAGTATTACACATTTCTCACGTCTCATTATTATCCACAGTTACCTCGATAATTTGTATAATCAATAATCTCACGATAATTTAATCGTCTCGCTCAGCCCACGCATTGTAAATAAATCTGTCAACATGGGCGTAAGGTGTACGTTATTTACGCGTACGTGCAGCGAACTTGTACTACCAATTGGTTCGTATCAAATAAATTTGTTTTAACAATGTATCAATCGCATATTTTCAATGCGCGTCCAAAGTAAACAGCAAGGTTCAAGAACCACAAATAATAGAATGTTAATGATCAAAGTGCTCCACATTCTTTGGAACAAATAGATTTAGATATACATACTTGAAAATAGTTTGCTCATTGCCTTTAGCAATTTTTCATTTTCGTTAGAAGTAAATCATATTTTCGTTATTCGTAAAGTCTCATTAAAGTAATTTATATGTTACCTTTTCCTTTATGTACGTTAATTGATTGCATTCTTTGTTCAATGCCTTGCAAATGCGCTGCTAAGTGATGTTTTTGACTTCTGTAAGTTATATTTTGTAACATGAAATATTCTCTTAACCTAATTACTAACGATTTTGCAACATCCTATAGAGACAAGCATACTGCCTTGACCAGACTTCGTTCGTTGTTTAATGAAACATATACTTACATATCTATTGAACTTTTTAAACCTGTAAATACAAAACAGTCGTTGCATTCCTCAATGTATATTTTTTTTGTTTTCAGGTAAATCATCATGTTTATTTTATATTCTTCAAAGCTTAAACTGTAAGTCCATAAAATTGTATAATTTTGAAGAACTGTGCCTGGAGAATTTTAGAGGCTTTCTTTAGAAATGTGTTGTTGAATGGGGAGTTCTTTGACCTTGTTTTGACATTTCTTTTGTATTGATTTTCCTGGTGCGACAAAGCTGCAGGGCCCCTATATCATTTTTATTACTCCCGGGAGGACCAGCGATGTCGTGCGTCGTCCTGTCCGTTTTCCCCCGATACTAACGTACTTTTTATTAGGTTATGTACGTGTACTGCTCTATATATACAAATTTCAACACAATTTGGGAGATTGAAGGAACAAAAAAAATTATTATGATGAAAGTTATTTGTTGTTATTTATAGCGTACACGTGTAACCCAATGAACGCTTGATTTTAGGTAAGCCTGCCTGGTTTAGTAGACGCCTAATAACATCTAGTAGATAATATCGCATGGTAGATCCAATATTGAACCGCTTCAATCAATATATATAACTAATCGCATTCACTCATAAGTACTGCACAGTTACAATATGCCTTTTCTCCAAGATATCTATTTAGCAATAAAATTTAATACATCAGATAATTTGATTATGACATAAGAGTAGATTGGACGGACGCAGACAACCACAGGCTGGCTTTACCGACCACGCTTTCCGACAGGACCGACAGTCATCGGATATCTGACAATATTATGTGGACGGAAGTTGCATAGTGTTCAGTTTCACTTACCTAGTGTAACCATGGGCCACGGTCTCGATTTCACCACCGCGTGGATTGGACCGTGTCGGTTTTGTGAACACGTTGATTGAGTTTCAGATTAAACTCTTGGACCAGTTAGCTGGTAGAAATATACTCCATGTTTCGAATTTTTGGACGTCTGATTTATTTTCAGTTCAAAAGTATAGATGTAGTGATTATTATAGAACTTTACTTTTAAAGATTAAGTTTACACAATTTTTTTATCGGTATTTATTTAAGACATTTTCGCTCTCAATAACTACTACTAAATTTAAAAATAAAATTAAATATAACACTTCTCAATTGCTTGTTCAGTGACCTATCATCACCTTCCTAGCCTTTATTCCCAAGATTATTTGGTGTCAGCTTTTAGGTTAACCGGTTTTACCTGAATATCAGTTTTTCCACGGAGTGACTCTCATCAGGACTGCTCAGTGACCTATGTATTCCCTAAAAAACGTATTCCTTTTTTTAATAATGCACGTCCGTTACCTTATCTACTCCAGCTATCACCTTGTGGACAATACTGTGGATTATGCAGTTAAAACATATAATTTCTTATTTATTTCTAAAGATAATGCAAAATTATTTTACGTCCCAAACAAATAAAATGTAATTACTATTTAGATGATAGGAATAATGTTTTGAAATATAATTTATTATACCTACTAGCTAGTAATGTGTACATGAACTATAAAAGTTCATGTACACATCACTAGATATTGTTATGGACTATAACTGAGTTGAGTCAACATCAATGTTGTGATCAGATGCTGTTTGCAAAGTGCATACAGCGATCCTCAGAATATCATATTCTATATATGTATATATTATAAAGATAGATAGAAAGATAAAAAAATATCTTTAAGTGAAATGTTCACAAACAAAGTAGAAAGTACCATCACGTATAAACAAAAACACATCAAACATCACTACTTTAATATTTTAATTCTATCTGAATCTTTAAAACATAAAAACTATTTATAATAAAATTAATAAGTTATATTTACCCGTCGACATTCTACTGTACAAATCTTTCTCTCTCTCTATAAATAAACAAATGTCTACTTAAAAATAAAACGTCAGTTGTGTTAAAAATACTTTTGTCTTTGTTTCTGCATTACATGGTATATTTACATAAAACATGTCGTTTTGTTGATCGTGTCTTACCGTTAGATCTAAATGATAGTTGTTAAGATTAATCCAAGATTAATCTGTGAACTAGTTCAGTGGTTGCGACTCCTTGCACAACGATGGTTCTCACGACATTGGATAAAATTACTGTTATTTGCTGCGCGCCGCCTCCGAGCCTCTGTATACAGCGATAAAACTTGATCATAACAATATATAGAGATCACTAGATTATAAAGTTTTGCTCTACAACTCACAACAACGAAAACGTTTACAATAACAGTTAAAGATGTTAAGCAATATCTTGACGTCAGTCATATACAAAGTACTTTAAACAGAAATGATGAGTTTTGGAAAACCACACCTTTATCAGTTAAATTAAATGTACAGAAAAATGTATAATAAGAATATTCTATTTAGAAAAGTTTTATTGATTCTAAATGAGTCAATAAATATACAAATAATACATACTTCGTTTGTACGTTTGTCAGGCAGATGTAAAGGAATTAGCGTAATAAACTAAAGTTGTTTGTAATCATGCAAGAATTTGTTTATAATACTAAGTTTTATGACTTTTTTTCACTCTCATAGATGTTGTTTCATAAGTCATTGGTATGTTCTGCATATGGTAGCTAAAATTAAAATATTTCATTACATTTTTTGATAAAACTTTAGGCTACCATAATCTATACTCTGGATTTTGGCACTTTGTGGAATTTGTTAAAATTAGACTCACTTGTCTTCTGCTTCACTATTTTTGACCTTTTTGATATTGCTACAAGACGAAACCGATCAGGTCAAAGTTTTAAATACTTTAAATAAAGGAAGAGAAGTACAAGTGAGTTTAATTTTAGCAATATACTAAAGGCAGTAGCCTTTAGTATATTTATATTTTGGGAAAATGAAATGTATATAATAACAAGTTTCAGAAGCCAAACTGAATATGTAATCCAAGGTTTTCTACCTTGGATTACATATTCAGTTTGGCTTCATTCAAACGGACGCATTCAAATTTTAAAGGTGAACCCCAACATTCAATACAGTGAGATACCCGGGTATTCTGAGGTTTCAATCAGTATTAACTGACTTTGTTTACTCATACCGCAAACTAGAGCATGCAAATGATACAGTAGTGAGATATCAAAGGCTTTAAGGTTAGACACGATCTTTGTACAAACCCTTTAATAAGGGATGCCTAGAAATAGGTACTGCACACAAAGACAAAAGATATTCCACCGTAAAGAGAAATTTGGTTTATCTTCTTGACCAAGTAGTCAAGATTCAGAGGTAGCAGAGGCAAAGATATACGCGCTATAGAATTAGATACTGAATCCCCTTTCGTTTGCAAGATTAACATCAGCTTCTGATCTCACGTTGTACCATTACAGCAGGTATCAACGGCCATGTTATGTCTTACCTATGACAAGGACAAACAAGGTTTACGTTTATATAGATATCTTGTATACGGCATTGTGCCTCGTAGTCCGAGAGCAGTGATTACTGCGCCTCGCCCCAAGGCCGCACCATTGTTCTAAGATGAATTCTTGCACGTAATCTTCATATCGTTGTTGTTGCTTGTTTTTGTACCTATTCATTATATCTGGTCAGTTTGTTTTGCTGATTTCGCTTATGCAAATTTGTTTGTTGTTACACAACCGAATGCATTTAGCATACTTTTATTTTCGTTTATTGTATTTTTTAAAATAATAACTACTTACATTCTAACCACGGAGACCTGACCAAATAATTACTTAAAGGAGTGTTTAAGTAAATGTGTTTTTTAGTACAAAGTACTTAATTTCATAGATCCAAAAGAATTCACTTTTACTTTATGTTTCACTTTCATTAAAATATTTAATTTTCATAACCTCCATTTAAAATGTATATTTCATAAACACAATATTTTAAATGAGATAATAATTTTAAACTTTAATACTTAAATATTAAATCTATTAGTAAATCCATATTAGTAAACGGAATATCTTAAACACATAAAGTTGTTATTGTAATTGATGTAATGTACCATATTCTGAAATTATATTGAGTTCCCAGGAGTTAAATAATAAATCAAAACTTTCATCGTCTAGGTTGTGCTATGAAAGTTTAATATATGAAAAGAAAGAGAAAGTTTAATATATTAAAATTCTTAGAAATAATTATAATAACTTTAATAATATAATAATCTAAATTACAGTTTTTAAATTATAATTTAGTCTTTTTTATTAATTTATTTTTGCGGTAATCTTGTTTTACTTTTAGATTATGTTTTTCTTTAATATCTTATGTCATTCAGGCATAAAGATGGCTTTAGCCACGACTTACATCTTAATCTATAATTTAGTAATATCAAATTTAAAGCCACTATCAATATTTTAACTTCGTTTCAGCCTTCCTTTTATGTAGACCTTCCTTATGTGTCGCTAATAAAAAATAAATAAAAACATACCGCTATATTATCACCTTTGCGATGTGCCACCCGCGCTTAGGAAGGCTTGTATAGAATTAAATAGATCGGATACTATGTCAGAGATGGTATTAATCAAAAATAAAAATTCACTGCATTACTGACCTAACGGTATTATAATAGTTGTTCTCCGGAAGCGTACCCATACGAGTACAATCAAGGAGTATGTACGTTGAAATTATCCAGCACGAATATTTCATCGTAAAGTACAGTATACATATTTAAATACAAGCCATAGCGGAGCGAAGTAGCCATTGCTTTTTTGCAGATACAAAATTTTTATACAGTACGTCTTTTTAACGGTAGGAAATCTTCACACATTTACATTTTAGACTCACATACAAAAACAATCGCCTGTCACTATGAACTCACACATAACAATTAAATTCTAAGTTTACACACACATAAACACACAGTTTGTATAGTAACAGTGTAATGCATATGCATATGTTGCTCTATGACAGTACAATACAAATCGTTTAAGGAATTGCAGATGAGAGTTCACACTCTGAGTAGAGAGTTACTCTAAGGATACAGACGTTTGGACAAAAACCTATGCAGTTCACACCTGGCAAGTACTTATATTAGGTGAGTCATAAGTGCAAATGCAGGATACATAATAATGTTGTTTTCTTAACACGGTTACAAAGGCTATTTTTGTAAGACTTTACGTGTTCCGTTTTATGCGTTGTTACTTCATTTCGTAAGTAAACGTGATATAAGTAGACACAGTACCTATTAGAATCCTTATAATTATGTCATGACCATAGCGCAGAACTATAGCTATTATAACGACTAGATCGATTTTTGACCAATACCTAGATTGTCTTCATTGTTCTGTAGTATATATTCGTACTTATACAATATGTCATCCAGCTAAATTTATGATCGCAAAGAAAGAAGTTAAATGATTATTCGTTTTGTTTCTTATTAACTTCAAAACTAGTTTGTTCTTATGCCATCTCTACTTAGATTTAAAGTCCAAGATACAAATGGTTAAGATAATCTTGTAGTTAATCCTACAGGTCAAATGTCACAGAGCCTTAGGCATACCTCCCGACTAGTGATAAATACATGAGTAGTTAAATCCAGAACATTGCGGTCCATTACGTTATCTAATCTATACCCGTCAAATTGGAGAATTTGACTTTGAATATAGAAATGTTAATATGTATAGAGTTTAGTTGGATCGAATAGTTGAATATTTATCAGCTCTTCAAAGTATCTTCCCGCATGCCCAGAGATTGCCAATGTCACGTTTTTACCCCAGTAACAAGACTGCGTGTACACTTTACTTCATTTTAGACATATTCCTAGTGCGGGCGAGCTGTTGAAAAGAAAAATAATTCCACTATTTCCATTTGGGCTAGGCACATAGGTATAACAGTTTTGTTATTTGTGGTCACTTCAGTTAACCCCTTTTAAAAAAACATCACTAGTTTGATCCACGTATAAATATGTTTTGCAAGTGAACTAAGTAATATTTGAACCCAACATGGAAATTGAAATGGGCTTTATTAATGACTGCGATACCAGTTTATTAGCCTTTCCTAAAGATAGAACATAGTGAATTGTGTTTTAATGTGCTTCTTTTTGCTAGCTTTAATATCAGTTCATCCTGTATTTACAACAAACTCCTTACACTTTAATTATAATACCTCTCCTCGCTTCTTAAAGATTCCGACAATGATTCTATAAAATTGCACTCATAAGATAAGTTTATACTTGTTAAATGTGCAATGGATTCTATGATTGTTAGGACTAACAATTTAATTATAATGAGTTACAAATCTATTCTTTCTGTATTTTCGTCACCTGTCGAATGAACGGACACGGTGGACTATTTGCATGCAGCGACGCGCGACCAGCGGAAACGGGGCGTGCCCCCAAACTACTCACTTCCGGCGCTACGGCCGTCGATTCCCTGTCGTCAGGTGCTATACCTACAAGTTTTAATAGCCTATCTTACTACCTTCAATGCTTCTGACGAGGTGTTAAAAATCAAACTTAAACTTTGGCGCCTTATAACGAGCACACCTCCGATCCAATGTTTTTCTTTGCGCTGTTTCTCTCGGATGGATAGTCACGGTGAGTAAAGTTAATTGAGACAATAAAACCTAAGCGACGACCCCTAAAATGAGGTTTGTAAACCGTTCAATCACGTTCAGTCTGCTTTATTTTTATATTTTACTTGAGTTTGTCGCTCGCTTTTATAATCTGTTAATAAGATTCGTTTACTCTTTGAATGAGTATACGTCTAAAACTGAGTTTTTTACAGTCGTGTCTAGATTGAGTCTAACTATATTTTACAAAATATCTAGAATTTACCAAAAATCTTTCTATGATGTGGTCGGCTGATGACATTGGTGACATGACGAACTTTAACCACTGTCATCAGCCGAGCACATCATAGAAAGATTTTTGGTCTCTAAGTGGAGCATTAGTTGAAGTTAAGCCGCGAACACACTCGCTCGCCCGCCTGTTGCGCAAGATGACATCCGAGCCGCATATTAGCATAACGATAGTGCTGTAACATGTTGTGCGATAAACGAAAGGTCATAAAAATATTTTTAACACCACTCAATTCTTATTCTTAATGTATCTGTATATTCCGCTGCTACTGTGAATATTTAACACAAAACTTATTTGTATTTAAGTGCTCGTAATCTAATAAAATCGTATATGTAACGAAATACTAGCTTAAATTTTATTGTAAGATTTCAACGCTATTCTCTGTACATTTTCAATTTAATTACATTAGACGGGGTGAAATTCTCGCACTAAATAGCAACAAATTTGGCGTCAACGTTCAGCGCTTTACAAACAAATAGTCTAGAGGAAGTAATGCAATTGCAGCAATGTATTTAATGGTAGCACAATGCAAATGTTTCTACTAAGTATCGGTGACGTAATTTACAATATTCTAGCAGCATTTCCTAAGTATACTATGTAAGAGATGATTGTTCTTCAAACGAAGTGTTGATTTATTTTACATGTTGTTTGTGAGGTTCGTGATTGTTATTTCCACTATTAAGATTTATTGAATGTACTGTTATTTGGTATGTAATATTTACATTTGCCTACTAATGGAAATATAATAGTTAAACTTTTTACAGCGAACTGAATGTGTATATTTTAAGCGTAGGTATGTATGTCTTGGTCAAATTTAATACACTAATATTTCTATAATGTGTTCTAGTTTATTTGTTTTATTTAGCAATTTTCGATTTTTTTAAATTCGGTTACTTATGAATTCAAGACAAAATGTGACTCAAAAGTAAAAATATGTGGTAATAAAGCGTTCGTTTTATTAGCAAATAAAAGCGTTTATCGACATTGAAATTCAGCGCGAAGTGTGTCACTAGTGTTAGATTCGAGGTAGTAATAATGTGACATGACGGAGTGTGCATGATTCACCGACGACAACGCCGTGCCAGAGTCACGTCTGCGCGCGTGCGCACCTCTACCTCATGTATACTGTATACATACGGTATTTGCGATCATGTTTCCAGTCTAGACGGGATCTAATAACCGAAGGTATGACTGGAATGGCTTCGCTAGAATAAAATTTAGAATAAATTTAAAACAGTTGAATCTTATTAGTAACTACTGTTTAATTAACCCCCGGATACCACCAGTTGATGACTATCTAAAATCGCACGTCGTCCCGGGTACTATAAGCCAAGGAACCAGAAAATGTACCCTCGAATCACAATAACCTCGGATAAAACCGAAGGGTGCAGCAGTAATCTAATATAAAACAGTAAGTTAAGTTACTCTTTATGACATGAAATATCTGTCAGTAAAAGGTCCGTCATAATCGGTCCAACAGTTTTAAAGATTAGCCCGAACAAACAGACAGACAGACTGGCAAAAACTTAAAAAAATATTTTTTTGGTTATAATAACATTCATACTTTCTTGTGGATTTATTCAAGAGCTGTTACCTTTAAATTATAAAAAGACACGACTTATATTTTTAAATATTGAATTATTGATAGATATTTTTGTGAAGCTTATAATTGAGCAATGGTTTTAGAAACAGGTGAGCATTGTGATACTAGATATTTATTTAGTATCGATGTTTTTGCTATTGTTAAGTTAAGTCAAGTTAAGTTGTTAGCACGTGGCTCGCTGAACTAGCTATGTTATGGGCATTAGATGTGATAGCAAGGATTTCCAATTTCCTAATTTGGTGACTGTGGACGGGACTAAGTGCTCCACAGAAGGAAACCAGTGGTACATACATCATAATAAGTAATAACTTATGTATTCATGATTACTGGTGGAGTATTAGCAACAAACCCGGCCTAATTATTTATTCTTTTGTTAGTTTATTATATTAAATATGTAAAACATATTGTCGTGTACATGTAAAATATATATGATCAATATATTTTACATGTCCACGACAATTTATAAGCAATTTTTATATGAGCTTGTTGAGTTATTAAGTTATTAATCAGGGAATGACTACATATTTGCACATCCATTTGTCATTTGACTTTGGCAATAATATTAACAATCATAGTTTGAAATATATTCTATACAGGTATTTTTGTTACCATGAACCATAGTTTTTACTTTAATTAAGTATTAAATAAAAAGGTTACGTAAATGTATCCTATGTTAATACTAATAAAGATATGCATATTAACATTTCGAATGAGTCTGTCCACCCAACGCAAAATTAATGTCTTAAACCTTTATTGCAACGTTCATCTATCCGCGACATTTTATAATCTTCATAGATATTTTTAAACTTTTATTTCGGATACTGTTTTGATGGGTTTTCGGCACAAATTCGATCGTGGCTCGACGACACGGGAAGTCATAAAATGCTTCTCAAAGCGTGTCGTGGTATCTAAAGTACGACCTCGCTACTACGAATATTCCTTTTCATTAAATTCCTAAGATTCGCTATCATCTTGTTCCAAATACAGTAGCTACTTATACTGTTACTTGACAATGACATCTTAAATTTCGTTGCTCTTACAGGGATAATCCTCATTACAATTTCTATTGATTTTGTAAATTACTATTTAATGTAAGAAATTTAGACCTACTTTAACAGCTACTTCCTATATAGTTGTCCGAATAAAACTGATTAAATAAATAAAATAAATCAATATTTCGGACAATTACATACAACGTCATCTAGTCCCAAACTAAGCAGAGCTTGTATTATGGGTACTAAACAACTGATATAAATGCATAAACATACTTTTTTTTTGTAAATACATACTTATTATACATAGAAAACACCCAGACTCCGAAACAAACATCGGTGGATCACACAAATATTTAGTCCGATCCGGGAATCGAACCCGAGACCTCTTAATATAAAGATACAAGTGTTCGTGTTTTAAACATATTTCTATGCAAATGGTGTGAAATCGCAAGTTAAATTGTTTAAGTTTATAATATGGATGAAACAAATAGTTTAGCTTCGCACAAGTTATTTTCTTTTGCAACAAAATTATTTGAGGTTTACTCTCCAAATTTACAAACTCAAAAATTACTCCTATTTTGTTCTAGTACGAATTATTTAACGATATTTTATTTGAAGGATCAATTTCTCTGCTATGCGTTTGTATGGATGGTAGAGGGCGCGTTTAATCGCATCTAATTGTGGCCTCGATGACAGAATTACGTTGATGGTAGTAAAATAGATCTTTCGCGTTATATACCACCTTATTTTTAGAGTAATGACGCAATCATAATGATATTTTCATACTCTGGCTTACATTCAGATTTAACAACAAACTCGAACTTACAATATTAATATTATTTATGAGCCTCTGACTAAATAAGCAACGAGATCTCACAAACATTTCTGTATATATTTTTGCTTTTATATTTGATAATCTTCCACTAGAATTTATTTCAAAATATTTAATGTTCATCTGTTATTATTTTGCGATAAACCATTTCATAATTTTATGTAAAATTTTGTGTTCAGTCACCCACAGCGACCTTCTTTGGTGTGGAATAACAAAACTTTTAAGCTTTGTACAGACAACTTTTTGCTTGTTTTTTGGTACCTACGTAGCCTAAATGAATACGTATTAAAGTATTTTAATTATAAAAACGTGTATATTTTTACGCGTAATGTAACATTTACATATATTATTGAAATGTGTCTTACAAAGAGCATTGTTTCTGCGTTTATAAAGTGGATAGCGTATTAGCTGTATGCTTTTTGGTAACATATCTTTATATTAGTTGCACTGATTTCTAGGAAATATTAGCAATTAATTTGACGTTGGATTCTCATTATAGTAGATTCCGACAGATATATTATCAACAGAGTATTAATCGGGTAATATCAACCACACCGACGCACAACTAGTATAATTTTCTGGAATCGTTTATTTGATTTATGTACTGTTTCATGTAGTAAATACACATTATTATGTAGTCCATTTCCCATACTTTTACCAACTCACTGGAATTCGTCTTCGTTATTTATATTCTTCCGTGTTTTAAATTTTGTATTTTGGATAAATCATCATAGATCATCAGCAGCCTTTTGGACATAGATCTTTGCTTAGAAAGAAGGTTTTAGCCTACTTACAACTCTGACCATGCATAGGGTTTGTTTTAAATTTTCCTCCTTTTGCAGTATGTTGGCCTGAGTAGTTTGCTTCCTTACTCGTCTCATCCGAAGCACATGGTGTATATATCCGTCACCAAACGTATAATTTTATCCTAATTAAGCTTATTGCTTTCATAAATAGTTGCGGGACGAGTCGTCATAGCAGGGCAACATTATTTACTGGATCGTGTGTGTTTGACTGACACAAGTCAAAACTTGTATCATATTTCCTCGGGGTCGTCCAATTTTCATCAAACATATTAGTAGGTAATGATGTTAGCGATGCTACGTCCCCAATTTTACGTTCGCGATGTTATTACCCCGATTTGTTTTAAATTTACGATCAAACTAGCGAGAAATTGATTAGCTATCTAGATTACCAGATATTAGATTTATATACGTAAGTTATATTAGACTACGTGAGGGTTTCGCAACTAGTAGTATTACAAGAATTTAGAGAGCATTAAGATTGATACTAGTGAAGGCATGGCTATATTGCACGTAGGCAAACAGTAAGTTTGCACTGCAAGCGTTGTTTAATCACCTCAAGAGAATGACCTCATAGGAGATTTAGGGATCGTTAGGTGAATCCAATAAAGATACAGTTGGAAAACATTTAAGCACAGCTTAAACAATAATTAAGAAAGAATTCAATGATTTTGTCATGTACAAAATTATTGAAATAATAAAATGAAAATATTTTTTTACAGATACATTATTGCTACCTTCCTTATCTTATGTTTTTTATTGTTGTGTCAATTTTAATTATTTTTTACGAGTGCTGTTCAATGTAGAAAAAGTTCTTGGTCATTCTTTAAATAAAACTTCTATAAAGACATAATATGTTTCTTATTAGGATTTAACCTTTCCTTAAGACATAACACTTTTATCTGTATGTATTTATTTCCATACAAATGTATGGGATTTTTTTTTTGTGATTTCTGACATTTCTAGTACTCAAACGGTCCAATAGAGACTTTTGATCCTTACAAGAAACAGGATCGATTGGCATCAAAAAAAGTTTTTGTTTAAAATGACCATTTTCTTGCTGCCTGTACATTTTTTTCAAAATCTGTAAATGCAGTTCAGAATGTCTTAAAAAATATGGATAGTCTTCTAAAAGCGTTTTCCTGTAACTATAAGGGTTAAGGTACCTGCCCTTACTGTCCCGTCTCAAAAATTCACCCTGTATAAACTAGTTGACCCAGCGAACTTCATACCGCCCAACTTTAAAATTCCAGAACTTGATCGCAGCGCCACCTACCGGGTCCAATTGCGAATCTAAACCATTCCCAGATCCCCTTGAACACACACAAAAAAAATCATCAAAATCGGTCCAGTCGTTTGAGAGAAGTTCAGTAACATACACACTCACACAAGAATTATATATATAAAGATAATAATATCAGGTTTAAATAAATAATTTCCTTGTGTACATATAAATTGAAGATTTTTATTAAAGTCTGGAAAAGCTAGAGAATCGATGGCATTTAGTACCTACACTACCAATGGCCCGGACCCGTCATGTGTGGTGCGATTTACAAACACACTGCTGTGCCTACGCAATCTAAATGGATTTTATTACATTCAACAAGCGAATGTGACACACTTTCAACTATTTCTAAACAGATAGCTATTATAAATAAAAACAGTACAGAACTTACCTCGTAGCGATTTCACTTATACAGCCAAGATTTCTCTCATCCATGACATTACTTTTGTAAATCCGACATTATCATTTTAAGTAGCGCTTTCAACAAAATAAAGAAAATTCAATTTAGATTTATTCAGAATTTTTACAACCAAACAGTGGAAACAGAATTTACACACCTCTTTTATGAACTACTGAACATAATAATATCTCAAAACTTTTTGCCCAATGACTGGCTGTGGTGCATTTTGTCATAATTTTTGACATAAGTAGCCGGTACGTCTAGGTGTTTGTAGTAAATATGTGTACTCACTGGAGAATCATTCTCAATCGGACACGATCACACGACGACGACGGTACAAGTTTTGTGCATTGCGCACTGATTTATTTCAACCCGCATGCTGATCGTAGCCGCTGCATAGACTAGTCTCGTTTAAATATTTTATTTCAATACATACAGCTCACACGATTTACGGCTTTCAAACAACGTTTACAGTTAAAATATCGCTTTGGATATCTTTACCAAAAATATAACCGTATTTTAGTGGTAAAATACCGTAAACGGGATAACGAAGCGCTGACCGTGACTGCTATCAACACTGCTTCAAAGACAAATCACTTTCGGTTTAAAATAGTTTCAGCTTTAAATTGTCCAAGACTGAGCAAGTGAAGTAGTGAGTGGTATTGTTATTTTAGGTATCTGTTTTCCTATCAAACGGTACAAATAAGTCATTAATTAACTTTTGAAAATATAAATACTCTTATATAATAGTGATTGCGGTTATCAAGAACAAATGTGAAAATTAAGTTCATGTAGATTGTGATCACTTGATTTCACTAAACCTATATAATCTAGGTACACTTCTTTAACTTGTAAGACTTTACTATGTTGAATATTTTTACAAATTAAGCTGTGCCAAATATAAACAAGGATACTTTTTCTTTATAAACAACTAGCTGACCCCGCGAACTTCGTACCGCCAATTCAACGTCACTCAATGGCTGTGAATGACATTGATATTCGTTACGCGCGTTTTTTTAAATATGCAAAATTAAATGTTTATTTTTCAATATTTCTGAGAGATTTTCTTAATATTTTTTTCCGTAAGAACCTTCTCCTAATAATAACAAATACAACAAAAAAAGAATTAGTGAAATCGGTCCAGCCATTCACGCGTGATGCCGTGACCAAGGAAAACGGGTTTCATTTTTATATATATAGATTAGTACTAATTAGGTGTCACACAGATTTTTCGCTAATAAATCCCTTTCCTCCGTCGATAGAAATAATAAGGGCGTGTAATCAGTGCACACGTCATTCTCACTTCAATACACATCCGTCTGGCGTGGGGACAACCCTAGATTGATTATATCATCCCCTTTTCCACTTCGGCCCATTCACCCCTTTTTGCGTATCACCGTTAAAGTAAAAAGGGATCACTTTCAATGGTTTGCGCGGAACAGAACATTTATCATGGCTGTAATGAATTATCTGGAATTTTCCAATAAGCCTTTCTGCGAAGGCCTCGAAAGAGGGCATAGCTCCACGGTACTCGTATATTTCACGATTAGAAATAAGATTGGACTGGCGATAATATTAATGGCAATAGTAATGTAGTGCTTATCACTTATTATGAGGAAATTGACAATTTTACTTTCATATAATACTAGCTGATGCCCGCGGCTCCGCTCGCGTTTTAGAGGTATGAAAAATAGATGTTGGCCGATTCTCAGACCTACTGAATATGCATATAAAGTTTCATAAAGATCGGTCAAGCCGTTTCGGAGGAGTATGGCAACGAAAACTGTGACATGAGAATTTTATATATTAGATTATGTATCAAATTGTCATAAATCAAACCAAATTCAAGGTCACTTTTCTAAATTTTTGTTTATGAGTGTCGCCAGAAAACGATTATTTTAATACATAACATGTTTTAAGGCTTTAAGAAGTTTAAGTCGATGATGAATGAAGAAGCATCTCACTTAGCCTCTATAATGTGGATCACCAATCAACATGCTGCATTATCTATCTATCTCACAATAAGAATGGTGACCATTACTCTTGGATTCTACTCATGCTTTCCATCAGACTCAGTAGATCTACTTTGGTAGGCTTAAATATAAGTGTACTCCGAATTTTTTGTTCTGTAGTTTATTTCTCGGCTCGGTATTACGTAGACACGACACCTGTGACTGTTGAAGTGTTTATTTTCACAGTAATAGTCTTTGATGCTATAAGTGAAAATAGGTAATATAGGCTCAACGGTCTATAAAAGTGGCACACAGTTGTTTATTCCTGAACCTCAAATAGGTTACCAAAATAAGTCTGCCTAAATAGGCAGACTTATTTTGGTAACCTATAACGTTCCGATGCAATTAATCATTCAAATGAATGATTAATTGCATCGGAACGTATCAAATTTCAATATGTATCTAAAAGACTCGCAATAATCGTTTCAAGAGATTTATTGTATCTTAATACACATACCAATAGTCAATATAGTAAACAGACTATTAGCAAATTGTTTTTTCATGTAAAACTATCATTATAATGTAAAATAAAAATGATAAACCACCTGTAAACATTATTTATGTGGACGTTCACATCAAATATTTACGATTGGGAATTAAATCGTTCACAATTTTATTGATGCAATTTTTTATTTCCTAGTACACAAGAATGAAGTAATAAAAAAATCTACCGTAGCTCGTATGACGTGACAAGACGTGTTTGCGTCGTTATCATTAGCAAACGTGTAATTACTAAGAGAAAGGTGAGCTGGATGAAAAGAATCCTCAAGTGGTGACCATCCTTCGTCGTTTTTGTTGTCCTAATTTGAGTGTCATGCGATGATTGCTTTGAAGTTTGTAAGCCTGTTTTTTTATGTCAGAGTTTTACGTAGTCGGAGACTTGGCTAACTTGTTAAGTTTACCAAAGGAACGCAATCCTGATAAAGTGCTCAGGTGAGCAGATCACTTTATTGAGAAACATCATCTTCATTATCAGACCATTACAGTCCACTGCTGGCTTAGGG
This sequence comes from Phragmatobia fuliginosa, assembly GCA_932526445.1. Classification (NCBI taxonomy): domain Eukaryota; kingdom Metazoa; phylum Arthropoda; class Insecta; order Lepidoptera; family Erebidae; genus Phragmatobia; species Phragmatobia fuliginosa. Next base: position 11,688,564 of record OW052070.1, on the reverse strand, counting down.
TCCCAGACACAGAGCTCTTATATTAACGCAACTCTGATCGATTTTGGGCTTCTCGCATCTAGTTCCTGCCACCTTGCACAAGTTGTTACTTTACTTGGCCTGTGGCCGTTTTATACTAAATTTGCGGTGATGTGGTCTCCACCCCAGAACTGACACTGAGTAACATTAATTCCTTTTAAAGAATAATGTTTGGCAAACGAAAATCGATAATTAGAAGATGATATTTCAATCAAATGAAAATGCATATATTTTTGCATAAAACGACATTTTCATAAGTAGGAATCTAAGATACATATCAATGGAATTTCAACAAAGCTCGGCGTATCTACCGGCTTACGAATTTCTCTGCAATATTGAAAAGGAATCAAGGTCTTCCACAGTACGTTGTCACAGGAAAATATATTGTAAAATATACAGAAAGATTTCCAGTTATGCAGGATCAAGAAAACTTGAACTTAACAAATAAATTATAAACAGTTATTGAATTTATAGCTTTAGTCTTTATTTCTTTAGCCATAGAAATGTATATTTATACAAATAAATATGGGTGTTCAGTTTGAAAAAGCTGTAAAAGTAAATAAACTATTAATTATTAATATAGTCATCAAAAATAGAGGGGTTCTTCACTTATTCGGAGCCTATTCACATTTTCCGCTCTTTACACTTTTCAGTTAAGTTCTTCAAAACTTCTTCGGGATTGCTATTCAGTAGTCTGAATTAACCAAACAATAATAGAATTGTAGATTTAGAGGAACTTTCTATTTTAAATGTAGGTAAAACTTTAGTTAAAGTACAACATTAAACATGTTAGTTTATTATGTTAAATTATTTTCAGATAGTAGGAATACTAAACTATACTTCAAAAATATATTTTGACGTAAGAATTTGAAAATATAAGATATACAATTAAAAGTGCCTTAAAATATTCCTCACTACAACAATAAACTTTGAACAGCGGCTCCATTTTACCTGGGAACATCTAAATATGACTACAGAAAATTTTGGATGAGTAATCCTGATCAAAGGTATTTTTTCAAAGTATCGGCCCCTAATTAGGCAGATATCACCATCGTTGGTGGAGCGTGCCTTCTGTACAAATTAAGGTTTTATACATTCTGTATAATAAATATTAAACATACATGAAATATTTATATAATTTGCTATTTTTAATATTTCCATGTTTATTATGCATGTTATCTATGTAACCTGTTTTTTATCCAACATATAAAGATATTGAGTCAAGCTACGTTTATGTTAAAAGTATCATGTAAAATATGCCTGGAATCTGCCTTTGTTCTGTTGCTGAAAAGCTCACGATCATTAGACCTGTATTCATATTCTCAAAGGTCTCATCGCTCACATCTCTCGTCTCCATACTAATGGCATAAGCGAGAAACCCTGTCTGAATGCTTTTTTTATAGAACTCAAGTACTTCAGGAGATTTTTAATGACATGCAACTTTCATAGATATAATTACATTTTATTAAATACTAGCTGTAGCCTACTGAATAAATAATTTCTGAAAATTATCAATTCATTGTATTTATAAAATGATTTTTTTATTTATTCACAAATCTAAAAAATGCATGTGATTATATTTGACAGATAATGGTAAATTTAACGTTATCATAATAAAAGTACCTATAAAATATCTTGAAAATGCACCTCATTATTTCTTATGATAAAATGATTTCACTTGCAGTCAGTCTATTGGTAAAGAGTGTAAATTAAAAAATAAATGTAACCTAACTGTAAAATATTAACACAAAATATTGATAACTTATTGATAGCCAAACTACTTTCAATAACCGCGGCTTTGTCACAAACTTAATATAAGAAGAAGCAAAATGTCTACCGACATCGCTCATAAAATTGGCTGCCGAATTTTACTTACTTTCTGACAATCTATTTTTATATCAAAAGTCTTCCACGTCAAACCTCTGAACCGGGACAAATGTAATCTCACAAGATTTCAACTTTACATCCTGGCGAAAACATCAGATAACAATTTTTGAAGTTGCTGGATATTTTCGCTTGAACGCATTCAGAAGGACTGCAAAGAGTGGCAAAGGTAAAAAATGTAAGTAACATGAAACGAGACGTCATGTTATTTTGGCCTTTACCGCTCTACGATAACGTACAACAGAGTAATAAGTAAACATTGTAGACAGCAAAATTATTTCATTTTTTTTTGCAAAGTCTCCCAAGTTAACAAGGAAAACATGAAACTTCTTTCATTTTCTTTTTATCTCATAACCTTTAGAAATGGATACTGAAATGAGAGGTTCGTCAAAGTCAAGTATTTTGTATTTCGATGTTAATAAATGTACAAGATAAATTGAAATAGCTAATTAAAGAAAAGTATGTAAGCATATAAATTTTTAAACATATATGTAAAAAGTTCTATTGTTGTTGTAAAAGTTAAATTGACACTCATCGCTTTATATTATTACAGTTGAATTAAAATGTAACAAATTGAAGTTATAAATATATATTTGATTAGGTCAGTCATAGAACTTTTTACATATATGTTTGTGTACATATTTTTAATAAAAGCAGTCAATTGAATGCACACAGACACATACGGTCGTCATACATATTTATATGAAGCAGTTAATTATTGGGTCACCTAAGAATGCATGAAGACGCATCACCTTAAGTCATAAACCTGATTACGTTGGTGCTAAATCGTTTAAAATATTTTTACCTTCTTTAGAATAACATAATGCTCAAATGTATGATTGATCATTCTAAATGTTTTATCCCTATAAACCACTCAGCAATATTTTTACGAAAACCCGTGTTTTGTTGCGCGATGTATGTAGCTGTTATACAAACAACATGTATAGAGAGATGTCATCTCATCTGTGCCCGCGGCGACAAAGCATCAACCGGGTCAAAGGGCGTGGGGGCGGGCGCATTGTTAACTTGCGAGTCACGCTGAAGGGCTTTTGATGATGACACTTGCTACGGTGCACGTCACCGTGCTACGTTACTACGACAAAATATATTTGAACAATTTTTTTTGGACATGATAGTGAGTCAAAGACACGAAGACGAGACAGTAAAAATGAATGACACCCATAGAAATACTAAAGGTCTTATTTGTTTTTAAGTTGGTAATTATTTTTAAGATGGGTTAGATTGCATGATTTATTTTAGGAACTATCAATAAAAAACTATGTTACTTTTTAAATTACTTTTTAGTTTTGCTTGTTGTTCTCATCTCAATCTGAATCAATAAAATATATAATTACTTGGTTGAATTAAACTTTTTTAAGATTTTATATTCGCTATCTACTACTAGTCTACTACTACATTTTCATGACTTGTAAATTACTACCTATTGAAGTGGGCAATAATGGCGATAGTTGATAAATGAATTCTAAATTGTAGTCGTAAAATAGTGTTTTATTGCGAATTCAACATGAGTTGTGTCGTTTTTCACGTTTATACGATCGATAAGAGTGTTCTTTTGTATGATTACTACACTGTTACCGACTCTCGAATGCAAAATAAACGGTTTCATAATGCTCATATTTTTAAGCATGTAAGAGAAAAAGAATGCTAGAACTTCATTTTGCGTTTTACTATGACTTTGACATCGTCACTATCCACAGTTCGAAAATGACCTTATTATTAGATTAGTATCATCTTATTATAAGATTTTTTATTAGATCAAGATGCATCTCTACCAGTCAGTTGTCCTTAAGAACATGTGCTAACGTAAGTGTACAATAACTCACTCTTTGTACTATATTATTTTTTGCCCCAAAGCCATTTAGATTTTTTATTTCTTCAAAACTAGTTTTGAAGGGTAAGTATATCTATTTCTTCAAAGTAATAACAAAATTATAAAACATTTGACATAAACATCGATAGATCGGCCTTGCTGCACTTCCTAAAAGTGATATATCATCAATAGTGCGTGCACGATGCTAGACTAACCTTAATCCTTTTTTCCGTTTTCGATAGAGAATACAATATATGGATAAGCCATTGTCTTCCAAATTTAGAGTGGAAGTATATGGTGTCATTTACAACGAAAATTTTAACTGCCATTGTTGATTTTTTTAAATGCTCTAATCTTATTCAAACCTTTGATTTGAATAAATTTACCGGGAGAACATTATATAATAATGCCATTTTTTTTAAATTAAAATACATTTCTTTATTTAATTTAGAACCCTTATGCAAGTATTCTCAGGGCCATTCGCTTTGGTATTCAATCAATTGTTAAAAGTAATAATGTATCAAACAAAACTATAAAACAAGTGTTATTTTTATTTCTGAAAATTTTTTGCGAAAATTTTCGAATGCGAATATTTCGATAAAATACTTTTTCTTCTTCCATTGCATAAAACATTAACTAAATAATATACATAATAAAAATATATATACATCACAAAAAATGTCCATAGTCTCTACTCTGTATGCTGGTTTTAATATATTAAAAAAGGTTAGAATAGAAGATAAAAAGCCCTATAAGAATAATGTTCGTAAATATGTTGCGTCCCCATCTATGTCATAGCTATAGATAAAATTGTGTTTCTATATTGCCGTATCTTTTAAAATGTCGTCCAATACTGTAGATTTCCAAAACCCTTCTATTACAAAAGCCCTACATGCCCTTAGTACGCACACCCTTTAAGGGGTGGGCCAGTCTAAATTCTGAAGGTGCTATTTTTCACTGTATCAAAGAAAGACGCCCTTACTTCCTGTCCCCAATGAAAAGGTCGAAAAGGGAACATGCCATAAAACATTTTTTTTCTTGAAAGGTGAACCGAATTGATGAATTAGTGAATAATAGTGAACTTTATGAAATGTATTTTTAGGTTTTATCTTTAGAATTATTTCTTGTTTAATATTTAAGGGGATTCTAGACTGTAGCCGGACTGTGTATTGCATATGTACCGTTTTTATGATAGTGACTATCGTAGGTGTTGCGGAGTGGTTTTTAATAGGCACTGAGGCAGTTACAAGTTGATAATATATGGCTTAGATGCTAATGTTCATAAATTTAAAGAACCAACTCTCGGAAGAAAGTAGTTACTAAAGGAAATATTATTTTTAATATGAGATGTAGTAGGTACTAAGATTCTATTGAATACTCATAAAACTGAACTGTACTAATAAAAAGGTTTCCTAAAATTTAATATTGGCAGATAACTATTGCTAATAGCTATTGAAACTGCGAACCGACTCTAACTGACTTTTGAATAAGCAGACCATTTCAAGTGCACACACGTGCACAGATTTAGAAACCTTATAATATAAATATTATAGAGCTAAATTAATTCCTTCCATTAAACCCAGAAAATTTATAAGTTTTTTGACATTATACTAATTTTTTTTTTTTTTTATATTTTGGACATCTTACACACAACATCATCTAGTCCCAAAGTAAGCAGAGCTTGTGTTATGGGTACTAAACGACTGATATAAATACATAAACATACTTTTTTTTGTAAATACATACATATTATACATACAGTTGGCCTAGTGGTTTAAGCGGTCGCCACGCCGCTCTCTACTGCGCCAAATGTGTGATTCACAAATTGTTGTTCTGAGTCTGGTTGTTCTTTGTGTCCGTTTCATGTATGTTTGTAAAGTCCCCCGCGACACAGGAATTCATATTCCTAATGCGGGAGTTGTCTTTTTTAATAAATGAAAAAATTAAAAAAATAGAAAAACACCCAGACTCCGAAACAAATTTTTGTGGATCACACAAATATTTGGTCTGACCCGGGAATCGAACCTGAGACCTATTGATCAGCAGCCGCATACGCTAACCACTAGACCAACAAGGCAGTAAATGCTAATAATGTAATAAGTGACCTAATATGTTTTTTCGATTCCATCTACTTCCCAAGGAAAAAGAGTAACAAAATTTGAAACACATCATAAAATTAGATCTACTATCTCAAGAAAACAAGACAAAAGCATAAATAATTAAACATTTACGTTATTTAGCTAATGTATTACCAAGTTTAATAATTTCGGTTTGTAGCTCTAACACTCCAACAATATTTAGCCGCAAATCTCTCGTCAAACTGTCTTTCCATTTCAGTACTAGTTTCAATTCGAACTTAGTCTCAAACTCAACTAAAGTAGTATTCTTGCGAAGGCAGAAATCCTGAAAGCGGGCTCGACAGTCGGATCTTGACTCGCTGAAATTAATCCATCTTCGCTCTCAATAGGGACGGGGAAATGTATTAATGCTGCTTGGAAACAAGACGTACTTTGTACTCGGAGCAGTGTTGCTACCTTTGGGGTTTCTCTCCAAAGGGGTTGGAGATAAGTTTTGACGAGGTTTCTAAGAAAATATAGACAGATATGAAGGTCGGTTAAAATGTTTTAACTTTCAAACGAAATGTACGTTTAAGATACTTATTGAACAAATCTATCCATACTTAAAACATTAATAGTTACCACTATTTGCCCGCGGATCAGGCCGAGTACCTATACGTCGATTATCGCGACAAAAAATTTCCTTCTTCTTCGAGGTTTAACTTGTGTCTATTCATCTAAATCGCTAAGCTTTTTTTTTTGTTTTTGAAATTCAAGCCTACCAAAGTGACCTAATGGAACTAAGTAACTTTAGCCAAACCGTGTGTTGCATTTGATTAACATAAGAAGGATCCCTTATATTTTTTGCCCTTTTACTTCCCAATTACTTCTTTAAACTTGCATTGGAATATATTTAATTTAACCACTGTCATTTACACTCGAGCTTGTGCAACGACAACTAATACAAACAAGTTGCTCAATAAATTCGAGCAGGCGTTTAGACGACACCGAGTCTTGTGTTCTTGCCTACGCACCGAAGAAACAATTTTTATTAAAATGTTTTATGAGGACATCTATAAAATGCTTTTAGTGCAACATGTGTTTACTCTTACGTCGTTAATCCAAACTTTGTATGCCAACAAACGTTGGTTTATGGGAGGGAAGTAAATATTTATGGCGAGCCTCATCTGTCATCAAGTATTTAAGTAATTTTCCATAAAAACAGACTTCTAATCAGCTAGTGTTTCAAGCCTGGATGCTTTCCTTAATTTTCGTGTCACTCTATTAACGAGCGCAAGTTATTGCTTACTCCCGAGGGATAACAGCCTGGTTGCTATAGCAACTCTCGCTTGTGTGCGTAAGCTGGCAGCTTTCTATTTATGTTGGTGTGAGAGTTGTAGTTTGCGGCTCCTAGAACTTGTGTATTCTTATCTATCAGCTTTTCGTATACAACGCTCTACATAGTTTGATAGTGGGAATTAAATTAACCCAGAAATAGAATATGGAACCATTGAAATGTCGATAGCTTGTGTGAGTGTCAAATTGTTTGTCCAGGATTATAACCGTTTTTTTAGTTATGGGCTGTTTTAAAATCTAATCCGTTCGAGAAAAATCTCAATTCGTTTTCGTGAAGTCATTAACGAGGTCAAGAAAATTAAATTCTATTAATTCTTTATTAATCATTACAATTAACGTAATGTGTTTAACAAGAACATTTAGGTTATTGAACTTTAAAGACGTCATCATAATATCTCTTTTATATAAGTCAACGATCTTTTGTCTCACGTAAATGTACATAATAGCAAGTGTATATAATTTGCGCATTTTACATAAAAAGCTAGGAACACGAAGTATCGTTCACATTCGGCAACGGGATCAAGACGATTCAAGTTGAACGCGAAATAGGCAATATAACGCAATAGGGCGGTCTCTCGGGATTGGGGGTGTATCGTAAGTGTCGATACGAGCAGTTTTGTGTCCTCTCGTGTTGTCGGATAATATGTGTTGCTGACGCTACACACCCCAACGATATAACTACACTTTTTTTGGGTTCTGTAGTCAAGTCATGAAACGAATATAATTTGTCACTATTCCATTCGTTTCTCACATCGCTCAGTGGAGTATAAAAATTGAAGAATTTGAAAACATGTTTACAAATCTTTCGGATTTACTAGTGTGTATGTTTAGTGAACTTTATTCTTAGAAATAAGACGTCCCTATTATTATAATCATTAGACGTCATAAACAACTTTTAGGGTAGTTTCTAGCGTTCTAATCAGTTTTGTGTGGTAACTTTTTGGGAGTGAATAATAAAATATAGTAACAACTCAGGCTTTGACGTATGTTTTAGACAGTGTTTTATAATATCATTTAAACCTATGCGTTGTAAACTTCTATAAACTTGCATTACTAATTTTCATCATTGTTGTAATTATAGATTTAAAATTCACGAATTCAAATACGATATCCAGTAATTGTATGTGAGTGTCACACAATACAATCTCAAACTTTTATTAAAAAATAACCTTTTTTAAAATTCTAGATTTATTAAGTATTTTATTGAGCGCTAAATTAACAAACAGAAAATTGACATTAATTCTATCTAAGCAATTGTTACAGACTTAATAAGTATCAATCTGAAGTGCATTTTTAATTTCATCCGCACTATAAACGAAATTGGTTGTATTTGGTTTGAACTCTGTCTACTACTTCATCATGCTCCATTTGCTTGGTTTAAACTCCGGTAACGATGAAGCGATGTAGCCCACATACAATTAAATTATATTCATCTCGTAGACGAAGGGCTTTGTAAAGTACTATGTAGATATCAATGGGTCCACATTAATAATGCATGATAGAATCGAAGACTAGATTTTACTCGAGTACATCGTTCGATCCGTGATGCGATCATCATATTCCTAGCTTTTATTTCAAGATTATTTGGGCTCGGTTGTTTGTGTTCCGATATTAAGCTTAATTATTGTATTCTTCAATGGATTATCAGTTTTTAAAAACACACAATACCTTGCCCTTTTGAATCAGGACTGCAACAATCTAACGTCAAGTCCTAAAGCACATTCTCATCAAAGGACAAGTAACAGCATTTTATCATGTGTGTCCGTATGTCTTTGGTCTGTATATTCTATCTTAGCGCTCAACTACCACGTAGAGCTTTTAACGAATGAGGTGTCAATAGATTTGTAATAATGGTCCAAGTGACAAATGATAGGAATATACATTTTATCAAAGTGTTTACGTAGTTGGGTTATACTATATTATCATTTTTTTACCATTTTATTTGCAACAGCAATAAATGAGTTATATATATATATATATGTAGCTTTAGGAAGGAAAATAGAATCAATAGCATCGTAAAAAAAAATAGACACCACTCATTGGATGGGATTTTGTTATTGGGGCTAGGAATATACATTATCCATGTCCATTAAAACAACAGTCCTAAGTAAACAGACGTATGTGGTCACACCGATAAGTACTGTCATTTGTGTTGTGTAGTTCGAAATCTGTGTATCTACCTATATCTTTATATGTGTGCGTGTTTTATTTAACTAACGGCTCAATAATAAACATGGTTGTTGTAAACGTTGTTTATTAGAACTTATACAACATTATTAGGGGAGGCAATATATTGTCACATTAAAAAGGGTGCAGCCACATCTTATTACCTGTATCACTCACTGTATGTGTAATTAGAAACATATAATGAGTATTACTAGCAACACAAAACCTATTTTCCTCATATTTATTCAATATTAACAGGTAAATGGAAAAAATTATGAAAGAACAACCATAATCTTAACCCATATTATTTTGTTGTCTCATATGCAAATACGAGGCTTGCAGCCGAGGCTTATACCGGTGGGTATAATCCTCAAACTGGGACAATAACGTAATTTTCTCCATGTCCCTTCCTCGAACCGTCCTCTGCTTTTTTATAAAACATCTTGGGCTCATTTTTATTTCCAATATACGTAGGGAAGGAAAATACTTTTTTTTTTCACTTTTTTATGAAATTTATTTTTATTCAATAATTAAAATTTCATTATTTTATTTGGCTGATTTTCACGGTGACGGGATTTAGAGTAGATGGGATTTTATTAAAAACAATATGAAAAAAAAAGGAAACTGCTTTTATGTCATTTAACACTTTATAAGTAATACGATAACACAACTAAATATCAAGCCTTAATTTCATGAGTTTAATTTATACAAGTTACTATAATTTTCTTTTTTATGGAAAGTTTTATTGGAAAGTTACAGATTACAGACATACAGTACATGTAAAACATCAAAAGATAGGTGTATATTAGTCTAGATAGTGATCCACATTTAGCGTACTGTGTATGAGTAAGGCAAAATACGAGGTATGTGTAAATACAAACTTCCTGCGGATAACTTATACTACACCTAAATTTAAAACTATTTATCATTTAGTATAAATAATACTTTTCTATTTGCAATGTTTGTTTTCTTCTACTAGTAATCTTTCTTATTAGTTTTATTTCAGCAGAACCTTAGTAACAATGAACACAATGCGATAGATATCGTCAATTAAGTTGAGTAACAAAAAAGCGGCCAAGTGCGAGTCGGACTCGCCCATGAAGGGTTCCGTATCAGCAAATAACATCATATAAAAGTTCTTGTAGTTTGTTGTAACTTTCATCGATGTTTTAATAATAGTGTTTTGATGGAAAGAAAGGTAAATTGCGTGTTACGATTTATGACGTATAAAAAAAAACTACTCACTAGATCTCGTTCAAACCAATTTTCGTTAGTAGTTTGCATGGTAATGTACAACATATATTTTTTTTAGATTTATCACTCTCTTATTTTAGAAGTTAGAGGGGGGGGGACACACATTTTTCCACTTTGGAAGTGTCTCTCGCACAAACTATTCAGTTTAGAAAAAAATAATATTAGAAACCTCAACATCATTTTTGAACACCTATCCATAGATACCCCACACGTATGGGTAGGATGAAAAAAAATTTTTGAGTTTCAGTTCCAAGTATGGGGACCCCCAAAATGTATAGTTTTTTTTCTATTTTTATGTAAAAATCTTAATGCGGTTCACAGAATACATCGACTGACCAAATTTCAACAGTATAGCTCTTATGGTTTCGGAAATAATTGGCTGTGACATACGGACGGACAGACAGACAGACAGACAGACAGACAGACAGACAGACAGACAGACTTGACGAATCTATAAGGGTTCCGTTTTTTGCCATTCGGCATCGGAACCCTAAAAATTATATCTACATTTGGGATAAATAATACACAATAGAATGTCGGCGGCCCATGTCTCCGGGTAAATAAATACGCGAATAGCCTCTATTCTGAAGCACTAGGACTAAAACGAGAAGAAAAGTATTTCCAAACGCAATCGTGAACTGTATCATGGCTTTGACAGATATTTAATATAAAGCATTTTGTCCTTAACATATGCCTATGTTACTCGCTAATAACGTCTCTTCCTTTTGAAAGAAGTTTTAAAATCGATTTCATAAGTTAGGTGTAACAGAGTAAAACGCAGTAAAACAAAGAAGGGAATAAGTATAGAAATTTCATTACAATATTAAAACCGTGGCTGTAATATTAAATGTAAACAATGCCGTGAAAAGTGCCTATTGTTTCTTGGAACCGACAGTTGCTCTTCTTAATTTTCAAAGTAGAATTGTTCATGACAATCGGCTTTTCCGTATCATCTGCTATGATTTTACTCAGAATCATCTGCTATAGTTTTAGAAAATATGAAGATTTCTTATTTTTTTTTTATTTTAAGACTACCAAAGTGACTACTCTGCCTGATGGACAGCGCAAGTAGAAACCAAGAATTATTTTGTATGAACTAGTCATTATTATAAAAAATATATTTATATTGTTAATTATATTCAATTTTTAAAAACATTGGTATACTTTATATTTTTACATGTTAGAGTGAAAGAATAAAATAATAATAAAGTAGTATTTTGGCATTTTAGCGCAAAAACCCAATTGCTTAGAATGTAATCTTAGCTTGTGTATGTACTCTATGTGCTCTAAGTCTTAAACTATTGGCGATCACGTTCTATATTTTTAGGGAAGAATTAGAATATTTGTAGCTGTAAATCAAGTTAAAAAAAATAAAAATAAAAAGGGTCGAAGTTACTCAAAAAACGATTTGAAATTTTCACTACCGGTTTACTAACCTAAAAAAATTGAAATTTAGAATTCGCCAAAAAAATTGAAGTTTATAATTTTTTTGCCATAGGAAGAAACCATACTTTTTTGTTTTTAAAAAAAAATGATGCAGATAATAAGCATCTAAAAATCCATGAATCCATTTTTAGTGAATTTTTAAAAGCTCGTAACTCAGCAATAAAGCATCATACGAAAAAAAATTTGTGTGTACACATCCATGTCTACTAGAAGTATTACTAACCAGAATATAAACAAAATTCATGACCTCACTTTTTTTTGGTTGTCCGCTTGACGTGAAATGCCCAGTTTTCGAGTTAGGACCTGACACGGAATCTGGAATCAGGTATTAGGAGGTTTCATTATGAAAGAACAAAATGTAATAATTCACAATTAACCCAAAGAATCTTTCAAGTAAAGTGAACATACAAGACAAACAAAAGTAACACAAAATGACGTAACGGCAGAATAGCACAAGGAACGGGAACAATAAAATAAAAAATTAAATACCTTCATATTTCTGTGAAGGGAAGCAAGAACGTCTGAGGTAAAAACTGTGACCTTACTCCGCATTCCAATAAAATTCAATGAAATCGTTTATAAAGTAAGCTTCATTACTTCCGTGTGAGACGTTTATTTTTGATTATTCCTAAGGAAAATGTAGCATGCGATGTGTAAGGTGCCGTCGGCGTCGTCGTCGCCTTAGACGTGGCCTTTATAGAGGAGTTCAAAGGCGCCGAAGTGTCGCGCCCGCGTTGGGCACATGGTCACCAATTATTACGTCATCAAATAGGACAGCGGTTTGTTTGTTTTATTGATTTCTATTACCAACTTGCTGGAAAGTAATTAGTTTACTTCATAGATACAGTAATATTTTCAAAATAGAATTAAAATAGTTTTCTTTGTTAGTATCATTTAGTGACTATTTAACGTCATTATGTTTAAGTGGTAAAAGAAACAATCGATAATAACAGAAACTTCTAGAAATCATAAAAAATAAATTGTTAACAACTAGTAAATGATCTATTTTTAAATTTGAAGTTATACTTAGTTAAAAAAATGTTAGAACACCAGATACAACATCAACTCACTTTAAAAACCACTTTTGAAATATTAGATCTACTGAAAGAACTAAGTCGATTAATAACTCACATAAAAACTAAAGCAATATTTCCAGGAACTTGCAAGCTTCGGGTGACATCACCGTACAAAACGTTCACTTTAACGTTGACTCCGCAAATATTTCGCATAAAACTCAACGACGAAACTCAGGAAACGCGGTCTCGGTGAAATATGGACATCCTACTATTGCCATTCCGTAAAATGATTCATGATTTACGCGGCGCACTTTTGATACATGAGTGAGATTTGTGTCGCAGGTGACGCGAGACTCGGCACCGTGCGACGATTCATACTCTTGATTCTGATTGAATTGTTATTCCTGTATTCAGAATTAGCTTTTGCCCTCTACTCTGCTCGCGTGTTCTCGAGGTGTCTGCTCTTCTTAATATTAAGTAATTAATGCAGATATAAGTTCATTATATCTTTCAAAATGAAATTATTGGAAAATCGTAGTAACGATCTTTATTTGTTTATTACAAGTGTGTTCAAAGAATTTATCCTGACCAACAGAATCACTTATTATGTTCAAAGATTAGTTCGTTAGCAAATAATAAAAATGTAAATCTGACGTAATATAGGTAAGCTCATTATACATGTCACATGATTGTGTTACATAAAGCTTTTATTGTACCTGTTTGTAGTATTACCTTAACCCCCGTACCTCGAAGGGCACGTATAGCCTGCGTTTGATCTCTGTCAGGTTCCATCGGAGTATGAAAGAGAGGGAGAGGACACCTGTGTATTTCTGATTTTGGTATATATTGGAACATTCCCTTATCATACTGACTAGTGAAAGATACCTACCTATCTATCTGTATACAGTGTATTTATATAAATCTATGTATTACTATAAAACCGATTGAAGAGACACTTGATTGATTGCCTCTCGTGACGATTAAAAGGCAGAACTGAAATCCAGGATTACCATCCCAATAACTGTCCAATAACGAATTGTCCACCGATGCCTGTCGAATACTGCACACTAGAATACATTGCTACACAGAATTGAACTGTGCTTGTTATTTCTATGTTGTTGGTATATTTTTACTTATTGTCAAACTTCAGAAAAAGGTTTCATTCTTACATTCTAAACTCTAAATCCAACGCGGTATTTTAGTAACATTGATTCTAAATTACATAGAGGGAGACAAATACAGTTTATTGGTCGTCCTGATAGTTGAGAAATGAACCGCGGGAGGACCATGCTTCATCATATTAGAATAAGAGTCCCACAGAAAATAAAATAATTCCTAATTACTTGCTATATTAAATCATCATTAATCTATGCTGCACCCATGACAATTAGCGGAGTCAAAATCCCGCGCCCCTTTAATTCTTTGCTAAAAGGGCGAATAAACACTTGTGGGGAACTGGTCGGGTTTCATCATCAGTAGCTTTTAATAGTACACAGCTGGTCATAAGCCTCTAATGCGAAAGAAGGTTAATTATTATACTCGTAAATGTAAATATTTTATCATAACTTATAGCGTGAGTCGTAACACTGCTTATAAATTACTTGCATTATTGATAACGATAGGTAATACATTGAGTTAATTAGATATAAAACAACAGAACAACGTATAGTAAAATTTTGACTAAACTCCAATATCCCTTTCGTAGAAAGTACTCGACAGAACTAATGACACTTTTCATTAATATCTCACTCTCAAAGAACTCACTTCTTGCTCGATTTTAATATAATGATAAAATAATAATTCATATCTACCAATAAATCTCTTAACGTAAAATCTAAAACCATCTATTACAAATCAAAAACTATTTATTCTAACAAATATATTACATCGAATACCAAAAATAATAACATCTAAACAAACAAACGTAATCAATTAACAAAATCTATATTTACATTTGCCTAAATAGTTTGCGCGCTTGAAATTCAACCCTGTGATATGTATCTAATATCAGGCTATCATTACAGCCGCAAAGTTATACATCGTCGAATTTCTGCGAAAATTATTAGCTAAGTGGGTCAATAAGCGTGGTAGATAGTTTCTGTAATAACATTTGTATTTGCGGCGCTTGGGAGGGTGGGTCGGCGGCCGGAATCAATCCACTCACGTCAGTTTGGTTGTCCAATCAACTGACACTGTGTTCACTGGGGATCAGAGAGCGCGCGAGTGCCCGCGTTTCGCGTCGCCACAAACTTACGAAGATAAAGAAGGTTTTATTTTTCACGTGTCGGCCTACGGAGACATTGATAAATTTCAGTGCTTAATTGCACGTGACGACTTATCTCTATATTACATACACAAATATATGTACTTACGTCATTTCGACTTGGAACATGTTATTCAATTGCCTGAATACTTTTCTGTACCCTCTTGTTTAATATGTCGCAATAATAACCTTTTTTTTTCTTTTTTCTTACAGGTAAGATACACAAAATCTAGACAACATGAAAATAAAAGAAGAATTGGGTAAGAACCAGTATGAAATTATAAATATAATTAGGTTGAAACCACGACGTTTATAGGTCGGTAGTGTCGTCATAGACACACCACATGACAGCGAGTGAGTGTAGTGTCCCCCAAGCGCCCGGCCGGCCGGCCCCACAAACAATTAACTGAACCCAAACTAACACAGCGTACTCACTAAAAGAGATTTCGAACTGATAAAAATGAGTTTATAAATGTTTAGAAATATAAAATGGGCGCTTTAAAATAGTGATAACCAAATGGTGTACCGTTTTGTCTAATAATTTATTCG
Source organism: Phragmatobia fuliginosa (assembly GCA_932526445.1). Taxonomy (NCBI): domain Eukaryota; kingdom Metazoa; phylum Arthropoda; class Insecta; order Lepidoptera; family Erebidae; genus Phragmatobia; species Phragmatobia fuliginosa. The sequence continues at coordinate 11,672,724 of OW052070.1, read as the reverse complement.
GAATAGAGTACTTAATATGCTAATTTGCTTCACTAAGGAACAACTGGAAAATTTTGCAAATCTACATCATTTATATCTGAGGGGCACAGGTGTAGAAAACATATTTTGCCAACTACAATTTTGCCCAGGTCACGTCTTAAGGTTCCTACCCATTGCCCTCAACCGGCCACCTGTAAATTGATTTTAATTTCATTGTCAATTCTTAAATAAAGTGCCAGTTAACGGGTTTTCAACCTAAGTTTGACAAAAATTCAATTCCGACAACAAGCCAATATTGTACCAATAGTTTTGAACCAATATTGTCGACGTCCCATCTCAACACGAAAATAAATTCAAGTACTGTTTATACACAATAAGGAGAGTAAACAAGCTATGTCACCCTTTACACAATTCTGTCAGTTGGCCGGATGACAGGTCATATCCGGGAGCGGACGGTCAACCGCCGCCTCTATCGATTCTATTACACTGTGTTCGACAGATTGAGGTGGTCGCGCCACGCTTAAACTGACGTCCATTTGTCTATTCACTGCCTTAATTACTTTTTTAAGTCAACATATACAGGGTAGTCAACAAGATAGTACAAAATACAGTTTACAAAATTAATTGAATTTATAAAAGTGTCTTGATTTAGTTTTTTAGCAATTTTATTCGATATTATATTAGAAAATACTGTGGAGCAAGACTTCTCTTTAAAAGCTTTATTAGTTACATAGTTTTGCCATGTACTCAAATTACATTCCATAAATAATATTTTTCACTTTACATTGAGTAAGGTTTTTTCATGTAAAATATTTTTATTAATGTAATTTGCTACAAGTTTTTTTTTACATTAGTACATACATTCATTACGATTCGAAATTGACTTCGTAGGCGCCTACGAGCCGTAGCAGTATTGGTCGGAATTGATGTGAGCGTACTATAATGTCATTAGAAGTGAGATTTGTCTGATATTTCAGTTTCTTTCAGTATAAAGTTACGTATTTCTATTTGTTATATTATATTTGAACTTTAAAATGTCTACTGAATCGCCTATCTTATTACTCGACTTACTCGACTAGTTGCTGTTTTTGTTTACCTTAAAAGTAATTTGTAGAAAGTGCGCTATTTCCTTACACTTTATTTTTACAAGGTTCGTAACTTTATACCGTTACTCGATAACTTAGAAACTAACAAGGTGCAATACATTTGTAAGTTAACAAGACAATGGTGATAAATTCACTCTCTTCGCAAAGAGGCGGTGTCAGTGAGGAAAATAAATAGAACAATGTTTTAGTCTTTGTGTTTAATTTAATTTCAATAAATTTGAATTTATTATTTATTTTTATTAATTTATTTATTTGAATTTCAAATCATTACCAAAATTAATATTAACATTCAAAAATATTCACTTACTAACCCCTAATGTGTTATTTAGGGCAATATTTTTACTAATTAAGAAAAAGTCTGTGTATATTTTGTGACTTTGAGAACATACGTAAAACGGACACCAAGGACACCCAGACTGAGAAAAACAGTTCGCCACTAATTTAGCATCATACAACACCCGTGCGGTCATAATAAAAAAAAAGCGGCCAAGGGCGAGTCGGACTCGCCCATGAAGGGTTCCGTATCAGCAAGTAACATCATATAAAAGTTCTTGTAGTTCGTTGTGACTTTCATCGATGTTTTTATACTAGTCTATTGATTGGATGAAAGGTAAATTGCGTGTTACGATTTATGACGTATTAAAAAAAACTACTCACTAGATCTCGTTCAAACCAATTTTCGTTGGTAGTTTACATGGTAATGTACAACATATGTTTTTTTTAGTTTTATCACTATCTTATTTTAGAAGTTAGAGGGGGGGGGACACACATTTTTCCACTTTGGAAGTGTCTCTCGCGCAAACTATTCAGTTTAGAAAAAAATGATATTAGAAACCTCAACATCATTTTTGAACACCTGTCCATAGATACCCCACACGTATAGGTTTGATGAAAAAAATTTTTTTGAGTTTCAGTTCCAAGTATGGGGACCCCCAAAATGTATTGTTTTTTTTCTATTTTTTTGTAAAAATCTTAATGCGGTTCACAGAATACATCGACTGACCAAATTTCAACAGTATAGCTCTTATAGTTTCGGAAATAATTGGCTGTGACATACGGACGGACAGACAGACAGACAGACAGACAGACAGACAGACAGACAGACAGACAGACAGACAGACAGACTTGACGAATCTATAAGGGTCCCGTTTTTTGCCATTTGGCTACGGAACCCTAATGACTGATTTAATCAAATTATCTTACTTCATAAGTAGTTACTTTTAACCCTTACTAACTTCTATAATAAAAAGTTTCTAGTTTAATCTAATTTTCTTACTTCTAATACTAATTTTAATCATTACTAATTTCCTTGAGACTACTTTTATAAAGTACCTCGAAATTCAAAAGTTCATAATGACATTTTGAATCAATCGTACAAAATTCTACAAACTACAGTTTTTAATTAAGCTTGATAATTTCATTAAGTGTACAGCGCCCCAACGAATAATTTCTAACATTAATAATGTACTCAATTACGACAGAACTCGTTCTGGTCTAAATGTTCCTAAGGTTTTTAAGTTTTATTCGATGATTTTAAATGAATTATTTCTACTTCTATTTTAAATGTAATTTTTTCTCAATATATAGATTAAATATATAGATTTTTTGAAAAAAAAAAGTGAAATTGCCAAACAATATATTATTATACAGCTGTATAATGGAAATTTGTGTGAAGAGAGTTTTTCAAAGATCTTTTTTTTTATTCCAGTTTCAAAAAAACATACAACCGCTACAAATTTAGCACTAAGTATAAGGCTCACTAAATATAATTTTTATTTTTAACGAGGATCACCTCATGCACATTATGTGAATTACGAATACATAGTATGTAATGTAGTATGACAGTTTTAAACTAATTCGAGTAGCACACATAATCTGCCTTCCCAACACCCAGCGTTCTCCAATAACATTTGGCTAATTGAGCATTAATTATTGATTGCAGTATTCTGTCAATCTGTGGCTGATTAATTTGAGGTCGGAGTGGTGGCCGACGCGTCAAAATACTATGTTACATCACATCTTTAATGTAATTAATGTCAATCATCATTAGTTATTTGTTATTTGAAATGGCAATGATTAAAGATAGATATAAATAATAAGAGTTTATTAGATTAAATAAGAAATGAAAAATAAAGCGGCCAAGTGCGAGTCGGACTCGCCCATGAAGGGTTCCGTATCAGCAAGATCATATAAAAGTTCTTGTAGTTCGTTGTAACTTTCATCGATGTTTTTATACCAGTGTATTGACTGGATGAAAGGTAAATTGCGTCTAACGATTTATGACGTATTAAAAAAAAAAACTACTCTCTAGATCTTGTTCAAACCAATTTTCGTTGGTAGTTTACATGATAATGTATAACATATATTTTTTTTAGTTTTATCACTCTTATTTTAGAAGTTAGAGGGGGGGACACACACATTTATCCCCTTTGGAAGTGTCTCTCGCGCAAACTATTCAGTTTAGAAAAAAAATATATTAGAAACCGCAACATCATTTTTGAACACCTATCCATAGATACCCCACACGTATAGGTTTGATGAAAAAAAAATTTTGAGTTTCAGTTCCAAGTATAGGGACCCCCAAAATGTATAGTTTTTTTTTCTATTTTCATGTATAAATCACAATGCGGTTCACAGAATACATGGACTGACGAAATTTCAACAGTATAGCTCTTATAGTTTCGGAAATAATTGGCTGTGACATACGGACGGACAGAACGACAGACTTGAAGAATCTATAAGGGTTCCGTTTTTTGCCATTTGGCTACGGAACCCTAAAAACATCATCTTCCTAGCCTTATTCCCAATATTATTTGGGGTCGGCTACTAGTTCAACCGGTTTTACCTGAATATCAGTTTTTCCACGGAGCGACTGGCATCGGACCTCTGCAACCCTAAGGGAGAACTGAAATTGGAAGTTTGAAGTAGTTGTCAGTATATTTGAGCTCACTGACTTCCCAATAACTATTGCCATAGATGCTCATGACAACCGGGACCGACGGCTTTACGTGCTCTCCTAGGTACGGGCGTGAATCACCGCCAAACTTCCAAACTCCGGCTATTAGGAATTTCTTAAGAAAAACCCAATAACACTTTTTTGGTGCAACCCGGGATTTAAACCCGAGACATCTTGATTAGCAGTCGCATACGCTAGACCACTAGACCAACGAGGCAGTTAAAATTTTTTTTTTTTTAACTACCTCGCCAACTCAATGAGTATAATCATTATACATACTCATTGAGTTTCAACATCTACTTTTATATAACGCCCACAGAAGTAGGCATGGAATAATTTATCGTGGAGCTTTGACACCAAAGAGCAACATTAACAACCCTCCGGCTCCCTTTCACAAGTACAGATGTTGTTTTCATGATTCCTAAAATAAAAATATTCACCTAAAGACTTCGCCTCTGATGAATGTAGGGTCTCAGCAATGAATAATGGCATTCGCTTAATAACAGCGGCGTAATTGCGTTATCTAGGCTCCAGAGTGGGCGGGTGAACCTCTGCTATCCATAACCGACAAGTCTCATAATTGTCAGTCGCAGACAAGCGTCGCGTCGCGCAGCGCCGTCACAAGTTACGACAGACACGCCGATATGTCCAAACTATAATCGTCTTTAATTAATTGTTTCTTGTACCTAACCGCTATTAATTATAATCAGTTTAATTCAAATTGGATTGAAGATATTGTTTGACTAAAATTTCAAGTTCTAATCTTCTTTAGAACAAAACATTAAATGAATTGACAAATATAAACAATTAATAATATGCCAAGATCTACAAGAGTTATAACATAATGCTTTGTTTCGTCTTAATACCTGTACTTAAACGTAAACTGCTGAATATTTTAGTAAAGAGTCACCGAACTAGAAACATTTACTACAGTTTCAATAGTAAATACAAGGAAATGTGGTGGTGAATCACTATGATATTACTAATAAAAATTACAATTATAATATTTAATAATACAATAAATGCCTCCCGATTTTTCCATACTGTCTCCTTAGATTTTGAAAATTATTAACACCTCCATTTCACACCACACTTTCAGTAAAAACATCATTGTTTATGTATCAACTCGAGTTGACTGTAAAAATGTGTGTTCTATGTTTAACCGCAAAGATTTCGCAACATATAACATAAAACAATAACATTTAGTAACCTACAAAGTTACAGAGACTAAAATCTCCTCAATCGAAGAAATTAGTGATCGCAGTTTGTGAATCCACAACATGGTTCAAACTCTATCCAGTACACTTAGTTCGCTCGATGTGTGAATACTTAACTACTAGAGAGTTTTATCTAATTCTATTTTGAGAGAAAACACGTTTTTCCTTAGAAAAGAGGGTGTGAGTTAAGAAGTGCCGAAGAACGCAATTGATCAAGTTAATTCCCGAAGCTTTTGCGGAAAAAAATGGCAGCAATTTGTCACGTTATAACGAGCTGTGGATTTAAAGCGTAATGTTTTCTTTGGTCATTTTTCTTTATTAAACACAATGTGCCCAAAACTGATCGGAAAATCTTTTAACTGTATAGTGTTTACATTTAATCTGAGTAAAATGACGTGTAAGAATCTACATTGTTATTCAAAGGCATTATATTTTACGGTAAAACGCATTTATGAAAATATACTGTTGTACTCTAAAGTAACTTCATATATTAACGTGAAGGTACGTAAACAAGAAAACCGTTATGGTGTAGCTTTTAAACTTACATTACCCAGAAAGCTAGTATTGTAAACAAAAGCCTGCGTTCCCATTGAGGGACCACATTGGAATTTTAAACTTTTTATTGCACCAGGCTTTAGTAAAAGTTCCCAAACAATTGTAAATTTTGTAAAAAAATTGTAAAAGCAGGATCTCAAGAGTTACAAACGGTCAAAGGTGGTCCCTCAATCGTGACTGACGGACATTCGTATCTTGTAAACTAGTGAAAATTTTCAACTGCTCTAAATGAGTACTTTTAGTAAAAAATTTGTAAAAACAGTTTTACATAATATCCTCCTTCTTCGTTCATTATATAAAAAGATATAGCACCTAGAAGGTGGTCCCTCAATTGAACACCAAAGGTTTAACTTGAGTGAAAACCACAATGCAATTGGGAATGATGTATGGTTCCAGCTTTAGTAAAAGTAGTGAAACGATTGTAAATTCAACCTCTAGTTTGTAAAAGTAAGCTTTCAATATTTTTTCATCCATTTAAGTTGGTCCCTCAATTGAAACGCTTATCAGCAAAAAATGTCAATTATAAATAATTCTGAAGTTATATAAATTAATGCTGCTGTCTATCCTTTAGTAGTATTTTTTTACTAAAGATTAGTTAATTTAAAAGTATTTAAAAATGTATAGTTTTGTTACAAAATAATAATTAAATTCCTACGAACAAATACTTTGTCGAGGTGACCACACAGCGGGATTTTCTAGGGTAAATAAAAACTATCGACTGCGTATATCAAGTTGTATTACATTATCTACCTAATAGAAGACAGAAAAAATGCTTACTTACGATGTATTATATAAAAATAATAAGAAACAATTTTTTTTTATGTAAACATACTAAAGTACAATTTTATAGTTTCCAAAAAAATAAGTGTTGTTTTGTCAATGTTTGACAATGTTCGGATGGGAGATGTTTACAGGTGATAATTACTACACTAAACATTTTACAATGTCAAATGACGGAGCATTAATGACGTGATATTAACAAAGATAAAAACATTTGGATATACGAATACCTTTTTATTGTTTCTAAAACTCTATCTAGCTACATGTAATTTCAGTACCTTTACTCTAACGAATTAATATATGAAAGAGAAAAGAACAAATAAAACAAAATGTAAAGCAAAAATAAAATTAAGATAAATTAAAAAAAAACATATGAGACAGTAGCAAAGTGTATGAATAAAAATATTTTCATTAGAACTTTATTTTTTATTTTCTTTATTTGGCTCATCAACAATTATTTACACTGAGTAGGTACAAATTAAAAACAGTTTTAAAGAATTCTTAGTCTAGTGTAACAATTACTTACAGATAAGCACCGCATGCCCCTAATACAATGTACAGTAAACAATTAAATGACATTTTTCTTTGAAGTTAGTTTTTTTTTATAATTTTAAGATTCAAATCTAATAGCACTCAAAACTTACAACCAAATACAATTCCCCGAAACCTGCCAAACGAGTCAGAATGAATATCCACCAAATTACTGCAGCCATTAACTAGTCTACACAGCCGTGGAATAATGGAATGAGCTCTTAAGGGCCGTCCTACGAAGAGGTGGATGCAAGGGCGTTATGGGGGATCGAGGATATCTTGCAGGGGCTTGAAATTTTATTTTTTCCAATAACGGAGGGCAATCAATTTGGGATCTTACCAACTTAAACAAGAAAAGGGAGTCAATTATATTTCTACGTTTCTCTAGTGAAGTCATCTTAAAATGAGTGAGTCTTGATTCGTATGATTTTAAAGTCTTACGCAAACCTACGGAAAATGTTAGATGCCAGAGAAACCTCTTCTGTACTCTTTCGAGCCTTAAGGTGTGTGTGGCATAATGTGGTCTCCAAACCGTACTGCAGTATTCCAAAATACTACGAACAAGGCTATTGTACAGCAGTACCTTGGTCTTACAGGACCGGAAGGCAACAACGTTTCTTAGAACAAATCCCAACATTCTTGAAGACTTCTTAATTACAGTTTCAATTTGAGGGATGAATGATAACTTATTGTCGAATAAGACGCCTAAATCCCTGATTTCATCCACCCTTTGGATTGTATTGGATCCAATGTGATATTTAGTTGGTAGTTGGTTACGTTTTCTAGAAAATTTCACGTGGTAACATTTTTTAACATTCAAGCTCATATTGTTATTCGTGCACCAATTAACTAGTGTATCCAAGTCCCTCTGCAGTAGTAGTACATCCCCCTCAGTTTTCACCACTCTGCAAAACTTAAGGTCATCCGCATACATAAAAACTTGGGAGCCACTAAAGCACTTCGATACGTCATTGATGAAAATATTAAACAATATTGGACCCAAGTGAGAGCCCTGTGGAACCCCGGAAGTGATTTTGTAGACATCGGACTAAGTGTGTGACTTTCGTGTGTGACGTAAGTCATCATAGCAACGTGTGATCTCATCAATAAAATTATAACATTTATAGTGGCCAAGATCGTTAGCGCTATGCCCGGGAATAAATTCAATGACTCCAACCAGTTTGTATAAATTTTGTTTGACCTTTATTGTTCTATGTATTTAATTAAGTGATTCCTTGGGTGTGTTGTTTAAATCAAAAGATATAAATTCATTAAGCTTAAATTCATATGTGACTTCACTTTTACATATGATGCATTGTTTTTTTTCGTCAAGTATCAAAATGGCTTCTTCTAACACGTTTATTCCAAATATTTTAATAAGGTGAAGGTCTAAACTAATAAATGCATATCTTTTTAACATGTTTCCTGTTTGACACAATTTATTACTACACTGTTTGTAGAACTTTTCACTACTAAAAATTTTGTTTAGTACTTCTTCGAAAATGGTAGATACATTACATTCGCAACTATAAATATTAATGTCTTGGAGTTTATAACAATTGTGAAAGTATTTGTGCTCTCAAGGTGTAAATTTCATCTTTTTTACATTTGTTGTCAGTTAAGCCCCTAATATACATCGGAACTATGTCATTATCGTTCTTTGCAAATATAGATCAAAATTTTTCATTTTGCTTATAAGTTTCACTCAACAAGTACATAATCGAATCAAACGCACAAGTATTACTGAGTCTAATATTATTATACCCGATTTTCACAGGTGGACATAAGTTTCCGTTTTTATTGATTTTTTTTCACTTTTATCAAATACTATGTTATTTTCTTTGCCTTCTCCTTTCCAGTTTTCGATACAAGATGGTTGATCATGAAATATAGAGTCTGTAGAAAATGCCTGATTTTCTACCCATTTTAACTTTATGTTATTACGTCGAATCTGCTTGTTTGTAAAATTGCGTTTTAGTACACGTGGTTTACAAACTTTTATTTTAATTTGCTCACCTTGATTAAGGTCGCTTAAGGCCGTTTTAATTTCCCCATCTAAGTAATAGGAATGTAGATTTAAAAATTCGTCTACTCTATACCGCGCAATTTTTGTTTTCCAAATAAAATGCTTTAATGTTTTAAAATAAGCCTCTATTCCCGAAGAAGACGGTGTTTTATTAACGGAATTAAAAGTCGTACAAAGTTAATTCGACCACATAGGTAATTTAAATAGTAACCTTCTAAAAGTTATAAATAAATAGTTATTAATAAATGTTGTAAAATAATATAAATTGTTGTTTGTTGAAGTATCTTTAGAACGATTTTTTAGTTTTATGGATTCCACTTTTTTGTAAAACCATGACATAAACTCAGAATCTTCAGTGAAATTAATATTCGGATGGGAGATTTGTACAGGTGAAAATTATCACCTGTAAACATCTCCCATCCGAACATTGTCAAACATTGACAAAACAACACTTATTTTTTTGGAAACTATAAAATTGTACTTTAGTATGTTTACATAAAAAAAAATTGTTTCTTATTATTTTTATATAATACATCGTAAGTAAGCATTTTTTCTGTCTTCTATTAGGTAGATAATGTAATACAACTTGATATACGCAGTCGATAGTTTTTATTTACCCTAGAAAATCCCGCTGTGTGGTCACCTCGACAAAGTATTTGTTCGTAGGAATTTAATTATTATTTTGTAACAAAACTATACATTTTTAAATACTTTTAAATTAACTAATCTTTAGTAAAAAAATACTACTAAAGGATAGACAGCAGCATTAATTTATATAACTTCAGAATTATTTATAATTGACATTTTTTGCTGATAAGCGTTTCAATTGAGGGACCAACTTAAATGGATGAAAAAATATTGAAAGCTTACTTTTACAAACTAGAGGTTGAATTTACAATCGTTTCACTACTTTTACTAAAGCTGGAACCATACATCATTCCCAATTGCATTGTGGTTTTCACTCAAGTTAAACCTTTGGTGCTCAATTGAGGGACCACCTTCTAGGTGCTATATCTTTTTATATAATGAACGAAGAAGGAGGATATTATGTAAAACTGTTTTTACAATTTTTTTTACTAAAAGTACTCATTTAGAGCAGTTGAAAATTTTCACTAGTTTACAAGATACGAATGTCTGTCAGTCACGATTGAGTGACCACCTTTGACCGTTTGTAACTCTTGAGATCCTGCTTTTACAAATTTTTTACAAAATTTACAATTGTTTGGGAACTTTTACTAAAGCCTGGTGCAATAAAAAGTTTAAAATTCCAATGTGGTCCCTCAATGGGAACGCAGGCTAAACAAAAGGTTCTTTAAGTATTTGAGAATCAGTCCATTCTATATTATCAAATAAACTAACACAATACGCTAAACTGAATTTTATAAAACAAACATTGCTATGTACACGTAACAGTAAGTGTACTGTCCAATTACTTATATTCACTATAGTGAAAGTTGAATATGATTCACTAGTGTAAAGAACTGCATTAACACGTTGCGTTCAGGAAATCTAGTAGGTGGATGAAATATGAGGGCACAAAGGTAGAATCTCATTCGGTTCGTACCTAAAGCGTTGCTTCAAGAGCGGGAATGATGTTGAATATTGAATTACTGAAATTGTACAAAGCAAAATATAAAGTATGTGGTCGAGTTGCTGTATCATGACTTGCTATGATATATAGGATAATGTTTACTCTTAAATCCACAACTAAGCTAAAATGTGATAGCTTAATTTTTAAGAAAGTTCGTTTTTTTTATTCAGCAGTCTATAGACTACTTACTAAACCTAACTAGCAAATTTTTGCAATTATATATATACTTACATAACTCAAACCAGTGTAATTGAAAATTAGGAGATGTGTATCTTTTACGAGCGGTCCAGAGAGTAACAACAGAAACTGGAAGTGACTCATAAAAACAACACTAATCTCGATGTGTCCCCAAAAATCTCGTAGTGAAAGTGCCCACCCGGCGCTATACCGAAATATACTGTATTTTGATTTATGCCCCTTAAAAGCGGCCCTTTCTCAGAACCTCAAGTTATTGTTTTTCCCCTTATGAAAATAGAGTATTTTTCCCACCCGCGGTCCAGTATCGAGCGTAAGCTTTACTGTGATTAATTCAACATTAAACTTTATGTACTGAAAAGCCGAAATATTAAATTTTAATATTAATTAATGCCTTCAAATGTAGTCAATGGTATGATTATTATTTTGGCCTGCTTTTTAAAGCGGAACGTAAATTCCCTGAGTCAGCTGTAATCATTTTGATAAATTGTTGAACCAAAAAGGGTTTAAATAACAATTCTAAAATATTGGTGCTTGGGATGTTATTGCTTTAATTCCAGCTGTCGACTTTGCGCCCTCGTGCTCAACTTTTCGCTTTCGACCTTTCATAACAGAGACTTGTTCAATATGTGTATGGTTTGATATTTAATACCCATATTTAGACTCTGTCAAATCACGCACTATTTTCGGAATATTCTAAATTGTAGCCGCAACTATTTAATTAGTTACTTGCTCTGAATTTTTGAAACAATTTTGCGATGTCCTCGATTAATCGGAAATCAGAACGCTAAAAATTTTATATTCATTCTAAAACTGTGTGACTTGGTAATATTACACGTGCCGCTTTTGCCTTTAATATAGATCATTATGTAAAGACATACAGCGTCTGACTGAAGTTGATAAATTTGACATGTGCCTGTCGATCGACGTCATGACATTCATTTTGCTTGAATAATAGTGTCACTCATAATTTAAGACACTAAAGGATATTCTGTATCAATAATGTTCAAATATTATAAGTAGAATTTGCGAGTTTTATTTTTATTTTCGAAAGATGTCCTCAGTAATACGTACTACCAAGTAAAATACAGTATAATGATGGAAAACTTTGCAATACAATTCATATTTAACTTGAATTTAAAAAATTTCGGACTCTAAATACACACACATAACATAAACATAAACACATATATTCAAATTAAAGTTGTGTATCGAAAACATCTGTAATCCATTCATTGGTTTGGTATATAGTTATTCACACTCATAGCCAGAAATTTAGGTATTTCTACAAATGTAGTTTTGATAATATTGGTAAAATCGAGTGGTCCAAATTTACTTGTTATCGATACCTTAGTAGTGAACATAGTTGACTTAAATTGTTTATTGTTCAAGGAGAAAAGGTCAAAAATCAGAATAATCAAATGGGGTTTCTGCTAATTCCGCGGGCTGACCTCTTTCCTTTTAATAAGAAAAATAAATTTAAATATCAAAATAATGTATGTCTCTAGATATTTATGACAGAGACATATATTTTTACAGCTTTATACATGGAAGACGTTTGCGTTGATATGAAAGGTGGTCCGATGACCAGGTGAAGACCGCGGGCAGCACAAGACCGGTTGTTGTGGAGAAGTTTGAGGAGGTTTGACCCATGTCCAGCATCAACGTGAGTGGTTGTCTTTTGTCTGAAGTGATGATGATAAAACATGTAATATATTATCATAATTGCGTTTTGTTTGCTAGACATGCTTGTCTATACTAAAATATTATGAAACTTTAAGAAGCATAAAAATAGTAAATGTATCCATAACAATATTTTACAACTGTTTTGTAGTACTGAATATATTTGTATAAATTATTATAATAAATATATGTACAAACGTAATGAGCTCAGCTCATCCATTATTTACACACCTGCACACGTGCAACACACTTGCAGGAAGTAAAATAAAAAATGAAATTATAATTGCAACATCGTGCATTCCTGAGTGTTCTAGGTATGTTGCAAATAAGGTTACCACATGACTTAATATTTTTTAAGAAATTGTAGTTAAAGTTTATATTCGACTAGCCGACCATATTCTTCTGTTCGTAGCGTGATTTTATAACAACGTCAAAACGAAATTAATTTCCCAAAAAAAGGTAAAGTGAGAAAATCTTAGAAAACAGAGATATTTTGTCGCGAACTTTTTTCAAACATTTAAAGAAGAAAAATTATTTCATACATTGTTTGTGAGAAACTTATACCGTTATCGCAACGCACGCAATGGAAGCTCTAAAAAAGAATATTTTTTTATGCTCTGCTCCTTTTTTATAACCTTCCTCGAGTTTCACACTGAAATATATTTTTTAAATCGGATCAGCACTTCTCCTGAGGTTACAGTAAATGTATATATATACATTTTCAAGCATTTCGTACCTCATATAAATTTTAAATGTGTAAATTAGGATTTCTTTTGCGCACATTCGAAAAGTGAAGCAGAAAGCTCTACAACTTGGTTTTAGTCCAACCCTTTTTTGGCTTCAAACAGCAGAATAATTGGGTCTTTTGTGGTTTCCGCCAACGTGTGTCCCGTAATGGGCTTGGCTTTTTGCGCCTTTGAGCCGCTTCACTGTCTATTGGACTCTTTACAGCCAACATTGGCTTTCTTACTTAAAAAAATATGTGCCATGTGGAGGTTAGTGCTTTTTTTATTTATTTTTAATTATCGACTATCACACTTCTTAAACATAGTCTCCCTTAAAACTATTGAAGGTTTAAGAATGGTTATATTACGATAAACTTAGTGGAATACTAACAAGATAATGTCTGTTTTGAACATGAAAAGATGTTACCGCATACTGAATTAAAGCAGCAACGATTTATCATGAAAATTAAAAGAAACTCTAAATCTTTTTTAATAGACATATTTTTAATTATAAGTACTACAAAATATGAATCTAGGGGATCATATCATAAAATTGAATATATTTAATTCATGGCCCTTCGTTAACTAACTTTACCAAATAATTGACAAATTAATTTGATAATAACAGGCAGACTGATATTATAGTCATCACAAAATAAGAAGCCCGTTTTGACATTTGTCATTTGACATGCCGCATGTAAGAAATTGAAAAATCAAATTCATAATCCTATTTAATTACTATGTTACCCATACACTATCACAACGCGTATCATAAATAACATCAAATTTAACTTGAAATTGAAAAATTGCACTCAAAAACACGAATTAATCGTATTAGTTACGCCACGATAACAAATGTCAAACCGGGCTTCTTATTTTGTGACGACTATAGAATCTTTTAAGGCGGTATCACTGCACAACAGAATTCACGTTAAAGAAAACCCCCTTACTAAGAAACATTTTTAAAAACGAAAATAATGAGAAAAGTGACCAAACTTTTTGTTTATCATTCAGAAAATGTATACCCAAAATACCGTAGGCTAACAAATCATTGTAATTCATATTCGCCGTTAGCGTAAATTAAATTTAATGACAAACAAGGTATTGTTGACAACATATAAAAAAACGGCCAAGTGCGAGTCGGACTCGCCTATGAAGGGTTCCGTAGCAGCAAGTAACATCTAAAAGTTCTTGTAGTTCGTTGTAACTTTGGTCGATGTTTTAATAATAGTGTAATGATAGAATGAAAGGTAAATTGCGGTTTACGGTTTATGACGTATTAAAAAAAACTACTTACTAGATCTCGTTCAAATCTATTCTTGGTGGAAGTTTGCATGGTAATGGACATCATATTTTTTTTTTAGTTTTATCATTATCTTATTTTAGAAGTTACAGGGGGGGGGGACACATTTTACCTCTTTGGAAGTGCCTCTCGCGCAAACTATTTAGTTTAGAAAAAGATGAAATTAGAAACCTCAATATCATTTTTGAAGACCTATCCATATGGGTTTGATGAATAAAAAAATTTTGAGTTTGAGTTTTAAGTATGGGCATCCCCCAAAATTTATTGTTTTTATTGATATCATGATATAATTTTCTTAATTTTATTGACAACTCCCACGTTAGCAATAAATGTAGTGTCGCGTGGAATACATGAAACAACCACAAAAAAACAACTTGATTCAGAACAACAATTTGTAGATCCAAGGAAGTGGTGTCCCATGTGGGATTTGAATCCACAACACTCAGCGTAGTAGTAAGCGGCGGGGTGTCCACTTAAATCACTACGCTATCCGTGCTAAAATGCATGGCTAGGATAGCATATCAACTCATTCTTATGTCAACATTTACTTAGACACTAATAAAGTCCCTTCGCAGAACTTTCATTGTAATTGTGTTGCTACATTACAATGAAAGTTGCGGAAAAAAAAACAAATAAAGGAAAATTCATTAATACCATCAACGTTTAGGTTTTCCTCCGTATTGTCAAGGCCTTGTTATATTCTACTGGCTGTAGATAAGAGCGCAGTGGCTTTCCGGTGCCGGAGGGCTTCTACCTAATTCTCTCTTGTTATGATAAATGGTTTACGCATTTCCTAAGCATTGATGTATTATTCTACGCTTTACATTCCATCCACGTTACTCGGAGGAATTTAGTTAAAAGCAGTACATACACAAGCTGAAATGAGCTATATATGTAGCTTGTAAGTCTTAAAATCAATTGTAAAAAATAAAATGAGGAAACTTAGAATAGCTTGCTTATATCAAACATAATATCTGGTTTACCACTGACTTGTATTTGGACTGCGTAGTTGTGCCCTCTTTTCAAGCTAAGCACGACACATTGCGTGATGCTTGTCAGCTCATATAATTACATTACATCAACAAAACAACAAGGAGTAATAACTGGAACTCATTAGTCTGTTCCCAAACGCGCTACTACGCGTTAATGTGGCTAAATCTCTTTACCTTGTAAATGCTGTTGGTCTTTATGACAACACTTTTACATGCTATGTTGATCATACGGTTATGCCTAAAACGGTAAACCTTACTTTATTCAGGAGAATTAGTATTAGATTTTATTGTCCCAATATGAAATATTAATTTTCTTACGCAGAAGGTTACACTATCCATCGATTATTGTTCCTAATGAAAAATCTAAAGTTTGTAACGTTGTACAGGACGGACATTTGCTCATAAATTGTATCAGGAACGAAAATCAAACAAAAATTTTACTCAAAGAATTTTATTTAAATACAATTAAAGAATAAAGAATTCCTTACAACCAATGTCAAAAGTCACAAAAAGAGTTAGTCAATTCCTTGATTAGTTATTTAGTATATCTCATCCCTCTGTGTGAATAGAACCATTGTGGATAAAGTTCATCATCAATCAAAAAAAAGTTTTTTTTTAGTGCATTAGTACATTCAATTGGTACCTACGTTCATACAGAAATCCCATTACCAATCAATTTAAGTATTTACATATATTACATTTGGATATTACGTTTATGAAATAACTCATTCTGTTTTACAATACCTACATTAACAAAATATTTACTTAAAAGTATTACAATAATCATACATTTTTAATAAAATTATCAGTGTTTAATTACGGAAATCAATCACTATTTTTATTTCAACTTTAATGTACTGATCCATTTTCAATAGTTCTGTTAAATTGTAAAGGTGATGAATGATGAATAATGTATTACTTTAAAGTATTCGTAAATTTTTAATGTATTCTAGAACAACCATTGAAAGTATAGGGCATAATTCTACCGCAAGGCTCTGTTTGTGCCAGGTTGCTAGGCGTCAGGTGTATTAAGTCCCGCGTGAATCGATTTTATAATTTCCACGCTATTTTCGTTTCTATGACAAGAACTCATTATTGGCCTTATTTGTTCTTTGATGTGTTTCATTTCTTAATTATAACTCAGGACAACGCCTGAATTTAAAACAATTATTTTTGTGCTTTATAATCTAACTAGCTGTGCCCGCGACTTCGTTCGCGTGGTTGTCGAGAGCAAAACAACGTCGTTTAGATAAGAGTATATCACCTTTTTGATGATTTAGATAAGAGTCCTGACTTTGGTATAGTTGATTACGTTAATGCTTCTCTATATACTATGTTAGCGGTGGAATTACCCGGAGCATATACAAAAAGGTTGTTTGGGTTGCTAACACGTGATAGAGAAACATAGAGTTGGCCGTGTGAAAAACAATCAAAAGTAAGGTCTACACCCGCAACGGATAACGTCTGGCCTTGGGCTTTATTAATAGTCATAGCGTAACAGAGGCTTACAGGAAATTGCACACGTTTGAAAGTAAACGGAAAATTATTGGGGATAATGGGTATCCTGGGAATGAAAACAACATCACCGGAGCCGCAACCTGTTAAGATTTCGGCTTCGATGACATTTCGTTGGAGATTTGTTACTCTCAACCGAGTTCCATTGCATAGTTTTGGTGGGCTTAAATTTCTGAGTAGAATGATTGGTACTCCGACTTTTAAATAAATTTTGTGTGCTGGAAGACCTGGTGTATTTAGAGAGTCTAAAAACTCTACTGGATAGTGGGTGGCATCTCCTTCTTCTAAAACCGTGTTAATAGATAAATATTCCCTACTTTCTCCAGAAACATGTACCAATATTTGAGAATTTATTGCTGCTGCTTTGTCGTTGCGAGGTGCCAAAATAGCTCGTTGGCATAGCCAAGCAGCGTCATGGTTCGAGATCTCTGATGGATCTCCGTATACAGAGGAAATGAGTTCCTGCTGTGAGGCAACAGAAGAACACAGGCTTTCGACTAAAGTTACTTTACCTCCTTCTTGAGTCGGGTATGTGCCGTTACCAATTTGAAGTAGTAAATTTGAGAAAACCTGCGCGTTTGCGTCACCTCCCAAATATGCTCGCATATTAAAGCTCAAATTAGTTAATATGACACTACGCCATAAAATAGAGCTCTTTAAACAGGCACCTATTTCATCGGCCCTCGTTCCTCTGGGTATTATAGGGAGTGTCTGCCTGAAGTCTCCACAGAATAGCACCGTTAAGCCTCCCATCGGTCGGTCATTTTGTCTTATATCTCGCAACGTTCTATCTACAGCTTCCACAGCTTTACGATTTGCCATCGTACACTCGTCCCAAACGATAAGGGCGCAATCGCGTAAAACCCTTGCTTTATCACTATTGCGAGACACGTTGCAAACAGGGTTTTCTGTGCGGTCCAAGTCGATTGGTATTTTAAATGTTGTATGTGCAGTTTTTCCTCCTGGTAATAAAATGGCAGCTATTCCTGAGGAAGCGACGGCAAGGGCAATTTTGTTTTGGCTCCTTATTTGAGCCAAGATAACTTTAGTGAGGAAAGTTTTACCTGTTCCACCAGGTGCATCTAAAAACAGCATTTCTCCTAATGAATGTTCTACACTACAGCATACTCTATCAAAGATTTGACGTTGTTCTGACGTCAAATTTGAACAGCCATTTCGCAATATTTCTGCTAACTCTTCGGGGTTGTAATTTATTTCAGATGTATACTCCCTATTAATTCGTTCCCCACCAACTGTCGGTGTCGGCAAGCCGTATTGACTGAGGGGGTTCCCTCCTATACTTGTAACTATATCTTGTATAGCCAGCAAAGCCCTATTATGGCAGCTTTCACGTACTTGGTCAGAAGTTTCACTATTTATATTTTGCTGTCTCAAAAAATCTTCGGCAAACGCGTCTTTATATTTTTGCCACAACTGCCCAGCGTCCGATAGGCCACAAAATGTCAACAAAATGGCAAATAAATGGCGCAAACGATGTGGACTATCACTGACGCATGCTTCGGCTAAAGCATCATCCCAATGCTGATCGCCATCTAATAAATGCCGTGCGCGGCAAGCAGCTTGAAATGTGGGATATTCTATATCGTCCACTTTGCGGAGCTCAGCAAAAGAAGTAGGTCCTCGCACTGTGTGAAGAAGAAGGCGTAAATAATAACACTCTGCATTATTTGGGTGCACCGTGTATACTCTTCCAATCACGTGTTCTTTAAAAATGCCGGACTCGCCTTCTACAGCAGTTCCACGTCTCCTGCGATTAAAAACACCTTGCTGCTTGTTATAAGTATAATAATGTGGCACTTCATTGTACAACAGAGACTTAGCGAAATTGTCTCTTTCGCAAAGGCGAAAGAATGCGAGCAAGGTGGTTTGTCTTGGGTTGTTCATTCTTTCTGCCACATTTTCTGGCTGAAAGTAAACTCGCTGCCCGCCTTCCAGGTGCACGTCAAGATGGATGACTGGCGGATACCTTTCATGAATAGGGAAACTCAAAATGCGCCAAACTGCCTCCGAAGAGCTTATGTATCGGCCAGATTGATACCTTGTCACTTCATCAAATTGGTTGTTATTTCTTAGTGCTATCATGGCTTGATCACTACCTTTATTAACATATTTACATATATATTTTATAGATTCGACGCTATTACAAATTTCAACATTAATGTGTGCTTGAAAAGCGTTTGACAAAACTGGAGAATACGGTACCACCCAACTATTATTTAGAATTATTTCTTGTCCACGGAATCTGACAGTAGCTGTGAAACCACCTTGTGACGGTGATCTTCGCCGGTATTGCGGATACCCATTTTCCCCAGCCATAGTTAGTTCTTTCAGTGCTCTGGGGTATTTTTTTGAGCATTGACCATCTTTCATGCACGGTGATTCCCTGTTTAAGAGGCCACATGGCCCGTGAACCATATGTGTTTTTACTATGTCATGCAAAATCGGATCTGCATTATAGTCCGGAAATTCTGCACTTATGACACTGTCTATAGCATCGGGACGAATTTTTTCTTCCAGCCACAGAAGAATGTGCGCGTGGGGTAAACCACGCTTTTGCCACTCGACGCTATACATAAAACAAAGAGTTGAACCGAAAA
The DNA here is from genome assembly GCA_932526445.1 of Phragmatobia fuliginosa. NCBI lineage: Eukaryota > Metazoa > Arthropoda > Insecta > Lepidoptera > Erebidae > Phragmatobia > Phragmatobia fuliginosa. The sequence continues at coordinate 11,652,952 of OW052070.1, read as the reverse complement.
CTTTCTCCTTTGTAAGTAGATTAATCAAGACTTTGAGTTTTAAATGAAAAATCCTAGCAATAATGTCATGTCTGTCGTATGACGCCTGTCCTGTGAGAAGTGCCTGGCAAATCTCCGTCCACTTTGGATTTGTTGTAAATGTTATAAAAAGGTCCGGCCGGCCGTATTTACGGACGTAACAAAAAGCATCTTGCGTTCGTTCGTGCATATACCGCGGACCGCCTGTGAAACTGGATGGCAAAATAACCAATCGACCCAAGTTTTCGACGTTATTATCTGATTGCATGGCGTCCCGCAAGTGCACGTATTCTTCAGCGCGTAACCGTCGCTGGTTAGTGCGAATATACACTAAACGTTCAGTTTCTATTTTTGCGTACATGTCCACAATAAATTGGCTGAACAAACCACGAAATCGTTGCAAATATACGAAACTGTTTTGCCTTATTTGTAAAAGGTAGGAATAGTATTGTTGAGCAGATATTTTTTTTTGATAATTAGTGACTCTCGTAGTAGGGTTCACTTGGTACAGCCCAAAATTGTACCCATCTTCACCATGACAATAGATTAGTGGATATTGCAGGGCGTCGTAAGCTCGGTGGGTTTCCAAAATGCGTTGAAGGCGATCGTCGCGTGTACGCAACACAATATCACGTCTCTCACACTCCTGGTCGACTAAAACAACTGCAACTTCATCTGCGACGGGTGCATTGTGTCTTCCACGGTGTTCACCCACAGGACGTCTATCGGCACTTATAACAATTTTGAAATCATTGCTGCCTTGTGGAATTGACTCCAATGCAGCTTTGAATTCACGAACGTACTGGTTAACGCGATGCAGCAATTCTTGAAGTTGACCCAAAAGCTCAGCATTGAGCTGGGGAAAATTGTGATTTCTAACATTGAGCTGTTGCGTGTAATCGGATACAAAATAAATTTGGAGAAATTTGGGTTCATTTTCTGGCAGCAAAGATCCAATAAGGTGATAAACTTGACCTTGTACTTTGAAGGTTGGCATGAACGGTCCTTCCGTTATTTGTTTTGCCCCAAAGGAAGTCATTTGGAAAGCACTGTTATATAAACGAATATTATCCAAAAAACGGTTCGACTGGGGATGATCGCCATTCAGGAGACTTATAAGTAAGTGTGGTGGATCTTGGAAATTTGGAAGAACAATTTTTCCATTTGAGCAGCACATTCCATCTGTCTCTTTCCTCCATTTCAAAGCATGACAAAAATTACAAATTTCTCTCATGTCACCCACGAAAGTAAAGCCAGCATAATTAATTCTAGACGAATATGTGAACCCTGATTTTTCCCTATTGTCCCAAGGTAATAAAATATTTGCATCGTCATTTTCCATGGACTCATCAGCTCCGCTATTTGTTTCTCTATTCATATGGTATCGAGCTCGTTCTATTTCTAGGCGAGATTGACGTTGTTCTGCTGTTTCTGCTCGTCTTAGTTCATCTATTCTTTCCCTTTCAGATGCAAGATAACTTTCATTGTTTCTTTGTACACCTACATAGTTATGTCTAGCTATTTCTAATCGTTCTTCTCTTTGGGAGAGAGATTCAGACTCGCGCGAGAGAGCGTGTCGCTCTCGGTCAGATGACAGACGTGCTTGGCGTTCCTCGATACTCTCTTGAGAACGCAAAGTCGCGGTCCGAGTTCTTTGCGAACTTAAGCGCGACTCCCTTTCTGTGAAAGTCTCTGACTCGCGTGAGAGAGACTGGCGCTCCCGATCAGCAGACAGCCGAACTTCGCGTTCCTGGATATTCTCTTGAGAACGCAAAGTCGCGGTCCGAGTTCTTTGCGAACTTAAGCGCGACTCCCTTTCTGTGAATGTCTCTGACTCACGTGAGAGAGAGTGGCGCTCCCGATCAGCAGACAGCCGAACTTCGCGTTCCTGGATATTCTCTTGAGAACGCAAAGTCGCGGTCCGAGTTCTTTGCGAACTTAAGCGCGACTCCCTTTCTGTGAATGTCTCTGACTCACGTGAGAGAGAGTGGCGCTCCCGATCAGCAGACAGCCGGTCTTCGCGTTCCTGGATACTCTCTTGAGACCGCAAAGTCGCGGTCCGTGTTCTTTGTGAACTTAAACGTGACTCCCTTTCGGTGAACGTTTCCGATTCACGTGAAAGAGCGATGTGCTCTCGGTTAGCAGATAACCGTGCTTCACGATCTTCTTCCGATTCCTGAGACCTACAAAGTCTCATCCTTTTCGCATTTCGGCTACGCAGCGAAAGGTTAGTTTTTTTTCTTTGAGGCATTTTCAAGGAAAATTAAAGCAATAAACAAAACTAACAACACTTATGACTGAATAGCCTACAAACTTAAAAGAACGGTGCGTCGAACAGTCTAGTGTGACAACGTATCGTCTGTTCGTGGTCGTGACTCAACGAATTGGCAACACTAACTTACTGTATAACGATTGGCACTATTGGATTCAAACTACGAAGTAAATCAAATACAATCTTAACTTCGTACTTCAAACCAATGACCAAAGTTGACCAAACGAAACCAATAAGATAAGCAAATACTTTTTTTTCGACCAATTTAGAAAATCGATAAACCAAGCAACCAAAGAACTTTTACGACACACGCAAGAACTTTTAAGACACCTAACGAAACCCAATTTGCCTAGTAAACACGGTGGACGTCATCCTCGCGCGGAAAATCTTAACACCGCGATTCAGAAAATGACGTCATTTGCACAACGCCATCTATCGGATTTAGATTTCAACTATCAACATTAGTTCTATTTTTAGTCTTAAGATGTCGTTGCAAGTACTATACTTAATTGCGTAACGTAATATTTTACTTCTTGAACTCACTAAATTAATCATATCTTTTGATAGAGTGAACCGATTTCGATGAAACAAAAACTAAGTTAAACCTCAAGTTGCGTATAATTTTTGTATATAAACATTGTCAGCATTGAATTCGTAGATTTTACGTGATGTGCGCACAAACAAACAGACAAACAGACAAACAGACAAACAGACAAAAATTTCAAAAATGATGGAAATGGGTTCTGTTACTTATCTTTTCACACGCTGGCTATTTTTTATTTCAATTTCTTCAATGTACAAAAATGACTTTTCTACAGATTTATTATATGTATAGATAACAAAAACTACCCAAACGGTTGGTGATAGAAAGATGAATACATAATGACAATAAAATTAATAAAAATATTTTATTTGGGATATCTCCCCTACACGTAAAGTGGGGATTTTCCCCTAATAGATAGCCAAAGTAATAAACAAAATTATTGTACATAATAACCCAAAAAATATTTGCTCTCAACAAATTATTCTGACGATTGAGTTTAAAATTATTCTAAGGAATAATTCAGTTAAGCATTCTCTCACAATTCAAATTATTCTATCAATAGTGGTGTTGGTGCTACATGTTTCTCTTTTTGGTGTTTAAGACATTGTTTAGTTGTCTAATTTCAGAGAAAAGCTTCTCCTTATACAGGCTATACAGATTTTTTTGTTGAGTATTGTTACACAGCGATATAAGTCGTCGTGGAAGGCATCGATCTCCGCAAGTCCCACTAAGCCGGGTCCTACAAGGGTCGAGAGAAATAACCTTCGGATATTTTGTAACGAGTGTTACAAATACGCTTGTACCCATTTTTATGCTCACAAGTATTGAAACGAAATGAATTATGCGGTTATTTGTGATAAAATCTTTACTTTTACTTAGTGTATACGATTTAAGTAAGTACTTAATAGTCTGTAAGTAATCAATGATTATAATCTGCTTTAAATATAGTCTTATTTTTTAATATTGTAGTTCTTATCGGACGTCTGTTTAAGAATAAACATTCAATGTTTTAGTTTATAGTTTATATTTGAATAAAAACGTAAAAGTAAACTTAATATAAACTAAAGCTCTTATATAGAACTAATTTTTATAAACACTAAAAACATACATATAGATACAGACCTAAAATTATACTTTGATGCTCTCCAAATATCTATCTAACAAATATTCTACGTATTGCTTCAGCTCGAAAGTGAGGTAGATATTCGAAGTGCTATACGAACAATTTGAAGATCATCGAGAGTCGACATAAGCCCCTTTTCTGACTTTAAGGGGACGAAAGGCGTGAAACAATGCAAAGACTACCACGTTTTCTAACAAAAGAATTTCCTACAATATATACATATGTACAGTTAATCACATACGCAATGGAATGTTACGCCGGAACAATTTCTTATGAGCGCCTTTAGGGGCTGCTCGTAAGAAATTACTCATATTAAAGCAAATGAGGCTGAGATGAAGGGGCTGTCACTGCCAGAGACATGAACATGAAAGCACCTGTGGCCACAAACTTCAATGAAACTTGTTATGCTTGGAGAAATTTATATATATTCCTGTATAACTGTATATCACGGGAAGACACTTTAGAACCACATATTCTCAAATGTTCTTAGCATGTAATATAATGTTAGATATATTTAATTGAGTAGAATCCAATTTATTGCCGCAAAACGAAACCCTCTTGTACCCCTCTTGGCTATACGAATTGCTGATAAATTTAATCTTAATGCTATTTACATACCAGTAGTTTTCATAATGCTAATGTTAAGAGATGATGGCGGTCAAGTTATCGGTGTGCAGTCGCAAGCATTTTAGCAACTACTTACTACATTGGATTTAGATTATATGAAACAAAAACCCTGGTGACGCAGCTTAAGCTGGTGGTGGTACTACCAAGTCCATAGAAGTATAGAAAAAACTAGTTTGTGCTTTTAAAAATACACTATTAAATATTCAAAAATATTCTTTGTTTTAATATGGTTGATGTATAAAGATATGTTGGAACTTTAAGGTGTATTATAATTACAAACTATGTAGGTATATCACTTTAAAACTATTCCAACCAATTTATTTAAAGCAAAGTTAAACGAAAGAATGAATACATCTCCTTTACTGTAAATGTATGCAAGGCATTAAATATTTGATTTTCAGATCAAAGAGATACAGCAAGTGCATTAAGTGTGTTAGATTTCTTCTTAGGATTACAATACTTACTTTATGGAAAGCAGTATATACCAAATGGCAATAAGAAAAATATATAAAACTTTTCTAAAATAAAAATCCTTTAAGCATGATGTAAAGTGCACCAGTTAATCCGAACGGCATTGTACTGAAATATTTGAAGTAGGTCTTTTGTTTCGTGCAGTATTGTTGCTCTCCCACCGATCTGTTGTGTGAAAAGTTGGAACCAAGTCGGCCGATTGGGGCAAGTTTCGCTGAAATCAGACAAGCTACATCGTATTCCTGGCGGCTTTTCACTTACAACTTGTCTGTTGCGTGACGTTGAAGCGACCCAAGTTTGTTTCTTATCCATTGAGACTTTAATTATAGTAGGCTTCAAAAGTACTTCGCCCCGCTAATGGGGCTTTGTCGGTGATTTATTAAATGGAGATATAAAGGAACGTGAAGTAAGTCATTTATTTGTCCTTTTCTGGGTTTATTTTTTGGCTAGTACTTCAATTTTAGTCAAAAAACATATATAAATAAGTACAGTAGTTACATAACAATATATTATTATATAACTTTGAAACTTTTAAGGGTATGCTGATAACGACGACGATATATCAAACTTTTAGATTCAAATTATATGTTTAATTTTTTGTTATTTTAACTTAAAGGTCATCTGTAAATGTCTAACCAAAATATTCAATATTTCAGGCAGTAATATTTCAGGCCAGTTAAAAATATTTAACTTTTAAATTTATTAATACATTTTTTTCGAAATTTAATAAAAACGCCCCTACCTGCCAAATTGAACTCATCTTAACGTTGTGTTCGTCTAACAGTTCTGTTTCGCAGTAATATAAGTAGAGTAATATGCTGCTGTAATAATCGTTTTAAACGAAAAATCAAATAATTAAATATTTTGTTCATTTGATTACAGGATTCTGTTTTTATCGTTCCCTGCAAACCTTTATTCTCTTGCCATCCTGCGCATTATTACACTAGGGATACCCTAGTAAAATATATTTTTCTAGTCTGCTAAATTAGTTATTTCATTCCTACATAAAACTTACACTTAGTCCGTTGGTGTGCTTTTATAAAATTTCATTTTCACATCTTTGTTATATTAAAACCTGCCAAAATGACTACTCTATCTGGTGGAAAACATAAGTAGAATTTAATAAGGATCACCAATCTCATTGTAAGTGCAAACAAAACATAGTGTACCACAAATTTAGTTCACTATGTTTTCACAACCACAAAATGACGGCCTAGTATAGTCATGTCTAGTCTAGTTATGCCATTATTTATTTTATCCCTTTATTTCGTGCTTTCGTGGTAAGGTACGCCTTATCAAAAATCTGAATATCTCCATGCCGAATTTCATCGAATCCAGTCCAACGATTTAGCTGTCAAAGGCGTAACAGACAGACAGATTTACTTTTAAATAATAATATATAAATGTATATAACTCATTGTTAGCTTACCATCTCAGACTGCATTGTCCGTGTTATAGTAATAGCCGCCTAAACAAACAAACTGTAATCAATCATTTGCATAAACAATAATACATACATATATTGAATGCGTAACTAATCACCCTTTGCCATTTCGCATAATATTATATTGTTTGCCAAAATGTATTCTCTTCAAATATATTTTAGTAGTATTCTACTGCCTGTATTTTCTCATTAAAACAGAAATGTGCGGGATTGCTACCATGTACCTTTTTGTTGGTGAGTATCCGATATTTCGGCACTGTTGCAAGCGCAAGTTACTCCGTGATCATGACGCTTGCAACAGTTACTGACCATGAAAGTTTAAAACAATATATTGAATTTTCTCAGTTCATAAAAAACGGGTACTTCTCAGTAAGCATGTCACCCTTATAGGATGCTATCAATTAAATCAATCAACCAATAAATCAATATTCTTAAAACCTAATTAAATAGTAACGTACTATTTTACAATATTGTTACCTACAACCAACTTGTCGTAAGCCGCGAGTGACATTGCGGGGCGAAGTTAGTCTAAAAAATAGCCTAAGTTACTCCATACGTCATCAGCCTCCTGGCAATTAAAGTTCCGCCAGAATAGGTCCAGCCTTTCTAGAGATTACCCACAAACAGACAGACAAAAAGTTTAAAAAATGCATTTCTGATGTTGGTATCGTAAATACTTTCATAAAAAACGATTCATTTGATATTATAAACATACACTACAATTTTATTATTGATTTCAATTAAATATTAATTGAAATTGAAATCAATAAAATAAATCAAGCATAAACAATGGACTAACAGGCCGTAGGGATACTATCATCATCATCATCAGGATATCGCAGTCCACTGCTGGACATAGGCCTCTCCCATTGCACACCACTCTGACCGTTTTGGGCTTCTCGCCAACCTGACTGCCCAGCGTGGCGATTATGGTCATATCCTCCCATGCAGATGCAACTAAGGGATACTGTGACCATGATTAATTTTAACTGTCGGCTTATTGTACCCTACTTTTTGAAGTATTCTTCCAACATAATATGATCTTCTCTACCTTCAATAAAATATGCAATTTCATTAATTATTTTTTATGTTCCCTTGTAACTCCATAATAATATTGTTTAAATTGCAATAAATGTAGCTATGCACAATTAACTCTAAACAAGGGTTAAATGTAGACTGTAACTAGATGCTATTAAAGTGTTATAGCGGGATTATCGATAAACCGCTTAGCAAGCGTTAACCACTATGCTTGACAATAAATAATCAGTGTCGCCCACTAAATTATTTTAGCCCATTACCACGACAGAGTCGACAGTAATTAATCTTTGGAATGACAGAGAAAACATTTACTGAGCTGCAAACACCCCAGAAAGCGAACAACTGAAGTGACACTATATTTACTACTATAAAATACCTCGCTAACAATGATCTTTTTTTGAGTTCTATATTTTAAAATAATATTTCTAATAGCATTTCAATTGAGTTTCCCTTGCATCCTTTAATTTAAACGATCACGTCGTCTGAATTCTGAAACAGGTCGAGATTATCTACTTATGACGTATATACTAAAATCTATATGCGTTGAAGTGAATAACGTAATAAAAAAATATCTTGTATATTGACGAAACTTGGCCTTTGGAATGATATACGTAGTGAAAACAACTATCTTTAAGTAAAGTTGAAGACAAATCACCCGTGCGATATGGCGTCTAGCGTCATCTGTCACCATCGCAACTGTCAAACTGGCCTGCTAAATCGATCACGCGAGAACTAATATCGAAGTTGTGTCGACAAGTCGTGCGATTTTGGCAACCAGTTTCACGACCGGTCGTACATAGCTAACTTTTTACGTGCGCCGTTCTATGGAACACTTCGTTTTATTGGATGTTTCCGTGCAAAGTTGGCTCTGTCGTCTTTTTACACTCCTTAAGAAATCGACGTGATATTTGAGCAGTACTTTGTAGGAAATGCTTTACCTATTGCACTTACATTTATCAGTTCAAGAGTCTCTTTCTAAGTAAGACCGAATAAAGTGAAGTAATAAACATACGATTGGTATGTTTCTTATCTTATTTTATTCTATACAATATATGTTTGTAAGGTATTTGATGAAATTGAACTTAATCCAGAATTGAGATTGAAATTCACACAAAGTGAAATTCAATAGAATATTAAGAAAATATACTCTTCCAAAACGAGTTTAATTTAATTTTAGCAGTATCTAGCACTGAGACATGTTTACTTAAATTGAAACAAGCATTTTTTTAGCAATTAAATATTTATTCAACATAAATACTCAACATTCAATTTACCATTAATGGCTAACATCAAAGAACTAATATTTAAAGCTACATTAGATTCTATACCCTAGACGAATGGTTAATATTAAAATATCAAATAAATAAGTAATAATGTATGTATACTTAATGTGAAGTTACTTTTATAGCAAATACTTTATGTAATAATAATATTACTGTGTTCAAAAAAAATTAAGTGCCTGTGTCAAACAAATTGGATCGCAAATAACAAAAACAGTTTCCTCGTTATATATCAATCAATTGAAACAAGACTCACCGCTCTTGCGGTACAGAATAAACACAATGACATCGTAGGATTATCCCACGATAGAACAATAAATAATAATCTTCCCGTCCAATATAATATACTAACCAGAATATGGAGTGCGAAAAAAAGACGTTTATATTTATATTTTTATATCCTCGAGCGACTCAACAAAGTACTTGTGTAAAGGTCTAGTGAATCTCGGGTTTCGTCGATGTTTGCCGAAGGATATCCCGGGACAAACGAGCACGGGGCTGGCGATCCCGGGATCATGGCCGCGTTTAGGGACAACAATAGCGATGGAGGCACCGTGATACCACGATATATATTATCTTTGTTGACACCGCATCATGTAGGTCGTTTTTTGTCGCCAATTTTCGCATTGTTGTTGTAAAATAACTTTAGCCTCGGGAAATACTATTTCTTTTTGCTGAGTGAAAAGGAAAATAAAGGTTCTGTCAAAAATGATATGTCTCGTTCAGACTTCTGCAAAAGATTTATTTATACGCGCACTAAAAAAGTAGTTCAAACTGTGTTGTTGAACTAAGAATAAAGTTTTGTTGGTTCAAGTGTTTCAGTTGAAAATCACAAAATTAAATTCGAACGATCTTGTCCAAATTATTAGATTTCCACATATTATGTCAAAATTATTGTACGAGATGTCGTAAAACTCTTTAGATTTATGTGGGGTTAAGAAGAAGGTCACATTGATCCGATCACATTTACCGTGAGAGATTTGCAAACATCTTTTGTGTACTGAGTCGAGGTAATGATACTCTTCACCCACCGTGGCTTTGGAGAACAGGGTATCCGTTCAATCAAACGTCAGGATTTGCGGTTACGATTTTTTTCTATTTTCCTATAACATCGTCCAAGTAACAGAATTTGTATCCATACTAGCATTATAAATTCGAAAGTAATTCTGTCTGTCTGTTACGATAATCCTATACCGATTTCAATGAAATTTGGCATAAAGGCACTTTAACACGGGCGGAGCCGGATACAAAAGCTGGTATTTAATTATCGTTTATTTCAATCAAGATACAGTGCAGTCACAAGATTATTGGTATGAAAATTTTAAACGTTTTCGTAATTTGTAGTGTATTTGTAAATGTTTTATAGTTCATTGCTTCTAAATGCATTGTTTTCTTATAAGATTTCAAATAATTTCAATATTCTAAGTACAAAGTTCATGTTCAACCGGTTGATTTTTTAACTCTTCCTCATTTTAATAAACTGTCGTAAAATATAAGTGAATTCTTGAATATCTTATATCAATCACTAGCAACTTAAACAACTTCTATGTTAGAACCGAAAAATGTATTGCTTATATAGCTCACCGTCGTAATTAATTATAAGAAATTCTCGTCAATTATATGAGACCTGGTACATAACCCGGCAATTAAACTACTGACCCTCTCGCGCCCGTATGTTGCAGGGGCCAGGAGACCACGGGTCAATTTTATCCAATTTATTCATCACTTTATCCGTAATTTGTGTGTAATGTAATTATTCATAGTTTAGGCCGTTACAGAAATTCACACGATATCCTAATTAAAGAAATAATACATGACTTTGCCACTAGCTTTAAGTCATTTGGACCGTAATTTTATACGTCATCAAAGTCGAAATTAAATGTGCCTTACAACTTAGTCAGGACTTAAAAGAGAATGAAATCCATATTGTTACTCAGTTTAACTGTCATTATCCACTTTCACTTCTTATTTAAAAACCTTTTTATAGACCAAGAGTGAGATAAGTTGCATAGAACGCAGTGTTAGCATATTCCCGTTTGACTAAAAAAGTTTTCATTATTTTAGTTGATTACCATAACGGTATCTTCATTACCCAATTACACTATCGTCAACTTTTAATTATTGTCCATGGATAAATCAAGACAGCAGAATGTTGTAATCTCATGGGTAAAGGAAGGCGCAAAGACATCTTTTCGTAAGGAAACTCAAAGTTCCATTTTCTCTTTATATCTATGTAAGAAACGAATAAACCGTATCTCTGTTCTTGTAATTTAACACTTCTTAGTGTTCTTCATGTATCAGTATATACTTCATTTTATATTTTATTCCACTGGCTTCTCGATGAGCGACACTTATTTCAGCTTAACTTTTAAAAGGCTAGTTTTAGCATAGCCTAAAACACGACAGAAAAAATAATAGTTTAAAAGCAAGTTTTATTAACAAATATCAATACTAGACAAATCATATTCCACTACATAATTTGTTTCTTTAAGCATTTCAACGCTTTAACTTCTACTCTTCAGTTTTCCTTTGAGTCCTGTTTTTATTGAGAATTAAGTGCTATGACATTTGTATATTAATAATCTTTTGTTTTCTGTTACAGGTAATAATTTATCTTTCAGTAAAACACTACGGTGAGTTACAGAACATATGGCAAGGACAGGCTCTTTGTAAAACCTTCCAAAAAATATCCATTCATAAAATATTTTTGTTTGATTCGGCGACAAAGTTATACGACAAAAGGGAATAAGTACGAATATTCTCTTTGTATTGAAAAAATGTGTTTTGCGAGCTGTAGATCAAAACAGCGGTCTCCTCCCTAGAGCCGGGAAAAATATTAAAATATCTGTACTTGGGGACGAACACACGATGTAAGAAAAGATGAGGCGAGCTCAATTTTGTCGATTCGATGTCCCCAATTCGTTGGCTGAATTCTTAATAGCGCCTTGGGGTCGGCTCGGGACGTAACGCGACACTTTAGTATTTAATCCGCGTATTGCCACGCGCTCGAATGCGCATCCTGTGTAACAGGAATTTAATTGAGAACAGTTTTATGAATTTCATTGAAATGTTTTAATTTTCATGTCATACCGTAAAGTAGTAACAAAAGTGTGATAACTGTGTGTGTAACTTTAAAGCTTTTGGGAGTCGTTATTGATGTATTTTTTTCATGTCGCTATAATTTTTTATGGTATTGGTAGACGAAATATTCAGTTTTCTATTTTTTTTTGTTTAATTTTACTACATATATATTGCGTGGATGTTGGACTTTTCGGTTTCGGACCTGTCGAGGGTTAAAGGGTTAAACGATCTCAGTATCGGTGACAGCACCGGGCAGAAGAGGTTACAGCTCTTAAATATACAGTAGAGGATAACCATAGGTTTAGGACACTTTATAATTTTTTAAATTATGAAATACTGAAAGTACGGTAAATATTATATTATTTGTAAAATAGTTAACAAGGTGGACCGCAGTTTTTTTTAAAACGCTTACGCATGAAAGCTACTCAACAAACTGTAAACTAAAGAGTCCTAAATTCATGTAAAAAATAGAGTAGATACAATTATTTGGCCAAGAAATGCCTACCATACAGAGTAAACCCCTTTATTATTCCAACATTAATTAATAGCTTTACAGTCCAGAAGCGGACATGGGCCTGTCTCGAAGGAATAACCCTCATGAACTTCTTTCGACAGGCAGATTTGTGATCACCGTAAATTGAAAGCCCCAACACAAAAAAAGATGGATAGATACCTATTCCCTTGTTGTATTTTCCAAGTTTTATTTAACTACAAATTCCACTTCTTAGATAATTTTTAATCACTAATTATGTCAGTGTCAATATAATGTGACCATAATATTATATTAAGGTATGGTAATATATATTTTGTTATGTAGCATTCTTACTAAAGTTGTGCTACATAAATAAATATGTGAAATTTTTATGACAATTTTATTAAAATAATATATTTTTAGGATTTTTGCGCATGTTGACAGCTGGATGTTTTGGAGGTGTATGTGAGGATTGAGGAGGTTAATTATTCAAATTCTAGTCATCAAGTCAACAACCCATAACGTTCCGCTGCTGGGTTCGGTCTCCTTTTAGGAGAGAGTTAAGGCCATACAACGTAGTTGGCGCCAGGCAAGACAACGTTGTAGCTACGTAATCTGTAGGATGTTTAAAGCCGCTCGAAGGCTAAGTTTCAGGACTATTAACCTGTGATAACAATAGAACCGACATCCATCCAGGTACCGACCACACCGCCGTTGCTTACCCTCGTTGATTGTTTCTAATCAACTGGGCTATCAGCGCCTCAGATACCTTCAAATTCCAGTAAACCACTGAAAAACCATACCTTTGATTTTGCCACACAACAGTCTTTTAATATTCACTCATATACGAAATACAAATAGTTCAATCCTCCTATTCATCTAAAATAAACACACAATCAGTATTACTATTTTTCTTTGAGCCGTAATAACAGCTTAGTGGCCATAGGAAAAGATTACCTTGTATCAGACAGCAAAATATCTTGTGTACGTGGTATGGGCCACTTTGCGAGCCGATTTACTGAGGATTATCTAATGTCAAAGGATCGGCGATCATCAAACCGATAAGGACTTTATTTTTATTTTTGGTACCCAACCGGGAGGTATTTTTAACATGGAAGTGTGTTCATGGAAATCATAGTTTTTTTTAACTTTTGACAACATATATTTACAAAACACAGGCGTTTATTTATATAAAATTTACCGGCTATTCACTTGTCACTTAGTTAGTAAAGTATTATATGGTTGAAATCATTGATGTATTAAAAAACCCTAGATACACACTCAGCGTCGCAAAACCGTCCTCATAAAATAAGCGCACTATTGAAAATGATGCTCATATTTCAAATAGTCTCGCGTCGCTCGCGTCTCTGTGCGCTCGTTAAAAATGCCTAAGTGTTCGATGCGGAATTGTAAAAATATTACGTCAAGAACGTTAAAAAAGGATGGGATATCGTATTTTCGGTGAGTAAAAGAGTTTGTTAATTTGTTTTTGTTGTTTTTATGACTAAATATCGGAAGCAATATGTGATTTTGATTTAATTTGTCTAAAAACTTCACTTAACGGTCCAAGTATAATACGACAAATTTCAATGGCCGCTTTTTCAGTGTAAGAACGACTATTACACAACCTTTTATTTTAGTCGCATAATCCAAACGACCCTGTTCTGAATTTAATGGAGTCGATTTTTTTTTATTGTGTTTAATTTTTATATATAAGTTTATTTAATTTGAACTTTTTTGTATTTAGTTTTTAATAAGTATGTATACGTTACAAAATATATAATAATATTATTATAGTTATTAATCGAATTTCAAAAGGAAAAGAGGTCGTCCAAACGGTGTTATTATTAAAGTTCGTAAATATTATATTACCTATTATATCGATTAATTAGGGGACAACTTATGGGTTCGCGACATACAATTTTTTTAAGCCAAATAGTGCATGCGTCGTTTGTTCTGAACATTTTCTGGACGAAGATATGAATGTCACTGCTAAAGGCATAAAACGTCTTCTTAAAACGGCTGTTCCTAGTATAACGGTAATAGTACAGGATCCCTGGTTCATTTTTACTTTTGATTACTAACAAGCTAATTTTCCGTGAGTAGCTTCGTTCCGATTAGACGCCCCACTTTTACTTTGCGAAAATTCTCGATTGAGGTAGGTAACAGGGGTAGCAGGGATAAAATATGTTGATTTGATGATCCTCAAAAAATTATTACTAACAGGGTTTTCTTCGGTTAAATCTGATAATAGTTATCTATATTATTCAAAAAAATATTTGTCCTACAAATTATATGGTTTGATCAAAGAGTACCCCTTCTTCCAACATGTATCGATAACGAGGTCACCAAAAATGATTACTAGCAAGCTGTTTTTTTTTCTTTTACTTAGTTGATATTTATATAATTTAACGATTTCATTGTCCTACAAATTGCGTGGTAGGTTATCCCGGTCCTACGCTCAAAAATGGTTAATACTACAAGTTTTTTTTTTTCATTACTAACTGTAGGACAAGAATATTAATGATAGGTTAGTGTGTTCTCTACCCAAATGAAACAATGTCCTACAAAAAAACAGGTATGTATCACTAGTCCGACAAGAATTGTCATCCTTCGTTTTCCCGTTTGTAACGTAAGATACTATGAGAACAACATTTTTTTAAATATTAATAACTTTATTTTTTAGTAAGATGGGTAAATAATTGTGTATATACATAAAAAAAAATAATCTTCATCAGATTCATCTGATAAATCTTCGCTATTATCGCTGTTATCTTCATCTATTTCGTTGTCCTCATTAGAGATATCAGTCTCTGTAATAACATGAAAAAATTAAGTAAATTATATAATAACTAGCTAACCCAGCGAACTTCGTACCGCCTTAGAATATTAATTCTTATTAAAGTAGTGTGTTTAGTTATTAACTGATAGTGACAAATCGACAGCATCGCCAACTAAAGGGCCCTGGCCGGTAACGCAACAATCACTTTGTACCTGCATTTTAAATCTGTAATATCTTTAAAAATATTAATTTAAATTACATACTGTAAAGGGCCATATTAATCTATATTAAATACACAATGTATTTATGGTACTTAATTGGATATGGATTTATACTGTATTGCTTAAAATCGCTTCGTAAATAAGCCATTATTTCTCGTATAAAGAAAAAAAAAAAAAATGGTTATTGTGAGTTATCCCTAAGAGATAGACATATACCATGGCGGACTTTTTTGTATACCTTTTTAAGGTGTACAATACTGTAGTACATTGTTTAGATCTATCTCGTAGGGAAATCATCCAGCGTAAGCAATGTAAGCGTAAAAAATGGGTTTATTTACGACATGTTTATTATGCATGTATTATACATAAAAACCTTCCTCTTTAATCACTCTATTTAATAAAAAAAAACGCATCAAAATCCGAAGTTGCGTAGTAATAATTTCACGCTCATTGTTAAATTCTCAATTACTAAACAATCATAATTGGGTTTGAAAGACTAATTAATCCAATGTTAATGCTTACTATGTTAACATATTTCAAAACTGGACAAAGCAATTTATTTCATACATTACAAATTCTCCCATTAATTTGGGAAAGAAAAAAGTAGTTTTCATGGTAACACTGTAGATGTATTGCACTTATTATTTTTTAATTTTGATTTTAGAGTCATTTCTCTTAATATCAACGCATAAACAATATCTTTAGTTGTGAAAAGTATTTCTGCTTGATTTACAATACTTTTATCACTTTGAATCCCATAATTTCACTACAAGTTTGGTCAATTTGTTTTCATCTCATCACTAAAATGACTTTTTCCTTGAATTAGAGCAAATCCTAATAGCGGTTTTAACGTTCTTGGTAAGCAATTACAAATCTAGTATATTATATATCAATGAGCAAAATACAGTAAATAAATTGCTTTTTAATTTCCTCAATTTAAAATAGGTATTCTATTGGAGGACCGGGAAAACGTATGACGCAATTTTTAGAACAATGTAATTGTTGAATTATACAATTATTAATTAAGTAAAAAAATTTGTAATCATTTTTGGTGAGCTCGTTATCGATACATTTTGGGGGACTCTTTGATCAAACCATATAATTTGTAGGACAATTTTGTTTTCGAATAATTGAGATAATTATCATCATATTTAACCGAAGAAAAACCTGTTAGTAATAATTTTTTGAGAATCATCAAATCAACATATTTCATCCCTGCTACCGCTGTTACCTACCACAACCGAGAATTATCGTACAGGAAAAGTTGGGCGTCTCATAGAAACGAAGCTATTCACGAAGATTCGGCTTGATAGTAATTATTTTTATATCTAGGATTTGTACCCTACTTTTGAGCGTAGGACCGGGATAACCTACCACGCAATTTGTAGGACAATGAAATCGTTAAATTATATGAATATCAACTAAGTAAAAGAAAAAAAAACAGCTTGCTAGTAATCATTTTTGGTGACCTCGTTATCGATACATGTTGGAAGAAGGGGTACTCTTTGATCAAACCATATAATTTGTAGGACAAATATTTCTTTGAATAATATAGATAACTATTAACAAATTTAACCGAAGAAAACCCTGTTAGTAATAATTTTTTGAGGATCATCAAATCAACATATTTTATCCCTGCTACCCCTGTTACCTACCTCAATCGAGAATTTTCGCACAGTAAAAGTTGGGCGTCTCATCGGAACGAAGCTACTCACGGAAAATTAGCTTGTTAGTAATCAAAAGTAAAAATGAACCAGGGATCCTGTACTATAAGTAGTCGTTAGCCAGAAAAATAATGAATTTATCAAATAATTTCGTACCTACATTCAAATAATATAATTATTTTTTACAGGATGTCACTGATATGATATGAAAAAATGAAATAAATGATTTTAAGAGTTAATATTTGTTTCATTGATGTACACATGTCCTACCCAAAAACATATTTACGCTAAGTATAATTATGGGCTTAGAACACAATTTAACTATACTCATGTTTTTACTGTAAACGGGACTTATTCGCGATAATATTATAAAGGTTACGATACCTTATATATAATATTATACTGATACCTTATATATTATATAATATTATCGCGAATAAGTCCCGTTTACAGTAAAAACATGAGTATGTGTAAAAGTCGCGAAAGTCTAAAAACAACAATTTAACTAACTCTTAAAATACTAACTCAATGTATTATAATAAAAAAAATATACAAATATTCCTCTTCACTCCATGTCCTGTCCTGCCGGCTAGCTTCGGTCATAAAATTTGATTGGTCATTGTACGCTACTTTGTAATAAAAACTTTAAACAATGCGCGTAAGGTTGAATGTGCAAAAGATGTGTTTATAGCTTAACTAAAACTACCCACATTGATATTTTTATACATCAATGACTAAGTGGGACAGTTTCGTATGCGACTTTTGTTTGAGACTGTGCATCTAGGGTTTTTATATATCAATGGTTGAAATGTGATTATGAGAGTGAGGGAACAGAGAGTGCACACACACATGTGCACTGGCGACCGTCACTGTCAGTTGAAACTGACTACCATGACCGAAGCGTCTAGGAGTTCATGTTATAGTAAAGTGTATTCTGATTTTAATAAAGAAATCATTTTATTACACACGGAAAAGGGGCATGGAATTAAGTGAATTACAAATTCTGTCGTATAAATCTCCACCTACTTGATGGTTTACCGTCCGTTCTAATTCCTAACGCCCCGTTTAATTGATCTACATCGTCTCCACGAGATAATTTCGTTCCAACTCGATCCCGTCCTATCGCTTGTCACTGTTTTATTACTTACCATCCTCTCGAGGATATTGCGGGTTGTTCACGGAAATGTCATCTCATTTGCTACACACTTTTACATTCCTAATACCTAGTTACCTTTTAGAACATAATTACATTAAAAAAGGTTTATGCATAATGCTGTAGCTTACCTCCTCCTAACTTTCATTCTAGTTTCATCTTGGTTCTCATAGATATCATGACGCTTTTATTAAAATAAACATTATCATACACAGATGATACACTGTTATGAGAGAGAAACAAATAAGCACCCTCCGCATTTCAAAATTCTATATTAACACAACAGTATTCATTATCTCGAGCATTGAGTATACAATCATTAACTAGAGTCTCTATTGACTCTCTTCTCTGTACACAACAACATGTGGGTGCCATTTAACATGTTCTGAGAATACAATTAGTATTTCATTTGGAACTGTACGAAGATTAGAAGACGAGTGGAAGTACTCACTACAATATATTGCCCCTGTACGTGAAGATTTATATAGACTCAAGTCCTTAACAGAATCCTTTACACAAAGCGAACGAAATGGAGACTTTGCGTGTCTACAGTTCTTTGTACAAACGTCGAAATTCAACCGATATATTTATATAGAGATGTAGACATCTAGGTTTAGACTTAATAAAAATTAAGAGCTGTAATGATGACAATGTAGTAGTAATAAAGACAGAGGTTGAGTCTTTAAGCGGGGAACGAAACGACAGTCGTTGAACAGCCTCCACTACGCCTAATTGGTCTTACGATTACTACCCTCGCACTCGTCATTTTAAACAAAAAGCAAGTTAAAATACACAACCGTAAGGTCTGTATTACAAAAAAGGATGTTAAAATAAAAGCCTTCTCGAGAACCGTCCGCCCTTTTTCCACGTGCTCGTTGTCAGTGTAATTGATCGTCGCCGCCGCTGCGAGATAATTCCGCTGTGACGTGATCCGAATTGTTGTGACCGTTTTATTACGCCCAAGTAGATGCAGGGGAAATGCAAAACAAACAGACGTTAATTGGACCAGATATAACTCAATACACCGCAAATGAGAGTACTTCTAATACGTACTTTCTTTTCAACTACTGAAGCTAACTCAGGCTATCTTACATAATATAAACCAGTCAAACACAATTCTGACTTTTCAGGCGCCCGAAGGTCTCCAACTAAGCTTCACGACTGGTATGTTATGATAAAAAAACGGGTCCGAGTGCTTAACGTGACGTCCAAATCACAGCAACGCTTGCCACAAACGGTCACCCATCTTGGTAGCCACCGTTGCTTACCCTCGGTGATTGTTTCCAGTGATCTAAGATCACTAGGCCATAAGCGTATATATAGATAAATATTACATAGTATATATAAAATATTAATTAATAATTTCTTGGACCGTTGCTTAATTCGGAGGCTTCCTTTATTTTGCAAACATGAACAGAAACAATCGTATTTGAGGTTGAATACAAAGTTGCTCCGATTGAATTAATTCAATGGCTCTGTTTCGTCTCGCGTAACAAACATTATGTTTCATGTTATACGCGGCTTTCTTACCTTTTACTTGACAACCTTGATTAACAATACATCCATACACAATCACGTATTTAACAGGATTCCTCTTCAATTTAATTTCTGATTACAGATTTCACGTAGGTATAGGATTTCAGAACTTCGTTGCTGGAAAGCAAAATAAGCAAATGTACCAAATCTCGTTTAAATCGGTTTAGTAATTGTTTGTTTTTTGAAACAATCAGACTGACTGATTGACTTTCGCATTTATAATATTGGTAAGGATAGGGATTTACGAGTATGTTACCAAACATATCTACGGTAACTTAGGAAACTTTTAAGTATTACTTCACTTACACAAATATTTTCTCGTAGATTTTTTGCATATTTTTCAAATTCTTAGATCGCAAAGAACTTTATGCGGTACAAAATCAGCATACGCGAGACGTTAAATGCAAGAGTAATCTGATTTAGTATTTACGACGTCAAATCAAATCAAACCATTTTATTTCAAATAAACCATACAACAGCACTTTTGAAACGTCAAGTAGTCAGTCAGTAGTCAGTCGTGAAGCTAATTGTCTGTTCCAATGCGTGGATCCTATGGAGAAGTACAGACAAGAAACTCCATGGACACTCTTTTCAAACATTGTTTTTACAATTTTTGGTTACATTGTTTAAGGCATTTCATTAAATGTGAGGACAATGTAACGATGCTGATATTTACAAAGGTAGTGTCCAAAAATAATTAAACAATAAATAGAAGTTGTGAGATGACCAGCCCCGACTGGCGGCGCCCGTATCACGAGCATGACCTCTGCACCAGCCATCGTCAAGTTCAACCATATCGTAGGGAGCCGAACGACCCGCTTAGATTTACTTTGTTAAGGAATAATATTTTGAACAGTAGAAGTCAATCTTCATTTATTTATTTTTAAACTGATAATTTCATACAATTCTTATTTATATTAAATTAAGTTCATGTCAATGAATAAAAAAGATTATATCTTTAAGTAATTTAAAGTTAAAAAGCAATCTGCGATGTAATTTGTATTTGCCAGTCCGAGTCAGTTCCTTCAGCATCGCTTTAGGCCGGTTCTCAACTTTCTAACTGTGTAGCAATTATAATAATAGGTTCCCCATAAAGTAAATTGGGTGGAAGTTCATTCGATTGTGAATGTTAATGTGTTTTAGATCGCAACCATATGTGTCCCACGTAATGGCTTTGTTTAATCTTAAGATTGTAAAGTTAAGATCTCTATCTTGTTTTAATTATAATAACTTTCAAAATTAGCGATTAAGCTACGAGATGCGACCACTGAGCTTTTATAGTCGATCAAATTACTATCTGCGGAAGCCAATAGATAGTAATAATACTACTTAGCTTTCAATGAGGTATGCTCATTCAGCACGAGTTGTAGTGCAGGTTGAAAAAATAAATTAAATATTACTTTAGAATACCTATTATTTTGAAATTGAATTGGTTAGTAGAACAATGTTTTTACACTCAATAAACCATTAAAATGTCTATAATTCTCTTTGTCACTCTTTCACAATGAATTAGAAGTTTTCATCGGAACTTTGCACTGTTCAACACACGGGGGAATTATTTATTTATTACTACACCACCTGCGACAGGACGTGGAAAGTTTCCTTAAGAGTCTCACTTGGCTGGCCTGGGGTAATGGGGAGAATAAGTCTACGTTCCTCGCGCCTAATTTGGCAACCCGACGCGCGGAATTTATAGGGGTGGGGCCTCTACAGCTTGAAATATTCGAAAGCTTCACTCGACCGTGAGTTATGAATGAATCCCGTTAAAGAACCCGGAAAATTTCTAACGGCATGCGTAAAAGCTCTGACATGGCCAGGATCACACAAGGTGATTATTAACGTTTTTGGCTTTATTTTATGTTACAACGTGAGTCTGTAAAAAGCATAGCCATGTCAAAGTGAAGAAATTAAACTTATGGCTGTTTAACTTCTTCATATTATGACAAATAAATGAGATTCATAAACAACTGATGAAGGTTTTCTGTGCTGATAAATGAAAATAATTTGTAAACTAGCATCACTAGATTTTTGTCGTGAAGACGAAAACAAACAGAGTGAACGAAATAAAAAAGGATGAGCTTAATGGACACTACATCGGTAACAACCGCGCGGTGCGGCGGACCGCATTCAAATCTGTTTGATTTATGCGAAGTAATCGCCCCGCACGCCGCTCCCGTCCTGATGGCGAACTGCAGAAAATGGCAGAATCTATTATTTACTGCGCTTAGACCATCAGAAATAACACAAGTTAAACGGAAGCAATTCACAGACTCAAGCTAGTAAGTTTGAGTCTAGATAGTTCATCTATTTCAAAAT
Source organism: Phragmatobia fuliginosa (assembly GCA_932526445.1). Classification (NCBI taxonomy): domain Eukaryota; kingdom Metazoa; phylum Arthropoda; class Insecta; order Lepidoptera; family Erebidae; genus Phragmatobia; species Phragmatobia fuliginosa. The sequence goes on along the minus strand of OW052070.1, from coordinate 11,630,910 downwards.
TTGAATAAATAATATTTTTTTAATTGACATAAAAATCCAATAACGCAGAAGCATCTTACTGGACCATCATGTTGTAGTGTATACACTCACAATGAGAAAGGTGACCACTCTTGGATTCTGCTCACGCTTTCCATCAGGCAGGGTAGATTCAGTTTGGCAGTGATTAAAAAAAAAAAATTAAAGTTAGAGTGAAACTGAAATTTAACCAAGTAGCTTTTAAGAAACTACTAATAACAGAATTCAAATAATATCAGTTTTGAGTTTTAATTGTAGACGAAAACTAAGCTATCTCAATACTCGCTTGGTGAAATTTAGATTGGAATGAAGTAATTGAACGAATGAATTTTTTATATGACTGAATCGAATGTAAAGGCGTAGACATTTTGTAAAAAAATGTACTCCTTTCCACTAACCCGATCCCCTGTTGAGTTATCTGTTGACTTTAAAATATTTTTCTCAATCCACAGCTAACATTTATTGTAATGTAAAAACTATTTATTTATTTATAAGCCTACTAAATGACACTACTCTATTTGATAGAAAGCATGAGTAGAATTCGAGGGAGCTCTCACCCTGCTTAATGTATATACAGACAATGCAATACGGTGACCCGCACTATGGCGGTGAAATGCATCATTGGGCTTCCGGTCTCACACGTTCACCAAAGAAATACGCCCTATTTTTTATTTAGTTTCGAACCAATTAATTAAACCTAATATGATTAATAACTTCTATTCATATTTGCGTAAATTATTCTTATATCACTGCCGATCTCGAAGTCAGCGGGCGCGTATGCAATGCTGTATGTAGACTCGATACCACTCCATAAGCGACTGCCTTCTGTACCAATTTCACACAAAATTATGCATTAGAACGAACGCGCTTCTGCCGGTGCTTGCGCCACCCTACTCTCCCTGTCCTTGTGTCCGCGGCCTTAAAAACTTTAATTTCATCAAAGATTTTGAAGGCATATAAAATCGTTTTGCTAGCTGTCATTTTAGCGCCACTTCCGTAATAGAAAACAAGTACAATACCGTCAACCACCCATTTAATTAGGAATTACAGACACAGGAAATTTTAATTTAATTGTAGTATCATGGATTGGAGATACAACCGTGTTTATGTTAGAATACCCATTCTACACTTGTAAATGTTGTTCATGTTTGTGTAATGAACTACATATTCAGTACTAGTACATTTTCTCCTTTAAAACAACTTACAAAGATTATCTCTAGAAAATCAAGTCACGTTTCGGGTTTGCAGGCGTGAAGGTACTTTTTCGCGATTGGGTGCAGATCCATCGAGGAGATATGTGAGGGGCACATACGTTGGAAACTAAAATTGAAATAGATTAGCTTTTACAGCTGGGATAGGATCGTGATAATATGCTTTTGGTTCCTTTCAGTAGGTATGAAAAGCCTGAATGTTTTCTTTACACAGATTCTGGCAATAATGACTCTCTATACAACTATACTAATAGCAGTCTATTTTTGAACAATGTTAACAAAAAAAAAATTGATTTCAAATTTCAGTTTGATTTTTGCAATAACGAATTATTTTCATCATACAAAAGAATACAAAAGACTTTACCCTTTTTTTAAAACTGCTACCACCAAAGTTCATACAGTTTTAAAAAGTATTTTATTCTTGAAAAGAATAATACTATCCCATTGTTTCAAACTCCTTCAATTTCCAACGTCGATTATACAATCGTGCACTTGTTATAATCTTAAAAGTCAAAATAATTAACCCATATTAACGTAATGGTAATAATTTAAGATTCTATCTGCCGTGTTATATATAAGTTGTTAATTCAGGTTCACTCTAAAACATATGTACATGAGTAAACCCACTCCTGACAATCGACTAGGTTTGAAGATGGCAACAGAAAAACACGAGAATAACTAAGTATTACTACTGTCACATATTTTAGCAATCTATACGATGGACTGATCAAACCAGTGACAAGAAATCACTTGTAGTTTGTCCTCCAGATATTATATTAAGATATATATTAACCAGCTTTTGCCCACAATTCCGTCCAGGTTTATGCTGCTTATAATTATCGCAGTTGAGAGCATCCTATATCCATAAATGGTTGCTGACAAACAGAAAAACAGATATGACTTAGTTAGTTTTAACTTTTCCTACAACTCACTTTTTTGGTATTTAAATTTTACAGAAAATATAACATTCTCTTTTAGAGGCACATTTCTGTCTATTCAGTAGGAACCAGAATAGAAAGTATAGAATTCAAATTTCCTTTCATTTATTATTCAAAAACAAATTATCACACCCACCCTCTTAAGTAATCAAATCAATGAGTCTTCAAAGCTCGAAGTCGGTATTCAAGCGTCGACTGTGCATTTATAGCAAAGACAAAATGTCGCATTAATTACTCACTTAAACAGCAGCCAATAGAGGTGTCTACACCAACAGCTAGGTGCACCATCAATAAAACAGGTGACATCGAGCCAGGGCCACCGCATACCAGCTAATTTTCATACTAAACGAGCGGGTGCATTATTAAAACGTGCTCTGACGTGACAACCCTCTCTCGACCTCGATGAGCATTTAAACTTGACTCGCTAACTGAACTATTAAGTATTTAAGGTGTTTGCTTCAGTAAGGTACTAGTTTATAGGACCGGAACAACTACAGCCATAAAACGTCATCCTAAATTGTGTAGCATACAATGTTCAGGGCTATTATAACTTGTAAACTTATTTACTTTATGTATTGGAGGTTACATTATAGTGAAAACTAGAGTCGGTAACAATTTTATTCTAAGGTATACGATAAGACTTTTACCGATAAGGTGTATTTAACGTTTTATGATGATTGATTGGACAGACAGAATGTTATGTGTACGTTAGATTTATATGTTTACTAGCTTTTGCATGCGTCTACGCCCGCGTCTATGTCGGTTATCGCGGTAAAGGGTAACCTATATATATAATCCTTATTCAAGAATCAAAGTGTATTCAAGACAAATTTAATTCAAATTGATTTAGAGGAGGACAGACAAACAGAAATACAGTACTAACGTTATTGCGACAAAAAGTAGCGTATGTTCTTCACCAAGGTCCAAGCAACGTCTATACCGGCATTTATCCAAATCTGTTATGCGGTTTAGCTATGAAAACTTAAAAGCCATACAGAGTTACTTACTTTCTCGAATTTGTAATTTTAGCATATAATTTAATATTACTGATCATGAGACAAAAATAGTGATATCTACGCAAAACAGGTAGCTGTAAAATGGTGTAGTTCAGCACTTTTTTACCATTCTCTGTTGAGTTTTAATTACATATCGACCACTGGGCGAACACTGTCTTCTGTCTGTCGGTCTTACTAATTTTTTTTTGCTTTCTGCAATGGTATTATACGTTACTTTTACGGATAGTAAACTAACTAGAGATATTTGTCCATAATATTTTAAGCCAACAGTTGCAAATAACTATTTCACTCCAAGTTAAAAGCTTCTGTATTCCAACTTGAAAGACAATGAAACGATATATTTTCTTCAACTCGACAGTAGTGGTAAGTTTGAAACAACTGCTTCAGTCTTGACATGTTTGTGCCATCCATCTAGGTGCCATATTTTTATTCTCATAGCGGAGAGCAGGTGTCAAAACTAAAGGACTTTAGGCTAATGTATGCAGATTGCATCTTTCGCTACTCCAGCTTGCACAAGCTCCATAGACAACAACGTTGCCGCATTGCTTCCACTATTTTAATGCTTTCATGCAGAGAGCTTTTAATATTTTTTAACTTCATTGCAGTTATTTTAAGTTAAAACTAAGATGAAACAATGTTTTTATACGCCTTATGTAAACTTTAATATCTTTATCTTCTTAATATATTTTATTTTGTAATGTGTTGATTTTTTAATTGAAATACGCTATATATTTCGTCATTAAATATATCAATAAACAACCGCACACCTACCAGCACATAAGAGCATTATAAAACAACCTTCAGGTTGTGACAGAACTTCTACTTGGTCTTCCAAATAATCGGACAAAAGTTGTATTGCTACCGAAAATATAAGTTGCAAAGACTAAAGATTTAAAAAAATTATTACAGTTTAGCGATGAATTACTGTAAGTTTCAGTTTTAGATTAGCGCGAGATAATGGAATAATAAAAACATAGAACACAAAGCACGTGAGATAAATTGTCTGTAGAGAGATGATCGTTGACTTTCATTGTGGACGAAACAAATATATAGACGCTGTTAAGCATTCGTGTGTTAACCCACAAAAAATCGAGTTTTGACTTATGAATGCTGTCTTATTCTTTAGATCGTAAGGTTTACGATAGTGCAATCCATTTTATTGAAAACAAATCGCAGAATATTCTAGAGTACAAAAATTGTTATTGCTTATTTCCTAAATTAAGATTTGTATTTAGCATTTATGTCACAAGTGCCTTACATTATTAATGCCAAAATCTAATGAGACTACAACAAAAAGCATTAATGTGTTATACTACGGTTAACATAGAAATGCGTAAATCGGATTGTGGGTTTGAACAAAAATGCAATGTTTGGCGAGCGCGGACGGTGGCGGGGAGGTAAGGATTTTGCGGGCTTGTTGACCACACCGACATGTAATTTTTTAAGCTATTGCATAGCTTTTATCGCGGGAACCGAATCAAGAAATTTCGTAACGAAAAAAAACCTAACACCATGAAAACGGATAGAGATATGATTGTCACTGCAGTACGACAAGGACGTCACATGCGTCTCCGTGCGCATGCGTACTGCCGCCACTGGCCGTTATCCGTTGCCTTGACAACACAGTCATTCTAGATTATTATCCCTACTAATATTATAAATGCGAAAGTAAAGAGTTACTTTCGCATTTATATTATTAGTAGGGTAACGTAACAGACAGACAGAGGTCTGTCTGTTACGCCTAAACTGCTAAACTGATTTTGATGAAATTTGGTACACAGGTAGTCTAGAGTCTGAGGAAGGACATAGGCTACTTTTTACCACGATAACCGACATATACGCGGGTGGAGCCGCGGGCCAAAGCTAGCTAGCTTTAGTATTAAATAATTGTTTCGGAGTCTGGGTGTTTTCTATGTATAATATGTATGTATTTACAAAAACAAAAGTATGTTTCTGTATTTATATCAGTTGTTTACTACCCATAATACAAGTATCTGCTTAGTTCGGGACTAGATGATGTTTGTAAGATGTCCATAATATTTATTTATTTATTCATAGGAACCCCATCGAGTTTGGGTTCGTTTGATTCGTCTTGACGAGTACCTTGACAATATATGGTAACCAGGGTGTGATGATGGAGCTGGAAGGTGGCCATAGGAACCATATCGAGTTTGGGCTCATTTGATTTGTCTTGACAAGTACTTTGACACTATATGGTAACCAGGGTTTGATGATGGAGCTGGAAGGTGGCCATAGGAACCCCTTCGAGTTTGGGCTCATTTGTTTCGTCTTGACGAGTACTTTGACACTATATTGTAACCAGGGGCTGATGATGGAGCTGGAAGGTCGCCATAGGAACCCCATCGAGTTTGGGCTCATTTGATTCGTCTTGACGAGTACTTTAATACTATACGGTATGAATGTTATTCCAACAAAGCAAAATATTAAGTTACGAGTACCAGAGTAAAGATTAATTGTAGCGTGCTGTAAAAAAAAAAAAAGTCGTGTGGCACTCGAGGACTGCCGCGGCAAAGCTATTGCATAGCATTTTTATCAACTTATGCAATTTAATTATTTTTTATTTATAGTTTTTTTTTCTTTGATATTAATTCAAGTTTACAAAACAATATACACTGTCTTTTTACTAACATACATTCTAACAATATTAATGCCAAACAATATAATCATCCTATTAACCGAAAGACAACTAAACAGAGAACATAATAAATAGTGATATGAGCATATCACTATTTATTATGTTGCATGGCCGCCTTCCAGCTCCATCCTACACCCTGGTTTCCATATAGTATCAAAGTACTCGTCTAAACGAATCAAACGAGCCCAAACTCGATGGGGTTCCTATGGCCACCTTCCAGCTCCATCTTCAGACAATGGTTACCATATATTGTCAAAGTACTCGTCAAGACGAATCAAATGAGCCCAAACTCGATGGGGTCCTTATGGCTACCTTTCAGCTCCAGCATCAGACCCTGGTTACCATATATTGTCAAAGTACTCGTCAAGACGAATCAAATGAGCCCAGACTCGACGGGGTTCCTATGGCCACCTTCCAGCTCCAGCATCAGACCCTGGTTACCATATAGTGTCAAGGTACTCGTCAAGACGAATCAAACGAGCCCAAGGAGCCGGAGCGCACGGAGACGCATGTGGCGTCCTTGTCGCACTGCAGTGACAATCATATCTCTATCCGTTTTCATGGTGTTAGGTTTTCTTTTCGTTACGGTATTTCTTGATTCGATCGCCGCGCTCAAAGCCCGCGATAAAAGCTATGCAATAGCTTAAAAGGCAAAGGTCCTTTGCTAAAAGCTATCAATACACAAAAAAAAAATTTTGTTAAGAAGAAAATTTCTTGGCTTAAAATTTTTCAAATTAAACCTAAAAAGATACTCCTTCCATGATGTATATAAAATCTGCTTTAAATGAAACCCCTAGGATAGTAAGCAGACTTGTCCAAAAAAACAAAAAATTAAAAATATGTAACATTTTAAAAACATTACACTGCCTTTGTTATGGCCAAATAGTAAGAAATTATCCAGCAGCAAAGTAAAAGATCTCAAAGATATTCATAAGTTAATTCCAGAAGATTGCAAAGAGTTCTATGGCTTCTTGGAAACTGTCAGGGAGGAGGTTGCTGATTATAATAGGTTTGTACCATATGATGGATACAAAAAAAAATGGTTTTATTTAATATGATTAAAATAATAATAATAAAAAAAGTTTAAAACTTTTGGTTAAGATTTTTGAACAATTGAAATAATATAAGCGTTAACTTGTTGTATTTCTTATTTTAAACAGAACTTAAAATGTGATTCAAAACATGTTATAGCAATTAAATAAAATAAGTACATGAACATTTTAATATGTTAGTAGTTTTTTTATTAAATTTTTAAAAAATTAGTACATATATTCATTTTAAAACAACAAATCAGAATTTTGCATTAATGTCTTAAGGCACATAACACATTAATGCTAAATGAAATAAACCCTTCAGCAATTTAAGCATCAATAATTTTTATGCTCTATCTATTTAATAATTAATTTATTAAGAAATATATATTAATTTTATTAATCTATGCATTTCAACAAAAAAAATGATACCGCTCAACAATATTTTTTTGCATAACATACGCGGAAAAAGAAGATTGTTCTTAAAAAAATTTAAGAGCTGATTACTCAAAACTAGCTCGGTGTGGGTTAACACACAAATGCTTAACAGCGTCCAATATAATAATAATATAAACAGCAAATATGTTAGGGCGCTTTAATGTTAGTCTTAAATCTAAATGTAATGATTTAATCAGATAGAACTTAACTCTTGCAAAATATTTTTTTGAACCGATATATTCTTGAAGTAGTTTTAGTTTCGTAATATACAGATCAACTTAGTACTACACTGCAAAATTATATTGCTTTAATATAATAATAATAATAAATATTTTGGACATCTTACACATAACATCATCTAGTCCCAAAGTTTTTGTTTGTAAATACATACATATTATACACAGAGAAACATCCAGACTCCGAAACAAATATTTGTGCATCACACAAATAATTTGTCTGACCCGGGAATCGAACCCGAGACCTCTTTGATCAGCAGCCGCATACGCTATCCACGAGACCAACAAGGCAGTCAATTGCTTTGACGGTAATATGAAACTTATAACAAAAATTGCCGTGTTGTGTTGACTGAGATAACTGTTGTGAAAATTAATCCGTCGAACAATCTCTTGGCCACTGTTTATTTCACCAATACTTTCGTTTCGAATACTTAGAAAATAAATTCATAGTAGTTACCATCACAGTTCTTGTTTGTTGAATAACTGACGTGAATTTAAAACTCTCGTAATCATATAATAAAGTTAGAATTCTAATATCTACGTTTCCAAATATTATACGTTACATTTAAATTTAACGATTTAACGACTGTGAACGTTCCCAGGTTATTACTTACTTCGAAACAGGTGTGTAAGCGGGATAACACGATTTTGGCAGTATACACTGTTACGGAAGTAACTTAATTATGTAATTTCATATTTGACATACGTGTGTGGATGATAAACATTTTCATTGTATGAAATGAAGTCAGCCAACGATGTGCTGTCATAATAAAACAATTAAATTTAATGTTTTAATTTGTAACAATAATGTGATTTAATTAAAACTTGTTTACAAATTAGTTTGATAATGTATATTTACAAATAATTAAGTACCAACTTTTCATTAGTGGTTATATTATAAAAAATTTTTATTAATGCCCGCATTAAGCAAGATGAAACATTTGGTAGATCGTAACAAAAGGTACATTCATAAAAAAAACTGTCAACAACTTTCTTTTCCCTACACACAATCATTCATAGATTTTCATAGATTCAGTCTTCAAATTTACATTCATTAAATAAGTTATTATTTTTATATTACTTTGAGTCGCGTACTAGATTTTTTATTGACATTTTTCATTTTTTCTAAACAACAACAATGGTATAATTCCACTTTAAAGAGATAAAGAATTCAGTTCAGTGGGGTTCGTGTTAAATCTTCGTACTAAAAATATATAGTAGAGCTGAACATTAACTCACAAAATCTTAAAAAGTGGAATCCCTCATTGTTTATCCGAGTTAAACAGAAACTATGAGTTGTACAATATTATTGCAGAAACGAAAATAAGTTGATATGATAATTTTCATTTTCAATGTCTCTCCACTCAAACAAGCAGAACGCAAACGCAATTTGCATTGACACTGCCAGCTGTAATCACAAGTGCTGATTTTAATTGAGTGCTATCCATAATATTGAGTTATCTTGTATATTGCGTTATTTTTTGACGGTTGGAATTATTTTTGTCGGACTCTCGGTTTTTATAGTCTGCCCTTTTTTTGAAAGTAAACAGTATGTAAACGTAGTTTTGGACACTCATAGATCTGGCCTATGAGCATTCTGCACTACTCTACTGTACTCAACCTCGTAGATGCCTGGTAGGAGCGCAAGATGCCTGGTAGGAGCTGGACGCGAGCAGCCCAAAATCGATAAGAGTGGCGTGCAATGGGATTGGCCTCTATACAGCAGTAAACTGCAATAGGTTATTGATGATGAAACATTATTCCCATTTTGAATTTTTAACACAGTAACATGATCGAGCCCATTTTGCCAGTGCATATAAATATTATTATTTAATAGACTTAGTGACATATCAGTTGTAGCATTTTATCATTATCAACAGCCTTAAATAGTCCACTGGTGGAAATAGTCCTCTATTTTAAAAGTAGATTGTACATTTGTTAGTTTATAGCTTTATGTTTAGTTCGCTTTCATTTACGGGTAAGTATTTTGTGTAACTTGTTTTGTGACTTAAGCAACAGTGACTAAATGTTAGGGCGTTAATAGTTGGTCTGGCGAAAATTGAGCGTTTAATATTCCTCTGAGTACCCCTTTGAGGCAATATACGTGAATTAAAATATCTATGTGTGTTTTCCACATTACGGAACATTTTCTTTCCCGAGTCCTTTAATTCACTATTCGGTAAATATTACAAATGGAACGAACATAATACAAAAATGCTTCAGTATTTAAACAAGTGCGTACCGCACGTACAACCTCGCCTTAAACATTTTCGTGAGGTTAGAGAGATAAGGGTATGAAAATAACATGCGCCCTAAAGAAATTGCGTCGCTATTGGAGTTCCTTTTTTAAATATTAATAAAGGCTGCGAGGCACTTTTGAGACACTTTCGAGAGTAGACACGACGCGATGCATATTTAAAACAATGAAGTTGAAGGGTCGTCCGTAGTGTCCCTCAATACGTATAAGACGTAAAACGAGTAAGGTTCATTCATGAATTAATATTCACTCTTGACATAAGAGGAAAATCTACAAAATATGCATTAGATTTACAAGCTACAGTCACTTAACATTGTGTAATCACGAAAAAGTAAAGCCCATATTTCAAATTTACATTACAAGAACAAAGACATTGTTTAAAATTTAAAATAATAAGGTAAATAATAATTTAAAACAAAAATTATTGCTTATTTTTAAACTGTGATGTATTCTCATAGTACACTTCTGACGACTGCATTTCAATACATGCAATCTTCGAAACACTCAGAATTTATAGGTATCGTTCATTCAGTCATGCAGATTGCATTACATGTGACTCAACGGACGCAATCAAAATCTGGAAAATGTATACCAAAATAACTAGAGTACAGCTCCGAAACAACGTCATAAAGTCTCCGACGTAACAGAAACTAAACTAACACGATAACTTACAGATTTAAATCGTAGTGTAATCCTCGTGACATGCAAGGTCCACACGAGAGTATAAAACAGAGCTCGCAGCAATTTATCTCAAGATAAATCCGACCACGCGTAAGACACCTGTCAGATGACGGGACAGGCGCCGTCTTGTTTCGTCTTGGGGAGGAGCACGGGTATTAGCTCTTAGGGTAAATTAGAATATTTCCAACATAAATAAAACGATAATTAACGTTTAAATAAACCAAGTTGTTGAGATAAATTTTGTCAAGTTGTGGGCTTGTGACTTTATACCTTGTTTGTTCTTTCCAGCAAAGGTTTCGATGTTTTAATATGTAAGGCACTTTGATCAGAAAATTTCAAATGACAATATATGTGTGTTCAATCTATTGCTGGTCGTTTATTTTACATTATATGTAGAGTACGTAGGCACTGTATATTATATACTAAAGATCTTTTAGAAACAGAAAAATATCTGTTTATTTTTGCCATAGCTAATAGTGGAACAACTTAAATATCCTATTTAACATCATAATTAAATTATCATCATGAACCCATCATTTCCAATAAGGATCCTTTCTCAGTCTCTGTTTGTCTGTCGATCTGTCAGGTTATGTGTTTTATTTAACTAAAATAGAAGTCTGAAGTAGTCCATAAAAATTTCCAATTTATAAAATGTAATTTAAATATTACATCAGATTTTAAGCATACCACAACTTCAAAATATTTGTTTTACGGTTTCTGATCTAATTTGTATAATGAGATACTGCAAACATATTAATTTAGCATTTCTCATCATTTACGTGTCCCATTTGCACAAAGGATAGCACGACACCACTGTGCCGACTCGGGCGCTGCAATTTGTACTGAGATAAATTCAACCGTAAACAGATGTCGTCTGAACCGACCTCTCGCTTTTTATTAATACCATACTTTGTGTCCTGTAGCATAAAACCCAAAAAATAAAACGTGTATATGTTAACTATATACAACTTTCATTTCATTAGAGACAATAACACAACACTATTTTGGTCTTATCAAGTTACAGTAAAATAACCACAAGATTTAGAATATTTCAAAGAAACGGCTCCTATTGTCAGCAGCCGCAAGGGCTGTTATTGAAACATTTAATCCGAACACAAACAACACCGGTAATCGTCATGTTGATTTCCAAAATAGCTTTACGACCATTTTCTAACGCTTCAAAGGAGGTCATTAAATGTTGAGGGACGCTCATATAAATTTCGATTTCCGAGACGTGTACCGTTTGCAAGCGCCACCTGGTAACTGTCAACATGAACTGCCAATTTGAATTCGAAGTTACCTAATTGGACGACAGCTCGTTCCAAATATAAATATTAAAGGTCGAAAACGGATATTGTGTAACGAGGTGGACGGGGATGTCGGGAAAGGTCGCATCGTGCGTGCCCCGATAGAAGCTCACACGATTTTTACACACCGTGAGTATTCGTGCGGCAACTGACACATTTCGGATGCAAACAATCGCAGAATTTTAATGCCCTGGATCTCGCTTGGAGAGTTGTTCATAAATACGGCAAACGATATTTGTATTTTAAATGTTTGGATTGCATTGGAAGTTCAGAACATTAGGAGATTACATTAGGAGACGAATTGTAATAATGACAATAAAGTAATAACGTTCAACAACAATTGCTATAAAATTAAGGATTTAAGTTGAATCTTTGAAATTACGAAGCGTGATATTTCACATAGGTCGGCACCGAATAGGTAACCTTTCCAATTCAGTGCGACCACCGCTCGTAAAATAGGGGGTGGTTTTCTCCAAGTCATGAATACGTTAGTTTGGTGGCGCGGGTTGGTTTAATAGTTAAATAGCTGAGTTGGAGAGAAAGGGGTACGTACGTATGCTTAAGTCGCCGCCGACTTAAAAGGGGCCAGTTAGTGTGAAAACGAAAATGATTGTCTTCTTAACTTTCTTCAAGCATTTTTATTATTTTAATTAATTAGTATCTTCATAACTTATTAGTAAGTTACTTTTAACGTTACCATTAATTTATCCGACATCCGTAATACGTACACGTTACGTACACCTCACACAATGTGAATCATTCCGTGAGGTGTACGTAATGGAAATAGTACTACAGTGATATCTAAAAGTTATGTAACATACGCAGTGATAATAGTTTACAATTTTGCGGATCCGTATACAAAACAAACTAAACAGATCTCACAGTTGCAAAGTCTGCCTATTTCATAGCTCGCTTAATAATCGTAATTCATAGCATATATAACTAAAATTTATTACAGCCTGAATAACAGTACCGATAACTTTTACTTTAGTCATAGATTTCACGAAGCAGTGATAATAATCAGACCAAATAATTAAACCAACCTATAACCCCTACTAGTAAGGTACGAAGGTTCTGTCTACGAAGTATCACTTCACACACACACACACACACACACACCTTTTATATCTTGCATCTCATTGTCCAGTTGCTAGGAGATTGTATGATATATAAACACACGCTACCGTACCCTTGTGCCCCAGGCTCCACCCTAGGCAGTAACATGTCATTATTTTACTTAAATGTACAATAAATATACTTTAAGGTCTGACGATGGATAATACATTTTTAAAGTAGCTCAATTATTCTCTTTGTATCTCTGTGAATAGTTGTTAAATGGTCATTAAGTCCGTGCCGATACTTTCTATGTTTATAGTATCACTTCATTTACATTTCGATTTACATCATGACAGTTAAAGACACGATATGATAAAAATGGAAAGAATTTGGAAGCAACATTGTTATATTCTTCCTCATATATAACTAGCTTTCCGTGAAAGTATTTTTTTCGGGTTAATATATAGCCGAGTAATATGTACGAACAAATAATGTTTCTTTCCTAAGGTAAAAGAATTTAAAATTGGATCTATGGATCCAGAGTTTACCCCTCATAACCTCACAAACTTTACCCATACAAAATATTAATTAAACTATGAAAGACTATCTACTACTATTTTATATAGTCATACCAAACCGAATATTTATTATTTATAAAAAGTCGTAACCAAAAGATCGGAATTCGTGAGTAGTTTACACAAACATACCCTTTTAGGAACAGTTTCGATATCAAAATTCTATTTGCAGGGAAGGGTTAACATACACTCACACTGTGAGGATTTCCGAGTTCTTGTTCAAATATTGTATGCTAACGTGGCAATTTGAATGCCGCGATTACTAGGCTCGCAGATCTCCGAGTAGTTGGATGGACATCTTGGGAAAACCCTCACCACCGTATTCCTGCACTATTAACTGATTTGGTATATAGTAGAAGGTTGGCAGTATTGTGTTGGTCGTACCCTACAGTTAATAATTAATGAAAACCCCTTTATTATTTACACGAATGCTTTTCTATCTCGTGCTAACTTACGATTCTCGGTTACGAACGAAGTATCTCTTATATAGTTGTGTGCTATTTAGCACATTCAAATAAATTATAAACGGCTATCAAGTAAAAACACGATTAAGTTATGGATTGCGTCTGTATTTAATACGTCTAATTTTTTACCGTTATGTTCTAGACTTAATGCCACCGATTTTTTTTATATTTAAACCTGCCATAATGTCTAATGCCTAATGATATGTGTCTTAGTAAAAATTAATGAGATAACGGCAATGACATGAAAGTACTATCTATAAACATAAATCTCAACATATTGACAATCCGCCAAAAAACAGCCAATAACTAACTACTAACTTATCGGTGAAGAATCTATTACATTGAAAGAGACAAGACAAAAACGTTCTCGACAATAGAGACATCAACACGAATATAGTTCAAAGTGAAGTTGCGAAGAATGGGGCCTATCCTTGATAGCGGAGGAGAAATGAACAAGTAGCAAGTCGGAATGCGAGTAGTAGCTTCGTAGTATAAAGGAGTTTAAAGTGTTACAGAGACGAGAAGAGCCTGTGAGTGCTACACGCGTTCGGCACTCGTAGACGGCCACTCGTAGCGGCCACCTAGTCAGCCGTTGTTATCGAAGCGCTACGTGAACTATTTAATGAGTACATTTTAAAACTTTAATGGAAGACCTTTAGACTTTCGTAGTATAAACATAATGAAAAGTTTATAAACTGAGAACCATTAACATTGTCAAATAAAAAAATACTTTTGTCCGGAAGAATTGATGTTTTGAAGACATTTTATTAACGGTACCATTTACATTCATTAAATTAATATTACGCTGCATACTAGTATTCAGTTTGTCCTTTATTGTATTAAAATCTGTACACAAGTTTGAAGTCAAAAATAAAATATTAGCATAAGACCAATTGTATAATAACACAATATTTCATACAAGAAAAAGAATATCTACCCCCGGGGAAAAATGTGATGATTTTGCAGATTTATGTAAACACTGGGTAAATTTCAGATATTCTACTCATTCTGAAGTACGAATTAAACTTGTATAAAACCAATATTGTCTCTGCTGAGAATAGACTGAGTGTTTAAAGCGCTATGATGGATAAAACAATATTTGTATTGTTATTGTACAAACACAGTTTATATTTCACGTGCGGGCCAAAGAATATTTTATTTTAATCTTGTATGACGTTTTAAAAATTCAATCTTATGCCGTCCACAGCTTGTCTTTGTTCTTGAAGGTCTTTCCAAGGAGCGCCAACTATACCGGTCTTAAGCAGATCGCATCTATCCGTTGCCAACCACTTTCTTCAAACCATCAGTAAATCAAGTATTAGTATTAATATTGTTTTCAATTATCTACAATCTGGAACTTAAATATCCCAACATCATTACGTCATTCAAATTAAATTCGAAATGATTTATAATTCGAAAAGCGAGGAATGAAGTAAGAAATTTCTGTCACCTTTAAAGGGAACATAAGAATGTATAAGGTATAGTAGGTTTAATCTTTCATCTATTTATCAAACAAATCTAAGCAATTAATGTATTCAATTACTCAGGGAGTCTAAGCTGCTCATGTAAATTAATTTACGAGTAGGTACTGCCTTAGAAAACAGAGTATTATGAATTACGTTTTCTGAACCTTTCATCTGAAGTATATGTCTTTAGTAACTTTTGCGTTTCATACACTCAGTTCTAAGTGTTACTACCATTGTAAGTGTTAACTACCTCGTGAGATTTAATGTATCTCGCATTATCTACCTAATTGTTTTACATAATATTTCTAGAGAAATTTGTGCCACAAATGTTAGCCTCCGTGTTTAATATTTCATGCATTTTTTAAAATTATTTTTAAATTGATTATCATCTTACTGTACAACAACATTTTATAATTTTAAATCCAAGTTACCCATTTTATTATATTAAAACCAGATCCACAGTGACAATGACATAAATCACACGAAAAACCGCACAAACCCTTCTAAAAAATCACATCTACATGAATGCCGTCAATCATTTTCCTTTCATTATAATAACTGTAATGGCAGGCGGAACTAAACCCATTGTGGAAACTCAGATTCTATGTTTATATAGTACAGATATAGTTAATTTAATACAATACACAGTTAATCAATAGGGGTAAACACGCAAACAAATCGAGCACTAAACTGTAATAGTGAACCTGAATAAAGTAACACTTTAGTTACCTAAAAACCCACTTAAAACAAATACAGTTACAGTTCCTTTACCATGTGTGTAGTACACAAGAATCTCGCAATGCAGCAGTACCTATCTCGTGTGAATGATACCGGAGCTCGCGTTGTTAAAACTCAAGCCGTGTTGAGTCGCGCGCGCTAATTGTGCTCTTGGTGCAAACCTACGGGGGGTGGACCCTACTACTACCTACCTCGTACACTATTCTTCTTGTTTCAGAGACTCATAGCACAAAGACAAAAACTTTTTGACTGTTGACATTGAGCTCGTACTCGGTGCAAATGTCCATTTAATTGTAGGTACTTGTTGTTATTTATTGGGTGTCACATTCAAACAAAACACTTAACTTTCGTGTATCAATAAATTTACTCGTAATTAATATAATTATTATTTTACATATCTAGTAAAAAGTTTAATACTCTTTTTTAGGGTTCCGTTGCCAAATGGCAAAAAACGGAACCCTTATAGATGTCATGTCTGTCAGTATGTCTGTCTGTCTGTCCGTCCGTATGTCACAGCCACTTTTTTCCGAAACTATAAGAGCTATACTGTTGAAACTTGGTCAGTGAATGTATTCTGTGAACCGCATTAATATTTTTACACAAAAATAGAAAAAAAACAATAAATGTTGGGGGTCCCCCCATACTTAGAACTGAAACTCAAAATATATTTTTTTCATCAAAACCATACGTGTAGCTCGTGTCTATAGATAGGTCTTCAAAAATGATATTGAGGTTTCTAATATAATTTTTTGCCAAACTGAATAGTTTGCGGGAGAGACACTTCCTAAGTGGTAAAATGTGTATCCCCCCTGTAACTTCTAAAATAAGAGAATGATAAAACTAAAAAAAATATATGATGTACATTACCATGCAAACTTCCAACGAAAATTGGTTTGAACGAGATCTAGTTAGTAGTTTTTTTTTAAGACGTCTTAAATCATAAACCGCAATTTACATTTCTTTCAATCAAAACACTATTATTATTAAAATATCGATGAAAGTTACAACGAACTACAAAAACTTTTATGTGTTACTTACTGCTCCGGAACCCTTCATGGGCGAGTCCGACTCGCACTTGGCGGCTTTTTTTATATCTGAAGCCTCTTATTAATTTGAGATTACCACAGTGCTACCAATAATACTCTTCGCCGTGAATACACAAAACATACCTGAAACTAATAAATGCCGGACAAGTGTTACTAGTTTAATCGCAGCTGCACAAAACGTAAGCGACAAACCAACCTCGGATCCGAACCACAACAACCGTGCTGAAGTTTAATTCAATCGGTGTGCCCCACTGAGTGTTGGAGGGTGGCAGTTTGGCTGCGGGGTGAGAGGCGCAGCGTGTACGAGGTTGAGATGCGTGGTGTGAGCCGCGGGGAGCTCGCGAGGCGGTGTTAATTACTACTCATGTGGCAGGCCACATATCGCGAACTTTGGCGCCCAACGTGGGGCCCGCCACCGTATTTATCTTTTAATGTCAGCTGAGGGGGGCTTGTTTAATCTTGTTTGTTAACAATGTGGGATTACATAAAACTTTATTTAATTTTCAAAATAGTTATTAACTTTATAAATTCACTTAATTTCTTCACAAATCATTTATTATTATATTTATCTATATAATAGTCTATTTAAGTAATAAGAAAAACTAAACTTTCAATAAAAAGTACAAATATTATTATAATTAAGTCATGAAGTCCTTTAAAGATGAAAATATAATAAATATCATGAACACGTTCATTTCATTTTGGGAAGTTATAAGAATATCGTCAAGAATATTTGAAATTAAACACGTACATAGTTCGAATCAAATATTACCGTCGTATTCCACGTGCCTGCGTCGGATACCTCAAACATTCCCGTCCCTTGTTAGAAGGCAGTGAGTCCCGAGACATCTCCAGGAACGCAGCCCTCTTTTGACGAGGCTTTCTCATGTAAATTTTTGAGATTTCTACCCTAAATTCAAGATTTGAATGGCTATACACCTTTTTGTTACACGTTTATGAAAACACTGATATATATTTATCTAATTTATCCTAACTTATCATTATTGACACAAATGTTACTATGTAATTTCAAAAACTTTTCTAATAAAACATTTTTCATTATACATATTACGGTTGGCAGAAAATAAACAATTTTAAAATAGAAACATTTATAGGCTGTAGGCATATCGACTTCGGCGCAAGGCGCCACTGTGGGTCCATCGACATAAATTCGTATTAGTGCCACCTCAGATCGACTTTACGACGCCTCAGCCGTACTTATTGCTTGGTCTAGATATTTACTCTACCCATTAAATGGTTAAAAGAAATAAAAATATTGGTATTTCATGAGCTTCAGTTCAAAATAAGGGAGATTATTTCATTTCATTCTAGTGCGCTCTTTATATACACAATTTTTTCATCATAATAATATCATTTCTCGGATTAATACAACAGCTTTTAGCTAAGACTTTTAAGTTAAGACTTCGACTGTATGTAACATTGATTATTTAATTTTCAACTTTAATTTTAGGCTTTTAAGCTTGCCCTCTCAGAAATTTCTCGACTTTACGAAGACTGAAATCGAATCGAAATCGTAGTATTTAAGTACAAGTAAGTAAGTAAGTAGTTCTTTTACATGTAAGGATGAGGAATAAAATGTAGTTTCTCCAAAAATCTTGAGAAAGTTCCAACCACAATAGACGTAGTAGTAATAACTATACTAAAATACGCATTAACATAAAGTGGTGTAGGTCTGTATAGTTGTTTTATATATAGTTTTTTTTAATCTGTTTATATTTAACTTCAAGTTCATTTAAGAGACATAAAAAGATTTAAATATATTTAATACCAACGAAGTGTGTATGCTCTTTGATTTAATTAGATACCCATTGTGTATGCTTCTTTACAATGGTATTGTATTTTGCTGATCTTTTAATTTACCTAAAGCGCTCATTCTATAGTAATTTTCTGGTAAACTAACTTTGTACCTACTAGTTATGTTCTTCAATATCTTACTAGAACCCCAAAAATTACAAGTTTGTACTGACAATAAGTAACTTCGTAAAGCTACGTATAACCGAAATAAGAGATAACTCAGAACAACGAGCAAGTCTCCCTTAATTTGCCTGTCAGATTTCGCCTGTCCACTATTCAGACTTTGGATAACAAATATGGCAAGACATCGGTCGGTGCGAAATTAAGTGAGTTTGTTAAGTGTAAACAGGGATAATCCTTGGCTTGACTATGATTAGCATATCGCGGGAGTCGGCGTTCGTTCCCGAGGGGCATCTGCAATTTAAATCAGGGACTTGGCCGGGACGGGCCTCTCCTTAGCTGCGTACTCAGAATTTGAGATTTACTACGATTGGATGATTTGGGGTTCGATTTTCTGCTTGTTTGGACTGATTGAATTTGCTCTTTAAATTTACTTATATTACTGATGTAGTTTAATATTACAATCTGAAATTTACATTAGGCATGACTTTCTGGATGTTAAGCATTGAAATGTAATTGTTTTTCTAACCCTAAATAAATGCTTAAAAAATATGCATACACACACACACACACACATTATATATAAATATACATATATATATATGTGTGCGTGTGTACATTCGAAAAACATAACCCGCTTTCCGGTGCAATCGAGTAAAACAGGGGTTGTTTTCTCTTCCCCTCAAACCTTGACTTCCTTCCTTCCGCTAACAAAATGTGTGTAGTCCAGTATCTTTAGACACAAGTTATCTATCTTCGTAGAAATTCTATGGCTGTGAAGATTACAGCTATCAATCAGATTGTATAAAGCGCCTGAGATACGTTTGTAGGTTTAGTCCAAGTAATAAGCTTGTAGCATTTTTGCGCTTTAATTATAACATGTATTTGTGAATATTTCATTTGAATATAGTTCAAGCATTGCAGTTTTTGTACACAACTTATCAATCGAAAAACGTCTATTCCGAAACAGATCTGTTCAGTTTGAAACGAAAGCCGGTGGTGTGCTGCCCGCATCCAACTTATTTACGGAAATTAAATACTCTTGCTACTGTTTACTACTGGTGTTAGCATGTAGCTATCCATTGAATATAAGTAAATATTTTATAATATATCTTTAAACTGAATAGGCTATTTGTTTTTCACGTCGTATCATTAAGTCCTAAACATCTGTCAACGAATTCATAGTGAAATTGATAGAACTGTAATTCGTTCCTAAAATTGAGTAGCGTTTCAATCATTCATCAATAGTAAACCCTTTAGAAAACCAACAGCAATAACATAAATCACCATTCATACAAAAAACCTTTTAATAAATACGAAATACGAAAATTTATCGTCGTACATTATCTTTAATATTGTACGAGGCTCTCGGTACGTCCACAGATATACACTACAGTGGTGAAAAATTGCCCTGGATGTAGACGTCGAGTGAAGGAATTTCCTTTCCCTAGCTACAGAATAAAGAATTTAATCGCAGCTCTTATACCAGCCTTGTTTATGGTTTATACGGTAACAAATTATATCACTTATCGTGATTAAATTTTTTGTTAGGAAACTTAAATGGTCTATATTATTTTGAAGTGATAAATTGAATTCGTGTAGTATATATTTACAAGCTTTTATAAATGAGTTAAAATTAACTAAAATTATTTACATATTTTATTGTATACTGTGGTTTTTGTTTTTTTTTTATAACTCAAATTAATTTGGTTAGATTTTTAAGACTCAAATTAAAGTTTCAGTAAACCTAGCTAAACGTTATAATTAATAAATCTTTCGCAATTTTTACACACAACATCGTCTAGTCCCAAACTAAGCAGAGCTATTATGGCTACCTACTAGACAACTGATATAAATACATAAACATACTTTTTTTGTAAATACATACGTACATATTATACAAAGAAAAAACCCAAACTCCGAAACAAATATTTGCGGATTGTATAGGAACGGGTGTATCGTGTTCCTCCATCACAAAGGGAGGATCCTCTAGAGCAGGCGGGGTGATCATGCCTACTGCCCATTAGTATATTAAGTATACTAGGTATCATATGTTTGCTACTAAGGTAATGAAGGTATGTCTAAGTAGTCAGTTTTAATTTGTACACATGTATGTACATTTCTACAAAGTACAAAAAAGTGTTTCGTGGGTTAGGTACTATATCAAACAAACACGGTGTAAGTTTCCGCAGTAGATTCAATTGAGGCTTCTAAATCTAAACTGTGCAGAATGTTGGCCCAATCGTATCCTCACCTGTCTGGATTTGAAATTCAAATCGGATGAGACAAACCCAGTTTCCTTGTTACCCTGTATGTTTATCGTTGCCAATAGTTTTCGCTAGTGACGACCCAGTATGTTTCGTGCTTACAAAGGGTTTATTTCGCTTTGATTTTTTAAACAAATATATGCGGAATACAAACTGAATAATTTACTATGTGTTTATACACAAACATATTGCTGTGAGAATTGCCTATCGAGAGAATACTTATATCCATTTTTATGTATGTATAGTTATATCTTTGAAATTGATGCCACTGAGTGATTGATAAACTCGAAGTATTATTTTGCGATTATTTCACACAATAAATAAGTTTCAATTAGTATAAGGATTACTTTCACAAGCTTATTTTTCGGTTGTCTGTATTTATTTATATTTATATACTATACTTATATTAATATGACTTATCACTAGACGGTTTTTGTGAAAATCTGAAATGAACTGCTAAAGTGGGTGCGGTATACGACTAACCACAGTGTGATGACAGCTGCGGTAGACAATCAAAACTGGTGCTGGTTTTAATGTGTGTATCTTTACCACAGTCCACAGCTAATATCATACAGTAATTTTTGTTCAGATAGCCAGGTCTTGAACCAAGACGATTTTCTATAAAATTGTAGTAAAACTAAAACTAAAAACTATTTTCCACCGACATGATATCAAATTAAGCGATACAGCTACATTGACCTTAAATTTGCTTAAATAGCAAAATTGCAGTTTTTTGATATTTCAAAATTTACTGTTGGAAATCATACATCACCATCCATCTGACAATTATTACTTGCGCTACATATTTGAACGTTTTTGAATAGCAATTTCATTAGAAGAGAAGATATTCTATTCTTTTATTCTATTTTTATAACATGCAAAATTTAATAACATGATATTTAATTCTAATAATAGGTATTCTAGATTTCCTTGTAGTTCACCTGCATTTATTTTACGTACGAAAAATACCAATTTCGGCCTATCACTACATATCAAATTGATAAAAATACGAACTTTTATTTATTAATGAAGGTTTTGATGTAAGCCAATAATGTTTCATCAAAAAATTAAAGAACGGTCGATGCATATAAACATCTAAAAAAACTTGTCAATATCGTTATATTTACAAAAGAAAAAAGCTTAGTGAAGAACCCACTTGACGCACTTTCCTATGCTCATTAATTTAATAAAATGGAAAATTTTAATTGCTACCGACCCTCTCTTTGGGGTTCCATTAAAATCATACTGCGGAGCTCAAGTATGTTTCTCTCGAGGATAAAATCGCAAAGAAAGTCAAAGTAGTAGTTAAGACAGGGATCATAACTATAAACGTATAAATATGTCAAAACGATTTTTTTTTCGTGTCGAAGGATATTTTTATCATTTAGACAAAGGCGAAAAATAAAATCTAAATATTGACAGGTAAATTAAATGTCAACAAAAGGTATCGCATCATTAGTCGCTAAAGGTCGTTAAAATGATATTATCCATGCAACGTAGCTTTATAATGATCGATCTATCTCGATATAGCGCCCATTGTTATTAAAGTGAACAGAGACGATTAATTATCCATTGAACATAATTTGGGCGGACCATCAGCCTAGTGCTGGAACCGACCGTCCCTCCAATTGAAATTGATCCCGATTGTTGTCTCTGTATAGTAGGTATATTATCCAACAATTAATTGATGTACTTTTTGTATATGTAAGTAAGTACTTCATTATGATTTTGTATTTTTTTTAATTTGACTAATCTTGTTCTAATTAGATTGCAATTGGAAAAAAAATATATAGGGATAGACAATGAATATTTATATTAAGGCTTTCAGAGCTTCCCTGCCATTTCAGCGTGTGTGTTTTCTTATATATAGATTGACTAGCTTTTGCTCTTAAGATCTTAAGTATGTCGGTTATCGCCGTAAAGAGTAACCTATATCCTTTCTTAAGAATCAAAGTATCTGAATGCCAAATTTTATGCAATCGACGCAGTAATTTAGCTGTGAAATCGCAATAGCTAAAGAGAGTTACTTTCAAATATACAACATTAGTAAAGATTGATATGCTAATAGCAAAATATGTTTAGTGTAACAAAACAGTTGAGTAATATCAAAAGTCGTGAAATAACTGCATTACAAGCAAATGAATAGTCACAAAGACGAATAATCGTACATTGAGCATTTTAAATTAGCGAATTCTTCAGAGATTGTTGGCTATCAAAGGAAATAATAAATTGTTTTCCTCCCACCTCCCAACAAGTTTTGTCTGCTTTCAAGGCGAAAGGCATCTTTATCGCTGCAAAACTTTTTCTTTCTTGTGTAGAGACGGAGAACCCCTTTTAATGAAACTTAAACCGGCCGTCTGCAATTTAGATAAGTATCCTACTTGCCCTTTAATTGAATATAGCTGTTCATCAACTATGATTGTACCACTAAATTTGGTTGAATATTTTCTTTCCTGCAAAATATGACATAAACGACAAAAGTTGAAAAACTATTCAGATATTTCAAATTTATATGAGCGCCCCGTGGTTGTAAGTCAGCACAGAAAATAATATCCTATTTTAGTCATCATTATAATAATGTTTTATGCCTTCAATTTGTGCGAAATTGGAATTTCTAAAAGTCGATATATGTATCTACAGGTACACCAAATGATAATATCATTTTAACGTAGTGATCAGTTTTCATGTTTTAAAAATGTTTTTTTTTTCAATAAAATATTAGTGTTGAGTTATTGACATTTATTTTATACTAATTATCCTAAAAGATTCTGTCGTATTAAAATTTTTGTAAACAATTTTCCCAGATTTCTGAAACAACATTATCGTATTTTCCTAATACAAAAATCTCATTAAACTATAATTAGCAAATCGAAAAAAATGTCTCTCTTCCAGTTGTAAATTATAGTTTTATGTGATATCACATTTTTTGTAGCGCAGTTACAAGACTATTACAGTTTTAAATGTTTAATGACAACCGTATTCTTAATTTGTAACTAAAATTTATTTAATGACTGAGTCACCGTACAACGGGGTTGTAAGTTATTTTCTTTTTCTAAACGCCCTTTGCATTAAAACTTCACAAACTCGGGTATTTACTTGATGTTCTCACTGTAAATTATCTCTCTTGACTTGTTCCCCGAGATATTTATAATCAGCGACTTTCCCCAACTCACTGCTGGCGAAGAAATATCCTTTTAATGGTCGCCGAAGTGTTGGGTCGTCTGCAATTTAGATTAGTCCTTAAATTAAATTAACATTATGATCCCAATCTTCGCGGAGCAGGTGGTCGACAATATTGCTTCGTTTAACTCTTTCTTCGTTTTCACGTGGAATATTTTCTATTGTGAATGAATGAATACTAAAAAGTAATAATTAAAAACTTTTATAAATTATTACCAAGTCCGTGGTAATGAAATGAAAGTAACTTATTCTGTCCTTTTCATTTTTCTAGGCATTGTGCTTACTAAACTTTTTTTTTAATATTTATTAATTTATTCTGCTCTAGATATATTCTTTTTTTTAAAAATTAAAAAAAATAGATAATAACTATTTATTATCCAATAACATATGAAAGAAATAATGGTAAGAATCATTTATATCCTCATTTTACAAAGTTAGAAAACTTCAGTCATAAGTTAATTCATTCATATAAATTAAACTTTTGTAATGAGAAACAGAGCAGAGCAAAGATTCAATCAGGCTTAATTACAAAAGAAACTTCAGAAAGTTAAACATTTCAAGTAGATTGAATGATTTCAATTAGCCGGGGCAGAGAGCACCGGTTGTTCAACGGCCGTCGTCCGGTTACTTGGCAGCAAAGCCTTTCTCTACTTTCCGGTCTGTTTGCGTTCGCGTTATCTATTTTCCTAGCGCCACAATCTTGGCAAGACAAGTCAACCGAAAAATTAGAAATATCTCTATTGGAGCCAATCGTTCAATTTCATCGAAAAGAAGCGATTTAATAAGAAAATCTTGGCCTTATTATTGCCTAGTATTTGGATTACCTTAATCAATCTGGGATCTTCTATGGTTTGTTAACTACCAGTTAACGATTTTGATAAACTCTACTCTAAAACTTAAAAAAATGGCTTTGCTTATGGCTAGTATCCTGGTTGATCATAAACTTTGATTTCATTCTTAAATACTTACGTTAACGTCCACGACTATTAATACGCGAATTGGTTTAAGTAGTTGATTTAGTCAAGATATATTTAATATCCCACCGGTCATCGGTATCTACGTAGGCCCTGCTAAAGTTGTGAATTATTGCTCCTGACGTTGACGGGCCAAAGAAAAAATGCCTTCGGAAAGTTTTACCACTTCGATTTTGCAAACTTTCACAACAGCTTGCTATCGCGGTACTTCACAGTTCCAATGAGTTATTGATTTACACCTTTATTAACTCCTGTTAGTGTCATACAATGTAAAATGCCTTTTTAGACATTGATTTATTGAAAACAGTATTTTTCTAGTAAGTATTTATTGAGCCGTAAATGTTCAATTTGATAATAATAAAAATGAGTCTAACATGAATATTATAAATCTACTAATTTATATTTATTTTCCAGTTGTTGAGAAATGCAACTGGAAAACACCAAAACAATACGGCAGCATTGTTTTTTCGTTCGGTGAAGCATAAAAGGAGAAGCCAAATGAATTGCCAAAGTTCTCGTTAGAGTGGATAAAACAAAAGTTAACCACCGATTTTCTGTTCAGTTCACCCGCTGTTTCAATCAACTACGGGAATAAAAACCGAGCAACACGACATCAGTGTTGTTACTATGCATAGAAGTAATACACCACATATTATGAATGCGCTTTTAAATAGTATCGGGATCTTAAAATTTTAGTTACAAATTATCTGGAGCGCATTTACTTAAAACTACTATATGCACAAAATTTAATTACGAAATAAAAATTTAGTGCATTCAGTAGTGTTTCTAAGGATTTACGATATTTATGAGCCTGTTGTAATGCTTGAGTCACTTTACGGTATGGTTGGAAACTAGCGTCTGGCATATGCTGAACTTGGTCCTGTTCTCACACATTCACGAAGCAATCAGCGCTCGTCGTTCATTTTAAAGTGGATGTGAATTATCTGTTATGTAATTTAATGTTATATCTTATTGTGTATGTGTCAAAATTAATATTATTTCCTTTCTATCAATCCAATGCCAATGCATTTTTATTCGTCATAAGCAAAGGGTTTTTTCATGGCAACATAGTTTCATACAGCCCACGTGAAAAATTCTGGGCGCAGAATTTCCTTCAGATAAAGTGGAACGTTATGGGTTGTTGATTTGCTTCGATTTGATGAGATGGAAAACACAATACAACACGAAAGGTAACTGATTCTAGTTAAATCATAACAATAAATTAACTATGCGGATTCTGAATAAACATGTGTATAGGAGCTATAATTTTTGTGTTTGATTGCACAATTTTGCCAACACTAATTAAGGAGTCAGGACGATCAAGTCATAAAAACAAAGAGCGGCACAAGCACTTTCACAGCAGGCAGGTAAAAATAGTAATAAATGGCGTGTCGTTTTTGACATCAGATACCTTGACATTTAATTTAAATTCCACTTTCTAAAGTTTTGTTTCGACCAGTAGGAGAATTTCTATTATTTCCTTTTTGCGTACAAGTGGAAATGATATTTCCGGACTCAAGTACACGTCAGCGTCATAAATTCTATTTTTATCGACAATATTGAGTACTTTGCTTATTTTTGTATTTTCGTTGTCGTTTCGTATTAATAAAGATGAGAACCAGTGAAGTAGACATGTAATTATCGCTTTAAGTTTTCATTTTTATAAAACTAATTTCTGATTTATCATATAAACTCACTTTTCTTAAATTTTCTTTTCCGCTATTTTCAGCCTTTTTGTACATTACAACTGTTTTGATTGTGCTTTGACAAAGTTTACCTCTAGTTTAGCAATACTGAACGTCAGATTCGACTCCTGCGGGTAATAGTTATTAATCACAGTAGGTAAACACGCGTACTGCACGAAATTGCACGTTGCAAGTTAGGTATGTACACACCAACCTACGATAAATTCTCCGTGCAGTGCCGTATTTCCGCTCCAATCGCCTCGGATGCACGCTCGGGCGATCGATCGTGTGAATACACCTTTATTCACATTTTATTTTCACTTTATTTATAGATATTGTTAATTTAATTCCGGTAAACCTGCTTGTATTGTAACCTACGCATATGTCAATAAATTGCTAAAATTCAAAGAAACATGTTTTAGACGATATTTAAAAATATTTGTTTTATGACAATCAATAGCTGTAACGTAACATTCAGTTATGTAATACAATACATAGTATGTTCATTTTACTTACTTTGTCCATTTCGAGTGACAACAGTTTAAATAGGTTCTTATAAAAATTAAACATAACTTTTAAATCGATAAAGAAATGTTACCAATTGGAATGAACAATCCACACTATCGCTTTGACCAACAGGCGCCATCCCTATTAAATTAATATTCGACTGCGAGAGCGACATCGACTGTTGAGAGTGCCTCGCTCACGAATGTTCAATCGCATGTGTGACATTCCATCCCTCATGCAGTCACTAATAAAAATTTTGTAACATGTTTCAAATTAATTACTAAAATTTGATACTAAATTGTATTTGGTATTAAATGTAATCGGCTGCCTGTGTTTAGATTGGTAGTAATTTTATATCAAACCAACCATTTTCTTTTTTTGTAGCCATTGGTTTCCGAAACTAAAATGGACAAATAAAAAAAAATTAAGCATATACCTATTTACATATATCTTTTATTAAAAAAAAAACCTTTCAGATAGTACAATGTTATTCTATGATTCAGTAAACCAATTAAAGGTGAATAATGCATAAAAACATTTGCTAACACTTGTAAATTACATGTAACAAGCTCATTATTCTTTACCAAGGACAGCCACATAATATAGATTTAGAGTAGATAATAAAATACAAATTGCTGCTTTATCGCTCAAGGCAATCTCTTGCAGACAATCGTTAGACGCACACAAATCTTCATAACTGAGCACTTAATTCATGGCGTTGATATAATTTTTTCTCTCTTTCCCTCTCTTGACTGAATAGCTATGTTGTAACAAAAATGTTGCAAAAGACTACCGTTACTTACAAAGTAAAACGTTGCCTATTTGTCTGTAAATCCCTACTTATAATCCCTACTATTAATATTATAAATGCGAAAGTAACTCTGTCTGTCTGTTACGTTTTCACACCTAAACCGCTGAACCGATTTTGATGAATTTTGGTATAGAGATATATGGGACCTATGGGAAGGACATAGGCTATTTTTTACCGCGAAAATCGACAAACCCGCGGGCGGAGCCGCGGGTGAAAGCTAGTTTATAATATTTTAAAAATCATGCTACGGATTTTAATGAAAAAAGTAAACAGTCTTTTACAAGAAAATAGTGCATTTGAAGGTTACAAATAAAACCTATACTGAAGACCAAAGGTTATTACCAATAACAATAAATTCTACAAGACATACACACGTACGTGTATTATTAAGATTTAATAGCAAATATTTTTCTCTAGCTGTCGCATTAACGTCGGCTTGTAGATGGTATCCGCGTTTCTGGACAGATCAAATTTTCGTTTCGCTTTCAGAGCCGTGAGGGCGTAAATTGAGATAAGCTTCAAATAAACCACTTACACCATCGCCTCCTGTCTCACTGATAAAGTGGAAAGTCTCGTCTAGAAAGTATTTTCCTGTCATAATCTATTGATCATTGCACGTGCAGGAGTGGTACCTATTACTAGAAATGGTTTTATACTACATTATGCTATTAACACAAAGGTACTCGATGTATTTAGAAAACCTTGCAATCACAATCAAGACTCAGTCCAGAAGATATAGGTTCGATATTATTTTAAACGAATGATAAGAAAATGAAATCATAATTTAAAGTCATTTAATAAGACCTCAATACAGTTGTACTGTTTATTTTATGACCACAATAACTTATGCCATCAAGTTTAGATGCACCTTCTTTAAAAACTTTTGTAGTTATGATTTCAGTTGATCCTTTTTATACTTATTAAATATTTTCCTAAATCATCTTGAACACTTCAACACATCAAAACTAACTTTAAAAGTTGCAACAAATTGAGTAGTGATAGTGTAATTAAAATACAGAAAAGTATGACTAAGCTGAAGTTCACAAACCTCTCTCTTAATTAATTATATTGACTGCAACCTGTGACTGCAACCCGCAAAACTGCTACATTCCGGTCAATTTCATATTTTGTCACATTATTGTAAATCTTGTTCAATTCATTCAAAATTAATTTAGAAAACTAAATTAGTCTTTTATTATTTTTCACTTCGTGTTTTAATATTCTAATTAAAAATGAAAATTTCTGCTGGTCTGTTATTGCCTACGAGGATCGCAAATTTATTTACTTTTATAATTTTTAATCACAAAAACTTATAATACATTTGTTATTCTAGACATGGAATATGAGAAAAACTCTTGGAACATCAGATAAACTTTTCAGTATATATGTATGCTATACGGTAAAATTCCGTTTCTCCCATCTCCGAATATGAAACACAACTCAATAGAGTACAGCGTAGGGATTCGGAGGCAACCGAGTGTAAAATGGTCGACATGGAGGGGCATTTTCAAACTGACCGGACACTCGGGCGCCCGCCGGATCTCCCTGAAATATGTTAGGTACGCCAGGATTTGACATTCTTATATCTACAATGTTCGGGCTAATAGAAACATGTGGATAGGATTTTTACCATTTTTTTGTGATCGACATTACGTCTTATATAAGTTTTTACCCGTATTAGAAAAAATAGCTTCAGCAATGTATAGTTTAATATGTGTGTGTTATATGATGTGTTATTTATTTTATTTTTTTGTTACAACCTAATAACACATACACAATAGCTTTTTTTTTCTTTTTTTGTTATTAATTGTTCCTTCCTAAAATTATATATACTACTTTACTATGTATTGGTGAAAGATCGTTACTACGAGTATGTAAACAATTTTTATCCTCATGTTATTATTATATACTTATTTAGGGACACGTCTTTTATGTGCATCCACTATACAAAATAAACTACTTTTTTTTAAGATCTTCACCTGTATGATTACATAATTATATGCCAGTGTTGTTAGATAAACCCTATTATTAAAACCAAAATATTTTTTATTTATTTAAAAGAATAAATGGATTGCTAAAACCGATATTATCACATAAGCTTGGAAACAGTGTCTCAGATATTAATATTATAAATCATAGAAGAATATTAGTAGCACCTGTTGGGTCCACAGTTTATTACAGTACTTGGCGCAAAATTTCAAAAAGAACACGACTTGAGAAAAACCATATACATATACAATAAATTTTGTATTTTTGTAGTTGGATTACTGTACTTTTTTTGTAATATATTCTATTGTCTTATAGAGCGTTATGTAAGTATTGTTTAAATGGTAAGTTTTAATGTCGTTTCGTTTAAAATTTTACTCTTTTCCCAAGTTACGTTCAACACTAAGTTTTTAAATACGGTTTTGTTGAAATCAAGCCGTGGAAGTCTAAAGTATTTTTTTTGAGAATACAACAGAAGGGTTATTATGAAAGTTTAATTAATTTTGATACATTGCTGGCTTAATAAAAACAAGGCGTAATTTTAATTTGAAACGTAGACGCATTAGAAAAAGTAATATTCAACAAGAAGTATTGTGTCAATAAATATGTCATATCGTTATTCGTTGATACATTCCATGTTAACATATTTTTAATTTCGTCAGTAACTTTTTCAAGGCGTTATGATCTTTTCGTTACCATTTAATTGTTTATTTTTCTGGCTATACTAAGTTCCATTTAACGAACGTTGAACTGTTACAGTTTTCGAAAATAAAAAGAGCAACAAAATATTTAGGTATTTTTATTATACCTTATTGAGAAGCTTAATTTTTTTATATCTCCTGCTACCGGTGTTGGAATATAGAACAGATATAGGGCTTTAAGAATTTAGTTAGAAAGGAATTTTATACCAGTTCTATAAAATTTAAAAATAATATTATTAGTACATTATATATTGTGACTGGTTTTGTAGGATTTACTGGGCTAATGGAATGTAAACTAAATATATCATTACTGTTATCCTCTACATTGATTTAATGGAACTGTCAATTACCCTTCACACTCAGATTTTTTGAAGCAGGTAACAGAAACGTGTATTTATTACACTCAAGAGACAATACCTAACGCCCCCACCGAAGTTACTTCGAGAATTCCGTACTTATATCAGAAATATATATCATAGATACATATTATTTGTTAATAACAGACTGTGGTGACGCCATCTCTGTAATGTATCGATAATTAATTTACAAGGTGTTGAGCTTTCTCCCATCCACTACCGCGACATTGATCGTGTACATAACTAGACTACAGGTGGCGCTTATTTTTAGTGTGTGAAAACCTATGGTCTGGGTAAAACAGTTACGTTCAACTCACCGCCTAAGCTTGATGTTTTTGCATCGCTCGTAAAGCATCAGCTTTGAACTTATTAAAACGGACGATATAACCCGTGGTTATAAGTCTTTACGCCGCGCTCGACAAGAAGTATCGTCTTTAAAAATACTGAACAAACGGAACGTCCCACAAAGCAGCTCGCCATCGCCAGGATAGAATTGCTGACGTGACCGGGGGCCCCTGGAGAAGATCCATCTTCATCGTCGACCTATCTTCATACACATCGAGGTAGGTGCACGATCATATCCTAACCGCCCCTGCCCCTGGCGAAACACCTAGTTTGTTTGGTATTCATTAAACTTAAAACCGCTTTATTGGCGATACCATTGTTTGTGGTCCTTCGACGCCGGATGAAAACCATTCTTTGGTTATTCAGTCCTGGATGTGAATCCATTTCGCCCCTACAGGGTCACCTAGTAGGAGAAAACCCGCCCTTTTTAGGTTATATTAACCCAAAAAGAGTACTTAAGTAGGTACGGCAACGCCTGCGCAGCGCGTTACGTACATACTTCGGTAATTTATATCATTTAGTTTCGCTAAACAAATATCATATATAAAAAGGTAGATATATTCACTCTATCCTTATTTATAATCCGCAGCATACTTCAAGTTATTTAAAAGTACAATAATTACAATTTATCATTTTACTAAGTCGATTTATAAATATTTTACGGTAGACTGAGAACATTTAGCCCCAGCCCGCGTAGATAAGATTTTACCTACTACCTACCTACATACATATATTGTAGTTTTATTTTTCAAAGGTATTCTTTTGCGGTAATTTTGCATTTTTATATACTATATTATATACATTTTAGTTGTATTCAAAAATGCCGAAAGCCGACTCGGGCCCCGATACAAATGTAAACAAAATCTCACTATTAACGTTGGAAGCTAAACGTAATGCTTTGTTCGAATGCCTACAAAACGTTTATGATTTGTCTACGGAGGTGACCGACGAAGCCTCGACAGAGAAATTCCTGTTCGCGAGTAGTAACATTGATGTAATTCGCACGGAATTCAATAAGGTCTTAGATGAATATAACATATGCTTATTGTCGACGTCTCCAACCGCTAAGCCCGATTATAAATCTCTTATCTCCTTTGAAACGCTATACTGTCGAGTCAAACAAGTTATTGCATCTTGTACTCTTGTAAAGAAACCTACCGAAAATATTACGCCGAAAAGTAAAATAAAATTACCGCCGATTGAGTTGATGAGTTTTAACGGTGACATTCGCTCAT
The DNA here is from genome assembly GCA_932526445.1 of Phragmatobia fuliginosa. Classification (NCBI taxonomy): domain Eukaryota; kingdom Metazoa; phylum Arthropoda; class Insecta; order Lepidoptera; family Erebidae; genus Phragmatobia; species Phragmatobia fuliginosa. Next base: position 11,597,797 of record OW052070.1, on the reverse strand, counting down.
GGCCACTGTTCTTCGCAAATTTTAAATGTACTATACATGATAATCCATCTCTTTCGGACTATGAAAAACTTCATTACTTGTTAGGCACACTGACTGGCAAGGCTCGAACTGCCTGTTCAAGCATTGTGCCTTCCGCAGAAAATTATAAAATATTACTTGAAACGCTCGTGAATAGGTATGAAGATAAACGCACACTCGCGGCTACCTATTTACAACAAATACTTGATTTTAAGCCGTTAAATTCCGCTACTGCAAATAATTTGGATATTTTCAACGACAAGTTTGTAAATGCTGTTCGTGCCTTACATAATTTAGAAATAAATAACTTGTCGGATTTAATCTTTTTACAAATCGCCTTGACAAAATTAGATTCTGATACTGTTCACACTTTCGAAAATAACAATAACCAGTCAGAGATACCCACCTTTGATAATTTAGTTAATTTTATAAATAATCAAAGTAAAATATTGCAGCGTGCGCCTGCTGTCACTCCTAGCAGCGCAAAGAGACCAGTGGAGAGTGCACGCATCAATAATAATAATATTAATAAAAAATCGCCCCCGCAATATAATGCATACGTTAGTACGGTCGAAACTCCGCTAAACGCTACCGCTCACAAGTGCCTCTGCACTAATATTACGCATCAACATTTGTTTAAATGTCCCGATTTTAATAAAATGACTCCTCATACACGCTATCAAGCCGTTAAAGGTGTTAATGGTTGCATTAATTGTCTAAGTAATAAACACAAACTAAATAACTGTCAATCCACATCAAGCTGCCGTGTTTGTAAACAAAGACATCACTCGCTTTTACACTTTACGCGGGAAGTAAACCTCGTACCCAACGCTAGTGCTGCGAGAACGTGCGCCGCTGTGCCAACACACAGCGAACCAAGCGAGCCGGTGACGTCATGCATACAGCCGGCACTCGGGTCGACTCCTACTAAACAAAACTCGACTGCGCTCACGCAAATGGACATCGCGTTGTGTTCGACGTTCATTGCCGCCCCGCGTCCTAGTGTCTCAGACCCCGCTCGCAGTGATACGACGCAATGTAAAACACCCACTACTGTTTTGCTCGCTACCGCGCAGGTAGTAACGTACGACAGTCGAGGTGATAAGCACATAATAAGAGTATTACTTGATTCCGCTTCGCAAAGTCACTTCATTACAAGAGAATGCTGTGATAGTTTGGGATTGCGCCCGAATAACATGCAGCGTGCTACTGTGAGAGGTTTCGGGGGGACGGAGAGGACATCTGACGGGACAGTCACCTTAGACATCTTTTCTCGCTTTAATACTAATGTTAAATATAATGTAAATTCTTTGGTAGTCGATCGAATTACCGACGACTTACCTACCGCATTTGTAAATGTTTCAGAGCTGCCATACTTAAATAAAATACAGTTGGCAGACGAACGCTTCGCCGAGCCCGATAAAATCGATGTTTTGATCGGCGCCTCTTTATTCCCGCATCTTATTTTGCCTGATGTAGTTTCTGGTGAACCGTCGGCACCCCCCGCTATTAATACCGTGTTAGGCTACGTCCTTATGGGGACTGTACCTACACTACGCAACCGCCCGGCAAGCATTACGTCTTGCTGTGCCATAGTTCAAGAACCTATGGATAAATTAATTACTCGCTTCTGGGACCTGGAAGAGGTACCCGGCTCGCCCGTTCAGCACCCCGCGGATGTTGAATGTGAAGAATTTTACCGCTCGACTACGGAACGTGACGCGTCGTCTGGCCGTTACACCGTCGCTCTTCCGTTTGATAAAGACGTGTGTTTACTTGGTAATTCCTTTAATATTGCACGCAAACGGTTTCTTTGCTTAGAAAAGAAGCTTGAAGCTTCTCCTAAATTACGCTCCGCTTACGACGACGTCATTAGTGGTTACATCGCTAAAGACATTTTATCGCTCGTATCTGATACTCAACAAGAGCCCAATGGTTTATTACCAACTTATGTGATCCCGCACCATGGGGTTCTCCGCGAAGATAAGGCCAGCACTAAGCTACGCCCGGTGCTCGATGCGAGCTGTAAGACTACCTCCGGCATCTCGCTTAATGAGGTGTTGCACAGTGGGCCGAATCTGCAAGGGGATTTGTTTAAAATAATTTTAAATTTCCGCTTACACGCTGTAGCGATGACCGCTGATTGTAAACAAATGTTCTTAGAAAGCATGATTCGCGAATCTGATAGACGTTATCAGAGAATTCTTTATCGCTTTTCACCAGCACCTAGCGACGACTCTGTCACTTATGAAACTGCTTGTCGCATGTCTTCATGGAGTAAAGATGTTATAGTATATATTTGTAGATTCGCTAAATTGCTAAATCACCGTGAATCGGCTTTTATTAACGCGACTGACTTGGAATTTGCAGACAATAAATTGCTTCAAATTCTCCAAGAAAGGCATTTTAAAAGGGAAATTTTGAATTTAAAGGGTAACGCATCGCTATCTCCGGCTCTTAATAAATTAAGACCGTTTTTATATGATGGCTTACTCCGAGTTGGAGGCCGTCTCACTAGTTCTGATTTGAATTTCTCACAGCGACATCCAGTACTCTTGCCTCGGCAGGATCACGTAATCAATTTACTTATTGATTACTACCATAAAAAATATCTACATGCAGGACCTGAATTGCTCATGTCCTTGCTTCGACAAAAGTATTGGATCTTGTCCGCTCGTCGTACTATACGTCACATAATCCACAAATGTAATATTTGTTTTCGCGCTCGCCCACGTTCGACATACCCGCTCATGGCTGACTTGCCTGACTGTCGCACGAGACAAGTTGTTAAACCATTTACAAACACGGGTTGCGATTACGCGGGACCTATAGCGTACACTCCGATACGCCGCAGAGGTACGAAAGCTCTCAAAGCTTATATATGCGTTTTCACATGCTTAACGACTCGCGCGTTACATCTAGAAGTAGCCACGGATTTAAGTACAGCCAGTTTTTTGGCTGCCTTAAAACGTTTCTTGTCTCGTAGAGGTCCGGTTCAATTCATGCATTCCGATAGAGGAACGAATTTTGTCGGCGCGAACTCTTATTTACGCGATTTATACAAGTTCCTTAACAGTGACGAGTACCGCTGTCGCTTTGAGGAAGAGCTGACAGAAAATCGCATTACCTGGAAATTTAATTGTCCAGCCGCAGGACACTTTGGCGGATGCTGGGAGAGCATGGTCAAAGTAGTCAAAAATCATTTGTTTAAGGTAATTGGTCAACAGCTGTTGTCTTACGAGGAGCTGGTTACTATGCTCACTCAGATAGAATGTTTATTGAATTCGCGGCCTCTTACCGTACTCAGCTCGGACCCCGCTGAACCAACCGCCTTGACTCCTAGCCACTTTTTGCACACCGCTCCTTTACTCTCTCTACCCGCGTCTGAAGTTAACACTGAAAATTTAGGTTTGCTTCACAGACATTCACTGTTAGACAAACTCGTGCAGTCCTTTTGGAGGAGATGGAGAGTAGAGTATCTGCACAGTTTGCAGACCAGGGAGAAATGGAATACTCCTTCTCTACCGATTACACCCGGTACCGTAGTAGTCGTCATGACGGATAATTTACCTCCCTTGTCATGGCCATTAGCGATTGTGGATAAAATTCATCCCTCAAAGGACGGTATTGTACGCGTGGTTTCAGTAAAAACCGCCAAGGGCACGTATCTTCGCCCTGTAGTCCGCCTATGCCCGCTTCCTACTCAGTAGTATATAAGTTGTAAGGGTTAACACTTTATTTAGTATTAAGTTCCGCTTATGATTATGATAATTTACCGCTTTATTTAGTATTACGCTCCGCTTAGATAATAAGTATTCCGCGATAAGTTTGTTAGGCTTAGACATAGCTCTTATGAATGTTTTTAAAGGTGACCCTTTAAGGTGGGGAGGAAATGGTGACGCCATCTCTGTAATGTATCGATAATTAATTTACAAGGTGTTGAGCTTTCTCCCATCCACTACCGCGACATTGATCGTGTACATAACTAGACTACAGGTGGCGCTTATTTTTAGTGTGTGAAAACCTATGGTCTGGGTAAAACAGTTACGTTCAACTCACCGCCTAAGCTTGATGTTTTTGCATCGCTCGTAAAGCATCAGCTTTGAACTTATTAAAACGGACGATATAACCCGTGGTTATAAGTCTTTACGCCGCGCTCGACAAGAAGTATCGTCTTTAAAAATACTGAACAAACGGAACGTCCCACAAAGCAGCTCGCCATCGCCAGGATAGAATTGCTGACGTGACCGGGGGCCCCTGGAGAAGATCCATCTTCATCGTCGACCTATCTTCATACACATCGAGGTAGGTGCACGATCATATCCTAACCGCCCCTGCCCCTGGCGAAACACCTAGTTTGTTTGGTATTCATTAAACTTAAAACCGCTTTATTGGCGATACCAGACTGCACTGTGGTGGTTTAATTGTATTGCTGGTTGAAACCTGACACGAAACGACATTTCGTGAAATTCACTGAAATAAATACGTTGTGTAATAAAAACCGGTTGTTATTTTTATCCATTTCATGTATGTAATGATGAAATGATCTTAGTACAGGTGCCAAGTCAGATGAAATGCTGTACTTCTTCTTCTTACGATACGATAAGCGTATCGATAGAAACACTTAAATGATTTTGGTTAAGTTCTCCGTGATGCGGATGGCGTTTGGCGTTGCTTGTTAGAGCGGGGCATGTTAGCCAGTGGTTCATCAGCAAATGCTGCACTAAATGATCCATTTCATTTTGTACTAAGTACTAAGTAGTTTTAGCATTCAATATCGCTAAAAATAGAACAAGTCTAAAATACATCGGAATCAACGTTTTATTAAGTGTATTATTAGATTAAAAGCCCATTAGTCTAAATATTTATGAAATGATTTATTAAATAGAGATAAGGATATAAAAGGTTTTGTTTTTCTACGTAATTAAAGGTACTTGATAAGAAGGTACTCTGTAGGTTGAAGCATATCGAATCTTAAAAAGAAAATTATACAACACTCCCTCAGGATAATGACTCTCACGTAGAGAATATCTGCGCCTTTTTAGTACCCTTTTAAAAATGGGTAAGGATAAATAGCTAGAAATTATTTTTTATTTATTCTTATTAAATAGAATGTGATGAATTACATATTCACCCAATTTCGTAATTAAGGTAAAGAAGCAAAAATTAAAAAAATACAGCCTAGTGCGTCAGTGGATTTAAAATCATGTCCAATAGATAATTTTTATATTGAATTATTATTTCGTTATTTTAGTACGAAGTTTTTAAAATTAGTGTATTTTAGAAGTTAGGTCCCTATAACTAACGGAGTAATCTAAGCCGTTATAGTTTTCCTTTGAGGTTCATCACATCGACAACCATCATGAATTGTTTCAGATTATGGATCTACCTATCTCTCTAGCACTTTTAGTTTGGACACTAACTCGAATATGTTTAAGTATTCTACCCATAATAGTGTACGTAAGATAATTGTGACCCATTAATAGTTGTAAATATAAAACTTTTATGGTATAGATATATATGATAGATATAAATAAAAAGAATGACTTTTGAATATTGTAAACTAGGTGAACCGAGCAACTCCGAATAATGATAATGATATGATGAATGATAAAATATCATTTAATCATACCGTATAATACAAATTTAATTGTATTCAAAAATTTCAAACAAATTATACCGAAATATTTCAATTATATCAATTTCGATTTTAAGTAATTCTCAGTCATAAAACCGCAATATTAAAAATCGATGTTGTAAAAATATCGCGTATCATCGAGCCGGTGAATTCTCGCGCATTCGACCGGAAAATAGCGGACATAAAGGTCCGACATTCTGCTACTGACCGGAGCACGGACGACGATAAAATATATACCAGGGTCTTGTGGTAAGTGCCCTAATGTTAATAGAGCGCGGTAAATCATTGCTCTTTGATTCAAATTCAATAGGATTAATCGTTGATAGCTTTGATTGCCTGTGCACATGCCATAGACAATAATAAATATACGGTAGGTACAATTCAAAAACATTTTTTATATATGATAGCAATGCTTTTTAAAATCAGAACAATCATTATTGTTTAAATGTTCTTTATAATTTTAAAGATCATTTTCTACATAACGTAACTTTTGTTTGTGAACATCAATTTTTAAAATATTAACTCTAAGGAAATTTAAAGTAAGATACTAGTTACTTAGAAGTTGTATTCAGTGACGTAAATTTCTTTCGATAGCAAAGTAACTTAAGATTATTCACCGAATAATAAAAACCTCCGTTTAAGGAGAGGCATAAGTCTAGCAGTGGACTGTCAAAGGCTATTGATAATATTAACAATGCAAACTTCACCATTTTCAAAAATGTTATAGAATTAAGTTTTAATCGGTGATCACAACAAAAATAAACAACAAATTAATTTAAACTGAACAAAAAAATATCACGATTGAACACTATCGATAGCTAGCGCTGACTGTATCTGATTATTCTTAAAATACTCAGGTTTAGAAAATTAAAATAATATTCAAGGTATTTTAAAAAGGTATCCTAAAGCTGTTTATAATTCAGATACATAAATAAAATGCGCATAAGATGGCTTCAGCATCGGCGGCGGTCGGTGTTACCAGCAATTAATCTCCATTTCCAGCACTCGCCAATTCGTGCCGCCATTACTAGCTCTGTTTTATTTCATTAAATGGACTCACCGAATTAATGCGCAGCACCGCTTACAAAGCCGATGAAAAAATCGGAAAAACTTTCATTGAAAAAATTCTATGCCGCCTTTGTGTCTGTTTGTGAAGAGTGTTGGACAATGACTCCGTTTTTGTACGAAAATAGCCTGTTAAGTTGCTGAACGACTTTTTCGCTGTTTCAAATCATGTTTTCGGAACAAAATTTTAAGAATGAAATAATTTTAATAAAAGGTGATATCTGATTGTAGCTCTCATTGTTTGTTTAAGTTAGGGTTTAGCCTATTTAATAAATCTATTTTTACTTGGTTTGTTAATTAGATGTATAGATTACAGATTTAATCATTCGTTTAATTTTATTTATCTATCCAGGCTTATTTCAATACAAATGTCTTTACTCTTTTTGTAAACTGAAATTTAAACATCTCTAATATTAAGTAAGCCCTAAATAAAAAAAATGTTTATGTATTGTTGCAGGTGCGAACATTGTTCGTGAGTGGTTTACCCATGGACGCAAAGCCGCGTGAGCTCTATTTGCTGTTTCGAGCATACGAGGTATGTAACACAACAAAATAAATTTTCTTACACTACTCCATTGCATATAATTAGCTAGGATTAGGGCCAAAAGGTAGATTTGTGCCGTCATTTTATACTGGCACACATTATTGTTAGTAGTCAGATGAACTATTTAATAGATTGTCAAATTTGTTGTTTCAATAAATAATGATAATAAATAAATGAATATTACTGACATTGGTCACAAAACGCCATCTAGTCCCAAACCAAGCAGAGCTACCATGGGTACTAGATACCTGTTATAAATACATATTATATACTTTATTTGTAAAAACACATCTTACTATTCTTGCTAACTAATCTTGCTATTTTGGTTACTACTGGAATAAAGTTACTGTGATTAACCAGCCTTAGAAATTTAGTAAATACCGAAAGCTAATAGAAAAGTCGCAATCTATGTCGAAATAAAATAAAAACCGAAAGTTTTCCACCACCATTTTCGTCACGCGACTAGATCTATGTTAGGATTACCGTGCCGTAAATATCAAATGTCATGCTCCGATTTGTAATATTCGGATTGAATCGATTCTGTTTACCGATAAGGGGGATTACACTCGATCCTCGGCTGGCACGGATGGCACCACAAACATAAAGGTGCCTAAAGTTAAACCGGGGTTAGTTTTAGTGTAGGGTATCGCGTGACAAGCTTTCACGGCGCCTGGTACCGCTTTGTACTTTTTGTAGTCAATTTGTTATTTTGTCTGAATAGAGTTTTATAACAACATGTATGAGATCGGTAATTTAAATAATTGTATGATGCCGGTTATCTAGAAGTTTCAGAAAATATCATTTTTATTCAATATTTATTTTCTATGCAGGGTTATGAAGGCTCCTTGCTAAAGGTGACCAGCAAGAATGGCAAAACAGCCTCGGTAAGTATACACATCTAAATATGTATATAATTAAATATTATGACAGTAGTACTGAAGCTTGTTCTTAACATTTGTTAATTGCTTATACATATATGTATATTTTTTACAATAATATAATATTTTTCCATTTTCCAATAAATAATAACTATAATTAATAAAGAGTTACACTTATCCATGCATTTACTATAAGTGACATGATCTATTATTATATTTATTGTTATTAGTATAAAATGTTCGGCGTTACATACTTCAATATATTTTCAGCCCGTTGGTTTTGTGACGTTTCACACGAGAGCCGGCGCGGAAGCAGCTAAGCAAGATCTTCAGGTTGGTTTTGTCATAGTATACAGTACAACCTTGTATACAACTAGAATTTATTCAATACTACGATGGTAATATTAACTCCGAGATAGAAATATAATCATATGATAATAAAATGTTATCTATCCTTCCTACAATGCGGAATTCACACAATAACAGTGAAAGTACCACGTACACTACAACGCCTAATCAGTTTGAATGGCTTCAGAACACAGTATGATAGGTGACACTAAGACAGTATCTCGATGAATGACTGAGATATGTACCTCTAAGGTATACGAAGTTGACTACGCTATTGTAAATACTAAAACATGTTTAACGCACGGTGTTACTAAACCTCTTCTCATCACATGCCTCAACACAGCCAATGAGCACTATAGTTAATACTCTCATTGTAGACTTGGAATAACATTTCCTAACTCGTGTAACCGCATCGTAAGTTCTGCTAAACCCATGCACATACAGAATAGACCACGACGTCTCATCGAGATGATGTTATTGAGATGTTTGGACTGACGCGTGACGCCGAAGTATGATCGATATCTAACGGTGTAAATAAGCAATGCATGTCACTGTTTGACAGGTTTTGATGTCACTTCCCGAGCACTGTGTTCTGTCACTTAGCAGGCGCAAGCGCGGACCTCTCGATTATATCGAAAATATCCAATAATAATTTAAATTTCTCGTTCCCAGACTCAAACACAGATGTTTCGTCTTTAGGTCTCTCTTAAAAAATAATTTTGAAAATTAGCATATCTTTATTTTTTGAAAGTCATAAATAGTATAGAATCCAGAATCCACATAATTCGTGAAATACCGTACCGACGCCCTCCCAACGTCTCGCTAGTGACCGTTTCCCGAGAGGATATATGCGGCGACTCTCTATCGGGAGCTGGGAGTTCGTGGCGGTTGACCCTTCCATCGTCATTATATCTGAGCGCCGCACCGCTCGCGGCTGTTCACAGCAGGGCGTCCGGTTCGACCCCGACATGCCGCAAACGATTCGGCTGGAGTTCGCTAAAAGCAACACGAAGGTCAGCAAGCCGAAGCCGGCAGTTGCCACAGCCGCGCCAGCTGCACACCCCGCATTGATGCACCCACTCACTGGACGTAAGTACCGCCGAACGCACACACCGCCCGGCGCTCGTTCGACTGCCCCTACACCCGTACCATTCCGAACAACCAAAAATTTATTAAAATCGCTTTACCTGTATCTGTGTAGATCCTCCTATTATTATGCTCGTATCCTCACTTGTGATGGCAACCTTACATAATAATGTACATTTTAGCAGGAGGCGCGTTCTTTGTACGACAGGGGCATCGAGCGATCGCTGCGGGCAAGTATCTGTGACGCTTACACGTACCACGCAAGGCCTAGCTCCGCGAAGCTACTGATTGATCTGTCGGGTTCTTACCACTGTTGTCAACTTTTACATGTTTTCATGTTAACACGTCATACATTCCGAAAATCATATTCATTGTCACCTGTATGAATAATGATGCGATATGATGACGCCAACGTGATAAATTTAATTTAAATAAAATGTATCGATCGTGAAAACATGTTATAAGCACATTGTAAATAATAATTTTCTATGCAGTATTCTAATATCACATTCATAGATCGACGGCTATTCGATTCGAAACTTCATAACATACTGACATAAATAAGAATGTTTGTGTATTCGGTAGGTTTTAACTATTGTGGTGGTGCAGATCTAGCGAGTCCATTCTTCCCGGGTGGAGGAGCAGAACTATGGCATCACCCATTGGCTTATGGCGGTGAACTGCCGGCGCTGTCGCATGGACTGGTGCACCCCGCCATCCATCCGCAGATGGCGCCGGTACGTTCCTACCTCTGACTAGCTGCCGCCGATAGGCCACACCACGTAAGTTATTAAAGTTTTATATAAATTATGATCGCTTCAGACTTCATTATTTAAAACTAGCTTAGTCCCGCGGTGCTACCTGCGGTTATTCTTGTAAATCGTGAGTATCGCCGCGAAGCGAAGCTAGTCCAATAAAGTAGACTAAGTTACTCCGTAGGTCATCAGCTTTCTGCTAATGAAAATCCCGTCAAAATCGGTCCAGTCACTCCAGAGATTACCCGGAACAAACAGACAGACGGTGTAAATAACGTAATAATAGGCATTTAATAAAATCTGTTAACTTTAATTTTAATTATTTGTATAGTTATAGGTTATCCGTGTGGTGACGGATTAAGAATACAGAGTGTCACCACCCCTATTCATTCCGCGGGTGTCGTAAAAGGCGACTAAGGGATAAACTACGCAAGACAACATCAATGCAAAGAGAAGGAAAACTTGAAACCAACCCTATACCAACCCGTTTGGCCAGCGTGGTATAGTAGGCCAAAACCTTCTTTCTAAGGAGAGGCCTATGTCCAGCGGTGGACTGTTAAAGGCTGAAAGAAGCGGTATATATTTTTACCGGTTTAGCTTTCACCGATCAGAATGCAACAATAACTTAATTTTCTAAAGACCATTAATCCTAAATTTATTTGTATAGTTTTGACAGTCGGTTGGATCAAATTGGCAAACACAGAGATATTTTACCATTGCTGAGATAATTATTATTCTGTCTAAATTTGGTTAAATTCAGAATAATAAAAATTTTAATGGCTAGGCATAAAAAGATATTTTACCTTTAGCTTTATTTTGTTTGAAACAAAACATAGTTTCCCTTTATGGTTGAACATAATGTAACTTTGCCGTAGACCCCCCTGACTTTGGGCGCGTGTGTACTCCCGGCGCCCGCACTGGGCTCACCGGGAGCTGCGGTACCTACGCACGGTCCTGCCGGCCATCCCGCGCACCCTGCGCCTCCCTGCTCTACGCTTTTCGTTGCTAACCTCGGCCAGTTCGTCTCAGAGCACGAACTCAAAGAAATATTTAGCAGGTTTGTTCACATCATACACTATATTTAATGTGTAAAACGCTTTAGATTTTCGGCTGGAAGTACTATCTACCTACAAAATTAGTTTTGAATAACAGCTTTAACCGTTAAAGTGATACTGATATAAATATTTCCAGTCGAAAAATAACACTATGTTATGTGCATGATCACGCACTACAAAAGTTATAAAATATATGAGAACATAAAAAGTATATATGAAGTTAATAAAGTGTAACTTTTCCACAGTGCATGTTGCACCGAATATCACGATGTCGTCCACGTTTAACATTGTTGGGTTTATATTTTTATGTTTCGATTTCGGCTCTACTTAATCTCACACAAATAATTTTTACAAGTTTAAAATTGATACACAAATTTATCGACTCATAATTATTTGTGTGAGACCGAAAAGCCTGCACCCGTACCACCCTAAGCATGACAAACGTCACTATATTCTCCACAATTGTCTCAGCTAGTCGTATGTTAGCACTATAACACCACATTTTATGAGAGCCGTGAATATTACTTTTTGTGTCCGTATCGTGCCGTAGAGCTTAGCACCGACCGTGACACAAGATTACCACAGCACTGAAGTGTACTTATAAATGTCACATAAACATTATATTTTCTTTATAATAAATAACATCAAATAAGATCAGGTTTTGGAAAACCATTGCAAACATTTAAACAATGCGACTTCTATTGAGCACAGTGGTTTGAAATTATATAAAGAACATAATGAAATGAAAATGAGAATGATATACAAGGATGATGATTTTAAGTTCTTTTGTCAACATTTTGCACTTGTAACAAAAATGTAGCTCAGAACATTCGTATGATTTAAATAAGGCTTATTAATTAGATATAGCTTCTTAAAGTTAGTTTCGCAAATATCTGAAGGTGAATTATTACATAGTACAAGCTTAATACTAAAAGAAATTATGGTAAACGACAGTAACTATGAATTTATTAGATAAGTAGCTGTTCATGCCGTTGTACGAGTCAGTTTTTTTACGAATAGTATGTATGTATGTGTGTACTAAAGTACATGACGTGGAATATTTGTACATAAAGAAAATAAAAGTTATAAATGATAAGAATGGCATGATGCCATTTGTAAAAAAAGAGTGAAGACATTGCTCTGCATAACTATATACTGACACTGGCCATTTCGAAAAAAAATTGTAAATTTTACAACATTGTGTTTAGATAATTCAATACCCAATTGCCTCAGTGGAATCTATTAGCTTATCTTCATTAGCAATTGAATTAATTATATTATCAATAATGAAAGGCGTCTATTTTTGTTACCTGCCATTAATAAGTAAAATGCAGCTGCTGCCAATTTCAAAACTTAGACAATATTAGACATCAGCTGTATATTTCATTGCAATTAATAGAATTTTGTTTCCAAAATAAATGGTTTGATTGCATATTTTTCGCAATAATACTAAAATCCCACTGTAAAATAACACTAAAAATAGTCTATTTCAATTATATGTTTGTTATTAAGTTGTTTGAAAGAAAAAACATATAGGTATGTTGCATTAACATCCAACTAATTGATAAACATAATATTCTGAAATTAAAATCGATACTTATTACTGTCTATGTATATTATAAAGTGTAATGGTTTATTAAAACCTGATTTAATAATGTGACATCGGTTGAATGAGACACAAAGTCGTAAGGCACACTGTCATACTATGGGGGTACGAGTGGGCACAATAGAGCAATCATGGTACAGCTGCCCGGGGTTCTCTCGGCTCCGATTGCTGAGCGGCGGCAGCGGAGGCGGGAGCACCGGCCCAGTGGCTTTCGTCGACTTCGCTAACCCATCGGACGCGGCTACGGCCATGGCTCGCCTCCAGGGCGCGCTGCTTCTTAGCTCTGAGGGCGCCATCCACCTCGAATACGCGAGGCATAAGATGGCACACAACGGCTGGATTCTCGCACATGAAGTATGCACGAGCACTTTTGTTTAGTAATTTTGAAAAATAAAAAAAGCAATAATGTCTAATTAAAAAAATATATATTTTAGTACTAAAAACTGACACACTTACATTGAGTTCGGTATTATTTACATTTCTTGGATGACCAAATACCATCTTAGATTATAACTGTATTCACACAGAATATTTCTGAACTCTGTCTGTCATTCTCTTATAAGTTTTTACTACAGAAACTTAAAATAATTTTAAAAGATGGTTGTTTTTTTTAAATCTACTTTTATAACACAGATTTTATAACGAAATTTCACTCCTTTCAGCTCAATAATTCACCATTGAGGCTGAGTTTATATAGGAGTAATTTATATTTATTAAAATGGCAGCGAAACTTTCGCTCTAATCTAACGTGTCTTTAATAAGCAAAATTTAGCGCAACGCGGCCTTGAGCAATCAATAAACATTTCCAATTGTTATAACAAATGTACGTTATTTAAATAGCACACATTCTATATAAATATATTTCTAATATATAATATACGTATACACAAATCACTATGCACCTCGCACACTTAGACTTATTAAATAGTGCCTGCCTAACTATAAGCTTTCTATACACAACAGCGTTTAAAAACTAATTACTCTGTCTAACCTATGTATGTTGTGCTACGCAGGGAGCCAAAAGCGGAGAAGAGGGCGAACAGCATTAACTCGTTCGTGGCTCTCGGCACTTGACAACCAGCTAACTGAGGGACGCGCATTCTTGATCCTCTGCATCGCATCGGAACTACAGGCACTGGGGACTGGGCAAGTTGTGGGCTCGGCGCGCCTCACTACTATGGCGACCCGCGCCAGCCTCACCGCTACAATTAACCTTGTTTACTCCTACATCTTCGCAGTGCATGCCCTGTCCCCACTTTTGTTCAGCTAAATCGTTCCCCCGCGTCAGAGGTGTGGTGTTGTTTCGTTTATACCAAAATTAGCAAGTGTTAATTGTATTATTATTAACATTCCAGGTTTATTGTTCACTGTTCATGAAAAAAATATTATTATTTAAATCTATTTCCTATAAATGTAGCCTGTTTATTTAATATTATTATTCGTTTTATCGTGTAACATAAGATTTATTTACAACTAACTTATTGTACGGTAAACGTTTGTATATTTGTTTTTACAAGGCCGATGTATACAACTGAGAGGATTTGTTATGAATATAGTGTATTACCAGAAATTAAACAATTTAGGATATATCTCATTCGAATAAGCTAAAAACCAAAGGTGCCCTTCATAGAAAGATTACGTTTTGTTAAATAATATTTCAAGTTGAATGATTTAAATGAAATTGTATGTAATAGTACGATACTTTTGTTTTTAGCCTCGATAATATTAATATATTTAAATGAATTTCATGAATATTTCAAATTATATTTACCTAAAACTTTCTTAGTAACTTTTATAATGTTCAATCACTCGTTAAAGCGCTGGCACTCTAGTGTTGGTCTTACGATCCTTTCTACCTGTAAATTAATTATTGCAATAATTGTAAATGTTTGACTAGGACTTGATGCGATGAGAGTGGGACGCCCTCGTGTCGCGCGTCGTCAAGTGCACACGTCACTGAACGTTGTCTCGCATCCATCTCACGAGCACACACTTGTTCCTCGCTGCGTGTCTTGCGCCACTGTTACCTTACCCATGTCATGCGCCCCTTTTCTACTTAGGTGACTCACCAAAATTTCTTGTGCCTTGCGAAAATTATCTTAAAGTTGAATACAAGTTGAAAGTTTCTATCTACATCAGTTCGAATATTCAGTTGAAAGTTTCACAGTGTTACATAGGGTTCCCACATTCTTCGAGGTCAGTATGAGATGCGACACTATCGAGATCGGTTCAGTCTTGTTGCGAGAATTTAGCCTTGGCCTTATGAGAGTTAAAGAATTAAATGTAATCATTATAATAAATAATATATAATAGTAATTAACTAGCGGGCGCCGAGCGCGCCGACGCTGAATAGTAAAGGTTCGAGCACATTATGCCGGGCCGCAGCGTGCCGGGGCGGAGCGCAAAAATCCGCTCAAATCGCTTCAATACAAATTGTATGAAGTATCGCACACTGTGTCGGGCCGCAGCGGCTCGCATTATTGCGACGCGGATTTGCGTCCGTGCGATGCGACCCGCCCCGCCCCGCTGCGCCCCGTCACAGTGTGCTATAGCAAGCGGATTGGTGTGCATGCGCGTACGTGTTTATTTTACGAAATTTGCGTTTTTTGATACTTTTTCTTCTAACTTCTTCTTCTTCTTCTAACAGCAGGCAAAAAAAAGAAAGTTCTTCGTCAGAGCTATCCATAAGGTACAGTTGCACTAAATACACAACAGTTGCGCATGCGGTACACTCTACTCAAAATCCGTCAATGCGCTGCGACCCGGCCCGTCACAATGTGCTAAGTTAGCATTTTGCGCTGCGCTGCGGCCCGCCCCGACACGCTGCGGCCCGGCATAATGTGCTCGAACCTTAAAACGTTATTCTACTATCTGCATGCTTTGACGAGCTTTTTGGTAATAATCTAATTTAAAGTTTAGTAGTTACTTTTATTGTGTAATCGTTAGGTGAATAATGTAATACTTAGATAAGGGTATTTATTGTAGAGAATCAGCATAGTTACATTACTATTTAATGAAAGTTATTCATTCATAATAATGAAACCATGTAACTAATTTAAATTTACTGAAACGTTAGGATTAATCAAATTGAAATTTAATATATTTTTTATTTTTAGCTAGTTGACTATCGCATACAGAGAATACTTAGTTACCTTCGTGTCAGTGGAACGCGGTGACGACTTAAGTACACTACAATGCGAGATAGCAATAAACCAAAAATGAAATATTAATGTTATGATAGGTACTTAGTGACGTATTCTGCTGATGTAAACATTTAAAATTTACAAAAAAAAAATAAAAAAAAATCCCCGCTAAGGCTATTTAATAAGGTTTTGAATATTTGGGTTAAAAAGTTGACTCGACAGAAATCTATTGAGGTACTCACGCGACTTGATGATCGGCGGCCAGAGGTATCGCATGTGAATTCTTATGAAAATCTCTTAGTCAATATTTAATAGAAATTTCGTCAATTTTTGACTTAGCAAAATTTTATACATTATTTATCGTAACTGTAACTTCACAATTAACCGTGCGTCGTGGCGTATAGACCAAAGATAAAGGATTATACATAATTTTAATACTAACCTCAGACCGTACCAAACTTGTATTTTGTAGGCACGTTGTTCTGCAATGTTTAATGAACACTACTTAACACTTATTTTGAACCACATCATTGTATACAGACACGATTTGTTACGAACCCAAGATAAGGCTGATGCCACTACGGTGACAGGTGAGGACACCTAGGTTAGGCATCATATACTATTTTAATTGTTATCTACCTTTGCTAATATCTATTAGAAACAATACAATTATAGTAACACAAACGACTTAATAAAGCAAATATTTAGATTCAGTTTTACACCCATAGACATATTATGTAAATTTATTGTTATATTGATTTATATGGAATTTAAAACCTCCAGAACATCATTCAGATTTTCTTATATATATTATTAATTATATTCTTCGTCGGTTATAATAATTAAGCTAAGTCAATGTTCACTTATTTAATTCGATATATAATGCTAATTCGTCTGTAAGTAATTGTGTAATAATGTAGTAGTGATCTCCCACACCCCCGGCGCGCGGCGTCCTATACCGCATGCTAAAATACAACGAAAAGTTTAGTTGTTCTTATCAGTTGTAACTGTGTGAATCGGTCGATGGTTTCAGTGCGTCAATTACGATCAATGTTAAGCTCTCTTCATAAGTATGTATGTGTATCGGTGTTTGATAATACTTTTCTAGATTAAAACATCACTAGAGCCATCGACTGACTTAACGTTTTGGTTGACCATGCTCGACTTTGCCGGCCATTTTGTTCGCGGTCGTATATCAAAATGGTGGTTGGGTAAAATGGCGGGTAAGTCGCGCGTAGTGCGTGAAGGACGCCGCCGTCGCCATGATTCCGTCCAACAACCGTAGATAGCGAGTAAGAGACGTCCAGTGGCTGCGGACACGGCTACGTCACCTTTTGCGGGACTACTCGATACATATCATCAAGTAATATTTAAATGTAATTAGGAATAAACAAACGGTTTCATAGAGACGTTTATGCTGTATTCTCGTCTACTACTTATAATGCAATCGGCTATATGTCACGCTAAGCCCACATTTGCGTTTCCGACATAATTCTATTGTTCGCTTCGCTATCGTTGTGTACTTTATTCTCGGAATTTCACCTCGTTTGATTTTTTCTAAGAATTAATTAAAATTAAAATGTCAAACTATAAAACCATATTTTCTAAACGTTTACTGTGAAATCGGGTAGATGGAGTTTGGATTGTTGTCGTTTATATTAAGACGCGTGACATTGGCTGGCATGTGATAGAGTAGAGTAGGGGTGTAGCGTCGCCTTGCAAGTTAGGTTAAGTGAAGCGGTATCACACAAACGCCGTGCATCGGAAACATATCAATTCTGTGCCCCTTAATAAATTTAGTTAAATACTAAGAGATACAATATGAATAGAATAAAGAAGACAAAGTAATCTGAGTATCAAATACCTGCTAAGTGTTGTTTTCGTACGTTAATGTGTAATATCGATAGATTTGTTTGCAACGTGGTCATTACGCATGTTACCGGAGTAGTGTCGCGCAAGTACGGTTTAAATTGTCGCTGTAGAAGTTTGTTATACTTTATTGTTACTTTAGAAATATATTAACAAGGCTTAATTACCAAATTACTTTAACAGTTCGCTTCGTATTCAGTATTAAATTACATTTTATGTTAATATCGGTGACAATAGTACGTTGCTGACAACATATATGTATATCGAGCAAAGTAAACCATACAAATTATATAGTTAGTAATTAATTGTTAGATTTGTGTGACATGAATTATTTAAATGCTTTTAGAGCAAAGGTAAAGTGTTATTGTGGTTTAAGGAAAACATAATGACATGTAAAAATAGTGATTAAATTAGCTTAATTATCATTATTACAACTTTTATAGATGTTCATTACTTTTCTTTCTTACTTCATGGAGTATTGTGGCATTGGAGACGTCATTGTTGATTCAAATAAATTTGAGCTCATCCTCAATCGAAGTTTTTATTCATCTGACAACCCTGTCTACAAGTCCGTTATGTTTTGTCTCCAACCGAATGGGTCGAGTACGACAAATCGAAGGTTGATTTTATAAACACCGTTATATTGGCTGTAGATATTTTAAATGATCGTTTACTATCACAATAACCAAACTACTGTTTTCAAATGACATTATGTTCATTATTGTGTCTAGTTATTTAAAATAGTACTTTTATAGGTGTCTAGTTTAGGATAACTGAAATTAGATATAAATTGACAGTGAAGCTTTTGAAATTTGCATTGTAGTCTGGTCTGCTTTGGTGTGCCGTTTTGTAAAAATAATTTTAGAAAGCGTTTGATCTAATATTGTTTTCGTAAATTAATTTTACAAAATGATCGCATAAGTTTTAGTACAGTAAAATATACAATCTCTTTATTTCGATAATAGTTATTGCAATGTTGTATTTATGTCATTATTAGTTTTAAAGCATTATAGGGTCCAAAGATTGGGAATAAACATTATGTGACAATTAATGGTTTTGTTTCTTTTTCGACTGATGTGTACGGGTGGTACGTAAATACTATTATACAGAAGATTAACTCAGAAAACAGCTGGTCTTTGAAATTATAAATAAATCCTACAATCAGCAGAAACATCGGAGATTTGAGAAAGATTACTTACACCAAAATAGAACAAAAATTCAACATAACCATATTTCGGTTTACTTCAAATATCTAATTGCTAAAAATAGGGATCTTTAAATCTAAGGGGTTAATATTCATTTGCCTCCCCTTAAGTCATGGTTGCCATGAATCATTCCAACATTAAACAACAATTATTAATTTATCATCAAACAAGTTATGATATGAAAAGTAGTTTAATGTCAACTAACTTGTTTAATCTAGAAACAAAGTCGGTGTTCAGGGCACCATCGGGAGTCAGTAGGTAATTATTTAGATAGTCGAAACTTAGTATGGCCTCGTTTTGCAGCGCAGCTAAATTAGTATGAATATCATTAATATCGCATTAGCCTCGGCCAAACTGTGTGTATGCTCGTCGGAATTGCGTTAGTTAATTTTCTAGATGAAGTGAGGCGGATTTCCTTTTTAGTCACAATGTTTTGTGAGTATCGTAATGGGAGAGTAATAAGTGGTATGTGTAACAAAGACTGATTTACGAAATAGACCAGTGGCCGGTGTACCAGTATTTTATAAATATAGCTGTAAGCTGTTATAACTTTGATATTAGGTAAATGGTGAGTATTTTTATTCTAACAAAGGATCAAATAGGTCTGCTTCTAAAAATAATTTATTATATAAAACTCTTCATAATTTCATCTTCAGCAGCAACAAGTGGATGTTTTTAATTGTTGTAAATTATGTGCAAATGGGTTGTTACTTTCTTAACATAATGTAAGTATACCAAAGACAAGCAGCAAAAACCATATATGTCTAAAAGAGTCAAAGTTGCAATAATTCCTTTGGACATCTGATTTAGAACCAGACAGAGACCATACAATAAAAACCAAACATATATTCATGAATAAGTTAACAAGTAACTTAAATGATAATGCATGCATATATTGGACTGCCTTGTTGGTCTAGTGGTTAGCGTATGCGGCTGCTGATCAAGAGGTCTCGGGTTCGATTCCCGAGTCAGACCGAATATTTGTGGATCACACAAATATTTGGTCTGACTATATTATACTATTTATATCAGTTGTTTAGTACCCATAATACAAGCTCTACTTAGTTTAGGACTAGGTGACGTTGTGTGTAAGATGTCCGAAGTATTTATTATTATTATATATTACGGGAAGTCTTAGGATTTTCCAGCAAGATTTTCCAGGTAAGTAAAGGTCCAAATCATGCTAGAATAAAATTATTTATTTCAAACTTTTACCGCCATAAATATAATGATAAATCTTACGAATGCCGCAAAGACACCATAAATATTGAAATAAATATAACACAAGAACGTTGTTATTGAATTATGTAAATTACGTTAGAATAATGACGTTTTGTAATCTGAGAATTTTATAAAACATAATTTTATTGGTTTTGGTCTGGTCATTTAAGTATTTTTCTCTTTTTTATATGAGCCTGCCAAAGTGACTACTCTGACTGATGGAAAGCATGAGTAGAATCCAAGACTACTCTACTACTACTCACATACTCACTGCAAATCCAGGCAATGCACACTGTGGTGGCCTATTGAGATGTTTTTTAGGGTTCCGTTGCGAAATGGCAAAAAACGGAACCTTTATAGATTCGTCATGTCTGTCTGTCTGTCTGTCCGTCCGTATGTCACAGCCACTTTTTCCGAAACTATAAGAGCTATAATGTTGAAACTTGGTCAGTAGATGTATTCTGTGAACCGCATCAATATTTTTACACCAAAATAGAAAAAAAAGCAATAAATTTTGGAGGTATCCATACTTAGAACTAAACCTCAAAAATATATTTTTCATTAAAACCATACGAGTGAGGTATCTATGGATAGGTCTTCAAAAATTGTATTGAGGTTTCAAATATCATTTTTTTCTAAACTGAATAGTTTGCGCTAGAGACACTTCCAAAGTGGTAAAATGTGTGTGTGTGTGTTCCACCCTGTAACTTCTAAAATAAGAGAATGATAAAACTAAAAAAAAAATATGATGTACATTACCATGCAAACTTCCAACGAAAATTGGTTTGAACGAGATCTAGTAAGTAGTTTTTTAATACGTCATAAATCATAAACCGCAATTTACTTTCAATCAAAACACTATTATTAAAACATCTATGAAAGTTACAACGAACTACAAAAACGATGTTACTTGCTGCTACGGAACTAGCCGAGCTGGTCCATCATCATCATCAACAGCCTTTAACAGTCTACTGCTGGACATAGGCCTCTCCTTTGAAATGAGGTTTTGGCCTACTATACGCTATACTACGCTGGCCAGACGGGTTGATAAAGAGTTTGTTTCAAGTTTTCCTTCTCTTGGCAGTGATGTTAGCTGCTTATTTTGTTCCTTTAGTCGCCTCTTACGACACCCATGGAGTGAATAGGGGTGATAACACTTTGTATTCTTAATTCGTAACCACACGGACCAAATCAGCGTGGCTCTACTACCTTCCATCATTAATGATGCTTATGGTGGGAAAGGCACAGTAAGGTAAGTCATTTTCTGATATTGATATCTAATATTGAAAGTTGTTCTAAGATGTGTGGGTTTGATATCGTCGTGGATATAATTATCAAAGACACACACAAATTATAATTATCACGTATTGTATATTATAATCTTCATTATTTACGAATACTGGTACGGTCAATGCTCCCAAAGAACACACGCACAAAAAAATATTTTATTATAAGTAAATAATAGAGTTCGCAACTGAGTGGGTTAGCAGAATAATACTCAATCTACCACAGTCTACCACATTAGATCTACCACAGTCAATCTATGAGTATGATCTAAATCTTGATTAGAGTTAACCATGCTCATAGTGAACGGAGACAATGCAGCATGGTGACCCTCACTATGGTGGCCTAGACAGTCACCAACGAAACACGATAGCACGATTGCTGTCATTTTAAGATTAGTCTTCTGAGTGAGGGCACCACTGCCCCGGGAGAGCCGGGCCCATTCGATCTGAAGTGGTTCTACCACCTTTACTTGTAAATAAAAGCCAATGAAATATTAATTTAGAAAAACACTCAACACGAACGTTTAGTTCAGTAATGCAAACCTAAAACCAGACAATGAATTATTACAAGAACGCATCTGAGAGTAATTTAGTGCATGTACTACAAGTCTTATGAGTAGGTACATATATTCTTTCTTACCTAATAAAGAAGTTTGGTCACGATAGAAGAAGCCTTTCTTTAATTGTAAACCACCGCAGTGATGGGGGCGAAGTAATACAAAATCGAAACCACTTTCTAAGTTCTAAATAAGTAAGTGCAACTCTATTGCACAAGTGTAAATAAACAAGTTTTGTTTGCCATTGCCTCTTGGTTATTTCCCTCCAGAGAGTCAAGTTTAAAAGGACTTTGTGTTCTCTGCAAATTACCTAGCTACTCGTACTCTCCACTACACTCGTTAAAACAGTTCCACAAAGGTTAGTGCTCGAATTACTGCACAATCAAAGCGGTTTCATAGTTCGAAATGCATGCTCGTTTGAATCTTATAGTATACAGGATTTCGCCCACGGCTCCGTCCGTCTATTATTGCGGTATAAAGTAGATCACGTCCTTTCTAACGCTATAGACTATCTGTGTACTAAATTTTGGTTAAATCATAAATTCTGTAGTTGGTGGGAGCGACAGACAGACAGAGTAAATTCGCATTTATAATATTAGTTAGGGTTTTCATAGAAAACTTTATTTTTATTTATTTTAATAAAAACAATGCATAAAACGTGAAAGTGAAATCTATTAACACATGTTGTTTTCTTACATTAATCAAAATTTATTGTATTTTGGTAATTGTTTGAAACTTGAACAATAGAACGGTATAGTTCACACATGACACATTCTCGGTTTGCTTGTAATATCGCCTGAGGGCCAATTATGGTCACAAACACACTAGTATTAATTAATAAACAGTGACTAAAGGTACACATAGTATGTTAAGATTGGCATATATATATATATATATATATGTACACAATCACACACATATGACGTACGTACATATGACGATAATTTTAAATGTAATAAAGTTTAAAAGGTTATTTTGATATTTCCTTCTTCACTTCTTCTTCTTCAGACAATGTTATAAAGGCAACCTTATTCTTTCTTTTCTTTAAAAAGACAACTCCCGCATTAGGAATATATATTTTGTGTCGCGGGGGACTTTACAAACATACATGAAACAGACACAAAGAACACCCAGACTCAGAACAACAATTTGTGAATCACACAAAGTGTTGTTCTTGTTGGGATTTGAACCCTCGACACTAGGCACAGTAGAAAGCAGCGTGCTGAATGCTTAAACCACTAGGCCAATCGTGCAGTATGAGAGAGAGAGAGAGTTATGAGAGAGAGCCCCGGTACACAACTTCCGACCCCACTGAATCATTCATTACACTTTATTTTGTGTTGTTTACTTGGAACTGAAACTGTTTTTTTTTTCATCAAACCCATACGTGTTTGATTTTTTTGTCATCAAACGCATCAATGGATAGGTCTTCAAAAATGATATTGAGGTTTCTTATTTCATTTTTTCTAAACTGAATAGTTTGCGCGAGAGACACTTCCAAAGTGGTCAAATGTTTGTCGTCCTCCCCCCCCCCTAACTTCTAAAACAAGAGAGTGATAAAACTAAAAAAAGCGGCCAAGTGCGAGTCGGACTCGCCCATGAAGGGTTCCGTATCAGCAAGAAACATCATATACAAGTTCTTGTAGTTCGTTGTAACTTTGATCGATGTTTTTATAATAGAGTATTGATGAATGGAAGGTAAATCGCGGTTTACGATTTATGAGGTATTAAAAAAAACTACTCACTAGATCTCGTTCAAACTAATTTTCGTTGGTAGTTTGCATGGTAATGTACAACATTTTTTTTTTATTTCAGACTGCTATTGAGCAATTCTTTTATTGTCAGAAGAACTTAATAACACTCGGGTTAGGTACCCAAGAATCGAACTCAAGACCTCTTAATCGGTTCTCGTTTACGCTTACCACTTGACTAACGATATTGGAAGAAAAAGAAAGAACTTTGAAAGGGCTTTCTATGAGGCTGAGGCTTTTAGTATCACACCGGTCAAGTCTCACCCATATCCCACATATATCCACATATTTTCAAACGATATATATTTTTTATAAATCATTATTTAGATAACCAGCGCCACAGGTGTAAAGGAAAATCATTTACATACTGCCTCTTGGGAAATCACACCTATATTTTCATCAAACAAAAATTTGACACGTTTCCTCTCCGTTTTTTATTTTCGTATTGAAGTTATTATCAATGCCCAACTTAAATTATCAAACCTTTTGTCTCTAATATACATAAAAGTAGGTCGGGAAAATTACATCCTTGTATTTTTAATACTATAGAAATCACTACATATTATACAACAAAGTCCTCTGCCGCGTCTGTCTGTTCGCGATAAACTTGAAACCTACTGCACCGAATTTCATGTTGTTTTCAGGAATTGTTAGAGTGATTCTCAAGGAAGTTTTTAGTATATCTTCATCATCAGTCTATCGCAGTCCACTGCTGGACATAGGACTCTCCCATTGCACACCACTCTGATCGATTTTGACCAATAATACATAATATATAATTTGTATATAATTGTCAAATTAAAAATGTTTTTTGAATACCTGTATCTACCAATGCAGAGCAGGTAAATACATTATTCTGCCAGGGCGGGCCGCTAGTTTAATTTTATTTTAATATAGTTAAGCTTTTTTCTACCGTTAATTGTAAAAAGAATCATCGACCGGTATAGATTATGGGATGTCGAATAAAGAAAACGTCTCTTTGTAAGAGACAATGCCTTCAACAACACACAATCACAATAACTGAATGATAATATACAATTATGTATATTATCATTCTTTTATCTGTATCATATTAATGATACAAATAAAAATACAGAAAGAACATTTCGTTTATCGTCGCACGGCACGTCGTTTATCGTCTGTAAAACCCTTACCTCCATACCTGATATTGTTTTATACTATTATAATATTTATAATCTAAAGCCATCGCAGTTTAGTTCAAACATTTTTGATTAAATAAAACAGGGCAGGACTGTATCGAACATTCACCGCAACTAATCAACAAATTCGAAATTCAACAACATACAATACCTCGGACATTGTCACAATACCTACCCTAAGGGTTAGCTATTGTTCGTTACATCCTTCTAAAGGTATATACATGTTCAAAGGGTAAATTCAGTATATAAACGACATTATTCGAAGTAATGTAGGTACTGTTACTATAGTTATATGCTAATTTCGTAACCAGAACGTATGCTATTAGTGCAATAACAAATATCCAGTTATTTTTTGGAATATTTAACTTAAATTTCTAATAATATGCATTGCATTAGCCTTATTATTCATATTATATATGAGTAGTATTACTATGTAACAGAAAAAATCATGGTTTTTGAACTCAACTACAAGAAATTTAAAGTACTTGCACCAAATATATGAAAATACATTTTGTGCAAGCACTTTAACTTTCTCAGTATTCTATCATTCCTATGGTCGTGAAGACCACCTTCAAACCAACACATTAATTCAATCATCACTATTCGTTCAAATTTGGAAAATGGTGAAATCGACTGGTATTATGTGTATCTCAATTAAATTAAAGAACTGTGAACATTAATTAAACATTATCATTTGTGTGCAATAACGTTGGTCAAGTGAAATTCAAAAGTTACAGCTGCCAGGAGTTTTCAGAGGAAGCCTCATCATGTTTGTGCGTGGTTGAGAGCAACATAGTGTTAGAACACTTAGAATATCTGAATAAACTTTTCTCAAACTATCAATCCGTCTGTGGCTTACAGTCCCCACAGCCATCGAAGTATCAGATCAAATTTGTTAATATATAAAAATAAAAAGCGTTGGCAAGCGCTTTACTCTTGCCATAAGACCCAAGATTAAGTCATATATGCCGTTCAAGATGAGGCAAAAGTACATGTATTTCTTAATTATTTAGTTTGAAAATAAATATTTCTAACATTCTGACTTTCTGGACGTAGACAGATGTTACTGAAAGTATTTAAAACCGACAGAATCATTCTAGGGTCATAATAAGTAAGATATAGATCAAATTAAAACGCTTAAGAAAATCATAGATCGCGGCACAAGAAGTTCTTTTTTCCATTTCTAAATTATTATGAAGAGAGGGAAGAGAGTAAGGAAATTAAATTGTCTTAAGAACTCCAAGAAGTATTTCGGTACGTGTCCGCTGAGCAAGGAGTTTCATCTAATTAGTCCTAACAACTAGCTTAATTTACACCGCTGTTGCAGAACCACTTTGTAACAAATAAACTTTTGACGAACCGGGAATCCGAGAATCTCAAAGGACCTTCACCAAATACGTTTTTGTACTTACCTACTTAGTTATGTAATCGTAAGATACTAAGTCAAGGTCTGGAAAGGTTTTGTACGCTGTATATTTCGTATTGTTAAATTGGAAGATAACTAATTTCAAGGTGACAACTTTAGACATGAACAAATAACTTTTGCCCGTGACTCCGCCCGTGTATATGTCAGTTATCGCAGTAAAAATAAGTTTGTCCTTCCTGAAATATAAATATATGTTCTTGCCAAATTTCATTGAACTCAGCGCATCGGTTTTGCCGGAAATAGTAACAGATAGACAAGCAAATATATTTAAATCTATAATATTGTTATAACACTTCGTTATTTTCAGGGACAAACGAGGATGAGAAAATTATTGCTTACTCTGCGTTTTATAACAACTTGAATTCAAAATTATTAGATATTTTTATATATTTCGTACCAGTATACCAGTATACTCTAGTCCTACTACTGTCCTTTATAACTTCATTTATATTTATTTATTTATTTATTTACAACTTTATTGTACACCAAAAAAGTATCAAATTTTATATACAGATATTAATATTAAAAGAACTTAACAATATGGTATTACAATAATAATATTCTGGTCTTGAAAATTAAAATGCCAAAAAAACTCCATTCCAATTTTTCTATCTTGTATTCGAACCCATTATAATACAACCGTTTCTCAATCTACATCACGTACTCGAAGTTACGCGAAAAGTTAAAATAATAACAAAAACTGATATTACTCTACAGCGTTACATATTAACAGCTCAGACACGAGAGGAATATTTTCACAAGACCAGATGTAAACAGAACATTGATCCGATAAATCGCGGATCATTTCAGTCTCTTCCACATTTGAACGACATATCCCAGATGTTCTGGGAAATGGTGCCACTTCAACTGAGTGTCCTCTTTATAGATGAGCTCTCTCTTGGAAAATTTTATATTTTAATTTTCATTTGATATTTTAATACTTCAAATGCTAATACGCTTACTCAGATTCAACAAAAATTTAATCTATGTTATAATCACTATAGTGACTTATGAGATTATAACATTAAACAAATGCGTCATACTTATACTATAATGCCAACAAACAATTTCTTACATGATTTACTTGAAATTGGGTAAGTACTACCTTTTTACCCGCGGCTTCGCTCGCGTGAGTATCGGTTCAATTTTAAATGTAGCCTAAATGTTACATTTTTTCTACCACGCTAATAAACTCGAAAGTAACACTGTTCTGTCTATCTGTATGTTACGCTTCCACCGCTAAACAGCTGAACCGAATTGGATGAATTTTGGTATATAGATAGATCAGATTGGAGAAGGACATAGGCTAGACACGCTGGCGGAGTGGGTAAAAGCTAGTGGGCTATATTACTGCAAAGTTTCATATGAATCTGTTCACAACTTTTTTCGTAAAAGAGTAACATACATTCCATACATCCTCACACCACAAATTCTGAATTTATAATATAGGTAAGTGAGATTGGTAGAGCGCATTGATGTATTAAAAAACCCAAGATACACACTCAGCGTCTCAAAACCGTTCTCATAAAATAAGAGCACAATTTAAAATTGTGCTCCTGTTTAAAATAGTCTCGCGTCGCTCGCGTCTCTATGCGCACGTTAAAAATACCGAAGTGTCCGTAAGGAATTGTAAAAATATTACGTCAAAAACGTTAAAAAAGGATGGGATATCGTATTTTCGGTAAGTAAAAGAGTTTGTTAATTTGTTTTTGTTGTTTTTATGACTAAATATCGGAAGCAACATGTGATTTTGATTTTATTTGTCTAAAAACTTTACTCAACGGTCCAAGTATAATACGACAAATTTCAATGGCCGCTTTTTCAGTGTGAGAACGACTATTACACAACCTTTTATTTTAGTCGCATAATCCAAACGACCCTGTTCTTATTCAAAACTTCGGTAGTAAAATTTGATTGGTCATTGTACACTGCTTTGTAATAAAAACTTTAACCAATGCGCGTAAGGTTGAATTTGCAAAAGATATGTTTATAGCATAACTAAAACTACCTACATTGATATTTCAATAAATCAATGACTACGAAGGATAGTTTCGAATGCTGCTTTTGTTTGAGACTGTGCATCTAGAGTTTTTATATATCAATGGTAGAGCCCTTACATTTAAGTAATGTAATGTAATATTTATGCCACAATCAAGTTCATCTGAAATTATTTTCCTGGTATTATTATTTCATTTTCCTGCATAAAATTAAGAAATGCTAACATATCATGATATAATTTTTTTTTTAGTAAAAATAGGTGAATAGTGAACTATAGTAAAATTGACACATTTCGATATACTCGTCAGATTAATTTAGATATTTTGTTTTCCTTTTTCAATTTTCGATATCTTGAATTTAATCATCGAGAAGCGCCCTAATCGATCTATTAAAACAATCTCAGGCTTATTGGCACAAATATTGCTGTCCATGATGATAGATTGGTATAGACACAATGTAGCTTGACTGCTCTTGGGAATTGGGTCTGGCACCTTTAGTATTGTATCACTAAAATTACAGGTTTGTTTTTGAAAACAAGATATTGGTATATTTTATCACTAAATACTAGTAAGGAAAGTACCGCGTGTTACTAGCGGTTATTGTTGTTCGATTTCTGTCATTCAAAGTTCCGTCAAAATCGGTCAATTCGCTCCAGAGATTAGCCGGAACAAACAGACAATAGACAAAAAAATTAAGAACTCCTTAGTCGATATAAGTATTATATATACTTTCATATGTATTTGTTAAAAAAACTATTCCATTGATTTTTCAAACAGACAATTTTTCATTTTAATACTTCGTCTACAGAAGACATTTCGAAGCACTTAGCAAAGGCTTTACAGATTTGTAGTTAAATTTAAAGACAAAACCGTATCCTGTACATTAAGCAAATTAAAAATGCACAAGACAGTACTGTTGTACCTGTCACCTGGACGTGTGACCCCGTTAGCTCCACAGTCGTATATGGCGACTAAGTAATTAAAACTAGGACGTAGCTTGTGCACAAGGGGCTTATCTTACTGCTCTCTGACGACAAGTGATTATAACACGTTCTTTAGTGCTTCTAAACAAGACTTGAATTTTCAATTTATTTTTATGAATAATTAGATATCCTTTTGTTTATAACAGCTGCTAGTTCTAGAAATATATACACTATTTTAAGTTTACATATCTGTCATATGTGTAAGTATACAAGTAATGGAACTTCTAACCAAAGCAACTAAGTTAATATAATTTAAACCCATAACAAATCACGTGATGAAAAAATTATTACATGATCTGTGAAACAACAACAAGAAACAATACTTTTCCATGACGAACCATAATCTATTATCAGGGTCTACATTTTCAAAGTCCTTATTGGTCTATTATCAGGGTCTAACAGTCCACCGCTGGACATAGACCACTCCTTAGAAAAGAAGTTTTCAGTTCGCGCTGACCAGTTCTGGGATCGGGATCTATTTGCAATGTCCAACCAGTTGGACTACGAACCTCGGTAAGGGCAGTTGTCCAATCAATATTTTTAGTCGGACAATGGAGCAATTGCTAGACCCGTGGTCCAAACGGTTCTATATATATACAATAGTCTAACAACAGTTATAGTTACCCTTATGTATATTGTGATAATGTAGGTACTTATTTTTATTTATTATTAATTAATCTTCTTAGATTTTATATTTATTGTGTTGCAATCATCTCTGTGGGTTTCCTAGACTTTGATCATTGGCGCCAATGTCAGGAGCCGATTGGCCACTGTTGTAAATATAGCATGAACTGAGCTGATAGCTTTTGCTGCAAATTGCAATGATTGCAATAATCTAATCATCCAATGATTAGATTGTTGTAGCGAAAGAAATGTTTTAATCGATTTGTTGAATATTTTTAACACATATACATATGTTAATTTACGCATAAATATCTCACTACACAAGCTTAAAACTGGTTGTTGTTGTTAATTTTTCAACAATATTGAATAAGTAAAGCATTAGAAAGCAACAAAAAGTTAACTGAACAGCTAAAAAGTCGGACCGAAGAGTCGTGACTGCGTGTGCAATGCTCAACTACTTTTATTAGTTTCAGATCAAAGCTACACAAACAAACATATGCACACAACTTCGCTTTGCAAGGCTGTTTATGTTACTTTGATTTCTCGATTACTTGCTGTAAAGAATTGTACTATTTTTGTGTTGTTAAAACTTTGTTATGTTAGTCAATGTCGGACATTATTGTTTGTGGAACAAGAAGAAATTTATCTTTTTCAAAATTAGTATTTTATTGTCTTTTTCTTTTGGGTAGCGACGGTGTATTCTGATGTATGATTAATGTTTGTTTCCTCTACTTAACAATAGAACTGATTTGAAAAAGATCATTATTTAGGTATCATTTGGATTGACGTACAATTTTTGTTACAGTGTAACCAAACATAATACGTAATGGTACTTCACAGAGAGAGAGAGTGGTTAATGAAGAAAAGAAGAATCAAAGTAGCAGGATTCTAATTTATATAAACAACAATATAGTGAGTGCACACTTCCCTCTTCAATTTGCAGCAAAGATCGTGTTGTCGAGTACTTTATGTGTTCCTCGCGATGTTACTCTCGGTGCCATCGCAACCCGATACAAACTAATAGATAATAAATGTAATGGCTGCACAGAGCCTGGCAGAGTCGCTGGAGCTGTAAATATTTATACTAAATAGTAGTTGGATGTACATAAAGTCGGAAATAAAACGTTCACATAAAAAGTTGTGTGACGATTAAAGATCTAGTTTATGTATGCCATTTCCTTTGCCATATAAAAACTAGACGCATCGGGAATGAACTATTGAATGAGTATATAAAAGTTTTTAAGCAAATATATTAGTGTCACTATGCATGCTCATATTAAATTATACTTGTAGGTATATTTATCGTGACGGTGTAATTCGAGAGAGCGGACAGAACAGTTGCTTATGAAGAAAATACCGCAGTAATAGTCGACGTGTCGTAAAAAAGGTCAGGGCGATACTGAAAAACGGAATCGAGAGCGTGTTGATTTTTTTATCACAACGTCTATCTTGTAAAGCGAGTGTTATAGGGATGTCTTGCCTCTTTACATAACGAATCGTACGCGAGGGAGATTGCTCCTACTAAATTCAGAGGCGTTTAACTTGTTCAGTACAGACTTCGTAAATCTTTATTTGCATGCTGAGACAATAACAATCCAGGCCCTTGTGATTTGTGACTGATTTAAGAGCTTCAATATGTCCGATGTATAACACACTCACTTAGTTGATCGCTACTGAACCGTAAGTGTTAGAGCGATTCCAAATTATTTTGCAAATAAAATTGTATGGTTTTTAAATTCTAGCTGTTCTATTCTTTACATGAAATACAGGTCCATTAGACGTTATATTAGACATCATTTATTACGTTAAAATGGTAAAAAAAACCATAACGTTTTTCTAATGAACAACAAAAGTAAAAGTTATAAAGGTTCCTTTATAGTCTTTTCCATTGTCGAAAATGTCATATCATAATTCACAGGCAGCCTAAATAGTTCGGGTTGTATCAATAAATAAGGGTTACGGGGCTAACGAGTAATAAATTGCCGAAGTTAGGTACGGTGACTATATCATAATGGGTATAAGAATTTTGATGTAAGTTATAAAGCACTATTTACTTTCGTACTGTTTCCTTGTTAATAAATATAATATATAATTTTATTATATGTATCATCAACCGACCAAAAGTCATTATGGCCTGTAAGTACAATAATAGTATAGTACGACATTGTCAAGTTTTAGATATTAGTTTCTTCAGCTTCAGCAGAAGTGCCTGAAAAGTCCTATTTGAAATAAAAACTTTTTGTCTTTGCATTTTTTCGTTTAAAACTAATTTCTTATGTATAATTTTTGCTGTTGAAACGATGCTGCTTTGAAATAAGTGTGTGTAAATGGTAAATAAGTTCATGAAATAAGTAGGTACCGATATTTTAAATAAAATAAACTAAAGTTAACCGATTGCTTCATCTTTTGTTCATGTGTAAACCGTTATTTTAGTAAGTTTGATTACATGAATGGTATCATGATTTGAGTTAAAATTTCCGATCTAAAATAGATATTACTAAAGTTTTTTTTTTAAATGTTTACTGTCTGACATTTTACATTATGAACCTACTATTTTATATTAACTTAGTCGCTAAAAATGTTAATCAAATTGAAATGTGATTTCAAACGTTAGTAGCCCACCAATAGTGTTAATTTTAATAGTAACTCGATATTATAGATCTTTAGATAGCTCTCAAGTTTCATTAATTAAAAAACTATAAACTTCTAGAAGCAATTCTCGAGTCAGTAGCTTTAATCAATACTAATATTATGAAGGGTTTGTTTGGTTAAACGCGTTTATCTTAGGAACTAATGATCCGATTTGAAAAATTATTTCAGTGTTATGTAGCCCATTTTTTGAGGAAGGCTATAGGCTATATATCGTCACGCTAAGACTAATAGGAGCGGAGCACCAATGAAGAATGTTTCAAAATCGGTGGTGGAAGCGGAAGCTCTCATGAGGGGAAACCGCTGCGTGCGCTGCGTAATCAGTTAAAGTTTGACAAAATGTCAAAATGTCTGACAAATTGATCCCCCTAAAAAGTTCTAAAAAGCCAGCATATGTCTATCCTTTAAGGCTCACTACAACCTTTTATAAAGGGAAACAAATTTGCTTCCGCGGTATAACATCAGACTACGGGCAATAGAAGACGCAGACGGGGCTGTGTGTGTCAGCCATATTATTTATTTGGTAATTCATATGATGGTAGTCCATATCAAAACTGTTACGGCTTAGATAACTTTGTTAGTTAAGGAGTTATAGAAGCCTATCTTGTAAAATACGTTTACTTGGAAAACTTAGTGCAGCATAACAATTATTTATCTATTGGACACGGTTTCAAATCCACTGCCATTGTGAGTGACTCTTCTTCCTAGCCTTATTCCAAATATTATTTGGGGTGTTAATAGCTAGTCGAAAACATAGGCTCTTTTCGTGAGCACTTCTCAAATGATTTACACTCTCGTCTTAACAAATTATAAAAAAAAAAATTGTGTGCATTATCGATGTGGCGAGTGCGCCAAGATATATAATAAACTAGCTTTTGCACGCGGGTCCGCCCTCATGTATGTCGATCAAAAGTCCTTTGACCTTTCTCAGGCTCTAGGTTCTAGACTATCTGTATAGTATATTTCATTTAAATCTGTTTTATAGTTTTGGAGCGAGACAGACAGACGTAACTACTTATGCTTTATAATTTAATTAAGTAAAGATAGTACACTCTCTCGGATACTCACTCGGGTCATTGTTATGAATCTGTAGAAACATTATTCATTAATCAATTCACTAATCAGTACAGTACTAGAGTCGCTATAGTGGAACTTACAAACAATAGGGTAAGAAAATACTTTTTTATTACCTTTCGTTTTGGCTACGCCGTAGTTGGGTAAAATAATATTTCTAACAAACTGCTGTAACCATTCATTATCGACTTTTAAATTTAAATTCATACGTTATATTAATAAAAAACAGTTCACTTTTGACGAATTTATTAGAAGTTTAGGAAGTTAAAGTTGTAACGCGCATTTTCCGTTGACACAGTAAAACGTTCCTCTAAGCTTTAAGTTTAAAAATCAATTTTAAGTATGAAGACCTTTATAGTAAGGAGCTGCCTGCATCTCCGCTCGTAAAATATAAATTGTAGTTAAAAATAGACAATTTTTCTAGCAAACTAAAATTTAATACACACAAAGTACACTATTTCTTTAATGGTCATACTACTGTTGTTCTTTTGTTTTTTTTATCAGAACCACAACAAGTTTTACATTTATTTTACAAACAAATAAAATGTTTTTTTTAAAGTAAAGGCACTTTTATCTGGAATTATTAGTTCGAGCAGTGGATAACAACCATCCAAATAACTTGAAAAAAAAACAGGAGAATCCGATGAGGTCGGCGAAATCCGGGTTAACTGGGAGGGTTTGTTTACATGTTTGGTTGATTTTCAAATTTTGATATTGCAGACCACTGCATCGGGATGTTTTAATTACCGATGTTGGTTTTACAATTCATTTACCGGAATATCCTGCACATATATGTTTACATATCCGATCTACTGACGTTTATAGCGTTTTCAGATGAAATATTATTTTACATCGTAACCACAATTGGTATTGTATTTTCATAATGATGATAATAATTTAATTTTCTTTCATTTTCACATTTATAAAATTTACTTTATTTATTAACCTCCTTTTTAAGGAGAGGCATATGTCCTGTTGATGATGATTGATTAAACATTTACTACAATAATCAACAGCCTTTTACAGTTCACTGCTGAACGTGGGCCTCTCCTCAAAAGAAGGCATTGGCCTACCATAATTACCATACCACGCTGACCAGACGGGTTGGTGTAGAATTTTGTTTCAAGTTTGCCTTCTAATATCTTAATTTTTTATTTTTCTTAAACATATTGCAATCTAGTGGTTGGGGTCTCCTGTTAAGCAGTGAAAAGCCTGTGTTAGAAGACTCCGCTCCTTTTAATGTTACCACAGTAGTGAAAAAGAAATTGAAAAAAAACTAATATTCTTCTATTATAATTCTATTTACAGGAATGTTGTTCTGCATAGGGATTGGTGACACTCTGTATTATTAATACGTCACCACCAAAACACATTTAACTCTAATTATCGAATCATTTAATTACAGAAACAGGATATTCGGATTATTAGCTAATTTATGTAGCTGTGTAAAATAGCATTACTGCTGTCGCCTTTCGTTGGTGGGTGTGAGACCGGAGGCCCAAACATTCTCCCGGGCGAAACATCTCACTAAGCTGCCTTGGTATGTCACAATGAGGATGGTGGGCCCTAGTCCTGGATTCTACTCATGCTTTCCATCAGGTAGACTGTGGTCACCGTGGCAGGTGTTTAAAACTTACACCTACCATGGTGGTCATATCAAGGTGTAGGGTAATGTTATTTTGTTCCCAGGTGCCTCTCATTGAAAAGGTCATGTATTTCAGGTGCAGATTAGTTATAGTTAATACGATTCTGCCACCCATTTCGCCATCGCTTCGCCTTGAGGTTTTCAACGTGCAAACTAGTAATTAAAACCATTTAATTATTTGTTTGTTTTTTTGTGATAAACACATGGATCAAGGAAACATCTAGTTAGGGCCAATTTCGCTATAGGCTAATTAAAGTCCTGATAAACTTCTGTTAACTTTTCTGTCTAATAACTAAAGATTTTGGTGTTACAAGCCTTGGATACAGACGTATAAGTCAGAGATACATATATTTATCAGTAACTTTAATCTATTAGGAAAGGATGCAGTATGGAACTGCATTGACGTAACTAGGTGTGCCTTTTACTTTACTTAAATGGTTTTCCACTAGTATAGTAGATCTAAGAATATAGAATCGTGGCTTGAAACCCGAATTAAAATTCCGCTGCACAGCTTCAGAATGTTACCAGAACAAGAAAGAAAAGGCACGTGAAATAACAAAGTTCAACATTCTATGAGCAGCCGGTACCAGGGTGAAATGTGGTGGGGTGCGCGTACGAATACCAAGTAGGATACGGCATTACACTGCCAGCAGAGGCTTGAGAGCGGCGCACGTGTAATGGCGGCCGTAACGTCACGTCCGGATACGGCACAACGCGGTCTGGGCATGTACCATGATCATGAATCCCATTACCCATCTACGACACGCAAACCCACACATTGCCTCCAAATATTATTAAGTTGCGCGGCTCTTGTTGTATTTTCTGTGGGTGAGTGTGTGTGTATGCTTTCTTTGGGTATGTGCATACACGTGTGTGCCTCTTCAAGTATAATTGTGAGAAACTTTTTGATATTATCTGACCTTTATTACTTACTGCTAACAAAATATTTAGATTTTAGACATTTTTAGAAATCTAACAATTTTTATATATTTTAACTCTTACCTATTCTTTTTAAAATATAATTGAAACAAAAGATATGGTTACACCAATGAAATTGAAAGTTATGCTTACTAACTATTTTTTATGACGAACGTCTAAAAGGCATTTGTGTATTTACAGAACAACATCAAAAACATTGTTTAATACACGTGAGTCCTTTTAGCTCAGCTATTACTACTATACAAGTGTTAGCATAGAATAAATGCTACAAAAATATTTCAAATTAAATTTAAATATTTCGGACATCTGACACACAACATCATCTAGTCCCAAGCTAAGCAGAGCTTGTGTTATGGGTACTAGACAACTGATATAAATACATAAACATACATTTTTTTTGTAAATACATACTTAATATACATAGAAAACACCCAGACTCCGAAACAAATATTTGTGAATCACACAAATAATATTTGGTCCGACCCGGGAATCGAACCCGAGACCTCTTGATCAGCAGCCGCATACGCTAACCACTAGACCAACGAGGCAGTCGAATACTTAAATATTTCTTTGTAAAAACACTTCATACTCATATATGTGGGAAATACTTGAACCAAATAACTTCTAAATTAGATAAGTTTCCACCCTCATAAAAGCGTATAAGTTTGATCGATATTTAGAAAATATACCGCGCAACCAGTAAGCTCAATTTTGTCATGATATCTGTCGAACTTTTCTTAAGTCATTTTCCAATTTAAATGAACCCAACAAATGTTTAGTTGAAACTCACGCTGTCTAATATATAAACAGTGGAATTCGGTTAGACATAAGAATGTCATGTTATATAATCTCTGAAAATGTGGGATTTACTTTCAGAATTAATCGTATCAGACGATCACATCATATTCAACGAGTGAAACTTGTGTATCCCATGTTACAACCTTAATGGTCTCAGTACTTAGAAAATATATACCGTTTGCAATAACGAGATACATGCGTTAGTGATTATAAAAAAAATATACAAATTTATTTTTCCTAGTAGATAGTCCTAAAATTTATTATCTTTGTAGCTTACATGTACTAACATAGCTATAACTCTATTTTCTACTAACACACTATGGAATTGCCGAATTAAAAGTTTTATTATTATTATTGCTATTATTATATTTCATGCAAAGTGCAACATGTAAGTGATACACACACACTATGGCCATCATGTGTGGGTCACAATGCTGCATTGTGTGCACTCGCAATAAGGACGACGACCAACACTCTTGGATACTGCTCAGGCAGAGCAGAATTACATTCGCCGGATCACATAAAAAAAGTGTTTGCCAAAGAATTGTATCGCTATGTTATGAGGAGTTCACAATCCCATACAATATATGACTCTGTATATACATATATAAAGCCACAAGTCACAAATACATATATAATTAAGTGTTTAATTAGACAACATCCATTCAATATCATAAGAGAAATATCAATTTACATGAGAACATACAAGAATAGCAAACTGCATTGCGAGAAGCAAAGAATAAATATACCACCAATTGGTGAATCCTCGAATAACAAGTTTACAATTTCGTTTTGTAAAAATTGCACCGGCCGCACTCGCTTCAATAATTTATTGACTCTGACTGAGTTAGGAAAAACAAAAGCAGTTTACCTCGTTTAGTTTTATATAAGTATTTAAAAGTGTTGGCCGTAGAAATGAAACTGTTTATTTGTGATAATTTATTAAATGTTTATTGTCGTTGTGAAAAAAAGTTTCGTAATATTCAAGTTTGATTTGATATAGGTACCTACTTAAGTTGATGAAAAATAATGGCGAACTCCTGAAAAAAATTTTGCTAGGCAAATGTTTTAACAGCTCAGTATAGTTTTTTTTTTATAATTACTATTTATCAGTGGCACAAAGATAAGCCGGATATTTCTCTTCTTCTTCTTTTGATGGGACGGCAATTAGCCGAATAATGTCAGCTGTCTCTGAGAATGTCAAGTATTTAAAGTTTTAAAGTCTTCTGGTCGTCATCGTGATAAAATTAATAACATAAAAATGTGAATGAGATGAAATAGGGACCGTCTTGCGAAAACAAGAAACGATTTCATGTTATTTCTCGCCATATAATTATCGTTGTCGTTATTGACTTAATTTATATCTAGAGAACTATAATAGGTATTATTTAATGTTTTTTTTTATTTGATACTATAAAATTATTTGTATAGAATTTAGATTTGGAAAATAATAATAAAATGTAAGTATATACTCGTTCAAACTGCCTCGTTGGTCTAGTGGTTAGCGTATGCGACTGCTAATCAAGAGGTCTCGGGTTCAAATCCCCGGCCACGGGTTTTTGTGATTTTCTTAGGAAATTCCTAATAGCAGCCCGGAGTTTGGAAGTTTTGGTGGTAAAGCCGTCGGTCCCGGTTGTCATGAACATCTATGGCAATCGTTATTGGGAAGTCAGTGCCCTCAAATATACTGTCAAACTAGTTCAATCTTCGAATTTCAGTTCTCCCTTAGAGTTGCGGAGGTCCGATGCTAGTCGCTCCGTGGAAAAACTGAAATTCAGGTAAAACTGGTTGAACTAGAAGCCGACCCCAAATAAACTTGGGAATAAAGGCTCGGAAGAAGATACTCGTTCAAAATGAAGGCATTTCTGTACACATGATAATTTTATCGACTATGAGTTCTCTGTTTTTCTTTTAGCTTTAAAATTTTAAAAGAAATACTGATACAGTACAATAAAGGTTTTATTTTGTTCATGAACCTTCCGTATTCAAATTTATGACTTTTGATAAAAATTTAGAAGTTATAATTTCTAGATAACGGTATTGATTTAATATAAAAAGTTTATATTTTTTTATAACATGAATATATAATATATTATCTACTACGTGTCTTGCCATTCCCCAACCGACGTAAGGCCTTAACCCACTCCTGAGATTAGACCGGAGCCCAGCAGTGGGACATTAGGGGTAGTTGTAAAATCTTGATGTTCAACTTGATGGTTTTTTTAGTAAATTCAAAACTTAAAAAAATCATATTAACATTTAATAGAATGTTTTTAACATCTAACTAATAGAAACCTTCAAAACACATCGTAACATCTTTACGCTTTCTGAATCTTTACAAAAGATTAATTAATCTTTAATTATATTAAAGCGCCATACTTGCAAAACGTAGCTAGAAAATCTTGGAATCCGAATAAATCCAAGAGAGATGTTTCGTAAACAGATATCCGAAGACTCGACGGTGATCCGGTTTCTTGCAGAATTGAATAATTTATTTCACAGCATACTTTCAACTAACCATAACTCCAAAGCTACGAGTATTAACCGCTCCACTTAACTCAGTTCAAACAGAAAAGTTATGATTGTCTGTTATTGGTTCATTGCATATCTATATATATTACGTTATTAAGAACCGAATATTCGATATTGCTTCAAGTCTCTAAATGTTACTGAAAATAGAGCTAGGAGTATTTGCACTAGGCGCAAACTAAGCGACACGCGACGGCGACAGCTCGACGATAGGCTGCGGCCGACAAACTTCATATAATTTGCTCAAAGCTCCGCACACTTGGCGCCAGAATCGCGGATAGACGACAGGGGAATCGCGCGCACTCGCTACTTGTCGCCGCGTCTAGTCGCGTTGTGCATGCGCACACACGACGACAGTCGTGCGGCAGCGCAGCGTTAGTCTCGCTGTGAGCGCTGTAGCAGGTGCACGTGTTTATTGAGGATCTCAACATGCATAAGTTCGATGTCGATGTGTTCATTTCGGACGTTGAAGCGCGTCCTGCTGTTTGGGACTTATGTTCGGACTTTAGTGACCGAGGGAAGAAAAATCAGGCTTGGGAGGAACAATGATTCAAATATGTTCCAAAGTTCGTCAAAAAAGTATACAAGAAAAACAAGTTAAAAAATACATTCCTTTGCTGATTATACACAATACTGGGTTACTAACCTGACAATAATGGTCAATGATCGCTTCCTGCACAACGTTTGTCGTAACGGCTAGTCGTCGACGCAAGCGACAGCTCCACATCTAGTATCTCCAATAACTGCCAACCCACAGATACTTTGTGTACTTTTGACATCACCCAATGATAGGATGCTGAAGAAATTTAATTTTCAGAAGCACTATAATATACATCTAGAAGAAGAACCACACGACAAATCAGATACAAAAGAACTCAGAATATACACCGATGGCTCCAAAACCAACACAGGAACCGGAGCAGGTGTATTCTCAGACGAACTTAACATCAGGGTATCGAAGCCGCTAGGTAGATTCAACACTGTATTCCAAGCGGAATGCGTGGGTATTATCCTGGCGGCCCACGCTATAGAGACAAGGAAAATTACGGACTCACACATCCGTATAGTCTCTGATAGTGCATCGGTACTGAAATCCCTAAATAAAACCCATGTCACTTCGAAACTCATAATGGATTGTCACAACGCGTTAGAACGCGTTGCGACCTCCGGCCGGAATTCAGTGACAATACAATGGATAAAAGGACACAGCGGATCGCTAGGTAACGATGCGGCCGATGAGCTGGCTAGAAGGGGGTCGGGCGCAGCGGTTTTCGGACCCGAACCCGTGGTGCCCGTCCCATTCGGCCAGCTCCGTGGTTGGCTGCAAGAATTTACCCGCACACAAGTACAACACCACTGGCTATCTGTCCCAGGCTGCAGACAATCAAAGGAAGCCATGCCACTTCCTAATGATAAACTAACCAAACGCTTATTGCGTTTGGATAGGGACAGTCTGCGGCTGGTGGCAGGAACTATCACCGGACACTGCTCACTAAACAAACACTTCCACACCATAGGCATAACTGATAGTCCCCTATGCAGAGCATGCTTAGGGGCAGAGGAAACGGTGTCGCATGTACTCATTGAGTGCACAGGTGTCACCGAAACACGGAAAAACACACTTGGATCTCCTAAATCTGTTGCAGAATGTCTGGACAGACTCGAGGACCTTATCCGCTTCTGGAGGGAGGTGGGCTAGCTGGAGTGATGGCCGCCCTCACGTATAATGGTCCACTTAAAGGACTAAGTGCGGAAACCACCCACATAACATAGAATATGTTCCAAAGTTCGTCAAAAAAGTATACAAGAAAAACAAGTTAAAAAATACATTCCTTTGCTGATTATACACAATACTGGGTTACTAACCTGACAATAATGGTCAATGATCACTTCCTGCACAACGTTTGTCGTAACGGCTGGTCGTCGACGCAAGCGACAGCTCCACATCTAGTATCTCCAATAACTGCCAACCCACAGATACTTTGTGTACTTTTGACTTCACCATTAGCCTAGTACAATTAACATAAAAAAATGCATAGTTAACCAAAAATAATCGATACTTTCATATCCGTTGACTGATAAAAATAAATAGTATAAATAATAAAATTCAAAAGTTTCATTACAATCGTATAATAATACTCAGTAGGTATGCAAACAAATGACATGATAAACATAACGTGTTCAATTTAAACTTCTACATTTCGAGGTTGGGCCCGATATCGATTCAAATCGATACACCATTATAGACCTTCATCTATGATAACACGGTGCTATTTTCAATGAAAACGTAGTTCAGTTCCCAATACAACGAGCTCTTGCTAATTCCAATTCGCATGTGGCGATGACGGCAACTTTTATTTTTTGGTACTTTCCCACTGGCAAAGTAGAACTAAGAATACGTAGAGTTGGTACGTTACTTCCTAAAGTTCTGTGGACCTAGTTAAAGGATAAATATTTTTTCTATAATAGGTATATTACATCGCGCGAACAGCCTTTAATAGACCACTACAAGACTTATCCTTAGAGAGTATTCTAAAATGTTTTTCCGTTACCTATCTAAAAATTGCTAAAGCAAATTCCAATTTTAGTAAACCAAATTTTACTTTGTCACAAAATCGCAATTAACCTTATCAGACTTTGAAGCACTCGTAGACACCTTGCCCTTTGTGATTGGAAGCAATCACCGAGAGAAAGCAAGATTGACGCGG
This sequence comes from Phragmatobia fuliginosa, assembly GCA_932526445.1. Classification (NCBI taxonomy): domain Eukaryota; kingdom Metazoa; phylum Arthropoda; class Insecta; order Lepidoptera; family Erebidae; genus Phragmatobia; species Phragmatobia fuliginosa. The sequence goes on along the minus strand of OW052070.1, from coordinate 11,555,240 downwards.
TCAGTACCTTGATGGGTCACCGATTGTAGCATGTTACCACGAGCGTCTCTGTGATTCGGAGGTTATGTTAAGCAGTTGGTCCCGTTTGTTATCTTAGGATAACAGTCGTGAAACTTAGTTGGAGACTCTGAAACTCCGACAGAGCTCAGACATAAAACCCCGAAGGTGCGTGCGTTTCACAAAGCGCCGTTTCGCCATCCCAGCTTACTTCAGCTAGGGTGACCGAAAAACACTCAGACCTAACTGTTTTACAATACAAGTTGTACTAGCTCATCATCATTATCAACATTTAACAGTCCACTGTTGTACATGGGCCTCTCCTTGGAAAGGAGGTTTTGGTCTACTATGCCACGGTGAGAAGATAGGTTTGTGACGGGTTTGTTACTAGTTTTCTTCTCTTTACAGGCATGACATTCTGCGTAGTTTGTTCCTTTGTCGCCTCTTACGATATCAACGGGAGGATAAGGGGTGGCGACATTATGTATACTTAATCCGTTTCCACACGGACAATGAACTAAATGTAACAAAATGTCACTAGATCAAAGCCCAAGAATTTTAAATAACTGTATCATAATAATTTCATTGTTTAATTTCATTAATTTTTCTATTTTTTTAAGAACGTTTAAATTAGTAACCCAATCTAGGCTTTAATAATAATATCAACCGTCTCATAAGTAAATTTTGAAAGGCAATCTGATTAATTTGGTTCGTTGCAGGCCTGGAATATAATTAAGCATTCCATGAAAAAGTTCTGTTCATAGGCACAAGCGATAATTATCAAACTCTATAGGAATGTTCGCATCTAAAAAGTTGATGTGTTTGCTCGGTCGGTGGCAGTCACGAGCTGTGCGCAATCGGCCCTCCCTAATTACCGCCAGTAAAAACTAATTGCGAACGACTGAGTGCCGCCACAGCACTCTCCTACAGCCTGTATAACGTATTCACGAAAATATTGTGATTAATACATTGTTTACAACGCTCCTGAAATTTACCGAATAATAACTAGCTTAATTTACTTTTTTTGAAATTGGTACTTTGGTTGGCAAATTGGAAATTTGAACTATGTGTTCTTATAGATACTTCCTTTTTACTGCAAAAGCTTTTAGGCAGTCTTTGCATATTCCACCATAGCGCCTTAACTTCCGAATCGATTTTAATGAATGGTGAAAGGTGTCAATAGATTCGTAATAATGGTTGTTACGTTGTCGAGTTTTAGTTTTTGAAACTTTTTATTGCCCACATCTGTGGGCAATAAAAAGTATCTACTGTTTATTTTGTAATGTCATGTAATAGTAATAACGAAAGTGTTAACACCGATGTTTCATTTACCTTGGGTACAAAGTTTGAATATAATTATGTATTACACAAACTTCATGAATGCCAAATTAATATCACATACAATTATATTGCTTTAGACCGCCGGCCTGTATTGTTCTATTATATTTATATAGAGTGTATTGTTGTAGAGTATACATTTTGGAAAGTTCTAACTAAATAGTTTCTATGTCTGAATTGGAAACTAACAACAATATTCTCACTAAACATCAACAACATATACTTTTTACATTCGTTTAAAAATTATTTGTAAATTCAACTCACTAACATAATGAATGCTTTGAAAGAACATCAAAGAACTTCTTGCACATAAAACGGAGATTTCTCAGATCAATTTTTACAACTGTCTTTGTTATTATAACATGAACTACTAAACTTTATCGATACTGAATGCAACGGATGTTCCGCAGTAACAAAGTCAAATCTAAAGTATTTAATCGTTTATGATAAATGATAATTAAAAAAGGTTTATTGTATAATCCCTTGCTTACTTCGATATTTTGTCTTTACTGATTTAAAAAGGCTTAAAAATAACAAAATATTTATTTTGTACAACATTGACTACTACTACTACTACTACTACTTTATTTTGAATTAGTTTCACCCTGCGATGTTGTGTGTGTGTGTCTATGTACTTTGTTTACTTTCACACCTAGCAGTCTTTATTGTAAACGCACTTACAGCTACAACCGCGGGGTACAGCTAGTCTATGCTAAATACAGCTACCCTCTTGACTTAAATATAACCGTAAGAATTTAGTTAAAGAAAGAATAAAAGAAAATAATACAGGTATAAAAGGTATAAAAGGATTTAATATCCAAAGAATGTGTACATAACAAAAATAATTCTCGTGAGGTGGAATTCACTTCATGTACTTGATCTATCTCCCTTTTATATTATTTAGAAAATTGGCTCTTTATGTTATACTAGCTCCGCTCCGCTCCGCTCCGGGGCTCCGCTCGCGTCGTAGGTGTATGAAAAATAGATGTTGGCCGATTATCAGATCTACTCAATGTGCACACAATATTCCATACAAATCGGTTTACAGTTTCGGAGGAGTTTGGTTACAAACACCGCGACACGAGCATTTTAAAAATGTATCATTAGTTAACTACGTGCATTTTATATAAAAGTAGTAATACCACTTTAAAATGTAATCAGCTTATTTCCATGTTCTAACGTTTCATTAAACATACCCGTAATATGTGGTATCATGACGATACAAATTTGACACCCAATGTTGGGTTCATTTAATTTAGGGTGGGTAATCCAGTGAACAGAGCAATGGGTGCCGTTGTATTTATAATTAAAAACAGGTGGCCGGCTTGCAATGTACCGCGAACGAATAAAATGTTGCAATTCGTTGTACATGAATCACTTTTATCATTTTATTGTATCCCTTTATTTTCTACTTATTTATGCTTTTGTCTGGTATCTATAGATACCAGACAAAAGCGATCTATAGATATTATTTATGTGGTATAAGTATGCGGTTATAATTATTTATTTCATATCGATAACAAATCACTTCACACAAGAAATAAACATTATTGTAAGGAGCGGGTACACATAAACATAGTTTAAAGCTCTATAATACATTGCAAGCGACAAAAATAGAAGTGCTAAGTTAGGAACTATTCGCACTCGTTGCATTTAATTAATTAATTTAATAGATTTTTATAACAACTTTTAACTTAATGCATGTAGAAATTCTGTCATAAAAATGCAACTTTTATTTTATCTGTCTACATGTTTGTAACGGGTTTTCATCGGTAGATGGTTGATGTTATAAGGCGTTACTTTTAATTTAGAAAAAATAGAGTGGTACCAAAAACTATTTGAACCAATGAAATAGTGAACAACGTCTGATTTAAAATCAATAAAACCCGCGGTAAAGATGTAATGTTCAAAGTGATTCTGACACTCTCTGATAATCTTGGGACCATACTCGTATACTTCGTTAAAAAAGCTTTAATCTTACTAATATTATAAATGCGAAATAAAATTTGGTACACAAATAGTGTGGAGCCTGAGAAAGGACATAGATTACTTTTTATCGTGATAACCCACATACACGCGGGCCGAAGCTAACGTATTATAATGATAAATCAAGCGAAGGTAGAATGAGATGCCCATAAACCAAATTTCACCAAGTGCTATGAAAGCATATACCTCAATAGTTACTAAAACTATGTCTTCTATTTGTACATTCAATATCTTCACAGTATTTGATAACATTTGGCCAAAACGTAATTCCAGCTGGTTAATAATATTTGCGCATGAAATTAAGCCTATAAAGGTTATAATATTCTAGTCTTCGTCGCTGCTCAAAACCCCTTAGTCAAATCTTATGACACTCTTGGGACAGTGAACATAATGGGGATGCCATTACATTTCTAATTAATCGTTGTTTTGGTCTTATCTAGAATAAAAGGTTTAATGTTACCCCTCACATTATTTAACATCACAAAGTTCTATCTTTGGCATTATAACGAAAAATGAGGTTGGGACAAAATATACCTCATATCAAGAGTGCCCGTAAAATGAAATGGCCGAATTTTTATAACATATTGTGTGGACATAAATCTCGACACCTGCTTATGAGTTACTGCGGCTAGCCTACATTTACAATGTTCCTGGAAATTAAATTACCGCATTATCGCTGGTGATAGGTTCTGTATGTCTTCAGAGCAAATGATCATAAAACTTTTCAAAGCAATATTAAATATAATCTTATATTAGTTGTAGCCTGCGAAGCTTTGCTGTGTCATATTGTATTTAGTTGCATTGGTAAAGACTGAGGAACAAATCTTATGCACAAAACTGTTGAAAACAATCCTAATGAGACTGGTAAAGGGATAGGACCTTGTAGTATAACTTTGCTATAATCGGTTCGGTCAAGGTATTCCATTAATAGAACATCTATAAGCTTCATTTATTTACTGAGTACATAAAGTTGTATTATCTTGAATTATCTGTGTGCTATGTGTTGCTATTACTTTTTATAATAAATGTAGGTACAATATTTTAATTTCCTCTTCCTATCCACTTTCTGACACACCACGCACTATTCTATACATTCCATCCCTTGCTTTTCTTTTGATCCCATGGATGTCCATCTCCGAGCAATAAAACTGCCACTTGTACTTTCTTAGATTGAAGTCATGTATATAATACAATACAACAACAACAACCATAAACGTCCCACTACTGAGCTAATGTCTCCTCTCAGGAAAGGTCATACGTTCCCACACTGGCCGAGTACGGGTTGGGGGCTAGCAAGATAACCTTGTGGCTACGTTATCTGTCGTATGATGTTTTTCAGCCGCCTTATGGTATCGATCTAAGCCTCACGATTGTTATCCTGTAATAGCAATCAGTACCGACTGCTTAAAATGACTTCCAAATCACGGCGACGCTCACAGTATCATGCTATTAGCGGTCATCCATCCAGGTACTGACCACGTAGTCGTTGCTTCCCCTTGGTGATTGTCATCTAGGGCAACAGTTCCGTGAGCGCTTCCTGGTGTACAATAAAGAGATATACTATGTATAATATGTATGTATTTACAAAAAAAAAGTATGTTTATGTATTTATATCAGTTGTCTAGTATCCATAACACAAGCTCTGCTTAGCTTGGAACTAGATGATGTTGTGTGTGATATGTCCAAAAATATTTATTAATTTTATACTGTTATTATAAAAAAATAAATGTGAAGTTCGCAATTATGTACTTTTAAGGAGTACACATAAATAAACTCCACTCATATCATGTAAAATGTGGCAGCTGAACTTGTCTGACCAAAAAATATAAATAAAAAAAAGTTCCAAACAATACTTTGAGAAAATAATATTGCTCTAACTCAGGCTTGCCAATAGATCAATTTCAATAAGATTCCCATCCATAATTTCAATGATTATTCTACATATTCTATTTTATTTGCTTATTAAAATGAAATTGACGAAGCGAGATACCCTTTCAGGTATTTATTATTGTGGGCGGAGAAGAGCGGTTGATCTACCTACAGAATATTTACAAAGGGTGTAAAGATAAACGAAACACAGACATTGACATAAATTCGTTATATAACTCGTACATATACGATAGCCACAAGTTTATTTTTAACCGTACTCGAAAGAGGAATATCTTCTTAATTCGACTTATTTTTTTTTGTATTTTACCGCTTAATAACTCTAAAGAGTTAACACCAGATTCCTAGTAGGTATAATGTATTGTATTTATTAATATATTTATCTATGCCATAAGCATTAAACAAATAATAAATATTTATATTATTTAGTTTTTAAAACTTGAAAAACATGCACACAAACGTCACAAACATGCAGGCGAACCTTATAATAAAAAGCGTGTTAAAATTACATATATGTATAACTAGCGTTCGCCCGCGGCTCCGCCCGCGTATAAGTCGGTTATCGCGGTAAAAAGTAGCGTATGTCCTTTCCCAAGTGCAGTTCTATCTTCATACCAAATTTCATCAAAATCGGTTCAGTGGTTTAGGCGTGAAAGCGTAAGAGACAGACATAGTATTTATAATATTAGACTTTCGCATTTATAATATTAGTAGGGAAGTAGGGATGAAAAGTAATGCTTTTCAATATGATCGTTATAGGCATCTAATTCTGTTATATTTTATTTTCTTAAAAAAGGTGAATTCCTTTTCTTTTGTTTCTTTTTTAGACTAGAGATATTTTAGGATACTAAAATTAAAATTGTATTTTAGTTAAGGTCTTACAAACACCAAAATCAGCCCATTTTGAATGATAAAACATTTACCTAAAGACATAATATATCGTGCTTTCGTTGTATAAAATTTATTATATTTAAAGCCTACCGAGGGCTAAACGTATTATGTATCCTTGCAACGATGAACCGAACTCCTATTTCTCTGATCGTAAAAGCAACTTTACTCAATAACCACAGGCATAGCGTGATACAGTCTTGTAAATTGAAATCGGAGCTATTTCAATATTTCAGCCGAAAATGACTACCGAAATTATCTTCAAAACAAGTATTGCAAGTCTTAATCATAATGGCTCTGACGGATACCATGTATGTCTGTCTACTGTTGAACGAGTCTTTTCCCAAGGAGCGCCAACTATCGCCGTCTTAGGTAGTCAGCACTTCTTCAAATCGACGGTCTATTCTTACACAAAACGATATTTATTAAAAAAAAAATATTTACTAAAAGCTCGTCATTCATTTTGAGACACTGTAAAGTATGCTAAATTGTGATTCTGTTTTAGTCATAGAATTTTAAAAAATATTTTTTCTATGATATTCCTAAAAGCTAATTCCTAGAAAGCAATGGAATAAACTTTATATTTCCTTTATTTAAGAAAAAATCAAGTGACATTTCTGATAGCTAAATTATATTTTTTATATGTTTAAAGTACTTTTATGTATTTTCTATCATTTACACCCTAAAACAGAATTAATATACTACTACTCACATACTTGGTATCTTTTCGGTATATATACAAACCTTAAACAATTCAGAGACCCACATCTACACTTCGACAACAAACTACCGAGAACAAACTAAACCACCTTTCCACTAATATATTTTCCCGACAAAAATAGGTGTTGGTGGATTTTAACAAGATTTTTCCCTCGGACAGCAGACGAAAGGTAAAAATACTATCAACCTGAGCGACCTCAGAGTTTCAAATACAAACGTAACTTAAATGTCACAATCTAATTTTGAGCCGATTCTATATTCTTAAAAGAAGAAGTAAGTTAAAAATCACTTTGTCGTTGTAACACTTACGTGGTAACTTCTTAGTCTTACAGCGAAATACACAGTGTATAGTAATTAATTGAATTGTTATCATCATCATCATCGAGCCAGTCCGCTGCTGGGCATAGGCATCTTCAATTGCACGCCACTTAGATCGATCCTCGGCTACTCGCATCCAACTCAGGCCAGCCGGCTTGCGCAAATCATCACTCCACCTGGACTGTGGCCGTCCTGCACTACGTTTGCCGAGACGCGTCATTCGTTCTGGGTCTGGATGAAATTTATCTAATAATATCAATGGGCATAAAAATAGCCCAGGCTCTGCCTAGTTTGGGATCAAATGGCTGAAAGATGTATCTTGTTAGATTTGATTAATTAAAAAATATTAGAATTTCTAAGCTCAGTGATTTCAAAGTCTGTAAGAGATCGCCGTGAGCGATAAGACCGCCGATTGTTACTTAACAGTATTTAATTAGTTAGGTACTTTTTTGTTCTTTGTGATTTATATATAATGAAGAAATAAATTAATACATAATAAAACAAATAAACATGAATAAAGCAGATTATAAAAATATCTGTAAGAAAAAATATAAAACAGTAAATTTCTGAATAGCTGAGCTTATGAGAAGAAAATGACTACACTTATTTAAATCACCAGAAAGACAAAGATAACCTACCAAACAGTAGGTACTTTAGATAAAGTATCAACATGTCCATCAAGTTGATTACTCACACTCATCAACTAAAAGTGATTTGGAGTTCGAAACAAGTTCTTTAGAAACAACATCGAAAGTAGACGCAGGTGCTGAACTTGTACTCAATCAAACATAAATCTAACGTTACGAACACGTCCATCCTCGTTACAGACGGAAAAGTTTTTAATTAGACACTGTTTACTCACTAACTATATCCTAGACTTCCAAATGTACTCAGCTAATTGGTGTAACTCGTAGAGTGGAATCAAGTCAATCGCAGATGAGTCGAGATACTTGGTACAAATGTTTTCCAATGTTGAAGCATATTCAATCCATCTAGGTATATACTCATAATATGTATATCTATTTTTTATCCCATATATATCTAGGTATTCTTAGATACATATTTTTGAGTCAGTTATTTAGTCATATATACGATTTTTTAAATGACTAATAAATTTATGAAATTTATGATGATTCAGAATCAGAATATATTCTGATCGATGCATTTCGTCATCATCAGCCTATCTCAGTCCACTGCTAGACATAAGCCTCTCCTATTGCACACCACTCTGATCGATTTTGACAGATCTATTTATCAATTAAAACGATCAACTTATATCAACAGTTTTCATGTACTAGTATGTACTAAAGCTACTAAGTTAACTGCCCGTAGCTTATGTTGCTTTTTAGATATAAATATATTGGGCATCTGACATACAACAACATCTAGTCCCAAGCTAAACAGAGCTTGTCTTATGGGTACTAGACAACTGATATAAATACATAAACATACTGTTTTTGTAAATAAATACATATTATACATAGAAAACACCCAGACTCCGAAACAAATATTTCTGAATCACACAAATAATATTTGGTCCGACCCGGGAATGGAACCGGAGACCTCTTGATCAGCAGCCGCATACGCTAACCACTAGACCAACGAGGCAGTCAATCAGAATTAATTGTTTTGCAATCTTTTTGATTAAATCCAGTATTAAATATTATATTTTTGTATGATTGCCTTTTGCTTAAAATATAGATTATTTAGATAAATAACATTTAGCCACTAGTTATACTTTGCCGTAGTAAAAAGTCTAGGTTACGACCTAGACATTTTACTTTACTCTAACTAAAAAGTAAAATGCCAGCTGGTTATGACATATTCATTTGTGTAAGCATCGCCACAGATCTCAGGCAATCTAGGCTGGACGCAATCTTGTTTTTATTGCCAAGTGCCAAAAGCGCCATCAAATACGTAAATTTAACTCCATCTTTTTACCGATTTACCCACAGTTATTTTTGCTTCAATCTGAATAAAAAAATTATTGAACAAAAGTAAACGTCGGTTTCATAATGCGGAATATTGATATCCGGCAAGAATGTAGCTATGTAAGTTCTGTGTACTAAAACTTAATATGAGAAAAAATTTAGTACCCTAAATCTGTATATCACACACAACTTTGTGTCAAGTCATCTTTACAATAGTAAACTAGAGCAGTAACACTACCACTACGACTAGTTTTTTTGCCAGTATTATACACCATGACTAAACTGTTTGCCACACACTTCACAACATTGTTCACATGAAGCAATGTAGACATTTCTTCTAATTTAAAGTTGGCATTAATTATCCCCGGCTTGTGCCTACTCCGACATTTTTTTTCGAAGCAGAGAGAAGAGTTATTTATTAACACTCGCCTTCAACATTCCTGCTCAAATATTGTAACAACGTGTTTTGTGAATTAGCCAGGCAATATGTCGAGTTCATAATAACTTTCTGAATCTCATATTTGCGTCGAGCGGTTCTCGTGGACTGCTAAATAATGATCAAACATTTTATTTGATGTGAAAATTTTAGTTGAACGTTCGTGCCTTGAGTTATGAGATCCATGTTATTTATAAAAAGGAATTTTATATGCTTAGTTAACGCAAAACTCTTAAATACATGAGTATTTTTCTAATGTACTAAAAGGAAAATGATGATTAGAATCTAACTTTGCAAAAGTCTAAATCATTTCTTAACAGCAATTAAGGATTGAAACAGTTTATTTAGTAACTCCATGGAAAGAGAATTGATAAAAGATACAAATTAAAAAATACACTTGTTATATTTCATACACCACTTCTGAACGCCACAGAATATGTGTACTAGATATATTCATCCTGTAATTGTGTTAAAAATTAAAGTATGCATATAGTGATATAAACACCCGACCAGGTAGACCAAAATATAACTAAATATATCTGTTCATTCGTTCTATATTCTGGTGTCTAGTTATACCCTGCCACCTGCCACGCAACGTTGTAGCATTTTTGGTTGTATTGGTGTGAAATGAGTAACAAAACTGATTCGAAAAATAGATAGGTATTATTCATCTTTAAAGCGGTTTGTTTATCATTTCAAAATTTGAGTTAAATTGTTTTACACCTTTTTGAGTTATCCAGAGTTTTTATATAGAAATGTAAATGTGAATAACACATAGGCTAAAACTAATTTATTCAAAGATTCGAATATTTTTCAAAATCTACATCAACATTTATTTAATGTACGTACATTACTGTACCAAATTCGTGGAACCTGTCTAGAGACATAATAAGTAAGATTTCAAGATATAATAAACCTCTTCGAAGTCGACGTTTGAGATTTCATTATAAAAACATTTTCTAATAAATAGTCTTAATAAAAACTTAAATCCTCTATAAAAAGCCGCTGTGCCTTACGGTGTGATTATACCCCAGCAGCGGATTCAATTCAAGATATAAACACTTTGGATTTGGGTCTGAAGGCTATTTCAAATGCTTAGGAAAAGTATCTCTCTAGTATATATCCTTGAAATTAAACTCTATTAAATTCCAATATTAAAATAAATATAAAACTTTTAAGTGACCGGCTTCACCTTACACCAAGAATGCTATAAGCTGCCTATATGTTTATTAAATAGTGGAATAGAAGTACAAATGAGTTTAATATCTAAAAAGTATTTTACAAAGTTCCGCCAAGTACCGACAATCGATAGTATAAATTAACTAATATATCTGTCATTTTAGATTTATTTCTTCATTTTCTTTAATTACGTTTTACTTATTGTTTTGTTTGGTTATTCATACTACATAACTTAGATTTTGCAAAGTTCAAAATCACGGGTTTGTTTGTACGATTGTTTTTTACAAAACTCAACTAATTAGGTAGGTTCCTTTTTTATGTTTACATTAAGAAAGTAATCCATTTAGTAACAAAATTAATTTAAATTTGAGATTATATTCTTTTTTTCCTAAACTACTCATCGTAAACCTTGTACCTTTTGGACACCCATCCTCATGAATTGTAGGTTTACATATTTCCTTCCCACTAGCATCTCAAGTATCTCACTAGGCCCCCATAGTGAGGGTCACCATACTGCAATGTTTGCATTGACTAAATGTATGGTGACTCTCACTCTTGGGTTCGACTCTTGCGCTCCATTAGTCCGACTAGAAACACTTTGGCAGAAACCATATTTAAACAAAAAAAATGTGAGCCGTCACGGGACGCCTGGCAGATGTGAAACATCGCCATTATTTTGTAAAAGTAATATGCAGAAAAGAACATATTGTAATAGGAACTAAATATGTCATAATGATAAAATAAAATATTACTAATTATTAAAATAGTACAGTACACACTACTGCATATAGACTGTATATATATACCATCGTATAGCGTGCCGTGGCGACGCGTCGCCAGGCCGTGGCGACGTGTCGCCAGGCGTCGCCAGGCCAGAAATCTGTTTTACGTGCGACTATAGATGTTTCACATCAAAAATACACGTGAACAAATACCTTATCAAGGGTATATATAAATACAATAACCACGTTTCCCACAAATACACACATCTAGAAAACTATCTGTCAAATGTTTACCGAAATTATTGAGCAGCATACCTATTTTATGCAGACATAAAAAATGCTCTAGCAGCACACGTGATGAGTATACATTACACACAGCGCCGACTCACTTGCTGAATTTTATACAGCAAATATTGCCTGAACGTGACTCCGACAGTGCTCACCAACATATCCGACCGTATCACATGCTACTACATATATATTTTTCTTGTATTCTGTTTTATCAACATGACCTCAACTTGTGGCCTCAAATCACACCGACTTTCATATACCAATTCCTTAATAGTATAAAACTGTACCTCGTATCGTGTGTGTGTTTTTTTTCTATATATATTTTTACTACGTTCCGTACCGATCGGTTTATTCATGAATCCGGTGACCGATGCGGGTCTGTTTTACGATCGTCGATTTGCAAGTGTCTGGTTCGATTCTCGATGCAAATTCTTTCCTTTTACTGCCACACAATAAAACCGCTCGCTTTCATAATATATTTTCTTATAACCTAGTCGCTCCTTCGAAGATATTTATATTGGTTTTACAATTGTTATCAGATGACACGCTACCACAACATGCAGTACTCATATTTCTGTTATTTACTGATATTGTTATTGTGGTGGATCGTAACTTATGAAATTATTTGGCTGCGCTTTATAATATAGTTTTTAATAATAAAATGTATTACAAAGTAGATACATATCATAAAGAATTTCTCGGAACATCTTAATAATCCAACATATTTTGATATATGATAAGATTAGGCAATATAGTGAAAATATGGTAATATGGGTAAATAAAGTTACAATAAATTTCGGTTTATTAAAATAGTTAACTTCTGCTTTCTAAATAAGAGTAACTCTTTATGGAACTAACTTTGTGATATAATGCTGCAACATTGCAAAATGTACTTAGATACACTTGAAAAAATAAGATGAGATATTCAAGTCATGACCGCATGTGGCGTCACAAGGATAATGCACGCCATGAGAGCGCAATTTAGGTAAACGCAGCGGGCCCAACGTTGGATGCCACCCGTTTCGCTTGAATTTTAATAAACTAGCAACCTTAGAGAACGACTTACTTCCATGATATAATATAATGTTATTACACATTTTTGTTGCTTTGCTGTTAAATACTGTATTATAATATTCTCGAAAGTTGAAATTACAAAAATGCAAGTTCTTATACCTGTACAATAGTTTGCAATTTACCAATGTTGTTTTAATGTAATACGATATATTTTTGGGTCCGTGGGTCGGAGAATCTGTCATATCTCGTACCACGTTGTTGCTCACGATGAACTCTGAAACTATTTATCCGATTTTGTATGTAATGTATGTTTTACCGGCGTGTCTTAGATAGCTAACATCGCGTTCAGTCCAATCGATCGAGTGAGTTATGATCGAATCCTATCATTATTCACAAGAAACACACACGGATTGCGTGTGTCTAGTAACCATATATTTAATAAAAGTATTGCATGTTATTAAAATATTGCTTAGAAATGCCGCTGATGGAACAATATTTATTTGATAGCTTAATCATGTAGGTAAATTTCCTTTTACATCAAAAAATATATATGACGGTTCTTCATGTTACTGCCCTATAGCTCTCATCATATTCCTAGCCTTATTCCCAATTTTATTTGGGGTCGGTTCACTAGTTCAACCGGTTATACCGAATATCAGTTTTTCCACGGAGTGACTGACATCGGACCTCCACAAACTTAAGGGAGAACTGAAATTCGAAGATTGAACTAGTTGTCAGTATATTTGAGGGCACTGACTTCCCAATAACGATTGCTATAGATGTTCATGACAACCGGGACCGACGGCTTTATGTGCTCTCCGAGGCACGGGCGTGAATCACCGCCAACCTTCTAAACTCCGCGCTGCTATTAAGAATTTCCTAAGAAAAACCTAAAAACACTTTTTGGCCCGACCCAAGATTTGAACCCGAGACCTCTTGATTAGCAGTCTCATACGCTATCCACTAGACCAACGAGGCAGCTGTTTACCCTGTAGCTCTCATGTAACCAACATATTATTAACAAAATCTTATAACAATAAAACACAATAACATTACTTTGAAATAATTTCTGTAAATTCAAAGATCCAAATAAGTAAGTCACATATATCAAGTGTAAAAAAGTAACATAAGCGACAATTGGTGTAGTACACAACTGAAAAAGGCAGACAGAAATGGCATATATTTTATTCACGAGCCGCCAGCAAAGATATCAGACATGTCCAAACTTCCCTGAGTGCAGCTTGCTTTATTTCCGTTTGACCCGTTCCGTTCGACGCTATTCCTGAAATACCACAACTCAGACATGTTCATTTCACCGACAAGCCGAATGCAAGTCCTGACAGCCTTGCCGCTGCAGCGACATGTCTCTGCACTATCAAATTTGAATATTTCATTGAGATTATTTTAGCGCGACTCTGACTAATTAATAAAGCAAATTGACAGTTCTGGTGTTGCACACTCGGCCAGTTAATGGAAATGCTTTATTCCTAGACATTTCAGTTTCGAAATGAATCAATTGAATTTTAAATTCAGTGCATTTGCATATATGTTGGTTACTGGCTACTTTACGATTTCAGGCCAATTTCGTATTCTTTGTTTGGTGTTTTATTTTGTGCATTTTCGAGGAAGAAATACACGAGATACGTTCGAACCAGGCTCTATGACGTCGCTTTGTCTCAGAATACATTTATATTACATATTTCGGTTTCAATGGAATCTCTTTGAAGATACATATCGTTTGTTATTTGTTTTTTGTATCAAACACATTGTGAAGATGTGGTATATGGTGACCAAAATTCTTAGTCGGATGTGCCACTGGAGACACATAATGCGACTGAGCCAGCTCTAACTTAAACCTAACTTAGATATAGAGCCTCTAGGGGACCGCATTGAAAACCCAAGGTTGGCATTATGTCGAGAAAACAAATTTACAGCAGGAAAAATATATTGAATCAGTGTGTTAGATGGGTATACTATATTTTAGAGTCGAGTAGTTACATCCCATATATATATATATATATATATATATATATATATATATATATATATATATATATATATATATATATATATATAGGTATATATCTATTGTTTATGAATATATTTCAATAATAATAATTCTTGGTGTACTTTTAAATACATGCATAAAAGACTAAGTAATTGAAATTTTAATAATAATCCTTAATATAGCAACAGATAAATATTTCCCCGAGAATATAAAACATAAAATAATTGTTTTTTGAGATTCAAATACACGTTTATGTGTATTTAAGGTAGTTTTACTAAGTATACATTATATAGGTTTTATTCCACTTTGTATAAGATTGGCTTTTTGAAGCTTTATTCTCATTTTGAAACTACTTGAAGCATGTTAGATGTCGAAATGTTTATTATTATTACGTGACGAACAAAAGTTATGTTATTACATTCAGATTATTTTTAAGATGGTAAACGGTCTTCTAGCCTCTTCAGAGTTAACCAGCGAAATACACACTCGCCGACAATCGTCGACTGGCTGTAGCAGTGATACTCGTAGGTATATTGAAAACATCTGTCACTATAGGGATTGCCAGCGACCCTCCCAAACATAATAGTAATTGAGAAGGGGCATTGGCTACTTTTCCTCATATTCAACCCAAACGTGGACAGTTCAGGTAATTGTAAGAGTACGAGAATAATGATAGTAAACCGAAGTCCTAGTTATTAGAAAAGTATTTATTCGATATATATACACATCAAGAGAAATAAACAAAATTCAAGTATCTGTTTTTTATCACTACATATTATACAATAAAATCTTGTCGTGTCTGTCTGTCTGTTCGTGATAAACGCAATACCACTGCACCGATGTAAATGAAATTTTGTACCCAGATAGTCTAAGGCCCTAGAAAGGACATAGGTTACTTTTACCGCGACAACAGACAGGCGCGGGGCGGAAAGCTAGTTTCAATTAAAGAACTTTTTATTTAAAACATATGAAAGTACATATGGTTCTAACCTTTAAAAATATTTATTTCTGTATGTATTGCGGCAAATCTCTAAAGTGACTAGACCGATATTGACGGGTCTTTCACTGGCAGTTAGCTGTAGATATAACAAGTAATTTTGGCAACTTTTTTATACTAACTTCACCCTGCGGTGTTACCCGCGGCACTTATTGTAAAGGCAACTACAACTGCACTATACATATACAGCCTAATGAAAGGTTTTTATAAGATATTCGGTCGGGTCAATTTACAAATTTAGTCAGCACATATTAGAAATTAATTAGTATCACTGGCTTCAGAGAAAGGAAAACATATTCTCTTAAATTAAGAGGTCTATGACTAGCAATATAACCCATTAATGAATTCATATTTATACAATACGTCGGTAATAATTAAAAGTCCACATGGGCAACCTGTACGTGATACAAGCGAACTCTAATATTCAAACCGCAGTCCATTCATCGGAAATCAGCGATGCGCGAAAAAGAGCCTGATGTATGGTCCGGTTCAATAGTTACTGCGAATGGAAGCCTTTCAATTGAAAAGTTTATTCAAACACAATAGGATATACATACAAATATTTGTGATTTGAGTGATGAATTTACTTCGAAATATCGAAGGAAATTTCTGGATATAGCTACTTGAGGAATTTGCCTATGCGAATTGTCTTAGGTAATTAGAAACTTTCTTCTTGGCGAAGGAGGCTATTGGCGTAATAGTTAGTGATCCTAACTACTGAGTAGAGGTCATAGGCTCGATTTCCAGCCACGACAAATATTTGTGTGATTAACAGTTCTGTGTAATTTATCTAGGTCTATCTTCTGCTACGCCAACGTGTTTTGTCCTTCCTCAAGAATCAAAGTATCTTTATGTCCAATTTAATTAAAGTACATAGAAACTTTATTAGATTATTTATAATAACATTTAATTGGTGATACTTTTAAGTCGTTCTTTATTTACCGCCATGGACGGTTATAAAATAATTTATTTTAACCGTTGTAGGATAAGACATCACCATCACTATATAATATGACAGATGACATTGACAAGGTCGGCTAGCCTTGTCAATATGACAGTAGAAGGCCACGCCTCGTTCGTTTCAAAATTAATTCTATACGACTTACCATTTTGTGGGTGTCAGCAATGACTCATAAGACGTGGCTTAACACTGTCAATATTCTAATCTACTACAACTTAATCATTTGTGATTATTTCATCATGGGGGGCAGAAAGAACTATTCTTACTCTATGATTAGGAGCACAAGTTGACGTATGTGTGTGTAAGTGTAAAGTTGTTCAACACCCTATTCTAAGTACTTAAGCTATTCTTTTATTATTTTAATAATCTACCCTAATAATATAAATTGGGTCTGTCTGTGTTAAGCTTTTACGACTAAGTCGTTCAACCGATTTGGATTATTTTCAGTATATTAATCCAAATCATACATAAAATTTTGAAATACCTGAGGTAGGTGCGTCTAAAAGCTAATACCTAACAAAAACTCTGAACCCAAATAGAATTCAAACTGATTTTAAGACAAGTCAATTTGATGTTTCTGAAAAAAACTGATTAGGAATATTATAAGTTTTATTATTAAAAAATATTATAAAAGTAGTACTAAAAGATAATATTAAAATGTATAAGAAACGATACTTGCCGTATTAATTATCCTCAACCTATAATTTTTGTAATAACAGTGATCGAAGATAAATCACTTTTTATAAGGCCTCTACAGATTTTCTTCGCAAATATTTTTCATCTCGTTTGACTTTATTACTCTCCAATAATTTAAGGAAAAATAAAAAAGCTCAACAACACTAAATATTCAAAATTTTCTTATGAAGTCATGCCAGTCATTTAATCAAAACAATATCCATCAAAAAGCTAATAAGAGTCGAGTCGGCCGAGCAATTAGTCGAGTGAATTTAAATGAAGAACTCCGCTGAGGAGCTGGAACCGATCGGCCGCGTAATTTAACAAGTCTTAAGATTCGAATAAAGAATTCCGTTATATCTAATAAACTGACATAATATTTATTTTTCAAATGTCCACTTTTAAGAAATTAGAATCTCGCCGTCCAACCTTATTTTATACTAAATAAGTTCAAATATTTGCATTATAGTATGTTTCCTGCGCTTTGCCTTAAAAAATCTGAACAATTTTCCCTTTATTTATCTATTTTTTTTCCTTTTGTACACTCAATAACTTTATTCAGAATTTCCCAGAATGTGAAATCATACTCAAGTTTCCTTTTTTTTTGCAAAAACGCAAACGTTGAGATTTTATTAGAATAATTTTAAAACTCTTAAAGATAAAGGACAATTTGTTCCATATAATTGTAAAAACTTTAGAACTGGAACAACTCCATTTTACTTAGCTTTGTGATATATTACAGTAATTTAGTGTTATTTAAGTTGAAAGATATCATACTGAGGTTCAAAATTTAGGGGTAAAATGTGGAGTTCTCCGCTAACTTCCCTTTAACATCCATACTAATATAATAAATTGGAAAGTAACTCTATCTATTTGTTACGCTTTCATGACTAAACCGCAATACAGATTTCAATAACTACATACATTGATATTGAGATACTTGATTCTTGAAGAATGGCAATAATCAATCTTTACCACAAAAATCGACACACACTGCTTAGCAGGCAAAATCCAGGAACCGTATATCGAAAAAAGTTTAATATGTCTGTATATTTAGTTGAATATAAAATATTATAAGAAACCAAACCTATGTTAGCTAAACCAAAGAGACCGAAAAGGCATCTTGGAAATATAATTTAATTAAAATGGCGTCAAAGATTTAAGCGGTGCGATGCGATCAACGCCTAAAATTTACCGCTCTAATTAAAACTACGAGTAAGGTAGGGGAAGAGTTCTGATAGCGAGGTTTAGCCTCTTGTTAAAACTTAGCTACACCTCGCTGGCTTGTTGAATATTGTTGAACCTCTAAATTAGTTATTGAGCTCCTTGGATACTGATGTTTTATTTATCTCAAGCTAAATAAATAATAAATAAACATTTCCGACATCTTACACTCAACGTCATCTAGCCCCAAACTAAGCAGAGCTTGTATTATGGATACTAGACAACTGATATAACTACATAACACGTTAAACGCCACGTGAAAAATTGAGTATTTCCGTATAGGCCACGGGACTCACCGGTGAGCCTTCCCTTGCTGAACCGTTCAAGCCACGGAGGTCACCGGTGAGCCGAGTGTTAGGTTCAACGAAAACGTTTCCCACAAGCCAAGTATTGTAACTATCGAACAAATCGTTTATTAAAGTGAGCCGCGTGGCCCTGTAGCCTAACCGGACAGCGTGGTTTTTAAATCCTTCAGAAATTTGTAGTAATTTTAAGACTTGTAATGACGACACTAGGGTTGCTCTTACAGAATATAATGAAATTCAATAAAACCAGAATAATATTAAATATTTAAAAAAATAAATAGTATTTAAAATACTGGAACTTAATTAACTTTTTATTCTCCAAATAAAATTATCCCTTACGAACCTTACAACAAATTTATGTCATACTTCATGAAATCTAATAATCACATTTGAATGGCACTATTTATCTTCTTTACCAGAATAATATTTAATGTGTAATAATCATATAACTAAAGAAATTTAAATATAAAATTAAAAATAGTACATTGTTCACCGAGGGAGGAAAGGAACCGATTACTAGCGAGGGAGCAGTTTGTGGCCCGAAGGCGCAGCCTAGGGCCACAATACTCCCGAGGTAGGAATGGGACTTTCACCCGAGTGCTACACAGTGCTTTATACTACACCTGTGAGGAACATTTAAAGTATTTATTAAATAAACACAAAACGTAAGACACCATGTAAGACACAATTCAGCTTAGAATTTGACAAAATATTTATAAATATTTCGCGCTTCTTTTGTTTTTTTTTATTCTTCACAAAAGGATGTCAGTGGCACGGAGATTCCATATTTAAATTATATGAAAACTCTTTGGGCAGGCGCGCGCCATAGATCAGATAACACATGAGAAATGAAAATTCATACAACTTTCTCTCCCGCTAAAACACGTTAGAAATGGATTTTCATACATTTTTTCCTCCCGCTTATTTAGGTCAAGGAAAAGACTAACTTTCTCTTTTCATTTTCAGGGAATAATGAATACTGTTCCGATCAGGTGTAGTATAAAATAATTTTGTTAAACCACTATATGCAAAAAGTAAGGGTTACTTGGACAACTTCCGCAATAAGTAGAGACTTTTTTGGTTTTTGTCATAGCCTGTTTGCTACCCATGATTGACAGGTTTTCTGCGTAACATTTACGACATGTTCATCTAACTTTTTTAGCCAAACCATATTTCTTTTCCAAGGTGTGTTTTACTCTTTTCTGCCGGAGCGGCGGCAAGACTCCGCAAAGTTTCATCAATATAAACCGCCTGTTATCAATTAGTTGTATATTATTTTAGTCACTGATTTATACAAAGTAAGAACATTTACTATAGCACTATAAAGTAATACATCTATAACCAGCTTCTTATACCACTTTTCAAGTGGCGTACGCGCGGGTGTGCCGTAGCGTGACCCCGTGGCCCCCGCCGACGGAAAATCTTTATTCCTTTGTAGGAGGCCACGCGACCCACCCGTGAGCCTTTTGCTATATCTCTAAAACTAGACGGTAGAAATTGCGAATTTTAATTTTCTGTAAAAAAATATGCATTATATAAACGTAGGGATGAAAATTTCAAGTTGACAAAAAATAGTAACTTCATGATTTTACCTTGGCCCCAATGGAATAGTAGACTAGGCTCACCGGTGGGCCGTAAAGCGTGCAACGTGATAACCATACTCTTTTTTGTAAATACATACATATTATACCTAGAAAATACCCAGACTCCGAAACAAATATTTGTGGATCACACAAACATTTAGTACGACCCAGGAATCGAACCCGGGACCTCTTGATCAGCAGCCACATACACTAACCACTAGTCCAATAAGGCAGTCAAATGTGTTACTCGCGGTGGTTGTTGGATAACAATCTAATCTAACAGTAAGTAGCTTAAGTTACTCTAAGTCAGTTTAGTTTTTTATAGATAAAAGAACAGACGGGCCGACAATTTTTTTTTTAAATGTTATGTTAGATAGTATTGTACATAATATACTCTCATACGAGAGCATTTAGTTAGTAGTTTTTACATGAAATTGCAAACAGATACTTCAGTTTTATATAAGTATTTGATTTTAAACACTGCATTTAACTTATTTATACTATACGTTAATATTTAATTAGTAATTTTAATGCGCCTAGCGATTTATAACATATCAAGCACTCCACAGCTTTCAAATTCCAGACAACTAGATAAACTAATGCCCCTTGAACGCAAAACTAAACAAATACAAACTCAATAGTTATCATACCAATTGGTGTTACCACGTCCGTCACTTCAATCAATCTGTATCATAAACCAGCAATCATCGATGAGGAAAAAGGTTTGTACCTAGATGATTTTATAGTTAAGTACTAGTTGACCAACGCATCCTCATCTGGGAGACGCATTATTGCCCTTAGCTTGATGTATTAATAGCGTGAACAAATGTGATTACGAAAAAAAAAAGATTTTAGTAAGCCAACCTTGAAAGAAAGACACATGCTGTCCCTTTTTTTTAATTTTTAAAAGGAAACAATTCTTTCACACATTGATTTTGCGAATCGTTTACCAAGAGCATGCAATTGTCCCCCCTCCCTTTTGATTGTAGCGTAATATATAGCTTATAACTTTCCTCGAAAACTGGACTATCTAACACTGAAAGATTTTTTCAAATCGTCGAATACTTTCTCAGATTAGAAACAAATTATTCAGCAGGTTTAATACATATGACGTAGATTCCCGTGTAATATATTTTAAGGTAAACCTTAATGTAAGCTAAATATACCTCGCCCTAATAAATAATTTATTTAAGGATGACACGGTAGGCGGCACATAATAGACAAATGAGTGTGTGTGGGTAAGAGAATGAGACCTTTCCTCACAAATAATACCATAAAGGTCATTGCTATTGTCTTTAAATTAAAGCTATTTTTAAACCGAAATTCAATAATAAAGAAGTACAAAAATCAAACATGAATTAAGCACTAGTTTTGGCCCGCGTCCCTGTCCGCTTGTATGACTGTTATCGCGATAAAAAGTAGCCATGCCCTTTCTAGACAAACTGTGACTATATTGTTAGTCACAGACTAACAAAGTTAGATATGTATATAAAAATAGTAGTGATTTGATCCTTTTCATACTATTAAATCATTTCAAGACATTCTTTATAAGATTTTCATACAACGAATGATCTTTACCTTTTTCACAGTTCCGTCTTCATTTCAAATGGTCCAATTCTGTAGTCTTTTAAAGTACGAGATATTTTTTCATTAAAAAGGATTTTTTAATAGCTACGGAAGAGTACAAACAAAATAATAATTTCGATTTAAATTGAATTTAAACTCGTATTATTAAAAAATCTAAAAATAATAAAATTTAATATATAATAATACAAGGAAATAATTTCTTACAGTTATACAAATGTTATTCTTTTTCTAAATTATAAAAAAACCGATTAAGAAGAATCCCAAAAAGATGGCAAGGGGACACCCGGGTTTGAACCGGGGACCTCTCGATCTGCAGTCGAATGCTCTACCACTGAGCTATATCCCCGATGAGCTGTGTTGTCCAAATTTAAGTTATCATCGTACTTATCACTCTTTTAATATTTGAAATGTACAATGTACATGTTACACTGAAAAACAATAAAGGTCCGGTCACACAGCCAGCGTGGCGTGGCGGGACGGGACGGTGGCTGTGTGACCGGACCTTAACATGGGTTAACGTGATCTCGTTTCTTATCCATATTTATTACCTAAACTACTAGAGTACCTTTATCATAATTAAAGTCATTTTAGGCTATTAGCAGTTATATTTTTATCATACTGTAAAAAATAAGTCTCGCTTTTTATGCCTACGGAAGAGTAAAGAAATCGATATACCTCGAATTTAAATACTTATTCTAGTCAAAATCTAAAAAAATGCTTTTAAAAATCAGGCAGCTAAACAATTTAAACAACAATTTAACAAAACAAAAAATTGGAGTGTACGTTTGTAATATCATATAAACAGCTTTTTGCTGTGTATCAAAGTATTTACGATAGTAACATCAAAAAAGCAACTTTTAGATTTTTTGTCAGTCTGTCTGTTTGTTCCGGGTAATCTCTGAAAAGGCTTTCACCGACAGAAAGCTGATGACACAACGAGTAACTTAGGCTGTTTCTTTTAGACTAGTTCCGCGTCGCGGCCTTGCTAGCAAATTACAATATAAGATGATTGACGGCGAGACAAAGACGTCGCGTCGTAATGAAATGTAAAAATACATAGAGTTGTTCAAAGTTTCTTGTGAATGAGTGAACATTTAGTCGCCAGATGGCTCCTCTGCATACTTAATGTCTTCAGTCTGCAGACTTGAGTCTTCTTTGCTAATGAACTAACACTTGACATCATAATGAAAATATTAGCAATTTCTAAAACCGTAACTGCTTTTCTAGTTTACCTTATACATCTTACTAGCTTTCCGCCCGCGGCTTCACCCGCGTGAAATTCGGTTATATTGCGCGACATAGTAAGGAGTGGCCTATAGTCTTTCCCAAGGTCTAGACTTCTTACATGATTTTATGTTTGACAATAAGGTTCTTCCATACAAACTTTCGTCCCCTATTTCAACCCCTTCTACCCTTATTTTCGCGATAAAAAGTAGTATCCTATGTCCTTTCCCAAGTTCTGTTCTATCTTCATACGAAATTTCATCAAAATCGGTTCAGTGGTTTAGGCGTGAAAGCGTAACAGACAGACAGACAGATTAGTAGGGATAAAGGTTTGCTTACAATAATCTTTTTTATGATTAATTTTGTTTTCGCTGCATAACATCACGCAGACGCAACAAAAGACGCAGACGGGGCTTCGTAATTCAGTTAATACGATATGGAGGCCTTAACCCTCCCTTGAGAGGAGACCTGAGCCCAGCAGTGGGACTTTATGGGTTGTTGATGATATGTATTGCACTAACATAAAAAAGCAATTTAAAAAAAAAACTCCTAAACAACTGTACCGCTTTTGACGGGACTTTCACTTGAACGAAGCTGATGATTTATGGAGTATCAAGGTACCCCGCCACGATGACTGATAAACACACGAACGGAGGCGGGGTAAAAGCTAATAACATTGTAAATTCGAAAGTAACTGCCTGTTACACTTTCACGGATAAACTGCAGCACCTATATCTTTGAAATTTGGCATGGATATACTATAATTCCAGAGGAAGGACACAGGCTACTGTTTACCGCTTCAACCGACATGCTCCTGAGCGAAGCCGTGGGCAAAAGTACCTATATTGAAGTTACCACTCTCATATCACAATAAGGATGTGTTGTTGGTTCATACAAAGACATTTTTTTGAAAAACAGGCATGAATGTCTCGCAGAAAGAAAACAGTTACTATGTATGTCGGGAAGCAACGATCCGTTAAATAGTACTGCGTACGTTTAGAAATGAGCACTAAAAGACATGTTTCGTAAAAAGGAATAACACTTTATATATATACGTATTTTACTTGTTACAAATAATGAAGAATAAGTTATTAATGGACAGTAAAAACAAGAGTGCAATGGCTTATTTTTTAATAATAGCTAGTGTTCGTCATCTCACAATCCACCCGATCGATAGTCAGCCTATCGATTTGCCTACGATATAATTACGTAGTACTACAAAACTTAACCACATTTTATATCTCGTCCTACTTTTCCTATTTAATAACATAATTGTGAAAGTTTGTGACGCGAGTGACATCGACAGGCATAGCTTGTATAAAACAAAGTATTGTTTAGTATAACAGTGGGTAGGGCTTGAATCCTCGGTTATTTCGTATTTCAAAAGTTTTCTTTTCCCGATTCGCGAGAATTGAAACAAAATCGATGAAAATCAAAATCTCCATCTTAATAAATATTTGGGAAGTCCTGAGATGAGTGTCTCGTGGAACAAGTAGTGGCTCGACTTTGAAAATTGCCGAGTTTCCTCAAACCCTAGTGGATTTTCGATAGTGGGTGGATGGTCACCCAAGGACGAGGGCGGTAGTTACCAAGGTGACGTGGGGGGAGACAGGGTGGAATAACAAATAAATATTAACTTTGTTACTGTAGGGTAGTTGTATTATTATATTAAGTGGGCACAAATCGATCCAGAACTTCAATAACAATTAATATTAGTGATGATTTTTTACATTTATTAATTTTAGTGTCTACTAGCTAAATATGCCAATCAAGAGGACTCGGGTTCGAATCTCGGATCGGATTGAATTGAAAGTCAGTGCCCTCAAATATCCTAACAACTATATCAACTTTCGAATTCAATTTACCTCAGGGTTGCAAAGGAACGATGCCAATCGCTCCGTGGCAAAACTGATATTCAAGTAAAACCAGTTGAACTAGTAGCCGACCCCATATAATGTTGGAAATTATAAAGGCTAGGAAGATAATGACAATAAATAAAATTATACATAGATACTGGAATCAACCTGATTTTAGCACGAATGGACCCGCTCGCCGGGGCAGTATTGCCCTCACACAGAAGACCATTCTAAAATGACAGCATTAGTGCAGTCGTCTTTCGTTGGTGAGTTTGAGAACAGAGGCCCAATCATTCTGCATCATTCATAGTATAAAGCGTATTTACCTCTATACTTTCTATAAGAAACGAAATTTATAGCTATAAGCTATAAATTTCGTTTCTCTCATAAAACGTGAAAAGAATGAAGGAACGCCTCAAAATATTGCATGAATAATTACGACTAAAGCTTTTAAAACAAATAACAAAACAAACAAATCCTAAAAATTTCAACTGTAAACAAAAACTAAATGGCTATTACCAAATATCCTTTTTGAAAATCGATTGGGAATACCGCTCTTTCTATATCCCAACAGGAAAATTCCATTTCCCAAGTACAAAACTGAGAACAGACGACACAAACCTAAATACCTTGTAAGTAAACGAAGCGCAATAAGTAAATAGCATTTTCTGCTTTGAGGAAATTTCAAAACAAACGGGCTATGAAAAACTCCAAACAACTTTTAACGGATTGCCGTTCTACTGGCGAAATGAAATTATTATTTGGTGGCCTAGCATTTTTTGGTGATCTTTCGATCTTTTCTGTTAGACGACTTTTTTCAATTGGAATAAATCTATACTACTACTAATAAATGAAGTTGAAGTGTCTGTTTGTAATATCGAATAAACAAAGTTTTACTAAATGCCATTGAACTGTACTTCCATCAAAAAATATTTTTTAAATTTTTCTCCGTATTTTTGTTACGACTAATCTCTGGAAAGGTTTTACCAATTTTATCGGGTTTTCACTGACAGATAACTGATAAACTAAGGTATAACTTATGCTAATGTTTTTTAGACCAGCTTCGCTCTGAAGTAAATAACAATAACCGCGTGTAAAACCGCGATACTCAGCCAGTATAGTAGTCGTAAAATATACAGAAACTTTGCAGGTTTCAGTACATCATAAGATAGATAGAATTCACATTGTTAGATTTTCAAATCTAGAACTCCGTATTCGTTTCCGTATATTAACTACGCAGACCAAACCGGCCCCCTTAGAAAAGTTCCTAACGTTTTTCTATTTTATTCTATTTCTAAATTCTCTTATTTATTGGCTAATGTCAGTCTCAATCACGTGATCAAAATAAAATATTAGCAAACGAAACTAGAGAATAGAGAATAGATTAGAAAACGAAAACGTTTGCAACTTGCTATGGGAGCTGGGATGGTGAGCATTATCTATTGGAATATTATCTATTGTACTGAAATAAAAATTTAATGATAGCCTTTTCATGACTTCAATTTTTAATTTATTTCATTAACCCGAGTGAATCGTATATTTCTATAGATACAAAGTTAGTCAAATGTTTAAATTTTTTGTACGTGTCAATGTATGTAATGTCATAATTGTCCAATGATATTCCTACGAGGGTATTGTTTGCCCACTATCAACGCATTTATGTTATCGATTTCTATATAAATTAGGTCAGTTCTATTTACTTTGAACTTTTTGTTCAATGCTTTTAGTAATATCGATCTGCGACTGGTTGGTAACAAGTTATCGTTGTTGATATACATCCCTAACCTTTAAAATTAAAAAATGTTCATACATTACTCGTATAAAAAAAATGCTTATAAACAAATCATTAATATATTATAATGAAAAAGGATAAACATATATAATATCTCGTTTTAAAATTTTAAAAATTAGATAAGATTGAATTAAAACTATATTTTTGGCGCAGCTCAGCCGATTTGTGATATCGTATCGTGGTAAAAAGCTTATATCATTCCTCAAGAATCAAAGTGTATCCATGGCAAATTTCATTGAAATCGATGCAGTGGTTTAGCCGTGAAAGCGTATCGGAATGGCAGTTTTTTTTTTTGTTGAGCTACTTTTTTTTGTAAATATATACATATTATACATCCGATCTCCGAAACAAATATTTGCGTAATGTAAATGTTTGTGTGAACAAACATTTGTTCAAACCCGGGAATCAAGCCCGAGACCTCAAGAACAGTAGCCACAGAACAGTCGAATACGCTACAACTGCGCCACCGAGGTAGTGTAAGTAGTAAAATGCCTAATGTTTCCAATCAAAACATAAAATATAATATCCTATAAGTATCGTCTTCAGTGAAATTAAAAAACAGACAAAAAGGAGAAAATAAAAAATACATCGCATTACATATTTTATATTACCATTTGAAGAATTCTGTCCTCCGATATTATTTCTTGGAACGAATGTGTTATTCATTACATTATATTGAATTATCAATAATATTTCATTGGACCAAATAGATTTATCTTATCAAATAAAACTTACTGTACAAACAATCTCTGTTGAGTAATAAATCGTATTTCTTCGCAATTAATATTTAATTTTACTTTAAACTAGTACGATATTAATATGACAGGGTTCCACTTATAAATTAACAAAATTTGACGGCGACTCAGCCCATGGGTATGTCAGTTATCGCCACAATAAGTAGCCTGTCTTTCTCCAAGGTCTAATCTATCGCTTTATATACATACAGACACTTCAATTTTATTTATTTGTATAGATTTCGGAATGTACGACTAGATATTAAGCCCGAAGGATTTCTTGATCACCAACATATCAGATACTTCACCCCTTGATTAAAAGCTCACGTCATGCCCGCAAATAGTTGGGAATCCCCGAAAGACACACGTTAGCAGGTAAATAATACGCTTATCTTTTACTAATCTCAACACAACAGGAGTTTGCTCCAATTGGATCAAAACTTTAATGTGTCTGTATTTGTGTTTCACATAGATAAGAAAATTTACATAAACATTCTTCCTAAAGTTTTTTATTTTCATTCCTTAAACTAATATTTATATTTTGTAAGTAAATCAATATCAACTGGAAGACAAAGACGCAGAAGATTAACCTAAAATGACAGCGTTCGTGATTGGTGATTGCGGAGATCGTATGATGCAGAGGCATTTCAATAGGTCGTCATAGTGTGGGTCCATGCTTCATGGTCGCATTGTCAGCACTCACTATGGGTATGG
The DNA here is from genome assembly GCA_932526445.1 of Phragmatobia fuliginosa. Lineage (NCBI taxonomy): Eukaryota > Metazoa > Arthropoda > Insecta > Lepidoptera > Erebidae > Phragmatobia > Phragmatobia fuliginosa. Next base: position 11,526,873 of record OW052070.1, on the reverse strand, counting down.
TTACTACTACTCTTGAATTCTGTTCATGCTTTACGTCAGTCAGAGCGAAGTAACTTTGGCAGGCTACTAAAAAGCAAGTGTCCAAAATTAAAACAATGCAAGAAGTGTACTTATGTAACAACTGTGAAACTTTTTTTTTTATAAAAACATACCTTTCATCATTATTTTTATTTGTCTGTGTTATATAAAGAATAAAGAATGTGTATATATAAATAATATATATAAAGAATATGTGGCGTATGAAGAATACAAAGTGTCACCACGCCTTTCATTCCGTGAGTGTCGTAAGAGATGACTAAGGGACAAACTACACAAAACAAAATCACTTCAATTAGAAGGAAAACTTGAAACAAACCCTATACTAACCCGTTTGGCCAGCGTGGTATAACAGGCGAAAACCTCCTGCCTACGGTGAGGCCTGTCCCCAGCAGTGGGCTGTTGATTGATGATTGATTTTATCGTTAAATAAAAATTTTGAAAGTTATAACACTATGTATAGAATTAGTATTAACAGTGCGTGCAGTATAATCAGGGATATATTTACGTATCTGTTTGCATTTCATTTATTTGTAAGTGGTTCCGCTTACTCATAACAAAACATCGATAAAGCGACTGTGCACCTATCATGTTTTGTGTTAAGGTGTTATCCGAAATCGTTGATAACAACGTCCATTTATCGATAAATAGTCACTACTATCGGGCAGTTTTTATTCATCGTTGATATCACAACCTGTGAAGAAGTGAATTGAAGATTCCATAATTTACTTTGAGGAAAGTAACTTATAAGACTAGGTAAGCATATAACTTCGTGCATTCTTTTTATTTATTTATAAACAATACTAAAGGTATATATCCAATATATACGTATTGAACAAGAAATAATACAAAGGTTTTAAAACAGTTTGTATAGTATGTATCTAAACATTTCGTCAACAACAGCCTTTAAAAGTTTACAGTTGGACATAAGACTCTTCTTTAAAAGTAGGTTATGGCTAACTACAATACGCTGACCAGACGGGTTCGTATATCTTGTTTCGAGTTTTCCTTCTCTTTGCTGTGATGTACTGAATAGTTTGTTCCCTTAGTCGCCTCTAAACTTATGGTATTCTTTATCCACACGCAGAATTTATCGTAAATCGTAATTTGGTATTACTTATTCTAAAAGAATATAAATAGGTATTATTACACTGAGTGCATGACTGAGTCACGTTGAAACAACATAACGAAAGTACATTTGATTAGATAACAATGTTATATTCTGTTCTTTGTGTTTAATCTAGTAATGTTTTACAACAAAACATAATTGAAAAATCATAACTATTTCTGTTGGTGCTTTGTATTATTATTTCCTATTAGACTGAGTAAATCAGTAACACTTCTTACCACTTCTTTTCAAACTTGTCCCCTTAGGCAAGCTGCAAGTGTTAGACATAAGACCTGATATTTTCTTGCATCTTTCTTTATTATTTTAGTGTTGTGACTAAAGTCATTTCTATTTGATACTTTTATAATAACGATGATGGTCCGTTCAGCATTTTAGGAGATAACTATTTGTAGACATACCGCTAGCTTTCAAGTAAATCAAGGGGTGGGGTATCCCCGACGTCGGTAATAAAGAATTCTATTTCCGGTCCAATCTCTAGTCGGGGATCGCAAAAAAGCATTTATTAATAGAATCATATTAAGTTTAAGATAATACGGAATGTGATATGGATAGCGAATTAATTGTATAGTTGTATAAACTGTATGTATTTCCTTGTTGTAGAGATGTCACCACCTCACTCAAGATGTGGTCCTTACTGTGGAACAGGCGTGTGTCCACCTCACTGCCCCTACCACGGCTGCACACCACCACCGCCGCCACCAATACATCACCACCCACACCCACCGCATCATCATTATCCACCACCACCGCATCATCACCACCCACACCCACCGCACCATCACCACCCACACCCACCGCATCATCACCATCCTCATCCTCAGCCTCCAAGTTATCCACCACACCATCATCACAACCATCCTCCGGGAGTCGTACCCAGAGAGTGGTTGCGATAAAAATAAACAGCAAATCCATAACAAAAACATGTAAATATATAATTTGAGGGGCATACAAAATAAATTTTACTTATATAATATGTATATTCTGATAAGTAAATTATAAATGCATTGTACATCTTTTATAAAAGAGGGTAAATTGAATTATACATCAGTGAGCTATGTCCAAAATTTATATTATACTAACCATGCTTGAAGACTATAACAACTCTGATGAAGATATTATTTTACCTTCTCTAGATTTACTAAACTGAATTCTACACCTCAAGTTGTAATGGATGCACGACCCAGGCTACTACATTCTCAGGTCCGGTTCGGATTCTTAAACTCTATCCATTTTCCTCAACAAGATTTGTTTTCTTATTTTGTCCCATAAAAAATATAATATTCCTGAAGAAGGTTGGCATCAGGTAGGCAGCCAGTCATACAAGAAATCATCCGAACAAATGAAAAAACTTTGAAAAGAGAAGGAAGATATTGTTAGTACTTATCTATCGATCAAGTGATTCATCAATTCCACTATCTCAAACAAAGAATAAAATGATAATCCTGTGAGGTTTATGTAAGATTGTAATAAAGATGATTAGAAAACTGATATAATTTGTTTTTTTATAGAATAACACACAGTTAATGAGTAATTATAAATGACGAGTCACGTGAGTGGCAATCACATGATGAAGTATGTTTTGTTTCAATAAACAAAACATACTTCAGTGCCATCTAATGAAGGGACACTGAACTATGTAGTAACAGTCACTGCATCGCGATATGAAAACATCTCAAGCCTGAGCTAAAACCTCAACCGTAGGGCTGCTGCTGTCGCCAACTATGATTATGCTCTTTGTGATACTGGGACGTGATTCCCATTCTTCCACTAGTATTACTAACAAAGTAAAAGCTCTTATTGGCAGTAATTAATGAATGAACAATTCCTTCTTTTTGTATCCTTCCGGAGAGATTTATTGTTTTAGATTAGCATCAAGTAATGTAAAGTTGAGTTACATTCACGCAAATTTTAAAAACTTCAACAATAATAATATCAAACATGCATTTCTGCTTCCTCTGCTGTTCGTCCTCGTGACTACTAACAAGTTAAATTAAAATTCGGACGTTTCAAACACTTTTAAACTATACTTTGTCCATTCGTTTATTGTCTTTTTGACAGGTGATGCCTAAAAATTACCGGTATTTTTTTGCGTAATAATGTACTATGAGAAAATACATATGAAAAATCACCTAATACTTACTAAACTGACCTTCAAGTGACTGTGTGAGGAAGTTTTGTTTGTTCTAGGCCAATTATATATCTTTAGTGCACATTTTATTTATTTACAATACTGACTTAAAGAATATTATATAGATTGATTTTGATTTCAAATCGAATCGGTGACATCACAAATTTCGAAATTTGTTGAATGTCAAAAAGATAATAAAGGAATGTACAGAGTATAGTTTATTTTTGTTCATTAATAATTATTATAAATCATGAAGTAATTGTATACCATAAAGTTTGAAAGTTTATATTATTTATCTCGTATACTAAAATCATAATTTCCAAATTTAAATACAGTTATGTGAGATATAAACTGTTTATTTATTATTAATTTTTTTTTAATCCATATGAGATACTTGATTATTTTGACAGTGCTGCAATCTGGAGTGAAACCCAAACCCAAAACTCAAAATTTTTGCAGACGTATGAAGTATGGCATGTTGCCTCATCTCACTGAAACCTTGATTACTGATTAAAAACATCGAAATCCTGTAGCGCTGGTGAAAAATAGTTCCTCAGCAAGGCAATGTACCGCTCTGCATTCACTGATACAGCCTTTCCAGGTTACAGCGATCTTCAAAAAAGTATGGACCAATAATGCCTCTTGGTAACCAAGCTACCCATAACCTTTGGTGAATACAAAGGTCTTTGATGCTTCAATATAGGATTAGTGTCACTCTAATACCTGCAATTTTGCCTATTCACATGTCTATTTCGATGGAAGTTTGCCTCGTTTGAGAAAAAAATGTTAGTAAATCTGGTGAATCTCTCTAATATTTTGTTTGCAAATTGGAGCCAGTGAGCGCGATCTTTAGTTCCTTTACCATTTAAATTTTGTACGGATATATAAAGGTAAATCTTTGTGAAAAATACGAATCAAAGATGTTCTAGGCACTCCTAAGGCGTCAAACCGATTCCAAGTATTACAGATAATTATTTCAGTATTTTCACGAATAAACTCTCTTACACGCTTGACGTTTTTGAGATCTCTTGATGTTCTAGGTCAGCCAGATCGTGGTTGTTTGCCTCGAACTTCTGTACCCATTTTCTAATCATCAATTGATCGATGGAGCTTCATTTTTACGCCGTATGTTGTAATGAGCGCAAAATTTTGTTGTGCTAGCTAGAGTAAAAGAATCGTTGTTGCGGTAGTACTCGCGTACACAGAACGCACATTTATCACTAAACTGAATTCCCATGAGGCGCTTTTGCGCTTCGTAGCCCCTCTGCCCTACCCCGCCATCGCTGCTCAAATCCTACCGATTCAAATTTAAACGAACTTTAGGTCCACCCTGTACAACGACCAACACCAGCTTGACTTATACTTTTTTGTTCCAAAAACTTTTTTATTTATTATATCATTCTGGGAGGACTTTATTACATTTCAAGAAATTCGAACGCCACTTGTAATGACTCTTCAAAATTTATAAAGGCAAAATTGCCTACAAAAAATTAATTCATTTTCGATTCAAATTTATTAAAGAAGTTTGTATTAGATTAGAGACTCACTTGATCTAGATTTTTTTATTTTGAGCAAAGTTTGTAATATTACCGGGTAGTATCGCTTCCTTCCTAACACGCCAGCACAATCTAACACATCTGGTGTACGTAATCTTGTTATGAAGAAAAACTTTCTTAATAAGTGCACGGTTTGGTTTCTTATTTCCCTCTATGATCCCGAAAATGAACAATAAAGCAATTGTTAATGTTTCTTTCTTCTGTACTCTCAGTGATTTATTGTATTTCTTATTTATATGTTTGTAAACCGCGGCGGAACATAGCGATAATGTCTTAATAACATGTTTCCAGTAACAGTATAAAATAATCAGTTAGAGTTAAACAAAAAACTAAAGTATTATTATACTTAAATACATACCTTTACGGTAGACCTGCGTCAGTGAAACAGATACCTCTGTAAAACTGTTATTAATATTTTACACTTACTACATACTTGTCATAATAAAAAAGTATGCATATCACAAATATTGAATGTTTATAAACAAAATTCGATGAATTTTTATGATTATATGAACATTTATAAATCTACTAGCTGACGCCGCGAACTTCATACCGCCTAACAGTCGATTCAATGTCACTCAATTGTTTTGTATTCTAGAAACCCCTCCAATAAAACCGTAATTATAAAAAAGTTTTACAGGCAAGAGCAAGAGCGCAAGCTCATGTGGAAATGTACGGAACGCTCTGGAGAAGTTTCGGGCGTGGAGACTTAACGGTAAACCGTCCACGGGGTGCATGGGAAGAGACGCGTGCGAGTCAGGAAATCTTTAGCAGCGAACTGAAGTGGTACCAAAAACATCAAGAGCAGTTAAAGGTGACTGACGACACTGATCCGCATAAAAGCCAATTCGCTGCTTACAAGAATGCGGTCGAGTTTCAATGGTGTTCTAACCATGCTAAGCAACAGTCACGTCACGTCACGCAATCACAATTTGATTGTCAAATATAATTATATTATGCTAATAATATTTTTCCTAAATAAGTTAATTGTTACTCACACATTAGACATTGGAAAAGCTAATACGTATGTATTAAGAACTAGTTAATACAATACACAGAATTCACAGTAAGTTTTCATATGGATAACATGACTCTGAGCAATAACTGAGTTACAGTAAAAGCGTTTATTATAGCTACGTATCGTTTTACTCCGCTCTAAGCAATAATGTTTCGCAAAAAGTGAGAACGAAAAGTCCATAAATATCACATTCGCTCACAGTTCGTTACGCGGCGAAGGAAACGGAATAAAAGTCTTAACTCGCGGAAATTTCGCCCTTAGCTTGTTTCTCCCTGTTTCTTTTTTGGGCAATACGTTTAACAAAGGTGAATATTTTGTTTTTTATTATTGTCAAAATTTTAACATCAGGCATTGTATCGTTATTTGTCAACATAAATATATGCAGGTAACTGTTTTTAGACTTTCGCGACTTTTACCACACACATACCTCCTCACGTTTTTTTGCTTTTACACATGACCATGAGGGGTATAACTGAATAAGTCCCGTTTACAGCAAAAAACAGGAGAAGATGTATGCAGGTAGGAACAGCCGATACCTATGAATGAAAGATTTGTTGCTTAATTTAATTGAGTACACTGAAGTTAATCTAGCCCTTCGATAGTGAAGTTTCCCAGATCCCTCGGGTTAATTTATTTTACATTCTACAATTCTTCTTCCTAGCTAAAAAATATTTATTATTTGAATGTCAAGTAAAAAAAAAGAACAACATTTTTGGAAGCCAGGGTATTAAACATAAAAACATGTTGATTGCGTCGCATACGCTAACGGCTCGACCAACGAAGCATTTCAGCTCTTATTCAGCAATGTAAGCCGAGTAAGCCACCGCTTCAAAGTATTCTCCCTTGTTTATTGTGATTTAGTTGTTTGGCGCGTACTCTTAAAGATGCAGACACATTATCGGACGCGGCTGACGGACGCGGCTAACACAGAGCTTTGCACACTGTCTGACGTAAGTCGCGGATGTGACCTTTGACTGACCTTAAGCGTTCGGACGTCCGAAATAAATCTGGGTACGGACCAGTGTGCCCAGATGTACGATTTAAATCATATTCATCAAAATGAAATAATAGGTAGTAATATTATATAACATGCAGGCACTGGAATCATTGCAACTTTTAAACTTTTGATTTTACAATTAATTAGATTGAAACTGACAATTACAGGATTTTTTTTTGTTTTTAATGCCCTCCCTACATGAATGAATAAAATACATTGTAATGTATTCTATTCATTACTATCATAAAATTATACAAAATATAATATAAAGATAAAAATGTAGATTTACTGTTTTTAAATTTGAAATTTACAGTTTTCTACAGTTTTTTTAAAGCCTATCTACAGTTTTGCTCCATGCTGGGGTTGGCAAACCTGCGCGTCCGCAAGCAACGCCCGAAAAGACTGTGCACAGCAGCGTCCGTCAGCCGCGTCCGATAATGTGTTTTCACCTTAATAGACGATACCAAACATACTCCGCAACATAAGTGCGGGAAGCCCCGGCATTTTTTTACCACCGTGCAGGACTAAAAGAAAGAAATATTTATATAAAGTTTCCAGATCCTGGAACATCCTTGCTTGAACACTAATGAATCTTCTCGAACAGCGTAACACCTGTGCTAAGCAATTCTGTCAACGCTCTAAATTATATGTTACAGAAAAAGTGAAAAATATGAGGTTGCAACAATGCTTAATAATAAGAATCAGTGAAAGATATACATTTACACATTTATAAGTACTTCTCCACTCTACAACTGTACAAAAGTAGCAAACCACACTTTAATATAAACAATAATTTACTTTCAAATGAAGATGTGTGGGGTCCAGGTTTCGTTTATTATATATTAGAGCTCAGGTGAAAGTCATGCCCCATACATTCCATGTAATCCCTATTGCGCCCATGGGAAGGCACCTGGTAAGTCCTACAGTCTACAGCATCTGGCTGTAGCATTTATTTCAAAGTAGCTGCAGAGGATCTGTGTTATAATTTATTAATCGTAATGTAAAAAATTTGATTAATAGTTCGTAAAAACTCACTTGAACTTTTATTCCGCTATTTGATTAAAATTAATGTAATTGGTTTCACCGTATGGCTTTATAGAAATATCCTTTATTAACCCCTAAGACGATTTTAATAAAAAATCCGAAATAAAAGTTTTTTTAAAATATGGTTTATCGAATATTCTTAAATAATTATCACCATCATCATCATCATCATCATCAGCCTATCGCAGTCCACTGCTGGACCTAGGCCTCTCTAATTGCACGCCACTCAGTTCGATCCTCGGCGACTCGCATCCAGCTCCTGCCAGCCGTCTTGCGCAAATCATCACTCCACCTGGCCTGTGGACGTCCTACACTACGTTTGCCGAGACGCGGTCTCCACTCTAGAACACGTTTACCCCAACGGTTGTCGGTCCTGCGGCTAATATTATCACCATGCCTTTTACAAAACATAAACAAGTTATAAACAGCGGCAACTCTAAGAAAATAAAAATCGGCCAAGTGCATGTCAGGCCACGCACAGGAAAGGGTTCCTCAGTCACCCATAGTGGTGCGTGGTTTAAAATCGTACCCAATAGATAATTGTTATGTTTACTTATTAATGCGTTAATTTTGTATGAGGTTTTCCAAGTGAGCGCATTTTACCAGTTAAGCCTCTATAACTCCTGAACTAACAAAGTCATCTAATCCGTTATAGTTTTCCTTCAAAGTTTTTTCCAGATTTTTTAGCTTTTACAGGGGGGACGCCCTGTTTTTACAAAAAAGTGCCTTTTAAAGTGGAATATCTCGCAAACGGATACCGAAATCAAAAAATCGTCTTAGAAACCCTTTATTGTTTTGAAAAGATCTATCAAGATACCCTACACGATGGGGTAGCCGCGAGAAAAAAAAATTATCCCCACTTTACGTGTACCGGGGTACCCCAAATAAAATTATTAATTTTAATGTAGCACTTTGTCGACGTAATTACAAAATGTATTCATACAAAGTTTCATCTTTCTAGCACTTACCGTTTGGACTGTAAGTTGAGGACGGACGGACGGACAGACGGACATGACGAATCTATAAGGGTTCCGAGTCATAAACTTCGGAACCCTAAAAATACAATCTCAGATTTGAAATGAATTTAAACTGATTTGTCGTCCATAAAAGCCGAATCTGATTAAGCTAGTTTAAACTAAAATATATCCTAATACATTTTTGCTTTATGTGAAAAAACTCATATTGTTGAAAGAAATATTAAGTTTCAAACCCTAATAATTAATTCGATACAATTATACAAGAAAAGGTTCCAATAGAATAGTGTCTCACGAAAGGCTAGCATGAATATTTTCTTTTACCTACATTTAAAGCAGTTGCTCAATTGAAAACTAACTACATAATTCTGTTTAATCGGCCTCAACCGAAAGCCCCACATAAATATACGTATATATAGCATCACTTTTGGACGTCGTAGTTTGGATGTTGTTCGGTGAAATACGGTAATGGCAGGCCCCGGCCTTTTCCGGCGCCCGCGTCGGCTTTGCTCTCCCTCTACAACGCGCGATTGAAACACGGCCCTTAAATTTTTATTAGTCTTTAATAAAAAATAAGCCACGATTGCAGAGCTACTTCTCTTGCACACGAATATAAATGATAACATTAGCCGAGTTTTGTACCTATTGTGTTCGGTATAATGCAAAGTTTAAAATTAAATAAATGGAAAAATAGTATACGACATTTTAATATAAATTAGAAGAGTTTGAACTTTTGACGACAACTAGTTATGCGACTTGTTTGCATTATTGCTCACAATTCCCAATCTATCCTAATAATATGAATTTACTTTAATAGCGGAATTTACTTTAATAGTAGTTAGAAGGGTGGGAATGTATACTAATTTTGGTTAAGTATGAAGCATACCAACACAATTCTGGCATACATTACCTTCCAATACCAAAAACTGCCAAAAGTGTTTCATCATAGACTTCCGTCTATTATGTTATCAGACAGGATTATAATTAGCAAATTTGGATAATTACAACCTCATATTTCGTCTGTCTTCAATATATTTATAATTATATGGAATATTTATATTTAAAGAAATCGATCGAATCCTGCATCAAGACACAAACAGTGTTACCTATTTTAATTTACTATCCTTTCTATTTTTTATTTGTATTTATTTCGTCACTCTTGTTACATCACCAACTTTACGCTAACGCTGTTCTAGAAAAAATATTCATAATGTTTGACCTACATTCTATTCTGTAACCATGGCTACGAAACTTAAATAATAAACTATAGACGTCTATACACCATTCGTCTGTAGAAATGATAAAATATTCAAGAACTAATGACGTGTTCCAATGAACATTGCAGCGACTGCTACAAATGCCATGACCTACTTACGTGGCTCACTTTCATTAATTATGTATTACACAATGATTGTTAATTGTTTTTTATTGGATTTAAAAGGTTTTTTATTAAAAAAATTGTTGATGTAACAGTTCCATCCTCTAACCCAGTGTTAAGGATGCGTAAAGGATTACAGGATAATATATTAATAATTGTGAAAAGATTTGTATTTTGTTGTTTAGATTAAACTTCTGATGCTCAATCAAATAAAGCTAATCAAGACTTTTCTGAGGTGTACCTCGGAAAAGTCTTATTAGATTTAATTTACTTGAATTGGTTTAATAGTCATAGAATACTATTTTCAACCCTTTGTAGGCACATAATAATAATGATTTATTTCTTATAAATGTGGCAGGACATAGGTGGTATTACAAGTTTCACATTAGTCTATGAGCAGACTATAGGTCATTTAGTCATGAAAATAGCATGCGAAATGAAATTATAGATTAAATTTCACAACATAAATGTTAATAACCATAAATATATAACCCTTCTACTGGTCAACTAGTGAATCAATTTTGTTGAGCTCTTGTTTCATTTATTATTCCTGAAGCTGTTCATTTGTAAGAAATCATCAAAATACCAGTATCCTTTTTTAATTCTATAACGGGCAACAAAAAACTCGTTGTTTTGCATAATTAAGGGGCATTTTCATTGGTCGTTAGAGCCCGCATGCGGGGTACGCGAGATTTCCGTTCAAGCATGCCATAGGGCCAAAAATAGCGTTGAGTTAAGCGTTCGTTTGTATTCGCATAATTAAGGGGCATTTTCATTGGTCGTTAGAGCCCGCATGCGGGGTACGGGAGATTTCCGTTCAAGCATGCCATAGGGCCAGCTAACAATCAAAAATTGATGTAATTAATCGTAGTTAATATTAAAAAGAATATTATGCCGATAAACGCTATTTTTGGCCCTATGGCATGCTTGAACAGAAATCTCCCGTACCTCGCATGCGGGCTCTAACGACCAATGAAAATGCGCCTTTAGACGAGTTGATTAACTGGTGTTGCGTAGAAAAGTGTAGCTTCACTCTGCGATCTCTATCGCTTGTATCATGATAAATGCTCCGAAGTATGAGTTTGACTGACATCGCCCGCACTTTTCGACCATCGTTCAAAGTAACTAATTTCCATACCCATCACTTGGATGCTTGGCAATCTACCAAAGTGCGCTCTTCATGAACCTATTTGCCTCACACAATCAACCTGTGGAACAAATTATGGCCTGTATTATTTTTTTGCAAAGTCTGTCCTCTCCTTTGGGAAAGAAGGTACTCTCATCTCAAATGCCAGTTACGCACTCACGTCTCTTAGACCATGGATACCTAACGGTGGTGTACACTTATAATCTTGCTCATTTTCCCTGTCATAATAAAAAAAAATCATTGTTTATTCATAAAAAGCGATATTTCAAAAATAGCTTAAGCATTTGTTAATTTAATTTATTTTAATTGACAGCTTTGTATTATTGTTTAATTGAATTCCATTTATATAAGTGTCAAAATGTGTCTTATGTTAATATTATTTAACAAGAAGTAACCAAAAGATAAAAGAAATAAATACGAGCGCGCCTCACTATTGCTATCAGATAGCAATAATGAGGCGCGCTCGTATCACAGTGGTTTCCATTTATGACTATTTTTAACAGTACTTGAATGGAAAATAAAGTTAGCAATGTACAAGTGACTACATAAATATTATGTACTTACTAGGTCTTTACCTATGAAATTGCCGTTTTGTATGCAATAAGTGAAATTACTTATTTTTTCAAACTTTTTTATTTCTGTTATTCGAAGTAATCACCCATGCAATCGACGCATCTTTGCCAACGCATTGGCATTTTATTGATGCCCTTCTTGTAAAAATCAGCTGGACGGGAGGCAACAAACTCTTCAAAGGCATTTTGTACTGCCTCCCGGGAATCGAATTTTTTACTCACTAAAAAGTTGTCTAAATTTTGGAAAAAGTAATAGTCGGTAGGTGCAAGGTCTGGTGAGTATGGCGGATGAGGGAGAGCTTCCAACCCCAGCTCTTGCAGCTTGAAGACTGTCACACACCCGCACTAGACCACCAAACAGTGACCATCACCTTTTTAGGAGTCATTTTTGGTTTAGGGCATTGCTTTGGTGCTGAACCAGGGTCTAACCAACTTGCTGAGCGCTTTCGATTGTCGAACAGAATCCATTTTTCGTCGTACGTAACAATTCCTTCATTTCTTTGCCTTTTGAGCAGCGCAAGGCAGGTCTCGACGCGTACGTTGCACTGGCGATCGTTTAAGGTCGTGGGGCACCCATCTATCAAGCTTTTTACCTTGCCAATTTGTCGCAAATGGATCAATATTGTTTTGATGCTTACATTAAAAGCTGCTGCTAGCTCAGCTGTAGATTGAGTTTCGTCAGCTTCCACAATTGCCTTTAATTCATTATTGTTAACCAAAGTCTCCGGACGACTACGAGCTTTATTTTTCAAGTCAAAATTTCCAGAACGGAACCGGGAAAACCAATAACGGGTTGAGCGTTCGTTTGTACAGTTCTCTCCGTAAACGGTTTTGATGTTACGTGCCGTTTGTGTCGCGTTGGTGCCACGATATTCCATAATTACACGAATTTTTAAAGGATCCATTATGACGAAAAATTTTCAAATGTAATGAAAATACAACGCTAATCAAAAAACAAAAGACTGAGTTTGTAAATAGAATGTCATGGTTTTAAAACAAAATTAATTTGAACTTAGAATATAGCCATTACAAACTTTTTTTTATTTGAAATGATCAGTACTGGAGAAAGGCAATTTCATAGGTAAAGACCTAATACATTTCATAGCCTTTTTGATCAGGTGCCTTTGTTGAGGAAAATAAAGTTATTTTATGCTTAAATACAGAATTTTCCACAAACAGAAAAACCCAACATGGTTTATCTTGATTTTTATAGTGTCTAAAATTGTTTAAATTATTTTCTATGGTTTTCCTCTTTTTATATACAATACAAACAACACACTTTAAGAGCTTTCCTTTCAATTCTTTCATTAAAAATAAATGTTAATTTACTGCGGCAATAAGACGTTTCCCATATTTTTTCACGTCGACGAGCTAAGGAAATATTAAATTTATAACGTCCCGACTCATTACAGAGATTTCATCAAAATTTAATTTACTTGAATTGGAACATGAGTGAGTAGAGTAAGAGCCCAGAGCGATCAGACATAACTTATTTTCACATGGATGAAACCTTAACTACTCAGTAGCGTCTAGTGTACTTTTAAATACTTGCGTGTTTGTGGAACTAGATCTGTGACACCTGGGCAGATATCAGGTGTGAAAGGTAACTAAAAATAAGAGTTATCTAACTTAAATTAGTATGGCTGATCTTTATATATATTTTGTAGAATATTATTCTAAACTAGTTTCATAAAGTGTCAGACACTTTTCATGGACCAGAGCTTGTGTCAGACGCTTTAAAGATCGACAAAAAATTAATGAACTTTACTTATTTTTACATGTCTGATTTTTTAATATGTTATTAAAGTAACTATTACTAAGTTACATTTCATCAGTCAGACAAATTCGAGTGACCAAACATCCCTTAAACACAAAAATTATTCAGCCGGGAGTGCGATCATCATGCTATTTCAGAGCGAGTGAGTCGTCCACAGCAACTTGGATCCCGTTTTTAGGGTTCCATAGCCAAATGGCAAAAAACGGAACCCTTATAGATTCGTCATGTCTGTCTGTCTGTCTGTCTGTCCGTCCGTATGTCACAGCCACTTTTTTCGGAAACCATAAGAGCTATACTTTTGAAACTTGGTAAGTAGATTTAATCTGTGAACCGCATTAAGATTTTTACATAAAAATAGAAAAAAAACAATACATTTTGGGGGTCCCCATACTTGAAACGGAAACTCAAAAAAATTTTTTTCATCGAACCCATATGGATAGGTATTCAAAAATGATGTTGAGGTTTCTTATATAATTTTTTTCTAAATTGAATAGTTTGCGCGAGAGACACATTCAAAGTGGAAAAATGTGTGTCCCCCCCCCCTCTAACTTATAAAATAAGAGAGTGATAAAACTAAAAAAAATGTATGTTGTACATTACCGTACAAACTACCAACGAAAATTGGTTTGAACGAGATCTAGTTAGTACGTTTTTTTTTAATACGTCATAAATCGTAAACTGCAATTTACTGCAATTTTTTTTTAATTTATTTATTCTAATGACTGCGTCGATGATTGCGATGATTAGGAGATATTTGCTGTAATTAATCATAGTGATATTTTTGTGGTAGTGGTAATATTTTGTTTATATCTTTTTCTAACTGGTATCTTTTTTACAATAATATAAAGATATTTCCTTATAAAACAAAATGGATCCTCATATATTTACCTATCACAAATAGATGCAATAAATGGATTCACTTTAATATTTAATAATTAACAACTTAATGTTGAAGCCCATGTTATTGAAACAAGAATGCGAAAATCTTAGATTGAAATTAGTAAGTATTTTCATTTTATTTAATTTTTTTACTCGATGGGTTCGAAGAAAAAATTTTTTTAAGTTTCAGTTCCAAGTATGGGGACCCCCAAAATGTATTGTTTTTTTTTTCTATTTTTATGTAAAAATCTTAATGCGGTTCACAGATTACATCTACTTACCAAGTTTCAAAAGTATAGCTCTTATGGTTTCCGAAAAAAGTGGCTGTGACATACGGACGGACAGACAGACAGACAGACAGACATGACGAATCTATAAGGGTTCCGTTTTTTGCCATTTGGCTATGGAACCCTAAAAACGAGATCCAAGTTGCTGTGGACGTCTCACTCGCTCTGAAATAGCATGATGATCGCACTCCCGGCTGAATAATTTTTGTGTTTAAGGGATGTTTGGTCACTCGAATTTGTCTGACTGATGAAATGTAACTTTGTAATAGTTACTTTAATAACATATTAAAAAATCAGACATGTAAAAATAATTAAAGTTCATTAATTTTTTGTCGATCTTTAAAGCGTCTGACACAAGCTCTGGTCCATGAAAAGTGTCTGACACTTTATGAAACTAGTTTAGAATAATATTCTACAAAATATATATAAAGATCAGCCATACTAATTTAAGTTAGATAACTCTTATTTTTAGTTACCTTTCTCACCTGATATCTGCCCAGGTGTCACAGATCTAGTTCCACAAACACGCAGGTATTTAAAAGTATACTAGACGCTACTGAGTAGTTAAGGTTTCATCCATGTGAAAATAAGTTATGTCTGATCGCTCTGGGCTCTTGGACCAGAGCGTTTTGATACGCCTCCGTAACGGGAATAGCAAATAATATTCTAATATCTTACGTAGATTACTTTACAACATACGAGACCTTTATTTCGCTCTTCTCAAAAGTACTGTAGAAGTAGATCTAATAGTAGATTTTTATCATCATCATCATCAACAGCCTTTAACAGTCCACTGCTGGACATAGGCCTCTCCTTTGAAAGGAGGTTTTGGCCTACTATACCACGCTGGCCAGACGGGTTGGTGAAGGGTTTGTTTCAAGTTTTCCATCTCTTGGCAGTGATGTTAGCTGCTTATTTTGTTCCTTTAGTCGCCTCTTACGACACCCATGGAATGAATAGGGGTGGTGACACTTTGTATTCTTAATCCGTCACCACACGGAGATTTTTATATGTATCTCTAATCTATACATATAAATAAATAAAATTTAAGTTTCTTTTTTAATTTATAATTAACAGCTTTTTACTCAATGCATATGTAGAAAATCTATTTTAAAATTTGAAATTTTTGCTCTCTGTATGTCGGTCTGTTTCTTTGTTCCGGCAAAATCCTAATCTCTGAACCGGCATTACCGTTATTGACGAGAAGTTCATGGCATTTGGCTGATAATTTGAGGAGTAACTTAGAGTACTTTTACTTTGGACCAGCTTCGTCTCACGGCGTTACTTGTTTTTACAACAACAATAATTTTGCAAAACGGTGATATAATAATCGATACACAAACCTTTTCCTTACATTTAAGTCAGTTGCATAGTATTATAATAGTAGCTAGACAGCGAGACATGGTTGATAGATCTGATATTCTATAATCTCCCTTTCTGAATAGTGAATCTCATTGGTGATATAAGCACATACAGAAAATACAAGGAGTGGAAGAGTATATAGAACTTATATAATAATATCTCCGAATAAATATCTCAGACGTCTGACACATAACGCCATCAAGATTTCAAAATAAACAGAACTTGTACTACGGGTTATTGGACAACTGATATAACACACATATTTGTGTAAGTTCATATTTGTTATACATAGATAACACCCGAACTCCGAAACAAATATTTGCAGATACTACAAACATTTGGTTCGACCCGGCAATCGAACCACCCAAGCACAACATCAACAAAGTATTATTTATTAATATGTATCACAATAACAATTCAGATTGGATGATTATAATCTATACCTAATTATAGAATATCTAACATTAATTACTTAATGTCTATTTTAGCATTCCGAATACAATCAATGAATATGCTATTGTTGAATACAAATTATAAACTAATATGAAAACTGACCACATTGCGACGTGAAAAGCATGTAAAAACTAGTAATTTACTCGTATATTGTGGGGATAGCAGAAAGGATGAACAACACGGCCTCCGTACTTAATTAAAAACTTCACAACAGGTTGCAACCCGCTGTGCTCAAAGAAAAAAGGGTTATATACAGGTTACATGTTCTCTTTTACTCCCACGTACAAGTGTTCCGTACAATAAATAAGACCTATCAAGATCGACTGAAGCAACATCATTTTTATGTTTCTAACTTTTATTTATCTCAAGATTATTTTGGGGTCGGCTAATAATTCAATCAGTTTTACCTGAATACAAATCAGTTTTTACATGGTACGCACCACCTCCACAACCCTGAGGATGAATGGAATTTGAAGATTGAACTAGTTGTCAGTATATTTGAGGGCATTGACTACCCAGTCATGCAATAGATGTTCATGACAGGTATGAAACATCACTAACTTCCATTATCTCCTTATTAACAGAAATAATAAATTAATAAAACTTTATATTTTGCATTCACTGCATTTAAAGTTTGTTAAATAATGACAATCATTCTCATAGCTTAAAAACATCATAGACAGCCGATAACTACGAAGTTATCGGCTGTCTATGATGATGATGAATCACGAGATTCAGATCGAAATTTGTGTTGATTACATATTTAAAATATTTACTAATTTTTGCAAGCACTTAGTACTAAAACCAATCCCAATTTGAAAAGTTATTCACTGATATCCTTAAGCAACCCTAAAACAAAACAATTTTAGCACCATCTGCTATTGAAGTAGATATTCATACTCCGTGATACTAAACTTGTAACCACACTTTGTAGAAGACATTTCAAACACACATATTGATTTTAGTTCATTTAAATTGTATCGTGAAACATTTAGTTATTAAAATGCTTTCATCATCGTTTATCCCTTTTGTTATTTATTTTTGTTAATGTATTTTTACTCTATTAAATATTAAAGTTTCAAAATACACTCATTTGCAAAAAAAACGGGTGGTTTCGATTTTCTTCCTGGCTGAGAAAAATAAAATACCAAAAAGGTTTTAATCATTTGAACATGTTACTGGCCAGTTATAAAAGTGCCATAATGTTTATAAGAGTACCTTCCAAATTCAAATTTTTGACTGAGCCTGGTTTTTTAAGAAAACAACTTTTAACTACATTTTGTGGCGCGAACTCCCTATAGTTAAAATCGACTCTAATTAACTTTTTGTCAATTTTTATTAAATTATCTGATGTCCTTGACATTTA
Source organism: Phragmatobia fuliginosa (assembly GCA_932526445.1). Classification (NCBI taxonomy): domain Eukaryota; kingdom Metazoa; phylum Arthropoda; class Insecta; order Lepidoptera; family Erebidae; genus Phragmatobia; species Phragmatobia fuliginosa. Next base: position 11,508,770 of record OW052070.1, on the reverse strand, counting down.
AAAGTATTGTTATTGCTGTTTAACAATCTCGAAAATGGTAGATAAAGTGATAAAAGCGAGCAAAATTATTGCGCTGCTTGAAGAAGGTTGCAGCTAATGCTTCGTGGCTCAGAGGCAAAATTTGAGTCGGTCGACAGTTCAAAGGACCTGGCAGCGCTATCAAGCGCTGCCAATATACACAGTCATCGTCTGGCACGTGGCCTAAAATTACTCCGTGGACATCGAGTTGCCAGGCTTAGCTTCGCTCGAAATTGTGTGTCATGGACTCATGAAGACTGGGATAGGGTATTGTTCTCCGATGAAGCCAGGATATCTCTGAATGGTGAAGACTGACGCCGGCGAGTGCTACGTAGACGAGGAGAACGCTTTGCAGAGGCATGTTTTGAAGAAATTTCACCTTATGGAGGGGAAATTACACCTCTGTTATGTTTTGGGCAGGAATAAATTCTTTGGATCGTACGGATTTAGTCTTCATCGAAAACGACAACGGGACACCGATACATAACGGAAGTTCTAATTCCTTATGCACAACCCGCTTTAACCGCTCTTGGCGAAAACTCAATTTTTATGGACGACAACGCTCGCGCCCACCGGTCTGGCCATGTGGAAGCGTATATGCTAGAAGTCGGATTTCGTCGTTTGGACTGGCCAGCTAGAAGTCCGGACCTCAATCTCATAGAGCATGTCTGGGACGTTCTGAAGCGACGAGTGAGACCAGTGCAGCCGGCTCCGCAGACCATCAGAGAGCTATAGAATGTGATTACCACGGAGTGGGAACGTATTCCCCAAGAAACCATAAAAGATATACTCGCTAGCATGCCCAGACGAATGCAAGGCGTGATTTCAGCAAGAGGGGGTCACACTCAATACTAAACTTTTATCTGCTTTTAATGTATTCAATAAAAACAAAAAAATTAACGCCTTTCATTTATATTCAGCGAGCAGGTACAATAATAGTGTTTTGAGCTTAAGCATTATTTTTCAATAATTTAATCAAAATGTTATGATAAAACTGATGAAAACTATTCCTTCATAATTAATTTATAAAATTGTGAGGATAACAATACCTAAAATTGTCAAACAAACAAATAGTAACTATAAAATAGTTCTTTGCATAAGTGCCCGTTTTTTTTTTGCAAAAGAGTTTATTTACCCCTACATTCGATCCCGTTCAAAGTTCAAAAATCTTTTGTACATTAAATAAGCATATATATAAGGACGCATATAAGTGTATCTGTAAGGAAGAATTGTTAAAAATTGAAAAAGTATATCTGTGAAAAAGTCGACAGTCACTATTGTCAGGTCGACATATCGCCACCTACTTTTGAATGAAGATCTTACTCAAGGTGTGCCAACTATCTTGGGTGGTCCAAAAACTGCCTGCTCCTTTCTGCAAATTGTCGGTATATCGTCGACTAAAAAATATTCTACAACTGCCATTACCATCATGTATTTATATTTCCTATTCTTTAAAATTGTTTTAGTCGCTTGATTACCCAATTTAACTTATAGCCAAAGTTAATATAAATATTTGTTGCAATATTTTAACTTAACCCTATAATGTTTACCCTAAATAAACACACAGTATGGAAACGGTTGATTCGCTACGTGTGTGTCATTATCAGTTTCTCACTCGATCACTGTAAGACTCACTAGAAACTATAAAGGATACAAATAACTATTTAAAATGGGCTACTTACTGAAAGGTAACCAAGGAGTAATTAAATAATCTAATTATTGAAAATAAGATTTTCATTTAATTCTTATTTTCAATGTGAAGATAATAAAGAAATGACCTAAGATTAAAAGCCAAAATATTATCCTAAAGTTGTGGTAAGTAAATATAATTATAGGTAACCGTCAGTAAATTTGAAAGGTACATTTCCGACAAATTGGATAAACATTAGCAAATCGGGCGCACGTTATGCATCGGTATTCTATTCAGATTATTATCCTTCTGGTTAATTTTGAGCAGATATATGTAATTTGCCTCATACCACGGGGTGAACTAAAATAAATCACAAATATTTATCAAGGTTTTATTAAAATACAACCTTACACTTTTATGACCCCCATAATGTGTTTACTACTTTTTTATAGCATAACATTAAAATATAAAAAATAAAAGTGCATGTAATAAAGTTGCATCTTTTAGTCTCCAGCTAAATTACAAACAGTTATTTATAGTGAAACAATAAAGTTCTTGTTACAGTTTTTGATCTCAAATGTAATCATCATCATAAGCACAGGCCCTTAGAAAGGAAATTCTTTCCTACTTTAGCACGCAGTTTGACCGTGACCACAAGCGATATTTAAAAGTCAAGTCATTGTAGGTGTCGTTACCGTTCAAATATTATTTCCTGTATGTTTGTTTGTTTGTAACCGACTCCTTTGGGTGCGATTTGGACCGACTTTAAACGGCCATTTCGTTCAAACTTTGTAGATTTATCGACGACCGATGACAATACACTAATTTGAAAAAAAAAAAATAACAATAAACAAATAATCCTTTTTGAAACAAATTAGTTTTATTTTTTATTTAAAATAATATTAATGTAACAAAGCGTGGGGTGCTTTCGCTTTGTTACATTAAAATTATTTTCTACTTTTTAGTTTAAAAGCGTGTTTGTTTAGTTTTTAAAACTGTTATTTTTTTTAATCAAGAATACGTCTCACTGTACTATAAAAACTATGTGTATATAACGCATATGCCAGACGTGTTGGTATAGAGTTGTCCTGCAGAGTTTTCTACTATAATCGCCTCTAACGATACTCGGGGGATAAATAGAGGTAGTGGCACTGCATATTCTTAATCCGTCAACACGCGGAAAATACTCAAACTTAAAATTGTACGTATCACATTTGGGATAAGTTAAGAATCATTGAGGAAATAACCGTAAACGATGAAATTACAGTAACATACATACAAAGAATGTAACTAAATTTATTAAGCTTGTAAGAAATAACAAAGCGAATCCTGTACGTTATTACGACTCGTTTCGATGCAAAATGCTGCTTCGTTGAAATATGCGACACCAAATGAATTCGTAAATTCTGTAAATATGAAAGCAAGCGGCGTGGCGGTGCATCACAATGCTGTCCTTAGTTTCTTATAACGCTGTTTGGTACGACTGTTGTTTCTTTCAAACCTTTTGCAGTATAAAAATATACGAATATTAAAGCTCACGTAATATCTACTGGTTTAAGCGTGACTAATGTAAATATTTCATAATAACGTAAAATATTAGGTTCTCGGTTGTAATAACATCACTAGGTATTTGGCAATACATAGATATGTCATATCTTTGACAATCTTTTCCACGACAACCATATATTCTGCAGTAGTTCAACTATATTTCTTGATTATTTCACAAGTAAAGAAAATACCAACAAGTATACTTTGACGTTTGATACTAAAAAGAATCAACTAATATAAAACAGTTTGAATTTCTAAATTTACTTTTTATGTGAAATTTCCCAGTATTACCACGTATTCGGTCATGGAGATTGATGAAGATATAATTGTTATTAGTTGCTTGTTGGAAGATGAAGAAGAACTTAAAACTAAACGTAGAATGTGGGTTCAAGAAATAAATTTGAACAATAAATTTTTTGTGAGTATCATTCATCCTATCTACTCCCAAATATTGTCTCTTCTTTGGACATTAAAATAATGTGTATGTTTTAAATTGTATAATTCTTCATGTCTTTCTACTAATAGTAATCAAAAGTGCGTCATCCATTTCATTTTTTTGTCGTTCGCTCCTTATTTAAATAAGACAAACAGGACGTGCGGCAGTGGGCGATGCCATTTATGTGACGTCACCGGCACGCAACGCATTTTTTGCTCATAAATGCCGGCGTTCGGTGCGGGCGGCGCGGATAGTGGACGCAGCACTATGTGAAATCATACAAAGCAAAATAAAATACGACCAATGGACGCGTACCCTTAATAACCACAGTACATCATCATACTACACCTGTAACAATACTAAGCTCAAAGCTAATTTCTATATTATTACTAGCTGTTGTCCGTGTGGTGACGGATTAAGAATACAGAGTGTCTCCACCCCTATCCATCCCGCGGGTGTCGTAAAAGGCGACTAAGGGATAAACTACGCAAGACAACATCGATGCAAAGAGAAGGAAAACTTGAAACCAACCCTTTTTTTTTTTTTTTTTTAGTGTGTGAAAAATCATCATGGACCGTCACCCCACCGGGGGTTACGGCGGGGTGGTGTGTCGGACTTGAACCGACTAAAAAACACACAGTGTGCCCTCTCCGCGCTTCTCCGTTTAGGAGTAGGAGAAGTCCAGGGTGGGATCTCCTTCTGAACTTCTCCAGCGCCTGCCCGCTCCTGATGCGGGCACCGTCTCTGTTTGACGAAACCTCTCTTAGGCGGCGTCCGGCACACACCGACGCCGCCCCCTCGCGGCTGGCCACATAATGCGGATGGAGGGATAACCCGTCCCGTCCACCCGCGGCCACACTCAAGGCGGCATGAGGCGCAGATGTTCGCGCCTCCGCCGCCCGAGTCGCCGGCGGCGAATCTGGTCCGATTGGATGTCGTCCTCCCGGGCCTTCTCCGCCGCCTCCTTCTGCGTGATTACGTCCTCGCAGAAGGTTGCGACCGCGGTAAATGAGCTCTCGCTGCCGACCATGGAGCTTGAAACCAACCCTATGCCAACCCGTTTGGCCAGCGCGGTATAGTAGGCCAAAACCTCCTTCTAAGGAGAGGCCTATGTCCAGCAGTGGACTGTTAAAGGCTGTTGATGATGATGATGATGATGTTGCCCACGGCTCCGCTCGCGTCCTAGGTGTATGAAAAATAGATGTTGGCCGATTCTCAGACCTACCTGATATGCTCACAAAATTTCAATGAAATCGGTCCAGCCGTTTCGGAGGAGTATGGTAACTAACATTGTGATACGAGAATTTTATATATAAGATCATTAATTCAAAAATAACTCTTTCTGTTGATACGGATTAAGTGCTATATTGATTTCAATGAAGAATTAGACATAGGCTTCTCATTACAGCGACAACCGACATTCACGCGGACGTTTTTGTTTGATTTTACTATAATAATTAAACATTTTCTAAAGATCAGTTTAGCATTTCATGTAAAATGACTCGTTTTACATGACAAGTAAGTCATTTTACATGAAGTAATTTTATGTCATGAATAAACTGATTTAAATACATTTTTTTATTCCAAAATATTGATAATATTATTTTATAACTTTTATCGAATAACAAATAACAGCAAAGAATAATCAGCAATCGATTAAAATGTATTACACTAGAAATGTAATCTTTTCAGTTCAGTTGAAAAAAAACTAAAAGCTTTAAACTGAATTAGATAGTCTCCTGATGAATAGCTGGCAGATTTCTCTATAACGTGATTTAAGAAGATTTATTAAATCCTTTACACAAAAGGACTGACGTGCGCTTTATATTTTAATAAAATCGTTTTACACAATCATGTGCTTTCAGTAGGGTTTCAACTAAGATTAAAAATGTATTTGAATCTGATGCTTGTACCTTTATGGACAATATTAAGGAATATTGATATTAGACTATAAAAGCACAGTATGGATTGTATGACAACCAACACGGTATAATTCTCCTTGGTATCTGTTCTAACTAAACTATTGAAGATAATCTTACTTAAAGACATAGGATATACCAATAGTTACTAATTATATTAAATAAAATCTACTTTTGTTGTTTATTAGTTACACTCTCATGCCCTAAGAGTTATATGGTAAAATCATTTACAAACAATAATTTACTATGAGTTTAATTTACTATTTACTATGGTGAGCTAATGCTGGATCACTAACCCAGATTTAGATAATATCTCTTGCATTTAGATTTCTTAATAAATGAATATTAACTTCCGAATTTTCATAAATGTATTTTACAAAAAATTATAAGTCGCACTAGTATTTAAAAAAGGTAATTATGGAAGCTACCGTCGCTACTGATTTTTAATTAAACTCTAAATAATAAAATTTGTTCCATGTTTAGAACTTACTGTTGTTAATTAAATTTGAATCGTGAACCCCAGACTTCTTGATGCCTTTTGGCGACTAGAGCAGACTGCTTTAAATTTTGTTTTACATTAATTTTCAACCTAATTAATTAATTGTTTCACGTAGATAGCATAATCAAAGTGTGTACTTTGAAAAATTCTTATTGAACAATGAACATATCCTATGAGCAGGCTTTAACATCTCCAGAATAAATCAGATACGCGCTGTCAGATAGAAAAGAAAACAGAGCGTACGAGTAAATGTATTAAGATTCGCCAAGCCAATTACTTACAGTCAATGTTAGATTGGATAAGAAACCAATCACATACAATACATACACTCTCTGCTCCGAGATGGTATGAGACGAGAACAGACTAGTAAGGGCCTTTAAACATTATATCGTATAATTTTTATGCAAGATGGCTACGTTCAATGCGTTGGCTTCGGCGCTATGCTCCAAATGTGAATCTAATGCCACCATAAATCGTTCTCTCTCTCCTGGTTATATCCCCCCCTAACAACCCACTCCCAAAGCTCCAATAAGTAGGAAAATGTAGCATGAATTAGTATCGATTACGAACAGAGCATTTCAATCTGAGCCAATTCGTTAAACTACAATTTAGATGTGAATACATTTTTATCTTTTTATCGTTAGCGCTCATCCGTTTCAGGTACTGTGAAATACTGTGAATATCGTACAATTTTAAGTCTAACTTTGACAAATCACAGAAACAAATTAAATTATTTTAAATTGAAAAAGGTATGAGAGACTTAACAGTGTGTGACGACAACGTACCTTTTTCGAGGTTTGATAATACTTTGAAATTTTGCATCTACCGGACTGAAGTGAAACTGAACTAAGTAGTTTTGAAACTAAAAGAACTTATCGATATATTTTCACTGGATAAATGAAAAAAGAAACTAATACATTATTCTCATCCCTATAGACTACATTAAGTTTTTTCTAGATGTAGCTCTAAATATTCTATATTTTATTGTTGTATGTATATAATAAGAATCTCGGTTAATCAATCCTGCACACACTACAAAGCGATCAAAAGTTTAATAGCATATTCTTTTGATATTGGTAACTCAAATTATTTTAAACATTTTTAACTAAAAATTTCAACTACATTATCGTAACTGGTCAATAAAAAATTGACGGGAACGATAATGTGCTCATATAAATGAATCTATGCGTCTTTGATATTGTTGTACCAGAACAGAATAGAATATAACATAAATAGTTGGAGTTTTATATATTTATAAATATTTACAGGCCCATCAAAATCAGCTGTTTTATAACAAAATTTAATACGCCTAAATATAATTCTCCTTGTTATAACCTTGTAATAACAACCTCCTATGTACACACAAATACTAAGAAAAAGAGAAAATATTAACTTTTCATCTGAAAATTCTTACAGCAAAGCGTAATAAAATTTACGACTAAAGACGTAACTCAGAAACACTTTTCTATAAATAATAAATTGAATTTATCATGTTACACAGGGAGTGTACACGTCGCTTAAATATGTATTATATTGAAATGAGATAGGTGTCGTACTTAAAATAATTTTGTTTAAATCTCCATTAAAACGGTGGAGTCGTTTTAGTATGGAACTGAGAGAGTTAGTACTCTCTTTAGTGACTGCAAGACGAGACCAACTAGTACAGGAGGCCCGCTTGAATTTCACATACTCATACATTACTCAAATAGTGCACTTTTAAGAAATTAAATTTTGATGCTTGCTCTGGTAAAACATTTTCGTAAGAGTGATAAATTCATTTCTTTGACAATCTTATGATAAACTTAATAATTTTTGAATTTAATAAATAAGTTTAGTATTTTGATAAGCTTAACAAAACGTTTATGATAGCAACCTAATGGAACAACACGCTACTAAACATAGTGGGTAGAGGTCATAACCAGTTTATTAGAGAACTTGAAGACTTCGTTTATATTATACCTTCACTCCCAAACTGAGTGCGAGAAAGGCCAATTTAAATTAGTTGTTTCGTTGACTGGTAAGATTGATGAAAATGTCGCGTGACTTTCCAAGTTCAAAACTTCAAATTATTTTGTTTCAAACTTTTACAAGGGCTTGCTTTATTAATGGAGACCAAATAAAACATCGTTCTGGCCTAATAATTTTAAACAACTTTACAATCTGTAGAAATAATTTCCAATATCGATTTACGGCACATAGCTCATTATAAAACATGAGTCGTGTTGTAGGTAAACTGGGACATTAGTCAGTAAATAAATTGCTGGATTTTTGCAGGCTTTACGCGTTACTGTGATCAATGGGAAGACTTTGCAGTTTGTAATAGGACATCTTTGCCTCTCATTCTACCGCGCTTGTACAGCCATAAACTGTCTCTATCACAATCTAAGGCTATTTCAAGAGGGCGTACAGCCCATAAGTAAAGTAAAACAGAGGAGCAGTGCCAGTTCTTGTTAGCGAAGATTTTGGTTGTTTTTACTCACTTGAGCCTCGTCTAATTTGATTGATTCCGTATCCTTTTAGAATCGTAAAATAAATATCATTACAGTCGAGGATTACCTTATTGAAGAGTAATCTACGATCACATTTGCGAATGCTACTGAAACGAAGAAATTAAAACCGGGTTTTTGGTTACTTTCCGCAGGGTGCATGTAGTAAGCGTGAGTTTTAGCTTATCTACAGAACCAATGCTGGCGAGTTGTTGAGTAAATTCCTTATTACTGGTGTATTTTGCAAATACATAAGAAACTTGTAGAAATTTCAACATTAATATATAGAATGTTGTAGACAAAAACGTAGTACGTTTGTTTAACTTTACAGAAACCAAACAGACTATCTTTTGATTCCAAGCTAGGCAAAGTCCGCAAAGTCTGTACTGTAGTAATCAGACTGCAGGTTTTACTGTAGTCTGATTACTACAGTACAGACTACTTATAAATATATTTCTAAACATATACACGTAATATTCAAATTACAGACAGACAGACAACAAATCATAGCTCTCATAATATAATTATTTGTATTAACGGGATTGTTGGTTTTGATGGGAATCGACCTTGCGATATTTGACTTAACAGTTATTACTAAGCACCAAAAAGAGATGTTACTAGTAAAATAAATAATAATAATAATAATAAATATTTCGGACATGTAACACACAACGCCATCCAGCTTCAAAATAGGCAGAGTTTGTACTATTTAAGCTAGATTGACTGATAAAACATCGATACTTATATACAATACTTATATACTTTTTCGTCAATACTTATATATGATACACAGAAAAAAAAAACTGTAGATGATACAAACATTTGATCCGATCCAGGATCTGAACCCTAGATCTCAAAGACAGCAGTCGCACACACTACCACTGCGCCACCGAGATAGTAAAATAAATAAGTAAGAACTCGTATTCTAATCTAATAAACAATCGACGAAGAAACGATCGATCGACGATGATTGTTTATTATAGAAAACATCAATAAGACTTTATAAATATTAAGTCTTTCGGGAAGTGAAGTCAAGGTCATCCTTGACTATGAATAGTACAATCCAAATTATAATTTGGTTACTAAAAGATCGAAATAAAATTCCTAGTATATAAAATATGAAGAACGTCTGATCACTTAGAGTAAAAACCTTTAAAATTTAACGAAGAGCTAAATATGTATTCAATAGTTCGAGCAATACACTTAAATAATTAGTAGAATCGTGTGGAAATAACCTAAGCCATTAAAGATTTAAATGGCAAAGTGCAAATCGGTGTCGCTGCAGCCGGCTGCATTTAGCGTGTCGCGACTGGACAGGTCGACGCTATGCACACTTACACCTGCCCTCTGTCTGATCCTCAAATAGAACCGCCGGTACTCCGAGAGCTGCATTCACTACAATCGACACATTTCAGGTCAACATTTACAGGTTATTAAAAAACCAGCAAAAACTAAATAATTATAATAATAAACTAATGGGAGAAAAGTTTTAGCGAGAGAATGTCTGTTTTATTTTTGGGATTCAAGAAGTACAACAGGCGTTGACAAATTTATTTTCTATTCTACACTAACATTATTACACTAATATTTTTCTGCTTTTTCGATTTAATCTGTTATCAACTATAAAATCGATTCTAATCTGTCAAATAACTACTATTAATAATTCAATTTTGGTGTATTTTTAGTACTTAGATTTCATTCTTAATATATTTATTACAATTTAACTCTTTCAAAGAAGGGAAAAAATTAGTAAAATTTTCCTTAAACATTGGTTTTGAAGTTAAAGCTTCCGGACTACAACGATAGAATCCAGACTGAAATGAAAATAGCAACCTGTAAATGTGAAAATTGATTTTGACACATAGTTCTATATCGGAACAGAACTAACTGAAGCTCAGAGAGCCTTTTAAATTATGCAAAACCTATTTCTGAAATTCACCTGTCTGGCTACAAAATGTGACAATTGAAATATTGTTTCTGTTTTACCCAACGAAAATAATTTTAGAATCAAAGCATCAAAACTACAGACTCGACAAAAAGGAAATAGAATTTCATTTAAGCTCGTGTTTTGTCCCGAAACACGTAATTGACATTGAGATTATTAGATTTATATAAATCAAAGCTCACGAATGATGCTTATTGTACTATAATTTGAATATTGTTGATTGACAGATTAAATAACTTCTGATTTTTTAAATCAGAGATGTAATACTCTTCCTTCTTTAATAAATGATGATATCGAAGGCGAGGGCAACTTTTTGTTTTCTCTGTTTCTTTTATTCCGAGCGAACTTCGACAAAGTTTGAAGATAAAATATTTATTTAATGACCCCGCTTCAATTTCAGACCAAAATGTCGGTTTAGGTAAGTACTCAAACAAATTGAAAAAAAACTGGTTAACTGAAAATTGTTACAATCCTACCTCATTAAACAGTTCTTCGAATAATCTTTAACATAATACCGCTTGCGGCATTTGCGTAAATATCTGAGCTGGGATACCTAATTAGCAAAAATATTTTACATGTTAATTCTGAAATAATAATATAATTAAATTTCTGTCGCTTGTCGTCGTCACATATAAAAGTAATAAGAAAAGGTATTAAGGGAAACAGGTAATATATGAAATTTATACTAAAAATATACGGATAGATGGTACTAAAGATTCTTCAAATAAAATTTCTTGGTACAGACGGAATGACAGAATATTTCAGTGAGCGGGGTTAGACGGGAGTGGATGAAGTCGGGAATCATTGAATGGATACTCTTCTCAGAACTTCAGTAGCGCGGACGATCCCCCGACCAACGTATCTTATTTTCATTGGTGTGTTGTACTCGAAAAAGCTAGCGTGCCTTCCTTAACTTTCTCGTAGGCTAAGCGTAAAGTGAATACTCAATACATTGCACGGTTTGTTCTTGTTTTGTACTCAACTTAGTTATGACGGAACATTGAATGAACTTTATTTTCTCACTTCTTTTAATTTAATTGTATCACTTTTATTAAATAGAATTTGATATTTAATAATGATGATTGAATAATATTAAATCCATTGTTTTTTTTAATTTAGACATTGATATATTATAGATGTACTCGTATATCATAAAATAAACTTTATGTGTAATAAAATTTACTATCAAGATCTAATTACGTCTAGTTGGTGAGTTAAAGGAATTTTAATTAGAATAAATCACCGAAAAGTTATTCTAATCCATCCTGGTTTCAGTTATTTATATTATTCAATTAACAAAAGAACGGGCCCTGAGCTATTGTCCACCGACTTCAAACGATCAATGTGAGTTTGCTTTGAAACTGTGAAGTTGGATAATTAATTACAGCTCTATACAGCCCTGGTCGCCACCGTTATAACGCTCAAGAGCCTCGAAGTAGTCAAACTCCGTACAGCACACTATCCTGTTGAATCTAGGTAATACGTTTTTGAATTAGAACCAGAATGCGATTCGTCTGCGATGGTTAAGGGACGTATAGAAAAAGGCAAACGTGGTGTAGGACGTTCACAGGTCAGGCGGAGTGATGATTCGCGGAAAAAAGGATATATCCTATAGGGTAAATCAATTCTTCAAAATTTCTTTGTTTTTTGTTCCAGCCAATCTCTGGAACAATAACTTTTATTACTAGTAGCTGATGATATGAGGAGTACCTTAAGCAATTTTTTAGACTAGCTTCTCCCCGCGGTGTTAATCACGGTTGTTGTAAAAGTACAATAACAGCCGCAGGTCACACCGCGTTCCTCAGCTAGTAAATTGCAAAGAAATAAACTTACTAAGAAATAAATAGTAAACTACTCAGAAATAAATGGTAACAAGGCTTCAACTATCGTTCGCGCTCAAACTAATAATACAAAATCGATGCATAAAACCGTATCAGCAGTGTAGACACAACGCTGGACAGAACATGCGTAAATACAAAAATAGGGTAAATTTGAATCCATTCAATTAATTCAATGCACGTAATCAGCTACTGTTACACTAGGGCCCTGACCAATATTCCCTTTGATTAGTTTTCCTTTATAAATGATTTCACTGTATTGGAGTTGGTTTGTTTGTTTGAATCCTATAGTGAAGTTGTCTTACTTTGCTAAACTTAAATTAAACCATAGTTAGTTTCATTAGCTGTAACAAGCTTCATCGCTTGCATAGACGCAGATAGCAATTCAGTATTTATTTTGGTACAGTGTTTTATAATTATGCTAAAACTTGGCAAAATCACTACAAAGTTTTTAACTGAATTGACCACAAAATACTGATATGACTAAGCAATCAAAAACCATAGCAATAGGGTTACATTTATTAATTTGGGTGATGATGATAATGCTGGACGCCAGCTGAATTAATCACCAGCCTTTGAGATTAGAAAATAATTCCTGTTGAAATTTGCTACTTTGAACTGAACAAAAATTATATTGTTACAAGTACTAGTGGCAGAATATTTACTATTGATCATAAAAATAGTTTTGTTAAACGTTGCAGAAAGCGTCTTGCTACGTCGTAGCGTGATGAACGAATGTTTAAGTTCTTGTCCTTGATTGAATATTGTTCGGAGTTCGTATAATCCTACATCAATACACTTGCCGAGACTTTATAATATTGTCTTAGGAAGCGACAGTAACACCTTTAATATTGGACAGGTAGTTGTAACTAGCAGCCGACCCCAAATAATCTTGGGAATAATAAAGGCCAAGAAAAAGATAATGTCAGGTGGTTTGTGCCCTTTGCATACCTTGAGTTGTTAACTACCTACATAATTTATCATTACAATACATATTTATTGTTGAAGAAGAAAATTATTAGTCTTTAGTTTAATTAGTATTTATAGAGAGCTGTTTATGTGTACTAACATTACTACTATAGTTTTTGTTTTAAAACACATCTTTACTATCTAAAGTTCACATACTCAACATTAGATTACTACTCTATAATTATTGAGTATTTGCTTTTCTATATTGATTATGAAATCACATCAAAACTATGATTAAAAATAAATCAAACTACTAAACAGACTAATAATGTTAAAATTGTTTTTGGTAAGAACTTCAGAAGAGAAATATATTTAAATCATTGTCTGAATAAGACACTACAATTTACGTATGGGAGTGTAGAAAATATCTGATATCGTTTCTAGTTTTAGGTTACTTCTAGAATATAAATTAAAAAATTCCATGGCTTATCAAGAAAAATAAAATATAAATCACTATTTGTATGCGACTCCGTGTTAATCACAGACGGGATTTTATTAAATTTAGCAAATGTGTTATCCCTGCTTGTAAGTTAAAGATAATTATGAAAAATGAACTTTTCGTCCCGTTACAAGGAATGTTGTTATATTTATTCAGTAAGCATATTTAAATAGAAATTAAAAGGTGGTAAGAGGAAACGAGCTGACAGAAAATGGCAACGTGCTCTATCTACATCGTAACGAAATTAACTGGAAACAGCCATCTAACCTCTGTTCCTCACGAAGTACTTAAACGATATTACCGATTTTCGTAACAATATAAACGCTATTTATTTCAACCAGACAAGCTTTACTTTTTTGCTATTTAAAATAAGTCGTGAAATGATTTTTTTTTAAGTTTTGTGTGTTTATTTAATGCAATATCTATAAAATTTAACGTCATTTGAGATTTTTTTTAAACTGTTGCAGTTATAAGCAAAAGGACGCTTGCTTACTTTTTCTATTTAACTTCAAAGTGCACAACTGACACTGCCTGATACAGTGAAGCGTCTGAAAAGACAGAATACCGAACATGGACAGAGTGTTTTAGGACCATGTTGTTCTCTAGGAGCAGTGCTTATTGAAGCATATGCTCTACACGGCAGACAACAACAAATCTGCTCATAGTCTTGACGACTGATCGCACGATTTATAAAAAAAACTTCAAAGTGCATATCATTTGTGTGTTATTTTTACCCGACTAATGGTGTCGAAAAACGTGTGAAATATATATCAGAAAATCCCAAAGGTATCAATTTACAATATCTGCACTAATCGTTTGATAAGCATAATTGATTCTGAGGTATTATCACGGTCAATTTTTAATTCGTATTCAATGAATTTAGCTAACCATTCAGTGACTTCCTTTTAGACCATCTCACCTTTTATTTACATCTGTAAACGTTATATTGGTAGAGAATGTCTTGAACATTAAACCTGCATATATGTATATACCTTTGTGTATAATTATAAATTGTACTATTAATTTACCGTGTATAGTCTAGCCTCACTTTAAGCTTTTGTAAAAATACGTGTTTGTTACACAAGACACAAAAAAAAAACAAAATCACGATACACTACTCCAATGCATTAACAAAGTTGATTTAAAAGTTTCTCCTCATCCACAGTTTTCATTTATGTAGTACTAGTTGCATATGAAAACCTTAATTAAACGAGTGCCCTCTATGTAATGATATTATTGCAAGCTAAAAACGTTAATATTTAATCAAATGGAGTGCAGGTAGTGGCACTTTAGCGGCGGAGGAATTGACAGGCCCTCGGGGAAATCAACGCGAAGCGACATGTGAACCAAGCCTAATTCAACTTCGTACCTACACACGTCTAAATGATCCTAAAGTCACCTTGTTTTAATTGCTTTTAATACGCAATGCTTTGCTAAATATGTAGGGTCGATAAAGAGATAATCGAACTGAAATATTTAACTTAGTCAAAATATAAATCATTGAACATGGATTTTGTATAAACCAACGTTGACAACATGTAGTATTTAAAAAAATAAGTATTTTTATTTTATATCTATTATCAAGTTTGTATTTTATGATTTTATTATTGTTTTTATGTTTATTTATTAAACCAGTAAATACGTAACAGGTATGTAAAACAGCTTGGTTAGTCCAAGCTATTTTTACAATTTCACAGATATTTTAAATTGTTTAATATATAATTGTATGACTATTTTAAAAATAGTTTAATTCCAAATGTTATGATGACTAATAACTTTTTTGTTATATTTAACAAAAAAGTTATATTAATGTATATGTGTGTATAATATATAATGTATACGTGTATGTCGGTAATTGCGGTAAAAAGTAGCCAGTGTCCTTTCCCAAGTTCATTTCTATCTTCATACCAAATTTCATCAAAATCGGTTCAGTGGTTTAGGCGTGAAAGCGTAACAGACAGACAGACAGAGTTACTTTCGCATTTATAATATTAGTAGGGATATATTATTTTATAAGATTTATTCATTCGAATTCAGAAATACATAGTTGAAAACTTACAAAGAATAAAATTTAAAAGTAATACGTAAAATAATATTGTACATTCAAAAGTAACTATCTATTGCGCTTACACGACTAAACCGCTCCGCCGATTTTAATCTCATTTGCCAAAAAGATACTTTGAATGATTTAGGCCACTCTTTACCGCGATACCGATACAGGCGCTAACAAAATCAAGTAAATACCTTAAGTTGGTTTAGTTGGAAACGAGTTTCAGTTAAAACTTGAATATAAAAGTAACAAATAAACACAGTAATATAAGTCAGTATCATCTTTCCGATGCTTTTAAAGTAATTGTCCTGGGAAAAGTCTTGCTGAGTGCCGCGAGACGTGAATGATATCGAAAATAAACTTTATTTCTCTGTGTAAATCAATAATTGTACATGAGGCATTATATGAAGGATACCGGCGCTTAATAAATTGTTGTTCGAAACACCATATAAATAAAATCTAAAAAGTCCGCATTGATTCCGTACCTGAAAAAAATACTCGGGGTGAAACGAGTTCTTTGCAATTTTCAGCAAATCAGAAAAACCAGTTTCTGTGATCTTTAGCCCGAGTATTTTTTTTCAGGAATTGGATCGATGAGGACTTTCTAAACTTTATAAGGTTGCTTAAACTACCGATTTTTAGTTCGGTGCGAAACCTCGGATGTCTAAATTGACTAGACTATAAATAAATCACCATCAAGAAAAGCACTGTTATTAAAACATAAAATTTATGTCCAAGCAAATAATGCTATTGCTTGTCTCTTGTTGCTTTATGTCCTAAGTCTAAATGCAGATGAGGTTAATTTACTAATTGGTTTAGACCTGCAAATTTTCATACACGTAATTATTTTAGCAATGTAGCGTTGATCAGCTCAATTTAAATAAAGCTTTATACGTAAGTTGAAATGAAACAATTCCAATGTGGAATGCAAGCCCTTTGGGGAATTTTGCGGTCGCACTTTGAATCCGCCCGTAGCGGCTAAATGGGTTTGTTAAAATATTCTAACCTTAATCGGAAAACTCAATGTATTACACTTACGATACTTATGCAGTATCCTGAACGGGTAAAACTTTTGTACTTCAGTAAGGAGCGATGTTAAATGAGAGCAAACGTCATATTCTTCTATGTTTAATGTGTATGACGGACATAGACGCCGGAGCCGTGGGCAAAAGCCTGTATTATAAACGCGAAAGTATGTGAGTATGTATATATGTATGTTTGTTGCTCTTTCACGCAAGAACTACTGAATTGATTTTGTTGAAACTTCAGAATAATATAGCTTATATTTCGGAATAACACAAAGGCTACTATTTACATACTGTCCATTCAAATAAAATAAAAATGTTGCAATTCTTTTAGGTCTTGTTATTATGAAAATTAGTTATTGTATAGGAAAATCGTTTAAGTTGAATTCGTGGAACACGTTGCTTTAAGAATTTGTAATAAGTCCATTCGAAGAAGTACTTCAAGGAGCCCAAATATAAAAATACTTTGTTAAGTACTAAAGTTAATAAGTTATCCCACAGAACTCAGTAATTAATTTAGTTCGCATATAGTAATCCATTAAACGCTAACAATGCTGCATCGAGTACAGATTTCCATTGTTTAGCAAAGTGTGCACGCGTACAATAAATTGTGGTAGTGCCAAATCAAAGTGGAACGAGAGGATTGCCCAAGAATCCGTTTTAGAACCCATGCGGTCACAGCGACAAGGTTCGGGTTTCGTAATAAATAGCATTGTTATAATTCTACCGCCCTAATGAGACCCTTTGTCTGACTATTATCGCTGAATCAACCTTGATTGTATAAAATATTGTAGTAAAATTACTTTATAATAGAGCTTATTAGTGTCTTGTTTACATCATCATTATAATAAAATAAACGGAGTTGGTAGTCATTATTACTTAAATACTAAGCCGCCTCTAATAATTCTAAACCTACTAAACACATGACAAAGAAATTATATTGTGAAATCGTTGCCGTAGGAAAATAATTTTGTGGGTGGAGAGGTCATATAAGGATATAGGGATAATCTACCATAGTAAATTAACAATCACGATAATATCTACTTTATAAATAATCTCAATCTATATTTTTTCAACTCAACTTATAGATCCAATTTGTATTAATATTATAAATTCGAAAGTAACTCTGTCTGTTAAGCTTACATTGTTACGATTTTAATGAAATTGGGGATGGAGGTATCTTGATTCTTAAGGAATGACATAAACTACTCATTACCATGATAATATACAGCCGACCCGCATGCTAAGCTAGACTTCTATAAACTTAACAAAGTTAAGGTATGATGAATGTTCCAAAAATTTTAAAAGTCCTCCACCGATTGAGTTAAAATTTTGACATGATGTACAAACCACTTTGAACATTCTGTGGGTTTTTTCTTAACTTTAATACCTCATTTTTAGCAGTACAACCAAAATTTTACATAAAGAATTGTAGCATAGCACAGTTAGATAGCAGATATAACTTAAAAAAATATTGCACCGGCTTCAAAACATCAGAATGAATTTTAAAAACTGAAGTCTTCATCCCACGTATTCCTAATTTTTCACTTTTTGCGGTTATACTTTTTTGTAAGAAATCCGACAGTAAATATATGCATGTTCTCAAATAAAAAAGAATTTTCATATTAATTAATAAATAATACAGTTCTGTCTTAAAAAGAGTTTGTAACATAAAAATATAATCAAATTGAAAAGCCTCTCTTTTTAAGTCGGTTGAAATTGAAGTACGGTCATTTTTATAGGTTTGTAATAAGCTTCATGTAAATGTACTCGTAAATGTAATTGGTTAATTGTATCTCAATACATTTCCTGAACAATTTAGAGAGTGTACTTCATTTCTCCCTATTAGACTTAATCTATACATACAAATAAATAAAACTTAAGTGTCTGTTTGAAATATCAAATGAAAATTTTTGTAATAAATGTACATGAAAGTAAATACGTATATGTATAGAAATAATCAAATATAGTAAAGAGCTGTAAGATGATGTAAAATATTTTAAACATTGGAGTTATTATTTTGGAAAAGTTATATTATCAAATGATGCGATGAAAAATACAGACTACAACTACAATAACTTTGCTACAATTTCCGGAATCCATCCAAGGATTTATCAACACAACCCTAAATAGAAATTTATTTTGTCACATACCCTTGACGAAATTTTCTGTTCCAAGCACATATTTAAACATCGTATTTGGTGAAGTTAAGTGAGTGAACACCGAACTCTAGAGTTAATTTGTTTGGGACCTGTTTAATCCTTTGCAGCAGAATAATTAACGATACTAATAAGTCAACCGCTGCTATTGCAAAGTATTTCTACATGCAATTTGAAAGAGGAATCACTGTTTTATACAAACTACCCGAATTATTAAACCCAGATTGCCTTTTCCAAAACGTAATAAATAGTAACTTTGATACTTTTGTGGTAAAATGCGTCTTCTTCTGTGTTTCCTCGTTACTGATCTTCTGTTTTAGTTTCATTCTAATTACAGATACTGAAGGATTTTCATATAATATTTTAGATATATACATTTACGTAGATAGACATTTACGTAGATTACGTAGATTACGTAATATATATAGATATATACCATATTATATTCTAAAGTTATGTTAGCTTAATGCAACATGATTTACTAGTTTGGATATATCTGTCCGGTCCGGACAGTCCGGACAGATATATCGGAACCCAGTCCGGTATCGCTCGAAAGTCTTTTTTTAATTATTGGAATTCCTCTATTACATGTATGCATATATTACACAAATAAACCTTTCTCTAGAATTACTATATCTATTGCATTTTTTAAAACTGCATTAAAATACTTTCAGTAATTTAATTACTCTAAGCCAACAAACAGCGAAAGCAAGTTCATTTTATACTACGTAAATGTCATTCTGAAATTTGTTCTAAATATTCACATAAACCTTTACAACGTAACTTTGAAAGCTGCAATTTCAAACTGATGCGAAATCTTAGACAGATCCATCCCATTTATCTGTTACGTAAACTATGGATAGAGGGATTTCCAATAACAATTTATGAGAGCTACACACAGTCAGTCATCAGTCACCCAAAGCCGGTCATTCAACCACCACGGCACCGTGTTATCCGGAATAATGATTCATCTCGTCTCTACGAAGCCTAGTGGCTAGTACCTACAGTCACTAATCACGTGTAGGCAGTTGCTTAGCACACTATTCGCAATTTGTACATTCGTGTCGGGATAGCTACTGATTACCTAAACAAAGGTATGGCGAAGCCACAGAATATTAGTAGTTTAGATCTTTACACGGCTACGTGATTAAATAATTGTTTTACTGAAGTCAACGTACGTGCCGCCAAACAATAGTAATATTATAAATTATTAAATAAGGAAGAACAAATAACATATTGTCAATTAAGCAATTAAGTAAATAATATTTCTTAGTAGCGCCCCACCTAAAACTGTCCACATATTACATTGTATATAAGCTTTAGTTGTCTAACGACATATTGTTTGTGACTGATAATATCGCTGTTAGTGAAGCGGGGAGTTGCCTTAGCCACAGCAGGCGAATAGTGTCGTCGTTTATTTTTCCACATCCAGCTTCCTTCATTTTTCCAAAGAGCTGGGAAGGCTTCTGGTTTCCAAGATCCATTTCTGATAGTAGTCTGTCGAAACGTCGGTGTTCGCTCTCTTCGTAGCAGTTTATTAGACGTTCCTTGATGGTGGAGTACTTGTTTTCGCTGGGTGGGTTAGTTAAAATGTCACTGACTTGATGGACGACCTCTTTTGGTAGTTTGGATATTACCATGTTATATTTGTAATCTTCGCCCTGTTTTTGTGGTGCTATTATTGCTTCAAACTGGGCGAACCATAAACGTGGGGAGTCTGTCCAAAATTGAGGTAGTTTGTCTGTGACCCTGATAGCAGCAACTGATTCGCACCCAGTGTCGCCTCTTGAAGGAGTTGTTGTTGGAGCCATTTTTGGGATGTGATAATTTCGTAATGCTATTGTTCTCTAGATTCACTGCTGAACATCATATAGGGTTCCGGTCGTCCCGGTATTATATCAGCACTAGAAACCAATAGATCACGTCGGGGTCACCAATTATTGCGTGTTTACCCAGGGAGCCAATTAGACGACACGTTGTTTGTAATATTTAATAATGACTCTGTTATGACTACATTATGACTCTATCTTGACTCTGTAAGACTCCGTATTGACTCCATCTAATTTAACTTAAACTAAAGCTTATATACAATGTAATATGTGGACAGTTTTAGGTGGGGCGCTACTAAGAAATATTATTTACTTAATTGCTTAATTGACAATATGTTATTTGTTCTTCCTTATTTAATAATTTATAATATTACTATTGTTTGGCGGCACGTACGTTGACTTCAGTAAAACAATTATTTAATCACGTAGCCGTGTAAAGATCTAAACTACTAATATTCTGTGGCTTCGCCATAAAAGGCATGTTTTATTTCTGACACATTTCTGCTCTGTTTGAAAAATGCCTTCACATAGTGACCTGTTTCCTCTCATCGATAAGAGTAGATAACGCACCGCCTGTGTTACTACTGCCCCTCTAGCCAAGTTGATAAAGGTTTTTCCTTCTGCAGTCGGTGACGCCTCTATTCTCTTGTTTGATTAGCTAATATAATGTTTTAATCTCGTAACAGAATGACGTTAGCCAATCAAACAACTGTGAGTGATAATGACAATCTTGAAGACAAACTTATTGACTTCCTAATCAGGAAATCTTAAGTTTGTTCAATTAATGACTAACAATCATACCAGGATTGTCAATTAAATCAGTAGAAAGCGCTTTAATCCCGGTCGGATACTGGACACAATTATTCATCAGTAGAACAAAGCCGGGTAATCCGGCCATATTGACCGGTTTGGTTGCGTCGCCGCACCCCTCGTTGTGTATACTCGCCCTTATTTGCTATTCAATAACGATAATGACTGCGGGTGATCAAAGGACATGTTTAGCCCTCGTTAGCCT
Organism: Phragmatobia fuliginosa; assembly: GCA_932526445.1. Classification (NCBI taxonomy): domain Eukaryota; kingdom Metazoa; phylum Arthropoda; class Insecta; order Lepidoptera; family Erebidae; genus Phragmatobia; species Phragmatobia fuliginosa. The sequence continues at coordinate 11,486,965 of OW052070.1, read as the reverse complement.
ACTTGGTGAACTGTTTGTTGGTTATTTTATTTAAATTACTGTACTCAAAAAGATTGGGTAGTATTTAAAAAGATTATTGCTGTGGTTTGTGGCTGGTGTGGCTGATGGATTTTCACCACTGAGTAGAAATCATTAACAAAACACATTCGATTGAATTGGGATGTGGAATCTACCCTTTGCCATTTTCTTATTATTATGGTTACAATATCTGTTATATTTGATTATATTGATTGATTATAAATTAGTTATTTGATATTTTACTAGCTTTAGCCCGCGGCTCTGCCGTAATGTTGGTTTCCTCTTTATATAAGCCTATGTTTCATATTGATTATGTCTGTGTTATTATTACTTTTTCTATCTGTGAAAACTTTTAACTGGCCTTTTTTTCGTATTAAGTTTATATACTGCAACAATCTAGCTGTAAGTTTTCCTAGAATTGTAAAATAAAATAAATAAATAAAATAAAATGTCATTCCTCAAAACTCAAAGGATCTCCATTGTAAATCTTAACCAGATCGGTGTAACGATTTAGCCATGAAAGCGTAACAATTTCGAATTTAAAATTTTAAAGTATGGATGTGATTGTTCGTTATTTCATAAAATATTAACAGAAGGTTGTTTAAAGAATAAAATTAAGCGTACTTCTAACTAAATCATCTCGTACTGTCACCAGCCGCATGGGATCATCCAAACGATATTATTATATTACCTATAAATTGTAGTAACATTTTATTGCTTTGTACGAGAACAGCAGTAAGACATCGCGGACATTAATGAACACAAGGTTCACCCAAACATATAAAAATTATATGTGAACTACTCAAATGTCCGTAATGGAAATTACGAGTATGGTAAAACGCTTGGTGGTGCTTAAAGCACTATGGCATTTATGTAATGACTACTTGAGTCCCTACATGGCTCACTATGTTACTTATATTTTAAAATACAGTAGTAGTGTGTACTTTTTAATTGTTATAAGGGCCTGAGATTCTAATCTATATGTTATATTGATATTGAATATAAAAACAAATACCAAAATACCAAAGCAAACCAAAATAGTAAATAACCAATAATACAAAGTCATATCCATACTTCATGTTATAAATTCAAAAATGACTCAGTCTGTCTGTTATGCCTTGACTGCTAAACCGCTGCACCTTTTCAATTAAATTTTGTAGGGATATAGTTTGATTTTTGAGAAAGGAGATAGTGTACTCTTACTGCGATAACCGTCATACACGTTCATCATCATCATCATCAACAGCCTTTAACAGTCCACTGCGAGACATAGGCCACTCCTTGAAAAGGAGGTATTGGCCTACTATACCACGCTGGCCAGACGAGTTGGTATAGGGTTGGTTTCAAGTTTTCCTTCTCTTTGCATTGATGTTGTCTTGCGTAATTTATCCCTTAGTCGCCTTTTACGACACCCGCGTGGGATGAATAGGGGTGGTGACACTCTGTATTCTTAATTCGTCACCACACGGACGTCCGTCACCACGTCATACACGTTACACAGGAAAAACTAGTTTATAATTTTTTTGAAGTATCACTTATTTCCATTTCTACACTTAGCTTATAACAAGTGGGCCAATTGTTTTATATACTTTATATACTAAGGGTAAAACTAATAAATGAACATTTTCGGCACTTCAAAGAAACTTTGCGAACATTTCAACAGGGCATTGAGTAATACGAGTACTGAGACAAAAGTTTAATGGCACACCCATTAAAAATAAAATAACTTTATAAAATCTTGTAAATTGGTTATATACCTATATACTCAATGTAATATGTATTTTAATGTAACATAATATATTAGTATGTCAAGTTAGTGAGTGAATATCAACACTCCTTGAAAATTTCGTATGTAACAAATTATTTACATTAATCTACTATTTTGAGGCACTCGACATTGTGGTCTATAATGTAAGAGGTAGACTACACAATTGTCGGAGTTGTTGGTTCGAGTCCGTACAGCGCTTTTTAGATTTGTGAGGTTCTTTAGAACATCACTATGATGTATTCAAAGTTGCTTCTCTTGTGCTTCTTTACTGACAACAACAAATCATTCCCACGCTTTACTGTCTAGTTGTCTTTTTAGTACAAAACTCTTTATAATATAACATATTTATTTGATTGAATATAGTAACAACCAATTTAATTTATATTTTTTGTCTAATTTTAACCTACTTTAGAAATTACTAATATATTTATGAGCCTGCCTAATGGAAAGCAAGCAGAATCCAAATGTAGTGGTCCCCATACTCATGCAGACAATGCAAAAATGCAGCATAATGCCCACACTATGGCATCCTATTATAGAGGCTTCTGCAGCATTCCGCATACAGTCTCTCTCACCAACGAAACAAGACGCGCGAATGCTATTATTTTGAGTTGGTCTATGAGAGGATAAAACCGCCCTGGTTGAGTAAAGCCATTCGTGCTGCTTCTACTACCTTAGATTAAAATACTAGACAATATAAATACTACAATATATAGATATAGAGATTAAATTATTCCTTCGCGTCATCGCCTACTAATAGCATTCCTTGAAGACTAGCAACATTGCCACGTTAAATGGTAATGCGAATTCTTTGTGCTAGAAAAAGACCTGCCTTCTAGTCACGAAAAGCATCGATCAGTTGCTAAGCTATTAGTTGTATATAGTTATATAAATATAGGCATAGAACAGTTATTGTTTTTATCTTCTTTGCGCATTCAACGTCTTTATTTTTATTTTAATGGAAAGCTTAATGTAACTTAATTTCTTTTCGAATCATATCCAATTTGCACGAGTCACGCAATTTTAAGAAACGCTATTTTAAGTCATTTACTTTTGTCGTTAGCTCACATTGAGCGTTCTAAATAAAATGTATCAAATTAATGGTTTCCAAAGGGTAATAGCATATACTTAAGGAAATTATTGGTTGGGGAACGATAATGTTGATAAAGCACCGAAAAGGCCTCCACTTAATAAAAGGGGATTACATAAAACACACCGGGCCCAAAATTACTTTACTAAATATATGTAAATAAAAGATTATATTAAATCTATCACCGTTGATACCTTTCTCATATTGTGAATTAATTTCTATGAAGGTACTTATAGCCTTAGATTTCTTCTCTTTTTAGAAATTTGATATTCTATTTTAGCATAATCTGTCAGTAAGTACATAGTCGCTTAAGTAGAATTGATGCATGTGCCATATCAGTCAATATTTTACTTGAACGTGTAAAATATGTTAGAGGGGTAGCGGTACCAGGTCCATTCTGTTGTTATTGAATCAATTGACTGGGAAGAGTTTGAGTAAACGCATTTATTACCATCTAGCCGAACCCCGCAGTAGTTGTTTGACATTTACAACAACAATTAACCACAAAGTTAGTCTAAAAAAATTGTTTAAGTTACTTCTTATATTGTATTAACAGCTATCTGTCAGTAAAGGTCCCGTCGAAATCGATCTAGCGGTTGGAAAGACTACCCGTGACAAACAGACCTACAAAAAATATTCTGTTTAATAAACAAATTGTTGTTCTGAGACTGGGTGTTTTTTGTGTCCGTTTCACATGTGTATTGGTAAATGTCCCTCGCGAGCGCGACATAAGACATATATCTGGTGCGGGATTGTTTTAAAAAAAGACAATCCTGTTTTTTATGTAATGTTTTATGTATATAGGTAAAATGTAAACATTTTAATTAACAAGATTGGCAATTCACGGAGAAAATAAATACTTTTGGCTTTAAGGTATCACCTTCTTTTTAAACTTTCACATAAAACTTTTTAATACTAAAATTCCATATGCCTGATCTAAAATTACTAACTTAACGTGTAATGTACGTCAAACGGAAGCCCTACGAGTGTTTACTCGACGGATAAATAAAGTATAACCTCAAAGCGCCAGTAAGTGGAAGGCTTTCTAGAAAATAGCTTTAAAATATTGCATTTCTGGAATTGTTTCGAGTCAGAAATAGCGCCAAGTGACAGTTAAACTGATGTGTTCTGCTTCGAAACTGCGAGTGGTACAATTATTAAACGTCCCGAGTTAAAAACAGACCAACTAGACTAGACAGAATACATCCAGAAGATTGTAATAAAAGCTGAAGTTTGAACAGTCATAGGTTATTGGAAAAATAATAAATAAATACGTCGGATATCTAAGTCCAACTAAAACTAAGTGAAGCTTGTACTATGGAAACAAATTCCCAAAACAAACATTTGCAGGTCTTACAAACATTTCGTTCAAATCGATTGTTGAAAATTTTCACTCAGTAAAAAAACCTTTAGGAGCGGAGCATTCATCGTAAACCCGTAAACACGGACAAAAATGTAAAAGGTTAAATTCTTTAATATATATAAAGAATTAATTTAAATCAACTTTTGTATGAGTTAATATAGATAGCGAAATGAATTAATATCAGTAGAAAAGTATACACTGGCATAGCACTATTTGTTCAATTCAATATAAGGTAATCAGCTTTATTGAACAAAAAATGTTACGCCAGTAGATTTATTTCCAGTAACATCAATTTATTTCGTTGGGCTTCAAGTAGCTTCCAAACCGCGATTAATATTCAACTTTTAAAGTACGTACTTCTCAAATTTACAACTAAATAGCTATTAATAAAGTTTCGAAAGCAACTCAATACAATATTGTTTCTTTACATCAATTCTTTATCTATATATATTAATAGATATTAAATTCTCATGATACAACTTTAGTTGCATTACTCTTCCGAAACAGCGGGACGCGGCGCAAGACTTTATTTTATAATATGCAGTGATTCTCCTGGTACGTTGTTGCTCACGATAAACTCCGAAACTCTTTAACAATTAATTTACAATTTTTGTTTTAATTTGTGTTTTGATGACGTGCCTGAGATAGTATATATCCATATATAGTTAACATCACGCCAAAATCAATAGGAACCGAGCAGAAATGAAAAGAGTGAATGTCAAATATTTATTTATTTATCTATTTTATTGACTTTTAATGCGTTTTATCACATTTCACTTTAAAGTCCGTGTCTTCTTGTTGATTAAGAGATATCTTTTGATGTTCAACTAAATTATATTGGTTTACTTTAATATTAATATATTAAGTTACATTACATTAATTAAAATAGTGATCTACAAACAAATATGTAGGTTGCTACAAATGACATGTAATGTTCATTAAGTAATGCGTTGTGGGTATAGTTTATTTACGCTACATTGTTACACTTATTTAATTGAAAAGTCACTCATAACTGACACAGGTACTCTTTACATATTCACTGTGACATGATGACACTGTCAATGTTTAAAGATCAACTATGTTTTCTTTTTTAGTTGATAGCTTTTTTCAAAGACAATTCTCGCACTGAAAATATTCCTGTGTCGCGGACATTTCAAACATACATAGATAGATATCTATCTATATATAGAAAACTCTTTATTTTACTACTAAAACACCTTATTGCTAAAAGCAATCTCTTTCAGGCAACCTAAGGATGGATTGAAATGTTTCGATAAGACAGTGCAATGAAATTTTGTTTTGAGTATTCAAAACAAAATTTTCTAAATCAGAGGGTAGTAGAGCTAGACTAATTTAAGCATTAACGGGACCGGCTTAACCAGGGCGGCGACTACCCTCTCACAGAGGACCAACCTAAAATAACAGCTTTAATACTATCGTATTTCATTGGTGAGTTCTAGGCCGCAGGCACAATAATGCAGATGCATCTCACTAGGTCGCCATAGTGAATTGTGACCACTACCCTTGAATTCTACTCATGCTCAAGGCAGTGTAGAGTCACTTTATCAGGCTCATAATAAAAAAAAAACAAAGTGAAGTCCCTTGTGGGGTATGAACCCAAAACGCTCAATGTTGTAGAATGCGGTGAGGTTACTGCATAAACCACTACGTAATTCCTAATCAAAATAAATAAGTTAAAATTACGCACATTCAAAGAGTTATTTAACTTGACGTCGTAGTACATTTCGTAGCACCTATGTCTACACGACACATACAAGTGTTTGGTAGCCATAAAATACCAACGTCTACGTAGCAGGCAGGACCTACGAAGTAGAACGTGACTAGATTGTAAACCAATTCGATTGCTCGCGCGGTTGGTCCGTGCGATCGTCCCGAATCAATTTAAGATTAGATCTAAATTTCATATGAAATCGATGAAACGTTATACCTTAAAATGAACGTGCGTGTGTTAAAAGTTAACAAATAATTTAAAAGTGACTTTAAATTCTACCAATTGACTATTCTATTTGGCAGCTTTTACACAGATCTAGAAAATGTACGCCTATTTTATAACACGTTTTGAAAGAAAGAGACAATAAAGAACCTGACAGGCTATTTACAAACTCACACTTTGTAATACCCCCAGATTGATTTCATAAGTGAAAAAAAATATGTTTTTCGAAAACTGCCTCTTTGGTCTATCGGTTAACGTGTGCGACTGCTCGGGAGAAGTCTCGGGTTCGAATCCCCGGGGTCGAGCCAAAAATTGTTATTGAGTTTTTTGGACTATAGAAATACTTAATAACAGCCCCAAGTTTCAAGTTGGGGTCTTTAGCGTAATAATTTTGTATAATAATACACTATTAAATACTATGACCTCGGGGCAATGATAGACTAAAAAAGTAGACTAAGTTACTTATATCACCATCTATGAAAGACCAGACGTTCTAGAGATTGGCCGGAAGAGACAGACAGACAAGACTTTAAAAAGTTTTTGTTGCTAGTTTCTACTGTATAAACTTTTATAAGCATTTAGTGAAAAGCAGATAATTTGAAATTATAAACAGGGTCTTTTTGTAATTTCAAATTATCAGCTTTTCAAGTTTATTTAAATAGCAACCACGAAATTTTAGCTGGATATACATCGGTCAGCGTTCCTGCATTCTGGACGTCTGTTGTGTACTTGTCTAACAAAGGTTTATTTTGAAAAAATGTATTCCAAATTTTTGACCTTACTAAGTGAATACCGGGGTTTTTATGAGGTCACGTTAAAAAAAAGCATTCTTAATAACTGGATTTTTTCCTCTTAAAATCCTTTAACCTAATTTCGTTATTAATTGTTTTAGAGCCATAGGAATATTAATTGATCTTAGCGAATAACATTAATTAATTAATCATAAGTTTAAATGAAAATATCCAACCGTTTGTTGGAGGTACGGCTCTATTTTATATCATAGTTTGATTGACATCGGGTCTAGTGGTTTGTTCGCGTCGTTGCCGGCTCGCGTCGACACTTCAGTATTAACTTAATAAGAACAAAGGGTTCCAATATCCATTATATCTAAACCAGCTGTTTCAAATGAACCCATAACTGTTTAATTAATTTCCACCTCCCTAGACCCAGTAGATATATCTACAAATACAAATTCGTGGATATATATTGAAATTAAAATGTATTATTAAGAAAATATATGAACCATTCATCGTTTTGCAGGTTTAATTATACAAATAAATAAAATTGAAGTGTCTGTTTGTAGTATCAAATTAACAGTTTTTAGGGTTCCGTAGTTCATGACTCGGAACTCTTATAGATTCGTCATGTCCGTCCGTCCGTCCGTCCTCGACCTACTGCCCAAACTCAGAATTTCAGAATTTAACTGGAATTGACAAAGTCACAAATGCATATCAGCGATGCGATGTCTTAACATACTTAATAAAAACAAACGGAAAGTGACAACCAACTCGAAAGTACATTAATTCTTACTCAATGTATTTCTTTTTCTTACGACAAAATTAGGCTTCCCTTAAAAGCCACGGGCCCGAACGCAAATCCGATTTAAGTAATGAAACGAGACTAATTAAAAAGTCAGAAGAAAAATTGTCGGAAAACAAGGCTTTATTCGAGAAGCTATTTATTTCTGAGAACTTCTAATACCTTTGATGTGAGTGTTATGAGCCGAGATTTTGGTACCTACTTTAATATACTTTAGATGAAGTTTTACGTCTGATCAGATAATATAAAAAAGTGTAACCTACCTTTTCGGGGTTACATAGATCATGACTTGGAACCCTTATAGTTTCAACATGTCCGTCTTACCTTCCAAACAGTTAGTACTAGCTTAGCATGTAAATTTGTATTTAGTATGTTGACAAAGTTCTAAAATTAATTCACGTTTTTTTTTTTTGGGCGTACGTAAATTGAGGATGATTTTCTCTACTTCCGTCTGCCCCATCGTGTGTTAAGGAAAATGAAATATAATTACGTTTTTTTTATTTGTGGTACCTCCCCTACACGTAAAGTGGGGATGATTTTTTTTCTCGCGTCTACTCTATCGTGTGGGGTATCATTAGATAAGCCTTTTAAAAACAGTGCGAGGTTACTGAAATCAGTTTTCGATTTAGGTAAAGGTTTGCGAATTATTCAACTTTAAAGTGCATTTTTTTGTAAAATCAGAGTCCCCGACCTCTCTGGAAGCTAACCGGCTGACTTAAAATCTGAAAAAAATCATGATAGTAGTCCATATACTGAACTTTAAAGAAAAACTATAGCAGTTTAGATAAATTTTATATTTTAGGAGTTATAGGGCCTAACTTGTAAAATGCACTTACTTGGAAAACTTCGAACAAAAATAAAGAAATAATTTGTGTGGCCTGACACGCACTTGGCCATTTTTCTTTGGAAAGTTAAACGTGCCGCCCTCTCTAAAAGCTAAAGGGTGAAAAAAAACATGATGTTGGAAGATTAGTTCCCAATTACAATGGTTCCCAATTCGTCAGCGCCGTAGTTTACAAGCTTCTTTTTCTCTTTTCTTTCTTCAACTCTACATCATTACCCGAATACCTGGTACCACACTTTCGCTTCTTATGCTCAAATCTCAATGGAAGTCTTCGGTTAACAAATAACTTACTCCTTCTATGACCTTCTCACAACTCCAACTTTATCAATTCTTCCTTCGATGTGTCAGATACAGTCACAACACAGGTGCCCGTTTGTGTATTTTAGATAGATTAATATACGTATTGTTTGAATAGGCAGTTCGGGTCGCAGTGGATAGGTAGGTACACATGGTCCAACCAAGTGGCCACCTCGTAGCGCCGATCTAACGCCTCTCGATATTTTTCCGTGGGGCTATCTAAAAACGAAGACTACAAAAAAAATACAACAGTATTCAGGAGCTGAAAGATGCATTAACAAGGATTTTAAATGATATCTATCCAAGTAAATTATCAGCTGCTACTAGCTCAGTACAAAAATGAGTGAACTTATCGTCGTTTTGAGCAATTTATTTCGTAGATTAATTATATGTAAGTTATCTAAATGGAAATTATCTGTTTTTGTGTCTAAAATACATATTAAAATGATTTATTTCCGTACTAATGTATGAGAAAAGTTTTGATCCTTATAGGAAACAGGATCGATTGACATTAAAAAAAAGTTTTTGCTTAAAATGACCATTTTCTTGCTGGCTGTACATTTTTTTCAAAATCTGTAAATGCAGTTCAGAATATCTTAAAAAAATATGGATAGTCTTCTTAAAGCGTTTTCCTGTAACTATAACGGTTATGGTACCTGCCCTTACTGTCCCGTCTCAAAAATTCACCCTGTATGTATTATGTGGATTACATTTATGTGTATTTATTAATATACATAGTACCAAGTAAATGTATTATTATTACTATTTGTGTATAACTAGTATTGTCTGATTTGGGTTTATCTCGTAATTTCTTTACCATTGTGAACTTTGTTGCACTCAATATTTATTCCTTGCACCTACCGCATCATATTGCTACATCGCCTTTGCTACATCGCCGACAAGAATGCCTTATGGTATTAAGTCCGCCTTTGTACAACATATACGGTAAGTTTTAATAAATAAGTAACATGTGATGAACTCTAGAGGAAAACTATAACGGCCAAGCCATTATGGTTTTTTCTTATTTCAAGAGTTATAGAGGCCTTACTTGCAAAATGCGTCAACTTGGAAAATATAGTACAAAAATAAAGAAATAATAAATAAACATCTGAAATATAACTAATAAAATCACATCAATTACCTGTATTTTAAATTGACTTCCCATTATGGGTGACTACGAAACCCTATTTTATGCGTGGCCTGACACGCACACGGATTTTTTATTTTTATTAACTGATCGCCGATTACTACCTTACCTTACTACCAAATATTGATACAGGCCGAAAATCTTTTTTTTTTCATTGTATGTAATATTTATTGTTATCATGTGTGTTAGCTGATACAATAATTCGAGTATAAAACATTTGAAATTTATGAGGTTTAATCGAAATGATCACTATTGGCTGCTATACAGCCTTTTAATGTTGAGGCCATTTACTCAAGCAAGCACTCTTTCCATCGGAAAATTCTTCACTGCCCATCTTATGAATTGTTTTAGAGACTCCAAATTATCATGACGTTGCTTTAAGCAAGCCATACTCTCTAACACTGACCATAAATATTAATCCAACTGATAACGCGTTGAGATCGGTACTGGATAACGGCTAGTCTTCAGCTCTGGTTAGATCATAAAGGCGCAATAGGGTCAATCAAGTTTATAGCATCACTGAGGCTAATAACTTCCAGTATTCGTCAGACAGTGAACTAGGCTGATGATGATGATAATGATTCGTCAACAGTTGTTGTGACAATTTTTTGTACAAAGACGACACAACACTGAATGCAGATCTACTCAACAAATACGATCGACTTCTGAACAACTGCATTCGATTCGTTTTTAATCTGCGTAAATTTGACAATGTTTCCCCTTTTCACCTTGCATAGAACTGGCTCCCTATTCGTCAGCGTCGCCAACGACTTTCTATTCTATTCTTAACTCCCCTAACACGCCTACCTACCTGACTTCTTCTTTCCAACTCCTAGGATCTAACCATGACAGAGCCCACCGCTCCACAAACAGTTTGCTTCTGTCATGCCTCTTTCTTTATCCAATACCTGTAGTGCACCTTTTCAATTATTTCCGCACCACCCGACTGTAGACTGAGAGAGAATGCCTGTTGCATTAAGTCCGCTATTGTACTTACAGTAAATAAAGTTGTTAAATAAAATAAAATAAAAAACAATACCAATTATAGAAAGGAAGCAGTTTGAGATTATTTCTAAGGTTACATATAGTATTTAACAAATGTAAGATTTAAAATCTAAAATTCTTTTAACCTAACAACGGCGAAACCAAAAGAAAGGGTACTAAACTGATTTTAATGAACGAGGTATTAATAGATTCGTAATAATGACCCAAGAAATTGTTTAGATATTGTCCATACCATATAATACTTAAGTATTCCAAATTTCACACTTCCTCCTGGCTGATTTTACCAAAAAGTAACTTACTGTAGAGTTTCCCTTCACAGTTTTTGACAGGATACTGATGAATTACAGCTAAACAACGTAGCTATAAACTTTCTGATTTTCCATTCAGAAGGTTCGTGCGCTAAATCGCGTGCCAACCAATGTTTAAGGAAAATGTCGGCCATAACAGTATAACTTTCTATCCCTAAACCTCGTGTTCATATCCAACTCTGACTTTCATATTAAATATCAAACTTGGCAGTTTTATTAGTATATTGGGTGAAGTCTTCAAAAACTTATGCGAGTGACTTCGATGGTTTATTCTTGCTACGGTATTTATTGGTATAAGGTTTCTCCAATTCCCTATTTGTTTAAATCAGGTAAATTTATTTAAGAAACGATTTAATACTTATGGAGACCAAAGTTAACGGAGGAATAAATGATACTGTATGAACTGTAAATTTTAAGAACTCAACTACGAATAGTTTCAGTTTGTATGTATGGTGCAACATCTGAGTATTCTGAGTCGTAATTCTATAGATCTCTATCCCTGTACATTCTATATACTATATTAACCCTAAAAAATTAATAAGCTTATTAAAGTAGCAACGTACTAGAAAATAACCCCAACAGACCGTGAAGGACGATGGAAAGATGTAGATACATGACCAGACGAGTGTGAGGTTTCTAGTAAATAAATAAATAAACAAACATACATTTTCATGTCATTTGAAGTACTTTTACCGACCTCTGCACACACAAAAATAATAGCAGGTAACGGAAATTAGGTACATGCTCTGTGCGTGCAATATATTTTTTACTAGAGTTCGTCTACGTTTTTTGTCATTACGGAACACACGAAAACGCTATACCATTATGGTGGAATAATTTCACAAAAAAAAACATTTAAAAAATGGAACGCTCCGTAATCGTTGCACACGAGATTGTTGTCACGCAACGGGCACTTAGGGTTTCCTTCCCGCGTGTGATTTATTACCTAAAACATATTTTATTAAAATTCGAAGGTGTAATGGTTCATGTTGTTAAAAATATAGGTACTTCGATATAGAAGCAAACTACTGAGAGGGTAATTTATTTATACAATGAGTTCCAAATATCAGAAGGATAATTCTGGTTACAAAAGTTTAGTCACAACTTTGTTACATTTATATTTTGATCGCACAACCGTCATTAAATGAAATAAATGAATAGTTCGGACATCTGACACACAACGCTATCTAGCTTCAATGGTCTGATATATTTATTATTCACAACTTCAATGAAATCGAGGGCAACCCCTAAATTTAAAGGCACGTTTGCCGTTATAATCTATTTAAATATTTTTCTCTGGTACTGATGATGATATGAGATACAACTCCTTAATGATTAGCACTTGGAGGATAATTCTTTTATAGCCTATGATCAGTTTCAATACGAGCTTCAAGAAACATTTAGAAGAAGGTGGTGGCTTCCGTAGGTTGCATCTACCGACTTATATGACAGTTTAACTTGCTACTTGGCTACGATTGTGAAGGACGATGGAAAGATGTAGATACATGACCAGACGAGTGTGAGGTTTCTAGTAAATAAATAAATAAACAAACATACATTTTCATGTCATTTGAAGTACTTTTACCGACCTCTGCACACACAAAAATAATAGCAGGTAACGGAAATTAGGTACATGCTCTGTGCGTGCTTAAATATATTTTTTACTAGAGTTCGTCTACGTTTTTTGTCATTACGGAACACACGAAAACGCTATACCATTATGGTGGAATAATTTCACAAAAAAAAACATTTAAAAAATGGAACGCTCCGTAATCGTTGCACACGAGATTGTTGTCACGCAACGGGCACTTAGGGTTTCCTTCCCGCGTGTGATTTATTACCTAAAACATATTTTATTAAAATTCGAAGGTGTAATGGTTCATGTTGTTAAAAATATAGGTACTTCGATATAGAAGCAAACTACTGAGAGGGTAATTTATTTATACAATGAGTTCCAAATATCAGAAGGATAATTCTGGTTACAAAAGTTTAGTCACAACTTTGTTACATTTATATTTTGATCGCACAACCGTCATTAAATGAAATAAATGAATAGTTTGGACATCTGACACACAACGCTATCTAGCTTCAATGGTCTGATATATTTATTATTCACAACTTCAATGAAATCGAGGGCAACCCCTAAATTTAAAGGCACGTTTGCCGTTTTAATCTATTTAAATATTTTTCTCTGGTACTGATGATGATATGAGATACAACTCCTTAATGATTAGGACTTGGAGGATAATTCTTTTATAGCCTATGATCAGTTTCAATACGGGCTTCAAGAAACATTTAGAAGAAGGTGGTGGCTTCCGTAGGTTGCATCTACCGACTTATATGACAGTTTAACTTACTACTTGTCTACGATTGTTTGAACAAAAATGGAAAAAAAAACGAAAACATATATTGGCTCCAAAAAGTTAAAAATATATCTCCCTGCCTAGAAATACTATAACCCTAAAATGTGTCTAAAGTCGGTACCAACCCCAATAGGTTTTCTGATAAGCGGTGAAAAGCCGTAGCTTCCAAGTCGGCCGTCCTTTCGGAATTGGAATGCTTCTATGGTGATTTGTATGCTTTACATTCGTCTCAACTCATCCCGAAAAGCTACTAATCTACATCCACATTAACTCGCAACTACACCAAACATCTGCAAGAAGTCAGTACTGAAGAAAACGACATAGCTCTTGGACAACTGCAAAATAGAAAAGTCCCTGGAGAAGACGGCATTCCAACAGAGCTATTCATTGGTTCAGAGTAAACAGGTACTGACGGAGCTTCAACAGCTTTTTAGGGTTCCGTAGCCAAATAACAAAAAACGGAACCCTTATAGATTCGTCATGTCTGTCTGTCCGTCCGTATGTCACAGCCACTTATTTTCGAAACCATAAGAACTATACTTTTGAAACTTGGTAAGTAAATGTAATCTGTGAACCGCATTAATTTTTTTTTTAATTAATAATATAATTTAATTCAGAATGCATGTGCACGTTTTTGTTTTGACATACCGCGTAGGAACCATGTCACACCATTCATAAACAGCAACAATCTCCTTAAAATGACATCTAGAAGGAAATTGCACTTTGCCACCTTGCTATTCGGAATAATAAAGAGCCATAAACCTAAATATTTATTTGATAAATTATGTTGGACACAGGATAGTTACATTTATCCTATTAGATCGTCAGTTCACATCCTGAGTGTACCTACTCATCGCACAACAGCGTTTAGGGGAAGTTTTAAATATGCGGCAACAAAATGCTGGAATGATTTACCTCCACCGTTGCGAAAATTAAATACAACTCTAACATTTAAGTCACATCTAAAAAAATATTTACTCAACCAACAAATGACTTAATGTCGCCGTGTGTATGTTATATATTTAGTTACCTCATCGTCAGCATTACTCCGTTTAATATCTTATTCATAGTAACCTAATATTCGTGTACGTCATTTATTTTGTTGAATTTCTGAAACACCAATTTCAAACTTAACATTAATATACGCACTTATTACCTTCAGGTGTTGCTGAAAACCAGCGCTGTACCGTAAGTGGGGCAGCATTATGCTGAGCAACATCTATTTTTAATGTACACTGCGACGCAACCGCACAGCAAATGTTCGTATTGTGTTTTTATTATGTATGTATTGTAAAATTGTGTTAATATATACCTGTTTACATGATGTACACCATTATCATTACTAATAACGCAATGCCATGTAATACCAAATATTATTTGACTGTTTGCAGTGACATTAAAATAAACGTATTTTCTTTCTTTCTTTCTTTTTCATTAAGATTTTCACATAAAAATAGAAAAAAAAACAAGACATTTTCCCCATACTTGGAACTGAAACTCAAAAAATTTTTTTTCAACAAACCCATACATACGTCTTCGTCTATGGATAGGTGTTCAAAAATGATGTTGAGGTTTCTAATATCATTTTTTTCTAAACTGAATAGTTTGCGCGAAAGACATTTCCAAAGTGGAAAAATGTGTGTGTCCCCCCCTGTAACTCCTAAAATAAGAGAGTGATAAAACTAAAAAAAATATATGTTGTACATTACCATGCAAACTACCAACGAAAATTGGTTTGAGATCTAGTAAGTAGTTTGTTTGTAATACGTCATAAATCGTAACACGCAATTTACCTTTCATCCAATCAATACACTATTATAAAAACATCGATCAAAGTTTTACATGATGTTACTTGCTGATACGGAACCCTTCATGGGCGAGTCCGACTCGCACTTGGCCGCTTTTTAATGTTAAGACTCAATCCATTGCATTAAGGAGTAAGACAAGGGGGCGGTATTTATCCGAAATCGTTCACAAATGCAAATGGAGAATCGTTTTCGTAGTTGTTAAAAAATATTGATATGAAGCTTAGGCAGACCTTGCCGTTAGATAGAAACATCTTCAGGGATGAGGTGAACCTGCGTTTGGAAGGCTTCGTGGAGTCCTCTCGTCGTCTATCTAGTCTCTAATCAGTGCGTCCGACCCGTCATCACATGCGAAGCCAGTCATAAATTTCAATAAATTTGGTATGAAGGTACTGTGAATATTGAGTAAGGGCATAAGCTACTCCTCACCGCAATAACCAACATACACAGGGTATAGTCAATATTTAATGACACTATTATTTCTATGTTAATCAACCTCAATTCTATATTTTTAAGGATTAGGACATAGTTTCTTCAACTAAATTAGCAAAGATATTTTAATTGTATATTCAGAAATTGTTTTGTGTAAGGTAAGTTAAACAATATGATAGTGTTGAACACAGTATTTATTATTTAATAATATAATCATCGGTTTTTACTTAATAAATAGGTTATTTTGATGGTATACTGAAATATTGTTAAACCTATTAATAAGTACAATCTTACAAGTTCTGCTCAACAACTGTAACTTTTTCCAGTAAATTACCGATCTGTTTTTATTCTTAACATTTCAAAAGTAATTTAAATCATCCACGAAAGTAATCAGAAATAAATAATATCACAAAAATCATATTACACGATGCAATACGCTATGCTCTCAAGATTTACTTACAATTCACAAGTGTATACGTCAAAAAAATATCTCGTAAGCAATATTGTTTTTTAAAAATAAATGAATTCAAAAAACGCTATAATATCAATTACAATGTGTTTGACGGTTATAACAATATAGCTCAAAGGAATTAAGAAAGAAAACTATTAAACTTATCTAAATTACGCCATTTTATAATAACCCTTATAGACAATTGGCTATCTAAGACCCATACAATCAATTATAGCTTACGCATACAAGGATTACAAAAATAGCTTAACATGACACTTATCATTAATGGAATATTACCATAAAAAATATTTCTATACCATATCAAGAGGCGGTTTTTTTTAAAACAGAAATATTTCCATGCTGTCTATCTACCCACAACACTTCCCGAATTGATTTTCATAATACCAATCTTAAAAAATAGCAAGTCTTATCGCTGAACAAATCTGCCTCACAAAACATACGGCTATCTGAAAAGACTCGACGCCATTGTGCGTCAGAATGCGTAAATATTACGCGTGATTTACATCCCTTATGGAGTTACGAATTTAATGTAATGACAATAAAACATAACTCAGTATTGTACTGTTCACATGGATGTTGGAGACCAGAAGTTCATTTCTCGTAATTCTGAAGGTTTGGGTCGGTACGCTTGAGACGGTTTGGCGGGTGTGGAGTTTTTGGCAACGGCTTCATTGGCGACCTTCATAGGCTCCTTCCTACGGGGAGCCGGCCCAAGACTTTCTACTGACTCTGCAAGATGACCTAATAAACAAATAATTAGGTTTTAGTAATGAAACAACATAATATCAAGTATAAATCAATTTAATTTAATATTTCTTTGTTCTGCTAATTTTCTAATTTTTATATAATAAGTATTTACAAAAAAAAAGTACCATCAAAATCAAAGCATTTATTTCAAGTAGGCCAGTTACAGGCACTTTTGAATTGTCGAAACAAAAATGAAAATTAAATGTAGCTACAGTCCCAGTCACAAGACATAAACACTGTGAAAGTACTGTAGTTGCCCATTCCCTAGCGTATACCTCTATGGAGAATAACGGGTAAGAAACTCATAATACAAGCCCATAATACAAGCT
This sequence comes from Phragmatobia fuliginosa, assembly GCA_932526445.1. NCBI lineage: Eukaryota > Metazoa > Arthropoda > Insecta > Lepidoptera > Erebidae > Phragmatobia > Phragmatobia fuliginosa. Next base: position 11,469,484 of record OW052070.1, on the reverse strand, counting down.
CTGCTTAGTTTGGGACTAGATGATGTTGTGTGTCAAATGTCCGAAATATTTTTTTTATGCTGTGTTCGCAAAGTAGTAATGTTTCTAAGCCATTTAAACATAGCCTCCTTTCTAAGTAGAGGCTTATGTCCAGCAGTGGACTGTTAAAGGCTGTTGGTGATGATTGATGAAACATAGCCTTCACATAAATATTATTGTAACCGTTAATTTAGTTTTCTTACTTTTGCACAAATAGGTATTCATTAAAAAAACTGTTTAAAAGACATATTTGGCAATAGCAATGTATTTGCAAATATTTGATTGGCAAAAATAACATTTGAAAAATCGCATTCTCGAGATAAGTTAATTGAAGGTTTATTAATCAACGTTAACTAAATTGTAAATAGAACTAGACAGTTTTTACCTCATGTGAGTGACTCGATGTGTGATAGTCGGGAAAGTCTAAAGCCAAACATTTACCTCGTCTAATGTCTATAATATCTTCTTCAGCCAAAGTAGATGTGGATGTTGTGAGGTCTTTCTTGAAGCCCAGTAGAGCCATTGACAACCAAGATCGGTTTGGATTATCTTCTGTAGCTTCAAAGGGTGACGTAAAGTAACTGTAAGTGAAAGAAAATAATTTATTAGCATACTGTGTCATGTGTATGTATACTATTACTAGCCGAGTCTCGCTGAGTTACCCGCGGTCAGTGAAAGAACTATCAAATGCGTTGAGCCGTTCCAGAAGTTAGCCGGAACCGTACCATATATAGTTTGATATGCTTTTGGTATAAATTGTTAATTTGATATTACACACACTTCAATTTTATTTACTTATAATGTCTTATATGTATACTGCCTTCTTTCCAATTTAGGTTGGAGTTGGCTTTGAGTCTGCTACGAGACGGCTAATCCTCGATTTGTTACGCCAATCGACAGCCCTCAGACCTACACAAATCAAGTATTTGGTAAGATCGAAGTTCTGTACAAAGACTCTTGTCGAACCTTCTTAGGGTTCTTATGAACCGTAATGATGCCGAAAATAATACCCCGAGCACTCTTATATATATCACTATAGTTTGATGTTTTTGATTTAAAAAATTTGAGTATTCTTCTTATTTTACAAACTGGTTTGAACGAATATAATGCACCAACATATTCTCTTTAACCTTGAAGAACTCGACGTACAAACAAGTTTACAAAACAAAGAAAAGAAACTGGTTGTGGGTGTGTCACAAAACGTAACGAATGACATTTATAAATATGCAGGTATATTAATTCACATTCTATAGACATGTAAATACTTCAAAAGAATGTATTTTTCATACAAACTTATAGTCCAATTACAACACAACCTAGTATCAACAGACAATATCTCTAGAGCGTTAGAAAGTGTATACATATGTAAATGAGGAACAATAACCGAAATTAAACACGTAAATCCACATAATTATTCATCGCAACAGAATCCCTATACTAGGTCATCAATGGTCTTAAACAATCAACTGTCAAGGGCCTTTTCTTAGAAATGATGTTTTGGCCTAATGTACCACGCTGGCCAGACAGGTTGACCTATACCAAACTAGTTTGTTTCAACTTTTACTTCTCTTCAAATTTTGTAGATTAGAAGTAGTGATGATACTCACACGTGGATTAGTACTACTATAGAAGTTTTTCTTAAACTGCCTCGTTGGTCTAGTGGTTAGCATATGCGACTGCTAATCAAGAGCTCTCGGGTTCAAATCCCGGGTCGGGCTAAAAAGTGTTTTTGGTATTTTCTTAGGAAATTCCTAATAGCTGCCCGGAGTTTGGAAGTTTGGCGGTAATTTACGCCCGTGCCTCGGAGAGCACGTAAAGCCGTCGGTCCCGGTTGTCATGAACACCTATGGCAGTCGTTATTGGGAAGTCAGTGCTCTCAAATATACTGACAACTAGTTCAATCTTCGAATTTCAGTTCTCCCTTAGGGTTGCGGAGGTCCGATGCCAGTCGCTCCGTGGAAAAACTGAAATTCTAACTAGTGGCCGACCCCAAATAAACTTGGGAATAATGGCTAGGAGGATGAGGAGAAGTCTTTCTTAAACTACTCTATACGAGGTTCTAGTTAGTAATTTTTGAATCGCATGAATGTTTACCGATTAGCGTGGTATTTCCTGCGGGAGTTAGGACTGCCGGGTGGCGAGTGTAGGGGCGAGGCTGGCAGCGACTTGCTGCTGCGGCGATGCATCAGGTTGTACTGGCCCATGTCGGGAGTGTCCGCGTCGTCGTCCTGCGGTGAAGCTATTGTGAACCCTCGCGACGGTTGCGTTGATATCAACTTGTGGGCGACCTGTCAATTATATAAAACGTTTCTTTTAAAATAAATATAGTGAAATTAAAATAATACTACATCGATTGTACAATTAATAAAATAAAATATAAATTTATTTCCTTTTTACAAAAAAACGTATACAGACAGTTAACCGAGTCTGAATTTACTTTCTTTTAGTAAACTAGTAATAAATAAATAAATAAACATTTTGGACATCTTACAAACTACATCATCTAGTCCCAAACTAAGCAGAGCTAGTGTTATGGGTACTAAACCGCTGATATAAATAAATAATAAATAAATATTTCGAACATTTTACGCACAACGCCATCTAGTCCCTAAACTAAGCATAGCTTGTATTATGGGTAACTAGGCAACTGATATAAATATATAAAAATACATTTTTTTTGTAAATACATACATATTATACATAGAAAACACCCAAACCCCGAAACAAATATTTGCGGATCACACAAACATTTATTTGGTTAGTTACCCGGGAAACGAACCCGAGACCTCTTGATCAGCAGTCGCATACGCTAACCACTAGACCAACGAGGCAGTAAAATACATAAACATACTTTTTTTTGTAAATACATACATATTAAACATAGAAAACACCCATAAAGTATTCCTCGCCGAAAAAAAAACTCACTATGTTTATGGATAATGGTGTTTATATCCATCTGAAATTTAATTTCATCTTTTATATAGCGAAAGAATTGAAATACGTTCAATAAATCGGTGTCTTTGAAAACCTAAAACGTAATATATTTTCAAACTACGAAAATATTAAACATTATTGTTTTAACCACCCATAAACTAATTAACAGTACAGAGTGTACACAAAGCTAGTAATCTCAAACACAATATTTACTTTCAAGATCACCTACAAATGATGAAACATTCGCCAATGTTTTCGCACACTAAAAACAAGTAGGTAGGTATAAGATAAGAGCATTAAGTATATAATTTCATTGCGTTTAATCTGCTTATTTATTTAACGGGTAAGTGAACCACTTCGGTTGGTACCTAATTACAAGATAGTGGCCCACCTATCAATAATATACATTGTTTATAATGAGCATTATTAATATATATTGACTTCACGTGGGGTTGTTTCCATGGGCCATGTGAAATCTTATTTTAGAATATGTAAGTCCTGTTACGTTTTCACGGATAAATGAAATTTGGTTATTCTTTAATTCTCGAGGAAGACTACTAAGGCTACTAGGCAATCAACTTAACCTAATGAAGTATATAGTGATTGATAACTATATTTACCGATATCCATTATTTAACTATTATTATTGTGGATATTGATAATATACGGTACAAAAATGATATGAAGTATGCTAAAATTATATTAACAAACGATCTAGTATTATTAAACATTTAATAATTTAAAGGTCAAATTTACCACTTTCTGTAATTGTCTATGCCTTTGTGCCTGAAATATTGTATAGGGAAACAATTTAAAGATCTGATTCACCACTTTTTGCAATGACCTATACCTTTTTGCCCAAAATGTTGTCTTAGGGAAACAATATACTATTTTCAAATGTATGTACATACATAATATGAACTTCAAATTAAGTATAAACCGTACAAAAAAAATATTTGCCTAATTAATCTACACATTTATATTCAGCCTTGTTACTTAGTGTACGCCATCAAAGAATTATAAAAAAAAAATAGGTAGTATCGTCAATTCTCCAATCGCTCACCTTGACAATCGAGTTGCCGCAAGCCGCGCCCTCGCCGTCGTCTGCACCAGCAGGCTTCGACTTCGACGTCACTGAGTTAACTGAAAATAAACAAGCGAGTTGTTAGTTTACATGTTGCAATCTCTAGCGAGCATTGTAGCTTAGAACTGACGTCAGTATCTAATGCAAATGCATTAGATATTGTTAATAAGTGCATGCACCAAGCAGTTTTTAAATTATACGTACATACATTTGTAAATTATTTTTAAGATTCTGTATTTATTTTTAAAAATAACCGAACAATACTTGTTTTAGAATTGACTAAGTTTATAAAGTACCTAGTTTTTACTCGAGTTATTGTAGGTTATCGCTACGAAAAGTAGATTAAGTCCTATTACAAGGTCCAATCTATCTCTATACCGAAATTCATCCAAATCGATATGACAGGTAATTTCATTGATCTTAAGATCACAAGAAAAACTATCCAATAGATTATAGTATTTTTGTTGTTTGTGGTATAAAATATTTATTGTTGTATCCTCAAGTTTGTAAAGGTCGACAAATATAATTGAACTAGTCTTTGCAAAAGATCTAAAAGTAAAAACTATTTCCAATATCTAAAATTCTCGTGTCGCTGCGTTTGTTACATAACTCCTTCGAAATGGTTTGTATGAAATTTTTGATATGTTTGCATATCGGTAGGTCTGAAAATCGGACAACATCTGTTTGTTATTCATACCCTTATGCGCGTGCGGAACCGCGGGCATCAGCTAGTAATCTATATGTTGGCGTTTCCAAACAAACGTTTCTTTACTTTCTTTTTACTTTACTTCTAAGGGTTTTTTTATATATATCAACATATCATAACAATAAATGTTATCAACAATATCACAAGCGAGTAGATACCTACAAGCCAGAACATACAATATCAAAAGGTATAACATACACACCCAGAATCAAGAAATTCAGTCTGTTGCTAACGCATTGATATAGGCAGGGAGACTTTTTTTTTATTTACTTCACTACGTCCTAGGCGTAAGTTTTTCTAAATACTTTCTGCTAATAATTCACGACTAAACCTATGAATAATTTTTAATGATATTTACAATGGAGATTCATTGATGACAAAACCGAAGCCAAAAGTTTTTTAGTACGTACACATTTGATTTGCAGTAAAGGTCGAAAACAGAGTAAAGGTTTGCGTTTAAAGCTGTGTCAATGACCTAAGAAAAAATAACTTCAAAAACGGTCTTACCAGGTGTGACGATTGGCGGGATCCCGTGCATCACTTCTTGACATGGCTTCGTGTGCTTGGACCAGTCTTTCTCCTTAACAAAAGTATGGGCAGGAGCAATCTTAATATTTTGAACTTGTTCACTGAGCAATTTTGGCACAGCCTTCTCAGCTGTTGGCTTTCCAAAGAAAATATCGCTTTTAGGATAACGGATGAAAAATGCGTCTTCAAGTGCTGGAGGTGACGCCGCAAATGATTCGTATTCTCTGCAAACGAAAAAAAAAACAATTAGTGAATACAAATCACATCTTAGTGATCGAATCCTACGCCCATTGTTAATTCATTTAATATAACAACTGATATAATACTTATTATACTAACAGTCGTGGAAACAAAACACTGCTAATTGCTTTGACTAATACACTTATAATGATCAAGAAATATTAGCCGCGCAATTATCAGGTTAATCTTTAATATTGTTAGCTCAAAAGACAATCCACAACACTTACGATAAGATGTTATTGAACTGGGCCACAATATTCCTTTTTTTCAGCATTTTCACAGATATTCACCGAAGCTATTTAATACAGTTTAGCTCTAAAGATTTTAATCGACTGATGCCAAATGTCTATCACAAGTTTCTTTCTATAGCAAAAAAAAAACTACTGATAAGATGGCGCTTCGCGCTGTACAAAGTTACAGTATAATGATGATACGCGGTTCTCTTTTTCTTTATATAGTTTAACTAAGCTCGCTTGTTGATACCGGCGATAACAGAAGGCAAGTACATAGTGGCACGTCACTTTGAAAAATAAATTTAATAAACAAGATGATATGACGTCACGTTGAGCGGACCAATGACAGAGACTTTTTCGAATACTCCCCCTCTTTAACAAATACATCAGATCACGTGTTGACGACTTTGTTTATTAAAGGTTAGACAGGCGCTGAAAATAGTCCTCAGCGAAATATATCTATACCTACTTGCTCTTGGCAACTGCAAAAATGATATCCACCAATTTCCACGAATTTAGAAAACGAACTGTGATGTGATTAACACCAACAATTGTATTGTATTACATACGTAAATACTGACGCCTAAAAATAGAAGTGGGCACGGCATTAGCCCAACTTTAATGTTTGAGTATTTTTTTTACTCATTTCGTCATTTCGAAAACAAAATAGGCAAATTCTCAAAGGAATCAAATCAAGTTTAAAAATACTTAAAATTAGTATTTGTGAACTCAATTTAGCTGAGAGATATTTAACAGATGAGAATCGAACTGATTGGTATGCAATTTCAGAGTCCTATACCTAATGATACTTAACTAATAGCAGTGTACTGCGATAGGCTGATGATGACATCAAATATTATCTATACAATATCCACAAATTTTAACGTATATAAGTCATCAAACTTGAGTAGGTACCGTATTTACTCCTTATAAGAAACATATACTATAAAACTAGTTGAAGTTGATGTAGTTTTTTATTAACTTTAAAAGAAAACAAAGATTACATTATCTACAAAGTGTTATTTATACTTGCTTGACAATAAACTATAACTCATTTTGATAACAACACAAGTGTGGGGTAAAATATTATGTGTTGAATAAATTTTAAAATTTCACGCCGTAATTTTAGTCATAATAATAGGTCAATTTATATATATGTACTAGCTGAATCCCGCGGTGTTACCCGCGATTATTAAAATTGCGACTATAATTTGAGATTTAAACTATCCTATCTCTCAAGTTAGATCGAACTGCACATGGTGTGCGAATTTTATTATAATCGGATAAGTGGTTTAGAAGTCCATTGAGGACAAACATTGTGACACGATATTTATATATAATAAGATATACTAGGCACCTTCATATCCATTCTAACTTTTTTCATGTTATTTAAAGATAGCTTAAAATCTTTCTTCTTAGTTATTCTGTTTTATCAAACGACACATCTATAAATTGGTTTCTAAGATATAAAATTAAATTTGTGAATCAATTTTCATAAAATCCATTACTTAACCATTTAGACCATTTAAACTTCTGAGAAAAAATGCTACAAACTGCTTTTTTAAAAACATTATTAACGTCCGTACCAAAGTTTTGGGTTTAGACAATCGAAATCGAGGCTCCGAGCATCTTCACCGATCCGAGTTGTGTAAGTTCCTGCTTCTGCATCAACATCTCTATATCAAAGAACTCGCAGTCGTATGTAAACAAAAAGATATGATACGATATACAATTCCTCTCCTACTGGCCAAAGTTGGCCGCTACTGGGCGATTGCTTCCTTCAGACAGTACAATAATTGTTGTCAGTTCAATATTTCCACGACCGTTTTCGCATGCATTGTCGTAAGTGTCACCTATCTCCAACCGCTTCAGTAATAGCTCGAATTTGCTGGATTCAGCAGCGATTCGCAGCTGGAAATTCGGTCCGTGACGGTTTTTTACGTTAACTCGTATACATGGCACCCATACATCGAGATTCTTCTTGAGACCAGCCGTGGTTCCAAACTGATTTTTGTGCAATCTTTAGCTCTTCGGCAATCAGACTCGACAATATCCATGATTTTTTCTACATTTTCTTTTCATTTCTACAGAGTTTAATTGTGAATCTTTTACATGAAATTAGCGGAATGGAATCGACGAAACCAAATTGCGCGTGATTGGCTCTTACAACATCAGGACCATACACTATTGACATTTTCATGTCAACGAAGTAACAGTCGTATGTTCGCAAAAATATATGATTCGATATGATGAGAAGACGGCTTCGAAATGGTCGTTCTATTTGCATTAGACGATCTAAGCGAGTTAAGCTGCTCATAGACCCTTATCGTCAGGAGATGGGAATTTTCCCTGCTTAGAGAATTCGGCATTTTTAACATGGCAATGAACAATTAATATCAACCCACGTTCATTTTGTATGTCAAGCTTGGCTCGATTAGTCTAACTAATATTTTACTTTCAAATAGATCAATCATAACTTCAATACATCTTTGCTCTTACCATTTAACATTTCCACATCACCCAAGGTTGACAGGTACGGAATGCTCTAAACGTTAAGGCCGTATTTCTACAAATGTCCATGAAGTTTTAAATAATTATAATTAAATACGTTTTAGTAACTTTACTAGAAAAATTTAAAGACACTGAACGTCTAAAATAGTGAAAATTGGGTATGTATTTTAAGCCTTATTCGAAAGAAAACATGTAATTAATAACGATGTGCCATCGAAGCAATAAAATGAGTAACGTGTTTTTGTAAAACACGTTACTACTGATTACTGATTTACAAGCACTTAAATTTCATGAGGTGTTCTCATTTCGAAAACCAACATTTATTATTAGGCCAATTTTATTGGTGATTTAAAAGGCTATACATATATATTATACATGGCCCCAATAAGTGTTTTTGTGTGTCCATTATTTGTCTTTACACGAAGAAATCACACGAAAACCAGAAATGAATTTTGAAATTTTATACGTAGATATTATTAAACAGTGTTTATTGTTGGTACTCACTGAGATATCTCACTGTCTCCAAAGTGAAAACTATGGCATCGACCAAACTTCTTTGTTGCCATTATAAAGTTTATGAATTAGTGTCACACACAAACACAACCGAATCAGATCTCTTTCCCGTTAACAATGATCAAGTAAAAAATAAAAAACAATAATCACTCAAGTGATAAGTAATAATGCATCAAAGTAAATTCAACTTATGTCAGAATAAACAATCAGCTTACATCATCATAGATATATATCTAATAATGTACAGTCACATACAAGAATATAAATTTATTAAAATTTTAAAAATGTTCTGAGTTTTCTGATACTTTAAACGGTTTTAAAGTTGAAATATGTGTGTGTGTGCAACATTTTAACTTGAAATCAGTAAAAATCCAATGAAACCGAAATGACATTCATGACAGAAAACGTTCTGTTTCTGTAAACATTCTCTTTTTTGGCATACCTTGATAAGACTTTTACAGCACTGTATTTTATCAAGTTTAAATTTAATATTTAAGTTACCGGCAATCTGTATAATTCAGTTAGTCTATAGAATACCTAGGTAATGTTTAGAATACCTAAAACGTTAATTATACCTAATAATAAAAAGGTATTGTAAAGAATACCATATTATACAGATTGCCGGCAAGCAAAATTTACGTGTCTGTATGTTATATCATATCTAATTAATAGATTTTTTGTTAAATGCCTTTTAAAGTATATACGTTACTTACACCAAAAAATATGTTTTTAAAGTTTTTGTCTGTCTGAAACAGGTGGACCAAGTTTGACGGAACTTACACTGGCCTAAGCTGATGACCTAAGTAGTAACTTAGGCTATTTATTTTTTAGACTAGCTTTGCTCAGCAGCGTTACTCGCGATTTACAACAATAAGTGCGGATAACACTAAGGCTAAGTTTTCGTTAATTTGGTAAAATTAAAGTCTAATAATAAAATTGCCGGCCACAGCCACCCTGGACTGAAGTACGCATTTAAGTAAATGTCAAATTGGCTCGAATAGACGTCCGCACCAATCCGTAATTGCTATTCTAAACACTACTTAGGTATCCTTGAAAATACTCATAAGCTCCCACCGGTTTGAAATAACACTAGGTTTAAATTTGATTACTATTACCCTTTATTACGCATAAAGCTCAGTTGCACCTGGCTGTACTTTATTATTATTAAAAACGTGACATTATCTACTAGATTGATTGTCTGACGTCACAGTTCTTTCTTTTATGCATCACGTGCACCTTATGCTACAAAAAGAAACAAATCAAAACATATCGTTTTGATTCATGTTAAAGACTAAAAATAAAAGTTATCGATAACCAGTAACCAGACCCGTTAACCAAGTGATTGAAGAACGCGAAACTTATCGAGTGACGTACCTTTGAGCCCCACCTCCGATTACGTAGGTAAACGATTCATTCTACAACACGAAATCGAGGCCGGTTGACCTCGGTATTTGACGGCAGTCGGTACTATCACATTTAACGCAGGCTTGTGTTAATTGTGTGTTGACGTCATACAAAGCAGTTCCCTTGAATGCAAGTTGTACTGAACACAAAAGAAGTACAAAAGCGATGACAGTAAAATATATATATGTACAGGGTGAATTTTTGAGACAGGACAGTAAAGGCAGGTACCTTATCCGTTATAGTTACATGAAAATGCTATAAGAAGACTATCCATATTTTTTTAAGATATTCTGAACTGCATTTACAGATTTTTGAAAAAATGTACAGCCAGCAAGAAAATGGTTATTTTAAACAAAAACTTTTTTTGATGCCATCGATCCTGTTTCTTATAAGGATCAAAAGTCTCTACTGGACCGACTGGTGGACGGGTCCACCTGTCATTATGGCAATAGCAGGCTGGGATTGTTGCGCGCGAGCCCGAGAATGACCAGAGTTCCCACTCAGGACGGGGTCATCTGCAAATAATAGATAGCCCGACGTACGTCGGGGTCCCAGGGTTTTTTCTTTCTAGGGAACACCTGGTTCCCCGACTACTAGTACCTTAAGACGGATTGCGGTTTATGGTCCTTTCATGTTCGACATAACCACGAGCTGGTGATATCCGAAGAGATGCCGGCACAGGAAAAAAGGGGGAAAACGCATTAAATCATTACAGAAAATAATAAGTACCAAGTCTGGATGTACTTACAAAAAGATAATAAGTATTATCGTTACTTCATCAGTCCTAGGCTCAAAATACTCATTCTCGGGTGCAAACATACCATGATAACATCTATCTTATAAATATTGTACACATAATACACAATTGATGATAATTGACAATATAAACTTCTGTGACGTCTAAAACGTGCCTCTCTCTGTGCACCATAATTATTTAAGGTATCACAAGTTATTGATACTAAAAATAAAAGCATTCAGAAATGTCAACATTGGCTGTTTGTTACGTGTTTATGAAAATTTCAACCCAAGTGATAAGATACGTATTTCAATAATATTGATTTCTGTTTACTTACGACTAGTGATGGGTCGAGGGCGAAAACAAATACGGGCGGAAAGGCATAAACTGGGCAGATTGGGCATAAATAAGTTTACGCCCGAATAAATGCCCGAGCACTGGGCAGAAAAAACGAATACCTTTGTTTTGTGAAAAACAAATGTTTTCTTAATCTATTTTTTCTTAATTTAAATGAAAGTCAGTATGTTGTAAATTAAAACTTATAATTAATTATTAATTATACATTTTTGTAATTAAAATCACAAATAATCAAAGTTCGTTTCATTATTTTTGTCGAAAATTCGTAAAAAATTAACAAATTTAAGTAACTCTTTTAAATATGTATAATAATAATAACATTTATAATTTTTTCATTCGATGTTATTTTTTATATTTTTAAATGTATTTTTTAGATTTATATATTTAAAAATGTAATGAATAAGTATTTTGATTTTAATAAAGAGAACAATAATAATAATAATAAGTGGCAGCTTGGCAGTGTAGAATAAAACGTATTGCTGAGTTCAGGACACTCATCGCCAAATTAATTGCCTATGAATCTGGTAATACGCAACCGAGAGTCATGCGCTTTATGAAACAGGCATTTTTGGAGACTACCATCAGTCCTCAACAGTATACATATATCAAGTGTCAATAAAGAGAATAATAATAAATCTTTAATTTCATTATCATCGTCATTTAAGTCGATGTTAGACGTTACATCAAAAAATTCGGTTCGACTGGTTGATTTTGATGGTTGAGCATCATGAGACGTATTAATTTGACTCTTATCATCATCAACATCATCGAAAAATCATCAAATTCTGAATCCGACTCGTTCAAGTTGAACAATGGTAGGTTGAGCAAGATCAAGTCTTAATTTACAACATTTTTTATTTGATGCCTACCATTGTGACTCCACTCTGCCTGATGATAAGCATGAGAGGGGGCCACCACACTGCCTGCGATGGAGGAAGTATGGCGACGCTGACCCAAACTATAGCGGCTTTGTGAGATGCTTTTTCACACCCCTCTTAAAGGACCCGGGATCATAATGGGAAGGAAAGACGTGGGATGGTAGCGAGTTCCAGTTTTTAACCGCTCGGCACAGGTCTTTCCTAACCCAAGTTTTTTTTCGGTATTAAGTCAAAATGAGGTGAAAAAATAGATATTTCAAATCAAATAAATTACGGTGTATTCAAGACATAGAAAGGTAAGTTTTCACAAAATTTCTTGAAAAAATAATTTTATTTGTAAAAGATAAAAAGAAAAAACCAAAAACTTGGTTTTTTAAATATTTCAGATAAAATTTAAGGTTATGTGAAAAAAGTGCAGATACAAAAGTTGTAGATCTTTTTATTACCTACAACTTTGCTTTTAATTTTTTTTTCATAGGATTTGTAGTTTTGCCGGAAATCGACATAAACCGTTTTTACCCTGAAAACCTAACCCCTACCCCTTCCCGACCTCAGATCGCCCGTAAATTATTTGTCCTTCCATTTTTATAATATTCACCTCCTTTTCCAATGGGTTTCATCACTTTCATCCTACTACAATTTATGTTCACTTTTTATTATTTTAAGACGCTTCATCATCATCATCAGCCTATCTCAGTCCACTGCTGGACATAGGCCTCTCCCATTGCACACCACTTTGATCGATTTTGTGCTTCTCGCATCCAGCTCCTGCCAGCCATCTTGCGCAAATCATCACTCCACCTGGCCTGTGGGCGTCCTACACTACGTTTGCCGAGACGCGATCTCCACTCCAGAACTCTTCTACCCCAACGGTCATCAGTTCTGCGGCTAATATGGCCAGCCCACTGCCACTTCAGCTTGCTAATCCGGTGGGCTATGTCGATGACTTTAGTTCTCTGACGGATAACTTTATTCCTGATACGATCCCTCAGAGAAACGCCGAGCATAGCCCTTTCCATTGCACGCTGAGCAACTTTGAGCTTGTGGACCAACCGCAACGTAAGTGTCCACGTTTCGGCACCGTATGTCATGACAGGTAGGACGCACTGGTTAAAAACTTTCGTTTTTAGGCACTGTGGGATCGACGATGAGAAGACTCGACGTAACTTTCCAAATGCCGCCCAACCCAGCTGAATTCTTCTATTTACCTCGTCCTCGAGGTTATTCCTACCCAACTGCAATGTCTGCCCAAGGTAGACATATTTTTGAACAACCTCGAGAGCGGTACCGTGTATTGCAATCGGTTCCGGTTGTACATGTTGATTGAACATGACCTTGGTTTTATCCAAGTTCATCCGTAGGCCATCGGCATAGAAGAATCTGCTAGTTTTTTTAATATTTCACATAAAATTTGAGGTTATGTGAAAAAAGTGCAAATACAAAAGTTGTAGATCTTTTTATTACCTACAACTTTGCCTTTAATTTTTTTTTCATAGGATTTGTAGTTTAGCCGGAAATCGACATAAATCGTTTTTACCCTGAAAACCTCCCCCCTACCCCTTCCCGACCTCAGATCGCCCGTTAATTATTTTTCCTTCCATTTTTATAATATTTACCTCCTTTTCCAATGGGTTTTATCACTTTCATCCTACTACAATTTATGTTCACTTTTTTTTATTTTAAGACGCTTCTACCCTGGTCTATTATGTCAGTTTTACATGTAATAGGTATATACTTATACTATCGACTATTGTTATCGAAACAAAAATACTGTGTTTATGTCACAGATTACTAACTAAGTATAACATATAAAGAACTGCTATCATTATAATACTCAGTTTGGTTTTTTTTATACGCCCATGACCAACGATTTAAAGAAAAAACTAAAATAGTAACATATTTATATCCAGGAATATATCATATTTTTTTGTTAATTAGTCCTTGCTGCATACACATATATTTACACACAATTTAAATTAATAAAATGTAAATTGAAGTTTTTGCCCAGGTAAAGGGCATTTAAGGTTCGAGCACATTATGCCGGGCCGCAGCGTGTCGGGGCGGGCCGCAGCGCAGCGCAAAATGCTAACTTAGCACATTGTGACGGGCCGGGTCGCAGCGCATTGACGGATTTTGAGTAGAGTGTACGGTAAATAAACACGTACGCGCGTGCACACCAATCCGCTTGCTATAGCACACTGTGACGGGGCGCAGCGGGGCGGGGCGGGTCGCATCGCACGGACGCAAATCCGCGTCGCAATAATGCGAGCCGCTGCGGCCCGACACAGTGTGCGATACTTCATACAATTTGTATTGAAGCGATTTGAGCGGATTTTTGCGCTCCGCCCCGGCACGCTGCGGCCCGGCATAATGTGCTCGAACCTTTATTCGGCATTTACGGGCATTTATCGGGCGCTTATTCAATGTGCCCAATCCGCCCGGGCAGAAACCCATCTCTACTTACGACTGTTGTAGTGATTGATTTTTGCAAATCTTACATTCCTACTTATCTCTAAATATATTTAATAGTTGACCAATTTTGATACTCCGCTCTTATTGATCGTAGCGTAATGATATGATGATAGTCTTCCTCCCTCGATAAATGAACTATCGAACAGTGAAAGAATTTTTCCAATCAGATTAGTGGTTCCCGAGGTTAGCGCGTTCAAACAAACAAACTCTTCAGCTATTTAATATTAGTAGATATAAATAGCAAAGCGACTTTTACCGAGTTATAAACTCAATCTTAGTCAAAGCCTTTAAATATTAATAATGATGATATCTATTTTTTAATTTTGGAAAATTCTGTTAAGTAACAGTATTTTAAGAGTAAATAAATCACAATACTTTTTTCAACGGAAATTATAATAGTATTAAATCTATAGACAATTATAACTATATACAAATCATATTTACTTATCTTCTGAAAGGTGGTAATGTTATCAAGTCAATATCATCAGGTACTTCTTGATATTTTTTTATTTGTTAACCTAATACTATAGTTATTTTCCACTTACTTTACTGGGACAAATAACAAAACATTTCCTGTTTACTTTATAACGTACTTGACGTCAAACCACCACTAATGTTAATCTTAAGCAGTTCGATTATATAAATGTGTCGGTAAGTACCTACAAATTGTGCACATGTCTAATGCACCTATACATATAATGTACCTATACACAGGAATATATTAGAATTTATTGAAATATATTAGAATTTATTGAAATATATTAGAATTTATTTCTATGTACAGAGAAATATATCTGTATGTATTTCTGTGTACCTATGGTTTATAAGTGTAGCAGATTTATATTTAACGCTGATATTGAGGCATATACATGTACGTAATTTGAGGTTTTTAAATAAGACTACATAGCATGATACAATTTGAGAAATATTTTTTTAAATATATAGATAAAACGGGTTGCTTCTGACAATACTTTTTAGTGCTCATAAAGTTAAACTAGTTGACACAATCTTTAACTGAAACAACTAAGTACGAAAGCCGTTTTATATTCTATCCAACACAAGTCATTTTTCTAACATCATCTTTCTTGCCTTTATATTTCACAAAATTATTTTGGGATATATTATATCATATTGTTTCAGTTTTTTAACGAAGCGATTGGCATCACTGCAACCGTAAGTGTGAACTGAATTGAAGGTTGAACTAGTTGTAAATTCCCAATAACGATTGCTATAAATGTTCATGACAACCAGGACCGACGACTTATCCTGATCTCCGAGGCACGGGCGTGTTATAGCGCAATACACATTTTTTGTATCATAACTTATGAAAACTTATGATACAAAAGTCTGTACACAATTGACGGAGTAATCAATGAACATACACACAGTGGTAATAGAACCTCTTTTTTGAAGTCTGTAAAAATAATTGATTTCATATAATTTTGAAGTGTACGAGGCATGCCTTTTAAGTTTATTCGTTTGAAGAAAAAAACACAACTAGAACCTTATAACCACGTAGTTTAATATACACTTTTCCATTCGCTCAAACCAGTTATTATAACACTAAAGTGGGGTTGTTCAAAACGGCTGACTTGAATGCGTCGACTGCTTCTTCACCGGACTGGAACCTTTGACCACGAAAGGAAATGTAAAGGCATCGTTTAGGGCTCAGGTGTATGGAGGATGGTCAAGAATTTCTAATTTTTCATGCTTCAAATACTCAATCGTTTGACGAGCGCTGTGTGAGCTTGCGTTGTCATAGTGCAGGATGATGCGTCGCTTTGAGTTAGATTTTCGAAGCTCGGAGATGACTTGTTGTAAACAAACTGTGGTATACCACTCTGCGTTAACCGTTCTACGATCTTCAAGTGCAATCGTCGCAACATGGCCGGTTTTTCCAACTAACGTGGCCACCATCTTTAAAGTGCTTCGAGAACGAACAACTTTAGTCGACTTTGGCTCGTCTTGAAAGACCCAGATTGTAGATTGTTGTTTGGAATCAAGATCCTAGGCATAGATTCAAGATTCGTCACCACTGATGATGTCGTAGACGATTACGTATTGACTCTCCTCGGTTGAAGCTTTGCAGTTTTCTTACACCATCTGACGCGGGCCGCCCTGTGATCGTCGAAAAGCAGATCCAGCGGTATTCAACGGAAAACTAGCTTTCTCACACCAAGCGCTTCATGCAAAATCTTCTGAATGTTTTTCCCTGAGATGCCTAATAGAGCCCCCTATCTCTCGATACGTTACATGACGATCTTCGTAGTATTTAATTAGTAGTCTCACAGCAATGATGTTATCTTCAGTGAAAACGGATTTTGGGCGTCCTTCGCGAGATTTCGTCGTGTCACTAACACTAGTATCTCCACGCTGGAATTCTAAATACCAGCGTTCGACAGTCTGCAGACATGGGGCTTCTTCACTGAACACTAATGTTAGCTCTGCAAAACACTGAAGCCGTCAGGCCTTTTCTAAAGTTGTAGAAAATTATTGCACGAAATTTTACTTAGAAAGATTCATTTTCGTACGTAACCTGACAGATTCCAATCGACGCTGTGACTGAACAATAGCATTAATCCTAATACCTGTTTTGAGATTCAAAATTTAAACACATTCTGATATAGAAGCGCTGGTTCCCACTACGCCGGACCGGCAGAATTGCCGGGCCGGTAAAACTGCCGGAAGGGCTAGTGGCTGTACAAGTTATATGAAGCTGTTCACATTATCCCGGATCCGGCATTTCTGCCGAGTCCGGCATTTTTACCGTGCGTTTTGTCACTACGATCGTCCGGTAAAAATACCGGACCGGAGCAATGTGAACGAGTTTGATCCGGTATCTTCCCCCGCTCGCAACACCTGTGCTCCCCTCGCGTCGTTTTCTTTTATTTTGCCTTCTATTAAGATACCACCACAACACAACAATTTCGTCGTCCATTGTGTGCACAGGTCCAAATTTAACTGAGCTGAGTACTTGACTGTCCGAGGCTCCGGTGTAATGTGAACACTCTGTCCGGTGCCCGGTTTCCGGTAGATTTACCGGTCCGGCGTAGTGGGAACCAGCGCGAACAGTTCCAAATTCAAAATTGCCGGGAAATATGGAAACCACAGAACTTAAAAGGCATGCCTAGTAGTCGTTTAATTTGTTCCCATAACTTACATGTTGACTCTAATATTATGAGACTTGATAATTGAGTAGGTACTGAATGACCTAACGGCCTACTGACTCAAACAAGCATGATTAATATAACATAATTATTTAATGCTTGATTTGTACTCCACTTTATACAAAACGATTTCTAGCATCGGAATTTCAAATGCAATCTACACTATTCCATATTGTACGTACATTTAAAGCTTGCGATTGGCATTTTTCCAAAACCGAGAAATATTCCTAAAATATACGCATAGGTCGTCAAAGTTTACAAATACTACTGCGTCTCTAAAATGTATATATTTAGAATTGATAAATAGACATCTATTTACTGCAAAAGACAATGTATGACCTGTAATACGTTGAAAAATAAATTGTTGATATTTTCACGTACAATAACTATAGGCCGACCGTTTATCTGAGTCCTCGCCTGCGGTAACATGGGCGCGGGGGTATGACGACAAAGGGGACTGAGACAGGTGCGGGCGGACATCTCGTGTGTATCTCACTAAGCGTCCCCGCGATATTACCGGCTACATATTTGTTTTTGAAATGCGGGTAACGCTGCGGGGCGAAGCTAGACTATAAAAATTAGCTTAAGTTACCCCTTCATCATCATCATCATCCTATCGCAGTCATAGCCCTCTCCCATTGCACACCACTCCGATCCATTTTGGGCTTCTCGCATCCAGCTCCTGCCAGTCAACTTACGCAGGTTGTCACTCCACCTCGCCTGTTAAGTTACCCCTTATGTCATTAGATATCTGCCGCTAAAAGTCCCGTCAAAATCGGTCCAGTCGTTCCACAGATTAGCCGGCACAAACAGATAGACAAAGAGAATTTAAAACTGCTTCAATAGGATCAGTAGACTACTTTCATATGCATTTGGTAAATAACTATTTATTGAATATTACCAATGAGCACCTCAATTTTATTTATTTGTATTTATGTTTTGACAAGTAGATTGTGGAGGGAAACGGTATTTTTTTCATAACTTTCGCAACGAGAATAAAGTATTTGATAAAGAAATCATAAAATAAACTCAAATAAGACGTCATAATCCTTTTATCAGTCGCACAACTTAAGTTGCGTGGAAACAGATAAAGTTATTAAAAATAAATGTGTATTGTTATGGATGAAGTATAAAACGATCAAAAACGCCTTATCTACATATTCAATCACAGAATACTGATAAACAATATGGCTTTATGTAACTTTTGTCACAATAGTTAGGTTTTTTCTGTAGTAAAAGTGTATCGCAATGTGTGACTTCTATGTAAGTAATACATAAATCCTACAAATGTTATAAATGTGAAAGTTTGTTTGTATGTATATTTGATACTCCTTCACGTAAAAACCACAGAACGGATTTGGATTAAACTTTGCAATAATACATCAGAATAACACATAACCTACTATTTATTGCGATAAACTACAGAAACGCAGGCGAAGCTGCGGACGAAAGCTATTACATACTAAATCAAATAATGTGATAAGTTCAATGTTTTGTAGATGAATTATAATATTAAATAGTGTTTTAAAAAACTAGATTCTACTTAGCTCGCATTGTTTAGTCTTTTAACCTTGACTTCTGAAAACTTGGAACTAGAAACATTTTATGATACTAAACCTATTAAATTATTATTATGAGGCAATTTACTTTAAGACATAATCTCCATTAGATTTAGATTAACTTCCACTATAATTGAGGGACTTAATCACTACATAGAATTAAATAAAGTAGTTTTCCGCTGTCTGTCCCTACGTATGCTTTGATCTTTAAAAGTACACAACGGATTTTGATGCGGTTTTTTTAATATAGAGTGATTCAATTGGAAGTTTTATATGTATAATACATGCAAAATATAGTATAGGAACACTAATAATTTTAGAGGTTTCTAATGTGATGTCGTAAATGCACACATTTTTTGAGCTTACATTACGCTGGCTGAACCCTACGAGATAGATCAAAATAATGTGATACAGTATTGTACACCTTAAAAAAGTACAAAAAAGTCCGCGCTGGTACGTCTATTTCTTAAAGATAACCCACGTTAAGCATGCGTGTTCGTCCGTCCGTCCTCGGCTTGCCGTCCAAATGGAATGCTAGAAAGCTGAAATTTTACATGGATATGTTTAAATCATGTCCACAAAGTGCTACATGTTTTTTTTTTTATTTGGGGTACCTCACCTACACGTAAAGTGGGGAAGTTTTTTTTTTCTCGCTTCCACCCATTGTGTGGGTTATCATTAGACAGGTTTTAAAAAAACATTGTGAGCTTCCTACAACCATTTTTCGATAAAGGTATCCGTTTATGAGTTTTTCAACTTGAAAGTGCATTTTGTACTAAAAACAGGGAGCGTCCCCCCCCCCCCCCCCAACTTCTAAAAGCTAAACGGCTATAAAGGCTTAGATAGCTTGATTAGTTCAGGAGTTATAGAGGCCTAACTTAGGAAATACGCTTACGTGAAAAACTTCGTACAAACATAACAAAATAATAAGTAAATATAACAATTATCTATTTTACACGATTTTAATTTCACTTGTTATTCTTTATGACTACGGAACCCTATTCTATGCGTGGCCTGACATTTGTACGATTTCAATTCATTTAAGTTCTGTAATATCTTCGGAAATATTCGTTTTAAGTACACGCTGTAAAGAGCCATATTAATCTACATTAAATGCACAATGTATTTAATTGGATAAGGATTTATGCTGTTACGTTACAGGAACATAGCGGTTACGGCGGTACCGGCCGGCCGGAGGCGCTGCTGTCGGTTTGTCACCAGTTAATAACCAAATACAATGTTTATTAAAACCCTAATAAAAAGGGCGGTGCGAAATGGACGGCCGCCGGGTGAGCTAGTTTGGTCTGAAAGTCTTATTAGTCTAGTCGACAAGTTGAAAATGGTACAAATAAAGATACAGCTCTTAAAATTATGTGCGATATCTCATTGGATTCCGAATGACGCATAGAAAAATGTGCCAAATAAAAGCATATATTAGCACATAAAAAATTGCAAAAGTTATAAACAAATAAAGATGAAATTGCATTTAGTTTTTTGCCAATATTTCATAAACTAATAATATTTAAGAAGTTTCAAAAAAAGATTCTGATAGAGGTGGAAATTTCGAATAAAAAACTTCTAGCTCCCGGAACTCTATCTCCATTATTTATAATTTTAATTTAACGCTGAAAATAGGTCAGCGCGCTACATTTTTAGGTTGCATGCGTGGCGTCAAAAGCGAGTACGGCACATTAATTAAATTATTTAAGGTATTGAATATTTGTTTTTAAATAAGAAAAAAATATGGTGTGTTCTGAACACTATAAATAATTTATTTCCGTTGGAAATTTTACTTAAAGTTAATTTTTCAAAAAGTTAAACAATTGTTAATAAAAAAAAAATCACGAACTACTGTCTTAATTGTAAGTGAAAAAAAATGCTTAAATAATGGTCGTAAAAAATGTTTGCTTCGAAAAACTTTTCTTACATACATACTTAACAAGATCGCGCCAAAAAAATATTCATACTTTGCTTATAATAAATTTTTTAACTTGAACAAAAACTGAAAAATACATGTAATGTAGTAAATAATTAGTAGTAGAGTAGCAGCACATATTTTAAGAGCAGTATCTCTATTTCGTACCATTTTCAAATTGTCGGCTATATTATTAATATAAATAATTTATTTTCATACACAATGCTTAGGTTCATATATGTTTCTTTATCTTTCGAATTAAGGATGGTTAAAAAATCTTTACTACCTATTTAAAACTTTAAGTGAAATTTTCTAATACACCCAAATCTTTACCTTTATATACCATGTAATACTTGAGCTATAAAATCATATTGATTTAAACTCTAAATTTTGAAACTTCTTCTTCAAAATTTTACTTTACGTTATAAAATAATACATTAAAACAATAAAAGTTTGCACTAATACATGCCTTCAACATACTCTAAAAACACATTCTATAAAAATGCCAACAATTATACAATTAATTATTATAATGAGCTTAAATTTACACATTGTACCAATTTAAATGTTCAATACAGTCCCAAAAAACATAGTATTATTTAATCACTATGCGGAAAATCTATGCAACCATTCAAAATAATAAAATTTGTTAAAAAAAGCCTTATTCACTGCCCCTTTAAATACAATTGTGTTTATTAGACAATTTTTTTTATAGACAACTCCCGCTTAAGGAATGTACTTCCTTTGTTGTAAGAGAATTTACAAACATGCTTGAAACATAAAAAAAACACACAGACTCAGAAAACAACAATTTTTGGATCACATGAAGTATTTTTCCATGTGAAAATTTGAACTCACAACATTTGGCACAGAAGAAAGCAGTGTGGTTACCACATAAACTAATGATTCATTAGCAAACCCTATTTGGGTTTTCCCAATGCAATTTTACCATAACATGACACCATATAGAAAATTTAGTAATGGCAGTAGGAAAAAGTTTAGTCACATTCTCGCTATTGGCTAACAAAATATAATACTCAATATATACGACATTGAACATGTATTTTGTCTGCTAAATATAATTAAATACTCTAGAATGTAAATTATTACTAGAATTTAGTACTCTAGATTTGGCTAAGGGCTATTAAGATCTATTTTTTTTTTATTTACATGTGGAAACCTCTGGCCATCACCGGAGCCGGTGTGTCGGAATCGAACCAACTAAAACTACATGGTATGCCCTCTGTGGGCCTGAATTTTAGAGGGAGTCTAGGGAATTAATTTCTCTTTCTGGATCCAAGGGCTATGACCTACTACATCAACCCTGAGTTAGAAATACTAAAATTAAACAATAGAAATGGAAATAAACAGTACAGAAATCCATAAAATATAGATACTAATATCAATATATACTCACTTTGTAGGTTTCTTCATCCAAGCAGATGTAAATCCGTCTTTGAGTTCAGGGTCACTTGATGCCATATTGAATTCTTTATAAAAATACTACACTCAATTAAAAAAGTACTTAATATTTATAGGATGTTTTAAATGTTAGGTGAAAAGACAAATGGTGTCTTATCTTGAGCAGAAATGATAAGATTGTCTCAGTTGGCAGTATTGACTGACAACATTAAAGAAAAAATATTAAAAAACAAAAGTATGTACAATAGTAAATTTGATTTATAATTTAGGGAATTCACTAAGGAAGTGCTTAACACACTCCTTCAGTGGCAATATTGTTAGGAGGGTTTGAATCCATCTGTAACAAAAACAAAATGTACTAAGTAATTGAAATATGAGCTAGAAAACTAATACTAATGCAGTAAATTTGAAGTGTTTACATATTGAAATATAATATCCCTGACTTCTGAAAAATCAAGTATCTTTATGTTAAATAAATTACTGAGCAATGATTTAGATTCAATAAGCTCAACAATTTTAAAGCTTTAAGGCAATTTTAAAAGGCATGCATTAAATGTGTTTAGAAAAACAATAAATTATTTTGTTTTAAATTTCACCTTTATGGTTGACAATAACATTTTCCTGTTTTACAAAGCTGTGATATCAATGACACAACACTTGTAGTGTACTATGGAATCACATTTTATTGAGAAATGCTTTCCTTTAAAAAAAAATGGTCCATTTAAAAGATTCAAGGTCACATTAAAAGGAAAACAATAAATGTGTTGACAAAATAAAAAAAAATATGTTATAAAAGGTACAAAATATTTCGTTTTTATTTAATACTAGCTGAATCCCGCGGTGTTACCCGCGATTATTAAAATTGCGACTATAATTTGAGATTTAAACTATCCTATCTCTCAAGTTAGATCGAACTGCACATGGTGTGCGAATTTTATTATAATCGGTTAAGTGGTTTAGAAGTCCATTGAGGACAAACATTGTGACACGAGATTTATATATATTACTAGCTTTCCGCCCGCGGCTTCGCCCGCTGAGATTTAAACTATCCTATCTCTCAAGTTAGATCGAACTGCACATGGTGTGCGAATTTTATTATAATCGGTTAAGTGGTTTAGAAGTCCATTGAGGACAAACATTGTGACACGAGATTTATATATATTAAGATAAGATTGCCTTTATATAAGTAAACTACATTTTCCTGTTTTACAGCTGTGATGTACATCTACATAATACCTATTTACTAACCTATGGAAGAGGATTATTTACATTGTGTATTCAACAAATGTATTCATCTTTACATGATTATTTTATTTTTATTTTATTTGAAATTTATTCATTTTCTTTGTATTGAGGTTTGAGATTGTGGGTTTTATTTCCATTCAAGCCAAATAATAATTATTAATACAACAAATAAACCAACTTTAACAAAACACATGCACTTGGATTAAATAACCAATTTTTACAACAAGAATACAGACTAATGATCGTTAATTTGCATACCTAGATGGACCTAGATGTATATTATTGCTAAACTGTTTATTACTCGCCAATCGCCAGTCACGAGGCATTAGGACGAGTCATAACTAAATACGTACTACAGCTACAGAAATATCAATGCCATAAACACAATAACAAAAGTAGCTCACGTGACGTAATGAAATATATACCAAAACCATTACCAATTTTTACAAAAATTATGTTCTTTTCACAAAGGTTACTATTTAGCTCAGAATCTACGAATACAAACACACTTTTGCCAGAAATAAGGCTAAACTACAGTAATAAAGTAACCTGCTTATTATAGCAACGTGAATGTTGCGATCATGATGAATAAATGAAAAGATTATATTAAAAACTTACAGTTTCATGGAGAAAAGATAAAGTCTCAATTAAAAATAGCATTTCGATCAAAAATAAAGAAAATGACGAAACGAACACAGAACGAACGGACCAGGAACTGTTATTCAACAAAAATGGCAGCAAACAGCAATGTTGTCATTTTCAAAATCACTAAGTTACTAACAACTTTTCAACTTTAGAGAAAATAATGTAGTAGTTTTACTAACAAACAATTAAAAATAAATATCATCTGTTTTTTTATAAATAAAAGCAAGTGAAACCGTTGATACCGAACCGTTCTTGTCGCTCATCATCAGCCTATCGCAATATTCTCAATCCACTACAAGGCCTCTTCAACTGACTTCTAGATTTTCACCTACTTAAAAAAGGTAGTTTTAAGAATATTTACTCAAAATAGATTTACTCCTATACCTATGTATTATCCTCTCCTAGTCAAATCTTTACGTGAAGTATATTTTTTAATTCATGAGGCCCATTAAAATAAAATATACCGATTATTGGTGAAATCTTTGAAAAATAATATTAATAATAATTTATTGCTCAAATAATAATTATTCGATAACAAACCATAGGCAGACTAACAATGCTTTGTTACAAATTTGGGACCTCCGCAACCAAGGGACAACTGAAATTCAAAGGTTGAACTAGTTGTCAGTAAATTTGAGGGCACTGACTTCCCAATAACGATTGCCATAGATGTTCATGACAACCGAGACCTACGGCTATATCACTGCCAAAATTCCAAACTCCGGGCTGCTAATAGGAATTTCCTAAGAAAAACCCAAAAACACTTTTAGGCCCAACCCGGGATTTGAACCCGAGACCTCTTGATTAGCAGTCGCATACGCTACCTATCCACTACACAAACGAGGCAGTTAATGATAGGATAAAACATAAATTTAAAAGCAAAAATAAAAAACTCTAGTAAAAAAAAAACAGATTGCACGGTTGGCATAGCTGTGAGATCCACGAATTGTTATCTTAGTCTGGGTGTTCTTTGTGTCCGTTTCTTGTATGTTTGAAAAGTCCCCCACGACATATCCTAATGCGGGAGTTGTCTTTTTAAAGTAAAAAATAAAAATAAATATCAACTGAATGAATTTTGCATCTCAAATGTTGAATTTTTTAATTTTGGTTGTTGTAAAGCTACTCAAATCAGTTAATTGTTAAAAAACACTTAGATTTTACATGTCCTATACAAGCTTTAGACACCGTTTCCATGCCAATCCTTCTGCAGAAGCTTGAAAACATAGGGATTCGTGGTGTGACATTAGATTGGTTTAAGTGCTATCTTTCAAATCGGCAACAAATTGTTCAAATACAGGGTCTATTAGAGAATAAAAAATAAATTAAATAAAAAAGCCTTTTATTTCCAATAAATTTACATCATTTAAAATATAAAGGAATACACTTCCAGTAAACTTTGGAGTGCCGCAGGGGAGTATTTTAGGTCCCACTCTTTTCCTTATGTGCATGAATGACATACACCACGAACGCATTTCATAAGCAGAACTCTTTTGTTACGCCGATGAGACTATCGCTGTATTTCACGGCTGGGAAAGTGTCACAAACTGTGCTGAAAGTGGAATGTTCCAACTAACAGACTGGCTAGGAAGGAACCTTTTCAGATAAATGCTAGTAAGACAAACTATAATTATGTTCTTCTACAAAACAGCGGTTTCTCAACCTAAGCAACCTATCCACTTTCACTCCCACACACGTCTAAACGCTATAGGTGCGTTTAGACGTTTAAATACATCTACCATCTACTACAACCACATTCGCAAAAAGATTTGCACCCTACAGCCACCCACATATAATAGGTCTTTACCTATGAAATTGCCGTTTTGTATGCAATAAGTGAAAGTACTCATTTTTTCAAACTTTTTTATTTCCGTTATTCGAAGTAATCACCCATGCAATCGACGCATCTTTCCCAACGCATTGGCATTTTATTGATGCCCTTCTTGTAAAAATCAGCTGGACGGGAGGCAACAAACTCTTCAAAGGCATTTTGTACTGCCTCTCGGGAATTGAATTTTTTACCCACTAAAAAGTTGTCTAAAACTAAAAATTGTTACGTGCGACGAAAAATAGATTCTGTTCGACAATCGAAAGTGCTCAGCAAGTTGGTTAGACCCTGGTTCAGCACCAAAGCAATGCCCTAAACCAAAAATGACCCCTAAAAAGGTGATGGTCACTGTTTGGTGGTCTAGTGCGGGTGTGATTCACCACAGCTTTTTACAAAACGGCATGAGCATTAATGCAGATGAGTACTGTGAAGAACTGAACAGAATGATGGAGAAGCTTGCACATCTGCAACCAGCTTTGGTCAATCGGCCGTCCCCACTGCTCCTTCACAACAACGCGCGTCCCCATACTGCGCAACAGACTGTCTCCAAGCTGCAAGAGCTGGGGTTGAAAGCTCTCCCTCATCCGCCATACTCACCAGACCTTACACCTACCGACTATTACTTTTTCCAAAATTTAGACAACTTTTTAGAGGGTAAAAAATTCAATTCCCGAGAGGCAGTACAAAATGCCTTTGAAGAGTTTGTTGCCTCCTGTCCAGCAGATTTTTACAAGATGGGCATCAATAAACAACCAATGCGTTGGCAAAGATGCGTTCGATTGCATGGGTGATTACTTCGAATAACAGAAATAAAAAAAGTTTGAAAAAATAAGTACTTTCACTTATTGTATACAAAACGGCAATTTCATAGGTAAAGACCTAATATACAACAATTAATTATCGAAATGGTGTCTGAAGAATTGCACCATCTACACAGCTAAAAATAACCTAACACAGTGTTTTCTTTCTTTTTATTTTATTATATTTTATTTCTTTTATCTTTTTAGCCCAATTTAACTTCAATAAATGTTTTCTGAAAATGTTAATTGTACGCATCTAATTCTGCTATTGTAACTGTTTAATTTTGTAGTAGCCAAAGATACAAGCGTTTCTGGCTTAATCTGGGTGCACATGTACTTTACTTGAAATTTTGATGAAATAGTAACCACCCGAATATCAGCTATTTCTGCCAATGTCAAATAAATCAAGTAATTAACGTTTGCAGAATCAATTCTAGCCTTCAAGTCGTCGTCATAAATAATGTTATGATAAAAATCGCAAAATAAAAAATAAATTTTTCGCAAAATCTCCAGTGTCGCTTTACCAGCTTTCCTATCTTCTGTCCATTGTTCAGCAAATCTCATAAGTAAAATTTTAAGGGCATCTCCTTCAAACTTTGAGATTGCTGGCTTGGACGAAGCTAGGAACGCTTTCTTAATTGCATGCCCAGGTCAAAATTTTCCAGTTTCGCAAAATTCACAGAGGAGCTGGGACGACATATACTGCAAATTAACTTATGACAATCTTTTGAGCTGTAGTACAGGTTCGGCGCGTGCTAGGCTTTTGGCTGTGGGTGCGCATGAAGCCGGCTACTGGCTTCACGCGTACCCTTCGTCAAATACAGGAACATTTCTTGAGCCTGACACGCTTCGAATCGCTACATGTCTACGGCTTGGGGTTCCGGTCTGCGC
Organism: Phragmatobia fuliginosa; assembly: GCA_932526445.1. Classification (NCBI taxonomy): domain Eukaryota; kingdom Metazoa; phylum Arthropoda; class Insecta; order Lepidoptera; family Erebidae; genus Phragmatobia; species Phragmatobia fuliginosa. The sequence continues at coordinate 11,441,401 of OW052070.1, read as the reverse complement.
TCCTCATAAATGTCCCTGTGGCAGTGATGTCGACAAGCTAGGACATCACGGACTGTCTTGCCTAAAAAGTGCAGGCCGCTTCTCTAGACATGCCGCACTTAACAATATCATACGCCGGTCCCTTGCCACCGTCAACGTGCCAAGTCTACTTGAGCCGACTGGTATTGCAAGAGACGATGGCAAGAGACCAGACGGTATGAGCTTGATTCCATGGAAGATGGGCCGGGTACTGGTATGGGATGCAACCTGTTCAGACACGCTGGCCCCTTCCCATCTACATGGAACCAACAACAGAGCTGGTGCGGCATGTGAAGCGGCTGAAAAAGCTAAATCATCGAAATATAGGGGTCTAGGCTCCGAATATGATTTTGTCCCATTCGGTGTCGAGACCCTTGGGCCGTGGGGTCCTAGCGCTATTAAGCTTTTCAAGGAAATAGCAAAAAGATTAGTCGACATCACAGGAGACCGAAGAGCTGGCAGTTACCTCGGTCAAAGAATTAGTCTAGCTATTCAAAGGGGGAACGCTGCCAGTATCTTCGGAACCATGCCTAAAGGGACTCCTTTTAACGATATATTTTAGTTATAATTTTATATTTTATTAAGGTTTTTAGTTTTAGGTTCATTGTTTTAGTTTCATTGTTTTAGTTTTAGTTTATAACCAACATTGTACATAAATATAATAAATTACATTTAATTTTTTTTTGATAAAAAAATGTGGATGACATGGGGAACGTCTGCCGATAAAACAAAAAACGACTGCCTTATTGGTCTAGTGGTTAGCGTATGCGGCTGCTGATCAATAGGTCTAGGGTTCGATTCCCGGGTCAGACCAAATATTTGTGTGATCCACAAATATTTGTTTCGGAGTCTGGGTGTTTTTCTATGTATATAATATGTATGTATTTACAAATAAAAGCATGTTTATGTATTTATATCAGTTGTTTAGTACTCATAACACAAGCTCTGCTTACTTTGGGACTAGATGATGTTGTGTGTAAGATGTCCAAAATATTTATTTATCTCAATTAATTTTTACACAAGTCTTCTATTATTTTCTTTTGATGAGATGGCAACCTACACAAATCTATTTTACTCACAGAAGTAGAAAACCTGGTCTATGGATTTACTGTTAGGTTTCCTAAGGCTAGTACTCACGAAGTGTTTATCTCCCGTGGCCGCTGCGGTGGTGGAACTACGGTTTTATTTCTATACTCACGAAACCGGTTATTTGCACGGTTACGCGGCCGTCGCGGTTGCGATATTCGCCCGCCACGTTTGCGGGCAATGATCGCATGATAGGCGGTTGCAAGATGGACGGTAATGTTCAGTATAGGTTTAGACTGCGCGTCGTGAGTAGTGCTTTAATTTTTGATGTGAAACATCTATAGGCGCACGTATGTGAAACATCTATAGTCGCACGTAAAATAGATTTCTGGCCTGGCGACTGGCGACGCCTGGCGACGCGTCGCCACGGCACGCTATACGATGGTATATATATACAGTCTATATGCAGTAGTGTGTACGGTGTGTGTTCTTTTCTGCATATTACTTTTACAAAATAATGGCGATGTTTCACATCTGCCAGGCGTCCCGTGACGGCTCACATTTTTTTAAATATAAATCTGCATTCTACGGAAGCTGCGGGCCCGCAACCGCAGTGGGCACGGGAGCAAAACGCTTTGTGTGTACCTAACCTAAGGGTTTCCTACTTCAGTGCTTTAATGCTGTCAAATCTGTCAAATGTCAATAAGTGTATGACTTCATGTCAATTGTCATGACTTAAATTTAAAATGCTTTTTAGTACGTAATTATTCGCTTTTGTTTCAACAGTTCAAATATTTTCATATTAATATTTAAAAATAACACATAGGTACCTTTCTTACAGTCTACCTCGCATAGATAAAAGTATATAATAATGTCTAACAATGAGCCAACAGATTTGGATTGGGTACAGCTCCGAAAGGAAATGGGAGCTCATCCACAACCCGAAACAACAGGACAAAAATTTTCAAGAAAATTTTCTGAAAATCCATTTGTCCCTATAGGTATGTATGTATATTAATATCTTTCCCTATAGCTTAATTTTAATACATGTAACTGTAAAAATATTAATTATAAGTGATGTAATGTTTGCAATGGAAACATCCTTTGACATGTTTATTACAAACAATCCCTACTAATATTATAAATGCAAAAATAACTCTGTCTGTCTGTCTGTTACGCTTTCACGTCTAAACCACTGAACCGATTTTGATGAAATTTGGTATGAAAGTAGAACTGAACTTGGGAAAGGACATAGGATACTTTTTATCGCGAAAATAAAGGTAGAAAGGTTTGAAATAGGGGACGAAAGTTTATGTCGAAGTTTCTTATTATCAATCATAAAACCATGTAAGATTGTTTAATCTACCCTTACCGTGTCGCGCGATATAAACGAATTCCACGCGGGCGAAGCCGCGGGCGGAAAGCTAGTGGTCAATAAATTTTAATCAAAATTCATTTGCGATCTAAAAAAGTAATGTAATAATACTTTTTAATATTTTTAACTTCCAGTTAGTTGGACATACAATCTGGTTTAAAACTTATTTATTTGTATGTTGTTTTAATAATCAATCTCCTCGTCGCAATGGAAGCCACTTATATGCTGATTTTCCATCTAAATTATATAATAGAAGTAAATCTTAACCTTTTGGAAATATTACTGTTTACAATAAAAGTGTAAAATAATATAAAAGCTAGTAATGAACCATTTATTTGAATGAAATGAATGTAAAAAGTGATAGGTATTTTGTCTAATTTTTTTTTGTTTAGTTGAAACAGTTTGTAACTAATGCTCACAGCTGTCAATATAAACAAGTGAATTACAAAATTTTTATTGCTCCACTTGCTATGAAAAGAAGTAGGTTAATTATTTAATGAAACAAAAAAAAAAAAAGATTAATTAACTTCATATTAAGTAATATAATTGGTTGACAATCAGTATAATTAATTAATGTGTTTTTTAGGTTGTCTTGCCACAGTTGGAGCATTGTCATATGGATTATGGAGTTTTAGAACTGGTCGTAAGAGATTGTCACAGCAAATGATGCGCTGGAGGATTGTAGCCCAAGGATTCACTGTTGTGGCTCTTGTTACTGGTGTGATGATGACCACAGGGAGCAATTTGAAGAAAATTTAAACGAATACTCAAATTTATTGAACTAAAAACAATATAATGCATTAGTGAGTAACTCATAAATTGTATGTAGATATTATAATTACAGTTGATTTGAAGCACCTCCTTTTATTTTTATCCTTAGTGCAGCAGTTTTCAAGTTTAAATGGTATGTGTTTTTATTCATCCCAATGTTCCCTTGTAATTTTGAAACAATTGAACAAATTTTTACTTTTCATGATAACACCTACACTCAAAATACATATCCTGTCTCAAAGGGAACTTTACAAACATGCAAGAAATGGACAATTAAGAACACCCAGACTCTGAACAAAATTTTGTGGCTCATACAAAGGGTTGTCCAATGTGGGGCTTAATCTCACAATACTGCTTAAACTAATATCATCCATGCATTTTTGTATGCCTACTAAGATGACTACTCTGCCTTACAGAAAATATGAGTTTGCGTGGTCGAAAGCATGAGCAGAATCCAAAAGTGGTGAACCACCATACTCACATAAATTTGTCTTAAATGATATAAACTTTCTTTTAATGATACTTCTGGGGTAAACAAACTGAATGATTACCTGCCAGTGACTACTCATGGACACCAAATACTTTTCTCGAGATACTATTTCTAAATTTAGTAGTTATCTTGTCTTTATCCAGAACTCGAAATTTTGGTAAAAGGATCGTGTTCGTTAAAAGTACGAGAAATATCTCTAAAATAATCGCCATCAGTCTACAGTTGAACATAGACTTCTCTTATCCTATAACAATCGATTTTGGGCGTATCACATCTCTTGCCTGCCATTTTACGCAAATTACTCGTTATTCCGAGTCAAATGCCTTCACCCTCACTCTTACATCCCCCACTGATTAGAAAAAAATACCTGAAAAAATGCATTACATTACCATACCATACTACTAGTGGGCGCGTGAAACTTCTTCTTGGAGCGGTATTGATAGAGGTTTAGTACTCTCCTGGACCCCTAGGGCTGGGACCAGGCCCGTTACTGCAGACGACTCAGGCATTGGAGATCGCAGAACGATCCATCCCTAGATACTCTGATTTTATTATTATTTCGTAGATGCAAGACTCGTGTTCCCAACAGCAAGGGCGTTGGGAACCCGAGTTGTTAGGATTTTCTTACAAGAAATTCTTAATAGCAGCGGAGTATGGAAAATAGCGGTTTTCCATATTCACACACTGCACCGCGCTACGTCGCGTAGTGCAGAGTGGCAGATTTTAATATTGTATGCAAGTACATCGATTAGTATAGAAAACACGTCAGGTCCAACACACAGAACACGCGCCACGGCGCGTGCCGCTAGCAGATTCTACCCCCGCGCGCGTAGGCGTGGCCGGCCGCAGCAGTAAACACATTTATATACGAAATTGAATAATGCCCAGCAATTTGGGATATGAAATGCAAAGAATACAGACGACGACGACCAAATGGAAAGTAACCTTTAGTTTTGTGCGGGTCATGTACAGATCTGCTCCTCCGTCGCCGCGCACGTGATCTGCTCCCCGCGCCTACGCTCGTGGACAGTGTGTGAATCGCCTTATCTAGGCAAAAACTTAATTTCCATTTTTTTTTAATATCAGTGACTATTAGTATTAAAAATCTCGTCGCTAAGGAGAGACTCATGTCTAGCAGTGGCCTGTTAAAGCCGGTGACGATTAATTAAATATAGCTACACTAGCTGACCCGGCGAACTTCGTACCGCCCTTAGAATATTAATTCATAATAAAATATAGTGTTTAGTTATTAACTGATAGTGACAAATCGACAGCAGCGTCAAGTAACGGGCCCCGGATGGTACCGCCAAAATCGCTTTGTTCCTGCATCAGTAAATCTGTAATATCTTTAAAAGTATTAACCATTCAACAGTTCAAGTCCTAGAATAAATTAAATTAAATTACATACTGTAAAGGGCCATATTAATCAATATTAAATACACAATGTACTTAAGGTACTTAATTGGATAAGGACTAATACTGTATTGCTTAAAATCGCTTCGTAAATAAGATATTATTTCTCGTAAGAATAAAAATGGTTATTGTGGGTTATCCCTAAGAGCTCCCACTGTCCCACACATAAACACGATACGTCGTCGTGTCGTACAACGATGCGGCGTGGAAATCTACGACACGACGTCGTAACGTGTCGATTCACGCTACGACGTCGTGAGGATAGAAACTTACGATGCAATCCTGCGCAGTTGTTATTCGAAATTCAAAGATAATAGATGGTATTGAAGTCGATCATTCAATCACCCTAGTCGAGCTGCGTCCTGTAGGTACTGTGGAACAAAACATCTGAAGAATACAAGAATAAAAATGCAAAAACAACACCATGGAAAGAGGTGTGCGAAAATTTATTTCTAGGTTTTCAAGAATTAATTTTCCTGCTATATGTGGTGTTATCCGATGAAGTAACTCTTCGAAACTCGATGCACTCATTTTGAAGTAATCAAAAAACTTATTGTGGTCTATTTTTAAGGCATTGTACTTCTTTTTATGTGACTTCCGTCATTCATTTTTGAAAGAAATGGGTGGATCCAATATCTTCTGAGTTTTCTTTCTTCGTCTTTTTATTAACAGCAGGAGCAGAATGCGTCTAGAGCGGTCCATTTTTCGGAATGAACTAAAAGATCACCTAACCGTGTCGACGGCATCATGCCGTGTATCGTGCGTGGCACTATACGTTATGATGTGTTTTTTTACGATGCTCATCGTAGATTTTAACGACGCGACGTCGCATCGTTGTACGACACGACGTCGTATCGTGTTTATGTGTGGGAGCCCTAAGAGATAGACATATACCATCGCGGACTTTTTTGTAGACCTTTTTAAGATGTTCAATACTGTAGTACATTATTTTGATCTATCTCGTAGGGTACAGCCAGCGTTTGCAATGTAAGCGTAAAAAAACACACATTAGAAACCACTAAAATTATTATCTACTATATTATGCATGTATTATACATAAAAACCTTCCTCTTGAATCACTCTATCTATTAAAGAAAACGGCATCAAAATCCGTTGCGTAGTTTTAAAGATTTAAGCGTACATGGGGACAGAGAAAGCGACTTTGTTTTATACTATGTAGTGATAGTGATTTGTATGAGTACCTAGCAAAGATTAGTGGATAATTCGACTTCTACGAAACTGGAAAAAAAGCAATACCTATACGAATTGTGATTCAACAATAGTGTCATTATAATAATATAAAAATAATTAGGAATTTAAAAAAAATATTAATTTAGAAAATACTGCCTATCAATTACGATTTGCTTCAAAAATCTTAAACTTTTTCAGGGTTCCGTCGTTCATGACTCGGAACCCTTATAGATTCGTCATTTCCGTCCGTCCGTCCTCGACCTACCGCACAAACGGTTGAAGCTAGAAAGTTAAAATTTTGCATGAATGTGTATTGTGATTATTTCGACATAGTGCTACAATAAAATTACAAAAATATTTTTATTTGGAGTACCTCCCTTACACGTAAACTGGGGATGTTTTTTTCCTCCTCCAAATATAATCTTTAATAATCCTCCTCCTATAATGAACTTTGAAGGAAAACTATAGCGGCTTAGTTAACTTTTGTATTTCAAGAGTTATAGCACAGAATATTGTTTTAAACTTTCATGGTCAGTAACATTAAAACAGAAATGTGCGGGATTGCTACCATGTACCTTTTATAGCACAGAATATTTAATAGTACTAGTACAGAAGACTCACTCCGAAAAGTAATTTAAGGAAATTGGTGTCATAAGATTAAGTTCAACTCAGATCGCATAGAGCCGAATTACCTACCATGCCATGCAACGATGCATCAAGCATACATTATAGAGTCCAGGCTATAAACCACAAAAAAACGTTAGCAACAGTTCGCCGTTCGCGCCATTTCGCGCCCTTTGACATAACTATTCTGTTCTGTGGCCCATTCCCGGTTGGTTTCTTGTGGAATTAATGGTGAATCTTTGTTCCTGTTTTGCGTTGTTTACACATAACACTATTATGGCCTGACCCGTTATTCAAACCCGAGGCCCCCTGATCGGCAGTCGCGTACGTTAAACATTAGAGTGATGAGGCAGTATATATGTCTTAAATAAATTGAATAATTAGTATAGAACACCTTTTTTGACTTAAATAACCGAAAAGTGATTGTTAATAAATAACATATTTTCTTTGCCTTGGAAAAATAGTTTTAAAACTTATGACCAAACCTATCTCTAGGGAAACTGGGGATACTTGATCCTTACGGGAGACTAGGTACATTAGATTTACAAAACTTGTATAGACAATATTCAGTTTTATAGTGGCAGAATCGGTTGTATATGCTACCCGTTAACTTTCTAAAGTCGGTACACTGGTCACATATAATACTTTCGTAAATGGGAGGCGGCAGAGTGATTATTGTTACAGAAAGAAGATTTTCGTAAGTTTTATTTTTTAATTAACATTTATTTAGATATACTTTTGAAGTGTATCTGAATTTAATATGAACCATTATCTATTTAAGAAACATTTTATTGCTTAAAAAAGTGGTAATCCTAATAGACATTTAAAAATATTTTTGTTTTTAACCTCTAACTGCTAAGGGTACACTTGGTACATTTTACTGAGGGAGATTTGATCCTCCTGGATCAAGTGTTCCTTAACTATTTTTTTCAGTTAATTGCAGATTACAAATATGCCCAAAGTGTATAAAACAAAATAGTAATCCTGGTACTGTAAAAAGTAAGGGTTAGCAGTTCTTTGTGACACTCAAAAGATACGTGAAGTGGAGGAAAGATACTGAACTGATGAAGTTGAATACACTTCAAATTATCGTCACTCACATTTTTTTTAAATACAGAGGAGTAAATGTGGCAATTATTTAATGATGGCCAACAAATTGTATCACAAGTTAACACCTGGCAACTGGCATTTCAATATGCTACTGAACATATGAAAGAAAACACCACCAAAATGGTCCAAAAATGATGAAGCAAACTTCAATTGGTTCTACGGTTTTAAGAACCGTCACAAAGAGCTATCACTCAGAGTTCCCGTATCCACAAGCCAGCTTCACGCCTGCTTTTTTTAAAAATTTGTCAAGCCTATTACAAAGATTTAACTTTTAGAACATCGATGAAACTGAATGAAATTACGACAGTTTAAAAACCAAAATATGTAAAGGAATTATTTAAGGTAACATCCGGCGAACGTATGCTATAGGTTACGACTTTTACCATCCCACACATACTTATGTGAAAAACTGCAACAGTTACATAGAATCACATTCGTAGTAATGAAATCATAATATTATAATACTGCATGTCAATTGAAATGAAGTGAATTGTGATTTTGAAAGCAATAAATAGAGGTCTCGTACATTATAAGCCATTTTTCATTCAATTCTTTAGTAATTATATCATGTGATCCGAAATATAAGAGACTTCGTCACCCAGGATCAAGTCTCCCATACGGTGGGATCAAGTCTCACATATATACGGGACACTTGGTACAATTCCCTACTTTTGCTTTTATGCAAATAATTACTAAACTTGGACACTTAAATCATTGGCTCTTAAAGCAAATTATAGGCAAATAAATTCCAACAATTTCAGTGCCAAAATCTTGTTAAACGGATACTCCTTAAAGAAATTAGGGATGAAAAGGGGGGATCAAGTGTCCCCAGTTTCCCTATATATTTCTTTTCTTACCAAGAATACAAAACGTGTTTGAAAAAATATCAGCCGAAAAACCAACATCAACAAAAGCGCGACTTCCTAAAAAATACTAAAAACTAACTAAAACGAAGCTTTTGAACAACAACATTCATTGTTTTCACGTTCAATGTATATGGTTGATTAAAACATCAGTGATAAATAATAAAAAAATCGGAAAAGTGCGTGTCAAGCCACGCATAGAATAGAGTTCCGTAGTCAGCTATACTGGTAAGTAGGTTTAACATCGTGTCGAATACATAATTGTTATGTTTACTTATTATTACTTTATTTTGGTGCGAAGTTTTCCAAGTGAGTGCATTTTATAAGTTAGGCCGTTAGGATTTTAGAGGGGCGCTTTAAAGTTGAATAACTCGTACACGGATAGCTAAATCGAAAAATGGCTTTATCAACCTCGCAATGTGTTTATTAAAGATCTTTCTAATGATAGAAAATATTAATTTACCACTAACCTGTAACTTAGTCCTCACTAAGACTACTCCAGATAGACCTAACCTAAAATAAAGCGGAATATAGATAATATATATGTAAGTATATATATACTCTTACTATACACAAGATACTACTGCAATGTAAACTACAAATCAAGCAGCATATAAATAAGAACGAAAAATTAAATTAGGTTAGAAAATGAATGAAGATTGAAAATAATTTTGGCGGTAGGCCGAGGACGGATGCACGGACAGACGGACATGACGAATCTATAAAGGTTCGAGTCATGAACTACGGAACCCTAAAAATCTTCTAAATTGAGGTGGTAGATCTACATATTTTGCATTTTACATCTACCAACTTCTACCAACATTTGGCACATAATCTACTGATTTCCTAAAATTCGGGTTGGCAACACTGGTTTCAGGTCGTGTTTTTTACTTTGACGTTAACCAATTTGACTGATCAGAAACTTGTTACCTTGTTTAGTTTTTTAATTTTACACTAATAGTTTTATTAACAACGAAGTTTGAACCCAAAAAGGGGTGTTCAAGTGATGAAGACCATTGCAATAAAACCTGTAATGCTGGAATCAATTTACTGTCAATTTAGATATTGATTAAGTACTTCTAAAAATGAATGGTTTTATTGCTGTTCACTGTGGTAAAAAAAATATTCACATACTTATGGACAAATAATTATATAAATATGCAGTGTTATTAAAATAGTTTAATATTGCAGGGGCTGGTTATCATAGCGACTCTTTGAAGAAAGATTATCAAAAGACGTGCTTTGCGGCATGTAGAAAAGCAGCTGAGGCCCTTCGATTGGGCGGCAATGCTGTAGATGCTGTAGAAAAAGCCATCATCGGTTGGAACAAATAATATTCGATCGATATAATAAATAAGGGTAGCTTTCTTTTTCAAAATTTGCCTTAACTAATTATATTTTTTCATTTGCAGAGCTTGAGAATAGTCCTCTAACAAATGCAGGATATGGCTCAAATTTAAGTTGGAATGGATTAGTTGAGTGTGATGCCTCTATTATGAATGGGCAAACATTGCATTTTGGTGCCTGTGGAGCTGTTTCGGATGTATGGAATCCTATTTCTCTAGCTAAGCACTTATGTGTCAAACAGTGTGACAGCTTATCTTTGGGTCGCATTCCACCTTGTATCCTAACAGGGAACGGAGCTAGAGTTTGGGCAGAGAGAATGGGCTTAGAAATAGTAAGTGATCACAAAATGGTGTCTGCCAGGGCCTTTCGAAATTACAAACACTGTAAGAGAAAACTAAAACGTTACTCTTTACAAAATGACATAAAGTTTAGCCCATTGGATACAGTTGGAGCTATTTGTGTAGATTCCAATGGAGTTGTGGCTTCTGGAGCAAGTTCTGGTGGTGTTTCTTTAAAACATGAAGGCAGAGTTGGACAAGCTGCATCTTTTGGTAGTGGGGTCTGGGCAGTTATGAGCAGAGATGGCTTGAAACCTTCTGTGGCTGCCTGTACATCAGGATGTGGAGAGCATTTAATTAGGACCCAATTGGCAAAAAATTCTGCTGAGAGCTTGCTTGATTCTTCGCCTATTCTCGGCTTAGATAAATGCCTAAAAGACAATTTCTTGGAGTCCCCATTTTTATGGGACGTTAGTGATAGACTGGGTGGCACACTAGCACTGAGGTTCGAGTCAATTACTGGGGAGGGTGAATTACTATGGGGTCATACTACAAAAACCATGTGTATAGGGTACATGTCCACTGAAGCAGAAAAACCTAAGGTGATTATTGTTTATATGAATATATTCAATTTAATGCAAAAGCTAATTTTTTTTTTTTTTGTAAAATGTCTTTTACTTATTTTCAGTGTATCATGTCTTATTTACCACCTCAAGTTGAATCGGGGCAAAAAGCAGTGGTATCTGGACAACCTTTTACAGTTACAATGCAGACTTGTCCTGAGTTAAAATGGGAAGTGAAACCTACACCAAGTTCTAATGGATCTCTTTAAAATATAACAGAATTAGTCCTAAGTAAGAAAAATAGATGAAAATAAATAGATTGACTTTATATTTTTGTTTCAATACTTTTTGGAGGTTTAGGAGAATAATAGTCAATTTCAGTTTATTAAAGATTTGTATTTAAGAAGTTACATGTGTGCTAAATTATAAATTCGGTGAGAGGCATTTATTATATACCTATACTAAGTAAATGTAATAGTCCTATTGTATTAGGGTAAAATACAAATTATGTATTGTCATGATTAACTTTTTAAAATTTCTAATGAGAAAATAAAGAGCTGCAGAGGTGAACATAAAAGAAAAATACAGTAAAAAAAAATAAAGCACCATATAAAATAGAACCAATGACTTTGTAGATTTATATTCTTAATATACTTCTAAATTTTTTATCAAAGGTTATACATACATATAAAAGGCACTATTTCTTAAATAATTATTCAATATTAAAATTAAAACTGCAAAATGGATATATTTTTTCATTGAATTGTAAATTTTATTAGTGTGTGAAACTAGATACTTAATATTGACACAATCCCTATTTTTATTGTAAAAGTGATTTGTACTGCGGTTTATGTGATGGCCAGCTACATATATAGAAAGTGTCCTATAAGGCCCTGCATATTTGAAATTATATATAAAAAAATAACCCTGTCCTAACTCCTATATCCACACAAGTCTAGTAGTCAAATAATCTAGTTGAAGTTTTCAATCGATTTCGTGGGTGGTTTGATTTTTACGTTATGTTTATAGTTTTAAGGATTGTATTTCAAGTATTTATAAATGGTTTACAAAAAGCGAAAGCTTTAAAAGCAGAAGTTACGGGGTCAATATTTTTTCCAAACACTACTATAGCTTGTTACGACATTAATTGCAGTAATTTTATAATTATGTTTACTAATGCCCGCTACACACGTTTTAACCAATTTGTTCCAACTTCAGATCGCGCAGATAAATCGAACGCTCCTGGTGACCCCACACAGCTCCATCGATAATGATATATGAAAAAATTCTGATACACGTTCGATATATCTACACAGATAAAGTTAGAATAATATGTCAAAACATCAGTAGCTGATATTGCATCTTAATTATGTGGTTGCAATTTTATTTCAACTCCGTTAAAAATAATTATAAAAAAATACTGCACTTAAAAAGTACAGAAATAGACATTGAAGTTCAAATGGTTATCAACGGGAAAATCCACACAACTTGACCAGTGTGGATATATCTGACAATATGTGGTTTAGGCGACAAAATACATACTTAAATAAATTATTTTGATTTATTATTACAATACAATTTGTACATAACAAGCAATATATAAATGCTTATCAAATTAAATTTAAAAATCACACTGAGAAATGATATGAAATCTTTACACTACCACTGGCAAGGAAATATTATTTGAAAAGATACAAATTCGCTTGTTAAACTTAAAATATTTACATTTGTATTTATGAATAAATTGTTGATAAAATGCATAGCCTCAAAGTATTCAATAATTATTTATCGAGTATTAATTACATTTCATAATACATTACGTAAATAAAATGACCCAATGTTTTCAACTGAACAATCAGCCCAATTCATTTCTAATTAGTTCACCTGAGATTAAAGGCCGCTGCATACGTGACGGGATTTAACACGGACGGGACGTGGACGTGGTTGCCTCGTTATAACGGGAACATGATTTAAATGCATACGCATCGTGACTGTGACTCGGATCTAACGTGTTAGTGTTGTGAACAAGGAAAGATGTATTTTTCATTTCAAGAATTGGCTTTAATTGCTATTGACCTGCTAAAAATCGTCCCGTGCGTGCCACGTTCCGCCCCGTCCGTGTCTCCGTGAAGTATGCATTTCCCTATACATTTTGTATGTAACGGTGTTTGCAAAACTTCCCGTCCCGTTCCGTCCGTGTTAAATCCCGTCACGTATGCAGCGGCCTTTAAGTAACTTCCCTTGTCAATGTTTCTCTTTTAACAATATACCGTCATTGTACTTATTTTCAAATGAATCAAAAATTTAAGAAAAATACGTTCTATTAAAAGCTTATTTATTCATGTCAGTATGTAAACTACGGACTACCTTCACATATTAAACAATAACAACGCTGATTTCGTTATTTTATAAGTACATTTATGACACAAATCGCATCTATTTTAATATTTATGTTAAATAAACTGAAATTGAAAAAGTATAATATATACCCCTTCAGAGTAAATTAACTTAATAGTATGTCATGAAGTTTGTGAAAATTAATCTAATATTACTTAACTACCTATTACTAAATATTACAACATTAATATTGAAAAAAAAGTAACATGTTACGTATTCATTTACGTTTCTATGTAAATAATATCAAATGGTATTACATAAAAATGGTTACATCATGGAAATTTAAAGCTTAAAAAAATTATTGTCCGCCATATCAACAAATTAAATGCCAAGTAATACTGCTTTCGAATAAAAAAAAAGTTATCACATCATCAAACCATTGAATATGAGAAGTAAATGTTTCGATAAGTACTCCAGTTAGGCAAATACTAATGATCCTGATTTCCGAAGTGCAAGGCATCTTATCAGTCTGTCGCATTCCAAATACTATGTTTGAGCTGCATCAAACACAACCATACTCATACCAAATAGCAGATTCTTTGGAGTTTTCATTTTTTTCGTTTCTATTTGAATTTCTTCTTTCATTCCTAACATCATCCCTCTCTGGTACACTTTCATCGACTGCAGATCGCGAATGTTCAGATACGGGCCTGTGTTGTTCTACACCTGGCCTATCGTTCATACTCTGACAAGCACCATCACCTATAACTGTTGAAATTCGATTGTAAACCAAGTAAGTAGGGTTCTCTTTTATTGGAGTACTTTGTGGTTTTGAATTTAGATTGGTACTGGGATCGTCGTCTGCAACATACACAGTGCGACGAGTGCCCGCTGTACCAAATACCGGTGTTGGCGTCGATGCTGAAAATAAACATCACATGGATGAATATAATGAAGTTTAACAGTTGGCTAAATCAACGTTTATACCATTTAAAGAACATGGAGTAGAAACCTGGAATTTATTTTTTACTAGAAACTGATATTTAAGTATCCACCATTTTTCTTTTAACAAGCTATAAACTACAAGCCCAATATTTGAAGTAGACTTTTAAACAAGTAGGTAAATGCATTTTGGATAGCTATATGTATCGAAATCTGTAGTAAGTTAATATCTATATTTCACTTAAAATCATACCTGCTGGTAATCCTGAGTCTCCCTCTATACCCTGGAAACTATTTCTATGTGTGGGCGGTACAGCTTTATGTGGTCTTCTTCTTAACGAGGCTCTTATAAGTGCATCATCACCACCGCCACTGTGTATAGAAGTACCAGAAAGTCTCCTAACAAAGTTCGATTCAGAGGTTAGCCTACTTGAATCTAAACTTGGAATTGATGCACTCATATCAACATTATCCGATTTCTTAAGAAGCTTATTTTCAAATCGCCTCGTAAAACTGGACTCGGAACTCTGCCTTGGTGATTCTGTACTTTGATTTGACGAACCTTGATCTTGGTCAGGATTTTTTGATCCCTTCTCCAATTCGTGACTACCGGGATCGGACTCCCCAGATTCTGAACCAGCCAAAGTTAATTGAGACTTTGAACGACTGGCATCTTCTATGCGTTTATTGTTTCGAGATGGTACTTTGTTGATCAAGTCTGTACCAGCTTTCCTAACTTTTTTTAGAAATGAATCACCAAAGCCTCGTCTCTTAGTGGTGCAATTATCTAACTTTTTGTAATGTTCCATAATTTTTTCTTCCAACTTTTCTTTCTGACGGCACAATGCATTTACTTTATCAGCAAACATTTTTTCTTCTTCATGATAATGTTGTTTGTCTTTCAAAGAATGTGCTAGTAGTTCATGATATTGGGTTAAAAGTTGTGAAACATGATCCATTAAAGATCTTCTATCTGCATCCAAACTTTTATTCATTTGGATTAGCATTTCACAATGTTGATTTGTCTTATTGATTTCTAACTCCATACTGGTTATTATTTCAACTTTTGTGTTAACTTCACCAGAAATCTCAGTATTCCTTAATTTTAATTGTGCGACTTCACTTCTAAGATTTCTGTATTCTTCTTGCATATTTCTATACTCATTTTTTAATCGATCACTAGCCGTGAACAAATTTCTAAAATCATCTTTTAGTTTCGAATGTTCAGCTCTAAGATTAGTAAGGTTTCTAGACTCAACCTTTAAGTTCTCTCGTTCCATTTCACAGTCAGTTACTTTTTTTTCATATTGTAGTAATTTTTCTTTTAGCTCTCTATTTTCTAGTTTAAGATCTCTGATGGTCACTTTTACAGGCTCACGCTCACTAAGTAATGTTTCGTATTCAGTATTTAATTGTTCATGAAGTGTCTGTAAAGCAACTTGATCTCTTAATAGGTTGTCTTGTTTGTCTTTAAGAACTTCTAATTGTTTCACAATCTCTTCTTTTTCAGCTGCAAGTTGACTGTTAGCAAGTTGTAGAGTCATTTGTTGAGATATCAAAGAGCCGTTTTGCGAATTCAGTGTTGCAATATTAACCTGTAACTTAGCATTCTCTGCTTGGCAATTTTCCAGAGATGTCTGGAGTGCAGTAAGATCTGAAGAAAGCTGTTCTATTTGTGGGTTTACCAAACTTGCATCATTATTTGTATTGTCACTTACATGGTTGCAGTCGCAAGGAACCAATTTCATCAAATTGGCTTTAGCAGCAATTTCAGATACTAATCCCTCATGATCAGCATTCGTAATTATTTTTTCTAATAAGTCTTCTATATTAACATCTTTATTTAAAATTTCGGAAGCGTTAATACCAATTTTTTCCATGCAATTCCTTAATTTATCAAAATTAACCTTTTCTGATATTAAATCTTTTTGAAGAGTCTGAATAGTTTCAGAGTCAACTTTCTTCTGAGATTTCAGCTCTTGAGTCTTTTGTTCCAAATCTTGAAAGCGGATAGTCAAATTTTGGTTTATTTCAAGTTCTCTAGACAAGCGTTCTAGTTCTTTCTTTTTTAACTCAATTTCTGTTGTTAATTTATCTAGAGACACATCTTTTTCTTCAATAGCTTCTCTAAGCTTGTTTACTTCTCTTTGTAAATTGTGCGAATCCCTTTCACTATATGTCAATTTAGTTTTTAATTCCTCAGTAAGGATTATTAGACCAGTGACTTTGTCGGCTTCGGGTTTTAAGAGGTTTAACTCTTTAGTTCTTGCATCAAGGGACTTTTCTAATTCATCCGCTCTCCTCTGTATGGAGTCACATAACATTTGAATTCTCTGTTTATCTTTGGTTAACGATTCTAAATGTTTTTCGAAATCTTGCAATTTATTTTTCTCTGAATCTCTGTCTATAGCTTGGCGATCTATAAAAGCTTTTTGGCTATCCAAAGAATCTTGTAATTTCCTGTTTTCTTCTAAAGCATTCCTGAAAACTTCTTCCAGTTCCGAGTTTTGTTGCATAAGTCTGTTACAATTTTCTTGTAACTGTTCACATTTCAAAATTGATCTTTTCTTTTCTTTCTCTAGCTCGAGAACTTTGTCACTGCTTTCAAATAAACTTTGTTCTCTCAAATTGTCAATAGTCGACAGCAGTCTTTTATTTTCCAGTTCGAGTTTTAAAGCCCTGGCTTGTGCATTACTAGTCAATTGTTCTGATAAACTATTTTCGCCAGATTCCAAAGTACTTTCACCTTCGTTATCAGTATCTAAATTACTATTATTACTTTCACTTAACACGGATTTTGTTATATATTGTAAGTGATTATTTTCTTCTATAAGCTCTTGAATTTTCTGTTGGTCTGCATCTCTTTCCTAAAAACAAACCAATATTTAGAAGACTAGATTAATAAACAATTTAATATAACACTGCTTGCAATTTTACTTACCAAAGCTATATCATTGGCCTCTCTCTTTAATTTAATCATAGCAGCTTCTAAAGTTAAACATTGTTCAGCACGCTTCCTTGCCCTTTGTAATTGTTCTTCCAAAGCATCTCGTGTTTCCATCAAAGCTTTGTTATCTTCACGCAACTCTCCGACCCGAGTCTTATAGTATTCTGCATCAGCTAATCGATCTCGATAACGCTGAATTTCTTGTTCTAATCTGCAATTATAGTCAAAAGTTGCTCACAAATATTCTATTGAGCTGCCTATATTATTGAAGAGGACTTACACGCAAAGTATCGGAAAAAGTTAAAGACAAAAATGGTATGTAAAATAAACAAAACTCGCAGGCTTTTCGCCAACAAACAAAGGCCCAAAGACGCCTGCTGATACAATGACAAATCTTTTTACAGTAAGAAAACGTATTATTACATAACAATAAACAGTTTGCTTTAATTAAAACAAAAGTTAATAAATATGTACCTTTCGTGCGCTACATTATATACAACTAGCTTTCGCCTGCGGCTCCGCCCGCGTGTATCTCGATTATTGCAGTAAAAAGTAGCATATGTGTTATTCTGATATATAAGCTATATTACTGTAAAGTTTCATCCAAATCCGTTCAGTAGTTTTTGCGTGAGAGAGCAACAAACATACATACATACTCACGAACTTTCGCGTTTATAATATTATTAAGGATTTTAAACTAGAAACTAACGAACTCTTTTTGATAAAATTGGAGTGTTTGTATATAATAGAAAATGAACAGTTTTTGACTAAATGTATATGAAAGTATATAGGGTACAGACGTTCAAAATGCAATTTTGACGGGACTTTCACGGGCAGATGGCTGATGACGTAAGGAGTAACTTAGGCTATTTGTTTTAAGACTAGCTTCAGTCCGCGGCGTTACTCGCGATTTACAACAATAACAGTAGATTAGATTTTTTATGCATAATACTTTGTAAAAATCTGTTTCAAATTTTATCCGTCGTCGATGGCAAACAAGCCGCCAATATATTTACGAAATATATTAATTATTATAATTCAGTAATATACATACTCTTCAGCATTGTACACTACTTCAAATCAATCTATCGTCCACTGCTGAACGAAGGTCTCCCCAAAGAGCATCAACTATCCAACTCTTTAAAAATAACTAAGATACCAATTAATTATATAACTAAGTAATTTACCTGTCACATCTATCAGCTTTTTCTCTAAGTGCGTCAACTTCATCTCGGTAGCCAGCAGATTTTCGAGCTTCATTAAACCACTCCTGGCTGTCAGAACGCAGTTTAGTTAACACTAGTTTCGTGTGTTCCAATTCTTCACGGCATTCTGATAACTGTTCTGATTTCTCTTCTCTGCAAAATACAAATTATAAGGACATGTAACAACATACAATGATATTTATTTATTTTTTATATTTTTAAGCCTAAGTGACTACTCTGCTTGATGGAAAGCATGAGTAGAAGAATAGTGGTCACCATCCTCATTGTTCTCACGAAGCAATGGTAAGACTTATTATGGCAGTCTACTGAGAAACTTCTGCAACATTGGGACTCCACTCTCAGACTCACCAACGAAACAAGACAACACGAATGTTGTCATTTGAACGCCCTTGTTGAGCCGGCCCATTCTTGCTGAAATCAGTGTGGCTCTACTACCTTGAGAAAACCTTGTATTTTTAACTTACAATTCTTGTCTTTGCTTCCGAAGTCTAGCTTTCCAATCCGCTAATTCAACAGCCAGATGTTGACTATCGCCATTATTCTGGTTAACATTTTGTGTGGATCGACTTTTCCCATTTTTACTATCATTTTCATTTTCACACAAGCCTTCATGTAAAACTGAGGAAGTCCAATTTTGGAGATAGTGATCACGTTCTTTAGCTAGTCGCCGCATGTGATTGAACATTGTCGGTGATTGGAAGAGATCAATAGCGTCCGGGGTCAGTACTACTGTCTGCATATCAGTTACCTTAAAAATAAACAAATTTATAACAATCTAAGAAAATCTATATTTAAATGTTACAGAGATATTGTCCAATAAATTTCCTCAACATTTTCATTAGTTCATCCGCTGCTAGAAATAAATAAACCTTTCCTTGTAAATAACTTTTGGACCGACTATAAAATGCTGGCTGGACAGTTTAGTATTGGGTTTGTGTAAATTTTCCAGTGCAGTGTGTTTCCGTAGTCGATTTCTACTATACTCACGAAAGGAATAGACACAACTAGATACAATACAAGTATCTATGTGTTTACGAGGGTTCCCATATTCTACTGACTTCTACACTCAACACTTTCAACAAACAGTTTTTGTAGTGAAAATCTCAATATAAAGAATCAACCATACCTCATCAGTATAGCTTTAAGTTTAACTGCCGTCATAAACTTACTTGCTCCGATCTTGTTATTGTTACAGTGTGTTAATACACTCTATAATAAAACATTTATATTATACCTACGTAGAAATAATTTAAATTTAATCATAAAATGTTAATAACTACACACACACTTGTCAAACAATCAAGGAGAGTATGTTGTAGTATATTAACATACCTCCGATACACAAAGCGCAATCCAGTGAGGTGCTAATTTGTTGCACCAAGCTCACTAGTGGACGGAATATACGAAAATATTTTTTATTTGCGGGAGTGCAGTTATTGGAAAGCATAGATCACGTGGCGGTCGAGTTTGGAATATTTTCGATTTTTTTATTATATGACTAGGTATAGGACAGGAATTACCACACATTCACAATTTTTTTTTTCTACTAAGATGCCGTAAGCCACTAGTACACCAGTAACGTAATTTATACAGCAGAAACAAATTTTACCATAAAACAGGTTATTGTGAGATAAACTAAAAAAAGATTTTAGAACATTTTAAGGCAAATATTTGTTAAAACATTATTTTTAACAAACCTCAACCGTTAACACAGCACACGCAATATATCCGTACCATAGGGTACTTGTTGATCAGCTTTGACGTCAAAAAGTCAATTGTTAAAAAAAATGTCTGTCTGTTTGTTTGTTCTGGCTAATATCTTTAACGGCTGGAAAGCTGATGACCATACTGATGACATAAGGAGTAACTTAGGTAAAATTTTTCAGACGAGTTTCGCTCATCGGCGTTACTTGCGATTTACAAAAATAACCGCGGGACACAGCTGGTACTAAATAAAATGCTGCAAAATCCCTACTAATAAAGAACTGAACTTGGGAAAGGACATAGGCTACTTTTTACCGCGATAACCGACTTACACGCGGGCGGAGCCGCGGGCGAAAGCTAGTATAAAATATTTGTGATAAACGTTATTTGTTTAAGTTGGAATGTGTCAATCTTGTCAGTGACAAAAAATGAAGGTCATTTTGCTTCGTAACTCTATTATCATGGTCAACCCATTGACATAAATATTTGTGTACTTACATTACTTAATATGCTAATGTAAACACAACACTTGTTATGTAATAATTATACTACCAGCTAACATAGTATAAACAACATCTAAATCTTTTATATCTTGTGTCAGGGTGATTGCTGTTGTAATTCTACAAAACTGTTTTACCGCTTTTATTAATTTTTGTATAACAAAAAAAAGGGAAGGGTATTTATTTCAGCAGTCCATGTGTGTTTGCATGTTCCATTGTAGGGTCTAAACTACTGAACCGATTTTAATAAATGAAATGTTATGTTTAGAAGTATTTTACTTTACTTTTTCTTGTATATTTAGAAGGCCTATGACATTTTTTTTTATGTGTGGAAAATCATCATGGACCGTCACCCTACCGGGGGTTACGGCGGGGATGTGTGTCGGACTTGAACCGACTAAAAACCACACAGTGTGCCCTCTCCGAGGTTCTCCGTTTAGGAGTAGGAGAAGTCCAGGGTAGGATCTCCTTCTGAACTTCTCCAGCGCCTGCCCGCTCCTGATGCGGGCACCGTCTCGGTACGACAAGGCCTATGACATATGGGCTAACCCTCTCTTGAGAGGAGACTCGAGTTCAGCAGTAGGACAGTTTGGGTTGTTAATGATGATATTTAGAAGGTATGAGAATAACGAAACAAACTAAAACGAAAAACACAGTCTATAAGATTTTCATGTCTTTGTTTTTTTTTCTTAAGTTCATTCCATTGTTATGTGTATTAGTAGCAGTAGACCTGTTTAGAATTCATGTATGCCATTGATGAGTAATTTGTTATCAATGAATACATTTACTATGACACAATAGAACTCTAAAATTCAAAGCTTTACAGCCTTGAGGCACAACATAGTCCACTAAATAAAATATATTAGATTTATTTATGGTATAGAATAAATTAAAAAGCGGCCAAGTGCGAGTCGGACTCGCAAATTCAGGGTTCCGTAGCAGCATTAACATCATATAAAAGTTTCTGTAGTTCGTACGAACTTTGATCGATGTTTTAATAAAAGTGTTTTGATTGAATAAAAGGCAAATCGTGGTTTACAATTTACGACGTAATAAAAAAAAACTATTTGCTAGATCTCGTTCAAACCAATTTTCGGTGAAAGTTTGCATGGTAAAGTACATCATATGTTTTTTTTAGTTTTATCATTCTCTTATTTTAGAAATTACAGGGAGGGGACACAAATTTTGGCACTTTGGAAGTGCCTCTCGCAAACTATTCAGTTTGGAAAAAAATGATTATAGGAACCTCAATATCATTTTTCAAGACCTGTCCATAGATATCCCACAAGTATGGGTTTGAATGCGGTTCATAGAACACATCTACTCAACAAGTTTCAACAGTATAGTTCTTATTGTTTCAGAAAAAAGTGGCTGTGACATACGGACGGACAGACAGACAGACATGAAGAATCTATAAGGGTTCCATTTTTTGCCATTTGGCTGCGGAACCGTAAAAAGTGTAATTTAGTAGATAAAAATATTATGGCAGTCTCTTCCTAAACTGAGCAAACCCCTTAGGGTTTAAAGCTAACGGAACAAGAACTAAGATAAATTTAAACAGACTTGAATAAATCTAGGTAAATACATTTTATAGATAAATAACATGTAGGCAAAAAACACTTACCCTGGGTGAGAATCAAACCCATTAGCTCTGTTTTAGCAATAAAATTAGTACCTGCTAGACTAACAGGCACATATAATCCTTCAAAATATTATAAAAAACATGGAGACAGACAGAGTTACTTCTTTGTCTCCATGTTTTGAATTTTGGCATGGATATACTTGGTTTCTTGACAAAGGGCATAAGCTACTTTTCACCCTATAACACATGGGGAAGAGCCACAGGCTAAAGCTAGTTGAACTATACTTGTCTAGTTTGTTAACTAATGAGCAAGCAATTTAACATACCTGTTTAATACACTCCACAATATTATGCTGTAGATCAACATGCAATTCCTTGATCCTAGTTATGAACAACTCCTTGTTGGGACACTGGACTGCAGCACCAAGAAGCAGCAATATCAAGAGCTTCATGTTTTCTAGTCCCTCTCTTGATTCCGGTGCTTTTCCTAAGCATATACATTCAGGAACTACTAACAAGGTCATGCCAAGTTCTTCTTCATACAAGCTCTTTACATTTCTGACGATGGCATCAAAGTTTTTCACTCTACCTAATATCAGGGCTTGGTCTTCTAGCCCAACCAGCTTTGTGATATGACATGATGGTTCCGGATCTATCTGGAGATACACTTGATGAAGGATATCTCCATTGAATAAAGAGGAATACTGTACAACAATATCTGGATTTGGAAGGCATGATTTTAGCTGAAATAAAAAAAAAGGAAATTATTTCAGTTTGTTTACTGCTTTATATTTTATCGCAGACTATGTTAATGAAAAAGGTATTTTTTAACAGTTTCACAGTAAAATTAATGCACATGTGAGAGAATGCTGCTTTCAATGTAGCACAGAACAACAATAGAAAGGTAATTGCCTGGGAATATTCAAAGATGTAAAGTACCAATATAGTGTAGACCATATTTTTATGAGAAGTATATCAAATTCTAACACATTAATTTAAATTATTTTCTATTAAGAAAGATTAAAATGTGAATTGTTATTCAAAATTATGCAAATGTTTTAACATCTTTAAACAATTCATCCTCTCATTAATAATAAACAAAATTTAAAAGAAAGTGTATTATACATGCAAAAATATGTCAATATAGTTTCCTTATAAACAACTTTCTATATAACATTCACTTAATGTAACAGATGGCAGGAAGTAAATAATATTAAACATACATTATTTACATCCTTTTGTCTGCTAGTAGCTAAGAAACTGCCACTTTTAAATAAATATATTTCTGTTGTGTAAGGTCATTAATCACCCAATATCAATCATGATCACTCGAGTATGACAAGACAGCATAGATAGCTATAATTTTTAAACTTTTTAAGACATCGGTACAACAACAAATAATATTCAGAGTTGAATGCAGACAAGATAAAACACTTCAATTAATTAAGACAGAACAGTTCACAATTATCATTTCTTCTCTTATTCTTACACGCGCAGCAATAAAAACAGACGCACGAATCGTTGTGCACTCACCCACGACACTAGAGGCCCGTTCAAGAAGTCGTCGATTTCGGTACCAGATGCGGCCATCCTTGCCATGCGTTAGGATGAACGGAACCTACTCCTCTGGGATTGTCCGGCACGCATGGCATCGAAGGAGTGTTCAGTATTGACACGAAGAGCAATTTCACATAACATCTGCAGTAATTGTGAAAGAAACCCGTACCACAGAACACAATGCACCAATGTTCTAAAAACAAATTGACATTTGCTTTGCCATTAATGACATCCGCTAGTCACAGACTATAGCATAGATCACAGATAAGTAATCTCAATGTCGCAAATCAGTACTTATGTTTTATAGTCAACGAGGACTAAACATAAAGATATAAAATAAAAAAAAATTATTCTGATGTCTCCAATATTTAATTTTCTTTTAGATCTGTAGTTTAATAGAAAATTTCATCCGGTAGGGAAAAGTAAGTTATGCCTAACGTAACTTAATTAGTTACGGTAAAGCGTTGTGAAAATGTTTCAATTTTTTCAAAATAGGTAAATAAATAAATATTTTGGACATCTCACACACAACGTCATCTAGTCCCAAAATAAGCAGAGCTTGTGTTATGGGTACTAAACAACTGATATAAATACATAAACATACTTGTACATAATTGTAAATATATACATACATATTATACATAGAAAAACACACAGACTCCGAAACAAATATTTGTGGATCACACAAATATTTGGTCTGACTCGGGAATCGAACCCGAGACTATCTAGCACTAGACCAACAAGGCAGTCAGATAATTTTCTATATTTACCAGTTTATTACTTACTTACTTACTCACTATCATCATACTAATCTGAGCTCAAGTTTTAGGGTTACGGGAATATTATTGTTTGTCACTTTATCTCATTCACTTCCGCAAATATATTTTTGATGCTAAGCTTATAGGCTTTTGAAACATGTGGATGTGGACAATTTCGTTCATTTGGAATCTCTTGATTTGTACATCTGTTCATTTCCTGAAATTCGGTGAGAAATGTAACGTGTTCACATATTTTTAGTTTCTTGGAACTAGTTATTTTCAGGAAAGTAATGTAGCTCTTTATTGTAACTAGTGACGGAAAATGACGTCCACCCCTAATTTTGTGTCAACCAGTCAACTGTCAAATGTATACGAATGAGAATTGGGGACAGTGTTGCCACCTTAGCCCTTTTGGGGCTAGATCTAGCACTTTTTATTGTAGGTGAAGTTGTTGTTTAATTATTTAGCCCGGAAAGGGCTATTTAGCCCTTTTTACATTTGTGTCATAAATATTGATGTTTGTAGATAATCCGTTGATACCATTTGTTCGATTATGGCAACATACCGCATTTCTACGCCGCGCCGGTCCGGGTCTTCCCCGTGGAGTCTACAGAGTCGGCGGGGAATTCCTGGAGCGTTATCTTTTTATAAACCGACTCATTTAAGATGTGTATCAAAATACTATTTTTTCATAAGTTGATATATCAATTGTTTTTTGCAATATAAAAATAATATGAAAGAACATTTATTTTTCCCTCATTGAAAGTCATGTTTTGTTTTGGCTAATGATTACTATAAGATGTTAAACCGGTTAGATTTGTTGAATTTTAATTTAAAAAATACATCTTTATTATTTTTAACCTATTTTTTTATTTGTAAATTTTTTATATAGAATAATTTTAAAAATGTTATTATGTTATTCAAACTAAAAATAAATACATACATAATTGAAATCATTAGGAAATGTGTTTTTTTTTAGCTTTTACGCGACAAGTTTTTTTTTTGTTATTACTAAAATAAATACAAATAGCTCTGGAGTATTATCCATCGAGCTCAAGATTCCAATAATATATATATAAAAATTATTTATCTTACTTATCAGACAAGTGCCATCTGTCAAAGGAAAAGCATTACGATTTCACTCATGTCCTTCATAAAAAGTTTTTTGTTGGTAATTTGTGCTCCATGGCTCCATCTAGCCCACAGATTACTAATATGTAGGCTATGTAGCAGCCCAAGGGAATGACATGTCCACCCTCTGTCCACCATATTCGATTTCACGTTGACAGCCCGATCTAGCCCTTTTTAGTTTCTTCAACTGCCCCATTTCTAAAATTGAGGTGGCAACACTGATTGGGGATCGGGAAGTCGATATTTCGCTCGCAGTCCGAATCCGATAAACGGTGATGGTGATATGTATTATAATTAACGCGGACGATTGCGGCTTTGCGTGTAAAATTTTTTTAAACAGTTTTAATCAACTAGATAATGCAGACAAAAATAATTCCTATCAATTTATTTTAGATATGCAAAATAGTGATCTATTATACCATGTTTAATAAAAGTTCGTACAGCAAAGTGAAATTTCAAGATCAACAACTTGATGATTATGTTCTTGAGGTACTTTATTTAATATATTTTAAAAAGTCATTACAGCTGTAAAATATGTTCTGTTCATATAAACATAAATTGTGCCGTCTGGGACCTCTGACAATAAGAAACATCGAGTTTATTTTAATAAAAATGTTGTGTTATTAAGTTAAATTTGGAAAGAATAAATAAATATATCTGAATTAAAAATAATTTTCTGATTTTCTAAGCAACAATGTGTAGTACACTAAAAGCCGGTCTTGCAGAGGATAGAACTAATTATTCGATTTTATGCATCAGAATTATTATTTTTTATTTCATCATCATCAGCCTATCGCAGTCAGTGGACTGCGATATTTCGAGGATCGAACCAATTGGAGAGCCCTATGTCCAGCAGTGGCTGGACATAGGGCTCTCCAATTGCACGCCACTTGGTTCGATCCTCGGCTTCTCGCATCCAGCTCATGCTATTTTTTATTTATTAAAATAAATATATCTATTGTAAAATGGTAGCTTAAACTAGGAGGTACAAGTAGAGTCCATAACACCCGAAGGCAATCTTACAGGCAACCATAAAATTTGTATTTATTAAGTCAGAAATCTTATCAAAGGGTCAGGAAGGGTCCAGTTCATAATGCCGTCTGTATGGACAGGTCGACTCAAAACTTTGGTCCTTTCTTCAAAAGGTCAACCCAGACCCTATACTGCACTCACATAGTTCTCTTTACTGTTGTACACGGACTTAAAAAAAAAAAAAAAAAAGACACCTCTGTGGTTTGTTTCGGCGTTTCTTCCCAGAGAGAGTCGTAGGAAATGCCGGCGCCTTCTAGCTATAAGTCCGACTTGTAAAAATGTCTCAAAAGATTTACTTACAGAAATAAATATCATTTATCATTTAATAAAATTTAACAGCAATTCTGTTTCACTACTGTAATTCTTACATTAATTTTATTTTACATAGTAGCACAGAATACATAATAGTACCAGTACAGAAGCTTCACTCCGAAAAGTAAATTAAAGAAATAGGGACCTTTGGTGTCATTACATTAAGTTCAATTCAGATTGCACAGCGCCGAAGCACCTACGATTATATTTACCTACAATTGCTATCTCTTTCTATCTTGTAACTCTTATCTATTCTAACGATAATAGGGTCGTCTTCTTTTAAAAATAATATAAAAAATTAATTTCTTTTTTCTATTACTTTAATGAACAAATTACTTTTCAAATAAAACTAACGTTGTTAGTAGCATTTATAATTTATTCGCGAATACCTCCATACGTTTTCGATACTGTTGCGAGATGTGAGACAGCCTGATATTACTGAAAGATGTTGACTAACGTCGTACTATAACTACTCTAGGTACTTTTTTCAATAAATTACGGTTTAAATAATCGGAACAACATACGTAGGACGCAAAAATAGTAGTTCAGGAGGCAATACCTAAAGACTTAATATTGGTTCAACCTATATTTTTAATATTGTTATTTTATATATTGGTAGCAGGTCATAAAATTATAAAAATGTCCCTTCCACCTGGCACGCGCACACCACTTCTTGATCTTTTAAAACAATACATGTTCATTGCTCCTATAATATAAATATACAAAAAAATACTTCTTAAATATGCGTTAATAATAATAGAATATAAATTTAAGCGGATTCGTTTTCATTATCGGTACTTTTTAATATATTTATAGACTAGCTGAGCCCCGCGGTGTTACCCGCGGTTATTGTTTTAACCACGGGCAACGACGCGGGGCGAAGCTAGCTTAAAAAAAGTACCCTTAGTTACTCCTTATATCATCAGCTACCTGCCACTGAAAGTCCCGTCGAAATGGCCAGAGAATATAGCCGTTACAGAGAATACCCGGAACAAACAGACATACACAAAAATTGTAAAAAAATATATTTTGGCATATGTACCTTGTATACATACTTGCATTTAGTGAAAAGCGGTTATTTTAGTATTACAAATAGACACTCCAATTTTATTTATTTCTATAGATAATCTCTTGGTATGTCCATTTTAAGAAATGTCACTATAGCTCTCAGACTAAAAATATCAATCGTTAACCTACTTGACCACATTATCATAGGTACTTTTTTGTTTTGTTTTTGTTTTATTATAAATATAAATGGTGTATGTTACACGAGAGGGAGTGAGTGCAAATTCGTTCAAAAGTGTAGTCTTTCTCCACAGTACAAAATAAAATAATAAAATACAAACTACCGTCATTACACTTGTTATGGTTTTAATACAACAAAATCACTTACCTTTCAATATCGTCAGGAATTTTAAAAAATGATAATTCTGATTCCTTGTTTTGCCTTTTATTCAAACATCCGTAAACAGAGCAATATCTTTTATATGGATTAGAATATCGAGGTTTGTGATTAGTTGCCATTGTGGGTGGGTATCGAAAGTATAAACAAAAATTTATATAATGCGCGATTGCGACGACGCGGCGACGCGTAACGCGCGTAAGTGACAACCCTGGCCTGCGCGGCAGGCAGGCGGCCGACTATACCTAAAGTGCGGAGTGACACCCCCCTGATAGTAGTATCTGTTTCATGTATGTTTGTAAAGTCCTCTATATATAAATATATTCCTAATGTCAGAGTTATATTTAATAAAAAACAGTAATGGAATTGGACTTCATATAAAACACACTTTATACGATTGTTTTTGTAATTATGTGATTAATGGAATAATTGTTTCAGAATTCTGTACTAAAAAGTAAATTACAAAGTAAAATTGATGCCTTATCAATAATGAGTAGAGAGCTAGACAAAAGTAGTATGGAAAGAGATAGATACAAATTACTAGTTGAACAACTCATGTCCAAGAAAGCAGTTCCTTTGAAGACTAGTCCAGCGTACAGTAATACCGCCTATAGATTGACCCCTACAAATACTAATAGTGGTGTGGAAATGATGGCTAAGACCCAAGAACACAACAACATGTTAAAACTGGAAGTGAGTTGTCTTTGTTTAACATTACAGTAAAACTATTGCTTAATTTTTTTTTATAAAAAGTGAGTGAATGTGAAGACCAAAAAGATTTTATTCATAAATGCAATGTGTCCTTCTGAATATGCTGAAGGACATGTTGTGTGAATTGGATTAGATTGATTGATTGGATTGAAAAAACAGACCACTGTAAAATACTAGCAAACAATCTCAGACATTTGCTTGCTTTTAATTTTATATGTTTAAATTAAACCATTTGTTTGCAAAGAGGCTTAACTTTTGAGATTCATGTGGCATTCTCAGTAAAATTTTAGATACTTGTTGGAAAAGGGTAATTTCTTTGAATGTTTGGAATCACAGTGTCCATCTTCAATATTTATAAATCAAGTAACTTTTGTTATTCATTGCAGGTTGAAACCCTTAAAAGTAAGTTAGAGGAAGCTACTGGTGACATTTTAGCTCTAAGGAAGCAACTGCAGAAGAAGGAATCTGGTTTTGAAGAGCTGGATGGAAATAACAAAATATATAATATATTCACCTATTCCAATAAGGATTATGAACAACTTGTTAGTGAACTGGAGAAAATTCATAAAAAGGTAAAATTATACCAAACAAAAGTTGTTATTATAGAAACAAATAATCCTGACTGCTTAAAAGTAATGAACTGAAAAGAGAAAAACAAGTTCACAATATCTATATAAAATTGGACAGACTAATGCAGTGTTTTGTAAGCTTACTAAACACTTTATGGTAGTGTAAAATACAACTACTATGCTTGAAGTCTTGGGTTCAAATCAGTGGGTCAGACCAAATGTTTGTATAATTTGCAAATATTTGTTCTGGATTTTAATTATCTTCTAGGTATAATATGTATGTGCTTGAAGTCTTGGGTTCAAATCAGTGGGTCAGACCAAATGTTTGTAAAATTTGCAAATATTTGTTCTGGATTTTAATTATTCTCTAGGTATAATATGTACGTATTTACAAAAAAAGTGAATATAATATATTTATATCAGTTATCTACTACCCACAGTACAAGCTCTGCTTAATTCAGAACTAGATGGTGTTGTGAATCAGATATCTGTATAATGATTATTTTTAAAACCTAGTTAATGTGCTTACATTCTTTTTCCTAGCCTTTATTATTTCTGAAAGTATCATCATCAGCCTATCTCAGTTCACTGCTGGACATAGGCCTCTCCCATTGCACACCACTTTTGTCGATTTTGGGCTTCTCGCATCCAGCTCCTGCCAGCCATCTTGCGTAAATCGTCACTCCACCTGGCCTGTGGGCGTCCTACACTACGTCTCCACTCCAGAATTCTTCTACCCCAACGGTCATCAGTTCTGCGGCTAATATGGCCAGCCCACTGTCACTTCAGCTTGCTAATCCGGTGGGCTATGTCGGTGACTTTAGTTCTCTGACGGATAGCTTCATTCCTGTTCGATCCCTCAGAGAAATGCCGAGCATAGCCCTTTCCATAGCACGCTGAGCAACTTTGAGCTTGTGGACCAACCGCACCGTAAGTGTCCACGTCTCGGCTCCGTATGTCATGACAGTTAGAACGCACTGATTAAAAACTTTCGTTTTTAGGCACTGTGGGATCGACGACGAAAAGACTCGGCGTAACTTTCTAAATGCTGCACAACCCAGCTGAATTCTTCTATTCACCTCGTCCTCGAGGTTATTCCTACCCAACTGCAATGTCTGCCTAAGGTAGACATATTTTTGAACAACCTCGAGAGCCGTACCGAGTATTGCAATTGGTTCCGGTGGTACATGTTGATTGAACATGACCTTGGTTTTGTTATAGTTCATCCGTAGGCCGATGCGCATAGAAGAATCAACTAGGTCATTCACCATCTGTTGCAGATCCTGGAGTGTCTCTGCCATTATGACGATGTCGTCCGCAAATCGCAAGTGAGAGATGTAATCGCCATTGATGTTAATGCCACGTCCTTTCCAGTTTAGCGTCTTAAACATATCCTCCATTGCATTTGTGAACAATTTCGTGGAAATAATGTCCCCTTGTCTCACTCCTCGATGCAATGGTATAGGCTTTGTTTGCTGGTTCTGTATTTGGACGGACATGGTGGCGTTATCGTAGAGACATCTCATCACTTGGATGTATCGCCGATCTACCTGGCAATGCTGTAGGGACTCCAGAACAGACCAGATCTCAACCGAGTCAAAGGCCTTCTCATAGTCCACGAATGCTAGACACAGTGGCTGATTATACTCTTCGGTCTTCTGTATAATCTGCCGCAGTGTGTGGATGTGGTCCATAGTGCCATATCCGCTCCGAAATCCGGCCTGCTCCGGTGGTTGAAATTCGTCGAGTCTTCGCGCAAGACGGTTCGTGATGAGTCTTAAAACAGCTTGTAGATGTGGCTTAGAAGAGAAATGGGTTGATAGTTCTTCAGCAAGGTCTTATCACCTTCTTTGAAGAACAGCACGACTAAACTTCTACTCCACATCTCCGGAGTTCTCTCTTCGAAGAGGGCAGTGTTGAAGATCTTTTGGAGCTCCCTAAGTACGGGTTTACCTCCAGCTTTTAAGAGCTCTGATGTAATACCATCCTCTCCAGGGGCTTTTCCATTTTTAAGCTGTTTAAGAGCCATCTCAATTTTGTCAGTGCTGACTTCTGGCAGGTCTTCGGTATAGTGGCGCCTTAATGCGGCACTGGTGTCCTCATTTTCGGAATCAGGTCGCGAAGCATGCGAAGCGTATAACCGGCTATAAAAGTTTTCCACTTCCGAAAGAACTACCGGTTTTGAGGCAACAACTTCTCCACTTGTTGTGGTCAACTTCGTCAGTTCGCTTCTCCCCAGAGATTGTACGAACACTTTTGACCCCCGATTCTGCTCGATTGCTCTATCAATGGAGAGAGTATTGAAGCACCGGAGGTCATGTCGTACGAGCTTACTAATTGCTCTGTTCAGCCTCCTCTTTGCCGAAGAAGTGACGGGTGGGTTTTCACGCCGTTCCCTCATCAACCTTAAGAGTCCCCTCCGAAAGTTTCGACTTCTTGCCTTTACGCTGTAATTCGCAGAATCGCGCGCCTTCTTCCCTGAGGATTTGGACCACATTTTTGAGGTTCTTCTGGTTTACGGAATCGGTTTTCCAGGATTAACTGGAACGTACTCATGTTTTGACTGTAAACGGGACTTATTCGCGATAATACTATTAAGGTTACGATACCTTCTATTTTCCGACGTTTCGAACGGGTTATACCGCTCGTGGTCACGGGTAGACTGATGTGAGCTTAGCGTCGCCTTCGTGATGTGCAGGTTGTGTCTACCCGCACTAGATCGCGTTGATTTCTTGTAGTGTCGGTACCCCTACACACCACACTTATTATGACATCTGCATGCCTTATTTCATCTTTCTGATGGTGGCTACACCCGCTGATGACTGGATTCCACGATGTTGATAGTCGGTATCCGTCTTCCCGGTTGAAATTTTTGTGTTTTTTGATTTCAACCGCTTCACGTACTATTCGGCGAAAGTAGTTCCGATCTGTGGAGAGGACCTGCGGGTCGTGTAGTTCAATCCAGTGGTTCGGTCTGATTCCAGCAGGTGCTCTGCCATGGCAGACTTGTTTATTTGGCGGTTTTTTACAGCTGCGATATGTTCCTTCGTTCGTTCCGCTATTGTGCGCTTCGTCTGACCGATGTAGGAACTACCACAACTGCAACTCACCTTATACACTCCGGGTGTCTGCAGCGGTATGACATCTTTGGGTGTCCTTAAGCACTTTACTACCTTGGAGTGCGGACTGTGCACAGTTTTTATGGCGTACTTTTTTAGTAGCGTGCCAACTTTGTCCGTCACTCCTTTTATAAACGGTAGAAAGGCTGGTACTCGGTCTACCCTAGGCTAAACATGAGTATGTGTAAAAGTCGCGAAAGTTTAAAAACAGTTAACTGGAACGTTTCAGATCCTATCATGGTCTGGAGCAGAGTAGGTCGCAGCCTGGCCTTCATCAAGCAGGCACGTTCAACCTTGAAGTCGATATTCAGAGAGCCTCGGACAAGTCGGTGATCGCTGCCGGTATTTACAACTGAGACGTCTCTGAATAGGTGCCTCTTGTTTCGTCATGATAAAGTCAATCTCATTTTTAGTCATAGCGTCGGGGCTTTGCCACGTCTACATCCGTTGGGGCTGTTTCTTGAAAAACGAATTCATCAAGAAGAGCCCCTCGCGTTCGAGGAAGTTAACTAGCATTAGCCCCCTATGATTCCTGACTCCAAGTCCATGCAATCCTACTACTGAATCGCTGCAAATCTGTTCTCCCACTTTAGCGTTGAAGTCACCCATAACAACGTTGTAGTGGCTCTTAGTGGTAAAGTGGAGGGCCCTCGATATGTCATCGAACATTTGAAAGTAACATTGTTAAAAAAAGGAACCTCCCTAAGTTGCTATAGTCTAGCCATGTTGCTATATCTTTTAAAGTAGCAGAAATTTTGGACCTTACCTAGACCATATGAATATCAGTCATCTTCATTCGTCAAGCCTATGTCCAGCAGTGAACTGCGTTGAGCTGATTGATGATGATTATGTTTTTGCTTTACTTGTCATTATTAAAACTATTATTTACGATAAAGCAAATACAGTGCAACCTCAATATAACAAATCCGATGGGAACTCGTAAATATTCGCTATATCAAGTAATTTGTTAAAATGAGGTTTGTTATATTGAGGTAAGGTTGGTCTAAAATTTGTTATAAAGAGGTGAAAAACATTTTTTTATTCTACTGTTTACATTCAACTTTCTTCTTCCGAAAACATACCATTAAATTTTAAAATTGTAGTCAATGTACTTGCGGGAATCCTGAACTTATTAGCTATCTCAAATTTTTTCGTTGTAGGATTTTTGTCAACATAGTTGTTGATGTTTCGCTTTTCTGCGACTGATAAGGAACACCTTTTACGTTTCTGAGTCATTGCTACTAGAATCTTCAACAACGGTGCCGAGCAGCACTGTTAACACTACTTTCCATCAAACGACTTAGATTATTTTACGAAAAAAATGTATTAAAAAAAACCTGTTGCGACTGAATCGCATACAATGGGATTATGGGTCATATTGATGGAAACGTTATATAGAGGTTTTGAGTTGACAAAATTCGTTAATTAGAGGTATTTACAGTTTTTTTGTTAGTTGAAAATTCGTTATAAAGAGGTTGTTCGTAAAAAAAATCGTAATATAAAGGTATTATTTACATTGACTCTTATGGACCATTCAAGGGGATTACGAAAAAATTGTTAAATCGAGGAATTCGTTAAATTGAGGTTCGCTATATTAAGGTTGCACTGTATTTAGTTCGTAATGACGGTGCATTTACTTTTATTTAATAAATTATGTATGAGACGAGACACCTGTGTAAATACAACATGTGGGGCTGTAGCAATTAATCAATGCCATTGTCAACCTCAAAGTATTTAATAAAGAAATATATGATTCCAAAGCACGATATTAGTTGTTTACTCATTATAGTTTCAACTTGTCCAGCTGTCTTCTGATTCATTGTTGCGTATCCTGCAAGGGCAGAATATGCATCAATTTATTAATTCCCGTGTGACATACTTGGTGTGTTCATCATCATCAGCCTATCGCAGTCCACTGCTGGACATAGGGCTCTCCAATTGCACACCACTTAGTTCGATCCTCGGCTACTCGCATCCAGCTCCTACCTTTGGTGTGTGTGTTCATGGGTCACTTTTGTACTGCCTCGGTGGCGCAGTGGTAGAGTATGCGACTGCTATGCTTGAGGTCTCGAGTTCGATTCCCGGGATGAACCAATATTTTTTGTAATCCGCAACGTTTACAACACATTTTGTTCTTTCACAGTATCAACAAATACAGTTAGATTATAGAGCTACATTAGATGAAAAAGAGGAATTGGTTTCTGACAGAGACTATTACAAAAACAAAGTGCAGAGATTAAATCAACAGATCAGTTATATTTTAACCAATAGAGTACAAGTTCAAGATGGAAAAGATATTAATCCGCCAAAACCTATTGTCGATCTCGATGTTTTAGTAACTGAAAATAAATATCTACACGAAAGAATAACACAACTACAAGTTGAAAAGGAAATTGTTAAACGCACACTAACGAAGTATAAGGTGAATCTAATTTTAGTGCGTTATTTGATTAATGATTTCAAGAAAGCTGCGTTAGTAAAAAAAATGTTTTGTATTATTTCAGACACTTTTGGACAACAGAAACAAAAATAATTTTTCGCACATTAAGAAGGGAGTTCCAGATGTTATGACCCAAAAGCAAGGTGAGAAATTGATTGCTCATCGACCCTGTAGTTGCTATTTCACATTTAGATTCGAAAAATTACTTAAATACGTATTTAGATTAGACTTGAATATTACTCATCTCAAGAATATTGATGAAATCCTTAAAAAACTGTTGCAGTGCGCGATTTCTTGGATAAGATTAATTCTAAGAATAGTATGAAACAAACTTCTGCGGCTGAACTAAAGTCTCTTTGCCTTGGGTTGTTTGAAGCATTAAACGACAAGTCTATTGCACTTCAACATCAGAGGAAGACCAATCAGTATGTATTTCTTACTATTTTTTAGGTATTATGATCGTATTATGTTGTCTCTATGATATCAGACATACCTAGTGTAACACGAGCTCACAATTCAATGACGAATTAACTCAATGATCCCTTTAGTTGTCTTTAATAATATACAGAAGCTAACAGTCTTTGCATGTTAAATTAGTTAATTATTATTTTTTGTGTATAATATGTTAACATTTTTGAATGTACCAATTAAAAAGAGACTCATAATTATTATCATACTTAAATTATCAAGAATTATTTTTATAAAATTGTAACAAATTAAGTATGAAATAATTAAATATGTAGTGTGCAGCAAATCTAATTATTTCATACTTCATTTTGACCCGACTTTTTTTTGTTTTGTGCATTTAGTTGCAGAATTGTTTATATGACGAATTTATTTTCAGCTTACTGTTCAGTCATAAAGGTCAATTTGGCATTTGATACTAAGTTGGGTATATATGGGCATGCCGGCTTTAGAGTTACCGCCTTATTACGTGTAGTCAGATACCATTATAAAAACTATTAATTATAATATTGTTTTGGTCAACTATTTATGGATATACTATTGTTAACCAACATTACTGATAATCCGATTCTAAGTGCTTCTGCATTGCATGTCTAAGGGCTGAAACTGCGTTAAGCGGGCGCCCGCGCGGTTTCATACAAAAGTGCTACGTCGCGGGGACCCGCGCGGGCGTCCGTCACGGGGTGCCGCGCCCCGCACCCACGCACGCTAGTCGTCGTTTTGCTACGTAATAATATATTAAGTTTTCCATCGAAACAACTATACATGCATTAAAATTGAACTAGTGACACTGCGTAAATAAAATAATCCGTTTCCGCAACGTTCCTACAGAGTCCCCCACATGTCCACGCGCGTAGCCCGCTTAACGCAGTTTCAGCCCTAAACAGATAACCTATCGCATAATAACGGAAGCATCCTACATAAAATATGATTATATTGATTGCACTATGTAAGTATTCAAGCTGATATTAAATACATATTTTTCAGGATTCTCGCAAACAGAATTACTGAACTTGAAAAAACATTAGAAAGTTGGTGCAATGGGCAGAAGTACATTCCAATATTTCCATCAGAAATGTTATTGGATGAATTTCTAACTGATTCGGAGAAATCCGTGCAGTCGAATGGGTCCAAAGAAAAAGAACATTCTCATGAAAATGATGACCAGAACAGGTGCAAGTATTCCGACAGCGATGATGAAGGCAATAAAGATAATAGTGATGGCTCTTCTGCTGACTTTAGAAACAGTTATGGTAATGATGAGGACGGCCATCAGAATAGAGAAAACCAAAGCATGTCAAAGACAGTACTGCCCCAAGAACTAGAAGAATTAGTGAAAGAAGCTCTCGCTCAGTTGAAAATGTCTGAGTTGACCTAACCTTATTCTCAAGTCCAGAGATGGTTGAAGCGACTATGAGCGAGGATATAAACTTAAGTAATTTAGTTAATATGTGATGTGATAAGTACACCAAAGATACTACAAGCATTCTAGTCTATTTGAATCAATTATCTAGTCTTTGTTATATCTATCAATGTCTAATTATTGTTATTACAATTTTATGTCGAATAATATACAATATTTTAATGTGCATACTTATTTTACTCTATTGGAATGGAACTATAATTTTTTAATATGAATACCTCAGAGTCTGGTGACTAATTTGGAACAAAGCTAAGTATTCTATTACAAAATACAAACTGTATAATATACGATTAATTGATGATTGTGTTAAAATAAAAGCACAAATTGATTGACAAAAATAATTTATTATAAGATATCTCAACATACATAGTTAATATTTTATCATTATTTCTATACAGACACATCAAAAATGCTTATCACTATCTTGACACTGGTTAAACTTCTATAAAATAAGTTGTTATTTTTAACTCAATTATTGTATATAATTAGTTGATTCTAATCAAACGTATCACATTATGCTAGTCATGGGAATAAGTATGGATTAAACAAAAAATTGCAGATGATAAACCACGAGGGAAATGTTTCGAGCCAATTCAGCAGCTTAACTGATGTTTAATTATTATTATTAGAAGACTCTGTTCGTCTGTATTCATTGGTAATGGAGTCATTCGGGCATCAATAATTCAACACTCTTCCTAATACTTAAAAAGTAAAATCATAATAATTGTGTGATAAGTTTACAATGATGTATTATTTTGTATAAAATCTAATATTTTCATTTTTTTTTATTTGAAGTTGAAGAATAATAACATACACAACAACATAGGACAAGTACTATTAATTAACAACTAAAAGAAACTGATTTTAATTTAATGATCATTAAAATATTAGTTGACTCAACTTTGTCTGTGGCTTTATTCAATAATGCTTGGCTCCTATTGGTCGAAGCGTGATAAACATTTAAAAAGAACGTGAAAAGCGGTAAAATAGTTGTGGAGAGCTCGTCGTAAGATAACGTGACGTATGACCTTAACCCTCTCTTGAGAGGAGACCCCAGCTCCGCAGAAGGAACGCTAAGTGTTGTTGATGATGATGAATAACGTCACACGAGAATTATATTTATTATTGTAGATAATAATCTACCATAAAAGGCGTCTCAAAGCCATGGTCTCAAAGCCATGGTCTCAGTATTCATAGGATCTGTTGTGTTCATCGTAGTTTATAATCCGCTCCAGTAACAATCAATAAACAAAGAGTTATAAATACACAACCGGGTATTGAAAAGTAAGGTAACATAAACCCCTTAAAATTATGATGATTTTAAAAACATAAATATATTTAGAAAACATTTAATTAAAAATATAATTAAAATAATAGCTAGATATGATCTTATCATTACTAAGGGTAACGCATTTAGCCTTTCTGTATGTATCAATAAATTAGCTACTTTATTTTGTAACAGGATCCATTAATGTACATATTTATACATTACTGACACTTTCATTTCATATCGATAACGACAATATTGCTAGGATTAGAAATACTAGAAGTTTGATATGGCAATACGAAAGCAGCAAGAAAGGTTTTAAAGATATTAACATTCACGAGGCCTCTTTTAGAAAGGAACCTGTTTGAGTTTAACACTGATTGGCGTTTCCATGATCCTGATTTATTGAACGCTACATTTATTGGGCTTTGTTAAATTAATTTCTATTGTAGAAAGTAAATAGGTATTCAATAACATAAAACAACAAAATAGAAAGCAAAGTAAATATCTAACATACATGTGGTGATGTCGCTGCGGCACGTACACAGTACACACGCTCACGCTACGACGGTAGGTGTCGCTGCGGCACGTACACAGTACACACGCTCACGCCACGACGGTAGGTGTCGCTGCGGCACGTACACAGTACACACGCTCACGCCACGGCGGTGTGGTGGTGCAGCGCGGAGGTGTCGCTGCGGCACGTACACAGTACACACGCTCACGCCACGGCGGTGTGGTGATGCAGCGCGGAGGTGTCGCTGCGGCACGTACACAGTACTCACGCCACGGCGGTGTGGTCATGCAGCGCGGCGGTGTCGCTGCGGCACGTACACAGTACTCACGCTCACGCCACGGCGGTGTAGTGTTGCAGCGCGGCGGCGGCACGGTGGTGCAGCGCGGAGGTGTCGCTGCGGCACGTACACAGTACATACGATCACGCCACGGCGGTGTGGTGATGCAGCGCGGAGGTGTCGCTGCGGCACGTACACAATACACACGCTCACGCCACGGCGGTGTGGTGGTGCAGCGCGGAGGTGTCGCTGCGGCACGTACACAGTACACACGCTCACGCCACGGCAGTGTAGTGTTGCAGCGCGGCGGCGGTGTGGTGGTGCAGCGCGGAGGTGTCGCTGCGACGCCGCGCGGCCAGCACGAGTCGCGACAGCAGCGCGCGATGCTCCCGCTCGGTGTAGCGCTCGTACGATTCCAGGCCCTCTTGGAGCTTGAGAATTAAGCTGTCATAGTTTTTGCGGACGACTTCTAAAATCTGTAATTATAATAATAAATAATTAATATACTCGTAGATATGTATTTGTTTTAAGCAAATTGCAATTTAGGCTACTAATACGGAGTCGTATTTTATCATTTATTTATTGATTGGCTCTATATATGAATCACGGGATCCTCTTACCGGCTGGCTCTTGTCATCACCGGAAGAGGATGCTTCGGAGATCACCTGTGTCATATTTTAAAGGAATCAACACCTGAATCTACCACTGTGATAGTCGGAAAGTGGATACGATGGCTCTCCACACGAAATGACGAAGTGGAAGCGAAAGAAATTTAAAAGTGTGCTGGTACAGTAGATAACTCCGGCGTCGGAGGTCGCAGAACAATCTTCATATCATTAGGCCCAAGCTTGTCGACGATCTAACTTGTCAACGCCAGCACTGTCACGATCAATGCTGGCGGTGACAGTAGTAGCGAGGGATTGGAAGCCGCGGTCTGTGACGAATAAGTTTATGCTCCAGAAGGAGTCAGCAGAGCGGGATCGGGAAAGGGCTGATCCCGCCTTAGTGTCCCCAATCGTCGCCTTAGGGTCGCGGCGGTCACATCCAGGGGAGATGGAACCAGTCACTCCGGGATGTACCCCACATGGGTACAGCAGGGGGACACCAGAAGCCGCTGATGCGTTCCTGGTGTTACTCCCGACTGCCGAGGTAGCGTGGGTGGCTAGCAATCTTCAAACACACACATCAAGTCACTCCACATTTCGTACAAATATGTGATCTCAAAATTTCAATTAATTTAAAACGATTTCTTTATTTAGAGATTCTGTTTATTAATGGTGTGTATCCATACTTTAGCACATAATAATATGGGTCGCCTAACAGTGATAGAATACAGAAGATAACAGAAGTGTGAAGCAACTATTTCGTTCTTATTTTAACTCGACTACAGTTAAAAGGAAGGGTAACAGTTTTAGCAATATATGTACACTTGTATGTTCCACCGAAGCATCTAAACTACTTTGCATTGTGAAAAAAGTGTAAACTAATGTACATATAACTTGTGCGCTCCTGGCTCGAATGACAGACGTTTAAAGTTCCGAGTGCAAAAAAGGTTTAAATTTCAGTTTAAAGTCAACAACAGTGGACCATTGAAAGCTGTTGATAGTGATGATAACTGAAAATATATTGTCAGCTTACCTGATCTTCTGTCGGCGTGGAAAGGCTCTGTGACGCGAGCCAGGCCTCTATCTTCGGTGAGAAGTGTTGAATGATAGCGCGCACGTTAACTAGACAATTCGCTAAACGCAGTGCTTCTTGTTTGAATTCACTATCACTTGTGGAGTACCGTAAAGCTGGAAGGGTGGTGTGACAATATTAAAAAAAGAATTAACAGTATTGCCATGTAAAAGAATAATTAAATCTACTGAGATGCTGTTGATTCGTACAATAGTTCGAAATTCCAGTAGAATAGTCCAGCTTAATTATGGCTAGGAAAGTGTAACGTAGTGAAATTTGCCTAGGGAAAAACAGGAGATAGGTGACCTCTATCGGCAGGATTGATTGTTTGATCGATCAGGATGCAGACGCGGTGTTGTTAGCGTACTGATAGTTCTTTGAAGAGCCGATACATGGCGTTAGGGGCTGACAGATAACAATTGATAATGTTCAAATATTAACCTTTTGACCGCCAGGGTCACATATATGTGACAAGCGAAAACTGTCCCTGTACGCCAACGTCACAAATATGTGACAAAAAAAGCGGTACACCAAAATACGAAATAAAGCATTTAAACATTACTTTTATGCCTTTAAATTTATATAAGTACCTTAAGAAGAAGCTCTAACTCTTATCTATTTCCATAAAACTATTTAAATTGCTTTATGTTATTATGAAATTTTACTCTAAAAGAAAAAAATAAACTCTTAAAAAAGAATGTCCTCACAGGCCAGAGTCACAAATATGTGACCAGTAGTGATGTAGGGCACGTTAGGTGATATCATAAGTTTAAATTAAAATTTCGTTAGCCTGTTTTTAGGGTTCCGTAGCCAAATGGCAAAAAACGGAACCCTTATAGATTCGTCAAGTCGGTCTGTCTGTCCGTCCGTATTTCACAGCCAATTATTTCCGAAACTATAAGAGCTATAGGTACTGTTGAAATTTAGTCAGTCGATGTATTCTGTGAACCGCATTAAGATTTTTATATAAAAATAGAAAAAAAAACAATACATTTTAGGGGTCCCCATACTTGGAACCGAAACTCAAAAAATATTTTTTCATCAAACCTATACGTGGATATATGGATAGGTGTTCAAAAATGCTGTTGAGGTTTCTAATATCATTTTTTTCTAAACTGAATAGTTTGCGCGAGAGACACTTCCAAAGTGGAAAAATGTCTGTCCCCCCCCTCTAACTTCTAAAAGAAGAGAGTGATAAAACTAAAAAAAAAAATATGTTGTACATTACCATGGCAACTACCAACGAAAATTGGTTTAAACGAGATCTAGTGAGTAGTTTTTTTTAATACGTCATAAATCGTAACACGCAATTTACTTTTCATCCAATCAATACACTAGTATAAAAACATCGATGAAAGTTACAACGAACTACAAGAACTTTTATATGATATTACGGAACCCTTCATGGGCGAATCCGACTCGCACTTGGCTGCTTTTTATTTTTGTTGTTAAGTTTTGTTAATATACTTATTCTGTTAAAGTGAGTAAGAAAGTAATTAACAGCCGTGCTTGTGAAATGATAATTAAAGTAGACAATTATTTTGTAAAGAAGAAAGAGGACTCTTAGTTATTGATACAAAATATAATCAGTGCTCTAAAAAATGCTTCGTACACTACTGAGGTTTAAATGAAATAAATAAAAGTTTTAAAATATCCGTCACAAGTTGCTTTGAAACTTTTTCAATATTCTACTTGTTACTTTTTATGCCAGGTTTATAGAAGCTAGTATTTAAAAGCTATAAACGTATACATACTGTTTTACATTTTGTTAAAATTTTCTATTTTTATATAGTTGATTATAAACTTATCCTATTTGAGTCGTGTATTTATTTTAAATATCTCCTTCAACGGTATTATATAAATCTAATTTAAAATACGTGTTTTATTTATTATTAGTTAATATTATACTCGATAAGCGAGATAGTACGTTGCTACATCCCTATTTGAGAAGCGCAATATTCATAAAAATGGCGTACCCTCCACGCCACGGTCACAATATCAAGACAACAGATCAAGAATAGTGTTGTACCTATAGTTATTATATTTAATTATATTGTCGTCTCAATTCTGTTATTACGGTATTAAACAACTCTGTAAATAGTGTATAACTATTACTAGAGTAGGAAGAAGTGTAATGTTGAAATAAATTCAGTGTTATAAGGACATATATTTTGAAATTGTAGACGAAAATAAAAATAAAATTCATGTTATCGATAAAGTTTTGGAATGCTTATTTTTTTCGTAGGTATTTGCGCTAAATTTGTGGTCTGGCGTTGAGGGAAAGTTGATGAGTTTTTGCTCTGGCGTTCAAAAGGTTAAAGAATTGAGAAATAGATATAACAAATGAACTTATATGTTTGAATATTGATAAAGTCTAGTATTTGGAAATAGATTTGAAATTGCTTTCTTTGAGGTGTACAGTATAGAGTTAGGAATTATCTATGGCAGTGGTTCATTCGAGAAGCCGATTATAAGTATGTTTTAACTATCTTATACTAAATAAAACTGAAGTGTATGTATGCATATCAATGCATATACGTTACTTACAATAAAAAGCAATTTTTAAATCTGTTTTTTCTCAACTGCTGAACCTACTTTTACGGGACTTTTACCTGCAGAAAGCTGATGACCTAAGAAGTGGTATTTTTTTAGACTAGACGAGACGTTGTTCACGTTTTAACAATAGCCGTTGTTAACACCGTGGGACTTAGCTAGTTTACAATAAAATCCTTACTAATATTTTAAATGCGAAAGTAACTGTCTGTCTGTCGCGCTTTAACTTTAAAAGTTGGAATGTGTAAATCTTGGTCAATGACAAAAAATGGATGTAATTTTGCTTCACAACTTTGTGACGCAAGTCTGTAAAATGTGTGTGTAGTGTATGTGTCAGTGAGTTATTCATTCAATCGTTCACTGAGAATGAATGAGGTGTCATTGAGTTATTCATTCACTCGTTCACTATGAATGAATGAGAACGAAGCATTGTGTTATCTCGGGAGTACGTGCGGACAACCCAGTTCAGTCGATTGTTAGCAACGATAGCGAGTGGACGCGTGCGACTGTGAGCCGACAATA
Source organism: Phragmatobia fuliginosa (assembly GCA_932526445.1). NCBI lineage: Eukaryota > Metazoa > Arthropoda > Insecta > Lepidoptera > Erebidae > Phragmatobia > Phragmatobia fuliginosa. The sequence goes on along the minus strand of OW052070.1, from coordinate 11,397,362 downwards.
TAGAAGGAATGTTCTCTAATCGACATACACGCTGTCAAAACCGCGGGCGAAAGCTGATATTACATAAATGTAAAATATTATTTTTTTAAATAAGCATTCTGAACCCTATTTATATCTTTTTGATACATTGAAAAAACATTTTCTTTTAAATAATATAAAAATCACTGAGAAATGTGCTACTTACCCATATAAAATAGATTATCGAAGACTTGATGCATTCTAATCAGTTCATAATACAACTGGTCGTATGAAGCTGGAGTTGGTAAAAATGTGTCGCCAAACGTTATAAATAAATTGAAGATATTCACGACCTGAAAGACAATTTTCTTGCTTCAATATGAGCTTGCCAAAACTCTAACGCTCATAGCTGAGAGTTAGACACAATCACCGAGGGTAAGCAACGACGACGCGATCAGACCTAAATCGGAGACCGTTAATGGCATGATATGATAAGAGCGTTTTCGTGATTCGGAGGTCGCGTTAAGCAGTCGGTCGCGGTTCTTATTGTTACGAGCTGGGTATTAGATTAATTAAAGTACTCGATTGATTATCAAAAAAATAACACAATACTTATTAACAACACTTTTTACAATCACAAATCACTAAATCACTCGTTAGTCGCACTAGAAGATCGCTTCGATGAGGCTTAACACGTTTCGCTTTTATACGGCTGTCGAGATAACTAGAATATACGATAATATTCGATTGATGGTTCTAGACCGAATAGATTATTCTAGAGCTACTTGTAGCGCCATCTAGCGTCGAGAAAGTCGTCATAATGTCCACAGTTATGCGCTACCCGACACTAGATGGCGCTGTCGTCGATGCTATTGTCTTCTAGATTATTCCCGTACAAACGAGATTCATCTCCTTATGGCACAACATTATCATAAGATAGCACTCGACCAGGGCGAGGACGTATGGCCTCAACCCTCCCCTGGGAGGAGACCCGAGCCCAGTAGTGGGACATTTTGGGTTGTTGATATATAGAAATGATATAAAGTAACTCTACTGTGCCTGATGAAAGCATGAGTCAAGTAATTAAAGACAAGTAGTAAGTAGTAGTAAATATACTCATAGCAAATGTCTACGGCATTTAATTTAGATGCTTCTGCATCATTGGGCCTTCGTTCTTGTACTCACCAATGAAACACGATAGGATTAATGTTGTCATTTCAGGTTTAACATATTAACTTACTTTATTTTCTGAATCTGTGAGTGAGACCTCGAAAACACCAATCAGAAAATATTTCGTAGAAATTTTGACAACTGAATAGCCAATAAACTGTCTTTAGAATTTGTAACAAACCTTTGTTAATGTGACTTACCTGTTGGGCCATTATAAAAATGTTATGCCTTCTCAGCAGAGTGCTTTCATTAGCGACTAGGAACTTCAACAAAGCAATGAGAGCCGCCCACAGAGGGCGCCAGTCTCTCGCGAGACGAACACGACAGCGCTTCTGGTAGCTCAGCAACCGCAGCAACACTCCCACACACAGCTGATATAGTTCCCCGGGGAATTTCTTCAATAGATGGCACATTATGAATTCGACCAGTAGATCTGTAGTATAAGAATTATAATAATCTATATTTGGAAGTAAAAATAACAAGTTTACACCGTACAATTGTAAACGATGATATCAGCAGAAATAATTCAAATTCAAATTCAAAATTCTTTATTCACTTAGGATGCAATACATCTCTTGTGACAGGTCAAGATTCTACATGTACATTTATGCCATGTTCGCAAACAATAGGTAGAGCCGGAGAAAAGAACATGGCAATAAAAACTCGCGGCCACTCCTTTCAAATCGCCAATGTTTACATAGTTTTAATGTTTAATATAATAAACCTGATATGGGGGTAAGGTGCTGCCACTAATATACTATACACCATGTTAGAGGACTGATGCAAATTATAGTGATTAAAAATTAGAACTTATGCTAATTTAAAAAAAAAAAAAAAACAACAGCCTCAGTGGGTACAACATAGTAGGAGCATCTACTTACAACAAAGGTAAAAACTATATGTGCTCAAATATTGGCCAAATTACTGGTAACAAAAGATTAAATATAAAATATTAATTATAAGATCAAAAGAAAGAGAAGAATGGCCTTTATTAGTCACGTAGAATCTTTACTTACAAAAGTAAAATCATGTTCTTAAACAATGTGATAACAACATTCACATGAGTAGAATAAAATGATAAGGAGCAAGTAGTCAAATCCATTTTTCTTTATCATTTAAAAATTCGTCAACTGTATAATAACCTTTACGTATAAGATAAGTTTTGACTACATTTTTAAACTTTTCCACTGATAGACTCATAACACTAGCTGGTAACCTATTAAAAAATCGCACGGAAAGACCCATAAATGAATTATGCGTTTTATGTAGCCTATGATATTGACCTACTAATTTATGCTTATGTCTCGTGTTCACCGAGTGAACGTCACTATTCCTGTGATATGTGTGATAATGAAACTGTAGTGTATATTAACGCCCTCTCCCATGTAATATAAGAAGTCTAAACAAAATACCTACAACTTGAAGATAAAAAAGAACTGAATTAGTAATATACACATACATACGAAAAGACAAAATGTGTATAGAAATAGGTTAAGATATATATGGTCTGGTCGTAATTGTAGGTATTTTGTTTAGACTTCTTAAATTATATGGGAGAGGGCGTTAATATACACTACAGTTTCATTACAATAAAAAAAATAGAACTAAAACTTTACATTAAATAGTTATTTACCAATATTTTCAGCTCCCTCTCAGGGTTGCGGAGGTTCGATGTCGATGGTAAATTAATATTGAGATAACCATAACCGGTTGAACTATACAAATAATCTTGGGAATAACAAAGTCTATGAAGATGAGTTACTTACCAATCAAAGTAGACGCAAGTGGCTGCGATGGTGGTTCGTCTAGTACTATTTTCCTATGTCGCATTGGTAACCTATATAACTGGACCTGTAAAGTTATAACGTTATTAATATTACATTTACACTTGGGCGGTAAAGAGCTCCAATACAATAATTGAGTTATCTTAATGTACGAGTTGACTGCACGGTTGGCCTAGTGGTTTAAGCGGTCTCCACGCCGCTTTCTACTACGCCAAGTGTCGTGGTTTCGAATTCTACGTGGGACTACTGCTTTGTGTGATTCGCAAATTGTTGTTCTGAGTCTGGATGTTCATTGAATTCGTTTCATATATGTCCCCCGCGACACAGGATTTATTTTCTTAATGGGAGTTGTCTTTAAAAAAAAGTGAGATAAGTATCCTATCAAGTAACGCCGACAGTTAAATACACAGGTGAGTTCAGTTCAATAAATAAAAATGTACATGATTTGTCCGTTTTATCGTTAGGATTCATTTTAACTGTCTGTCTAAGATACTTGATTAGTTTTATTACAACATAGATTGTCCTAAACTAATTTCAAGAATCCACATCTCAGCGCCAGGTAGGTTGCCACGCTCAAGTATCTACAGGCTGTTCAGTTTACGTAGATATGTCTAATCTGGGGCTTAACTCGCCGTCGACCGGAATGGCCAAGTATTACAACGAACTTTCTCGTTTGTTCGATTTGGACATTTTTGGAAATAATTTGCCTAATTTCAAAAGAAAATTTATAGAACATCTTGAGTGTTCTTCGGTAAGCCCAAGCTGCATGGGCACAGGGCATGTCTTTGTTTTTTATATTCATATATTATGTATAAATATTACATGATGTTGGTAATCCGAAATAAATAAATAAATTACTGTAATTTTGCAATAAAACAGATGTTCCGCCGTCGCGGCAAATGCGGGCAGTAACAGCGTGTAATATTTATTTGTTTAGATTTAAGTGAAATACTTGCCTTAAATGTAAGATTTTGGTCATGCATTATAGAATTAGCGAACTGCTCTTCTACTATACAAGTAAGTATAATGAAACAAAGACTGCATTTATTTACACTTGATTCGCTCCTTGTGTCAGCCATTACAATGGAACTGAAAATAAAATTGATATCTTAAATTACTAGGGTTATTGTATGTCGCTTTAAAAAATAAGCTTAAGTTACTCGTCATGACATCAGCTATCTGCCAGTGAAATTCGTTTCCAGAGATTAGTCGTATCAAACAGAGAGATATTTTTTTTATGAAAGTACCGTATAAAATTGTGCACTCAGTAAACTGTTCAATTGATGTTACAAAAGAAGACACACTCACAGAACACGCTAAAAAGTCGAGATCATAATATTTTGCAACCACTCTTTATATTTTATATATTATATATATTTTATATATATTTTATATTTTATATATATGACCATTTTATATATTCAGACCAACATTCGAAATTTAATATGTATTTAAGCAACCAAAAACATCTAAAAGGAGACGTTTACTGTAAAAAAAACTAAATAGAAAAACTATGTAAAATGTATACAAACCAATATTGGAAGAACGTGACTAGTAAATTCGTTGGTTGCTCGTTGTCAAGAGCTTGAATTTGGGATAAATTTGGGGGGCTCTGTAACAATAATAATTATAATATTTTTAGACATCCGACACACAACGCTATCTAGTTCAAAGCTAAAAAGCGGCCAAGTGCGAGTTGGACTCGCTCATGAAGGGTTCCGTATCAGCAAGTAAGATCATATAAAAGTTCTTGTAGTTCGTTGTAACTTTCATCGATGTTTTTATACTAGTGTATTGATTGGATGAAAGGTAAATTGCGTGTTACGATTTATGACGTATTAAAAAAAAACTACTAACTAGATCTCGTTCAAATCAATTTTCGTTGGTAGTGTAACACCTTTTTTTAACCTTAATTTTACGAGATAATAACCCAGTATTCAGAATGGATTTTATGTATCTGTAGCGCCATCTTTGGTAAACAGTAACTATTTCTTCGCTGTCTGCCAACTGCATTTTTGATTTGTTTTCACTAACGAAGCGAGAGTTGGCGTTCATGTCATTTGTTAAATAAAGTTTGACCAAAAAGATCTTCAGGTCTATGGTAGATATTTAATCTGTGTTCTGGTTTGTCTTTGGAAATCGTATGATGTTGTTTTATTTTATAAGAGGGTGGGATTTTTATTCCAGAAAAGTCCTTGAAATACAATATAAAAGCCAGTATTAGTTCCTCGAAGAGACCATTCTCTGTCTCTCTGTGAACATACTGTGATTCTGCCCGTCGTAATAAAAAGTTGTGAAGAAATCTCTGCTGATCTGTCCCGCCGTTGAAGTGGTGAGAAATTGAATTCCTTTTTTAACTGTATTTCTTCAGTTTATTTGTTTGTGTGAATATTTGCTTAGGATGGTAATCTTTTTTTCTAGGGTCCAAGGTTTTGTCCAAGGTTTTATCCAAAGACTTGTCCAGATATCCGTCTAAGGATTTGTACATCGGTTTACTTGCTGGGCCTACAGTGTGGCAGTCTCGAGAGCCGCCTGTTCCGTGGTAGCACATCTCCTGCCAAAGAGGTTTTTCTTGGGCTCTGTGTGGGAGAACTAGCTCGCAGAGGCCTACGGCCTGAGGGAAGACCATCCGCACGTACCACGCTCTTCCTAGACTTGCCACAGGATCACGTATGGTTTTTACGTTTCAATAATCATATCACTTGCTAATACCCTCTCTTTGTCCGCCGGTGCAAGTCCCGAAGTGGTAGAGATGAGGGAGCCCAGAGAGACGCATCCGGGTGGCCATGTGTCACCCGTAGACGCCCTCACCTTCCGGTCGAGCCACATAGATACGTGGAAGCGTCATCTTTTTTTTTAAACCTTAGATCTTAGAAATATTAATGCATAAATGTATGTAATATGAAATCAGTTGACTTGTGAAGTAATCTAGATTATGTATCTTGACCCTTTTATTTTTAAGAACTTGTATCTATTGTAATATGTGGAAGGAATTATATATATGTGTGTGACACCGAATAAGTGTTTTCTTTGAGGAATACCCCAATCACCCGTCGACGATATGCACAGATACATCTTAGTACTTCTTTAGTTTTTTTGTTTGATTGATTACTACTTGTGAACAGGCGCCCTGGGATAGTTCTCATTTGTTTCTACTGACTGCGCACCGGTGAGTAACGCCCCCTGGATAGGGCTAGGGCCTACTAAACCCCCTTAAATACAGGGCTAGGGGTTACAGTAGTTTGCATGGTAATGTACAACATATATTTTTTTTAGTTTTATCACTCTCTTATTTTAGAATTTAGAGGGGGGGGACACACATTTTTCCACTTTGGAAGTGTCTCTCGCGCAAACTATTCAGTTTAGAAAAAAATGATATTAGAAACCTCAACATCATTTTTGAACATCTATCTATAGATACCCCACACGTATAGGTTTGATGAAAAAAAATTTTTTTTTACGCTTACATTGCAAACGCTGGCTGTACCCTACGATATAGATCAAAATAATGTACTAAAGTATTGTACATCTTAAAAAGGTCTACAAAAAAGTCTATCTCTTAGGGATAACCCACAATAAACATTTTTTTAAGCAATACAGTATTATTCCTTATCCAATTAAGTACCTTAAATACATTGTGTATTTAATATAGATTAACATGGCCCTTTACACTATGTAATGTAAATTAATACTTTTGAAGATATTACAGATTTAAAATGCAGGAACAAAGCGATTGTTGCGTTACCGCCGGCCGGGGCCCATTAGTTGACGCTGCTGTCGAATGTCACTATCGGTTAATAACTATAAACACAATACTTTATTATGAATTAATATTCTAAGGCGGTACGAAGTTGGCCGGGTCAGCTAGTAAAGAATAAAAAATAAATAAAAAAAAGATTAGTCTAACCGCCTGAAGCAGTCTGACCGTCTGAATATGTCTATCCACCTGAGGCAGTCTGACTGCCTGAAAATGTCTGACGTTTGAATATGTCTAACCGCCTGAAACTGTCTGACTGTCTGAATGTGTCTAACCACCTGAAGCAGTCTGGTTGCCTGAATCAGCCTGACCGACTGAATCTCTCTAACTGCCTGAAACTGTCTGGCCGTCTGAATATGTCTAACCGTCTGAAGCAGTCTGGCCGTCTGAATATGTCTATCCGCCTGTTGCAATCTGACTGCCTGAATCTCTCTAACCGCCTGAATATGTCTAGCCGCCTAAAGCAATCTGACTGCCTGAAATTCTCTGACCGTCTGAATATGTCTAACCATCTGAAGCAGTTGGGCCGACTGAATATGTCTAACCGCCTGAAGCAGTCTGACCGTCTGAATGTCTAACCGCCTGAAGCAGTCTGACCGTCTGAATGTCTAACCGCCTGATGCAATCTGTCCGCCTGAAACTCTCTAACTGCCTGAATATGTCTAGCCGCCTGAAGCAATCTGGCCGTCTGAATATGTCTATCCACCTGAAGCAGTCTGGCTGCCTGAAACTGTCTGACCGTCTGAATATGTCTAGCCGCCTGAAGTTATCTGGCTGTCTTAAACTCTCTGACCGTCTGAATATGTCTAACCGCCTGAAGTTATCTGACTGTCTGAAACTCTCTATCCGCCTGAATATGTCAAGCCGCCTAAAGCAATCTGACTGCCTGAAATTCTCTGACCGTCTGAATATGTCTAACCGTCTGAAGCAGTTGGACCGCCTGAATATGTCTAACCGCCTGAAGCAGTCTGACCGTCTGAATATGTCTAGCCGCCTGAAGTTATCTGGCTGTCTTAAACTCTCTGACCGTCTGAATATGTCTAACCGCCTGAAGTTATCTGACTGTCTGAAACTCTCTAACCGCCTGAATATGTCAAGCCGCCTAAAGCAATCTGACTGCCTGAAATTCTCTGACCGTCTGAATATGTCTAACCGTCTGAAGCAGTTGGGCCGCCTGAATATGTCTAACCGCCTGAAGCAGTCTGGCCGTCTGAATATGTCTAACCGCCTGGTGCAATCTGACTGCCTGAAATTCTCTGACCGCCTGAATATGTCTATCCGCCTGAAGCAGTTGGGCCGCCTGAATATGTCTATCCGTCTGAAGCAGTCTGGCCGTCTGAATATGTCTAACCGCCTGATGCAATCTGAATGCCTGATACTCTCTATCCGTCTGAATATGCCTAACCGCCTGAAGCAATCTGGCCGTCTGAATATGTCTAGCCGCCTGAAGCAATCTGACCGACTGAAACTCTCTAACCGCCTGAATATGTCAAGCCGCCTGATGCAATCTGACTGCCTGAAATTCTCTGACCGTCTGAATATGTCTATCAGCCTGAAGCAGTCTGGCCGTCTGAATCTGTCTAACTATCTGAAGCAGTCGGGCCGTCTGAATATGTCTAACCGCCTGAAGCAGTCTGGCCGACTGAATCTGTCTAACCACCTGAAGCAGTCTGACTGCCTGAAACTGTCTGACCGTCTGAATATGTCTAACCGCCTGAAGTTATCTAGCTGCCTTAAACTCTCTGACCGTCTGAATATGTCTAACCGCCTGAAGCAGTCTGGCCGTCTGAATATGTCTAACTGCTTGAATCAGCCTGACCTACTGAATCTCTAGCTGCCTGAAACTGTCTGGCCGTCTGAATATATCTAACCGCCTGAAGCAGCCTGACGTCTGAAATTGTCTGAACGGTTGAATATGTCTGGTCAACTGAAACTGATCGGCTAAATCTGTATAACCGGCTGAATCTGTCTGGCGTCATAATCTGTTTGGCAGACTGAATTTGATTCAGATAGATCTGGCCGGCTGATTCTGTCTAACCGCCTGAAGCAGTCAGGCCGTATGAAACTCTCTGACCGTCTGAATATGTCTATCCGCCTGAAGCAATCTGGCTGCCCGAAACTCTCTGACCGTCTGAATATGTCTAACCGCCTGAAGCAGTCTGTACGTCTGAATATGTCTAACCGTCTGAAGCAGTCTGGCCGTCTGAATATGTCTAACGGCCTGAAGCAGCCTGACGCCTGAAATTGTCTGAACGTTGAATATGTCTGGTCAACTGAAATTGACCGAAATCTGTTTAACTGGCTGAATCTGTCTGGCGTCATAATCTGGCAGTCTGAATTTGATTCAGATAGATCTGGCCGGCTGAATCTCTCTGGCCCTCTGAATCTGTTTGTCCGTCTGAATTTGTCTGACACACAAGCATGTTTTAAAATATGCTCAATTTGGTTTAAACCAGGACTCATAGTTTGAACATTTTTAGAAATTTTCGCGGTAAGGTTTTTTCCTCTCATTTAAAAGGGGGAAAATATTATTTTCGTCTGAAATTGTATAACCGTCTGAATCTGTATGGCTGTCTGAATCTGTCTGGCCGTCTGAATCTGTCTGGCCCACTGAATCTGTCTGGTCGACTGAAACTGACCGTCTGAATCTTAATAGCCGGCTGAATCTGTCTGGCGTCATAATAGGTCTGTCCGTCTGAATCTGTCTCTTCGTGTGAATCTGGCTGTCCGTCTGAATCTGCCCGTTCGGCTGAATCTGTCCGTCCGTCTGAATCTATCTGTCCTTCTGAATCTGTTTGTCCGTCTGAGTCTGTCTGACACCCAAGCATGTCCTAAATATATGCTCAATTGGGTTCAAACAGGACTCATAGTTTGAACATTTTTAGATTTTTTTCTTACGCTTTACCAAATTCCCGCTTTTTTTTTTGCCCTGACTTTTGTATGAGTTGCTAAAGCTAAAATATAAATATGATCCTATTAAAATCGGTAGACAGCGCTAACTGTCAAAGTCTACTTGAAGTTTATAAAAAGCGGCCAAGTGCGAGTCGGACTCGCCCATGAAGGGTTCCGTATCAGCAAGTAACATCATATAAAAGTTCTTGTAGTTCTGTATTGATTAAATGAAAGGTAAATTGCAGTTTACGGTTTATGACGTATTAAAAAACAAGTGCGAGTCGGACTCGCCCATGAAGGGTTCCGTATCAGCAAGGAACATCATATAAAAGTTCTTGTAGTTCGTTGTAAGTTGTAACTTTCATCGATGTTTTTATACTAGTGTATTGATTGGATGAAAGGTAAATTGAGTGTTACGATTTATGACGTACTAGCTTTCGCCCGCGGCTCCGCCCGCGCTTATGACGGTTATCGCGTTAAAAAGTAACCTATGTCCTTTTCCAAGTTCAGCTCTATCTTCATACCAAATTTCATCAAAATCGGTTCAGTGGTTTAGGCGTGAAAGCGTAACAGACAGACAGGGTTACTTTCGCATTTATAATATTAGTAGGGATTAAAAAAAACTACTCACTAGATCTCGTTCAAACCAATTTTCGTTGGTAGTTTGCATGGTAATGTACAACATATATTTTTTTTAGTTTTATCACTCTCTTATTTTAGAAGTTAGAGGGGGGGGACACACATTTTTCCACTTTGGAAGTGTCCCTCGCGCAAACTATTCAGTTTAGAAAAAAATGATACTAGAAACCTCAACATAATTTTTAAACACCTATCCATAGATATCCCACACGTATAGGTTTGATGAAAAAAAAATTTTTGAGTTTCAGTTCCAAGTATGGGGACCCCCAAAATGTATTGTTTTTTTTCTATTTTTATGTAAAAATCTTAATGCGGTTCACAGAATACATCGACTGACCAAATTTCAACAGTATAGCTCTTATAGTTTCGGAAATAATTGGCTGTGACATACGGACGGACAGACAGACAGACAGACAGACAGACAGACAGACAGACTTGACGAATCTATAAGGGTTCCGTTTTTTGGCATTTGGCTACGGAACCCTAAAAAGGACTAGTACCTACTATGAAAGCTAGAAATGACTGATCGAATATTTATTTATATAGGTACTTATCAATAATCGCATGCAAACAGACAGAAGAGGCAAAACTATATTTGTATAGATGTACAAGAAAGCAAATAAAATACTAATAATATTTTTTCTAGTTTTAGTCAAGCTGGACTCTTCTACTGTTATTCTCATAACTTTTTAACCATCACTCGAATACCTGTACACATTATCCTAAAACAGCATCTCAGTAGCTTATATAACACATTTAATATACGTACCTGATGTGGGGGTAGTGTAGCTGGAGGAGAGGGGGGAGCCGAAGAAGCAGCGGCCGATGACGAGTGCGCAAGCGTCGTCATAAAGTTACGGTTCAAGTGAGCTGCCTCATACAGTGCTAGTAACATTCCTTCTTCACCCCCACTGTTGGTAACAAATGTTCGAAATATTTATTAATATGATGGTGATTCTGCTGTTCACATCACTAAACTTAAAATTCACTAAAATTTGTTGCTGGATTATAATATACTTTACAGCCATTTGTTTACGATCCAATTTTCGATAACTTAAATCTTATACTAATAATTAACAATGTTAAAGTAGAAGAGCCACGCTGATTTCAGTTTTTACAGACATTAGCCAGATGTTGAGCATGTATAGGCCAGCTCGAGTTCAAAAATTGTCAAAAACAAACATTAAAGTAGCCTAAGATATATAATATATTTATTTATAGATAATACATAGCCAATGAAGTCTCGTCAAAATCGGTCATCGTTGCAGAGATTGGTACGAACAGACATACAGGTAGACAATAAATTCAATTTTTTTTAAATGTAATTTTCGTATATTTCATATGTATTTAGTGAAAAACTGTTAATTACTTATTTGCATAGATAGATATAGATGTAACTAACTGTCTTTTTATGCTAAACTGCTGCACGGTTTTCATTACTTATTTGCATAGAGTGTTTCGGAGTTTTGTGGAAAGACATAGGTTATCCTTTACCGCGATAACCTACACGTGGACGGTGCTGCGAGAAATAGTTATTTGTTAATAAATTATCATTGATTTTGTACCTGTTTCTCTGGCCTCTAACAACAGGTTGTGTTTCGTCACTAGTAAGGAATATCCCACCGACCATGCTTGTGAGGGAAGACAACCAACCGCCACCACCTCCCCCTCCCTGCATCCCGCCAAATGTCGACATTACGTAGTCGTTCAATGCAGCCGTTATAACTTGCCCATAACTTTAAAAAACATATTAGAAACAAAAACATGACAAAAGACACCTTAGTTAAAAACAAGACATTAGAGTTAAAACCTGTTTCAATTGTGAGATTTTTTTCACTTAAACATAATAACTTTGGAAATCACATGCAGTCATAAAGCGTTGCTTTATCACGGTATGAAATTAGAAACGCTTAAGACTAACGAAAACATTAAATTCTTATACCCATAATTTTATGGGTTAGTTTGATCTTAAATACAAAAATGATAATTCAAAGGTAATTTTTATAGGTCCGACCCGACCGAGGCAGGACTACCCTCATCTCACACAGAAGGCTACCCTAAAATCGACAGCATTTATTTTGTCATATTTCGTAGGTGATCAGCATCATTGAGACTCCAGTATCACAGCTGGAGGCTCAATGATCATCAATCAGGCTTGGAAGCAGATGCTTAGTGAGATCACTAAGCCGCCATAGTGTGGGTAACTATTCTGTATTGTCTGTACTCACAATGAGGATGGCAATCCCCTTCTTTTGGATTCTACTTATGCTTTCCATCAGGTAGAGTAGAGCCACTTTTATTTCAATTAAACAAAAAACAAATCTTTAAAAAAGGTGATATTGCATAATTAAATTATTACTTACCCATTTAAAGCTAATTCATCATCTAATATTGATAATTTAACAACATAAGGATTTGCTGATTCTTGCTTTTTGTAATTCACCAGGAACATTAATAGCATAACCACATCATATCCTGAAAACATTAAATTAGTGTTAACATCATCATCATCATCATCATCAGCCTATCGCAGTCCACTGCTGGACATAGGCCTCTCCCATCATCACTAGACAATTATTGATAAATAAATACATATATACCTTTTTTGTATATACATACATATTTATACATTAAAAACACCCAAAATCCGAAACAAATATTTGCAATTATAAAAATATTTAAGCCGACCCGGGAACCAAACCTGAGACCACAAGAACATCAGCCACATAATTTATATTGTTCTTCTTCCTAGCCTTATTCCCAGTATTATTTGGGGTCGGCTACTAGTTCAAATGGTTTCACCTGAATATCAGTTTTTACATGGAGCGAAGTGGCACCCTAAGGGAAAACTGAAATTCGAAGGTTGAACTAGTTGTCAGCAAATTTAAGGGGACTGACATCCCAATAACGATTGCAATAGACGTTCATGACAACCGGGACCGACGTCTGAATTTATATTCTTTTGTATAGTATGTAATTATAAACAAAAGTTATGCAACTTCGTCTGCGTCTCTTTCAATTATTGCTCGACTCTTATTGATCTAAGATGTAAACTCATTTTAGGTAGCAGGCCATCATAATTCATATTACACATTTAAAAAAAAATTGAAAATCGTTTTGATAGTTAGGTAGTTTATCGTAAGCAACAACGTGACACGAGAATTATATATATATAAATATTAAAGAAGTTTCGCACAAAAACATAAATTATTGAACATAGTTTAGTTGACCCAGTAATAAAGTATAGCCGTAAGTGATCATTTTGCGATTAATTATAGCTTTTCAAAAACAACAACAATCAACACTGAACAGTGTCAAAAAAGTTCTTAAAAATTACCATGATGTTGCCTCTCTGTAGATGTGCATAAAAGTTGTATCAGAGGCTCAAACAATGAGTTCTGCATAAAATATTCAACTAGAGTATTTTCATCTATGTTATCAATGCCTGTAGCTATAACTAGAAGGAGTTTCAATACTGTTGACTTTAAGCTGTCTGGAACATCACCTGGAATGAAAGAAAATGTCTGTTATATGTATAAAATGTATATTTGACGCAAACCACTTACATTTTTGCTAATGGGGCTGATTGATCAGGGTGTGACGATGATGCATCATTATTGGCTTCTCTAATCACAGGATGCATATATTTTCAAATATGTGACCTATGCCTTAACTAGCGAAAGCTTTTGGTTTATTTATTTTATATTTCTTTACTGTGTACATAAAATAAAGAAACAACAAAAGATGAGTTACAGAGTTGTAGACGACGGCGAAAAAGCGCTGTAGACTTTTGCGACTTTCACACATGTATACTTGTAGTTGTATATCGGGAATAAGTCCACTGTACTATAAAATTGTACAGCTATTAGATGACTCAGCCCTATTTTTATTGGAAGACCTGTACTCCCTATACTTGCTCCCTTATCTCATTTATTATTATTTCTTTGACTTCTTCAAAAATATAAAAAAGAATCTTAACATCATCATATTTTATTAAATATTTTGGACATCATACACACAACATCATCTAGTCCCAAAGTAAGCGGAGCTTGTGTTATGGGTACTAAACAACTTAGGTAAAGTAATATTTAAAATCAACAGATCAAGATAGTTTTTGAATTTGAACAAACAATGTTATCATGTTGACATTCATCAGGTTGATAAACGAATCTGTTTTGATACCAAATACATTTATTGGATCTTAAAATATGGTTTATAAATATATATTTGATTATTGGGTTTATTTATTTAATAATACTCTTGTACAAAAGAAATTTAAAAACAGTGATAATTTACACCATATATTTTTGTACAACTATAAACTTGACTAAAAGTAAAGCTAGGTCTTTGTCCTTTTATGATCACAAAGCAGTCAAAATGGCAAGGGGCATATATAATTTTTTTTTCATACACAGATTGTCACCCTATTCATATGGCTGTCAAAAGAACTGACTAAGCAGACAAACTTTGTAGAATGCAAGGTAGTAGAACAAGTGTGAGATCAGAGGCTTCATGAACATCTCACAGGCTGGTATAGTGTGGATCACCATGGTGCATTGTCTGCACTCACAATAGGCATGATGTGCCCTATTATAAATGCCTGATGGAAAGTATAAGCTTTCCATCAGGCAGAGAGTCACTTTGGAAGGCTTACAAAAGAAACCCCTAAGAGAAGAATACTTGAAACAAACTGTATACCAACCTATTTATCTAGCCTTTTAATAAGCTAAGAAGAGGTTTATGACCAGCAGTGGTCTATTAAAGCCTTTGATGATTTAATACTGCTTTCATGTTGTACTAGATAGATTTAGCCAATAGACATTTGCTGCTTACCTGACAATATAACACTACAATGTTCAAATAACTTTTGCATTTTACTGTCAGCATTGTCAGTTCCAATCAGAATTGTTTTTATGTTTATATTAGGATCTTGTGCAGCTCTTTGATACATAGTGATTAGAAGTGCACTCAGAGTTTGTAAGGCATAGACTAATCTGAAACAACAATTCAAAACTGTTATCAATTGAGAAGTAGGTAACTTCCTCTTCAAACCACTAAATAATCATAAAACTTGAAATGAACCTTATACCTATCTGTCTAGTATGCTATAGTAGTAACTGTTTTCATACTTTCACGACTTTTACATATAGTTTTTGAAAAGTTGGATTATAGAAGATTTTGTGACCTTTTGAATAATTTTATCACAAATAAGTCTCGCTATACAAGAAAACCTATGTGTAGTTGACCAAAACCTGCTTTCTAAGAGGCTTATCTCCGTAGCTGACAATTAAAGGCTATTGATGTGTAGCTTTTATTTAACCAAATAATAAATACTTGAATGTTTTGAATATTAAATGAACTATGGCTATGTATAACAAAGTATAAGCCTAGTTCAATTTTAGTTTGCAATTTCTTATCTAACAGATAAACATGTTTCCACATTAATGGCTATCTTAATTGTTTAGATTATAGAAACACTACAATTATTTAGGTTACTAATGTATTAGATAAAACTAACTAAGTGTAACTTATTTTTAACTGTTTAAATGAAATTGCAAATAAGTTTTAAAATCAAAGACATTAAAGATTTTCATAGAAAATATACTCTACATTGAAATAAAACATATTGAAGGCAGAAAGTGGAAATATTGTTTCTTAAATTCTTACAAAATGAATTTTTATCAAAAAAAAAACTACTTCAAAAGATAAGTCTCATTTTGAGGTTTACTTAGAGAGAAAATATCTTACAAATGTGAACTATCTTTATTATTCTATAAATTCTGAAATGGTTGTTTGGCTCTGATATTTCTAGATACATACAACATTTCAGCTTTCTGCCATCTAATATAGAGATATTTAGAGGTGCTAAACTAATATATTCATATTCTTTGTAGGACATGTCTAACCGTCTAGTACAATATACTCAGTATTCTTGGAATTAGATGATAAATAGGTTTGATACTAGTTTTTCTCTCTGAAATATTACCTGATATGATGTTCCTGCCCCAACATTTCAATACACTGAGATACCAATAGATTCATACTGTCTTTCATGTTCATTAGTTGCTCTGCTGACAATTTGTGAATTTCGGCTTCCAGTTGAGGTATCTTAGGCTTTAACAAGAAGAACTCATCCCAGAATGTCGCATTGTCAGTAGTTAAATCTTCTCCTCTAAAGAATGATTCGTAAATCTGCACCACCTTCTCTTTCAAGTGCCTTTTAGATCCTGAACCGCTTCTTTTTCGTGTGGCCATGGTGAATATATAATATTAATATTCCTAAAAATTCTAAATACTGCACGATTTCTAAATAAAAGTGTCCAGCGTTCACAATTTCTTATCGAAATCTTAAACACATAAGGAGTGCTGCACTAAATTGATTCATGGCGAATACTGACAATAGTTTTGAAAAAAAAATAGTACTTATATTCCAACAATCCCTCCGATACAATCCTAACAATGTTGAATTAAATAGAAGCAATTCACAGAACTGCTAAGTGTATAAAGTCAACAAAACGTAAATCGTAAACTTCGTCGGCCACTTGACACTTTTGTAAGTCATTCTTATGTCAAAATTGACAAACTGTGATGAGAGAAAGTTGGTATACTTCGGTTCAACGGTACAACTCATGCATGATCTATGTACCATAGTTAAACTTTAAAAAGTTGCATTATCTTAAAAAGATATGATAGTGAGTCAGATCAATCTCAATAATATTAGTCAAGTCATATTACAGGTTCCACCTCCGAATGAGATAATAAGCTGCAAAACTTGTGTACACCTTTATTTTGATGTTTCAAAAGTTGTCTAAAAAGTCTCATAAAATCTGGTGTCTGGCATGGTATATAAATAATTATATATTATTCAGGGTTAAAGGTCACAAAAATCACATTAGACTCTTCTTATCGTTCTTAGTCTTCATTATTCCCAAGAACAATAATATGGGACCTGGTAGACTCCATTTCACGAAAGAAGTCCCGCAGCCGCAGACGCAGCGCTGTATTCGCGGGACATAATATTGCCAGAGTTTAATGTGGGCAAATCAGGGGAAATAATTTATCGTTCATTTACTTTCATTTTATTAACTACAACGACTACTACTACTAAATTGTTTCTAATATAATGTATTTTTAAGGTCCATATTTGATGTTCATACTACCAAAGTAGTGAAAAATGAATCTTCCTGTAATTTCTAAAATAATAAATGGAGATGTTCGACCAACTTTAAATTAGAAAAATAAAATGACATTAAAAAGTTTTATTCATAATTTATTGAATAATATTATGATCGGTCATACTATGATCACTGTCAGAAGAGTAAATAAAAAACAGTGAGACAGAATCTGATTCTATCATGATATATTATATGGGTCCATTTCTTCATAAGACCATCATTTTTTAAACATTCTTCCTGTAGTTGTTTAAATAGTCTTTCGCTGTAACAGTCTCAAAAAACTGTTAGGCGCACAATATCTTTTGGATCTTGACCCACGTTTTTCTCCGCTACCTCTCTTTACAAGGCTCCACATTTTTGTTAGGAATATACATACTCCTTATTGACTTTTCTTGTAGATTGATAGAATAGAATAACGAAAATAACAAACATGGTTGCTAAGGTCCTAAACAGGAAACCTAGACATAGACCACTCTCCAAGAATATATCAATAAGGAGTATGTATGTTCCTAACATCCACCTCTGTTTTCTATTCCAGCCATCTTCTTTAGTATTTCGATTCTGGGCCCATAAAGTGGTTTGGTTAGCATGTCAGCAATCTGCCTGGCTGCAGGCACATGGCAGATGGTAATGCTTCCATCCTGAATGCATTCTCGTATGAAGAACGAACGAATCCTTATATGTTTAGTTCTTTGATGGAACTCTGGTGGATTACTAGCCAACTTAATTGCCGATTCATTATCCACACATAGGGACGCAGGACATAAACATATATTACCAGTGATTTCTTTCATGACCTTTTGAAGCCAAATAATTTCTCTGGCAGTTTCACTAGCTGCCACTATTTCAGCCTCGGTGGAGGAAATGGCAACCGTGCTCTGGCGTTTGCTATACCAAGCTATTGGTCCTCCGGCATACATGCAGAGGATGCCTGAGGTTGATCTTCCAGTTTCCATATCACCTCCATGGTCAGAATCACTGTAACATTCTAATCTATGGATATTTCTTGGCTTGTAAATGATGCCTTCATCTATTGTCCCTTTCAAGTAACGCATTATTCTCTTGACATTAATGATGTTCTCCTTTGTAGGTTTATCCAAATTGCGTGATGCAACACTGACTGCATAAGCTATGTCAGGCCTCGTGCTTGTCATCAAATAAGCTAAAGCACCAACAGCTTCACGGTACGGGAAGCGCATCATAGCTTCTTCATCAATTTCAGCATTATTTGCTTTTAAAATTGGTGTTGGGACAGGCTTGCAATTCTCCATACCAAATCTTTCTAGTATGCGAGTGATGTACGCTTTCTGATGTAGCAAAATGGAAGCATCGGAGTACCTTTTTATCTCCATTCCAAGAAAATAATTTGCAGGCTTCACTGTTATTTTAAAACATATCCTCATTTCTTCTAGGAAGCTGTTAGCTTGTTTCTCGCTAGTAATAGTAATCAAACCATCATCGACGTAAAGAGCAAGAATAAGTTTGTCTTTTCCTTGTGTTCTGACAAACAAACAGGGATCAGAATGACTTTGCTTGAATCCTATTTTTACGACATAATCTGTGATGCATCTGTTCCAACAGAGTGAAGCTTGCTTAAGTCCATTCAAGCTTTTCTTTAATTTGAAGACATACTTTTCCTCAGCATAACCTTCAGGCGGTTTCATGTAAATGTCCTCCTCTAATTTGCCATAAAGGAAGGCTGTGGACACATCAAACTGTAATAACTTCAGTTTCTCTCTAGCAGCAACGCTCAATACAGCTCTTATCGTGTTGCTTCTAGCAACTGGACTAAAAGTTTCATGGAAATCTATATCTTTCTTCTGAGAATATCCTTTAATGACTAGTCGAGCTTTATATTTGTCAACAGAACCGTCAGGATTTGTCTTAATTTTAAATATCCATTTACAAGGAATAGCTTTCCGACCTTTTTGTAGTTCAACTATATCCCAAGTTTGATTTTCTCTAAGCGACCTTATTTCACTTTCAATAGCCTTTTGCCACTTTTCTTTATCTTTACATGACATTGCTCTTTTTGTAGGTTTTAGGCTCGAACATATTGTTAGCTTCTAAAGCCATAATATTGTCATTGAACCGTTGAGGAGGCTTTAGGTTGGCTCTATCTCTGAGGATCATCCGACTTCCTTCTCTTTCAATGTCATCATCAGACAGATCAAGATCATCAGTTCCATTGCCTTGAGTGATTTCATCTTCTTCTTCAGAGTGAATGGATTCAAACGTCGATTTATCTAGATCGATTCTTAAATCATCACCTATATCTTCATCGGCTTCAAATTGATGTTGAGCGCTTGATGAAATAGGTTGTTCAATTTCTTTCGATCTATCCTCCGTAACATTCCTTTTTTCAATATTTCTATCATCATTGATTTCTACTTCATTCTGGAGACTTGGGAAATCATGGAACAAGTTATTCTGGATATGATTTGTAGGCTTTTCTGGTTTAAGTGTATCCTCTTTAGATTTTCCCAGTAACGGTACCTCTTCGAATGTCACGTCTCTGGACCTAATCAATTTAAATGATTCCTTGTCCCAAATTCTGTAGCCTTCGTCTCCTTCGTATCAAACAAGAATACCTTTTTGAGCTTTTCGTTGCTTCTTGCGATTAGCTTTAGGGACGTGGGCATAGCACGTGCAACCGAAAATTCTAAGATGTTTGATCGCTGGCTTCTTACCATACCACAATTCATGAGGTAATTTGTATGGTACGCTAGATGGCCCTGTACGATTCAACACATAGACGCATTCACAATCTCTGCCCATAAGCCATCAGAAATCTTTTCATGTGCATTCATAATGGCGCGCGTGGCTTCTACGACAGTCCTGTTTTCTCTCTCTACGCAACCTGCTTGCTCCGGGGTGTGGGGCATCGTAAACCTTTGCTTAATGCCGTTTTCAGTTAGGATATCTTTAAGTTCCTTGGCAACAAACTCTCCACCGTTGTCACTTAATATTTCTTTAATGACGTGTCCTGTAACTTTGGCTTCTTTTAAGAAAATTCTAAGCTTTGAGGCTGCTTCAGATTTTTGTCGAAGAAAATAGATGTGACGACAGCGTGTAAAGTCGTCTTTAAATAGGATGTAATATCGTAACTTCGAACCAATTGAATATGGAAATGGTCCGCATATATCGGTATGGATTAGTTCTCCTGGTTTAGTAGCTCTAACCCTTTTACCAAAAGATTGCTTGTGAGCCTTTCCATAAACACATCCTTCGCAAATATCCGATTGTTTATTCTCCATTTTTAATCCTAGCCGTGTTTGATGACCTGACGAACGTGTCTCTTATTTTGATGTACTAGCCTTTCATGATAAATTTGTGATGGATTTGACAGTAATTGATTGACTTCATGATTTTTAGGCTTGATACAGATAAGCTCTAGCTTAAATAGTCCACCTTTTATTTTTCTAGTCCCAATTGCTTTGATGTCTCCATTTACTTTTACTATACATTTTTTAGGCGTAGACTCAAACGTACTCGTGTATGAGTTATCATCAGAGATCGGAATTGGGTGTGTGTAAATACCTAAAGTTTGCAGCGGGACATAATATGGAGCTGTTACAACCACTTAAGTTAAACCGGGTTTGAATTTTACCGGTTTAGTTTTGTTTTTTTTTATATGTTCCTTACCTTTGAAACACCGAACTATAAACATTTATAAGCTGCTAATACAGTTCTAAATAAATTTTGTGCTAATACAGTTCTAAATAAATTTTTGTTTTGTACTTTTCCGGTTAAAATTCGGTCTTTTAGTCCCAATTGTTCTTTGTCGGTCAAACACAGAATTTTATATATCTGCAAAATGCTAATAAGGTTTTAATTTCTTTTTTGATCTGTATCTTAAGTTAAAAAGTTTTGCTACCGGTTGATGCAAGGAAAACGAACATTTTCGCGTCTTTACATAGTTTTGAAGTCGGCTTTTTTTTAAATTATTAAACCTGCACTGCATAAAAAAATTAATTAAAAACATTTATTTCAATTGCAAGAACAGTGGTTGTAACAGCTCCATATTATTATTGCAAACTTTAGGTATTTTCACACACCTAATTCTGATCTCTGGTTATCATGTACAGAAAGTACCGAGAATAAGTTTTTTCTTATTTTTGGAACATATCAAACGTCTTTGAGTAATATTTGTGCACAATTTTCCCATTGACGTTGGATTCAGCTCGAATATTGCCCATTCCAATGGCTTCAATGGTTTGCCCATCCACCGCAGTCACCGTATGTGAACTCTTGAAGTGTTCGAAGCTTTCGAAGAAGTCACCTCTATTTGTAACATGGCTTGTTGCTCCGTTATCAACGTACCAGTTATCTTTATCATAAGGCAATCCATAATCCAACGCTAACACTGTCAGATTTACATTTGAGGTTTGACCGTTATTTGATGGTTTTGGTGGGCGTCCATCATTTATCCATTTTCGACATTTACGTACTGCATGTCCAACTTCTCCACAATTATTGCATTTAAAAACTTTATTCTTCTTCTTTGTCTTCACTGTAAAGACTTCTTCTGTATTTTCCGTTTCTACTTTACTAGTCAATGCTTTTTCGTAGGCACTTAGTTGCGAAGTTAAATTTTCTACTCTCCGATCGTCTTTTGTTATTAGGAGCCAACTTGACTTGAAAGCGAAATAATCTTTTGGTAAAGTTACAAGTATTTTACAAAATTAAGTAAAATTTCGGGCAAATTTGCATCAATTTTGCTTTTTAGATCATGCCAAATGTTTTTTAACGCAGATATATGCTTTCTTATGTCATGCTCAGGATCCTTTTTATAATCAAAAAACTTTAAACAGAGATCATAACTTTTGTCTTCGCTACTTCCACTGTAGAGGCGTTCTAACTCGTCCCATACTTCTTTAGCGCTTTTCAACCGCATGACTTGTTTAAGTATCTCATCCGTCATGTTCGTCGTCATCAGGGTCAAAACAATACAGTCAATATTTCGGAATTGTTTTAAATCCTTTTCATATTTATCTTTAGCTACGACATCTTTATTTAAAGCTGCAGTTATATCAGGCTTACAGATTTTCTAAAATTTCTTCAGCACCGGGAATAGCCCTACATATAGTCAAAATCCTGTACCTCCAATGCTTGTAGTTTTTTTCATCTAGGTGCATTATTTGTACCTTCGAAGCCTCTGCGATCCCCTTATCCATGGTGATGTTAAGACTGGATACAAATTATTTTGCTAGAAATTTTTATTAAATTCTTTCCCAGATAAAAAGAAAACTTTTTAACATCCACTTCTTATCTTTATTACTATGCTATCATTTTAAAGATGAAGAATAGGAAGAAAATAGCAGGACTGTGTGAAATCAAATAAAATAGCTTTGATAAAATATATATTGACTTTTCTTGTAGATTGATAGAATAGAATAACGAAAATAACAAACATGGTTGCTAAGGTACCTAGACATATAGACCACTCTCAAGACTCAGACGACCATATATTTTATCAAAGCTATTTTATTTTATGTCACACAGTCCTGCTACTTTCTTCCTATTCTTCATCTTTGATAATTTTTTCTATCGAATTGAGATCGAAGTGGTTTGTATCTCTCGTTACAGTTTTCTCTGACACACCTGCAATAAAATGAACAAGTATGAATGATTATTTTCGTATTTAATTACATTATTGTTGAATATAACTTTACAATTTTTTGTTGTGTTGTGTCCTTTAAAAAATTCCATAATAAAAATTATGCATTAAAAAAACTTAATTCCAATCTGTAAAGACGGGTACTCATTAGCGAACTGTAACTGTAACCGGACAGTTACAGTAACGTGGTTCTAGTGTGTACGCGTGTTGTAGTCTTCGTGTCCATCGAACTGAATATGTCCATCGAACGCCCTAACCCACCGTACTCATTCAGTCGGCTGTAACTGCTACCGAATAGATACAGTGTGTGTACGCGATGTCCACATTACTGTGAACGTAACGACAAGCCGGCTCTGACGCAATGTTCGTTTGGAGCTTGGCGATGTCGGACGATATATCTTTCGGGTGTGCAGCATATATACTTATAGACGCTTTACTCGATAATTATAAAAGGCCACGAAAATGGTGGACTCACCGAATGTACAGGGAAAGAATTAATCTACTTTTTCTTTGTTTTTTGTAGTAATCTTTGGCTTTCGGTTTCCATAGAACACTGTTTTCTTTGTAGGCGTCTATCATCAAAAGACGTTTATCCTCTGTCCACTCACTCATCTCGAAAAGAATACTTATACATAGGTTCGTGGTGTGCAACGACCTTCTTTAGACGTCCACGAACGCACCGCGAGCTTCCTTTGGTTCGCGCCAAAAACCGACATCCATCGGCTCGCTGCGAGCCGCTCGCGCACAGCTCGCCGCAGGCTCGCGCGCCACGTACACACTGTGATTTGTGGTTACAGTAACGTCCAACGGTTACGTTACATAATGAATACCTGTTTATCATCGGCTCGCTGCGAACTGCAACTCGAACCGCTCGCGGCAAGTTCGCGAACCACATACACACTGTAATTTTTGGTTACATAACATGAAACAGTTACGGTTACAGTTCGCTAATGAGTACCCGGCTTAAGAAATCAATCGGGAAAAAAATTTGTATATATGGCAGCCCAAAAATTTACCTGTCATGGCGGCAACTACCTTACGAACATTGTTTATTGGTATTAAAACACCGTGATCCCTGTGTTCCGCTTCACAGATCTCCTTCACCTTTAATATAATTTCTTGACCAGTACTTTTTACAACTTCTGGCATCGTAAATAAACCTTATAACGCACTAATCAATTATTAAACTGACAAAATATGTACCAAAACAAACGCACCTTGATAACATTGGCAAATGACAACAAGGCCGATCAAATTTTACAGATGGGGCTGTAAAATTTAGTTCCACAATATTCCGCGGGACTTCTTTCATGAAATGGAGTATAGACAGTATAGTAATGGACTTCCCCAACAGAGAGGCGAAATCAATTCAATTAATGAACTAGTTGTTAGGGGATATTTGAGGACTTCCCAATTACGATTGCCATAGATGTTCATGATAACAAAAACCACATTACAATATTATTTCATAACATTTTGCATGCAAGAAGATGGCAACTGGTCTCAAAAAGTAGCAAATCGGGCTCTGAGGTGTGACTGCATACTGTTTAGATCAGTCTTCTTGCATCATCAGCCCGTTGCAGTTCACTGCTGGACATACCTCTTTCAAGATCATGTCCACAGTATGTATGTATATACTTAATACTCTCTTATTACTTAATAATAGTATCGCATACATAATAAAAGTATGCGATATTATTTAACTACTTTGTTGCACAGCACAGAGCAACTACTACTAGTAGTACTCTGTGTTGCACAGCAATTCCACCATAGACAAGACAATTAAAACAAATTATATCAAGGTAGGGCAACGCTATTGGTGTTTCTGCTCTGCTCTCTGCTCCAGTGTTGCCAACTTAGGGGGTTTCCCCCCAAATTCAGGGGTAAAAAAATTGCACAGGGGTATTTTTAGGGGGAAAATATGTTTAGGGGTTTTTTAGGAGGAAAAAATGTTTGGGGGTTTTATTAGAGATTTGTAAAATTTTATTTAATGACTTGAAAAAATTAAATCTTTTACATCATTAAATATAATTATATGATAATTATGCCATCTAGTGGTGAATCACCTAACCACTCAAACGTAAGGGCGACCATAGTAGCCTAAAAATTGTTGGAGTTATACGTTATGGCGACTGTGGCACCCTCTCTGACTCGTAAACTTAAATTGAAAAACGAGCTTGATTATGATAATAACCTTAAATAAGTTTTTTTACACCACTCGTAATTATTTGAAATAAAAATAATAATTAAAAATTTAACGTTTTAATATTAGTTATGAACTTATTTTTCAAATTGTCAGTTAGGGGATTTTAGGGGTTTTTGAGTTTACTCTTAGGGTGCCCGCACACACACAATAATATTGGCAATAAAGTACGTATTGCCGATAATATTGCGTGTGTGCGGGCTGTATTGTACAATATTGTTGTGGATTATAGGGTGCCCGCACACACACAATAATATTGTACAATAATATTGTGACACACGGCCCCGCACACTATAATCCACAACAATATTGTACAATACAGCCCGCACACACGCAATATTATCGGCAATACGTACTTTATTGCCAATATTATTGTGTGTGTGCGGGCACCCTTAGTGTGCGGGGCCGTGTGTCACAATATTATTGTACAATATTATTGTGTGTGTGCGGGCACCCTTAGGGGGATAAAATTTTAAGTGTTGGCAACACTGCTCTGCTCGCTTCATTTTCATTCATTTGCTGCGGACTCGAAGTGCGAGTAGATCGTTTTACTTTTCTTTTCTGTATTTCGACGATTGTACTCTGTGGTGTTGGTTGGATTAGTTGCATTTTGTTTTTGAAACGGTATCGTGTTGGTTGTGTTTCGACTCCCTAATATTTTGTTAAAGTTACTTCTGTGTTGTTCTTGTATTCTCCAAAATGAAGTCTAAGAAGCGTCATCACACATCTTCAGATGAATCGGAAGATTCTGATGCTAGTGTAAGTAGTTCGTCAGACAGTGAAACCGACGACTCGTCAGTATCCGGACATCATTATAATAAAAAGAAGAGGAAACGTGCCGAATCTTCTGATTCTGATAGTGATAGCGACGATCACAAACGGTCAAAGAAACGGAAGCACAAAAAGAAGAAAAAGAAGCATAGCAAAAAGAAGAGGAAATCGGAGTCGGTGATTATAAGCGGTTCAGAAGAAGATTTTACATTCAGTGAGGGTGAAGATACTTCAGTAAAGAAGAAGCGCAAACATAAGCACAGTAAACACAGTAAACGACCACGCAGCTCATCTGTTAATCAAAGAGGTAACCTTTGAGCATTTCTAGTATTTTAGAATAATATTACCTAATATACATAGGTATTATGTTTTGTAATACATTTTAACCTCTGCAGGCGAAGAACACACTCAACGACGTCTTCACAGTGTAGTTAAAGAGCGCCGCGGAGCATCCGATGAGGAAGGTCAACCTACACGAACTTACTATCAGTATGTTTGTTACCATTTTGTTTTGTGAAATAACTTAGGCACAATGTTATTTTATGCTTACATGAAATTATATTTTATA
The DNA here is from genome assembly GCA_932526445.1 of Phragmatobia fuliginosa. NCBI lineage: Eukaryota > Metazoa > Arthropoda > Insecta > Lepidoptera > Erebidae > Phragmatobia > Phragmatobia fuliginosa. The sequence goes on along the minus strand of OW052070.1, from coordinate 11,370,825 downwards.
TTTCATGATATTGTTTTAGGAAAGAATATCAAAGATCAGTGTCACCAGAAGATTATGAACGGGAACGTGAAGTACAGAGGTTCTACCGGGGCTCCAGTAAAGAAAGGAGACATCAATATCATCAAGACCAGTACCACAACGAGCGGACTTATAATGACAGGTTAGTTAGCTGCAATATCAACTGAGATAATGACTATTATATCATTAGATTTCATGAGATTGAATGGTTGCAGATATGCCCAATACCACCAAGAGAAATATGATAGGAATAGAGAGAAATTTGGACAGAATTCACAGTATATTGAACCAAAAGAAGAGTACAATAGGAAGCAGAAAGATTATATTGAATTTAAAAGGTATTATAGTTATCTCATACAATAGAATCTAGACTTCTAGTATTTTATTGTGTGTTGTACACTTACAACAATGTTGTAATGTCGTATGTGTAATAATAATATCTTCTGCCAATAGGTTAGACTAGACTTTTGTGTTAAAAGTGTGTATTGTTACCAAGTGTTGACTGATTGTTGTTAAAATTCTCTTATTTGTTTATTTTGTAGTTTTCAAATAGATTGTATATGTGTAAGTTGTAGGTTTATAGGTTTAAAATGAAATTTGATTTACATGTTATTTAAATATTGTGAAAAAAAAATGTTAATGTTTTAATTGTTATGATTCATCATTTATTGTGATATCATTTTTATTTATTTCCAGCACTAGTCATGTGTATTACTGTGTCAAGTATGTGTAGAAGTCTGAATTGGAATGTAGGATGTAAAGAAAATGTAATGTTTAGGATTTAGCTAAAACAACAGCTTTAAAATTTGTGTAAATTGATGGTCACCAACCAGCATCTGTTTTAGGGAATCACTGATAAATTAATTCTTTGGTGGTATTGGTAATCAACAGATAATTGCAAAATATACAGGTGAATGTGCCTTTTGTATCTTTTGACCAAGATATTTCAATAAGGTACCTTTTGCTGTAACATGGTATTTGCTATCAGATATTACACAGTTTTCCATACACAATGGTGAAATTATTTTGTGAGTTTCAAAATATAGAATCTTTTTATGTTTGTGTGGCAACGAATATTATGATCAATATAATAGACAGCTTGTACATAATCATATAAAAACTGTTTAAAATGAGTGATTAAAGTAAATGTAATAGTAAATGTTATTGTAGGCATCAACGTTATGAAGATCATAGGCCTGCTGAAGAAGATTACCACCATAGGAGGCCCAGGGACCAAGAGGAAAGGTATCATCAGAGAGAAGATCCAAGAGGTAATTTGGTGCATTATTTTTATTATTTTTGATTCTGTTAGACATTTTAGCCATAAAACTCTGATTATTTATTAAAGTTCTTTGGGATAAATCATCTATTTTTTACAGGTTTTAACCGATACAACCACTATGAGGACCGTGGACCTAAAAGGCGAGAATTGGATGATAGAAGAGAGTATCGTGACAGGTTAGTGAACTTCAAAGTGTTTATAGCAATCACCACTTAATCAAAAATATGTCAATACTGTCTTATCAACATATAATAAAATTTACCATTCTAGTTATTTAAATACTAGCGGTATAGGGTAGCCTATGTCCTTCTTCAGGAATCAAAGTATCCTCATGCCAAATATCAAATTCAGCATTTTGGCAAAAGTTTAACTGGCCGGCTGTAACATTGTGTTCATTCATAATATATCTATATATATATATAATATAATATGGTTTTAAGTCTCACTGTAGCACCAAAACTACTAAACAGATTTTTTAATGAATGAGGTGTCAATAGATTAGCAATCATAACTCAGATTTTGCCCAAATTTTACAAAAAAAATATAATATTAAATAGTGTTTAGCTGTGGGTCTTCCATAAAAAAACCCATAGTTATATTATAAAAAGCAAGATTTTTTTACGTGAATGTAATTTACAGACGTGGCCCACCTGACGGCGCTGGCTTCCGTGAACGCGAGTATCCTGACAAGAAGGAGAGATATCATGAAGATACATTTTCTTCTGACAGGTATGTGAATAATCCAACTGTTGCATTTACATATAAGGTAAAAATAAAATGCAGGTGATACAAAATGACACAGAATATGTTTTTTTGAAAACAAATATAAAAGTGAAGTCTTTATTTTTCTATATATTTCAAACCTTTTTGTTTACTGAACACATACAGTGTTGTTGCATGAGTGCCTACCGGCCGACCTGGCTGGTACCTGTGTCTGCGACGTTAAATAACTATATTTATTTTTACAGTGACCACTCTACAGAAAAATGTTATGATCAGAACATGTTGGTGTTGCAAAAATATTTTAAAATTTGCACATTAAATGATAATAAACAGTATAGGCACTTGTAATTAATGGGAAAAATATTTGCAAGCGGATACAATTTTTTCTGTCTGGATAACGAAGGGGCTAAAAGAACTTTAAAGAAAATGTATACATTATTATTCAGTTCTTTACATAACAGTTTTAATGCCAGCAGATGATTGCAAACCCATTGAATGGTAACTTAACTTAATGATTAGGAATTTTTGACTGAGTTTCTTCTGGCGATGTTCACAAAATGTAGAAAAAATATGATAAATTCAAACCGTAAACTTTAAAATACAGAAGTTGCAACATATGTTGAGAAAATTAAAGACAAGGAATGGACAAATGTATGACTATAATTATTATTTATAAGATAAAATACAAATCATTTGATGTTTGAGAAGAAACTAATGGAATGAAATTGAAAAGTAAATGGAAATGACAGCGGTATCCAGAGGATTTTACACATTTTGGTTGTTTTATTATACCTATGTATGTATTCAATGTACTATTTAAATTTTGAAACTATTATGCAATTAGGTTCCAAGATCATTTTAGATTGGGACTTCACACAGCAATATATAAAGCTGTTTTGGTAAGGAAACATTGAATCAAGATTTATTGGTAGTTACTGCTACCTGTTATTGAAAACAATAAATTTTTGCAATCACACAATAAGTGCAAAAAACGATGCACTCCTTTTTTGGATTACTAATGACTAGCGTGATTTGACATAAATTACAGTACAAAGATCGTTTCAAGACAACAAGTACTCTCAAGACAGTGAAGGAGAATTAAATAACATTTTCAGAAGAGCAAGTATAACTCCCTTGTACCTATCTACATTTCATGTGGATAGCTGAGACGATTTTTTTATGAACAAAGAGAAAAAATGGACATTCTTCTATAGAAATCAGAAAAAAAAAACAAAAAATAAGACTTGACCAGCAGATATTTTCATTTATTGAAAGAAAAATCAGAATCGAAGAGTGATACTCCACGAAAATGATATGATTAGAGTTATAATGCTATCTATTTAGCATAACAGAGAATTCTGTGCTTGGAATGAATTGAGAAAAGTCATGCGACTTTTATTGCCTGCTTACAGACTAGTTATATATATAGATTAGTCAATACTACCCTGAGAATGACTGAAAGTAGTAGGTATGATCGCGAAATCATCATTTTAATTCCAAAGTAATGGTAAGTGTACGATTTATAGGAGTGACAAATAATTGGTTCTTCGAGTTGAAGATAACATTAACGAATATATTGTTGTGATCAAACACTTTTATCTATGACAGTACTACTCTTACAATGGATTTTTTTATTTGTGTCGATAGACCGCAAACAAACTCATTTAAGATAAAATGAAACTCTTATATCTTGTTCTTGCTGAGAATCTCTTGAATATTGTCGACCATAATAAAAAAACTTTTGAAAGAGATCTGTTTAAGGTAACGCTTCATCAAATTTATATACAATATATTTCATATCGTCGTCTTTTACATTGTTTAAGCTTTTTCAACATTCAATGTTGGACTCAGATTTGCAATGTGTAAAACATCATAGGCATTAAAATGTGTCAGGTTTTTTCAATCATGTTATTATTCGGTTACAGAAATCGGGATGTTCGGCGTGAGAAGACTGTAAGCAATGCTGGTAGAACCGAGAAACCACAAACATCGCATGTTAGGTCAGTTAATACTAACATTTAGATCATGCCTATGTTATATTTATTACAGATGTTGTACTTAATGTGTATTTCAGAATTTTATTGATCATTTATGAAAGTAATAATTTTGTTCCTATATTCTAATACCAGCTTATACCTACTATTCCGCCTGCGTATATTTCAGTTCTCGCAGTTATCGTAAAGATTTATTTTTTATGTTTTCTATGCATCCATCAGAAATGTTCACAAATGTTTGCGTTTTTAAGGTCTATCTATCTATTGATCTTCATATAGTAGAATCAAATTTGTTAACCATAAATAACCTGTTATAGGTTATTTTGAGCCAACCATAAAAGATAGAAATTCAACTCTTAAACTTTTGTTACATCATCAAAATTACAATGCATCTTTTCATTTTCTTATAGATCGAGATCAAGATCTCGAAGTCAAGAGGAGCGCTATAAAGAGAGGAGCCGTAGACCAGAAGTAAAGGAAGAGCGATATAAAGAGGGCCGAAGTGATGATAGGAGGGAGGACAATCCGAGAGAGGATAGGAATGCTGACCGCGAGAAAGCCGTCAAAAGTGACTCCAGGCAACGAGAACGAAAGAGTCGGTTAGTTAATGTGTTTTACGTTTATTATTTAAAGTCAGGTCGGTATGGTCGCTAATATCCAACCAAGGTTGAAATTTTGAGGTGTTATTTAACAATGGACCATGTTACGTCCATAGTTTACAATTAAACTATTTTAGTGGTCATTGTTGCTATTTAATCTTGTTTCATACTTTTTCAGCGTCGTTCTTCATCGTAGTTGGGTTCTAGTTTTTACTTTTTTTTATTTCTAACTAGCTGACCTGGCAGACTTCGTACTGCCTCAATCGATAAATAGAAGACCTAAATTTTTGTTTAAAGTAAACTTAAAACAAACAAAAGGAATCCATAATAAAAAAAATGCAATACATTTGTGTATATTCACCTTTTCAACCTTCTTTGGATTTCCACAAATAATTCAAGACCAAAATTAGCCAAATCGGTCCAGCCGTTCTCGAGTTTTAGTGAGACTAACGAACAGCAATTCATTTATATATATATAGATTAAAGACAATGTTTTGTTGAATCTACAGGTTTGAAGATGCAGAGGACGATAAAGATTATAGCTGGGGTAAGACTGATGTGAAAAAGACAGAAGATAAAGAGAAGCCTAATTTTGGACTATCTGGTAAACTGACGGCCGATGCCAATACTGTCAATGGGGTGGTCATTAAGTATACTGAACCTGAGGACGCTAAACAACCTAAGAGAAGATGGAGGTAATTTCTTTTTCTAAATATGAGGTAGACTAAGATTTAACCAGTTTTATAATACTACCTTACTTCCAAAATGTTTGCACTACCTGGGTCCTTTAAGCTTGACATGAAAAAGTATCTCACTAAGCCATAGTGGGAGTCGCCATGCTGCATTGTCCACATTCACAAAGAGGGTGGTGACCACCACTCTTGTTTTTTTTTTTTTTTTTTTTAATTCTAACAGGCTTACCATCAGGCAGAGTAGTCATTTTGGCAAAATATCAATTCCCAAATATCTTCTTAATTTAAATAATTTAAAAATAAATCCAGCCATCACCGTAATATTACGGATTATAAGGATAGTACACCCAGCGGCACATACATAATATTACGTTACACTCGTATCACATGTAGGTTGACTGAATGCCTCCTGGCATAAAGTATGCCTTTGTACAATATGGGCAGTAAGTCTTAAATAAATTACTACATGATTCAGGTTTTTTATTTAAAGACAGAATATTTGCTGCAGTAGTGGCGTTTGGAGATGGAGGTCACGTTGAGCAGTCTTGCCCGGTTGTTATCATAAGATAGCATTGGTGAAGCTTAGTTGGAGGCCTTCGGGCGGCTTAAAAACGTCCAACGGCAAGATTACGTAACCACAACGTACCTTGCACTCGGCAACCGCGGGGACGTATGGTCTTAACCCTCTCCTGGAAGGAGACCCGAGCCCAGCTGTGAGACATTGTGGGTTGTTGATGAAGAAGCAAATAGTTTGTTCCCTTTTCCAAAATATGTCGATTTTTTCATAAAATTTGAAGGCCGATTATTGTTATTTATTAACAATTTGTATTTTATTCACCAATAAATCGATACTTATCTTACAACACTAGACAAAATTATACCGAAAGTCAGCTGGCGCTGGGGGCCAATAGGTACATAAGAGACGTGGCGGGGAAAGAGTTAAGTCTATTCCATTAACTTTTAATCGAAACTTTTCAAAACACTAATTCTAATTTTTGTCCATTTTAGATTCTACCCTTTCAAGGGCGACAAAGCCTTACCAATTCTATACATACATCGGCAGTCGGCATTTTTGATCGGACGTGATAAGAAAGTGGTCGATATTATGCTTGAACACCCATCGATAAGTAAACAGCATGCGGCTTTACAGTATCGCGCCACACCGTTTACTAGACCGGATGGTTCGCAGGGAAGGCGAGTACGACCTTATGTTATTGATCTCGGTAAGTGAAACGTGAAAACGTAGCTATTGTAATAATCATGCAGGCAGCTCGATAAAGACCGGTATAGAAAGTCTTACAGTTGTTCTGTTGTAATTTGCAAAATTATTATACTAATTATACTATAATCGAACTAAATACCTTGTGAAATTTTAAGAGACTACAAACACAATTAAATCAATATTTAAATACATAGTTTGTATAAAAACAAGAGCAAGTTACATTTAAGTTACTTCTAAGTTGTTGTTGTTGTTAAGTTACTTTAAAACATACCGTAATTAAACCCCTTTTCAAGAAAGGTGATCCATTTAACATGGAAAACTACAGGCCGGTAGCACTAATACCAGTTTTGTCAAAAATATTTGAAAAAATAATGTTGAAAAGGCTTCAAGAGTTTACTACAAGTCACAACATACTCAAAGATGAGCAATTTGGCTTCAGACATAATAGTACCACCACATTAGCGTGTTGCAGTTTAATGAAGATTGTTACCCAAGCTCTCAATGACGGAGAATCCGTAGCGGCGATCTTCTTAGATATGAGCAAGGCGTTTGATTTTGTAGATCATGAGCTGCTCCTACACAAATTGGAAAGATATGGAATAAGGGGAAAAGCAAGCGACTGGTTGCGGGCCTATTTGCGGGGTAGACAACAATGTGTGCAAATATCAAAAATCAGGAATGGAAAAATGATATCCTGCAAAAGCAACGTTCAATAGAACAACATTGGCGTGCTGCAGGGTAGTGTTCTTGGACCATTTTTATTTTTGATCTATATCAATGACCTTCCAAACATAACTCGCAATAAAATAGTCTTGTTTGCTGATGACACAACGCTTATAGTGAAATGTAAAAGGAGTGATAACCATAAAAATGAAATAAACGAGGCATTTAGTTACATAATACACTGACTGAATTCAAATAATTTAAAAATTAATATGAACAAAACAAAATTAATAAAATTCCAATCCTATCAAAAACAAGCAACGCATTTCAATATTGAATATAGGAATACAAATGTTAAACAAGTAGCAAGCACTACATTTCTTGGTTTAAAGGTGGATCAACACTGTGATTGGAAATGTCATGTAGAATACGTCTGTGACAAACATGATAGATTTATATATGCATTAAAGAGAGTATGAGTAACAGTATCAACCGAAGCTGCACTATGTGCATATCACGGCTACGTTTCGTCCGTGCTCTCATATGGTCTTTTGATGTGGGGCAATTCGGTGGATGTAACCAAAGCATTTAAAGTTCAAAAAAAATGTGTGAGGGCAATTTGTGGAGCGGGGTATATGGATAGCTGTAAGCCCCTATTTAAAAAGTTTAACATATTGCCATTGCCTTGCATGTACATCAAAGAATTGTGCATATTTGTCCGACAACATCCAGTGTATTTTCCGAAACAGGAAGATGTTTCCAAACGGAATGTAGTTTCGAGACATAAACATAAATTACATTTACCTCAATGTAGGCTCCAAACGTACAAAAGGAATTCTTGCATAAGTGCTATTAAGGTGTATAATAATCTACCAAACACCATTAAAGAACTACCTTTAACTAAATACAAGAAAAAATAACAGAATGGCTGAAAGAGAAATGTTTCTATGAAGGAATATATGTCATATCGCAAAGAATGAAAGTAAGATTTATGGAATGTTAACTTGTGGGTATCATCTGAATTTTGTTCAATAGACATTTATTATTGTATAGATAGCTAGACATGTTTTATTTTAATTTAACGATAATTGAATTCTTGTTTGACATAAATAATATCTTTGACATTGCATGTGATATTTCCATCATTAATTTTAATTTCAATTTATTTAATACTTAATAAATATTTGCATACCATATTTAGTGGTAGGATGTAAATGGGCCATGTTTATATATAAGATCATACTCTGTATACCTACATTCTAGCAAATAAATGATTATGATTGTTTACAGATTCAGCAAACGGCACATTTGTCAACAATAAGAAGATTGATCCGCGTCGGTACGTAGAGTTGCTGGAACGCGACGTGGTCAAGTTTGGCTTCTCTCAGCGCGAGTACGTGTTGCTTCACGAGAACAGCAAGGACGATGCTCAGGATGACGACAACCAAGAACCAGCTGGCAGCGCTAACGTCGCCACTACAGATCAAATAAAACGAGAGAAGAGGGCTAAGGAGGAAATCGCAGAGGACGGAGACTAACATGTTGTTGTATAGTTCATTTTACTTAAAGTAGTCGTTTAATTATATTTTACTTATTTGATCTATTTTTTTCCTATCAAAAAGTTATCGGTCATGCCATAAAAATCCAACATACCATAGAAGGGTAATTATTTTTGTTTGTAAACAATTTTTTTGTAATACATCAATAACGTTATATGTTACAAAACATTCTGCACAATGGCAATATTTTATTTTATTAACAAAATGTAATATATAACATTTCGCTTTCGCCAGCTTTCGCCCGCGGCTCCGCCCTCGTGTGTTATGTCGCTAATAAATTAATTTAAATCGGTTCAGTTGTTTTTGACGAGAAAAACCCATCGAACAGACCGACAAACAGAGTTACTTTCGCAATTATAATATGTTTAATTGAATTTATATGATACCTTAAATGAATTAAAAAGGCAAGGTAAATATCAAACTTCTATTGTCTAACTTACTTTATGAGTATCGTCGTCCACTGTTTATGAAAACCACCCCATCTATGACGTTATCAGAAACGCCAGCCATCCCGGCCTTTGGCAGTCCAACATCTATCCACTGTCAGACATTTTACTTAATAACCAGTCCATCGACCCGACTTATTTTTGCCCAACCACATGCTGACAACTTTAAACTTGTGCAATGGTCCATTGGGAAGTTTCTACTTTTCGGATCTGTATTCATTAAAAAACAATTTCTCGTGTAATTTCTATTCCAGAAAACATTGGTTTTAAGCTATCGCAGAATCGACGCCTAGACTAATTATTTTAATGACTTTCGAACGGAATATAAATGTATTCTTGCACAACCTCCCTAGTACCACTATACACCACCTACGGTCAGGGAACTCTAGCACACTTATTATACATGATCTTAGAATAGCATTTTCCAGATCATGCAGAGATTCCTCCAGGAATGCAAGTGTGAGATATCCTCTGTCATTTTCAATTCAGCGTTTTGAAGACTTCATCCACTGTATTTCAAATTTCGGGGAAATACTCTCCTTGTCATGCCTACAATGAGATTAGATTGATTGATGCTCTGTTCCGTCTAGATAGCTTTCTTTTTTACTTTAAAATCTTTGTTAAATATGTAAGGCGTGGCAATAATTTTATTTTTATGGGTGCAACTGACAAACAACCGTATATGACGACAACTGGTTTTTTGAGGTAAACTTAAATTACCAATAACATTACTTTTTATTTTTAGGCATGCTAAGTGATAAATAAAATTAAGATATCGGGCAAATTCATTGAATGATAAACATGAATTAGCCAGTAAATTTATAGTAGTATATTGCATACTATGTATATCAAATAAATATAAGTTACCCGAGGTCATGGTTTTATTTAATACCCTATTTCTGTAGACACAACATTACACAAAGCCCAGCGCACCTAACAATTGACGAATCCCGCCTTTAAGAGTCCCTTAAAAATATCATGTATTATAGTAGTTTTCATATAATAATATCAAACTAGGGTATTCAAGTTCCAGTTTTCGGAGTTAAGAATCCCTCCAGATTTTCAAGCCATGAATTCATCATTGAGATAGGTATAGAACCATAAAAATTGCAAAATTCTTACAAAATGTTGAATATTGTTCTCTTAAATATTGACTTCGAAATCACTGTGATCTACCCTTATCACTGAAAAGTGGTTGAAGTAGGTAAGAATTGACAATGTGCCGGACGCCACCTAAGAGAGGGTCGTCGAACAGAGACGGTGCCCGCATCAGGAGCGGGCAGGTGCTGGAGGAATCCAGAAGGAGATCTCACCCTGGACTGCTCCTCCTCGTAAAAGAGAAGCGCAGAGAGTGCACACCGTGTGGTTTTTAGTCGGTTCGAGTCCGACACACCTCCCCGCCTCAACCCCCGGTGGGGTGACGGTCCATGATGATTTTCCACACAAAAAAAAAGGTACCAATTGACGATGAAGTTGGTAGATGTTATTTGTACACGTACGTACATGATAAGTTACTATTTAAGGTGTATTTCATCATTTTATCAATAGTATTGTATATTATATACTTCAAATCCTCCAATTCTATTATACTACAAAAACAGTACTTATGTAATCGGAGGCCCTACCCATTCACGGTTGTAAATAAAAGACACTTCCAAACATTACATGCTGTCCTCTCACTATGAAAACTACTGCAGTCTTGAATATTATTTCACTTTGTATTCACATACCTGAATCAATGTCATCCGTTAACGTCCTGGCCAGTTTTTCTGTCATATCACCACATCAAGGTCTCAACATCACCACATCAATGACATGCTCGGATTATTTTGCAAATTCAAATTATTAGGCAATAAATAATTTGAATTCAAATTATCAGTAAATAGACCTCTTTTTAAAAACAAGACTTAGGCCTATACCACGCTGGCAAGACGAAATTTGGTACAAGATTTGTAACCAGTTTTCCTTCTCTTCGTAGTAATTTTAGTTGGTCTGCGTATTTTACTCACACACGGGATGAATAATGGTGTTAAACAGTAAATTATAAAATAATTTAAAAATAAAAAAGACATGTGTTCATATGGCAATATATTTAGTTAACTTGATTGTAATAAATGCGTAGATGTTTTACCCACACCGGTGGTTTTTAAAGTCTTATTGGCTTGAATTGTGTCACAATAGCTTACACTAATATATACAACGAGATTCAAATTTATTTACAAGTGCTATCTAGTGAAAATAAATAATATGTTTTATTTACTTAAATCTACAACATTTCCATTCGGTGGACAATTTATATTTTGTATTACTTTATCTAATATCACAGCTTAAAATGGAGTCTTGAATATATGTTTATCGAAATCAAAATCAACACGTGGTTGGTGTCTAGACGAGGATGCATAAGGTTCCTGTGACGTCATTTCTTCACACAGCGAGGCTCTTTTGAAGATGCCGTTCCGTAGAGGAATTATTGTGGCATTTGGAGGTCGCCTCTGAGTTCTTAAGGAATGTGTTCTATATAAGGGGGGTTTGATCAGTCTATTAGGTGCGACACCAACAATGCTGTGTCTCGAGAATGGGCTCATATATGTAAGTGGGGCCCTTGGTATCTCATAACCGTCGCAGACAGTACCTGACGCCGAATCACTGTCATACATAAGCTCCAAATACTTTGGCACCCGTTCAGGTAGTAACCTCGACGGTTCCATTTGATGCTCAGGGAATTCTTCATCTGTGGAATTTTATTATTATATTATAATAGTTATCGATAGATCGATGAATGAAGATTATATTAAGGATAGCAAGACTTAGTAACAAACCTAAGCAGGCGTTGTCGTTTTCGTCCAATAGGTAGGTGCGGTTGTCGACAGCATCTGAACATGCAGCCATGCGCAATGCTTTGGTTAGTTTGTGTTCTATCAAATAGAGAGAAATATAAGATATTTTAATTTAAAGCAATGCCATAAAAAAATTACGATTATAAATATGGTCATGCCTGAAGTTAAAGTGTATTTGTCTGACAAAAAAGATCACAAGTAAAACTAAAATTAATATCCCTGACGTTTAGTGCTAATCTCTTTCTGTCATTGTGGCGATTCTTCAGGAGAAAGACAGTTAACTAGATAGGCGATAATATACGTGAATGATTAAAATTAATTATTCACAGGTAAAAACATTCAGATCAGTGCAAGTATTTCTTTGTAGAGGGGTTTTTTAGTCCTAAAAGTTAATTGCGTTTTAACCGCAAATTAACCGGACGAATACATTTACATACAGAAATTGTGAAATTTTTGTACATACGGCATGAAATGTTTAGTAGTCATTCATGCAATCAGAAATACTTTGTACGTACTTAAAAGTACAAATCTTACCATCACCCAGTAGCGTAAGGTAGTGTGGTGCGGGTGTGGGCGTTGCCGTAAGCGTGATATTTGGTGATGTCTTATCTCTCAAAGTAGTCACAACTTCTAGACAGTGTCGAAATGATGGTCGCGTCTCAGCTGAATAACTCCAGCATTTCTGAAGAAGGTCGTAACTGAAACAAAATGTGAGAAACATTTATTTTATTACGATATCAATCGGGTTCGATTTCAGGATCGGACCAAATTTTTGTGTAATCGGCAAACATTTTTTTCGAAGTCTGGGTGTTTTCTGGGTATTAACGTGTTAACGATAGGTATGAAATACAAAACTTTAGATTGCCACAATCGTGTTAATTTCCATTCGGTATCTGGGAACACGACAAGTCCATACGTTGTGCAATAAAGCAGTACATATTTCCGTTTCAGTAGTTGCATCACACTTTAAAGCCTCAGTCCAACCTCCTCAGTTTAGTATTAATTATATCAATTGATACTTACAAAACAGAGGGGCAATTTGGCGGTCTGTCCGGTGTGCCTCCTGCTCGGACATATGCCAGCACTTGGCGGTTAGTCCGCGCTGGGTATGGCTGTTGGCCCAGGGATAGTACCTGGAATATAATGCAGGTTCTCGGAGTAATTTTCGTTGTTTATAGAAAATATAAATTAAATATAAAATAAAACTGACTTTAAAAAATAACTTACCTCCCAGCATAACACTCCCCAAGCCCATACATCGGATTGACAAGAGAATACGCCATCTACAAGACATTCCACCGCCATCCATCTTACAGGCAGCAAACCTACACAGATAAATTTGGTCAATTTACATTTTTTTTATTATCTTCTGTACAAATTTCATTAGATTGTAACGTTTATAATATTATGTAATATCCATTTTGTTAGAAGTATGTATTTTTTATTTATTTTTATAATTGTTTTAAGTAAAATAATTTAAACTTTTTGATTTAAAAATGTTAGATAGATAGATAAGCCTGACAAATGTTATTTTTGTCTTTGTAAAATATTTATACCTTCTCCTTCTTTTCTATAATAATCATTTTTATAAATATCCCTTGCAAGTCCAAAATCTCCTATCTTGACTACTCTTCCATTCGATCGATGAGCCACAAGGCAGTTTCGACAAGCCAAATCGCGGTGAACGAAGTGCATCTCTTCTAAGTAACGACAACCCTTCGTCACATCCACGCACATATTGAGAAGATCCAGAAGAGTTAGAGACTCGGGACTGTACTGTAAGATTAAAAAAAAACGTATGTATACATGTATACACATCTTTCAAAATATATTAACGAACTGTAGGAGTGATGTATGGCATTGAGTCCGCATTATGTAGGTACATTGCATTTGCAGGAAGTATCATTATCATCATCATATCATAGGTCTCTTCCATTGCGCTCCACTCCTGCTAACCATCTTGCATAAGTCGTCATGCCACCTGGCATGTAGACGTCCTACACTACGTTAGCCAAAACACAGTCTCCTCGCATAACTGAACTGATTAGCAGGAAGTGGCAGTAGGCTGGCCATATTAGCCCCAGAACTGATAACCGTTAGGGTAGAAATTTCTGCGGTGGAGACCGCAGTAAATATGTATAAAGAAATAAAAAATGTAAAGGAAAGCTCAATTCTAAAGCTGTTACGTGGTAAATCTACAATAACCAACCACATTTTTGTCTCAGTGAAATGTAGGTACTGTGTACAATGTAAGAAACTTACCAACGAAGTACGTTTAGCTCTTAAATAGCTGAGCAAATCGCCTCCTTCCATCAACTCCATGATGATATAGTTAGGATCATTGTCCAAGCACACGCCCAAAAGACTTAGTATGTGCTCATGCTTGAAATTCGACATCAAAGCTGCTTCTTTAAGGAATTCTGTCTTTTCTTGTTCATTTGCGCTCTTTCGTAATGTCTGTCATAGAGAAAAGAAGTGCTCATTTTATATTTATGAAGACGACATGCAAGAAAAAGATAGAACGTCTATCACAATATTTATTAGCCTCATCCAAACTAATGTTAAAAATCGAACACTCTATTTGTTATGTTTTTACAGCTAAACCGCTGCACCGACTGGGATGAATTTCGATATAGATATAGGTTGGCCCTTGGAGGTCATAGGCTGTCTTTTGTCACAACAACCGACATACATGCGGGAGGAGCCGAGAGCAAAAGCTAGTATCTAATAAATGTATGCTTACCTTGACGGCTACTTTTGTATCAGCAGTACTACCATTGAGTTGCCTTGCGACACCTTCAAAAACTTCTCCGAAAGCTCCTGATCCGAGGAATTTTGTGAGGGTTATTTGTTCACGGCGTATATGTGGTAGACCAGCTAGTTCTGCGTCCGTTGGACAGTGAACACCCTATGAAGATAAATTAAAGAATTATTACTTTATATTTTTGCTTTGGACTTCACATTAAATCTACGTACATATATCGCTACATCGTTCTCAGTAAGGTTACATCTTCAAGTTAACACTTTTTTACAACAATTATACACATCGTTTGAGGTCTGACGTCTTAAATTGTTTTGTCTTTGTTTACTGAACTGTCAGATTATTATCTTTACTTTATTATTATTATTACTAGCTGACCTCAGGAACTACATCCGCATCCCTTTTCCGTCATATTCGACTGCTATTGGCGTGATGTTAATTAATCTATTTTAGGCAAGTCAGCAAAACATACATCCCTACTAATATTATAAATGCGAAAGTAACTCTGTCTATCTGTTTGTCTGTTGCGCTTTCACGCCTAAACCACTGAACCGATTTTGATGAAATTTGGTATGAAGATAGAACTGAACTTGGGAAAGGACATAGGATACTTTTTACTGCAATAATCGAGATACAAAGGCCAAAGCTAGTTTAAAATAAACGTGAAAATCTTTTAGACATTTTTGGAGTTTATAAACAGCAACTACTTGACACGAGAATTATACACAACTAGCTGAGTGCCGCTAGTCTAAAATAAATTAGATTAAGTTACGCCTTATGTCATCAACTATCTGTCAGTCAAAGTCCTGACAAAAACGGTTCAGCTGTTCTAGGGATTAGCTGGAACGTTTGTTCCTTTAATTTCCTCGAGTTTCTGTCTGACAGAAACTCCGACCAGCTGACGGACAGATAAAAATAATAATAATTACTTTTTCAATGTAAGTTTTAGTACAAACAGACACATCAATTTTAAATTTTAGTATGTATAGATAGATTTTAATAATAAAAACAATCACCTGGTTGTAAAGTATATTTATGGAATGTGTCGGAGGTAGTTGCCTAAGAGTAGCCAACTCTACATCTGGTCCTCTTCTAGGGACGTTCGTTGTTAATTGGTTCGCTATAGCGGCCTTTTTCTTGGCTCGGCTGTTGTATGCTGAAATATGTTAAAATACCAAACTATATAAAATTGCAAGTAATTAAGAAGTATAAGTAATTGAAAATACTTCATAAAAGTCAGTTACAAATCAACATAAAAAAATGCAGCTCATAACATAAAATCGTGTTAAACTAGGACAAAACGGTTAAAATCAAAATTTGTAATGAAATTGATTACCATAGAAAACTGTAGCTGCAACACCCAGTAATATCGCCAGTAACGCAAATAAGGCCACTGCTAATGCTACAGCCGGTGGTCTGTGAGGAGCCAGAGCAGCTGCGTCCAGCTCTGAGGGTGCCGAGAGCGCTCCCCAACCGTTGGTGTTGCGCGCCTGCACGCTCGCCACCCACCCCACACCCACAGACCCGCTACTTAGCAGCCAGTATGTATCTGAAATAATATACACAGGTTCTTTAAAATAATGCAGTATTAATAATGCAACATTTCACAGTTGAAACATAATCCATATTAATATTATAACTCTGTCTGTCTGCATGTGAACAGTAACATCGATGTCAATGATATACTGCATTTTGATTCTTCAGAAAGGGCAGGCTACTCTCTGCCAAGACAAACGACATACACGAGGGCGAAGCCGCTAGCAAAAACTAGTATATGCGGTCCTCTGCACATCACATTTGTTGGTTTTATTACATATTATACAAATAAAGTATTATACCTATATTTATTGCTGTTGTCCTACAAAGGTACATGTAGCTTTGATTCTACACTTAAGCTCTCTTCTTGCTAGAAGCCCCCTAAATTTTGCGAGATATCTAAACACTTAGGTGTCCCCTAAATGTTGATGAAAACTAAAATGTCACTAAGAGTTACCTAAATCTCTCTCTAAGTGGTCCCTTAAATTTAAAGGACGTTAGTAAAAACAGCCCTTTGAGCTTTTTGAAGCTGCTAATATCATTATTACCACAGGAAAACATTCCAACTGTTTTACATCATATGCTATAGTATCCCTTAGAATGATAGCTCAAGAAACTTACCAGTTCCGTTGTGTAGTAGTTCGAGCCCTTCACGAGCGATACGCATTTTCATTTTGTCATCAATATCCGAAGGGAGGTCCGAGGGCAAGAAGTCACTGATGTTTCTCGTTATGTTTTCGTTACCATGAGCAATTCTGAATAAAAATATCCACTTAAATAAACTCGTACACTTATAGCAAGCATTCGAACTTCGAAGTCTTATTTTACATGCAGTGGGCACACAGGCCTAAATTATCAAAGGAATATTGACTTGGAAATAAAGCACTATTTATCCGAACAAACCTGTGCTGAGGCCTTCCCCAAACGCGGTAAGCTGTAATAGGAGATCCTCTTGGGTCCGGTTCAGTCCACCAGACTCGTAACACCCTATCACCAATGGCTTCCACTCGTAAAGGACCCGGAGGACCTGGTACATCACCTAGCCACCAACAAAAAAAAATATGGTAAGCAAAGTTTTATTATTGTAGGCATTGAAAACATTGACATTTAAAATCGTCAATGTAAACTGCTTCTATCAGTCTACTGCTGGATAAAGATTTTTAAGTAAACTAGTGGTCGCCCATTTGGTTCACTTTTAACCTTTTTTTTATCTTTTAGAATTCTGCACTCCACATAAAATTTTACTGTGCCAAACTTTTAAATTACATCAATCAATCAACAACCCATAATGTCCTACTGACGAGATAAGTAAGGATGAGGGGCTCACGTCTTCTGTCTTGAAGGGAGATGCGAGTCCGCCTTCCCTAAGATTATGTAGCGATGTGGATACGTAATCTTGCCCTTGGATGTTTTTAAGCCGCCCGAAGGCCTCCAACTAAGCTTCACGACTGTCGTTGTTACTTACTCTAGGTGATTGTTTCTAATTACTTAGGCAATTGGCTTTGAGCGCCATAAGTAATTTCAATAAACTTGTGTTATAGCTGTTGTATCTTATAAAACTTTTTAGGCCTCAGTTTTTGTATAAATACAACGTACCGTGAGTTTCAAAAGTGAAGCGGTCGTCGTGCGGCCAAAAGTAGGGTGGTCCATGAGTTACATATTGCAATCGCAGACGAAACCGGTATCGTGTTTTCGGTCGAAGTTTACCGGCCATCCATTGATCTCGTTCGACTGTGGTGCATGGCTTCCAATGTCCTATCGATGGGCTTGCTTCTGCATATTCAACTTTAAACCTACAAGCAAAACAAAAGCTTAAAATTGTAATCATAGCAATAAATTGGTAGTCTGAAAACCAGGCTGGTAAATTTAGGTACTTTTATTAGATTTTGTTTAGTTCATTGATTTAGCTAGATTGATTTTTACTCTTCATACCCACTTGTTCCAATAAGGAGATGTTTTCCCAGTAGTTTCATTAAACAACTTCCCACAAGGAATTTATGTAATTATAAAATAACTAGCTTTCGCCCGCGTGTATCTCGATTATTGCAGTAAAAAGTAGCCTATGTGTTATTCTGATATATAAGCTATATTACTGCAAAGTTTCATCCAAATCCGTTCAATGGTTTTTGCGTGAAAGAGCAACAAACACACATATATTCATACTCGCAACCTTTCGAGTTTATAATAATTATATAATAAGGATGATTATGTCCCATTGGTTTACTATACGGATAGGAAAATTGCAACAACAGCAATTGGAGTTTATATTAGTGACGATATGCTTGCAGCTATGGATATGAATCTTGGAATACTCGTAAAATATTATAATGTCTTGATCAGGTAGATAGACTACAGTAGTACGTACTTGTATTGTAAATAATTTATTATGAATGTAAATATCTATCGAAACTGTCCCAAAAAATAACAATCACATATAATAGAATTATATATTACTAGCTTTCGCCCGCGGCACCGCCCGCGTGTATGTCGGTTATCGCGGTAAAAAGTAGCCTATGTCCTTTCCTGAGTTCAGTTCTATCTTCATACCAAATTTCATTAAAATCGGTTCAGTGGTTTAGGCGTGAAAGCGTAGCAGACAGACAGACAGAGTTACTTTCGCATTTGTAATATTAGTAGGGATTTCTCCTGTTAATAGTTCCATTTGCAAATTTCGAAATTTAAACAAAAATTCAAGTAAATTAATTACAAAATTAAAACTTAAATTTGAACATCTTTAATATCTATGATGATGACCTCTGTGGCATTTTTAAAGCCTAACTTTGTTTGTTATTTAAGAATAAAAAAAAAATAAGTAAAGCCAAGTAATGGGAAATATTTCCATGTGGAACTACTAGGAACAAATCATTTTCACTATTGTATGAAAACTTAGGAATACATTGAGATTTCTGAAACTTACTGATGTAGCTGGTAAGCTGTTGGAGGTGGCCACAGCACGTTGATTTCGTAAGGCGTGACATTCTTTAGACTGAGGGGCGGTGGTGAGGGGTACGTGCGTAGACGCAAGGGCAGAGAATCAGCAACAACTGTGCTGTGCTTAGAGCACGCACGAACCCACACGTTGTATGCGGTATTTGGTGATAGACGGGTTAAGTTTGCGCTGCGCCCTTCAGTCACTTCAAATGTGTTATGTTCTGGAAATGTTACATTTGGTTTTAGTACACTAAAACTTTCATAATTAATACTTCTTAGAGTTAAAATAATTTGAGTAATTATAGAGTATTAGTATAAAACAACGGCTAAGAGAGACTTATATAACACTAATAAAACCTTTAAATAACACAGAATAATCGTCCTTAATGATTACTGGGTTAATCACTTATATCACTCAAATTTTTATCGTACAGTACCTCAAACTAAGTTGATTATAGGTTGACGAGGACGAGGTTATGGAGATGAACTATTTACGATATCCATAAATGTGACTTGTGGAATTTAATTGTACCTTTTAATTTATGAGCTGGTGAAGGATCATCCGTTCGCCAGTGCACTTCGTACCAAAGTCCTGGATCTGGCTTCCATTCAACAAGGGCAAGCACTGGACTTAACACCATTCCCGTCACGCCTTTAGGAGCTGTCGGAGCTGAAAATATATTTTAATTCTTAATTAACATATTCAATATTTTAAAAAGAAATCTCTTCAAAGGATTAATATGAAAATGTGTTTTTAACTGGCATCGAACCTATCCGCAACCCTAAAGATGAAACTGAATTTGAAGATTGAATTAGTTGTCAGTATATTTGAAGATACTGAATACACAATAACGACTGCCATAGATTTTCGTGACAACCGGGACCGACGACTTAAGGAACCGTAGTTTTAAAATGCATGAGTAGAATGTAAGGTTAGTGTTATATATATATACATATGTATGTTGGTAATGCAGCATTGTGACCCACTCTAATGTTTCTTTAGTAATTGTATATAAATGTTAGCTTTTGCTCGCGAAGTAGCTTTTGCCTGCGGGTATGTCCAATGTCGCGGTATAAAGAATAACACTGACTTCGTGTTATTCTGATGGATGAGCTTATACCTATTACTGTAAGTTTTTATATAAATCCATTTAGTAGTTTTTGTGTACATTATATTAGTAGGAGTATAATACTAAGACAGACTTCAAAGAAAAACCTACCTTCGGCAGCTGTTTGTAAAGTCCATGGAACACCGACAATTGGCTTAATTTCATGTAACTTTGCATAATAGTTAGTTGCCTCTACCATGACTGAATAATTAGTAAACGGTTCTAACTCCTGTAAAACCACTTCAGTATTCGTAGATGAGACAGATGAACAAGACACTTTGTCACATGTAGTGGCATTGTTCTTTGTTTGTTTGCGGTAGAATACTGTATATATAGTTAATGGCAGTTCATATTTCAAATGCTGACATCCACCATGTTTGTCAACAAGAGGCATCTGCAAAGTTATGCTGTTGGCTGAATTAGATATCACTTTCGGTCTTATGCGTTGTATCTTTGGAAATAAGCATTTTCTCGGAGGGTAAGGCTGATTGCCCACATCTAACGCCATGATCTTGTAACCGTATGAAGTCTTTCTTTCTTCTATATTACTTTTATGGTACTTAGTTGTGTAGAATATCTCTTTTTGAGTAGAATTGAACCAATAAATATACCGGCTGTCGACTGCAATGGACATTGGTGTAAATCCATATTTCTTTTTCTCAGTAGCATTTACCACTATTCTACATTTGCATGCTCTCATATCAGTAGCGATTATCTGATGAATCCATGGATCAATCCAATATAAGGCATAGTTTTCATGTCGTGACATGTCAAGAACAAATGCTTTAGCAACTTGTGGGTTTTCAGGACAATTGCAATCAGTTTTGCGGTCAAAATCCTTGAAGAATGTTTCAATATTGGATCCATTCACTTTAGAAGTCATAAGGGTTCCTAGACCGGGGTGTCCACTTTCTTCGTACCAGAATAAAGACCTACCGCATTGAATAGAGAAGATTAGACATATATTTTAGATTAGTAGTGCCACTCACTATTCTAAACTTAAGAGAATTTTGACTTTTGATCATTATGGCTAAATGTATTCATTTTTATATATTTGTTTGCATTTCTTTAACATATGGAAAACTCTGAGAAGCCCAAAAGGGTTTGCAGCGAGGTGGTGTGTCGGAATCGGACCAACTAACATCACGGTATGCCACTCTGCACCCGAAATAGGAGGGTTCCATGAACAGCTGTTATTACGACATTGGCTAAATGTAACCATGCAGTAACTTTAATGGATAATAGTGATTGCGGTATTTTAAAAACATTAAAGCATTTAAAAAATGTTATACATACCCATATAGTGGTGCAATCTGTAAACTATAAATTGGTTGCTTTCTTGCAAATAAACGAGTTATATGTGGTCGTGTATTCGGTATCCCAAGATCAGCTTTATACACAACATAAGCTTCTATGGATGTAATTTCTAGCTGCGACCAATAAACAGATCTGCTTACCCAATCCACACACATACTTGTTGCAGAACCATTTATAGATGTGAGCTATGAACAACAAAAAATGATAATATGTCAAATTATAATAATTTATAAGTATCTCAGCAAAGCTATAACGAAAAATATTGAAGACAAGAAAACGGCTTAAGGAACTTTAACCCGACTACAGATTTGATAAAATTTAAATAGCTATTTTTACCTGGGCTATTAATACCAATCTATTGACACCTCATTCATTATAATCGGTACAGTAATTTAGGTGCTAAGGTGGATAACAACAATCACACATACATTGACAAAATGATACTCTTCCTTTCAGGTTCAAAATAAAAATAACTTACTTTAAAGTGGCCACTGCCATTGATTCGTGACGAAAATATCTCTTCTAAGTTATTAACCCAATATACTATATTCTCTTCTGTCGAAACAGCAAAGTCTATGGGTATGCCAGTGCTCTTCGGAATTGTTTCACTTTCTCCTGAATCTAAATCGATAATTTTGATTGATTCCTGGGATGATATCATTACTTTCGGTATAGGATTTACTTCGTCCGACGACACTGATACTTCTTCAGAGTATTGACCAAAACCTGCATCGGTGAAAGCTCGTACCTAAAATGAGGGAAGAAAAAAGTGTTTATATTTTTATAAGTGATAAATGTGATAATGTTCAATTCTATGAATGCCCTTATTGAAAGCCCTTTATGTACGAAGAAATATTCACTCCATATTTTCATACGTATCGAGTTTTTTAGCGTGCGCTTTTATAAAATGTAAGGATAAAGTAAACATGCCAATATGAGAAGAATCCTGTTGTACCATTAGATAATTCTTATGAAATCTTCATGGAGGTTTAACTCGCGTAGACAACCTAACTGACTTCAGTTTCTTATAATTACTTGACTATAGTCGGATTTTTAATTAGACGATATCCACTGACGTTTACTGTGTTGTCAGTTTTTGATGAAATAAAAATAGTGCTGTGACAAAGTGAATGATTAAAAAAACTCCTGAATGAATGAAATTGCCTCGATTGTCCAGTAAATAGTTAATGTGCCGAACTGCCGATATCGGGTACGGAGTTCGAATTTTAGTCATATCAACGAGTTTTCGACGACTTTGTTCGTATAGTATCTATCTATACTGAATACCGAGTGTCTATACTGAATGTTTTAAACATTAAGGAAAACATTGAGAGGAAACTTGTAAGACTGTCCTATTTTCAATACATGTAGTTCAAACTATAGATGTATAAAATATAATAATTAGGTACAATAATAAAAAAAACATTGCATAACACATAATTTTATAAGAGCGCCGGGGCGGTCCGAGGTTTAGTATAACAACTTCGGGGTATTTATGTACAAGTAAATTTAATATACAACCCGGTCACATATCTCTATTAACCTAAAACCAAAAAAAAAAGTACAAAACTCAAGAAGCTTGTAACTTATAGATCCTGCATGATAAGGATTTGTTTTTTTTTTTTGTATTACTGGTACTATTGCAGGCTAGTTATTTATCAAGGTTTTGAATCCAACTAAGACAAGATATAGCTGTAAAAAAATAAATCCTGAAATAACATTGTTTGTTCTTATCTCCCGTATTTTTCATGTTATGGTTTATATTTTTGTGTTATTTGTGTATGTTAAAGCCGCAAAGAAGGACATTAGTAGATTTACAGAAACTCATATGGGATCTAAGATTTAAGTAATTTTTTTTTTGAATATTTACAAAAAAAAAGCGGCCGAGTGCGAGTCGGACTTGCCCATGAAGGGTTCCGTAGCAGCAAGTAACATCATATAAAAGTTTCTGTAGTTCGTTGTAACTTTCATCGATGTTTTAATAATAGTGTTTTGATTGAAAGAAATGTAAATTGCGGTTTATGATTTACGACGTATTTAAAAAAAATACTTACTAGATCTCGTTCAAACCAACTTTCCTTGGAAGTTTGCATGGTAATGTACATCACATATTTTTTTTAGTTTTATCATTCTCTTATTTTAGAAATTACAGGGGGAGGGGACAAAAATTTTACCAGTTTGGAAGTGTCTCTCGCGCAAACTATTTAGTTTAGAAAAAAATTATATTAGAAACCTCAACATCAAAAATTTTTGAACTTCAGTTCTAAGTATGGTGACCCCCAAAGTATATTACTTATTACTTTATTAGTTTCAACAGTATAGCTCTTATAGTTTCGGAAAAAAGTGGCTGTGACATACGGACGGACAGACAGACAGACAGACATGACGTATCTATAAGGGTTCCGTTTTTTGCCATTTGGCAACGGATCCCTAAAAACATATTTGATCAAAGCACATTTGAACATCAGGAATTCTCGTCTTTCTTTTTAAATTAATTTATCTATTTAATAAAAATATAATAAGAGGAGGGTTGTTTTTTGGGTCAAAAAACATAATGTGCGACGCGCGCGACGTTGGCCGTCAAAAAACTGATTATAGTTACATACTACTAGTATCTTATATCAGAGCACTTTTATACAATTTCATTCTTAAATAGATATAATATTCTTTTATAGTTTGAAATGATAAACTATTCACACTCATTGTTCATTCATCTGATTGAATGAGAACTGAACGCATCACTATTACTTTAAATATGGCAGCATTATTTTACTAAGTGACATTAGCTACTGTCAGGTAGCTTCGTCTAATTAAAAATTCGACTATATATATTTTTTTATTGTTTGAATTTAATTGCATTCCTATATTTTAAGTAGTGTTTTTAATTTTTATTTTATTGACTTTATAATTTGATTTTAATAGTTTTTTTATGAAGTTTCAATTTTTACTATTATTACTTATTTGTTAAATACGAAATCATTTTTATGTGTGCAAGATACCTTAAAATAAACAGATTTATTAATATTGATATTATAGAGGTGTAGCCGTATGGGTTTTATACCTTAAAGAAATACTTTGAAGCTGGAGTCAAGTCTTTCAGCATCAGCTGTGTATGAAGTGGCGACAAGTGTGCATCGGCGCAAGCAGATGGTTTGGTGGCTGAATTAGCATCCGATGTCATGACCCAGCATTGAGCCTCGTAGCCACGAATCACGCCATTGACACGGGCTGGACTACCCCAACGAAATATAGCAGAAAATGGTCCGTCACTACAAAAAATGTCATGAAGGTGAAGTTAATTAAATTAACACACAAAAGACCAACTAAATAACAGTAGTTGTGCTCTCGTGTTTCATTGATGAGTACGAGTCCGGAGGCATCTCATGAAGAAGCATCAAGCCATAATAGTTCATGCTCCATTATGGACTGGACTCATAAGGGTGGTGAACCCTACTCTTGAATTCTCATACTTTCTACCAGGGAGAATATGCCTACTAAAACGTCCTTATTGGTAAGAAAACTTGTAATTTAAAAAAAATTGAATTTTAATGCTTCTTGAAATTAAGTGCTGCAGCTACCTTGACACGATATTGAGTGTATTTTCTCAGACTAAATTTGTATGAAACATAGTTTATGTAAGTATGTACTTATTAAATTTTCAAGCTAAATAACAAAGAACATGTACCTGACTGATGATTGCACATAAATGCGAGGGGCTCTAGGCGCAGAAGGTGGAGCTTGTGGTGAATGGAGCACTGCCCGCGCTGCAAGCCCGCCACCCCAGTGCGTATGCGCACGTACTGTGGCCTCCATTAAGCTGTATGGTGCTATTGATCGTTCACTTACTTCTACCCAGGCTACCTCTACGGTTTTCTGGAAGATATAAAAGTAGTAAGCTTCAAATTGAAATTCAATCATGTTTATAAGAGAAAAAGTAGAATCAGTTCTGTTATAAAACTTTAAGTGACTTTTACACATTAAAGGACGAAATAAAGTATGCAGACGTCATAAATATGTTATGTAAAAGTACCAATAGTACAAACAATCAAAGTGTGCAAATGCGAGTAGTCCCACCTCACGCATCATGAAGGCGTCACTAAGTTCACACCAGTTTATTCGTGACTACGAGCAGAGCAAACCGTTCAAAAAGTTAGAAAATATAATGTACCATAACCTTTTAAAAAAAAAGCGGCCAAGTGCGAGTCGGACTAGCCCATGAAGGGTTCCGTATCAGCAAGTAACATCATATAAAAGTTCTTGTAGTTCGTTGTAACTTGGATCGATGTTTTTTTAATAGTGTATTGATTGAATGAAAGTTAAATTGCAGTTTACGATTTATGACGTATTAAAACAAACTACTTACTAGATCTCGTTCAAACCAATTTTCGTTGGTAGTTTGCATGGTAATGTGTTAACAAACTATTTAGTTTACAAAAAAATGATAGTAGAAACCTCAACATCATTTTTGAATACCTATCCATACATACCCTACACGTATGGGCTCGATGAAAAAAAAATTTTTGAGTTTCAGTTCCAAGTATGGGGACCCCCAAAATGTATTGTTGTTTTTCTATTTTTATGTTAAAATCTATATGCGGTTCACAGATTACACCTACTGACCAAGTTTCAAAAGTATAGCTCTTAAGGTTTCCGAAAAAAGTAGCTGTGACATACGGACGGACAGACAGACAGACATGACGAATCTATAAGAGAACCCTAAAAATTTAATTCCAAGTAAGGGCCACCGCAGACTAGCTGACTAGACTGCATCGATGCTGCATCGCGTTTTAGCGACTTCCTGCGTTCGATCGCGGTATCGGAAACGCGCGTTTTAGCGACTGCTCAGATGCCAAGTCGCTGAGTGCTACCGGCATCCGAAATAGTGCGGAGAGTAGCGTTCAGCTGCTGTGTCGCGCTTACAAAAAGCGACTCGATCGCCACGTTTGGCGTTTTTAAGTGTGCGGTGTGGAGCGTTCGGTCGCCGTATTTAGCTTCTAAAAAGCGACTAGTTGCCGATCGCCGATGCTAAAAGTAGCTAGTCTGCGGTGGCCCTAAGTCCCGCTACAAATCAAAAATGTTAGAAACATTTCATTAAAAATGTAATCAAATATTGAATTATGTGTGATTTGTTCGATATTCAAAAACTTACCTCAATTTTATACAGCCCCGAAAAATGCAGGTTGACATCGTAGTATACGTGACTGTTATTTATATTTACGCGCGTTGCTGGCTCCCATGTAACATTGAAGCGATCCCATTCGCCGACCACAGATATCGTCGATGAGTTAATTGTCTCAGGTATCGCTATGAACGATTCTGAAACGTATGTACATAGGTATATGAAAATCTTTATAGTATTCTACTTCTAGCCGATTTCGGTTACGGCGACTAGTTTTATAGAGATTAGCCAATCACGCAGGATATTTTAGAGCAAAAATGTGTGCTCAAAAACAGGTGCTCTCTCTGTTCCCTCACTCTCATAATGCCATGGGACGTCTATCCGACACCAACAGGTACAGATCAGGTCCAGGACCAACAGCTTTACGTGTTGTCCGAGACACGGGGATTGAAAAACCAAACGAGTTTTTTATAATGTACTGATACATCAAAAGAAGACTGAAACGGACTGATGTTAAGGATGATTATAATGAATGCTTGCCTAATTAATATTAGGCTTAGCACGTACCACTATCAGCGTGTAGAGATGGATCGCGGACATCAATTACATTAACTCTTTGTACTAGTTCAGCCGTGTATCTTCCTGCTAAATCTGAAACTACAGCTTTTGAAGCATCTTGAACCCACACCAAACGGCCGCTAAAGTAACACAATGGTCCAAGTGTAGCTGTGCCCGGCAGACGAGTCACCCTTGAACCGGATACCTGAAGATTTAGGTGCATTATAAATTGATTATAAATAGGGCAGTCTACTATTTGTTAATGAAAGGTGATAAAGCTCAATGCGACAGCCGAAACATGCATTGTCATGGAACTAATTTACCTCGCTTATTCCATGTGATATCTGGTCAGCAGTAGGAGCTCTGTGAAGTTCAGATCCGTCGTAACTTCTCACTAACCAGTAAAGCCATTTCTTCTCCAAATCTGCGGTGAGCCCCATCACTATTAAAAAAAAAAAAAATTTAACTGCAAATGGAATGAAATATGGACTGAGATATATATGTCTCGTATCTGGTAAGGCTTTATTTAGTAGTATTTTTGTCAAAACAAGTCTAGCTATAATTTATACTCTTGATTGTTGGCACAACGTATACTCTCGATTGTTTGGAAACTGTACATAACCAATATACAGAATATATATAATTATATACACTGGCTACTGGAGTGATGTAACTTGTGTGGTGTCACTATATCGCCCTCTTCGATTGATATCTTGAAACCTCCATTACAGCACTGAATATCTCAGAAGCCTAAAGTCTTTTAGGACAGAAAACTAATAAAATTCTAAACTGTATTTTAATTTTATTTTCTTAATTGATCTGTAAAGTTACCTTGCTTTCCACTAAATAATTGTGCCGGATAGTAAATAATTTTGTTCTCTCCATTCAGCCTAGCGGCCTCTACCGCATGACCTGTATTCCAATAAATGTAGGCTTCTAACGAATCTATGGTCAGTTCCTTGGCTACTGTTACAATTGGTACAGGTTCTCGATTACTTCCATCCAAATTGCCTCGGGTTATCTAGGAATACAATTATAAAGAATACGTAACTGACATTTTGGATTGATTGATATTTTGTAGCAGGTAAGTAAAGCAACAGTTCAATCAGTAAATACCAGTTGTTGTTTGGGATTTGACCAATAAATTTTCTTCCCAACCCAATCGACGGCTAAACTTCCAACATTATCAATATTCGACATTAGACCATTTTCGTGAGAAGTGGTATTGTACCAAATCACCGTAGACGCGTTCGTAACCAAATAAAGCTTGTCGCGATACCAAGAAATATCCGTGATGTAAAAATTTTTGAGCTCCGCTCTAAAGTCATAAAAAAGAGAAGTATTATATAACGGTGCTATAATTATTTAATTTGTATTGAATATCAAAAGGTAAGAGCTTACTGATGTAATAGGATTTGTAAGTTGTCTCCAGTTAGATCAGTTTGTAGAAGTCCGTCGGGTCCTGACCATAACAAAGTACTGCGAAGAGTGTTTGGTGTTGATGCTAAGGTTTTGCCAACAAATTCTGAAGACCACGGACCTAGAATAATTTCAACTTTATGGTAGTTGTTGCAACTTTATAACTAAAAAAGGTTTTTATTAACCAAATGTTTACATGCTATAAATACCAAATAAATCATAGAAAGTCTAAATCTAAATAACGAACCTATTTTCATGCTTCCGTTGAGCTAACATTGAAAAAAATGTTGTGTAATAATTACAATTAATTTTCACTAAAATATATAGTAATGTAAATACTTCATAGATATTAAGTGGTTAATATTTGTCAACACCGAACACATTTTATGTAATGTGATAAGCAATTTACCTTTGCCAGATTCAGTTACCGCAGCTACCCTTATAATATATTCTGCGTCTTGTTTTAAATTTTCAACTTCACACATCGATTCATTAATGTTCTTGCTGTAAAGAAAAAATACATTTAAAGTTAAAATATCTACGTAAAAAGGAACATTATCTAATATACATATAATTGACTAATTTATATCTTACATGTCTATAATTTCTCCACTATTAACATGAGTAAGTTGTAAGTGAAAAGTCCATTGCTGCCAAGCACCACTTCCTTGATGACCTAATAGATGAGGTGGTGACCACGATACCTTCGCTCTATTGATACCCATAACACTTTGTAAACCTAAAGGTGGATTTACAGGGACAGGTATAGGCTGACAGCTTCTTAAAGCTACCAAAACTTGTCGTGTTGCAATGTTCTTTGTGTTATAAGCCAACGGATATTCATTATGAAAGTAGCTGTCGCTTTGTGCGTGATATTCTTCGGTTAGCATTTCTTTGCCGTTGGTCCAATAAAATAGCCCACTAGCGTAAGCAATTGAACGTGTTGATAGAAACATTGGAGTTTGTGTATTACTTCGGAAGTCAGCTACTTCTCGACTGTAAAAAAAAATAAAATATGTAAGGTAGGCAATGTATGCATCAGAACACGTCTACCACCACCGCCCACATAGAGTCTCTCTTTAGTAAGAAGGCTGTGGCCTACTATACCACGCTGCATACCAGCGTGTATACAATATACTGTATTTATTACAACTTACCCGTCCAATGAAACAGCTAATACGGTATTTCTTCTAAGATGTGCAACCAGTATTCTAAAATCAGCGTGATCTACAGTGAAGGCACCCAAATGAGGGTCTCGTACAATTACTTCTGGAGGTGCATCATGACGTACACCATTGGAAATATTTGCTAAATCGAGTCTGTAAAGTCCTCCCCGATCACCTCCTTGCAGAGCCCAAAACAAGTACCTGAAATTAAGACAATGTTAAAGTATTTGAAAATCACGAAGAAACAAAAATAATAGGTTTGTTTTGTTATTATTTCTTCAGAAACGTTTACATTCCTTGTGCAGAAATCCATCAATCTGTTCTAAAGCGTGCCTTAGGAATGATGTTATTATAAAAAATAATTTAATTTTTCATATACTCGTAATTCTAATTGGTAACTAAAGCAATAGCATTTTTTTAATAGCCTGGGATTTTTCGTAATATATTTATGAGTAAGATAATGCTACGTTTAAAATTTCATGATACTTAGAATACCTATTCTCCCCTACTAGCGATTTAAGTAAGAATCAGTAAATTGTTTGTAAAATTCATTAAGAGGAAAGTGATTGAATAAAATACTTACCCATTATACGCATCTACTTCAAAGTGAATCGGACGAGAGATGAAACCTGACAACGCTACAAGTTGATTCTTTCCATCAAAATCGCAGCGAATTATTTCCCAGTAAGAGTAAAAAGTCAAATTTGACGAATCAGCGCTCTCCTTTGTGTAGTATACCTCTCCAAGAACATATAAATGACGATTTAGCCAATCCACTGATAAATCCTGAGGCTTGTAGGATATGTTTTTTGGAGTAAGAATTGGTTCAGAAGTACTTTTTCTCGAAAGAGAACTACGATATATGTATCCGTTTGATACGGATATGAAAAGAGAGTTACTAGATATATCAAGGCCGACACCTGAAATTAAAATGAATTGTTATTAAGTATTTGAAAGGTAAACAGTAGCTTAGTTAAAGGTTACGCAAATGGTTAAGTACCTGTAATTGAATGGTCGGTGCTGTATAACTCCACTGGATCAGACAGCATGTCGTTAGCGGGTGCTGCTAGAACATTCTGTTCACCTCCCAAAATTAAAATAGGTTGTTGACTAGGTACAGCTGAAAATGAAGAATCCTCGTTAGTGGAGGTTAAAAAGTCATAACTACGTATGCGTTTACATTATTGTTATTGACATTAAAAGTTATCGTAGTAGACTTACGAGTAGGTAAAGGAGGCGTCGATATACGAACGTAAGCCCTTGGACCCTCTCCAACAGCGTTTCTCATTGCCACTGACACTTCATACTCGCGAGCAGGCGCCAAGTTTTGAAACATGTAGAATAAGGTATTGTTGGATGCTGGCATATCCTAAAAAAATCAATTAATGTTTATCGAATTTAAATAAAGATTTAGACTTATAATGCAAGTGCTATAGTTACCTCAAGGGCATCATTCGTGTTTGGCTGTGTGTCGGTAAGTCTCAACACATAAGAAATAAGAGGTCCATTAGGAAATTGTCCTGGTTCCCAAGAGATTGCAACGCGGCTTGGATCTGGTGCAGCGGCTCGTAAAGAATTTGGTGCAGAACTGGGTTTGCCGTTTTCTAATGTTGAAATTACTACCGATGGTGCTGAGTAAACGGGATCTCCAGTACCTCCGCGTCCAGATAGAAATATAGCGACCCGAAACTGTTGAAGAATTTTGCCAATATGAATGTTACAAGTGTTAGACATTACACCTTTATTGTTTTTATTTCTGTACCCGCCGGCAAAAATATACGTGGCTAAGACTAAGTTATACTTCAGCCTATAGCCGTCCACTAAACGAAGGTGTCCACGAAGGGCGTGAACATGTATTTTTTTAAATATATTGAAAATTTGGATTTATGACCAATATAACCACGGAGAGCATAATGAAAGGGTTGTTTTGCTAGGTGATTTTAATACATGAATTGATGTTATGTATGAATCTAATTTTGGTAGAAATACGATATAATATAGTGAAAGATATTTATTAGGGATTATTAGAAGTATGCGTGAAGAATAATCTTTTTTTGAGTAACACATCATTACCTCACAGAGAAATTCATAAGTTAATATGACTGGGAAAAAATGAAAAGATGTTGGTGGATAATATAATATTATATAATAATATTAGGTATATACCATAATAATCAGGTATTATGGTTAAAATATGAAATAGTAACGTCGCAGACACGAGGTTCTGGAGGGTCTGTTATGGCTTGCCCCCGGGCCAGACGGGGTACCTGCCCGAGTGCTGGCCCGAGCCCTCGACCATACGTCGGACCGCCTCAGGGGAGTGTTAGACGCTAGTCTGGCGTCCGGACGCTTCCCTGAGTGTTGCAAAAGCGGGAAGCTGGTTCTGCTCCAGAAGCCAGGTCGGTCTGCTGACTCGGTTGCGGCCTATCGTGTTGCTGGACGAGGCGGGTAAGCTGTTCGAGAGGGTGCTCCACGCCCGCATCGTCCGGCACCTGGGCGAGGTGGGCCCCGATCTGTCGGACGCCCAATTTGGATTCCGGGAGGGGCGTTCGACGGTCGACGCAATTCTGCGACTGAAGGCCGCGACCGAACAGGCGCTGGGCTTACGGGTGGCCCTAGAAAAGACGGAGGCCCTACTTTTCCATGGGCCCCGTCGTGGTCCGCCCGCCGGCGCCTCCATCGAGGTCGACTCGGTCCTCGTACCGGTCCGGGCCCACCTGAAGTATCTGGGTCTGGTCCTCGACTGTAGGTGGCTCTTCGACGAGCACTTCCAACAGCTTGCTCCCAAGCTGATCGGCACTGCCTCCTTCCTTGGGCGTCTTTTGCCCAATCTGGGAGGAGCCAGTGTCGCCACGAAGCAGCTGTACACGGGGGTTGTCCGGTCTATGGCACTATATGGTGCACCGGTGTGGGCGGCGGCTCTGACCGAGCAGAATAGGGCGCGCCTCAGGCGGCCGCAGAGAACTCTGGTGGTCAGAGCCATACGGGGTTATCAAACCGTATCGACGGAGGCGGCGTGCGCCCTGGCCGGAAGACCCCCGTAGGATTTGGAGGCGGAGGTGCTCGCCGACGTTTATCGGCAAGTGGCTAACTACCGGGCGGAGAGTGGTGTAGTTGGACCTCCGCCCGAGGACGTCCTCGGGCGGAGGAGCGCGAGTGGCGCGAAGCCGCTCACTAAGCCACGATGGATCGCTGGTCGATCAAGCTGGAGACTCCACGTGCTGGCTTCGCCACCGTAGAGGCGCTTCAGCCGGTCATCGGCGAATGGGCAGTGCGGCAGCACGGGACCCTTACCTTCCGACTGACGCAGGTTCTTTCCGGGCATGGTTGCTTCGGAAAGCTGAGTTCCACCTGCCACCACTGCGACTGCAGTGAGGATTCAGCTCATCACACGCTGGCGGTCTGCCCCGCATGGGAGACGCAGCGCCGGGTCCTCACTGCAGTCATCGGAGAGGATCTCTCGCTTTCGGCCGTCATTCGTTCCATGGCCGGCAGCGAGAGCTCATTTACCGCGGTCGCATCCTTCTGCGAGGACGTAATCACGCAGAAGGAGGCGGCGGAGAAGGCCCGGGAGGACGACATCCAATCGGACCAGATTCGCCGCTGGCGACTCGGGCGGCGGAGGCGCGAACATCTGCGCCTCATGCCGCCTTGAGTGTGGCCGCGGGTGGACGGGACGGGTTTTCCCTTCACCCACACTATGTGGCCAGCCGCGAGGGGTCGGCGTCGGTGTGTGCCGGACGCCGCCTAAGAGAGTGTCGTCGTACTGAGACGGTGCCCGCATCAGGAGCGGGCAGGCGCTGGAGAAGTTCAGAAGGAGATCCCACCCTGGACTTCTCCTACTCCTAAACGAAGAAGCGCGGAGAGGGCACACTGTGTGGTTTTTAGTCGGTTCAAGTTCGACACACCACCCCGCCGTAACCCCTGGTGGGGTGACGGTCCATGATGATTTTCCACACATAAAAGAAAAAAGGGTCTGTTATGGCTTCATGGTCGGTACCGATCATTTCCTCGTTGTTTGCAGGATACATAGTCTGTTCAAGTTTCAGGGAGCTTCGGAGTCTTGTGCCAGTATCAACACTTCAAAGAAACAAAGTAAAAATGTTGAACGAAGAAAATAAGAGATTTCAAATAAAATGGTTAGACAGAAACTTGAAAGTCTATTTTGAAATTGAAGAATTATGGAAGCCTCTGTAGAGTAAAGTAGTGGATTCGGACACTACGGTGTCTGACTTTCAAAGTTTTGTATGCGGGGTTGCTAGAAGAACGAAATGTTAAGAGCTTAGACCGGACATCAATAGGAATGTTAGCAGATTGATGTATGTATGTAATCCACATGCGAATAAAACAAGTAAATCTTACCCGATACTTGGTATAGGGGCGTAGGCCATCAACATTGATAATGGACTGGTCTGAATGACTTGTGTTCGAATAATATTGCCACGTGCCTGGTAATTCCTCGTATCGCCATTGTACCATGTAACTGATGTTGCCTATATTGGGCGCCTCCCACACCAGCGAAAGCGAGTTGGCCGTTAGACTATCGGCTACCAAGGCCGGAGCAGTAGGTGTTCCGATCAATTCTGTAAAAAATTAATTATGGTAATTTATATTTAAAAATGTATATCAGTACCAAATAAAAAATATACTTTTATCAGTACTAAATAACGGAGTACTCTGATATTAACATATATGTACATACCTCTCAACTTTTGAAAGTAAGTATTAAGAGCCTCGTTGCATCCCATAACACAATAAAGTTCTCTTGAAAAAACAGTTTCCGAAGTCACATTCTGCAATGAATATTTATTTAATTATTATCTCTGGTCATATATTCGTTAATATTCATTTAATAATTTACACTTACGCAGACGATTTGGCATGAGTTCTCCAACCCTACTTGCCATAAACTGCACCCCAGTTTGCACTAAAACAAAAAATAAAACAAAATTCATCATAATTGAAACAACGTGCAGTCCCTTCATTTTAAAACTGCGTCGCTTGGACCTAAGATGAAGGCGGGTAAAATTTATACCATGTCCTTTAGGACTTAAAAACAAAGCATTTAACTAAAGCTCACTTCTTTATCATAACATGCATATAGCCACCGCAATATCCTGCCTACATTCAATTATATACCTAATGAATGTGTTGATTTAAAAATGTTAAGTTAAATTAAAAATTATCCATGCGTTAACAGGATAGTCGTGATAGTGGCTAAGAACTTCCTCATTTAGAACATGACTTGTTCTGTCACAATTAGTAGTGCGGGTTTTAATCCAATTACCACCACTCTATATAAATTCCTTGTTTATTTATGTAAATATGTTAGTGACACGTAAAACAAATATATAAATTGAGTAACAATAAAACTCTTTATAATGGAAACTTTTAAAATTGCACATATTATACTATTATGATAATTTTTATGAGTTTTTAATTGTTCACAACACAAGGAACGTATTTGGCATGTGTTTACATATTACAGGCGCACATATGGTCGTTTGCCCAACCTTTAATTTAGTCGAAACAGACACAAAGTGTCTGCACTCTCCAGACTCAAGCGACACGCGATTGGAGTGCAAACAAAGCACTTTGTATTGAAACTTTTGTTTAGCGAACTCGTAAACAAACAACGCTAAAAGTAGCTAAGAAAGGGGCGGTGAATATGGTGAATATCAAGGTGTCAGCATAACAGACACAAGGTTTATAACAGACACTTTCCCATGGGTAAGAAGTTAAAAAAATATAGCTTGTATACGTAACGGATTTTCACGGTCGGATGACGTCCTTTACGGATCGTCAGTGTTGTAACTGACCGGAAGCCACAGGTGCTCACCCTTTCTTCAACGTTACCTAATAAGTTAAGATGTTTTGACACAGATAAACTTTTTATTATGGATACTCAAAAATCCCTGAATGGATATTGTGACAAGAAGTGTGTAATTAAAGCATAATTACATAACATGTCATGACAATGTATGAATTGAATTAGATTATCAGGGATCTTAATTTGTGAACGTTTCGCTAGGTACAACAACAAGTTCATTAATTAAGATAAATTAACTTCCACATTTATTTAGATATGTAATGTATTGATAGATAAATCAGTAGGAATGTCCAAATAGCTAAAAAAAGTAAGTTTCATACCTATGGATCATCCTCTCAAAAAAAAAACAATTTTAAAACAATTATTTAGAACAACGAATGTTTTTGAATCATGTTAAAAACTGTTAGGTATGTTGTAAGTTTTTAGAGGAAATAGATATAAAGGTTAATTATATTAGGTATCACAATTGATAATCATCGTGTGTTCCAACTTTCATCTAAACGGTGAAACATAGTTCAGATGACATTTGAGTCATCTCATTGAGAATGATGTGACAATGCGCGGAACAATTAAAACGGATGCAATACAAGTGCGCGAGATCTGTGCCGTTTGTTTCGGCTGTATAATTGCGGGTCGTGGCCTAAACCACGCACTTCCATTGCTAACTGGGCCATACGTTTGTCCCGTCCCGTCTGTTCATACTGTATCTACGAGCTAATACTGATATCTTTTGAGTTCAAGGATTGTTTATAACCAGATCTTTGCTCTATATTCTTCTTTAAATAATAATTTTGGACTATTTAACACCTTTTGTACCTATCATAGTAAATCAAATAATCATGGGAATTAGCAACCATAATAAAATCTTATTGGATTGTGAGAATGTATGCATATTTTATTAGTTTTGGGAATAGAAACCAAGCTCTCGATTGTTGCAGCGGTTTTATCTTTACACAAAATATGAATCTATGCAAATCCAGCAAAGGTTATAAGATTAAAAAAAATATATCCACTTTTCATTTACGCCTGCTATTATGTATTGCAGTGAAAAGTGATACTTCCTTAGCTAGTTTCATAAAAATCGGTTTAGCGAGGTACCCATATAAACGTAATAAACAAACAAATAATATTAGTTAGCATTCACGATTCTATTGAGAGCATCTCTTTTCGCTATGAGGAGCATCTAAGCTTGGACCTACAATAACGGGTGTCCCTTGCTAACGTGATGCTTCCGCCATAGTTGTCACAACAGCCCGCCCCATTCACCCTCTGTCCAATTTATTAATATTTCTGTGACGGATGAACACAGCTTTCAATTTATTGATATTGAGTTGTCAGTTTACATTAAAAGTGACGTCTCTGTTATAAACTTAATAATCTACAGTAAGGTTTCTCTAACTAACTGGGCCGGACATTAAGGCCCGCGACACCAAGCGTGAGAATTTGTGATTGAACACCCACATACATATTTTACATGCACACAGACGCATCGCGCACTGTCGCATACATACCGTAGCAAGCAATCACCGACTTTCGGTTTTTTGCTTATGTTAAATATCCATCAACTGTTCGCCTTTGTAGAACGTATTTTAATGTCTTACAACGCACGCAATGTATCTTGCCATAACGTAAAGCCCGTAGGATTCATTCAGTACAGAAAGTCATAATACTTTCTGTATACCAATCGAATGGTCAAAGATTATAAAATAATTTTACACAGTATAAAATAAATTTGCTCGCGTGCATTGTCTGTCAACTCAGATCGTTTTAAATACGCAAGGTATTTAAATACGGTTTTCATCATAATTAAGGTTACCTTTTAAAGAAGATTTATTAATGTTATTTTATTATTTTAAAGGAACACATAAATAAAGCCAATATTGACAAAAGTTTACGAGTTACATAAATTAGGAATAACCTACAGTAATACTTTTTTAATTATACTTTTTTAATATTTCTTTATTATTTTATTTGTGAATAATAATTTCAAAGTAATTTGGAACAATGTAATATTAATCCTTATCATAATAAATACTGTAGACATTTAAAACAATTTTATTCTACATGAAATATGTAGAATAAAATTGTTTATTACACAATATTATTTAAATAAATATTTTATAATACGTCAGAGCGTTCATCCAGGTCGCACCCGTAATTGGCCGTAATCTTACACTAGTGACTCTCAGTGTAAGATTTTATTATGTCAATAATGTGTGATTAACGATACATGGTCTTATAGGCATTTAAAAAACATTTAATATTTGACAAATTATACCCTCCTTTAAAACCAATCTATCCATTGCTGCAAACATCATGAAAATTGGTGCAGTAGTTTTTAAGTTACGTTATGTTTTGAGTTTAATAGACAGGTTGAAGAGGCAGAGGACTGTAATTTTTTTTTAATATATTTAATGCAAACGGCTTATTTACGCAATAATGTTACTAAAATAAATGTGAAAGTAACTCTGTCTGTCTGTTTGTCTGTTACCTTTTCACGCGTAAAACGCTGAACTGATTTTGATCAATTTCAGTATAGAGATATATGGGACCCCGAGAAAGGACATGGCTACTTTTTACCACGAAAATCGACACACTCGCGGGCGGAGCCATGGGCTAAAGCTAGTAAAACATAAATACGACTAGCGGTTTATACATACGTATAAAAGTGAAATACTAATCATCCAAGACCAAACCATTGAGTAGTATTACTTTCCATCATCAGCTGAACATCTTGAAAGATACGACTAAAGGTAACACACATATACGAAAGTAACTCTGTCTGTCTGTCTGTTACGCTTTCACGCCTAAACCACTGAACCGATTTTGATGAAATTTAGTACGAAGATAGAACTGAACTTGGGAAAGGACATAGGGTACTTTTTATCGCGAAAATAAAGGTAGAAGGGTTTGAAATAGGGGACGAAAGTTTGTGTCGAAGTTCCTTATTATCAAACATAAAATCAGGTAAGATTGTTTAATCTACCCTTACCATGTCGTGTGATATCAACGAATTCCACGCGGGCGAAGCCGCGGGCAGAAAGCTAGTTTATAATAAATAACAATAAATAAATATTTCAGACGAATGACACAGAATATCATCTACCAAATATTCGTGTGATCCGCAAATATTTATTTCGCAGTTTATAATACATAAACATACTTTTTTGTTATAAATACATACATATTATACATAGAAAATACCCAAACTCCGAAACAAATATTTGCAGATCATACAAAAATTTGGTCCGACCCGGGAATCGAACCCTAGACCTCTTGGTTAGCAGTTGCATACGCTGACCACAAGACCAACAAGGCAGTATGATATATTACAATAATAAATAAACAACTATTTCGAACATCTTACACACGACATCATCCAGTCCCAAACTAAGCAGAGCTTATATTATTGATTCGACAACTGATATAAATACATAAACATACTTTTTTTGTTGCTTACCTATAGAATACACCCAGACCCCGAAATAAATATTTGCGGATCACACAAATATTTGGTCCTACACGGGAATCGAACCTGAATCCTTACTCAAGCAAAGTAGTCGCATGCGCTACTACTGCCCTCATCATTACGAAATGATGGCTACCAGCTCAGATATTGCGTCTGGAATAGCATTACAAAATAAAAAAATATATAATAACTATTTATAACGTGCTTATAAAATTTTAGGGTTTCCCTATGAACTAACACTGAAAACATCCAACACCTAAAAAAAAAAATTTTGTGGATCTCATAAACATTTGGTCCGACCCGTGAATCGAACCCGAGGCCTCAATCGCATATGCTACCACAGCGCCACCGAGGCAGTCATATAAAATGAATTTTAATAATCGGTCCACAATTGACAGAGTAATCAATGAATGTACAATAAAAAAAACACAAATAATACTCCTTTTTTGAAGTTGGTTAATAATAATTTAAAATATAAAGATTGGTGTGTCTATTCTCAGACCTACCAAATATTATCAAAAGTTACACACAGTCACGTCGTCGTATGTAAACAATCAAATCTCTGTGTGCGTGACAGTGCGTGTGGAGCTAAAAACGAGCGTGCGCTCGCCTTGAATATTCGGAGAACACTGAATTTTGGATCGCGTGAACTCTGTTTTATTGCAAATTATTTCTCCATACTAAAATGTATGGAACTTTTGCCGCTAAAAATTAATGATGTTTAAGATTAAATTATGACTTTCTGGTGAGAATTAATAGAAACCTTAAATGCTTAATCTCTTTTTTGTACTTTTTTCTTGCAACTAATAAAATATTTATTTCAAATAAAGCAACATAATACTAGATTGATTCCAAACAGAAAAGGTCGATTTCGGTGATTTTAGTCACTGTTGATGATTTTTTTCTCGAAAATAAATAATCGTATTAGTAACTTTACTCGGTTTCTCTATAGATTGATTTATTAAGAAACTGAGATATTTTTTTTACTGTCAAATAATGAATTAATTTGTTTCTCTTGTCATAACCGTAAGTGCTTTTTCGAGCAATTATGGAAACGATACCCTTAAAACGCCTTGTGGTAATAAATAATTTTCAAAGTCTTTTTAATAACACCCACTATGGGCCAGTTTCACGAACTTAGCAGTAATCCGACGTCATCCGTATCATTAGCCTATCGTACTGAACATATACCATTATCAGTCAGTAAATTTGTCATATTTTGTCTCTATCCAAGACTTACGATACTGAAAGGCTTAGACCACTTTTTACATAGACGCAGGCGGAGCTTGGGGCGAAAGCTAGTTTTAAAATTAAAGTCAAAAACAAATATACGCAAGTTAAATAACACTAATAAAGTAACGAAGTGAATGAATTAATGGCTAATTACCCAGCTTCCTGTCTCGTGCCGTAATAATAACAAAACAATAACTACTCCCTTTGCAGTCATTAAAATCGTCGCGTCGGCCTATTGTCGGAGCGATTTCGGAACCGCTCTCGGAAGTCCAATTGGGAGCGCACGCCGGACGTAGGGCGCTGTGAAAGCACTCACGGATAATTTACTTGTTAATTGCTGCATATCTAAATTCTAGCCCTTGTCTTTGTTTAACATCAATATTAGAATCTGCCGTTTGTCGCTGAATAATTTTTACCAATCGAGAACGCTGAAATCGTCATACTCACAATACAATCTTAACGACGCCTCTTCTAGTTACTCAGACAGTCAGATTATCAAGAATGAGACAGTATTTTTTTTATTTAATAATTTCGAAATTTCCTAAGTAGTTTGTCCTAAAACGTATTTATTCAAATGGAAATAACTGTCTGTCCGTCTATCTATATGTATGTCTGTTACTCTTACACGAGTAAACCCAGTAAACCATAAATAAATTTTCGTTTTCTACCTACACACATTTTGAGTTGCACAAAAGATACCGGCCCCACAAAATATATTATCGTCTTAACATCTATAATGAATTTCGTCATTCTTCTTAGAACTATTTCACAAATGTAATAAGCTGATAACACTTAAATCTTATTCATTTTAATTGTTTTGAAATGTTTGTTTTATCTCTTTATTCGTTTGTCATAGAGCGTTCTCATATTTTCCAATAGACACTGGCACCAGGGCCGTAGCTAGGGGAGGGCATTGTGGGGCAATGCCCTACCTTAAAATCAGAATGCCCTACCTTAAAAATACCAAGAACTAAGATTTTTTTATAATTGAATTATTTGTAGTTTGAGATAAAAAAAATGTAGGTCTCAAAACTTTTTTGAACATACCAACAGTTTGTATATTCATTTCATGCAGACGGTATTCCCCGTCCTATAGATTGCAATATGGGCTACAATACAATCTATGGGAAGGGAATCCTCTTTTAAAATAAAACTAGCGTACATGTTTTGCGTGCAAGTGCACGCGTGTCATTTTTCATATATTTATTTCAATGTATATTTTTGTGTCGTTTGCACATATTTTTTCACTTTGGACCGACGTTACGAAAAAAAAGAACAAAATCAATTGATCTGAACGATGTTATCCGCATTTTTAGGATTCCGTAGCAAAATAGCAAAAAACTGAACCCTTATAGATTCGTCATGTCTGTCTGTCCGTCCGTATTTCACAGCCACTTTTTACCGAAACTATAAGAAGTATACTGTTGACACTTGGTAAGTGATGTATTTTGTGAAACGCATTAAGATTTTCACACAAAAATAGAAAAAAAGCAATACATTTTAGGGGTTCCCTTAAAACTGAATCTCAAAAAAAGTTTTTATCATCAAACTCATACGTGTTGGGTATCTATGGATAGGTGTTCAGAAATGATATTGAGGTTTCTAATTTTTTTTTTTCGAAACTGAATAGTTTGCGCGTGTGGCACCTCCAAAGAGGTAAATGTGAACGAAATCTAGTAAGTAGTTTTTTTAATACATCATAAATCGTAAACCACAATTTACCTTTCATTCAATCAGTACACTATTATTAAAACACGATCAAAGTTACATCGAACTACAAGAACTTTTATAACATGTTGACTTGTTGCTACGGAACCCTTCATGGGTGAGTCCGACTCACACTTGGCCACCCCTTTTAATAATATAGCGGATCATAGAATTCAGCCGTTTTAAATATTTAAATATTTTTATTATTATGTTAATTATTATAATAAGTTTGTAAAACCAATATGATCTAAATGGTATTTTTGGTCTTATCTATATATTTACTCGTATCACTCCACCCAACAATTATTTATTACCTCACTCTCACTCTCAAAACCCATATTGAACCACTCCATGAGTGTACATTCCTGTCGGATCCGGGAGTCAATTATCCTCTCAAGGAGCTTCATGGTGTGAGACATCACCTTTATACCGCGGTAGTTGCCACACTCCTGCACCGATCCCTTGCCTTTGAAGACTGGAGTGATGATACTCAGTCTCCATTGCCTTGGTATCTCGCCGTTGAGGAGTGCACGGTTAAAGATATTGGTTAGGATGCTAACACTATGGATACCCAGCGCCTTCCAGGCCTCGATGGGCACTCCATCGGCTCGGACAGCTTTACGACTCGTCATGCAGCGAAGAGCAGCCTGGACTTCTGCAGGCGTTATCAGTGTCACTAGCCCCTGATTTGGAGGGAGATCCGGTGGCTGCACCACTTTATGCTGCTTGTTAAACAGCTCGTGGAAGTAAAAGCGCCATCTTTCCTTCACCGCAAGCTCTTCGTGTAACAGGTTGCCCTCAGGATCTTTGACACAGCGACACTTGGAAATATCCTGTGCCGCTTTGATCCTGGAACGTGCCAGTTTATAAATGAGTTTTTGTCCCACAGATGATTCCAACTTATCATATACCGGTTGTAAGTGGTCACGTCTGGCTCTGGCTACAGCTCTCTTCGTGGCACGCTTTGTAGCTCTGTACGCATTGTGGTCTTCGGGAGATCTGGATGCTTACCAGTTTTTAAGGAGCATATAGGATAAGCACCCTTACGAC
Organism: Phragmatobia fuliginosa; assembly: GCA_932526445.1. Lineage (NCBI taxonomy): Eukaryota > Metazoa > Arthropoda > Insecta > Lepidoptera > Erebidae > Phragmatobia > Phragmatobia fuliginosa. Next base: position 11,327,585 of record OW052070.1, on the reverse strand, counting down.
CATAAGACGGTCGCTACATCACCTCTAAAATATCAGTCTGAAGCCACCCGGCAAGCACCCCGGCCACTGCGTTCTCTCCACCAGGTGGCCCTGTGTATATCAGTTGGTAGCCATTCCCAATGAACCGGGATCTACTGCCCTTCCACCGAATCTCCTGCAGGAACGCTACGGTTACCCTCCGCCTGGAGAGTAAGGCGGCTAACTCCCTCGCACGACCGGTTAAGGTGCCAATGTTCCAGGTGGCAAAGCGGAGCTTACGTGTTACAAGTGTTGGGCGTAACTTCTTTAACCCGCCCTGGACCCGGTAGCCCTCTTCCACTTGCAACAGGAGTCGGGCGAAGCTCTTGCGCGCCGTTTTGCGGCGGTGCCCTATTCGTGGCACTAACACATCTGTTGATCCATGCTCATGTTCTACTAGAGAAATTATTTGTCTACGAAGAGCTACTGAATGTACATCACTGACCTAGAGGTCAGTTATATACGTGGTGCTTGATTTAGGAGCCCGAGGTTCGGAGCACATTTATTTTATTTTATTTTAAACTTAATGCACATGTAGCACAAAGGCGGACTTAATGCCATGTGGCATTCTCTGCCAGTCAACCTTCAGGTGATGTAGGAATATGATGTGGTAGGTGCAGGCTTAGGATTTAAACCTGACAAGGTAATTGTAAACGTAAGTATCACCTTTATTGTAAACCATTTTGATTTATTCAACTTTAATAGTTGTAAGTAATATACACAAAACTGTTAAATATTAGGGTTTATAACAATGGATGAAGATACCAGACAGGTATATAAACATACGTATATATACATACACACATAAATCCACATATACACAGGCATACATAGACATACATATATAAATAAATGTAATTATATATATTACGTATATAAATACTCAGTCGGGTATTATCGTTGTGACCGTTCTGCCAATTCATTCCTGAGTAAATCATGTACTTTCATTTTGAATGTGAGGCGGTTTGTGGACATCCTGATTTCAGTAGGTAGCGCATTCTGACTGCTCGAAGAAGGAAGAATTGATGAAATTAGGGGTGTGAGGGGGGTAAAGGAGAAGCACATTGTTCCTTGACCGAAGGTTTCGGTCATGGTTTGAGCATAAGAGATGAAAGTGAGGTACGAGGTACTCAGGTAACGATGGGGAGTAGAGGAAAGAAAAAAGAGAAGTGAGTGCACGCAAACAGCGGCGCTGTCGAATTGGGAGCCATTGCAGCTGGGAACGTAAAGCAGACACATGGTTATATTTAAGAATTGAAACGAAAACGAATGGAATGCAGTTATTGAGAAGGGGGTTATTACGGAGGTCGGCAGGTCAAAATAACACACATCACCATAATCGATCAGGGGATTTATTAGGGACTGCATAAGCGTAGCCTTGGTTTTAGCGGGAAGGAAGTTTTTAAGACGGTATAAAGCGCGAAGACACGAAGTTACTTTCTGGCTGACATGTGTCACTTGTGCCCGCCAATCAAGTGTAGAGTCCATATATAGCCGCAAGTTTTTTACTACTGCACTCAGAGCTATCTTCTGGTTGTTGTAGACAACTGGAGGAATGACTGCCATATCCGACCTACTTAGCATTTGTTTTCTCAATGGCATATGATATGTCATATGCCATTGAAAAAATGAACATCGGACTTGGTCAACATATCCTCAACACTTGACTACGTCAATTATGGTATTTTTTTTACTTCCGCCCTACCTGTAACCAATGCTGCCCTACCTCAAATTCGACTCTAGCTACGGCCCTGACTGGCACCACTTTTTTTCCAACATAATAATGTATAGTTGTTGCAAAATGTGCCTTCGCAGACTAACTTGGGCAACTTTAGACATACATATCACCAATTTTAGAAAGATAATATAATAAGTGATTTTGGTTCATGTTACCAATGTTTCCGACTTCCCTCATACAAGTAATACATTTTCTTACGTGGCTTGCACAGGTTCAGAGGAATGTAACTTATGTACCTATCTACTTACCATGTACTTACCTATATTAATGTGTTACGTTAGCATTTAAATGGTCTGATTCACCTGTGACCTTATTATTAAAGATAGTGTAAAAATAGGTAAATATAGTGTTAAAAACAACACCAACAGTTTTTATTTAATTTAATTAATAACATTAGTTATCTTAATGATTTGTGGAGAGGCGCCAAAGTATAATACCAACGGACGCGTAATCTTTTTCTAACTCAGTATGCTACTGACCTCAGATAAACTTCTCAGATGGCGTATTCAACATTTATATTGCAAATAGCTTATTGCTAACGCAGATTAATGTTAAAACGAGTCGATCATCTGCATATTGCGTGAAAATACGGCTCTTTATTTTATTACTTGGTGATTCATTCCGAGACATCATCCCTACGATTATTATAAATGCGAAAGTAACTCTGTCTGTCTGTTACGCTTACACGCCTAAACCACTAAACCGATATTCATGAAATTTGGTATAAAGATAGAACTGAACTTGGGAAAGGACATATGATACTTTTTATCGCGAAAATAAATAGGGGACGAAAGTTTGTGTCGAAGTTCCTTATTATCAAACATAAAATCATGTAAGATTGTTAAATCTACCCTTACCGTGTCGCGCGATATAAACGGATTCCACGCGGGCGAAGCTGCGGACGGAAAGCTAGTATTCAATAAATTTAACCCCACCCATATAAGAACTACTCCCGCTAGCCAAGTTGCAAACATTTTTCCTTTTCTATTCTATTCCTATATTCTCTAGTTTCATTGGCTAATATTTTATTTTGATAACGAGACTGAGTTACATTAGCCAATGAAACAAGAGAATAGACAAATAGAATAGAGAATAGAATAGAAAATGAAAAACGTTTGCATCTTGATTAAGGAGGCTGATTCCCAAAATCATTATCCTCTGCACTAATCTGTGAACACTTCGCTGTGACGCTTCCCTACGGCTCTGAAAGTTTGAACCCCACAACAAGACAACAGGATATATTCTTAGCGCAAAAGGAAACACTTCTAAAAAATAATGAGCATGGTAGCAACAATAAAACTTGTTTGTACTCATCACCATTATTACCATCAACAAGCCATAATGTCCCACTGCTGGGCTCGGGTCTCCTCACAGGAGAGGGTTAAGGTCATACGTCTCCACCCTGGCCGAGTTCGGGTTGGGATCTGGCAAGACACGTTGTGGCTACGTAATCTTCCTATTGGATGTTTTAAGCCGCCTAAACGACTGTTATCTTATGATAACAACCGGTACCGACTGCTTAACGTGACCTCCGAATCACGGAAACGCTCATAAAATATCATGAAACGAAAAGAAACGGTCACCCATCTAGGTACTGACCGCGCCGTTGTTGCCTACTCTCGGTGATTGTTTCCAATCACCTAAAGCCACTTGGCTATGAGTGTTTCTTGTAGCTTCGTGACTAAGGTATGTATTTATATAAAAATTATGATAAAAATATATAATTTGTAACTAGAATTTATATCAAGTATACGCCAAAAGCTCTTAAAATAACTATCCAAATCGTACAATATTTAGTTGGCAGCATAGCCTTAAAAGGCTTAGCGATATGCTGATGATGATGAAAACCTTGAAAATTATTTAGGTGTATTTCAAGATTTTCAATTAAAAAGATCAGAGTTTCATGCTTTATTTTTATAAGACATATTGTCTATTTCAGCTCGTTCTGGTGTTTCCTTGATTGTGCTAGAAGTATCAAGTTCTAACTTTAAACGTAGTTACAACTCAGACAAAGTAAGTGGTAAATAGCAGTGGAGTCATTACTAAGAAATTAGACTTGCGATTGTGAGGTAACTTCTTATTTCATGACCTCAAAACATCTGAATGATTGTAGATCCCTGTATGAATATCTTATTATTATTATCATTCTTGCATGAAATTCCTACATCTATTTCATAATTTTGAAAACATGCCACAAGTCATCATATAAATTATGTACGTTTAATCTAGTGATAAGTTAATTGAACACAATACGAATTAAATTAGAAATTACATAGTATCTATAAATGAATCTCCTAGGGACTCAAAAAGTAGTGAGCAGGTCACGCGCTGGCCCACGCCAACCATTTGATTCTGGCAATTGGATAATGTTCAGGCAAATTGGGGCCCACCGCCGTGCTTCCCGCCGCCTCTTCGCCTCGGCCACGCTTTCGTGTCAAGAGCTCTTCTGTTAGTGCTCTCAATGTACATCACTATTGCTGGCCTTTATCAGTCGGGTCTACAAATGTCGCGGCGTCGTCAAACAATGAATTGTATTGGACCATAAGCTTAATGACTTACATAAAATGCAAATTTTGAACCAATATAGATGTCTGGCAAACACGCGAGTTATGAAAACACTTAAAAAATAAAGAGACTTAAAATTGTGTGGTGACGGATTAAGAATGCAAAGTAGTGGGACCCCGGTGTTGTAAGAGGAGAGTTAGGGACCGAACTACACAGTAAAACTGATGAAACAGACTTATATTCGTATTAACCCGCAAACAAAATATAGTTGGTCAAAATCTCCTTTGTAAAGAGAGGCCTAGAGGTTCAGCAGTGGACTAGGCTGCTAAAAAAGTTGACCGATTAGATTAACAATTAAAATGACTGCATGATTGGTCTAGTTGTTTAAGTGGTCGCCACTCCGCTTTCTACTGCACCAAGTGTTGTGGGTTCATATCCCACATGGGTCAACACTTTATGTGATGCACAATTTTTGTTCCAAGTCTGGGTAGTCTTTGTAAAAGTTTCAATTTCACTTTGAAAAAAAAAACATTTCTTTTAATTTTATGTATCCTTAGTATTTTTGATTGTAACATTGTCGAATCTATCCAATTGATCATAACTAATTTAAGTGAAGCTACACTTTTTTGTCACTTTGCTTCTTAGGGTTCCGTATTTCATTACTCGGAACCCTAATAGATTCGTCATGTCCGTTCGTCCTCGACTTCCCGTTCAAACGGACGTACTAGAAAGATGAATCTTTGTTTTTTTCTCTCGCCTTTACCCCATTGTGTGGGCTATCATTAGATGGTTCTTTTAAAAACATTGAGAGGTTGTAGGTTAAGACAATTTTTTCGTTTAGGTATTCGTTTGCGAGTAATTTTACTTTAAAGTTATTTTTTTCTAAAAACAGGGTGTTTAGACTCCTCTAAGAGCTAAACGGCTGGCTATATGCATCTAAAAAAAATTAAGATGGTAGTCTATGTGAAATACGATTACTTGTAAAACTTCATACAAAAATTATCTGTTGGACTTGCTACTTGTCATTGACTACGGAACTATGCGTGGCCTGATACGTACTTGCCCGATTTTGTTAACTAGAGCATTTGGGGCTTTTAGGTTTAAGGAACATCTATCATTATGGCGTCTGAAGTCCAGCAGTGTGACGATATAGGTTGTTGATGTTTGTTTTTATAGTTTATAGCTTACTAAATACTTTTTTCTGGTTTGAAAGGCATGATTCCACTCAAATAACTTTATATAAATTTTATACAAAATTGCATTTTATATTATGAACCTTGTAAAACCTAACTAACAAAAACATAACATTCTCTCAGAGCCATGCACCGTAAATCTATTGTAACATTTTTATCACAATACTTTAGATTATATCTAACTGAAGTAGAATAACAACATGAAATAGTTAGGTAAGTACCTAAACATATGGATGATCTCGCTGGAAGTATTACAACTACAGTACAGTAACGACATAGATTTTGTTTCATTTGTAGGAGATGAGTAACCGACCAATAAAAGAACAATAAATCAAAACATTTAGCAGAAGCTGAGAGCCCTCTAGGTAATTCTACTCAACAGATTGGTATCGCAGTGTTGAGAAGTGGGGATAATGGACTATTGAGAGGGTAGAGGAGGGGTAGTGGGGGGGACTTGTTGAATGGGCGCAAACGCAACTCCCGAGCGGGGAACGTCCACCTAATGAGGAAATAGGAATTAGCGGGCGACGACGACGTTGAATGCATTTCTTTATCATAACTGAGCCGTTCTTTGTGATTTGTAGTGTGCATTCCTTGAACATTTTAGGAAATAACACAGGTAGTATTATTTTTTGACCTATTCTTCAGATATCCTTATATGGCTACAACTTAAGACTAAATAGAGTTAACAAATGTTATATTTTGCATTGTAATCATATTTGTAATGTTCCAATTATTCTTATTTAAAAAACTTAAAATTATTAATTGTCGTTTTTTTTTTTTTTTTTTTTAATATATTAATACTGTTCTAGTCCCAAATCACAATGACAGTTTCTTATATACATATCTACTAGCTGTGCCCCGCGGTATAACCCGCAGTGTACCTTTCCAACGGGTAACGTCGCGGGGCAAAGCTAGTCTAAACAAACAGGTTGAAATCGATGGAATCAGAAGGTACGGTTTTTTTGTTACGTTTTTACCGCAGATTTAGACACTCGCAAGTTAATCAAATCTCATACATTCCTGTTTCATTGAGTAATGTCATGTAGCTTAAGTAAAACACGAAAACCGTAAATTTGCCCTTACATCACAAAAATTGTAAACCGACTGGCTTACACCCGCGACTCCGCCCGCGTGTATGTTGGTTATGACGGTAAAAAGTAGCCTTCGTACTTTCTCAGGCTCTAAAGTTACTTTCGTATTTTATAAGAGTAGCTGACCCACGCAGCTCCTCTATTGACGGTAGCGTGAAGTTACGCGGAAGCAAATTTTTTTGCAAACCTTAAAAAAATAAATAGTGAGCCAACCTTAAAAGAGAGACATATGCTGTTTTTTAGAATTTAAAAGGGGAAAATTCTGTCATACATGATTATTGCGAAACTTTAAACATTTACGCAGCGCACGCAGCGGAAGCTTTCAAGAAGAAAAAATACCCCTGATTGAACATTCTCCAGTTTAGCGTATCATAGGATAGGTAAATTAATGTTTTTGTAAATTAATACCTTATGTGACTGGAATACCCTATTAGGGTAAAAGTCCCTTTAAAAAGAATAAATAGAGAAAAAAAGTATATATTGGTTGAACGATTTGCAGTAGGTACACTAACCGTGACCTAAGTCGATACATGGATACAACAATTTCGGCTTTAAGTTCGTCACTCCCTAACTGTTCAAGTTTATTTGTTTTTTGTTTTCGTTTTGTTTGTTTGTTTTCGATACATGTTTATAACAGTTTAAATAACTATTATATTATCTCCGAAATTTTTATAAACGTTAGGTTTTAAGTTAAGGATTTTTTCTAGTTTTTAACACAGAACGAAAAACAGGTGCAGTGCCCATGTCGGTATTCATCACAAGAATCTATAGAATCTTGAGTGGGTTAACCAATATTATATAGATACAATCCTTTATGAGGAACGGAAGTGAAATGAAATAAAATCTTCAAAAGAAAATCATTACATCTGAAATAGATCATTTTAGGTCAGGTCAAGTCGTGGAGAAATGCAATGCATACTTGAACTATGTTGGTTTAAACAGATTGTTGTACAACTGCGCTACAGGAATTCAGACGTCTGGCTTTCAATTAACGCGTCTCTACAGCTAGATATAAGGTCTGAGAAGCTTGAATAACGAAATAGTTACAATTGAATTAGAAACAACTATTAGTGTGTCTAAAATTAGCTCATGATCCGTACAAGGTCTTTGTTTCTTTAATTTAAGTACCAGCAGGTTTAATGGAGCCTTTCCTTAGGCTTAGAACAATGTCACTTGTTAATTACTTAATTAGTTCTATAATTAGAATCTGTATGACATTCTTAGACTAGACAAGACTTTGACCATTCATACGTTCTAAGGAGTTATATTTTTAGCATTTGATTACGTTATTTATTGTAATAAACATCGACTATGTCCTACTGATGATATCTTTCGGGTGAGATGGTAATGATATACCCACAGGCATCATAATATATCATGCATTTTACAGTTTATTTGCAAAGCAATTTACGATATACTGATCCTAAAGTTGGGCAAAAAGTTTTATCCAATTTATTCCGCCTTAAACAGTTAAACATCTTCACAATTTTGTAGCAAGAGCAGACCACATGAGAGTCATATAGATATACATATTATTTGGTGTCCCTACTGGAATAAATCCTTGTATTTACGATGTTCTAAATGTAAACTTTCAACGAACATCTTAATCGATGTTCAGCAGTCAAAAATAATATAGTAATAAACAAACATAATCAGCGTTTATTAGCTAATGGAAGGGCCGACTCGACTTCATATCGCACTTATTACAATTAACCATCTAATTGAGGGTTACACGACATGGGCATTCTTAGAACGTAACTGAAGAAAGTTCTCGTGTGACATTAATGTTATGTTTTGATTGAAAGATGAGCTACTCAGGACTTGCTCCTAAAAAATAATTCATTAAGCATACCCAAATATTATGTTTCCATTATTTCACAAAAATAATTAAAAATAATAAATTCTCTGCCTGATGGCAAGCAAGAGTAGAATCCGGGAGTAGAGGTCACTATCCTCATTAAGCAATACAGCATGGTGACCCATACCATGGCAGTCTGGTTAGATGTTTCTGCATCATGTCACAAATTCTATTCATCATCATTATCAACACCTTTAATAGTTCCCTATTGGACATACATACACCTCACCATATAATTTTGATTTCAACCTTTAGGAACTTCTTAAATGGGTGTATTAATGTGTTGCGTGTTCAACTGGTTATGTAAATTGTATCAAATTTTCCATCTCTTTGCAGTGCTGTTGTCTTGCGTATTTTGCTTTCTTAGGCGGCTCTACTTTAGGACTTTCTCAGGATGATTAGGGGTGGCAATACTCCGTATTCTTATTATGTCACCATTCGGACAATGCCTATTTTCTTTATTTTCCAAATAATTTATACTGTTTTGTATAACAGTGTTGTCATGATAAAATAATCTATAGACCACTATTTTTTTAAAGCTGCTTTAATAGGTTTTTATATCCTAACTTGAATTTGCTACGGGTATAAGTTGCTAAGAGATAGATGAGGGCTTAGACATAACTGTATTATCTGTTATTTCTTACCAAGAAAACCTTTAACCCCATAACAGAATTTTACGACTTGCGTGTGCATTGATAAGCTGCAAAGTAGCACTACTTTATTAGTATTTACTATAACCAGGCTTTATTAAATAATACGAAAAGAATATAGCTCTGTTTACACTGATTTGGATTTGAAATACAAATACAAAACACGTTATTAGAATTTGATTGTGTCAGTTCACTTGCCATGAATAAATTACATTACAAAACATCGTAAAATCCCACATTTAAATGTGTTTAATGAAATTCAAAATTGTTCGGAATATTCATGAATGCACCTGACACCAAAATTAAATGGGGTCTTATTTTAGTTACACTATGAATTCATTTGATTGTTTTTGAATAGTTATTATGTGTATTCTATGTAGGATTAATAATAAACGAATAAAATATATACGTTTAAGCCAAAATTAATGACCTTAACGTAATGTTAAATTAAGATGTTATCTGAATCATTTCTCTCAATTCATTAGGACTGAAATATCAATTAGCGCAATCTCTCTTTGTCTTTAATAATAAACCGAAATAGTTGAGGCTTATTTTTTAAACAGAAATCTTCAATTTTTTTGCCGTGCGGCCATTATTTTAAAGTTAATTTTTTTTAAATTTAATTATTTAGAAATTAATATAATAGGTACATGTAAAATAGGGAAAGGAATAGCAATTTACGTTACGTGAATTTATTTTTTGGCAATGCAAAGCCTACCGCTCTGTATAATAGCCGAACTGACAATCGACAAGCCGGAAAGTTCTAGAGGGGACGCAGCCTCTCGGCAATCGTAGTGTAGGAGGAGGAGTGATGACTTGCGCAAGATGACTGGCAGGAACTGGATGCGAAAAACCCAAAATCGATCAGAGTAGTATGCAATGAGAGAGGCCTATGTGCAGCAGTGGACTGTGATGATGATGATTGCAAAGTTACTGATAAACTAGGTATGCAGTTTATCTGTAAATTGTTCTCTTAATTATTTGTTCTGGCCATATCAAATTTTCAGTTAGGTTCATTGAACAAATTTCGATAGACATGGTGAAATAGTTTCACACATAAATTATACTATAATCACAGGTACCTACTACATTCACTTCCGATAGGTGATTGTTCATTTCCGAACTAGAGGCAGTGGAGCGCGTATGGGGGACCGAATTGCCTCAATACCCATACACTGTTACACTTTCTGGTAGTTACTGTGACATTAATGGCATTTTTCAAAGACTATCTTAAAAAGGGGCATTAAAAACTTAAAATTTTATTTAATTTACTAAATATGTAATTCCCTAGTGTAAATAGCTCTCCTAATCTTGTTAATAATTTTACGAAGATTTTTGTTGGAAAATGTTTCAAACTAACTTTTGCCGTTCTGTGAATTCTTTCCCATAACAAGATAGAACTCAATCGTAATGTAAATATTTGTCATGTATTTTTACGACTTTTTCTTTTCTAGAACGGAGCCTAAATTGTAAGAGTAAATCGCAAGAGTAAATGAGTCCACCACAAGGAACAACCTGCTAGTTTATATAATTGATATTACTTGTGCATATCTGCACTAATATTGATATTAGTGTTAAGGTAAAGTTTATGACTATGTGATGCAGAAATTACCCCTACACCCTAGGGGTGATTTCTGCATCAATGAGAAAAAACTGCGATATCTAATTGAAGATATTTTCTTAAATATTAATTAATTCATACATAATTAAATCATTAAGATACCTTGTGCAAATTGATAAATTGATAGGTTTCAAATTATTAGATCAAGTTATAAATAAATCCTTTTATGTAACAGAGAAGTCAATTGATACTTTGCTGCTATATTCGGTTTAAAGATCTTTATTTCTCAATAATCATATATTACGTCCTCCTTGCTAAGGAGAAGCCTATGTCGAGCAGTGATCTGTTAAAGATTGTTGATTATGATGATGATGATATTACCATATTCCTACGCTACAGCAATATTATGGTTAATTATCTCAGGTATCGTTTTTAACTCTTCTTAATTTGTCATGTTAGTTTATAATCTGTTGAACAAATTGTCACCGACATTGTTACCTATTACCCGATACCTTCTTCAATTAAAAAAAAAACAATCTTATCTCCAATTCCTGAGTAAATTAATGACCGGTTTCATCAGGTACAGTATGAATAATTTCTTCTAACCCCCAACAGTCAATATTTCATCATCGTGACAAGTAAATGGTACGTTGGCAGGATGCAGTTCACATAACCAAGTTCGAGCCACTCTATGTATTAAAAAGCATGTTGGGTGAAATTATAGAATAAAACGAATGAACTCTAAAATAGATCCGAGGGGAGCAGCCTGCCAACTAGAAGCTTCCTTCCTGCGTTCATCCGGCGTTGAATCTCACGAGACCCCTGCGCGTGTCCGCTGCAGGTCACCACCCGAGTTATGGCCTGTGGTGGATGACCACCAAACTATATCCACATCACTATGTTACATTCTACTCCTCAATATTTAAAACATGTAGCATGATGTCAATCTACCAAAAAAAGCTTGTTTTTTCCTTTCCTTTTTTTAATTTCCTTTTATTTAGGTGTATAATTTTAAATTAAGATGTTCGAACATGCAACAAGATCCAACACTAGAAATCGACTCCCTGATATTATTGTTCTGATCCTGACTATCAAAATGGAAAAGAAAACCAGTACGAAAGCGCTAAAAAGGAATAGCAACAAACACTTCTAAAAACTTGTTTAATTTTATTCTTACCAAAATATGAGATAAATCAGAAAAAAAGATAGATGCCGATAGTATCGTTTTCCAACCTCTTTTAGTTATATAACCGCCAAAACCCACCTCTCCAAAAAAGAAACACCAAACTGATGTAATGTGAAATGAAAGCTTTCTAGGAGGCGAATAGAGCTAGAAAAAAATCATCTGAACTGTAGAAAGTAAACAATACTGTATAGTGATGAAATTAATGTAGAAGTTAAGAATGTATAACGTAATAATTTTGTTTGGTATTAGTATTAGATAAATAAACAAACGGGCAGTGCATTCTATGCCACACCTTGCGACCTGCTGATTGACGTACAGCAAACCTCCTTTACGAGCCACTTTACCGGAACAGTTAATGAAGTTCCCATGCATTTTTGAAGTGTGAATGCTGTTTGAACAGAGCACAGTATCATTTATTTTGACGATGTCGACAACCTTTGCTTGTTGTAAAACAAAATACAAAAATGCTACTTAGAGAAGCGAGAAATACTTCAAAAAACTATAACCCCGACTATGTTAAACTTTTATAAAATTTATATAGCCTATGTCTTCCTTCTTTTGATAATTCATTCAGTACTTTTTACAGTTTAAACATATTATATACTAGCTTTCGTCCGCGGCTCCGCCCGCGTGTATGTCGATTATCGGTTATCGCGGTAAAAAGTATTTTATGTCCTTTCCCAAGTTCAGTTCTATCTTCATACCAAATTTCATCAAAATCGGTTCAGTGGTTTAGGCGTGAAAGCGTAACAGACAGAGTTACTTTCGCATTTATAATATTAGTAGGGATAGTTAGATTGTATTGGTAGAATATACAAGCAGTTAAAAATATGTCTCTTCCTTTCAGCCATAGTCGGGCAAAAAGTAGAACTAGCCGACTTTTTATAAGTCATTCAATTACGCTATCAAAATATTCTCATAACTGTGTTCAATTTTAAATATACGTGCATATCTCTCTGTTTTTTGTCTCTACTTCAAGTAAATTATAATCAATAGTAACCAGTTCGTTAGCAGTATACAATCCGTAGTTATTTTAACTGAATTAAAATAACTTGACAATAACCTAGAAATTACTTGATATAATGTGCAATATTTAGGTTCAGATGTCATGGAATATGACGTTATAAAAGAACCATAACAATGCTATACATTACTTATATTAGTTACGTTAATAGAACAGAAACAAATAATAATAAATGGAGGCAAGTCAATTGACTTCGTTTCGGTTCGAGGGGTGCATGCGCCGCGCCGCCACCACTTGAATATTTTTTGCGCTGCACAGGGGGCGTAAATTGGACATAACTGATAATTTTGACATAAACCAGTAGTAACTGTCAGAGTTTTGAGGCTACACGCCGTTTTATGTCGATTTTAGTTCTCATCCTTATGATCGATAACACTTCGCTCTGTTTATACTCAGAATTGTCTGAGAATTGCAGTTAAATTGAAAATAACTTTCGATTTTTTCCAATTTTACGAACTTTTGGGATTTAGCTCTTTTCAAGTTTTAGTTTTTAATGAAACTATAACGAGACTTCAACAGTATATTATTGGAAATATTAATAGTGCTGTCTACAATAATTTTAACAAAAAGAAACCGACTTCGAAGAAAAACTATTCCGAGTACCCAAATCGCGACAATTGTGCCTATGAAATTTGAGGAATTCCCTCGATTTCCTTGGTATACCATCATCAGATCCCGATATGGTGACGATGGGACCACCTGTAAGCAACGCCCATTCCAATGCAAAAAGATTTTTTGAAATCGGTTCATAAACGACGAAATTATCGCTGAAGATACATAAAAAAAAGATTACGACGAATTGAGAAGAGAACTTTTGTTTTTTAACCGACTTCAAAAAAAGGAGGAAGCCTTTTTTTGAATTCGGTTACAAAACAAAAGTTACCGCTGTCAATGACTCGACTACCAAGATGTATCACTTCTATGATTTTATGACTTTGTTGATTCAAACCATTGCAACAAAGCACAAAAAAACATCTAAATAACTTCGAATAACCGCATTTGGCTTAGCTATAGTACTTACTGTTATTTTAAATATATGTATTATGTAAATTAAGTTATTTAAACAACAATTAAACTAGGATAGTGTCGATGGCAAACGGGTTTTGTTCACGAGCATTGTCGGGCACGGTCTAGCTGCTTTCAATGAATTTTGTTAACAAATACTCTTTTGTAACTTTAACCTCCTGTCAGTTTTATGCGCATTCAGACTAGAGGCCTTAATACCTTCAACTTAGTATTACACTTGTACTTGCGTTACCTGCTTTGAGTCCCTCCTCCTACAGTCAGGGAGAAAGGGTTTACGGTATTGTTATTTATTGTTTTTAACCGACTTCAAAAAAAGGGAGGTTCTCAATTCGTCGGAATCTTTTTTTTTTTATGCATGTTCAGTGTTAATTTCGTCGTTTATGAACCGATTTCAAAAATTCTTTTTGCAATAGAATGGGCGTAGCTTACAGGTGGTCCCATCGTCACCATATCGGGCTCTGATGATGGGAACCCAAGGAAATCGAGGGAACTCCTCAAATATCATAGGCACAATTGTCGCGATTTGGGAACTCGGAATAGTTTTTCTTTGAAGTCGGTTTATTTTTGTTAAAATTATGTTAATATGTACAGGGGCTTCGGCTTTGGTGCGAATGATCTAATAAGAAGTAATTGGAGCTGTAGATCTTTTCTTAGCTTTTATTCCCAAGTTTATTTGGGGTAGGCTACTAGTTCAACGAGTTTTAGCTGAATACCAGTTTTTACACAGAGCGATTGGCATCGGACCTTCGCAACCTTGAGGGAGAACTGAAATTCTGTAGTTCAACTAGCAGTCAATATATTTGAGGGCACTGACTTCCCAATAACGATTGCCATAGATGTTCATAATAACCAGGACCGACGGCTTAACTTGCTTTCCGACGCACAGGCGTGAATCACAGCCCAACTTCCACACTCCGGGCTGCTATGTATTAAGAATTTACTGTCAGCAAATCCCAACAACACTTTTGGCCCGACCCGGGATTTGAATGTGGTTAGGAGCGTCCCTTCGTCTCTATAAATATCGTAAATGAAATTAAAATAAATAATCTATTTATTCTTACACTTAACGAGTTTTCACGTAAGTTACGAAAACGACTCCTACATTTATATCATATTTAGTTTATAACCGTTGTATCTATACGCAATCTGCTGTTTATTTTTATCGTTTATTTTGAAAACAGTATTCATTAAATAACTTATATCTCGCTTAAGGTTATGGGTGAAATACTGTGATTTCGTTATCGCAGAGTAATTATAAATATTCTATAAATTATTTTAACATTTTTTTGTTACGACCCACAAGAAACCCTATCTAAACGTTAAAAAATATATTGACAAAACAATATTTAAATTGCTGTACGTTATGATTTCCGTCACAAAATCGTAAAAACGCGTTACCCAATGTTGAGACTACAAAAATATAAATAATAAATAATGTTACAATAAGCTGACTTATCGGTTCTCTGTAGTTTACGATCGCTTGCGTAGTGGGTGACCATTTTGAAATGTTTTGACACACTACAACGCAAGATTTTTAGGATAAAAGACACATAGATTTATCAAAATCAGCCAAGTGCGAGTCGGACTCGTGCATCCATCGGTTTAATACGTGCATCAAATAATTATTTATATGTATATTTCTATCGTTTACCTGTTGCCGTACTTATTTGATATCATGCATTAAACCAATGATGTACCTAATAACATCATTGCATTAAACGGTAAAAATATACTGTATATATATATGTATATATGTACTGTATACGCCGATTTCGTGTATAATAATATTAGAAAGATCTTCGATCACTTTTATTGATCGAAGAGAAAGATGCCTAAATTATGAAAGCTATTGTATGTAGTGGTACTATTTAGTTCAGTACGTACCTCGTAGAATGTTTTAGTTCGTGTGTGAGTGTGTGTAAATGATGTATGTATGTATTCTTTGTGTGTCAGTAAATTAAAAAATGACAGTGACAGACATGGTCTAATAACTTACATTAACTGTCAATAGTGAAAATATTATTTAAGTTAAAATAATCATGGTGTGATTATCACATACTTCTGTAAAAATTATGTAAGTAGTACGATGCCATTAATATCTCTGGTAATAGTCGAATGTAAATTACTTAGGTATACTACTTACTTGTTGCACGCTGCATTCGGACCCGCAACTCACATCAAAATGACCGTCACCAGTTCGGTTCTGCAAGAAAAAAAAGTTTTCAAAAAAACCACCTTTTATGGAGCGGATATTTAGTAGGGTGATCATGGGATGTACGAAGTCACAATCCTGATAACTTCCGTTGCGACACGGTCGGCGCAAGCGCAGCCACGCGTGACAATCGTCATTAGCGTACCTGCGCTTCTGTAGTTGAGGTTTGATTGATTCACGAGAGTTTTTAGTTGAGATATTGGGATAATTTATCAACTCCTTTAGTTCAGGGCTTAGAAAATGGGTATAGACAAGTAACAACGTTATGAGGCAGCTTTGAAGTTACAGGCATATTATGTGATATTACACTTGGTTTTACTAATTTTGCTAACATTAAATATACACAAAAATCAAACAATAAATATTTGAGTAATTATAATTGAATGAATGCTTCAAACGGTCACCTTTTCTACTTTGGCACTTTAAGTGTTTGTTAGTCCGTCTACAAATAAATTATGGTTTTGAGTCTTAAATCTTTATATTCATTCCATGTAATTTGACAATTCTGAGTGCGGGTTTTTTTTTAATTTTAAGTTACATACACTTAACATAGTTAACAAAAATGCATTATATATAAAAGGTGTCTCAAAAATAGTGATGAGTATTTGAACAATGGACATGACAACATGCATGCAATAGAGTAAATTCACGAATTTCTTAATTCAGCTTCTAATCACATCAGTCGCATACGCGAGGCATATGTATTTTATGAGTTGTCACTATGTAGAAGATGTGCTTAGTTTGGGAAATAATCTAAAATATTTAAAATAGTTTTAAACTGAATAACTCTTCGCCACACATTAGTAGGTAAACTATCTATAGGTACCTATAGATAGTTTTTGCGAGCGTGTGACCGGAATCGACTCCCGTAGCGCTTGGAAGGCTTCAATTCGAAATTTGATCCATCCGCGGTTTTCACATTTCGGTTTTTTAGATGCAATCCCCAATCTTTTTTCATACTATCAGGATATTGTTACACATATCAGTTATTTCGAGTCTCTCTTTAACATTTTCGTCTAATTTTTTTAAGGCTATTCTGTGAGAACTTAATGAGAACTCCATAAGGATACCATCCATTGGGAATATACATGCTGCGACGCGGGAAACTTTACAAACATATATAAAAGGACACCTAGGCTCTGAACAACAACGTGTGGACAACACGAAGTGTTGTCCCATATGGGATTTGAAACCACAACACTTGCCACGGTAGAGAGCGGCGTGGCAACCGCTTATACTACTGGACCAATCGTGCAGTCACATAGTGCACACACTCTACTTAGTGCAATATGATTTTTCAAATGGGGTAACGCACTTTAAGCTAGTTTTTATAAAAATAGACGGGGATTTAAAATAATAGTTTATTATTTTTAATACATGTATATTACACCTACAACACCTTAGATATACATACATTGCACCCATACTCAGTCAGTATGGTTACTTTTATCCTTTACAATTACTTTTACTACAAGAAAAGCTTGTGGTACAAATGACCGTAAAAGATGAAAGCTTCTTACTTCTTCACTTTCATCACCATCGTCTGGCAACTCATCTGCCTGTCTGCTCCCATACAACTTGTTCAATTTTGCAGGATTCAATTTCGCTTTTTTTAATTAAAATCGAAAGGAAGAAAGAAAATTGGTACAATGGTTACCAATGACAGACGAACAAAGTAAGTTTTGAATTAATAATATTATTATGGATTTTTTGTTTGTCCGACAACTCTATGACACTGCATTTACTCATTGTTACTTTCGATTAATATCATTATCTTATCAACAATTCGAAAACTTTGGTGAGCTTTCTCTTTTGTTGTGAAAGCATAATATAATAAACGCGATTGGCCTAGTGGTTTAAGCGATCGCCACGCCACTTTCTAGTGCGTCAAGTGTTGTAGGTTCAAATCCAACGTGGGACAACACTTTGAGTGATTCTAAAAAATTTTTTCTGACTGTGGGTGTTCTTTGTGTCCGTGTATGTTTGTGAAAACCCCTTGTTACACAAAAAAGAAAATTTATTTGTTTTTATTTTATTCTTGAGTGTTGTGATTTTGTTCATTTGGATTACAGTGGACCCCCGGTAATACGACAAACGTTTTGCAAGTCCGTGTCGAACTATCGAAATTGTCGGATTATAGAGTACCGCCTAAGACCTCCTGTAATCCGACTAATAACATATCCAATAATAAGATTTATATGTTAAATCTTACTTCATTATGTATGTCGAAAATCATTATAAAATTAACTTTATTAATTTTTATAGAACTTACAAAAAATATAACTTTTCATTGTAACCTGTTCAATCATGCATTAGTGAAGATTCTCAAAACATTTTTTATAAAAATAGACATGTTGAATTACAGGGGGTGCCGGATTAGACGGGGGCCGGATTACCGGGGGTTCACTGTATATAAAAAACTATGTAATGGTAAGTGTCGGTAGTAAAGAATGTATCAATCCCAAACTGTAGTTCTTTAGATTATCGCTTTACCAAACAAACTCTTCAGGTTTTATTATATTATCATAGAATTATATATATATGTAGAACACTTGTTTTTTTTTACATTATTTAATAAGTACAAAGGATTATGCATCCACGACCGCACAGCTTGACGTTTGCTAATATTACGTCTATATTTAGCATGTTTGCGTTGATTGTAGTGGTTCGCTAATTGTCGACAATTACTTAGATGTGCGTTGAACCTACATGACTGCCGCCGCAAATAAACTACATAATAAACCAAGATCATCGTTTTATCCTCGACCAATAAACTGAAATTGCTATCTTTATCAATGAACGCGCGAATGTGGAATGTTATTGCCACTTACAGTCAATGAATAGTGTCAAATTAACTAGTTTATATAGAACTAGCTTTCGAAAGCGGCTGCGTCCGCTGCTATGTAGGTTATCGTGATAGTTAGTAGCCTCTTTTCTCAGGCTTTAGACTATCTAGGTACAAAATTTCGTTTAAATCGGTCCAGTAGTTTTCGAGTTCGTCGCGAACAGACAGATGCGACAGATTTTTTAGATTAAGCAGTAGTTCTGTACGTATAAACAACATGGATTAATTCAACGAACCTGGAACGGGCATTTTTCATAACATCGAACCACGGCTTCCGCTCCAAATTTCTCGGTGATGGAACTATAATCGCAGCCAATTGTCCGAGCGGACAAAGCCAATCCGAGCAGCGACAATACTAGCCATTTGTGCCAATTCAGTCGAGCACTCATTGTGCTGCCACTGCGAACGTCGCTGAATTCACTCTTGGACACCTTCACACGAGTCACACATCTTTTTTATAAATTGTAAAAAGAAATATATCACACATTCATGTATATTTGATTAATATACTTTACGTAGTCTCTCAAAATAAATATAAATTAAACTATTCAGTCTTTAAATATCAACAAATAGCTACCGTACGATCACGTCTATGCCAAACATCGTCATGTTCGTTTGAATTCGAAAAACGCGGCAAGTACAGTAGTGTGATGCGCGTACGCAGCCAAAGCTACTCATGAACTGAGTCGCGCACATCCGCCTGTTAGTGCACGCGCTACGAGGACGAGGATGCTACGTTTGGGTGCCACAGCCATTAGGGACTTAGCCCCTACCTGTCGACGCACTTGTCCACCTATAATTTAACGCTAAATAGATCCAATAATAATAAGCCTCGACAAACTTACAACTGCTCCTAGATCAATGTTTTAGTTACTAGTAGTAGTAATACTGATTTAGAGGTAACAGTGTTAAGATACGTTAATACGATAGTTGGACTTGCTATGGAAGGGTAATTAATTACCAATTCAGCAATTTACAGATTCAAAATAAAGCTACAATGTAAAATAATCTTGCCAACAAAATATTGACATGATCAGCCAAGCGCCCTTCAATCGTCTTAAAATGTTAAAATAATGTTCGTAATTCGATACAGTCATAGAATGGATATCGCCCACTCTTTAAAAACATAACAACTAAACTAACAACTAAAAACATTCTTTTAATCCAAACTCTTTATTAGATGAGTTTTCTTATAGTAAACTGTAAAATAATATTGTCATGTATTATGTTTATATTTAAGTATACCTACGTATTTAATCTTATATTAAGTTCATACAGTTAACCTTCTTGATCTTATTCTTTAAGTATGTTTTATAACTCTGAAGGAGCAAGGACGTCCGACATCGAATGATACGCGAGATACAGCGCGTCGCACGGAGAGTTCAATTAATTTAACTACAAGTATGTACTCTACATCTTAAACTTCCCACGCATACAAACATTCCTTTTAGTAGATGATTTCATTTCTTAAAAATATATTGTTTCGTACTCCCCTAAGATGATAATAGTAGAAAGATCACCCAATAGTAAAAAGAAAAAATAAAATTTATTTTATAAACCTTTAATTTTTTTTAAAAGGTTTTTTAAAAGTTCAGTTAAGAAGCTAATGCCTCATGTTTTTTTTGAACGATTAGGATAGTGATCAGTTTTAGTTATGCAAAAATATCTATAAGTGTAGTGTTGTAGTGTTGAATGGTGATAGGTTTATGATCTCTTGAAGCAACAAAGTAGTAAAAGTATAAAAATATTTTGTAAATTCCAACTTAAATAAAACACATATTTTGTATAGTACAAATTCATTACAAATTATGACGGACATAATATGTATTTGTATACTTTTGTTTAAAGACAATTCGTACTCTCCCGCACTAGGTGCATTTCTATGTCGCGGGGGATACAAAAATTTAAGTTATGGATCATACTCGTACAAAGTGTTGACCAACATGAGGTTGAACCCACATTAGAAAAGCAGGAGGAGTTTAAACCAATACGATATGCCTGCAATTACACATCCAAATATTATCTCACTTAATTTTTGAGTTCGACCGAAGCTTTGGCTCTAGCTACCTTTTCGGCCAAACCTTCAGTTTAGGCCCAAGCTCAGCCGATTAATGATCGAATGAGCGAGAGGACTTGACGTATGTGATAGGAATTGTGTAGCTTAAAGTTTCTGAACTAGTCCAACAGTCAGTGTCCGCTTTTCGGCATCATACGTCATAGAGCAAGAGCCCAGAGCCGCCAGACCTACGTCATTAGTGCAAAGCTGAAATTTTCAGGATTATTAGTACATTGTCTTGTTAAGATGTATGTGTACCCATTAGCGCGAAGTACAGATGGATAAAAACCTTACCGATTTTGACCCACTTTAAACGGCCAGATTTCGCTCAAACTTTGTAGATTTATCGGGGACCGATGACAATACACTAATATGAAAAAAAAACTAAAAAAATCTTTAAACAAATTAGTATTTTTCTAAAAGATTAGTTTTAAAAAACTAAACAAATAAGTTTTTAACCTTAAAAATAGAAAATAATTTCAATGTAAAAAGCGAAGGGCGTCGTTATTGAAATATTGTCAGAAAGCACCCCACGTTTTGTGTGTTTGGGTCCAAGTGGGTCAAAATCGCACCCAAAGGAGTTGGTTACAAACAAACAAACATACAGGTGAAGCTAATAAAAGCGTGTAAAAACCATTTAATATTTTAAAATTTCTATTCTTGAAATAATACCTATTTTGATATATCTCAACTTCCTAATTACTACAAATATTTAAAGGTGTCTGGGGGGATGATTGGCCCTTCGGATTTGGTCTGGCCGCATACAAAGGGTCTTAAAATAGTACCTACCTTAGATAATATGTATAAAATTTAGGTTTGCTACTATAACGTAGTTTACCTAATTTTTTCACAACTTTCAAGACGTCTGGCAGAAGTAATGGCCCACGTAAAGTGTCTGGCAGTAATGAATTTTAATTTTAAATAATATTCTTGATAAATTATGTAAATACTAGCTTTGCACCTTTAACGTAGGTAAGTAAGGTTTTTATCCATCTGTACTTCGCGCTACCTCAGAAACGGCCCCGCTTTCAAGCTAATGGGTACACATACATCTTAACAAAACATTGTACTAATAATCCTGAAAATTTCAGCTTTGCACTAATGACGTAGGTCTGGCGGCTCTGGGCTCTTGGTCCATCATTGCATGTAATGTAGCACACATTGGATGAAGATTTTTACTCCGCGATGCAAGAAGAACATGCCATCCTATCTAGCCCGACTCTGCTTCTACTAATTCGGTCAGATGTTCGTTGATCCTCAGAGTTCGTCCATTGTACGTAGCCAGAGTCAATTGATTGTACATCTGGTAGCCGTCAGTAACCTGGAACTACTTAGCACCGCGCGCTCCACCGACGTGACGCTACGAGCGCTCCTGTAAATAGCCTGGTAATGCGGGCATTAACTAGGAGGCGTTTATTTATTAAGTCTGGCATTAGAATATATAGCATAAAACCCTAATCACCACGTTTAGCATGACGAATGATGATGCGTACCAGAAAACATTGTTGCTCATTGTCTGGTCTACGAAAGCTTCAACTTTTCTACGTCATACATTAATTCGTTGATTAGTCGTATATGTTATAACTGTAAAAAATTATTAATTATTAAACTTCGGTTCGGTAAATTAAACGGCTTCGGTTTCGGCCGAAGGTTATGGCAGTAGCCGATTAATTGGAGAGGGTCTACAAGAGACGGAGCCCGCAACAGGAGCGGGCAGGCGTAGGTAGGAGTCCAGATGGTGATCTCACAATGGACACCGCCCCGCCGAATCGAAAACCCCGGCGGGGTGACCGTCCATGATGATTTTCCACATTGTTTCAAAAAAGTTGCCGATTAATCGGTATCGGCCGAAAATCGACCTTTGGTGACCTTCGGTCGGACACTACTTAATTTTTAAAACTGAAAGTAAATATAAGGAGAAGAAATATATTGCGTAGGAAATATATTTAATCTAGGCAAATTGCTGTTACCAATGGATTTTGTAAGTTCATGTCGGCTATCATAGAAAGATTTTGAAACAAAATTTTTATTAAAAAAACAACATTGTCATAAAAGTGCATAGAGAGTGCTGGTTTGTGTGCACTCACAACAAACTCACACATTGTAAGTGCACATGCTTTCCGTCAGGCAGAATACAGTCACTTTGGCAAAATGATATAATATAGAAAAAATTGCTTGTATCATGTTTTCCTTCTTTTAGCAGTGCTATGTTTCACGGCGTAGTTTGTTTCCCTCTCTGACACCCACGGGGGTTTATTTTTTTTTATATTTAAGCCCGCCAAAGTGACTCTACTCTGCCTGATGGAAAGCATGAGTAGAATCCAAGAGTAGGGGTCACCATGCTTATTGTGAGGGTAGGCAATGTAGCATGGTGACCCTTACCATGGCAGCCTGGTTAGATTATTCTGCATCATTCTCCCGGCCTTCGAATTCTAATTTATAATCCGGCAATAACTTTATATATTTAGATTCAACATTTTGTATTTGCTCCGTGCTGCGAACTACGAATTATGATAATGATACTTGTGTAAAAAAAAAAGTCGATCCTAGAGATCAATATTACTTTTATTCGTATTTCTAAAAGGAATATTTATATTAGTAAAAAGAAAAGAAGGAAAAACAGAAAAAAAATGATTGGCAGTCTACGTATAATATATTGTATGTTCCACCGTAAGTCTAAACTACTGCACCGATTTTAACCAATGGGGTGTCATAAGATTTATACAAACAAATTAAAATGAAGTGTCTTTTTGTAATTTCAAATTAACAGTTTTTTTACTAAATGCAATTGTTCGTTTTGAACAAAATAAAACAAGCCTTACACAGTTGCTTACTGTAACAACCTTCAAATGTTCTTAAATATCTTCTTGTCCCCGTTTGAGCATATTTTTTGTATATTGTGGCTGGTTAATACTTTGTTTAAAAAAAAAAGAGTAATTATGATACTGTTGCTACTATAATCATATAATGTTTACTATAACCCAATCGATAACTTATTCGATCGTTATAATTTTAATTATAACTCATCTAGTAGTCTCTCTGTTGCCATCCTTACTATATAAGCGCGAAAGTTTGTGAGTATGTATGTACCTATGTATGTTTGTTGCTCTTTCACGCAAAAACTACTGAACGGATTTGGATGAAACTTTACAGTAATATAGCTTATATATCAGAATTACACTTCTGGAATAATCGAGATAAACGCGGGCGGAGCCGAGGGCGAGATCTAGTGAACAATAATTGTAGGTTTTGTAAAATAAAATCTTGTGCATAGTTGCGTATCAGGAGTCATTCATTTCACATGTAAGACGATGACAATGACGAAGACACGACCAATAGGCAAGCCCCTCCCCCTGTCTAATATTTATTAGTTTTATTTCGTAAGAATCTAAAGGAATAATCGGGGAAGTGCATGTCTAGCCACTCATAGAATAGGGTTTCGTTGTCATATAAAATGGCAAGTGAAATTAAAATCGTGCCCGATAGATAATTGTTGTTTACTTTTCATTTCGTTATTATTGAGCGAAGATTTCCAAGTAAGCGTATTTTACAAGTTAGGCCTCTATAACTCCTGAACTAACAAAGCTATGTAAGCCGTTATAGTTTTCCTTTAAAGTTCATCATATGCACTACCATCATGAATTTCGACAGATTTTTCGAGCCAGCCGTTTAGCTTTTAGAAGGGGAGGGGGACGCCATGTTTTTGCAAAAAAAACAGTTCTTTAAATAACTCATCGCAAACGGATACCTAAATCAAAAAATCATCTTAGCAACCGCTCTATGTTTTTAAAAGACCTATCTAAAGATATACCCCACACAATGGGGTAGCCTCGAGAAAGACATCACTACTTTACGTGTAGGGGAGGTACCCCAAATAAAAATATTTTTCATTATTTTATTATAGCACTTTTTCGACGTGATAGAAACACGTATTCACGCAAAGTTTCATCTTTCTAGCACTAACCGTTTGGACGGTAAGTCGAGAACGGAGGGACGGATGGACATAACGAATCTATAAGTGTTCCGAGTCAGGAACTCTAAAAATGAATGTACCTTTGACCGGTTTTTAAGTGACATGTCAATTTTTAGCCACCTCCTCCACTAAATTGTCTTACGTAATATATGAATGGCCTCTCATCGCTGCTGGAAGTAGGTAGCTTCAAGCTTCAAGAAAGTCGAGTGGCTGACTACCGGGCGAAGAGCGGTTCTCGACCTCCGCCCGAGGTCGTTCGCGAGTGGTGCGAAGCCGCTCGCCGAACGAGGGTCTACAAGAGACGGAGCCCGCAACATGAGCGGGCAGGCGCTGGGAGGAGTCCAGAACGAGATTTCACCCTGGACTCCTCCTAAAACAGAAGCGCAAAGAGGGCACACCGTGTGGTTTTGAGTCGGTACGAGTCCAACACACCGCCCCGCCGCATAGAAAACTCCGGCGGGTTACGGTCCGTAGGGATTTCAACACGTAATAAAAAAAAAACTATAGCTTCTATACAATCATTGCGATATTGGCTCCCAGCAGTGAGACTTTATGGGGTGTTGATGATGAAACCTTCCCTTTTTTGAAGACGGTAAAAACTGAATATAAAGACCGTAATCTTAAAGAGAGCAGAAAACCTTTTAAAACAAAAGGCCTGCCATCTGTCTTTACCGTGTATAAGCTACTTGTGCACTTAAATGAATCAATTTGATAAAGTTTCAACTAAACGCACTAGATGTCTCTGTACGTGAATTATCGATTACAAAACATTATTACTAGATGGAGCTGGCATATTTATTATATTTATTCTTAGAATCCTCAACATTACTTTTATTGTTTTAACGTCTATGATTATTGTCCATATTTTTAGGGTTCCGAAGTTTATGACTTCGAACCCTTATAGATTCGTCATGTCCGTCTGTCCGTCCGTCCGTCCGTCCTCGACTTACCATCCAAACGGTAAGTGCTAGAAAGATGAAACTTTGCATGGATGTGTATTGAAATTACGTCGACAGTCCTACAATAAAATTATGAAAAATATTTTTATTTGGAGTACCTCCCCTACACGTAAAGTGGGGTTGTTTTTTTTCTCGGGGCTACCCCATCATGTGGGGTATCATTAGAAGGTCTTTTTTTTTATTTTATTTGATGCCTACCAATGTGACTCCACTCTGCCTGATGGTAAGCATGAATGGAATCCAAGAGTGGGGGCCACCACACTTCCCGCGATGCAGGAAGTATGGCGATGCTGACCCAGACTATGGCGGCTTTGTGAGATGCTTTTTCACACCCCTCTTAAAGGACCCGGGATCATAATGGGAAGGAAACACGTGGGATGGTAGCGAGTTCCAGTTTTTAACCGCTCGGCACAGGAAAGAAGAGCCAAACCGTTTAGTTCTAGTGCGTATTTCTACCACTCTAAAGCGGTGACTTCCAAGGCCAGAACGTGTGTTCCTGTAAAGGAAGGGAGAAGGTGGGATCAGTTGGAAGAGCTCATCAGAACACTCCCCGTGGTAAAGGCGATAGAGAACTGCCATAGTAGCGATATCTCTTCGCAGCTGCAAAGGCTCGAGGAACTCGGTGACTTCAGGGCTATCAATGATGCGGACCGCTCGCCGCTGCAACCGATCGAGAGCGTCGAGCAAGTACTGCGCGGATCCATTGCAGAGTTGGGAACAGTACTCCACGCAGGAGCGAACCTGGGTCTTGTAAAGAATACACAGATGCTCCGGCTAGAAGAACCGTCTCACCTTGTTTAATATGCCGAGCTTCCGCGAGGCCGCCTTTTTGACGCTCTCAATGTATTCCCGTCGGTTGAGATCCTAGCAAATGTCCATACCTAGGATACCGAGCTTTCCTTGTATTGGCAGCTGAGTGTTCTGAAAAGTCGGGAGAGGAAGGAATGTAGACTTTTTAGTAGTGATCGCGCACACCTGTGTTTTCTTGGCATTGAACTCGACCGGATTCTCATCACCCCATTGAGAAATACGGCTGAGAACCCGGTCGAGCTCAGCGACAAGGTCCCGCCGCTTTTCCTTGACATTTGCCTTCCTATCTGTGGGATGTCCAAAATATCGCCCGTGGACTGTGCTGTGACTGGCCAACATATCATTAATATGCAGAAGAAACAGCGTGGGCGACAACACAGAGCCCTGAGGTACGCCAGCGTTAACCTGCTGAAAGTCGGTGCTTTTAAAAACAATAAAGGGTTTCTAAGACGATTTTTTTATATAGGTATCCGTTTGCGAGAAATTCCACTTTAACGGCCACTTTTTTGTAAAAACAGGTTGTCCCCCCCTCTAAAAGCTAAACTCCTGGCTCAAAAAATCTGGAAAAAATCCTGATAGTGGTCCATATAATGAACTTTGAAGGAAAACTATAACGGATTCGATGACTTTGTTAGTTCAGGAGTTATAGAGGCTTGACTTTTACGATGCGCTTACTTGGAAAACGTCATACAAAATTAACACATTAATACGTAAACATAACAATTATCCATTGGATACGATTTCTAATCCTCGTACCATTATGGGTGACTGAGGAACCCTTTCCTGTGCGTGGCCTGACACGCACTTGGCCGATTTTTACTTTAGACTAGCTGAGTCCCGTGGTGTATTAGTAAATCGAGAGTAACGTCGCGGAGCGAAGGTAGTTTAGTAAAAAATAGCCCAAGTTGCTCTTTATTATATTACCATCAGCTTTCTGCTAATCTAATCCTAATCCCGTCAAAATCAGTTCAGCCGTTCCAAAGAAAACTGGGAAGAAACAGAAAGACAGAAAGACAAATATTTAAAAAAATCGCTTGTTTGGTGAAGTACCTGTGTTTTTAAGCTAACGAAATAGTTTTTAAAGAGAGTTTTATATAAATCGATGGTTTTCAGTTTTTCATGTATCGTTAATCATTCTCTATTAAATGTAGAGAGAGATGTAGGGAGGTAAGTCCCATAACAGTTTTCCATAAACGCTACCCTAATAACGGTTTTTTTATTGTTAATCTCCTTTTCTTTTTCGTGCGGAAATCCCCACGGATGCCACCAGTTGGTGGCTATGTCGGACTCGAATCGTACTTTTTACGTAAAAACCGCACGCCGTCTCGGGTAGTCGAGGAACCAGAAAGGAAGTCCCCCCTGATGTCGTTAATCCTTATATTATTGTAAGTATTTTAAATAGAGTGTTAGCAAAACGCTATTTAAAATTCGATTTTCATCTATGTCACGTTCAAACATATGTTTTGAAATCAAATTATGTTTAACAAAAACTAAGCAGTGGATTCTTTGATTATTTCTACCGACCCACTTAACACTTCTTATCAAGTTTTTACAAACATATCTAGTTCAATATCAAAATTTATAACTGATGTCTGAAAATTGTGTACTGGTTTCAAAATCAAGCACTTTTTACGTTAAATTTATTTGTACTATTATTTAAGATCAGATCCTTCTCAGATGCGAGACCTAATAAATTATTAAAAGGTACTTACCTTGGGAATAAAGGCTCGGAAGATACTTACCTATATTTCTTTTTTGTGAACAAAATCTGTCTGTCTGTCCCGTCTAATCTCTTGAAGAGCTGCATCGATTTTGACTGGACTTTCACTGGCAGATAGTTGATGTCATAAAAAACTACCTACTATAGTTTAGAAAATAATTATGTTATGTCCTCAGATGTTTTTTTAATCTGAGGTTACGCCAAAACAAAATAAAACCCGCAATTTATACCGCTGGAAGCAGTTAGTATTTTAGGGTTCCGGAGTTCCCTTATAGATTCGTCATGTCCGTCCGTCCGTCCGTCCTTGATCCGCCCAAATGGTTGGTGCTAGAAAGATGAATCTTTGCATGAATATGTGTTATTATTACGTCGACAAAGTGCTACAATTGAAAAAACATTTATACTACACCTGATCGGAACAGTAGTCAATATTCCCTGAAAATGAAAAGAGAAAGTTAGTTTTTTCCTTGACCTAAATAAGCGGGAGGAAAAAATGTATGAAAATCCATTTCTAACGTGTTTTAGCGGGAGAATATGAATTTTCATTTCTCATGTGTTATCTTATCTATGGCGCGCGCCTCCCCAAGGAGTTTTCATATAATTTAAATATGGAATCTCCGTGCCACTGACATCCTTTTGTGAAGAATACAAGAAAACAAAAGAAGCCCGAAATATTTATAAATATTATGTCAAATTCTAAGCTAAATTGTGTTTTACATGGTGTCTTACGTTTTGATTTTATTTTATAAATACTTTAAATGTTCCTCACAGGTGTAGTATAAAGCACTGTGTAGCACTCGGGTGAAAGTCCCATTCCTACCTCGGGAGTATTGTGGCCCTAGGCTGCGCCTTCGGGCCACAAACTGCTCCCTCGCTAGTAATCGGTTCCTTTCCTCCCTCGGTGAACAATGTACTATTTTATTTGGGGTACCTATCCTCCCTACAGGAAAGTGGTGATGTTTTTTTTCTCGCGTCTACCCAATAATATAATAGGATTTTATAATATCATTACCTCTACCCCACCGTTTGGGGTATCATTGGATAGATCTTTTAAAAACATTTAGAGGTTGCTAAACTCATTTTTCGATTTAGGTATCCGTTTGCGAGTTATTTCTAAAAACTCCCCCCTCCCCCTCTAAAAGCCAACCGACTGGCTCGAAAAAGCTGAAAAAATCATGATGCATATATTGTGTGAGTGCATATATTGAACTTTCAATGAGAACTATAGGGGTTTTGTTTTTATTTCAGGAGTTATAGGGGCCTAACTTGTAAAATGCACTCACTTGGAAAACTTCGTACAAAAATAAAGAAATAATAAGTACCTAAACATAACAATTATCTAATATACACGATTTTAAATCAACCTACCATTATGGGTAGCGTAGCTACGGATCCCTATTCTATGCGTGACCTGAAACGCACTTGGCCAATTTATTTTAATTATACCACATCAAAAATGGGTACATTTAAACTTACCGTGGAATTTTATATCAGTTGCCTCCAACTGATTAAACTTCAGTGACAATGCATTAATGAATTGTTAAAATATAAATGATAAAAATATTAATATAGACTCCCCCTCATCAATGATACCAACATAATTTTTATAAAGCAATATAAACCTATGTGTGTAATATATTTTCATGTCAATAAATACGGCTAGTATTTATTGACATATACGTATAATTATTATATAGATTATTTTAGATAAGTCCTAATCAACGTTAAATAGAATGTTAAAGAATTTCGGATAAATAAACTAAAGTATTTAAATATAGAAAGAAATTGTGAACATTTCATGGTACTGTTATATAGTGCCAAGTTCACTTCTCATAATTTATACGTAATATGTTATATTGACCGAGCGACGCGATGATTTGCAGAAAGTGACGGGCAGCAATTGATGCTGTCCTAAAACGTTGGCGCTTCATACATTGTTCAGGGACGGGTTAGGCTGATTTGATGTTATATAAATGCGTAACTATCAACAGTACGAGTGAATACAATACTGAAGAAGACTATAATGGTAAATTAGAGGTTGGTATTTTTTCTTTAAAGTTATTGCATAGTTAAGCAAATTTTAAGCGTTCAATAGGGATTTCGAAATTACCTTTCAACGTCAACCTCAACAGTCAATATAAGCAGTTAAATAAGCAGTAGGCCCATCACTTAGGATTCATCCACGGATTAAAATTAATATCAAGCTTTAGCGATAAATGTCCAATGTACAACATCTGACACAATATTTGCAATAGTGAGTGTCGCCATAACCTATTGTATTCATTCTAACATTCAGCAATCCCCCAATTATCATCCATATTTACAAGGAATGATAACAAACGCCACTACGTACGAAATGTCTTATCTAGTATTGTGTATAATGTTTTTTCCAAACGTTCTTCACAGAAATGACATGAAAAAAGTTTCGAGAGACTATACACAACAGTAGCAGTAAGCTGAAAACTTACATTCAGCCTTTGATTATATATAATCAAAGCATTCACCTATTTATAGTCACTGTAGCATGGAAGTTTTACGGGACTAACTAAACACACACTTTGAAATTTTATAAACCATTGCACATTATATCATTTTCATCAACATCATCATGGACATAGGCCTCTTCTTGAAAAGGAGATTTTTGCAACACGCTAGTCACACACCTGTCTGGCCAGCGGGAAGGATTTGTTTCACGTTATCCTCTATTTGCTGTGCTGTGGACCATTAGCCGGCTCTTACGACACCCACGGGATGAACAGGGATGGTGACCCTTCCTATTTTTCATCAATACAATTACATGTATACTATAAATCATATGATTATTGTTGTTATTGAATTAGTTTAAATAAACTAATTCTATAACATTACACACAGGGAAAGTGTAGCTTAAGAAATTAAAAGTTGTGTAATGCCAGCTTTGCCAAGTTGTTTCACTTTATTTTATTTGTACCGTTGATCCTCTGCTAGTATTCATTACCGTAACACGGTACGTTGAATATTTTAGATACAGCTTTCATTTTCGTTGACCTTATCTAAGAAACGCTCTACATGTAACATACAAAAGTGTACACAACACAATTCAACAGTTAGCTAAGCTAGAACGGAATTTCTGTAGCTGCTAGCTGATTAAAAATCCGTTAACATTGTAGTGGTTAAAACGTAGTGTGGTCAAAATATGTTCATAAATAAAATTTTCCTTTATTGTCTATAAACAAATTAACTCATAGAATTGATAAGTTCTATAACTTACATAAAATAATAAAATTAATAAACGCATAACACCATAAAAACTTTTATTTTTATTACAAGCAAAAATTTTATGATGATTTGATGATAACTTGTTATAAGTATTTTATAATAGTATGCGCCCTAGTAGGTCCAGTTTATTACTTGTTTTATTATTTATATTCTATGAAATAGGAAGAGCCACTTTATAAATATATGGGGGGAGGCAAACGTTCTGGTGGATCACATAAGAGTCACTAAAAATTTGGCGGTCTTTCGATGGGTACACATTTGTTATAGGTCTAAAGATCGTGTTGGTTATATTCATTCCACTTGAACAATCTGTGAAAAGCAATGTAACTAAATATTCATATAAACAATTTGGGCACACGTAAGAGGAAAATGTAAACATAATCGACGTACGGGTGGGTTTTTACACATGTGATACATGTGCACAGAATAATTTTGAACTAGACTTTTACCTGTTACGTCACACGTGTTGAATGAAGCCAGCTTCCATAACCCCACGATGAAAATAATGTCTGCTTACGCGGGTTTTTATATATCAATGGCTTACGCTAATGGCGCAATATATATATACGCAGAAAAACTAGTAGGTAATCCTACTAGTTTTTCTGCCCAACAAAATATTATACTATAGTACAGCCAACGAGAAGCGATAAAAGTTAATTTACTTAAAAAGCGACTGTGGAATTGACAATCTTGTTGTAATGTCTTGTTCTGCCGGCAATAAAATGTTATGATCAAGACGGAATCGCCCACGTTCGGGTTACCAGTCTAGTAATAATACCTATTGATTTATTTCCTTTCGGTGGTACAAGTTACTTGTTAAAAATGTTGTTAGTGATTGCTGTTTATTTAATTATTGTTACTTTGTTTTGTTGATCATTTTTTTTATTAAAAAGTTACGCACCACTACTGCTTTGTTTCCATTTAGTATCGTTTCTCGTTGGCCGTACTTGAAATAAAATTCATCAAATATTATTCAAGTATTAAGTATTTCAATTATTAAATCAGTGTGCAATATAACACACCGACATTTGCTCTCTCGCTCTGGCTCACTAATTTTGTATTTGTGTCTCTTAACTGTTTTGCTCTCTCGCTCTGGCTCACTAATTTTGTATTTGTTTCTCTTACCTGTCGTTTTTAGGGTTCCGTAGCCAAATGGCAAAAAACGGAACCCTTATAGATTCGTCATGTCTGTCTCTCTGTCTGTCTGTCCGTCCGTATGTCACAGTCACATTTTTCAGAAACTATAAGAACTATATTATTGAAACTTGGTAAGTAGATGTATTCTGTGAACCGTATTAATGTTTTCACACAAAAATAGAAAAAAAAAAACAATAAATTTTGGGAGTCCCCATGAACTGAAACTCAAAAAAATTTTGGTATAATTGATATTGAGGTTTCCAATATCAATTTTTTTCTAAACGGAAGAGACACTTCCAAAGTTGTAAAATGTGTGTGGATACCTAAATCTAAAAATACTTTTAAAAACCTCACAATGTTTTTGAAAGATCTAATGATACCCCACATGATGGGGTAGACGCGAGAAAGAAAAAACATCCCCACTTTACTTGTAGGGGAGGTACCCCAAATAAAAATATTTTTCATAATTTTATTGTAGGTCGAAGACGGACGGCAGACGGCCTCGATCAAATCATGACCTAACACTTTGTTATCCAGAAGTTGTGATCAATTTAAAATTATGTTGAGGGTTGTGAACTATCTTTTTCCGATTCTTAAATATGAAAAAAAATTGTTACTAACATTTTTATTTTTTTGTTCAATTTACTCTTCCTCGTTATTAATTACAATAGTAACTATATCATCAAAATAATCATCTATTGTTTTTTTCTATCTATTGTGAATGATGACAAAGTGGTATTATTGTTTTTACTTCTTGTAACAATCTGTAATGAGATGAATGTTGTTACAAAGAGGATTTTTATCCTCGTTAGTACCTAAAAATGTCTGTTTGAACGGACTGTCCGGTACTTTCATCAAAGCCCCTGTTTCTCTTGGAAACGCATTCTACCGTTTGAATACCTTTATTTGTGAAATAATTAAAACCGAGCCGTATAATTTAAGTAACCGTTTGGCAGTGTGTTCGACTAAACACTGAAGAGGTATTGACGGCTCTCTTTCAGAAACCTGGATTTGTTCCGGATTACAGGATTTTTTTGGTTGCTGCAGTTTGTAATATGGAGGATGTAATATTTTAAAACACATCGTTCCTTCATGTCGAACCGGAACGCATTGAGGGTCTCCATTGACAAATTTAGGTCAATTAAGATTGCTAGATCCTCATCGGGTGTGAATGATTGTTGAGTTATCAGATTTTTTCTTAAAATGTCCATTGCGGCTGTTTCTAATTTTAATATAGAGATATTATTTTTTACAAATCTTTGACAGATAAGTGTGGTAAATCTTCCGCCTTCCATTTTGAAAGAATCTAAAAAAGTTGATTTTTGTTCAATTGTGGCTCCTCATTTAGAATTTCTTCTAGCTCTCTTTTAAATCTGTACTGTTGGCTCCTGCTCATAAAAATAAATTTATTTGATTTAGAAGATAGAATAGTATCAGTGTTGGAGGCAGATTCAGAATTTAGGACAAGATTCCTTTGGAAACTGATTAGGGTACTATTAAGCCAGTTTATATGCTTCTTCATAAAATGGTTCTCGTTAAGTTTACCCTTTCGCAAATAATATGCGCTATTGATAAAAAGCTGATATTATTTGTAACACCATAAAGTAAGACCCAAAGTAATTAAAAATTATGTTTACCCGGTCACAAAGTGGCAAATTTTTGTTTCTTTCAAAAAGTCTGAATGCCTCCAAACGAGTTAATATTTTCGAACCGGGGGAACTATTTTCATTATCATTTTCTTGTGCTTCGTCATCATTTCTATTTAAATTTATTTTTGTAGTTGATCAGTAAATTTTCACTCGATTTTTGTTCCCTAGAGTATGAGGAAGGAAATAAGGCTTATATACTTTAGAGATCGCCCGGTATCTATAGGGTTTTACCACTTATCTGTCAGGGTTTATGAACTTTTCCATGTCACGGGTCGGCCAATCAAGGCAAGCCCCCCGGTCTCTATGATTACAATGTAAACGTTTAAGTAATCTGGTACAAGTTTCTCTGGATACTAAACTACACAATCGTGATCACTGTGAAGAACTACAAAGTACATTATTACATTCATCCGGCCAAAGAAAACTATACAACATTGAAATGCTACTTAACTAGCAGTTACAATTTTAATTTGGTTTAGTTTACAAACAACACATTGTAACTTTGTAAGCATTACTTCAACTTATTAGTTTTTTAATTCTAAACTATTTATTTTCAAACTTAAGTGGATTTTTGACAATATGCCTAAGGATGAGAAGTCCAAAACTAATAAACTGAAAGAGCTTATAGCTAAACGTTTTTCCGTTAATGGTAGACTCATAAAATTTAATAAGTATTTAAATGGAATATCTACATTAACTCTAAATTACAAAATAAAGAATTAGAAATTAATATTGAGAAATTGCGGACTATGCGAAATAGATTCGATGAACTACAAGAGGAAATTGAAGTTTTGAATTGTGAAAATATGGAGGAAGAGATTGATGAGCGTGATAAAATCGAGAGAATCGTTTTAGCTTTCAACTTGCCAACGGGCAGGAGTTACTAGACCATAATGAGCTGATAATCACTTCAAGCTTACTTGATTCGTCTGTCTCATCGCAATCATTCGTTTCATGATAATCATTTGGGATTTAAGCTTATTTGGACAAATAACAAAGTTTGATGGTGATCGCGTGGAGTTGAGCGAGTTTAGATGAGAGAGTGGAGTTGAGCGAGTGGAGTTGAGCGAGTGGAGTTGAGCGAGTGGAGTTGAGCGAGTGGAGTTGAGCGAGTGGAGTTGAGCGAGTGGAGTTGAGCGAGTGGAGTTGAGCGAGTGGAGTTGAGCGAGTGGAGTTGAGCGAGTGGAGTTGAGCGAGTGGAGTTGAGCGAGTGGAGTTGAGCGAGTGGAGTTGAAGCGAGTTGACTTGAGCGACTTGAGTTGAGCGAATTGACTTGAGCGAGTGGAATTGAACGAGTTGACTTGAACGAGTTGACTTGCTTTAACTACTTAAAGCCGTCTGTTAATAATTTACCTACTTACGTATTTAATAAATTAACAGACGGTTTTACATGGATCTCACAACTCTTAAACTCGACTGAGTTTTTTAAAAGTTATGTTTTTGCTGGCACTTTATTTTGTTCCTGTTTAGGTGCGCTACCCACTCTCAAAAATTTAAATCTACTAAAATATGTTTTTATGTGAAGTGTAAACTGCTTTGCATATTCATATTTTTTGTCATATTTTGACAAGCTGATTTTAAAAAGTGCTTAAAATCAGTGTCGTATGTTTGTTATGGGCAATTTTTATATAGGTTTTATATATTTGATTTATAGGTTTTATTATCTGATTTGACTTTGAGAGAATTTCAAGATTTAATGCTTAAGTGTAAGGCCCTGCGCGCACGGGAAACTTTTGTCGCTGTGACTGTTTTGTCACTTTCATTAGGTCTGTAGAATTATATGGAGGTGCGCGCACGTTGCGACGTGACAATTGGATGACAAAACAGTTTTGGGCCTGCGAACAAGCCTGCGACAAAACTGTCACCGCGCCGCTAGATTTAGATACAAGCGCGCTGTTTCGTCACCCGTGCGGTGACGAAACAGTTTCTGCCCGTGCCCTAAGCCAAAAGCGGAAAGCGGAAAGGACTAACTTTTTATTTACATTTTCAGACAACAGGGGATTCTGTTTGAAATAGCATTGTAATCAAAATAGAAGTGTCTCCTAGCGTTCAATCACCACATTATCATAAAGGGTCTAAGCAGTATGCCTTGAAGTTGTTCTAATAAAATATTCAAGGTTTTCTTCGAAATAACTAGAGCTTGAATTGTTTTAGAGAAAATGAAATATGATATAATTTGTTTAATTTAACACTGGTTGAAAGATTACCAGATGTTATTTAATTTTGAGAATGACACAATGATCGAAGATTCAATGTTTCGGCCCAAAAAATTTAATTTTGTACTGAATCGATTTTTACCCTTGAAAATCGACTGTCGATTTTTTGTGTTGGTATAAAAAAATATTTACAATAGTTACAATTAGCTGAATGTATTAATTTGATAGGTAATAAAAATAATTCTTATAATCGAATTCCTTGAACTAAACAATCGATGATTTTACTGATAAGAGATCCCACAGATTGTTTAATGAATATTTTTGTTTTTCATAAAATGGATTTATATTTATATTGTAAATACAGAAAAGATATAGAATCGACCCTTTAGAAATAGTTTTGTTCAATAATCGATTCTTCATGTACTGATTCGAATCGAATCAAAAATCCCTACAAAATAGTTTAACCTAACGCCATTTTCCGTGCCCCGCTCTCCGCTTACTTTTGATGCCCGCTGGCGATAAGCAAATATATATAGTATATAGAAGAAGTGGAAAGAAGACCAGCACTTTACGAGAAAAGATTAAAAGAATATTCTGACATATGAGTATTTATCATATGTCAGAATAGGCATGCCTTTTAAGTTCTGTCGTTTCCATATTTAACGGCAGTTTTGAATTTGGAACAGTTCTATATTCGAATGTGTTTAAATTTTGAATCTCAAAACATTTTTATACTACACCTGATCAGAACAGTATTCATTATTCTATGAAAATGAAAAGAGAAAGTTAGTCTTTTCCTTGACCTAAATAAGCGGGAGGAAAAAATGTATGAAAATCCATTTCTAACGTGTTTTAGCGGGAGAGAAAGTTGAATGAATTTTCATTTCTCATGTGTTATCTTATCTATGGCGCGCGCCTGCCCAAAGAGTTTTTATATAATTTAAATATGGAATCTCCGTGCCACTGACATCCTTTTGTGAAGAATAAAAAAAAACAAAAGAAGCGCGAAATATTTATAAATATTATGTCAAATTCTAAGCTAAATTGTGTGTTACATGGTGTCTTACGTTTTGATTTTATTTTATAAATACTTTAAATGTTCCTCACAGGTGTAGTATAAAGCACTGTGTAGCACTCGGGTGAAAGTCCCATTCCTACCTCGGGAGTATTGTGGCCCTAGGCTGCGCCTTCGGGCCACAAACTGCTCCCTCGCTAGTAATCGGTTCCTTTCCTCCCTCGGTGAACAATGTACTATTAACATCCCAACTTTAAAGTGGAATAAATGTTATAATTAGTGGTTTGAGCGAAGGGAAAAGTGTACTAAACTATGTGGTGAATACTTTGAAAATATGCAGTAATTCATTAAAACTTTCTACACTCATTCGAAAACTTTTACGCCGTATGAATTCGCAAATAATGACTGTCTCCTCCAAATGCATATCGTTAAATGAACCATGGATTTACAAAAATGTTTCGTGACTGTCATTCCCCGTGTGCGCACTCAGATTTTGAGACGCGACGCGACATGACAAAAACTTTTTTGTCGCAGCGACAAAAGTCACCCGTCAGCGCACTGCTTAAGTGTCAAGTGCGTTCAGTTAACTATTATCTAACCGTAGCACTCGCATGTTATTAAGTGCATCACAACTTTAATCCTTAGTAATATTATAAACGCGAATGACTGTGACTATGTATGTTTGTTGCTATTTCACTCAAAAACTACTGAACGGTTGGGATAAAACTTTACAGTAATATAGATTATATAAATATCAGAATAACACATAGGCTACTTTATACTGCAATAATCGAGAAATACGCGGGCGGAGCCGCTTGCGAAAGCAAGTGCTAAATAAAAGTGAATCTGTTTATTGTTGCCCGCAGAACAACACGCTTTAAATGAACGTGGCTAATTGTACAATACCTACTCGTACATGTACCTATTATATCTTAATACAGTTATAATTCTGCTCCATTGAACGTAGGTAATTTAGATAAAGATTATATTACTGTGGCATATGTCAAGATAAAGGAATTATTGTGAAGCTTCATAGAAAAGGAGCGTTGGAAGAGAATTTCACTTATTTTCATATTAACCGTGCTATTGAGTGTGTCTGTGAAAACTGTTATAACCGAAACATGGCTGCGGACCTAGTTGATTCTAAGGTAACATAATACCTTGACATTTTATATTATTATTTAAAAATATTACATAGGCACTACACCCTAAATACTGATTCAAACAAGATAGAAATATTAATTATTTAGTAACAAGTACATAAGGTTGTTTTCAGTAACATTTCTTTATACCTGTACTGCTGCTATAACTACTTAAAATTACTCATCAAAACAAACATAAATAAGTATACCTAATTTTGCATTCTTAATACTTTAGTCCTATTTCATAATTATGTACTCTAAACACAGTATTAGAACAACAACAACGACAAATTACACCAAAACACGGATGAGAATATAGACCTTCTTAGGAAACACAGGAAATGGATAAGATAATGGGGACGTCCCTGGCACATAATCTAAATATTAAACACATAAAATAAACAAGTTAGAATTTGCCTTAAGGCCTTAATATTATTGATATCATTTCGTAAGCTTAATGTTAGGTATAAACTGTATACAACGACCTCATGCAAAACCGGTGTTATTCGTGTGTATTTAGATACAGATAGTGAGGTGACCAGAGGCTCTTACTTCCCTCCTCCAAGGGTCGGTAACACACTTGTCTCTTTGGTTACACGTAGGTATTAACGAATTAATTACCATTCATTCTTCTATGACCCACCGGCTCCTAATGCCCAGAAACTAAACTTTTTTATATGTGACTGCAAAAGTGACTACTCTGCCTGGTGGAAACCACAAGGACAATCAAAGAGTCCATACTCAATGATATTATGACGCTTCTGCATCATTGGGCTTGTGATCTCGCACTCATCAATGAAACACGACAGCACGAAGGCTGTCATTAGAAAAAAATAAAAATTGAATTATAATTAAAATAACAACCTTATGTTTACCATTTTTCGTCAAACGTGTGCAATTCCGGTACCCACCTTGTTAAGCCCCATGTATGGCATTAAATACATATTGGACTTACTAATTCTTCAATAATTGTCAAAAGTGAAACAACAAATTTCAATCTATATCCTTCATTTTGAAAGGAATATTGATATACATTAAATTCTTTTCATAAACTTAGCGAAGGTACACACTACCACATGCCGACCTTGAAAGTGTTATTGAGTATGCGATGGTCTGAAGATAATTGTATAGTTTTTTTACAAACTTCACATTTTTTACGGTCTTGTACTAACGAGGCCAGTTGATTGCTATCGCACACCAACAAGTGTAACAAAACTGATAACAGTACGAGTCTAGAGATCATCTAGATTTAAACACATACGAGTAGATGCATGAAACAAGGCTGATTTAGTTGCTTCCTTCTAGCGTAAAGGATTTCTCCTCTACTGAATAGGTTCGAAGTCAAATTAGTGTGTAAATCAATATTATATTGTCTAGGTCCTTTTAGTTTATTTTTTGTTTCTTGACGGGCTAGAAAATGCCTTCGGATCTCTGGTGGATCTCCAAGAGACACGAGTATGTAGTATTTCCACTAAAAATCGACCCCGACCCAACTTTAGGTGGTCTAGGTTCTAAAAGTAGGATCTAGGACCGGGCGGTAGCCATAGTGGTTTTAAATGTCCATCACTCGTCCGTATAATTTCAGAGTCGGATTTGAAACAGAAACGCCCCGTCAAGTATCTTTTTAGGGTAGGGCCGGATCTAGCGGATGGGTGCTCCACGGTGAATGCGCGTGAGGGCTCTGGCGGTGGAAGTCTTTGGGCATCGCCTACGCGTTTAATACTTTGCCTTGTAGTCGCATGTTGCATCAGAGAGGTGCTTGTATATCACCGAGTGCCTCTCTACCTCCGCCCGAATGCCTCTATAGTTGGGGGGGGGGGGGCATTTCTGTCGAAGAGAGCAGTTATCTACCCAAATAGAACTGGTTACGCACAGGACAGAAAAAAGGTGTCTCGCCTAATAAATTAAATTTAGATCTCAACACAACTGTATATAAAACATTTGACCTCGCAATTTTTTTGCAAATGTCACACGCCAAATTAAATTCGTGCGTCAGAGATGTCGTCGATTATCTACGATATTGTTGTTGTATACATGACTAGTACTATGATCGTGAGACGTGCATTTACCATTTTCATCTGTGATTAGTATCATCTGCTGATGGAAATGCTAAAATTCATAATTTAAATGTGCTCATACATTAGTCTCGACAACATACCGCTGTAGATGGAAAGCATTAACATTTTTAACACTCGGGACGAAAAAGCCAACAATAGCTCATACTGGGATTCGAACCAGACGTCTTGATCAGCAGTCGCATACGCTAACCAGTAGACAAACCAGGTTGTATATGTCATATTTACAACAATATGCAAAAATAAAAAAGCGGTAATAATTATAAAGCGTCTGCAGGAAATGCTTAAAGTCAAATCTTATTACTAAGTATAGTATACATTATACATCTAGATCATGCTTGGAAGAGAATTATACAGAGTTGTGTTGTTAAACATAGTACATCTAGTGAAAACTATGATGAAATTGGAATACTAATTACATCTAATTATGCATTCGACATCAAACGTTGAGCAGAATATCTCACGGTAGCATTGTAATTAAGTGTCAGTGTAAATGTCTTTTTATCAGAACCTTGTAACCAAATAAGAGTGTTTCACAAGTTAGGCCCCCATTACTCTTACTAACAAAGCTATCTAAGTCGTTATAGTTTTCCTTTATATATTATATATAAGTTCATCACGTAGGCTATCATCATGATTCTTTTTATATTTAGCGAGCTATTTAGCTGTTTTGTTTTTACGAAACATGTCCTTTGAATTTTAATAACTCGTAAATGAATCCCTAAATAAAGAAATCATCTTAACAATCCTCCAATGTGGAGGAGGACATGACGAAACTATAAGGGTTCCGAGGCATGAACACCTCCTTGCGTCGCTCTTCCAATTCTGAGGGTCGTGACCCTCTATTCGGCAGGAGACAAGAACTACGGCACCCTAAAAAGACAATTAACATCATGAGTTGAGTTATACTTGTATAATGGCGGTTTTAAATGTAATATGCCTTTTAGAAGATCTTGCAAAATAACAACATCACAAAAAAAGCGGCCAAGTGCGAGTCGGACTCGCCCATGAAGGGTTCCGTAGCATCATATAAAAGTTTTTATAGTTCGTTGTAACTTTCATCAATGTTTTAATAATAGTGTTTTGATTGAAAGAAATGTAAATTGCGGTTTATGATTTATGACGTATTAAAAAAAAACTACTTACTAGATCTCGTTCAAAACAATTTTAGCTGGAAGTTTGCATGGTAATGTACATCATATATTTTTTTTAGTTTTATCACTCTCTTATTTTAGAAGTTACAGGGGGGGGACCAACTTTTTACCACTTTGGAAGTGTCTCTCGCGCAAACTATTCAGTTTAGAAAAAAATGATATTAGAAACCTCAATATCATTTTTAAAGACCTATCCATAGATACCCCAAACATATGGTTTTGATGAAAAAAAAATTTTTGAGTTTCAGTTCTAAGTATGGGGACCCCCAAAATTTATTGCTTTTTTTCTATTTTTGTGTAAAACTATTAAAGCGGTTCACAGAATACATCTACTGACCAAGTTTCAACAGTATAGCTCTTATAGTTTTGGAAAAAAGTGCCTGTGACATACGGACGGACAGACAGACAGACAGACAGACAGACATGACGAATCTATAAGGGTTCCGTTTTTTGCCATTTGGCAACGGAACCCTAAAAAGTGACCTACCTACTTAGTTAAGACTACTAATAAGAGACTAATACTAATTGAGACTGCGGCTGTGATTATTTAATTCCTGAGGTGTACATTTCTTCAAATCTTATCAGTCATTGGTCTTATGTTTTCAAAATTTGTCTTTAAGTAAGGAGAAAAATATCAATTCAACAAAGAGTAAGTATTAATAAAATCTAAAATTCAAATGTTTTTTTTTGCCGTTTCTTCGTTAGAATATCTCAATGGAAAATCATTTTTGCACCATTTTTCCCCCACCAAGCTTTCCTTTCTCTTCGCA
Source organism: Phragmatobia fuliginosa (assembly GCA_932526445.1). Lineage (NCBI taxonomy): Eukaryota > Metazoa > Arthropoda > Insecta > Lepidoptera > Erebidae > Phragmatobia > Phragmatobia fuliginosa. Next base: position 11,284,801 of record OW052070.1, on the reverse strand, counting down.
GGGATATTGTACACCATAGTTTGCTCCCTTAGCCACAATCACTGTAATCTATCACTATTTTTCTTTCTTTTTTTTAAATAGACAACTCCCGCATTGGGAATATATTCCTTTGCCGTGGGTGACTTTACACATATACAAGAAACGGACTCAAAGAATACCCAGACTCAGGATCACACCAAGTGTTATCTTCGTAGGATTGCAATGCACAACACTTGGTGCAGTAGGAAGCGGCGTCCACTTATACCAATAGGCCAACCGTGGAGTCAAAAATCCCTGTGGGTGAGGATATCATAGAACTTCTATGATCTGTGTACATAGCAGTCGGTAGATAGATAGTAACTGTTGTCGTTTTATACTCAAGCATGCCGGAAAATGTTATGATAATATAACTTTTTTAAAACAACCAACAGCTCTCCGCGACCTTCACCAGGTCGTCGAACCACCTTGTGGGGGGCCTCCCAACGCTCTGTTTTCCGATATGCGGTCGCCACTCAAGAACTTTATGGCGCCATCGGCCATCGTTTCTGCGTGCAATTTTCCGGGCAATTGCGATAACCTTTTGGTTAGTCTGTGGAACTTCTAATTTCTGATTGGATCACACAGTGAACTTCCAAGCATTGCATCCTCCATTGTTCTTTTGAAGAACCTAGAAAAAGGCCCATGTCTAGCAGTAGACGTCTTTTGACTGAGATAATGATAATGTTATTTAGTTCAATGCATCCATGAAAAGTAGAAAATGCTTTGTAGTTTTTTTTTTAAAGTTTGGAATGTATCAGTATCTTCATGATTAAGAAAGTAAGTAAAACTGAATCTTAAAACAAAATCATCATCATGCATAATCACATCACCATTGAGATAATAACTCACACACATTTTTTTGCAGAAACATACGGTATTTGCAGACAAAATGAGAGTCTAATGTAAAATCTACATAATAATTTAATGATGATGATAGTTGTATTTTCTTATCCATGAAACGTAAACACCAAGCAATTGACGCACTGACGCATGTATAAATAGTAACGAGCGCACAACACAGAATTCATGTTAGTAGGTACGTAGTTTTAGTTATAAAAGCGTAAGCAACTCCTATCCTGTTATATAAAACTAGTCATTTCACGTTTAATCTGTACGTTCAGGAATGGAATAGTGAGGTAGGTATTACGTCACTAAGGGTCGTTGTGTAAAGTGAGCTTGTATTTATAATCATTAATCGGCTATAATACATAGTCTACTGATTGATTGACATAGGTCTCTCCTAAGAAAGGAAGTTTTGGCCTATTAAACAATGCTGGTCAGATGAGTTGGTAGTGATTTAGTTGGGTACAAGTTTTTCTTCTCATGATAATCCTCGTCACTCCTGACTCCTGACAATAAATTACTCGTCAGATTTATAACATTAATATTACATGCGGAAAATAAGTAAGCGACAGAAGCGATTACACTTCTTCTTCTTAAATTATACGCTCAATCACTGCTAATGATAGCTTATTTTGTACGTACGTGTGGAAAGCCCCTCGGGCCGTCACCTCACCAGGGGTTTTCTGTGACGCAGTGTGTCTGAATACAATCTATTAAAACTAAACGAAGAGCTAATAAAATAGCCGTCTCTATCTATCTAACAGACCTGACAGCAAAAAAGTTTTTACATTCAAATATAATTGAATTTAGATTAAGTGTGTATATTATTTTTATTTTGTTATTAATCGTAAAGTTATCAAATTCAATAATAAATTTAAAGAATGATGTCCGTATAAGTTCGATAATTGGTTTAACTAATCCGATAGCGGTAGTTCCCAGAGTTATATCTTTGTTAGTCATAGAAGATAAGATGTTGTTTTTGTGATACATATCAACTTTTTAAGTTTTTGTCTGTCTATGTGTCTGTCTGAATTGTTTGAAACGTTGCTTTTGTTCTATAAAATTACGAAAAATGCAATCGTTATTAGATTAATTTAACACCACTTTGTTCATCGGTAATTCCCAAACGGCCGAGGTGCAAATGAGGAAAACGTTGCTTCCTATTCAATTCGCCACCAACGTTACGAAATATACTTGTGACAAACCGATGCAAAATTTCTGTTAATATAATATATAGTATAAATACAGGAAAAAGGACAATAAGAAAATGTGAAGATTGTCACATTGTAAATAGCAAAAAAATGTTAATAAATAAACAAATAATTATTTCAAGAGTATCCCGTGATACGTCTTAAGCCATTCCTCTAGAACAGGTCTTACCGCAGCAATAAGATTGTTATCGGCGCTTGGTTGCCCAAGTCGTTCCCTCCACTCCTTAACGTTCTAGCGGAATTGAGATTTGTTATTCTCGATTTCTATGATAGAAAAGTGCAAGAGACATTGCCTCCAGATCCCACGGTAGTCTTGGAATGAAAAAACAAAGCGTTGGAGTTGTGCAGAGCTGAAGACCCAGCCGTTGGATTCACTTCACGATTTGGGTAACCTCGGTCATAGCCTGGTTACCTCTCAGTGCGTCCTGCCGCACGCCGTCAAAAGTGTATCGTCGTACCCGTGACGGTGACAAAATGACTACATCTAAGACCTCACCCCGAAGAACCCAACTGAAGCCAATGTTCCAAAGGCCCTAAAACTAACCCCTGTGGAACACCCTGCGACATTTCACGTCTTGTTAGGTCACTTTTTAGAAGTACTTGACGAGGCGCCGTGCGATTACTTTCAAAGAAATTGCATACCTCGTCAAAGTCGTCAAGCAATACTGGGCCGGTAGATAGATGATGAATCCGCCAGTCGTCTCTACACTGTAATACATAAAACTGTCAATGCAATTAGGTGGTAAATTTCTATAAGTCCGATTAAAATATGTACATATTATAGTTACAGGACATAATAAATTAATTTTGAAATATCCAAAGGTCGCTTGCATATCAGATATAAATTGTGCGACGTTTAAGAAAGTAAACTGTAAACTTAATCAATTTTAATTTATCTATTGACATATTTATAAGATCACTGAGTTCAGACACTGCTACCCAAAGTACGCAGGTCAATGTGATTAATAAACGTGATGACACTGGTGACTCAATTTAATAGAATGAATGCCTACCTATTGCGTTGAGGTCTCTTGTTTGATTTATTATGATTAAGGCGCTCGTATCATTATGCCGCATGCCGGTCGTCTGTGCCAGTGCCAATCAGGTAAAACGAACACTTTTAAATACAGAATCATAAATGTTTATGAAGATAGAAAGATACCTGTATAACATTAAATAGGTACTTATTTCTTCAAGGCTATTTAGATACCTATAAATCAATAAATGGTATTTAAATAATTAATATATACAACCTGCCGACTCCATCTCAGAATGTCAAACAAAGGTCACGTTCGAAGGTCATTCTTTCAGTTTGGTTGGTACATTGACGTTTGTTATAATACCTATGTACGTACCTATGCAAGCAATGATACAGCTTAAAACTTTGTGCCATTATCTCGTGCAGTGGTAGTTTGAATTTAGAATGGTATCTGCAGGCGGGGATATATTTAACGTGCTCTTGGTCACGCAACGCATGCGGCGCCCCTCCACACAACTGCACCGTTTCTATGTGCGTGTGCGTTGGAACCCGTCGAGTCGAATTGCAAATAGATAAGACAAGTATAAGCTTGGGGGCACGTCATCTCGTCGCTGACACACCCATTATTACGAATTCTGATCACTCTCTCACTGGTTGTTACACCAACTACATACAAAGAAATAAACCTTCATCCATGTAACTTTTGCTCTGTTGTTAGTTATGTTAGTTTGTTATAATTTGCTATTAGAAAACTATATTGTATTCGTGGTAATTGATTGCGACTTAGTATATCGATAGGTATGTACATAATATTCTATAGAAACAAATATAAAAGTACACTCCCCAAAAAATGTTATTGTTATATAAACACCCACATATTATGGTAGGGTTTATCACAACTTTATTTTAGACTTTGTCAACCTAAATACTACTGAATGAATTTTTAAAAATCATGAGTAATAAAATTTGTGTCGTCAGATAGAAAGATATCCAAGATATCAACAATATTAAAATATTTCGTTCTTAAATTAATTTGGTTTACCTATTAACAAATCAAACCGAGTCTTATAGTTTAAAATAATTTTTTTTTTTAATGTCCTGATGCCAATTTTTTTAATAAATCACCGTGTATCAATTTTTTACTTGAAAATAACACGTGCTAAGTGTCACTATCGTACATATTTAATTCAGGTCAGTCTCACTTCAATTCATTAAAACTTGTTATTTTATATGATACATCATTTTAATGAAAACGTTCACAGTATAGTAGGTTACACACACAAAGATCCTGTGTGTGTTGCTTAATGTTGTCATTTTCATTGGCTAATGTTGTCGAACTGGGAAGGGTGAATGAACCGTGTGTTTATTGAACTCCTACAAATTATTACTAATTAAATTACTGACAACCTTTTTAGTTTAAAATAGTTACTAACGTAAGACATAACGTGGACAAGACAAAACATTAAATTCTGTGTTTGTCGTCGTCGGAAAGGGAATGAAGAGGAAAATACTGTATGTGACGTCACTTAGTCGCGCCGTTTTACCGCGAAGCGGGGTGTGCGTTGTGGAGTGCGGGGCCGACGAGGTCGAGAGGGTGTGGTGCACATGCGCGGCAAGTCGCGTCGCCTCAAGGTGACCCTCAACTCAAGCAAGTGTTCTGCGTTGCTCGCACTACAGTACAACAGTTCCTTTCACTTCTGAACAGCTTTACGGGCGTTGTGATACCAGTATTTACCCGAACGCGGATATTATTTTATCGTGTGCACAGTCAAATTTTTGAGAGCATCCTGTGGACGGCCACGTTTCTTGTTTATCACCTATTATCTCAGTCGTCACGACTGACAAGCGGAATCGATATGCGTCAGGCAAGAGATATTGTAAGTAAACTAAGTATTACAACTCGAATATTATTATTACATCGCTTGTTAATACAAAACAGAACGTACGACACAATTACATGAAGTTATAAGACACGGGCTTATAGGTATTTACTCTCATCCTTATAATCAAGGCTCTCATCATTTGGTTTAGTCAGTCAGATAAATACACTTAAGTATGCTGTTTATTTTACCCTCCTATTTGAATTTCGTTCCATTTGCCATAATTTTCAAGGCTATGCATATCTATTAACACAAATAACATTAATGTTTGTTTATTTATTATATTTTGCCTGTGTACCTACCCACAAAAAGTAGTTTTAACTTGTTATTACCCACAATTTCCCGTTTATTTTATTTATTCATTTCCAAACATTAAAATTTTAAGCTTTATACAGTTTCTTGTAATGATAAACACAAATTGTAATTATAATTCGTTATACATTTTAAAGGTTCTCTCAGTTTTGACCTCTGGCATTCAAGCTAAGTTTGAACTTGTGTTAGGAGTGCCAGGGCTCCCTCTTGTTAACACAATAATGAATATTCAAATCAAGCCTAGTTGTACAATGCTTTTGAGAAAATATTTTGATAAAGCGGAAAAATTACAAAAATAACATAAAATAAAAATGTGATTAAAGTACGTCTATGATTTTAGTACCTAAGTAGTTATTTTTACTTTCAATTCAGCTAATCTTTCAAAGTGAACTGAAACTATTACCTGTTTATTGCAAAACATTATCAAACATTACCTTCTTACGCCATGTTGCGAAAGGTCAAGGGATTTTACACCCCGTAAATTAAAATTAAAAAAAGAAATGGCTCCTCCGATTGTCAAGGTCAATATTAGTAAGTTAGGTAAAGTGTAATTGCCAAATTTTATATATAATAGGTACCTAAGTTTCAAAATGTACGGGCGGAACGAACAGTTTATTAAAATTGATAGATTTCTTCGATTAGAAAAGTGTGAAATAATATGTAAGGAATGGACGCCACATGTTTTGTTTAGATTGACATTTCAATTATTAAATTATTAATAACGAATTCATTCGAAAAAGGCATTTCATCAATTTAATAAATATTCAATGAATCGTTCAGTCGAAGCAGATAAAAAAAAGGTTGTTTCGCAATAAACTTGATTGGAACAAACGTTCAGACGACGTTATATTCATCGAACATTTGACTCTCGAAGAAAATTTATGGACCCTTTTTCGATATCCTAGAACTACAAAATATATGCATACATAATATAGCACATAACATAGTGTACAAATAACATATTTAAACGAAAATCAATATAAAAGTGATCCAGCTCGATACCGATCTGCAGATATCGATAAAATTTGTCATGATTTTTGTCCCAGGTCGATACCGACTCGCAAATATGTCGATAAAGTTTTTCATGATTTTTGTCTTCATGTGTAAATATATGTATATTATACGTAAATTAACACAGCCCTTTCAATAGTACTCTAAATAAATAACAAGAGTGTTGTACTCTTATGATTAAAGTGTCTTTTGGAGATTCTGGTTCAAATATCAAATATACTAAGCTAAAATACTTTGAAACATTTGATGTCATTATTTATATAATGACATCAAAAGTAAGGTATTTCAAGTATTTCATTACGTGACCTATTAATATAGAATTTTGTCAAAATCGCAAAATTACAAAGGTCAAAATGCAAACAGCGCATAATAATATGTATAGATTTAAATACATAATATATGTATAATGTCAGTGAATCAAATAATGTACTTAGGTACTATTAGTTTTATTAGCCGATTAATTTAATATACAAAATATATTGAAATAAACGTATTAAAATCCGAGCATAAAGTTTAGACACTCAGTCAATATTTAAACATCTATCGTCTTAATCTAAAGTTTACTCCATCCGAATAAACCCACCTAACGTGTCGTAGTCGTGAAATTTAAATTGAAGAATAATTTGCAAACATTAGCACATTCTTTTTTATGTCGATTTCTTAAGTGACACAACCGGTTACAAGTGGTTGTGTTTTTTGAAATGTTAAATAGTTTTCCTCGTGAATTCCAGTCTGATATATCAAGGCTATATGGCGATAAAGGATTCGTTTCCTATGTGTTAAATTGATATCCATCTAATATATTATATTTATATAATGAAGTTTGAGGTTTTTTATAGAACATTTTTTCGTGTCTGAACGGCTTTAATAAATTAAGAACATGTTATAGATCCATAATCTATATGGGTTGGGACGGCGAAGGCAATCGAAATGAGGTCACATGCGGAATTCCCCACGGATCAGTCTTAGGACCCCTCCTGTGGAATCTCGCGTATGATGCGGTCCTGAGGTCCTTTTTGGAGTGCTACGCGGACAAAACCCTATTACTCGCCAGGAGGCATGGCTATGCAGCCAATTGAACCTACGCCCGCATGGGCGTCTGAACGTAAAGTCCTGGTCGCCCAAATTGGACGACGAGACCTGTCCTCGTCAGCAATCATTGCTGCTATGCTGGTGGGTGAGGAGAAATGGGGCGCAGTGGTTTCTTTCTGTAAAGCAGTAATACTCCAGAAAGAGACTGCTGAACGGGATTGGGAGGGGGCCGATCCCGAGCGTAGAGGGCGTCGGAGGCGACACCAGTCTTCGAAGGGACCATAAGCTGCCAGACTGTGTGGACCTCTGGTAGCAAACTACATACTGGTCGGCGATATGAGGGTGGCCTGGCCAAAAATAGCGGTCAAGCCACAACACATCATGTTCGTGCCGATAGGCAGGGGAAGCACAGGCTTCCACAGGATTGTGCTTGAGTAAGCGCGGCGTCGATTCTGGGAGGACCTGAAATGATATGGTCCGGATCCTCCTCATACCAAGGCGCCTGAGACCGGTTGTCGGGGTGGTTTTTAGTGGACACACCACATACTCCTGGCGCCTGATCCCCGAGGAGCCAAAGATCTGAAGGGATTTTACACCCCACCAAAACAAAAAAAGGCATTACCTAGATACTGTAGACATGCTAATGTCTGACCATACAAATCTACCTAGGTCTATGTACGATTAGAAAACGTTTAGGAATGTAAGTCTATTCTATAACCCACCGTAATTTTTGTAAGATAGACGTATAGGTAATTAAGGATATTTAAAAAACTATAAAGGAATTAAAAGTTAGAGATTAAACTACTAACAAAGCTACTCAAGGTCAAGTGAATAAGCAAATATTTCCTTGTTAATATACTAAATTATTACTATGAACATGAAGAAATGAATACGTACGTTACACCTTTGATGAAAGCGCATGAATTGGACCTCTTAAATTATCAATTAGGAATAAAAAACCGAAAGTGTTAATGAATTAATGGTGGAAACAGAAAACTCGACTGCCTTTAAAGTAATGAACTGATAAGAGAAAAACAAGTATTACAATATTAACATAAAATTCGAGTGAGTAAATACATTGTTTTGTAGGCTAACTATACACTTAATGGTACCGAATGCGGTCACAAACATCATAATTTTGGTAGATCTATTTCGGTAGCTCCAACCTACAACCTCTTTAACGCGCCAAAAACTATTAATCCAAACTTATGTAAAACATAAAATGACAATCGCTAAGCATTACATTTAAAAAGCGGCCAAGTGCGATTCGGACTCGCCCATGAAGGGTACCGTATCAGCAAGTAACATCATGTAAAAGTTCTTGTAGTTCGTTGTAACTTTTATCGATGCTTTTATACTTGTGTATTGATTGGATGAAAGGTAAATTGCGTGTTACGATTTATGACGTATTAAAAAAAAAACTACTCACTAGATTTCGTTCAAACCAATTTTCGTTGGTAGTTTGCATGGTAATGTACAACATATATTTTTTTTAGTTTTATCACTCTCTTATTTTAGAAGTTAGAGGGGGGGGGGACACACATTTCTCCACTTTGGAAGTGTCTCTCGCGCAAACTATTCAATTTAAAAAAAAATGATATAAGAAACCTCAACATCATTTTTGAACACCTATCCATAGATATGATGAAAAAAAAAAATTTGACTTTCAGTTCCAAGTATGGGGACCCCCAAAATGTATTGTTTTTTTTTCTATTTTTACGTAAATATCTTAATGCGGTTCACAGAATACATCGACTGACCAAATTTCAACAGTATAGCTCTTATATTTTCGGAAATAATTGGCTGTGACATACGGACGGACAGACAGACAGACAGACTTGACGAATCTATAAGGGTTCCGTTTTTTGCCATTTGGCTACGGAACCCTAAAAAACTTTTATTTTGTATTATAAATGTAAGCCATTGAGCTCATGAAGCCAAGCCTTACCATGTGTCTGGACAAGGACTGATTTGAAGAGAAAAGCGGGACAATATTTGGAAAGCCTATCAAATTATCCAGTTATGTAAACAAGTACCGCTTAATGCAGTTCCTGTTACGTATCCCAATCCCAAAGCATTTTACACGGCACTTGAAGATATTATATATTGTGTAAATGGAACGATGACGTGTATCCTAAGAACTTGTTGGCAACCTTAGTAGCAATGAAGTTTGTTCCACCAATTTTTCAGTCGACTTTTCATTTATCGATTTTTAATGTTATTTTTCCGTCAAGTAACACAATCCTCTAATCATGGTTATCACAGTACAATCACCGCAACGCGACAAATGAATCACAATAAATGTTATCTCACAGCGCAACGATACGATACTTAAAACTGAAGTGTCTTGATAAGGTTGTCTTTCCGATTTGGTTAAATTTAACCGTATAAATGTGTAGGTACCTAATCATAATTTATTTCTTACATTATTAAATACAACATAATTTCTTTGTGTATTCCGTTGTATGCTATGTTTATCAAAGGTTTTAAAGTCTAACTACAGAAATAAAGTTCAATGTAAACCAAAGATTTCGTCTTCAAATCTCATCCATATGGATTTTAAGGCCATTATTATGATGATTAGGATTGACAGTAGGCGGTCATAAGTCATTCATTAGCATTGATTTCACTTGGATGTGAACAGTTTAATACAAAATGAATATGTGATTCTTGACGTGCAAATGTCCATGGCCATCGATTGGGACTTACCATAATATGGTTTATAGAAATACGTTCACCAATTGCAAAAAAGCAGCTAAAAAACGCAAAAAATTAATCGCACTAAGAACTTCCTTGTTTTTCATGTCGCTTAAAAATAAACATCAGCACATATGCCAAGAAAAATCGTCATAGGAGTCGTGCGTACGTAAGTCCCAACGCGTAGTAAACATTATTTATTTATTTTTAAACTTTAAAATGATACAGTATTAGAACATACTAAGTAAATATCTGTTGTCGGTTGGCAGGGCGATCATGGTACTGCAGAGATGTCTACGTCGAAAGTAGAGACCTAGGTACTCAGTTCTTCATTAAATCTTTTGCCATCTCCCATATTAGACCAGTGCCGATAATGATTGAAAACAAAATAAATTATAGTAGGATGAAACCCATTGTAAAAGGAGGAGAATATTACAAAAATTAAAGGAAAAATAAATTACGGGCGATCTGAAGTCGGGAAGGGGGAGGGGAAATAAGGGAAAAAAATGGCTTATATCGATTTCCGGCAAAACAATAAACTGTTTTCCATAGGACTTGTAGTTTTGCCGGAAAAATTAAATGGCAAAGTTGTAGATAATAAAAAGATCTACATCTTTTGCATTTACACTTTTTTCACATAACCTCAAATTTTATGTGAAAAAATCAAAAAACCAAGTTTTGGTTTTTTACTTTTATCTTTTACAAATTAAATTATTTTTTAACGAAATTTTGTGAAACCGATGATGACTGAATACTGAAAAAAAACCCTAATTTTCAATCAAAAATTCATCCGTCAAAATATCAACGTTTTTCACAAAAATTGGGTGTTTTCCATTCGATGAAATCTCTACTTTCCGATGGTGTAAAAATATATATACATTACCATAGTAAATCTTCTCAGGAAATGCAAAAAATGAAAAAAATCGAATTCGAGTTTTTTTTATTTTTTGCATTTAGAGATTTCATCGAATAGAAAACACCCAAATTTTGTGAAATACGGTGATATTCTGACCGCCATCACACACATTCATGCAAAGTTTCATCTTTATAATAGGTACCACCAGTTTGGACGGTAGGTCGAGGACGGACGGACGGACGGACATGGCGAGTCTATAAGGATTCCGAGTCATGAACTACGGAACTCTAAAAACTAAAACCCAACTACGACAAAAAACGACGCTAAAAATTATGGAACAAGATTTTCAGGACACTGGTTTATGCAACATTACTGAAGAATGCCACTACCTCTACTATTAATACCTACTATCTACCAAGATACATTCGTTGCAAGTTGCGTTTATTATAGGTGTCACATGGTTATATATCTATGATGTAAACTTTACTTCATATATATTTAGAAAATTTTCGATAATCCAGTAATGGACTCTTTCCCACTAATGTTTAGATTTTGAAGTCTTTCTTGTGTTATTCGCTTTTTGACGGTTTTAAATGGTGTAAAAATCGCTACTTTTAACTGGGGAGGATATTCTCACCACTTTTAGAACTATCCACAGTTTAGAACTATCAAAACTCCCTCTAAACACACTAAAAAACTTATTACAAAGTAATGTACTTATTAATCAAAATGTAAATTACTAATAAGATTCGTCCAAGAGGTGGAGCCTGGTGATCTGCGACACAAGGTATTCCTACTACAGACACCAGCCTCTCACAAAGGAACGGTAGGGACAAAAAAAACCCACTTGTTACATTTAATAAGATGCAGTCGATCGCCCCCCCCCCCCCTAAATCGTCTTAATTAAAAATTAATGGCACTAAAGGAACAAGGAACTATTTTAGTTGATCAAATGCTAGGTTGCACGGCTGTATCTGTAAACTGCTTCGAAATTCTTACTAAATAAACTGAACAAGTATACAACAGAGTAATAACTATATCATTTACCTTTTACTGCAATCAATGTGAAGTGAACCACCTACTAAATAAATACGTCAATTAAATTTTAATTGCGTCAGCGCGTTGCCAAGTAGAGGTAATCGTAGGTATACCTACGTAGTGCGCTTAAAACTTGATCAGGAAATGACACTATTACGTCTATTTACTTCATAATTCATATGTATTGTAAAATTATGACTTTTGTAAATACATTTAAATTAGTCATAATTTTGTTATATGTACATATTTAGACGTAGGTATAAGGTATACTTACAGAATGTTAAGAAAAAAAACTATTTATACTTAATGCCTTAATTGGTATTACCTTTACTGTTATATTATATAATATAAATAATTAATATAATATAATTTCTGGTTTGATAGTATTAAAAACAATTATAATATTGCACGTGCGGCTTAAATTGTACTTAACAGGTATTGTAGTGTACGTAGAATATGTAAAAATAACAGATTACAACTACTAACGCAAATGTTAACATGAATATCAACTATCATGGAATGCCATGACGTCAAGAGCGAGCCCACGCGCTGGCCAATCAGATTCGTACACAAAGGGGCACGTCTCGGGATCCTCAGATAACAAATACTTTAAAATATGAAAGTACCGTTAATGCCTGGGTTTTTAATTTTTATTCTATTATAATTCAATACTTCAATTTTCACCAAGAATCAGCTATAGAGATGAAGCTTTAAGTTTTTCATTTGACATCAGTATTATTTATATCTGCACTATTCTTGCACACACTATTTGATCTCGCCAGAGTGAGATAGCACTATTTCGCTATTATGAATGAAAAAGATCGCGGATGTGTGTATGTGAGTGTGTCCAGCCAGCGCATTGCTCAGGCGACGACGGCGGCGCGGCACGGCACGGCGACATAACTTGCCGCTTATTCCATAATTTCTTTAGGTTGATGCGAGACGTGTCGTACTTTTAATTTTTATTAGTATTCTAAAACGCGCGCTGTGTTACTTTACTTAATTATTTGTAAAAAAAAGTGAATCACAATGGGTTTGGTTGTTAATAATTTACCGAAGGTGAGTGCTATAATTTAGGTTATTTTTTTACCATAATAAAATACCCGGCTTTGAATTGGAAAGCAACGGTTACGTTGTAATGACCGCTTTGACCTTGTGAAACTCGCTCGCGATAATAACGAATTTGCTCACTCATACGTTTGCAAGTATTGCAGTGGTTCTACAGTAATATAATAAAGTACGATAATTATAGTATTCGGTTAACTTTATAGGTACGCTATCGAAATGATCAATTTAATTTTCTGACTGAATCGTTGGCCTTAACGTATGCGACTGCTGATCAAGATGTCTCGGGTTCGATTCCCTAGCCGTGAGGACAGCCTGTGGGGTTTTTCTTACAAGAAATGCTTAGTTGCAGCCCGGGGTATGGAACTTGAAGGTGTTTAAAGCCTGTGCCTCGGAGAGCACGATAATGTGTCGGTTCTGGTTGTCATCTCAGGCAATTTTTATTGGAGAGTCAGTGCCCTGAAATATACTAACATCTGGTTTAACCTTCGAATTCAGTTCACCCTCAGGGTTTGGGAGGTTTGATGCCAGTCGCTCCGGGAAAAACTGATATTCAGATAAAACCGGTTGAACTAGTAGCCGACCATCATTGACTACGCTGTATAGTAATTTAACGAACCCAAATAAATATGTACCTAATAAAAAATGCTAGGAAGATGAAATTATAAATTTATGTATTATGAGTTATGACGATAGACTAACATAGGAATACCTATACCCAAAGTGATATAGATTTTGTTTTAAACAATGATGGATGATGTGACTTTTTACGTTTGTGCATGAATAATGACAAAACTAATTTACCAGACTGGAATTTGTTTTAGGCAAATATACACGTAAAATATTAAATGTATGTTCTATAAATACAATTATAATATATAATAAATACAATATATAAATAAATACAATTGAAGTGTCGGTGACAATCGGTGCAGCCGTTCCAGAAACTAGCTGGCACAAACAGACCAACGGGATTGTTTTTTTGCTTGCATGCATTTCGTTAAAAGTTGTTATTTTGAAATTACAAACAGATATTTCAATTTTATTTATTGTATACCAATAAATAAATAGAACTGCCTCGTTGGTCTAGTGGATAGCGTATGCGACTGCAAATCAAGAGGTCTCGGGTTCAAATCCCGGGTCGGGCCAGTGTTTTTGGGTTTTTCTTAGGAAATTCCTAATAGCAGCCCGAAGTTTGGAAGTTTGGCGGTGATTCACACCCGTGCCTCGGAGAGCACGTAAAGCCGTCAGTCCCGATTGTCATGAACATCTATGGCAATCGTTATTGGGAAGTCAGTGCCATCAAATGTACTGACAACTAGTTCAACCTACGAATTTCAGTTCTCCCTTACGGTTGTGGAGGTCCGATGCCAGTCGCTCCGTGGAAAAACTGATATTCAGATAAAACCGGTTGAACTAGTAGCCGACCCCAAATAAACTTGGGAATAAAGCTAGGAAAAGAAAAAAGAAGAAGGTATAATATATAAAGCAGACTGTAGACATACACGGGTGTGATATGTTGTTTTATATTATGATTTAATATTTTTATCGAAGATTTTCTAATGGTATATTGTTATTTAGTACTTATCTTTTGATATTACAGATTCGTGAAGAATGCGAAGTCTTTCGTATGACGGATAAACAAATTAGAGAGATTATGAGCAGACTCCATGCGAATATCGTGAAAGGACTTGGCAAAGACACAAATGCGAGTGCAACCGTAAAGTGTTTTATCACATACATTCAAGATTTACCTAACGGAAAAGGTAATTCGTTTAACCTAAAAAAATATAGCCAAAGTAAGCTAGAGTCACGCAGTTCTATTTCTTTTTTCCTTTTTTTTCAGAACGTGGCAAATTTTTAGCGTTGGATTTAGGCGGAACAAATTTCAGAGTTTTGATAATAAACTTGGGAGAAAACCACTTCGATATGCAATCCAAAATTTATGCTATTCCAAGTCACATAATGACTGGTACTGGAACTGATTTATTTGATCACATAGCTGAATGTTTAGCAAACTTCATGAAGGTTGGTAATATAGTTTAAAAAATATCTAATCAAATTAAAAAAAAAATACATTAAATTTATATTAATTTCAACGCCTTTTAAATTAGGAACATGAAGTGTATGAAGAGAGGTTGGCACTAGGATTTACGTTCAGCTTTCCATTACGACAACTGGGACTTACGAAAGGGATTCTTGAACGGTGGACTAAAGGATTTTCTTGTTCAGGAGTTGTCGGAGAAGATGTTGTACAGGGGCTTAAAGATGCCATTGCTAGACGAGGGGTAAGTAATATTAATCAATAATACCAATTTCTTACTCTAAATTATATGTAGAAAACTATCGCATAATTGTCAGAAATATGTTTATTTTGCATGAAGTTTCTAGTCGACATTATATATAAAAAAAAATTACAGGACCTTTCTTTACAAGTGATGGGCATCCTAAATGATGCCTCTGGCACACTAATGTCATGTGCACAAAAGGATCATAATTGCCGAATAGGGGTTATAATCGGTAAGTTGATGATGAGAGGTCTGTCTTAGCAACATAAGGCATGATTACTGGTGACAGTACAAGAGAGCCTGTAGAGGTTTTTATGAGTAACAACTCTTTGGATATTGTGTTCATCTTGGTCTTATTTCTTTTTTTTTTACTTTTTATCAATTAATTTAAATATTTTCTGAGCATGAAACTTAACTTGAAACATTCATTGGTGTTTTTAGACATGGTTAAAAGTAAAAATATGCAGGTAATCGATTCAAATTTATGAACCTATGTAATCGTGCAATAGATACTTATGTAAAAAAATTACAAAACTCGTGATTTAAAAAAACAACAGAACATTTAAAAAAGTATTAGCCGACTATGTACTTACGTAAATTTTTTGATAAAAATCACGGACTCGGGCCATTAAAATTGACACCGCATTAATTGATATCGGTTGGTGCAGTAATTAACAATAGATACAAAGAAAGATACATAGACGGGAAAAATCTTTTTTTTTTTAAATCCGTCCTTTGGGTTTCGCCGTAGTCTGGTAAAAATAAGTCTAAAGTGAAGAGATTATAAAATTTACAGATAAAAAAATTACTAAAACTATTAATACAACTAATTTTCTTTTAATTGCATTACTCTCACTTAATGTTGTCAGCATTACGGTACCAATTAGTAACTATTATTAATTAACAGCCATTAAGCAGGCTTATGTTCTCAGTGATAATTAACAATTATTTTATTTGTCATATTTAAAATAGCTCCACTTATAAAATAGAATTTATAAAACCCATAATAGCTACTTAAAATAGGTTGGCTCACTTTTTGTGTTCTTTTAACCAGAAGCATACAGTTTCATACTTCATAATAAAGTGTTTTCCTATATTTACATTGTTAGAAATACATTATTATAGACTTTCGCGTGATCAAAACATGACACAAATACAAATACCTACATATAAAAACTAACTGCCTCTAATGATATTAGTCCAGTCATTAAAGTGGGTTGACCTCGGAAAATCGACATACCTAATATATTACCACGTAAAATCTCATAATTTGGCAACCTAAAACTGTTTTAAAGTCTCTACATCTACATTGTGAAATGCAAGAAAAAATTGAGAATTGAGAACTTTTGTGTTTAAAATTTGGCGACTTTAAAACTTACGACTATCCAATTATATGTGAATTTTGAGAATAGTTTTAGGATGTCAAAATACAAATTTTTACGTGGGTATGTTGATTTTCCAAGATCATAATTTAGCTTATGAAGACAATACTATATGTAATAATAATATGATTTATTTTTTACCAAGACCGAAAATACAATAAAAATACGATTCCATAAAATATTAAAATAATATAGGAGTGATATTAATATAGCCAAGTCATAAAATATACAAAATTCACTACGCCATAATTCAAGCTATATCGTGATGAACAATAATAAATAAGGCGTTAATTTTGGAGAAAAATTTACAAAAGAAACAAAATGGAAAACTACATCAAAAATAGTATGTTTTTTAACTAATATTATTATCCAACTTGACTTGACTTTTGGTTAATGGCTTTGTGGAAGAGTGTAGCCACAACTTTGCCAATGTCATGTATTTTAAAGACAATCTGTCAAACGATTTATTGAATGTAGAGCTGTATAGAGCCAGAAAAAAAAACACTGTTTAGGAAAATGAAAGTAATTAAACAACATTTAAAAATAAATGCATTTTTTTTGACACTAAAGACAATAGATACGTCAATGTAAAAATAAATGCAACGTATAGAAATATCTAACGAGTTGATGTAAGCCTTATGGCGTCTTAGAAAGCCTCTACGAACAATCCGATCATCTTCAACCTATCTGGTGTAACCATTTCTTTCATGACTAGAACTTCAAATGCCATATATTCTAATACGCATGTTTTTTGGTCTCGTAGGACGTTCAGATTGATATATGCGCTATACTGAATGATACTACGGGCACATTGATGTCATGTGCGTGGAAAAACCGCAACTGCAAAATAGGACTCATCGTTGGTAGGTTTATGTTAATTACATGGGAAGAAAATAGTTATTGTGGCTTCATTTCATAGTTATTAGTGTTATTTCTGTTGTTGTAACACTAAACTTATCTAAAATTATCTTTCAAGTCAAACTGATTTATAAATTACATAGAGTTTTTTTAGTGTGATAATATTAATGTCTAATTTTAGTCAGTCGTCTTGACAGGATCAAAGTAATTTTAGTATAGTTTAAAGTGTTTTCCAACAACAGAATTGGCACCACTGTGGCTTCTTTTCATAGAATTTACGTTTAAATCGCTTGCATACAGTAACCATTTCATTGTTCCATTATCGTTAAAGAACTGCATGCTTGTGTGTAACTCGTTAATTCATGAAAACACCGAACATTTTGCATCGTATGAACAACTTTATACATTAGCATATTATAACGTCATAGCTACCGTACCTTTTATATAGTTATGCAACGCAAATGAAAAAAGACATACCATAAGGTCGGATGAACTTTTGTCTGTTCAATAATATAATCTGGTATTTTAAAAATTAATTTGAAAAATAATTAATTAATATTAATTTTCTCACATTTTAAAGTGGAAAACCTTGACAGTGAACCACTCAAATGGTAGACCAGAATTTCTAGTACGTCACACTCACACTGCGCTAGTTTTTTTTCGACTGTTGTAAAATAATTCGAATACCATATACAGTTGATTCTTTCTTTTTTGTATGTTTTTACGATGTTAGAATATTCGAAACCGATAAAGATTTTTATGGCTTTTACCTGATAATATCGGAGTCAATGTACGGTCCTGGCATACCCTTAACAATACTGTTGCTAGATCCAATCGGTGACATCTACTTATAGTAGAATTTAAGTAATACATACATCCATAACAAAACCATGGTTTATTGTACTTATAACGTATTTTATAGCAAAAGGTACCTATGTCGTTTTACTTACATGTTTTTACATAACATCCTTACGTTAGTAGTTTATGATTATGTAGTAAAGGAAGTACGGAGAAACGAAAAACTATGAAAACATCTGTTTCTAGACTTTTGCGACTTTTACGTTTTTGTTGTAAAGCGGGACTTGTTCCGATAATACTATTTAAAAAGGTTACGATACCTTCTATAATCCGAAGTTTCGAAAGGATTATACCCTCCTAGAAAAAACGTTTGCAAACTGGCTGGTCACGAGTAGACAGCTTACCTACTTAATTTTATCGCAAAAAAAGTCCAACCAAAACTATGAAAAGGTTATTTGTATATTATTATCTGCCTTTGCTTTTATTTATCTCGTTCAGATTACAGTTCTTGCTTATGCAATAACTTGGAAATTTTATCTTATTCGTGCATTCTCGTAGTATTCAACAGAGGACAATCTGACTGTCATTATAAAATAAAACTCATATTTTGTTTTTGTAATCGTGTAAAATGATAAAATAATCAATTTATTCAATCGTGATTCTACCTTAAATCTTCATCACAAATAATTTTCATATTGACTTATCGAACCCAGGTACCGGCAGCAACGCTTGTTATGTCGAGAAAACGGAGAATTGTGAACTGTTTGATGATGAACCTGGCAAGCCTGACCTGCTAATAAATACAGAATGGGGTGCATTCGGCGACGATGGTGCTTTAGACTTTGTTCGCACAGAGTTTGACCGCGATGTCGACCATAACTCTATCAACCCAGGGAAACAAATGTAAGTTATCTATACAATTAACTTGCTGTTGTTGTTGTAACTTTACAGCGTGTAAAGGCCACAGAGCGAATATATTAACCATTTGATTGAGTCCCGTCAAAATCGGAACAGCTGTAACAGAGATTAGATGGTACAAACACATAAGTTTTATAATTTAAAGAACTTTATTTAGATTTAAGTACCGTACTTCAAATATTATTACAAACATACACTTCAACTTTATTTCTGTTGATTACGTATGACCACGCCTTCAATTAATCATCGAATAGATAAAATCATTTTCCTTATATTATTAATACGATTGTCACGTTACTTATCATGTAACGATGATAATTGCCAGACAAAATACATTAGTATTATTCCTAGCTTACAGTTTTAAAGTGAGTCTGCAAATAATTTTTTGATGACCGCATCGCATTATGGTTATCTTCATATTGCGATAATGATTAAATGTACAACACACCTATTTTTAATTAATTTATTAAATCAATAATTTCTTCATCTATTCATTTGTTATTAAATCGTTATCTTCATGTAAATGACGAATGATTTTAATTTTTTTAGAAAATTGATTACTTCAGCCTTTAAATATACCTG
Source organism: Phragmatobia fuliginosa (assembly GCA_932526445.1). Classification (NCBI taxonomy): domain Eukaryota; kingdom Metazoa; phylum Arthropoda; class Insecta; order Lepidoptera; family Erebidae; genus Phragmatobia; species Phragmatobia fuliginosa. Next base: position 11,265,033 of record OW052070.1, on the reverse strand, counting down.
CCATACTTGTTAAACTACTAGTTGAGGCTAGCGGGTTTACAATAAAACAATTTTCACACGTATTTTGAATTAATGCTGTTATTTTGAAGTTACAAACAGACACCATTTTCTTTGTTAGTAGATAAATTCTGAAATAACTATGTCTATCTTTAGGTCTGTCTGCTTGTTACGTTTATACAATTTGATATGGACATACTTTGATTTTTGAGGAAAACTTACTCGTTAGCTACCATATACATACTCGATAACTGAGATACAGGCGGACGGAGCCGAGGGCAAAAGATAATTGAATAATAACAAACGTTTTTTCTTGCTTTAATTAATTAGGTAATAAAATGCACACATCGAAGACGCTTCTTTCTTGTTATCTTAAGTCTATATAATTATTGAACCAAAAATAATAGTGAGCATGATTGAGCGGATATGGTATCAAAAACGTGATTACAGGTTGACATCATACAATGTTACGTCGTAGCAGACACACATGTTGATTACGCTTATCATAGATTATCTAACTAGACAGAGTACCATTAGCTGATAGCTTTTATTATTAGGTCGTATTGTAGCTCTCTCTATGGTTTTTTATTTTATTTATGTATCCTACATACATATCCTAGATACATTCTAGTAGAGCCACGCTGATTTCAGCACGAATGTGCCGACTCGACCCGGCCAGTACTACCCTCACACAGAACACCATCCTAATATTGCTGTCGTATTTCGTTGGTGAGTGTGAGACCGGAGGCATAATCACTCTGCATCATTCTCCCGGCCTCCGAAGGTTTTTTACTCATTTTCTACTCATTCTTTTCATCAGGCAAAGTAGAGTCACTTTTGTAGTCTTCGTAAAAAAAAGCCCAAAGCAGTGCACTGCTGTGGCCTCTCCCAAGGCACACCACATATCCCGTTTGCTGTTTTTTGCATCCAGTCATTGCTTGCTCTCTTACGCAAGTCCTACTCTATTGTTTGGCAAAAATCTGTCTGTCAGTATAAGATGAAATTAGACTTTTTGCTGGCATTTGAAAGAAACTAATAAAGAGGCTTTAAAAACATTTTGATTAAATAATTAATTTATTCAAATCATTCTCCTAATTTATACATCAACCGGTTATATTTTTAATGAAAACTGCTTTCATATTATATTATTTTTCGATACTTATTTAAGGGGGAGAAACAGATTAATATTTATGATTTTTAACGTATCAAATATTTTAAAGCAAATAAGTATTTGCTTTACTTAGTAAAATTACTAAAGTAAGTACTTTCGCAATTAAGGTGCTAAGGGGCTATGCGTTTTATTAAAAAGGAAAATGTATTATCATTATGATAATGAATAGATCGTGACTCTGATAGCATTTACTTACGATCCGTTCGTTATTCAATCATTTTTGTTGCTTTTATTATTGGCAAATCATTTCGTTTCATTAACATATAAGTTTGCCAAAGTGACTGCACTCTGGCAGATCGAGAGCATGAGTAGAATCCAAGGGTAGTGGCCACCATATACTCATTACGAATGCAAACAATATAGAGTGGCAGTCCATTGAGATAATTCTGCATCATTAGGCTTTCACTCACTTAGGTCTTCTGTGTGACGGTAGTAACGCCCGGGTCGCGATGACACGTTCGTGCTGAGGGGTACTTGTGTGATACCGTCCAGCACTTGATCGATCTAATACTCGGTCACTTCACTCAAGTTATAGCATAACTAGAGCACTGTCTTGCCTTTCGAAGTAAAATATTGAACCTATGATGCACTTATTTCAGTCAAGAGAAGATGATATCCGGCATGTATTTGGGAGAGTTGGTGCGCCTGGCCTTAGTGAAGTTCACGAGAATGGGTCTGCTATTTGGGGGCCAAGGTTCCGACATGTTGTTCAAACAATACTGCTTCTATACCAAATACGTATCGGAAATTGAATCGGATAAACCTGGAGACTACACTAGCTGCATGGATGTGCTTGACGATATGGGTACGTAATCATTTATACTTTCCCTAACAAATTTGAAAGTAACTATGTCTATCTGTTACGTTGCCACGGCTATACCGTTGAACCAATTCAATGCAATTTGGCATAAAAATAGTTTGATTCCTAAGGGAGGAAATGGGCATCTCTTTGCTTCTCTTCAGATGGCTCATGACATAGGAATAACTTAGGCATATTTTTTTAGGCTAGCTTTACGCGATCACGCTTCAGTTACACGCGATTTGCAACAATAATGTCGGGTAACACCGCGGGCGGGACTTAGCTAGTAGGTATATAATTTCCATATCGAATGTATTGTCTATCTAGACTTCAGTCGTATTAAATTTCCACAACAGTGGCTAAAGTCTACATTCCAACTTACATGTGTGTGTGAGTGTGTTATGTAAACTTCTAATCAAAGCAACGTATCGAAAGCCAAAACTAAAACATGACGCAAGGATTGTGTGTTCAATACGCCTATTACATCATAATTGCACAAGATCTATATGATTGAAGTCCAGGCAACCCGTTCGTAGAATTTCGTACTCCAAAGTACATTCCATATTTATGTTTAGCTCCATACTATTTTACAACCCATTTTAAAGATTTTCTCTAGATTGATTCTTCAAAAATTAGCGCTACATTTTGTATTATTTGTGAATAAGTGACGTAACTCCATATTTGAAAACCGCATCTACCATATTAGAAGTGGGAATCCCATTATTGAAAAAGGCAAAGTCTAACAACAAATGCCTACTAATGGGTTTTAAATAATTATATATTTCTGTTTCTAAACCCGTTGGATTTAACAACAATGTAAACCAGTCCAAATACACCTCAAAATTTATTACACAATTTGGTCTATACGAAAACTATGATTTTAATTTGAAGCATGATATGATCTATGACCCGAGATCTCAGACACATAGGATACCTCCGCGCCATCAAAGCAGTTTAAATACTCTAAATATGTACTCGCAAAATTCAGTAGACGGCAGGCTAGGTATGTCGTGAAAAACGTACTTTTTTTGCAAGCCTTCATTATTCCCAAGATTATTTAAAGTCAGCTACTAGTTTAACCAGGTTTAGCTGACTATAAGTTTTTCACGGAGCGACTGGTATCGGAGCTCTGCAAGCCTGAGGGCGAATTGAATTTATGAAAAAAACAGTCTTAATCAGGAAAAACATTGTAATAAATAACTAAGCACACCAAAGCAAAATTACTGCGTACTAACTACAAGTATATTCTACAAAATGTACCTATATTCGTGCATCAATCTTAATGAAGATTTAAGTAGAAACACGTGTAGAAATAGCTCAGAGATAAACTTGATAATGTATATTGCTACTCGTACAAATATTGCATATTGCGTTATATGCTAATTATTTCTATTTAGCACTTGGACAGAATACTGTTGACACTCTACAGTACAGTTATGTTTCAAACTTATTAGCATTAAAGTTGCAAATTAAATATGTTAATTACAAAGCGTTAGTAAAGTGATACAAATTAAAAAAAATATGACTTAGTAATACCAAGTGTTTTATTAGTAATCAAATATTTTCTGATGTACATATTACAAATTACATTAGGAGCAACTGTAACTTATATAAACTACCTTCATCAACAACCCATAACGTCCTGGAATCGGATCCTCTCAGGAGAGTCCTAAGGCGGATTGGGGACAAAACTACCTTATTTAAAGTTAATAAAAGATAGTTTTGTTCAAATCTAATCGGATGGTTGAGCGGTCACCTCGTCATATTTTTGTGTTGTTAGTTCAAGCCGCACATGGGACAACATATTTCAACAATCATATTAATTACTGAGTCTGGGTGTTCTTTGTGCCCGTAACATATGTTTGTAAACACAGGATTATTCCCAGAGAAACGTCGGCTGTTCATAGGGTTTCTGGACTAGATTTTCCCAAGCATTATTTTTAATCTGAGGATGCTAGTTGATTATGAAGGGATGCCAAACAAATGAAAAACAGACCTACCTATTATTATTAAATGTCAAGAAATTGATAAGGTTAAATTCAGGCACAGTTTTCAATATATGTAAAACACTGTTATGTAACATTTTGATGTTATGACCCGCAGGTCTATCACACGCAACTGAAGCTGACATGGCAGCAGTTAGGCACATATGTGAGTGTGTATCTAGGCGAGCAGCTCACCTGGTGTCCGCCGGTATCGCGACCCTGCTTAACAAGATGAACGATCCTCGCGTCACTGTAGGCATCGATGGCTCAGTATACCGCTTCCACCCACACTTCCACTCCCTCATGACTGAAAAGATCACGCAGCTTGTCCGACCCGGTATACAGGTAAGAACGTTACGTACTTTGATTTTTAGTCAGATCTTCCCCCTAGAGAAGTGCAAAGGTTTTTCGTTTTCTTTTTCTCTATTCTCTTGTATAGTTGGCTAATGACAATCAGTCACGTGATCAAAACAAGAGCATAGAGAAATATAATAGAAAACTAAAATCTTTTGCAACTTAACTAGGGGGGCTGTTTATTGCTGTGTATTAAGGAGTACCTGTCATTTCATTGGTACATCAATGGGTTTTTTTTTTAATATACTGCGCACGTTTGATCGGTTTTAAACTAGCTTTGTTCAAAAGTTTAACTAATGATGCTAATTAACCAGCCCTCCTAGCCAAGTAGCAACACGTTTATCGTTTTCTATTCTATATCTTTATTCTTTTGTTTCATTGGCTAATGTCACTCAATCACGCGATCAAAACAAACTATTACTGCTAAAGTCACTTGTTTCATCATCATCAGCCTATCGCAGTCCACTGCAGGACACAGGCCTCTCCAATTGCACGCCACTTCATTAATGTTTCAAATGTATGTAGTATGTATATACGGTATCAGCTTCCAGCAGTTCCAGCAGATGTACGAATATGTAAAACTTTCATTCATATTTGGAAATTTTATACCTATTATTAGGTTGCTTTTATAACATCGAAAAAAAGTCAATTTGTGAAAACTGCCATGACGTATAAACGCTTATCTGATGCTAATCAATCGAAAAATGTTACGCTATTATGAGAGATCGCTTATCAGAAACGTTATGTATCTGCATTGCGTAAGTACGAAATATGTACGTACGTGGGAGTCATACCTACTAGTATGGTAGACAATAAACTTAGTATATTAGACCTTTTTTAATTTAATATTCGATTTTAAGATTCAACCCTACCAAAGTGACTCTACTCTGCCTGATGGAAAACATGAGTAGAATCCAGGAGTAGGGGTCACCGTCCGCATTGTGAGGGCAAGCAATGCAGCATGGTGATCCATACCTTTCAAGGTGTAACCATGGCTGTCATTATTAGGACGGCCTTCCGTGTGTGTGAGGGTAGTACTTCCCCAATCGAGCCGGCCCATCCATACTGCAATCAGCGTTGCTGTACTACTACCTATTAAACCTGTACTGTATTAGACTTTAGGACCCTACGAACGGATCACGCTGACGTCACGTGACGTAACGTTCATTAAAAATAATCAAATTACCCACAATAATTATCATTACTAAAATTATAAACGCGAAAGTTTGTGAGTATGTATGTATCTGTGTATGTTTGTTGCTCTTTCACACAAAAACTACTGAACGGTTTTGGATGAAACTTTACAGTAATATAGCCATTGATATAATACATCGTTGAATATAGCATATATATCAGAATAACACTTAAGCTACTTTTTACTGCAATAATCAAGATAAACGCTGGCGGAGCCGCGGGCGAAAACTAGTTATAAATAATATAAGATGGTTAGATCACTATTAAATATTCTGTGGTTAGAGCCCAGTCAAACATGCGATAATATTAATTACATTTTTATTCGACATTGTATTACTTACATACATAGTGATGATACGGGGGAATGCCAGAATCCTATCTGTGTCTACGTAATTTACGAGTTTTATCAAATTAGGATTTTCCAACCTTAAGAATGCAGAAACATACTATACTTACTATTTACTGTATAACTTCGCTGCCCGACTCTCTATTTGTCGAGACTTTTTCCTTAGTAAAGTGAGGGGTATCAAGTTCAAATCCATATCGAGTACCGCCAACAAGCCTGCAGTTAGCTTTAAAAAAAACTTTCTTCTAAGTCAACGTCAACAAATACAGCTGCCGAGTACACCGCATAAATGCTTCAAAGACAGTAATTGATAATTAAATATCTATTGATCGATATGAATCATGTTATTGACTTATCAAGTTTTTCTGTTTGCATTTCAATTATTATTTTTATTATAGGATTAAGCATTTTTTTAGTTTCACGCATTACAAGTTTCTCTCGCCCGGTACCTATAATATTGGTCTGCAGAGTGATCCCATCATAGACTAACATCTCCAAAAAAAATACCGTTGCAAAACTTCGGTCCCAAATTAAATTATGTTTGATCTAAGTAATGTATGTTCAAATAGGGAATATAATAGAATATAATTTATTTTGTAAATAAGTTATACAGTACACCATCTTAAACTAATCAGTATAAAAACAATTTTAATAAAGTGTATTACATACTTTTAAACCACAGAATACATAATAGTACTAGTTAAAACTAAGTTTAGATGAGACGTAACAGTTTTATCTTTTAAAGCAGATAACATAACTATAGTCGTCACAAAATAAGAAGCCCGGTTTGACATTTGTCATCGTGGCGTAACTAATACGATTAATTCGTGTTTTTGAGTGCAATTTTTCAATATAAAGTTAAACTTGATGCTTATTTATGATACGCGTTGCGATAGTGTATGGGTAACATAGTAATTAATTAGGATTATGAATTTGATTTTTCAATTTCTTACATGCGGCTTGTCAAATGACAAATGTCAAAACGGGCTTCTTATTTTGTGACGACTATAAGTAACAAAATAATACCTCAATTAGGGTAATGCCACATGTGTGTGTACGTTTGTGCATTCCGTTATTCCATAAGAATCACCAGTAATCACTTCTAATTTTACTCACAAGAAACAATAATAATGAAGTAATAATTGTCTGTTACAGTTCGACTTGATGTTATCAGAAGATGGCAGTGGTCGCGGAGCCGCTCTGGTAGCGGCCGTGGCGTGTCGCCAGAGCCAGCTTTAGTAGCGCCGTCCCACCCCCGCCTCCCGCCGACCTCTCCACCCTCCCCCGGGGTCTGACAACTTTGAGCATTCGCATGCAAGCCGCTGGCCGCTGACTACAGACAGCAATGATCGAATAATAAAAGTAAAATATATTTTTACATACGTTTATAATACACGCATTTTACGGTATTTCTATTTTATATCGTAATGAAATGCTAAACTATATAGCGAAACAGATTGGATATGTAGCTACTATTCAAATACTGTCATTCTAACTTATAGTTTTGTGATCTTTGGTCACGCTCGTTTGAAAAGCGATAACTGTCTAATCGACTGAGTACACGAAGCGACCGTTGTATGCCGTGATGCGCTACTCTGCTGGCTTTCATGCATTAGCTCTCTGTTGCAAATTATGTAACAACATGGTTGTTTTAAAGTATTCCATAATCTCTATGTCTCTTTGAAGAGGATGTAGACACTAAGATTCAAATTGGCTCACCGTATTATAGTACTTAAAATTGTCTCAATTGCTTACAATCGTTGTAGTCTAGTCACGATATTAAGATTTGTTTAATGTCTTCTTATGTCTTCGTTGTACGTATGCTCTTTCGCACTTTTCGTTTGAAAAAATAAGACTGATGTAAACATGGTCGCCTACTTAAAATGGTCGACCAAATTGAATTGAACTTAGTGTCAATCGGTAGACAGCCATAACATGAGCATTTCCTTGCCGGCACACAGCTATGTGACTCAGAATAAAATTCTCTTCAGTGACTTTGGTTAAATTAGCAATAAGTAGTTAGTATAGTCGGTAGTGTAAATTTTATCGGAGATATAGTGTTAATTAGCTATGTAATTTTATATATATTATTAGCAACTATTGAGTAATTAGCTAAATAAAATGATATTGTAAAATAATAAGTTTAACACTAAATGCTGAGTACTTCTTTAGATAAGTTATTTATGTTCAGAGTGATTATGTGTTTTGTACTTATACATATATTATGTATACTCCCACACAATTGTAATATACAGATTTTATGTTTTAAATTTAAATCATGATCCACACGATTTTTGTACAAGTACCTACGTATTTGAACAGCAATTGTTTTGAAACAACATTTTTTTCCTTAAACCGTCTGATCGAGCACCTGTTTTATATTTATTGCTTTGTTATTATCTTGTTATCAATTTTATTTTAATAAAAATATCAACTAAGAATTGAATAGATAATCGATGCAAATACCCATGGAGTTGTGAATTACATCACGAAAGAAGTGACTTATGTGTTTTGATATTTTACTGTGATAGAGCTAGGACTAGTTCAAGTTTAGGTACTTATTTTGTACAGATGAATCTTTGATAAATTATGTGATTTCATTGACTATCAATAAATATCGATTGGTGTACCTACCTATCTACATGCGCATCTTTTGATGTCGTTCGAAATATGATATTGTATATTTTATCAAGAATACATGTTATTTGAAAACAATTTTATTAAATCAATAATAAGATTGAGATATTATAACATCAATATCGTATCTTACTGTAACAGTTCCTAGTTTAGTTAGATATGTCAAGTTTAGGTGCATTTTGACTAACGCGTTTGGTTGAGTGTAGTCATATAATTACTTTTAGTTATGGTACAATATAAGCACACGATCGCTCTGATCCTTTTGTGAAGCTATAACTTGTTTATTACCTACCTAGCACAAAATAAAAACATCCATAAATGTAAAAATAACCCGTACGACCATTGAAAATAGAATATTATTACATCATATACTGTACAGACTATTTTGTTACCTATAGGTATCAGGGATAGGTCAGAGTAACCTATTAATTGAATAAATATATATGTTATGCATATATCATAGGCGATAAATAAACGATTATATACATAATGTACTTTTATACAATTTATTTCAAATGACTATGTATTTCAAATAAGCAAAATAAAACGGATTCAAACAATCCTTGACATGATGATATTATAGATACGTACAGGTACGAGTATATTCCATATTGAAGTACCTACAACAAATTTGATCACCTCATTAATTAAGAGTTTTGGTTTACATCAACATAAATAAAGGCAAATAGAATTTTTCATAAACATATCTGCGTGTTTATTTGAAAATCTGCCCTTTCTACATCAAATGACTATAAAAATATAACATTCCATATGTATTTGGATCATCAAATATCAGAAATAGGTACAGTCATGAGTTATTATGTTTATCAAAAAGTTTGTCCTAATGTACCTAAATAACGAATTTATCCTCTGAAGCTTTCGGCTTTACGATTATTGTTATATGTAAAATGTTAAATAGAAATATTTTTCTATAATCCAAACAAGATGTGTAGAATAATATCTGCAACTAAACATATTGTTTTCACCAAGCAGCGTACTTATCTTATCAAACAAATACTGCTCTTAGCGAGCCTATAGAAATGTTCACACTAAAAATAAATTTTTATGAAACCTATCAAGTCTTTTAATTCTTATCCCTCGTAGGTCCTCATACTAGCCCGTCCAGATGATTTGCGCAGGTGGACCACGAGCTATTATCTTTTTCACGAAATTTCGCTCATGAAATTGAACCATAAAAACAAAGTACCGCAACAGAACATGTCTGATCTTTCAAAGTTCACTATAACCTTTTTATCTGGAACAAATTGGTCCGCGCTGTATAACATCACGCTACGGGCGATAGGAGAGAGGCGAGGTAGCGTGGGTCAGAGCTAGCTTACATAATTATGTAGGGTTAGCAAATAATGTCATAAAATAACGCCAACACAAGGTCGATCTGTATTCTTAAACAATTTATTAATGTGTATTTAAACAATTTTAATTATATCGTAAATTACAGTATTTATGAGTAAAAATTATGGTTTAGATTTTACAAACCAACGTCAGTTAAAATACAAAACAACTTAAATTTATTGTGTTGGCAAACCTTATAGTTTAACTTGGGTATTGAAACAGTTGTAACAAAGTTCAAATTTAATATTTCAAATCTTAAATTTTATATGTAGTAAAAATAACATAGAAACATTTTTCTTAATTAATATATTTTTTGGTACAAAGACAATTACATGAATTAGAACAAGGTAAGTTAATACAACAACCCTTTTTTCGTAGAACTTAGCTTTACTGTATTAAACTAGCGATAATTTTAAAGATGATTTTTTAAACATATAGTTACATTGTGCATATTATTTTCATTTAGGTATATTTTTGAAGGTAAATTAGGTTTTAATTAATGTTAATTAAAATCTTGTACAGATTACATGTTGTATTTAATTAAATGGGAGTAATTTTTAAAATGGCTTCTTACTGTTTATCTAATAAAATTTAAAATGAAAAAGATTCTTGATCAACTTTTTGGTTTCCAATAACTAACAATCAGGACAACAAGATATGTGCAGTCACAACACATAAATACAGCTAATGTGACAAAACATTCATTTACAATAACTTAGATATCCCTATACTTAAATTATTATCTTATTGAATCATAATATCGGCCTTAATAGGGCACAATTTGTCTGTTTCAATCATATAAAATTATATTGGCTATACATTAAAGAGAGACTGGATATAAGATTCAAAATTAAATTCAATCTGCCAGCAGATCTAACAAACATGAAAACAACAAGTAGATGGTCTATTACAAATGACAGGCACAGTCAGATGGTGTTCTAGCTGGTTTCTTAGGAGCATTCAATCTTTTAGATGTGCCTGTTCCATACTGAATACCAGAACCTATCCTTTCAGGATCAAGTTCACCATTTTCAATTTTAGCCAAAATAGTTTTAGAGCATTTCAAAAATGCTTCTTCTACATTTTCTCCCGTTTTAGCACTAGTTTCTAGGAACATCAGTTCTGAAAATAAAATAATAAGTGTTTAAGCTTTGTACACTTAAGAGTTTGTAAAATAAACATAACTTAGTATTGTATTACCATTTTCTTGTGCAAATTGACTTGCTTCTGTAAATGTTACTTCTCTTGACTCTTCCATATCCTTCTTATTTCCCACAAGCAATATTACTATATTAGGACTAGCTAGTGTCCTTGCATCTCTCAGCCAATTGGATAGTGCATTGAATGAATCTCGCGATGTAATATCATACACAAGCAGAGCACCAGCCGCACCTCTATAGTATGACCGTGTTACTGATCGAAATCTTTCTTGACCTGCAGTATCCCATATTTGTAATTTAGTGGACTTCCCGCCAATGTTTACAATTTTGGATCCAAATTCTACTCCAATCGTATGACATCGATCCTCTTTAACTGAAACAGCCAAAAGTCAATAATAACCATACTAATTTTAAAGTTCTGTAAATATTAAATTAATATTATACTTATCGCGATATAAATAAATTTACTTTTAAAATTATGCAGAACCTTGGATTAATCTAAATGTGTGAAATAAAAGTATATTCTACTTGTAAGTTTAATACTACTAAATTAAGTTAGTACACAATTCATCTTAAATAACTTGTATTAAAATAATTAATAATACAGTTAGATAAGTTAATTAATATTAGTTTCACAAATTCCTCTTCTCAAAACATTAATCTACATTATTCTATACAATAAAGTCTTCTTATATTAAGAACACTTTGCAAGAATGACTTGTCAGCCTAAATACCTACTATAGAATTAATAATGTAAACAAACTCAAAGATGTATGCCATAAAAGCATTCCAAAACTTACATTTGTTTCCTATAAAATTGTTCAAAAGGCTGGACTTTCCTGTACCCGCACTTCCAATTACGAGAAATTTAAATAAATATTCTGAAACATTAAACACATTTTATGGCATATGAACACTGAAGGTAAAAATGTCATAATAATGTTTTCTACATTAAATTTACCGTAAGATTCAGACATTGTAAAAATACATAAATATATTATCAGCAATATTAGACCGATTATTACTACTAAAATTTACCACTACTGATCAATCAAACAGTAAATAGATTTTCATAAAATTATAATTTCCGATGTTTCTTGTTTCTTTTCAGCAACACAGCAGTGTTACCAAGAGGATTATACAATTGGTGTCTGTCTGTCATCAGGGCATTTTACCTTGGCAACTCTTTACAAAAAAAGCGCTTATATTAAATTTATTTTCACTTTCTAGAACCATCTTATTCCCGCATTTAGTGTTATAATTCACGAGAATCGCGAGTAACGCAGTGGAGCAAAGCTAATCTAAAAAAATTGCCTGAGTTACCTATACCTTATGTACTGGCTGGGCTCATTGTCATTTGTCGTGTTCAAGTCACGCCTGGCCTGGTTGTCATTATGATAATAATATTAATCGTAATATTCGCTACCAACCTTTTAATGTTACTTAATATAGCTGTACACCAGAATTATTACATACAACGGTAGCTTAAACTAGGAGTTTGAATAAAACTTCACAATCTCAGTCATAGTGAGTCCACGAGTCGCTGCCGTTAGTATAAATCGTGTGTGATGTTACTTTCTTGGACCGTTCTGTAACAGATCACATTAGCAAACTGTTTCAGAGGATTACTAGTTGAGGGCTGTTCAAGGAAGAAAGTAGCAGGGAGTAAGGGAGCTTGAGTTAATCAGGTGGATAGGGAGGTGTAATTCCGTTCCTATTAAAACTTACCAGTAGTAGTGATTAGAAACACATAATATACAACACTTCATTACCACCATGATACAATTGTATCATGGTTACCAATAGCATAGAATAAATTAATAGCAATAGCAAAATATGACAATAGTTACAAACTACATTTTTTTTATTAATACTATCATTTTTTAAAATTTTAAACACGTGCTAAGTACTAACTAATCGGACGACGCAGCAAGAATCTCTGCCTACTTGATTATTTAAAGCTTAGGAGCGCATCACTCACACACACACACACACATGTATTGAAGTCTTATATAACTGTCATTAGTGTCACCTATCAAATCAATTCATAACAAAATAAAATTTGTCTATTCGCTGTACTTTAGTTTTGTATAAATTTCTAATATGTTGCAGTCATTGCGTTACGTATGTTACTTTTTTATTTTATATTCTACTATCTCACACGTTCTATGGTTTATTCTAGTCTTTACATAATGGTTGCAGAATATTAAGACGGCTCAAAAAACATATATCCCCATCACTTATCAGGTGCGATCATTTTGGGAGTATGTAAACATGATGTTTAATAAACCAGATACCGATCGCATCAAAGAATTTGGTCCTGATCGGGCATGCGCGGAATGGGTGCTTCGTAACGGAGGAAAGGTGGTTTGGTCTGATGGACAGACTTTAGCAGATTATAATGCATTACCACCTGAAAAATTACATGCAAAGAAACAATTAATAGCTATAGATGGGACTGATTCGTCTATTTCTCATTATGGATTCCCTCATCTAAGTATGACCATAATGCATTGTCTTGAAATGTGATATGGTTGTTGAATTGTGCTAACAGTAAAAATTGATCATTTTCAGTTGGGTGCACAATGTTAAAAAAAATTATCCTTCATAATAACAATTATATTGATGACAGAGCATTGAAAGGGCTCTCATATGGTAGTTCAACATTAACTTATGTCCAAATCTCCAAATGCCTCAATGTAACAGATGAAGGATTAAAATCATTGCCAGCGCTCACCCATCTTCAAACCCTAATCCTGTTTGGTCTGGAAAGCGTTTCAGATCTAAATGGATGCAAACAATTTTTACAACAACAATTGCCTAATTGTGATATTGGAGGTATTAAATAACTTAAATTTTAAACATAGTTAAAAAAAACTAAATATTGGAATGAACTCATAACTACTAATGCCATAATTTGCTATTATAAGTGTTAACAACTAAACTGCTATTTGGATAACTAACATTTGCAACATTAATCTTCATATAATTTTTGCTCTGAGTTACCGTTGCTTACTAGTAACAAATAAATATTAAATCAACAATCCTTTTCATGTCCAACTATAATCTACAACGACTATATCATAACTACATATATGTAGATAACAAGCATAAATTAACTCAACTGAATTTAATAGTTTAAAATGGAACTAATAATTCTTTTTTCAGATATGAGCAAAATAAAGGACAAATAATTTGAAAGTACTTTACTAACCAAGATATTTCGTACAGTTATAATTAAATTATTATTGTTTTATTTAAAAATATAAATGTTGTAATATCTAAATATAAATTTGAATGACATATTGTGTTATCGAATTCCTTTTCCAACAGCTTCATTTACATTATTATATCCATCTTTTGTTAAAAGTTCTGCTAATTCTGTTTTTATTTTTGATACCACAGGAGGACCATGGTAAATTAAAGCTGTATATATCTGTACTGCGCTAGCACCAGCCAGAATTTTTTCATAGGCATCTTGACCAGAGAACACTCCTCCAACACCAATGATTGGTATTTTTCCTAAAAAAATAAGGGAAAAATTTAATAATAGATAGTACTCAAAAGATAACCTCAAACTGACACAGGTCAATAGGGCTTCCATTTTAGATAAAATTGTATTCGTAAATATCACTATCATTCAACCAAATTAGTAAAGAGTTTTTGTATGAACTATTGATATCTGTTTGTGTTCTCAAACTGATTTTTTTCTGTCAAAGATCTACCCTTTAGCCAAGTGGACATTCTACAATGATGATAGAGAACTATGAGAATGATATCTTTCAAAGTTAAATCAGGTGTTCTTAAACAACATAGTTGCCTATAATATAAAAGAGGCGTTGCTGATTGTATAAAGAGATTAGATGTGCAACACTTGCATCTTTCTCTAAAGGGGCTGGCTGAATTGCAGGTTTATCATAATATATCTAAAGATAAGAAGAATAACTTAACTCCAAGTAATTCTTCTGTGGCACCATTATATCACTCAGGTTGAACCAGCCCCTTTTCTAGGATTCTCAAGTTTATGACTCGGAACCCTTATAGATTCGTCATGTTCGTCAGTCCGTCAACTTACCATCCAAACGGTAAGTGCTAGAAAGATGAAACTGCATGAATATGTGTTCTAATTACATCGACAAAGTGCTACAATAAAATTATGAAATTTTTTTATTTGGGGTACCTCTCCTACACGTAAAGTGGGGATGATTTTTTTTTGCGCGGCTAACCCATCGCGTGAGATATCATTAAATAGGACTTTTAAAAAGGGTTTCTAAGACGATTTTTTGATGTAGGTACATATATGTTTGCGAGAAATTCCACTTTAAAGGGCACTTTTTTGTAAAAACAGGGCGCACCCCTCTAAAAGCTAAACGGCTTGCTCAAAAAATTTGAAAAAATTCGTGATGGTGGTCCATATAATGAACTTTAAAGGAAAACTGTAACGGATTAGATTACTTTGTTAATTCAGGATGCGAGAAGCCCAAAATCGATGAAAGTGGTGTGCAATGGGAGAGGGTTATGTCCAGCAGTGGACTGAGATAGGCTGATGATGATGATGATGTTAATTCAGGAGTTATAGAAGTTTAATTTGTCAAATGTGCTTACTTAGAAAACGTCATAGAAAATTGGATACGATTTTAAACCATGACTGAGGAACCGTTTCTTGTGTGTGGCCTGAACGCACTTGAGCAATTTTTGCACATATGTCACTCTAAGTTTCAAATAAAAAAAGATTTCAGTAAATACCTGTGTTGCAGATACAGACGACATTTAAAGTAGTCTCACAAAAAATGTTTTCACTAACCTTTTGTCATTTTGTATGTTGTTTTAATCATTTCAGTAGTTCTACTTGCAAGTGGTTTTCCACTCAAACCACCTTCTTCTTTACAAAATTTTGTATTATTTAGTTCAGATCGATCTACAGTTGTATTTGAGATAATGAGTCCATCAACTCGACATTCCTTTTTAGAAACCACGGATACTATTTCTTTTAATTCTTCCGAACTGAGATCTGGAGCAAGTTTGAGAAGAAGTGGGGGCTTTTTTGCTACCGATATAGAATCTCTGGTCTTATTGATTTCAGTTAGAAGTTGTTGTAATTCTTCTTTCTTCTGTAAAGATCTCAAACCCGGAGTGTTAGGACTGGAAGCAAAATATAAATTGATAAATAAACACAATTAAATCATAAGTAGTATTACAGCAGACAAGAAAAGTTTTCAAAAACTATGAACCGTTTACATAAAAAATTAAAAGTATATCACCCAGACCATTGTTACATATCTATTGAAGCTTTCATTACAATAGGTTTTGTAAGGTAGGTGCTTCAGTGGAACATACCTACATAGACTGCTAAAACTATGATCTTACCTTTTAGCTTCATTGTAGTCAGGTCAGGCAATTATTATTTTTATGTATTCAAGCCTGCTAAAGTGACTCTATTTTGCCTAATGGAAAGCATGAGTATAATTCTGGAGTAGGGATCACCATCCTACAGCAATCTGGTGACCTACGCTATAGTTACATAAAATTTTACATATTTCTACTGGCTTCCAGAGGCTGGGTGCAATGATACAGAATGATATGGCATCCGGTCTCACACTCATCAACGAATTATGACAACATTATGCTGTCATTTTTAGGTTGATCCTTTGTGTGAGGGTAGTACTGCCCTGGTCAAACTGGCCAATTCATGCTGAAATCAGCATGAATTTATAATACCTCCTGTAGTTTAAGTAAAAAGATATAAATAATTTAAGAAGCATTAAAAACAGTAATAAAAATGTACCTGCTTATATTAATAACAAAATAATCAGCTACATTTGAAAACTTTTTTATTCCTGAAACATAATCCTTGATGGGGTCTGATAACTTATTTTTTCCTAAATTAATACCCAACAAGCCTTTGTCTGTCAGAGACCCTTTTATGTTCTCAATTTTTTTATACACTCTTTCATGTCCTTCACTATTAAAACCATATCTGTTAATAACAGCATTGTCTTCAGGTAATCGGAACACTCTTGGTTTAGGATTACCAGGTTGCGCTTCAGGTGTTACTGAGCCCACTTCCACAATAGAGAAGCCCAGTTTCTGCAAGCCTATGACGGCATCACCATGCTTGTCAAATCCAGCAGCAATACCAATTGGGTTTTTTAAATTATAATCAAGTAATTTAGTTTTCTGTAAAACAAATAGTTTAGTTTAATGATCTGCTACAATTTAAATTAAGAATGAATGTCAATGAAATCAAAGCATACCAAGACTTGTGGATCTTCTAACTTCTCTGGAGGAAAGAAACCATATTTAATAGCGGCCACACCAACTTTGTGTGCAACTTCTGGATTAAGATATTGGCTTAAAGGCTGTAAGACATTTTCATAATAACCACTGAAATCTTTCTTATAATAGATATATTGATACGCTACAACACCACCAAACGTCACTGCGAGGAAAGATCTAATTTTTTTCTGAAACAAATGTACATTTTAGGTTATAAAAATAAATAAATTTTGTTTTTAAATAAATTAAAAATTAATTATCTAAACAATATGAAAGCGTGTCCACCACAACATTTTAGTTACAATTCTATGAAAATAGAAAGAAGTTATAATTTTACACACTATTGCTTTTCCTGAAGCAGCCATCGGTGTGGGTTTAAAATATAATAAATGTAAATATTTATATTTTTATTACATTCGATAATAAATATAAAAAAAATTATTTTTTGTTTGCTTCGTTAAATATTGCTATCATATACTGATTATATTGTTTTTATTTCAACATCCAACAGCCAACAATCCTAACATAAACATAATCCATGAACTACATATTATGGAGGGATGGCGATCTGAGATTGAAGTGATTAATCCAATAATCGAAGTTTCGGAACAAAATAAACAATTTTTTACATCGAGATTGTGTACTGAATCGATACAGTGTTCTTTAGTTTCAGTTTTTTTAGACTACCTTTGCCCCGCGGCGTTGCCCGAGGTTACAACAACAAACACAGGTAACACCGCGAGGCTCGGCTAGTTGTAAATACAATTTGAAAAAAGATAGATTGTTTTGAAATTGATCTTTTAAACCTCGATTTTTTTGTGAATCGATTCTTTGGATTACGATTGAAATCGATTGAAAGTCGATCTTTTTTGGAAAGAATCGCCATCCCTACTACATATTACGAGAAAGAATACAGATTATTGGGCGTTTTTCAAAATTTTGCTCAGGCCTATTTTGCTATGTCCTACGAGTTTGACCATTGATTAAAAGGCAAAAATGTAGGAAGTGAGTATCAAATTATTTTATGTTAGGGTAAAATGTTTAACTTACTGTGAAAAAAAAGATAAACATAAGACATAAGCGGAAAACATATTTTAATATTTAATAAAATACCAAATATTATCCTACTTTTTTATGTGTCCTTCATCATATCCTGGATTTTGATTACGTATTTTGGAGAATATATAAGCTATATTTGGATATCTTTAGTATTACTCGAATGAAATAACTCATTTTATTTGTTTTTAAATAAAATATAATAAGGTTGTAGTATATTTTTCTAATTTAAATACTGAAATTATCGGATTTAAAAAACTGGCCACAGCGGACAGTCCGGTTACGTAACGGTATGATTTTATAAAGAATAACAATATAACATTGTATTTGGCTCTAACTATTTTTAAGCAATGCCATATTGACAATGTTTTTATCATTCATTAGTTCTTTTCCTTTGAATTAAAACTGAAGAAATTCAATCGTCAACACTTGCGGTCCGTGACGTGCGTGACGGGTCTGTTTTGTTTGTCCGGTACGAACATTGATTTTGAAAGGTAAGACCCACAAATTTTATATACTACTCGTGTTAAATTATAAGTAAATATATTGTAGATAATGAATGTGTACTAGTAAAGTACTTAATCAACTTTTTTTATACCAAAAAAACATATGATGACAAATCCGCGTTATACGTAACGTCCAGGACGTAACGTGATGTACTATGTGGACTAAAAACGTTACGTACTGGACTCGTAAAGATGCGTTCATACTGTCTTGTGCAATTTAATATAAATTAAAAATATAATCCACCCAGAGAGGTAAACTCATTACCTTTATAGGATCTAGTCACCTCATGGTGAGCAGGTTTCCTTATTGTGTTATAAATTTTAATATCCTATTTAGACTAGCGATAAAGAGGGTGAACCCTAACATTCCTCACATCCTCGGCACTTCCTTACAAATTAATTTATTCCTACTCAGGTAAATTATGCCGTTGACTGGTGCCGAGAGAGACAAAAACAACGGCGATATGGACAAAAACAAAGAAAATGAAGAAAAATACAACAAAAGAAAGAAGTCGAAAGACTGAAGAACATAAACTCAAAGTAAGTGAACTAAATAAGGAAGAAAAGGAAAAAAGACGGAAAATTTGAAGATAACAAAAAAGGAATAAAAGGGAAAATAAAAAAGTAAATAATTAAAGCCAGCTGTTCCAGTGACAGTGCCAGAGATGCAAGATAATACAAAATTGAAGCAAAAACAGAGATTGAATTACCGAAATTATAAAAGATATCAAAGGACATTAAAAACTTGTGAAAGGTTAAAGAAAGTTATTAGTAGTTTAAGTAAAAATAGATTTCGCCTAGAGACTAAACACAAAAAGATGATTGAGCTATTGGAAAATGAAAAAGTTACTCTAAAAGAAGACCAAACAATCACGCAGAATTACCTACTTATTGGTTCCCTATTTTATTTTTGTTACTACTTATTTGACATTTTTTTGTATCTGTTGGATTTTTTTGTAAGTAAAGAAGTATTGTTACCTACATAATGTGAAAATGAAACTGAGATAGACTTGAATCCCCTAAGTTTTTTGTAAAATATATTTTTAAAATGCTCAAATCAAAACAGTCTGTGATATGTTATGATATGATATATGTGACTAATTTTATAGAAATAAGTACAGTAAGTGATGTGACTTAAATAATATGTCACATCACGACGTTTTTGAAATGTTGAATAATATTGTATTGTTTCTAAAATGACTACAAATTGTGCTCATTGTAAACATAGCTTTAGAGTTCCTAAATGTAACGACTGTTGTCCACATACGTAACTGTCCTGTTTTGGCTGTTATAGTTTTTATTTTTTTATGAAAAAACCTTTGGGAGTTATGTTTTTGTTAATATATATTATATGTCTTTTTGTTATTTATTGTATTTAAAAAAACTTACCTATAATGTTAGTCTTTCAGAATAGTTATTTATTCACAAAGTTTGATAGTCCAGAGTGCCATTTAGTTACGTACAAGACATATTTTATATTTTAAACAGCACTAAGAGGCAAGATATCACAAAGTGGTATTAAATTTTAGAAGATTTTTATGTTGTTGATTAATTATAAATAAAGCTGATTAACTTTGATATGATTGAGTTATTATTTACTTTGAATGAAAATGTAACGTACAAGACCCCTGTATTGGCAACCCTCACTATAATAATACATTAAATAGAAATTATACTCATTTAATATTGTTTGATTATGGTTTTTCTTAAACCTTAGTTCATTGTCAATGTCTACATTTCATCGTTTATTTAAAATTTTGTTATGAAAATAAATGGACATCCTGTACGTAACGGAGAAAAATTTTGAAAAACGCCCTATTACAGAATAATAACAGAATAGTAATTCATCAACTGTCCGTCCATAGATTACAAAAAAAAAGTAATCATGGTCTAAATAGGGATACGAAAATAGTATCGATACTTTGTAGAATCTGTTCGATACCGAACTTTTACTCAAGATACTTGTAGACAAGTATCGTATTGAATAAATATTTGTTATAAGGTTAACCCACATGAAACCTTTTCTAATGGCTCATGTTATATATTATGGCCTCAATTCGACTTTCTAGACAGGAGTTCGATAATCGATGATGTGCCTCGCCTCAGGGCCGTGACTGAAGAGGCAGTGAGATGCTGGTTTCCATACGTTAAAAAACAAATATCACCTACTTCACATTGAGTTTGAAACACGAAACAATATATAAATATACAAAATCCTCAAAGAAATCTGATGTTGCGCCATCTGATGCTATGACCACATTTATTAAGTAACTTTTCAAAAACGTTCCAGCGAGCGATAGGCTTAATAATGGTAGTAACCATTTTCCTTCAAGGTTCTTTAAATTTAAGGCTGAACGAGTTTGTTTCATGAAATCCATTAAATTCGACCAACACTGGTCAAAGTCATGATAAGATCAGAAAAGTTCCAATACAATTTGGAAAACTGATTCATTACAATGGCAACCAGCTATAACCAAAAACCAGATAATAAAGTGTTGTATGTGACTTGACTTGACTTTTGGTTAATGGCTTTGTGGAAGAGTGTAACCACAACTTTGCTAATGTCATGTATTTGAAAGACAATCTGTCAGTGTTTTATGTGTATTCTAAAAGTACTCTAGTAATTTGTCAAAAAATGCGTACAATATCAAGTACTTGAAACTTTGAAGTATCGATACTTTGATGAGTTTGATACTTTTTTTCTGATACCATTCATGAGTACAGTATCGATATTTTCTGTACGATCTCGTGTCGCTAGGTCTTAGGGCCACCGCACACTAGCTACTTTTAGCATCGGCAATCGGCAACTAGTCGCTTTTTAGAAGCTAAATACGGCGACCGAACGCTCTACACCGCACACTTAAAAACGCCAAACGCGGATATTGAGTCGCTTTTTAGAAACGCGATGCCGGTAGCATCGATTTGGCATCTGAGCAGTCGCTAAAACGCGCGTTTCCGATACCTACCGCGATCGAACACAGGAAGTCGCTAAAACGCGATGCAGCATCGATGCAGTCGCCAAATCGCCGATGCTAAAAGTAGCTAGTGTGCTGTGGCCCTTATGTAAAAAACAAGTTCTAGTATTCCGTGAGTATCCTGGATAGTGAAGTAGGCATGTGTTACATGCCTAATTCGCTATCCAGTTGCCACTTTATTACAGTACAAGACTGCCTTGTTCGTCTAGTGGTTAGCGTATGCGGCTGCTGATCAAGAGGTCTCGGGCTCGATTCCTGGGTCGGACCAAATGTTTGTGTGATCCGCGAATATTTGTTTTGGAGTCTAGGTAATTTCTATGTAAAATATGTAAGTGTGGTGAGTGCAACCTCCATGGTGCGTGACTGCCAGCAAGTTTCAATCTGCCGTAGAATGTTTAGATTCAAAACTTGAGTGTCAAGATTGACAAGACGATTTTTTTTATAGTCAAGATTTTTTAGAAGCTTATTGAGATGTGAAGAGAGCTGTAAAGAGCTGTACTATAGTCGTCACAAAATAAGAAGCCCGTTTTGACATTTGTCATTTGACATGCCGCATGTAAGAAATTGAAAAATCAAATTCATAATCCTATTTAATTATTATGTTACCCATACACTATCACAACGCATATCTTAGATAAGCATCAAGTTTAACCTGATATTGAAAAATTGCACTCAAAAACACGAATTAATCGTAATACACCACGATGACAAATGTCAAACCGGGCTTCTTATTTTGTGACGACTATAGTTCGTAAAATATATTATATTAAAATTACTCTACTCTACTCCGTAACGTGTTTTAATCGGCTGCTCACAATCCTAAATATGTATTAACTGAAAAAAATATGTTCATAAATTTATTTCAGTTGTCTAAGTGTCCATTATACAAGCTCTGATTAGTTTGGGACTAGATCCCGTTGTGTGTAAGATGTCGAAAATATTTATTATTAAGAATGTAAAAAACAGGTAATTAAGTCAAAATTTTCAGTCACCTTTCTATTAAAACTTAACATAAGTAATTACTTAGTAATTGTGAATCAAAACCTCAGTTTTATCGGATTCATCCAGATAACAATACTGGTTAGGGAGATAATAGGTATTTCACACCAATGACATATCTCGTTCCCGTATTATATTACCAGTGGTGTGAAATACCTACCTGGCTGTTATTTTCGAGTTTAGCGATAGAGGTGACACAAGGCACGCCCTCTTCTCTATCGAAGGCTCTCAAACTAACTTAATTTTCTCCAAACTTAATTTTGGAGAAAATTACTACACACTTCTTAATAAGTAGTGGTATTAACTGAAAAAAATCCACAGTAATAGTTTTTCCCCAAAATTATATAGTTTGAGAGTCTTCAAATAGAGAAAATGATGATGATAATGTATCACGGTTCATAGAATAAGTATCAGCTGTGGTATATTTAAAGTGCCCTTTACTATATATTAATATAGGTGTTGTCAGATTGACCCGGCCTCACATAATTATGCTCACGAGACTTGTATATCAAACGAATGTACTCCTTGATGCAAACATACGTACTGGCCATGTAAACCTTCTAGTTCACATATTAGGTTAGGACTTAGGTCAAATATATGGTTATCGTTGACTAAAGTGACCGTAAGTTTAGAGTTAACTGAAGGATATGTGATTTTTCGAATAAAATAAAACAACTACAATATTTTTAATAAAATCTTTATGTTTTCATTATAAATCATTGTGTTAATATTTATAGGTGGTAGGAAGAAGATAAGTCATTTGTGAAGGTGTTGATAAAAACAGAGAAAAGTATAGGAGATAGCACGCCGCCCTGTGGTACACCGACTGTAGTACTACACCAAGAAGATACGGTTTTATCAATACTTATGCGCTGTTGGCGACCAGAAAGGTAGTTGTGAAACCAGTCAATCACAATAGGAGATATGGTAAGAGAGCGCAGTACGCATAGTAAGACGTCAGGGTCTACGGTGTTAAATGCATTACTGAAGTCCAGGAGTGTTAGAACTGTCAGCTCGCCATTTTCCATGGCATATCTGACGTCCTCCGTAATATGTACTAGGGTAGTAGTGGTACTATGCCCAGGTCGAAAGCCGGACTGTAGAGGATTCAGTAGCTGGTTTGTGGACAGAAATTTTGTCAGCTGAGTTTGGATGAGGCGTTCAAGGACTTTGGAGAGAAAAGGGAGAATGGAAATAGGACGATAATCAGAAAAGGATTCAGGTTTTTTCTTTTTAGGAATGGGTATAATTTCAGCATGCTTCCAAGCCTGAGGGAAAACACTGTGAGATATCGAATAGTTGAGGATATGGCATAGGACAGGAAGAATTTCATCAAGGATTGGGAGGATCATATTACGGCTTAGACAATCAGATCCCACTGCATTCGAAGTTATGGTTACTACGCTCTTCTTAACATCACTATCAGAGAATTGACTAAAAGAAAATGGAGAACAGTCAGGAGTTGGGGCAGAAGTAAGAAGTTTGAGTGTGGCGTCTTTTGTCTTTTTATTAAAATTTGACGAAGCAGAGAAATGATGATTTAGTGAGTCTAAGTTGACATTTTTAGGAAACGGATCATGAATGAATTTGCCTACTCCTAGTGACTTTAAAAATTTCCAGACTAACACTAACTAATTTAACAAAGCGTGGGGTGCTTTCTGAAAATATTTCAATAACGTCGCCCCACGCTTTGTTATATTAAAATTATTTTCTACTTTTTAGTCTAAAGGTGTGTTTGTTTAGTTTTTTAATTTTACAAACGAAGTGACGTCACGAGCCGAAACAGCATTGTGGCTAGCATTTCCGCGCGAAAATTCAAAACCATAAATAAAATAAAATAGCAGTCAAAGCATAACATAGTAATTCTTCGTTGTCCACTGACAGTAATAATTTATCTAACATCTATTTAAATTACATAAATTAATTAAACTATTGCGACATTTAATCATAATCTTACTATTTAAACTCTATTTATTTTTATTATATTAATTTATAACTAGCTGACCCCGCGAACTTCGTACCGCCAATTCAACGTCACTCAGTGGCTGTGAATGACATTGACATTCGTTACGCGCGTTTTTTTAAATATGCAAAATTAAATGTTATTTTTCAATATTTCTGAGAGATTTTCTTAATTTTTTTTCCGTAAGAACCTTCTCCTAATAATAACAAATACAACAAAAAAAGAATTAGTGAAATCGGTCCAGCCATTCACGCGTGATGCCGTGACCAAGGAGAACGGGTTTCATTTTTATATATACAGGGTGTAACCAGACGACTTCCGAAAACGAAAGATGCAGCTTCAGCACCCCAAAACTAATTAAAAAAAACAAACAGTTGTCTTTAAAAAAAATTGTAGCCGGAAAAAACAATGTATCAAGATTTTTATTAATTTCCGAAGCCAGCAATGTATGCGCGCACTGAGTAGCTAGGTCAATGCCTTTCATAACTATTTCATTTAACTACCTACGCGTCGCGGCGTCGGTAAAGTTCCCTATTAACGAAAATACCTACCTAGTGACTTCACGCTACTTACCTAATTCTGCGAGAGCCTCGATCGACCCAGAAATGGCACAAACTGTGCTTATTTTATTATTTTTTCTTATAATCTTATGCACTGTCTGATGCGATATTGGGGTTCCATGACCTCTAATTAACTTTGCTGTAGTTCGTGTTCCAACCTGAGGATTTCTCTCAACAAGAGTCAATATTATAACAGGTCTTGACCTGTGCGTCCACTCGAAGATCTACTTCTATGCCTTCTCCAAGCCTTTGGGATGTAATCCTCTCATTATTCAAAACTCTCTGATAGGCAGCCGTGATGACTAACCTATCACGGTAAATACGCAAAGCCCGTGATGCTACACCATAGAACATAATCATTTGGCCGTATTCCCTCGCACTAAACATTATAAATAATCACTATCACTGTTAAAATATAAGTACCTATTCTAAAAATAACTTAACACAAATTAGGTGATAAGAGAATAAAAAACGAAAAAATAAACAATTAACTTACTATACCTACTTAAAAAAGGAAAATTACAACACAAAACTTTCGTGAAAGTCCCTTAAAAATTCCTTAAAAAAAATTATAATGCACCACGCAACTGTCCAGACTGTGCGAACATTGAAGACTGACTGGTCTAGTTCGTACCTATTTATAATATTAGGGAATTAAAGTTCTTTGAAACACGCCGCCGATCTGACGTATCGATAGGTAAATACCTACGACATAACATTGGAAACCCTTTGTCGCATAAACTCAAAGACCAGGATTCTTTGATATTCGCCGACAAAGGCGCACCAAACATGCCGCTACAGTGCGAATCCTCTGTGTTTAGGTAAAGTAATAAAAATTTCAAAGTAATTCAAAATTTTACGGCTAGATGCATCCGTAGGTTTCCTGGACAAATTTCGCGTTTTGTATTGGAAATTTTGTATTTTTTTTCTATGGAATAGGGTTTAAACGAGCTGAAGTATGACCTGATGGTAAGCGATTACCGTCGCCAATGGATAACCGCAATACTATAGGCGGCACAAACAGCGCCAGCGCTGTTTCACACCGGTTTTCTGTGAGGCCGTGGTATCACTCTGGTCCAACCGACTCATTCATGCCGAAGCGTGGCTCTCCCACGGTATGTAAGAAGAGCGAATGTGAATAGATTGCCGAATCGGCATGGCTAATCAGAATACCGTAGACGTAGGCTCACGTCTAGGCTTAAAACTTCAGACGCACGGTGCTATGGGTTCGATTCCCGGCGCAAAATAAACTTGAATTTCATTGAAGACGATGAATGATTTCATTATACGAACGCAAAAAAATAAGTGCACAGGATACCATTATTATTTAAGCGTTGGTTGTTAAGATAATTCATCAGAAAGCCAGATTAGAGAGTGATTTCGTTTAAAGTTTTAGTTAGTGTTAGGTTAGGTTTTAGCTACTGCGGGCGGGACGCGCCCGCGCGCCCTAGCCGCGGTCATTGAACCGCGTGCGGTACTGTGTAATGACCCCCGGTCAACTGATTTTATTTAAAAATACATTGCAGTTTTATTGTTTTTATTTATTTTTTGGTTTTCTAAATGAGATAATTAGGTTGTTAGTGTCCTATTATGTTGTACTATGTGTATGTAACCAGAAAAATACAAAAAATAACTTAGGTAAATTAACATATATTTTGCGCTTTTTTTCGCTAAACCTATTCAGTATCATGGTCTGAATGCAACCATCAAGTTTTCGATTTCAGTCTTTTTACACCCTGTATATATAAGATTATAATGTGAAAAAGTACAGAAATCTTGATAAAGTTAAATTATTGTGACAGTTTTTTTTAGAATAATGATTTGTCATTATTATGATAAACGACAATACTATTTGCAAGTCATTGATATGGTATAATGTACTCTAAAATGTACTCCTTTAGAAATCATTATCACCTGTTCTGTACTACATTCTTGCATTTTTTTTTATTATAAATATATTAATTTCAATGCTGTTTTTATAATCGATTCAAGTAATCGTAATAAAGGGTTAACGGTTAGTGACATAGCGCTATGATTTCTCTAAATGAGTTGATTTATTTTTAGTTGGTGTGTGGTTGGTGTTAAATACTCGTACCTGCTGGACAGTACATAGTATTCCCAAAAGGTACCTTCCGCGAAGTTCTTTGTTATTTTATTACTTTGTTCGTTTTTTTTGTCTATTTTGTTCTTAGAGTTAAATTATTTAGAGTATAAGTACTTTAGGAGTAAGAAAAAGGTACTTTTAATATAACAGATGCAGTTTTTTTGTAACATTTAGTGCGAGCGAATACGGACAAATTATTATGGGCATAGTAAAATTCGTGCATCACGGGCCTTACGCATTTACCTGAATATGTACACGAACCATCACCACCCGTTTGATGTTAGAGTCATCACGTCTGTCTACCAGAGAGTTTTGAATAACGTGTGAGTATTAAGCCCCTAAGAAATAGATCTTCCCAGAGAAGCATGACCGAGAATTCCCAAACCGGTGGACTGGAGGCTTTGGCCCTTGTGGAAGGCCTCCTCGAGCAGTTGACTTCTGTTGGATTTTTATGAGGTCACGTCAAGGAACACGTCTTCAATCGGAAGTACGACACGGCTGAAAAAATGAGAAGTCGTATCATATTTTTATTTTGTAGTACCGAAAACCCATAATTTCCGGATCGTATTCATCGGTCTACAATCAGGCGACCTCAGGTTCAGAAGACATTAGGTAAGTAAAGTAGATCTAGACTAAATAAAATTCTTAATTCTGCAATTGATTATAAATAGAACGAGATGTAGGTACACCGAGCCGTGACACCTGAAAATGAGAAAAACGTTTGAAAATCATATTTGAAATAAATTCAGCGTATTATAAATAGACTGATAATTTTGTTGGCTACAAAAGGCCTAAAAAGTAAGGTTTCTTGATAAAACAGAAATCAAATAAATTATTTGTTATACATCAGTTTCTGGCTAAACGTCAGCTTTTAATTATGTTTGTATAAGCCGGGCCATTCATACTGAATGCATGGCTCTACTGCCTTTAAGTTTTTAATAATAATAAGTCACTTACTTAGATGGAGCCAGGTCTGTCATAAATACAAATTTTTAGTTATCTAGTTTAAAGGCAGATGTTCACTGAACTGTAAATTTGTTACCTGGATCGGACTGAAAATGCTTTATCCTAGAAATAAGGCTGAATAAACCATTACTATTAGATAATAATAATGATTTCAGGAAATTCTTAACGTACCTGTTGCAATGACACTTATTCACTCGGTGCGAGCGCGCATCAACATCGTCCATTGCCCGTAGCACATCGGGCACACTGGGAAGTCTATGGCGCAATGCTCGCAAGTCACCATGTGACCGCACGGCACAAAGACCATACTCACCTGTACACAGTCAACAAAGTCGTAACACTGTTGAGGGGGGCAATCACTAATTTTGCTTGCATGATACTTTATTTATTAAAATTATATTTCTAATGACGGATTAAGAATACAGGGTGTCACCACCTCTACTCATGCTGTGGGTGTCGTAGAGAAGATTATGACAGAAAACTATTGGGAAAATCCCGACAAGGAAAAGGAAAATCTGAAACGAACCCTATAACTATCGTCATGCCACCATAAAGGCCATCCAGAAGTAGAGTGTTGAAAACTGTTGATGATCGATAGATGAATTTAATATTTATGCACGATGATGCAAGTTCGGGCTAATAGTCTCAGGATTAGAATGCTGGCCTTCAAGGTTATAATGAGCCGTCTCATAATTTATTTACTTTAGGGGGCAAGTCTCCTAACAGTATCTCGAACGTTGAACCTCCTTTTTAAAGGCAATTCAAATTTATAAATTTTATAACTATACTGTAAAGATACTACTCCAAACAATATGAATAAATAAATGACTTACTTCGGACTCCAAGCAAAATATACATAATCTCGATTCCTGTAGCCTGCAGATTTCTTCTTCCAGCGAAAATATTCCTTCTTCGAGTCTTGATATAACTTCTGATCTACTGTCCTGTACTTGAGCTTCATCAGTAGTAGAGGGTTGTGCTGGTGACGGGGTCCTCGTCGAGTCTGATTGATATCTGGCACATTCTGTAAGAAGCAATGAGATGTCTGTATTGATGGCCTGAATGTTGTCGTTTCGGTACAGAATTAATAAATTAAACTAAAAACAAAATTTAATTATTTAATATTACTCGCACGTAGTTGAAATAGGCAACATACTATTTAACAACGTTGTACTTTTGTGGCGACTTCCACATACAGCACGACGACATACGACAGTCGTATGTCGTCGTGCTGTATACAATGTGGAAGTGATGTGGCGACTTCTGTTCAACATACAGCGTGACGACATACGATAGCGCCCGCGAAGATTGCCGATGGCAGAGCGAGAGGAGCGCGCATATCTGGTCGTCGTAGCAACCAAGGATTGTTGATTTTTACGTTTTACATTTTTCGCAAGATAAATATTTTATCATTTATATTTTGTGCATTTATTATTCCAACAAATAAAAATAGTAAATTCACACTTCACTTTCAATCAATACTCATGTTATGAACCTAGGAATTCTAATTGATAGTACGTTATCGTGGGGTCCCCAATCGCGTGAAGTTAGTAGGACACTTTCCTACTTGCTACTTTGCAACAGCGGGATCTCTATAATATCTTTTGCATAAGGTTGCGTTAGATGAGTCACTGCTGCCGCGAGGAGGCGGCGTCTGCGTGTGACCGGACGTCGCCCAACTTGAGAGTTTACCCGGAGATGGCGCCCGCAATAGTGCGGGCGGGCGCTGGGTGGGGTCCAGAAAGAAATCCCTTCCCTGGATTCCTCCCTAAAGCCACGTTTTCACAATAAGAGTTGGCTCGGACCGAGTACACTCGTACGAGTCGGCTTCATACGAGTGTACTCGGATAGTGGTTTACACACGATAGCAGTGCACTCGTATTGTGGTTATTTGTCTCCTTGCACAACCAAGATGTCGTCGACTGATCTGCTGCTGCGAGGTTTAGAAGTTGTAGCAAATATGCTAATTTCATTTTTAGCAAATATGCTAATTTCATTTCACAGATTACATCAGATAAAAATCTGTCTATAATTTCGTACCATGCTAATGACGGCACATAAATTTTATCAAATCCAGTCCCTCTAGATTGTTTGTTTTTTATTTTTCCTTAGAGTATGAACTGCGAATGTAATTTAATTTGGTGTTTACACCTTGAGATATAAGTCCAAGGTTCAGTTATGAATAAGCATCTTTATTTTTATAGTTCTTTAATCGCACATTTCACATCCTTCCTCCGCTTCATATAGTTCTAAAAACCTAACAGTCTCACGTTCACTCCACTGTTTTTTAGTTATCGCTATTTTGGTTTCATAAAATGATCCGAGTGAGCTCGAAAAATAGAGCAGAGTCCGAATCTACTCGGATTAGGTGCCGGCGTCCGAGTACGCTCGGATTAGGTGTTTACATAATACGAGTACCGTCCGAGTGCACTCGGTCCGAGCCAACTCTTATTGTGAAAACGCGGCTTAAAATACAGGCGCAGAGAGATCACACCGTGTGGTTTTAGTCGGTTCGAGTCCGACACGCACCGCCCCGTCCGAGGGGATTTCCACACTTAAAAAAAAATCTGAGTGCCTAATTTGTATATATTTATGTAATATTATATAAATGGTATATATGTATATATATTGAGTATATTATGTATCTGTGTGTTTTTAATTACCGTCATATCTTCAAAACACTGAAACTACCCTTTGTTTACCCTTATCTCCTGTCAATTTGTTCATCCAAAGGTTGCCTGGAAGACATTGCGTTTAGCAATAAGACTGCCCATTGTACATACATAAAAAACTTGAGAGGTGTCAAGGGCCACCCGGAAGGACGAAGTTACAAAATAATAATATTCTTCAAGAACATATCAAGAAAGCAACAGCATAGTGCTCGTAGAAAAGCTATGTATATTTATCTCTGACGATTTCAGTGAACGTAACGTCACAGGTTAAGTGAAAACGTTTACGTTTACGTAGTTTACTCATAATTATAGCACACCTCGCTATGATGATGAGTAATTAGACTACGACACTTTGAAATTATTTATTGTATATCAAAAAAAAAGCGGCCAAGTGCGAGTCGGACTCGCCCATGAAGAGTTCCGTACCAGCAAGTGACATCATATAAAAGTTCTTGTAGTTCGTTGTAACTTTCATCGATGTTTTTATACTAGTGTATTGATTGGATGAAAGGTATATTGCGTGTTACGATTTATGACGTATAAAAAAAACTACTCACTAGATCTCGTTCAAACTAATTTTCGTTGGTAGTTTACATGGTAATGTACAACATATATTTTTTTTAGTTTTATCACTCTCATAATTTAGAAGTTAGAGGGGGGGGGACACACACATTTTTCCACTTTGGAAGATATCTCGCGCAAACTATTCAGTTTAGAAAAAAATGATATTAGAAACCTCAACATCATTTTTGAAGACCTATCCATAGATACCCCACACGTATAGGTTTGATGAAAAAAAAATTTTGAGTTTCAGTTCCAAGTATGGGGACCCCCAAAATGTATTGTTTTTTTTCTATTTTAATATAAAAATCTTAATGCGGTTCACAGAATACATCGACTGACCAAATTTCAACAATATAGCTCTTATAGTTTCGGAAATAATTGGCTGTGACATACGGACGGACAGACTTGACTAATCTATAAGGTTCCGTTTTTTGCCATTTGGCTACGGAACCCTAACAGTATAAGTACCAATACAGACATAATTGGTTGCAGTTGTTAGACTCAGATATTCGTTTTCCTGGAGTTCGTTTACAGGGAAAACGTTCACTGTTGACAACTATAGTCGTCACAAAATAAGAAGCCTGGTTTGACATTTGTCATCGTGGCGTAATTATAGTCGTCACAAAATAAGAAGCCCGTTTTGACATTTGTCATTTGACATGCCGCATGTAAGAAATTGAAAAATCAAATTCATAATCCTATTTTTTACATGCGGCATGTCAGATGACAAATGTCAAAACAAGCTTCGTATTTTGTGACGACTATAGTTTTGATTTTTGTGCAACACAATTATTTGACATCAACTAAGCATTTTTAGTAGATAGAAAAAAGTAGAGTAGGCAGAGTCCAACAACTTCTCAGCCTGTAAATGATCACGTGATGTTTTATACGGAAATCTAACTATATCACCTCATTGTATTGTTTAAGATGCTATAACTCCCTTGTACAGAACTTACTGTTATTTGAATAGCAAACATTGATAATATATTACGAAACTGCTAGTTATACTATAGCTTTGCAGATGGAAAAAAATAAAGTAGACAGAGTCCAACAAATTCTTAGCCCGCAAATTATCACATATTGTTTTATCCAATACCTCAACTTTGTATTGCTTCTGCGCTGTTTAAATACCTTTTTACAATAACTGATGGTCAATGCCTATGATAATATTCTTTTGGTAGCTGCAAAAATCTAAAGTAGGCAGAGTCCAACAACCTGTCCGACAGCATATTGTCACGTATTGTTTTACAATGAAATTTAACTTGAAACACCTAGTATTTCTTACTTGCTGCTTTAACCCACTTGTACTAACCCATGGTCAGTCCCTAGGATATGCTGTCAATTATATAGTAACATTGAAATAGAAAGTAACATTTATATTTAGTGTTGTTTGGTAATAAATTATGGAAAGTAATCAGAGTTAAATAGCCAGTATGTTGAAAGACCTAACTGCAACACCTTCCTTTTCAATTTCTTCCGTGCTATTTAAATACTTTTGTTAAATTACTAAGGTAATTCCCATGGTTTACTTTCTATTAAATACCAATATTTATTAAATACAAAGCGAGTAGTTTTACTAGTATTAGGTAGACGGAAAAATAAATTCAGAATAATTCGGTGGCAGAGTCTAAGTACTTCTTAGCCCACAAAATATTATCACGTGTTGTTTTATAAGGAAATCTAACTACAACATCTAGTATTTCTCATTTGCTGCTTAAACTCTCTTGTATTAATCCATGGTTAATCCCCAGGATATACTGTCAATTAAATAGTAACATTGATATAGAAAGTAGCATTTTTATTTAGTATTGTTTCGTAGTTGAAAAAAGGAAAGTAAGCAGAGTCCAACAGCTTTTCAGCCAGGATATTATTATCACGTGTTGTTTTATAGAAAGACCTAACTATAATACCTTCCTTTTTAATTTCTTCCATACTGTTTAAATACTTTTGTTTAATTAATTACAGTTAATTTCCATAATTTACTGTCCATTAAGCACTAATTTTGATTTAATACAAACCGAATCGTTTTACTATTATTTGGTAGACGGAAAAATAAAGTTGTCAGATTCTAAGCACCTCTAAACCCACAAATTATCACGTGTTGTTTTATAGATAAATGCTGCTTTAATCCATTTAAATTGACTCAGAGTCAATTCCTAGGATATATATTCAATAATAAGAAAATTCACAATTTTTTAGACCTATGAAAACTAATATAAAAATTTTACTAACCCGAATTATCTTCAAAATCGGTTCCATCACGGTCGTGGTTTAGGTTGATGTTGGAAATTTCATCTTCTAATGATGTCATGTCAGCTTCATGCCCGATGTCATCACACGTGGGCTGTTTTGCCATTTTTATGTTACGAGTTGAAGTACGAAAAAGTTATAATAGCGTCAAGGTGACACGAGTGTGTACGTTACCTTACGCGAAAGCAGAATGCCACGAAATGCCACGAATGGTCGCTGCACACTGCTGGGGTGGTCGTGGGGGTTGGGGGCGGCGGGTGTTAACGCTTTCGAAACGAAATTTGTAATTTCTTTGGGTTTTAATGTCTATGAAATTATTTCGTAAATTTGTAATTTTTTTGTATTGAGTTGATGATGAGAGGAGATAAGGTTTGGAGAGAAAGTGAGCATCTGATCAAGACAGGTATCCTGACACTGAATATCGTGATAAGTACCTTGGAGAGCGAGGACATGCAAACTTGTTGATTGAATGATTTGCACCAATATGTTGGAACTCACTTCCTTTCAAAACCTTATCTCCTCTCATTATCAACTCGATACAAATTACGATTTACAAATGTACGAAGTAGCTTCATAGACATTAAAAGAAAAAGAAATTACAAATTTCTGAACGCATCAAAAACCCTCCCCTAAACCCTCACGGCCACCCAAGCAGTGTGCAGCGACCGTTCATGTTCATTTAATTCATGGCATTCTGCTTTCGAGCTAGGTAATAGCGATGCGCAATCTAACTCACCAATGAGATCAGTGATTTATAAATCTTTTTCCTTAGAAGATTTAAATCACTCTTTTAAATCTTTAACTCTTTTGAATCTTTGGTTTCAGAACGAATATGTCATTCGAAACCAAAGATTCAAAAGAGTTAAAGATTTAAAAGAGTTATATGATGCAAATTATATCTATTGATCCATGTAGATATTGATTCTTTCATTCCCTCAATGATAAACGCTTTTTATTATATATAATTGTTCACAAGCGCCATAAATCTTTTCAAACTTGACTGCACGCGAATTGTTTTGTTTTTTTAACTATTATTTAAAGATTAATTTATTTTCGTTAATGAATTATTTAATTTAAATTTTAGGTTTTAGTTTCAATCAAGTTTATTGCAGAAAATATCCTTCCAACCGCAGCACTGGAGTGAGGAATTCATAATAATTCAAATTATTAATTTTATCACAAAATACGACATCATTCTAAAATCTGTATAGATATAAAAGTTAAGCCAAATCGTGGTTAAAAATCTGTATAGATACATCAAATAAAGATTTTATAAAGTACTTTTATAAAAGAATTTCATATACTCGCAATCGGTTTTAAGCTTTATTCTAACGCTAGAGAGTCTAATTTACTATGTATCATCATTGTATTTCGTAGAGTGCGCATGTTATCTCTTTTCAATTCACAATATCCTGTATCTATTGTCTCATACTACATCTACGTATCTGATCTGTTAGTGAGTTAAAGATGTGTTTTCCAATCCAAAGATTTAAAGAGTGATTCCGCATTTTGACAGATTATACATCTTTTAAATCAATCACTCCTGAGTTACACATCTCTGCTAGGTAATGTACACACGCGTGTCACCGAGGCGCTATTTTTACTATTTTATAGGTCTGAAACATTGTGAAAATTATTATGAATTTACGATGGATCCTAGGGATTGACTTTGAGTCAATATAGATGGATTGAAGCAGCATGGAAGATATATTAGGAGTATCTAATATTGACATTTCCCTATAAAACAACACGTGATAATTTGTGGGTTAAGAGGTTGTTGGACTCTGCCTACGTTATATTTATCCATCTGTAAAACAATAGTATAACAGGCAGCTTCTTAATAAATAAATGTTGCTATTCAAATAACAATAAATCCTAGGGATCGGATCGGCTGCTAGTCATTATACAACGAGGTTGATCTATACGTGATAATTTACAGGCTGAAAAGTTGTTTAACTCTGCCTACTCTACTTTTTCCTATTTACCGGATTGGCTAAGACTCACAACTCTAATCAAATATGTCTATATTGGTGCTTAGGCTGTTTTTGACATAGAATGAATAACTTTAACGTTTCATAGTTTACTCATCATAGCGAGGTGCGCTTTATTGATGAGTAAGCTACGCAACGTTTTTCACTCATCCTGTGACGTTGTGTTTACTGAAATCGCCAGAGCTCAATAAATGTAGCTTTTTTATGATCTCAATCCTGATACTTTCTTGATAAATTCTTGAAAAACAAGTTATAACCAATCTTCATTCATTAATATCAATGAAGATTTTTGTTTCAATAAACCTTGGAAATTGTTTATGACCTAAGAGACTTATCTTGGTTAATTAAAGGTCACACAGATAAGGTAAACCCTGACTCCTAAGGTAGGTGATCCTGTGATTTAGGAGCCAGTGTGTGAACACCTATCTATAGATCCACACGTATGGGTTTGATGAAAAAAATTTTTTTGAGTTTCAGTTCCAAGTATGGGGACCCCTAAAATTTATTGTCTTTTTTCTATTTTTATGTGAAATTCTTAATGCGGTTCACAGATTACATCTACTTACTAAGTTTCAAAATTATAGTTCTTATGGTTCCGGAAAAAAGTGACTGTGACATACGGACGGACAGACAGACAGACATGACGAATCTATACGGGTTCCGTTTTTTGCCATTTGACTACGGAACCCAAAAAATAGCGTTTTATCAGCATAATATTGTTTTTGATTTTAACTACGATTAATTAATCCAATTATTGGTTAATGTGCAGAAATAATAGAAAAAAAGTGATAAAAACTAGTTTCTAAAGTGTGAAAATTTTATTTAACAGACCAAATTGCGTAGGTTGTTACAGCTATAGTTTGAATGACCATTAATGTGTAATGGTAATTTTGAAAGATTATCAGCATTTTAGGGATAACGTATCAACCTTTTGAAGTTACCCCATAAGGTCAGGAAATTTAATTTGATTGTGTTTTATTGTTTCAGATTTCCTAACGATGAAATGGTGCGTAAAATGTGGTTGAAGGTTACTGGATGACCAGATTGGGCAATAGCAAAGCTATATGTGAAAATATTTAAACGTAAGGACATTACAGTACAAAAAATATGCTGTTATCTAAAGAGTAAAGAAAATAACTAATTTCGTTAACAAATACTATAAACTTTTAAAAATTGTATATTTACAATTTAATCAATTCTGATATTGTTCACACCCTCAGCTTTCGTTTTGAGGGCCTGCTATTTTAATCCAACCATATTTGTTAATTTTTTTTAATTTATTTCATCATGATTTTTAGTCCATTCATTCAAGCATTTAAGTAGGTTGGTAGTTGGGCGTTTTTCAAAATTTTGCTCCGTTACGTACAGGATGTCCATTTATTTTCATACTAAATCACGTCACGTCTGGACGTTACGTATAACGCGGACTTGTCATCACATGTTTCTTTGGTATAAAAAAAGTTGATTATAGTAGTTTACTAGTACACATTCATTATCTACAACATATTTACTTATAATTTAACACGAGTAGTATATAAAATTTGTGAGTCTTACCTTTCAAAATCAATGTTCGTACCGGACAAACAAACTGACCCGTTACGTACGTCACGGACCGCAAGTGTTGACGATTGAATTTCTTCAGTTTTAATTCAAAGGAAAAGAACGAATGAATGATAAAAACATTGTCGATATGGCATTGATTAAAAATAGTTAGAGCCAAAGACAATGTTATTGTTATTCTTTATAAAATCATGCCGTTACGTACAGGACTGTCCGCTGTGGCCAGTTTTTTTAATCCGATAATTTCAGTATTTATATTAGAAAAATATACTACAACCTTATTATATTTTATTTAAAAACAAATAAAATGAGTTATTTCATTCGAGTAATACTAAAGATATCTAAATATAGCTTATATGTTCTCCAAAATACGTAATCATAATCCAGGATATTATGAAGGACACATAAAAAAGTAGGATAATATTTGGTATTTTATTAAATATTAAAATATGTTTTCCGCTTAAGTCTTATGTTTATCTTTTTTTTTACAGTAAGTTAAACATTTTACCCTAACATAAAATAATTTGATACTCACTTCCTACATTTTTGCCTTTTAATCAATGGTCAAACTCGTAGGACATAGCAAAATAGTCCTGAGCAAAATTTTGAAAAACGCCCAGTTACCGATGGCTTGGGTAAAAATCCATGTTGTTCCTCTATAATGACTTGTTCAATAAACGGCATAACAATTCTCCCTTATTAAAGGGAAAATTGTTTTAACCTGGCAACATTAATATTTGATGTACTTTGTGTCTATCGCTTACGGGTGTACGCTTATGTCAAGTCTATAGTAGTATTCTTTGTATAAGATTCTACCACATGACATTGATGACAATATTGACAATTTAAATACATCTAGATTCAACTCTATTTGGCAAAGTTGTGGTTACACCCACAAAGCCACTAACCAAAAGTCAAGTCAAGTCAACTCTATATTTACAATTGTGACTTGTGTTTAAAACACCTTTTTTATAAAATTTGTGCAATTATTTACAGTTAATTAATAGAGTGATTTGATGAGGTGAACTTAAAAGTACTGTGTCTATATGTCCACAATTGATGCGATAATACTAAATAATACTGAAATGCCTAAGCTCAATAATAAAATAGAGCCTTTAAATATAAAGGCTTCGCTAATCTTTGACAGTGCCAATGATCTAGTGTTTGGAAAATGGAATAGTAATTTTATAAATCGTATTAAGATCTTTGGAGTGCAAGAAAGTCATGTAAGTTTACACTGGTTGTATGTAAGTTTACATTGTAAACTAGCTAAGTCCCACGGATCCGCAGTTTTTGTTGTAAATCGGGGAGCGAAGTTAGCCAAAAAATATAATCCTAAGTTAATCCTTTCGTCATCAGCTATTTGTGAATGAAAGTCCTGTCAAAGTTGCAAGCGAATTGAGATTAGCCGGAACAAACAGACAGACTTATAAAAAAAAATACATGTATATAAAAGTGTTTATGGTACATACAATTTCATATGCATTTAGTAAAAACCTCATCATTGGCCTGTTGCAGTCCACTGCTGGACATAGGCCCAAACATAGTAGAAATATGTTCATTTGATATCATAAGTAGAAGCTTCTTATTAAATTATTTAGAGATATTTTTTATTTTATGTATTCTACCAAAACAGTTCATTATGGACTTATTTCGTACAATATTAACTATGCACCTTATACTTTTCATATTTATTACTAGGTGAGTCCTGCGGTTTTAACATTTTAATTTCAGTATTTGAATATCCTAACATCTTAAAGCAACTGTATTTATATAATGACACAATGATTTTATAAAAGAAAAATCCTCATTAGAATATGGATACACATTTTTATTTTTACTACTGTCACTCTTTAACAATAATGGAA
The DNA here is from genome assembly GCA_932526445.1 of Phragmatobia fuliginosa. NCBI lineage: Eukaryota > Metazoa > Arthropoda > Insecta > Lepidoptera > Erebidae > Phragmatobia > Phragmatobia fuliginosa. The sequence goes on along the minus strand of OW052070.1, from coordinate 11,225,727 downwards.
TTTGGGTAGATCATCATTCGTCAACAACCCTTAATGTACCTCTGCTGGGCTAGCTCTCAGGAGAGAGTTAAGGCCATACATCCCCATGCTGGCCAAGTGCAGTTTGATAGATTCTATAATAAATATTTCAGACATTTTACACACAACACCGTCTAGTCCCGAAACTAAGCAGAGCTTGTTTTATGACAACTAGACAAGTGATATAAATACATAAACATACTTTTTTTTACATACATAGAAAACACCCAAACTCTGAATGAAATATTTGCAGGTCATACAAACACGTGGTCCGATCTGGGAATCGAACCCGAGACCTTTTGATCAGCAGTTGCATACGCTTATCACTAGACCAACGAGGCAGTCTATTGATAGTTTGATAAAACCAGTTGCTACACACAGTTGCTGCAAACATACAAACAACTAGATAATATACTACTAACCACTGGTTCAACCTTCAAATTTAATCTAGGTACTCTGCAGGCTCTGAGGTTGGATTCCATTGAAAAGCTGATATTCAGGTAGAGATTAGATGAAGATTGTTTTAAACTACGCAAGACAGCATCAGTGCAAAGAGAAGGAAAACTTGAAACCAACCCTGTACCAACCTGTCTGGCCAGCGTGGTATAGTAGGCCAAAACCTCCTTTGGAGGAGAGGCCTATGTCGAGCAGTGGACTGTTAAAGGGTGTTGCTGATGATGATGATGTTTTATAGAAAACTAAAAATGAAATTTTAATGTTTACAATTTATCTAAGCACTTCATTGAAAGTTAAATAAATTGGGATCATTATTTTAAAGTGTTTATTTTTTTTTCAATACATACAAATAAATAAAATGGAAGTGTATGTATGTAATATCATAGTAATATAGTATAGTATATATTAATTCAGTACAGTACTAAATGCATATGGAAATATTTAATGGTTCTTACATCAAAAAAGCAATTTTCAAAATGTTTGTTCTGGCTAATCTCTGGAACTGCGGACCGATTTTGACGGGCCTTTCACTGGAAGATAGCGGATGATATAAGAAGTAACTTAGGCTACTTTTTTTAGACTAGCTTTTACTCTGTGCCTTTACTCAAGATTTATAATAATAGCTGCAGGATTGAGGTGTTTTAATTGATTTTTTTTTATTCTAGGAAATTGAAGAGAATGTACCAGACAACATTAAAGTTGCTCAATATTTGGCACCTATTATCACTTCGCAAAGAGTAATGGCTGCTCAATTTGGCAATACATACTCTATAATGCATTGTGAGGACAACACTTCATTGTTATTTGATGAGGTACATAATTATGTGCAATAATGCATGACTACTTTTATCATTTTATTTATTTATAATTAGATTTTATTGATTATATTATATTTGGAAGTCAGTGGCCTCAAATATACTGACAACTAGTACAATCTTCGAATTTCAGTTCTCCCTTAGGGTTGCGAAGGTCCGATGCCAGTCGCTCCGTGGAAAAACTGAAATTCACGTAAAACCGGTTGAACTAGTAGCCGACCCCAAATAAACTTGGGAATAAAGCTCGGAAGATGACAGATTTTATTGATTAAAGATAAAGATTAATAATAAGATAAAATAATAGTATATAGTTAAACATTTTTCATTTTAATTTGGCATATATCAATGTATTAACAATATTGACAGCACGGCTGGCCTAGTGCTTTAAGTGGTCACCACACTACATTCTACTAAGCTGAGTGTTTACAAACACTTTGTAAAGTCCACATCCGCACTGAATGTTTATTCCTAATGCAGGAGTTGTCTTTTTAAATGAAATGTTTGTTCCACTATTAAAAAAAATGATATTAGCAACCTAAACATCATTTTGATGAAAAAAAATTTTTTAGAGTTTCAGTTCCAAGTAGGGGGACCCCCAAAATTTATTGTTTTTTATCTATGAAAAAGGAATGTCACCACCCATATGTGTCATAAGAAGAGGTGACTTAGGGAGCAATGTCATTGCAAAAAGAAAGAAAACTTGAAACAAACCAAATATGCATATACCAATCCATCTGGTTAGTGTGGTAGAGTAGTGGACCTTTCTGTAGAATGGCCTATGACGAGAAGTGGATTTTTAAAGGCTGTAATGGTGATGTGATCATGATCGCAACACCACAATTCAATTCTAAAAATTAGTGTGAAAAATTAGACGTATCATAGTCGACATCGACATGTCGTAGTGGCTGGCGGCGGTTGGATGAGGACTGCCCAAGACCGGCATGGTTGGCGTTCCTTGAGGCTGACCTTCGTCTAACAGTGGACGGCGATAGGTTGATACTACTCGTCATTTTTTGTTTTCAGTTGCTAGATCATATTTTCATGATAATTGACAATGGTGATACTGATGACGCTCATAGAGAATTGTTGGATTTCAAGACATTTGTTCAACACACTTGTGGTCAAAACATGAATCTGTAAGTTTAAACATTTGCAATTAGAATATGTATTAATATCTTAGTAATGCTTGATAGTTTTTAACCATTGTATAGAACTGTTGTTTGTGACACAATATTTTATAAGTTGTTTTAGTATTGTTTCACGCGATACTAGGCCAACTGTTTTTGAATATATCTAAATTATTCGTTTGTTGCCTCCAAAATTAGTAATATTCAAATGACAAGACTTACCTGCTAAAAATTGCATTGTACAAAGAAATTAATAGAAAAGTAATAAATGTATGGGCGTGAGCTTTCTCAAAGCCAACTCACGTGGTAAAAGAAAATATTACCCAATAATACAAGAGAATAGAGACGTTAGCAATAGTAGAAAGAGAATCGTCGCGAAACGCTTGCAATTTGGCGAAGGGGGTGATATCGATTCTTACTTGCTGATTATTGCTATGTGGAGTACTATAATTATAGCTTCACTAAATCTATGTTCTCGTTGGTATGACTTGGCCTACCGTAATATATTGGCATGTAAATCACCGGCCTTATATTTATTTTAATTATGAACACATTTTTTTTGTCTACATAATCATAGCTTAAATTGTGGCGGAACCATTGATCCGATCGGGCGAGGTGATCTTGCGTGGCAGGCCACGGCCCAACGGATGATGTTGGGCAGTTGTATATATACATGTTAAACGGCGCGAGAACTTCCATATTGCGATACAGGATTAGTGGCTACTCTAAATGGTTCATTACTTCGTAGTTCGGTATACCTTCTATAGATGGCGATCTAGTTTGTTTCTCTATCAGTTCAAGCTGTATGTGGAAGTTGTCACAAAATAAATATCTTCATATGGTTACTATACAATGAAGTTAGCTTAATCTGATTTTTTTTCTTTTTCAGCCTCCATTCACCGATATATCAACAGTGGATTTCAGCTCTACTGGAGAGTCGCACCAAAGGTGATACAATTCCAGGTGCTAGTGGCATCATTGGCGAGACAGGAGCAACTGCAGTTGCCCTCAATGCATTAAAAGCTGCTTCAAAAGATATTAAATTGTCTCACAATCATTGCCATTTCATGTTATTTGTGGGAGATAAATTGCTAGCACTTTATTCTAGGTAATATATATATTTTTAATTGTAAATTATTCTTTAATATCTCTCATATATTGTCACTTCTATGACAAGTTGTGGTTTTAAATATACATAGTTCAAAAATTAACGTAGGTTTAAATGGTATACCTATATAATATTTAACACTCGTGTTGTCTTCTAGCTGTGAAGTACGACCTGTTAAAGACTTACATACAGAAATAAATATCATTAAATAAAAATTATGGTACATAATTCAAATATTTCTTGATTGATTCTTTTGTAGTCGTGGCAGTGAAGATTTAGCACCTCCTGATTTGATTTTACTGAGCATTCAATGCGTTGCAGCCCAAGAGTACTGGGAAGAACATGGCAATGGTACTGGAGGTGCTGGTGATCGACAGGATATCGTAAGACTACCATGTGAGTATTTATATATGTAAACTAGCTAAGAGCTAGCTAGCTTACCCGCGGTTATTGTTGTTAATCGCGAGTAACGCCGTGGAGCGAAAGCTAGTCTTAAAAAAATATCTAAATTACTCATTGTGTCATCAGCTTTCTGCCAGTAAAAGTCCCGTCTAAAGCGGTCCAGCCGTTCCGGAGATTAACAGCAACAAGGAGTCATACAGACAGATGGACAGACAGAAGAAAATTTTAATTAATTAATTTAATTGCTTTCTTGATATAAGTACCGTATATACTTTGAAATGCATTTGTAAAAAACTGATCATTTGATATTACATGAAGATACTCCATTTTTTTTATTAATATAGAAAATACTTGCACCCCATAGCATTGTATGTAGAGCCAACAATTGTAATGAATAAGATTGCGTAATAAATTTATATTGGGCCCCTCTCTCTAGAGAGCTACAGTTTATAGTTAACCATGTTATGTATAAAAAGTATGTATTTACAAAAAAAAGTATATTTATGTACTAGTTGTCTAGTACCCATAATACAAGATCTGCTTAGTTTGAGACTAGATGACATTGTGCATAAGATGTCCGAAATATTTATTTATTTATTTGACTATTTAATATAGACATGTTAACTGAAATCTAAGAACATGATTTAATTATGTTCTTCTAATGTTCTAGGGTTATCGACAGAAAACAGTGCCATAGTGAACTTGTGCGCTGGCTCGTTAGGTCCTTGTGCGCCGCACTCTCTGCACATTGCTGAAGTAGCGCCAAGGATCACCTTTGTGGTGGTTGTCGACATGGAAATGCGGTATGTTTCTTTATTTGAATTATGAGAAACTGGCTTATTCGCTCGGACATTTAGCGAAGTAAAAAGTAGCCCATGTCCTTCTTTAAGAATCAAAGTTACTCCACGTGAAAGCGTAAAAAACAGAGTTATTTTCGAATTTATAATATTATTAGCTGACCCGGCAAACTTCGTATCGCCTTAGAATTAATTCATAATAAATAAAGTATTGTGTTTAGTTATTAACTGACAGTGACAAATCGACAGCAGCATCAACTAACGGGCCCCGGCCGCTACCGCCATAATCGCTTTGTTCCTGAATTTTAAATCTGTAATATCTTCAAAAGTATTAATTTAAATTACATACTGTAAAGGGCCATATTAATCTATATTAAATACACAATGTATTTAAATTACTTAATTGGATAAGGATTAATACTGTATTGCTTAAAATCGCTTCGTAAATAAGCCATTATTTCTCGTAAAAAGAAAAAAAATGGTTATTGTGGGTTATCCCTAGTTATCCCTGTTATCGCTATATACCATCGCGGACTTTTATGTAGACCTTTTTAAGATGTACAATACTGTAGTACATTATTTTGTTCTATCTCGTAGGGTACAGACAGCGTTTGCAATGTAAGCGTAAAAAAACACACTAGAAACCTCTAAAATTATTATCTACTATATTATACATGTATTATACATAAAAACCTTCCTCTTAAATCACTATCTATTAAAGAAAATTGCATCAAAATCCGTTGCGTAGTTTTAAAGATTTAAGCATACAAAGGGACAGAGAAAGCGACTTTGTTTTATACTATGTAGTGATGATTATGGAAGTATGAGTTAACAAAAGTTATATAGATTTAAGACTTAAGACGATGTCTCAAGTTTTGACGACTTGAAGACAATATTTTACCACATTTGTAATTAAAAATTACATAAAATGTGGTAAAATTAGTTTAATATTACACAACATGCTTAATAAAACGTTACTTTTCAAAACCATAAATTTAATTGTTTGAGTTTTAACTTATCAGGGAGGTAGGCGCTGCTGCACAAACCTCGTATCAAGTTTTAGTGAATATCAAAAGAGTGTTGTTGCAACGTGCTCTGGAAATGCTACCTAGCATGCTGGACTCTTTAGAAGCATCCTTGAAAAAGGTAAGCCTTTTATACCTTAAGCTTTGAACAGAATCTCAGTGAAATAACGTCTGTCTGTCTGAACCAAAATATTTTCTCTTATTTTAGACTACAGACGCTCTGCGCAAAAACAAAGCAAATGCTAACTTGTGCGCTCGCTTGACCAGTCGAATGCTGGAACTGCGCAAATCTTGCACTACAACCACACCACTGACTCCAGAAACGACCGCCACTGCCATGCAAACAGCTCTAGAAACTGTTATAGAGCAGTTAAAACCTGACATTCCGAGTTTGAAGATGGATCATCCTTTGACAGGACTCAAAGAAGTTCTTGCGCCGTACGTCGACTTCCTCTGCGTGAAAGCCAAGAGATACTTCAGTTTGGCACCATATCCTTTTCAATATCATATCATTACATTACGTTATTGCGGTATTACTTAGTGTAATATAAAAAAGTGAAGGTTTTTTCTCGCGAAATGTAAAAAAATAAGTATATTGATAATTAATGTCCGTTGCAATTGTTGCGGGTAGTTGCAGCAGAAATAAATGTAGGTTTATAGTCTACCGATGTTAGGTAGGAAGCTTTTTATCAGAGTGGCGACTTACAAATACTTTAAAACAAAAACACACATCAGTGCCATCTAATGAAGAGACACCGAACTATAGAGAAATTGCTAATCCTGTATCGCGATATGAAAAGTTTTGACGATTAGCAAAAATTTTTTTTGGATTCTTAATTCTTTACGGATATAAAAGCTAGTCTAGAGATATACTTTTTTATTATATACAACTTCGTAGTTTTCTTTTTGTTGCGGTCCGCCAGGCAATATCACCTCACCTAGTAGGTTCTTCTCCTCTTGTGATATGACACTAGCTCCTGCACATCTGTGTGAAACTATAGCATGTGCTGTGTTAAATCACTTTTAATACACAATTGTCATAATTGTATTTGACGTAAAAACAGTGACTGGGTACTGTACACCAATAACTATATCAACAATATAAGTAACTATTATCAGTCTTATTGATTGCTTTCCATGAGGTTCATTACATGTGGTATCATTCATTAGAACGAAAAATTGTTTTGTGACACTTTAGGTACCTAGCTTATTTTTGTCTGCAAATAAACTTGAAAGTAGTATATTTTAATAAACATTACCTACACGATATAAATCTTAATAAAGGTCGAATGTTTTTTCAATTTCTGTAACACAGACTAAATTAAAAACTAATCAAACTAGTCCATATTACGGTCAGTAACAAGTTGCATGTGACGACTTGCGCGAGATGGATGGCAGGAGCTGGATGCGATAATCCCAAAATCGATCACAAGGTGTGCAATGGGAGAGGCCAATGTCCAGCAGTGAACTGCTATAGGCTGATGATGTTGATGAAAGAAAATACATGAACTGAATTCGGTAAGGGTGATAGGAATTTTGGAAAATTAACATTGCTACGCATAGACATGTATATTTTGTATATTCTGCGTGAAGAATAGTGGTCACCTTACTCCACAGATCAAAGAAACATAGGAGATTAGGTTTGTACACAAATTTATTCGTGTTCAGATGTCTCCGCGTTTCTCCCACTTCCTTCACTAACACAAAACCAAAAATTGTAAGCACGGCACACAAGCTCGTATTTCTCCCGCACACAAAGAAACTTACAGCAACACCAATAAACCCACTAATATAACACATTCAAAAAGAGGGCGGCGCATCTACCTGTAGCTACGGATTCCGAATAAACACACATGTGTGCAAATTATGCAACTAGTAATGTTAAGTGATAATCATAGAAAAATATCGATTGAACTTCAGTTAGCTATATTACCTACTCTTTCTCCTAAAGATTTCATTGACTGTGAAAAGCAAAACTAAACAGGAGTTTAATTCGAACATATTCTATACAAGCGATGTTTTATCATAATTGGAATATTAACTAACTAATTACCAAGAAACAGGATATCAACTTCTCGAATCTAGACTAGAACACAGGTAAAAGTGCAAGAATTTTATTGATAAGGGTTTAATTAACCAGTAAAATGTAAATATTTATTTAAAACTTGCCGCTTAGACAGTTTAGGTGTTGCGTTCTTAGTACAGTAGTGTAATCTTACGTTTGCATATTTTTCCATTACGGCTTTTATTAGTATTATTAAATGGTTAATCATTGGCGATTGATCGTATTGGTGAATTGTGCCATTTTTTGTTACGAACCAGCTTGAACCCCTTCCTGTCGCATTTATCCACATTTTTTTAAGTTTTTGATCCTTCGGATAGCTAAAATTTTAAAAATAAAAGCAAGGTATAAATTATGCTTGAGTACCACAATAAATTAAAAATCTAAACTTTTTTATTTACACTTTTTTTACGTTTACATAATTATAATATTTTAATTTATTTATATCTTTAATAATCATGCGTACATAATAGGATAGTATAATATATCGACAATCATAAATATCACAACACATCTCTAACACAAGCCGGCCGGCAGCGGCCGCATCCCGAAACTATCATGTGAGTGAGATTATCAATAAAACACTTATCCATTGCGCTATTAGACCAGCCGATTCATTGATCGATTCACACTAAGTAAGCAATGGTTTTAAAAGTTTTTAGTTCCTAAAGAAAAGGATTGATTTGGTATTTCATCATATTTTTAAAATGTTTTAATGAATTCAGTATGAAAAACTATAATATTATAGTACTTATATATGAAATTAGATGCCACCTTTCTTGTAATTTACAATACAGCTGTTATTTTTGCAAACAATCGCTGAACAACGCGGCATTTTGTCAAAAATCATGAGCAGTGAAGACGTCGCAAGTTGGCATTCGACTAATGTCCGAAAATGGCATCAAGCCGCTTTGAGGCCAGATGCGTTCGCAAGCGGCACGCCTCAATTGCATATCTCCTGTGTTTCTTTTATCTGTGCCTTACTCATTGCAAATGCAGACAAATCAGTGTGATGAGCCACACTATGGCAGCCTATTGAGTTGTTTCTGCATCATTGGGCCAGTCTCAAATAAACTTATACCTACTAATTTATTTTTCATTTATAAGTCTTTATCAGAAACCATCTTAGTTTCTCCTTGACCTCTAAGTATGTCCAATGATCAACTCTTCTTAACAATCTTAAAATGACTTGTCACAAAACAATAATCGCATCACATTCATATCGATTATTTCGCTTAATGTGGGTTGTTTGCACGGGAGACCCAGAGCCGACTTGTTCCCTAACGCTGCACAAGTATGTGGAGGAGTTCCCCGGTCTCATACACTTCATCTACGTGAATCGCACCACGGGAAGATTCCTCGCTCCCGACATGGCTGACGCCGCTGATATGTTGACACCGGAAACCGTAAGTCGAGACGATTCTTTGATTACGGATTCCTTGATGATTGCCTAACCAAACGAGCTATTAGAAATCATAGCTCAACATTAAATCAGCACAGCAGCTTTACTATTATTTCAGGGTCTCTTAGTTCAACTAATGTTGGACAAAAGGTTGTGTGTCATGCGAAATATAAAACCAATGACACTGTAAGAATTTTGTTGACATTGAGTACGATTTACTAAGAAATCAAAAAGTACACCATACTTCACCATAGGCAATCAAACGATTGCCGATGATGTACAGAAGATTAAAAAAAACAGTCTCAACGGAGACTAGACAACTACGCAGGAGACATCATGTGTGCCGTGCAGTGCTCAAATGTGTGCCGAAATATTGGTGCAGTCTCTACTCCCTCATTCTCGTAATCCGATGGGAGATCCGACACACACACGGCATGGCTTAGAATCCAACTTCTAAACTCCGAAATAATAAATAAATATTTTGGACATGTAATACACAACATCATCTATTCCCAAACTAAGCAGAGCTTGTGCTATGGGTACTAGACAACTGATATAAATACATAAACATACTTTTTTTTGTAAATACATACATATTATACATAGAAAACACCCAAACTCCGAAACAAATATTTTCAGATCATACAAATATTTGGTCCGACCCGGGAATTGAACCCGAGATCTCTTGATCAGTAGCCGCATACGCTAACCACTAGCAGGGTGTCACTCCGCAGTTTAGGTATAGTCGGCCGGCTGCCTGCCGGGTCAGACACGGCGGTCGAACAGACATCGTCAGAACAGATAAGAGTTACACGATAGAAAGAGACGCAACTGTAGGTAAATATAATCGTAGTGATTCGGCTGAGTGATCTGAATTGAACTTAATCTTTTGACACCGAGGGTATCTATAACTTTAATTTACTTTTCGGAGTGAGTCTTCTATACAGGTACTATTATGTATTCTGTGCCACTAGACCAACAAGATGTACGGAATATTATTAAGATATTGTAAATATTATGAAGGTACGTCGCGCGATGGCCCGCTCGTTCGCGACAGCTCACGAGGGATACAGCGGCGGAACGTGGCGTCGCGGTGCTTTGCACGGCTGTTCTCTGCTGTGGTGGGAGCGGCGAGGTTCTGCCGTACGGACCCCAAGGGCTCCCAACCCTGCCCTCGTGCGAGCCTTACCCCCACCCGGAGACATACAGGGCGCCTTCTACAAGTTAGTTCACTGTCACTCATCTTCACTCGCTTGTAAATATGCCTGTAACTGTCCTACATGACTAGCTGTAGAAGGTCTTACTAATTGGTAACCACAATGTACACTGCCGGCGGGTATTGCAACTACTTTTATCCAATTAATTATAAAGGAACAATGAATACATGTGTGTTTGTGCACACACTTGTGCACATAAAAATATATTTATGACTATCCGCCGGGGCTAAATTCAGTTATTAACACTACTTTAACTTTAATTACCTTAGCCACCGAATAGGATAATAACTGTGCAATAAGTAATGTAAGAAAAATTATTGATAAAACATGTATATTATGAAACGTGTTCCAAATATTTATCGCATTCTTAGAGAGGAGCATAATTATAAATGGTTTTTATTATTGTATAACTGCGAACATTTTGAATTGTACATGTGAGCACTTTGTAGTCACTGGTAGCATAAGTTTGTTGACTGGCGGTTGTGAGTATGTCATGCTCGCTCAAAAGCCTGCTGGCGGTGGCGTGTGTAGCGGGTCGTTCGGCTCCCACGATATGGTTGAACTGGACGATGGCTGGTGCATGGGTCATGCTCGTGATTCGGGCGCCGCCAGTCGGGGCTGGTCATCTCACAACTTCCATTTATTGTTTAATAAATATCGTTACATTGTCCTCACATTTAATAAAATGCCTTAAATTTTACTTTTCAGGCAACTGCTAGAGATGGTGTTTCCAGGAGAAACTCGTGACGTATCTATTAAAGAGCTCATTTGCATCCACCTCGGTCTAGTGCCTGCCTCTACAGCAGTTCAACAATCGCGTCGATTGATACATTTGGTCAATGAATTAGCTGGAGACCCTCCAAGTGGGGCAGCCGACCTACTGTGATATGCCTGATCTTGCCATCAGAAGTTGGTATTACTTATTAATCATTCCTATTTTCCATTCAATTTTACTTGGTTGGTCTAAAAAAATCCAACCTAATGAGGATACAAGAGATGTTTTCTCTTTTTTCTCTACATAGACTCGATGAATTTTATAATCTTCTGCATATCGCTATACATAATGCCAATGCAAAGCTGCACAACTACATTCACTAATTCTTATCTACTAGTGCTGCCATCTTCACGTTGAGGCGCGAAACTTTTCAGATCACCGAGAAGGTATTCTGAAAAGTTTTAAGTCGGATCAGTTCGTAATTTACCTAAGTTACAAAATAATCTATTATGTATCTTTCACCTCTTAAGTGTGGCCAAGTCACGGGAGATTTCTCTAGCAGTATTCTACAGAAATCAGATCTTGACGTGTAATCGACTAAGTAATAAAACACATCCTCGATTGACTATCATCTAACTGGACATTGTTGCACTATCGAGTAACATGAAAAAATATCCGCCTCCTCAAAAAAGTATTTATTGTAATAGAGCAATTGCGAATTCGGTGAATCGCACGAATCGAGAATTGGAAGAACCAAAGAATTGAACCAAACGCGCCTAAGGATTTTTGATCACTATTCCACAAAAACCAAGACGACATGACAATTTTAGTTAAAATTCAATAGTAGCTACCATAAGCGTTTATAATCTTTTGAAAGCAGCTATGTACCTAATTATAATGTACAAACTGATAATTATTATCATTCCATTTGCGTTATATTCCGAATTTAAGTTGTAAATTTTAGACTGTTCTATATTTTATAGTTTTTTTTCTAATGATGTTATATGATTTTTATTTAATTTTTGTACCAGTGATATTACAAGTCAATTTTATTATTTTGTTTTTAAATTTTTATTTTACAGTTTTAAATATACAATGTATTTTCAAATTCTACAGTCTGCTGTTAGTTTGTAAGCCTAATTTGTTGTATTTTATTTGCGTGCCATATTATATTTTTGTTGCAAATATATGGATATAAAAAAAAACTAATTTATTATTTGCCTAGTCTCCTGTAAAGCCGGAACCACACTGCGTTATTTGCTATTCGTTATACGGGTTATTCACTTGCATACGGGTAGAGTGTGGAGAGTATATGCGCCAATATTCGCTTTATTCGTATGCATTACACATAAGCACGAATAGCAAATACGCGTATCCGTCGACTTGCCGGTTTTTTGACACACTTCAAAGGACACGAATAAGGCGAATATGCGCATCGACTGCCAACACTTCGATGAGTCATTCAATCGCTTGCGGCGGTCGTGTATCGACGTGTACGGTGTATGTAGGGTTGCCAATTTTTTTTACAAGAAATAAAGTATTTTCAGGTCTATGAATATAAACAGTATTTTAGAAATATGAACAGTATTTATTTATTTATTAAATACATATTTTTAGAGCTTCTCGCACAATTTACTAATTTATAATATTTTTTTAAAACTTCATGCGCCTCATCACAATTATAACTGAAACTAAAATAAATGAGGAGCTCAATTTTTATTAAATTAATAGATGGTCTATTTCTATCCTCCCGCCACTTAGCATTCACTATCAGAAAAACTCTTTCAGTAAATGCTGAGATGGCGGGAACAGAAAGTAGATATTTGACAATTTTTGTTATGTTTTTGAATTCTTCTGAAGTGTTTACTAATAAATGGCTCCATTTTTGGTCAGTTCTCATTTCAAGAAAATCTTTGTCTTCTAATTTTTTTTCATAAATTACTTTGAAATTTGTTTATTCTGAATATAAATCATCGATACCAATATTGAGTCTATATAAATTGGCTGCGCTGCACTGAGCAGTAAGCGCCCTCTGCCTAAAAAAAAACAAATAATAATGTGTTTGCATTTTGACGCTGAAAACAGTATTTTGTATACTTTATGTTTGTTCAAAAGTAAAAAGTTTATTTTAGTGAAAAACAGTATAATACTGTTTAAAACAGTATAGTTGGCAACCCTAGGTGTATGCTAAAATGGCAACTCTCAACACGTCCATCGCTCCACCCAAACATCACACATGTATTTGCCTTAGTTGGCATCAGGGGGGGGACACTGTCATACTTGATCTAGGTCTCCACTTTTCTGCTTAGACAGTACCGCCATCTCGTATAAGATCCGCTTAAACTTACAAGCAACTAGTGTCTAAAAATATCATAGATGACGCTTAGGTCAATATCAATAAACTTGCAATATAATTTTAATTTCAAAAAGACCTGCTTTATAAATCGTTAAAAAAATTACTCTCTAAATATATGTAACACATTTATTTTCAACATTTTTAATTAATTTCGACAATATTTTATATTAATTTCGACAGTATTTTAAATTTCTAAATTCTTTTAAACAATTTTTTTGGGTATGGCAATAATCCGGTAAAAAATCAAAATGGTTTCTACTTTCGGTGTATATGCGTATTTGTAGTTTTTTTCTATTTTGTGTGATTATCAGTGATTATTGTGGTGTAAAGCTTTTGATAAAGCTTCAGAAAGAAGAAACAGTAATAGAAATCTTTGTAGATTACCCTTTTAAATGTGAAATGCATAAAGAAAAATTAAAAACATACTTACTTCACAGATGTGACAATAAACATAAACATTATGAATAATTTATAGTTGGTGTAAGTCAATAAATCGGATTTTATCAGGGAAGCTTACCTACGATGGTGAGGATGAAATGAAGATATGTGCTCAAAATTATTATAATAAGCTTAAACATAAAACATACAAGTGAATAAATGACTTTAATATTTACATTAAAATTTTATTTTGTTTGTATTATAAAATTTTCGGTTTTGCAAACATTCAGGTTATTTTTCCACATGAAATTTCATTTTACTTATTTTATTGTCATCAAGAATCAAGCGCTAACTACTGCACAAACAAATACAAAATGTTTGCAAAACTGCTTTTTTTTATAATGCATGTACTAAATTACCTACTTCCTACTACTACATACAAACCCTATAGCCCTATAGCTATACCTATAATAAATAAATAGGTAGGTATATATACATATAGCTATTGCCGTTAGTTCGGCGGATATGATACCAGGTGGCGACACTTCAAATATAGGTGTCAAAAATTCTTGTGAGTGGGCTCTCTATTCCACCTATATTACTATACTCTATGGTTGGCATAATTCAGCGTACCATTTCGAAGTGTGGATTTTATGTTTGTTGTTTGCGCGCATAACAAATATTTTGGCGAATACGGCGTAGTCACATAACGAAGTCTGGATCCGGCATAACACATCCAGTGTGGCAGCACTTAGCAGTCTGTATGATGTCAGAGCCTACGCAGACGAGGGACAATAGTTGTGCTCTTTTTATTACTCCCATTAGGTTCACTTTGACGAAATATATCGTCAGACGAACAAATTTGAACCCTATTGCTGAGCCAATAAGAGCGTAAACATTTTGTCCCACATCTAGGCGGGCTGCCTTAGGTACATATTTAATCGACTTCATAATTTAGGTTTATTAATCAGGGATGACTCGGTGATGATACAGGTCTCGTAATTTCTTCGTTATCGAGTTTTCCTACACTATAAATTCTGCATTTACGTTACATTACCTTGATCTTTATAATTATGAAGGAACTTCGATCTAGGACGGATCGATGTCGGAACAAAATGTGGATAGTTTTTCATTTAACTACATATTGGTAACATTCAAAATAACCAAATCTTCCAAAGATAATTTTATTTACAAGAATACAAAACAAGAAGTCTGAAAAATGTTATTAACCAATTTATAATACGTATTAAGTAAGTCTAGCTCGCACGATGATAGGATGACTATGTATTATGTATATTACAAGTAAATGCCAATCTTTCAAACTTAAATTTAACATATTTAATGGTGCTTTACAAAATAAGTATGCATATTTTTCTTCTAAACATCAAAATTAGGATGATGTCATGTGTGACCTTATATTTTTCGATAATAATTAGCATTGTTTAATGTCTTACAAGTAGTTTAGATAAATAATTTCTTTCATAATTAAGTAAAAACTGTGTCCTATCTTTAAGTAGTGGATGTTTAAAATTGCACTATTTTCATAATTATATTGCAGTTATGCTTACATATAAGAAATTAAAAATTAAGTTATTGAAATAAATTGGCCCTTAAAATGAAAAAGTTGAGGTTTTTGGTCCTTAAACAGATTATTATTTGCTTTAAATAATCATTAAATTATTTGGTAAGTCACAGGTGTTTCAACGATAAAATAAAAAAATACTTCCCAACATCATAATATGGCATTATTTGATACACAATTTATACCAGATTGTGTATCTATTAAGCTGTGCGAAATAGCAGTGTTACTGCATCAATTACTAATTCCACCGCATGTTTTGGAGCTAACAATATCAGTGTGGAGACTCCTACAAATAAAAACAATTAAAAATAAGTTCATCCTAGTTCCCAACTTTGTTTTCTTCAATAAGATGTGGCTATTCAAATGACAAATTACATTTTTTTTTTTAATATTAAGTTTTAAGATATTATTAGTAAAATAGCTTTTATTAGTAATTTTATAAACATAATAGTAAGTCAGTGACTTTATAATTGTCATTCCTGTCTGGCTTCATAATTATTTAAGGGAAGTCATATCAAATTTGAGTTCTATATTTTCCTATATTGCATACTAGCTTTTGCCCATGGCTCCACACACATGCATGTCGGTAATTCTTTAAAATATCTCCATGCCAAATTTCATTGAAATTCTTGCAGTGGTTGAGTAGTGATAGTATAACAGACACAGATAAAAATTTCGAATTTATATATATATGTACTAACAGTATGGATAAAGACTTTTCTATAACCTGTCAAGTGCATTCTCATACACTTTAGCCAATTAAAATACATAACAGTTATCCTTATACAAAACCATGAATTTAACAGCTTCTCTAAAACAGTATGATATGAGATGTGTAGTAGTATTTTTAAAGCATATTCAACATGAAATAAACTAAGAATTATACATAAGTAATAAGAAAAAAAATATATTTAACATTTCACTTATATCTTAACTTAGTTAATAATTAAACACTTAGCTGTTAAGGCACTTTTTTAATATTCTGGTGAATTGTCACTACACTTCACGTCTTCACTTACATTTACAGTCTTTTGTGTGTGCTTATCTTCAACATCAAATATTATCAAATCTTCACTGATGTTCTTATCTTTCTGTAACAAAAATTTTTGTCAGACAGATGTATTTATATGATTCATTTATAATTACAAGCCTTTGTTTGCATGTAGCAACGCCCGTGTGTCGGAAAAGCATTTTTTTTTTTCTTTTTATTATTTCTGACATGAATAATGTGACTTTGTATTCATAAAGATTTAAAGTTAACACCTAAATTTTTACAAACTACCTCTTCATAATATTAGTTTTTGTTATAGAGGTATAAAAACTTTAAGCATGTAGACCAACTGTACATATTGTAAGTGTCCACTTTAATGTGTGATCTTTATGCACCAGAGTGCATAGAGTTTTCTCATCATCAATCCCAGAGAATTTATGATGAGAAGATTAGACAAACCTTACCATAGCCCATCATGCTATGGCTAAGGGCTGAGCTCGGCATTTCTCCGAGATTCCAACAGAGAACTAACATCATCAAAATAGCCTCTCCGATTAGCAAGCTGAAGCAGCGGAAAAAGTTGTTTTTCCATAATACAATCTATACTCCTACTGCAGTGACTTTCATAAGAGTTCAAATGAAAAATACCATGCAAAAGAGTTTCAAAAAGAAAATAGACAATACAATATTTTTAGTTGACTGCGTGGTTTAAGCTCTCAGCATGCCGCTTTCCACTGTGCTTAGTGTTGTGGTTTCAAATGCCACATGAGACAACCCTGTGTGATTCATAAATTGTTGTTCTGAGTCTGGGTATTCTTTGTGTCTGTTTCGTATTTGTATGTATATTCCATGCTTTGTCTTATAAGAAAAAATAAGCAACTTACACTTGTAGATGCCACTTCATTACTAGATTTCAATGCAGCAGCATAATTTAAAATAGGTTTGGTAGTATTTTGTGATACTAAAGGAGGCTTAATTTCTTTTTTTTCCTCTACAAACTTAACTGATTTCGGGATTTCAGTATTGTCATTATTAGTACAGGGTATCAGAGTTTTAGAAACATTTAAGATTTCTACTTTCAAAGGTGTCTTCAATGCTTCCAAACATGCTTGGGCCATTTCAATTTCCCTGTTTACATTTTTCTCTTCTATATACTTATCAAATGAAGAATGTAGCTCAGAAGAGTGCTTTTGAGCCAAAATGTGAGACATTTCTTTAATTTCTGCTGCTAGTTCCCTGATTGTACTTTCATTTTTTGCAGCAATTTTTGCTTCTCTTGAAAGTCTTCTATCTACTGCTTCCTGTATATGCAATATTGCATCACTTGTGTTGTTACTCTGCACATTACTTTCAGCCACAATTTTCCTGAATATACTGTGTGGCGACTGTCTATGTGCCTTTTTATATCCAGTGTACTTTTCACCTAGGTTAGCTGTAACATCATCAACATATTCATACATATCAAAGCAATTAATTTTACCAAATCTGTACAAGAAACTATGTGTTGATCCTGTAGAAGATAGTTTGCTTGTCAAATTACAAGTGACAAAGTTCTTCTTGGCATGATACTTTTCAAAATACTTTTGAAGACCTTTAGATATTAATTTATCTCTAAACGTTGGTTTTATGTTGGTGTTTCTTCTATATTTGTACCAACCGACTACTTCATTAGCCGTACTAGAAAGTAAATCCGACAGAACATTCTCTTTTATTCTGCCAGTAGGGAAATAGAAGAGGGAAACTGAAGGTAAAGGTAGCACAGTTCTGATAATAATCTGTGTATCTAGCCGGGCATTCTCACTTTGTGAATCTGATATGTGATTGGTTATTTCTGAAGTTATATCGCCGAGAAGGAATCCTTCCTGAAAATTAAATTGAAAACTGAATAATAAAATTATATTCATTAATACATCATTCCAATTAATGAGTAACAATAAATAGTTCCACCTGGCTATTAGTAGAGTTTATACATTCATAAAACAAAAACGACAATGCCGTGCCACTCAATAACACTTTTTCTGTATACGCCATAATTACATTTACAAATTGCACTATAGAATTAGATAATTTACAGAGGGTTGACCTAAAGTATCCTAATAGTAATGTATTTACAATATTGTAACAATTTTTCAGTTATTACGATAGACGTGACAGTTTGTCACAATGACTGATTTAAGTGACATCATAACTTTTTAATTTTATTTAGTCCAGCTCTAGTATACTAATAAGAGTGGCTGACGAAATTGAAAAAAAATTGATGAAAAACTGCAACAATATGAATTTGGCTTTTGAAACATTCTATACCTATTAAGGGATAAATTGAATTTAAAATATGAAAGTATAATTTCCATCGGGTTTCCATTTCGTTAGGTTAGGTCTTAGGACACCACTCTAGTTGGAAGACATACCAGTGATACCAGATTCACCGATCAAACAGAAACTCTACGTGACTTTCCTCGGTTCTGGATACTCTACATCGACGCCGGCGAAGTCGTGGCGACGTGCTATGAGGCTTATGAAGTATACAGCTCCAAAAGCACTCCCATTGCTCACTGCAGCAAAGTACTTGGGAATCACCCTGGACCGATCGTTGACGTTCAAAGTGAACTGTGAAAAAATCAAACAAAGGTTTCTACACGTAACAACCTACTCCTCCGTTTAACATCCTCGAAGTGGGGAGCTGCACCTTCGATTCTACGTACCACAGGGTTAGCGTTGTGTTTCTCTGCAGGCGAATACTCGCGCCCACTGTTACAGCGATCTGCCCACGCCAAGAAGGTGGATGTAGCCCTAAATGAAACATGCCGGAAAATAACTGGATGTCTGAAGCCGACGCTGGTGGAGATGCTGTATCCACTAGCAGCCATTGCCCCCCCAGCAGTCCGCAGAGAGGTAGCCAACGCTATAGAAAAATGGAAACAGGAAACTGATCCTAGACACCCAATGTATGGACAAAACCAAACCATGAAAAGGCTGAAAAGTCGAAACAATTTCCTAAATATAATTCCTGTGGATACCAACAACCTTCCCAAAGCCAGAGAAAACCTATGGCGTAAAAGGTTCCCTCTCTGCAATTTCGCCCTCTTAGTCGAAAAACTACCTATAGGAGATAAACTTCCCTGGCCAACCTGGAAGGCGCTTAATAGGCTGCGTACCCAGGTTGACAGATCTGGGGACAATCTGACAAAGTGGGGATTTATACACCCAAGCGCAAATAAATGCGACTGTGGCGCGTCACCACAGACAATGGATTGGACATTTGTTGACTTGCCCCACGAGCCCAGATTCGTGTACGCTTGAAGACCTGCACCAAGCAAGACCAAACGCAATCCGCGCCGCCGAGCACTGGGCCAAAATAGTGTAAAGTGTTGCCATCGACCCGATAAGAAGAAGAAGCTCCAAAATCACAGAACGAATCAAATTGTATTGGAGCATATCCAACGACAGAGAGTTCTACCAAAAGCCGTCACCAAAAGTCAAGTCAAGAGAGTTATCATATCCTCTTATCTTCTAAGATGTTACTAATGCACTCAAGGATAATTTAGAGGCAACTAATATGACTGCACAAACAATTAATGCATATATTTTTACTGATTACAATTCTACAGGTAGCAGGAACTCATCAATGCTACAGGTGCGGCGTAGCCGACATAATTAAGCCACAAGCCACAAACTATCTTGCCAGAAAAAATATTTTAATTATTTATTTACAACTTAATGCACTTATGACATGTACATTTTCAAAATTAATGCCCTAGGCATTCTCTTCAAGCCGACTTTAGGAGATTGTAGCGATCTAATAAAATAGCTTAAAGGTTTTTCATTTCAACATGCATCTTGTGCTGGTCAAATTGAGTTGAGTTTGAGTTGACCAGCACAAGATTTAGTACAAATTTTTAACACCTTTTTGTTTTTATTTATTATTTACCTACAAGGTAGTTTGTAATACGTCGTGAAGTACTAAAAATTTCAAATATAAATTTCTTTGAATCCGATTTTAATTAAAATTAGCATAAACATTTTTTTCCACCTTTTTTCAAATTCAGACGGCCAACACTGTTTGGACCGATGACTCAATGACTGCAGCCAGCTGAAAGTCTGAAAGTGTTGCTGTGCTGTAGGCTGTAGTGTTTTTGACAGAGAATCTGTTGTTGCTTGCTAGCTGGTATAAAATTCCAAGTTAAATTACGGTACGAAATTTTATATCGCGAAATATAATATTATTGAATTAACGGTGAGTTCAGTTATAAACCATGTGTAAGCAAAATTACAATCAGCTTTTAAAATTATAGCTAGAATCATTGGTTTTGTTAGCGTAAAATGACTTAACAGACTAGCTACTTAATCCAGAAATTACGAACCACCGGTTTTTTAATTAAAAGTTGTTCTAGGAAAATGTCATATTACTAATCTAGTTGCCGTGAATAAAATGGTTTTTATTAGCCAACCTGCAATTTATCCTGTTTTTATACTCCATATTAACAAAATGATAAAATATCATCACTGAACAAAAACTTGTCGTTTGTAGTCTTTTAAATGAGAAAAATTACCTAAAATATTTCATTTTTACGTCTGTAATTTGATACGTTTTGTACATCAGAACTGAGTATTTCATAGTTAATTTAGTAAAATATTATTATAACATAAATTTTAAAGTTCTTGATAATTATAGTTCAAAATTTTGGTACTAAATAGTGTTTGGCTATTTATTAACTTGCTGATGTTTGTTAATATTGTTTTAGGTAATTAATACTGGTTAAAAGAAATATAATTTGCATGAATAAAGTACTAAATAAATTCATAAAATCAAGGAACCAAAGACTTTTTAGCTTAAGTTTTCATTTTCATAAAAAGAAAAAGATGGCAGCTACATTCCAGGGTTGTATTAAGAAGGAATGTAAAGATAAAGTTGAACCAAACATCACATCAGCAGTGAGGAAGTACTACAGGAGAGCTGAGCACAGGTAAGACTAATTAACTATAAATATTTGTAATAAGTATAGACAGTTCTTTGTAAATTGCAGCAATGCTGGTGTAGGGATTGGGGATACATCAATTTGAGGGCTGGAATGAAGTTGTTAGTAAATTTTTCACAAATTAGCCTTTAAGCTGTAGAAGGGAGACTTTCAATAATAATAAGTTAAATAATCCTTGGTTCTGATATGAAAAAAGTAAAAAAAATATATATGACGGAGCAAGTCCAAATACCCGCATATTTGGGCTTAAAATAAAATTTGTTTGTGTTGGTTTAATCCAGAAATGTTTATTTATTAATATCTGATTAGTAGGGCTCGGAATAGGTAGTTTAATTTTATGTACTTGCAGAAATAAAGTCAACTTAAGCATAACATGGATAAACCTAAAATCAGCGTGATTTCCAGGACCTTAAATAATGCAATGCAATGTCAAAGCACACATGTCATTTTACATAATCATGAAAATTACACTTATTGTTTATTTGTAGGTTTATAGGAGTGAGTAGAAGGAAAAAAATCATTTTCAGATATTACAGATATTTATTGCACGTTTACAATATAAATCAAATTTACAAATAAACATATATTAACATTAAAGCACTAGTGTTGTTCCGATGATGTAATTATTCGTCTTCGAATTGAAGATCGCCAACATAATCATCATCGTCATGTTTATTATAAAATAATACTATGATTTTCTCGGCATTACTGGGTGTCAAGGAATTTCTTTTCATATTCATAATCCATTTATAAAGCGAAAAAGATCTTTCCACGTCAACAGAAGTCAAGGGAGCATATCTATAACAATTTTGTTAAGAATTAGCGTCCAAAGAATTTTCGATTTCTTTATTTAGGTCAATCATAAAATCTAAGTCAGGATTTCGATCCATAACATTTTCAAGTTTTTTTATTATTGGTTCATGCG
This sequence comes from Phragmatobia fuliginosa, assembly GCA_932526445.1. NCBI lineage: Eukaryota > Metazoa > Arthropoda > Insecta > Lepidoptera > Erebidae > Phragmatobia > Phragmatobia fuliginosa. The sequence continues at coordinate 11,203,375 of OW052070.1, read as the reverse complement.
AACTCCAGCCTATGACAGCTCGTACTTCGTCAAAAATTTCTAATGTCTCTGTTAATGACAACATTGTGTTTTCTAATTTTAAATTTGCAATACTGATTATTCCAAAATGTTCTTCAATAAAGGTTAGATCACGTCGAAGGTTAGGATTTTGCAATACTTCTTTCGCTTTCTTTATAGATTGTACTTCTTCATCATGAAATAAAGAAAGAATATGTGCTACATTTTTCCCATTTACAATATCTAATATTTTACTAACAAGTAAATAAGGTTTTTTCGGCATGTCACTAAATAAAGGCCGCACAAGTAAATGTAATACGTTTCGACCCATGAATGTTGTCGTTTCGTCAACTGAAATCCATATTTTATTGTTTCCAACAGCTGTGTGAATTTCTTGCATCTTGTTGTCGTATAGCTTAGTTAAATAAACTTTACGCAGCAATGCTTCACTGGGAAGGGTTCTGTCTTCATGTGTACATTTGCACATATATTTATTGAAGAAATGACCAAACGCAGGATTGTTCAACTGTGACCAGGGAATGTTGCATAAAATCAAGAACCGAATCAAATCAAAGTAAAAATTTATTGGAACGGTTCGCTTTTTTCCAGTTTGTACGGCTCCGCAAACATGTCTCAAAAATATGTTCTTCTTGGCATCGAAATGGCTCTCACATTTCGAACAGTAAATGGTACCATTAGAATGTTCGTAAAGCACTTTGATTATATACATGTCTAGATGGAGTGTTGCGCTGCATTTGCACTAAAAACAACAGGCCAGATTTGCAGGGCTTGTGTGCGTGTTACACACACATGCAAGCGTAGTCTACGGGCGCGCGCATCACGTGGCAGCGTTCTGAGTGATACCAGCCCTTGAATGTTTTCCATAAAAGGAGGGAAAATAATTGTGTATTGATTTTGAGATTTATAAGTATGTAATTTGTATTAAATCTAAAGTCAGTCAATATGTATTAGAGTTTTTGCTTTTGAGTTACTAGGTAAAATATATGTTGGTGAAAAAGGGACTTGCTATTAAAGCTTATTTATTCTTAATACTTAGCAACAATTTGGTAGAAATATACCCTGTGCCCTAGAAAGTAGTCTGAGGTTCCGGTACTTTGATAGGCGGACGAAGGAAAGCCAACTCACAGAGGCCTTTAATTAAGTTAATATACAACATAGTTATATTTAATTTAATTACTATATTTTTAACTAGATGTTCCTCGCAATTTCTCGTAAATCTTGTTTTTTATATCGTTCTCGTTAAAAACTCAAAGAAGGTATAGCTTCCGATTAGTGAAAGAATTTTCGGAATCGGTTCAGAAATTCTGGTTTTAAATTAGTGCGTTTAAACAAACAAACAATCTCTTCAGCTTTACGTCGTACATACTACTTTCATTAATAGCATCCATGGAGCGGCAAAATTGACACCCATATCAGATTAACAATATCTACCACCTTAGATTTAAAAATATATGATATATACATATATAATATGTATTATCCAGCACTATAGTTATGATTCAACATTTCGTAAATTGGCTAACACTCACATGGGAAATTTAAATTCAATTAACAGGCAACCCTGTAAAAATGCCGTCAAAATGGTGGTCGAACTTTGATAAAATTTCACTGAGTTAATTTAATTATTTCTTTACAATATAGTTATTTAAAGTTTACTTACCGATGATAACTAATTTTTTTAGTTGATTTCAATCGTCCAAAGTAATTCCTGCACACTTTTATCATGCAAAACGTCATTTTTATAAGCCACTCAATACGTGTTTACCGTACAATGACAGTAACGCCACTGATCGGCCGCGACGAGCTTAGTCTCTTACAGTTAAATACTATTTTTTTGGACGTTTAGACGCTCGAACTCTCTATCTAGACATGTTTATAATCAAAGGTAAAGCATTTCTGGGAAATTTTCAATCCACTTCAATACCGTCTCTTCCTTTCTCTTGGCCATTTTCAAGTTAATCCTAAAATAAATAATAATAATAAGAAGAAGAAAGAACAAATTTTAATAGTAAGTACGTAACACAAATTTTTGTTTGTTAAATAAGACAAATCAGTTGACACACACCATATAGTTGTCGGCGTGGTTAATATGTATTTTTATGCAAAATTACATCTTTCTATCACTAATACTCACAAAGCTAGGCCGCGGACGGACAGACAGACAAACGGAGGAAAATAAGGGTTACTTGTTTTAACTACGGAAGCTTAAAAAACTTAGAAAACAATAATAAAAAAATAACGAGTTGTATGTATTATTCTAAAAATAGTGAAAATACGATTCCTATCCCAACTATATATACATACGCGCTAAACACACAATTAAAACATGCTTTTTTGCAATTAATACTGCTTGTATAAATAAAATATTATGAGAGGCTTACCACACTATCCAAATCCAACGAATTGACGATATTTAAAGCGAATCGTTGTCTTGTACAGATCGTTGTCCGTTGTCATTGCCGTGGTAATCAGGTAGAACAGGTACAAATCCAAAACTACAAGCCGAAGTCAAATAAGGTGGTAGTAAACACAAAGCACAGAAATATACGCACGAACACTCCAAGTTACAAAATGCAACTGCGCTGATGGTAACAACGTCACATAACACCTATGGTAGAACAGGACGGCAGTACGCATCAAACAGAGATAGCCATAAAGAAAGCGAGCCGCGTGCACCGCACGCGCAAGCGGTCACATACTTTTTTTTGTTATTCGTTTCTTTACGTTTTTATTGTAAAATTTTATGTTAACAACTTATTATTACAACAATAAGCTAAAAGATGAAATACTATTTTGAAAGTTCAATATAATATTTTTACAATCTCTGAAAATAGTAAGTTCCCCGGGATTTCACAGGCATATCCATACTATTGATGTCACAAAATCGCAAGTACATAAAATTAAACTACCTATTCCGAGCCCTGCTTATAATCTAGTATAATCTAGTAGGTAGGTACTAATTACCGTATAATATTTATAACAAGCCATTTAAGGGTAGTTCGACATTAATCTTTGAAGATCACCCTGCATATTCATATGCAATGTGAAATGCATCAATACACTTTCTGACAAATACAGAAATGTAACGCTATGTGTTAAAATTAGCACCTTTTAATTTACAATTTATGTTTAGCTGTCCTGATGAAAGACTTTGCTATGCTTCACTGATAACAATTGAAATACACACATCAAAAGTGTCTAGGGATCAAGCATTTTTATGCGGTTTTCTTGAGATTGAGTTGTGGCTTTGTAATAAATTTATGATTTTATAAATTTATATGGATCCTTTTTGGTGCATTTCATAATTTGAATCAGGAACTGTCAATCAAATTCGAGTAAAAGATGAAAATCAGCTGCCAATATTTTCCCTATAAAAACATACAACGCATTGAAGAAATTATTAGTGCTACTGTTTCCCTACTACTGATTAAAACCAACGTTATTATGGAGCGGCGACGTCATTTAAGCAGGGAAGAAATGCTCAGAGCCGTGGGAATGATAGAAGCTGGTTCCCGGCAACGTACTGTGGCTTTAGCTCTGAATACAAGTCAGAGTGTTATCAGTCGACTTTGGACACGTTACCGAAGCACTGGTACATGGCTGAGCGCCATGGAGGACGGTATCGCTGCACCACACGGAGACAAGACCGATACATTCAAATCTTAACTCGAAGAGCTCCAACAATAACCGCCATGATGTTAGCCGTGAGGCTTCATCACTCTTCAGGGAACTTAATTAGCGACCAAACAGTCAGAAACCGCTTGCATGAAGTGAACCTTCATTCCCGAAGACCGCTACGGGTACCACCTATAGCAATGCACAATCGTAGGATTCGATATTAATGGGCTCTTGAACACAGAAATTGGGCAGAAGAACAATGGCGTTTCGTGTGCTTTTCTGATGAGTCTCGTTTTGGTATGAGACCGGATACAAGACGTATACGACACTGGAGAACCCCTGGACGCCAACAGCGATTAAAATCCTGCCAGGAAGTCCATCCTTATAGTGGTGGAACCATCATGGTATGGGCGGGTATTTGGATCGGCGGAAGAACTGAGTTGATTTGGATCAGAGGCAACCTCAACGCTCAAATTTATGCTGAGACGATTGTATCAGACGTCATCGTTCCTCTACAAGTGCAAATCGGTCCCTTATTTCAGTTAATGCATGATAATGCACGACCGCACACCGCAAGAGTTGTAAGACAGACTCTCGCCGCAGCTAACATCAATGTCCTGCCCTGGCCTGCTCAGTCGCCAGACTTGAACCCGATTGAGCATGCATGGGATATGCTACAGAGAAGAGCTCTGCCGAATATGGAGGGTATCCAGTCGCAAGAAGACCTTTTTTTGTTGTTGCAACGAACATGGGCGGCCATTCCACAGCGTGATTTGGATGAACTCATTTTGAGTATGCCAAACCGATGTTCTTGTGTTGTTAGTGTTCGCGGTAGAAACACGGATTATTAATTGTTTAAGTTACCTAATAAAATTTTAAAGAAAACTGTTATTTCAGTCTTTTTTTCGAACTTTAATGTTAGTGGTTCAAATGTCAAAAATCCCTTTATTAGGAAAATGGCAAATTTCTTTACTAATGCAAAGGTGACTTGGTTTATCGTTACTGTGACAAACGAAAACACTTTATTTGATGAATCCTTAAAGAAATTTTTAATTAATATCAATCAGGAGAAAAGTTATTGCAAAAATATATGTTGATCCCTAGACACTTTTGATGTGTGTATATTTGTCACATTAAATGCCAAAACTAATATGTACTTATATGTAAAATTCTCTTTAATATTATTTATGCTATACAACAATTTAAATTTTAACAAAAAAAATTTAAGTCAAGACAAACAACAACATCCATCTTATTGATATATCACAGAACCATAAGGGCGCGTTTCCACTATGTCGTAAAGGTTAATTTATCGTCAGACAACCATCGTCTTTATAACGACTGTTTGACGTCAATTTTTTTTATCGTTAAGTGACTATGATATCTAGCTCCAGCTCCAGTTTCCATTGGATCGCGACGACATATTTTTATCGTTTCACGGTAGTCGTCTTGTCGTTTGCTCATCAGTAACCGTTTGCCGTCAAGATATGATCGTGACGTCTTTTTATCATTTACGGCTGTCGTTCTAGCCATTCCCACTGTCATGAAAATCTATCGTAACCGCAAAAAAAATCGTATTTGATAGTTATGCCTGCTATACACGTTTCGACAAATCGTTCCTACTTCAGATTGCACACCTACATCCAACGCAACCAGTGCCTTCAGACGGCTCCGATATCGACAACGATCAACGATATTTGAAACGATTTCTCAAACACATATTTGATAAATCTGCAGAAATCGATCTGGAAACCAAATAAGTTGTATATAACCATTTGTCGATGTTTGTGTATCAGGCATTATTCGTATCGGTCTACGAACACCACCATTTATACACGTATAGGCCACGACATTTAAAACTACACCATTATCTATCGTAACGATAAAGTGGGAAGGCGGCGGCGGTTAAGACCACTTTGCACCCTTAATAATAATAGTCACACACGATTCATACAATCAATACATCATACATAAATCTGCTGTTTACATTTGATTTGATCTGATTTCACTGGATCAGTGAAGTTGAATAATATCAATATGAAGCCGCGCAACTTGCTTTGTTTTGAAATACATACCTATGACATTGATACATAATTATACGTATGTATTTGTAATGCGGCTCTAAACTTAGATCCTCGTGAAACTGCACGACCTCGCGTCGGTAAGCCACAGGTTATAGAACAACATGAAAGGGGCTTCGTGGATACTCAGTAAATATACCACTTATAGTTTATGTTGAATCGAGAAGTGAGTTTGTCCATATCATGATCAATTGTGAACAGAGGCTTTCTTCCAGGAGCACAGACTATTGTGGTCTTAGGTGCGGTATTTTTTACATCCACGATTGATTTTGATCATTTTTTATAACCGCTCAAGTGTAAGTCTGTCCTATGTGTAATCGAAAATTTTAATAAAAATTCTTGTGTCACAATGTTTGTTCCCATTATCCTCCGAAACGGCTCGACCGATTTGTATGAAATTTTGTGTGCATATCGGGTAGGTCTGAGAATCGGCCAACGTTTAAATATTTTTTGTACTCCTAGGACGCGAGCGGAGCCGCGGGCATCAGCTGGTATCAGTATAAAATTGAACTATAAAATTTTATAGATTGAATAAACCCACATTCTACATACATGTAAACGCTAATTTTAAATTTACATCACTCGTTGACCCGGTCATAAGTTATCATTTGATGAGGTTATCTTTATCGTCTACTTGTTTTGAGTTGTAGTGTTCTGATGACGAGCTTAGTTCTATGTTAACATCGATTAATGCTAGATCATTTTCGTGAAACAATAAAATAAAATGCCTGACGCTTTTGAAAGTACGTATCCTCTATCACCTACTCTTAATCCGGAGGATATACGCGCACGCGCAAATTCTTCTTCTAAAACGAAACGACCAGTTATCACTTTCTTGGCCGGCGATGAATCCGTAGAAATACCAGACAAATCAGAGGTTGGTATAATGAGGCCGTTGAGGAAATCGGAGTACGAATTGGACTGCTTCGCAGAACCGGTTATGATAGAAGCTCTTCCAAGCAGTGCTTGGCTTGACAAAAGAGATCTTCAACACAGGTTTGTATGATTTTTTTTAGTAATAAAAATGTCCTACAACTCCATAGCACACGTGATTCGTAAACATGCTCTCTAGCCAAACCGTAGTTACCTCATCGAACCGATTTCGACCTTGTGAAATTCCTTTATATTGCTAGTCGTAAGTAGATTTATGTACCTATCTGAATGCACACTATTACCATATAATGATTACTGAAAATTTATAACTGAACTGTAAACTGAATTTTTCTGATTACATCTTTTTTAAATGTTTAATAGGTAGTAGAGACAGGCTGATTTTAAGCATGAATGGGCCAGCTTGACCGGGGCAGTATTACCCTCACACAGAAGATCTTCCTTATAATGACAGCATTCTTACTGTCATATTTCGTTGGTGAGTGTGAAACCAGAGGCCCAATCATTCTGCATCATTCTCCTTGCCTCCGAAGACCAGGAGAATGATACAAATTTATATACCCAGACCGCCATATAATATATTAAAAAAATATGTAATTGTGCACAATGTTATAACAGTTAGTCAATAAAGTACCTAATCGTGCAGCTGAACCAAATGTCCTTGTGATAAGTTATTTGCTGTGTCTATATTACTGAAATCTACATTAAAAAACATAAATTGTGCGATTGAATTGAATTTGGGAATTTTCATTTCAACATCGACTATTTCTGGTTTTCTATTTTCAAAAATACGATCGATCCAATATTGGACACATTAGAAGAATATAGGTAGGTGAATAGTAAGTAGATGGTATGTATATAGGTACGTAAATATGAATACTACATGTTTGGCACAATAGTGCATTTCTAGACTATAATTTACTATCTAAATTTAAACATATCCAATTATTTATTAGTATGATATATTTAAAATGAAATTAATGAAATAGTACATATTTATGTACAATTTAAAATAAATGTCGCATGAAATGTCAAAAATATCAATTCGGTATGTCAACAAAGGAAATTACCTACAAATGTTAATAAATTAAAATTGTTAATGTTAATTTCGGTAACCTTTTCTTGAAACTAAGCAACTCTAGTTTATTTTGTATCGCATATTTTTGTCAAAAAATCCGAAAAAAATGTAATAGTAGGCCAAATTTTGAACCTTAAAGGAAGACTATAGCAGCTTAATTAACATTTCTATTTTAGTTTAGGGTCTAACTTTTAAAATGCACTCACTTGGAAAACTTTGTACAAAAATAAAGAAAAAAACACAATTTTAAATCCGAGACACACACTTGACCATTTTTGTATATATATATATATATATATATGAGCCTGATAAAGTGTCCCTACTCTACCTGATGGAAATCATGAGTAGAATCCAAGAGTTGGGGTCACCATCATTATTGTGAGTGACAATGAATGCAGTATGGGTGACCCTTACTATATAGAGATAAGTTCGAATTCGCCAACGAAATACGACAGCACGTAGGTATGCTGTTATTTTATGTTGGTCTTTTGTGTGAGGATTTTACCGCCTCCTTCGAGCCGTCCCATTCGTGCTCAGTGTGGCTTTATTACCTTGATCTCCACCACGTTATCGTTCTTAGGGTGACGTTCATATGTATAGAATATGAAGACTTATGTACATGTATCAATATATATATATAACAGATCCGTTACTAACTGACAGACAATGGACTGCTGAATCAACTGCACGCTGAAATTTGGCACGTGCGTTCCTTGAGGTGTGAAGACGAGCACTAAGAAAGAAACTTTTGAAATTTCCACCTCTTAGGGGATGAAAAGGGCAATCAAAATTTGTAATTGGATTATTTATTTTACTTTTTGGGCGAAGCCGCGGGCATCAACTATGTTATGTCAAAAAGTAATGTATTACTGTAGTAATTTATTAGGAATATTTATATCTTGAACTAAACTTATCAATCAATCAATCACATATTATGTAACGTTTGTTTTTCTGTGCGGACATTCTTTTTGGAAACTATCAGCTCCTGGTTGGCCATGAACCGACAAAAAACCCGACCTCGTCTCGGATACTAGAAGCTGTTGAACAAGGTGCTCCCTAGAAAGGAAATACCTGGAACCCCGATGTACCTTGGGCCACCTATCTACCTACCTAAGATTGCCCCTTCATGTTTGGGAACCCCGAAATTCCCTTGCTGAGCCACAAATCGTCGGACCTACTCTGCTAGAGTCACCGTCAGAGCCTTTGTTACCGCAGAGATTAACAAATCTTCTAAACCTTTCCTTCGCGTGAATAACTTGCTCGTAGGAAAAAATAGCAGAGTTGTCATGTTTTAGCTCCATATCATGGCCACAATCATATTCTCGCTTTGTATCATGGCTGTGATCATGTTCTCGTTACGTATTAGGGCCATAACCATGTACTCGCTCCTTATCATGGCTGAGCGAGAGAATTCCCACTTAGAGGGCTGCCACGAGATCAATCCTCGGCTCCTACCACGCCAGGCATTCTGCTAGTATGTGGAGCCACGGTCCGGCCAACGTAGTGGTGCATCACCGTGAAAAATCCCTTTTCAGTGATCACCTGCATATGCCGGTCTGAGAGGATCCCCTTATTGAGCCAATCTTACCGCCGCAATAACGGCGTGCCCAAGTCGTTTTTTCCACCCATCCACGAGGTTTGTAGTAAGTAAGGTAAGTAGTAGTGTAATGAAAGTAAGGATAGATACTTATTTATCTCGAATATCAGGTATTGTTATCGTAGTTTTTCAAAGAAACGGTATCTCAGGTACAGTACATACAGATTTTCGGGGAAAAACGAACTACATCTAAATTACCTGTTTGTTTAACCCTGGAAAATGTAGTACAATAGTACATTGTTCACCGAGGGAGGAAAGGGACCGATTACTAGCGAGGGAGCAGTTTGTGGCCCGAAGGCGCAGCCTAGGGCCACAATACTCCCGAGGTAGGAATGGGACTTTCACCAGAGTGCTACACAGTGCTTTATACTACACCTGTGAGGAACATTTAAAGTATTTTTAAAATAAAATCAAAACGTAAGACACCGTGTAAGACACAATTTAGCTTAGAATTTGACATACATTTCGCGCTTGTTTTGTTTTTTTTTTATTCTTCACAAAAGGATGTCAGTGGCACGGAGTTTCCATATTTAAATTATATGAAAACTCCTTGGGCAGGCGCGCGTCATAGATAAGATAACACATGAGAAATGAAAATTCATACAACTTTCTCTCCCGCTAAAACACGTTAGAAATGGATTTTCATACATTTTTTCCTCCCGCTTATTTAGGTCAAGGAAAAGACTAACTTTCTGTTTTCATTTTCAGGGAATATTGACTACTGTTCCAATCAGGTGTAGTATAAAATAATTGAAATAATACAAGTTGATACAATTTAAAATGGTTCGTAATAAACTACGGAACTTGATTGCGTGTGGCCTGACACCATACTTGGCCGCTTCATCAATGTTTACATTACTAAATAATGTTATATTTATAGTAGAATTACGTTTCAAACTGAAATTAAATAAAATTCAATAATTCATTTTTTAGTCTATTATATCTAAAAAAGTCAGTAGTGCTGTTACCATGAACACAAACGCTTATGGGAACAAGTTGGTTCACAGCTCAGCTTAGTAATGACTTCATCTCTGACGCCGCGCCGTTGGTTAGCGGATCAGCTGTTCGCTGCGATCGGGGAAGTGAATGTTGTGGGGCCTTTAACGCCTATACGGTATAGAGAAGCGTCGGCTTGATACAACGTCAGTATACGCGACGCCCTCGTCGATGCACGCACTAAATTGATAGAATTCTGTTATCGTCCGGTTTTACGTTTACCTAGTGTAAAGTTTGTACATATGGTGTTCTTTGGAAAATTAGTTCAAAGTCACGAAGATTAGTTGTGTTGATATTTGTAGTGTAAACTTCTGTAGTGGTTTGATACAATTAATCTCATTCAATTTAATATATTAATAGGTAACAGGAAATATGACAGTAACAAGGTTTAATATTTTGTCGTGTAGGTGTTGAAAGTGAATAAACTGCGCACATAACTCATTCATGGTTTGCATTATTCGTTGTGCAAGCAATGATTTCCAGTTTAACTTGTTCAAATGCCCTACTTACGTTTCTAATGCCGTTTTATTACGCATGAAATTTTTGATTTTATATTTTGTGTAAATTTTTTAAGTGAATTAACAATGAGCATTTTATTTTATACGAGTCATTATTTCTGAGTTTTGTATTTACTACTTTCTTTGTGAGTCATATTTACAACAGCGACATACGTACCCGTGCCATATGTCTGAAAGTTCGTTATATATTTAATAAACAAGGTCAACGCACAACGAAGAATGTTGTTATAATATATGTTTAAATATGTGCAACACATATAAATTAATCAACATCAAATATATTTGATTGTGCTATAACGAGTGTTGATGTTAGTAGTACACCTATATCGATTGGCGCTTCCTGGCAGCCGTTCCCCCATGCGCTCTACAGTGCAGCCCAGACCTAGGTTATTCAATATACACACATCAAAAGTGTCTAGGGATCAACATATATTTTTGCAATATCTTTTCTCCTGATTGATATTAATTAAAAATTTTTTTAAGGATTCATCAAATAAAGTGTTTTCGTTTGTCACAGTAACGATAAACCAAGTCACCTTTGCATGAGTAAAGAAATTTGCCATTTTCCTAATAAAGGGATTTTTGACATTTGAACCACTAACATTAAAGTTCGAAAAAAAGACTGAAATAACAGTTTTCTTTAAAATTTTATTAGGTAACTTAAACAATTAATAATCCGTGTTTCTACCGCGAACACTAACAACACAAGAACATCGGTTTGGCATACTCAAAATGAGTTCATCCAAATCACGCTGTGGAATGGCCGCCCATGTTCGTTGCAACAACAAAAAAAGGTCTTCTTGCGACTGGATACCCTCCATATTCGGCAGAGCTCTTCTCTGTAGCATATCCCATGCATGCTCAATCGGGTTCAAGTCTGGCGACTGAGCAGGCCAGGGCAGGACATTGATGTTAGCTGCGGCGAGAGTCTGTCTTACAACTCTTGCGGTGTGCGGTCGTGCATTATCATGCATTAACTGAAATAAGGGACCGATTTGCACTTGTAGAGGAACGATGACGTCTGATACAATCGTCTCAGCATAAATTTGAGCGTTGAGGTTGCCTCTGATCCAAATCAACTCAGTTCTTCCGCCGATCCAAATACCCGCCCATACCATGATGGTTCCACCACTATAAGGATGGACTTCCTGGCAGGATTTTAATCGCTGTTGGCGTCCAGGGGTTCTCCAGTGTCGTATACGTCTTGTATCCGGTCTCATACCAAAACGAGACTCATCAGAAAAGCACACGAAACGCCATTGTTCTTCTGCCCAATTTCTGTGTTCAAGAGCCCATTGATATCGAATCCTACGATTGTGCATTGCTATAGGTGGTACCCGTAGCGGTCTTCGGGAATGAAGGTTCACTTCATGCAAGCGGTTTCTGACTGTTTGGTCGCTAATTAAGTTCCCTGAAGAGTGATGAAGCCTCACGGCTAACATCATGGCGGTTATTGTTGGAGCTCTTCGAGTTAAGATTTGAATGTATCGGTCTTGTCTCCGTGTGGTGCAGCGATACCATCCTCCATGGCGCTCAGCCACGGTACCAGTGCTTCGGTAACGTGTCCAAAGTCGACTGATAACACTCTGACTTGTATTCAGAGCTAAAGCCACAGTACGTTGCCGGGAACCAGCTTCTATCATTCCCACGGCTCTGAGCATTTCTTCCCTGCTTAAATGACGTCGCCGCTCCATAATAACGTTGGTTTTAATCAGTAGTAGGGAAACAGTAGCACTAATAATTTCTTCAATGCGTTGTATGTTTTTATAGGGAAAATATTGGCAGCTGATTTTCATCTTTTACTCGAATTTGATTGACAGTTCCTGATTCAAATTATGAAATGCACCAAAAAGGATCCATATAAATTTATAAAATCATAAATTTATTACAAACCCACATCTCAATCTCAAGAAATCCGCATAAAAATGCTTGATCCCTAGACACTTTTGATGTGTGTACAAACCCCACAAAACTGCTGATGACAGTACTAAGTTTTGAAATTCGAAACGACTGTATAGGAAAATGTTGGTCATTGACATAAAATTGGTATGCAATGTAGTAAAAATCCTTTACATCTCTTTTCTTTTTACCTCCAAATAGGGCTAATTAGCGCTCTAGGGTAATAAAGTAGCTAGAAAAGCCCTAGGGCAGTAAGTAATTAAAAAAACACTTCTTTCTTTCGAAGTTCGAGTACATCTAACCATCATACTGGCAATAGACATCATGCATTCAGCCCAATGACCAAAGAGGTCGCTTTGCTATTCAGCCTTGTCTTCGTGTGAGTATAATAGTCATCAATTTTAAATATCGAACGGCGAAGCTCAATTTCGTTCTTGAAAAAAATAAAAAGATCTGTGATTCTTTTTAATGAAATAATTGGCTGTGACATACGGACGGACAGACAGACAGACAGACAGACTTGACGAATCTATAAGGGTTCCGTTTTTTGCCATTTGGCTACGGAACCCTAAAAAGCCGGGAATAGAAAACTTTTACTTTAAATATTGTTAGTTTTTACCTCACAATCGAGATGTAAAGCAGAATAGTTAGCTCGGGTGTAAGCACCAATTGCACCCTCGAACTATAGGCGCCCTCGCTGCGCTCGTGCGCCTAAATATCTCGGACTGCAATTGATGCAAAATCTAAGGTAAAAATAGTAAATACTAAAACAAAAAAAAATATAAAAATTACCTTAAGCAACAATGTTAAATGCTTGTTGATATAGTAATATGAAATGAAATTCATATGTAAAAATTAGTAATTTTATAGTAACAATGATTATGACATTTTATTAGCTTTCCTTTCGTTAAAACTGGTTTAGGCATATTAAGTCAACACCACGAACCAAAAAATGCCATGACGTAGTGTTAGATGGAAATGCAAGTCGTTATCGTTGTTTTCAATGTATTAAGTATTACAAAGACACGAATGACCAGCCTGTTCTTTTTTTAACCTTGTTACTGTCGAGGATATTCACTTTGAAATATTTCCTGAGCTTACATCGAACACTTCGTAGTACATATATAATCAAGTATTTTTGTTTATAGTGTTTTGATTTTGTGGTGACATATTTATGTACTGATTTAATTTAGAGTGATTTATGATGAGAACAAAAGGTGTCATGGCTAACGGAACAGCGGATAAATTGTTCCCAGAGCTAGCTAACGAATCCTCGTATGGCAAAGGGGACAGATACACAGCAGCTCCCAACGAGTGAGTTACAAACGATATTTTTATAACTAATAGCTCGAGATTCTATTTATTACAAAGAAGTGTTGTAGGTACACTCCTGTCGGAAGTCTCAAAATCTAGAGCTAAATGTTACGAAGAAAACTACTACATTTATTAGCATCAAGTATGATTTTTAGGAGGAAGAATTGTTCTCGCTATACACTTTTTAACATAATTATGGGAATATCAATCATGAATTTGGAATATTTAAATATCCCAAATTCAAGGCACCCAACTGCTGCAATCATAAACAACATTGAAAAATCTTTAAAGCTTAGTTCGTAATTGATTCTCAAAGACTATTAACTGCTTTTTGCCCCGAAAGCAAGATAATGAACTTGCTTTAAAACTCTAGAAATACGTCCAATTTCGACAGATTCAATTTTATAAGCGCGAAATATAAGTTTGTAGTGAACATTTTGTTATATCTTATATTAATGACTTTTGGAATGTTTTTCCATAAGAGACTGCTAATCAATCTTTGTGATAAATGTGAGGTAAATAGGAAGTCCCCTATAGGTATTGTTTAGCTGCGAAGTGTTAAATGGTTTAAAATATGTCTTGAATAATAATTTGGCAGTTTTGAGAAAAACCCGTCTCCTTACTAGGAGGACCGATGGTAGCCCCAAATTTTCTTATTTTCTTTTCTTAGGTGTACCCTCAAGGTTAGTGAAAACAAAATATTTTAATTATATAATAATTATTTAATTTAGGGGACGTGAGAAGTTTAATTAAATTACTAGGTCAAGAATCAGTATTAGTGTATTAATCAATGCCTAATTAAGAATTATGAGGAACATAAGGCAAAGAAGTAATCCTATAAAGGAGAGATTATTTTTCTTTGAGAAACAAAATAATAATTAGTGTAGTGTAGGTACCTGCTCCTTTCCATGAAGTCGATTGATAATATTATTAATAATCATCTTTAAAGTTATTGTTAATTAAATAACAGATGAATCAACAAACTACACTACATGCGCCTTTAAATTTTTTTCGTTGTTGGTTTGTTGTTTTCTGAAAAATATTAGAACAACATTCGGATTTGGTGACGATGACCTTTTAAGAAAAGATTATTAAAATCAATCAACAGTGACTCTATAACTAAATATTAGGGCTTAAATCGAAAGTTCTGAATTTTATGGTTTTAAAAACTATTCTTTTATACACTACCTTTATATTTTAATTTCCCATTTACAAAAAAAACGCAATGGCGTAACTTCTCAGTAAAAATACAGCAGAATTTCGTAATTTATACACAATTCATCTCAACATTCATTTATTCAGAGTCAGAGAAATATCTGTAAATAGAAAAATGTATCGTACATCATTAATCATATTTTGAGAAATATTTTATTTCTTGTTCTGTGTTACACATTTAACGCAGTGAATTGCAATAAATATTCCAGTGCTATATTATTTTGTCTACACGAATTTTCATATTGCTGGAACGATTCAATGTCGCACGCGTTCTTGGCATGGTACTGAAATTTCACCACTGTTCAGATACGTGTTATTCAGTGCACTGATGTAGGCGTTAGTATCACTGTAATAAACTTAATGCATTAGGTATAGAATCATTTTTTTATAAGCAGTCTATAAAGATGTTTGCTAACTTCAGAATATGTCCAGATTGTGATTGATGTGGGTCACAATCGATATTTGGAACATGTTTGGATCTCATGAGATTTTGGAGAAGATTTAAAAGTTATTGACTCTCGGAATCGAAATCGCATGTGAAATTATCATTTGGTCTATTGGAACTGAGGTTGGCGACCGGAGTTCATTGAGTGCAATTAATAAAAAAAAAATTAGAGTCACGAAGCTGTCCATCTTCGTCACAATACATTATGCCATAAAATTTGCCTTGTATGTAACCATTAACTATTTCAGAGTTAATGGTTACATACAAGGCAAATTTTGCCACTTTCCAAAAAAGGTGATATATTATTGGGAATAAGGTATTACATAAAACATATAATTTAAAAAAAAAAACATTGTGACTAATTTACCTAATTTATTTCCAAAGTTATATAATGACATGTTTGCAATGTCGCCGGAGATATACTTAATGTGATATTATTTCGAGATTCAACTGAAAAATAATTAAGATATATATGTACATTATAATGAGCTACCTATTATGATATGTACTGTTATTGTAACTAAAAAACAAATATATAACATATCTTTATAACACTGTCTACAACTAGATAATTTTGATCAAGTTGTTAGAAGCAAGATGTAAGCCAGGCTTAAGTAATCTCGGTTTTCTTTTGATAGTATTTAAATTATCAATAGCATGTTTATTTCTGTCCATGTGGTGATGGATTAAAAATACAGAATTCCACCACCGTTATTCATTTCACGAGTGTCTTAAGAGCCGAGAGCCTACAGAAGTGGCAAACTACGCAGGACAATATGTCTGAAAAATATTAGGAAAATTTAATACAAAGTATAGGTCAGGATGTTATAATGGGTCAAAACTTCCTTTCTAAGTAGAAGCCTATGTACAGCAGTGGAAAATTCAATGATATGGATGACTAGCTTTCGCCCGTGACTACGCTCGCGTATATATTGATTATTGAAGTATAAAGTAGCTTATGTGTTATTCTGATATATAAGCTTTATTACTGTGAAGTTTCATCCAAATCCGTTCAGTAGTTTTTGTGTGAAAGAGCAACAAAAATACATACATACAAATGTACTCACAAACTTTCGTATTTATACTATTAGCAGGATAACGACATCTAATAATTGTACTATGTAGATACTATCAATTCCAGTAAAATTATATTAGCTGGCATACTTGTTATCATAAACTCTTAGCAACGCTGAGACATATTTCTTATCTTCGTGCTAAGATTCAAAGAATACAAGCAGCGGATACGACATTGCTGAATAACGTACCATTCTAAAGTATACTTTCAAAGACCTTCAAACTAATGATCAGTCTCCTTTGTTAAGTAATGTGTTTTGTATTAACAGGGCGCTAGTATTTATCTATTATTTGTCTTAAATTTCTCCGTCACGATAACCGTGGTCATTAGTAGTAATTTGGGTTAATTTGAAATGGTATAGATATGGTCGATACCTACACAAAATAGAATTTACCACTGCAAAAGTGCTGCACATGAAATTTTATCAAAGCGATTGTAAACCATTAACATCGTGCACTCCGCGCTTTATATAATGTATAAATCGTTTTGGTAATAACTTAATTTTATTTCACTTCCACAAAAAATCTTCCACTGTTTTGATGTTTTCGTACTTAATATAATTATGAATTTAAGAAACTAGTGACCTTTGATCAACTCAGTTATTTTTCTTCGGCTATTGTTATCTTATTTTATAGCTTTGTTAGAGCATTGTATTGCTTAGAATATATACATTTAATTTGTTTAAATATAAATTATTAATAAACTAAAAATAAAATCTCTTTAATTATACTTATCGCTCAACTGACATCTAAGCTAAGGTAATAAAATCTTAATCTTTGAAGAAAGTAACATCATCCTCCTTGTTTGTTTCAGAATTTTTGTAAATAGATCGCTACATTTGGAAAATGTTAAATTTTATGGATTTGATATGGACTACACATTAGCAGGTAATTGTGTACAATTGGAATTTGTAATTTTTATCTGAGATCTAAAGATGAACCGATCGATCTTATGAGAAACTCAAAATCGATCGATCTTGCGAGAAGCTCAAAATCGAGCAGCGGTGGGCAATAGTAGAGGCCTATGTCTAGCAGTGGGCTGCAATAGCTGATGAAGATTTTTAGATCTACTATAATTCTACATACATAGCGTACTATGTATGTATGTAGAATTATATGCCGTACTACTAAAACGACTAAAATGTATTATTATATGCCGTAGCATAAACTTAAAGTAAGTTAGTAGGTACCATGACGAGTGTTTTTATTGTTTTCTAGAATACAAATCACCACAGTATGAAAATTTAGGATTTAATTTAACCAAAGAGAGACTAGTATACAAGGGTTATCCAAAGGAAATATTAGAATTCGAATATGATCCTTCATTCCCTGTAAGGTAAGTTGGAAAAAGGCAAATTAAAGATTGAATAATTGATAGAACAGATACAGAATATGTATTTTTATAACTGTTATCTCTTTCAGAGGTTTGTGGTTCGACACATTGTATGGGAATTTATTAAAAGTAGATGCTTACGGTAACATTTTAGTTTGCGTCCATGGATTTGAATTCCTTAAGCAGTAAGTTCAGTAGTATATTATTTATTTTTGCATATAATTATACTGATGTGCTCCTAGCTGATTTTGTACACGTCGACCAATATCTAGACTTAGCAACTACGGGGGTGAAGACCCCATCTTCCGAACTCCGGGCTGTTATAAAAAAATTCACTAGTCAAAAAAACTTAATAACACTTTACCCCCTCCGGAAAAATATAACTCTACACTTACATCGGCAGTCGCATACGCTAACAGCCAGACTAACGAGGTTATCCTAAACAATGCGTTTCAAATAAGAATAGGATTGGAAATCCGCCATCTTGCCCTGCATTTGTCAACAACTTCTGATATTTTTATATGGTAAAAAAACCAAGAATTTCCTATTAAAAAACTTTATTACAAATGTTCAATGTCACTGATATTGTCATCTGAATCAGCTTTAAAAAAAATATAAATGCAAACAGTCTTTGACGCGCTTTTGTGAAAAAAATATAAACTATACATATTTTTTTTATTATATTATTTGGTGTTTATGACAACGCTACATTTCCAGTGTAGTTGGACAGTGTAGTGTAGTCGCAAATCCAAAGCCTATTGTTATTTGAACGGAACAGTTTGTACTGTCATTAGCAAGGTGTAAATCATCATAGTCTAATGTACGTACATAATATGTAACTTATAGTTGTTCTACTAAATGCTGGCCTTTGATGTCCGATCAGTGACATCATTTAACTAAATATAGATCAAGATCTGTTTATTACCTACACTACTTTTTCAGTGTGTAACTCTAGACTTCATGTTCATAATATATAACCATTTAATTCTATTTTTGTATATCCATCTTTGCTGTTTGTTGTATGTTTTTATATGTATTTATTAATGCATTTTTTCTTGCAGTTCACAAGTATACGAGTTATACCCTAATAAATTTTTACAATTAGACGAGTCAAGGGTATATGTGCTAAACACTCTATTCAACTTGCCTGAGACGTATCTCATAGCTTGTTTAATTGACTTCTTCACAAATTCTCCGCAGTACCAAAGGTAAGACACCAAACAAGACTAACTTCTAAATTGTAGTCGTATTGTCATACAGGTAGCCGTAATATATGTAAATAGACAGCAATCGTTTTATTTTGAATGCAGTCAGAAATTCAACTAGTGCGATAGCAGTGGTAGTTTATATTATATAGAACTACTAGCTAAATTCTGCGGCTTTACCCGCAATTAGTATTCTGTATTAACAACCATCAGTGGACTGTTAAAGGCTGTTGATGATGATTGATGATGATTGATGATGATTAACAACAAACGCTGGTAATGTCTAAAAAAGTAGCCGAAGTAGTTCCAGAGATTAACCGGAACAAACAAACAGGCAAAACTGTTAAAGATTGCGTTTCTGATGTAAGTACCGTGTGTACTTTCAAATGCATTTAAAATTACAAACACAAACCTTAATTATATATATTTGTAAAGATAAGATAAACTGAAAAAAGCAAATTCTATAATTATACCTATTTGGTCATTCTTCAGATGTTCGCCGCAGTATTTCGTCGTCAGAACATCAAATATATGCCATACTCAAAACTAAAATGATGTCAACACATAGTTGAAATAACTGCAAACATTTTCTTACGGTTTTGCACACGTATATTAGTACTGTTATGAAAATAAAATAAAACTTACAATATACATGCGGCCTCGCCCGCTTTATGTCGGTTATCGTTAAAAAGTCTAAAAGCAATTTCAATCGGTTCAGTAATTTTGATGCGAAAACGCGATGGACAGACAGACTGAGTTACTTTCGTGTTTGTAATGTTAGTAAGGATTATCATATCACCAACGAAATACGACAGAATGCTGTCATTATTATGATGGTCTTCTGTGTGAGGGTAGTACTGCCCCGGTCGAGCCGGCCAATTCGTGATGAAATCAATACCTGTCAAATTGTAGTGTCTGTAAAATTAAATGAACCATTTTTTAGGGTTCCAAAGTATCATTCGGAACCCTTATAGATTCGTCATGTCCGTCCGTCCGTCCTCGACTTACCCTCCAAACGGTAAGTGCTACGAAGATGAAACTTTGCATGAATATGTATTGTTATAACGTCGACAGAGTGCTACAATAAAATTATGAAAAATATTTTTATTTGGGGTACCTCCCCTACACTTAAAGTTCGGACGTTTTTTTTTTCTCGTTGATACCGCATCATTAGATAGTTCTTTTAAAAATAATAAAGGGTTTCTAAGATGATTTTGTGATAAAGGTATCCGTTTGCGAGAAATTCCACTTTAAAGGGCACTTTTTTGTAAAAACTGGGCGTCCCCCCCCTCTAAAAGCTAAACGGCTGGCTCAAAAAAATTGGAAAAATTCGTGATGGTGGTCCATTGAACTTTGAAGGAAAATTATAACAGTTTAGATGAATTTGTTAGTTCAGTATTTATAGAGGCTTAACTTGTAAAATGCGCTCACTTGGGAAACGTCATACAGAATTAACGCATTAATACGTAAACAACAGTTATCTGTTGGATAAGATTTTAAATCCTCCTATATCCTAAAGATTTTAAATTTTAAACCCTAAAAAGGGTTCCTCAGTCACCCATTATAGGTGACTGAGGAACCCTGCGTGGCCTGACACGCACTTGGCCGATTTTTAATAAATGCATTTGAAAGTATATCCAGTACACATAAAAAAAGCTGGACCGATTTTTACTGGCAGATAGCTAATGACATAAAGAGTAACTTAGGTTTTTTTTTACACTAGCTTTGCACCACGGCATTACTCGCGATTGACAACAATAACCGCGTGTAACACCGCGGGCCTCGACTAGTAGCAAACATATTGATTATTCGATTTTTCTTATATAACAGGGAAAAAACTGGAGTAAGAGCAGGAGATTTAGCTATGTCATTCAAATCAATCTTCCAAGATGTAAGAAATGCAGTCGACTACGTACACATCCACGGCGACTTGAAGGTCAAGACCACAGAGAATATGGACTTATATCTAAATAAAGATGATAGGTTGCCTACATTCTTGTCCAGAATAAGAGAGAGTGGGGCCAAGGTCTTTATATTAACAAACAGCGACTACAATTTTACGGACAGAATAATGAACTATCTATTCGACATCCCCCGGGACAAGGCCGGAGTAAAGGTAATATATTTTTAAAGATTGTTATTTTCTGTGCTATGAATTAAGACATCAAAAATACTACCATTGCGGTAATTCCGCTGTTGCTTAACTGAACTAAAATTTCTCTGAATTTCTCTTTCTGTTCTCTTAATTTAATGTAATGATTTTCAAAAACCTATTTTTGTATGTAGAATCTATCTATCTTTATCATTTAGGACGTCATTTGACAGAACAAAACTCGTTTTTAGTTGATTTGTCAAACAACGGAATTAGCACCAATAAATGTTTTTTTATTCTGATTTCTTAGTAATAAATAGTGCTTTATTTAACATAGGTATATACATACATATATTCATCAGTATGGCAGCTTGTAATTTTAAACTATAGGTTAGATTTATTAAAAAATTAAAATCTTAAAATTTAAAAAGCTGTTATTAATATTGATAATTTCATGTATTATAACAAGATCAATAATTCTTTATACGGTTGGTGTGAAGTTAAGTGAGTTTTTCATTTAATACTAGCTTCTGCCCACGTCCGCCCGCTTGTAGGTCCGTCATAGCGGTAAATAGTAGAGCCAATGTGTTATTCCGATATGTCAGCTATATTATTGTGAAGTTTCATCAAAATCCATTCACTTGATTTTGCGTGAAAAAGCAACAAACATACATACATACATACATAATCACAAACTTTCGCGTTTATAATATTAGTAGAATAGTAGGATTTACACGCCAAAAATATACGACTCTCGGTCAAATTTATATTTGGCAAATATATCTCTTTGAAGGATTGTCATGTAATTTGATACTGAAAAATGTCATTTTATTTGTAGACAAAAGAGCCTCCAAGAAATTGGAAGACTTACTTTGACTGGATCGTTGTGGACGCAAAGAAGCCACTATTTTTCGGTGAAGGAACCACACTACGTCAAGTAGACACACGCACGGGAGCTTTGAAAATGGGCCACCATGTTGGACCGCTTCACGAAGGACTTGTTTACTCAGGAGGTAATAATACTCACTATTTGAAGTAGGTACTTATGTAACTCATATCCAGTGTTATTTCCTGTAATTTGTGCTAGGAATAGCTAGCGAGAACATGCGGAATGCCTAATAAATTTAACGGTTAGTCATCTGATAATGAAGTGGATGTACTCATTTAGCTGTGATGAACAACACAGGTGAGGTGTTCTTATCTAAGAGTTCTTAAAATTTTATGACATCCTCTACTATTGTTTTTTTATCTTGTCTGAGTACATAAGACAGGTATAGCTATACCCAATATATAAACGAATTGAAGGTCCAATTCTAGGATTCAAAAATTGAACTCAGCAATTTTCTCGTAAATTGTTCATAATAGACACAGGGCTGGACATATCCAGCAGAGGACTGTAACAGCCTGATGATGATGACTCCTAAAACATTATGAATATGATTAGTTTCAGTTGATACTTTTAAAGTTAATTTGTAGGTATATCACAATCTAACAAAATTTGGTTTATTTGAACATAGATTAATGGTGGTTGTAAAAAATAAAAGTACTAAAAATAATAAAATAATACTAGCATACGTGTTAGGATGACGGACCTGATTTCAAAGTTGGTATATAAGAAAAAGTTAGCTGAAAGATGAAGTAATAAAGAAAATACCTGCCCTGAGAATTACTTATTATTATTTTTAAACGCCTAAAAAGTTTTCCCTGATAAAAACTGTAGAATAAAAAGTTACACGTTGTCGTTGAAAGAGCGCCTTCGCACCTGTTGTTTTTGTTCTCGCGAGTTGCACGCGAATACGTACTACAAATTTTATGCGCTTCGTTATGGTAAGTAATAAACTATAAACACTTTACATTAGCTCTTATAATGAGCTATTGCATTGAGTATTGTATGGTCCGGTTTATTATTACGGCACGCCACATTGTATGAACTCAAGTTAATGGTATAATCGATTTTTATTTGTTTTGTAGGCAATTGTATATTATGTTCTATGCCCTTTGCTCTAGAAGCCCGAAATCGATTAGAGTGGTGTGCAATGGGAGAGGCCTACGTCTAGCAGTGGACTGAGATAGGCTGATGATGATGCCCTATAGTCTTTGAATATAATTTCACCTGACCCGTGCAAACTTAGCCCACGTTATTCGGAACTAAATTTTATCCGTTTCACATTTTTCATTGATGCTCGGTTCCTATTGGTCGCGTGATTTTCTACATCCCTATTCGATATTAAAAAACTATTTTTTATAAATTCGGACTAGTAGTTTTGAGATTTGCGATTTAAATAATACTTTAGGATACATTTTTCTTTTTTTTAAAAATTACTGAGTGCGTGATAGGAATAGTTAATAGATGTTGCCCATTTACACACGATAATTTATTTCTAACTCATTTACTGTGTATTTACACTGTTCGGGAGATGATGGAGTGATTTATTATTAGCTTTGTCGGTCGAGACCTTTCTTCGAACACGTTCAACTTCTATTAATGTCCGATTTCACGTGTGAACTGATTTGTAGTTACAGTAGCAAAACGTCATATTACATTGGCCTTGTATAATCTTATATAAATAAAATGAAATTACCTAACGTGCTACTAAGCTCAGACTCGAGAACGGCTAGACTAACTCAGCCACACTGAGAAGGAAGGTTCTAGTAACTTGCACACAAAAGTTTTACAATTAATTAAAAACCCTTTCCTAACTCACAAACCGACGTCTATCAAAACCAT
Source organism: Phragmatobia fuliginosa (assembly GCA_932526445.1). Lineage (NCBI taxonomy): Eukaryota > Metazoa > Arthropoda > Insecta > Lepidoptera > Erebidae > Phragmatobia > Phragmatobia fuliginosa. Next base: position 11,179,273 of record OW052070.1, on the reverse strand, counting down.
ATAATGGCGCGTTAGTATTATTTTTATTGTACCATAAGGTTGAATAGGCTATATACATAGATATTCACCTAAATCTGACGATTTATTTTTAATGGACTGCTACAGATCAGTAATTTTGACTGAATAAAGTCTGTCTTTGTCCAGTTCAGTCTAGATTCATCAACAACCCACAAACCTCCCACTGTTGGGCGAGTGCGATGTTGTTGTTGGCTGTTTTCAACCAACAACCGTTATCATAAGATAGCAGTCGTGAACCGTAGTTAGAGGCCTTCGGGCGGTCTTAAAAACATCTAACGGCAAGATTACGTAGCCACAACGTGTCTTGCCAGTCCCCAAGCTGCTCTCGGCTTAGCGTGGGGACGAATGGCCTTAACTATCTCCTGAGACGAGACCCGAGCCCAGCAGTGGAACGTTATGCGTTGTTGATGATATCTGACTTAAATTAGTGCATTATTTAACTCATTAAAATATTTATGGTTATACAATCTTAGAAGCAAATAAATTTCGTAATAGAAAAATTTTACGATCAACTATGAACACATGCTTAGATTTATCAGCAGTAAATAATGTAGCTAACTATAATAACTAGCCGACGAGTCATGTACTAGGCGTGTCTTAAATGAATGTTTTATCAGCTCTATTTACACTGCTAATTGCATTGCAATGAATGGTGTTTATGCCAAGACTTTATTCTGTATTGTCTGCCTTTATGGCTGTCCATTATCTTATTGGGAATCTTAAAAATTGCTTAAGCTGTTGATTAGCTATATAAAAAAATAACTCATTATATAAATCATATAACTTAGAGTAGCCGCGCTTTGCTAACCCCCGTTGTTGTTGTACCACCGCGAGTAACGCTAGGGGGAAAGCTCGTCTAAAAGAAATAGCCTTAGGCGATTCACACACTGGCGACGCGCCCACGCGCGTAGGCGCGGGGTAGCCAATCCCGAATCTGCTAGAGGCACGCGCTCATGCGTCCTGCTGCGTTTTTGGTGTGTTGGACCTGGCGTGTTTTCTATACTAATCGATGTACTTGCATACAATTTTAAAATGTGCCACTCCGCGCTACGCGACGGAGCGCGGGGCAGTGTGTGAATCGTCTAAGTTACTCCTTGTATCATCAGCAATCTACCACTGAAAGTCGGCCCAGCCGTTAACAAAAGAGCCTGTGAAGTGAAATAACTTATAAATCATTTCGGCACTCATACATTTTCAAATATTATTGTTGTTTTAAAACCATTCTGCATTTTAAGTTTTCTGGTCACAAGTCGTTTTCCATGTCCATTAATCTAGTAAACAAAATATCTAAAACAGAGCAGTTTCTCCTAAACAAGATATTGAACTACCGTATTTGTTATAATCATAGGTTCCTGCGACGTATTCACCCAAATGATAGGTGCTAAGGGCAAAGACGTGCTGTACGTCGGTGACCACATATTCGGAGATATTCTCAAGTCTAAAAAAATCGGTGGTTGGCGCACGTTCCTGATTGTTCCGGAACTCGTCCAAGAACTTCATGTGTGGACTGATAAGTGCACGCTCTTCCAGCAACTACAAAATTTAGATGTGGAACTAGGTGATATGTACAAGTAAGAATATTTTTAATTTTTTTATTAAATACAGATACTTGAAATATTGGCACACAACGCCACGTAGCTTCAAACTAAGAAGTGCTTGTGATATTGACTGGTAGAATACTTAGATACCTACTTACAGAAAAGAAAGGGTATTAACTTCGTGCCCAGGGCCTAAATACTGCGGTGTTCCGCAGGGGTCGGTCTTAGGGCCGCTCCTGTGGAACATTGGCTACGATTGGGTGCTTCGCGGTGCACTGATTGATGGTGTCGCCGTCACGTGCTATGCGGACGACACGCTAGTGACGGCGGGCGGTGGGACGCACCGTGAGGCAATCGTTAGGGCCACGGCCGGGGTTGCCCAAGTCGTGGAACGAATCCGGCGGCTGGGTCTTAAGGTGGCTCTACACAAATCGGAGGCCTTATTTTTCTACGGGCCTCGGATGAAGCCACCTGAGGGACTCAGGTGGCTTCATCGGGGCATCGAGCCCTCTATGAGGTATCTGGGGCTAGTACTCGACGGCCGATGGGACTTTGGACATCATTTCCAAAGTCTGGTCCCCAAGTTGGTTGGAGTGGTTGCTGCCCAATATGAGGGGGCCCGATGACTCCTGTAGGAGACTCTACGCTGGAGTTGTGCGGTCCATGGCCCTTTATGGGGTCTCAGTATGGGCGGAGGCCCTAAAGGCCAGCAACGTTGCGTTGCTGAGACGACCACAGCGAGTGCTGGCTATTAGGATCATAAGAGGGTACCGCACGATCTCTTTTGAAGCGGCGAGTCTCCTTGCCGGAACTCCACCATGGGATCTGGACGCGAGAGCCCTTGCGGCACTTTATCAGTGGCGCAAGGAGGCGCGGGAGTTGGGTCAGAGTCCTGAGATTTCAGAAATCGAAGCTCAGAAATCCCAGCAAGTAACATCATATAAAAGTTTTTGTAGTTCGTTTTAACTTTCATCGATGTTTTAATAATAGTGTTTGAATTGAAAGAAATGTGAATTGCGGTTTATGATTTATGTCGTATTAAAAAAACTTCTTGTTCAAACCAATTTGGAAGTTTGCATGGTAATGTACATCATAATTTTTTTTTAGTTTTATCATTCTCTTAATTTAGAAGTTACAGGGGGACACACACACATTTTACCACTTTGGAAGTGTCTCTCGCGCAAACTACATATTCAGTTTAGAAAAAAATGATATTAGAAACCTCAATATCATTTTTAAAGACCTATCCATAGATGATATGGATTTGACGAAAAAAAATTTTTTGGAGTTTCAGTTCTAAGTATGAAGACCCCCAGAATTTATAGCTTTTTTTCAATTTTTATGTAAAAATATTAATGCGGTTCACAGAATACATCTACTGACCAAGTTTCAATAGTATAGCTCTTATAGTTTCGGAAAAAAGTGGCTGTGACATAAGGACGGACAGACAGACAGACATGACGAATCTATAAGGGTTCCGTTTTTTGCCATCTGGCAACGGAACCCTAAAAACATGGACATAAAACAAATACTGTTCTTAGCAAGTTTCTTAATCTACAGTGACCTCTACCCTCCGCTCAGCATGATATTTGTGTGTTTAATGTCTTCCATTGTTTATTTCAAAATAAGTTAATAATGGAATAAAACATAAATGATATTATTAGTTGCAAATATCATGTAGTAACAATGTTTATCAACCTTGGGTTAAATTTGTTTAGCAATAAATGTCTGATTAATCAACTATCTTATGCTAGTTGTCAGTCAGTAGATAACTATTTAAAGTGCTTCACGATTAATGCGTCATAATGTTGTTTAAACAACAATTCTTCGTATATACATTATTGCTGTACCTATGCCTTATTGATGGATTAATAACGAAAGTCTTAATTTGATTTGAGTCTAATTTTGTACCGTTTTTGTTGCTAATTCTAACGTCGAAATGCGGATATAACGTCGAAGACTTTAGGACTTTTTATGTTAATGAATTGACTGACTGCTTCAGTGGCGTATTGAACTGCTGTGCTAAGGTCTCGGGTTCGATTCCCAGGTTACACCAAATGTTTGTATAATCTGCAAATATTTGTATCGAATAACTGTTTTTAGACTTTCGCGACTTTTACACATACTCATGATTTTTACTGTAAACGGGACTTATTCGCGAAAACCCGTTCGAAACGTCGGAAAATAGAAGGTATCGTAACCTTTTTAATTTTATCGCGAAGAAGTTTTATAGTACAAAACATGAGTATTTGTATCGAAGTTTGGGTGTTCTTAATACATATTGAATGTATTTAGAAAAAAGTATATCAGTATTCTGACAGTCAGTCAAAAGAGTTCATATATTATTATTACCTACTTATTTGTTAAATTGTTTGACAGAGATTTGGACTCAAGTACAAAGGAGAAGCCAGACATCTCGAAGCTGCGTATGGCGATCCGCGATGTGACCCACAAGATGGATCTCGCGTACGGCATGCTCGGATCTCTGTTCCGCTCCGGATCTAGACAAACATTCTTCTCTTCACAGGTTTGGCATTTTTTATAATTCACTAGCTGAGTCCTGCGATGTTGCCCTTGGTTATTGTTGCAAATCGCTAGTAATGAAGGAGCTGAGTAAGTCTAAAAAAGTCCGGCCGTTGCAAAGATAGGAGGATGAGGAGTAACTAGGGCACCTTTTTAGACTAACTTAACCCCGCTGCGTTACTCGTGGGTACGCGGTATCGGTAAGCACCGCGGTTGCCCGTGGTTTCGCCTACCTACGTGTTATTCTGATGACCTTTTCAACCTCTAAGGGATGAAATTTACCAAAATCCTCTCTTAACGATAGTAGTTTCGGTTGAGGTGTGTCTGTCAGTCAGTCATTAACGCAACAGTTTTATATATATTGATATGAATTTAATAAACTATAGTTAAAGTAATACGCGAATGTAATATGTATAACACGTTTCCAGGTTGTGAGGTATGCAGACCTGTATGCAGCGTCATTCCTGAATCTGATGTACTACCCGTTCTGTTATATGTTCCGTGCGCCTGCGATGCTTATGCCGCACGAGTCTACCGTCGCACACGAACAACGATTCACTGTGGACACGCCTACTATTGACAGGTATTGTACTAGCAACAGTATTCTCAGTACATGTAGTGGTACCTAGAACTTACATCATAGACGCGCCGTCAAAAATTTCAGTCCAATTACTGCCTTGGTGGTGCCGTGGTAGCGTATGCGACTGCTATGCTTGAGGTCTCGGGTTCGATACACGGGTCGGATTCAAATGTTTGTTTGATCCGCAATTTTTTTTAATTTTATTTCGGGCCAAAAAAGTGTTGTTCGGTTTTTCTGACAGGAGTCTGGAAGTTTGGCGGTGATTCACGCCCGTGCCTCGGAGAGCACGTTGAGCTGTCGGTCCCGGTTATCATGAACATCTATGGCAATCGTTATTGGAAAGTCAGTGCCCTCAAATATACTGACAACTAGTTCAATCTTCGAATTTCAGTTCTCCCTAGTAACCGACCCCAAGTAAACTTGGGAATAAAGGCTAGGAAGATGCAGATGTATGTATTTACAAAAAAAATGTATTTATATCAGTTGTCTAGTACCCATAATACAAGCTTAGTTTAGTTTGAGACTAATCACTAAATGATGTCGTGTGTCAGATGTCCGAAAAAACATTTTATACGTCTAATTTCAATCCGTATGCATTAATCGAAACGACATATACCGAACCCTAAAAATAGAAAACGCAATAGTATGATACGTCTCGTTATATTTTCAGATCGAGAATTCCTTCACAACGTGGTACCATCGTTATAGTAGAAGAACACTCGGAAGACTCCCCCAGTCAGGTCGAACTTACCACTCAGGATCTCAAAGTGAGTTACTTCATTAATAGTGAAAGTGTCACATCCACAGCCCACTGCTGGACATAGACTTTACCCTTGAAAATGAGCTTTTGCTTGTGGCCTACTGTAGCACGCTGGCCTTGGTTGATAATGAATTTGTGTCAAGTTTTCCTTCTCTTGTAACGCTGTTGTCCTGACTTACTCCCTTACGGCAGTTCTTAATAACCTGTATTCAGTTTTTACTTAAGCATTTCAATTAAAATAGCTAAAAATAATATCCTACATACCAATCATATTGGAAAAAATGCGAGTAAATAGGCCATATCTAGTTTTAACTACATATACAGTTTATTAGAACGACCATTAGTAGGTTTTTACGACACCAATTACATGAATAGGGGTGGTCACACTCTGTACTCTTAATCCATCACAGTGTTGGGCAAAATTTAATTGCAAGGAAACAATTAACAATTGATTAATTGTTAATTGTAAAATATCAACTAACAATTAATCAATTGTTAATTGTTTCTGCAATTGAACTATAATTAAATTTAAATAAAGTAAATAGAAGATGGAGGAGTGGCACAGGGTAGGGCTCTCACTTGACTGATAACCTTGCAGTCAGCAGGACTGACTGAACTGAACTGACAGGACTGGCTGAACTGAACAGACAGGACTGACTGAACTGAACTGACAGGACTGACTGAACTGAACTGACAGGGCTCACTGAACTGAACAGACAGGACTCACTGAACTGACAGGACTGACTGAACTGAATTGACAGGAATGACTGACATGGACTGACAGGAGTGACTGAACTGACAGGACTGACTGACGTGAACTGACAGTACTGACTAAACATACTGAACTGACAAGACTGACTGACTGAACTGAACTCATAGGACTGACTGACATGAACTGACAGTACTGACTAAACATACTGAACTGACAAGACTGACTGACTGACATGAACTGACAGTACTGACGAAACATACTGAACTGACAAGACTGACTGACTGAACTGAACTGATAGGACTGACTGACATGAACTGACAGTACTGACGAAACATACTGAACTGACAAGACTGACTGACTGAACTGATAGGACTGACTGACATGAACTGACAGGACTGACTAAACATACTGAACTGACAGGACTGACTAAACAAACTCAACTGACAAGACTGACTGAACTGAACTGACAGGACTGACTGACATGAACTGACAGGACTGACTAAACATACTGAACTGCCAGGACTGACTAAACGGACTGACTGGCAGAAGTTAAGTAGATGGCCTTAAGTCTGAGCGAGAGCTTATAACTTTGACAAACGATCTTGACTTTTCGCTTACCTGCGCCCGCGCGAATAAAAAAGGATTGTATCTGAACAACAACAGGTAACAACAGTTTGCATTGAAAAATACACAGCAACAAACAGGAAGTTATAAGTAAGATAACAAGGAAGATCATTTATATTGAGTGCACCTACACAGGTGCAGTGCAGAAAAACATGATTATTAATTGTTAGTTTTAATTGTTTGTTGCAACAATTAAAAATATTAGTTGCATTATTTTAATTGCAATTGATTTAATCACAATTAATTTCATTGCAAAATTAATTGCAATTGATTTAATCACAATTGATTTCAATTGTGATTAAATCAATTGCAATTAATTTTAACAATTGATTTCAATTGTGATTAAATCAATTGCAAAATTTTACAATTAAATTAATTGTGATTAAATCAATTGCAATTAATTTTTCAATCAATTACTACGATGATTAAAATATTAATTGATTAATGCCCAACACTGATCCATCACCACTCAAAGGGAAATCAAAATGTAGTGAGTTCGAATCCAACCATAGATAATAGCGAGTTTTTTTTTCCTTTTTTTTTATTTTTAAAAAACAACTCCCGCATTAGGGATATAAATTCCTGTGTCGCGGGGGACTTTACAAACATACATGAAACGGACACAAACACCCAGACTCGGAACAACAAATTGTGAATCACACAAAGTGTTGTCCTACGTGGGATTTGAACCCACACGATACTTGGCGTAGTAGGAAGCGGCGTGGCAACCGCTTAAGCCACTAGGCCAACCGTGCAGTTGTTTGATGAGTGTATGTATGGTATTCTCAGGCGTCTGCGTCAGTTCCGCACGTACGGCCGGAGACGCCGCGACAGCTCACCCACACGCACGACGAGGACTGCTCCGACGACGAAGGGGTGTCTGAAACCGCTCAAGTTAAATAAACCACGCCGGATTTTTCTCCCGAGAATTTAGGCGTCGATGGGTTTTCCTTAACGAGTTCACATTAGTGTATGACGGTAACGCTATTCCGAAAGACGACGGGGCTTCGATTTACATGTATATAATCTACTGACGTATTAGGCTCGGTTCGATCTGCACGTTTGCAAAAGGAAATTGTTTATTGGTTTTAAAATTGCTACAAGAATAGTGAAGAATAACAATTTATAAACATAAAAAGTAAAAATAATAATAACGCTTTCTAAATATGCACGCTCGCAAGTTAAATCGTCTCGAAACCCGTTTCCGATCTATTCTGAATTAAGTAGGAAGTTGGGTTCGTTCTAAACGATGTGAAGTTGCGATTTACAAATGTATTTGAGTGTGCCCTTAATAAAGTGAAAGATATTATTTTACGGTGATAATTAACTTTAGAATGATAACGTTCTCTAATCGCGGCGGCATCGCCTTTCGAGGAATCGATTGTGATGTTTTGATATTATTGTTAAAATAAGTCTTGTTAAATGTGCAATGCAATGTTCTGGACGTTACTATGTTGTATGACTAATGAAACTTATATCTTTCGGGTATTTGACATCGGCATACATAAAGAAATAGTCTTCGTGTTTGCCGAATATGGAAATAAAAACTATTAAACGTTATTAATCGTGTTTGAGGGATCTCTTCCGACAAATTTTGCAGTCGCTTTATAGGAAAAAGTTTTACACCTCTAGCAAATAAAACACAATTTCAGTTGATACAATCCCAAAGGGTATTCAAAAATCAATCTTTGACTGCGTTTAATTGATCGTTTCAACACAAAACGGTTTTAGAGCACGTTTGACAATTAACCTTCGAATAGCATAACGGTAATAGTCATTTCTTGATTTACGTTTACCCGTAAATTATTTAATAATAGAATCAAAATGTTGACGTTTGTTTACGAATCTAGTCGGTAGAATGAGTGATCACATAAATGACACTTTTGTTCATGCTTTAGCGAACTGTCCATTTCCAATTAAAAGTCATAATTACTGCAAGCTTTTATTCTTTTTATACATGTATACATACTATATTATCACTCAATGATTAAGATATAATATTACGTCAAATTATGAGAAGGCTTTAGAAAAGCCATTTAATTATTAACTTGTTATAACGTTCCGTGACGTATTTGCGGTTTCGGTAGATTTTATAATTAATCGGCACCTAAGCAATTAATTAGCTCAATGTGAATATTTCACAGAAAACAAAATCTGAATTTAATCGTATATTTAGTCATTGTAGTCCGCTCTTCTTCACCGCGATATAATTTAAATCTATAAATAAGGCTTCCGTTAGCTGTGTAGGACGATATGTGAATTATTTTATCTGAATGTTTTTATATTTCTTTTTGATTAAAATATAATATATTAAGTTTACTTGTTGAGTTTTATTTTAATTTAGAAATTAGATGTAGTTAATACCCTTTACTACATAAATATGTAACTTACATCATCAACAGCCTTTGCCAGTCCACTGTTAGATATGATCTTTCTTTAGAAAAGAGGGTTTGGCCACGCTGGCCAGACGGATTGGCAAAGGGTTTGATCCAAGTTTTCCTTTTCATTGCAGCGATGTTGACCACAGTGCTTTGTGGATATAAAGCGACGTGGGTGAAGGTTGTGGTGGTTACATTGGTGGTCTGAAGTGTCCCACTTAACGACAATATGACTTTGTATATTAAATGAATGCAGAATGAGTACTCTTACCGATGGAAGAAAGCATGTTTAGAATCCTCATTGTGAATACCGACAATACGGTATTTTGACCCACACTATGGCGGCCTATTGAGATACTTCTGCATCTCTGGGCCTCCGGTCTCGCACTCAACGAAATACGATAAATGGGTGTTTTCTATGTATAATATTCATATATTTACAAAAACAAGATTATATGTATTTATATTAGTTGATGAGTATCCCAAATTAAGCAGAGTACTAATACAAGCTCTGCTTAATTTGGGACTAGATGTGTGTCAAACGATCGAAATATTTATTTAAAAACACATAAAAGTAATAATGATATTATTATCATTACTTTAATGTGTTATTATATTATTTTATTAAATCCCAACACAAGTGTGAAGAACAGAAGTGATCTATGTGTTTTATATTCATCTATCACAACTCAAAATGAATGATAATTCATAATTATATTTTTTCATAAACAGACATTTCAACTGTTGTAAGCATATAAAGTTTGCCAAGAGTGATATATTTATAGACTAGAGTCGATAATTTTTGAAAACAAAAAGAAATATAATAGTATGAAACCTATTGGAAAAGGAGGAGAATATTATAAAATTGGAAGGAAAACTACGGGCGATCCGAGGTCGGGAAGAGTTGGGGGGGGAGGTTTTAAGAATAAAAAACGGTTTATCTCGATTTCCGGCAAAGCTACAAGTCCTATGGAAAAAAGTTCAATGGCAAAGTTGTAGGTGGTATAAAGATCTACAACTTTTGCATTTACACTTTTTTCACATAACCTCAAATTTTATGTGAAATATTTAAAAAAAAAATCGGCCAAGTGCGAGTCGGACTCGCCCATGAAGGGTTCCGTATCAGCAAGAAACATCATATAAAAGTTCTTGTAGTTCGTTGTAACTTTCATCTATGTTTTTATACTAGTATAATGATTGGATGAAAGGTAAATTGCGTGTTACGATTTATGACGTATTAAAAAAAAACTACTCGCTAGATCTCGTTCAAATCAATTTTCGTTGGTAGTTTGCAAGGTAATATACAATATTTTTTTTTTTTAGTTTCATCACTCTATTATTTTAGAAGTTAGAGGGGGGGGACACACACATTTTTCCACTTTGGAAGTGTCTCTCGCGCAAACTATTCAGTTTAGAAAAAAATGATATTAGAAACCTCAACATGATTTTTGAACACCTATCCATAGATATCCCACACGTATAGGTTTGATGAAAAAAAATTTTTTGAGTTTCAGTTCCAAGTATGGGGACCCCCAAAATCCATTGTTTATTTTCTATTTTTATGTAAAAATCTTAATGCGGTTCACAGAATACATCGATTGACCAAATTTCAACAGTATAGCTCTTATAGTTTCAGAAATAATTGGCTGTGACATACGAACGGACAGACAGACAGACAGACAGACAGACAGACAGACTTGACGAATCTATAAGGGTTCCGTTTTTTGCCATTTGGCTACGGAACCCTAAAAAACATGTTTTTGGTTTTCTATTTTTATCTTTTACTAGCTGACCCGGCGAACTTCGTACCGCCTTAGAATAATAATTCATAATAAAGTATTGTGTTTAGTTATTAACTGATAGTGATAAATCGACAGCAACGTCAACTAACGGGCCTTTGTTCACCGTCACCCCGTCACCCCACCGGGTGATGGACCATGCGGCGGGGTGGTGTGTCGGACTCGAACCGACTAAAAACCACACAGTGTGCCCTCTCTGCGCTTCTCTTTTAAGAGGAGGAGAAGTCCTGGGTGAGATCTCCTTCTGAACTCCTCCAGCGCCTGCCCGCTCCTGATGCGGTACTTCCCCCCCTTTTTTTTTTAGGTGGAAAATCATCATGGACCGTCACCCTTTTTTTTTATTGAGGTCTATGTCTTGACCTCGCAACTTTTCCCCATCCATAGATCGACAGGACCTTGTCATTCAATATTTACATTTAGGTACACTCTTATTTAATTTTACATCGCAATCGGGTAATTCCCGATATTGTGATAATTGTTGTTATCATCTAATATTATATTTACATTGATTTATATTTAATACATGCGCTTATATTCTATACATTATATGTTTAAATCATATTTCGTTCTGTACGTAATTTTTTTTTTTTATTGTTGACATTTATTATTCAGTACATTTCTGCTTACATCTTTGTTTTCTGTTTACAATTTACTATAGTATATTCATTGTTAGGTCTATCGATAATAGTTTTTATTTTTAGTTATATTTAAATGTGTTTATTTAGAATGTGCAAGTTACGTGTTATGTTGTATTGTGTGGTGTTGTAAGGTGTGGTGTTGTATGGTGTCGTGGTGTGTGGTGTTGTGTGGTGTTGTATGGTGTTGTATTGTGTGATGTTGTGTCGTATGATGTTGCGTTGTGTTAGTGATGTACTTTACTCCAAGACATCACACGTAACATTTATGACCGGTGTTATATTTTGTGCATGTTTAGTTCATGTTTGTACAGTTGTGTCAACTCACTTATAACTCCCTATCTTAGTCAACAATATGTTTATAAAACGAATTATAAACAATTGTTGACTAATCAATTATGAGTTGATCATGTCTGTTTGTGTGTGTAGCTGTTCAGTTTTTGTGCATGTTTGATGTACTCCTATGTATTTAATATATATTTCGTAGATCAATGTCTATGTGTGTATATGTTCCATGTTGTGTGGGTGCTGTAGGTGTGTGAGTCATAAATATGACGTGTTGGAGCGGGCTAGGTAGTCCCATTTGATACGAGTTGGGCACTCGGCACTGAAGGCATTATGACCTATATTTCGCAGCCCAGAGTGCGAGCAGTTGCAGCAACGTGGTTCCGCTCCCTTTGCGAAATCGGGGCAACTCTCGCGTAAGTGCGAGCCCCCGCAGTGGCTGCACTTGCTCGCACTCTCCGCGCAGAATTTACGGCCATGGCCGAATCCAAGGCACCTGGTGCATTGGATGAGTGGAGACTGGTCCTCCACTCTGACCCTTTGCAGGTCAAGGTAGAGGGTCCCGACCTCCGTCATCCTCTGGGCAACGTCCGGTCACACGCGGACGCCGCCCCCTCGCGGTTGGCCACTACTGCGGACGGACGGGAAACCCGTCCCGCCCATACGCGGCTACTCTCAGGGCGGCATGAGACGCAGGTATGCGCGCCTCCGCCGCCCGGGGTGCCGGCGGCGGATCGGATCCGATTGGATGGCGTCCTCCCGGGCCTTCTCCGCCACCTCCTTCTGCAAGATTACGTCCTCGCAGAAGGTTGCGACCGCGGTAAAACAACTGTCGCTGCCGGCCATCGATCTTATGACGGCCGGCAGCGAGAGATCCCCTCCGATGACTGCAGTGAGGACCCGGCGCTGCGCCGCCCAAGCGGGGCAGACCGCCGGCGTGTGCTGGGCCGTGTCCTCACTGCAGTCGCAGTGGTGGCAGGCGGGACTCGGTTCCCTCCTAGCGACCGAGTGCAGGTACTTTCCGAAGCAACCGTGCCCGGAAAGTACCTGCGTCAGCCGGAAGGAAAGGGTCCCGTGCTGCCGCCCTGCCCACTCCTCGATGACCGGCTGAAGAGCCTCCACGGCGGCGAAGCCAGCGCGTGGGGTCTCCAGCCGGAGCGACCATCTCAGCATGGTGGCTCGGCGAGCGGCTTCGCGCCACTCGCGCACGTCCTCGGGCGGAGGGCGAAATCCGCTCTCCGCCCTGAAGTCAGCCACTCGCCGATAAACTTCGGCGAGCACTTCCGCCTCCGAATCCCACGGGGGTGTTCCGGCCAAGGCACACGCCGCCTCTGTGGACACCGTGCGGTATCCATGTATGGCTCTGACCGCCAGTATCCGCTGGGGGCGCGAGAGGCGCGCCCTGTTCTGGGCGGACAGAGACGCCGCCCACACCGGTGCACCGTAAAGCGCCATTGACCGGACAACCCCCGTGTACAGCTGCCTAGTGGGGACACTGGCCCCGCCCAAATTGGGCAGAAGTCGCCCTAGGGCGGAGGCAGTGCCCACCAACTTAGGGCCAAGCTGACGGAAGTGCTCGTCGAAGAGCCACCTACCGTCGAGGACCAGACCCAGGTACCTCATCTGGGCCCGGAGCGGTACGAGGACCGAGTTGACCTCGATCGAGGCGCCGGCGGGCGGACCGCGACGGGGCCCATGAAATAATAGGGCCTCCGTCTTGTCCAGGGCCACCCGCAGACCCAGCGCCTCGATGCGCCCGACCACCCGGGAGACTCCTGTGGTGGCCAGGCGCGCCGCCTCCTCAAAGTTTGCCCCCCGGGCCGTGACCAGGGTGTCGTCTGCGTAATCCCATGTTCCACAGGAGTGGTCCTAGGACAGACCCCTGTGGAACACCGCACGACATGGCCCTGCGTCTCAAGGCGCCATCTCGGTCCTCGTACTCGACAGTACGCTCCTCTAAATAGTTTTCCACCAGCCGCCTCAGGTACCCTGGCACTCCGTGGTATTGGAGTGCGGCCCTGATGCAGCCGAATGGCATACTATTGAAGGCGTTGGCGATGTTCAATGACACCGCCAACAGCACTCCGCCGCATCTCACCGCCTCTTCGGTCACGGCCCTCAGGCGCAGGATCGCGTCGACCGTCGAACGCCCTTCTCGGAAACCGAATTGGGCGTCCGACAGGTCGGGGCCCACCTCGGCGGTACCTCCCCTACATTGGTGTAGGGGAGGTACCGCTACTAAAGTGGGGATTTTAATTTTCTCGCGTCTACTCCATCGTGTGGGGTACAATTAGATATATCTTTTAAAAAACATTGCATGGTTGCTAAGACCATCTTTAGATTTACGTATCCGTTTACGAATTATTCAACTTAAAAGCGCATTTTTTTTTTTGGAAAAACAGCCCCCTCCCCCCTCCCACACACCCCTTTGAAAACCAAACGGCTGGTTCAAAAAAATCTAACAAAAAAAAAAAAACATGGTAGTAGTCCATATATATTGAACTTTCAAGGAAAACTATAGCGGTTTTTTATTAGCTTTTTATTTCAGGAGTCAGGAGGGGCCTAACTAAATGCATAATGTAAATGCACCCGCTTGGAAAACTTCGTACAAAAATCCTACTTATATTATAAACACGAAAGTTTGTATGTATGTACCTATGTGTGTATGTATGTTTGTTGCTCTTCCATGCAAAAACTACTGAACTTATTTGGATGAAACTTTACAGTAATATAGCTTATATATCAGAATTATTATTTTGATACATAAGCTATAAGCTACTTTTTACTGCAATAATTGAGATACACGGGCAAAAGCTAGGTAATTATCAAAATACATAAATCGTAGATGTCAAAATGTGTCACTGTTTATCTCCTGTCGAAACTTCACAGGTTGCTATCATTGATACTTGCTATGCATAACAACCATAATGATAGTTTGTAAATGGCTAATTAAAAAATAAGTTTAGATGATCACTTAAGTAGGCTACTTTTTATACCGAAAATACGCGGATAACACCGCGGGGCGCAGCTAGCAAAGAAACAATGAGTAAACATAATAGTTATGTATTGGACACGATTTTAAATCTACCTTCCAATATGGGTGACTACGGAACCCTATTCTATGCATGGCCTGATACGCACTTGGCCAATTTTTTTTTTATTGTAATGGAATAGGCGTTTGTCTTCCATCTCACCTGATGGAAAGTGTAGATGAAGACGAAGATGGTACACGCCCATCCAAAAGAAACCTGTTCACTCTACTCTGAAAGGCTACAGAGTTCAACTTATCAGGAAAAATAGACCCAGGCAGATAGTAAATATCAATTGCTCGCTGGTGATAAACAAATATGGCGTCAAACGTGATCGGGCACCAGGACGATATTGATAACGATGTGCTTATAGAAGAAGGGGAAAGAAGACCAGCACTCTTCGACAAAAGATTAAAAGAATAATTTGACATAAATATAAAATATTGATAAATTTCTTTGGATATTGTTGTAATTTATGTAACATTGTGTAAAAAATTCCACTTTTTAATCTGTGACTCCAAAGGGGATGTGTCCAGTATTCTTTTTCACGATGTTTTCTTTTACGAGGTATTAATTCGCAAATAATGACCGTCTCTTTCAAATCCATATCGATAAATGAATTTTGGATTTCAAAAATGTTTACTGGCTGTCATTTGCCGTGAGCGCACTCAGATTTTAAGGCACGACGTGACATGACAAAAACTTTTTTGTCACAGTGACAAAAGTTTACCCATACTAGGTATACTATTTCACCTGCCATGGGTGAAATGGTGGTTCACAAATTCCCATCGAGGGTTCCTTTAGGCGTCGAAAAGCATCAAAATTTACTTTCTAAACGTGTTCGCAGCATGTCTGCCATTTTGATATCACCGATGGCTGGTCAGCAGTACACCTAGCATTTTTAAGGAGTTTGCTACTATACCGTTAGTCTGAGGAACGCTGGCTCTTAGACTGCTATATGGTACAACAAACAAATCTCGGGACTTGTTTTTCTTCGAGGGATGATAATATAATCAAACTGTTACCAAGAAGTTAATAAAATACAATGAAACTACTGAATTGCACAATTTTTTTGTAAGATATTATTCATTAAAGCAACAAATCTTCCAAGTATTCTTCAAATTCTTCATCTCGCGATTTTTCCTGTATATCTGGTACTCCTGATGGGACAATGAATAGAATATAATTATACCTCTGTTTAGAAAATTATCTAATAAATTACAGAAACTACAAAGCGAAAACTAAACTATTGCCATACCTTTTTTCCATAAAGATTCATCATTACTTTCAGAAACGTTTTCAGTGGAAGTTGAAGGCTCTTCTAGAATTTCATTTGCTGCGGGACCGACAACGTTTTCGCTCTCCGGATCTTCTTCGTGCTTTTGTTTATTTGATCGTTTCTTTTTCTTCTCACTCTTCTTCAGCCGTTTAATTTCACGTTTCTTTGATCTGAAGTTTAATTTCTCCGAACATTCCGGGCATAGACCTGATTAAATATTGTCGTTCTTGTTATCCTTGTTCATAAACCATTAGAAAGTTTATAAATATTACACTCAACAACCTGTGTTAGCTAAAACCCTACATGATATAGCGTGTGTAACAGGGTCCAATTGGCGTAATTACCACACGTCCGGATCAAAATAAGTTTGAAATTAAGATAGAGACAAAATAAGGCTTATTATACCAAGCCTTATTTTGTTCCTATCATAATTTCAAACTAATTTTGATAATCCTTATCATCTTGTTAGTATCTTTAATATACAATTGAAGAAACTAAACAAGATGATTATGGAGTTGGGGAGCGCATTACTTGCGAACTTTATGATAATTTGTCTCATTCTTTCGAAGTTTTTTATTGGGTACATTAACTTAACGGTGTTTTAGTACCTACTAGTACTATTAAGTCTTAATAAGTATTCTGTGGTTTTAGGAAAAGATTTTATTGAATTTAGCTAAAATAAAATGATACTTATTAATACCGTTATATGAATTGTATCTCAGAACAGAAAGGATAATACTTACGGAATCCTAGTATCCAGGGGTAATAAGGGGCCCTAAAATTTCTAAATGAAAATACTCATGTTGGCAAAATCATTTACAAGTTAACCAATTTTTTGAGTAACTAGGTATAGTAGGTACTATACCTAGTTACTCCTAGTACTATATCCGTAACTAACTACTAACTAACTACCTAGTTACTAACTAGTATATCCGTGAAATAGTGAGTGCATAAACTATACGTGGTACCACCTTTTTAATAGGCAAGTGTGCTAATTACATACTTATTTGTTTATCTAATAAAAGATATTGTATCCTAAATAGGTAAACCAAAGGTAAACACAATTTTATCGTAATCGTAAAATTATCATTGGGGGATTTCAACTCACGCAGTTTCACAAGAGCATTCTTTTTTTCACTATCTTCGATATAAGCGAAGTTGACCTCCCAAGACTTGAGATCTTGAGCACTGTTGCATACTTTGTTACCGCATTGAAATTGACCTTTTCCGAGCACAACCTCTTTTTCAATCCGCCATCGTAATGCGACCTAGTGTTATAGAAATAAATGTTTACCAAAGTGAACGAGGATGACCAACGCTAAAATGGCCATAGAAACTAATAATAGTAATAGGTAGTGAGGTAGGGATATATGTACATAATTGCGCTCTGATTAAAGTCCAGTCTCTCCTTTGTGTAAGTTGCCAAAATAAAATCAATATAGTAGGTACCTATTGTTACGTTAGAATTCCATTTCAATAAAAATAATAAATTTAAATAAGTGATTTTATTTAAATGAGTTTAACTTTAACTACACAAAAAATAGGTAGTCATACTTGCATACTGATAAAATGAAAAAAGTTCAGTGATAGAACCGTGAGACAAACGTGCTTTTTTGTCATTGATTTTGTGGGACAAACGGGGATCGGTCGGGCGGCGGCTGCGCCACTAATGGCCAGATGTGCGTTACATTACTGTGTATCGATGCGGGTGAATGTATAGTGCTATATTTAGCCTACAGAAAGGCAGCACCGAGCACGGCCTTTGTTGCACTCCCCAGTATAACACACAAAGGAAGGTCTCGCTGGTAAAAAAAGGCAATTGAGTTACATAAGGGAATCGCCCCAATCTCAGGCTGGTTTAAACTAGGGGAGAACCTTAACGCATGATTTATGATGTGACCTTTATGATCATAACCGTTCAAATACTTTGTACCATTTAAACATTTGCTAGTTACTTATTATTAGCAGGAGGTTCCATGCGTATTTATAATCTCAATGAGCCTTCCAACTTACTTTGTTCTCTTTATACCTGCTTAGGTCGCAAATACAATATTCTTTGAAGAGTTTATCGTAATATTTTTTGGCTAGTTGTTTTTCCCAAGTATCGGCTACATCGTCTTCTTCCCATAAAAATTTGTTGTTTTCACGTATAATATCGAGGTCGGTTCTATCTTTGGACGTATCCCGTTTCAGGTGTCCAGTAGAACCTTTTGTATTCAGACGATATACATTTACTAAATATTTATGCAACTCATACGGATTAAGATTATGCAACCTTGCAGACATCGCTAGTGCGACCTAGAACAAAGGGAAAATACTTATTTACATAAAATAAAACATAAAATGCAACAAACAACTCTTTAATAAAATCGCATTATTATCAATACATATTTCCATAAAATATTTATACTTTATAATCAAAAAACTTTAGTCTAATTGTCATGATGAGTTTTAACAAGGTGCATTTTTTCGATAAATACAAAATTGTAATAAACAGTATGAATAAATAAAGGTTTTGTGCATGAGTTAATACCTACTCTGAATATTATCATGTCAGTCTTGTAGATTTTGCGTTTTATTACATTTGGCTCAATATCTTTCCTTAAATCTACAAACAAGTCATGCAAAGTTAAATAGCTAAAAAATTAAATAGGAATTATAAATATATTAAAATATGATTGTCTATTTTATATTATATAAACATAGACAATTTTCTAAGGCATATATTACAACCAGATTCTGAATTCAAAGTGGCACAAAAGATTACATTTTATAGAACTTTGGTTATATAGCCAATTACAACATATTACAATACATTATCTTTGGGATTTTCGTTTCTTATTTTGGCTTTAAAAGTCTTATATCAAGGGAAGCACCCTTGCATAGAAAATAGTTACACTACATAACTAATGAACCTTAACAGATAGAAATAAATATTTGCACTGTCAAATATTTGTGATGTTCAAATAAAACATAAAACCCTTCACAGATGTAGCTATAATATATATTTCTGTCATGCTACCAAGATATTGGAAAGATATAGCAAGATATCTTATAAGAGTACACTTGTGATGATTTTTGCAGAACTAATGAGGGCAAATTACATACTACAGTATAGCTGTAGTGAATGGTGGTTTGCTATAATATAAAGAATTGTATATATCAATTGAAATTATAGCTATGTCTGTTGTGGGGTTTAAACTTATCAATACATTGTTCAGAGTCTAACTTATAAAAAAATTAGGAGACCATCAAGAAGGAAGAATATTGTGACATTTTATAAAGCATCTACTTTTGAAATAGAAGTAACCCTTGTCACTTGTAGTTTAAATTTACTATTACTATTAACACTAACAATTAAATTATTTGGTATACTCATAATAATATAATATTATAAAGAATAGGCACATTAAAATGTTATTGCTTTGGTTACAACACAGTACAGTAGTAAAATCACTAGAAATACTTATCTAAAATTTGGCAAAGTTCACTTTCTAACTGGTAGTTAATTCCTCACAGTATAGGTTTACAAAAATATATATTTGTGATATAATTATTATTAGAAAGGTCTCGTATTGAATAGTAGACATCTTTCTTTATCTAAAGTAAACATTACAATAAGGCTATCTGAACCTTTGGACATTCAACCTATGTAAATATCCACATATTAAAATATCACTATCATGTATAAAAGGCAACATTGGTTGAGATATGTATGACCTTATTGTAAAGCACCTCCTAAGAAAAATTAGCTAATATACTATTATCCCAAACATGCAGTTAATATAAATAATATCCTCAAAAAGCAAATACAGCAACACACAAGAGTGTGACAACACTCAAAACACAGAAACACACCAACATATGACTAAAATATGAACTAGATTGATAGCTTTTAATTTATAAACAATGTAAAAGTTTTATTCTTAACAAACATACAAATTTTTTGGCAATTAGAGAATCAGAAATCATAACTTGCTGAAAATATAACACTGGCGGTGAGACTTCAACAAGTCTGATAATTTTGATGTTAAAATGCATGTTCATGCATTATATTATGACATTGTTCTCATTTCTTTATATTCAGTGCTGATTAACAGCTACCCATGTGTTTTTTCATGCTTCTTCATATTATCAGAGCGAGTAAAAGCCTTGTCACACACCCCACAGTAATAGGACTTTTGCTTAGTATGAACAGTCATATGACGAGATAATTCACTTTTTGTCACAAACTTTTTTTCACAGACTGTACAAGCATGTTTGCGCACATTGAGATGGAACTTCATGTGTATCGAGAGTGAGCTGGATTGTGAGAAAGCTTTGTGACAAAGTTCACAGACAAAAGGTCTCTCGCCTGTATGTTTGCGTAAATGGTTCATAAATCCTGTTTTTGTATAATCTTTTTGGCAGAGATGACAAAAGCTTGACTTAGATTCTAGCATACCAGGAAAATGACTACTGAGATGTTTTCGTAGATCCCAGTAGCTTGAAAACTTCTCTGCACAAACATGACATGGGTACTTCTTTTCTTCGGTGGGTTTAGCAGTGCATTTGTGTGAGGCAAGCAAATTCTCATTGGAAAATATTTGGTTACATTGGTTACAAGTATGACTAGCCTCAGAGTCAGTAGATAAAGTGACCTCCAAATAGTTTTCTATAGACATAACATTCCCATTCGAGCTGTCGGGATCGTCGATCTGGTTTTGTGTCATCCGTTCTTTAGACAATATATCCACTTTTGAGTCCAGTTTATCAACATATTCCTGATAATCTAAAGAATCTTTGCCTAAATTATTATTGTCTGGTTCTACAAGATGTAAAATTGGCGATTCGCTTTGTTCCCTATCAGGCGATGTAGTTTTTTCATTGTCGGAATGGTCAGGTCTGGATGACACATTATTATCGGACTCCCAATCATTTTCGACGATTTCTACGTCCGAATCGGAGTCTTCGGCGCTCGAAACATTGTTATTGACTAAGTGAAATCCGATATCATCAAATCGCAGTACATTTGAAGGAAGTTTAACCCCAACTATAGCCTGAATCGCCTGCCATGAAAGCTCCTGGGGGTTGTTCTGCATATTAGATCGCACTACTCTAACCTACAAACGATGTTTGGGAAATTACTATAATTATTCACTTACAATCTACTCCCCATTAAAACATATATACATGATTTAAACTTTACCTTAAATGTACACGATCACCAATATTTTTTATTAATTATTCAGATGACACCTTTGATTTCTACATCTAAAAATATTATGCTACGCACAGATGCACTACTTTTGAATGAAGTTTACTTTGTATCTCTGTGGTTTGTATTCTCTCTCTATAGACGATAGACCGATGGAATCATCTATGGTCGCAAAAGACGATAAATTTAGTTCGTAGAACCAGTGTTGCCAACCCGAATTTTAGAAAATCAGTAGATTATGTGCCAAATGTTGGTAGAAGTTGGTAGATGTAAAATGCAAAATTGGTAGATCTACCACCTCAATTTAAAAGATTTTTAAGGTTCCGTAGTTCATGACTCGGAACCCTTATAGATTCGTCATGTCAGTCTGTCAGTTCATCCATCCATCCGTCCTTGGCCTACCGCCCTAATTATTTTCGATTATTTTCAATCTTCATTCATTTTCTAACCTAATTTAATTTTTCTTTCTTATTACATTACAGTAGTAGCTTGTGTATACTACAAGTATATATATACTTACATATATGTTATATATACTCCGCATTATTTTAGGTTAGGTCTATCTGGAGTAGTTAAGTGAGTACTAAGTTATAGGTTAGTGGTAAATTAATACTTCCTGTCATTAGATAGATCTTTAGACACATTGCGAGGTTGGTAAAGTAATTTTTCGATTTAGGTATCCGTGTTTAGGTAATAAACTTTAAAGTCTATGCGTCGCTTGACGCGCACTTGGTTGATTTTTTGATTATTTATCACTGATGTTTTAAACAATCATATCCATTGAACGTAAAAACAATGACTGTTGTTATCCAAAAGCTTCGTTTTAGTTAGTTTTTAGTACTTTTTAGAAGGTCGCGCTTCAGTTGATGTTGGTTTTTCGGCTGATATTTTTTCAAACACGTTTTGTATTCTTGTTAAGAAAAGAAATATATAGAGATAGGTGTGGTCATAAGTTTTATAACTATTTTTTAAGGCAAAGGAGGTATGTTATTTATTTAAAATCATTTTTCGGTGATGTAAGAAGAAAAGATGTTCTATATTGAGTATAATTTATTTAAGACATATATACTGCCTCATCGCTCTAATGGTAAGCGTACACGACTGCCGATCAAGGGGCCTCGGTTTCAGAATCCCGGGTCGGGCCATTATAGTGTTATGTGTCCACAACACAGAACACGAGCAAAGATTCACCGTTGATTCCGCAACAAACCAATCGAGAATGGGCCACAGAACAGAATAATAATGTCAAAGGGCTCGAAATGGCACGAACGGCGAACTGTTGCTAACGTTTTTTTTGTTGTTTATAGCCTGGACTTTATGTATGCTTGATGCATCGTCGCATAGCTCACGCAACACATCGCGACGTCGCTTGTCGATATAAAAATAATTCAAAGTGGTGATATGTCAATCTAATTCAAAAAGTAGGTAGTTTTTAGGTCTAGGGTGGTAGATAGGTAGACTAAAGTGAAAATTGGTAGATCTACCGAAAAGTAGGTAGATATGGCATCACTGCGTAGAACCCTCTATCGGACAAACCTAAGAACTTTTTCATCTTAAAATAATACATAAGGGCTTTCACAAACTGGCCATGCGCTCACGCGCGTGGGCGCGTGGCAGCAGATCACGCGCGCGGCGACGGTGGAGCAGATCTGCCCGTTCGAGCAGATTCTACCGCGCCTACGCGCCTGCCGGCTTTGTCGCCAAATTGCTGGGCGTTGTTCAATTTCGAATATAAATGTATCCGTGTCCAGATCCATCGTGAACAAGTCCTTATAGCACGAAAACAGGCGCGATACTTCGTTCAATTTCGTATATAAATGTGTTTACTGCTGCGGCCCGCCACGCCTAAGCGCGCGGTGGCAGAATCTGCCCGCGGCACGCGCTCACGCGCCTAAGGGACTTCACACACTGGCCACGCGCCCAGGCGCGTGAGCGCGTGCCGCGGGCAGATTCTGCCACCGCGCGCTTAGGTTTGTTCACGATGGATCTGGACACGGATACATTTAAATTCGAAATTGAACAACGCCCAGCAATTTGGCGACAAAGCCGGCAGGCGCGTAGGCGCGGTAGAATCTGCTCGAACGGGCAGATCTGCTCCACCGTCGCCGCGCGCGTGATCTGCTACCACGCGCCCACGCGCGTGAGCGCGTGGCCAGTGGGTGAAAGCCCTAAGTTTGTAAAAAAAGATAGGTACTTCTTTTTTCTTGTATTTGTTTTTTGAATTCAGTAAGAGTGAGAAGATGAATTTATTATTATGATGATATCCTTAAAGTTTTATCTATATTATACATAATAATATCATGTGAATTTCGTTTTATAATCGTTATTTCTACGAAATTATTTCGATTGGGCTTTGACTTTGATTAAAACCATATCTAGAAGTTATCCACTAAGAAATATTATTTTAGTTAGATACATAAAATTTTTGTTTACTAATTAGTATTTTATTCTCTTGAACGCCATCTGACTATCGAAAATCATAAAATAATAGGATCACATCACAATCGATCTGATTCCGACTGATTTCTAATCTTGACAAAAAAAAGATAATTTTACAAAGCTTCTAGAAAGCTTAGAGAATAGTGTGCATCTTCCAGTATCAAATCTAGAGACGAAACTTGTTCGTAAAATTGTGTATCCTGGGCGAGAATCAAACCTACGACCTCTAGTTTAGCAGTCAGGGCAACAGGCTAGGTCCACTTGATGCCTGAAAGTTATTTTATTGTTTCTAAATTCTAGAGATTATTTATCTTTACTCTATGTCATACATTTTAATTTTCTAATAATGTTTCCTTTTCCGTGAAAATATATGTTTATTATTGTAGTGATCATCTGATCAAAGAGCTCAGAGTGCAGTTTTATACTTCGAAAGATAGATGGCGTTAGTAAAACCACAAAATTCTAATCCGTTAGTAAAACATGTTTTGTTTTCTATTTTTGTTCTACTTTTGATATATATGATATTAATATTTTTACGTAATAAATTTGACGTGTATATTAAATGTAGATTTCTACAACGGGGTTTTTTACGGTTTTTAACAAAAAGGCGCGAAAATAGTTTTTGCCAGATTTGACATTTAGTTTTCGGTATTGCAAGGTTGGTCTTTTTACCCAGTTTCACTCATTGATGTTCCTGCAGTGCATGGTACATTCTACAGCGGTTCCATAAAATATGTTATTGGTTTTTTTCTTTTCTGACTTTTGTTATTTCTGTTTTGCACATTTATTTATTTAAATTTTGTATTGCTAGATTGCATCAGCTAGATCATTTAATTATATACCTACTTAGATAGATCCTTTCATCAGGTACTACATATATTTGAATATATTATACTACGAAGTGTCTGAAGTATTATTATATCCCGTTGTTGAAATTCTTTATCAATCAATCAGGAAAATTTTACTAGATGATACTTATTTCCTTTTATATTATGTACTTATTATTAAATGAAACTTTATTTTTGGGAGTTTATTTCTCAAAGCGCCTTTCATCTACATGACTGACAACATTACTTGACTTCAATCAGACAGTTTGACGTTTGTATTTTGTATTGTTTTTGTTTGACACTTGAACTTGACACGCTCGCTTGTTGTTGAAGTTTAAAAAAGTTTGTTAAGTTTTTCCAAACCAAGTTTGAATAAAGTAGTAATTATGAAATCGTTAGCAGAATTACAAGACCTTATCAGATCACAGGACAATTTTAAAAACTTTATAAATAGTTCGAACGTCCCAGATATTTGTAAAAGTGAGCCATGCATGTTAGGTGTGGACGAAGCCGGACGAGGACCTGTTCTGGGTAATTCTCTATATTTATAACACAAATTTAAATAGCAACATTTTAAGGGTACAAGGTTCAACTATTAACTTTTTAAATATTAATTCAGTGATTTATAATAATTTTGAAATACTGGACTTCATGTGAGCTAATTTCCTTTTGTGATGAGAAGCATTGGAACGTATTTATATATGGTAAAGTCTAACGATTCTCACTGTCTTATATTCATGTGTTTGATATACAGCAAGTTCTCACAGTACAGACAAACTTATGTCTCAAAAAAAGTTTTTTTTTTTTTTACTCACTCACATTTCAACATTTACTTTATACACAAAAATAAATAACTGTTTCTTGCTCTGGTAACATATCCTTTGTCAAGGTTATCACTTATAGACAAAGAGAAAAATATAATAAATAGAATATGAATTTAATTCCTTTTTCTATTATTTCTTCTACACTTGCTGAAGGAACCCTTACATTTGCCCATAATATCATAAGTAAATGTAAGATAACAATGCCATATCTGAATAAACATTATTTATCAAATTATTTTCAGGTCCTATGGTGTATGGTATTGCTTATTGTCCAGTGAGTCAAACTAAAATACTGAATGACTTGGGCTGTGCGGATTCAAAGGCTTTAACTGAAGAGAAACGAGATGACATATTCTGTAAAATGTTATCACACGAGGAGGCTTTGAATAATGTTGGATGGGTGGCTGAAGTAATCTCACCTAATTATATATCAAACTCAATGTACAGAAGAGCAAAACATTCTTTGAATGAGGTTTGTACCATTATTCTTTTAATAAATTCTTTATTGGAGGTAGTCTTCTTGCTTTCATCTTCATTTTGGAAATGGATGTTATCACCATGATACTGTCCTTTTTAACTAATGTAGCTGTTGTTTAATATTCTTAAAATATCTATATTGTTTTGTTCTGCCAATATTATTATTTGTTAAGAAAATAAACATATTGAAACCTTAGGACTCTAAAGCCTTCTACTGAATATTAAAAAAATGAACATCTTACACAATGCCATCTAGTCCCAAACTAAGCAGAGCTTGTATTATGGACAACTACTTACTAGACAACATACTTTTTTTTATAAAAACATACATAATTTACATAGAAAACACCCAGAAAATTTGTAGAGCACACAAAAACTTTTGGTCCGACCCCATCCAACCGAGTTTTACATACGCTATGTAATGTAAGATTTCTCCAATAACTGTAGGTATAGACTTCTATTTCATAATTTCGTTTTTATGTCTGATTCTGGAATGATATCCTATGTCTAGGTTTCCATTATATCTAGACTTTCAATAAACATAAACATGTGTAGGACAAAATAAAACCTAACTAACATAATTCCCTTATATTGTTTCTTGTACATAAAATATGTTTGTTGGTTTTCAGGTATCAATGAATTCAGCGATAGGATTGATAAAGAAAGCAGCTGAAGATGGAGCAAACATAACTGAGGTGTACGTGGATACAGTTGGCCCTCCTGAAAAGTACCAAGCAAAGTTGTCAGAGATATTTCCTAACTATAAAATAACTGTAGGTTTTTTATGTATAATATATAATATGTCTGATTCGGGAATTGAACCCGAGACCTCAATCATAGCAGTTGCATACTTTACCACTGTTCCAGTAGTACTGATGTGAGTTGAGCAGTAATACCTAAATTCCAATTTAATAAAGTCCAACTAGAATTGTGTGAAACATGTAAGAATAAAATATTAAACAGTACAATTCCAATTAGAATAAAGTCTCTCTGTCGGCCTTTCACATCGAAAACGACTGAACCGATTGTAATAAGTTATGTCTTTTTTTTATGCTGGGAATGCTTTTTGCACCATACCCTTCTAGGGGAAAACAGAAAGTGTCTGTCCGGTCGGCCGGCCAGTAAACTCCGCGGCGGCCTACCTTGACAGTCGGGAGGCACGCCAGGAACACATCAGTGGCTTCTGGTGTCCCCCCTGCCATACCCCAACACTGGGGTACATCCCGGGGTGACTGGACTCACCCCCGGGGCAGGACGCTGTTGCTCTTTTCACCGCACTACACAGTAAGAGGCGGAACATCGACCCGTCTTAGACGATACCCCAGGCCGCACCGCGGTGTGACCTGTCTGGGGTCGTTTGCAGCGGTCACATCTCTCCAGAATGTGACCGCAGCGACCCTTAGCTGACGGTTGGGGAGCTAGCGACCTCTGCCGCGTCCCCTTCGCCGCCTCCTTCGATTGGGATCGGTCCCTTCCCGATCCTGCTCTGCGGACTCCTCCTGGAGCATAACGTTTTCACAGAAGGAAACCGCGGCTTCCCATCCCTCGCCACTCGTAAGCATTGCCGCGATCAATACTGGCGGTGACAGGTTTCGTCCGATCTGTCCAACCAGGACTCATCGCTCGGACTCTGAAGCAGGGCAGTCCTCCAGTGTATGCTAGACGGAGTCCCGGTCAGACCCGCAATGGTGGCATTGTGCTGTAGCCTCTCGTCCTTTTCGATTCAGATAATCACCGAAGCAACCGTGCCCTGTGAGTATTTGAGTCAATCGGTCCTCTCTACACACGCTTCGAAGTTCGGCAGCACGTTGGCTAGCACAGCCCTGAATTTCGAGTCGTGCTCGTCTTATTTGGTCTTAGACCGTTGCGTCCATGTCGGGCAGAATGCCAAGACCGTCGCTGCCTCATACGGAATTGAGCGCTAGCTCCGCACGATCCGAATGGCAACGAATAGACAACGAACTTCTTCCCGTGGTCCCCCGAGATTGGGCAGCAGACGTTGCAGCGCACCTGCTACCTGTATGGTTCCTGGTGCATTCGTAGGCCATGGAACCATACAGTTTTCTGAGGTGCCACCCTAAGTCCCAGCTCACAGATCTTATTCACAACACCGCTCGGCGAGCGACAGTACTGTGTGTGTCGATTCATTCATTCATTGAATGACTATTCATCATAAATAAATATTAATAAATATTCCGGTCATCTTACACTCAACGTTATTTAGTCCCAAACTAAGCAGAGCTTGTATTATGGGGACTAAACAACTGATACAAATACATAACATAACTTTAAACATACTTTTTTTTTCTAAATACATACATATTATACATAGAAAAACACCCAGACTCGGAAACAAATATTTGTGGATCACACAAATATTTGGTCTGACCCGGGAATCGAACCTGAAACCTCTTGATCAGCAGCCGCATACGCTAACCACTAGACCAACAAAGCAATAATTGTCCAAGTGACATAGACTAAATAAATAGTATCACAAGTATGTACCTAGTCGGGTTAAATTTTTTATTTTATTTTTTGTAATACATATTACATATATATGGCACAGAAAAGTTTTATTGTTTGTCTTTAACTACAAATAATTTAGTATTGTAAGGCTAAAAATAATATATTTCAATTATAGGTTGCAAAAAAAGCTGATTCCATTTACCCTATTGTATCAGCTGCAAGTATAGTTGCTAAGGTAACAAGAGATCATGCATTAAAAGTGTGGCAATTCAAGGAAGGCTTGGAAATGGCTCACACAGAATTTGGGAGTGGATATCCTGGAGGTAACCTGTTTGTGTATACTTTAAAAATCGTAAAAGATGTTCGAACTACTGGGAATAAAATATATAATCCATCCATGCCAAACATCCGTATCATATGTTAAGCTCGGACGATGTTTAAATTATCTTGTACTTTGTGATCGTGGCGTCGCCATGATTAATCGAATCTTACTTTCTTATGCTTATATCAAAGTAATTGTATATTCATTACTAGTTTTGGATCTGCCCGCTTCTCTTACGACTGTCGCGAATAAAAGTAGCTAACTTCTGTTCTTTTCCAAGGTTCAATATATCTCTGTACTAAGTACATCCAAACCAGTTCAGCGAAAGCGTAACAGACAGACATACAGATTAAGTTAGTTGTAGTAGTACCTATTACAAATATGTAATATTAGTATGGATCTTGATTTCTACTACATGTTATTAAAGTAAGAAATCAATTTGACTATGTGTTTTTAAAATGTCAGGTTAAACATAAATACTATTTGTTTCAGATCCATTGACCAAGAAGTTTATCCGAGACCAAATTGACAATGTTTTTGGTTATCCTTCACTCGTAAGGTTTAGCTGGTCAACAGCTGAACTGATGCTTCAGGAGAAAGCTGCAACTTGCGTGTTTGAGGAAGTCGATGACGCAGGAGCTACTAAAAAATCAAATACTAAATCGATTAGTTCATTTTTTGCACCAAAGACCGACGAGGGAAAACCTAAGAAACGACACAAATTTTTCGAAGAAAGATTTTTATCTGTCAGCAATTCATTTGAATGACAATAACACAGTTTTATGATGACATGATTGTTTTTATTAACTCTTTAAAATAACATAATTTAAGTAGGACAGCGTGCGATAGAGCTGGACATTTTTTTGTCTGACAAAAGCCGTACAAAGTTCTTCTACATTGATAAGCCTAATAATATCAGCTATTTCTGTCAATGTCAAGTATGTATTTAAAGTTTTAATGTCTTCAGATAGAGTTCGAGACATGAAATTTATGATAAAAAAATATTGATGAGATGAAATAGGGACACCCTACCCAGTGGCGTAACAATTACATCTGGGGCCCGTGGCAAATTCTTTTGATGGGGCCCTATCAGTAAAAATCGTCACGTTGTACTCAGTTTAATTTTAAAAAGCTTCGAGATTTTCAGCGTACTCAATTACACGTTGTATATGTCCCACTAACGGACATAGGCCTCCTCTCTTAGGAGAGAGGGAATGGTCTGTAGTCCCCACTCTAGCCAAATGTATATTGGACACTTCACATTCATCCATAGAAGAGTTAGCGCTTTTTGGACTTTAACATACCGAACTTTTAAAGCAAAATCGGCATCATAACGACCTGCCCATCTAGCAGGGTTTAATGTTTTTAATGTTATTGAAGTTGAAGACTCACTTTCTTTATTAGATATATAACTTGATAGAATATATGGAATACCTTTTGATACTATGCCCAAAAAATTTATAAATTTGTTGATCAGCATTCTTGCTGTCGTATTTCGTTGGTGAGTGTGAGACCGGAGGCCCAATCATTCTGCATCATTCTCCCGTCCTTCGAAGGCCGGGAGAATGATGCAGAATAATCTAACCAGGCTGCCATGGTAGGGGTCACCATGCTACATTGCCTACCCTCACAATAAGCATGGTGACCCCTATTCCTGGATTCTACTCATGCTTTTCATCAGGCAGAGTAGTCACTTTGGCAGGCTTAAATATACAGGGTGTAAAAAGACTGAAATCGAAGACTTGATGGTTGCATTCAGACCATGATACTGAATAGGTTTAGCGAAAAAAAAACGCAAAATATATGTTAATTTATCTAAGTTCTTTTTTGTATTTTTCTGGTTACATACACATAGTACAACATAATAGGACACTAACAACCTAATTATCTCATTTAGAAAACCAAAAAATAAATAAAAACAATAAAACTGCAATGTATTTTGAAATAAAATCAGTTGATCGGGGGTCATTACACAGTATCGCACGCGGTTCAATGACCGCGGCTAGGGCGCGCGGGCGCGTCCCGCCCGCAGTAGGTACCCAACACTAACTAAAACTTTATACGAAATCACTCTCTAATCTGGCTTTCTGATGGGTTATCAACCAACGCTTAAATAATAATGGTATCCTGTGCACTTGTTATTTTTTTGCGTTCGTATAATGAAATCATTCATATCTTCAATGAAATTCAAGTTTATTTTGCGCCGGGAATCGAACCCACAGCACCGTGCATCTGAAGTCTTAAGCCTAGACGTGAGCCTACGCCTACGGTTCTCTGATTAGCAATGACGATTCAGCAATCTATTCACATTCGTTCTTCTTACATACCGTGGGAGAGCCACGCTTCGGCATGAATGAGTCGGTTCGACCAGAGTGATACCACGGCCTCACAGAAAACCGGTGTGAAACAGCGCTGGCACTGTTTGTGCCGCCTATAGTATTGCGGTTATCCATTGGCGACGGTAATCGCTTACCATCAGGTCATACTTCAACTCGTTTAAACCCTATTCCATAGAAAAATAAAATACAAAATTTCCAATACAAAACGCGAAATTTGTCCAGGAAACCTACGGCTGCATCTAGCCGTAAAACTTTGAATTACTTTGAATTTTTTATTAATTTACCTAATAAAAAATTCAAAGTATTTTTTGCCTTTGTCGGCGAATATCAAAGAATCGCGGTCTTTGAGTTTATGCGACAAAGGGTTTCCGATGTCATGTCGTAGGTATTTACCTATCGATACGTCAGATCGACAGATTTTTAAGGAATTTCACGAAAGTTTTGTGTTGTAATTTTCTTTTTTTAAGTAGGTATAGTAAGTTAATTGTTTATTTTTCGTTTTTTATTCTCTATCACCTAATTTGTGTTAAGTTATTTTTAGAATAGGTACTTATATTATAACAGTGATAGTGATTATTTATAATGTGTAGTGCGAGGGAATACGGCCAAATGATTATGTGATGCATGCAAATGCATCACGGGCTTTGCATATTTACCGTGATAGGTTAGTCATCACGGCTGCCTATCAGAGAGTTTTGAATAATGAGAGGATTACATCCCAAAGGCATGGAGAAGGCCTAGAAGTAGATCTTCGAGTGGACGAACAGGTCTTATCTCTTGTTGAGAGAAATCCTCGGGTTGGAACACGAACTACGGCAAAGTTAATTAGAGGTCATGGAACCCCAATATCGCATCAAACAGTGCATAAGAATAAGAAAAAATAAGCTCAGTTTGTGCCATTTCTGGGTCGACCGAGGCTCTCGCAGAATTAGGTAAGTAGCGTGAAGTCACTAGGTAGGTATTTTCGTTAATAGGGAACTTTACCGACGCCGCGACGCGTAGGTAGTTAAATTAAATAGTTATGAAAGGCATTGACCTAGCTACTCAGTGCGCGCATACATTGCTGGCTTCGGAAATTAATAAAAATCTTGATACATTGTTTTTTCCGGCTACAATTTTTTTTAAAGACAACTGTTTGTTTTTTTAATTAGTTTTGGGGTGCTGAAGCTGCATCTTTCGTTTTCGGAAGTCGTCTGGTTACACCCTGTATATATAAAAAAAAAAGAACTGTTTAAAAAAAATGCATATCAATAACCTCTCTCACTGCATCATTGAGTACTAGATTTAATTTATGAGCAGCACAGTCAACATATACGGTATTCGGCTCGACATTTTTATGAATTTTTGAGCTCCACCATAAGTCCCTTTCATTGTGTTAGCACCATCATATCCTTGTCCTCGACACTTATTTAGTCGAATATATTTGTCATTTATGGATTTAATTATTTGCTTGGACATTGGGCAGTTTTATCCTTAACTTCATGAAATCCTAAAAATGTTTCTTTAATGACTAGTGCCTTTGGGATCCCATTACCATCTTTTTCAATCATACAATAACGGTAAAGTTCATAAATATGACCAATATTTGAATATCTTGAGTTGTATCGAATATGATAGAGTAAAATGGTATTACTTCATTTAATACTGAATTTTCTACTTTACAACCAGGACAGAAATTAGCTCATTTTGTATTTTTGGACTTAAGTATTTTATCTGGCTCTTTGGTTTACTTTACAATTCTTGTAAAATCGGGTCGTTTTTTCCTTATAACTCAACAATACTCAAAAAGTTTCCTTTGGAGCTTGGATCACCGCTATCTGCATTTTCTCTGTGGCCACGAAAGGCTAAAGAACAAGTTGAAAGTGTCAGAGTAACACAGTTACATAAAGTAACACTAACATGAAGCCTGAAGGAGCCTAGAAAGTACTTGACGCCAAAAAGATTTTTATTTTTTGATCATAGACTCTTGCTCTTCATCGAGTGTTGTGTGTAGCCACAACTGTTGATACGTAAGACAGGAATTCAGATGAATTTTTGATGTCTCGTGTCTTTGTATGGCATCTACAATATGTTTCCAGTCGTCATAGCCCTCAATCCAAACATTTTGTATTTTCTTAGATGCCTGATTTGCGAATAACCAACATGGTTCACAATACGCCTTATGAAGTATTAAAGAATAGGATAGCCATGTACGTTCAAGTTTCACGCCAGACTTGGAAACAATATAGTAAAGTTTTTCTAGAAAATATCTATTATACTACACCTGATCGGAACAGTAGTCAATATTCCCTGAAAATGAAAAGAGAAAGTTAGTCTTTTCCTTGACCTGAATAAGCGGGAGGAAAAAATGTATGAAAATCCATTTCTAACGTGTTTTAGCGGGAGAGAAAGTTGTATGAATTTTCATTTCTCATGTGTTATCTTATCTAAGGCGCGCGCCTGCCCTTTCATATAATTTTAATATGGAATCTCCGTGCCACTGACATCCTTTTGTGAAGAATAAAGAAAAACAAAAGAAGCGCGAAATATTTATAAATATAATGTCAAATTCTGAGCTAAATTGTGTCATAAATGTTGTCTTACGTTTTGATTTTATTTTATAAATACTTTAAATGTTCCTTACAGGTGTAGTATAAAGCACTGTGTAGCACTCGGGTGAAAGTCCCATTCCTACCTCGGGAGTATTGTGGCCCTAGGCTGCGCCTTCGGGCCACAAACTGCTCCCTCGCTAGTAATCGGTTCCTTTCCTCCCACGGTGAACAATGTACTATTGTCACTATCTTTTAAGAAAGGGCCCTTAGGTTTACGATGTCCGTTTTCAATCACGAACCTTTTCAATTGATCAGTTAGCTCTTTAAAATTACCCTTATCAGTAACACTAAGATACAATATTGTTCATGCTAAAATATAATTATCTTTGATATTTGCTAGTACCTTGTTGTAGTTGTTCTGGATTACTGACGGTTATGGGTTGTCTCACTTTGGATTATAAGCAGAACTTATGAAAATAAACTTTTAAAATAAAATACTCAAGTACAGTGTAAAAAAATATTTTTGCTCTCGCAGCCTCATGGGCCGGGGCCCTCTTGGGTTGGGGGCCCGTGGCATTTTGCCAGCCCTGCCACCCTATTGTTACGCCACTGACCTACCGTAATCCCTACCGCCGTAACGAAGTTATTCTACAGGAACTACTAGAGTAACGATACCGATCAGGAAATCAGTACTGGCCGAAAGTTTCAGTTTCCTATAAAAAAAATAGTTTCGGCCTTAGTTTCGGTACTACTGAAACCGGACTAGTTGTGAAATATCGCACTTCATTCGGCAAACTTCGCGTCTAACTCATGCTCGCCCTTAACAGTTTAAATAGTTTTTCTATCTTTTTCTATCTATCTGATCGAACGGTTTTTAGGTGAAAGAAATTAAAAACAAAAGGTCCTGAAAATCCCTAAACTATAAGTATTTTTAGTAGGTATAAGCTCCCTTCATAACAGAATCTGAAATCAATTTATTTATATGATTAATATAATAAATAAGTTGTAAATAATCCAAGGCACATTTGAAAAAATATTGCCGGTTTGCATTAGTTTCAAGGTTAAGTATGTTTCGGTTAAGGCTGCAACTGAGAGCAAGGCCGAAAGTTCGGTTTCGGTTGTATAACTACTTTTGGCCGGAAACTAATGACTACTGTTTAACCATTAAACTAAACAGAGGAACTATCTCCAGCTTAATAATATGTAACCGTAAATACAATAAGAAAATTTCATCATCAACTCAGCTGAAAGACCACTGCTACGCAATACTAGGCATAGACTAAAGATCTCCCCAACCGCAGGTCCTCATCCAATGGTTTCTCTTGACCTTCACCAGGTCGTCGGACCACCTTTAAGGGAGCCTACCTACGCTCCGTCTTCCAGTACAACATAACAACATTCCGACAGTATTTATATTTAACCGTTTAATATCTAATTAATGATGTAAAATGTATGAGAAGCAATACTTTTACATATGATACATATGTATTGAAGCAAGCTGAAAGGATATCTTGGTTTCGTTTTAACTTAGCAAGTGAAAATGACACAAGCGTGCATCACTGATCAGTAGAAATCGACGACAATTTAAATACAATTTATGCTGCTGTCGTATGTTGACTTGTACTTACAACACTGTAGATATTTTGTCATGTTTCCACATTGGAATTTGCTAAGTTGGAAATGTTTGGTAAACTTTTTGTTTCCGTGTCCAGCTTACTAAATGATAAAGAAATATTTGTATCAGTGCCAATATTTGGTAGATCCGGCACATAATATTCCTCGTATGTATAAATTCATACGAGGACACTAGCTGTGCCC
This sequence comes from Phragmatobia fuliginosa, assembly GCA_932526445.1. NCBI lineage: Eukaryota > Metazoa > Arthropoda > Insecta > Lepidoptera > Erebidae > Phragmatobia > Phragmatobia fuliginosa. Next base: position 11,143,873 of record OW052070.1, on the reverse strand, counting down.
CGCGATGTTACCTGCACTTGTTAAACCTTTACTACAACATCCGCAGGTGTCGCTACGGTTTGAAGATAGTCTAAAAAAAACAGCATAAGTGACTCCTGTCCTCATCGACCTGTTAGTGAAAGTCCCATCCATCCCAAAATTTGTTTAGTCCTTCAAGAGTTTAACCAAAAAAGGATTTAAATTATTATGTATAATATATAATGTGAACACACAAAACCCAAGTGTTCATGTGACTCTGTTGCTTTTTTATATCTATACAAATAAATAAAATTGGAGTGTCTGTCTGTAAAATGAAATGAACAGTTTTTTTACTAGGTAAATGCATATCAAAGGACATACGCGTACGGTACTTACATCAAAAATACAATGCTTAAAATTTTTGTCTGTCTGTTCGTTCCGGGTAGTCTCTGGAACGGATGGACCGATTTTGATGGGACTTTCACTGGCAGAAATCTTGTGATCTAGGAGTAACTTAGGCAATTTTTTTTATTCGCGTTACTCACGATTTGCAATAATATCCACGGATAACACCGCGGGACTACAAAGAAAACATTCAACTAGCGACATGTACGTGACGTCACGAGTAGGGCATCGAGCCCGGGTTTACCCGGACCGAAAAAACCCGGGTTTTCCCGGTTCTGAGGATTACAAAAAAAACCGGGTTTGATTTGTAAAACTCGGGTTTTTCGGGTTCTTTTTTGTACTTTTGTTTTTGTTATTTATTAAGTTTAAGCCACTTCGAATGCAATAATAAGTAAATGTATATGTAAATAAGTAAAAACAAAAATGAAGCTAAATGTAAAACATGCCAAAAAGTATTGAAATCAGCCGGTGGTAGCACTAGCAGTCTACTAAGACATTTAAAGAATATTCACACGGTTGATATAAAGGCTGCAAAGCATTGATCAATCAAAACAACAGCGCAAGGTAGTGCATCTTCTTCAAAAGAAATTCTCGAAGCGCCAAAAAAGAAAACTAAGTTGACGCACTATTTTGAGACTGATGCAAACCCAAGTATGCAGGCAAGTATTATATGGTGTCTCGTATGGCTGCAGTTGATGGAATTCCTCTTAGAACGTTCTCAAAATCTTAAGATTTAAAGTACTTTCTTGCAAAGACCGGAAACAAATTACCCACTACTACTGAGACCGTTCGCAACATAATTCTCAAAGACTTTATAAAAGGAAGCTAGAAATAATCAACGAGATAATAATTATACTCTCAGATGAAAAGAAGTTTTCGTCGTTCATCGTCGTCATCGTCGCTCAAACCACAAACGGTTGCAGCCTAATTGCATTAGGAAAGTCCCTTAAGTATACCATCAGCTATGCATCGCTCATGCAGTTCAGCTGGCAATTGTGGACGTAATGTACAAACGCAATGCCGGCTTCGAGGAAAACGTCGCTCAGCTTACCGAACTTGAAGTGGATGAAAATTTGCCTTTATCGGTATTGGCTCAAAGACTGCGAACTGTAGAATTTAACGACGACACAAATTCTACAGACAATGACGAGGATTTTTATCACTTTTTTTAAACATTAAAACTGTTTTTGTAATTTGTAAAGTACTGTTTCATTTATTTAAATTTTTCCTCATCCTTTATATTTTGTACTCATTGTAAGAAATCGATATATAAACGCAGATTAGTGTATTTAAAAAAATACAATAAAAATATCGAAATGCTCGAAAAAACCGGTTTACCCGGGTTTTGATTACTCTTAGACCCGAAAACCCGGGTTTTTAAAATTGAACCGAGTTTCGATGCCCTAGTCACGAGCGTATAAAGAGTGATAGAATTGGTAGGTAGCCTTTTTTATTATTCGAAAGTCGTTTTGTCGTAATGTGCGGTATGGCACTAATGACATATTGTTATGAAAAGATTTCACGGTGACATAACTCGCTGCCTATAGGACAATTTTTTTTATTACAACATTTGATTGAAGGAAAATATTTAAGAATTTGTCTCGTTGAGGAAACTAATAAACGACTGCACGGTTGCCCTAGTGGTTAGGCCGTCGCTAAATCGCTTTCTATACTGCGTTGAGTGTAGTGGGTTCGAATCAAATCGCTTTGTGTTATCCACAAATTGTTGATCTAATTCTGGTTGTTCTTTGTGTCCGCTTCATGTATCTTTGTAAGGTCCCCGCGACAAACGGCATTCCTAATACGGAAGATGATTAAAAAAAAAATAACGTTCAAAAGTGCCTGAAATGACCTACTTGAAATACATGCTAAGAAGACGTTCCAAGCAAAGAAGACGTTAAAGGCGTCGCGGTGTGAGCTGCAGATTTAACCACTGGCCAAGTGGGAATCTCTGATTGTTGATAATTACTTTGTTAGGGGATAGAATAGCAGCATATTCATATCAAGATGCCGCCAGCCCGGAACTTGGAAGTATTTTGTCAAGGTTTTGGACCTGAAATAAAATGATCCGGATTCTCCCAAAGCAGGGTAACTAAAGCCGTCTGGGTGGTTTTTAGTGAAACAGCCACTGCATTCCTGGCTTTTATATTCCCAAGGAGCAGGACATCCAACTGGATTTTCCACCCTGTCAACAAAAATGGTACCTACCTACATGAAGTAATTCGAATTTTCATTGCAATATGCAATCTCAGATTATAGTTCTATGATATGAGATTGTACTTCGGTATGGTAAATATGTTAGATTCCTATCTAGATAGTAGGTATGACAATAAAAAATGAGCTCTAAGGAGAAAGTAGGTGGAGGATCTTTTAAATATATGTGGTCTAATGTGCCTTTCAGGAAAGAACGTTATAAATTTAATTTGTAAATTTCGGTATTTTTAGTATAAACTGGTTGGCGAATTTAAAAATTTTTAAAATATAAAGTTTTAGATATCATTTTTATCAGATATCCATCTTTGTATCAAAGTACAAGAGCGATAAATGTGACGATAAAACTTTCTCAAACAAATTGCGGTCTATTAAAGATTTCTTTATGCGATGAAACGTCCCGATTTTGGGGAAGCTCCTCCCATAAGGTGAGTCGCCGGGGCGCGCGCGGTCTCTGACGGCGATTAGCATGCGAGCCGCGACACGCGCGCACCTACTTGCCATGGACAATGCGGAACGTACTGGGCTCACTCAGAGAATTTAATTGTGTTCTATTATCATATTTAGGTTCTTTTACGGTAAGTCAAAAGTGAAAACTGAATGGAAGTCAACGTCGCTTGTCATTCGTCAGCCGCAATCGATGGCGACAACTTCTTACGCGCGGTAGATAGAGGATTAGCTAAGACATGGCGTTGTTCAAATATTTTGCGATAGTATTAGCATTTAGTGCAAGCGTTTCAGCAATAGTCGGGCCCTCAAATGTAACGAAGCCTAATATACAAAAAACTGATACGTATTTAGAGGCATACTCTAAATCACGCATAGAAGCTGAGAAGGCCAAGAAAGGTGTCGTCATAATAACAGCGAAAGATGGTGAAAAAAAGATTACCAATCGCGATGATAGCTACAATTCTGGATATGATTATACACCGCCCTATTCGAGTGACAGTAGTTTCAGTTCCTCTGGGCCTTCAGCGTCGAACAGCTACTTGCCACCGTCCTCAAGTTATGGTTCACCTGTGAAGTTTGAGTCAGAAATAACCTACGATGCTCCACCAAATACGTACGGACCACCTGCCCAAACCTATGGGCCTCCAGCACATACTTATGGACCACCAGCGCAAACCTATGGACCTCCAGCTCAAAACTATGGACCTCCTGCACATTCATACGGCCCGCCGGCGCAGTCTTACGGCCCACCAATTCACAAGCCGCCTCCACCACCGCTACCAGCTCCAATTTACGGTCCACCTCTGAAGCCATCTTATGGAGTTCCGTATACTGCACCAGCTTTTGGTTTTTTTGATAAACTTGCATTTAAACTTGATATTTTGACGATTGCAAAATTGTTGTTGAAGTTGTTAATATTCAAGAAACTGGTGACTATGTTGGCCGTAGTTTGTATGTTGCTTGTGATACCGAAATTAGTCTCGTTCAAGAAGGATGCTCCTGCTAACACTATTAACGATGAAGAGGATCGTAGATTCGATAGCAAGAAAGGTAAGTTTTAAATTTTTATATCTTTTCGATATGTTATTTGTGAATGCTATGTAACTTTATCCTTGAATTACTCGTATAGAGTGATTTAAATAGGGAGATATTTTCAGCAATAGATATAAGAAAAACATCTGCTAATATTGGTAAGGTTTGTCGTTGTTTTAAAAAATATGCCTTCTTTTGGCACGTGTAGTTTGTCTTTACTTTGATTAAAATCGAACCATATTAAGAAACATACAAAAATCATTTTTTATAGGGTTACGGTCTTAGTATGAATAGGTATTGTAGGTTTTCTATATAAGCTAGACATACTAAAAGTTGGTCGCTGCAGGTAAATTTTTAATAAATATATTTATTATAGATAAGGTATACGTAGTTAGATATCTAATTTATATTTATTCAAGGTTGGAACTGTGATACATGTAAGTAAATATTAGATAACTAAAATGCGATTCTGACTCACTTTCTCACTGTTGAATATTAAATAAATGATACACCATAAAACTTAATAAAGTGGATTTGATTTAAGTAGAATGTAGTAGTTAGATTATATTTATTGATATAATGTGAGTAATAAAGACTCGAATTTCGGTTGTAGTTTTACAACTTTTATGTGCGATTTTTATCATTTGTTTATTTACATACATATAAACTAACGATAAAGCTGAAACAGAGCAACATGACTCCAACTATTTCTCATCCACAACCCATAATGTCCCACTGCCCACTGCTAGACACGGGTCTTTTCTCAAGAGAGGATTAAGGCCATACGTCCCTACGCTGGCCGAGTGCGCGGACTGGAGACTGACGAGACGATTCACAACCACACGACGAACGATTATTTCTATTTAGGACTATTTAAGTGCTTTGTTAGTCTTTCAATAATACATTTTTTCACTATCAGTGGTGGAGTTGACATCAGTGCAGCAACTGCTAGAGCGCGCCATTTCCGTTTATGGACAACAACAGCACGGTTGTGGTGCAACGTGTCGTGTACGCAGGGTCATCGATGATATATACCAATTTCAACCATATTTTAGGTAAGTTATGTATCATAACAGTATGACTATGTGAATTAACTGAAATTGTAGACAAAACAATGTAATAACAATTAGCATTTGTGTTAATTGGAGTGTGTAATTAGATAGTTGTTTGCTATGACGGGTCATACATATTTGCATGTGGTCTCATTTGGTTCATGACTACCTACTACTTACTTGAGTTCATATAGGTAAAAAGTAATAAGTGCCGTCCACTGACGTTTAACACAGCACTTGCCAGTATGTTTAGTCACACATCACAGACGATGAATTATATTATTAGTCTTAAATCAGTTTTTACTGAAATGGAAATTAGGGTATGGCCTAACATTTTTGATTGCACAGAGTGGTTTAAGTGGTCGCCACGCCGCTTTCTACGGTGCTGCCTGTTGTGGGTTCAAATCCGTCATGAGACATCACTTGATATGATGCATAATTTATTGTTGTTTCCCTTTCTCACCAACAATTCTTAAAATTATGAGACCCCTAACCTAGGTAGACCCTCAATTTCAAGAGAAACCTTAGCACTTAGGTGTTCCCCCAAAGAATACTGAAAACGAAAATATCACTGAGGGTTACCAAACTCTGTGTCGGTGCTACGCAATTCATGAACAAATACCTAAATTACATTATAGATTTAAGTAAATAAAATTAACAAACAAGAGCGCGTGACACCAAAATTATGAAATTAAGGTATATTGTTAGCTATAGAGTCCATAAGGCAATTCACACACTGGCCTCGCGCCCACGCGTAGGCGCGTGGCAGCAGATAACGCGCGCGGCGACGGAGGATCAGATCTGCCTCTTCTAGCTGATTTTACCGCGCCTCCGCGCCTGACGGATTTGTACATGGCCCTCACCAAAGTAAAGGTTACTTTCCATTTGGTCGTCGTCGTCTGCATTCTTTGCATTTCATATCCCAAATTGCTGGGCATTGTTCAATTTCGTATATAAATGTGTTTACTGCTGCGGCCCGGCCCGCCTAAGCGCGCGGCGGCAGAATCTGCTGGCGGCACGCGCTCACGCGCCGTGGCGCGTGTTCGGTGTGTTGGACCTGGCGTGTTTTCTATACTAATCGATGTACTTGCATACAATATTAAAATCTGCCACTACGCGCTACGCGACGTAGCGCGGTGCAGTGTGTGAATCGCCTTATATTACTTTTGAAAACATTACTCTCCATCTGACGCAGTAGGTTAAAAATAAAATCGAATTACTAGTTACTAGTATTAATTGTTTTGGCTATGTATAATTCTATGTAATCATTCACCCAATCATACTGCATCATTCTCACGAACTCCGGAGGCCGGGAATATGATGCAGAAACATCTCACTAAGCCGCCATGGTGTGGGTCACCATGATGCATTGTATGCACTCACAATGAGGATGGTGGCCCCCTGGATTCTACTATTAGTATATTTATAATTTGCCATTTAGTTAAGGACTCCTCTGTAATTTGTTTTTAAAATAAACTTATGTTTTTCTTACAGGGAATCCAAATGAAAGCGTTTTTATCATCACGGCGGTAAGTTGATGCGGAGTTGGTGCCATTGAAATTAGTCTGAATGAAGTCATTTCTTGTACAAGTTATTTATTTTTAATTTATTAAATTATTTTAGACAGTTACTTGTATAGTTTAAGTTAAATAAAGGTTTGTTTATATTTTATGTTTAATATTATTGTTAAAGAACAATGCAAGTATTGTAATTTTTTTAAAACATGCATGAAACAGTAAGCTGGCTTGACGGGGGCGGTATTACCCTTGCATAGAAGACCAACCTATAAATGAGAGCTTTCTTATTAGGCCTCCATGATGTGGGTCACAATACCGCGTTGTGTGCACTTGCAGTGAGGATGGTGACCACCAGTCTTGGATTCTGCTCAAACTGTACATCAGGCAGTGTAGAATCACTTTGTCAGACTTATATAAAAACATACAGTACTGATGGATTGGTTGGAAGTTGCACTAAACCTAATGAGCTAAAAGTGTTGGTCAAGAGTCGTTTCCGAGGCTGATGGTCGGTCATCAGGTTATTTATAGAACTATAAGTTATAGTTCTCGATTGGTAAAAAAATGACTTTTTAATTGTACGTGGACATGCAGAAAACAAATTCACGTAAATCTTTTAAAAACTTTCTTTTAGTTTTCAAAATTCTTAAATGATCTATACAATGTACGTTTAATGTATACGTAATGTACAAAATCGTTTCATATCAAAGTTACCTAAGTTACGATACTTGCTTTGAGTGTTAAACAAGAAACCTCTCAGATATAATTTGCAACCTGATCGCGTAACTATTTATTTGTCAAATTGTGCACATTGCTATTTGGGTGAAAATACACTTTCTCCTAATCTAATTTTGGGATCAAAGACCGAGACCTCGAATACCTTGCCATGCCTGGCACGGTTTCGTATGACACTTCCTGCATAATAATGTAACTGTCAATAGTGTCAATACAAGTTGCATTGTTTGGTGCGGACAATTAAAGAAAATTAGGTGCCATTTGACTGAATGCTATTTAGTATGCGTAGGATATTGTGATCGACTTGCCCGGTATGGAAAGTTGTGATATGAAAGTTATTTACTGTATGTACTGTTTTAAATCTTATTGTTTAGTATATAGTTGTGACATTTAGAAGCTTTACTGATATTTTTATATAATTTTTATTAGCTTTGGATTTTAGCAACTTTTTATAAACTTATTTTAAAGATTGTTCGGGCATTAGGAATTCTTCCTGTTTTGAGAGGGATTTTACAAACATATGAGGATATCAAAAACACTCAGATTTAGAACAACAATTTATGGATCACAAAATTGTTGTTCTAAATCAATCAAATGTTTAAACCCACGAAACGCACTAGAAAGCTTTATGGCCACAGCTTAAACCACTGGGCCAACCGTGCAATCAATTTCCACGGCTTCTACACGTAACGATAAAAGTACCTTTACTTTTTGAAAATTTACCACTATTGCAAAGTGTGCCATCTGTTGAACATAAGCAGAACTATTAGAACCTTTTCTGAAACAAATATTTCTATACTGTAATGTCGTGCCGAAGAAGCATAGATGTCATTAACCCTCTCTGAGTGCACGAGACAGGGCATCGTCATACAAGTCAGGAGCATGTTCTCTACACAGTAAACCGTTACGTGACAACTGCATAGAGTAGCTATATCTATGGTTAGTGCTATACACTATGGAGGGCTATGCCTAGCAGTGGACTGTACAAGGCTACTACTATATATTAAGAAAGACAGGCTAGCTTTCAGTAGATTTATTACATTATCAACTCCTTCCATTCTCTGTTGATTCTTCCATGAAGTTCCCAAGTATCTTATATCAGTGTGTTCATGATTCATTGCTATTCATCCTGGCGTACAGGAGATATAGTGGTGGGGGTGATGGAAAGATTAGTCCCAGGAGCTAGACCAGATATCAGCAAGGATTTCCAGTTCTGGGACAAGAAACAAAAAGTATCGTATTCTTACACAAAGAATTGGTTCATGATATCTTGTTGTGTCATGACATGTTGGATGAAATTAGTTAATTTAAGGTGAAATATAGGAAATATATTGCTAAGCTGCATTACCTACTTGTAAATAGATAAATTACAGTTACATTTAATGACAATTATAATGAGTCGTGCGATAGAAATCTTATCTATGAGTATGATTAAGTAAATATAAAATGAAGTCATTACGGGTGCTCAAAGTCAGGAAACATGTAGCTAAACAGGAGTTTATCTATCTGAGATGTCAGTTACAGCAACGTTTGAGAAAAACCATTAGTCAATAATAACTCTGAGGCCAGTCATGTCTAAAGAGTGATACTAAATAGTTCTATTTTAAGACTGATATTCCTAGAAACTGATACATATGTCTCGAATCCTTATCCTTATTTCAATTAGAATGGCCAACCTTAAGCTTTTGTGTTCTCTCTTAATTCAAACCAATTTAGGCAATTGACATGTGCTCGAGAGGGCAATACACCAGGGTTATATCTTAATGCGAGATTTGTAGTTGAGATAATATGTCACGACCACTCGATGTTTAGGTAAATTGTGACAAGATCCTGTTTTGTCTTTTGGGGTTAGCGTATGCGATCAATGATAAAGAGGCCTCGGTGGATTCCCTGGTCTGGCCAAAAACGTTGTTGGTTATTTCTTATTAGAAATTAGTAACAGCCCGGAGACCCGGAGTATGGAAGTATGGCGGTGTTTCTTGGCTCTGTCTTGAACGTTAAGCCTTCGATTCCGCTTAACTGAAGTCAGTACTCTTAAATATATGTACTGACAATATGTACTGATTTTTTTTCAACGTGTGGAAATCCCCTCGGACCGTCACCCCGCCGGGGTTTACGGCGGAGCAGTGTGTCGGACTCGAACCGACTAAAACTATACGATGTGACCTCTTTGCGTCTGTATTTAGGGAGGAGTCCAGGGAAGGGATTTCCTCCTGGACCCCTCCCAGCGCCTGCCCGCACTGTTGCGGGCACCATCTCGTCTGAAAGTCTCTAATTGAGTGGCCAGGCTCGAGGGGGCGGCGTCCGCATGTGACCGGACGCCGCCCCCTCGAAGCTGGCCACTACAGCGGATGGACGGGAAAACCAGTCCAGTCCACCCGCGGCCTCACTCAGGGCGGCATGAGGGCGGATCGGGTCAGAGTGGAGCTCGTTCTCCCGTGGCTTCTCCGCCGCCTCCTTCTGCGAGATTACGTCCATGCAGAAGGTTGCGACCGCGGTAAAACAGCTGTCGCAACCGGTCATATGTACTGACAACTAGTCAACCTCCAAATTCAGTTCACCCTCAAATTGTCTAGATCCAAAAAAACTGATACCTACTCAGGAGAAACCGGTTAAACTAGTGTCCAACCCCAAATAATCTTGGGGACAATAAAAGCTAGAAAGAAGATCCTATTTTTTCAACAACAGTATTGGATTACACCAGGTACTTCGTCTTAGGTACACTGATGATAACCAAATAAATAAACAAACCATAGCATAAAGTAAAAATGATGACTAAGAAAAATATGCCACAAGAAGTAAGGAAAACTAGGAACTTTGCTCAGATTTAAATATTTGGTGAGTACCTATAAAAAATTTGAAATTTTGAAGATAGTTATCATAACTTTCGTGATTATAGAATGTGTAAATAGAACCAATGACACTCAGAGCAGTACGAAGCGTCCAAGTGAGTGCATATGCCTATATGCTATCCGTGCAGATTACTTCTAAATCCAAACCCTCTTTGCCAAAACCACTTCCAAATCCAAATCCTTGCAGTAATTTTTGTGTAAAATATTAACGTCATCCATTTATTGCCACAATCTTTTACGTTTATAATGTTAGCAAAAATAAGTAAGTAAGCAGTAGAGCTATTTACTACTTCATACGAGATGATAGTGACAAACATTTTAATTAAAATAGAGTGTATAATAATATTGACCTTGCAATTAATCAAGTGTTGACGTATCGCATTACGGATCGTCAGTAAAGGATGCTCTAATTTGAAGTAAAAATTAATTATAAATAAGCTAAAATTAAACTATCACCACATTGACATGTTTAATATTTTATTAATTTTAATGAAATTAACCGCGATTGTTGGTACGGATACCAACGGTACTAACCAACATTATTTCTACCTTTAATTCTATTACAACTGTAGTTATGATCGTTATAAATGTTCACTGTAAATATGACTTTTTGCAATGCAAGTAGCTCCGTGGAAAAACTGATAATAAGCTAAAACCGGTTGATCTAGTTAATATTAGACTCCAAATTATCTTGGGAATAACTACGTTACAGGTATTAATATTCATATTTGTTTCAATATTCTTCACTTGTGCATTCGTTCAAAAGTGTGGTTATCTATATTTAATACATTACTGAGATAAAAAAGCAAAAAAGGATGTGCGACCACAATACAGCTTATTTTTACTTATTTCCATACTGTTCATAGTGTATATTGTGGTTTAATGTTACTTCGTAAACATCACAAAACTAGCAATTATAAAATAGCATCACAGTAGTAGAGAGTATTTAACAAAGAATTCTTTACCGCAATCATACATAACCAAGGTTCTTCTGTTGTTGAAATTATGTTTAATAAGGGCGGGGTCACAGTGGGGCACGAATGCGACAACGACGACATAGCGGTGCGACAATGAACTTGGCGGAAGCCGATGTCACGCCCGCAGCTGCGAACAATGCCCTACGTAGTGTTACGAATACAGATAATAGCAATTAACTATTCCATGGGGTTAGAAATTGGGACAACACTAGGAATGAAACACTAGTAAACAGGCAAGTGTAAAACAATTGACTAAGCACCTTTCGCCATTATTTTGTATCGGTTGTTTCTTTTGTATTCACAAATTACATCGTCATTATCATCTGCGGTTTCTTCTCTTTTTGCAATGGTGTTGTCCTGTGTAATGTTGCCCTTAGGCGCCTCCATACCATACCCACGAGATAAATAAGTTACATGAACCAGATAAATGTCACAATATACCTCAATGTCATGTAAGATTGAAATAAAAGTGCGTTTCAAGTACCCAAAGTCAAATGTACTTATATCTTTCTCTATCGATACCGATTACAGTGGAATTTCAACCACTGAGCGAACTAGTCTACTGCAACTAACAATTTAAAAAACCTGTAGTTTACTCACTTAACAGATTTCATACGACAGATAAGTTTCCAAATATTTAGAGACATGTTGCAATTCATATATATCTTCGAGTGCGTTTATTTTTAGTTATTATTCTTTTAGTATCCGAATAAAGATCTTTTGTCAGTTTTTACTCAGAACTTCCATGTCTGAAGGGAGTGTATCCAATATTAGCGACACACAAATGGTCTTGGACACCATGTCATATCTATCATATTATGTGGGCCACGATGGTATAAAGAAACACTGTGATGTAATAATATGAGAGACAATAATTTATGGAGTACCGGGTGCTCTAGTTAATCCATTGTGTGTATGGTGGCGGGATGGGCCCGCCAGTGGATGTTGGTGGCTGAGTCAAGTGCAGGAGCATTAGCCTGGAACGCTCAGTGGCTCACTGTGGAATCTGCACGTGTATACGATACACGTGTGGGTTGACGCACCATAACATCGACGGGAATTGTATAAACTTATTCATTATCAGTGGTTATATGTGCAGTGAATGTGTTAAAGAAAAGCGATGAAAATTACGGACTTCAGTGATCTTTTTGTGATTTAAAGACAATTTAGAGATCGAAAGTGTGTAAGCATTTTATTTTGTATTTTATATGTGCTTTCCTTTGTTATCCACAGAACTTTCTTTTATGTTTTCTTTATACACCCAATTGTTTTGATGTTTTCCTTTTAAATATCTGTTATCTATAAATTTCTAAATAGGTACTTATAAATTAACTAGGCGTGTGCATACTTTAATTTTTAGAGACCAGATTAAGTTTCATCCTAATAACAATAAAAATTATAAATATTAAATTTATAAATAAAATATGGATAGATAGTACAATAAAGTAAACAAAAGCAACACCTTGAAGATAGGTTTTAAACTTTTTAGCTCTACAATTGTTACATATCTTATGGCTATACACCAAAAGGCTGATTAGAATTTCGAAACGCGTATGTTAGACCTACATAGTCACTCAGTCGCTGAGAATAAAATTACGTAATGACGGCTAACATTAACTGTTTACTTTTACACAATACATTTTGTTTCAAGATTACAGCTGAGTTGTAATGTGCTGTCAGGAAAAGGAATTTAAACGTATTTCCAATGTTTAGATAAGTATGTCAAAATTTAAAAATAAGTAGGTACACAATCAAAAAATATTATCTCTCCTCTCTTGCGATTTGTTATCAGTTATCAGACGTATTCCAGCATTGTTAGGTTGCCTTTTTGCTAAACATGACGTACACCTATGTATTGGTTCAGAGTAACAATAAAAATCGGTCAATTCGTGCTCAGTATGATTGGATCTGTACAATGGTTTCTAAAGAATAATCCACAGTACACATAGTGCCGCTATAACAGTGGTATTAGCAATCGACTGTGAGTACTATTTTTACAATTTTTATTTAGGTCTATGTCAATAATACACATGACTCATTTTTGTACATATTTCTATACTTTATGGTTAATACCAAAGAATTATAACAGTAGCTGCTATTCTTAGTGCATAGGTAGAGCGACCATTTTTTTTTTTACTGAAAACGGTGCAGATTTACTATTTACATGAACCACATTTTCGGCTTAATTGTGTTTAAAATACACAATAAACTTGTTTTAATAAAGGTAATATAGAGCTAACGATAATTCTCACCTAAGAGTTCATTTTTAACTTTTTCGATATTCATCTTTGTTAATAAAATCACCATAAGAACCGGCTACTCCAGCTGGGGTTTTCAATTTTCCACTATTTTGTTATTAGAGGACAAAACCCTTTCTACTAGTGCATCTGTGTTAGTCAGATTTAAACATAATTTTCAATGAAAATACAAATTACTGCTTTCCTGTAATTTTTTATTAATTACCTAGACTATCGGGCAAACGGGACTGCGGCAAACGGCACTTATAGATAATTCTTACTAATGATTCCTTAAGAATCGTAATTATAATTATAATACAAAAGTATATAAATGGCTGTCTAAATTTTTTATAGGCGCAGTCAAGATAACCGATCTGCAAGCAATAATATAATCAAATACAAACAAAAAACGAGTGGAAATCGATTGCAAAATATCTTATCAAGATGGTCGACGATAACCTTTCGATGTTTCCGACAATTTGGTAGCTATTTCTTTTGATAATTGATAGGATGTAGATGTTGAATATACGTTTTTGAAAGGATGTTACAGGCTGTGATACTAGAAATCGCGGCAGGCGCTTCCTGTGTACAATTACCTACTTGTACTACAACTTCGTTAATCACCGTTTAAATACATCGATTCTTAAAGGCACATCTAGATTTCAGTTCGTATTTGTATGAACTAGCTCTAACTCTCTACTACTTGTGTAACCAAGGGATTAATTCCTAAATCTTGGTTACTTTTATTTCACATAAAGAGTGCATGTGGTTATTCTGATGATTGATGATGGTAATGACTGACTAAATAGTATGTAGAACAACTATCTTTTATATGCGGCTCCGCCCGCGTGTATTTGGGCTATCGTTTAATCTAGTATCAAAGTAATATCTTCCTCAAAATTCAAAGTATTCCCATGTTAAATATAATTGAAATCGGCGAAATACTTTTGAATTGATAATATTTATTTCTTTAATGTGGTAAACTGTCGATGTTACAGGACATGTAGGCAGATGGATGGTTAGATGGATAGCCGACTAGTAACTAATGCTTTTGTTTTTTGTTACAGAAATTAACGCAACAAAAATACTCAACTCCATAAGTATGCCAAAGAGATTGCCAAATACAAATAACTTAATTTGAAAGAGGTCACACTCTATACAAAAATGCCAGAGATAGGACCGATGATGCGCGCGCTCGAGTTGCAGAGGCTGATAGAGGACAAAGTGGCCGAATGGCGCGAAAGGTCAGCTAGGGTCGGCGGAGCAAGTGTAGCAGACTCTTATCAACAGCCACTCAACTTTAAACGACACACACATAGACGCAAGAACCACGCTGAAATAAACAAAATTATCGCAAAGTATTCGAAACCGACAAAGAGAGCAGACGGACCCTACTTATTGTCTCGTGACACACCTCAGTATATTCCTCAACGTCCCCCGCGACCAAAGAAAGTTTTATCTAACTTAAAAGTGCTATCTAAGAGTGAAGATAATTTGGCTGCCGTTGGTACAATGGAAGTGCACCCGGAGCCGAATAAAGAGGCCAAGACATATTTTACCTTGTCTAAATATAACACAAAAAGCTGTGAAGATGTGACTGCTTTTGTCGACGTACACACTGTTAAGAGTAAAAATTTCGAAGAAAACAGTATATTGAATTCGAAGCCTGTGGTCGAAAGGAGAAAACCCAAACTTCACAGCATCTCTGAAGGAATCACAAATTCTTCTGAACTTTCAGACAGTGGTATGGACAGTGTTATAGTTGACAAATCTTTTGTGACGTCAACGCCCCTCTCTAAAAGAAAATCTACTCCAGCAAATGTATCGGGTTTCGTTTTTGAAAAGGTTTCTAAAAACCCAAATAGTGCAAGTGAACTTAGAAAAGGTAGTTCTGAACCAAATATTCTCTGTGCCAAGGAAATTAGTGATAATTCAGTGAATACAAAGACATTGGATTTTAGAAAGCGTTGGAAAATGTTAAAACCTCCTTTCAAAAAAGGGGCCTTCGATTGTTTACTTCTGTGGCGTGCGAAGAAACCAAATCCGACGCCGGTCAAGAAACCTATGTAAGTGAACTTAATTTTTGTTACAGCTTTAACAGTACATGTGCATCAGGGTTGCCACCTTTTCGAAAAAAAAAATCGGGACGTGATACTTATTATAGACAGTCGGTCAAATTTCAGTCTAATTCAGATCATGATAAAAAGCAGTTTTTTGGAAAGGATAAAAGTTTTGTATAAACATATAAGTATGTATTTATTTTTCAAATATTTTTCCATACGTATTTTTTTATTGCTATGGGGCGCGTTCACAATTTTTATTTCATTTTTTAGGGTTCCATAGCTTATTATTCAGAACCCTTATAGATTCGATACGTCCGGTTGTCCGTCCTTGAATTTAAATCCGTCTAAACGGTTGGTGCTGAAAAGGTGTAACTGCGTGGACATGTTTTTATTACGTCGACAAGGTGCTGAAGTAAAATCATGAAAGTAAAATATAAAGTGGAGGCGATTTTTTTATTGTTAGGGGGGGTATCATTAGATCGGTCATTTCTAAACATTATGAAAGTTGCACTGACAATTTTTCGATTTCGATATTCGTTTGAGAGTTATTCAACTTTAAAGGGGTTTTTTTTATAAAACTCCTGGCAAGGTGACTTTACTATGCCTGATGGAAAGCATGAGTAAAATCCACAAGTGGGGGTCGCCATACTCACTGCAAATGCAAGTAGTATGGCGAACCACATTATGGCGGCTTAGTGAGATGCTTTTTCACGCCCCGCTTATAGGACTCGGGATCATAGTAGGAAGGAAAAATATAAGTTGGCAATGAGTTCCAGTTTTTAACTGCTCGGCACAAGAAGGAAGACCCGAACCGTTTAGTTCTGGAGCGTATGTCTTCCACTCTAAAGGGGTGACTTCCCTGGCCAAATCGTGTTGTTCTGTAGAGGAAGGGATGAGTTGGAGGAGCTCTTCAGAACACTCCCCATGGTAAAGGCGATAGAGGACTGCGATAGAGGTGACATCTCTTCGCAACTGCAAAGGTTCCAGGAACTCGGTGGCTTCGGGACTATCTATGATCCGACCTGCTCTCCTCTGCAACCGATCGAGAGCGTCAAGCAAATACTGCGTATCGTAAAGATGAGAGCAGTACTCCACGCAGGGGCGAACCTGGGTCCCATAGAGAAGACACAGATGCTACGGCGAGAAGAACCGTCTCACCTTGTTTAGTACGCCTAGCTTCCACGAGGCCGCCTTAGTGACGCTCTAGATGTACTTCCGTTGGTTGAGATCCTGGCAGATATCCATGCCCAGGATACCGAGCTTTTCCTGTAGTGGCAGCTGAGTACTCTGAAAAGTAGGAAGAGGAAGGAATGGACACTTTTTTGTTTTCATCGCGCAAACTTGTTTTTTTGGCATTGAACTCGACCAGATTCTCATCACCCCATTGAGAGATAACGTTCAGAACCCGGTGTCGTTCAACGACAAATTCCTGTCGTTTTTCCTCAACGTCCGCCGATTTAAATGTAGGATATCTAAAATATTGTCCATGCACTATTCTGTCATCTGCATAGCAATGTATGTTGCCAAACGCTAACATGTCATTGATATGCAGAAGGAACAGCGTGGGCGACAAGACAGAGCCCTGGGGTACGCCTGCGTTTACCTGCTGGAAATCAGACGCCGTGCCGTCACAAAGGACTCTAATGCGGCGCTGGCGCAGGAAGGCGGCAATCCAGCTGTACAATTTAGTGGGCAGGCCGTATGCCGGAAGCTTAGAGAGAAGCGAACGATGCCAAACCCTATCAAAGACCTTGACCATGTCTAGACTGATGGCCAGGTTCTCTCCATACCTATCCAAAGCCTCACCCCACAGGTGCGTGAGGTACGTTAGAAGATCACCCATGGATCGGTTCGGTTTGAAGCCATATTGTCGATCACCGAGAGCCGAGAGTGATCTTCCAGGTAATGAACCAATTGCTTGTTAATTATTCGTTCAAGCACCTTGCAGAGTATGGAGGTGACAGCTATAGGACGGTAGTTGACGGGATCTGAGCGGTCACCCTTTTTGGGGATAGTTGAACATTCACCTCTCTCCAGGCCTCCGCGACAATTCCTGAGGAATATGACAGACGATACAAGCTTGTCAGTACTGGAGACAACTCTGGTGCACAGTTCTTTAGAACTTCTTTAGAAAAAGCATAGCCGGCCTGTCTCAGTACTGTCTCAAGGTGCTGGTGGACGGCGTTGAGGTTTGCATGGAGTTCACGAATATTTGTGAACTCCACCTCAAAAAGCGGGTAGGTGGGAAAAGAGGATGCCGCTGTGGTACTGGTATGCTTCTTCTTTTTCTTACTTGCTGCCATGTTTGTTTGAGTGTAAGGATAAGGGGACGTAAAAGGCATGACAGTAATCGCGTTGTTAAAACAGACCCCCCCCTCTAAATGCTAAATGAAAAACTGGAACTCACTGCTAACTCATGTTTCCTTTCTACTATGATCCCGGGTCCTTTAAGTGGGGCGCATAAAGAAGCATCTCTTTAGACCGCCATACTGCCTCCATGCGTAGTGAGTATGGCGCCCTCCACTTTTTGATTCCACTCATACTTTCCATCAGGTATAGTAGAGTCACCTTGGCTGGCGTATGTCTTTAGTGAAATTTGCAATTCTGTTTGTAATAAATACACACTTAAAATAAACATTTAAAGGAGGTATGCTCTGAGCACGAAGTACAAGACACAATTATGCGTTTCATTTCTGTGCTTTTCCAGTATTAAATACTTTAACTCATTTTTATCACAACCTGTGACTGAATACAACAAATAAAGATTTTGATAAAAAGGTTGTCATTAGTTCCATTTGGCACCCAATAGCTGTTTCTTTTTATGTACACTGCTCGAAAGAGGAAGAAGGTGAATTCAAATTGAGTAATTGTTATATTTGTGAAAAATCGGGACAAAATCAATAGGCCTTCGGGACGCGGGACGATATCATCGAATTCGGGACTGTCCCGGGAAATTCGGGACGGGTGGCAACTCTGACCACCAGCGCTCCCATAGCTAAGTGGCCTTAGGTGATTGTAAACAATAGGGAAAAAGCATAAAATTTAAATTCGTCTCAAATATTTTATACAGATTCTTTATTATCTTTATATTTTACTTAAAAGGTTTTATTATAAATTTGGTTACTATTTAAACCCAGAAAATATTAAATAAAAATTGAAATATAATGGAGGGAAATTCAAGCTTACAACACGCGTCATGATTGGTCATAACGAAATGTGACGTAGATCGCCACATTTATGTAGGGCTGCCATCTCTAAAATTTGAAAACCAGGTAAAGTGCGATCTCCCCCGACAAACTGGTGTACATGTGATTTTATCGTATGTCTCAACTTATTACTAGCCTTTTCCAAGCACTGCAATTAGAGAGTTGTTACATATTATATTATTGAAAATAATAATTTTATAAAGTGAGATGAATTATTAACTATAATTTGAAGATATACTACGCAGGGTTGCCACCTTTTGTAAAAAAAAATCGGGACAATCGAATTTCAGTCCTTAACAGTTTTTCTTTATTTATATTTTTTAAAATTAGCTGCCAAAATGACTCTGCCCTGCCTAAAGGAAAGCATGAACAGATTCCAGGAGTGGCGTCCACCGTCCTCACTGCCACAGCGAACGGTGCAGCACGGTGACCCACTGTATGGCGGCCTTTTTATGGTTCACGGGGTGGAAAAATCCTCGGGGAAACAGGAGTATGTCGTGTTTCCACTAAAAAAAAACACTCCAACGATCGACCTGATCTGGGAGGACCCGGACCATATTATTTCAGGTGCTTCTCAAATCGGCGCCAGGCCAGTTATCAGGTCCTATCCCGGGGAAACCGACCTCCTATTAGACGCAACCAGGCCGTTAATTCTTCCCGCACCGCGGAATTTTATACGCCACCAGAGTTCCCCGTCCTCCGGCGATCCGCGGCCCCGTCAGCGATGTCTACCGCCGGCGCGACGTCTTCTTCGTTCGGGATCGGCCCTCTCCCGATCCCGTTTAGCAGTCTCTTTGTGGAGCATTACAGTCTCACAGAAAGAGACCACTGCGCCCCATCCCTCGTCACCCGCCAGCATGGCATTAATGATAGTTGGCGGGGACAGGTCTCGTCTGATTTGGCCGACTAGGACTTCGCGTTCAGATGTTCGCGTGCCCACGCAGGGCAGTCTTCCAGCGTGTGCTGGGCGGAGACCCTGTCAGCTGCGTAGTGGTGGCATTGTGCCGTCTCCTCGCAACCGATCCTATTCAGATACTCACCGAAGCAACCATGCCCGGTGAGTATCTGCGTAAATCGGTAGGTAAGACGACCTCCGTCCCTGCCTACCCAAACTTCGAGGTGAGGCAGAACAGCACCGACATCGCGTTGGCGTGCATTCTGCAGCTGTTCCACTGCGCCACTGTGCCAGTGCTTGTCGGTGAGCGTTCCGCCGCATTTCGAGCTCGTCCTGGTCATCCTCGCCTTCACCCCGGCGGATGGCGCGAGTCTGGTCATAGACCCTCGCGTCCATATCCTCCAGGATATCAGAAGTCGAGAAACGTGCCAGGACTGTGCGGTATCCTCGTACGATCGGAATGGCCGCTACCCGCTGCGCTTGGTTAAGTTTAGCTCGGCAGCAGGAGGAGGCCGATTGCCGCTTGGCCCATTTCGGCATCTTGCTTGAATGATATTTGGATTTTTGTCCTGCAGTAGAGTAAACGTATAAACCTATTTTTTTACAAAATTTGCGTTGGTATTATTTGCACTCAATGCTGAATAACATGAGAAATTTGAAAGCGTATTTAAAAAAGCATCGCTTATAGCTTCAGCTGTTTCAAATGGGCACTCAAAAAATCTAACAATTTTCTTTGACACCCGTTTTCACATGAAAAATATTGAATACAAATAGGATAATTTTTTCTGTTTATTAGACGTATTCCTATTGACACTTAAATTAACCGTAGAAGATCCATCAAGAACTGAAGTCTTCAGAGCTGTGACCACTATTTCTTCAACTTTAGGCTCGAGTACGTTTTTAACTAAACTTTCAGCTTTTGTTCTGCCGCACGAGTTTGTTTTTTTACAACATTCGAGACGGGTAATATTTGCGGCAGCATTTTCATACCACAATCTGTGCATGAATATGACAAATTATGTTTAACATAGTGATATGTTTCTGTTAATTCAGCAAGGGTTATCATATTAATTTCTGCTGAATTATACTTTCGAAAGAAAGTTGTCATTAAGTTCGATTGGGCACCCGATAGCTGTATCTTTTTATGTTCATTATCCTTTTTCATGAAGATTTTTGTGACTTAATCACATGAAATCGTGAAAAAACTTTGTTGCAAATCTTATACTGTGCATGAAAAACTGAACTAGCCTAGGCTATCCATGAGTAATTTTGTGACCATTCATCACGAAATTTGCATAACCGTTTTGCCTTTTTGGAGTACACTGATTTTTTCTAACTTCCCTATCATCATCCATCATTCTAATAAAGATATTCATTTGTATACCCAATTACCTCTCTCGTTTGTTTAATAATTAAATAGTGTGTGATTTTCCAAGTATATTTGCTCATAACTTTGGATTTAAACTTGACTTAGATGTTATCCACCGTGTTTTAACATTACTTTAGTACATTAATACAAAAAAAAACCCGGTAATTTATAGGAGTGAGCTGTCAAAAAGAAAATAAACGTTTGGACAGAGTATAGACCCAGTAGTGGGAATGTGTGAATGCGTGCAGTGAAAATGACGAGATAGCAAATACATCTATCGAATCAATCGATTGTCACATGTTATGAAAAATCGGGACAAAACTAATAGGCAGTCGGGACGCGGGACAATTTCATAGAATTCGGGACTGTCCCGGAAAATTCGGGACGGGTGGCAACTCAGATGTGCATGTACAAAGCGGAACTAAAAGAACCTAACCATCAAATTCTTTTTTTTGTGTTGATGACTTTTAACAGACTAATAGGTGACACAGACTAAGACTAAGATATTTCCTATAAATATCTACCGTTTTATACTACATATAACGGTAAATATTTCCTTTGCGATTAAGAAGCGAAATGGAACCACTAGACGATATTGCGTTGTTACATAGATACTCGTAGATAGTTTTTTTTTATTTGTACACCGTATTACATATTAACAAGAGAGTACATGAAATGACGAATATGTATCTTATTTACATACAAAAGGCGGCCTTATTGCCAAAGCCAATCAACATTTTTTGGAGAGACAGTAGTACCTAGTAACTTCGTTGTTGTTTGCTATTAAAATAGTTTAATAAATACTCTCGTGCCAATAAATGACGGCGTTTTAGCGAGAAATGATTAAAAGGTTAAAAATGTAGTACAGGCTGATAGGTTTCTTATTGTTCACCTTGTGGCATACAGTACTCCTTTATGATATTATTGTGAGAGCTACTCGAACGGGAAGATAAAAGTCGATGACCTGCAACTACTTCAGCACTGTACCAGTGACGTAGTTACGTATAATCACTGAATGAAGGCCATGTGTTCGTTTATACTAAAATGTAAGTGACACTTAAGATTTTTTCTAAATTAATCAAGTTTCGAAACTAGATTAATGACTTTAGTTGATTGGTTACAAAATGTAATCCTTATGGAGAATCACTGGCTAGAAACTCGGCAAGATTGTCATTTTTTGTGTACATAATTAATTATCATACCTAGTTATTTTATTATACCTTTACCTTTATACCTAGTTACTTAATTTACAAGTATAAAAAATAAAAAACATTCTAGAATCATGGACCTGAATAGGTAATAAATCTGTTCATTTACTAAGATTTCTGTTCTTGATATATCGATATACATATGTACGAAACAAATAATTTGAAAATTGGTGCCATAGATTAAAAATCTAGTAGTGTGGTTTTTTTTCATGTTATTGGACGTTCCCAACTGCCATTTTTTTAATGTAGATTAAATTATGTAGATTACATTTAATTTAAAATAAATGAAAAAATTATATCGTGTTACTTTACACAAAAAATATAGAGGGCGACATTCGATATAATGTTTGAAGGAAAGCTACATACGGGCGGATACTTTTTGAGACAAATCTTTTGTATTCTTTATCTTTTGTTAACGTATTTTACGTAGGATTCAATTTAGGTTAAAGTGTTTTATAATAGGAGCATATACTCTGTCGATCACCATCATATAAACAACTCTATGTCTGTCTGTATATTAATAAAAATGTAAGTTTCATATTCATTTAATCACCAATAATGCTATTATTTAACTTTATGCTCCTAGGATTGAGATAAATAGTTTTCTTTAAGATTAAATGAATAAGTTTATAATTACTAGCGGTAAAGTCGCTTAGTACGATAGACCTACAAATAATATAATTATTATATTTACTCGTACTAGCTACTAAGTTAATTGACAGGGTCCGGAATACTATTGTCGGATTTAATTCACATCTATTTTTGATACAATATGTGTGCAACATCGACGACTAGTATGTCAGTGGTGGGCAATTAGGAGTATAAATAAAATAGGAAGAAACATTGACCATCTTATATCCATTGATGTTATGAAATGCTGACTGCACGGTTGGCCTAGTGGCTTAAGCGGTCAACACGCCACTTCCTACTGCGCCAAGTGTCGTGGGTTCAAATCCCACGTAGGATAACAGTTTGTGTGATTAACAATTTGTTGTCCTGAGTCTGGGTGTTCTTTGTGTCCGTTTCATGTGTGTTTGTAAGGTCCCCGCGACACAGGAATTTATATTCCTTATGCGGGAGTTGTCTTTTTAAATAGAAAAAAGAAAAAGAAAATGTTTTTTTTTAATATTATTAAAAAAAAACTATGTTTAAAACCATTGCTGAATATTAAAATTTAATCAAAATATTTCTGTAACAAGCTATGACTTAATCAATAACTAAATGATCTATGTAGCTAGTAACTTATCTGACATGATTAAATGGAATATGTAATGAATGCTTAACTGTAACGTCCGACTATTTTGACGATAATATAAATATGCATACGTTATTGTAAAAGTCCGAATATTGGTTATTTAATCTTAGATGTTACCCTGTGTTACCAGTAAATCTTAGGATTTACCTACACGATGTAAAAATTTATTAACAAGGTCGATAGTAAATGTAATTACAATTTCGAATTAGACTACCTATTCATCTAGTAATAATATCACTTACGTACATAACACCACGCTGTAGATATAATAGAAGACGATCATCAGTAAAAAGAGCGCTTTTTGAAAAAAAAAAAACTTAATTGCGCTGGTCATTCGAATCGGACTAGTACTTCCTAAGATTAGCGAGTTCAACAAAACAAACAAACCTTTGAGCTTAATAGATTATGTAGCTTGTAATGTAGTAATTGATTCTGATTATTTTTTATATGTAACTCCTCTTGAACTACTTAAATAAAATAAGGATACCTTTAATTAACACCTTTAAAGACGCTATGCGAGTAGAATGCAGTCTAAATCCAGTCACATGCTCTCTGGTCTGACAATAGCCGGTAGGTAGGTACCTACATCTCGCGAGAATATGGTAAAACCGGTAAAAATTACAATCAAGAAATAAGTTAGACTTGGCGTTATGCATGGGTATTTCCCACTTTAAGTAAGGATTAGTGTGTTTTCGGTTGGAGTTGGGGAAGTACATTACGCCGTGGAGGCCCTCCAGCCGGTCATCGCGGAGTGGGCAGGTCGGTACGGGACCCTTTCCTTCCGGCTGACGCAGGTGCTTTCCGGGCACGGTTGCTTCGAAGAGTACCTGCACTCGGTCGCTAGGAGGGAACCGAGTCCCGCCTGCCAACGCCCAGCACACGTTGGCGGTCTGCCCCGCACGGGCGACGCAGCGCCGGGCCCTCACTGAAGTCATAGGAGCCAGGAGGGGATCTCTCGCCGCCGGCCGTCATAAGATCGATGGCTGGCAGCGACAGTTGTTTTACCGCAATCGCAACCTTCTGCGAGGACGTAATCTTGCAGAAGGAGGTGGCGGAGAAGGCCCTGGAGGATGGCATCCACTCGGAACCGATCCGCCGCCGGCGCCCGGGGCGGCGGAGGCGCGCATACCTGCGTCTCATGCCGCCCTGAGAGTGGCCGCGGATGGACGGGACGGGTTTCCCGTCCGTCCGCAGTAGTGGCCAACCGCGAGGGAGCGGCGTCCGCGTGTGACCGGACGTTGCCCAATTAGAGAGTCGAAATTAGAGGTGGTGCCCGCAACAGTTTTCGGGTTAACACGGGCTTGAAATATATGTTATAGTCGGCTATTTTGTATGTTTCGCACATATTCTATACATATATTCATCGTTGAACGATACGCGTAAGCGTAACGAAATCCTCGGCGCTTACGTCGCGAGAAGATATCCCTATCGGTGTATATAGCGTTCCATCGGTGTTTGTTTTAACAGTTTGATAAATAGCACAACATATGACTAAGCGCTGCAGCGTAACGCTTCACTTTTATATAACGCTAGATTTTACTATCTTAAAATTTTCATAGCGCACTAGTATAGTAGTAAGTAGCGTGCAATTGGAGAGGCCTATGTCCAGCAGTGGACTGCGATGGGCTGATGACGATGTTGATGAGACTAGTATGAAAATCGTTTCTTTAGTAGTAAACTCGAAATAGTGCAAAATTTTGTTTTTTCACGAATATTCCAGCGCCCTACATAATGTGGGAGGATATGTTAAATATCTCAAAGACTTATCTGTTCAAATAACTAAAATTGAAGAGTCTGTTTTTAGTTTTCATCAAAAGCATATGAAAATATATACGGCACTTACATTATCTTTAAACATATTTGTCTGTCTGTCACTTTGTTCTGCCTAATCTGTAGAACAACTGGACCGATTTTGGTGCGATTTGTACTTGCAGCTAGCTGATAATATAAAGAGTAACTTAGGATACTTCTTTGAGACTAGCTTCGCTCTCCGGCGTTAGGTAGCTGCGATTTACAAACATCGCTGGACTGGGCTAGTTAATCATCAAGACCAAATTTACTTCTCGTTAAATATTACATATAATTTAATCCGCGAACATTGAATATCGATGTCCGCGGATATTACAGATAGTGACTACAGCCTACATTGTTATACTTAAAGGATACCGCATACAGATCATCTTCGTGAATAATTTAAGATGAATGAACCACAACAAAGCTGTATTTATTAGAACCAATGATACAAAGCGACTCATGATGCCTATACGCTTGTGACCTTGGACAAGGAATAATTGCTCCTATGCGTTCCCACCTTATCCTATCATAGTCATAAATTACCACTGAACATAGGGCGTTGACGGTATTTCATTAGTTTCGTTACTTCTTGTTTTATATTAAGTCGAATAAATTAATTACAGAAAATAAATATTATGTATAGAATACAAACTTTTGTTGTGTGTCAGTTATTACGGTAAAAAGTAGCCTATGTATTTTCTCGAGAGTTTCTCCATGCATAATTCAATTGAAATCAGTGTGGCAGTTTAGCCGTGAAAGCGTAACAGACAGAGTTACTTTCGTATTTATAGTACCTATTAGTACGGATTATGGATTAGTATGAATATATTTAGAATCTTAATATAACTATTCATATCTATTAAAATTATCGTAATTTTTTAAATTGCTTGTTAAAAAGAAGAAAAAAATCGAAAAATCGAAAGCCCGCGATAAAAGCTAAACAATAGCTTAAAAGTTGGACTTTGATGTGTAATAGAAAATTTGTGCATCAGTAGGAGTAATTCGTTACAATACAAATAGCAAAATATGTGAATGTAGTAGGTTAAAAGTTAAAAACAGTTTTTGCTTTACGAAATAGCCCGCTATTAATAATCGCTTAAAAGAAAATTGTTGTTGGCAGTCATGTTTCAGTAGCGCCTCTATCGGAAAACTGCGACTACACATGGTGAACTCAGTGCTTCACATCTACACATCGCAGCATGTTACCTACCACAGTACTACGGTGCGTGCGTTACCCCAGCAAAAAAGCAAAAAAAATTGGGCCTTAGAGAGATGAGAGTATAACAGAAAATTAGTGTGTTCTGAGGTGTAATTTGTTACAAATAGCAAAATTTGTGCATGTAGTAGTTTAAAAGTTATTCGACTAAAACACTTTTTGCTGGAGTAACGTTTCAAACGTTACCCCAGCAAAAATAATAATTTTTAAACGTTTCAGACCCAAACGAAATACATGAATACATAGCTTTTGTTCCGTATTAAATGTTAGCAAACAGCAAAATTTGTGTGAGCTGTGGTTCTTAAGTTATTGATAATTTTGCTGGGGCAATATTTCGGTCTTGTCTAGAACTTGAAAATGGCTGATCGCAGAAGTTTGAAAAAAATACCATCGATAGACCTTCTTTTGCTTAAATTTGTTTAATCATTCGTTTTCAAATTGTTTGAGGAACACCGATGTTATAAAATGGTTTTAAAAATCAGAAAAAACTGTTTTGCTAGGAAACCAGTATACTTACAATCAAATAAAAAGCTGTAACATATAGCCATGGTTTACATTTATAATGACTGTAAATTTTGAATTAGTAACTTTAAGCAATATGAAGATATAAGTAAATATTATTAATTTTAAATGGTATATTTAAGTCATCGAATACGCAGTTCCTATAAAAGAAGGAAACGTGGGAAACTCTAACAAATTTAAGTATATCATCAACAAACAAGCCTGTAAATTTCAGCTATCAATTACGAATATCATAAAAGTTATATGTAAAACAAGAATGTAACAACATTCTCCTATAACCCGAGCAAAATTAAAAGGTTACGTAAAAGCGACCGCGCAATACATTTAAATATCTTCGTAAATTAACGGCTTAGTATCTGGTATTTTATACAGTCAACAGAATATTTTTATCAGATTGTAATTTAAATACATATTTAAACTAATTTTAAAACTTTAAATTTTTTGTTTCATACAATTTAATGCTTCATTCGAATTCAAATTAATGCAAACCAAAATGTCATAACTCAGTAAGGAATAGTGTTTTATAAAACAATATAAAAATTTCATATAGTATCCTATATTTTTTCCTTTTTTTGTTCTTGTTATGAGAAAAATAATAAGTTACATTCACCGCGACACCATGGAAGCAACAGGAAGGCAACAAATGTAATTTTAAAAAGAATAATGGGTCTAAACTACTGAACACATTTTACAAGGAAAGGACAAGAAAAATTTTACAAGAAAATTTTACTAAACATTGTAGATATTTATTTAATTCATTGTAAAAAGAAACAAAAAAATATCTAAGTTTGTATCTAAACATGTTGAAATTACTCAACTATCTGTGATTTTTCTAAACATTTATGAACTTAAGTGAGCGTATAAGACTGATTTTAAATAAAAAAAATAATCATACTCAATTCAATATTCTTGTCACCCGGACCTAACTTTTCTTGTTCGTAACTGTACCAACAAAATATTCTATTAAACCATTCATTTCAGATGTCAGCCGAATGTATGGCGCGGTCGCTTTTACGTAACCTATTAATTTGGTCGGGTTATAAGAGAATGTTGTTACATTCATGTTTTACATATAACTTTTATAATGTTCGGGATTGATAGCTGAAATTTACAGGCTTGTTTGTTGATGATATACTTAAATTTGTTAGAGTTTGCCACGTTTCCTTCTTTTATAGGAACTGCGTCTTCGATGACTTAAATATACCATTTAAAATTAATAATATTTACTTATATCTTCATATTGCTTAAAGTTACTAATTCCAAATTTACAGTCATTATAAATGTAAACCATGGCTATATGTTACAGCTTTTTATTTGATTGTAAGTATACTGGTTTCCTAGCAAAACAGTTTTTTCTGATTTTTAAAACCATTTTATTACATCGGTGTTCCTCAAACAATTTGAAAACGAATGATTAAACAAATTTAAGCAAAAGAAGGTCTATCGATGGTATTTTTTTCAAACTTCTGCGATCAGCCATTTTCAAGTTCTAGACAAGACCGAAATATTGCCCCAGCAAAATTGACAATAACTTAAGAACCACAGCTCACACAAATTTTGCTGTTTGCTAACATTTAATACGGAACAAAAGCTATGTATTCATGTATTTCGTTTGGGTCTGAAACGTTTAAAAAAAAATTTTTTTGCTGGGGTAACGTTTGAAACGTTACTCCAGCAAAAAGTGTTTTTGTCGAATAACTTTTAAACTACTACATGCACAAATTTTGCTATTTGTAACAAATTACACCTCAGAACACACTAATTTTCTGTTATACTCTCATCTCTCTAAGGCCCAATTTTTTTTGCTTTTTTGCTGGGGTAACGCACGCTACTACGGTACCGCGCTTTTGCAATGTTTTGTTCAATAATCTTTACAAACAATTTCGATAGATGGCGCAGTGTATAGAGAAAACTCTGGATAATCCATGAGAAAATTAAACAATGGATTTACTTGTTAAAAATATGCAAAGTATGATCATATGATAATGACTTTTATAAAGGTGCTGTAGAATAAAGCCGGGGCGAATACAATTATAAGCCTGGTAAAACCAAATACTTTATAAATTGTACATATTTAAGGGTTTTTCTTGAATTTAATTAGTGAAATAGGTGAATGGAACGGTACTCTATACTTGATATGGTAGATTAGATTCACGGCTATAATTATGTGCAGAAGGGAGTCGATGTTCGTGGACAGCTCAATTTTTTTTAATAAGGTAAAAAGGTATGTCTGTTTAAATTAGGTCCTAACATATGACTGTATTTTCTATTATTAATGCGAACCCCCGACAAAGGAGAAACCCGAAATCCATACAAACTTGGGCCTGGCGTTACAGTGCTAGAATTTGGTCATAAATTACAATATCTATGACGATTTCACGAGCCTAATTTTCAGGTCTCCCAGCAATGGCCAAATTGGTAAAATCAGACAATGATTACGTTTTAGGTTATGTTTATTATTTGAGTTATTTTAATAAAAAATTGGCCAAGTGTATGTCAGGCCACGCATAAAATAGGGTTATGTACTCACCCATAATTAAATCGTGCCCAATAGATAAATAATAATAATAATAAATAATAAATATTTCGGACATTTTACACACAACGCCATCTAGTTCTCAAACTAGACAACTGATATAAATACATAAACATACTTTTTTTTTGTAAATACATACATATTATACATTATTGTATTTGTTTATTATTTCTTTATTTTTGTACGAAGTTTTCTAAGTCAGCTTATTTCACAAGTTAGGCCTTTATAACTTCTAAAATAAAAAAGTTATCAAAACCGCTATAGTTTTCTATAACATGAAAAACACGATTTGATACATTTGTGTTTTTCTATGGCATAGTCACATTAATATAAAAATGCAAAACTACCCTTTCATGCTATATTTAATGCTGCCAGTTGTAGATATTTTGAATTGCCGCCATTGTAAGTACCTATTTGTGTCACGATTCGCTGGCGAGACTCTATTTACATTGATTAAAATACCTATTAAAACAATCATTTATACTAAAACAAAGAAGTATTATTTATTTATAACAGTATCGATTTCCACTAAATCGATCCTATTTTAGGAATGCTATGTTTGTGGACTAGTTACCTATATTGAAATAAGTGTTGCAGAGGTTTACAAAGATTGTTTAAAACAATAGAATTCTACTTATTTTCTACACTTGGCCATTGCAAATGAAGCTAAGATTTCGATAGGTTAATCAAGCAAAATAGACGAATTTTTTGGTACATATCCCATTCGTGTAACGCTTAGGCCCAGAATCGGGTTTGTCCTTTCACCTAGTCTTTATTTAGTTATTCGAATCTTGTCCTTTTCAGGACAAAGTTATTTTTTTTGTATCGTTCATTGGGAGACACAGTTCTGGGTGCAGGTTTAATAGTTAACTTTTTACAACGACGTTGTCTTAATGTTCTTTAGACATTTGTATCAAATATGAGATTCTAACGTCAGACTCATTCATTTCAATGATAATTACAAACTATTAAAAAAAATTACTACTGAAAATGGCAATTAGATCCTTTTTCTGACAGACGTAAATTTGTCTAAATGTCTCTTAAATTTGAAAGTAAGACAGTAGGTACTTGCTAAATGGACTCTAGGAAAATAATACTATGTCTGAGATGTAACAATAATTTACCTAATGCTAATATTTTGTATTTGCATTTCAATTAACGCGAAAACGACACCAATAAACAGGGATCTTGAATTCTCATTACACGATTTCTGTTTATTTTGATTCATCCGGTAACGTTATCTAGCAACAGATGGCCCCTTAATGTGCAGTTTGTGACGCTAGAACGCGCTTGCATAGACACTCACACACACACCAGTTTACAAAATATACATCTTACTTATCTAATGTAAAACTTTATTGTATGTCTTATAGACTTTGATCCTTGTCTTATAATCGCATGAGTATACACTGTACTGCTAAACGAAGAAACAGATGATTGCTATGTTTTAACGAGTCGTTTCCTTTGAAAACTGGACAGGATTCCTTTTTACTTCGAAACTGCGGGAATATAACTTGTTGTGTAAGGACATAAAGCTTATAGTTTAATAACAGGACTTAAGAGGTATGCCTAGGGTTCTTCTTAGACATTTGCTTATTTACACTTAGAACGAGATTGTGCTTCCATTTAAGAGTTAACCTGTGAGACAGACAAGGTTGTTCAGATTACTTCCTCCTTGTTTGGTTTAAATTACTAGGCTTCGTAGTTACTCATCTGTTAATATAATATAATTTCATAACATTATGTAACCATCACAACATGACATAGAGAAAATTAATCATATTTTGAGCTCAGATCAGTTGGTGATCAGTTGATCAGTGACTTTGAGGTATAATTGCCCGTTATTTTACATAATCCTAGTTGCTTGAATTTGCATTTCAAATCTGGTAGATATTTGATTTATATTCAAGATTTTGAACTTGTCTTTGCTTGCGTACAATACTTATACCTTGCATGCTATGTCTTTACAAACTATTGAAATTTAGTTTTTATTAAATTTAATTAGAACATTTGTTGAAATGAAATGATAAATGAAATATACGCAATAGTATATCTCTATTCTTCTACTTAAAAGACATTAATTGCCGCATTCAGTAAATGAATTAGTAGTACATCTGAAAGTTATAATTGATTAAATAGCGACATTTCCTCTTTGGCCTGGGGAACTGATTCCATTTCCAGTACCAATAGCGTAGTTTTTGTTGTTAAGTTGCATTACAGATAAGCCAAAAAGTGGGATGTAAGAGAAGAAGTCAAATCACTTTGCTTAATATAGAAATACATCTCAGACTACACAACACGACCGCTACAGAACCAACTAACTTTTTTTATGTATGAACCTGAAAGCATGTGAGGAATTCATGAGTAGCGGTCACAGACTGGGGCGGTCCATTGAGATGCTTCTGTTACATTAAAGTTCAAATGTTATTTCAAAAAATTGGGGGAATTTTTAAGGTTCAAAGGCAGATTTTAAAGTACAGTTACATTCTTCATACTCTAAACGAGAAGATAACTGTTAAAACGTCATATTACAGTTTTTTGCGGTACAGGGGCGAACGAATTGGTAATTGAATTTGCAATTGTCGACCAACTCCCAGACCAGTATTATGAAATAAACAAAGTAATCAATTTTGTGGAATTAACAACGTAGAATTAAATTGCTATAAGGTTAGGTATTCATTCTATTATTCCATTACCATCTACTGCTGAATTAAGCTTTTCCAAAGAATACGTATACCATAAAATATGTATCCATGTTTTGTTATCATTGACCCCACGGCTCTTGAAGGTAACATAGTTCCTGTTTATTAGTTATCACAAAAAAAAGACAATACAATGTATTAAAAAACAACGTTTCAGATCTTGATAATATAAAACACATTGTTAACTTTTGATCTACCACAAAAAAACGTAAAATTTGCAAACAAAAACGTATGTACTCGATAAAAAGTATTTACAATTCTTCTATTTTACTTTGTAGACATGAGTAGATGAATATATAAGTTGAAAATACTTATAAATATTGTTGTTGTAGTGTTATGTGAATAATAAGTAAAGATCTTGTTTTAGAAAAGTAATTATGTTTTTAGCACTGTCATTATAGTTGGCAAGTCATAAGTGAATTTATCCCGGTCACAATAATTTTCTTATTTAATAGCACAGTAGTATGTAAAAAGCTACCGGAGTCTTAACAGTCATGACCGCATCGTAAGATTAGAGGCAGGATGGTAGAGACGCTAATACCTAGATCAAGTCTTCAGTCTTGAGTTTGGTAGCGATTGTTGACCTTGCTGAAAGTTTACACTGAAATTAATCTTTTTGTGTAACTCTACCATGTCACCGCTTAATTTGTAATAGTGATTCATAGGATCAACAAAAACATATTTAAAGACTCATTTGTCTAAAGTGGTTCCATAATAATTCTAAGAAATTTGAAACAGAGCAAGAATGACAACAGTTCTACCAAATGCAAATTATCTGTCCAATTACGCACACATATACTAACTGAACAAATGATGTTTCATAAACAGTTTAGTTAGCCTGTTCACTTAATTTCATTATAAGACCTTCTATTCTCAGTACATCCAGCGTACGATGAACGAGGATAAGTTGACAAGTAAATAATAGATGTTGTAAAAAGAAATCCATTATATTTGCATGAAATTAATGGCCGAAACTAAGCCAATTAATCACAAAACTGTCAGAATAGTTTTTTTAATACGAAACCTCATCTTTCTAACTCCTTTTTAACCGACTTCAAAAAAAAGGAGGAGATTCTCAATTCGTCGGAATCTTTTTTTTTATGTATGTATGTTCAGCGATAATTTCGTCGTTTATGAACCGATTTCAAAAATTCTTTTTGCATTGGAATGGGCGTAGCTTACAGGTGGTCCCATTAGCATCGTCACCAAATCGGGATCTGATGATGGTATCTCAAGGAAATCGAGGGAACTCCTTAAACATCATTGACACAAATGTCGCGATTTGGGTTCTCGGAATAGCTTTTCTTTGAAGTCGGTTTCTTTTTGTTACAATTATAGTGGAACCGGTCGTACTTATACAACGCGAGATAATATGTAACTAAAGCCATCTATATGAAAAGTAAAGGATTTCTTTTAACTACACCCATTGTAAACGTTTCTGTTATGATCTGGATAATTGATGATAAATAAAATAAACTGCTATATATATACACCTCTTTTATGCGTTTAAATAATATCGTATTAAAATATGATCACGTCTCTGAATTCCGTCAAATGCTCAAGTCGCTACCTATTCGCTCTCGCCGGAATACTCATATCCTCATTTACCTTTATAACATCTTATTTAATCCTGCAGCCCCCTTCTACCTCAAAGAACGATTCAAGTTTCTTAATAACACATGAAAAATGTCTAAGGTCATCTGAAGATTTGAGACTTGAGACGCCTCTGCATCAGACGCCTTTGCAAGCGCAAACAGTAAATAGCTTTAAGAAAATGGTTCAAGAATTTTATGCGTCACAACTGAGTCAGTCAGAACATATAGTTTAATGTGACTGTTTTTCTTTTTCATAATGTAATATAACTGAGAATTTATTTATATGTGTATGCATATGTATTAGTATTTATCTATGTTGTAAATATGTATTTGTGTATGTATATGTACGTGTATAGAATATCTTTATTGACAATTTAAAATTTTGTAAACTTATTGCACCGTCAACTACTGCTGTGTCTCCGAATCATTTTGGTCCATCCTAAGGATGCCTGGAAGAAATTGCTTTTAGCAATAAAGCCGCCATTTGTACATTAATTTTAAATATATTTTTTTCTTCTCTATTCTATATATCTATCGTATTGTTTGTAATATCGCGTTGGTTTCAGAGACCCCGACATTTAAATACTAGCGGGGTCTCTGAAACCTTAATCATATATTTAAAAACATAAGTGTAAGCTAAAGCTTCTTGTTGACCAAAATGAGGCATTCGTCGTAGGTTTTGATAATATTTTAATAGACTACATACATATTTTGTACTATAGAAGTGTTGTGTAGGGCAGGGTCTGACTCTAGCTTCAAGGTAAGAAGTGACACCATATGCTGGGCAGGCATAGAAGCAGTGACCTCTTACTGTCACGTCTGCCCTTGTTACGTTTTGTTTTAGTTGATAACTTATTTCAAAACCCGTCTAAGGGCTTTGTGTAACACACGCAGGGTTAATGCCGTGATTTATGACTGAGGCCTCGCCGTCAGCTTATTACAATTCGTATGGTGAAGAGGAGCTGTTATAGTACCGGTAAATTTTTGACCATTCAAAGTCCGTAACTATAGTAAGTACTAAAATTTCCCTTTGATTTACCTTCTAATAAGTGAGAGGAAAATAATAACAATTTATAAAAAAATACGGAGAGATAAGACAAATTAACATAACCGCACAAATACGTATTTTCATAATCAGCATCACCAGCATGTTATTATATGCCTTTCTTTCTGCACGCCACTCCGATTGATATTGGGCTTTTTTAATCCAGGCACCACCCAGATCCTCCAGACAACTTTTTGAATACAGCTCCTACCAGACATCCTGCCCAAATAAATAAAATAGAGCATACAGTTTATTTGAAATTACGACTCAATAGTTTTTTTTGAGATATTTACAGAGAAGTTAGTAAGAATTTATTTCTTTTCTATTCCACTCTATTCTATTTCTCTATTATCTTGTTTCATTGCTAAAGTCATTCAGTCACGTGATCAAAACAAAATATTACCCAATGAAACAGGAGAAATAGAAAAGAAAACGAAAAACATTTGCAACTTGGTTGGAAGGCAGTGGCTAAGTAGAATTTAATTGTATAGTTTGTAGTTTGTTCCGCTTGAAGATATTTAAAACAATAGGCGTCAGTTCCACTTGGTTAACTGAGCTAGATAATTTGTTGACCTGTCAGGTGTACGAGTTCAATGGTTTACAAATACACCGAGAAAATACAAAAATATATACCACTAGCAGATGAAATACGACAAATGTGGCATCAACACACCGTTATAATTTTAACAAAAAGAAACCGACTTCAAAGAAAAACTATCCCGAGTACCCAAATCGCGACAATTGTGCCTATGATATTTGAGGGTTTCCCTCAATTTCCTTGGGATCCCATCATCAGATCCGGATATGGTGACGATGGGACCACCTGTAAGCTACGCCCATTCTAATGCAAAAATAATTTTTGAAATCGGTTCATAAACGACGGAATTATCGCTGAACATATATAAAAAAACAAGATTTCGAGGAATTGAGAACCTCCTCCTTTTTTTTGAAGTCGGTTGAAAATACAATGATTACCTTGACTTAAATATGTTTTAAAAATTTTGTGTTACAATTATCAAACAAAATCTGCAGTTATTCTCTCATGATACCATTTAAAAATAAATAAATATTGAATATGTTTTCAGCGAGGCTTTAATAGTCTACTTTAGGACATAGGCCTTCCCTTAAGCCAAACAGGTTGGTCTTTCTGCAGTGACGTTTTCCAATGTAGTTTGCTCCGTTAGTCACCTTCCACGGCATCCATGTTTGACTCGAAATTCGTCACCACACGATTAATTACAATAGGTACCTACTGTAAAACATAGTCATTATTATATACATATCCTATTATTGCAGTCTAAAAATATGAAATGACTTAGTGTATGTAGACGGGATGGTGACGTTACATATATTCCAACCAAGGTAGACCGACGCAGGGTTTAGTGGGTAGACCGGTTGTACCGAAAGTACCGCACATGCTTTGACCGTCTCGTTGATCAAGAGGTCTCGGGTTCGATTCCCGGGTCGGACCAAATGCTTGCGTGATCCAAAAATATTTGTTTCGGAGTCTGGGTATTTTCTTTGTATATATTTACAAAAAAAAGTATGTTTGTGTATCTATTTTCAGTTGTGTAGTATCCATAATACAAGCTCTGCTTAGTTTGGGACTAGATGACGTTGTATGTAAGATGTCCGAAATATTTATTTATTTATTATTTATACCATTCGTTCAAAGCGTATGGTGCGAAAAACATTCCCTGGGTAATTTTTTTTTTATATTTTCCAAAAAACTGAAAAATAACAATAGGAAGTTGCTACAAAGTAAAAAATAATGTAAAAACAGTGGCACAAAGTTGAAGAAATGTAGTACATATATAATTTTGTACTGATAAAACTAAATGATGGTAAAAGTGCGAATTATCATTATTGTAATCATGAAATAAAACAATATATTTTTCTAATATGAGTAGAACAGATCTGTTTGTGTGAATTTAAATATGTATTCTAAACATTGACTGACAGCTCAAACCGCAGTTTTAGGCATACTTCATAAAGAGATTAAAAACCACTAAAATTAGATACAAGTAATTTACAAAAACTTACGACTTTTATTAATGAGTTCAAATGTTGCACTATCTGGTAAAAAGTGAATCAAACTGCCTACACCTGTTTTACTTCTAACAAGATCTGTTTTATACGCATGGAAAAAGAGAAATTGCTCTTTCCTGAACCTTTAGCTATATGCCAGATGGGAAATACTACGAAGAGTTTTTTTATTATCCTCGACTTATTTATTAACTCTCCACGATGACGGATTAAGAATGTGCATGATGTTGTTTTGTAAAATTTGCTCCCTTAGTCAGCTCTTCCAATACCTATGAAATAAAAGGGGTGGTGACACTGTGGACTATTAGAGGATGTTAATGTGCGATGTTATGAGAAGTTTAAATAAAAACATGTTTCTCCATGGAATAAATAGTGGCGGTCACACTTTGTATTCTTTTACCGCCTTTAACAGTCCAAAAAACCTTTTTTACTTCACCAAATAGAAAATGCTGCCCAGGATTTTTTTATTATTTTCTTTTACCTAGTCAACTAACAGAGCCTCATCCTTTCGATAAGAACTGTCAGTACTTAGTAAAGACTGAAGCTACTCTTCACAGGATTGGTTGCTTAAAAATATCGTAGATTAAGCGTAATTTTAAAACAACAGCTGATAGGATAAATTACCTGAATTTGAGCATCAACAATGAAACCACCTGTGTGGAATAATACCACGTAACGTGTAACAAATCGCGAGAAATTTTGTCAGTAGGTAGGTACTGACTCATTGATCAACATTGAAGTGTTTTCCACACTTTCGATGACAAATTTCGATAAATTCGACTTTTTTTACCAGGGCACTTTAAATCGTGTAATGATTATCAATTAAAGCATTGTACTGAATATTGATGAATATTGACATCTAATGTGATCATGATGATGAAAGATATCACTGAAAACTTTAGTGAAAAAGTGTCAATTCAAATGTATTAATTTTACGTAGATGTCGCTATCACCATTTAATTAAAATAGTAGTTGTAAAAAGTGAATCTAAACTAGTGGTCTAAACTATTGTTCTTTTGTTAAAATTCTAGGTAGAACCTATTTTAAAGAATGGTTAAATTCTAATGTATTTGTATCCATACTAATACTGTTTATAATTTCGAAGGAAACTTTGTTTGTTACCATTTCGCGGCTAATCTACTGATACGGATCTACGGAGATGATTTGATTCTTTAGAATGGACATTGAAGGAGGAAGAAGACTACCCTTGACCGCGGTTATCGACATAAACGCGGGCGTAACCGTGAGCAAAAGCTGTTTATGTATATAATTCAAACAATAGCGGAATATAGTGATATACATATAGACAGCTGGTGGCGTTGACTCTAAAAGACAGTGCAAATAAGTGTGTTTATTTTGTATTCATCATTGTTTAAATATTTTTACACCAACAAAAAATAGAAACGAATAAAAAGTATTTGTTTATTCCGCTCGTAATTGCGACTTTAAATATTTAGTGGAATGAAGTCTTCGAATGTTTAATTTATTTCTTTCATTGTTAAAGAGAAACGTAATTAACATTAAATTTCATTATCATCATTAGCCCATCGCAGTCCACTGTTGGACATAGGCCTTTCAAATTGCACGCTACTTGGTTCGATCTTCCGTCTATTAACATTTTATCTTAGATCTTTTAATAACTAAAGCGTAAAATCCGATGAGCTGAATTTAGGATTTAATATTACTTTGAAATACCATTGTCTAGAGGGTTTTTTCATACGTAAGCGCTTGTGAATAACCTGATAGAAACAATTCTTATTACAGGTTTTTTAGGGAACTCCGGTTCCGTATTATCGTCAGATAAAACAATTTTAAAAAGAGGGTTTATATAAATTCAAAAGCGATCAGCAATCTTTTTTTCTTTTCAAGCCTATTAAATACTAATTTCCCACTACCTAATTAATACATTAAAAGCAAACGTAACTCCGTCTCCCTGTAATGCTTGAACAGCTAAACTTCTAAATCGATTTGTATGAATTTTGGTATGGAAATGCTTTGCTTTGATTCCTTAGGAAGGATATAGGCTATTTTTTACCGCCTTCATTGACGTAGTTACATGTAGTCGGAGTCACAGACAAAAGCTAGTTAAATATAAAAGCTGAAAGTTTCTCTGTGCATCGTCTTCCAACACAGAATGTATCAGTGTATATGGGTTTTTAGATTATGGTTATTTTGATAGATTATTGGGTAGGTGTGAAAAAAGTACCTCAAATTTGTTATAGTATAAAGCTCACTTTTTTAATTATATATTTCTATCTTTTACGCAAGTATTTTGTCATACATACTCTAACTTGAGGTAGAATGTGAGTGAGAAATAAACGTCAAGTTCAATTCACTGTTGCGTAAGGCAACAATGGATTGAACAATGAATGGTTTTAACATGTAGCATTGGATCTCTAAAAAACTAGAGTATAGAGTTGGTAAACCTTTTTTAAACAAAGCCTTACAGCTAGCGTTCAGTGTTCCGTCAGTCGCCTGTCGCTCGCCGACACTTCGCAGTGCAGCCTGAAAAAATATTGTATTACACGTGAAATGTGATAAGAGTTTTTTTTAAATAATATAACATAATTATGTGGATCAGTGGGACATTATGGGTTGCTGATGATTGATTGATAATATAATTTTCATAAAATAATCTAGTGTTCTATTAAAAGTGATAATACTTTTGTGTGATAAAATTTTCGAAAAAATGGAGAAACGTGTACAAACGTTTGATGACCCATGGACTTTTGTATATAAAAAGTTACAGGATAACAACATCATCAGTAGGAGAAAGTAAGATATGATTCATTTAGATTTTTACATAAGTAAAGTAAAGTAGGCAAACTTTAAAAGATTAAAATGACAATGTATTTTTGTGTAGTTGTTCTAGTGATGTACGTCTTCAACTCGAAATAATTAAGTGTTGGAGTATAAACGGTGCTAGTTAAAAAAAAACAATCGAATGAAGACTTTCTTCCTTTTTTGTACTCGGTTAATATAAGTAATTAATAGTTTATCTACCAAATTAAAGATCATTGTGTTTCTTTTTTTTTCATAATAGAAGTAGACATAGGCATCATACTTCATAATAACATTCAAACATACATTTGTAACTATGTTGAATGTTGATACACTACAAAAACTCTTTAATTATGACTTTGATAGAAAGCTAATGTGCGAATGACCTCAGGCATCCAAATTGCTACACTAATTAAAATATAAATTAACAAATTAACTTTTAACTACTGGCATATACGTATAGTGTTTATAAATACACATATATACAGATATATTTAGATGGAATAGAGATACTTAAATGACAGATAACATGCACTAAAGAAAAATTACTTTAAAACAAAGCAAGTAGGAAATGCTCTATACAAATAAATAAAATTGAAGTAGCTGTTTGTATTATCCAAAAATAAAATAAAATAAAATAATCTTTTTTTTTTATTAAATGCGTATGAAAGTATAATATGATACTTATTATATGATACTTTATAAATATTTCTGTCTGTCTGTTTATTCCAGGCTTATTGGTAGATAGCTTATGACATAATTAGTAACTCAGGCTAATTTTTTCAGACCAACTTCACTCGAAGCCGTTACTCTCGATTTACAGCAAAATCCACGGGCAACAGCGGAACTCAGTTAATTTTCAAATAAAATGTTCTATTAATAGACTATGATTACATTAATTACTAGGCCGAATAGTAATGGTCATCTAAACGATCATATGAGCATAAGCTTCAGTCTTCAGAGCTTGATAAAGAAAACCTTTTATGATTTCAACTGTCAATTTTGTTACTAAATGACCATATTAAGGATTATATATATTTAGCAGTAATACTAATTACAACCACCTGAAAATTGAGTATCAGTTATGTCGGCTTATCCACTTTCAAATTTTTAGAAACTTGACGAAATATACAAATAAATAGAATTGAAGTTTCTATTCGTAATATTAAATTAGCAGTTTTATTAAGTGCATATGAAAGAATATATGGTACTTATTTCAAAATGTCAGTTTTTTTTTAATTTTTTTGTCTGTCTTAGTGTCTGTCGTTTGTTTATTCGGTTAATCTCTAGAATGACCAAATCGAATTTAAAGGGACTTTCACTTCAAGACAGTTGATGACATAAAGAGTTATAAGTATAGATTTTTAAAGACTAGCTTCACTAGATAACACAGTGGTACTCAGCAAGTTACTTTAAACTTCAATACACTTAATAAAACGATTTAATTTCACATTAAAGTGATTATGATTTAAGTTGCTTCCCTAAAATCTGTAACACTATAAGTTTACTTTATTATATCTCGTCATATTATCTAATATATAAAATTCTCGTGTCCCAGTTTTCGTTGCCATACTCCTCCGAAACGGCTTGACCGATCTTTATGAAACTTTATATGCATATTCAGTAGGTCTGAGAATCGGCCAACATCTATTTTTGATACCTCTAAAACGCGAGCGGAGCCGCGGGCATCATCCAGACTTATATATAAAATTCTCGTGTCACAATGTTCGTTCCCATACTCCTCCGAAACGGCTTGACCGATCTTCATAAAATTTTATATGCATATTCAGTAGGTCTGAGAATCGTCTAACATCTAATTTTCATACCTCTTGGACGCGAGCGGAGCCGCGAGCATCAGCTAGTATACTTTAAAATAACACTCATAAACGAAAAAATA
Source organism: Phragmatobia fuliginosa (assembly GCA_932526445.1). NCBI lineage: Eukaryota > Metazoa > Arthropoda > Insecta > Lepidoptera > Erebidae > Phragmatobia > Phragmatobia fuliginosa. The sequence continues at coordinate 11,102,320 of OW052070.1, read as the reverse complement.
TATCTAAAAGCGTAAACCTAGATATCCAATACTCCATTAGAAGAGAAGTAAGAAATTGTTTTGTAACAGTAACCCACATTTTCAATAATTAGAAAACCGTTTTAGTATGTTCTAAATATTTCAAAATTTTATGAAAATTATGTGTTTTCTTTTACTCATAAGACACCAAATTCAAATCTGTTTTTCTCGGTTATAACTTACTAAGTGATGAAAAAATAAGAAATAGATGGCCATGGCAGCCGTGGCATTGTCTTCTATGCTGTTCAGAGACTTTTAAACACTCTGTGAGTTTGTTGTGAGGAGGAGGCCTTCATTCGGCTTAAAAACATGACGTGAGACAACATTACGTTGCCATAACGTGTAATGCCAAATGCCAGTCCCCAGCCAGCGTGCGGACGTATGGCCTTAATCCTCAACTAAAAACAGACCCGAGCCCAACAGTGGGACATTATAGGTTCTTAATAAAGTATGGGATATCATTTCATACGGGACAGAAAACCGCCGATGGATACATTTAATGATGATGTGGTAATTAGTATTAATATATTTTATTATGTATTTTCAATAATAGATTCCATGCAGTAGCTTAATCTAGTGATTGTAACATGAGGTTTTAAATCTAAATTACACATCAGCTCCTCACATGATTGAAGGAAACTAAATAGGTATAATGCCTTCGTTTTAGGTTAATTACAATAATAATACTGAAAAGCTGTTATTTGTGTCATTTCTGACGAGTAATAATTAAAACCTATTAAATTATTCATTCTATAAAAATCATAAACGCAATCCAGGTAATTTATATTGTACAAGAGCTGATGGAAAGCAACTTAAACTCATTTATTACCCAAATTACACATATTTAAAATTGATGAATGCATTTATTAACGCGTTGCCTATTGAAATACTGTTAAGATCGCTATATTTTATACATTACACCAAGTGCTAATGATTCAAAATACAATAAATGACTCATTTTCACAATTTACATACTTTTCTGTCGATTAACTGCTAGTTAATTAAGGTAAATTAACAAAATAGTAACAAATACTTCAGATTTTATTTTAAATGGAAATATACTGTAGATTCTTATCAATGTTCTATATTAATACTCTGTGATGTGATGTGCTGTTTCTATTATCTTAATAAACTTCTTACGTATGTTGATGTTAAATAATATACAACCACTAGTACTAATATACGTTCTAGTATCGCTATGAGATTTTGAAATAGCGTTTAGAAGAAATGAAAAACAAAATTGACGTGAAAATTAGAGAAAGCGATTTCTATGTCGCGTCAAAGCTTAAGTATGCTGTAACGCCTGTAACGGTACATAAATTGGAGTGTCTGTATCTAATATCAAATGAACAACTTTTTAGGGCTCAGGTCTCGGAACCCTTATAGTTTCGTTATGTCCGTCCGTTCGTCCTCGACCGTTCAAACGGTTGGTGCTAGAAACATTAAACTTTGCATGGATATGTGTAATTATCACGTCGACAAAGTGCTAAACTAAAATCATAAAAATGTTTTTATTTGAGGTACATCATATACATGTAAGGTAGGGATGTTTTTTTTTCTCACGTCTTCCGCAAATCAAGGCCGGCCTTTTTTCCCTCTCAGTCATTAAGTTCAGTCTTCAGTCTATTAAGTTTATCGCAGAACATATACCTGAGACTTTAATGACGTTTCATTTCTGTTTAATAAATAAAATTTTGCGTAATATATTATAATTTCTGCAATTCTCATTATATAATTTTATTGTTAATGGGAATTGCTGATAAGTGTACCTCGAGGGGAATTACTTTTATTGAATTGATATAATAGAAATAAATCCGTTTATTTCCTCTATTACGAAATAATCCTTATCCATACCAATTTTATAAATTCAAAAGTAAGTCTGTTTTTCTGTTACGGCCCATTCACGACCTTTCCGCTGTGAGCGGCAGCTAAGAGCGAAACGCCGAGCGGTAATATCAAAAGTATAAAAATGTACGAGGCACGCCACGAGTCGCCGCTCATAGCGATAAAGCTAGCGGTTTTTGCCGAGCGAATTGCTACAGCGGCGGGCAGTATGGAGAGCGGCAGGAACAAAGGCACAAGTTAGTATGTGCGACGCCACGAAACAGAGCGGCGTGGACAGCGGTGCAGGAGTGACGGACTCAGCGGCGTTAAATAAAAACAAAAATTTTTAGACGATTTTATGGCGGTAATGGATACCGAGGCTTTTATAACAGAAATTTTAAATAGACCGCCTATATGGATGTCAAAATATCCCGAACATAAATATAAAAAGGTTGTGGGAAGAAATTAAACAATGTTTTCCGGAATATAATGGTACTTACGTTTAATTTAAATTGCTAACACAAAAACATAGAACCTAGGTACCTACCAAACGAAGCTACTGATATGTTGACAAAACTACTGGTATGTTTACCTAATGTAGGTGGATAGTTGACAAGTTTTAAAAGTTAATTTTTTTCTCTGTCAGTAGATACCTAATTAGCAAAACAGTTTACATATCAGTAGTTTTGTCTGTAGATATAACTACACACGAAACTACTAGTATGTCTTATACGCAATGTAAGTAGTTGACAAGTTTTTAAAGTTTTTTCTCTCTGTAAGTACCTACTTAGCAAAACACTTGGAAACATCAGTTACTTCTTATAGGTAGGACCTTCGTATAGGTCACTAAATCCACCATCTAAATACCGATCTTTATTTAGTTCGTGCACTCATTCTATCATATTTAAAAAAAAAAAGTTGTTTCTAAACAGACAGGGGATAATTTTTATAACGCCATGATTTTTAACACGTTTCGACTACCTAAATACGTCCACCGTCGCCGCTGCAACTATTCGCTACTAGGGTTCGTGGCGTGCAAAACGCACCGCTCACCGACGCCGCTCCGCTTTTCACTAATACCAAAACTCGTGGCCAGGCCGTTACGCTTTCATTGTCAAACCGCTGCACTAGTTTCAATGAAATTTACGAGAGAGACTTTGATTCTTGAGGAAGGATATAGCCTGTCCTTTACTTCGATAATATAAATACGATTTTTTTTAATTTTGCAACAATATTCCTCTCTCACAATTGATATAATATTAATCTTCAGTTTTTCTAACGATCGCTGCAGTTATCCAATAATACAGTTAGAATTGCCATTTTGTTATATTTTGAATAGATTTTAAGCATATAATATATGTATTATATAATATAAATAAAAACCGACGGTTTTTAAGAATAAAAACAATCTCGTCCGTGACCTCTATGTAGCCCAGCCACCTATAAAATGTTATGGATTCAGTTGGCTCCTTGCCTGCTATTCGCAGACAGATCGATTGTACTCAGCGCCTAATTTTACAGATACGCACAGGGCCGTAGCTAGAGTCGAATTTGAGGTAGGGCAGCATTGGTTACAGGTAGGGCGGAAGTAAAAAAAAAAATCATAATTGTCGCAGTCAAGTGTTGAGGATATATTCTCAATGGCATATGATATGTCATATGCCATTGAGAAAATGAACAGAGACTTGGAATCTTTAAGGCACTGGTCAACGAGGTTTGGATTATCTGTTAATCCTACCAAATGTCAAGTGATCGTCGTGGTCAGCAAACAAATGCTAAGTAGGTCGGATGTGGCAGTCATTCCTCCAGTTGTCTACAACAACCAGAAGATACCTTGAGTGCAGTAGTAAAAAACTTGGGGCTATATATGGACTCTACACTTGACTGGCGGGCACAAGTGACACATGTCAGCCAGAAAGTTACTTCGTATCTTCGCGCTTTATACCGTCTTAAAAACTTCCTTCTCGCTAATACCAAGGCTACGCTTATGCAGTCCCTAATAATTCCCCTGATCGATTATGGTGATGTATGTTATTTTGACCTGAATGCAGACCTCCTTAATAAACTAGATCGCCTTCTCAATTCGTTCAAATTTCGTTTTCGTTTCAATTCGCAAATATGACCATGTGTCTGTTTTACGTTCCCAGCTACAATGGCTCCCAATTCGACAGCGCCGCAGTTTGCGTGCACTCACTTCTCTTTTTTCTTTCCTCTACTCCCCATCGTTACCTGAGTACCTCGTACCTCACTTTCGTCTCTTATGCTCAAACCATGACCGAAACCGTCGGTCAAGGAACAATATGCTTCTCCTTTACCCCCCTCACACCTCTAATTTCATCAATTCTTCCTTCTTCGTGCTGTCAGTTCTATGGAATGCGCTACCTACCGAAATCAGGATGTCCACAAACCGCCTCACATTCAACATGAAAGTACGTGATCTACTCCGGAATGAATTGGCAGAACGGTCACAACGATAATACCCGACTGAGTATTTATATGCATAAATAATATATATAATTACATTTATTTATATATGTATGTCTATGCATGCGTGTGTATATGTGGATTTATGTGTGTATGTATATATTCGTATGTTTATATACCTGTCTGGTATATTCATCCATTGTTATAAACCCTAATATTTAACAGTAAATTTGTGTATATTACTTAGAACTATTAAATTTGAATAAATTAAAATAGTTTACAATAAAGACGATACTTACGTTTACAACTACCTTGTCAGTTTTTATATCCTAAGTCTGCACCTACCACATCATATTCCTACATCACCTGAAGGTGGCAGAGAATGCCTCATGGCATTAAGTCCGCCTTTGTGCTACATGTGCATTAAGTTTAAAATAAAATAAAAATAAAATAAATGTGCTCCGAAGCACGGGCTCCTAAATCAATCACCACCTATATCACTGACCTCTAGGTCAGTGATGTACATTCAATAGCTCTTACAAAACAAATAATTTCTCTAGTAGTGTGTGTGTGCTCTAACAAATAATTTCTCTAGTAGATCCATGAGCATGGATCAACAGATGTGTTAGTGCCACGGATAGGGCGCCGCCGCAAAACGGCGCGCAGGAACTTCGCCTTCGATGCTTACCAGGTGGCTTCAGACTGCCATTTTAGAGGTGAAGCGCTGTAGCGACCGACTTTCGGTCGTACGGGTGCTTGTCGAATGAATTATTACCCATCTGATAAGTGTTTACGCGCCACAGGCAGGTTGTAGTGAAACCGAAAAGATGTCGTTCTGGAACCAACTCGGGGAGGTTCTTCGCGGCATTCCTTTGTCGCAGGGAATCGTTCTGGGTGGTGATCTAAATGGGCATGTGGGTGAGGGTTGTGAGGAGTTTAAGCGTGTTCATGGTGGTTTCGGTTATGGCACTCGCAACAAATAGGGTGAAGACATTTTACGAACATGTGCGGCTACCGATCTTGCCATTGTGAACACGTTCTTCAAAAAGAAATCGGAACACCTTATCACCTAGAAAAGTGGGAGGCACGCTTCTCGGATCGATTTACTGCTCACGAGAAGACACACTATCAGCAAAGTGGCCAACTGCAAAGTCATACCCGGAGAGAGTCTCACTGCACAACACCGTATCCTTGTCATGGACCTCTGTGTGAAGCCCAAAGACAAACATGTAGAGCGCTGCCAGCGCCGGATCAGGTAGTGGCGGCTTGATGAAGTCACGTCTCAAAAGTTCGCCTCGACCTTCAGTGACAAGTGCGCTGGAGCTGAGAGCAAATTCATTCAAGACAGTTGGGACAAGATTCAGGTAGCTTGATTCGGTGACAGCGGTGCTGGGCGTGTCTAAGGGCGGACACAAATGTGACAGGGATACTTGGTGGTGGAACGACACAGTCCAGAGGGAGACTAAGGTAAAGAAAACCCTCTTTAAAAAGTGGCAGATCCAGATCTCCCGAAGACCACAATGCGTACAGAGCTGCAAAGCGTGCCACGAGGAGAGCTGTAGCCAGAGCCAGACGTGACCATTTACAACCGGTATATGATAAGTTGGAATCATCTGAGGGGCAAAAACTCATTTATAAGTTGGCACGTTCCAGGATCAAAGCGACACAGAATATTTCCAAGTGTCGCTGTGTCAAAGATCCTGAGGGCAACCTGTTACACGAAGAGCTTGCGGTAAAGGAAAGATGGCGCTCTTACTTCCACGAGCTGTTTAACAAGCGGCATAAAGTGGTGCAGCCACCGGAATAAGGATCTCACTTCAAATCAGGGGCTAGAGCCACCGATAACGCCTGCAGAAGTCCAGGCTGCTCTTCGCTGCATGAAGAGTCTTAAAGCTGTCGGAGCCGATGGAGTGCCCATCGAGGCCTGGAAGGCGCTGGGTATCCATAGTGTTAGCATCCTAACCAATATCTTTAACCGTGCACTCCTCAACGGCGAGATACTAAGGCATTGGAGAAAGAGTATCATCACTCCAGTCTTCAAAGGCAAGGGATCGGTGCAGGAGTGTGGCAACTCCTGCGGTATAAATGTGATGTCTCACACCATGAAGCTCCTTAAGAGGATAATTGACTCACGGATCCGACAGGAATGTACACTCTCGGAGTGTCAATATGGGTTTCGAGAGTGAGAGTGAGGTAATAAATAATTGTTGGGTAGAGTGATACGAGTAAATAGATAAGACCAAAAATACCATTTAGATCATATTTTTTTTACAAACTTATCAAAATTATTTCAATAATAATAAAAATATTTCAATATTTGATACAGCTGAATTCTATGATCCGCCATGTTATTAAAAGGGGCGGCCAAGTGTGAGTCGGACTCACCCATGAAGGGTTCCGTAGCAACAAGTAAACATGTTATAAAAGTTCTTGTAGTTCGATGTAACTTTGATCGATGTTTTAATAATAGTGTACTGATTGAATGAAAGGTAAAATGTGGTTTACGATTTATGAGGTATTAAAAAAACTACTTGCTCGATCTCGTTCAAACCAATTTTCGGTAAAAGTTTGCAAGCTAATGTACATCATACTTTTTTTTTATTTTATCAGTGTCTTATTTTAGAAGTTACAGGGGGAGGGGACACATTTACCTCTTTGGAAGTGCCTCTCGCGCAAATTATTCAGTTTAGAAAAAAAAATTTGAAACCTCAATATCATTTCTGAGGACCTATCTATAGATACCCAACACGTATAAGTTTAATGATAAAAACTTTTTTTGAGATTCAGTTCCAAGGGAACCTCCAAAATTTGTTCTTTTTTTTTCTATTTTTGTGTGAAAATCTTAATGCGTTTCACAAAATACATCACTTACCAAGTTTCAACAGTATAGTTCTTATAGTTTCGGAAAAAAGTGGCTGTGAAATACGGACGGACAGACAGACATGACGAATCTATAAGGGTTCCATTTTTTGAGGATTCCCTTTCCATGGATTGTAATGTAGCCCATATTGCAATCTATGGTATGGGGAATACCCTCTGCATCACAGATATTATAAATAAATAGACCCATCGCTTCATGTGATGCCGCTTCAAATGCCATACACAGAGCAAAGAATTATTATAATATGAAATGAATATACAAACTGTGGTATGTTCAGAAAAGTTTTGAGACATATCCCTATTTTTTTTTATCTCAAACTACAAAAAATTCAATTTAAAAAAAATATCTTAGATTTGGTATTTTTAAGGTAGGGCATTCTGATTTCAAGGTAGGGCATTGCCCTTCAATGCCCTCCCCTAGCTACGGCCCTGGATACGCATAACTGCGCGAGTTGGTTTTTTTGAAATACATATACGAGTACAAACACGTACCTCATTTGCGTATAGTTTGGGATAGAAAGAATGAACGATTAATAGCGAAATGTAACTACATCTTTAAATTGGGTTGTACTACACATGTTTAGGTGTAAGGCAGGTAAGGAAAATTGATCAGGAAAAAGAACAAAGGTGAGGGTCTATTATCCGTTATGATACTACTATGGTCATGGTATATATGGAATTGGCTTTCTTAATTCATATCTGTTATAAAGATCTTTACTCAGTACTTTTGTCACCATGCTCCCTGCATTGGTTTAGCTTGTTATTAGTTCTATATAGTTCCTAGTTCCTAGTCTATTAGTCTACAATGTTAGGATATACAACTTATTCGTCTATTCGCATATTTTGAGTTGGGATCCTATAGTTGAAGCCATCTTGTGTTTTACGCGCATTATATTTCTGTTTTAGCTATGATATGTTCGCAGGAATTTTGAATAGCATATTCTTCTTCCATTTAGATTGGGTTATACCAATAGCTGGCCACAAATAGTAAAGTTACCACTGGGGAACACCGCTATTCAAACGATCCTATACTAGGCATGAACACACCTTGTATTGCAGAAATGATAATGATTATGGTCCCTAATTATATTCGTGTTATGAGGTAATGCAAACTATGACAAATGCCGTGAGTCGTGAGTAATGAACAGTGAACAAATATAGCAGATAAACTTTTTGTACTGCAAACAAAAAACTTTTACACATCATATTGGTGTCTCCTACGCAATCTTATTTGGACATCAACGTCTGATATAAAAATCGTTATGAAATAATGAGAGCAGACATTAGTAACTGTCTGTAGGTTGTGTATACATTTATGTTCAAATACAGGGTCAACACCTTTTATGATGTATTAGAACTAATAATCCTCGAACTTAGTTCATTTTAACGAAATTGCTAGTTGTTTTATTCCAACTAAATATATTAATTTGCAGCTAAACATGTTATTGGCAATTTAATTAATGTCAAATTGAAAACAAAATATTAGGTGGAAGTATAAAAGTTATAAGTACAAGTCCAATTCTCGTTTGCAAATCGCATTTTTACGGATATTTTGTTTTTGTTATGGCTATAATACATTAATGTGTAATCTATTTGTTAAAAATTATTTAAGTTTACCTACTAATAAAAAATTATATGTATTTGGAATCAAATTTTGGTAAAGTAAGGTCGTGTAATATGAAAAACTTACAGTTTATGTTAGATAGAAGAGAGCTTAAATTTCCCAATTTTTACATATATAAATTACTAGCTTTCGCCCGCGGCTCCGCCCGCGTGTATGTCGGTTATCGCGGTAAAGAGTAGCCTATGTCTTTTCCCAAGTTCAGTTCTATCTTCATACCAAATTTCATCAAAATCGGTTCAGTGGTTTAGGCGTGAAAGCGTAACAGACAGACAGAGTTACTTTCGCATTTATAATATTAGTAGGGACTAGATTCGTGTATCACTTTAAATTTTAATAAACATCAATGAATGTTTATTGCGCAGTGACAAAGCAAGTCATGCATTGAAGCCCTCTGTACGCTGTGAAAAAAATATTTAAAAAACTACATGCGTATACTAACAATGGGTTTAAGTTAAGTTCGTGGACCGTGAAGCCTCGATAAAGCCTCGAAACTGGCCGCGACCTTGAAGGCACAGAATTTAGTAAACTTTGCGTCATTCACAATTAACATTATATCATCATTAGGTACACCGTAATTACCATGTATATAACTAGAGCGATTTCTTTGTCGTAGGTAATGCTAATATTTCTACTTATTTAAATTTATAAAGAAGCTAGTCACCATTTGTGGACGCCCATGGATCACAGAATCTATGATATTCACATTTGCATTAGGTATCTGTATATTTAATACAGGTTGTATTATCCATTTTCAGAAGTCACATTTTCTTCATATAAGTAAATTATACTATTAAATTTAAATATTAATCTACGGAAAGCTAATTAAATAAATAAACATGGTAGGGACTCATGTTAAGTATAATGCATTTACCTGTGTTTGTTGAACAAAATAGTTGAATATTATGTTTTCTTTTTACTTTTTGTTTTTAATTCTAATTCGGATATTTAATGTTAAATATACGTTTTAGAATTAAAGTTTATTACTACTATTTAATAAAATTTCGATGTTTAAATACGTGAAACAACAATCCTATTGTCATAACATGACTTTGATAACAAACAATGAAGAATCTGCATTTTTTTGTGATTTTGTTATTTATCTAACACATAAACTTAGAACTAACATGCAGATAATTAAAAACTTTTTTCTTACATGTCATTTGGACTTCGCTCTTGTCCGAAATTACTCATGCGAATATTTTACATTAGATTTGGTCACGGTTTTATAGATCCGAAAGTTCCGTTTCGGTTAAAGAGCTCTTTAATATCCCTATTGTAGTGTAGAGGTAAGTATGTATCCGTGTTTGGCTTGTATTTAATTTAAACACGAAAGAATATAGGTGTTCATTCTGCTGACGTGCCAAATGATGTCATTTTGTGATAAAACCAAACCTTGTTCGGAGTCAGCAATCGCCATTATAAAAGTTTCTGTGTAAAACTGGCATTGTGACTAGCTAATTAACCTGTCACTTCTTACCTGAACGATTCATTGCCAGTAAGTGTTAGTGTTAGTTAGTGATAGATCGTGACTGGTCTCGAACTATACCTATTCTGTTGCCGAATCAAAATTATAACAGAAAATGAACTGACAATAATATTGAAATATCCGTTACAAATATAATGTTGATTTAGATCCACATAAAAGTGTAATCATACGAACGTACAAGTTATATAGACGTAAAGGCTGTATACGTTAATTAAACATGTGTTTAAAAATTAAGGTGAAAGTCATTTGATCTTAACAAGGCGTACCTAATTAGTTGTTACATATTCTGTAAAAATAACGGCTTACGGCATCTTGTCATATCACAATATCATAAATGTTTACTGTAAGATTATTGTGACATTACAAAAGCACTCGTGTTAATGCAGAATATTTAGTTTGTTCACTGCCGGGTCGGAGGACGGAGCTCGGAGCAAGAACGCATGTTCGTTTCCACCTTGAAACGTTGAGTTACGTCAGTCTGCCGACTGTGCTGGCCGTAAACATAACAAACGTCCACATTTTAATTTGCTGTGTAGGTGATACAAAATACTGTGCTAAAGACTTTTAAAACAACGCGAATCCAGTGTTGTTGATGTCAGTGAACTCCGATTGCTTGCTCTCGGATGGCTGTGAGCGCTAACCAGTGAATAACGTTATTTCCGGAGTTTCAAGTATTGTGTTTACGTCATTTTCTTCCAGACCATATGACTCGATTAGTTTGTGATTCACTGTGTATATCGATGACTGCGAGTGTGGGTATCTACACAATTTTTGATTTAATCACAGTTGCTGGCAACTCTTTTGTTTGAGCTCAGCATAGTCAGCATACTGTTTTCATTTCTTTATAATACATAAATAAGAATTATTATATCAAGATGGATGAAGAACAAATGTGGAGAGGTTTTTACGATAAGTTGCAACAACAAAAATCTGTTGAGCAGCAAGAACATGACAGCAAGTAAGTTTTGATTTTATTTGGTCTGATTTTCCCTTTGTTACCTGCATCCACCGGCACTTGTTGCTATGACCCTTATGTCGCTCTTGCATAAAACTTGTTGCAAGTAGAACGTTACCTATTAAACATTGTATTGTGTTACTGCTATTTCTTATGCAATGAGGGCAAGTTAGGTGAACATTGGTTCTTTTAAATCCTTAATATTTCTACTTCGTTATTATTTGCTTATAGAAATATAATTAATCGAATCGAATCGAAAAATAAATAATAATAAGATATTTAGATTTAGATTAAGATATAAAGAGATTAATTCTATATTTAAGGCAATCACTAGGTTGCCTTAAAAACAAATATTTAATGGAATACCAACATTTTTCTAGTATTTTGTCATTGTAACAATGATCCGGAAGTAAACAACGAAAATATCCTTTCATTTGGTATTCATAAGAAGCTATATTACCAATGCAATAAAATTGTAACTTGAATTTTAACTGGTTACCGTGACTGTCGCATCTAACACACCATGACGTTTTAATTTAAAAAGTGAAATATTACAATCAAAGATCATATGTATTCTGTTCGATAGGCGTAAAAATAGAGTAGGGTTTGATATTTAATGTGCAAATAAAATTTATAAATATACCTAGGCAAAAATTGGCATTTTTTACAATATATATATATATAGTAATATATATATATAAATATATATATATAGTAATATATATATGTATATATATATATATATATATATAACAGCTGGACCTTTAATGTTTATTTTAAATGGACAATTTTTACCTTACTATCATTGATATATAAAAACCCTAGATGCACAGTCTCAAACAAAAGTCGCATACGAAACTGTCCCACTTAGTCATTGATGTATAAAAATATCAATGTGGGTAGTTTTAGTTAAGCTATAAACACATCTTTTGCACATTCAACCTTACGCGCATTGTTTAAAGTTTTTATTACAAAGTAGCGTACAATGACCAATCAAATTTTATGACCGAAGCTAGCCGGCAGGACAGGACATGGAGTGAAGAGGAATATTTGTATATTTTTTTTATTATAGTACATTGAGTTAGTATTTTAAGAGTTAGTTAAATTGTTGTTTTTAGACTTTCGCGACTTTTACACATACTCATGTTTTTACTGTAAACGGGACTTATTCGCGATAATATTATATAATATATAAGGTATCAGTATAATATTATATATAAGGTATCGTAACCTTTATAATATTATCGCGAATAAGTCCCGTTTACAGTAAAAATATGAGTATAGTTAAATTGTGTTCTAAGCCCATAATTATACTTAGCGTAAATATGTTTTTGGGTAGGACATGTGTACATCAATGAAACAAATATTAACTCTTAAAATCATTTATTTCATTTTTTCATATCATATCAGTGACATCCTGTAAAAAATAATTATATTATTTGAATGTAGGTACGAAATTATTTGATAAATTCATTATTTTTCTGGCTAACGACTACTTACCGTTATACTAGGAACAGCCGTTTTAAGAAGACGTTTTATGCCTTTAGCAGTGACATTCATATCTTCGTCCAGAAAATGTTCAGAACAAACGACGCATGCACTATTTGGCTTAAAAAAATTGTATGTCGCGAACCCATAAGTTGTCCCCTAATTAATCGATATAATAGGTAATATAATATTTACGAACTTTAATAATAACACCGTTTGGACGACCTCTTTTCCTTTTGCAATTCGATTAATAACTATAATAATATTATTATATATTTTGTAACGTATACATACTTATTAAAAACTAAATACAAAAAAGTTCAAATTAAATAAACTTATATATAAAAATTAAACACAATAAAAAAAAATCGACTCCATTAAATTCAGAACAGGGTCGTTTGGATTATGCGACTAAAATAAAAGGTTGTGTAATAGTCGTTTTTACACTGAAAAAGCGGCCATTGAAATTTGTCGTATTATACTTGGACCGTTAAGTGAAGTTTTTAGACAAATTAAATCAAAATCACATATTGCTTCCGATATTTAGTCATAAAAACAACAAAAACAAATTAACAAACTCTTTTACTCACCGAAAATACGATATCCCATCCTTTTTTAACGTTCTTGACCTAATATTTTTACAATTCCGCATCGAACACTTAGGCATTTTTAACGAGCGCACAGAGACGCGAGCGACGCGAGACTATTTGAAATATGAGCATCATTTTCAATAGTGCGCTTATTTTATGAGGACGGTTTTGCGACGCTGAGTGTGTATCTAGGGTTTTTTAATACATCAATGCTTACTATACAATTTTTTGTACTATTTACGTTTAACCTCAAATTACGAAATAAAACCTTTGTTGTCTAATCTGAGCGTTATACTAATGTATGTAATGTTTATGTAATGAGTAGATGAGCATATTTTGTTTTGTGAGTTTTGGTAAAAGACCTAAAAAATACTAAGTAATATATTACTTACAAACTCAACTCATCCTCATACAACAACAACCTCAACTTACACTTCGATGTAGACAAAAACAAAAAAAAAGCAATCCAATTATTACAACTCTACTAAGAACAACTCCCAAAATTAAAATACACTTAAATGTATTTAATTTTAAACGTAATTTTGTTTAGCGCCACTACAATCTGAAATGTACTACAATACAATGCCATCTAGTGGTGACTGGTAACAACAAGAAGTGTAGTCGGCGGCGGATCCGTGGTGTTATCTTTGCACGTGTTGTGTTTTACATTTACTGCAAGCGTTATAATGTTTCTTTTAAGATTTGAATTTTTTTATTAATGTAATGTACTTGAAGAATAAAACTACTTTTACTTCTATTGATTATTTTCTGTATTTCGTAACAGAAATCCTTAACAAAATAATGTTCTAAAACTGCGTAAACTGGAACGGTCAGGTTTTTTCCTTTACTGTCATGTATGTCAACTGTCAAGAAAGGTTATTCGTTCCCCGGTAGAGGTCAATGTTATTCGTAAACTTGTGTCTCATTTCAAAGCGTTTTATTAACACTATTGATTAATATTGACCAATAAGGCTTCTACTTTAGGTAAAATTTTAGCTTATTGGTTCTACTTGTACGTTTAATAACATATAGTTACCGATCCGTGTCGAAGTTCAAACATAAACAAGATAGATACCACTGCGACATAAAGATAAAAAGGATTTCAGCAGATACATTAAACTTTTATTACGTAAGCATTCTGACTGCATCTATGGAACTGTTGCGTACCCATTTAACAAGAAACTTCAGAATTTACCTCAATCAAACTAGACAAATGCATTTGCTTAAGAATAAAGCTTACATCGACAGTAAATGGGTGTCGGCACAAAGTAATGCCGTATTTCCGGTGTTAAATCCCGCCGATGATTCCGTAATTACCGAAGTGCCGGATATGGGAGCTGCGGATGCTAAGTTAGCTATTGAAGTTGCTTCTGATACTTTCAAATCTTGGAAAGAAGTGACAGCAAAGGAGCGTTCGAAGATTCTAAGGAGATGGTTTGACATCTGTGAACAGAATAGCGACTATCTAGCAGAAATTATTACAGCTGAATCGGGTAAGCCTTTAGCTGAAGCAAAGGGTGAAGTCGCTTATGGTAATTCCTTTTTAGACTGGTTTGCTGATTGTGCTCGTCATATTAATGGAGAAGTTGTTCCTAGCCCGTGGCCTAACAAGCAAATAATTCTTACAAGACAACCTTTGGGTGTAGTATCAATTATTACTCCATGGAATTTTCCTTTTGCAATGATAACAAGGAAAGTAGGTGCATTGATGGCTGCTGGGTGTACATGTGTTATCAAACCATCTGAAGATACTCCTCTGTCCGCACTGGCTGCTGTCGACTTAGCAGAAAAAGCAGGAGTGCCTAAAGGAGTGATTAATGTTGTTACAACCAGCAGAAAAAATGCTCCTGAAGTTGGAAGTGTTATGTGTGAAGATGATAATGTACAATGCATATCTTTCACTGGTTCTACTGCAGTAGGCAAGATACTGTATGGACAAGCAGCCAAAGGTATTAAGCGTGTATCATTGGAATTAGGTGGAAATGCCCCATTTATTGTTTTCCCGAGTGCTGATCTCGAACATACTTTAAATCAAGCGATGCTGGCTAAATTTAGAAATAATGGACAAGCCTGCATTGGAGCCAATCGTTTTCTTGTACATGAAGATGTTTATGACAAATTTGTTACTGGTTTTAAGGAACTTATTGCCAAGAAGTGTGTATTAGGACCAGGAAATAAAGAAGGTGTTACATGTGGACCCTTGATCAACATCGAGCAGGCCAAAAAAGTGTCAGGATTAGTTAAAGATGCTCTGGCTAGTGGTGCTCGACCATTAATTGGAGGAGAGTTTGCAACTGATCTCGGCAACAAGTTTTATAAGTCAACACTATTAGTAGATGTGAAAGCTGACATGAAAATATTCAATGAAGAGATTTTTGGCCCTGTTGTACAAGTTTTAAAAATAAAGAGTGAGGAAGAAGCATTAGCAATAGCAAACAATACCAGGACTGGTCTTGCATCTTATGTATTTACCAAAGACCTGGGACAAGCTTTCAGGATGTCCAAAAAACTAGATTTTGGCATGGTTGGTATTAATGATGGTATAATATCTGGTGCAGAGGCAGCTTTTGGTGGGATTAAAGAGTCTGGCATTGGTAGAGAAGGCAGCTTACATGGAGCACTTGAGTACACTGACATAAAGTATACTTTGATGTCTGGGTTGGATAAATAAATAACACAATGAAAATATTATGTAGCTATATAGTTCTTATAGCAAGGAATCTAAAACAATACTATATCATTGATATTATTAGAATAATGCATTTAAAATGTTACCTTTTCTATTTTGTTCCTATTTGTTGTCCTTATATTTTAATTGCATTTTATTATTGTTATTGTTTTTGATGTTATATAGTGGTTATTGAAACTTTTTTGAAAATGTTAATAAGTTTCTTATGTGATTTAAATGCATTTATAGTGTTCTTTGTTTTTATCTCTTTAAAAATAATAAACCTGTTTATTTACTTGCAAGAATGATTGATTGTAACTGGGATTTGTTTTATTTAAAATATATTTTATACAGTGTTATATTAAGACAAAAAGACAATATGTTATATTTAAGTAGTATTAAACCATATCACTTGTCTTCCATATCTTTAGTCAATATATAATATATTATATGAATTTCTTATGATGTTTTAAGAAATAAAATGTGCTTATATTTAAATTATTTTATTGTTGTACCTTTGCGTTGGCCACACAGTATTATCCATAAACTCTGACACCTACCCCATTAGCCAAGATAAAAGTGTTTCACTTAGAACCTCTTTCTACAATAGCTAACGCAACTATTCTCTTGTATCATAGACTCATATAAGTATATTTTGTTTGACCATGTGAGATGGTCCAAGATCCTAGAGCCGCCAGATCTACGTCGTTAGTGCAAAGCTGAAATTTTCAGGATTATTAGTACAATGACTTGTTAAGATGTATGCATACCCATTAGCTTGAAAGCGGGGCCGTTTCTGAGGTAGCGCGAAGTACAGATGGATAAAAACCTTACTTACCTACGTTAAAGGTGCAAAGCCAGTATTTACATATTTTTCCAAGAATATTATTTAAAATTAAAATTCATTACTGCCAGATACTTTCCGTGGGCCATTACTCCTGCCAGACGTCTTGAAAGTTGTGAAAAAATTATGTAAAGTACGTTATAGTAGCAAACCTAAATTTTATACATATTATCTAAGGTACTATTTTAAGACCCTTTGTATGCGGCCAGATCAATCCGAAGGGCCAAGGGTTAAAATGATTTGGAAAGACAGTAGTTGACGGTGCAATGAGTTTTGAAAAATTATAATCTACTAATGAAATATTACAAATGTGAAAATAACTTTGTCGCTTTTAAGCCAAAATTACTGAATCGATTTTAACGAAATTTGGTACCCATATAGTCCACAGCCTGAGAAGTATAGGACTTAGACTTTAGAATAAACTTTATTGTACATCAGTCAATCAATAAAACCCAGTCTATACTATAGAATTAATTCTCTCTCATTTTGGTGAGATTTTCTATCTGCATGATGATCAAGAACTTGCACGTTGTTAAATGATGGCTACCTTCCAGACAGGTCTATGTTTCTATAATTAGATACCATGGAATAGGTAATTGTCAAATTTTCGGAATGGCTCAAACATCGACTCCAAAATATCTTCCAGCTCTCAGATCAAAACGATAATGAAAAAAATAGGGCAAGTGTGTGTCAGACCACGCAAAGGATAGGGTTCCGTAGTCATTTACAATGCCAAGTGGAAATAAAATCGTGTCCAATAGATAATTGTTATGTTCACTTATTTCTTTATTTCTGTACGAAGTTTTCCAATTGCACTTTACAAGTTGGACCCCTATTACTGTGGAAATAAAAAAATATTAAAACTGCTACTATCACAATTTTTTTTAGATTTTTTGAGCCAGCTGTTTATTTTTTAGCGGGGGCGCCGGCGCCCTGTTTTCGTTAAAGTTAAATAAAATTAAACAAGTTACGATACCGTGTGGTATAACCCGTTCGAAACGTCGGAAAGTAGAAGGTAACCTCGTAACCTTTTTAAATTTATCGTGAATAAGTCCCGTTTACAGTAAAAAACATGAGTATGTGTAAAAGTCGCGAAAGTCTAAAAATAGTTGTAGTTGAATAACTCGCAAACTTAGAGTATACATAAGCTTATGTATACTCTAAGCTCGCAAACTGATACTATACCTAAATTGAAAAATGGTTTTATTAATCTCGCATTGTTTTCAAAAGATCTATCTAATGATACCCCACACGATAGGGTAGACGCGAGAAAAAAAAATCATCACCACTGTACAAGCAGGGGAGGTAGGTAGGTACCCTAAATAAATATATTGTTCTTTTTATTGTAGCACTGTCGACGTAATTACAACACATATTCGTGTAAAGTTTCATCGTTCCAACAACAACCGTTAGGGCTGTAGGTCGAGGACGGACGTACGGAGATGATGAATCTAGTAAGGGTTCCGTGTCATTAACTACGGAGTCCTAAAAGACAAATAAAAAAAACCGAGGAAAAAAAAATGTTTCTTTTGATCATGGCCCATTTTCTATGCCCCTAGGATCTGATGCCGCCGCGGGCATCAGCTGGTAATTAAATAAAGATAAATAGTTTCATTAAATTAGTAGGTGGAGGTGGAATCACAATTATGTAGTTACAACAAAAAAAAATTGGAGTCCTTATTGAAATCTATATCTTGGAAAATATCTTGTTACAGAATACAAGAAGTGGACGACAGTTTCTTTGAAAAGTTTGGATCCATATTAAAACAAGTGTCACAAAAGGCAGCGTTAGAAGAATCCACTCCGTTGGCTCCTTTAAAGGAAATTGAAGAAAATGACGGAGAGCAAAAGGCAGAGAATTATCTACAAACTGAAACTCGAAGTATACCTCGAGATTCTGACAGCGGATGTGAGACTCTGCTCGACACAGACTCCGAACCCGACGAACATGAGAAAATAGACCGCTACGTGGAGGCTGTTGGATGGAACGTAAGTAGTTAAAAAAATAAATAATAATATTGTTATGGTTGTGTTTACACAATGATTTTGTTGACAAGAATGGAACGTCTATACTTGTATGAGATAGATATGTATATATGTAGTTAGTTTTTCATCTATAAACATGGACAAGTATTAGTATTACACGCTTTCTCTAAAATGCGTTAACGTATTATGTGAACGTGCTATTTCTATAATATATATATTATAAACTGATGTGAAATAATGCTAATGTACACTTTCCATATATAATCGCAGCGGAAATCATTCTCCAGTGTTACAACATCCAAATTGTTGTATTTTAGAAACTTAAGTAAACTACGTCCAGGCGACGATATTTTAACTGAACTAGACATTGGGCTTCACCAATCCTGGGAAAGTGTGTCGCGGTTAATTTTGGTCTACGTTGGAACGTTGCAGTGACATTAACCCGAAGTATTTGCTATCATGGGCAATATTCCAAGGTGATGTCATCATTGCATCTCTTGTTCGAAACTGTTGACAAAAAATATAACAGCAGGAACTGCATAGACGTCGTAGTTTTATTAGATATTTTTCACAAAGTTATATTTCAATGAATGTAGTAAAATATATGAAAAGTTTGTTGGATACTCTTTGAGCATGAGAAACTATTTGAAAAACTTAAGTTTTCTATATTTCATATTTCCTCGTTCCTGGTAACTTTTTATGCAGAAAAAAATGCAGAAGTCTCTCTAAGAAAACTAGTAAACAACAATTGTTGCTGTTATTAACATTACACAAGATGAATAAAAGTATGACAACTGTTAATTAATTTATTTCTGAGGTGTTAACTAAAATATAATTTAAAATATTACAGCGTCGAGGATACAGTTAGATAAGATAACGAAGACAAACAACAATCTTCATCATGACATTGAAGTAATTTAATGTTAATTTCTGAGACTATATTCCATACTACATTTTTTGCCTGCGTATTTTTCAATTTAATCTAATCTTTACTGAATTAGTTTTAAGATTTAATTTCAATGTTGACGATAAATATCAAATCACATAGTATGCTTCTAACTTAGAAAGTAGACGTTTTAAAATAACATCTTAAATGGTCTCGGCGTCTCGGTAAACGTAGTATAGGACGCCCACAGGCGAGGTGGAGTCACCTTGTGATACTGCCCATACTTTTCACTATTGTTTGTTGACCTCTAACTTAGTAGTGTTTGTTCCTATTTGATATAACGTAAAATTATTCTTAACATGCAAAATGAATTTAACAAAGAACCAAGATGTTGTGTATAAAAAATATGACTCATATAAATTTGGTTAAGTTTTAATTAATGTGGTGATAATACTGAAAACAGTATAGATTTCTTATTTTATTATTAAATATATGCTAAAGAAGAGTTCTACTTAAGCTTCGAAACTGTTCTTAAAATACGTATGTGTGTACATACACTACGTTAGATCAATTGAGTACATTGTGTAACGAGTTCCTTCTCTGTGTACGTAGATGCGATGTTGATTGTATAGACGTAACATCCGATCGTCGACTGGCACTTATCCAAAATGTTTTTTTTTTCTTTTCAAATCTTATTTTGTCAACTTCCTCTTCAAGGTTGATCTCGATGACCTCTCGATCTGTTTTCAGCCTGTTTTAGGCCAGTGTCATTCGCCTTTGGTTTTAATACTTTACAACCTACATGTTTTCTTTTTATTTTATTGGTGCTGAGTTTTGCCTTTGTCTAGATCATTGCACAATGACTAGTCTGCCTTCAGAGAACTAATAGCAGATACTATCATTATCATGCAGTTTTGTCTGTGAGAGAACTTTGCATAGGCACAAATGACAATTGGACAGAAACGGGACTGTGAGATTACCGGAACTTAAAACTCTGAATCCGAAAGGACTAGAGAGCAAGTGGCCTAGGACAGAACTCAAAAGGTGAAGATGCACTAGAAACTTGCAATTAGGTGAATTATTATCTCGGCAAACGTAGAGTAGGTACGCCCACAGGCCAGATGGAGTGACTGTTAGGAACATGATGCGAGAAGCCCAAAATCGATCAAAGTGGTGTGCCAAGAGGCCTATGTCCAGCAGTGGACTGAAATGGGCTGATGATGATGATGATAAATTATCTAGTGTTTAGTTAAGCGTCATCGAGAACTAAGCATCTTCCTAGACTTTATTATTCCAAAGAATTTTTGTGGTCGGCTACTAATTTTAATTTGTGTATTATTATTTATTATGTTTAACCGATTGCATCTGAATATCAGTTTTCGCACGGATTGACTTAGCTGTACGTCGGACCTCTGCAACCCGGAAGGTGTATTTGAGGATACTGATTTCGTAATAACGATTGCTATAGATGTTTATGACAACAGGGACCGACGGCGTAACGTTCAGTACCACCTAATTTCAATACTCTGGGCTGTTATTATGAATTTCTTGTAAGAAAAACCCAACAACACTTTTGACCCGACTAGGGAAACGAACCAGAGATCTCTTTAGTCGGTAGTCGCATATGCTAATCATTAAACCAATAAGACCGTCTGATTACGAACATAAATCCCCATTAATACTCAGAGATATATTTTAAACAGAAATGGGGATTGCAGGCATAGTGATTGTTTAGTTTATAACTAAACAGGATATTCAGTTACACATGTTGCTTTGAATATGTTCATAATGCTTTTATCTAGATCTAAATCGTTGGCGTTTCATTCATGTCTGGATATTCTCAAGATGCATTAAGCTATTCTGGCTAATCTATTCGTTCCCTTGAGTAACGTACTTAGAAGGATTTAGTGTTTGGTAAGGTGGACTGTGTTTAGTTCATTCTGTACATTCGTTCTGTTCTTGTATTGTGATAGCCATGAGACTAAACTGAAACAAATTATTTATTAAATTCTGTCCTATCATTTCTTAAAGTTTCGTTTTCAATTTATAACACGTAAAATTTTTAGTTATTTGTGATGTACTTACCTATTTTTGTGTTGTGGATATAATACTTAGTATATTTTAAGTTTAAGTGAATATGTACACTATTTATGAACCGATCGTCTTTACCTACCCCAAACGGTTCAAAACCTTATTACATACTAATTGTTGGAATTTGAGCGGTTTGAGGCTTTCCGCTGATGCAGCAGCAGCCCCGGCATAACCAGCTGTACTTGTAAGATGTGACGGCACGAAGTTGTCGACGGATGTTACGTCCTACATATAAGTCTTACCCATCTTCCATGGCAGTAACGACATACCATCTGGTCTTTTTGCCTTCGTCTCGTAAAAGAAGATTTTATTGTATTTTCTTGTAATATACAATACCGTACGTAAAGTTTAAGAAACAATGATATTAAATAGAAAAGTTCAAACGTTTCCCTGTATGGGGAATAAATACCCAATACATTACACTTTAAATAGAAAAAGTAATAAATGTAATCCAGGAACATTTTTCTATACGATTGATCATTTTTTATATAGTTAATACGTAGTCGGGTTGTAATAAATGGTTTTGATTGCTATAGACATCTAGAAGCAATGAACAATAAAGGATAAAGCATTGTTTAACCTTTTATGCAACACAAAATAAATTACAGCTACAAGTTATCATTGTAAGTAGAATTAATTAAATCTGCCAATGTCTTTCGTAACAGTTTTGATTAAGATTGTAATTTGATAAGAAATAACTAGCGCCGAACATGAACTACTGCATCATAATGGTCACAAGAAAATTTCCAGTGGGAGTTTAGGTTAGGCCCTCCTAGCCAAGACAATACGTTGACGTTTGTTGTTAACTGAGTTATTAGAAACATAACAAATGTATGAAAATGAAGACATCTCAACGCTCAATTAATTGGTTAAAATACAACATTAGTCAATGGTGCTAGAGAATAGAGGCGTAATGACGCGAAACCATTGCATCTTGGAAAAAGTATTGTACCCTCACCCAAAAGTAGTGATACAATACTGTACGTAATGTTTAAGAAATAATGAGATGCCTGCATTTCAATTGATTAACTAATATGACTAACTAAACTAAAAACACTAAATAGTTTAGGTTAAATTCATTCACTTGAACACGTCTTGTACGATCTTTGTAAACACAGTACATACATAGCCTTGAAGTCTCTATTTCCCGAAAATAAAATCTTTCACGTACTAAAAAACAGCTAAAAGTCTGTAATAACTAATATATACTATTGATTACTTTACACAAATGCCTTTAATTCTAATCGAAGAACTTTAGAGAGATTCAGATAGTTAACAGATAATTCAAAGTTTGAATATAAAAAATATGCTCTAGCATAGTATTTATAACGTAGGATGCTCAAGCGTATACTGTTCTAACGGTAATAAGTATATAAAATACACTTATGACTATGAAAGATGTGAGATGTTTGTAATGTGATGTGTACCTGTACCACCTGCACACATATTTTGAATGAGTAAAATGTCGATGAAGAAGAAGACAAAAAAGAAAAATTGGCCAAGTGCGTGTCAGACCACGCATAGAACAGGGTTCCGTAGTCACCCATAATGGTAGGTAGATTTGAAATCGAGTCCAATAGACTATTATCATGTTAACTTTTATTTCTTTATTTTTGTACGAAGTTTTCCAAGTGAGTGCATTTTACAAGTTAGGCCCCTATAACTTCTAAAATAAAAAAAGTCATCAAAACCGCTGTAGTTTTCCTTGAAAGTTCAATATATGGGCTAATATCATGCATTTTTTTACATTTTTTTGACAGCTTTTACAGGAGGGGGATATGCCCTGTTATTTGCAAAAAATACGCTTTCAAGTTGAAAAACTCATAAACGGATACCTAAATCGAAAAACAGTCTTAAAAACCCTACAATAATTTTAAAAGACCTATCTATCTAATGATACCCCACACGATGGGGTAGACGCGAGAAAAAAAAGCATCCCCACTTTACATGTAGGGGAGGTACCTCAGATAAAAATATTTTTCACAATTTTATTGTAGCACTTTGTTTACGTAATTACAAGTATTACAACATATATTTATGCAAAGTTTCATCTGTCTAGCACCAAGCGTTTGGGCGGTAGGTCGAGGACGGACGGACGGACATTGCGAATCTGTAAGGGTTCCGAGTCATGAACTACGGATACCTAAAAAGGAAATACATATAAACTTTATCAGATTATTCATTATTCAACTTCTATTCGAGTTCTTAGTAGTTTTTTTTAACAGAAATTGGAAAGGTATTTATAGAGAATTAAAGTTTACCATTTCGAATTCTTATCTTATTGAGTTACCAACTACCATAGTTTTGTTATGTAAATAAATTGGCAATAATGTAAGAGTACAGTTTCCGTTGCTAGCAAGAACAAGCACACGATGTTAATAAAATAAATAAAACGATCAGCACGTTCGCCGGTTGCACTGTTAACTACAAACCTTGGCTTTTGCTTGTTAAACAAGACTCAAAATTATAATAAACACAAGTGTTTACAGGTATGTAATATATGTAGTTAAAAGTAAAACCGTTGTAATTCTAGGCCGTGAATTTCATTTTTAGGAGCTGTTGAAGTGGAAAATTAAGCTTATTTAATAAGAAGTGAAATTCAAAAGGATAGTTTATTAAATTTATATTTATAATATATGTGTATGATAGATATCACATAAGATGTACGTGTATGATGGGTATAGTAGGCTAAAACCTCTGTGGCCTGTAGGGTTTTAAAAGCCACTGCTGAATGCTGAATGTCACTTCAAATAAAGTGCCTTTAAAAATGCAGATATAGCTAGTATTAAGTGTCATATTTATCACAGGTCTGTAACGCTTTTGATATCAGAGAAAGTTAAGAATATACATTTATAAATGACTATGATGGATTAGCCGAAAACAATTAAAGATACATCACTAATAAGCATTCGTGGTTTAGAAGGTCTTCAAATTACATTGATTTATTTATTAATACACTAGCGATCAACCTCGGTTTTGTTCGCTCTGCTCCGCATTAAAACTCGGGTATGTATTTGGCGCTTCGTTCAAACTTTTGAGAATAGGAATAATTTTAATCTGAATAATTTAATACAAAACTTCATGTAACTAAAAAGAATATTACAGAATAAACTGAATTTTCAGTTATGTTTTTTAGTATTTTCTATTATTTTTCTTGCTTTGAATATTATTTGTAAATATGTATGTATGACCGGTATATATCTACAAATATAATGTTTGAACTATATCATATTTGAAAAATAACGTTTTCAAAATTAATTGAAGAGAAACAGCTGCGTACTCTTAAAGCAGTCATCAAATTTTGTTTCTGAACTCCGTATCAATCATTGTCAATGTAAGTAAACTTACACTTACTAAATTGTAATAATTATACTTTCCCATTATTTTCTCTATTAATTGGTGAAAATCGTGTAAAAATCTGTTCAAAACTGTTGCAGATAATTCTGCCGTGAGACAGACAGCCAGCAAACCAGACAGACCCGAGGGCTTTATTTTATTTATGATATGTAGTACATTTACAGTTCAATTAAACTTTTCGTAATAAACTGTTGGGTAGTTATACTTCTGTTGTTTGAAGAGGAATGTAGTAATATATTGCCGTTCTCCATTAGCTAAGATGTTTATGAATGAAACAGATTCGTAGCTAGGTCATACATTTTGCGTCAGAGAAACCAATAAAAGGTTTTTATAGTACACTGAAAAGGTTTTATCGTTGTGATTCCTTTATAAAGTTATGTGTGATCAATGATAACTTTCGAGTATTTTAGGTACTTCAAGCAATTAGTTTTTCAGAAGGATACGTTGTCAAATAATGATATTAGGTACGAAAACAACGATCGCGATATTAATGCAGTCTCGAAATATTTTGGAGACTTTTTATTATTATTTAGTTTTGCTCTCTCGTTCGTCTTCGTTGGCGGCGCTTTGCAAAAATAGAATTTGGCGGCAGTGCGGGTTCAATCCCTAGTCCCGGTCGGCCGGACTCCGCCAGTGCACCGCCAGCTCGCACATTTCTCTTTTTCTTAATTCGTTTTTGTCTGTTAATATTTTTTTATTATTCCAGGTGTTGCTATAAAACACCTTTATATTGAAAATGATCCACGTTCGGTTATAAATCTTTAAGATGCATTGTGTGGTGATTAAGTGTGTAGATATAAATTTGTGTTTTAGTGAATTTTAGTGATAATGAATGGAACAGGAACACTTCGAACTAAGTTCAGAGGAGTGAAGAAGGAAATGCTAGACAGACAAACTAGCATGCTGATTCAATCTATGACAGTTAGTAGTTCATTGTTTATTAACGATTGGAGTTACATCTTAAATAACCATTCAATTGACTTTTTATAGACACTCGTTTGCGTTAGGTCTTTTACATAACTTCATTAATAAGAATTTACTGTTCTATATTAGCTTTAGCACGCATAAACAGCAACATATTTAATGTTCATTACTAGAGATTCCGATATTCTTTTAAAAACAGCACTAACGTTCGTCTCGCACCTGACTAAGAAGGTTACTCAGTGTATATTTTAAAAGTTAAGTGTGAGTCACTAGTTCAGAGAATAACGAGCTTATTGTATAGTGTTAATCTTCCGCTCAGTTTAGCAAATACAAACCAAAGTTCTCTTATACCCAGTGGAGTGGTAAATCGAAAACAGAACTAGTCAAAGCTTTCTATCAGATCGATAGACTTCCCACGACGGCGCAGTAACCCAGCTGTTTTATGTAGGTCACTGTAAACACAACAAAACTTCTTTAGTTATGACATTTGAAGTTGGTCGCTGTGGCGGGTTGTTCCGGTGTTGTCGTTACCAGGACACCCCATAATTCAAACTGTCGATGATTCATTCAGTTGGTTTTGGTCTTAGCTGCAGTGAAGTGTTATTGTGCAATTTGCTATTTTTTCGTCGGCTAGTTTATGAAATTGCGTTACTATTATGATTCTACGGTGAGTATAAGTAGTATGTGGGACTCGAGCTAATTCTGATATCTCATCTACCTACATTGGCGTTTATGTATGATGAATTTCAAGATAGCTAATGAACTCCTTTAAATTTAGTAGCTTTTCCTATTACACAATAGTATGATATTACTTACTTACATACATAAACTCACACCTAAAACCCCTGTAAGGCAGAGTTGTATTAAAAGTTTGTATTTTTATCAAATATAATTTTGGTGGCTTTCTCATACCTGATACTGCCATTCAGCAAACCTGGGTTAATTGGGAATATACATACTAAATGAGATAGAAAGAAAATTTACAGAATATAATATTTCTAATTTAAAGGAATATGTAGTGAATTGGACCTTATACGCAATAGCTCTAGATTTCTAGAAGATTAGAAACTTAGGTAACAGAAATCAGGGTGCTTGAATTTCATTATATAAGTTTATAAGTATCATCACCATCAGTCTATCACAGTCTACCACAGTCCATTGCTGGACATAGGCCACTCCAATTGCCCGCCACTTAGTTTGATAAGTTTATAGGTTTAATTAAGTGATGAAAATATTGGATATAATTATGGGTAAAATAAGTCAAAATGGTCGAAAGTAAGATACAAGCAATTCTGACATCATTCTATGACTTGTGATGAAATTTAATGCCAAATAGTAGATACTTTAAATGTAGCACATGTGGCAACCGTAGTTTGATGTTGTATTTTTCAAATATTATTGATACCTAGTGTATCAGTATAATGTGAAATTCCTAAATGAAAACAAATTGAAAGAAGTTTATCGATCCGCTTCAATAAGATATATGCCTCCTACACACAGCTCTCTATCACTAAAATGTTAAATAAAAGACGATACCTATGCTATTAAGTCCGCCTTATGCAATGTAAAAATAATAAATTATCACTTATCTATTTCAGACAATCATCCTTACTAATACTATTAATGCGAAAGTAACTCTGTCTATATGTCGCGCTTTTACGTCAAAAGTACTGAATCGATTTAAATTAAATTTGGAAGACAGATAGCCAAAGCCTGAGGTCTTAGGCTTTCTTCTCTCATTCTCTATTACTTAACCGACATACACGCGGGTGGAGCCGCGGGCGAACTCTATTTATTTTATAAAAACTTCAGAAGCATTGATTGTGTGTTACAAGTAGACCACTTGTAATGTCAAGTGAATGACAAACAATAGACATCATGTGGTACATCATGATTATAGTAACCAGTTGCTGCAAATTTATTGTGTGGTAAAGTGTATTATATATAATATAATAAGTGTATTGTATATATACCTTACATAATTTTATAATGGTGTTGTTGCTATGTAAATAAAAACAATGTTTATATGAAAATTATCAGAATCCAGTCGTTCAAGGTTGATCTATTTTTAGTTATTTGTTAATACTCTGTCTGTCTGTTTCACATACAACTTTTCATATCAGCGCGGTACTGTAAAGCATTAAAAGGATGTCAATATGTTCTTTAAAGGACTATGATCATTATTTAAAGATAACAGATGACAAGACAAAATAAATAAATTAAAAGACTACACGTAGCGTAGAATCAAAGCCTAATATGGCCTTATCTTACTAACAAAATAATTATATAGTAATTTATGTTAATTTCCAAGGAACAGTAACTTTTTAGTAAAGCACATATACCTGAAATTGAGTAGTTAGTGAACAGAAAAGCCTTTAACATTTATTAAAGAAAGTTTTATCCATTTTGTACAGATGCATAAATTTAATATGCGATATTATTTAATAGAATAACATACAGTCGTTTATCGTGCACTTGAGTAAACCATTTCATATTTATCGTCGATTGATGATACATTGTCTTGTATTATATATTATTTTACATAAAGTCTCATATAACTATGGTATCACATGTAATGTAAGTTTTATGATAATATCGTTCAGGGGTTACGGACTCCATAACATTTAAATAAATTTACGCATATAGTGGCATTAGATACATATGATAAGAGAATATATTTTAAGGTTTTAGAGCAGGTAATTGATCCATGTTAGTACGATACAATTTACTAGTAATACGAACACGTTTGACTTCCAAACATTTTGTGTGTTTTTAGCAATCACTTCATAAGGATACAAATACAAGTCTAAATGTAGTAACGACGTAAATATATTTTAATATGTATATTTGTAAGTTAGCTCTAGAGGTACGGAAGTATGATTGATATGTGTGTGAAAAATGAATATTCAAGCGTTCTTACATAGTTTTCTTTTTCAGGTGGATGAACTCTATTTGGAAATACTTTATGAAATTTTACACAATGTCGGGGGATGTGACGTAGGTTGTGAAGTGGGACAGTTAGCAATGCTGTCCTATGTGCAAGAAGCTTTCAAGATTGCTAATGATAAGCATACATATTTACTAACACAGGCTGAGGCTAAAGAACCGCCCGAGTTGATGTTGAATGTCGAAGTAGTTGAAGCCAAAGACATCGTTCCTAAAGACCCTAATGGACTAAGTGACCCCTTCGTCACGATATATCTAATGTCTAATCCCACACATAGATATAATACATCTGTGAAATCCAGTACCCTCAATCCAGTTTGGGAAGAACACTTTTCATTGTAAGTTTTTTAACATAATTAAATCACGAAACTATTGATTACTATACTATAGCCTTCGTAACTTTTAGAAATTCTGTCTTATTAGAAAATACTTTTTTCTGATGAGTCCTGTTTCTGATAAGTCTTAAATAGAATTACGTTTAAGATATTACTAATGTGTTTAACCATAATCTTCTGAAACGATAAAACTGCTCGCCTTTAATTCAACTAGACATGACTGAAAAATAAATTACAAAAGAATATTAATCACACGGCTGGCATCTACAAGATAAAAACTGATCAGACACTGTCAACATACTAACTTAAACAGTGGTTCCAATATTCTGAGAAAGATTATAAATATACTGAGACAGACAAAACAGAAGGAATGCGTTCGTCGCGTTGGTGAGGTCATGTGCGAAGTAAAACTGCAGTTACGAGTAAATATTAGCTCAGTGTCAGCTAATTTTGTGTAGATATGTTATATAAAATTAAATTTTGTAGAGGAAAAAGATCCATCTGTCTATGAAATTCATAGTATGGAAACAAAGTTGTCAAAATGGGCGGGCCTACATGTCACCTTATGTTTCATGAAATGAATGGCTAATAGGAGGTATTTAGTACGACATCGTAAGTAACTGGTAAAGTTTTTAAATGATCCTTCCGTATATTAAGTACAAGTATTCGAGGATGCACCTGCAGACGGTTTATTAAACACATGACCTACATATCAAATCACGTTTTTCACTGGGGACACAACCAGCGCAGCGGGTTGACCGATGCACTTGACCGATTTGTTTTATTAACGGAAGTCTATAACGTACTAAGAGAACGGTAGAAACCCATAATAAAATATAGCAGAGCTATAAAACTTTTACGATCCCATTAGCGCGGATAAACGTAATAAGTTCTGTTTTTGGCAGAAGGTTCATAAAATACATAGTTTTTAAAAGTACCTCCACCTTCACCTTGTTGAAATTAAATCAATGGCTCAGCGTGTTAAATAACTATACAATAGATTTAATTTTAAGTACATATAGAAGTTGGCCAAATTGTGTAAATTGGATTGACCGGAATACATCATAGTTATTTTGACATGGATTAATTAATGCTCAATAATTCTCGATCTCGATCGTTTAATAACACAGTGTAAGGATAAAATTTTGATTAAATGTAGCAAGTGAGAAATAATTTACTCTCTGTTTTTACCTAACCAATGTATATTCGTTTATTTCCAGACCGATGCCCGGTAGTGTGCACGAAGATTCGCTCTGTTTAGAAGTGTGGTAAGTTTAAACGTTTTTAGTATGTTGATGAATGAGTTTTAATTGCGTGACCAAAACAATATCGTACTACTAAAAAAGGTACTAGTTATAAGAGGTAAAAGTCCTACATTATAGGGTCGCTGACCAGCCGGTAATTCTATTTAGCATTTGACGTAGAATGTGCTTGGAGTGTGTTCATAGTTTATTAGAACTTTATTTTAAAGAGATACTCTACTTACGAGTCAACAACTCTTCTACTGTTGTTATTTGTATAAAGTAAAATAGAATAGATAGTTATACATTTTATCTTTACAGGGATTTTGATCCTGCAGAGACAGTCAAAGAGAAAATGACAAAAATATTTGAAGTAAAAGGCGTAAAAGGTCTTAGGAAACTAATGAAAGAGATTGCAATTACGGCTTCAACTGGAAAACATGATAATGAACTAATAGGCACTTCCAATATACCACTAAAGGTAAAATTTTGAAATGATTCGATAAAACAACAACATTTTTTACTTAGAATGTAGTGGCCTTGTTCACGCACAGTAAAACAACATACTAATGTTATTTGTGTTACTTTGAGTATAGGTATTGTATATTCTCTTTCTCATTTTTGTATTAAGATCCATTAAAGATTTACGATAGTAATCAATACAATAAATAAGTCTTTCATACGAGTGGTGCATCTCTGAACAGAAATTTCTCATCATTATAAATAGACAAGAAAATGTATACACTTTTATTTCAAGTGCGCCTATTGTGCAAAAGGAAAAAACGATTTACATAACTAAAAAGCTGCTACTTTTTTTCACTTTTCCCACCCTTTGTCCTATTTCAGGACTTTTATCGCAAACAGATGCAGAGCAAACTATGAGAAAGACACAAATTAAAGGAAAGGGTCTAATCATCTAATAACCCAATTAATATATTTGCACATAACTAAACAATTAATAATACATCTATAAACAATAATTTTAATTTCAATGTACACTTTTTTCGACAGTAATTACTTGGTTTATTGCAGTCCATTCCGGCGGGCGGTATGACAATGTGGTTCAGTCTAAGCAAGAAGAGTAAATTAAAAAGACAAGGTGTAGTGAAAGTGCGCCTAAACTTTTCCTCTGAGAAAAATGCTCAGGTTGCTGCCCAAGAACATCGACATCTCCTCCGAATCATTCTGCTGCACGAGCTGGAGAACTCTAAGGTCAGTTTAATGGATATATAAACATGTACATATAAGTAATTTATATAAGTACTTAAGTAACTAGTAGTACTTAATCTTTGCGCAATGCATACAAATAGTTAATAACCTACTTGTAAATGTTTACACAATGTGTACCTGTTTCTTATTAATAACTAATTTAAAAAAAAGCGGCCAAGTGCGAGTCGGACTCGCCCATGAAGGGTTCCGTATCAGCAAGTAACATCATTCATCGATGTTTTTATACTAGTGTATTGATTGAATGAAAGGTGAATTGCGGTTTACGATTTATGACGTATTAAAAAAAAACTACTCACTAGATCTCGTTCAAACCAATTTTCGTTGGTAGTTTGCATGGTAATGTACAACATATATTTTTTTTTAGTTTTATCACTCTCTTATTTTAGAAGTTAGAGGGGGGGGACACACACATTTTTCCACTTTGGAAGTGTCTCTCGCGCAAACTATTCAGTTTAGAAAAAAATGATATTAGAAACCTCTACATCATTTTTGAACACCTATTCATAGATACCCCACACGTATAGGTTTGATGAAAAAAATTTTTTTGAGTTTCAGTTCCAAGTATGGGGACCCCCAAAACGTATTGTTTTTTTTCTATTTTTATATAAAAATCTTAATGCGGTTCACAGAATACATCGACTGACCAAATTTCAACAGTATAGCTCTTATAGTTTCAGAAATAATTGGCTGTGACATACGGACGGACAGACAGACAGACAGACTTGACGAATCTATAAGGGTTCCGTTTTTTGCCATTTGGCTACGGAACCCTAAAAATACCTTAGTGGGTACGTTTCATTCAACCTAACGAGCTAACTCAATGTTGTCAACTTTTTTAGGGTTCCGTAGCCAAATGGCAAAAAACGGAACCCTTATAGATTCGTCAAGTCTGTCTGTCTGTCTGTCCGTCCGTATGTCACAGCCAATTATTTCCGAAACTATAAGACCTATACTGTTGAAATTTGGTCAGTCGATGTATTCTGTGAACCGCATTAAAATTTTTATATAAAAATAGAAAAAAAACAATACATTTTGGGGGTCCCCATACTTGGAACTGAAACTCAAAAATTTTTTTTTCATCAAACCTATACGTGTGGGATATCTATTGATAGGTGTTCAAAAATGATGTTGAGGTTTCTCATATCATTTTTTTATAAACTGAATAGTTTGCGCGAGAGACACTTCCAAAGTGGAAAAATGTGTGTCCCCCCCCCTCTAACTTCGAAAATAAGAGAGTGATAAAACTAAAAAAAATATATGTTGTATATTACTATTAAAACTACCAACGAAAATTGGTTTGAACGAGATCTAGTGAGTAGTTTTTTTTTAATACGTCATAAATCGTAAATCGCAATTTACCTTTCATTCAATCAATATACTAGTATAAAAACATCGATGAAAGTTACAACGAACTACAAGAACTTTTATATGATGTTACTTGCTGATACGGAACCCTTCATGGGCGAGTCCGACTCGCACTTGTTATAATTTCGTGTGATTTCACTACACCAATATATGTTTTGACTACTAGTACTATAGTTTTTATTCTAGTTTTTAATTGTTATAATAGAAAGTCGAAATAGTTATTCCAAATCTGAACTGTTGATTTCATACTTTATCTTAATTCAATTACTTTATTTTATAAACAAACGTATGAGCTACAAAAAATAGTCATGACTAATTCTTTGTCATCGTACTAATTTGAATTTTGATTGAACTGAATCTTACATCACATTTTACATGCCCTGAATACGAATAGATGGAATGTTTGAGTTTATGTGTTTGATCGATCTGCGTCACGGTAACCGCAGTTTAAAATTTTTAAACATTTCCAATCGTTAAACCATCTTCAAATGTTTAACATTTTCAAATATAGGTGGGTGTTACTGACAAAGTCAATAAACAACCAGGGTAAACTTTCCTATTCGGACTTCTAAAGATAACTATTTAGTTTCAGTAGCATTTCTACTTGCATTACTACGAGTTTATACCAGATACTGCAAAGACCAAACGTTTTTATGTAGTGTATTTTGTATTTAAGTTGACCTTGGGTTCCGTAACACACCTGGTTGTATATGAGATCACTGCTCGCAATGAATTATGATAAATACTTTTTTACAGTAACGACTCCGAGTCAGTATGATTGATATTGACTAGACCACTAACGTTTTATTTCCGTTTTTTGAGTTTAAGTC
The DNA here is from genome assembly GCA_932526445.1 of Phragmatobia fuliginosa. Lineage (NCBI taxonomy): Eukaryota > Metazoa > Arthropoda > Insecta > Lepidoptera > Erebidae > Phragmatobia > Phragmatobia fuliginosa. The sequence continues at coordinate 11,068,328 of OW052070.1, read as the reverse complement.
GTGGTTAATTCTCTATTAACCCTTCGGGTGCCTGGTACCTAAAAATCACTTCGCATGCCTGGTGGGTCTGTGAGACCTGTAAACAAAATGCTTGGGTTTTACGTACTTACCGAGTCAGAAAGCTAAATACAGGGTTTTTATCAATTCTCACTGACATATAAATTATATGATAAAAAAAATTAAAACTAAAGTTGTTTTACAAAATGTTTATTACCTAATTTAAAATTCTCATATTTTACGTAACAAAAATTCACAATTATCCAATTATCTAACCAGGCCGCCATGGTAGTATGGGTTTTTATATTACTTTGCCTACCCTCACAATGAGCATGGTGGCCCTTACTCCTGGATGCTACTCATGCTTTCCATCAGTCAGAGTAGAATCACTTTGGTCCCCTAAATTATAAAAAGAAAAAAAATTGACGTGTGAGACAAATTACTCAATGGCTGAGACATCTCAACATCACTGTCATCACTTTCACTATTATTGGGTTCAGCATGGACTTCTGCTACTTCCTCAGCACTATCTTACCCATATGGTACATCCAACTAGACTGATTCATCTCCACTATCCTCAAAAACCACATCTTCGTATTCATTTTCTTCTAAATCTCTCTCCAAAGCATGACACATTTCAAAATTCGTTCCTAACCATTTTTAACTGAAAAAATAAAATTTTCGTAAACAATTTACCACACAAAACATAATAAACAAGAAAAAACAAAAGTAAGTACTTACGGAATAAAAGTTACGCCGCGTGCCTGGTCGGGTCCCTGAGACCCGAGGGCACATAAAACACGTCTTATTTGAATGCGTGTGCGTCACGGACTATGGCAGAGGAGACAAAATGTCTGCTAGTTCATATCCCGAAGCTACTGAGAAGCGCAGCGCGTTAGGTTAAAAAAATAAAAAGATATCGTCGAAGTTTTGAGGTGATGGGTCTGTCAGACCCACCAGGCACCCGAAGGGTTAAGAAGTTAACATTCTTAAACTTTAACCAAAGTTAGAATTCATATAGACAGAAGGCAGAATGTTACTAAATCCATGCATTATTTACTTCTTCAACATTTTTAATTAATGAAAATCTTATACATAAAAAATTGTGAATAGAGTTTTATTCGTAGAAAATGTTGTGTGATTTTAAAATACTTTATTTACAATAAAGGTTCTTTAAACTTCTCCTAAATATTTATTTATATTTTGTATCTCTTATCTGAAGGTTGCACCGTACTGGTGGTGTGGTAACTTCAGCGCGCCTGCTGAAGCGATCCTCACGCAGCACGCGGCGCAAAGCGGGCTTAGCCAGACGGACAACAATTTAGTGCAGTGGGCGGTTTACTGCGCTGTCACCACCGACCATCCACTCAGCTTCGCACTCTTCAACTCTCTGCTGGACAAGATTACTAAACCGTTACAATCTGGTAAGCTACAGTTTTCACTTGACTGTCACATAATGATATGCTAGTTCAGTGTAGTTAGCTTCTGGCCTATACTGTAAGAGATACGAAACTCACCTTTGATTCATATTTAGCTGACTGAGTTAGATACTCAATATGCCTACCTAATATCTTTAAAGGCACTTGTTTATTGAGATGGTTAAACATATTATAGTAGTCCAGTCAATAAAAGCTTAACTTTGCCATTTTGGTTGAACACCTGCAACCAACGCCAAAATTTCCGTAAGTCTTCGTAGATTAATATACTAAAATTGCAGGGTGCTGCAATACCGGCAAATGGTGCAAATACATTGCAAAAGGGTGCAAAAACAACATTTTCGTCTATATCTCGCGATTGGCTGGAAAAATAAAAAAAGATCCTACTACAAAATTGTAGGAAATTAAATCCCCTACAAAAACTTGAAAACGTATTTTCGCGTATCTCTCATGGTTTTTGCACAAAATGCATTTAAAGGTGCAAAATGAAAAAAATGTTACTATTAATCTTTTTTTTTTCATATTGAAGTGATACTACATGTTTCATTTGGATTCAAATGATATGTTTCGGGCATTTTTTTTTATTTATTTACACCTTTTTTCAATTACCTAATAATTTTGGCAAAAAAAATATTTAAATTTTATTATATGACTAGCTGACCCGGCAAACTTCGTACCACCTCAGAATAATCATTAAAATATTATGCTTAGTTATTAACTGATACTGATAAATTGACAGCAGTACCACTTAACGGGCCCCGGCCGGTACCGCCGGTACCTTTGTTCCTGCATTTTAAATCTGTAATATCTTCAAAAATATTAACTTAAATTACATACTGTAAATTTAAGGTACTTAATTGGATAAGGATTAATACTGTATTGCTTATAATCGTTTCGTAAATTATTTCTAGTAGAAATAAAGAAAGTATTGTAGAACTTCTTAAAGTGTACAATACTGCAGTACATTATTTTGATCTATCTCGTAGGGTACAGCCAGCGTTTGCAATGTCAGCGTAAAAAAATGGGTTTATTTACGACATCACATTAAAAACCCCTAAAATTATCAATGTTTCTCTACTTTTATGCACGTATTATACATATAAACCTTCCTCTTGAATCATTCTATCTAGTTAAGAAAACAGCGTCAAAGTCCGTTGCGTAGTTTTAAAGATCGAAGCATTTATACGGACAGACAGAGAGTGAAAGCGACTTTAGCTTATACTATGTAGTGATAATTTAATTTTAGTTTATTTTTATTGCATTGGATTCAGAGCAAAATTGCATTTGAAACGTATATTTGCAGTATATATTACCTCTCCATTTACCTGAGCTATTATAAATTTAATTTCCGGGGGACGTTTATAATAATATATCACTGGCGGAGAAAGAGCGTGGTATATTTTATATTATTCTTTCTACTACTATTCCAATCTTTTGCTCCCACTGATTCCAATTTTCTATAGTAAGAGTCTTCAATAAAAGAGTGAATAGGTAGAATAAGACAAATATGAGAACCTTGCGCTCGACGTAAATAGTCCCATTCAAGATCTATAGGATAGGATCGAAAAATAGGACCCATGTGCTCGAATAAGACCATACGTTTCCTAACAAGAGCGAAAGAGATAGAGATTCAGACAAAAATGAGAACCTTGCGCTCGACGAAAATAGTACCATTGAGAACACACACATATGCGTTTGTTTTTCTATCTCGCTGAGCGCAATGAGTAAGACTGCAGCAAAAAATGCTCAACTAACTGTTTGTCACTTACTGTCACTATACTCCAAACTGTCTTTAAGGGATATTTCGTTTTTGTGCGTCTGTCCAAAAGTTATTTTTTACAAAACAAACTTAATTCACTGTTTTAAATTTAAAGGTCACAATGAATCCTTCATTTTTATGTTCTATTTGTATGAAGAAAACGTAAGATGCAACAATTGTTGTGAAAAGTATGCAATCCTCTCAGGATTGCATACTGATGGTAGTGATTGGTATGGTAAAAGTGAGGACCTCAGTGAAATGGCTAAGAAAACAATTATCACTGTATGTGCAGAAATTTTACAGGACTAAATAAACTCGTTATGAAACAAAAAGTTATTTACTACCGGACAAATTCCTTGATAACGTTGTATCAGAAATACCTCCACTATTAACTTGCTTCATACATAAAATATTATTAAATGATGAAAATATGGTGTGAGATGAATGACCTAATATCCCAAAAAAGATACTATTGCCTATAGTATTATTTCAGCACTTCGTCCTAAATCCTTCATTCGTTTCTTCAACTAGCTGTTGAGACATACATTTATCGAAAAACAGAATCGATGTTAGTTATCAATCTACTAAGCAAACTTTGTGTTTGCACATCATACCATAATATTTAGCTTCATGAAGCTTCATCAATAATTTAACCTCAGAAGACTATAATTACTGATGCTTTCGTTCAATATGTCTTTGATAATACTGACCGTAATACAAGGTGGGCCAAAAGAAATCACCCTATTGAAAAATGCTCTTATATTTGCAAATAGCGGCCAATGTCAAATCTGTTTTGACATTTGTAAACTAGACAGATGTAGAATACAAGTGAAAAAGCCATGGAGCGATACACTCCCCACGGAACGCGGGATAATCGTGTCTATTCTTTTGCGTAAAAATTCGTCTGTGGTGTTGGCGCAGCGCGAATTCCATCGCCGATTCCCCGGTCGTCCGGCACTAACTGCGTAAACACTGCGCCGTTTGGCCAGGGACCACAAGAGACGCTGCCAAGAGTGGCCGGCCCCAGAGCGCCTATTCTGCCAATAATATCGCAGCTGTTGCTGAGGATGTCGAGCTGTCGCCAGAAACATCGACCAGACGCCGTGCCTCGCAATTAGCCATCAGCCGGTCGTCCCTAAGGTGAATTTTGGTCAAAGACCTGCGCATGTCAGCTGCTGCCTGTCGACCAACAAACGCATGTAGCCTACGCCCATGCGATTCTCAATCTCGAGGACGAAGTAGAAGATTTTTCGACCAAAATAATAATGAGCGATGAGGCTCATTTCCAACTCAGCGGGTACGTGAACAAGCAAAACTATCGCTTCTTCGGCACCGAAAATCCACGAGTGTATCACGAGGAGCCATTATAATCGCGAAAAGTGACTGCATCAAACGATAACAGTGAACATCATCATCAACAGCCTTTAACAGTCCACTGCTGGACATAGGCCTCTCCTTAGAAAGGAGGTTTTGGCCTACTATACCACGCTGGCCAGACGGGTTGGTATAGGGTTGGTTTCAAGTTTTCCTTCTCTTTGCATTGATGATGCCTTGCGTAGTTGATCCCTTAGTCGCCTTTTACGACACCCGCGGGATGAATAGGGTTGGTGACACTCTGTATTCTTAATCCGTCACCACACGGACAGTGAACGGTGCGCGCTATATGGCCATGTTTGAATGAATTAGGACCGGAGGACATGTAGTTTCAACAAGACGGAGCAACGGCACACACTGCGCGAGACATAACCGATATTCTGAAGGCCGCGTTCCCGGGTCGCCTCATCTCTCGTTTTGGCGATTTGCACTGGCCCGCAAGATCGCCCGATTTAACCGTTCCAGACTTTTTTGTGGGCTTTTTTGAAGTCCCGTATTTATGCGAACAAGGGTCTCGGACCCTGGAAGCCCTCAAGGACAACATTCGACACGAGTGCGAGAATCTGTCGCCCGAAGTAATGAAAAATGCCATAAAACGAGCCCGTATAGCAATCGATTGTGGCTGCGCCCATTTGGCCGATATCATTTTCTCGACTTCACTAATAAAATTCTAAAGGTTCAAATAAACATAATCAAAAAACAAAATCGAAGTTTTTCATTTAGAAAAAAATTGAGAGCCAAACAACATCGGATGACTTCTTTTGGCCCACCTTGTATAAGAACTTCAGGTAGTCAGGAGACTTTTCATTGTTTAGGAGGCATAGCAGTGTACACACCAGCAAGTAGTGTTTGATATAAAAGAACTCCAATCAAATGTAAAAAAATCTGCAGCGCAATTAGCATCTACAACAGATATCGATGAGATGTATGATGAGAGATTGCCTTCTGGATTAAAAACATCACCTATGCAGATCCTAGTAAACTATGTTTAGGCATTTCACCTCTTGTATCACCATCGTATATAACATTTCTATCAGGCATATTATATGCCTCCCGTTCATTAGATGACCATCCTCTCAAATTTGAAAATTTGCGCTGAATCCGATGAAATAAAAAAAAATATAAAATAAAAATATCATTTAATAAAATTGAAATGATTTTTTTGTCAAGATTATTAGGTATATGAAAAAAGGTATAAATAAGTAAACAAAAATATTAATTAAATCCCAAGGAAACATGTAGGATCGCTTCAAAATGAAAAAAAAAGATTAATAATAATATTTTTACAATTTTACACCTTTATATGCATTTTGTGCAAAAACTATGAGAGCTACGCGAAAATACGTTTCCAAGTTTTTGTAGGGGATTTAATTTCCTACAATTTTGTAGTAGGATCTTTTTTTATTTTTCCAGCCAATCGCGAGATATAGACGAAAAAGTTGTTTTTGCATCCTTTTGCAATGTATTTGCACCCTTTGCCGGTATTGCAGCACCCTGCAATTTTAGTATATTAATTTACGAAGACTTACGGAAATTTTGGCGTTGGTTGCAAGTGTTCAACCAAAATGGCAAAGTTAAGCTTTTATTGACTGGACTATAGTTTGACTATGATACTCGTATTATCTAGACTTTTAGCAAAGTGGAATTCACCAAGTTTATGTACTAGACACCAAAGTTTCGATGCATCTTACACAGGTCTGGTAAATGAAGAGGACGTCAAGCTTTTCTGGGATGGCGCAAGGAAACTATTGCCCACGTGCTACAGTCACATCAGAAAACTGAGAAAAAAGACTGCCGGTGATAAATCTGTAATGAAAACTCTAAGAGAAGTTCTAAAAATTCTTTACAAGCTCTCAGTTTTGGATAAACCTGAGACTTTAGACTTATTTCCAATGAACCTCTACGGTTGGTTGCGAGATGATAAAGGCAAGCTGACGATTAATGAGGTTTTAAACCAGGCGGTAATACAGGGGGCTTCTGATTGGTTCGTTCACATCCTGGACAGCAATGAATGTAAGGAAAACACGGAGGACACTAGGCTAAGACACTTGATTAGAGTTATTCAGCTGGTACGGTCAGATTTGCAACGAGCGGTAGAATATTATGATCGTCTTTTTGTTGAGTAAGTATTGCTTTAATTGAATAATTTGCAGTCGTGAATTAAAGTGCCGTCACCGTTATATTTGGCTTAGTTCATAAAGTTGGGTTTTTAATGATGCTAATGTCGCTATATTCTTGTATTTCAGAGTTATGAGTTTCCCCTATTCAAAAGCGTTATATGGGTTATATGAAAGCAAGATTGCGTCACTCGTGGAAGCAGAGATTGTGGAAGTATGTAAGAGTTTGAAAAGGCTGAGATATAGTGACGTTTCAACCTCAACGGTTCACTTGGCTGGTGGACTCAATGGAGTCACTAGTCTTGGCACCACAGATGTGGAGGCAGAGCCTTTGACTATGGGAACTACACTGTTTGAACTATATCTTACTTTACAAAGATTCCTAACGTAAGTAATTTTTGTTTTGATATGGACTTTTAGAAATTTTCTATGTTTTTCTAGATTACTGAAATTTGTTTCTGCAAATAAGTTTTTAGTTTTATTATCGTGTATTTAAGTAAACTTCTATGGGGTTAGACTTTGGAAGCCCGTGTTTAAACTAAACATTCACATTCTTTAATTGGTTTTATGTCGCATTATTTATACTGCACGTACTACGTAGTTGACAAATAATACGATAGTTTTATCAGTTGAGTAATACAAAAGCTTTTGTTTATTGCTAATTAATATGTCATACACATCAGAAGTTATTTCTTAGTTTGATAACCTGCATAATTAACTAGCACGTTCGCTGCATACATATGTTTACTACGTACAATTTAACTACGAGAATAAAACGTTGAGCGGTTTCAAACCACTTCTAATCGATTTGGTCATTGGTCATGGCAAATAATAGTTTCATGTGTGAATTATATGTACGTAATGGACGTAATGGACCGTGTCAAATATTCAAAAGAATCTACCGTAGCGTAGTATCTATGACTCGTTAGAGAAAATTGTTGCAGTAACTAAACTAGTAACTAAATACTAGTAACCGTAGTAAGTATTGGTAACTAGTAACAGTAACTAAAATTTTATATTGAATGTTAGGTTTTAAATTTATTACTGCACTAAAAGTTGATTGTTGGAAGTTTATAATAGATAATTGATTATGTGCTTTAAATATTTGTGGTAGTAAATGGCTTCCTAAAATATTAATGACTTTTAACATTTTCATAGAGGTTTTTTTATGTCCCGTAGCGAGTTTGCTTGTGAGAGTTTTTATCCAGGTCCGAGGTATCACGCAATACCAACACATCTGGAAATTACTTATGTATCATCTCTAACGTTTCAGGTTGGGCCAAGGTCTTAACGAAACCGACTGGCAATCGTACGCCATATCAAAATTCCACTCATGGTTCTTCGGTGGTGTGGCGCAGTGGCTCGACATAGCTGCATACAAAGCACTCACACGCATAGAAAAGGCCGTAGACCTTGATAACTTAGTCCCCGTGGACACCAATGTGAAGTTCAGTAGTTCCGGGGTTGACACCCTTGCCATCTTTCATCAGATCGATATATTCTGGCGTCAGTTAGCATGGCCAGATGTTGAAGGCTGCTATACATTTGTTGCCAAAATTATTGATGTAAGTACTTGAGATGGTATTGTACGGGATGTATAATTTACATGTATCTTTAGGAACCTTTTAGCTTTAGAGTCTGACGACGATATCTTTTTTAAAAGATTTAATTTCAAAAATAAATATCATACATATACGTAGTTACTCGCCTGTTTTTCTCCATAAGAATGACATATTGGATCCAAGCAACTCGAGTCATTAGTGTTACGTTTCGAAAGTACCTGAAAAGACCTACTCGAAATAAAAGCATTTTGATTTGATTATAATTCTGACTGACTTTTGCTGACTCACTGACTGACTTATTTATTGACCGTAAATTGTGTTAATAATTCCAGGATATCTGTCGCTGCTGTGTATTCTATTCCGACAAAATGGCAAGTCGTGTTGACAATGTTGGTATTGTGAGCAACGTGTTTGAAGAGCGTTTCGAAGTGACGACAGAATGGTGTGTTGCCATCAATAGTATAGACTACGTTCGACAAAACTTGGAACCATTTGTCGAAAACCTCGGCATGGACGATATTATTCAGAGAATGTGTGAGGCCCGCTCACCGATGGAAGCTCAGAGGTGAGATTATATTACATATTTAAATATGTTATAAAAAATAATCAACAATGTTATTCATTGCCAATTGAAGCCTTTTTATTTGACCTTATTTGTATTCGTGATAATTAAACCTCCTTTCAAAGGAGAGGCCTATGTCTGGCTGTATGTATGGCTGTTGATGATGATGATGAAGCAAGAACAATACCTGTTACAAACAGATACCCTTCTTTTTTTTTAATACGACTAGCTTTTTTCTGCAACTTCTGCCGCGCTTATGTCGGCTATCACTGTGAAGAGTAACCTATTCAATGACATTGGCATGATAATATTTATACATAATGTACTTGTTGCTACTATTTTTACAGTAGTAGTTACAAGTAAAATAGATTTCATAGTACATATAGTCCATTCCGTAGAGGCATTGATAATTTATTTACCTATTTAAAACTTTTTGTACATATTAATGCTGTAACGCATTCTCTCCCAGTCTACCTTCAGGTGATGCAGAAATATAAAAATATTAATGATTATAGAATTACTCGTAGTTTCTCGTACCAATTTCTTAAGTTATACCGAATATAAGTCACGTGTCACAAATCAAAAGTTCATAAATGTATGCTTTGGAAGTACTAGTCTTGAAATTATGCGTACTCATGCTTTATTACTAAGCACGTGCGAATACCATATGATTGCGGATTTTATGATTATTTAATTTATTTTGTAATGGGAAGTTCTCTTACAATAAATTATAAATTGTAATCTATTCTTGTTATGTTGAAATTGCTTTTTAATTAAATTTAAAATATATTGTTTTTAAACTTTCGCGACTTTTACACATACTCATGTTTTACTGTAAACGGGACTTATTCGCGATAATATTAAAGGTTACCAGTCTACCCGTGACCACGAGCGGTATAACCCGTTCGAAACGTCGGAAAATAGAAGGTATCGTAACCTTTAATATTATCGCGAATAAGTCCCGTTTACAGTAAAACATGAATAAAATATATTATTGGTCTTAAGAAAAAAAAAAGACTCGCTGTTTTCGCCACTAATTTTAAGGAGCAAAAGACTGAAACAGTGACAAATGAGTTTTAAAAATGGAAAAAATATGTTTGGTTATTAAAACACGTACATATTTTATGCCATAAATAGTCATTGTTGTTACTGAAAGGATGCCAGCAGTGACAGCTGAGAAGTATAATGCAGGTTATCGTGAAGAGAGTGACATATGTGAATGGAAATATCTTCCTTCGAATTGTATAACTAGAACGAGAGTACTACTTGAAAAAAATTATGGTAGGAGAACATATTTGCCTTGACTGTAAATAAATTGAGATAATGATTGAATGATGTCCACTGTTTGACATAGGCGTCCTTTAAGGTTCTCCACAACACGTTTCCCGCGACTTTCTCCAGCTCGTTGGATGATTAATTAATTGCACTTATTTTCCTTTGCAGGTGTAAGGAGACTCTGCAAAATGTCATCGCTAATGCCATAGATACTGTGAAGAACAAAATAGTCGATCTTTTAGATGTTATGGTCAGAAAGGTATGTTTCAAATTTCTATTTTTTGTTAGAAGTTATTGGTGGATCTATTTTTAATGATTTAATTTCTACTGAGTAAGTTAACGGTATCTTATAGGTAGTAGAGCAACGATGATTTCAACAGGAATGGGCCAGCTCGACCGGGGCAGTACTGCCCTCACATAGAAGAACAACCTTAAAATGACAGCATTCGTATATTGTTGGTGAGTGTAAGACCGGAGGCCCCATTATTCTGCATCATTCTCCAGCCTACGGGAACCGGGAGAATGATGCAGAGAATGATCTCACTAGGTCGTGGTTACCATGTTGCATTGTCTGCACTCATCGCGAGGATGGTGACCCCCACTCTTGAATTCTACTCATGCTATCCATCAGGCTGAGTAATGAATGAGAGAATGAGACGCAACACAGGACTTTTCTAGTGCTGGAATTGTCTTTCAAAAGAGAAAAAAACAATCTGTCCTAAGTTAGTTAATTATATAAATTTTAGTTACAAGTTTGGTTTATATAAAATAATTTTTATTACTTGTTTCATCGTTTCAGATGATGCCTTCAATCACACGGTTCCTAATCGAGGGAGCTGAACTACTCCACCAAGATTGTTCAAGCATGGACCGCGTCATGCGGTACCTTGAGGCCAATTTGGACACTTTGTATCAACATTTAAACAACGAAAACTTTTCCAGAACTCTAGACATCGTGTGGGAACAACTTGCAGAAGTGCTTTACGAACTCATACAGGCCAACTTGGAGGTTTGTACTTTGAATTCTAGATTCAAGTGTTCTTTTTAGCTGCTAACAGCTGTAAATGAGCATTTTCTTAGTTTTGCCATTTGGCTGTAGTCATTTATATTTTTTACTAATAATTACAATCACATCAAGCGTCTTAATAATTACAATTCAATAAATTAATCCTTCACATTTCAGTTTCTTACTAATTTTATTTATATTAATAATAATATGTAACCAAGTAATTTTAATCTTTTAATTTTTCGTAAAACAATGTTGGTCTGCATTTTCGCTATATTTATGAAGGAAGTATTTGAAGTTTTTTTATTTGCTTTATATAAAAATAATATAAATGGGAGAAAAAACCAAATTATTTTACAATGTTGAATCGTGTATACAAAGATGGGTGGGACCAACATGAATACATATGTACAGTCTCCTACCAAGCACCGGAGTCCTTAAAAAATTATAAGTTTATAAAAGAAGGGATTCACGGCTAAGTTAGTAAAATAAAAGATTGTGTTTTAATATGAATTAGTTATATTATAATCAATTATTTAATTATAACCTTCCTAAGTATAGCAAGAAGCAGACTTTCTTTTTAATAGCTAACACAATATCTCATTGGATTCATGAAGGTTTAATATTTACTTAGCTATATTAAAGTACTAACCTGTAATTTTCGTTTGTAGAAATTGAAACTCGTTACCCGTATTCGCTTGTTTAGGCGTAGACATTTTGGAAAAAATAAAGTTTCCCCCATCAATATTTTGTATCGGGTAAATAATATTGTATTTATATTGCACGCAATAGCAATATAAAAATAAATGTGCACAACACTGTTTAATTTACAGCAGTTTTTTTTGCCTTCAAAATTTAAAAAATGGAATAAATTATGCTTTTTGGGTATTTACTTTTAGTAATAAATTTTTAGTTATTCTTTTTTTGCTTTATTTAAAAAAATATACAATATTGAGGTATATAGTTCTTAAAATATTGTATACGTAGTACCAATGTAAGACTTCTTATACTTTTACTTTACATCTGATGATAGCATTGTTGAATTTATTCGTTTCTTAACACAGCAAGTCGTTTTGATTTTTATTCAGTATGTAGTTCACAACGTTCTAATTTTCTTTATTTTGGTTTTAAAACTTTCTTGTTGTTGTTTGCTAGCACCGAAAGGCAAAGATAACACGCTATCTCGACCCGAGGCGATTGAGCAAATCTGCAGCCGCCAACTTAGACGCGGTAACATATTAGATTTTAGCAAGCGCACTGTTTATGTTGCTGTGACTTCGCCAAGTTTAAGTTACTTTGTATACATTGCGAATTTTGTTAAAGTGCCAGTTTTATTGTACAGGCAATATTCTCAATGTATATAAAATATTTCGTGATTTTCCACTTGGCTGCTATGTTTCGTGTATAGTGGTTAGAGTCTCCCAAGTCCGTGAATGTATTGTACTGATATATGTGCATTGTTATATGAACCATGTATACGTAACTAAAATGTTTGTATCTATATACCTTCGCTTTGTTACCTTACTTTTCATTTGTTTATAACTTAGTGATTGCTGTAAACAAAAACTCGTGTCTCCGTAATTTATGTATTTAATCTTCAAAAATTTTAGCATGTGCATTATCAATTTTATAGTCTGTACTATTAAAAATATTTACAATACCATCACTGCAAGGATGTCTTTTTTACATTTGAGAATTACTATTTTATACTTACGGTATTATTTGATATTCTAATATAAGAAGGTCTATAAGTAAAAGCCGTATAAAATATTATAAGGAAGTTAAGGAATAATCGAAACTGATGCCTAGGTTTTATTGCATGCATGCATGCCATGTTTACTTAAGAGATCATGTATCCTATTTTACAGTCCTTATTCACGATACATAAATGCATGAAGGGTGATGGTTTAATGTTTTGATACTTAGCTTGTTTTCTTATAACTATTTACTCATATTATCACCACGGTGATTGATGAAAATGTATTTATATACTACTTTTATTAATTTATTAGGTTCTTAATTTAAACTTGCAACGGTTACAGAAACGACGACCACCATGTTTCTTTTCAAATCTACACGAATGTGTGCAAATAATGAAAAGATCGTTTCGGCAAGACAGTAAGGACAACTCATTCGAGTCAGAGACGTTAAAACGTGTGGAGTATTTACTCAAGCTTCATGGAATGGAAACTAGAGAATTAATACACCAGTTCCATTTGGAGAGGTGGCAAGAGCAACAGACTATTACGGAACCCAAGATGGGTATGCTAACAGTTAGAGCACAGTTTATTGATGACAATTTGAAAATTGAAATTATGAATGCCAGGAATTTGACACCGACAGATTCAAACGGTGAGTGCATACTCATTGATTTATACATATACAAAATGTAGTAATAAGATAAATTATTATAGTGATAGGATTTTCTTAATTTGGCTATAAGAAGGCAGAAATTAATAGAAATGAATAAATTTAATAGGTATTTCAATTTGTTTATTTACATTATTGTACTGACTATTATTTTACAGGTTTATGCGATTCATACGTGCGAGTTGGGCTACACCCAGAAGACGCTTTTGCTAATGTAACAAAACCCAAAACACAAACGCACAACAAAAATCTCTTTCCCCTATACGATGAAATGTTCCTTGTGTAAGTATACCTGTTCATCAATATAAAGAATAGTTATTAACTGAGCCTTAGTGGGACCTAAAGCCAGATTCTTCCACTTACACAATATGAAGCCCCAGACAAGTTGACATTTTACGATAGTAAATTGAAATTATGAATGCCAGGAATTTGACACCGACGAATTGATAAGTGAGATAGACAAAAAGGTATTGAAATGTCAGGGAATACCGACGTTACGGTTAAGTCACGTGGTCAAAACAAAAAAGTAGAAGATTATATAAGTAATAGGAGTTAGCTATTGTAGAAAGCTGTGTGTGATATTTGTCAGGGACTGGTAGATTCTATACTAATAAATTACTAGACATGTCTATCAATGTTGGCATAATGATTATTGATCAAAATAGACGCATTGACATTTGTATTAGTGATTATTTTTGGCAACATGCTTTGAATTTTTTTCCTAAATAAGCGTCATGTTCTTCTGATAAATATAAAATCTGTGTATTTGCAAGATAAATATTGACTAAATTGTGACTAATACTATGTTTTGATAAGTGAGATAGACAAATTAATTACGATTGAGATTCTTGCAAAAATGGGAACACAATGAATAGCGGAAAGTAAAAAAAATGTCTTCAATTCTTTTCAGTCCCTTGTCTCCAGAACAGCGTCGGATAACAGACGGTCTGATTCACTTAGTGATCAAAGACAAGGACATGTTCAGTATGAGCAATACGTTCGTGGGGGAAGCTTACCTTCACTTCAGCGAGGTGCCTGACACACCGGCGCCCATTTCCAGCTTGCCGCAACAACACTTGCCTCTATCTAAACCTAGCTCTATCGGTAAGTATTGGAAAGCTTTTCCAAAACATACTTGGAAACGGCTAAGTCTTAACACTAAACAAAAATTTAATCATCTTCAACAGCTTTTGATAGTATAATCAATAGTAGGTAGTATAATAAGTCCTCTATCGCCTTTACCACGGGGAGTGTTCTGATGAGCTCTTCCAACAGGATCCCACCTTCTCCCTTCCTTTACAGGAACACACGTGCTGGCCTTGGAAGTCACCGCTTTAGAGTGGTAGAAATACGCACTAGAACTAAACGGTTTGGCTCTTTTTTCCTGTGCCGAGCGGTTAAAAACTGGAACTCGCTACCATCCCACGTGTTTCCTTCCCATTATGATCCCGGGTCCTTTAAGAGGGGTGTAAAAAAGCATCTCACAAAGCCGCCATAGTCTGGGTCAGCATCGCCATACTTCCTGCATCGCGGGAAGTGTGGTGGCCCCCACTCTTGGATTCCATTCATGCTTACCATCAGGCAGAGTGGAGTCACATTAGTAGGCATCAAATAAAAAAAAAAGAATGCTACATATCCACATGGGCTATTCATCCCGTGGGTATAGCAGGCTAAAACCTTCCTTTTAAAGAGTTAGAAATAAGGTTTTGGCTTACTATATCACGCGAATATGATGATGAATTGGTATAGAATTTCTGTCAAGTTTTCATTCTGCCTAAGCTGTTGTCTTGCGAAATTAGCTCAGAAATAACTCAATAACAGATCCCTAACAAGATTTATTAGTCGTTACATTCTCTAGAGTTCATATCGAAGCAGGATTCGAGTTCAATAGGCTTCATATTTCAATGGTAACGCGATCAATGGATATCATGTGTAGTACATGACTATGAATTGTTTGAAATCTCGATCAGTTTGCATTGACCGAGTTCACAGGCCGATTGCATGATTTAGTCTGTGTATAACAGAAGTTATGTATGTATATGTACCATTTGATCAGATTAATAGTTCAACTCATCATCAATCATCAACAGCCTTGATTTAGTCTGTGTATAACAGAAGTTATGTATGTAATACCATTTGATCAGATTAATAGTTCAACTCATCATCAATCATCAACAGCCTTTAACAGTCCACTGCTGGACATAGGCCTCTCCTTTGAAAGGAGGTATTGGCCTACTATACCACGCTGGCCAGACAGGTTGGTAAAGGGTTTGTTTCAAGTTTTCCTTCTCTTGGCAGTGATGTTAGATGCTTATTTTGTTCCTTTAGTCGCCTCTTACGACAGCCATGGAGTGAATAGGGGTAGTGACACTTTGTAGTCTTAATCCGTCACCACACGGACAATAGTTCAACTAATAATTATATATGAGAATAATGCTAAATTTAAATGTAAATTTAACTTTATGAGATTACTTATATTATTATGTTCAATAATTATTGGTATTTTGTTGCAGATGGTGAAGCTATTAAAGCATTGGAAACGCGACAAGGCGATAGACAAGCGCGCGATTTCATTAAGAAACAAAAAGCCAAGTTCCCCAGCAACAAGCAGTTCTTCTCCCTCGGTTGAAGACTCACAACAAAAAACTTGAACTAGCCAATCGCGGCATTAACAAAACATACACGATGATTGGGAAAGTAATGTTTGAAGCGAACGAGTACAATACAATAAGTTTATACTGATAATATGTTATTTCAGATACGTATATTTTTACACCTATATTTATGTAATAAATATATACAATCTGCGTAACTAGTCAGGCAAGTAGCTGTGGTCACATTCGGTCTATTTGTCGCGGGTCAGGCTGTTCCTATTTTTTTTATATGAGCCTGTTAAAAGTGCAGAGACTGCCTGTAGGAAAGCATGACTGCGGTATAGAATCCAAGAGTAGTAATCACTACACTCCTTGCTAATGTAGACAATACAATATGGTGACTCACTTATAGATGCTCCTGATTAAGCACGGATGCTTGTCGTGGCCTCGATTGACGATTTCATGCTTGCCTAACTATAAATGACCTGTGGGACCACGGCTTAGAGAGAAAACTTCATTATAAAAAATGTGAATACAGAAATCATGATTATTTTTTATCCTGCCATTATGATACTCTTGTAAGTGTCTTTTCGACCTCATGATATAAGCGGAAGGATCACCCAGCCTCTTATTTGAATGTACATTTTAAGCCTCTGATAGCCATTTAAAAAGGATGCTAGTTAAAATTTTATTCATTCTAAAGAGACTTATAAAGTAACTCGCTTTCCTATTGATCCTAATACAGTCGTTTTTGTATAAATCATGTAGTTTTAACAACAATATTTTTTTTTGGAGCTCATCTTTTGCTAATCGATACTTAAATGAAAGGGTATGAGTAGGTATTTCACAAGATAGTTGATTTATATACATTGTTATATATTTTATATACGTGATTATATATAATATATCTACTTGACTTCAGCTGTGTTATTGTTATATTAATCATACATATCTACAGTTTTCAAGTTAAAAAAAAAACTCAATGGCAGCAAAATTCACTTTCCTGTTTTGTGTAATTGGCTATTTTGCATTTTGTGATTGCTCATAAGCCATCACAAAATGTAAAAAAGTCTTGGTGTTTACTGATTTTACCTAAAAATAGGGAACCCGAGCCCATCAGGGGGATATTTTGGGTTGTTGACGTAAATGGTACTTTTTGATTAGATAATATATTGTTTATAATATATTGTGTAGGTATTGAATATTTATGATAAAGATGTATTGAATCTCCAGATTTGATTTTTAAATCATATAATTTAGTTAGTGGTGTTAAATTGTTGCCGAAACTTAGTAGGGACAATAAATTAAAAAAAAAAGTCTTGTCACCTTTTAGATCTCAGAGAAAATTTCAGTTATATTTCTTTTCTTTTATATATAACATACATTAATTTATTGTTTCTTCGTTAATATAAGTGTCCCACGTCATGTGACTTCATTAATTTAGTTTACGATTTTTGTAAGTTTCAATTGCTGTACCTACCACTTTCTTTTGTTTTCTATTGGTAGTAACTATGTAAGAAGCGAGATATTGTAAAGGTAATTTTTATATTGTTGAATAAAGATTATACAATTAAAACTAGAAATTTAGTAGGCGGTGTATTCTGTGATAAAGAGAGTGCCTTATTTTATAATTATGTACTTTATATTTATTCATCTAAATTAGTACCCATTGTTATGTTGTCGAATTTGCATTATATGCTACCGATTTTGTTCTTCCAATAAATACTATAACGGATAGAGAAAGAGAACTTTATTTTTATTATAGTATTTTGGAGGTGTATTCACACGTGAGTTATGCCTCTGTTTTGTTTATATTTATTTTGCAAAATAAAATTATCAGATAAACTTTTTCTTTTTTTATATTGAAACTTCATTTCTCTTTTAGATTTTTAAATAAATATCCCAGATAATACAAGATCGTCAACGGTAAAATTTAAAAAGCTAATTTTGGAAAATTATAATGTAAGTACTATACTGCTCTGTACTATACTACTTACAAACTATTTACAAACTGGCGATTTGATCATTATTCTCAGTATAACTTTCACAGTTATGACGAAACAAACTGTATTTTAAAATGATATGTCAAATGTCTGCTTCAAGGAGAGGCAATGTCCGGCATTAGGTATAGCCTAATGCCGGACATTGCCTGCCTAAAGGTGATGATGACAATTTATGCCAATCCAAAATGTTAAGACTACAAACCATGCCAATATACACCTATATAAAACCAAAAACTTAAACTCGAAAGACAACCCTCCTACTAGCATTCTTTTACATGTGTGGAAACCCCCGCGGGCCGTTACCCCGCCGGGGTTTGCAGCGGGGCGGTGTGTCGGACTCGAAACGACTAAAACCACACGTGTGCCCTCTTTGCGCCTCAATTTTGGGAGAAAACAAGGGAACAAATCTCCTTCTGGACTCAACCCTCCTACTACTCTGCGACAGCGTATGCAATCGGGTAAAAAAAATCAAATAAGTATAAAAAGTTAGTGGTCGAGATCTTAAACTTCAAAATTGATGTTAAGTGAAATAGTCAAGCAAATCGAATATTAAATTAGTCGACAAGTATGATAAAGACAAGTAGGAATGTGTTGTTAATGCAAGACGTCTATGGCAAATTAATTACAAGACGGCCGCCAGTTCAGTAGCGGATGCGGCTCTCAGATGTACGGTGTTATTGCTTCATGCATATAAAGTAATAACTGCTACAATCTCTGTGTACTATTTAGCGCATATCCACTGGAACATGCGATACGGAAGCTACATTCGCGTCAAACGTGTTGTTCTGAGTCTGGGTGTTCTATGTGTCCCTTTCATGTATGTCTGTAAAAAATAACATGGGTATAAAAAAGAAGAGATCAAATATTGGCTACATAAATGGGTTTTCAGTAAATAGTGTGACATCATAGAAAAAACAATTTTAATTAATATTAATTTCCATATTGTAGCGTTTGTGTTCAAGAAGATTATATTTAAGAGACTTTACTTACCGTTCCGCCATCTCCTTCGCTAGCATTGCTTGCTTTCAGAAAGAGACGGCGGAGTTCCACGCTCTCTTGCTCCGTATCATGTTACCGAGCATCATATCATGTTATCAGCAACCATGTTATCGAGCGAGAAGATCCCCATTCCGATGGCGGCCACGAAATCACGCCTCGGCTCCCGCCACGCCGGACATTATGCCAGCGTGTGGAGCGCCGTGTCTGCAGTCTGGCCATCGCAGTGGTGGCACTCAGGCGTTGGCTCCTTACGAATCAGACACAGGTGATCACATGCGTCAGCCGATATGAAAGGCTCATGTGACAGCTCTCGAGGAAACTACGGAAACCTAAATTTCACCTAAATGTTGAAATTTGCTCAACAACAAGCGTTAACCTTTTATAAAATAAACATTTTACACTTGAATAAATATTAACAGTAATTCGCTAGAAACACTTTGAACGAAGCTTTTGTTTTATCATAAAATTTAAACACTGGTGCGTTATTTAGCATTTAAAAAAACACATTTTGAAAAAAAAGCATCACTAAAAAATATTTTTTTTTTTTACATTATAGGCAATTAAAAGCCAACATTTAAATCCACATGAATTGAATTCCAAAATATTGTTAGACATAAAATAAGAACATAGTATATAGAAAACCTCAGTAAGTTCTAATCCAATGAAACAAAAGTGAACAATAATTTTAAAGGCCTATTTAAACAAATAAAGAAAATTGGAGTGTGTATGTAATATCAAATGAACAGTTTTTACTAAAAGCATATTATAGTATACACGGTGCTAAATCAACCCACAGCAATTTTTAAATTTTTGGCTGTCTGTCGATTTGTTCCAGTTAATCTCTAGAACGGCTGGACCGATTTCGAGAGGACATTCATTGGTAGAAAGACGATGACATAAGGAGTAATTTTGGCTAAGAACTATATAAATATGTTAGTTGTCTCTTCTTCATATACATTTTAAGTCGGAATTCATTGTATCACACCATGAATGATTAAAAATTGTGTATTTTTATAAATAAACTAGTTGACCCAGCGAACTTCGTACCGCCCAACTTTAAAATTCCAGAACTTGATCGCAGCGCCACCTACCGGGTCCAATTGCGAATCTAAACCATTCCCAGATCCCCTTGAACACACACAAAAAATTTCATCAAAATCGGTCCAGTCGTTTGAGAGAAGTTCAGTGACATACACACTCACACAAGAATTATATATATAAAGATATAAAGATACAATTCAAAGTTAAACATCAACATAAAATTGTTTTGCTTTCTTAATTAATTCCCTTGATGAAAAATAAGAGCAATGCATCCCAAGTAATATCAGGTATATACTTGATATAACTTATATATATATATATATATATATATTTGAACTGTAAGAAAGAATAGCTTTGTGAAAAGGAGTCGAGCAAAAACTCAAATATATATATTTGAATACGTTTATTCCATAAAAGTTTTAATCTTCATTTAAGTTTATAATTTAAATTTAAAAGCTTCGTGAAATTGTGATTCGAAAATTAAAATCGAATTAATTAAAACGTCAGTATAACAAAGAGGATAATTTGACGTGACGGTCGGTGGTGGAAACGCGGCATTGAATGAAACATCTCGACGGATGGCGGCGGCGCCTTTCATGTCCTCCCTTCGCTTTGATCGCACCGCGCCGACAATCCGCTCGACTACTTATCGGTTCAGATTTATTGTGTTTCGGAGGCTATGGGCCGCAGGGAGTCGCGCACTCGCTACCGCTATACTCACCCATTCGTACCTCTCTTACAATACTTATTCATGTGCGTAATACCATAAACAAAAGTGTTTCAATAGTTTATAGGTACTTGCTAACGCGTAACTTCAAGGAGGTGGGAAATTATTAAATATTTACTTTACCAACTCTTTCTTTTAGTTTAATATAATAACGCAATGTTGCTCCAAAGTTTATTAAAATTTGTAATGCTATCATGATTTTCTTCTTGGCTTTTCAAGCCATCAGAAAACTGTGGAGTCCCTTTGTTCTTCTTCTAAATAATATATTTTTGAAAGAAACACGTCTTCAATATATTTGAAATTGTAATTCTATGATTTTCCATGTATTGTTTGGAAATAAAAAAATCATTTTCAAATCAAAAATCTTTCTAGGGTTCTGAGTGTATAACTATGGAAACCTAAAAAGACTTGATTGATCGGTTTATTTCAAGCTTTGCATATTGTTAAAAAAAAATTGCAAAATAAATTTCAGAAAATAAAATGGTACCTGGGCAATATCGACAGGTAATTTTTAAACTGCTATTCATAATTCATTTAAATTAGAATTGTGATGTTTTGTTCGCCCCATAATGATGTTTAAGACGAAAATATGTACCTATATGAATGTGTCTGTATGTAGACAGTGATTTAATTAACTGAAATACAACATATCAAGAATTTATCAGTTGGCCATTAATCAAGTTAAAATCGTGTATTTGTCCAGCAAAACACATCACGTGCCAGCCATTACATCTTGCTAAACATTATGATAACTTCTTTCTTTCATTTCATTTTTTTAAAAGACAACTCCCGCATTAGGAACATAAATCCTGTGTAGCAGGAGACTTTGCTAACATACATGAAACGGACACAAAGAACACCCAGACTCAGAACAACAATTTATGAATTACACAAAGTGTTGTCCCACGTGGGATGCGCAGTAGAATGAGACGAGGTGACCGCTTAAACCACTAGGCCAACCGTGCAGTTTTAAATTAACTTTTCTGCGATAAATAACATTTCTTTTTCGATCTTCTTGACACCCAGGCACAGTAATATTTCTGACTCCCCGGTAATTGGTATTAAAACCGCTGTATTTTTTCATAGAAATTTGCATTCTCTTGAGTTGTAGGCTCGTACCATAAACGAAGCCCATGACAAGAAATTAATAGCTTGGATGGAAGTATAGTTAGTTCACTATCATTAACAACTCATAACGTCCCACTGCTGGGCTCATATATAAACTATGGCTATAGTTAGTTAAATCACTTGAAAAAATGCCTTATTTTTATAGGACCCAACTAACTTTAAAAAAATATTTAGCAACTCCGACTGATTTATGACTACGCATAAATTCTTCTGTATCGTATTATTTATTAGTAGATAATAAATTAAAGTACACAGTTGTGTAACTACATGTACCATGTTCGAAGTCACCGTGAATAACTACTACTGCCTTTTTTGCTTGCAAACCCCGGTAGCAACCGAAGCTCTGTGTTAAAAAACCTACCATTATTAATTTGTTCGTAAGTTGACTGGAGTTTATTATTTCTTTCTATTGTGTTGGACGAATTGCTGATTGTATGCACGACACGTTGTTCAATATCTATCTTCTGATATAATATGTCAACGCCAAGCGTGAAGTACCTATTATTAGATGTTCGCTCCTTAGCACCTAAATGTACTTCCAGCGGTTATTTATAACTCTGAAATGCAAATTGCTACGTTGGAATACTAACTAAGTTTGCACTAAATTCTCAGCCCGATAGTTGTGTTTACTTCCTTACACACGTGTCTATTTCCGTGACTAAGCTTCACTGGTGCCTGACTAGATTTAGAACCGAAAGGAATCCTTTCCAAAGTTGGTATACTTCCTGCTCAGTCCAGTTTGTAAAACCGTCTGTCTTTACAATTATTCATATTATAAATTCGAAATTAAGTCTGTTTGTCTGTTACGCTTTGACAGTTAAACCGCTTCACCAATTTCAATGCAATAGGCATGTAGATACTTTGATTTTCGGGGAAGGACATAAGCTACTGTTTACCACGATAATTAACTTATACTCTGGTAGGTAAGGTTTTATTGCCGTAATGTGGACCTAGTGGTCCAGTTCTTGTATTGGCAATAAGTATGGTCAGCTCCACTCCTGGGTTCTACTATCTATTCTACTATTGGTGAGCATCTTTGTGATTAAGAGCTCACTTATAGCAGTCGGTCCCGGTTGTGATCATAGTCATAAAGTCATAACGCTTTGATAGAGGATAAATTTTTGCATTTCATCCGTATGAGCTTTAACACAACGAAATTTCGTAGATTAAAAAAAACGGTTACGATTCATATAATACTCGGTGAAATCCGAGTAGGACTTAAAGAAATACCACCTCGTCAATACTATTTTATTTCAGTTTCTTATGTTATTTCCACTTCGAAGATATTTTTCAATCTCTTGCTGAAATACGTGTATCTACATTGTAGGTACACAGTGATGTCGACTACCACCGTCATAGTACTTATGTCTAGTTCAAAAAAAAGTTTTTAACTTATAAAAATCTTTAATTGGATAACACTTTTCATTTGTAAGATTGTTCATCAAATAAATAGATAAAAAAAATGAGATAACAGGATTACCTACAAATTCAACCGGGTTATCTTAAAGATCAGTTTTTAAGCAGAACGACTAACATCGCAATCCTGAGGGCAAAGTAAATTTGAAATTTGAACTAGTTGTCAGTACATTTGAGGGCACTGATTTCCCAATAATGACTGCTATAGATGTTGATGACAACCAGGACCGACGGGCTTAACGGGCTCTCCAGGGCACAGGCGTACTACACCGGAATTTAACATACTTAAGGCTTTCTATTAACAAATTCTTGTTAGAAAAACTCAACAACAGCCTAACCCGAAACTTTTGATTAGCAGTCGCATCTGCTAACCGCTAAACCAACTAGGCAACTAATTAATTATTCTCAATACCCTAATATGTTCTTATGTATTTCTTTGTCGTCTACGAAAAATAATCAGGAAGCCTCTTAGTAGCTTAGGATACCAAAATAAATAGTAATACATTAAAAAAAAACTTTTTGATTCTATATGATTGAAAAATCTTACTGATACGATTGAAATGGTACTATTGTCACCAGTAAAATCACAGGTCATAATCGAGTGGTTTTATGAATTCCTTTTTCCTGGAAACACCAAAGAAGTATTGGAAGCACCAGCTTTTTAACCAAAAGATAAACATAACTGTGACTTTGCTCATATGAGTATATTACATGACTTAATGATGATGAACTTTAGAATTAACATGTACAGGCGAGTAATTAAAATTAAACGACTACCAGTAAAAACCACATAATTTTAATTACTGTATTTTCGTGAACCCAAGAAAACAAACATAGTTACATTTATGAATAAACTTTTATAGTCCATATGTTGGCACATTAAGAATACAGAGTGCCAATATTTTCCATCCGGGTTTTCCTAGGCCCCAACTAAGGGAGCAAATTACGTAGGATAACTTCACTGTAAAGAAAAGGGAAAACCCTTTTTAAGAAGAGACCTATGTTCAGCAGTGCAGTACTACATGCTGTTGATGTTGCTGATGATGATATGATTCATGAAACTCGATGAATATCGGATAACTATTGGAGGAGTCAAGCAGAGCGGTGTAGGTATATGCATTTACATAAGCATTTTAGCATATATGGTGTTCTGTTATAATGATTTATAAGAAAATTCACAAGCGCAAGGATAGAAAAAAAAAGTACATGCATTGTTATGTAAAATGGGCTATTATATAATGGTCTTGTATTATAAAAGGACTTATTAAAAAAGCTGTCCCACTAAGTTTTTAATGGCCACGAATAATAAGCTATAAAGAATTTGAATGGTTCAACTCAATGGTTTATTCGTTCCGTTCTATTTATAAGGAATCTTTAGCGTAGCGCGTAAATCTTTAGACGCCTCATTTTACTATTCGGGGTAGCTAGATCGTTGTGTTGGGAGACGAGTCGATAAAATAGGCTTAAATGGTTTCGGCTCGTATATCAGAGTCGGCATCATAAAGGTTGGTACCAACTGTCAAATGGCTCATTGTGGCGGCTTGGCTTTATGATGGCATTTTTACAGGCAGGTACACGCTTTGAGCGTCTGCCATGCCGCCTGCCAATTATATTCTACTTAACTCGATAACTACCTTTAATTTTATAAACTCCGGATAATTTTCTTGGGCATAACACTTTATGGATAAATTATGTGGTAAAATCTTTATTGACATCGAGTTAATTGGGAAAGTATTCAGTAAGTTTTGTAAAAATATAATTCTATAAATGAATAGTTCGAGTTAATAGTTGGTAGTGATACGACAGACGCATTCAAAATCGTTGTCAACCTACTCGGCGTTCGAGCTACTTAAACTTGAATAAAATGAAAGGTACTTCAAAAGTAATCGCCAATTATGGAGTTTGAATTAAATCAACATTTAGAAAAGACCTTTGTGAGATTTATACAACCATTTTTTACGGTTCTAATTTTATTCATCACGGAGTTTTTATTCACATGCGGCATAGATCAAGGAACTTGCACCCTAATCGCGTGACGTACACGATTCCTTACTGTTGTATATGACTTGGAGTAGAAATTAGTTTTTTATTTTTAATGACCAATAATAGTTACCAGTCAGTGAAGAGTGAAGAAAGTGAACATTATAGAATTTCATTTATTTTATTTGTTTGTGTTTATAGTTTAGATGGTAAACATTTTAGCTACAAACATTTTCTTAAACGTATACTTTTATTCTACGTAGGGACGACCATGATATGTGCACAAATTATCATAATAGCACCTATGTTTCTTAATATTACAAAAAAAACTTTTTATAAAATAACGCCTGGACACTAGTGGACTCTTCCTTGTTGTTGGACGCATTGAGGCACTAGACTTACGGGTGGCCCTGGATAACACAGACAGGGGCCCTTTTGTTCCATAACCGTTACGAGGGTAACGGTTCGGGCCTAGATGAGTTACAGGGTGGACTAAAAGTTCGTTTACATTTCAAATGATGTTTTAAAAATTAGTTATGTGAGATAAAAACTGTTTTTTTATTGTTAAAGTACACAAATGGGGATTTTTTTAAAATTATATCATCAATATGTGATCCTTGACTATTTTGACACTGCTGCAACCTGGAGCGGAAATTTTCAATGACGGCCTAACAAGAGTTTCGTGAAATGTTTTGCATTTACTCTCGAATACTTTTCATCAATTCCTCTCGAAACTCTGAGTTGCTGTTTAAAAATATACTTTTCAGGTATCCCCAAAAACCCTTCTGTCTTTGGGGATTCCTTAAAAGCATAGTTCTATTGAGGATAAGTCCGGGCTACGAGGTGGCACCTTTTTTCTACATCACTTTTTATAAATTTTTGTCATTTTCTATCTTTAAATCTTTGTGAAGAATACCAACCAAAGATGTTCTGGGCACGCCTAAGGCGTTAGACCGCTTCCTAGTAGAGAGTCCAGGTTTTTCACGAATAAACGCTCTTACACGCTCAATGTTTTCAGGATCTCTTGATGTTCTAGGTCGGCGGGATCGTGGTTGATTCATTGTTGAACCTGTCTCCTCGAACTTCTGTACCCATTTTCTAATCAATTGAATTGACGGAGCTTCATTTTTACGCCGTATGTTTTAAGCGCAACATTTTCGTTGCACTAGAGTAAAATGCTTCGTAGCCCCTCCGCCCCACCCCGCCATCACTGCTCGTCGCAGCTACCGATTCAAACTTAAACAAACTTCTGATCCAGCCTATATCTGGGCCTGACGGCAGGCAGCTCTTCAACGACTTCTGCACTTTCAACAGCTTCATCTTCTTCTGCTGCCTCCGCCTTAGGGCGACTATTGCCCAATTTGCATTCGCAGAGAATATTGTTTGTCAGAGTTTGTAGAGCCATACGTGTCTACCGCACGGTGTCAACGGAGGCGGCGTGTGTGTTGGCCGTAACACCTCCATGGGATTTGGAGTTCAAATGTTCGTTGAAGTCCTTTCCGGGCACCATTGCTTCGGGAAATAGTTACCACTGTGACTGCAGTGAGGACTCGGCTCAGCACATGCCGGCGGTTTTGTGTGACGTCTGCGACTACCGTACACCGCCTAAATATTACTTTTTATCGTTACAATAAGATATTTAGGGTTTATCAGGGGTAGAATCATTTTCCATCGAAACCAAAATTATCATTATTAAACTACTATTAGACATTAAACAATTATTGGTATACGTACCCATCTACTGTATTATTACTTCTTACTGATATGGTTATAAAGAAATCTAATCATTTCAGGAAATTACGAAGTGTTTGAATTGACCAAGATTCTTTGTCTGTACCATTATTTTTTTTATATTTGAGCCTACCAAAGTGACTCTATTCTGCCTGATGGAAAGTATGAGTAGAATTCAGGAGTAGGGATCACCATCCTAATTGTGAGAGCAGACAATGCAGCAATGTAACCTACACCATGGCGGCCTAGTGAGATTCTATATGATGCTCCCGGCGTCCGGAGGCCAAGAAAATAATGCTTAATGATTAGGCCTTAGGCCTTCGGTCTCACACTCGCCAATGAAATACGACAGCATGCGGCCATTTTTAGGTTGGTACTCTTTGCATTGGTATTGCTAAGGTCGAACCTAATATAATAAATTTAAGAAATAAGTACCTAAGTTTTCAAAATACATTTACAAAATTCTGTACTGAGCAACAGTTTTGTCGACTGTCGAACACTGTTTGTCGCTAAGTTTTATATGGTAAAATTTTGGTACGTAAATAAATACCGGAATTTAATTCCACGTGAGAGACCTTAGGATGTAACGTTCATTAATTGCAGCGCTATTTAAATCAGTGAACCGGTGCAGCTGAATTGCTAAATATCCTATATCAAACTTGTGTTTTTTCTTTTTTTCTGTAGATATTAATGAACACATTTAATTCAACAAATATACATGAACAATGAACCTTAAAACTATAACCTTTAAAAATATAATATAACTTAAATATATTATTATAAGGAGTCCCTTTAGGCAGGGTTAGGGTTCCCTTAGTCCTTTAGCCAGTATCTTCGGAACCCTTAGGGTTCCGAAGATACTGGCAGCGTTCCGTTCCTATTTTGCATCTGTTTTCATTTCGAAGTATTGATCGAGCAAGTATTCTATATTTTTTGCATTAAATATATTATAACCGTTAAAGGACTTTTACCCATTCGTCACATGTTCGAAAACAAAGCTTCACTCTTCTAATTTTATTATTAAAATCACGCCTTTGATGAAAAAAGTTTTTGGAGAACAAAGTAACCCTGCCGAGAAATATCAAGTTTTTATATCGACACTTCGTACAAATGTAGCTTTCAAAAACTTGGATGATATTTACCTATTGTCTGCTTAATTAGTTAATAGTGATAGAGAAAAACCTTGTGTAACAATTTTCGCAAAAAGTGTAAAATGAAAAGTAGAAAATATGTTTGATGTTATGCCTCAAAGACCATGTACATGGTTAATCTGAAAAGGAGGAGGCACTCGGCACGGCTACAAAACCAGAGGGCGGTCTTTTTGTTCGGTGTCGATGCCGTTGACAGGTGGAGGGTGGCACAGGGCCTGCGGGGGGAGGGCGGCAGCCGGCGCGGCGCCCGCGCAGCTCGCGTGGCCCTCTCGCCTGAGTCACGCGCGCCTCGTAATGCTTGCATAATAATAATGACGGATGCCGATCGCGCGGCGGCTCCTTTGATCTGCGGTGCTTTTGATCTCGCCGCCAGAGCCGGTCCCGACGCCCCTACCGCACAAACGAGCCGCCCGCTGGCGTACTCGGTCGGGCGGCACACAGAACTGGGCCCTTCGCCCTCGTTCTAAATAGAGGCTTTATTTTGTAAACAGCGGGAGCTACCGTGTCGCGGTCGGGGCGCGCGGCCCGTAATCGCGCACAGTGGCGCGCTTGCGTCCGCCAGTATGGGGTGTGCTACGGTTTGTCGCCAGCGCTCGCGCTCGCTCTTCCTCCACGCTGAGCGATGAGGACGCGACATCGCGGCTCCCACTGCCGCACCACGCACTTTTGGATTGTTTGGACGCTCTGTGTACGCATTGCTTTTATATTTTGTGACACCCGTGTATTGTACTCTCTAGTAAATTACCTGTGAACGTAAATAGTGACAAACTCAAAATGTCAAGCTTGAGTATTAATGTTGAACAACAAAGTAATGTCATGTACAAAAGTGCTTGTTTTTATATTGAATTCAAAGTTAACTTGTTAAGTAATTACGTTAAATATAAGCATCCGGTGGATTTTACCATTTCCAGTTCCATTTTTACTGTTTTATTTTAATATTTTTTTTATAGTTTCACAATTAGGTGATTTTTTTACATATTTTATTTAGCTGAAATTATTACTTGATGACTGTATTGATCTGTTTAGGTTTATCCTTTGTAGTTCTTGAAGGGTAATTAAATTGGCTAAAAGTATTACAGGAACAATTTCACAGATGTAACAAAAGCATAGTTTAAATGTCAGCGCTCCCTACATTGTAATTAAACCAATTCGCGTCCTAAGCGTATTTGTAGTTATCTAAATTTAATTCATCGAATTCACAAGAGCACCGTATGCTTGCGAAATTAGAACGAGAATCTAGATTCAATTTACAGCTATATCTACATAGCTTTTATTGAAACAAGAATATTGGTAACATTCAACAAAATATATACCTACCTTTACGAATATTCAGCTCTACATTCAAATGTTAAGGCTAGTTGACACTTGTTTTCAATATAATTAGATAAGAAGGAACTTATTTTCTTAAGTAGGTAGGTATGTGCCTCAACATCAGAAACTGTTAAAAGAATATTCATAAATTTTGCGTTCCTATTAGTTTATGAATAAGTTGTAGGTATAATTAAGTCCACGCTATGTATATTTTATGTAAATTTGTCGATATGTCTTTATATTTATCTGCATCACAAATATTTTTCTACCGCGAAGTGAAAGAAAACTTTGTACCTGATAAGTTTTCTATAATCTAAGAATAAAAGACATCACTTACGAATATTATATACGACACTATACACTAAAGGGAAATTAATCCTAGCCTAGAAAAATAATTCACTTAACTATTGTATATTACATTTAACCTCTTTTTAAGGAAGTTTCTATGTTCTGGGGTGAAATACTAACGGCTTTTGATCATCATGATGATACAACATTCCATTTTGATCGATTGAAATGATTTATTAAAAACTAGCTTTCGCCCGCGGCTCCGCCTGCGTAAATATCGGTTATCGCGGTAAAAAGTAGCCTATGTCCTTTCCCAAGTTCAGTTCTATCTTCATACATAAATTTCATCAAAATCGGTTCAGTGGTTTAGGCGTGAAAGCGTAACAGACAGACAGACAGACAGAGTTACTTTCGCATTTATAATATTAATAGGGATATAGTTTTAAAAGTAAAACATACACTTACGTTGGCTACAAAAATATACAGTGAAGTTATATGAATAAATACGTGTAAATAATAAATAAGTTAATTCATGTTTTCATTTCTAATAATATGAAATTATGGTTAGGACACCAAGCTTCTCGTAGAATATTCATAGAACTACAAATTGGTAACTTATAGAATGACAGCATGTTACGATAACACACGATGTACCACAGGGTATTTTCAAGTGACGTTTTCATATGTTCTCCAAATAGATTATAAATTATATAGAGTAGAGTCATTGTGGCAGGCTTGAAAAAAAAAGTGCAAACATATACATATTTTCATTATTAATAGACTCTATATTTCGTAATGGTAATCGTAGTAAGTGTAAATATCATTTTGAATATCAGGTGGTGTTGTTTGGTGTCTGTGACAGTGCGCCGCCTGACAGCCTGCGTCTCGTGTTGCTAGCTAACACTACTTTTTCATGCAACGATGGAAGCCCTGCAGGGTAATTATACCTATTTATTACATATTTAGAACAGTTTCTAATAATTAGTGACTATTTATGATTTGGCTACTTAGCACAGTAAGATTTTTATATCATATAGTATCCTAACGTTAAATACATTTGAACGTTAAATACAAGTGAAAATTCACTATTAATAAAACTACTGATAAAGCTCTGGTATTTGTTTTATCACTTGATAATAAATTTAACAACTATTAATTTTATCACAGAACTTCACAGAATTCCTGATCAAATGAGTTAATAAAAATTTGGATGTCTATTTGCAAATCAATCAAAATGTTGCTTAACCCATAGCATATAATTATTATAATAAATTCGATAGTAACTCTGTCTGTTACTGTAAGGATCGGGATAAAGTTAATCTGATCTATTTGTACTATTATACGCCGCTCTCTACTGCGCCAAGTGTCGCGGGTTCGAATCCCACGTGGGATAACACTTTGTGTGATTCACAAATTGTTGTTCTGAGTCTGGGTGTTCTTTGTGTCTATTTCATGTATGTTTGTAAAGTCCCCCGCGACACAGGAATTCATATTCCTAATGCGGAAGTTGTCTTTTTTAATAAAAAAAAAAAAGAAAAAAAAATATTTTGCCTGATCTGTAATGGTATTTTATTTCAGGTATTATTTACGACGCGGCACAAACAGCGACCATTGGGTGGTGTATCTCGAGGGTGGCGGATATTGCTGGGACACAGAGTCCTGCAAAGCGCGATGGCGACGGCGGCCTGCGCTCATGTCGTCTACGCGCTGGCCCCGAGCCCGGCGTGCGCCGGCGCTACTTTCCGCGGACCCAAGTGCTAACCCACTTTGGCACGCTTCGAACCATGTGTTGTTGCCATACTGTTCCAGTGATATGTGGGCAGGTACAAGAAGTTCTCGTCATCCCGGTACTGGATTCATTTTTGCTGGTAGACTTATTGTGCGCGCAGTGCTATCGGACTTATTTCACTATGGACTGAGAGGACGGATGTTATTAGTGGGTTCTAGTGCTGGCGGTGCGGGTGTCATGCTGCACGCTGACGCTGCACGTCGCGCTTTACGATCACACGGTGTTCGTGTCGCTGCTATCGCCGATTCAGGTTGGTTCCTCGACCGCCCGTCACGAGCTAGACGTGCTCCAGCGGCCACCGTTGCCAGACTTGGTCACACCCTATGGCGTGGTAGTCCACCAAACTCTTGTGTGCGCAACCACGTGGTCGAACCTTGGATGTGCTACTTTGGTTACCAACTATATCCACATATTCGGACGCCATTGTTTGTATTTCAATATTTGTTTGACTCAGCGCAATTGGCTGCTGAAGGAGTACGCGCGCCTCGCACTCGGTCACAGTGGGATGCAGTACATCAAACTGGTGCGGCGTTACGTGCAAGCTTGGCATCAGTACGCGCGGCTTTTGCACCAGCTTGTTTAGCGCACGGAGCCTTGGCGCGGCCTGAATGGCTAGCTATAAACGTGTCGGGTATAACGCTTCCTCGAGCGATTGCGTGCTGGGAGCAGAGGGTTGGGAGTGGTAGGAGACAAACGAGAGCTGGATGCGCTCCTCGTAAGCTGATTGAGAGGTGTACCTGGCCTCAGTGTAATGGTTCTTGTCCACGGTTGCGAGATCCTCGCACGGGTGAAGAGGTGGCTTTGGCAGCGCTTTTACAAAGTTTTGGTTTAGATGTACGTGGCGCAGCAGCCGCTATGGGACTGGACGCGCGGCAACTCTCACGCATGAGCCGTGCGGAATTATTGCCTCTTCTTGCGCCGCATATCTGACCTGAGTAATTTAAAGAACTATTTTTGTGCTTTTTAAGCACAGTGAATCTACCTCGTTTTTTGTTGCCCAAGTACAAGTAATCTTACATATACATAGATGTCTAGATATTATTTATTGTTTGTCGATCTTTTTGTATTTTTAAGTAAAAGGGGACTTCTGATTTTGTTTTTTATTAAAAAAATAAAAATACCCTTATTCTTTGGCATATCTGTATTTACAATAAATTTGTATGGACACTTTTAAATACTCGATAGACTAGTTGAAACTCTCTACTCTACATTTAAATATTAAAAAACAAAACTTGTCTACTGGCTTTTGTACGGCAGTGTTAAGTCAGGTAGCTAATTGGCTCTTGTAAGTAAAGCTGGCGGGGTCGCGGTCGTTCAGAACGGTTTAATTTCCGTGGAAGCCACGGCGAGCGTCCCTTCCCGATGTCGACACGCTGACGTCGTGAACCAGCCACATGAAGGCCGCCGCTTCGGTAACGATGGTGATGATGTCATAAACGTGAGCCACGCTCAACGCTTATGATTATAGACAAGTCAACAAGATCGTTTCCAAGGAAGAAATCTGAGGAGATGATGTTGCTTCTAGTACGCCATAGCGTCGCCAACCGGGTATTTACAACACGATTAACTAGATCAGCATTGATTCGAATGGATCCCCGCTGCAAAATTATATCGAAAATGTGGGGTGTAGTTTGTGCCATGGCTGAGAACATTGGCGATCGAGCGTGAGGATTCGGCGAATTTGCTATCGCGTTGTCTAAGAACTGAATCAACTGAGTTGGATTGTTCGTATTGGCCCATAAGTGAGGTAGAATTGGCCACAACCAATTGTTTTCTGTAAAAAAAACATATTATTAAGGATTTATGACAACTGTAAAATTTTTCAATAACATATTCGTACAAATTACGACTGTCTGTTACTTGTGGAGAGTCATTCAAATCTTAGTTAACTATTTTTCATTACTATGTAGTCCCGAATGAAGGAAATTTTACCAATTTTAAAAAAGTTGAATAATGATAATAATATTTCTATTCGATTATATAATCATCGGTCGCTTCAAAACAGTTTCACAATAAGTTGGTAAGAAAGAAGTTAGCGTACTAACATATGCTTTGTATTGTTTAGTTGTAGTGTACCTTACTGCATAATTAATACCACTACTTATCCTTACATTTTATTTAACCCTGAGAGCGAGTATTCAAATAGCAAAGTAAAATTATTTTTGAATGTGCTCTGAAAATATGAAAATGTAAGTCAAAATGTTTTTTTAA
Source organism: Phragmatobia fuliginosa (assembly GCA_932526445.1). Lineage (NCBI taxonomy): Eukaryota > Metazoa > Arthropoda > Insecta > Lepidoptera > Erebidae > Phragmatobia > Phragmatobia fuliginosa. The sequence goes on along the minus strand of OW052070.1, from coordinate 11,034,501 downwards.
AAGATCGTTCAGTGGAATAATACGTTTTAGATAACTGCACTTACCACTAACTATGGTGTTATCTACGTAACTGAAGAGCAGTCGTTTCTCGGCATTGACAAAGGTCTGCAGCGTGCGACCCCTGGTACCTGCACCTGTCGAGAAATCTCTGAAGAGAGCTAGGTGAGGGCCAAGCTCTCTTTGGACAATCCTTAAGAGACCTGCATGAACACTACGAATGGGACTACCGTTGGAGTCGTAGAAACCGATTGGGAAGTGATGAGCATCCAGAAACACGACCTGTGCAAGATAATTAATAGATTTATGAGCTTGATGCGTATGTAAAAGTTTGTAACACAGATCGGGGCAATCATAATTGTTCAATAATGATAATAAATTGGTGATTGAAGTGATGAAGTGACACCTTTTGATTGTTTTCCATGTGATGACGGATTAAGAATACAGAGATTCACTACCCCTATTCAACGCATAGGTGTTGTACGAGGCAACTAAGGGAGCAAACTGCACAGAACAACTGCGCTATAAAGAGGAGTGCTAACTTGTAACAAACCAACTTGTCTGGCAGTGTAATCCAATGTCTCCTTTGTACAAAGAGGCCTGAGGCCAGCATGGACTGTTAAAGCTTGTTCCCGACATGCAAAATCAAATATTTCAACTTCTATGAAGACATATATAATTTTGACATACTTAAATAATTTTGTGTATATGATAACGAAGTTACTTATCCAGTGAATTAGTTACTGTACGAACTTTCTCCTAAATTTTAATCTATGACTTCGACTACTAAAACTTCTAGAATAGTTACATTCTAGAATTGTTCACGGTCTTCGCATACTGCTAACAGTGTCAGAATTCGACTTACTTCTTTAGTACTATCCAGAAACTGTCTGATTTCTCTGAAAAGTGGAACCAATGGCCGAATTCGTACTAGATTGTGATTCAACCAATACCTGGAAATAATAAAACTGGACTGTAAAAATCGTCGGCAAAAATAACAAGGCAAAAGTCGGTGGTAGTTAGTTAATTATTATTTAGTGTTGAAATGACATGCCTTATATTCTATGTAATTGTTTCACTTTTATACTGTCTCACAATATATTCTTTAGGTTTAAAGTTTAAAATAATTGTTGAAATTACACGTGCAAGAGCTTAATTTTAGCAAACACTAAAACGACTTTAAAATATTCAGATACGTTAAGATTATTAACTTAACAATACTGTTTTTTATTTTATTTTACTTATGTATAGCTAAGGTAATGCATAATAAAGCTTATTTCAATTATCACAATATAGGGACATCTAAATGTTGATCACTTATTATGTTGATTTCAGTGATAAACATATTGCGAAAAATAATAATTAAATTTATTATATCTTTATTAGGCCAATTTTTGAATAGCATTTCAGAAATTTGTCACACATTGCTTTAAATTGTTGTCTATTGCGTATGTCTACATCAGCTGTAAATACGCACACAAAACAAACGTTTTTGTATACGTACTTAATTACAAAATCAAACGTTAAACTCATTACACTGAACGTTTCAGTTATGCAGTAATGATATAATAGAATTAAGTAAGTATGCGTGATTGCTTCACCGTGCCACTTTGTTGCCCTTGTTACAAAAGAGTTTGTACCTTTTTTGAAAACAGGAATTTGGTTGGCGGTTTTATAGCACAGCAGATATTGGGTTTTAAATTAATTGATAAATAATTTTCTGGGAATCGGAACTATTTAGGGCCTGTAAGTTTTTATTCTTCTACCAATATTAACTATTTCCTAATCGGTGTGTATTTCTTTACAAAACGAACCTTTGTGTAACAGGCTACAAATTCATTCACCCACACATACAAACAACATTCATTTTGGAATTCAAAAGTGCTGAGTTAAAATGGAATTGGAAACGTCTATAGTAGAACCCCTCTGATGCCATGATGACGAAAAGAAACAAAAATGATGATGATGATGATTGATCGATAGTGACTGCTTTATTGAAAAATCATAATGTACCTAATCACCAACAATCTTTGGATGTGTATATGTTCCTTTACATCTCCAACTTTAAAGAAACTTTTAAGTCCTAGATGGAGAACCTAGATTAATAAATGTTTGTGTGTGACATCACGATACCACTGTATATTCATCTAGGGTTCGTACGGGCACGTATAAGGCACTTAAACATAGGCTATATTCAACCAAATTCCTTTTTATCTACGCAAAACTGCTAATAGTTAGGCAACTACAAATACACGCAATATTTCTAAACAAATACTCATCAATTGACACCTTTGAAAAATAAAAGAAAAGCCAGAAGACATTTAAGTTTGTCAACCCTTTTTATGTGGACCTTCATTTGCCTGAAAGTTTTATAATTTTAGAGGTTAATTTCTTAACAATTAAATTTATAAGCATCTAACACTTACTAAAATGACCAAGGTAGAATGTAAAAAGGATTACAAAGTGGCACTTGGATTTTAGGCAAGGTCGTTACTATGAACTGACTATGAACAAACATTGTATTATGCTAGACACACATCATATCGCACCAGACATACATACACTCACATATAAAACTTTCAAACACACACACACACACACACACACACACACACACACACACACACACACACACACACACACACACACACACACACACACACACACACACACACACACACACACACACACACACACACACACACACACACACACACACACACACACACACACACACACACACACACACACACACACACACACACACACACACACACACACGTATATACCTATAATTTTACTTATACAAAAGTATTATGTTTTTAATAAGGTTTTTGTTACAATAGGTTCTCTAATATTATTATTTTTCTAATTTCGTTTTGAAATAAAAATATTTATTCTAACAGTTTTATATAATATAATATCCTACCGGTGAGGGGTGGTCTAGGGGTTCAAAGCACAGGGTATCTTAGTTTGAACTCCTGACTTTCACATAAACTTCGACTTGAAATGCATGATTGCATAAAACACTTTTTCGAAATCATCATTGAAAAAGTATTTGTAAATTATCTTTTTTTGATTGATTGAAATAAACTTTATTATTATTATTTAGTTATATCTCTAAACATGCTTATACGATTTTCTTTACAAGTCAAATTAGAGTGGCAAGAAATGTTTCCGTTTCATAGAGCTGGTCATTTCATGTCATATTATCCCCAATCTCTTTTGGAGACTAGGAGACTAAAATTTTAAACAATATGTAGGCTATAAGCTGTTCCTTAGATTAGATATTTAGTAAATTTTCCTAGGAATATAATGGTACAGTCCATTCTTAACAGGTCCTTATATGAGTTTAAATTTAACTTTCAATAATTTTTAAAACCTTATTTTTTTTAAACTCTTTTATGACAATTTAAAACACATATTGGTGTAATGTGGTGGTTTGACGCTGGTAGTATCGTCATTAAAATATTCTTATTGTATTTCATTTGTCCTAATTGGTTTATTTTTTTTGAAATGGAATTGTATAGTATTTTTTTTTGTGTAAGTTTGTAAATGTGAGTATAGTGTAGGCTTGTAATGTTTAGTTTATATTTTAGTAATTTTCTGGTGGTTTTGAGTGTTTCCACGGCCTACTCAAGTGTCCTGCTGGCGGCAGTGTCGTGTTCCGGGTTGTGGATCCTGACTACATCGGTTAGGTTACACGATGGCTGGGGCCCGTATGCCGTCTGTATGGACAGGTCGACTCAAAACTATGGTCCTTTCTTCAAAAGGCCAACCCAAACCCCATACTGCACTCACATAGTTCTCTTTAGTATTTTACACGGACTTAAAAAAAAAAGACACCTCTGTGGTTTGTTTCGGCGTTTCTTCCCAGAGTGAGTCGTAGGAAATGCCGGCACCTTCTAGCTATAAAGTCCGACTTGTAAAAATGTCTGAAAAGATTTACTTGCAGAAATAAATATCATTTATCATTTATCACATAATTAAGGCTAGCTAAGTTCCGCGGTGTGCCGTGGCTATTTTTCTAAATCGCTAGCAACGCCGCGGAGCGAAGTTAGTCTTAATAATTTTAGTCCTTAAATTATCAACTATTTATCAGTGAAAGTTCCGTTAAAATCAGTACAGCCGTTTAAGAGATATTTTTTTTGATGTAAGTACCGTATATGTGTATATATCGATTTTATTAAGAAAATAACATGCCTGTCGTCTTCATTTTCAAAGTGGCTGTAGTAAGAAATTCTGAAGTCAAAATATCTGATGCCGTGGACGAGTTGAGCCCAGATGGAGCGATCTTGACACAGGATGAAGTTGTCTCGTGAGTGGTTGCTAGTTTCAGTGTCAAAGCGCCAGGCACCCGCATTATGAGTACCAGCAATCGCCAAATCACCAATACGCAGATTGCTAATTTTAGACCTAGAAAGAAACAAAAATTATTAGAAGATTTAGTGACGTCACAATCTGGTGTTTGAGCGAATTACAAAAAATCCCAGTCACTTTTCTATTTGATTAAGTTAATAAATAATATTGATGTTCTAGCTCATTTGGACTCTTGATAAAAATAATCTAGGTATTAAAAGTTTTTAGGGTTCCGTAGTTCACGTCTCGGAACCCTTATAGTATATGTATATCTATATCATCATCATCATCAGCCTATCGCAGTCCAATGCTGGACATAGGCCTCTCCCATTGCACACCACTCTGATCGATTTTGAGCTACGTTTATCGAGACGTGGTCTCCACTCCAGAACTCTTCTGCCCACTTCTGGCTAGCCCACTGCCACTTCAGCTTGTTAATCCGGTGGGCTATGTCGATGACCTTAGTTCTCTGATGGATCACCTCATTCCTGATACGATCCGTCAGAGAAACGCCGAGCATAGCCCTTTCCATAGCACGCTGAGCATTAAGCTTATAGACCAACCGTACCGTAAGTGTCCAGACCTCGGCTCCGTATGTCATGACAGGTAGGACGCACTGATTGAAAACTTTCATTTTAGGCATTGTGGGATCGACGAAGGAATTGATCAAAAAGAGCCCCTCGCGTTCGAGAAAGTTGACTAGCATTTGCCCCCTATGATTTCTGACTCCGGATTGGAGTCAGAAATCATAGAAATCATCATCTATATAATGTATTTATTTATCAAGTGCATAGTATGTGGTATTACTAGATAAGTCTTTTAAAACATTGAGTGGTTGCTAAAACAATGACTGATATTTATGTTAAACAGGGCGACCAAATTCACATCATGTTATTATGGGTGACTACGAAACTCTAGTCTATGCGTGGCGTAACACGCAACCTATTTAATTTTCTTGAATAGCGGGACTATTCACGATAAATTTTTAATATATGCGGTTTAAGTTATTTTTTTGAAACGTCGGTAAGACGTAAAGAAGGTATGGTGTTGTAAGGGACCTCTTCAATAATTTTATCGCGAGTAAATTCCGCTATGCAACAAAAACTATAAATAAATATATCGGACATCCTACACACAACGTCATCTAAGCGTCTTAAACTAAGCAGAGACAACGGAAATAAACACATAAACTTACTTTGTTTTTTTGTTTATACAAACATATTATATATAGAAAAGCAGGTCTAAAAGTCGCGAATACCTAAAAATATATATCATAATACGATATAAAGATATGACAGAACGTACTATAGTAGTGCAACGTGGCATATGTATTAGAAATAAATTGAAACGATTACTGACCCTGCATCTTCCATCCAAGTCGGTTGTATCTTTAAGCAGTTGAATGCTTCTATTCTTTGCCCGTCTCCAGCTCCTACCCACGGCCAAAGGCAATGGGGACCTTTCCTTCCTTGTCCGTTTTCCCAACCGCCAGGCAAAGATACCTCACCTAACGGGACGTTCGTAACAATGTGACCTTCTACTGAGTTTATCACAAACGTAGCAAGGACATTGTTCCACGAGAAAGGTCGATTGTCAAACAGTCCAATCTGTGGAAATACATATTAATAGACAATGTAGTGAAAATCTTCTTGAAAATTACCAAGTATAGCGTATTAAAATAATTTAATATTACGGACATCTTACTCACAGCGGCATCTAGTCCCAAAATAAGCATAGCTTATTTTTGCCCGTTCTCGTTTTAAAATGAGTTCTAATATAATAAACCGTGGCTCCGGCCGATCAGACTATCGGTGTACCTAATTTCATTTAAATCAAGAATATAAATATACAATATTTAAATAAATATTTCGGTCATCTAACACACTACGCCAACTAGTTTCAAATTAAGCAGAGATTGTATTATGAAAACTAGATTGACTGATAGAATACCTAAATTGATTTTTGTACATATTATATGTGATGTGATGACTGCCTCGTTGGTCTACTGGTTAGCGTATGCGACTGCTGATCAAGATATCTCGGGTTCGATTCCCGGGTCGGACCAAATATTATTTGTGTGATTCACAAATATTTGTTTCGGAGTCTGGGTGTTTTATATGTATAATATGTATGTATTTACAAAACAAAAGTATGTTTATGTCTTTATATCAGTTGTCTAGTACCCATAACACAAGCTCTGCTTAGCTTGGGACTAGATGATGTTGTGTGTCAGATGTCAAAAAATATTTAAAATATTTATTTATTTTGTACTTATAATCATATTATATATAGAAAACAACAATACTTCAAAAGATACATCTGTAGCTTATGCAAACATTTGGTTTGACCCAGGATTTGAACTTCAAGACCTTTAAGACCTCAAACAAAGCAGTCACATACACTACCATTGCGGCACCGAGGCAGTTCTAAATAATAAATTAATTTAAGTTATGTTGATTCTATTTAATTTCTTACTATGAATGGATGTCCGCACATAACACGATTTGAATGAGGGGTTTAAGCTTGTTTCACTCCACCTTTATTCACAAAAGTATGGTCATCCTCTTTAACAGTAGCTATTCACTGGTAACCGACATTACGATGATTACTCTCTTTGTTAGATTTCATAACGTGTAACTTTGCAGAAGCATTTTATCTACCACGTGAATGAAAATTGTTTGTCATCGGTGTCACGTCCCATTCATAGGAAATTATATAATACTCACCGACACGCACGAACAGATTCCACAAAAGTACCAAAACGAATATTATATACCGCAAATCGCGAAATACTGTGCTAAACGAAAATGTTACGATTGCAAAACCAGTTTGTTTCTAGACTCAAGAAATTAATAAGATTAATATTGAAATAAAGCCGTAACAAAGGCAGCAAACAAAAGCACATAAAAAAGTGTTGTGACTAAAGTGAGTTTATTGGTATCAATTCAGTGAGACAGATTTATGACAAATTGTCAATTGTGTAATGAAATAATTCAGATTTAGTAAGCTAACAGTGTAAGAGTAAGAGAGAGCGATAGTGTTTTATTAAATTCTTAGAAAATATGTGTATAATATACACTGACCAAATTATACACTGTCGTTAAGACTTAATGAATTTTAATCAACATACATATGTACGAAATTCGTCGTTTTTCTTATCGTTCATCAGTCCTGAGTCATAATCAAGTAATTTAGACCGTTATGCTTCTATATTAAAGCTTTGGGTTATATTAAGGGACCGGTTGTTATCTTTTGTTTAATATGAAGCAAAAGGCTGTTAGAAGGGTCCATTGACACTAAATGATTTGAAAAAAAAAAACTATTTAGCATTTCATCTTTATGACGCCCGTGAATCCATAATATGTACTACGCGTATTCTAGGTTAGTGATTCCGAGTGCTAAGCTAGTGGTTGCGGGTTCATGTACGCTAAAGACAAGTAATTCTGTTACTAGCGATCATCATTTGTTCTTTGTCTAGGTGTAAGTTATCAGCGGCCATGATACGGTGCGAGAGCGCGTGGAACTCCGCAGTCTCTTTCTGTGAGCAAGTTATGCTTGCGAAGGAGATGGCGGAGCGTGACCGGGAGAGGTTCAGAACTCTTCCGGTCCGTCAGGCCCGGGCACGGGCCAGATACCAGAGACGATTTGGGCGCCGGAGATCGTCGAACGATTTCCGTCCTCCATAAGCGCAGGCCAGATGAGGCTATCTGTCACCCTAGCAGAAGCAGGCCGGGGTAGAGGTGTGAACGCTGAAAAGAGCACGCGGACTCTCAAAAGAGAGTCCAAACCAAAAGAGGAAATGGGGAAAAATAGGGTTCACACACCGAAGGGGGTCATGTACAGACCGTAGATGGCACGAGGTATGTAGGGGTTCCAGGAATTTTCATTCGAGGGTGCACCTGGTACCTCGGCTTCAAGTACCCGAGATGGCGTGTGGTTTTTAGTCGGTTCGAGTCCGACATAACCACCAGCTGGTGGGCTGGTGGTATCAGTAGGGATTTCCGCACAAAAAAAAAACCAAAGAAGTGTAAGTTATCAATGGAGGAGACATATATTGTATGTACTTGAAAATATAGAAGCTGTCAAGCTTGGGATCGAATGGATGCGTGATCAAAAAGGTTTTATTTCGAACACCTAGGCTTTTTTAGGCACTAGTAGTATGAAACTAATTAAATAAGCCGACCCCAAATAATATTGGGAATAAGGCTAGGAAGAAGAAGAAGAAGAAGGCTTTTTTAGGCACTTCCCAAATGTTTGTAAAATTTTACTAGTTGCGCCTAAATGTTATAAACTGGATGTAATATACTAAATTGTTGTCATTATTACTATTATATAGGGGATTCCAGAGTGGAATTCAATGCAGTCTTACATAAAATGATAGTATGGTGTACCCATAAAGTATTTTTACACATACATAAAAAGTCGTATATGTCAAATTCGAACTCTTGACCATGTACATAACTACGACTATATTAATAAGATCAATTTTCTAATTTTAGAATATTTATAGATTATGACACGTGTATGATCAAGGGCATAGTTTCCTCAATAGCTGAATCACTGTTGTCATCGTTATGCTCGTAAATGCACAGTTCTTGGTATAATGTTGAAATAGATTTGTTGGCTGCAAAACCAGAACCTAAAACTCGACGGATAACAGTGATTTCTTGGCAAAACGTGTTTAGTGTTTTCTATATAAATAAATAAATAAATAAATATTTCGGACATTTTAAACACAACGCCATCTAGTCCCCAAACTAAGCAGAGCTTGTATTATGGGTAACTAAGACAACTGATATAAATACATAAACATACTTTTTTTTTTGTAAATACATACATATTATACATAGAAAACACCCAAACTCCGAAACAAATATTTGTGGATCACACAAATATTTGGTCCGACCCGGGAATCGAACCCGAGACCTCTTTGATCAGCAGTCGCATACGCTAACCACTAGACCAACGAGGCAGTCAAGTATATATACATAATGAACACATTTACAAAAGATAAATATTGACTGCCTTGTTGGTTTAGTGGTCAGTGTATGCGGCTGCTGATGAAGAGGTCTCGTGTTCGATTTCCGGGTCGGACCAAATATTTGTGTGATGCACAAATATCTGTTTCGGAGTCTGGGTGTTTTCTATATATTATATGTATCTACTTACAAAAAAAAAGTATGTTTATGTATTTATATAAGTTGTTTAGTACCCATAATACAAGCTCTGCTTAGTTTGGGACTAGATGATGTTGTGTGTAAGATGTCCGAAATATTTATTTATTTATTCTATAAGCCAAAATAGTTTTCATAGTACAAGCTCTGCTTAATGTGAAATGAGATGGTGTTTTATGGTAAATGTCCTATAATATTATATTATTATTATTTTTATTTCAGTTTGGGTTAGCAGCGTAACAATACACGTATTCTTTGTTATTCGTATTATTATTTTATGTTACCCAAAACCTTATATAGCTCTAAATATAAACATAAATGCAGCCAAAACCTTACGTTCTGCATTGGGGAAATAGGGTTCGCAGCAGAACATACCGGGTTTATATTGTAATAAATATCGGCATGACTTTTTACGGGTTTTTGAAATGAAACATTGTGTTGCAATATGAATTAATTTCACGGTAAACTGAATTGTGTGAAATTATGCGTGCACAATTTATGAGTAAAATATTTGTATTGTAAAACGATATGTAATTTGAGGCTACTTCAGGTTAATAATGCAACTTATTAAATTGACAAATTGTTTAGGTTATTCAGTTCAAGAGGTCATAATTCGATAGTTCAGTTGTTGTATATTATTGTTGTGGTTGATCATGGATCTACACATATATATCTAATATATTTTAACATAGGAAAACTATTTAATATCATATAATAGTAACAAGCTAAAATTATAAAAATAAACAGGCTTTGGATGTATATATACTTACTTTATTAAATATATTTTAAAGCCTTCCAAAGTGATTCTACTCTGCTTGACGGAGAGCATGAGATTTTTCTATATAATTAAAAGTGCTAACTTATTTCATGATGGATTAAAAATACCGTGGGTGTCGTAAGAGTTGAATAAGATAGCAAAGTACGCCGAGCAACACTACTAGAAACAGAAGAAAAGGCCTATGTCTATCAGTAGACTGTAAATGGACGATGATTATGATGATAATTATTGGCTTATTTTTACACTAACCTGTCGTGGTGCATTTGAACATCCAATGAATTCCCAATTCAACTCTATGGCATCTTCGATAGTGTGTGAGTTTGACACTCTTTTGTCAGGAGAATGTACCGTCACCCATACTCGGCCGCACGATGAACTTTCTATCACATTGAGTTTCTCGACCGCTGGAATGTAAATAGTAATATTTTAGGGGTGAGATATTATCCACAGGACATGGCCTGGTAAGGCATGGTGCTGATTCAAACATAACCTGAAATAAAACGGTCCGGGTTCTTCCAGGTCAGAATGCTAGTGGTCGGTCTTCAGGGTTGTTTTTAGTGCAAACACAACATACTTCTGACTTCTGTGTTCCTGAGGAAACAGAGATCCGAAGGGATTTTTCATCTAGTGAACAAAAAGAATGCTCTGAAGGGCTCTCGGTAAGACATTGTTAATTTCCTTTCAGATAAGTTATGTTTTTGTATTTTATATAAATTGTGAGTATCACCTATCACCAGAGGTTAGTCGAGTACCAAAAGTTTTATACAGTGAATGAATCTAAACATTTAACTAAAGCTTTTTCAATTAAAGAGTTGTGAAGAATTAAAACTCTACTTAGTTCGGGAGGAGATGATTTCGAGTTTTATGTCAGATCTCCGAAATACCTAATTATTAAAATAGACCTTTCTGTTGAGTTTGCTCTTGGACCAGAACATAAAATATCTGTATATTTGTACCATTTAATAGTAGACACCTACGCCATCCCTCTAAAATAAATTATAATATAAAAATATGAAATAAGTAGTTGAAGAAAACAGGATCGTTAAACTTGCTCTACCTAAGCACAAATAATGTGACTACTTAGTCTTTTTTGACTTGTCTAGGACCAATAAATAAATCACATATATATCATAACATTCCTAACTGTAAAAATTAAGTATTTTGTAATTGTCTACCTTCAATTCGGTTTGTATGACATGTTAAAAGGATTAATCAAAAAGGTCTTGTAAAAGTTGCAGCCATATAAATATGCTTCGATCTCGATAGTCATCATAACCCTGACCTTATATTGTCCATTCGTTACGGACAATCAGTAAGTAAAATGTTCTGCCAACTGATTTAACCTTATGCTCCAGTCCTCATTGGGAGAAACATTATATTTAGAATTGGGAATGTTGTTGCATTGATTTTATGACTTTCGATCGACAAATGTTAACTGTTGGTAATGGTTTTGTTAGTTTATTCTATAGAAGCATGGTATGTAGGGATTTCATGAGTTATTTTATATGAACAAATTTAATTACTCTTGAAGTTATTTAAATAGAAATGAATTTATGCACCCGTCTAATATGACTTTAGCGGCTTTTAAACTATGAATGCAAGTTATAAATAATTCGCATTAATTTGTATGTTATGATAACAATGTGTTTTGAAAAAGAAAATGGGAAGCACCACCGGAATCTTACCATCGTAGATGTAACGTCAGAAGTCATAAGAGGTAAACAGATGCTGTTCGATCTATTTAGCTTTTATGTACCAATTTTACAATAAACAATATACATATTATTTTCAATATTGTACCTACGATTATTTACTTTTTATGTTCAAGTTTTAAATTATCAATCAAACCAAAAACATAGATCACAGATGTAGACCGAATGCAACTTGTAAATGTTGCCAATTTACCCTGTTTTGTTTTTTAAAGACAACTCCCGCATTAGGAATATAAAACCTCCATCGCGGGGGAATTTACAAACATACATGAAAGGAACACAAAGAATACAAAGTCTCAGAACAACAAATGTGAATCACACAAAGTGTTGTGCCACGTGAGATTTGAACCCACGAGACTAGGCGTAGAAAGCGGCGTGGCGACCACATAAACCACTCTCCTAGTGGTTTAACCGTACCGTCAGTCATTGGAGCCTGTCTGACAGGCACAAATCCCTTCAAACTAATTAACGAGAATTTTTAAATTGCTAATTATCATTCATTGTGCATCTAATAATAATTATAAGTAAATAAATTAATGATGAATTTTATTAGTATTTACGATGCTCATTGGATAGCTGACGGCGTTTGGACATTATTATTTGCCGAGTTCAACTTTTTAGGTTAGTTTAAGATGGAGACAAATGCGTACTAGGTTTTTGGTTTGAATTCCTTGATATTTTCATTTACATAGAAACCATCAAGCTATGTACAACATATCGTGCCACCAATCACCATAAGTGCGGTTCGTGGAAACCGTACTTTACGTACATACACGTTTAAAAGTCCGTATAATACGAGACGATTTTATGAGCGATTCGGACACCGGTTGTGGGTTGCGCGGCATCAGTGAAACTGAAAATGTAATATGAATATTAAACAACAAAATTCTTTGCATGTAGCTGGGGACAATTAGAAATAAAATATTTCGATGTGTTGGAATGCATATGACGATAGTTGCTATAAGAATAAAAAAAAATGTATCTAGCTATCGCCTTAGTAACAAATACAACCACAGTTTCGTGATTAAATATTTATTTATTTATTTATTTCAGTTACATTACCCTCACTATCATTACAGGTAGACCCAATGTGATAGAAAGGCTAGCTTATTTATACATTTGTCTTATACTACTAATTTAAGTGTATAAAAACATACATCTTACTTACAATAACAAAAGGAAAAACAAAGACAATAATCCTAATTAAAAATAATAATAATAATACAAAGTAGTATACAAGTATACAAAGTAAAAAAACAAAAATGTTGCAATTATTTTAGTCCTTATAACATATTATATTTAAAAGACACTTTGCGAGTACACTCAATTGACTCGAAAAAATATCTAGTTCTTTGTGAACTTCGTTGACAAGATGTATAGTTCGCGTAAGGGGTGCTTTCTGTAGTAGGTTAGTCCTGGCTGCTGGTACCGCTAATAAGGGTGGGCGTCGACGCCTCCTCATGTACCGGTCAGGCACGCACAGGTTCAGGTTGCCCAGTACCCCAGGATTATGATCTATACCACGTAGTAATCTCACTACATACACAGCAAGTGTGTATTCCCGTCGCACTCTAAGTTCGTTGTAGCTGACCATACCCAGAACAAACAGCGTGGGGTACATCAGTGGAAAAAACGGGTACACCCCGTACAGTTTAAAATATGATTCTGAAGATGTTGGAAACCATGAATTTGGGAATTACATGACGTCCTAATGTAAATTCGCAAATTGATTAGTCATTATGAATAAATAAGAAATAGTTTCAACTTAGTTGAAAATTTTATTTTGTTTCTTTCCAGAATCTACCTGTGTGTGTGTTCGTTTCTCTAATATTTTTTTGAGATTTCTCACTTTTAAACGACTTCATTTTAGGGTATACAAGGATGACATATTTATAAAGCGTTCACTATTAAAATTATACTTGTCTTCAGTGTTTACCGTGGTTCACGTAAGTTTGGTTGCGTAAATTCGCGTGTCCAACTACACAGTAAAGAAACTTATATAATGTAGTCGCATCCGTAAAGGTGGCGCACGCGGTCGATTTACTAAACACATATTAAAATATACTTTGTTACATATGTAGTATATGTACGTATGAATGTGTGTAGTATGCAATTATGTCATTAGTACTGTGTTACTTAACGTTGCCTTCCTACAGCATGTGTCCACGCTGCTACGTACCATTGTAGTTAGCTTGTTAACTTCGCTCAAATTTTTAATTAAAAACCATAAATTCGGTATTGGAGAGAAGAAAATCATAAAACTTTCCAACTGATTTATGATTCTGAATGTTATTGATAAATCTAGAAAAAGTAGGTATCAGAAAATAAATATAAATGTCCAACTCTTATGGTCTTGTTTATGTTACATAATATTTAGTGATAATCTTGATGTTTTCTGAAACTGTTCATTTTTGAATCGATAATCAAAAAATGTGGGTAACTCGTCGCCACTGATATGTACGTAATAGGAGGCAAGTGAAACAAGCGACTGCTATTAGCACACTGGTTTAATATATTGACGCATAGTGGACGCAGCCACCTATGTATAAATGTGGGTACATACACAACACATTTCTTCGGGATCTAATAAAAAAATCGGCCAAGTGCGTGTCAGGCCACGCACAGGAAAGGGTTCCTCAGTCAACCATAATGGTACGTGGATTTAAAATCGTATCCAATGGATAATTGTTATGTTTACTTATTAACGAAATCAAAAAAACGTCTGAAAAAATTCGTCCGTCCTTTATTGTTTTTAAAAGACCTATCAAACGATACCCCACACGATGGGGTAGCCGCGAAAAAAAAATACATCCCCACTTTACGTGTAGGGGAGGCACCCTAAATAAAAATATTTTTCATAATTTTATTGTAGCACTTTGTCGACGTAATAACAACACATATTTATGCAAAGTTTCATCTTTCTAGCACTTGCCGTTTGGACGGTAGGTCTAGGACGGACGAACGGACGGACGGACGTACAGACGGGCATGACCAATCTATATGGAAACTTATTTTCAAGAGATAGTTTTGCCAAAGTAATTAAATAACACGCATTATATTACTTCTAATGTAGCTGCACATATTTAATTATTTCATTATTCGTACTTCACCGGGTTAAAATTAATTATGTTTATGTGAAAATGTTATGCCAAATCCGCTAGATTTATTTCTCTATTTGAATGTTTCTGTTTTTGTCAGTAACGATATTTATAGTTTCTGGAACACTCTGTATATGCAATAAACTTGAACTTTAAAGAATAATACCGCATTCAAGAAATATTTTGTGTTGTCACCGTCTTTACAGATAAAGTATCTTACTATTTAAGATTGTCAATAGCGATGCGTATCATTTCCACCGCATGATACGGATCACTAACTAATTAAATGATAAACAATAAGTAATGATTTGTTTTTCTATTTATTTAAAAAATAATAAATTAAAACAATGTCTTTAGATGACTTAACTTATCTTAGATGTCGATTTGATGAAAGGGATATTATCAGTTGCTTTTGTTTTTGCAATCCAATAATTCATTATTGTTATCACTGTTTTGATGACAATAATAACACATCTAGAGCGAACCTTTATCGACAGATGTTCTGAAAAAGGGCCATGTGAAATGCGGCAGGAACCGACGAGCATGCAGGCAGCGATTGATGAATGTGATGGAAGCAAAAGGTGTGTTAGTACCGTAGGAAATAGGTGTGATTTCATGTTATATGCATAATGCATCGAGTTGGCCGATGGTCTTAGTTGCCTCTCCAATTGCAAGATCGATCTTTTTCTTAAACCGTGCTAGTCATATTGCCCATCCGCGACTTTTGATATACCTTCGTCCTTTTCCTATATCCGTTTTCGTTGCGATATGTTCACATATTATCACGTACACATACAAGTGTGTTACAACAAAAATTCTTTACTTATTTTTTTTTAATGAAAAGAGGCGGGAATAGAAAACTTTTAACATTGTTTTTTTTGGGATTTTTTTTTATAATTACGTGCTAATTAGGAAAAAACATGTGTTCTTCAAGTGATGAAGATATAAGCTGCACTTCCGATTCAATGAAAATGGAAGCTGAAGATAAAATGTTTTATTCTTATAATGCCGGTTTTTTTCTACTTACCTCACAATCGAGATGTAAAGCAGAATAGTTAGCTCGGGTGTAAGCACCAATTGCACCCTCGAACTATAGGCGGGCGCCTAAATATCTCGGGCTGCAATTGATGCCTTACAGCCCTTGGCTACTAATCTACTATAACAAGATTCTACACCAGCTAGATCCCAAATATTTGCCAAAATTGGATAAAAGTCTGTTAACAATTATATACGTTACACCGAATTTTAATAAAAAAATAATTGGGATTGATTCTATAACAGCGGTTTGTTTAACAGTTTTAACAGTTGGTTTAGAAATTCTTATTAATCACAAACCGTGATACATTGTGTATATAAACAAATACTAATAATGTAGTACGCTAGAACGTAAGGGTTATTACTATGAATTTTGATGGATTTTGTGGCAGCATAAAATACTGAAACTATAAAAGACCACGTCAATCACGAACGCCATAGTTTGATCATGGTCTCACAAAAAACCAGTGTTAACCATTTATTTTCTTGCAAGACATTGGTTGGTTCACACTGATTCCGTGATGGAACGTTTTATTGAGTGAGTGAGGAGAAAAAGTCAAAAAGTGATAACGTACTTGTGATCCTCAAGTCACAGGTTTCTAAGGGCTGTGGTCATTTGCCATCATGTGACCCCGTGAAAGGATGTAAGTAAAATAAAAACCGTAAATAAGCCCTAATATAATTTGTGATACGACTTTTTCCCAGCATTTTTACTTTTTATTTAATTTGTTAATTCAGTTATATTTGTTTACTATTAATTTATAATACACAGACTCATAAACCTGGTCACAGGCCGAGTAATGAGTCGCGTTGTGACCACGGTCAATGCAACCTGCTCGAAACGTCAGGCAAATTAAAACTATGCGCTTAATATAATGGTTCCCGTAAACATAATTACTTACAACGTTATGTAAATGAGAGAAATGCAAATTTAAAAAAGGGACTTTTTACGTTTTTAGCGATCAAAGCGCAGAACATATTCTGTATCTGCTAATTTTCTAGCTAATATTGTTTAAGTTTATATTATACTCGTATCTCAGCATTCTAAATTATAAGTTACTACTAAGTTGACGAATATAATGAAAGAAATTACGAATTATCTCGCTTAGAAAACATGCGTGTTTTCGTAATCTATTAAATGTCATGGTACGAAACACCAATGACTGCAATCGCTTTTGAGGAAGAAAACGTGATTACGGCCAGCAGATTGTTGGCAGTTGGCGATATAATATATTTCACTACATTTCAAAGCGATCTCGTTATTTTCAAACAAAAATACATGTACATCGTTAAAATTTAAAAATAGTCTCTGTTCAGCAAGTTATTGTCATAAAATTAAATGTTCACTACTTTGGACTATGTTTAGAAAATGATAGTACAATTTTTTTATTCGCATGTTTTACTGCGTACATTTCAGTTTTAAGCAACTACTCACATTTTATTCATAATGGTACTCATGGTACTCTTCATACATTCTTGAAATTAAATTCACTTTTTCTTCTAAAAATTGTTATAATTCGTCTTGTTCTATACGCAAGGCAATGTATGCGAAAAATTATGATAAAAAATCAGCAAGCATCAGTAAATAATAAACTGTTTGGTTTGGTATGTGACTTTCTTACATTTAAATGATGATGTAATATAATGTTTAATAGCAATTCAATCAATATACACACACAATGACATATTCTTCTAGTCAACCCGTGTGACTTTCAACCATGATGAAGATCTTCAGTGCTCCTTTAAATGTAAAACAATTACATAAGCACCTGATGTATTTAAGTATTTTTTTAAGTAATTTGTTTTAATAATTAACGAAAGATGTAATAGTAATTTACTTAAAAGATCATAGTCGTCTTTTAAATAACCTTTATATCAGCAACATAAAATAGCAACTTACTGATAGTCTTGTTACAAACCTATTCCTTGAAAAGTACAAGCGCTTGGAGCATTTTGGTAAGATTCGACGGTAACTCTCAATTTAAAAAAGTGACAATGCTAATGTTTAATTTAATCTCTAAAGCATTGTAAAAGCTTTTCAAATTCAGGTATCACAAACTTTGTGCCACTGGTCACCACAATTTTCGATGGAAGTGATCTGGTCAGTGATACTTGAGTGCTTTCACTGACATTAAAATTCAGAACCTGAATCCACTCGGTCCTTAAACTGCTAAATTTGTGTTTAATACAGGTTGGACCAAAAGTTCGTTTAAAATTGAATCGGTAGCTGCGACGATCGACGACGCGGGGTGGGGCGGAGGGGCTACGAAGCGCAAAAGCGACCAAGTTTAGTGATAAACAACCTATGTTCTGTGTACGCGCAACGAAAGTTTTGCGCTCATTACAACATACGGCGTAAAAATGAAGCTTCATCGATTCAGTTGATTAGAAAATGGGTACAGAAATTCGAGGAGACAGGTTCAACAATGAATTAACCACGATCCGGCCGACCTAGCACATCAAGAGATCCCAAAAACGTCGAGCATGTACCTAAGAGTGTCTTTTCGTGTAAATCCTGGACTCTACTTGGAAGCGGTCTAACGCCTTAGGCGTGCCCAGAACATATTTGATTCGTAAAATTTTAGAGAGGTTCACCAGCATCACCAACATTTTTTTCTCAAATGAGGCACACTTCCATCTAAATGGGCATGTGAATAGGTAAAATTGCAGATATTAGGGTGACACTAATCCTAAATTGAAGCATCAAAAACCTCTGCATTTACCCAATTTACTGTATGGGCAGCTTTGTCAGCAAGAGGCATTATTGGCCTATACTTTTTTGAAGTTCGCCTAGGAAATACTGTTACAGTGAATACAGAGCGATTCATTGTTTTGCTAAGGAACTATTTTTCATCAGGATTTCGATGGTTTTATTAAAAAATGGTAGTTTCAGCAAGATGGGGCAACATGCCACACTTCCGACAACTCATTAAGTGCTGCTCTCGAAATTTTTGGACAAAAAGTGATATTATGCAAAAAAAAAGTACCATTAACCGGCCTCCTTGTAGTCCGGACTTATCCCCAATAGACTTCTTTCTTTAAAAATACCTTAAAAGCAAAGTTTTCAACAGCAACCAGAGTCTCTAGAGGAATTAAAGGAAAATATTCGATAGGAAATGCATAACATTTCACGAAACACTTGTGAGTTATTTTCCTTCTAATCAAAATAATCAATGGATGACTTCATTTTTATAAAATCAAATCCCCATTTGTGTACTTTAATAATAAAAAACAGTTTTTATCTCACACACACATAACTAATTTCTTATATATCATCATTGGAATTGATTTTGAATAAAGTACAAATTTGTCAACATTGTTTTTTTTTTATCTTGACTAAGATTGTGTTCAGCTTTGCGGATGTAACGCCAAATACGTACGTATTATATTCAAACGTGAATGTCATATCTATTGCGACGTAGGGAAAGAGAGTATAGACCTAATGTCGTTATGTAAATGAACTACGAGTATTATTGAGATTCCATAAACAAGGAAAACCAGACATTAGAGACCAGAGATCAGACAGGAAGGATCGGTGTTTTGAAAGGAGGATGTTTGAAATACAAATCAAATCTCAAATTTATATCAGTATGCACTGCTATAAATACTCAATCATACATCAATACACGTCAAAGTCATTTTCCAAGTGCAATATGTAAGTTTGTAATGACTACGGTATTCGTTTTTTTGTGGTGCAAAAAAAAATAATTGCTAATTGTTCTGTAACTTATTTTTAATTGTCAAATTTGATTTGAGTGTTGTTACCCAAAATCGTGATGTTAACAAGACCGCAAACTAGTAAATATTGGTAATTTTAACTTTTTAAAACTGTTTTTTAAACTTTTAAAACCTTAATAGAACAGAATCAAAGGTTCTAATGAATGTGCAATTTAATTGATTAGTTGCAAATCGGTTGAGTAGAAATCGTTTTGGTAATAGTTTTTGATAAATTGATCATTATTTATGAAATATATTATTTTCGTAACATTTTGGTAACAAATTTGATAAATTGATGAAACAGAAATGATGCCTAAGTTAATTAATTTAGATTGTTTTGTGTTGAAACATAGTTATTGTGAAGTGTATCTTTTCAACACTCATATTTTACACTTATACAATTCACGTGGACTATTATTATATACCATATCTTTGATTTGCATTTTATAAAGAAATATTATTCTTTCTAAAATTAAAAACACAGAAAGCATTATGTGTTATGAAAATATAATACTCACGTATCGATGCTCCAAGTGCAGTGGCGGCGAGCGCGATCACAGCGTACCAAGACACAGCCATCTCACAATGTGGCTCTCGCGCCACTGAACCTCGCACAGATTTGGCGTTCTTTCGCTACAATTGATTGTTGCGTAGGATACATATCATACACTCTGACTCTATCAACTATTACGTTTGTAACGCGTAGCTCGAAGTCTTTACTACACTACCACAGTCAGTGAACCTAACTCACACGTCAATGGATCATGCGCAATGCAAGCTGACGAAAGAATTAAAGTGTCCTCTGGAGTAGTAGTCAGTAATAGTAGTGCGGGCTTCCGACAGTTCCCTGATTATGAATCGGTAGTCGCGTGCGTCGACGACACTTCAAGCTATGTACTGGCCAGCACGTGCAGGATGTTTTTTATCAAGTTACAAAAGGGATTCAAAAATAATTCTATATTTTATTTAAAATAATTAAAATTCTTTTGTTACTTCGTTTTATTATGTCTTATGTAGGGTTATCACTGGTTTTCCACAATAAAATTATAAAGTAGTTTACTTTAAAACATTTCACTTCACGGGTCTTCACCCAATTATGATTTTTTTAGTTCCAGCTTGATTAATTAGGTTCTCCTTCATCCTGTTAGAAAGGTTGGTGAATGTAACGTGGAATTTGTTAAATAAATAATTCATCTCCAAATGCTCAATTGAAAATACTAGTATAATAAGTACAGTTGAGTCTACAACTATTCAGTACGTTTGTAATTTAGATATTAAATGTATATTGAGAATAACCCAGGTTGGTTACCAATGTAATAAATTAGAATGCGAAATTTATATCAACAGTGTTACTGTTGACATAATTAAAACTAGTTTAGTATCTAGTTTATAACAGAGCTATAACATTCTCATAAATACTAGAGATAAAAGTTAAAGTATATAATCAAAATAACATAAAACAGATGAAACAACTTAGGTTTAAATAAATTTATATAACAGAAAAAACATACAGTTCACTTGAAATGATAATATTTTTTAATTAACAATAGCAGTTTTTTTTTTCTGAATCTGTTAGATATAGCTCCAAGGGAAAAACACTTTTAATTGCTCACGTTGTACATATTCTTTGAGTTAACTTTTATAAATACTGTCAATCTCTTATAAGTTATGAGAAAAATTATTATTATTATTATTTATTTATTAATTATTAGCTGTATTCTTTTACTAAAATACAGATAGTGCATACTTATAGTTGTTTGATTATACTCGTACGTGCTGTCCGGCCATATAGTATTTTATAAACTTGGTTATATTATTATAATTAATATTAGTAGGTACCTGTCATTTTTCTATGTTTAAGTAATTATGAGAGATAAATGCAACAACCCTAGAGTTTTGTACATGTGTTATGCATATGATGCTTAATACGTGTCATTGAATAATCTTCCTATTAAGTAGTGTATGTCAATTATGGTTATACAATTATTAATTTTCTTTATCTTTAGATGACTCATGGCTGCTAAAACATTAAAGTTAAAGCCAAATATCTCAGGTGCACTTCGTATTTGTGACAAAGAATTAAAGTATGTGTGTGGCTTTGTCGACGGTACCTGGACACGGAGAATTTAAGGAGTGGTGTTGGTGCACAAACTACAAGAGTCGTAAATAAACTAAAAATATTAATTCAAATAACATTTGTGGGTCACATACATTCATTAATTACTCTTCAACTTAAAGTTAAACTACTTTGACCTTACCATTCTTCGAATAAACGATTTGCCCGCATCTGCTTAACCATCGTTAACCATCAAAGAACGACGAAACAATTTCCATTCTACACAAAGTGATTATAATACGAAATCCTTGTCCTCAAGGCAATACACAAAAGTATTCAACTTTCTTTAGAAAATACGAAGCTGAGATCAGTGAGAAAATTGAAATCTGATCTATTAACGTAGAAAATACGTCAATGCAAATGTAGCTGACTGGCTTGTTGGGTTAGAGGTTAGCGTACGCTGCTGCTGATCAAAAGAGGTCTCAGGTTCGATTGCTGGGTTGGTCCAATGTTTGTGTGCTCTCTATGTATAATATTTATGTATTTCCAAGAAAAAATATGTATGTATTTATATCAGTTGTCTGGTACCCATAATACAAGCTCTGCTTAGTTTGGGAGAAGATGATGTTGTGTGTAAGATGTCCGAAATATATGTTGTACAAAAGTTGATTTAACGCCATAAGGCATATCCTACCAGTAGAAATATGATGAGGTAGGTGCAAAAATGGAATGTAGAATCTTACATAATAGTTAAAAAATATAGGTATAATTTTTGAAATAAACGATATTAAATATAATTAACATACACAAATTTACTTTTAAACAGAAACAAGATCAACGTAAATATATCATACAAAAATAATAACTACACAGTAGATAAACATACATATACAATATATCTGAGCTTAAATCAGTCGGATATTATCGTTAAAATTTTTAGACTTTGCTTTTTTTGTGCGCCTGCCAAAGTAACTTTACTCTGCGTGATGCAAAGCACGATGAGTGAAACCCAAGTAGTGGTCACCATACTCATACCAAATGCAACAATCTAGTATGATGACCCACACTATAGCGGTATATTAAGATGCTTCTGTATCATTATACCTCCGATCTCGGACTCGCTAACGAAACACGACAGCAAGAATTCTGTCATTTGAGATTGGTCCTCTGTGAAAGGGTAGTACCGCCTTGGTCAAGCCGGCTCATTCCTGTTGTAATCAGCATGACTCTACTGTAAGTTAATAGTTTTTGAAACATTTTGAATATGCATTTTATAAATATTACAACCACAGCAAAGTATACCTATCTCTATAAAGATTTACTATTTTTGATCGAAGGTTTCTCCTTTCTTAGGAGAGGCCTATGTCCAGCAGTGGACTGTTAAAGGCTGTTGATGATGATGATGATGATCGTAAGTCGATAGTCTCCGTATCAAACTTGTCAAATTAGAAGTAGGTTGGTTTATCGGACAAAGTAATTTAGTTGATTAAAGACAGGTGTTTTGTGAGATTGTTATATTTTTAATCACTCGATTGGAAATTCCCAAAAAATACGTCATTCTTATGAAATTTTTTGTCGAATTTTGTTATTGAGCTAAAATCTCTACTGTTCCTAATTCGAAAGGAATTCAGTTTCATTGAAAAAATTATCAAAGTCATTTAATATAAGAAATATTAGTTGCATTGGATTTACTCAAAGGTTAACGTACTAAGCGT
Source organism: Phragmatobia fuliginosa (assembly GCA_932526445.1). Taxonomy (NCBI): domain Eukaryota; kingdom Metazoa; phylum Arthropoda; class Insecta; order Lepidoptera; family Erebidae; genus Phragmatobia; species Phragmatobia fuliginosa. Next base: position 11,010,860 of record OW052070.1, on the reverse strand, counting down.
ACTAAGCAAACGTAAAAGAAAAAAATCTTAGAACTCAGAGTGTAGTTGCATAGAAAGAAGACAATAATTTAAATCGTCTTTTGAAGGAAGCTTCTTTACACACGTACAAGTACAAGAACGTGCTAAATCCAGTGAAAAACTTTGTTTGTTAATGTACATATTTTCGTTGAACGTTGTAAAGAAGAAGCGAATATAATTCAGTAAATTACAGTAACAGGTGTAGATGATATAGTATACTATCTATTGATCTTAAATCTTCAAAATGTACTAAGTACTGTTATTATACTCAATATATACATCAATCCAAACAAATAAACTTGAAGTGTCTATTGGTAATATCAAATGAATAGTTTTTTACTAAATGCATATGAAAGTAAATAAGGTAATTACATAAAAGAAGGGATTTAGAAAAAAATATCTGTCTATTTCTTTGTTCCGGCTAATCTCTGGAACGGCTATCCAGATTTTTATGGGACTTTTACTGGCTGACGACATAGGGAGTAACATAGTTTTTTTAGTCTACTACTAGCTTTGATTCCTTGCTTTATTCGCTATTTATAACAAAAACCGCCGGAACGCCATGGGACTCACCTAGTCATAGTTATGTTTCAACAGTAGGTATATTATTTTCTGAACTTCGACTTGCACCTGGATATACACTGATATTTTCTGTAACTGTCCTTTGTATAGTGTATTTTTATTTTTTTACATTATCTATATTACTTATACAGTAAATTCAACAAGATATTTATTACGAAATTCCTGCATATGATAGTGATATTCGTATAGATACAGATATGAGTCGCTGATAAGTTTCCTGACCACGTTGAAGTGGTTTATATACCTTAGACATATTTCAAGTGTCTTACAGACGCTTGCGCAAGGCTTTAATAAGGCGCTTAGCATAACAACTTTGTATTGTATTTTCTTAGTCACGGAAACAAATGGTCACCAGTTCTGGGTATTCCAGGGGTACCGTAAGGGGCTACTAAGGGAACAAACTACGCAGGACAATATCATTCCATAGAGAAGGAAAACTTATTTTTTTTTATCTAGTGTCTTCAAACGAGCAATTTCGGCATGAGTAGAATCCGAGGGTAGTGGTCACCATCCTGAGAGAGCTGAGTTGAGATCCTGAGATGCTGGTTCTTTGGGCCTCCAGTCTTGCAATCACCATCAAACAAGATAACAATGGATGTCATTTGAGGTTGATCTTCTGTGTGAGGGTAGCACCGCCCCGGTCAAGTCGGCCCAATGATATACCTAATTATTTTGTGTGTATAACAAGTTACCTTAGCCTTCAATTTTTAAGTCAAGAACAGTTACAGAAACATCACACAAGCATTTTATGTTATTTCTTAATTAATTCTTTACTTTTAACTTGTTATATTTGTTATTAACTGGGTATTCTAACGGGTTCTTAAACCATTACGATAGTGTGGTTACACATATATGTAGTTATCTTTATTATAAAATAATTACGTACTATCTAGGTATTGCCTTTTAGGCTTATCTTGTAGGTTTAAGCAGTTACTTTACTACTTCTTACCAGTTCTTCATAAATTATATTTATTTTAATAATAATAATAGCAACAACAACAGCAAATAGTTCAATCTTCGAATTCCTAAGAGTTGCGGAAATCCGATGCTAGTCGTACCGTGGAAAAACTTTTTCAGTTATGTGCTGCTGTGCTGCTAGTGTTATATTCAGGTAAAACCATTGAACCTGCCGATCCCAAATGATCTTGGGAATAATAAAAGATAGGGAGATTATAATAATAGCGCAAAACTTTACAATAAAACGCCAATGTGGTGGTTGGTTCACTATATTGTATTCAGCAGTAAAAAAATTCAATACACAGTAAACGAAGAGTATCAAAAAAACTCATCAAACCATAAAATAGATATACATATGATTAGTTAGATATCTAAACAAGTAATTAAAGCATAGCTATACATTTTAAGCAAAGTTTAAATTGAAAGTACTTCACAAAATACTAGTTCTAAACTGCTGATCTTTAAGAATATATGCCAGTAAAGAAAAAAAATTTACCCTACAATGTTATATTTTTTAGTTACTTTTGGCTTTGTTAATAGCTTAGCAAGAATTTCTTAAATATTCTCAGTCGGTAAGTTCCGGTTTTGTATTAACATATTGTGTATCGCTTTACGATGTCACGAAATATCGAAAGTGTAGATGTTTTAATAAATAAATAAACAAATAAATAAATATTTAGGACATCTGACACACAACATCATCTAGTCCCAAGCTTAATCACAGTAACGTTATCTTTTAACATGTAGACTTTTGCCCGCGGCTTCGCCTTCGTGTTATTCTGATCTATAACTTTGATTGCCTTATTCATCCCCTTAGGGGCGGAATTTTCCGAAATCCTCTCTTAGTGCTCGCTTACGCTCCTCAAGGAACACACATGACAGCTTCCTGCGTCCAATAGTATAGTTTCGGGTATGCGTTGTCTGTCAGTCAGTCAGTAACAAAACCGTTTTATATAATTTTTATGAATAAAACAATAATACTCTTTGAAATAGTTCGTCTGAAAAGTTACCGACCTCTTTTTTTTTTTTTTTTTTTTTTTTTTTTTTTTTTTTTTTTTTTTTTTTTTTTTTTTTGTGGGTGGTTGTGACAGCAACATTAAATTTTTTGTGTCTTCATTTAAATTTTAATTTAATATTATAAACAAGTATAGAAAAACATCTTTTTACAAGAATTTTAATGAGAGAGTAAAGCACCTACCGGTAAAGTGTTATCTCCTATCAAAGTTATTTATTTTCAAAGATACACTTGGCAAACACCCTGCACATTCAAGATTATCAATATGAAGGAATCCTTTACAAAAATTATGGCTGGTATTGAGGAACGCATGGCTGCCTTCGAGTTGGAGCTGCAGAAGACTGCTAAAAACACAAGTACACCAACCTTGGCGGCACTCGCAACGGATTTTGAAAGTTTCAAAGCTTTTGTTGTGGGCACCATTTCTGGTTTTCGCACACAAATTGAGCTTTTAGCGCAGCAGGTTGACAGCATGGAGATGCGCACACGTCGGAAAATGTTGCTTTTTCATGGAGTTCCCGAAGACAAGGATGGAGACCCTTTGCAGTCGGTTGTGAGTATTGCAAAGAGTCATCTTAAGGTAGAGGGTTTTTCAGAGGCAGATATTCGGCGTTGCCACAGAATGGGCAGTCACGCAGGTGCTAAAAAGCCTAGGCCCATATTGGTCAAGTTCCAGCTTGCATCTGTTCGGGACAAGTTATGGTTTGCCAAAACCAAACTCAAGGGGTCCGGTATAACTTTGTCTGAGTTTATCACTAAGACAAGACACGAAGTCTTTATGGCTGCACGCGACCGTTTTGGTGTCTCAAAGTGCTGGACACGAGAGGGTCACATTTATATTCTCGATCCCAATGGGACACGACATCGTGTAGATTCTTTTAGTGAACTCAATGGACTTGACTTCACACAGAGGACAGCACCAGTAGAAAAAGCTGCAACGAAACCTAGACGAGCTGTTAACAAAAAATAAATCTTGTATTGTGCTCGTGCTCGTGTTGTGATTGTCGGATGATGTCAAGTTATTGTTGTGTAGTTGTTAGTATTCGTATTTTTTCTCTCTACCCTATCTCACTACACTACTTCTGTATTCTATATAGGCAATAAAGTCTTAAAATTATATTATTTATGAATACCTCAACTACACAATATTCTCACATTATTTGTTGTTCATAGGCTTGAGACGTATATACTGGAACAGGTGCGAAGATCACGTATTTTCTGGTACTAGGTGGCACTTAGTCCATAAAGTCTCAAGAGACTAGTATATGAAGTCCATGAAGTATCAGAGTAAAGTACCACACACACACACACGCACACACCACACAGTATTCCGCGTACGTATAATCTCACTATACAACATTCACGGGACGTTCCGTTTCACTTACTCATACTTAAAAACGTGTCTTGCTATCTTGCTCATTCATAATGGCGATGAGTCGTATATACTACAACAGGTTTTAATACTAGGTTTCACTAAAGACGTATGAGGACCGAGTTCCTAGTCTGCGTATAAATTCGTTTCAAGTATTTAGAAGAACCAATAAGTATATACAAGACCACCAAACCTAGCCGCGTTCACATACGCGTTCGATGAACACCAGTGTGAGTGAGGTGCTTACAAAAGTCAAATGAAAATCAGTCTTATGGTGTGAATGTTAGGACACTTTTTAAATTCACTAACCTTGCAAGTTGTAATAGGTACACACTTCTACCTGCCGAGACGCGTTCAACAAACATGTGTGAGTGAGGTGCTTACAAAAGCCAAATGAAAATCAACCTTATGCAGCGAAATTTAGGACACTTTTTAATTCACTAAACTCGTGATACTCTATCACGGCAAGACGCGATCGACAAATACTACGTGTGAGTGAAATAATCTCGATATCTAGTGACAATAGTTTAAAGGAATTTATAGATTATGACATTAAATTCATGATTGGAACGGGATGGATAGTCATATTTTCTATTGATTAAAACGAGACAGATAGACCATTTCATAGCATTTTAAAAAAACTAAGAATAAAAAAAAAATCAAATTCAAAAACTCAAACATTTTTTTTTTATAAGCATATACTTAGTTGATTTTGTAAATAGTCATACATGAATTGAAATCTTTTAAATACGCCTGCTTAGCATTTTTTGTGTAACCTAGCCTACACACAATATTTTTTTATAATTTGTAAGTTGACAGTCTTAAGCCTGTAAAAGAAGTATGCAGGAAAGATTTCATTTCCCTGTGATTTTAATAGTTTTTCTTTTATCAAACCCATACATCATTCTGTTCAACTGAACATAATTCACATACAAAACAAAAAAAATCACTTTCAGATGACTTTGCTATCGAAACTGTGCCCAAAATCTTTTTTCCAAAACGCACCAAATATTCAAACAAGTGGGCAAAATCAATAATTAGTAAAAGAAACGTAAACATAACATACATTATTAAGTACATTAAATACCTAATGATTTCATCCCAAAAGTTCTAAGATACCTAGTCCTACGTGCTATCTAAATATTATATTGTATCCAATTGTGTCATATTCACGAAGTCCACCTAGTACCAATACTCCCAATCACCGGCAATACGCTTGCCAATTGATACTAGGTGGACTAGGTGGAACAGGTATTTGCATCAAGTATTTTAAAAGAATAGGACTAGGTGCACCTAGTATCTGTTTTACCTAGTCCAACCCATCTCTAGTTGTTCATGATTTGACAATTTGACATAACACTTTGACATGACAGATTATATTGCATCTGAACTCCGATGTACGCGACGCAGCACTGATATTCTCGTAACTTTTTAATTTTGAAAAATATTATTTTTATTTTATTTTCTTGAAATATCTCTGTCTTCATGTTGATTTATGTTTGTGTATCTTGTTTGTATCACAATGTTTTTACTTTATATTTCTTTTTAATTGTTTCCTTTCTAAAGTTATCATATATTTTATAAGTTTGATGAAGTTACATTACTTTAGTGACACAACTGGCGGGTGGACAAAATATTATAAAAAGGAAAAGACTAAAATCATATTTATACATAAACACTGTTTATTTATACATATTATACGTATCATATTTATATACATTCGCATATTTATATATATTTAAAAAAAACTTGTTGCTTTTGGCATTATTTACATTATATAATGTTAAGTTTAAATATCAGCAGTGATGATGATAGTTTCCAATCAGCTAGTAGTCATGACGATAGCTTTGTGAGTATACCTTCACTCTGTGATACACTGCAGGCCCAGTTTTCGGATGTAATCAGGAATTTTAATGTAGTCCACATAAATGCGCAGAGTATTCCGGCCCATTTCCCAGAGATGCTGGCTAGCTTCGACTGTAAGACTATTCACGCTATTCTTGTTTCAGAGTCATGGTTGAAGCCATGTCTCCCTTCTATGACTTATTCTCTTCCTGACTTCCACTTAATAAGAAATGACCGTGCGAATGGTGTTGGGGGAGGTGTTGCCATATACTTACGTAAAAATATTCCTTTTCAAATTATAGACTTGTCACCACAACCACCATCACCAAACGCGGGGGAACACTTATTTTTGGAAATAGAACTGAATCATATTAAGATATTACTCGGTGTTTACTATTGTCCCTCTTCTCGAATAAATTTTTTACCAATATTCGAAAAATTATTAGAAAGTAAAACACCCGCTTACAGTCACAGTATTATTATGGGAGATTTTAACACTTGCTTGTTAAAAAATGATCACCGCTCTTCCTCATTCCGCAGTATAGTCGAGTCGTGTAATATGTCTGTCCTTCCCTTAAATGCTACTCACCATTTTCCTAATTCTACTCCATCCCTTCTAGACCTTATCCTTGTCTCTTCCCTAAATTCAGTAGCTAAGCATGGACAGTGCTCAGCTGATGAATTTTCCTACCATGACCTTATATTCCTATCCTATAAAATACGCCCTCCTAAACCTAAAACCAGGATTGTTATGCAACGAAATTTTAGAGACATGGACCATGACACTCTCCGACGAGATGCTGCTGAAATCGATTGGAGTTTGTTGTCACAAATGGACTCGATTGATAGCAAAATAAGCTTTTTCAACACTAAATTGACCAGCCTCTATGATACACACGCGCCGGTTCGGGCTATAAGGCTCAAACATTTACCCACACCATGGTTAACAGATGAAATAAGAACCTTAATTTCAAAAAAAGCTGTAGCCAAAAGTAAGTTCAAATCTAGACCAACACTTAGTAACCGGGAAAAATATATTACCATCCGAAATGTCTGCAGTAAGGCTTGTAGGAAAGCACAACGCCAACATATCCATAATTCGGTCGAGAACGGAGACCCAGCTAAAATCTGGAAGTTTCTGAAAACATTAGGAGTTGGTAAGTCACAATTATATTCAGATTCGAAAAAAATTGACATCGAGTTGCTGAATCAACATTTCTCTTCTTCGTCTAAATTTAACCAGACCCGTAAGGCAAATACCCTACAGTATCTTTCTATGCTTCCAGCTCCTCATCATCCACCGTTCTGTTTTAATCAATTATCTGCTTGTGATGTTGAGAAATGTATTATGTCCATCTCTTCCAACGCTGTTGGAAGTGATTGTATTAGTCGTAACATGATCCAACCAATTCTTCCTGAACTGTTACCTGCCCTATGCCATATCTTAAATTACTCTTTGCTGTCCAGCACTTTTCCGAAGATTTGGAAGGAAGCACTAATTATCCCACTACCGAAAAAAAACAATCCTAAATCCTTCTCTGAGTATCGTCCCATTTCCATTTTGCCCTTTCTTTCAAAAGTCCTAGAACGCCTTGTGCACACCCAATTAAATTCATTCCTAAATAGAAACCAACTCCTAAATCCTTTCCAATCGGGTTTTCGTGCGGGTCATAGTACGGTAAGTGCGTTGATCAATGTTACTGACGACATCAGGCTAGGTATGGAGAATGGAAATCTTACAGTTCTTTCCTTGCTTGACTTTAGCAATGCTTTTAATAGCGTAGATTTCCACATACTATTGGGCATATTGCGTTCGATCAACATATCTCCAACAGTAATTGATTGGTTTCAAAGTTACCTGTTTGGACGAAAGCAGCGGGTGCGCCTGGAAGAATCTTTATCTTCTTGGTGTGAAACGTCTGCTGGGGTACCACAGGGTGGCGTTTTATCTCCTTTACTTTTCACTATTTTTATAAACTCCATCTCTAAGTCATTAACCTCATCCTACCACCTTTATGCAGACGACTTTCAAATTTACACTCAAGCACCGTTACACAAATTATCAGAAGCCTTTTCATCTATTAGTCTAGATCTGGCGCGCGTCTGTCAATGGAGTGAGCAATACGGAGTTGTGGTGAATCCATCTAAGACCCAACTTATTGTTGTAGGCAGTCCAAGGATGATATCGAGGATAGACTGGACTCAACTACCGAATATATCGTTCAACGGTACACCATTAACAATCAGTAGCTCTGTAAAAAATCTGGGGATTAATATCGACAACACATTAACATGGGGTCCTCAATTGCGAGAGGTCAGTCGAAAACTGTTTGCATCGGCGGGTTCCTTACGAAGATTACGCAACTTTCTTCCAACGGCTACTAAAATCGAACTTGCACAATCCCTCCTTCTCCCCATACTCGACTATGCTGATGTCAGCTATCTTGATATCACGGAGGAGCAACTTGATAAACTTGAGCGCCTTCAAAACTTTTGCATTAGATTCATATTTGGACTCCGCAAGTATGATCATATTTCTGAATACCGCAACCGGCTTAAGTGGCTCCCAATTCGCCTTCGACGGAATGCTCATATTCTTTCCATACTTTATGGTATTCTATTTCACCCTTGTACTCCAACTTATTTAAAGGAACGCTTTGTTTTCCTCAGTGACACACATTCGAGATCCTTGAGGTCATCTGGAACTTTGGAACTGACAGTACCAACTCACTGCACAAGGTTCTATGACAAGTCGTTTACTGTACAGGCTGTCCGACTTTGGAATGCATTGCCAATGGCTATAAGGCATGCCAAATCTTTACCTTCTTTCAAAAAACTAGTGAAAGAACACTACCTGTCATCTTAATCCACTTTATTCTATCCTATTATTTTTGTTTGTAATGTTAATGTAAATATTGTATTTATATGTGATGTATAACTATCTATATATGGATTTATTTACTTGTATTAATGTGTATTACAATCAATCTATCTTTGTAATTTACTCTTATACTGATTGGAATTTTATTATAAATGTATATGTAGTTTATTGTGTGTGTGTGGGAAGGGGGATAGAATGTGTGTGTGTGTGCGTGTGTGTGTGTGTATGCATTTTTTTTTTGTTTACTTTTCGCACCAAAAACTGCCCGTGAATTCGTTCTTTATCAGTCTATTTTTTCCATCCCAAGGTTGCCTGTAAGAAATTGCTTTTTAGCGATAAGGCCGCCATTTGTACATGTTCATACTTTCATTGGAATCCTAGATGTAAACTAAATGAAATGGTGTACAATAAAGATTATTCTATTCTATTCTATTCTAATGTGAAAATTGCAACACTCGTTAATAAAAACTTGTCAATCTAGTGTGCAATCGGAGAGGCCTATGTCTAGCAGTCGATCATGATGCATAGTTGTTGCTTTATAATGTGCTTTCCGGGGGGTAATGTGTAGAGTTCAAGAAGACTGCAGAAAAAAACCGAAAGATGTATTGTAATTTATTGCAGGTAACTTTTCAGTCACACAAGGTACACACACAAGAGTTTATACAATAAAGTTCTGCAAATTATAACGTTAGTAATTAGTTATAAAGATTCACAAAATATATTAATAAAGTATATTATTTACCTAATTGTTTTTCACACATTAGCATGTAATATAATTCCTTTATTTGATGATAATCTATGATTTATCATAATTATACCTCTTTGATATTATCACTGAACAATTTTTTCGCTATCTAAAAAGTTATCAATAGCATTAATCGTTCGTTTTTGATGACGGTGGTCATTGCTATCAAAGGATGCGAGAGACGCAGCTCGGCTTGGATTACGAAGCACCGGCTTCTGCAGTTTGAAAAAGTTCAACGATGCCTTTAATTCTTTGACAAACACTTCGTTGTGTGTTACCTGCAAGAAAATATGAAATATCATCTTAAATCTAAGACAAGAGCTTTCTGGTAACTTGTGGTAATATCAAAGTTTTAGAGGCGAAGCCTAACGCCGCAGATACGAAGTCGGCGGTTAGCGGCGCATTCTGATACATCGTTTTTTTACGGAACGCTAGTTTTCTAAAGACGTCATTTCGCAGAAGGAAGCGGCGGAGAATGCCCGGGAGGACGACGCCGGAGAACTGACGCTGATGGACGGGACGGATTTTCCTCTCCATCCGCTTCAGTGTCTAGCCACGACGAGACGACGTCCGTCATATACCGGGCAGGCGCTTGGAGGGGCCCGGATGTCCTCAAGCGCCGTGGTACACCGTTTGGATTCATCATCAGCCTATCGCAGTCCACTGCTGGACATAGGCCTCTCCAATTGCACGCCACTCAGTTCGATCCTCGGCGACTCGCATCCAGCTCCTGCCAGCCGTCTTGCGCAAATCATCACTCCACCTGGCCTGTGGACGTCCTACACTACGTTTGCCGAGACGCGGTCTCCACTCTAGAACACGTTTACCCCAACGGTTGTCGGTCCTGCGGCTAATATGGCCAGCCCATTGCCACTTCAGCTTGCTAATCCTGTGGGCTATGTCGATCACTTTAGTTCTTTCCCGGATTACCTCGTTTCGAACACGATCCCTGAGAGAAACTCCGAGCATAGCCCTCTCCATAGCACGCTGCGTGACTTTGAATTTGTGGACCAGCCGTGCCGTGAGTGTCCACGTTTCGGCTCCGTATGTCATGAATGGCACCGTTTGGATTAAGTCAGTACAATTCCAACACACTAACCCGCCACAAAAACACGTGAAAATAAAATAAAAAAACTAGCCAAGTGCGTGTCAGGCCACACATAGAATTGGGTTCCGTAGTCACCTATAATGGAAGGTGAATTTAAAATCGTGTCCAAAAGATACTTGTTATGTTAACTTATTATTTCTTTATTTTTGTATGAAGTTTTCAAAGTGAATAACTCGCACACGAATGCCTGAATCCTATCAAAATCCTTTTTTTTTTTTTTTTTTTTTTTACGTGTGGAAATCCCCGCGGACCGTCACCCCGTCGGGGGTTACCGCGGGGTGGTGTGTCGGACTCGAACCGACTAAAACCACACGGTGTGACCCTCTCTGCGCCTTTGTATTGGAAGGAGTCCAGGGAGGGGATTTCCTTCTGGACTCCAACCGGCGCCTGCCCGCACTGTTGCGGGCACCGTCTCAAACTCTCGACTCTCTATTGGGCAACGTCCAGTCACACGCGGACGCCGCCCCCTCGCGGTTGGCCTCTACTGCGGACGTACGGGAAACCCGTCCCGCCCATCCGCGGCCACTCTCAGGGCGGCATGAGACGCAGGTATGCGCGCCTCCGCCGCCCGGGGCGCCGGCGGCGGATCGGGTCCGATTGGATAGCATCCTCCCGGGCCTTCTCCGCCACCTCCTTCTGCAAGATTACGTCCTCGCAGAAGGTTGCGACCGCGGTAAAACAACTGTCGCTGCCGGCCATCGATCTTATGACGGCCGGCAGCGAGAGATCCCCTCCGATGACTGCAGTGAGGACCTGGCGCTGCGCCGCCCAAGCGGGGCAGACCGCCAGCGTGTGCTGGGCCGTGTCCTCACTGCAGTCGCAGTGGTGGCAGGCAAGACTCGGTTCCCTCCTAGCGACCGAGTGCAGGTACTTTCCGAAGCAACCGTGCCCGGAAAGTACCTGCGTCAGCCGTAAGGAAAGGGTCCCGTGCTGCCGCCCTGCCCACTCCTCGATGACCGGCTGAAGAGCCTCCACGGCGGCGAAGCCAGCGCGTGGGGTCTCCAGCCGGAGCGACCATCTCAGCATGGTGGCTCGGCGAGCGGCTTCGCGCCACTCGCGCACGTCCTCGGGCGGAGGGCGAATTCCGCTCTCCGCCCGGAAGTCAGCCACTCGCCGATGAACTTCGGCGAGCACTTCCGCCTCCAAATCTCACGGGGGTGTTCCGGCCAAGGCACACGCCGCCTCTGTGGACACCGTGCGGTATCCACGTATGGCTCTGACCGCCAGTATCCGCTGGGGGCGCCAGAGGCGCGCCCTGTGTCCTGGGCGGACAGAGCCGCCGCCCACACCGGTGCACCGTAAAGTGCCATTGACCGGACAACCCCCGTGTACAGCCGCCTAGTGGGGACACTGGCCCCGCCCAAATTGGGCAGAAGTCGCCCTAGGGCGGAGGCAGTGCCCACTTCCTATCAAAATCCTATCCTATCCTATCCTTTAAAACAGGTCTATCTAATGATACTCCACACGATGGGGTGGACGCAAGAAAAAAAATACTCCCCACTGTAAGTGTTAGGTACAATTATGTAAAAATATTGTTGGTCATTTTATTACAACACATATTCATGCAAAGTTTTATCTTTCGAGCACTAACCGTTTGGACGGTAGGTCGAGGACGGACATGACGAATCAATAAGGGTTCCGAGTCATGAACTGCGGAACCCTAAAAGTATTCTAAAAGTGATTTTTACGCACGCGTCGGAGGACTTTGTTTTATAATTATATAGTGATTAGGATATGATTATGATTTTTTTATTGGTAGGACAAATCTTACAAACCTGTTCACGGACGACGATATTGCGAACCTCATTCATGAATTCAGCTGCAGTAATTATGAGCGCAAATCCCAGCCCAGCGAATAATACTACGAATGCTCCAACCAAATTTTCCATTTCAAGATCCCCTTCTGTATCATTAGCATCTACTTCATCCTGTAATTATTATTGTTAAGATTTATAAAAGCGAGGCTGAGCTCAACACCAACATAAGCAAAGTTGGTGTTGAATGATAGATATAATAATCACCCCAAAAACTTTAAAGATGTGTCATCATTAGTGAACTTATTAGTTTAGACACATCTTTAAAGTTTAGGTTATTTATCTTCGACTTTCTTCCTCGGCTGCGCCTACGTGAATCTCGTTTATGGCAGTAAATGGTAGTCTATGTCTTATTCTGGTATATAATCTATATATTACTGTAAAGTTTTATACAAATCCGTTTAGTATGTTTTGCGTAAAAGAGTAACACACATTCAACCTCACTAACTTTTATATTCATATTAGCTGATGCCCGCAGCTCCGTTCGCGTTCTAGGGGAATGATAATCAGATTGTAGCCTACTGAATATGCTCATAAAATTTCATAAAAATTGGTCAAGCCGTTTCGGAGGAGTATGTTAACTAACACTGTGACACGAGAATTTTATATTAGTAGGAGGATGCCAGTGTTTTCAAAAATCTATGGCCACTATTACTACTGCGCTTTGTAAGTATCCGAATGGTGTAGATTACTTGGGACTAAATTTTTTTATGGCGAGGCCACGGATCCAATAAAAAGAGGAGAGGACTTAAGTAGATGTGCTCCGTGACTAAAGACGTGTCCTGAGATCATCGCAGTTGACGCGACTTGTAATTGTTGACTGTCAAAGTTAATCTTCTAGAATGGTATTGAAAATTGGCAAATCTTTATATTTTTCCATATCAAGAGTTATTAAATATTTAGGACGTCTGACTTACAACATCATCTAGTCCCAAAGTAAGCAGAGCTGGTACTAGGGGTACTAGACAACTGATATAAATATATACATATTTACCTACTTCTGTTTTTGTAAATACATATATACATATTATACATCTCTGTGTCTTATTTAAATATGAATAAATTTATTTGTTCGCAACTAGATGATAAAAGTTTGAAATTAAACTACAAAGTTACATAATATTCTGTCCATCTAGAAAAAAGGGAGGATCCTCCGACCTTATATCCCTTCTTTACACAATTAAATTATTTAGTTTTCTATTCTCTTACTTATGAATTAAGCATGTGAAGAGTTTTTTAAATGTTCTAATTTCAAATCTGTAAACCCGTAATTATTATGGGAAGTTTTGAATCCTTCATTTACAGGACTAGTAGCGTCATCTGTGTTTTTATGATAAAACAGGTCTGAATTACGATGTCACGTTAATGATTTCTTGTTATCTACATAATATTAAAGTTTTAATTTTATAGATGTCAAACGATTTTGGTGATATTTATTTTCTTAACTCTATGAAAATAATTTAAAAAAAGGAAAAGTTAGATTTTTTGTCCCCAGCATTGTTTCTGTTAATCACATTGTTCATCACAATGTTTTAGTGATCTTACATCGCAATCATGGGCTCCATATTTCTTGTTCCACCACTTGTCTTTTATTTCATCTAATCTTGTTTTCTCTTTAAGTTTTAAGATTGCTCGATTTATGTGCGTTCTGTAAGGAGAATCTGAAAACAATTAATAATTTTACATGTTGTTTAAAATAAGCTAAAAATTATGAATGTGATCGTTTAGCCAACAGTGGACTGTTAAAGACTGTTGATGTGATATGAATGGTGACGATTTTTCAAATCAACAAGTACTTTTAAATATACCAAACAATAAAGAAAAACTTCTACCATTCTTTAATATTTGTTCTTTTAGCGGTATTCTTATAGGACGAAAAATGAAAAGTTATTACGAACTTTCATTTCTAATCGTAAGTATTTTTAAATTTCGAAGAAGTGCTTAGAAGAGTATTAAAATTGGTTCGTACACAACGAAAGCATCTTTCAATACCATTTTTCACTTAACTGCAGAGTATAGATGTAAACAGATTAACAAATACTAAGTACATATTAGAGAACATATCCATTGTAAATCTGTTAAATTGGGGTTTGTTTTAGTTTTATTCAATTTTTTAAATTTACAAAAATAAACTTACTGGGGGGCATGGCAATACCATAATCTTTACTGTCCAGTTCGCTGCCAACTTTCTGCAGTTCACAGTTACGTTTCAGTTTGTATTCTATAGTACAGGATTCCATGAAAAAGGCATATTTATTTTTACTCTTTTCGACTCTTCTCTGTCCTTCTTCATTACTGTCGACTAAGACCGCAGGGTTCGCCATCATGGTTTCGTACATTCTTTGGTACATTTTATCTTTGGAAGACTAAAATATAAAATCGTTGTAATAATCAAACTTAAATAAGACGAAGGTATAGGGTCATGTAATGTACCTATGGACATTTTTGACTACCTAATATTGAAAACAACGTATCTTTGTAAATACCCAAAATATAGGAATAGTTAAGATCTTATATTGTAGGACATACGGTCTAATATTACTGGTTTTTTTATTACGTCTTTAGTGTTGCCATTATGTTATTTTTATGTTAATTGTTGTAAGTATTGTGCTTTGTCCCCAGGTACGTTACTTGTTTGTACCTTCGGACAGCCTTGTATATACCTTGGGACAAAACAAAAAACAACATTTCTGTCTAATCAGTCTTTTAATCATCATTAAATTAGATAATAGAATAGTTACAACATATCTTCTGCTAGTTATACAACAAAATCAAATAATTGTCTTAGGTAATAATGAGAACATTTTAATTATATTAGAAATAAAAATGAGATCTAAGTCATCCAACATATTTACTTGGATGATTGAACAATCCCTACTAATAATGTAAATGCGAAAGTAACTCTGCTGTCTGTCTGTCACGCTTTCACGCCTAAACGACTGAACCGATTTTGATGAAATTTGGTATGAACTGAACTTGGGAAAGGACATAGACTACTTTTTACCGCGATAACCGATAGACACGCGGGCGGAGCCGCAGGCGAAAGCTAGTTTGAAATATTTCTTCACCAGATCCATCATCTTCACTGTCATCCAATTTAAAACAGTCTGCACACATAAACAACTCAGAATCTTCATGATCTGGAATAATTTCCTTGTAGTTCTTAGGGAAACATCTTTGATGGTGATAAAACTTGCATGAGCAGCATTATAGGACCTTTTCTTTAAGATCTATTTTATTACAAAACTGACAAGTGACATATATTTTTTCGCAGAGAATCGAATTTTTTTTCGCTGGAGTTTTCGTTGTTTTAACAGCTATAGAAGCGTCTAGATTTAGCTGAAGATTACTAGAGCTTTCTCCTTTGCCTTTCCCTTTTCCCTTTATTTTCTTTCTCCATCATTTGGTTGAAAATCGCTTCTTTTTCCGGTGTATTAAATAAAATACGAGAACTTCCTTTCTTCCTTCCTCTTTTACTTTCTTTTCTAATAAATTTTGATAATGGCCGTATCATTTCAGGAGTACTTAATTGAATGTTTAGTTGCTTTTTCTTCATCTACATTTGACATGAATCCTCGGGAAGTAGATGGATGATTTTCAAATGGTATCAAATTTTCTTGATTCTCCTCAATATTAGGAAACACTGGCTGAGACTCAATTTTTTCTTCAATTGTGCCGTTTTTTGGTGGTTCTGGCTGGTCTGAAACTAAAGAAGGGGCAAAATCGTCTTCTGTAAAGGCCGGACGTGTCCCAAGGTACAGACAGAATTATGCCCAAAGGTACAACCAAAGCAATTTTAAAAAGAAACAAATTATCTTGATTTGTAGGTTTGAATTCGGTATTGTTAGTTAAAGTATTATAGACGCAACTACCTAAGGACAAGTAAATTAATTTATTTAGATAAATATGTGGATGCATGTCGTATATAAATTTATAATCAAAACATCAAAATACTTACTTTTGATCACGAAAAACTTCACAACAATTTCACACGTCACCCGATGTCAATACAATCACGCCACTAACTGGTGTTGTGTAGTAGGAAAATACTATCCGTTTGAAATTTTAATGTTGGTACTTTTCAAAATATAATCTGTGTCCAAAGGTAAACGCGTCCCACCCTGTATGACCATACATACAGGCTGAATTTTTGACACGAAACGGTAAGGGTAGTTACCTTAACTATAGTTACAGGAAAACGCTTTTAGGACACTATCCCTAATTTTTTAAGATATTCTGAACTGCATTTACAAATTTTGGAAAAATTGTACGATCACCAAGAAAATGGTAATTTTAAACAAAAACTTTTTTTGATGCCAATCGAATCTGTTTCTAATAAGGATCAAAAGTCTCTACTGGACCGACTGAGGTTTGAGTACTATAAATGTCAGAAATCGCAGAAAACTTTTCCCATACATTTGTATTGCAATAAATCATTTTAATATGTATTTTAGACACAGACAAACATAACTGACATTTAGATGATCTACGAAATAAATTGCTAAAAATAACCGCCGTTTTACCGAATACATAAGTAAACTCGTTTTTGTACTGAGCTAGTAGCAGCCGATAATTTTCTTGGATAGATATCATTTAAAATCCTTGTTAATGCATCTTTCAGCTCTTGAATATTGTAGTATTTTTTTTTGTAGACTTCGTTTTTAGGTAAAAATCTGAGTCGAAATCATGTAGTCCTTACCCTAAAAAATTCAAGTGTAGATCCTCGTTTAAAGGCACCGTACAAAATCTTACTTTGCTTTGCCAAGTCTTCAACGCTATTTATAGGTTCATCTTCGTTGGCCGATGTCATGGAAGCTGACAACTGAGCGATATATGTTTGACAAACGATCACGGCAAAGAACCACCACATACTGCAAACCCATCGAGTACCAAAAGCTCTGAAATGGAGAATAAGATAGGACGATACTAGATTTATTTGGCGGCATGGCAGTGCCCCCGCCAAGTCGAGCAACAAAGCGGCGGGGCCGTACCATCCTTTTCTCGAAGCAGTTCAGGCCATTTTGGACCCCTATAACTTCGTTGTGTTCGTATACATTTTACAATATACAATCGTACAATCGTATACAATACAACGAATAAGCTGAGAATTTCAGTTACGAAGCAAGCTATTTATAAGTGGATTATATTTCAAATTTCATTCAATCGGAATTAGAAGTATAAGAATTATAACTAGTCAATTTCGTAATATTGTCACTCACTGACCGATCATCAAAATACTAGGGCAGGGCAGTTCTAGTGTACATAGGAGCTTTAAATTTGGAACACATTTGCAATTTCCTTGCAATTTTCTAGATACAGCAACTACATCCCTTATAATTATTATAATCTCTTATATATAGGATTACAAAGTTACCTTTGCAGTTATTGAATCAGTGTATACAGGTACTTTAAGAGTCAAACTACCCAGGAATTAGCAGCATGGTTTAATGTTACCTTACCAACAATATTCATTCATCAAATCATTTGCGTCAAATCAACATAATAAAAACATGAAAAATGGGTGCCTCATAATTTGACTGATCTGCAGAAAGAAACGCGTGTTGAAACTTGTGTTGCCTTGAATCGATATGTAATATGTACTGAAAAGTGGGTCTTTATGATAACCGTAAGCGAAAAATGTAATGGCTGATCCCAGGTCAAACGCCGTAACGGTGTCCTACAGCAAAGCTCACTAATAAAAAGGTAATGGTAACTGTTTGGTGGTCTCAGCATGGAGTTATTCACTATAGCTATTAAGCACTATTATTAAAACCGTGTACTTATTCTTAGTCATTAAAATTTCCATATTTTTTTTTAATTTTGTTTTTATAGTAGTTTTTAGTACGGTATGTTTGGTTTATATCATTTTTCATTTCTTTAAATATATTTTTTTACATATAGACGCGTTTTCAGTAAAAATGTATAGCACAATTGTATTTGAGAGAGCAGTCCCTCTTAATACAGACTTTTTGCTTAAAAGGAGGGTCCAACATTAATTTAAATACGTTCATTGTAAATTTGTTAACGCAAATAAACTAATTTGAATTTGATTATATAGATTAATAGATATATAGATTAATAGCTATCTCCGAACTGGTCAAGCAATAACGGCAGATGTCTACTGTGCCGAACTTCGAAGTATGATGAAGAACTAAATGACTTGCAGAGAAACAGCCCCGACTCATGAATCGTTCTTCACCATAATTGCTCCACGCTAACGCGAGACCTTATACAGCACAAGAGACCGTTTAACTCTACAGAAACTGCAATTAGAAATCATTCGTCATTCTCCGTATTCGCCAGACCTTGCTTTAACGAACTACCATTTTGTTCGTGATTTGGACAATCTTCTACGTGATAAAAAGTTATCTTTCCAGTAGGCAGTACAAAATGCTTTCACACAGTTTGTCGAATCTCACTAGAGTTCTATCGCAAAAGCATAAATGACCTCCCTATTAGATGGCAGCAATGCATAGGTAATAATGGTAGATATGTTTATTATATAAATATGTTAGATGAAAATTGTAAAAATAAAACGAATTTCAATTTTTTTCATATTTAACCCCTAACAGTTATGTTCAAAGTTAAGTTGTAAAATGGTCAACAGAGTGAAAAAGCAATAATCGGACATGTCATATGAAGTACTAAAATTCCGCAAAGCATTAAGTAGACAAAATTGCACGAAATTGTCTTGAAAGAAACTTAAAACTAACAGCAATACTCGCAACCGCGAATGGAATGAGATGAAATTTTTGTTCAAACTTGACAGTGATATTTTGTTAAAATCTTGTCTTTAGGAACGTTAAAAGTTCAGTCCAGTTGAATACCTCATAAAAGAATCGAATAAAA
This sequence comes from Phragmatobia fuliginosa, assembly GCA_932526445.1. Lineage (NCBI taxonomy): Eukaryota > Metazoa > Arthropoda > Insecta > Lepidoptera > Erebidae > Phragmatobia > Phragmatobia fuliginosa. The sequence goes on along the minus strand of OW052070.1, from coordinate 10,991,674 downwards.
AATCATTTTTGTGAATCCTCGTCATCTAGTGCCAAAATAAGCAGAGCTTGTGTTATGGGTACTAAACAACTGATATAAATACACAAACATACTTTTTTTTGTAAATATAGACATATTATACATAGAAAAACACCCAGACTCCGAAACAAATATTTGTGGATCACACAAATATTTGGTCTGACCCGGGAATTGAACCCAAGACCTCTTGATCAGCAGCCGCATACGCTAACCACTAGACCAACAAGGCAGTCAAATTATGCATAAGTTAAAAATTAATAGGCTCAGTCTAAAGTAAAATGCGGAATGCAAACAGTAAGCGCAATGGATTAAAATTACTTCGGCAAAATATCACATCCTTGCGTCATGATAGAACCCATTGTAAGCCAGGCGCAGTTCTTAAAAGTCCATATATTTTCTAATTCTTCGGGATCCTTATCACAAGGTTCTGGGTTTTCCCAATCAGCGGGTGATATTCTGAAATTGTTTAATAATATGCATATTAAGATAGGAATTGTAGCTTTTAAAGTTATAATAACTTTGTAACCAATTTCACTATGACGAACTAATCTGCCTGACAACTACAGATTTAGATTTACAAATCTACGATACAGACAAAATATACGAGTATCATATGTCATATAATCATAAAGTAGTATTATATCAGATAACTATCTAAGATGTTTATCAGGATATGGTGAAACTACTAAAATTTAAGTTTTAAATGCATATCCCTCATAATGTAAACTAAGAAATAAATAGGACTTTGTTTTTTTTTTTTATTTAAGTTATAATCAAACTTTACTCATACATAAATATTAAAGTAATATTGTAACACCATTGCTAACATTGTTTTATTTTTATAGAATTTAGCAAATTTTTAGTGGGAACCTGTTCCAAATTTCAAAATTGATTTAGATAATAATGTATATTCATGTCATGTCATGAGATCAAGAAATAATTATTTCCTCACTAACCCTTAATTACAGACTTTTAGATATTTTCCATGTTCTGTTCTAAAAAACAATATAAAAAAAACATGGAAATATAATGTATTTAAAAACCGGTAAAATATTTTATTTCTTAAATCTAACATAACTTGTATTTTAGAAAACCAAAACAGTAATCTGGTTAATAAGCACAGTATTGCTTTTGTGAAAACAAAAACATACCTGGCGCATACAAAGAGTATAATAGACACAACACAGTAGGCCGTGGCTGTGTACATCCAAACATCAATCGTGTACGGGTATAGAAAGGAAAACATTCCCGGCTTTACTTTATGTTCCTTTGTGTACAAAATACTTATTCCCAGACTCATGAAAGGCACTGAAAAGTCTACTACTTTCTTACGGTCTTCAGTTATAGTTAAATCACAAACTGCTAGGTCCGCTTCCTGCAAAATAAATTGTTCTATTTTATCAAAAAATATGATCATACAATGTGATAAACAAATAACATATTAAAGTAGTGTAACATATCTATGTGTAAGTATTTATTGAAATATTGACCCGTGACTCGAATAGCATGTAAGGCCGTTGGCCTTAGAGGTTTTACATGCTATCCGGGTCCTAAGGCCATCCTATACAACCGGGGAGAGATCAGGCGATCTCTCCCCGGTTTTGCCGGTTGTAGTGACTCGAATAGCATGTAAGGCCGTTGGCCTTAGAGATCTAGGGCCAGCGGCCTTACATGCTATCCGAGTCCTAAGGCCATCCGATCAGGCGGTGAACCGGGGAGAAATCAGGCGATCTCTCCCCGGTTGTGTCGGTTGGCCTTATGTTAAGGACGTGGAAGATCCAATTTAAAAATAAAGCTGTTAGATTTTTCAAGAGTCTTGACAGAGTGAACAACCTTGTTATCTTTTTAATTAAATTATTGAACAAAGAAATTAATTATTGTTATAGTGAGGAAGATAAATCACCAGGGTTTAAGCGGTCGCCACGCCCGCCACTTCTTTCGGAACCAAGTGTTGTTTAAGAGGGTTCAAAGTCCACATTTGACAACACGTGTGATCCACAAATTGTTGTTTGGGATCCTGTTGTTCTTTATGTTCGTTTTATGTATGTTTGTAAAGTCCTCCTTAAGATAGGACATTCTTAGTATGGTAGTTGTTCTCAAAACGAAGAAAAAGAAAAAAAAGGGGCCAAGTGCGAGTCGGACTCGCCCATAAAGGGTTCCGTAGAAGCAAGTAACATCATATAAAAGTTCTTGTAGTTCGTTGTAACTTTGATCGATGTTTTTATAATAGTGTATTGATTGAATGAAAGGTAAATTGCAGTTTACGATTTATGACGTATTACAAAAAACTACTTACTAGATCTCGTTCAAACCAATTTTCGTTGGTAGTTTGTATGGTAATGTAGAACATATATTTTTTTTAGTTTTATCACTCTCTTATTTTAGAAGTTACAGGGGGGACGACGACACATTTTACCACTTTTTGCTTTTTATCTATTTTTATATGAAAATCTTAATGTGGTTCATAGAATACATTTACTGACCAAATTTCAACACTATAGCTGTTATAGTTTCGGCTAAAAGTGGCTGTGACATACGGACGGACAGACACACTTGACGAATCTATAAGGGTTCCGTTTTTTCCCATTGGCTACGGAACCCTAAAAACGAATATTTTTAGGAACACTTTGCAATGTTAAGTTGCAATTGATTGCAAATAATAAAGTAACACCCCAAAAAGAACTTCTGAAGAATGAAATCAAATAAAATAACGTAATTTAAAATAATTTTTCAGCAAATCAGTTAAAATAAATATCATAAGATGTCGAATTAATTTCGTCAACTAAATGTAAAGCACACTATTGACATAATTACGCCAATAAATGAGCATTTTGTACATGGACTGATCATCATACAGTTATAAACCCATCTTGCCAAGGACCTAGATAAAGAAATAGGGTGAATGGATTGTGAAACCTACATTCCCGTGAGTGAGGCCGTAGTTAGAACTAGTGACAAATGTGTGTTGATTATTTTTGGCACTTCAACAGGACCTTTATAAATATTTACCTTAGCTAACAAATCTCCAACTAACCCATTCCATTTATTAAGAATTGGATCGAATTTACCATAGTCTATATCTTTCTTATAAACAAATTCATAGGTATAGTTAAACTTTTCTTCTTTTAATATCTTAAATATCTCCTTCACCAAATCCACGGAAAAACCTTCCCATTCGCTGTTGGCATCTTCATCATCTACATCACATTCTTCATCATCTTCACACTTCTCTTTCTTAGAAAAGTAAGGTTGAGCATTTCGTGATTCCACCTGAAATATCCAAAAAATATAACCGCCCCTCGGGTATTCATAAAAGTATGCATATAAATGTGTTTTAGCAGTTGAATCGATAGAAATTTTGCACGCGTACAATTTTATTTTTTGGTCTGATCAATGTCTTAGATTGTTCAGGAGGGCGCTGTTATGACTGGTAACTAGGACCTTTTAGCTTTTCGTATATAATCTACATCATTATAATCCGTATTATCAAAAGAATTGTTTCACTTTTGATATATTTTATTTAAATAGTATAGATTCTAATGGAACTGAAAAATAATACTTACTATAAAATGTTTACTAGATAACGCATTTGCAAGATCATCTGATGGAGGTCTCGTGTCAATTATTTCTGATCCATTATTGGACATCCACTTGCCAACTGTGCGTCTTATCCTCATGTATATTTCGTTAACTTGTAATTCGTAATTGATTCTTTGACCTCGTTCATTGAACTCAATATTTCCGCTAACACCAACAGATTTTGTCTGATAAAGAATAAAACTTTTTGGCCATAAATAACAAAATATCTACTAGCAAAATATTGAAATCTATAATTTAATTGTTATAACAATATTATAAACTATTTTCAATTTACTTTACAAGAGGGTTATTCTTTCCCTTGATATTGACAGCTGCATTTTACGGGATACTAACCTGTAATATTTTATCTTGCAGTTGCGCTCCAAAAGGCCAAGGTTCATCTTCACTGTTGCAATTAAATTCAGGAGGGTCTTCCAAGTCTTCTACACTTTTAACTGCTTTCACTATATGTTTTGCTATATCATCCATTATCAAGGCTTCCATCTGTGTTTGAAGAAATTGAACATTACTTCATGTAAGTTTACTGGTTAACATATTGTAGATTTTTATAACTACAACATTTAAACACTGCCTTGTTGATCAAGTGGTTAGCGATTACTACTGCCGATCGATCGGGTTCGATTCCCGGGTGGAGCTGAAAAGGGTTATTGAGTTTTTGTAATTACAGACACGCTTAACAACAGCACGAAATTTGGAAGTAGATGCTTTAGACCCGTGACACGGAGAGAATTTAAGGCCGTTAGCCCTAGGCCTGACATCTCCCCGGTTGTGTTGCATGGCCCTATATCAATTTAGGACATGGAAGACCCAATTAAAAAAAAAGCTGTTAATTTTCTAAAGAGTCTTAGACAGAGTGAACTGCATCTTCAAATTATAGATTATTTATAAAAGTGTTATTTTAAATTCTTTATATAACCTCAAATTCAGCGACAGATGACAATTCTTGAGCATTCCACTTTCCAATTCTTGGTGCTAATGGATGTTTAGTATCTCTGATACTGGCGTAATCAGTCATGCTAAGCCACGAAGTGTTTGATGGCAACTTCAAAAGCTCTTCAGCTACCGTTGATGTGTCCATAGAGACTATGATGTAGTGCTGTGAATAATATTTACAATCAATTCTCAAAAATGTATTTAAATGTCATCGTCATGTTAGAGGAATGCGTAGAAGGTACATAGTCGTTTTTTAATTACAAACTCAGGTTTTATGAAAATAATAGTAAATTCTCTCGATGAACAAAGACTATTCGAGTTAATTGCTAAAACGTTCTGTAAAATAGCTAATTGATAAGATATCTGTATATAAGTTATTACCTGATAGTCGTTAACGATTTTTAACTTTTGTGCTTCTTTCATGTACTTCGGAATACGATCAACGTGACAGTCTAATAGAAATCGACTTTCTTGATATTGCGCTAGTTGCTTGAATATCTGACAAGTGAAGATGTATTAAATAAATAAATAATAAATAAATAAATATTTTGGACATCTGACACACAACATCATCTAGTCCCAAGCTAAGCAGAGCTTGTGTTATGGGTACTAGACAACTGATATAAATACATAAACATACTTTTTTTTTATAAACATACATATTATACATAGAAAACACCCAGACTCCGAAACAAATATTTGTGAATCACACAAATAATATTTGGTCCGACCCGGGAATCGAACCCGAGACCTCTTGATCAGCAGCCGCATACGCTAACCACTAGACCAACGAGGCAGTCAAATATTAATATCATTAAGTGAAAAATCAAAGTCAGTAGGTATATAAATTAATGTATATATTTGATATGTCTACTGGCTTTGGTTTTTAGTACATACTATTATGTTTCTTTTATTCGTAGGTATAAGGTTAAATTCCATTAAAAAAAATGTCTTTACCTTACGGTTGTCGCCGTCTGGATTCAGCTTTAATAATGTAATGCGTGATTTCATCGATACTTCTGCCAGAATTTTTTGTATTTTTAATAATCCTGAAACAATAATTACTTAAAAAAATTATCTGGTATTGTATACAATGTTTATTTAAAAAATGTCATTAAAGTTTTATGCACACGATTATGGACATATTGTGAGTTGATTAAAGTATTGACCAACGTTTACGCCAGTACGGTATCTTTCATAGTTTTATAAAAAATATATTATGTTTACCGAGATTATCTTCGTAAAGTGCTGCAAAATTTTCCCACTTATAATATTTTAGGAGCTTCCCATATGCTTGTGCAATTTCATCAGACTGGGGAAAGAAGTTTATAGTTATACGTTTAAATGTAGGTTTTTCTTCTTCTTTTTCATCATCTTTTGCTGATTCAGTATTCTCTTCCTCATTTTCTTCATCTTCCTCCTTATCTTCAGTATTGTCTTGTTCTAATAATTCCAAATCTGACTCTATAGGTTGGGAAGTGGCTTGAATGTGTGGTATATTTGCTTTAGCGCATTGATCTCGAATAGCGCCATCTGTTATTGGTTTTTGTGGGCCAAATATCACAACTGGTTGTAAAGTTGTATTTGCACATACTGAAAAATAATGAGTTACTTTAATTTATAGAAAAAGCAAAAGGTTTTTATAGACATTTTATGAGGTTTAAACTGGTATTATGTAAAACTTCAATTATACAGCAGAATTGGTACGTATGTATACATAAAATTAGGAATTTCTCTTTAAAATCATTGTTGAAAAGTAATTTAAGTAACTTTCCAGCTACCCTCTTGTAAAGAGCTATCAGAGGAAAAACTAAGATTTGGACATTATATTCTACGTGGATATATGAAAATTATATTGAGAATGAGACACAGTATTGATTACAACGATATCCGTTTAATTAGAATAGGAGAAAAAAAGGATATGGGTATGTCTTATTTTATCCGAAATTTAATCACACAATCGGTAAGATTAACTTTTCTATAAAATTCAATTTAATTTTTTTATTCAAGAACACAATAACATAAAATGTATTTACATTGTTTTAAAAGAAAAATAAAATGGTGATCCCCGCGCAAAATTAGAAAGATGCGGTCGCGCCTTTGGTTTACCGAAATTACGTTTAATATTCCATTAAGATGTTTTTTAAAAATACACAGTTTAGTTAAACACGGTTTACAGTAATTACAGTTTATATTAAAATGTAGAGTACTTACAGTCCCTCCATACTGAATAACTGTCAATTCTTAGTGGATTTAGGATAACTGGGTGCATCCGAACATTCTTGTAATTGACATGGCGCAAGCTCTCGCTGAAGGCAGATTGTTGAGTTATTGCTTGTCTGTCAAATATACCAACTGAAAAATAGATTAGAAAATAATTGAGAACAGTTCTTCAATACATTTGAAATTTACTTTTAATTGTCCATGTGGTAACGAATTAAGAATACAGAGTGTGACCACCCATATTTATTTCAAGATTCTGACTGAGGGAGAAAACTGCGTAGGACATCAGCACTGTAAAGAGAATTAAAATTTTATTAAACTCTATACCAACTGTATAGTAGGTCAAAAACTCCTTTCTACTGAGAGATTTCATGATGATGGGCGAGCCGATTAAAATTGTTTTAAATACTTCTTTATCTCAAAAAGCAATGCATATATCATAGTTACGACAGAGACTTTAATCTACACTCTAAAGAGATTATAACATTACCTAATTGTACAGTAACCCTTATAAGACTAGATTGATAATGCTTAATTCATATTTAAGGCACCTTTGTTTGTGGGCTTTGACGTTTTATGACAGTAATAAAATGGGGATATGGCTCGACTAAGGCCAAACCAACTCTGCTTGACCGGCTTGAACTTATACGTTTATATTGTGATAGTTAAAAACAATAGCGACAAAAATACATTCTTATTAACGGTAATGTGTAATGTATTAACTAGTTATTAATCGGGACCCACAAACATAAAAAAATCTGTTGTGTTCTACATTTTTTGTCAATACGAAAGCTGTTTTATTAACAATCAACAGAAATTTTAAATAATCATTTTAAAAGACAATGCATGGAATAGCTAGTAATGACATAGGATGGTTATGTGTATTAAGAACTATTAAATATCTAAAATTATTGCTATATAAATAGTTCTCTTTAGTGGGTTGCGTTGTCTATTCGCGATGCACGCAACTGATCGATAAGGTCGCTGAATGCTATAGGACAGTTACATTTTAATAGTACTGTAAACCGAATTTCTTATTAGAAATGTTTATACCCACAACATAAACATATTAAAAAAGTAAAAATCGACGATATCAACATAACAATAAATACCGACTGACTAATTAACACAACAACTCTAGATTTCTTAAATAATTCTCGATCACGTGCAGAACTAACCGAAGTAACGAAATCAAACGAAAACTGTAAATAATTTCAATACTATTTACATTTTAACAGCATTAAGTAGAAGGAATAAAAGCTGTGTATTTACTTATTCTTCTATGAATTTATGCATAATGATTACTTTCCATGGAAAATCACTCACCTATTTGATATGAAGATTCTGGTCGCATTTCGGTGTATTGAAATTGCGATGTACACTTGTGTATACAAAGTAAAAACACAAAAAAATACCACATGATTTTAAAGTCTAGTGATTCATGGTCTATTTAATTAAATTTAAACTAATTCAACTGTTTGTGGACACACCGCTCAGCGAATGAACGGTTGTCCCATAACTGTTCTAAAATAAAATTAACCTCACAAAGAGTTCGTAAAAAATGGATGAGGCAAATTCAGTATGAGTTATTAAAAAAAGTGAGGCAGGTTCAAGAACAAATAAAAATTTTATGTTGTGTATAGCAACTACGAAAGAAAATAAATAAATGTTCAGAATATTTTTTTTTTTTTCAATATTGTGATGCTTTTTTAGTCTCAGTCAAGTGTCAGTCAGTGACCAGTCACAGTTAAAATATTTCCTGTTATTTCACTTCTATGTGATTCAGTGAAGTGCAAGGAGAGAGAGAGCATGTAGAGACGGTGGCAGTAGAACATCTCGTTATAGCAACACGCGAGTCACAATGTTATGAGACGGGCACGCGACGTGGTCTAAATTCCAAAAATACTTCAGACGGTGTGGAGGCGGCCTCCGCGTCGCACTCTCATTCTGTCTAAACATCACTTGTAATAATACGACAACAATAATTGTAACAATGATAACATTAAAAACTTTACTAGTAATTGTAGTGACCGTATACGTAGAAAATACTGATGCGGCACACTCTATCGTTTATCCCGTTGGTATGTGATATTACGAATAAAAAACTAATTAAGAAATTTAGAAGTAATATTATTACTTATGTGTGCATTTTCAGGAGGTTTATTCAACAAATTAAATCTAAACAATTCTATGCAGTTGTTAGAGAAAGAATTAAGAAAAAAGAGCTTGACATATCATGGTCGCAGCTTGTTTACGGACGTGAGGGATAGCTTTTCTACTGCTTTGCAATGTAAGTAGTTTGTTTGATTAGAAGTAAAGGTGTTGTTGTTTGTTGAATTTGATTTTCTCTGTGGTGCCATCTGCCAGGTACTTCTCGCTGTTTTGTTTATATGAATATGCCTTGACATATTGCAGCGTCAGCCTACATGTTATTATGAATTGATTAAGTTGTTTTTAATTATCAAAGGCTATTAATTCATGTCTGTAATGCCTGCTACATATATAACGATATTTCGTAGCGGTTAATCTGTACATATTGATTTGAACAGATCAACAATAATATATTACGATTTCGAATAAAACGTTGAATAAATCTGCATACATCGATTTGCACAGACTGATTACCACGACTCATCGTCACGTGTGTAGCAGGCATTAGTGGTACCAGAAGACCAGTGTGGTGAAACAGAGAGAGAATAATCGCACAAATACAAAGTTTTAAGACATATGTATTTTATTCATGGTACATAGTTCAGGGATTATTTGTCTTTCAAGCAAATTATAATAAAATCAGGTTTCTTTTCAAAAGACAAGGTTTTGTTATAGCTACCTTCAAGAGATTGCAGTTTGCCAGATGTTTCACTCCATCTTTGTTAAATATTTTATTTTTTGTATTTGCAGTATATATTTATATGTAATATTATATATACAGGGTGAATTTTTGAGACGGGACAGTAAGGGTAGGTACCTTAACCGTTATAGTTACAGGAAAACGCTTTTAGGAGACTATCAGCTGCTACTAGCTCAGTACAAAAATTAGTGAACTTATGTATTCGTAAAACGGCGGTCGTTTTAAGCAATTTATTTCGTAGAATAATTAAATGTAAGTTATCTAAATGTAAGTTATCTGTTTTCTGTGTCTAAAATACATATTAAAATGATTTATTTCCGTACAAATGTATGAGAAAAGTTTTTTGCGATTTCTGACATTTCTAGTACTCAAACCTCAATCGGTCCAGTAGAGACTTTTGATCCTTATAAGAAACAGGATCAATTGGCATTAAAAAAAGTTTTTGCTTAAAAAGACCATTTTCTTGCTGGCTGTACATTTTTTTCAAAATCTATAAATGCCGTTCAGAATATCTTAAAAAATTATGGATAGTCTTCTTAAAGCGTTTTCCTGTAACTATAACGGTTAAGGTACCTGCCCTTACTGTCCCGTCTCAAAAATTCACCCTGTATATATCTACTTATAACATTAGTTCCTTGTTAACTGCAATTTTCAGTGTGCTCATTTACTTCTGATGGACAAGGCATCGCGGCATTAATAGATGCTCGGCCTACTGAGGGAATTTGTGATACTACGTGCCTACTTAGTAATAGATTAAATGTAAGTATTTTTATATATCTGCCACTATCTTCAAACTTCATACTTTGAAGTAAATTAGGAACGGATATATTAGGATTCATTGTTCGGCATAAAATTTCATTTAGGCTTAAATTATATTCAACAATATTGTTATTGATTGCAAAAAACTTGATTGGTGATCAACATAGATCCAATCTCTAGGAGTTATTTTTTAGGCAAACAGAACAAGTTATATTTAATTACAACTTAAATACCCTTGTGTCTAATGCATAGATAAATCACGATAGGATTCTGTTTAAAGTTTTGATAAAATTTAAATAGTCCATGTCACCCTGGTCATTGTTACGAATTTATTGACACCTTATCCATTAAAGTCAAGAAATAGGTTAGCTGCTACGGGCGAACATACAATCATACATGAACTGACAAAATTATTACCCTGCCCTTATTTTGGCTCTGCCGTTGTCGGGTAAAATACTATAAAGAGAGTTATGATATTATGATTCTATGATAAGTTAACATTATTTTGTCTCAACTAAATAACGACATATAATTTATTTAAACGTTTAACAAATTTCAGATATCTCACTTGTCCTTGGGTTGGGAGCTTGCCGAGACGTACCAACAGGACTTGTATACATTTTACTTTCACCCATCTCCAAAATTAATCTCAACGGCGTTTGCAGCTCTTATCAAACAGTTGCAGTGGGATAAGTTTGCAATCTTATACGAAGAAGATAGTAGTAAGTATCATATTAAAATATTTTAATGAGGTCTGACGCAATTAAGACTCTTTTTAGGGTTCATGACTCGGAACCCTTATAGATTCACCACGTCCGTCCGTCCGTCCTCGACCAACCGCCCAAACGGTTAGTGCTAGAAAGATGAGACTTTGCATCAATATTTGTTGTAATTACGTGGAATAAGTGCTACAATAAAATTATGAAAAATATTTTTAGTTGGTGTATTTCCCCTACATGTAAAATGGGGATGATTTTTTTTCTCGCGTCTACACCATCGTGTAGAATATCATTAGAAAGGTATTTTAAAAACATTGTAAGGTTTCTAAAATAATATTTCGATTTAGCCGTTTATGAGTTATTCAACTTGAAAGCGCTTTTTATTTCTAAAATAAGGACGTCCCCCCTCTAAAAGCTAAACGGCTGGCTCTAAAAATCTGAAAAATTCACGATATTAGCCCTCATTTTAAACTTTTAAGGAAAACTTTAGCGGCTTTGACAACTTTTTAGAGTTCCGAAGTTTATGACTCGGAACCCTTATAGATTCGTCATGTCCATACATCCGTCCCTCCGTCCTCGACTTACCTATTGCTAGAAAGTGCTAGAAAGATGGAACTTTGCATGAATATGTGTTGTAATTACGTCGACAAAGTGCTATAATAAAATTATGAAAAATATTTATATTTGAGGTAACTTCTCTACACGTAAAGTGGGAATGATGTTTTCTTCTCGCGGCCACCCCATCGCGTGGGGTATCATTAGATACATCTTTTAGGCGCGATATTCCACTTTGAAGGGCACTTTTTTGTAAAAACAGGGCGTCCCCCTCTCTAAAAGCTAAATGGCTGGCTCAAAAAATCTGGAAAAATTCGTGATGGTGGTCTATATAATAAACTATGAAGGAAAATTATAACGGATTAGATGACTTTATTAGTTCAGGAGTTATGGAGGCTTAACTTGTAAAAGGCGCTCACTTGGAAAACGTCATACAAAATTAACGCATTAATAAGTAAACATAACAATTATCTATTGGATACGATTTTAAATCCACGTACCATTATGGGTGACTGAGGAACCCTTTCCTGTGGGTGACCTGATACGCACTTGGCCGATTTTTTATTTTAGGAGTTATAGAAGCTTAACTTGTAAAATGCACTCACTTGGAAAACTTCATACAAAAATAAAGAAATAATAAGTTAACATAACTATTGTCTATTGGACACGATTTGAAATCTACTGAAACTGCTGGACGTTTTTACAAGTAATTCAAGGGTCAAAAACATCATCTGCCTGCCCTTATCCCAATTTTATTTGGGGTTGGCGCAGTATGTTTTATCCTTCAATTCTACTCTATCACTCGTCATTTCACTGTTAACTCCCTTCCTATTCATATCTCCTTTCACACAATCCATTCACCTTTTCTTTGGCCTTCCTCTTGCCATGTAACCTTCAATTTCCATACTTAACATTTTCTTTGCCACATTTTCCTCAACCCTCCGCATAACAAGCATAACACTTTTGATTTATTTTGTAGCTCTTTCATAAATTAATTTCGTTTAACAAACATATATTTTATTCAAAGATGTTCAAAAATAGCACTGAATACGTAATAGATCTAGTGCAGAAGGATATTTTCGTAAATCACTAAATAAATAGCGACTATTGCTTCTACCATACTACTAATAGATTACATATTATTCTATAGCCCATCTCTTACCATAATATATTATATACCAATTAAGTTCGTGTTAGGGGTTTCAGTTTGTGTTAGGTTATTTAATTGCTCATGCCTTCCATCAAGTAAAGTTGCGTTATTTTGGCTGCTTTTATAAAATAAATCGTGAACAAAGTCACTTAAGGGCGAGATTCTAATGTCCAATGGCCAATGACTTTTGTATGTATGTTGAACTGCCAAATAACATGAGATTTTGAATGCTTTAGTCTTAGATAGACACACATTTATATAATCGAATTTTGATCTGTTACGTTGATTTATATGGTTAATAAAGCAGTAAGTGGATTTAAACAAATAAGTACTTCTACTGAATACAGATAAAAAAGACAAATTACTCTTTCGGCTAATAGTACCCGACACGACGTGCGTGTTTCTGTCGGTTTAATTTCGACATTGCTCATTCGACCGGGCGCGTCGATGGCATTCGGAGGAATTCATTCAAACAAATTTAAAAAACACAATATACACGATGATGAAATTTAGATATGTTTTTATGATCCAGATAAAGTAAATTTCAAAGTGTTACTTAAGCCTTTTTGTCGTTTTATGAAGCACTAGCAGCGCCCCGCGTGTAAACCGCGTATTTTAGCCATTTACAAACTATCATTATGGTTGCTATGTAAGTGTGTTATGCTTAGCAACCTATAAGTTTTGACAGGAGATAAACAGTGATACTTTTTGACATCTACGATTTATGAATTTTTATGATCACTTAGCTTTATCCCGTGTATCTCGATTATTGCAGTAAAAAGTAGCCTATGTGTTATTCTGATGTATAAGCTATATTACTGTAAAGTTTCATCCAAATCCGTTCAGTAGTTTTTGCGTGAAAGAGCAACAAACATACACACATACACACATACATACATACTCACTAACTTTCGCGTTTATAATATTAGTAGGATTTCAAAAGAATCATTGAGCATTTCTAATCGTAATTTATATACAAATTTCATGTTAAGTCTTCCACTATAACAATTAACACATCGAAAATCCATTATTGTTTTGTATCAATTGAGCTCAAAATTTCAAGCAATATATATACCTCTCCAATTATTATATTTATTTATGTTTACCAAACTACAACAGTGCCAAAGAGAAGTGTAATTTTTTTTTACAGTCTATGTATGTTTGCATGTTCCACCGTAGCGCTTAAACTACGGAATCAATTGAAGGTGTCAATAGATACGTAATAATAGCCAAGGTGACTTAGGCTATATTGTTTTTCAAAAGTTTTTACAAAGTCGGGTATCTCATTGTGTCCGTAGTGATCATAATTTCTTACCAATACAATATTAACGTGCCACAGCATAGCGTGGTAAAGTACAGCTACTATAAGTTACTTTTTCTAACTTATTTAACCTTCTTTCTTATTTGATTTTAGGCTTCATAAGACTTCAAGAAGTAATAGATTCTTGGTCAAGCATATCAGAGCCAATTCTGTTTCGAAAACTAAACCCATTGGAAGACAATAGGGAGATATTCAAACATGTATTTAAAGTAGCACACATGAGTTATCATATATTAGATTGTCATGTCGATAATATTCATAAATATATGAAAGAAATTGTAGATGTTGATAACTCAACTGAATATCAGGTATGTAAAGGTTTTCTTCATATTATGTGTTTATATTAGATTAAGGCAAAGTTGGACCACCTATTGATAAAGTTACTGTTAGACACAGCTTTCAGTTTTACTAGTCTTAGTCTTAGTGGCGAAGGAACTGCTGTGTCCCGTGATATGTACAAATGTCAGATACACATTAAAGTATCAGCAAATATAACCCGTAAAGTAATGTTATATGGTAGTTAACTATCTACATTTTACCATCTGATATATATAATAATATCTGACCATAAACATACTGTAAGAATATATATGTAAATATTTATGGAAAACTTAAATTGAGGTAAAACAGGTTAAACTAGTAACGTTAGAATAAAGGCTAGGAAGACGATGTATATATTTTTATAACTGGGAAAGGTAGAAAATCTAAGATCTAAATATATTAACCTGTCTTGTTTTGCATATCATTTGTGTCTTTGAGGAGACAAACGAATAACTAATGCTTGAATCCTTAGGTTTGCTTAAAAACCAAGTATTTGTATATTAACTTAATAACTTTTATACAATTTTTTTAGGGTTCCGTAGCCAAATGGCAAAAAACGGAACCCTTATAGATTCGTCAAGTCTGTCTGTCTGTCCGTCCGTATGTCACAGCCAATTATTTCCGAAACTATAAGAGCTATACTGTTGAAATTTGGTCAGTCCGTGTATTCTGTGAACCGCATTAAGATTTTTACATAAAAATAGAAAAAAAACAATACATTTTGGGGGTCCCCATGCTTGGAACTGAAACTCAAAAATTTTTTTTCATCAAACCTATACGTGTGGGGTGGGGTATCTATGGATAGGTGTTCAAAAATGATGTTGAGGTTTCTAATATCATTATTTTCTAAACTGAATTGTTTGCGCGAGAGACACCTCCAAAGTGGAAAAATGTGTGTGTGTCCCCCTCTAACTTCTAAAATAAGAGAGTGATAAAACTAAAAAAAAATATGTTGTACATTACTGTGCAAACTACCAACGAAAATTGGTTTGAACGAGATCTAGTGAGTAGTTTTTTTTTAATACGTCATAAATCGTAACACGCAATTTACCTTTCATCCAATCAATACACTAGTATAAAAACATCGATGAAAGTTACAACGAACTACAAGAACTTTTATATGATGTGACTTGCTGATACGGAAAAGCGGCCATGTGCGAGTCGGACTCGTCCATGAAGGGCATGGGCGAGTCCGACTCGCACTTGGCCGCTTTTTTGAGTTTATTTATAATTTTGCTTTTGTTTTTAGAGTATCATACTGTCAAATTTAGACGCATATTCTATTAACTTTAAAGATATCCCAGATCTTATGGCAAATGTATCTACGTTACATCTGACTGTATCAGGCAGCGACTTTGAATTCAATGAACCATTGCAGGTATTTATATATTCAAGGTAAAGGTAAACATAGATTGCTTCCGAATAAGGCCAATGATAAAAAGATAATAGTGTAGTGATTTAAGCGGTCGCCATGCCATTTTCTACCACCCTAAGTGTTGTGGGTTCGTCCACAATGATTATTCTGATGCAGGGTGCTGTTTTTGTCTCTACTCTACCTGATGGAAAGCATGAGTAGAATCCAGGAGTAGGGGTCACCATCTGCATTGTGAGGGTAGGCAATGCAGAAAGGTGATCCATACCAAGCCGGCCTGATCAAATAATTCTGCATCATTCTCCAGGCCTCCGGAGGCCTGGAGAATGATGCAGAATGATTGGGACTCCGATCTCACACTCACCAACGAAATACGACAGCAAGAATGCTGTCATTATTAGGATGGTCTTCTGTGTGAGGGGAGTACTGGCCGGGTCGAGCCAGCCCATTTGTGCTGAAATCAGCGTGCCTCTACTACCTATTAAATAAAAAAATTAAATTAAAGATTAAGAAAAGTTTATCAGAACTATGAACTGATTGCTCAGATTTTATCATTAAAGTATTTTGTTGTAACCATTTAGTTGGAGTCTGCATTGACGATCGACGCGTTGAAACACTTACAGAAAGCAATAAGAAGCTTGAAGTACAAAAGTACAAATGTGCTGCCCGAGCCACCAGCTTTGTGTACTCTCAGTGCAGATTCAGAAAATACTTATGAAGATATTGCGTGGCCAATGGGGTTCGATCTTCGGAAAATAATAATGGAAGTATGTTCGTATTTTGATTTATGTATTGGATTAAAAAACCAGTCAGTGCCCTCAAATATACTGACAACTAGTTCAATCTTCGAATTTCAGTTCTCCCTTAGGATTGCGGAGGTCCGATACCAGTCGCTCCGTGGAAAAACTGAAATTCAGGTAAAACCGGTTGAACTAGTAGCCGACCCCAAATAAACTTGGGAATAAGGCTAGGAAGATGATGTATTGGATTAAAAAAAACTGTTACACTTGCTTTTTTGCATAATACGTTACAAGTACTTCCCGCGTCAAATATGAGCAGTCTAAAACTTCAAACTCTTAAGTACTCGTGATAATTCATATTAGTAACGAGATTATAACTTCAAACCATTTAATTAACTGGTGAGGGTGACAGATGGGTATAATTTTGCCTCGTGCTAAAATAATTTCTACCTTTTAGTTTTTAAAAAGTGCCGTCCCACTAACTGAACAAACAAAATACTATGGATTTATTTGAAGGTCTGATGTGGACTTACAAGTAAGGTTGTCTTATAAAATTATTAGCTTACTTTAGCGATATCCGTCATTATGTTCTCTCAGTAGATAGATGACAAATTATTTATTTCCTTTCACTAAAGTTAGGATACTTTTTCAGACGCAAAGCGATGGTCTCACAGGTAATATAGCATTTGATGAAAATGATGGAACAAGAATTAATGTTATATTGCATCATTCAAGATTAAATACAGATAGCGAATTTGTATATGCTGGTGACTGGGACTCAAAAACGAATGTTATAACAACGGAAAATAATTTTGATGACCGATCTACTGCTGTTAAATTTAATACAAAAATAAGGGTAAGGTTATCAGTCAACACATTTATCTTTTTTTAGTTAGCCTTAGTCAAGTTGATAAAAAATATGATGATGAAATCAAGATGATTAGCGTTAAAAGAAAACGAAGTCACGTAGTCAAAACATTAGACAATTGTACAAGGGAATAGAGGCATTGGCGACTGCAGAAAGAGAATCGACGCAAAAATAAAAGGCATTACTGTAATTTACCATTTTTTGGTCTTGCTAACATATTCACTCAAAATATAAGCCGTAGTTTTAATAACATAAAAAACTAAAGAAGACATTTTAAAATAATTATTGCAACTGCCTTGTGGATCTGGTGGTTGGCGTATGCGGCTGCTGATCAAATCAATATTTGAAAAAAAAAAGTATGTTTATATATTTATATCAGTGGTCTAGTACATAATACAAGATATGCTTAATTTGGGACTAGATGATGTTGTAAGATGTCCGAAATATTTTTATTTATTATAATTATTATCCATAATCCTACTTACGACGTATGTATATTGTACATAGTTAGCATTAACCGTAAATAGTGATACATTTATTATATACATACATATTATACATGGCTGTTTATTAGGTTATTAAACGTCAGATTCTTTGAACTGATTGATGTAGTGTATGGTATTTCGGTGCTCGGTTACTTGTGATTGTGAATATTTCTATTTGTAAAATTTATGCTTCATGTTCATATTTATGTGTCTTAATTGAAGGTAGCGACAAGAGAAGATGCACCCTATTATTATAAAGGTATTGATAGCGTCACTAATGCGACAGTTTATAAAGGGTACGCCATAGATCTGATTGATGCTATAATTAAAAATATAAATAAAATCAATAAAATGAACTTAGAATATGAGATATACAAAGTGCCAGGTAACGGGTATGGAAATCCTATACCTGGAACTAAGAAATGGAATGGCATTATTGGAGAATTGATGGAACATGTGAGTTGCACAGCTATTATAAGTTATTTCATAAACTTTTATCTTATTATATTTATTTAAATTTCCTTGTACAATGTGAATTTTGATTTTCATTCAATTTTTTTGACTTAAAAGCAAAATAGCATTAATAGTATTCACAGTAATGCATAGACTAACAGTGTAAGACCCAATAAGTTTTTTATTTTAGAGAGCTGAGCTGGCTATTTGTGACCTCACAATTACCTCGGAGCGGAACTCTGTAGTAGACTTTTCAATACCATTTATGACGCTGGGTATCAGTATGTTGTTTAAGGAACCTCTTCCCGAAGAGCCAGATCAGTACTCGTTCTTACAACCCTTGGATTTGGATGTCTGGTTGTATCTAGCCACTACATACGTGATCGTGTCATTCATTTTGTTTGTTTGCGCTCGGTAAGTATTAACTATCAGACTATAATTACAGTGTAGGATCCGAAAAGAGACATTCACCCATCTGGTTACCAGATTATACAGGGTGTAAAAAGACTAAATACGAAAACTTGATGGTTGTATTCAGACCATGATACTGAATAGGTTTAGCGAAAAAAAAACGCAAAAAATACGTTAATTTATCTAAGTTCTTTTTTGTATTTTTCTCGTTACATACACGTAGTACAACATAATAGAATCCTAACTACCTAATTATCTCATTTATAAAGCCAAAAAACCAATAAAATCAAATAAACTGCAATGTATTTCAAAATAAAAACAGATGATCACACATGACACAGTTCGTTCGCGCGTGCCTACTTTTACAAACAGAACTTCTCAGAAACCTAAGTTCTAAGCAAAATGCAAATTTTACATTTTAATGTAAACTTTATTAAGCGTGCACCTGCGTAAACAATTGTCTATGTAGATAAACTTGTATAGTTAGGTACAAAATTTTATTTTCCTACGTTATTGAATTCTTTTTCTGCGTTCGTATAATAAAATCAAAAATCATTCAACATCATCATTATCCTGCGCCGGGAATCGAACCCATGGCACCGTGCGTCTGAAGTCGCCTAGACGTGTGGGCCGCGCCGCACTCCAAGTGAAACTTCTTTAATTTTTAATAATTACCTAAAGTCATAGTATTCGCGCGTTTGTGCACCGCATTGTCGGCAGACATCAAAGGGACACTCGCCTTTCGGCGCGGCGGCATTTTTCCAAGAATTTTAATTTCTTTATTAATATTGTTACCTATGTAATATGTATCGTATTTTCGTATTGGTTACTGGCTACGACGAGTAGTCGGTCTTCAATGTTCGTAATGGCTGGACGCTTGCGTGGTTCATTTTATTTGGCCTCAAGTAGGCCTTTCGCGAGAGTAAATTTGTGTCGTAGTTTTTTAGAAGGCATAGTGAGATAATTAAATATTTATTTCGTACCTAAACTCCTTTTACCTAGTTTTAGTGTTAAGTTATTCTTATTACTTTTATTATAACATTTGTTATAACACAACAAGTGATTATGTATAATGTTTAGTGCGAGGGAATACGGACATGTGATTATGTGATATTGTGAAGTCCGCTGAAATGCATCACGGAGACATCACGGCTAGGCAGCCATGATGTCTCCTGTAAGGAAGCTATCTGTAAGGCTACAGAGAGCTTTAAATAATGAGAGGATTACACCCCAAAGGCGTGGACGAGGCATAAAAATTGATCTTCGAGTGGAAGAACAAATCAAATCAAATAAATAAAATCAAATAGTCACTAGGTAGGTAAGTAGGCAACTTTACCGACGCAGCGATGCGTAGTAGGTAGTTAAATTAATAGTTATGAAAGGCATTCAACTTGCTACTCTGTGCGCGCAATACATCGCTGGCTACTGAAATTAATCAAAATCTTGAAACATTGTTTTTTCCGGCTACGTTTTTTTTTAAGGACAACTGATTGTTTTTTTTAATAAGTTTTGGGGTGCTGAATCTGCATCTTTCGTTTTCGGAAGTCGTCTGGTTACACCCTGTATATACTCATATCAGCTTGTCTTACGGTAAGATACATGTTTAATATAACAGCGTAGTTAGATGGTCTGATAAAAAAAAATAACTCTGCTTATTTTTGGGCTAGTTGTCGTTCTGTGTTAGATGTACGGTATTTTTTTTATCTATTTCTATGTTTCAGAATGTGTGAGGACGATTGGGTAAATCCGCATCCCTGTAATCAAAACCCTGAAAATTTGGAAAATATTTGGAGTCTTTACAATTGCATGTGGCTTACAATGGGTTCCATTATGACCCAAGGATGTGATATATTACCAAGGTAAAAGATGTATTGATATACAATATAAAAAAAATATAAGATTGATAAGAAACAAGAGTATTGTATTCCGTAATTAAGCAAGGCTCATTTGGAGTAAAACACGCATACAGATTTCTGGAATCTAATATTTTTGGTAGAAATACAGATTACTCTGTCAAGTTAGTCTGTTTATAAAGTAAACTGTAAACTGAGTAAACATGACATTACACATTGATAGAAAGCAACTACGACCAACCACGTACGACTACTATTCAAGGGTCAACGTGTTTCCAAGCTCTGAGACTGGAGTACGCTTATTATGAATACGACTAACAATATTCTTAAGATATATTGCTTTGAAACGATTGTACAAAACATCGGTTATTATAATTATTACTGAAAACTCATACCAAACAAAGATTGAGATAAATTACATAAAGTTTTCAAATTCTAGGGCGGCTGGTTCTCGTTGGATTACTGGAATGTGGTGGTTTTTTGCTATGATTGTGACTGCTTCCTATACAGCTAATATGTCCACCTTTATCAGTAACAATCGACGCAGCAGTGATATCAAAGATGTTAAAGATCTTGCCGAGCAGAATAAAGTCTCATACGGCACTTTATATAACGGTTCCACTTATAAATTTTTTAAGGTAAACTTCTGCTTTAATTAAAAAAAACAAGACAAAATCTAGATATAAACAAAGGTGAACTTTATTATTTCCTTGCACATAGAAGATGAATGCGGACGGTATTATTGATTTAGTAGTAGTGTAAATTAAATAAATTTAGCAAATTAAAGTTTTAGTTTTAAATATATAATAAATTTAAATTTAGTTTTTAATTAAGTAAATTTTAAACTAAATAAAATATAGTTGGATAAAACTATGTCTTGTAGTCGGCTGTGTGGTTGATGATGATGTGTTGACTATTAATTTAAATTGGTAATTTTTAATTTAAAACTTTAAGGTACATATCTCAAAATGTAAAAGTACAGTGTAAACAATATTTTCTGGCTACACGTTGAAAAGTTGCTTTTGAAATGATTGTTTAATAATAATAAATAAACCTAACTATATTTACGAATCTCTTTAGTAAGTATTCCATTGATTTGATTAACTGCCTCGGAGACGCAGTAATTGGCGTATGCGATTGCTGATCAAGAGGTCTCGGGTTCGATTCCCGGAACGGACCAAATGCTTGTGTGATCCGCAAATATTTGTTTCATAGTTTGGGTGTTTTTCTATGTATAATATGTATGTATTTACAAAAAAAGTATGTTTATGTATTTATATCAGTTGTTTAGTACCCATAATACAAGCTCTGCTTAGTTTGGGACTAAATGACGTTGTGTGTAAGATGTCCGAAGATTTTTTATTTTATTTTTTATTATTTATAAATATATATATATTTTATTATTATATTTATTTAATTAGCCTTTCGATCAGATGGCATTTACTATTGCCAAACTAATTTAATAACTCATTTTTAGAGTTCTAACGATTCTGTATACAGTAAAATTTGGACTACCATGGACTCAGCGAAACCTTCAGCTTTCACAAAGAATAATCAAGAGGGCAGGGATCGTGTTATGAGAAGTAAAGGAAAATATGCATTTTTTATGGAGTCCACAGCAATCGAATATTATGTCAATAGAGAATGTCAACTCAAGATGGTTGGCTCCAATCTGGATTCTAAAGAATACGGAATTGCCATGCCAAAAAGTACGTGAGCCTAATAACTTTATTATAGTGAGAACCTATGGTTACCATTAAAACTAAGAAGTATAATAATAAAAAGTGGCGTGCAATTGGAGAGGCCTTTTTCCAGCGGTGGACTGCAATAGGCTGATGATGATGATGGTAATAATAAAAACGTTTCTTTTGAAGTGCTTAGTGCCATATCTGGCTTTCGTTTTGTCTAAACTAACAGCATCTTGATGCATTAAGTGATGTCCAATATGTTTCTAAGACTGTAGCTGACATGGTTATTAGACAAAATTGTAGAACAAATAATGAACTCAATTCAACGTCATTTTAACTTGATTGCTTGTTATTTAGTCTAGTTAAACCTTTATTAATGGTATCCTCATGATTTGAAGAAACGTCGGTTTTGTATTTATTATTAAGTTTCATAGATCTGCCTTTATAGTAGTAAAAAACTTTTAAAGTACCTCTTTTCTATGGTTTGATAGGACAATACAAACAAAAAGTTCACTAGTCCAAAGCAATAAAAACTATCAAAGTTACACAAATATTTGTCACCTAGACACCCAAAATTTATTACTCATAAAATCATGAATTCCTTTTTAGAGACTATAAAATCCATCAGAGTTGTGTGCAATGTGAGATGCCTATGTCTAGCAGTGCATGTCTATGACTGCACGGTTGGCCTAGTGGTTTAAGCGGTCGCCACGCCGCTCTCTACTGCGCCAAGTATCGTGGGTTCGAATCCCACGTGGGATAACACTTTGTGTGATTCACAAATTGTTGTTCTGAGTCTGGGTGTTCTTTGTGTCCGTTTCATGTATGTTTGTAAAGTCCCCCGCGACACAGGAATTCATATTCCTAATGCGGGAGTTGTCTTTTTTAAAAAAAAAAAAAAAAAGCAGTGGATTGCGATAGGCTGATGATGATGATGATGAAATATTTTATCTAATTTAAAAACAAGTATGATAAAACAACTATTTTTCGCCCATAATGTAAGGACAGTTCTCAGGCGCATATAAATCGGATTAGTAGATTTGGCGTTAAGACAGAACTTTCGCATTTATAGTATTAAGTAAGGATTACGTATTTTTGTATTTTTAGATTATCCACGCAAGGGTTTAGTTGATTATGCTATATTAAAATTACAAGAAAAAGGAGAACTTGAAAAACTGAAAGAGAAATGGTGGGAAAAAGAGGATAATACTGCTAACTGCAAGGTTTGGCCTGTTATGATCTTTTGGATGATATTTTAGAAATCTGTAAAGATCAGAATGTTTGTATACCTCCAGACTTGAGACAAAACGTTGAAACATTCAAATTCATTTTTTTTTATCTAAGTTAAGCAAAGTGACTCTGCTCTGCCTGATGGAAAAGATGAGTAGAATTCAGGAGGAATGGGTCTTTTTGGACCCTGTTTTGGAGTGAATTGGTACTCGGAATACTTTCTGGTTCATTTTCTACTTATTGTTTTCAGAAACCTGGAGCCGGCGAAGAAGACGATAGTGGATCTTTGCAAATGGAAAACACAAGCGGTATATTTTTGGTACTTGGCACAGGAGGCATCTTGGGACTGTTTGTGGCAGTTATAGATTTTATGTTTCACGCTCGAGAGATCAGTGTTCAAGAGAAGGTATATATACACTATATTGTATGTATATTGCAAAAGATTAACTGAATGAAAGATAAGCATTAAGGCCGCTGCATACGTGACGGGATTTTACGCGGACTGGACGGGAACTTGGCACGCAAGGGACGAGCTAAATATCATCGCCGACGATGTGCGCACCGTGGTGCGTATGCACGTCCCCGTTTATAACGAGGCAACCACGTCCCCGTCCCGTCCACGTCCCGTCCGAGGTAATATCTCGTTACGTATGCAGCGGCCTTTACTATTATTGGAGTGGTCTGGAGGTATATATGGCTCATTCCTAGTAC
This sequence comes from Phragmatobia fuliginosa, assembly GCA_932526445.1. Lineage (NCBI taxonomy): Eukaryota > Metazoa > Arthropoda > Insecta > Lepidoptera > Erebidae > Phragmatobia > Phragmatobia fuliginosa. Next base: position 10,967,413 of record OW052070.1, on the reverse strand, counting down.
ATATTTGTAGGAAGGAAAATTGTTTTCGTGCCCTCGTTAAAATCTAAAATATTAAAAAAATATATGATGTAAAATTAGCCAAGACTACTTCAGGATTCTTTAAGAAACTAGCTAGCTATTACTCCTAGAATTACCTGGCATTTAATCAAGAAAATTGTTATTTAGTGTTACTCGCAGTAGAGTTATTAGTAGTATACATATTTGTTGTAAATGTTGACTGGAGTATCACTTGCAAACTTGAATGTTAATGTGGGGAGCTTAAACTTAAATATATTGACTGTCACGTTGATCTGGTGGTTAGCGTATGCGACTGCTGATCAAGAGGTCTCGAGTTTGATTCCCGGGTCGGACTAAATGTTTGTGTGATCCGCAAATATTTGTTTCGGAGTTTGGGTGTTTTCTATGAATATGTATTTACAAAAAAAAAGTATATTGATGTATTTGTATCAGTTGTCTAGTACTTATAACATAAGCTCTGCTTAGTTTGGGGACTAGATAGTGTTGTGTGTAAAATGTCCGAAATATTTATTATTATTTATTTAAAATCTTTACCGAAGTGAACGATTAAATATAGGTTTTTCAAGTTAAGTGGTATAGCATAGCATCATACGTCATGGAATGCACAACGTAAATGATTTTATAGTATGTATGTTTTTATACCCCTTGTCAGTGGCGGATTAACCACGTAGCAAGAGTAGCATATGCTACAGGCCCCGCGCATTTAGAGGCCCCGCGCTTCAACGATTTCTGACTACTAAAAAGTATTAAAAATTTTTTTTATAATAATTAGCTTCCATAGCCTCTATTTTTTGAAGTTTTCACGTGCCATATTTATTGTTTGAAATACATTTAATTAAAAAAAAAAATGTTGTACATATTTTAACTTAGTAGGGCCACCGCACACTAGCTACTTTTAGCATCGGCGATCGGCGATTTGGCGACTGCATCGATGCTGCATCGACTTCCTGAGTTCGATCGCAGTATCGCGTTTTAGCGACTGCTCAGATGCCAAATCGATGCTACCGGCATCCGAATGTGTGCGGAGAGTAGCGTTCAGCTGCTGTGTCGCGCTTCTAAAAAGCGACTCGATCTCCGCGTTTGGCGTTTTTAAGTGTGCGGTGTAGAGCGTTCGGTCGCCGTATTTAGCTTCTAAAAAGCGACTAGTTGCCGATCGCCGATGCTAAAAGTAGCTAGTGTGCTGTGGCCCTTAGAACCATTTGCTTTTGTATATACATAAGTATATCAATAGTCTAAGTTCTAGTAAATGTACAGATTGCTTTTTCTCTTCCATGACTACAAGATGTTCTTTATAAATTACTAGCTTTGATATTTTGAAAAACAATATTTTATTATATATATATTTTATTACTTGCTGATCCGGCGAACTTCGTACCGCCCGAATTTGAAATCCCATAGCTTGTTCGCAGCGCCACCTACCGGGTACTATAATTTGAGATTTAAACTATCCTATCTCTCAAGTTAGATCGAACTGCACATGGTGTGCGAATTTTATTATAATCGGTTAAGTGGTTTAGAAGTCCATTGAGGACAAACATTGTGACACGAGATTTATATATATTAAGATTTAGTTGTGAACGAACAGAACAGAAAACTAAAAAGGAATGAAAATAGATGGAATACTTTATCTCAACTCATAAGAAATATTTTTTATGAAATCTGTTATTAGAACAGACAACGTAGATATCTTTTTTTCATAGTAAGTGATTTCGCAGATGATTTGTAGAATAGCCTTTTTTACGCAGGGAATGCTTTTTGTACTATCCCCTTAGTGGGGTATATGATGGACGTGTGTGTGCCTCCCGGAGGAACCAGTTTACCCCTAAGCCCCGCGGCGGCCTACATCAGCAGTACGGAGGAACACCAGGAACGCATTAGCGGCTTCTGGAGTCTCCCCTGCCGTACCCCACGACCGAGGTACATCCCGGGGCAGGACGCTGTCGTGCCTCTCACCACTCTAGCAGTAAGAGGCGCAAAATGACCCTCCTTAGGTGACACCCCCGGGCTGCACCGGGAGTGTCACCTCTCTCGTGTCGTTTACAGTGGTCACATCTCCCTAAGATGTGCTGCAGCGACCCTTAGACGATAATCGGGGGCCTAGCGACTTCCGCCACGTTCCTTCACTTCAGCCCTATCCCGATCCAGCCACGCCAGGACCGTCGCCGCCTCGTACGGAATCGTGCGGTAGCCTCGTACGACGCGTATGGCCATCAGCCGCTGCAGACTCCTGAGTTATACCTGACAGCGGGTGGAACCCGTCAGGGCTTCAGACCAGATGGGCGCCCCATAGAGGACCATTGGAGGATAGCCTGTGCGCTGAATTATTGCAGTTCAATGCATTGCTTAACTCTGTTGTAGGTAGTTTAATTAACAGCAAGAAACAAGAACCGCTGGAACGTGAGATTTACAAGCTTTATTAAAATCATTCCATACAATCTTATTACCCGAACGTTGAAATTGCTTTGCACGTTTTTTTTAGCAGATGATCAGCAACTACAGTGGTTAATGATCTTGGACAGTGAAAATGAACTCAGAAACACAGGGCGTCCCTGCCCCCCCTAAATGGTAAAAGGATGCTTCGAAAAAACTTAAAAAAAATTTGATTGTAGTGCATATGCTGAACTTTAAAGGAAAACTATAAAGACTTAGATAACTTTTTCAATTGAGGAGTTATAGAGGCATAACTTGTAAAATACGTTTCCTTAGAAATTTTCGTACAAAAATAACGAAAAAATAAATAATCAACAATTATCTATTGGACACGGTTTAATACCATTATGGGTGATTGCGGAACCCTATTCTACGCGTGGCCTGACACGCACTTGGGCGATTTTTAGAAACATAATATCCTGAAACTATCCAAGGGCCCCGCGCTAGAATTTGCTACAGGCCCCGCGCTGGCTTAATCCGGCACTGCCCCTTGTTATTTTAGGTCACTTTCTGCGAAGCTTTGGGGAGTGAGTGGCGAGCTTCCTTCAATCCACGCAAGCTACACAAACCAGCAGCACCACCGAGGTCAGCTGCCCCTACCAAGAGTCCTACTCCATCGAGACGCGAACGCTCACAATCTCGAGCTGTATCAGTTCTTAGAGCTGCAACATCTTTTATTAATTTTGATGAGATTTACTGAGTAGAAAAGAAAATTTTGAGTATTTTAAATTTACTAGCACTTTCAAATTCAGGTCCATCCTTTATTTAGTATTTCACATCCTATAACACTATAAAGTCAAAATACTACAAATGGTTCTTGACTATTTTTCTGTTAAAGTATATATTGTATACTAAAAGTCATTGATAAAGTTAACTTATTTGTCGTCCTTTAGTAAGAGTGCAATTGAAAAGTTACCTGAATGTTATTTGTTACACAGATTGTTATGTTTTAATTAAAATGTTTGTGATGAAAACAATAATGTGTAGATGATTTAAAAATTTGTCATTTTTCTCCTTATAATTTCTTATATATATATAAGCTTATATATCTAATATACATAAATATAGCCTACCTTGAATTAGATAATTATTGTCTACTAGTTTGGTCTTCTTATGAAGTACTAGTTTTTTAACGGGGCTCGGGGATTATATATCGTTAATATCAGTAAAATATAGCCTATGTCCTTCCTAAAGAGTCAAAGTATGTCCGAGCTAAATTTAGTTGAAATGGCTGCAGCGTTTAAGTTGTGAAATCGAAATAAAATTTAATGGATTTTATTGTTTTAGCTTTGTACCGATTTTGCTGCTGACGTGTATATTTTCTATCCACATACTTAAATTTTATCTAATGAAGTTTAACATAGTCGATTACATTTCACATTCGATATTAAACTTGATGAATTAAGAGTACGAAACGTTACCACCCTTATATATCCCGTTGACGTCGGCGTCGTAAGAGCTGAGAGAGCAAAATACGAAATACAAAATCACTGTAAAGAAATCATCTTCTGCATTCATAGTAGACCTAAACCTCTTTTAAAGAGAAGTTTAGCAGTGGAATGTAAATTGGTGTGATGCGGTGGGAAAAGATTTTGATAACATAATTTTTACTCCTTCAATTAGGTCAATAATTACAATATAGGACCTAGACCCAACACCCTACACTCACTACAAAACAAATCAAAAATATTTTGGTCGGTTTGTCGTGAGTCTATATGATATCTGAATGATCTTGGTATTCACGAAATGTGTTAGTAAGAAGTTACTGATACATTTCAGCACAAATGAGTAACGTGTTTTGCCCCCATGGTAACCTAACAGACATTAATTAGGATAGGAGTTGTTTTAGTGAGAATTTATTGTTTATATGTAGATATACTGTTTGTTTATAAAGATTTGGTATCTAAAAATATTCTTAGCATTTAATAATTTCAGGTGTTAACAGGTGTTATTTTACTTTTTTGTTTTTTTTTGCAACATCCATATGTACATGTGATAAATCGTATCCATTGCCAAATATCATCAATAAATACAATCTTGTTTAATCGTGTTTTGATAATTGAAATTATATAGTGATATGGTAAATTAGTATTCAAAGTTTAACGTTTCCTATAAACAGTACAACAACGGACGGATTAAGAATACAGAGTGTCACCGGGTGTCGTAAAAGGCGACTAAGTAAAAAAAAACTACGCAAGACAACATCAATGCAAAGAGAAGGAAAACTTGAAATAAACCCTATGCCAACCCGTCTGGCCAGCGTGGTATAGTAGGCCAATACCTCCTTTTCAAGAAGAGGCCTATGTCCAGCAGTGGACTGTTAAAGGCTGTTGATGATGATGGTGATGATGATGATAAACAGTACTAAGTGACCGAGGCAATCTGTTTTGCGCATGTCAAAAGGTACAAAGTTTTTCCTTATAGTTACAATGTTTTTCATACTAGTACCACTGCCTTTCGCAATTTATGGGCTTATTATAAATATAAAATTATATTTGCCAATATCCAGTTTTTAATTAATTTTATGAGTTTATAATTCTGTCGCCCTTCTGTTTGTCGAGAAAATAATCTTTCGCACTAACATTCGTTGTGTAGATGTGCTGTCACGCCACTGATGTTTGACATATCGTTCTGTCGTCCTAATATTTGTTGCAACTTTGAGACGGAGTCGTAACCGACAGACAGTCAGAGTTACTTTTTAAGTTTTAATATCAGTATGGATTCAACATAAATATTTTTTCATCGTATCAACAGCTATTGTGTTAGCCCATTCATGAACTGGAAGGAACAAACTATGTTCAGTTTTATAATACATACTATTTTAGATACTATAAACAACTAGAATTTGTACCGGAATAAAAGCCGTAAGTTGAAACGTTGTCATTCACAGTGCAGCACAACTGCCGCATGGCCCGTCATTGTTGGATATTTATTCGACACATGGCAAACATTATATCAGCTTCCTGAAACGGATGCAAGAGTAATGCAAGTGTGAATTCATTTCGTTAAATAGTTGAGTCATTACGTATCCCAGTATAACATATCCCATATATTAAAGTATCCCACATACCAACATTTAATTAGAATTATAAATATTTAACATTGTCTAAATTTACAGTACCTATCTATGTTAAAACCTAGTATTGTTATAAATAAAAACTAAATGTTACGATTAATTTCAATACATGGATGACTATATCTATATATAACAGGTGTAGAACAAAGAAAATTGAAGGCTAAACTATGCCAACTAATCACAAAATTGACAGATTCTCATCAATCTCATCTTTCTTAAGCCATTCAGTGGAACCATATCCCATAACCACATAGCCCTATAACCCCATAAAAATAGTGGAATGTAATATATCTAATAATACTATATATAATATAATACTAGCTGATGCCCGCGGCTCCGCTCGCGTTTTAGAGGTATGCAAAATAGATGTTGGCCGATTCTCAGACCTACTGAATATGCATATAAAGTTTCACAAAGATCGGTCAAGCCGTTTCGGAGGAGTATGGCAACGAAAACTGTGACACGAGAATTTTATATATTAGATTATAGGTTTTAAAACAAACATTATTAATTTAAAAACATTATTATTCTAAGAAGTTGTTGTGTAACTACGAATTAGCGATCATTAACCAGTAAATTGAATAATTACAAAATTTCAATCTGTGCAGCATTAAAGTTATTTTCGATTTATGACATACTAACATCTTCATTTCCTAAAATAAATGAATGAATTTATTATACCATTCCGAAAATAGCAAATAGCCTTTTATAACTGTATTTTTAAAAGTAAAACTCATAATAAGTTACGAATTGAATTTTATGCTACATAATTTGAATAAGGTAGATACATTTGACCCTTCCATAAGAGCATTATGAGTATATGCAACCGTAAAAATTTTACTCTCTTGTATGTATTTTGTATCGTTTCAGTCGGATTAGGCCTCAAAAAATTTACCTCTGCCACAATCAAGTTCTGGATTCACTTTGACCAACAATAATGTTGATATTAATATTTTAAAGGAATACATGTAAAACTATTTTATTGTAAAATAAATTTTAGAAGACAAAACACTAAAATACTGTTTTATGACAAAACTGACATTATAATGTCATACACAATAAGAAAATTATGTAAAATCAAATCATAATTAAAATGTTTACCAATATTATGACCATAATGGTTCTAGAGATGGTATTAGATCTTTCGGCATAACTTTGGCGTCGTGTCGTTCAACTGGTACACCGTTTTTGTTGATAATGAATTTAGTGAAGTTCATTTTAATGAAATTTCCTTTGTCACCTTTTAGTTTGTGTTTCAAAAACTTCCATAGAGGGTTAGCATGATCACCATTTACATCAACTTTGTCGAACAAATCGAACTTAATTTTATATTTTGTAGCATAATCTATTATGTCTTTTGATGACATTGGCTCGCTATTTCCGAATTGGTTGCAAGGGAATGCTAGTATACGTAATCCTTTCTCTGCTCCATATTTTTCATGCAAATCATTAAGCTCCTTGAAAGTGGCTTCAGCGAAACCGCACATAAAAGCCACATTTACAATGATACAAACATGACCTTCATATACCGTTAAGTTCACACTCTCTCCTTTTATATTGGAGACAATGAAGGGATGAATTGAATGCATAATTCGATAATCTGGGTTATAAGACATTTTTGACAATGGTTATCTGTTTTTTAGGACAGCGAGAACCCATAGAGCTCAAGCACCTATTTTTTTTCCGAAACTTTGACGTAGGATGTAAATTCGAAATTCATCAAAAGATGGCGCTAGTATTCAACTTAATTATTTTAGGATGCGTACCAACTAAAAGTTAGTGAAATGCTTTTCTTATTTCATAATAAAATTGACACATAATGCTACATACGTATACACCTATAAACATTATTATCCAGAAGAAAGTGAGTAACGAATTAACAATGATAATAATAATACTTTATTTCAAAATCAGTTTTAACTATTACATTCTCTTTGAGTGACATTGTCATAATTGAACGGACTGATTATTTATTACAAAATAACTGCGATTTTTTTTTTTTTTTACTGTTGTAATGGAATAGGCGTTTGTCTTCCATCTCACCTGATGGAAAGTGTAGATGAAGACGAAGATGGTACACGCCCATCCAAAAGAAACCTGTTCACTCTACTCTTAAAGGCTCCAGAGTTCAACTCATCAGGAAAAATTTCTTAAAGGAAAAAGTTCTTATTTATTTCCATAGATTATGTACTAAGGTAAGTACAAACTGTAAAAGTAATTGTATGTATTATTGCCAGATTTTTTTGTGAATAGATATATTTATTTAATTTAAGGCTTCATTTCATCATAAGCTCTTAATAGCGATTTCAAAACAATGAGGTTATACGGTCGAGAATTGCAATCCTTTCAGTCTTTATCCTTTTATTAATTGTAGCTTTTGCATATTTGTACATATATCAGTGGATTTAATGCCTAAGATATTTTTTTTCCAATTAATTTTTAGGCGATGAACGATTTATCAACGAAATAAGACTAGTGAAAATAGATAATGTAAGTGAACGTATATGACAAACACTAGCTTTTAAATGTAAAACATACAAACACAGAAACAAAGAAATATAGTTTGAATTGAGAACCATTTTTGAAGTCGGCTTAAATACTTTGTTATAACCTCTAGTTTTAGCTGATGATATAAGCAGTAACTTAGGGTAGGTATTTTTTACGTGATAATCGTTTCATAAATCGATGAACATCGGCTGCACACATGTAAAAGCGCGACTAAAGGTACGCGTCTATTGGCCCGCACGCACGCACGTCACGCAACGGATTTTATTTTGCTTTGTATGATTTTACATAGAGCTGCGTCCACTAACCGCGCCGCCCGCACCGAACGCCGGCATTTATGAGCAAAAAATGCGTTGCGTGCCGGTGACGTCACACAAATCGGTTCGCCGCTGGCCGGCTGGCATCGCCCACTGCCGCACGTCCTGTTTGTCTTATTTAAATAAGAAGCGAACGACAAAAAAAATGAAATGGATGACGCACTTTTGATTATATTAGTAGAAATATATGAAGAATTATACAATTAAAAACATACACATTATTTTAATGTCCAAAGAAGAAACAATATTTAGGAGGAGATAGGATGAATGATACTCTCAAAAAATTGGTCATTTCAAATTTATTTCTTGAACCCACATTCTACGTTTAGTTTTAAGTTCTTCTTCATCTTCCACCAAGTAACTAATAACAATGATATCTTCATCAATCTCAATGACCGAATACGTTAACTCACGACAAGAAAACACTCGAAACTAAATAAAAAATCCGGATACAGTGGACGCATGCCATCGGCAAATCCGTTCAATCCGTTGCGTGCCGTGCGTGCGTGCGGGCCAATGGACGCGTACCTTTAAGGTAAGGTTCAAGAAATAAATTTGAACAATAAATTTTTTGAGAGTATCATTCATCCTATCTCCTCCCAAATATTTTCTCTTCTTTGGACATTAAAATAATGTGTATGTTTTAAATTGTATAATTCTTGATGTCTTTCTACTAACATAATCAAAAGTGCGTCATCCATTTAATTTTTTTGTCGTTCGCTCCTTATTTAAATAAGACAAACAGGACGTGCGGCAATGGGCGATGCCAGTCGGCCAGCGGCGAACTGATTTGTGTGACGTCACCGGCACGCAACTCATTTTTTGCTCATAAATGCCAGCGTTCGGTGCGGGCGGCGCGGAGAGTGGACGCAGCTCTATGTAAAATCATACAAAGCAAAATAAAATCCGTTGCGTGCCGTACGTGCGTGCGGGCCAATGGACGCGTACCTTAATTGTCACGTTCCGCCTGAGCCGAGAGTTAAAGGGAGTGCGCAGAACAAGCGATAGAGGGGCACGATCTATCTAAACTATTTTTTTAGACTAGCTTAAATAAAACCTATAAACACACTAGCTATAAGTCCCAATGAACAGCCCGCCTAAGCACTAATTTATAAATCATTCATCATAACAGCAATTTATGAATCACTCACCCCAATCGAACTCATAACACCGTGACCGCTTCATCCACTACGCCATTTGAGCAATTTGCAAAGTCCGATTATTGGAAGTAGTTTTACGGTAGTAGTACGAAAAATTTTACGGATCCAATTATTTTTTAACACATAGAAACTGTTGTGTGTCTCAAGTATCAACAAAGTTTCAGTGGGTTCACAAACTTGTCCACGCTGGGAGTAGTTGCGAGGGAAAAGCAGTGCGCCGGATGGCTGTAAGTTGGGGCGTTTCCTAACAGCTTCATTACCGAGGGCAAACTTTTAACTCTTGGTGAAAGCCTGCTGAAAACTAGCCAGCTGAGACTGCTTCTACTAGTAATTGAAACGGATTTCCGAGAAAATACCGAGAAAGTACGTAGTAATTTTATTGCATAGAAAGACTTGAGAGTTACTTTAATATTAAACAGTATTTATTCTTAAGTGTTGTATATATCCGCCAGATTTACAACTAGTTAACTGTATAAAAATGTATCCTAAGATCATCCTTATATCATGTATGACAACAAATAGTAGGAGACAGTATATCCTTTGATGTGCATTTAGTAAAAAAATGTTATTTAAAATTACAAACAGACACTTCATTTTATTTATCGATATTGATTATAATATAAAATAATATTTCAATTTGAAAAGTCAAGCCTATAAAACGAACGATCTGCTTTTGTACTATGTGCAATTATTATTTGTTTTCATATTTTAATCAGTTGTTTTTCAATTTATGATTGAAAAACGCGTAATGCAGCAGTATTTTTATATTGCTGTATAGATCAGAAGTCTCTTTTGTAATATATAATAGCCAAAACTATTTTATGGTAACTAGCTTGTAAAATAGGCATGGTTAGGTACAAAGCCTATTTATTTACTATCCGTGCGTTCGCGTTACGAGCAATTTATGAACGTACGTAAACATGGTTGGATGAATCTAACTAAATAACACTATGTTTTCTTTCACAGTCATGTAATCTTGGCTGTAAAAAAGTCATGATTGGGGGCGTTAAATCCAGAGACTGACGCAAAAGGCAATTTTCCTTGACACGGTTGGTGTATGTAGTGTGGAGTTTGCTTTTATAGCCTACTTGGTCACTGCACCTGATGTTGACGTCTACTGTTTTATAATATATAAATTAATTTCTTTATTACAGTCTCTTTCTCGTCGGTAGTCTACTTCATCATCATTATCTTCCCATACTTTGTTATTCAAAAGCATATTAACAGTTAGCTACTAGTTCAACGGACGGTTTTGGAGGTTTCCGAATTTGAAGGTTGAAGTAGTTGTTTGTAAAACCCAAGGGCACTAACTTCCGAATAACAATTTTTATAGATGTTAAATACTATAAACAAACGGAACCAACGGCATAAGGTGCTCGCCGAGGATCGGGGTTGAAACACCGTCAACTTTAATATTTCGGGCTGTCATTACCTATTAATCGACAGATGTTCGACTTGTGTCTAGCCTTCTTCTGGAGTTCATAACATCTTGGAAGCTTAATATCAATTTACAATTATGTATATATTTTTTATTTTATGACTTCATGCACATTTGTTCATCGCTGAACTTAATTTCCACGGCATTCTCTACTTCTCATGGGCTAATGATAATTTGTATTTTGTTATACTACTTACATAAATAGAACTCTAATTATTCATGCATATTAAATATGCCGTCCTATAAAAATACTTTAATTATTAGGGAAAAATTAACGGTATAATAAACAACGCATATTTTTATTACAATATAAATATATGAGTTTCTTTCTGCAATCATTTACATTATAACGTTGCCATATGTTGTGAAGTATGTTAGTTTCGTGTCAGTGAACACACCTCGCAGACTGTACAACTACACTTGTTCTAATGTTTGTTTACATAAATATATCTAAATCTTTTCTTTGTACTTTTTAATAAAATACTTAAACAGGTCAGGTTAATAATAATAAGGGTAATTTGACCTAAAACTATAATAATAAATGTCACATTGTCTTGAGGGTACCACAAGTTCGACTAGAAGTACTGTGATATGAAATCTTTGGACAAATATATAAGGTAAAATTTAGTTTGAAACAATATATTCATAACTTATATTTTGCAATAGAGAGCTTAGTTTTCGTAGTCGGGTCATACTATTTTTTTTGTACATTGGCGGTGGCTTTTCAGTGGAGTGGTATTTCAAAATCAAAGCAATTAAAATCACAAGGGGTACCTTATCCTTAGATGTTATATATAGATAATCGCACCTTTATAATTCAATTTGAAATTCAATATTCATTTAGTTACATATGTTAATTTAGGGTTGCGCCTACCTGTATCGTAATTTCAATAGCCAAACATATTCGCAAACATCCACAACAATAACCTAACAATTATGTGTTACTTGTTAAAACTGTTATCCTTATTACTTATTTTCTCAAAGAACCCTTTTGGAAACAAGCTTAGTGAAGGTGAAATGGAAAATGTGATGTGGCATTTTATTCTTTCATCGTTATGAAACTTTATGGTAAAGCGTCTTACCGACATTCTACCGGAGTTGGCATTTTGCCATTTCGACAGGGTCCATGAGAGCTATCGAAATCTATCTCTAACATACACCCTTATAGCAATGAGCCCTTACCTGTTGAATAATGGATGCTTCGATGTATTTATTCCTTCTCTCAATGTTCCCCTGGCCCCATTTTACTAACTTTATTTGAATCGCATTTAATGATGTTTACGACAAAAGACCGTTTCAAGTCCCAAATCGTTCATGATTGCCAAATATTAGAATAGGAAGTTGGCATTGGTTACATCTTATTAAACCGGATTTAATAGTTCAATATATCTAGTGTAACATGAATGTTTGTCGTGTATTTATGTCTATAGCAAGTACAAAAGATATTGTGATGTTTTTACCAAATTTTGATACCATAAAATTATGTACCACATTATTGAACCTCTTAAATATATGCGGTATCACACTTTTCTGGGTTAGTATAAATTTAAGTACAAGTACAGGAAACTGCCAGTATCAACAAAAAAAAAAAACTGCCAAGTGCGTGTCAGGCCACGCACAGAAAAGGGTTCCTCAGCCACCCATAAAGGTACGTGGATTTAAAACGGTATCCAATAGATAATTGTTATGTTTATGTATTAATGCGTTAATTTTGTATGACGTTTTTCAAGTGAGCGCATTTTACAAGTTAAGCCTCTACAACCCCTTTTTTTTTTTTTAACGTGTGGAAATCCCCGCGGACCGTCACCCCGTCGGGGGTTACGGCGGGGTGGTGTGTCGGACTCGAACCGACTAAAACCACACGGTGTGACCCTCTCTGCGCCTTTGTATTGGAAGGAGTCCAGGGAGGGGATTTCCTTCTGGACTCCAACCGGCGCCTGCCCGCACTGTTGCGGGCACCATCTCACAACTTACTCTCTAATTAGGCAACGTCCGGTCACACGCGGACGTCGCCCCCTCGCGGTTGGCCTCTACTGCGGACGGACGGGAAACCCGTCCCGCCCATCCGCGGCCACTCTCAGGGCGGCATGAGACGCAGGTATGCGCGCCTCCGCCGCCCGGGGCGCCGGCGGCGGATCGGGTCCGATTGGATGGCATCCTCCCGGGCCTTCTCCGCCACCTCCTTCTGCAAGATTACGTCCTCGCAGAAGGTTGCGACCGCGGTAAAACAACTGTCGCTGCCGACCATCGATCTTATGACGGCCGGCAGCGAGAGATCCCCTCCGATGACTGCAGTGAGGACCCGGCGCTGCGCCGCCCAAGCGGGGCAGACCGCCAGCGTGTGCTGGGCCGTGTCCTCACTGCAGTCGCAGTGGTGGCAGGCGGGACTCGGTTCCCTCCTAGCGACCGAGTGCAGGTACTTTCCGAAGCAACCGTGCCCGGAAAGTACCTGCGTCAGCCGGAAGGAAAGGGTCCCGTGCTGCCGACCCAGCGCCTCGATGCGCCCGACCACCCGGGAGACTCCCGTGGTGGCCAGGCGCGCCGCCTCCTCAAAGTTTGCCCCCCGGGCCGTGACCAGGGTGTCGTCTGCGTAACAGATCACACCCAGCCCGGGGGGGAGACGCCCTCGTAGGGCCCAGTCGTATCCCATGTTCCACAGGAGTGGTCCTAGGACAGACCCCTGTGGAACACCGCACGACATGGCCCTGCGTCTCAAGGCGCCACCTCGGTCCTCGTACTCGACGGTACGCTCCTCTAAGTAGTCTGCCACCAGCCGCCTCAGGTACCCTGGCACTCCGTGGTACTGGAGTGCGGCCCTGATGCAGCCGAATGGCAGACTATTGAAGGCGTTGGCGATGTCCAATGACACCGCCAACAGCACTCCACCGCCTCTCACCGCCTCTTCGGTCACGGCCCTCAGGCGCAGGATCGCGTCGACCGTCAAACGCCCTTCTCGGAAACCGAATTGGGCGTCCGACAGGTCGGGCCCCACCTCGCTGAGGTGCCGGACGATGCGGACAGAGAGAACCCTCTCGAACAACTTGCCCGCCTCGTCCAGCAACACGATGGGCCTGTAGGCCGCGACCGAATCGGCAGGCCGTCCATGTTTTTGGATCAGGACCAGCTTCCCGCACTTCCAACGCTCAGGGAAGCGTCCGGACGCCAGGCTAGCGTCCAACACTCCCCTGAGGTGGTCCGACATGTAGTCGAGGGCACGGGCCATCACTCGGGCTGGAACACCGTCCGGCCCGGGGGCGGTGTTCTTGGACCGAATCCGTAGAACAGCCGCCCCTACAAGCCTCTACAACCCCTGAACTAACAAAGTTTTTTTTAAGACTTTAATTTTAAAAGAGTTATCTAATCCGTTACAATTTTCCTTTAAAGTTCATTATATGGACCACCATCACGAATTTTCCCAGATTTTTTGAGTCAGCCGTTTAGCTTTTAGAGGGGGGAAAGCGCCCTGTTTTTACAAAAAAGTGCCCTTTAAAGTGCAATTTCTCGCAAACGGATACCTAAATAAAAAAATCGTTTTAGAAACCCTTTATTGTTTTTAGACAACCTATCTAATAATATTCCACACGATGGGGTAGCCATGAGAAAAAAAAATCATCCCCACTTTACGTGTGTGGAAGGTACCCCAAATAAAAATATTTTTCATAATTTTATTGTAGCAGTTTGTCGACGTAATTACAATACATATTCATGCAAAATTTCATCTTTCTAGCACTTACCGTTTGGACGGTAAGTCAAGGACAGACAGACGAACGGATGGACGGATGGGCGGACGGACGGACATGACGAATCTATAAGGGTCCCTAGTCATAAACTTCGGAAGCCTAAAATAGCCCTAACAAAAAAAAATGTTTAATTAAGCTGGTGGTTGAACCAAGTGGTGTGCAATTGAAGAGGCCTATGTTCAGCGGTTATCGGCAATACGCTGATGACATCGATGATGATTTATCACTAACTAGTTTTTGCCCGCAGCTTTGATCACGTTTATATCAGTTATTGCTGTAAAGAGTAGCCTATAATATATATAATATCTAAAGTATCTTCAAATCTCATTGAAATTGTTGCAGCGGTTTGGTCGTGCCGTGACAGATAAACTCTGAAACAAATATATTTGTTTCAGAGTTTGAGTGTTTTCTATGTTATTCTATGTATACTTTAATATGTATGTAAAAAAAGTATTTAAGTGTTTCTATCAGTCACTCTAGCTTTCATAGTGCAAGCTCTGCTTAGTTTGAAGCTATATAGATGACGTTGAGTGTTACATGTCCAAAATATTTATTTATTTACCCTCGGTTATTGTTGTAAATCGCCAGTAACATCGCTCAGCGAAGCTAGTGTAAATAAAATAGGCTAAATTACTTCTTATGGCACCAGTATTCTGCCAGTGAAAGTTCCGTCAAAATCGGTTCAACCGTTCCAGAGGTTATCCAGAACAAACAGGTAGATAGATAGACAGACAGACAGACGGGCAATTTTTTTAAGTTTTACTTTTTGGATGTCGGTACCGTATACTGTCATGTGCATTTAGTGAAAATCTGTTCCTTTGATATAACCTACAGACAATCCAACCACCACTAGACCGACCAATTATAAACTTTGCCCCTACCGAACTTCAGGTACCTTTCTCATAAACCAAAACTTCATCATAAGAATTTTGTGAAGTTTATAGAAGTTTAATATGTTTATAGTACACTGAAGTAAAGTTAAGTCGTCTTCCGGATTCGTAATTGTCAGTAGTGTCTTTAGATCCATTTTCCTTGACGGCCGAAAAAATAAGTAATGTTGGTTTGTTTTCCCCAAGAAACACAATTTTTCTACTATCATTGACACACTTTCTGTAAATAGATCACATTTTATAATATCATAGCTTTTATTTGTAAGTTTGAACTTAAAATATATCAAAAAACTTTTAAAAGATATTTTGTTTGATTACGAAGGTTCCATGGGATAAAATAACCCCATAAAGAGAGCTAGCTACATTTTGCTATTAATAAATAACTAATCGCTTATTACACATTTGAATCATAGCTTGAGTCAACTCAATTTCCTAGCACTCAAACAGTTTTCCGGCAAGAGCCGGGGGGAAGGTTAGGCACGAGATGCTCAAGTGAGGATTACTCATTTCCGTATCACAAAACACTTGTATTATGTAAATTTATTTACACATTACGTCATATAAGGTATAACCACTTCTATAAATATTTTCTACATGCAATATTATGAATGAAATGAATTCTAATGGAAGTAAAAAATGATTTTTTTTTACGGTGTTGGGGATTTACTTGCCTAAAGTACATATAAAATCGAAAGCGTTTTCCACTATAAACATTTTTAGTACAAACTACATTTATTAATACTAAAAGATATATAAAATTCATAAAAAAAATTAAAACTCATTAAATTACCCATAAAAGTTGTTGATGTTAATTTTTCAGAATTTAGGTTGTATAATACGTAAATGTGCTTAATTTTCTAACCTGTTGGCCTGTTTTTTCACTGATATCAGAACCAACAGGCGGGCTCAACAGGGGCGCGGTACTACCCTCTCACAGAAGACCAACCTTGCACACACTTGCTGTCAGTTTAGACCCAACAACCATACGTACTGGTGGTGACTATTGGGTTCTACTCATTCTTTCCATTCGCTTTGTCAGGCTTAAAAAAATATTGTGTTAATATAAATACCTTCAGGTATGAATTCTTGTGGAGAAAATCGAAGGAAAGACCATTTAAAACAACTTTAAATGGGTGTGTTAATTTTGTTAATTTTCATCGATGGCAAACTTATTTAGCAACTTCGAAAAGCTTGATTTATTAGTGACAAATGAAATCGGTTAGAACAGAATTTAAATAAAATTCGGGCGCTTCGTTGAAAGCCAAAACCTCATCTGTCAAACCATTCCTGTGGAATAATCGAGATTATTATAGAGTGATTTAAGAACAGCTGCGTCAGGCGGCGTTGTTTTACTTAAGAAATAAATCAATGGATTTTACTCTTAAAGTTAAAGTTTAAGTCTTGAGAATATTAAAGTCTAGAAAGAAGAAGAATGAGAACTCTGGAAGTCCTGCGATAATAACGTTTTATAATAGTATAAGGTTAATTTTGGTTATATTTTCTTTAAAAAATTCCAAAGTTTCCAAACTATAATTTTAAATAGTTCCTAATCCACATTAAAACAGAGGTAATTACAAAAAATACTAATAAATTATCAAATACTCTTCTTTTCTCCCGGTAGATTGTAAAAAAATCTTCATAGTCGTTGTATTTTACAGAACCTGAAAGGTTTTCAAATGTGATCAATGTATATGCAATTCCCCAACCGCACTCCACACTAGCTACTTTTAGCGTCGCCGATCGACGATTTTGCAACTGCATCGATACGATTCGATTAGCGTTTTAGCGACTTCCTACGTTCGATCACGGTATCAAAATCGCGCGTCATGTTGCATCATTCGCAACTTTCTGCGTTAGAACGCGCGTTTTAGCGACTGCTCAGATGCCTGGATCGCGTCGGCTGTAGTGTTGTCTATAATTTTCCGACGCCAAATCGATGCTACCATCATCCGAATGTGTGCCAAGAGTCGATCTCCTCGTATGGCGTTTTTTATGTGTGTGGTGTGGAGCGTTCGGTCGCCGCATTTAGCTTCTAAAAAGCGACTAGTTGCCGTCGTGGATGCTAAAAGTAGCTACTACTATTACTACTATTTTTCCTCACATAGGGCGTGGAAGGTGCCACCTGTGCTCCTATGACTTAAAAAAGTAAAAATATTTATTTCCGAGCAAAAAAGTATATTAAAACTTTTGGTTTTGTTTTTTTTTATTGTTGTAATGGAATAGGCGTTTGTCTTACATCTCACCTGATGGAAAGTGTAGATGAAGACGAAGAAGGTACACGCCCATCCAAAAGAAACCTGTTCACTCTACTCTTAAAGGCTCCAGGGTTCAACTTATCAGGAAAAATAGACCCAGGCAAGTCGTTCCAAATTTTGGTGACTCTCACCAAAAACGAGCTCTCAAACCGTTTAGTTCGACTTTTGGGTATGTCAACAACGTATGGATGAAACTTTTGCCTGCGCCTAGTAGTCCGATAAAGGAATAAAGATGGCTCGATAAGTTCGAAAAGAGCTTTAATTAATTATATTTAATTTAAATTCACTAACATAAATTAGTTATGTTTTAGTGTCAAATGATGGTGTGGTCTCAATAAAGAACATACTACAATACTACTACTACTACTACAGTACTATAATTTTATTTATTTATAGATCATTTATCACTGTGATTAACATAAAGAATATTTAGAATATAAACATATAAGCGTCAAAAAATTCCACTGCATCATTGCTTGTTGGTGGCGTTCCCAAAAGACTATCAGCATTGCCACGTTAAAAGGCAATGCTAATTTACATACTGAATTATTGAAATAAATCACTAGTGCAACTTACAAAAATCTAGAAAATAAATGCCATACATTTTTAAACAAAATTTTTTGTTCATTTCTTTCCTTTTCTTAAGCAGTTTTATTATTAATTACTACCAAAGTATTATATCTTCCAAATACCTTATCATCAGGATGACAATATATTTTTTTACAAAAAAGATAACCTTAAAACAAAGACCTGTTATTTCAATAGATTCTGGTCAGTTTGGCAAAGGGCCCAAAACTATTCAGTAATTGAAAAAAGCATATTAGTACAAAGCTTGTAAAGCTGACTCGGTGTAGAACCACAGACAGAACGGAGACAATGGTAATAAAAATATTTCGGACATCTTTCACACAACGCCATCTAGTCCCAAACCAAGCAGAGCTTGTATTATGGGTACTACTACTGACAGACAGACAGACAACTGAGATAAATACATAAACATACTTTATTTTGTAAATACATGCATATTATACATAGAAAATACCCAAACTTCGAAAAAATCCCGGAATCGAACCTGAGACCTCAAGTAGTCGCATATGTTACCGAGGCAGACAGTACAGACAGGCCAGCGTGATATAGTGGATAAAACCTTTATTCTACGGAGAGGCCCATGTTCTCCAGTGGAATAATAAAGGCTGATTGATGTTGATGATCCAAAAATAACAATAACAGTTTAAGTTTTTCCTTCGTCGGGAAACTCAAGGCAGTTGCAATAAAGATTGTTCTATGTGTACAAATACATTATATCAAGAAAGTTATGTGTCAATTATATTATAATCTTGATCTTATCTTATCTTAAAAGTAAAAAAGACAACTCCCACATTATCGTCCTACATTAAAATCTATAGCAACATAAATCTTGTTTCGTGGAGTACTTAAAAAGGATACAAAGAACGCTCTGACTCGAAGAACAATATGTAAATCACACAAAGTTGTCTCATGTGGGATTTGAACCCACGATACTTGGCGAAGTAGAACGCGTTTATGCCACTAGGCCAACCGTGCAGTCAAGACAATCAAAATATGGTTCTTGTGAATATCAATTTCTTATGTTATTCAAAGAAACATTGTAGCATGACATATAACAGGTTAAATTAATTCACAGTAAATCAAAAATTTTATTTGAAGTAGCAATGTTTAAATTTATTTTATGAAGTTTATTTAACAAAGTAAATTTGACTTTGATATAGACTTTCACGAGTTATTTAATGATAAAATGAAATATGCGTTACTAATTACTAATGAAGATTTTAAATTCCAATTATATTCAATATTCATTTGAAGTTTACATAATCACATATTTGTGAACTATGTTATTTTATGCTCATTTTATTGTTCTTTGGTTTTAATAACTATGAGTACTGTTTTAAGTAATAAATTTATTTTTTAAATTGGAGAGGTCTATGCTGCTGAAGACTACTTTTACATTTTTTTTATATATTAGATTACATAGTGACTACTCTGTGAAATAAATCTGTGGAATGAATCTGTGGATAGAAAGCATTAGTTGAGTCACATTCCTCATTATGAGAGTAGGCAATGCAGCATGGTCACCCATACCATGGCGGCCTGGTCATATAGTTTTGAATATTTCTGCCAGCATCGAGAGGTCAGGAGAATGATGAAGAATGATTGGGCGTCCAGTTTCACACTCACCAATAAAATACGAGGGCAAGAATGCTGTCATTATTAGGATGGTCTTCTGTGTGAGGCTAGTACGGCTCCGGTCAGCCGGCCCATTCGTGCTGAAAGCTCCACTAGCTGTTATGATTGTGACTTTAGATTTTTAGCAAAGTTTAGCTCTATATAGCAATGTGAATGTGGTTTCTTCTTACACCTTGCTATAATTAGAGATTACTCATAGGTGGCTAAAATATAAAATAAAAATGTGAAACTGCACAAAACATCTTATTGAAATTATAAGCAATCAAATTAACTAACTTAACATTTCGTAGGCGATAATATTTTTTTAAAGATAACTCTTATAGGGAGATTAAAAAGGTAATATGCAGATTATCATCAAATATTACGACACTATTTTACCCGACTGTGTCAGAAGACTGGATTCTACTCATGCTTTCCACCAGGCAGAGTAGAGTCACTTAGGTAGACTTAAATTTATAATTGTAAAAAAAAAACAATGTATAAGTCAGTTCAACTTTATTCAGATAATTCAGTTCAGTAGTATTAAGCGGTCCGGTTTTTAGTTTCTATATTATTATTTTAAAATCTAAAAATATTTTTTTCAATTGCTTAATATACGCTTATTAAGACAGAAACTTAAGCGCTCCAGATATTTATGTGTACAAGAGCTTAAAATGCTCCCAGTCACAATTTTTGAAAGTCGTTTATAAATGGGTGTAAAATTCATATTTCTGGCTACAATCCAAGCGGTCAACGCTGTCTACATCGAAGAGTTTTATAATTATTTACATTTTTGGTGATGTTAATTAAACTATTTCATAAAATATTCTTACGTTTTATCGTCGCAACATAAAGTATGTACAAACGAACAGTTAAGTTCAGTGAGGCTTTTCGCTATTTACATGATGGAAACACCCTATGTAAATTGTATCGTAAGCTTTCCCTAAGAGGTTGTATTTACAAGACAAAGATACTTTCCCTTCCTTGTAGTTAAAGTAATGCCGTGGATTTGTTTTCAGAAATTACACTCTTCAAAGCATAAAATAATTATTAATATAAACAATTAATATGTGCTTAACAAAAACAAGTATTCGTTTGATCAATATCAAACAACAATTTCTGCTGAAAATGTTTGCTTCATCATTTCAATTCAATTGTCAATGTCAAAGTTTTATCTACTTTTAAAAAGTAATAAATAACCGATTGTATAAAAATGTAAAAAAAAAAAAAATTGTATTCATTTATCACTCTGTATTCAAGAATCCGTCACCACACGTGACGGATTCTTGAATACAGAGTGTCACCACCCCTATTCATCCCGCGGGTGTCGTAAAAGGCGACTAAGCGACATCATCGATGCAAAGAGAAGGAAAACTCGAAACCAACCCTTTACCAACCCGTCTGGCCAGCGTGGTATAGTAGGCCAACACCTCCTTTTCAAGGAGAGGCCTATGTCCAGCAGTGGACTGTTAAAGACTGTTGATGATGATGATGATAAAAATAACTAATAACTTTATTTAAAAAAAGAAAAAGAAAGTTTGAGCCAGAATTGTAGAATGCAATTAAATTACTTCTTCTTCTTGTTCCTCTCCAATTACTGGAGGTTGGACATCAGCCCTTAATTGGAAAACTTCGCTTTGTCCCTGGCGAGGTGACTCGTCTACTTCAATGCTACATTTGGCCCATAGCCCTTTATGGTTGCGAAGCTTGGACTATTAAAGAAGACCTTCGTAATTGAATTAACTCACCATTTAAAATAATTTAATTGTACATATAAAGAGATACATAAAATAAAACAAATAATAAATTATACTAAGAATAAATTTGACTGTAACACAACGGAACACATAAAATCTAAAGACTAAAACTATTCTATCCAATATGGGTACTGTCTTACACGACTTAATGTGCTCTCCGAGGCACGAAGGGTCTCAATGTGTTCAAGAATTATCACCAATTCATAGACTGACCTAGATTGCTTAACTTTGCAATACGTTAACCTACGTGATCGCCACTTAGCCACGAGTTTATTTCTTGATATGGGTTTGTATTATATTAAAGATGTAGTTGTTTCTTAATGGAATTGTTTCGATATTTGAAATATGAAAACTAAAAAAATCTGTTTAGTTTTTATTTTTTGATTTAGGTATCGAGTTATTCAACTTTGAAGCTCATTTGTTTGTAAAACAGTGCGTCTCTCTTAAAGCTAAATGGCAGACTAAAAAAAACTGAAAAAAACATGATGGTAGTCCATATACTGAGTGTTAAAGGCAAAGTATAGCGGCTAAGATAACTTTTTCAATTCAGGAGTAATATGGGCCTAACTTGTAAATGCACTCAGACATCTTCGTAAAAAATAAAGAAATAATAAGTAAACATAACAATTATCTATGGGCACGTTTTGAAATTAACATGCCATTGTCGTTGACTACGGATATTCTAATACACGCATTCTATGGCACGTTGGATTCTATGTCATAGAATCCATCGTGCCATAGAATGCGTCTTACTATTCATCCATTTTTTTAAGATTTAAAAGTCAACAACAACAAAACATACTTCTGTTGCTTTGCAGCATGAAAGTTTTGAGGGTAACTCTTTTTAATCTGTGAAATTACTTTGTCTTTTACAGAGAAAGGAATTTCGCTTTTGTTTGCTTTCTTTTATGTTAAGCGTCCTGCTATTGTGTGAGCGAGGAACAAAAAGAAAATGTAAGAATTCCACAACGTCACGTGTTACAAACAAGTTTTATTTTCTACAATGACTAGCATTTCTACATCTAGGTTGAAATAAGTTTTACAGAATTTAGAACTTTGTTCACACTTTAAGAACTTCAAAAAACTAACAATCCAGTAGGAACTAACTTTTGTTCCTTTGTTTCGAAGATTTTCACATTATATATTTTTACGTATCTTGCTATCTTGCACTTGCGCTCTATGTGGAAGTCGTCACATTACTCCTCTCCAAGACCGAAGGTCGATATCTGATGAGACAGCTGTCTGTGCTGTTGTGGAGCGTGTCAGTGCTAGGACTGAATAATTCCAATGAGTCAGAAGCCGCTAGATCCAGTGAGTCGGAACTGTCTGCCGCTTGTTCTTGTGTATGTCACAGTCACTTTTTTCCGAAACTACAAGAACTATATACCCCCCCCCCCCCCCTCCTGTAACTTCTAAAATGAGAGAATGATAAAACTAATAAAATATATTATGTATATTACCATGCAAACTTCCATTGAAAATTGGTTTCAACGAGATCTAGATAGTAGTTTTTTAATACGTCATAAATCGTAAACCGCAATTTACCTTTCATTCAATCAATATACTGTTATTAAAACCATCGATAAAAGTTACAACGAACTACAAGAACTTTTATATGATGTTACTTGCTGCTACGGAACCCTTTATGGGCGAGTCCGACTCGCACTTGGCCGCTTTTTGTAGGTAAACATTATCGTTATACACTCGTGGAAACACATCATTTATAACATGAAAAACTGTTCCGTTACTGACTGACTGACAGACAAAGCACAAAACTACTGGATGCAAGAAGCTGAAATTTGGCATGTGTTTGGCATCCGTGAGGAACGTAGGCGAGCACTTTTAGAGGATTTTGGATAATGATACTCCTAAGGGAGTGAAGAAAGCAAACAAAGCTATACATCAGATTAACACGTAGGCGAAGCTGTGGGTAAAAGCCAACTATTTATAATTTGATAACAAATTATAGCCCCGGGCAAGGGTCGTTGGCGTAAGTAATTTTAGAAAAGCTGAGGTAACAAAAACTCGACTGAAGCTACAAAAACAATTCCATTTAATAGTAATTTATTATTTCTTTTCTTCACACATCGCTTGGCACCGTGGGAGTGGACTTATATTTTTTCAGATAGACCCTTAGATAAACTGAAACTTAATGATTTTCTGTATGAACATAAGAGGCTAGATATTCGTAGATTACTCTTTAAATAAATTGATACAGTCAGGAAGAAACATATTTCCTTTGGACATGAAATAATGTTATTATTTATATGAATTTTAATAATTTTTCTTTTTGTTACAAACTAGTTGCGTACCGCAACATTACCTGGAGGTTTTTTTTAGATTATCTGTTTAACTGGTTTTAATTTTGTTACAAAAAATATTTGCCATTTTCTATACAAGTAAATTTAATTATGTGTAAATTATTAAATAATTGAATGTATGTAATATAAAAATAACAGTTTTTTAGACAATTCTTATTATTAATTAGATCAAAAGCAAGTTTAAATTTTTTTGTCTGTCTGTCCGTCTACCTCTTTGTTCCGGGTAATCTCTGGACTGAATTTGAGGACACTTTCACTGGCAGGAAGCTGATGACACAAGGAGTAACTTAGGCTATTTTTTAGACTAGTTTCGCTTTTTCGGACACAACAATTAAGAAGGGTGACTCCGCGAGACTTAGCTTCTCTTCTTAGTTACTTCTTAGAGCTAGCTATCTGCCATTGAAAATTATGTCAAAATCGGTACAGCCATTTTAATGATTGACTTAACACAACTTGATTTACAATAAGCAAACACACAAACAAAGAGGGACAAAGACGGATAAAAACTATAAAAGTTGATTCTTTCACGTAAGCGTATTAAAGTACAATTTGCATTTAGTGAAAAGTTCTAAATTTTTATAATACAGATTTTTTTATAGATGTTTGCTCATCAGGCCCTTTTAATTTTGAGAAGAAATAGCAACACATCTTACTAATGCAAGCACTCAGATATAATGAAGTAGCAATCAACGCCATTATCCTTAAGTAAAATAATGAACCTTGAAACGAGTGGTTTTAAGCTATTTACTAAGTATTCCCTCACTTTTTTTAAAGAAAGAATGTAGAAAGTATAATCGATATAACGGCAAATGTAATCAATTAGCAGCTGCATTGCCATCGGTAGAGTTTTATCATATGATATGTGAGACTTCTATTTTTATTTCACTCACAACATAAAATCTATAATAATGTTACTTAACTGTGTTATGGTAATAAGTTTCGTACACGCCGACAAATACATTTCATTTTATTATACTTTTTAACTGTAACCGTAGTCGTGACCGTACTTCATAAAGGTGAATTCTAACAATTTTCTGCTTAATGAGTCCTCGTTTAAGAGCGAAAACGTTTACGATTCCATTAAAGGCTCTGTTTTGCATACCAAGCTCACCATCATCTAAAATTAGACTCAAATTAACTCTCACTTATTGAGCCACGACTTGTGTAGAATGCCTGGGGCAGACACAATTGGGAACTGTTGTGTGTGTATTTTAATTCAGGTAACTGTATATTTTTACAGGCAGCTCCAAATACTTGAAAATTATTTTTAAAGCTCTTGTATATACACAATTTAAAAAGTCTTCTGTGCGCATCGGTCTACAGGTGAACTTGAAACTAACCAAGGTCATGTTATATGAACATGTACAATCAAAACCGGTCCATGTACACGATTTTTTTCTCGAAGCTGTCTGAAAATATCGGGCAGACTTTGCAGTTCGGTAGAAACAACTTCGAGAACGAGATGAACAGAAGAACTCGGCTGAGTTGGGCAGCGTTGTGACATTTGTCTACCCGTATACCCGTCCGACATACGGAGCCGAAACGTGGACACTTTTTCTTGTTTACTCCCACAACGATAACTGTCAATCAAGTTTCAGCCAGCCAGCAACATCGGCCTCAACAGGCATACCACACGTAGAAAGCGACCGCTCCGGTCTGGTTATACCTACGGCCTCATCAGCGTTTAGGCACAGCACACTGCGCCCACGGTCCACGTAAGCAGAACATCAACCACCCCGACTCACTGGGGACTTCCGCAGCACCGCACGCACGACTCACTAGGATCAGTGGACTTCAGCCCAACTCATACACAACAATGTATGTAAGTCCTGAAGTGACATACGGACGAACAGACAGACAGACATGACGAATCTATAAGGGTTCCGCTTTTTGCCATTTGACTACGGAACCCTTAAAATGTAGGGCCCGACGATTAATTTACTAATTCATAATTCGTAACAGACCACTACTGCACTTAGGCTCTCCATTAAAAATGTAATATTTTAGGTATTAAAATAAATTAAATTGAACTGCCTCGTTGGTCTAGTGGTTAGCGTATGCGACTGCTAATCAAGAGGTCTCGGGTTCAAATTTTTGGCCCTACCCGGGATTTGAACCACTAGACCAACGAGGATGATATGACATCTAGTGGTTCTTCTTTTAATAGGCGCCACTAATAATATAATAAATGATCAAGTTTCTTTATGCATCGTGTTTATTTTAGCAACTTTTTCCTATCATTCGTTTATTTAAAAATACATTTTAATTTTAATATTTTAAGTAAGTCATTCTTACGGTCAACTTAGTTCAAATTTATATATATCTGAAGTTTTAGTATTGTATTATTTTAAAATCCATAGTAAAAAATATTTCAATTATTATTGTCTACAGACACTAAATGCATCTCTAGACTCTCCATTACCGAAAGAGTTAAAAGGATTTAAAACGTATTCTCTTTAAAAAACGTTAAAAATGTATGCTCGTTATCTCTCAAAAGTTTTACAAATGACTGCATTTAGTAAAATAAAATAGAGCATTTATTTAACTGGTTTTGTTGAAAATTGGATGGAATATCTACTTACCGACATTTAAGCTACTCATAACTTTAAATCTAAACTAATACTTATGACAAACACTAATTTTATTTCGTGTCTTGCCAATTTAACAGTCGACTGCTGGATATGGGTTGTCCAGCAGTGGACTGTTAAAGGCTGTTAATGATGATGATAGCTTTCATCATCATGTCAGCTTAGAAAGCTTAGGTTATACTGGTCAACGACATAAAATTTTGTGACCTTTGATTCCTGAATTTTAAAACTTACGAACATTTGTGAATTTTCAGAACAGTTTTAGGAAGCCCAAATACATGTTTTTACGTGATAATATATTGGGTATGTCGATTAGCCGAGATATTCACCTAATTTAGCCTTTTTTTTTTTTTTTTTTTTTTTTTTTTTTTTTTTTTTTTTTTTTTTTTTTTTTTTTTTTTTGTTGACGGGGTGTAAAAAATCCTTTCGGATCTCCGGCTCCTTGGGGACAAATGAGGAACCAGGAGTATGTGGTGATTCCACTAAAAAAACACCCCGACAGCCCATCTCAGGCACCCTGCTCTGAGGAGGACCCGGACCATGTTATTTCAGGTCCTCCTCAGGATCGGTACCACGCCTATCTAGGCTCTGTCCTAGAAGGAGCCACAGAGGCTCCCTCATGCCATTGGCGGATCAAAATGTATTTTGGCGGCCTGATCACATTAAGTAACCAGGCCACCCTCCTACCTCCAGTCGCAGTAATTAAGAGCTTGCTACCCGAGGTCCCCTTCTCTGGCAGCTTGCGGCCTCGTCGACGGCTGTTGTCGCCGCCGGCGTTCTCTACGCTCGGGATCGGCCCTCTCCCGATCCCGTTCAGCAGTCTCTTTCTGGAGCATTACAGCTTCACAGAAAGAGACCACTGCGCCCCAGCCCTCCTCACCCGCCAGCATGGCAGCAATGATTGCTGGCGGGGACAGGTCTCGTCCGATTTGGCCAACTAGGACTTCGCGTTCAGACGCCCAAGCGGGGCAGTCCTCCAGCGTGTGCTGGGCGGAGTCCCTGTCGGCTGCGCAGTGGTGGCATTGTGCCGTCTCCTCGCGTCCGATCCTATTCAGATACTCACCGAAACAACCATGCCCGGTGAGTATCTGCGTAAGCCGATAGGTGACGCGACCTCCCTCCCTACCTATCCAAGCTTCGAGGTTAGGCAGAACGGCACCGACAGCGCGTTGGCGCGCATTCTGCGGCTGTTCCAGCCGCGCGCGCCACTGTGCCAGTGTCTGTCGGTGAGCGTTCCGCCGCATTTCGAGCTCGTCCTGGTCATCCCCGCCTTCACCCCTGCGGATGGCGCGAGTCTGGTCATAGACCCTCGCGTCCATATCCGCTAGGATATCAAAAGGCGGGAAGCGTGCCAGGACTGTTGCCGCCTCCGACGAGATTGTGCGGTATCCTCTCACTATACGGATGGCCGCTACCCGCTGCGCTTGGTTGAGCTTAGCTCGGCAGCGGGAGGATGCCGATAGGCGCTTGGCCCATATCGGCGCTCCGTAGAGGGCCATGGATCGGAGCACCGCACCTAATTTAGCCTAAGATGACTGGACTATAGATAAATTTGAAGTTTAATAAATAATTAGTTTACTTACTTGGTTTTCTTTTATGTTTATTATATGATATTTCGAAATGTTGATGATATATATTTTAAGTGTCTATTTATTTTAGCATAGTATATAGCAGGTCAAAACCTTCCTGACAAAACCTTCTTGTTAGAAAGCATGAGTAAAATCCGAAAGTAGTGGTTATCATGCTCATTACGAGTACAGATAATATACTCGTAGTAGGGTGACCCACACTACTTTATTTTATTATGGATAACCCAATTTTGGGAAAGCTAAAGACTATATAATCTCGCCCTATCAATAGAAGCATATCATCAGAGAAACATGTACAAGAACAGGAACAATCTCGTCCTTTGTGAGATCTAGATATAACCATTTATATTATTTAAATACGAAAGCAAATCTATTTGACTACATTCATTGAAGAATACAAATAAAGACTTGCTTACAACGATTTCGCAAAAGAATATTTAGCTTACAATATTTTTGTTATACCAGACGGAAAAATAATGATAGACGAACACAGTCACTGCTACATTTGACCATAAATCTCCAAAGCCAAAGTGTGATGAATTGATTGATTCAGTCTTCTCCACCGGATAAACAACATTCAACCACGAAATGTTCTGATTAGTAGGGAACAGAAGCATACTACCGACGGGATAAAGACCACTTTTATAAGAGCTCTTGGGGTTGTTTGTATTCATAAACTTTTTGTATAGTATGTTGTAGCTGCAGAGATCTGTAAATGCTGGATACCCTGCGCTACTGATGTTAGGTTTGGTAGCTGCGGTTTAAGCGTTTATCCGTTCATTAATTCCAGGAGGTGTGTTCAGAGATAAAATATATTTCGTTGTAATTTAGTGTCGGATTTCGTATGAATATATGAGTACCTTTGTGTGCTCTAAAAACATTCGCATGAATTTTTCGCGTACGTAGTTTTGCATTAGATTGTTCAAATTCAGCAACATTTATAGCTTTGCCTGTGATGTATTTCATAGCGACTTCATAAGTGGCATAGGATATAAGCACGTGGGAGGTTCATAGGGAGCAACTATGATATCTATTGGTTCCTTTTTAAATAGATCTCAAAAATATTTTTTACATTTTTACTTTAAAACCGTTGCTTGCTACTAGAAGTATAATTTAATTGATGAAGTATTTTTTAAGAACAAGTGTTCAACATTGTGACTACTTAATGATTTTTAAAAAAAATTCAATTCAAAACGAAAGTAGTTTAGTCAATCAGTTCATAATTATAACTCACGAAAGCAGGATTCTGAACAGAAATTATTTAATATTTGTGACTTACATTTGATACCTCTTCAATTGTTTTTCTTAATTTTATTTTAGTTTATTCCTAAATCATGATCTATTTTTTGTACTATCTGTATCAAATTCGCATGTCACAGTGTTAGTTGCGATGCACCTTCAAAACGGCTTTATCAATTTTCACGAAATTTGGTGTGTTTATTCTGTAGATCTGAGAATAGAACGAAACTATTTATTATAGCCGGAGCCGCGGGTATCAGTTACTTGTTTTATACATAATTATAAAAGCATTAAAACACAGTTCTAAATTGATTATGAATGAATGAAATATAGTGTAGAGGAATTACGTGTACAATGTACATATAGTATTTATTGTGTGTACTACTTGTAAAATGTATTACGTACAAGAATATAAATCGTATTTCCTATACCATTGTGTAGAACTCTTACGTGTTAAATAAGCATTCCTCTGGGGGCTAAACAGTCAGTAAGAAAATCGGCTGATCCTTGTACAATCTGAGCGGTACATAAATATTTTGATTTTCAGTGGATATTTTATTTTCCTTTCCGTTGTTCAAAGGTTAAAACTCATAATGTAAACCCGAGAGATTGTCCCCCGTATGATGCGTGATCGTTTAAAGGTGAAAATAAATTTTGCTTACAAACTTGTTTCATTTTTACGTTATTTTATTTAGATTCCACGATTTGTGTGTAATGATTGTGCATGTTTTAGAGTGTCCATCGTTGCAATATTTGAACTATTTATTTGGTTTTTAGCTCTAGGTTTCTATTTAGTACATTTTCACAAAGATCAAAGCAACTTAACCAATTGCTCGATTGTATTTAGTAACAATGTTTAGTTGGTGAAAAATCTACGAACCTTTTGTGAAAAAAAGAACTTCTGTTTTTATCCCATTTATAAAAGTAAAAATCTTATTCAATTTTGATGAAAGTAACAAAGTACTTATCTTACGTACGCTTTGAAATTCATAAAGTACATCCAGACACAGACCGGTCTAAAACACAGAAATGGTGCTAATTAATTTAATACTCTCCAAGAAGTACTAGACTTCATAAATTATTCATACGATATTTCATTTCATACTGAGGTAATATTTCAATGTTGTCTTAAAACAACTTTATACAAACCTTAAAATTACGCGCACGTAGGCTTTTATATGTGAAAATGTTACAATAAAAATAGTACTCTCTGTTCTCAGTTACTTTAGCTTTAAGATGTGCGTCTTTTGTTCTCAGTAATTTATTAAACGTCAAGAATAGAAGATTTGTTATAAAAAAATCTTCTGTTTCTTAGCGAATGGATTAAGTCTGCTTTTATTCAAGAGTCTAGTCAATTGACTTAATTGGGTAGGGAAAGACTATTAATCACTTAATTTCTCGATCGATACAATAATAAATAAAAAACTGAAAGTTTTAGTTGGTTTGTATGATTACTCTCCGCAAAATGTAAGTTTACATTTTAGTCTTATATACAATAGCACAAATTATTTGTACCTTAGTGTAAATCTTCAGCATGCAATCCACACTCCAACCACATCTAAAGCTGTTCACTAAACAGTTCACTGCTGGACATAAGCCCTTCCATAGCATTATTAAATTAATGACATTAATAAATAATTTAAAAAAAGTATTGGCGCCTAAATAGTGATTTGTTATTCATATAAACGTGTATTTATAAACGTATACGTAGAAAGTAACTCTTTGGAGAATTTACGATTAATCAGTTCGCAAACTGCAGTCGACACCTTTTAACACCACGCTTGGGATACGTTAAAATATCCATTAGCTAATGTTGTATCGGGAGGGCACGGCTAATATTTCATAATGCTTTAGAATTAATATGCGCACAGCGCACGCATGATTAAATGATAACTAATTGTTACGAGTGCAGTACATTAAATTTCTTTCCTGGAAATATCTGTTAAAATATACACTTTGAAATAGTCGTTCTTACTTATTTGTGAAGTGCTCGATGATTCATTGCACAATTTTTTGTTATTTACTTGTGTTAAACAATAATACTACGTATTATATATATTTGGATTGTTCTTTTTATAAAGTTATAAAAGGAAAGAGATTAAATTAAAAGAACGTGTGTTATGAAAAATTTTTGTGTATAAAACTATATTCAAACAATAATTTCAAATTAAAAAATACTCTATTTATCTATCTATTAGTAACATTTTCAAACACATTTTGCCCCATATGCTACAGAGGTAAATAATTTTAATGTAAATAATTTGATTATGGTTTTAATAGGCTGTGGTGTAGCCACTAACATGAGATTCCGTTCACATTTGCAATTCTAGCAAAGATTAGTACCTTACCAACCATAAATCAGTATAACCACATGTGGTGGTATAGGCAATACGACACCCACATTTTCCTTTGATAAATTATGTACATGTCACAGCTCATGGTTTCATATCTTCTCTGTAGTAACGGCTAAATAACCAACGTTACGCTCTCTGATGCTCGCTAAAGGAAATTTGCATAGAAGAGGAAAGGTGAATATATGTTTATACTTCAATAAGTTCCTTTGAAGAATTGTTTTGCTTTGTATTCGTAAACGGAGATGTCGATCTAAGTGCAGGTACAGGTACAAACAAGTCCCAGTTGAATATACGCAGCAATATTTTTCTTTGTAAATATTTCTCTAGGAACTAAATTGATTTATTTATACACGTACACATTTATACGAATCACATTTATATACAATTCTGAAATAATATAATTCAAATATGTCTTTCATGTATCATATTTATCTGATGACAATTTATTAGCATAAATAATTTATAATATACAATGGTAGTTTTTAACGGAATGAATACAGGAAGCGCGCAAAAGCAACTAAGAAATGTACAGAGTGAGAGCCTCCAAGGAGGATTCCAGTGTATATAGTGTCTGCTCGTAAAGTAGAATGAATGGATATTATAACATGAGTTATGAATATATAAGTCATTACATTCGTGACGTGTTTCTTACTTTAGCGGTTTACATTGCTGACGTAGATAAGATTTATGTTCAGACCAATATTAAGTAAATTCATAGCACTGTTAGCACATCGTTAATAATTACCCATAAAAAATATGTTAAACTAGTCGATAAATGTTATGATTATTTGAAAGGCAATATCTATTGAATAGTTAGTAAAAAAAAAATATTTAAATATGCATCAACATGTTTCTCTTGGCTTTTCCTTACTTTTCCCACCATTTTGAATCAAAATGAATAGTATAATTTTAACATTATTTTTGACATCTAAAACGTCACAATGTTTTTCTCATAGTGAGTGAATATTATCATAGAAAGATATCAGCATTAATATTAAGATTGTAAAACAATAATAACGCCTCCGTCTTGGGTTATAAAACACAGCCAATACAAAACATGTCTACCAAATATTTTTGCTTCAGTTGCAACTACAGCGTGAACTTCCTCGCAATCACGACAAATATTTAATTATATTTTATATAAATAGTCGAGGAAGTGAAACGATTTGTCGATCAGCTTATCAATGTTAGCACAGCGCCTCAATTAAAACGAGAAATTTAATTTTACGTTCTATTCCTTAAACCTTTCTGCAATGTTTTCTTAGGAAAAAGCCCGTCATTATTTTAAGCAACCTCAATTTAACTCTTGAAAAAATCTCTAGGGTGTATTTAAAATTTCAAATAGCCACTTTAAACAAGCTATTTTAGGTAATCAGGTCACAATAGTTCACCGATTTTGTGAAACTGCTAATATAATTATGTTCGCGACTGTACAATATGGAACTAGAAGTATTATGTAAGATATTGCTGGGTAACAATATCTGAGCTACAGTGTCACGTATCTGAACTAATCTATGAAAAGAATGTTATCCTTTGAGCGTTTTGTATATCCTAATCTTGAGCCCGACCCAGCAACTAGTAAATTCTAACAAATAAATATATCTAGATTTTTAGCAATAACGTTCTGGAAATCCTGTACATTTTAACACCTTTTGGGTATTTGGGAAACTGCTTTAAACATGCAGACAAGGTTTTATAAAGTTCTGTTTCATCGTTACAGTAAAAAATACAAATCGAGCACAACCCTGTTCTTCTGAGCGAAAAAGTTGTAAGATCCATTATAAAGTTCTGTCATTGTATAAAATTAAGACAACTTTTGTCTTGAGTTATTATGTAATTACCAAACCTAGCAGCAATTTATAATGACCACCTTCATTAAATATCTATTATGTGTTAAATGAATAGAATGACTTGGCAATCGCACCCTGCAATCTGTAAGGTTGTGTGGAAGCGGCGGCACGGTAAAACCACCTTCGGCTGTCGCAGTTGTGATAATTGGTGTTAGTTGTTAGTTCTTTCTTTCGTTTCAATGTCGGGTAATTTTGTATACTTAATAGGCATTAATACTAATTGCATGTCTGCTAGAAGTGCCCTAACTTTTTGATGAATGGTGAGTGAGTGACAAAACTAACTTTTTAGCTATTACTACATTACGTCTTTGTAAGGATAACTAGTTAAATAATCTTACATGTCAATCAAATTATAAGTTTATTAATAAAATAAATTATTCTTACCTTATAGCCTCCATCATAATATGATTTTGTTTTGTTTTTTAATAAAGTTTTTTAGATTTATCAGCTAAATATAGCGCGCGAGTAGAGCGACATAGGTCCGTTTAGCAGCGCGCCTCAGCTCTCACTGTCGTTCTCCATAGGAGTGAGAGAGAAAAAGCGCTTGAAATAGAAGGGCGTAAGTGCCAAACCACAAAATTCGTTATTTTTTGTAAATGTTGCAATTTAAAAAAAAAACAAAGTTAACCATTTCCTTCAGTTACATATGATACACAATTTTACTTAATTTCATTTACATTACTTAAAGCACAACTGTGTAAAGTCAAAATTCAACTATTTTCAGAGGCTATTTTGTTTTTTTTTTATCGAGTGAAGTTTTTCAAATCGTGTTTTGGAAATAACCACTATGTGAGGAATATGTTCAATTATAAAGACATTGATTTTGGTAATGATATGAGCGATAGGTTTTTATACAAAACGATCTTTATTTACCTCTATTTTGGTTTTCAGCCCCTTAATTGGTTCCATGTGTAATGAGTTTTTGGTTCATTTGAACATTTTACGGTACTGTAAACTTTGATTATTTTTCCATGTAAATATATATTTATTAATTGGAATGTCGTTGATATACCACATGTTAAAGATGTTTTTATAGTATTACGTACGATATAATGTGTGAAATGGAGGAAGAAGGTTCAGAAAGCGAACTCCAGGCGTCACCAAAAGCAACCAGGACTAACCCTAATGATGATGGTAATATAAAATGTAAGACGTCATAACGAATTCACTTAAATAATTACTAATCAAACAATTTTTTGTTATCTTTCAACTGGAATGAGCTATTGTATATTTTCATTTTGGCATTCTTCTAGTTTTTGTGTATTATTGTTATAAGACAATTAGTCTTACAATTTTATACCGACAAATTAACAAATGTGTTGATCTGAAAATAAAGAGTTTTATTTTTACTTACACTTCTAAAAAAACACATACAGCATTACATCGTCACACAACCTTTAAAAATATTCACATAATGTGAAACTGTGAAAAACGATGATTACTGTTAAAATTATAAAAAAAAGAATAGAAATAAATCTTTTAATATTTGTTATTTTAAGGTATACAAGAACACATATATAATATAATAAACATATTTAGCTACTTCAGTTACTTACCTAATGCTTTATCAACTCTAGAAAAAGATTTCACCTTTAACAATAGTGTGTTAGAGGAGAATTTGAATTGCACACCTTCTGTTAAATGTAAATATTATAGGTAAATAATAAATTGACATAAAATATATGTAGGAGGAACTGTAAAGGTAAGTAGATTTTTTAGGAATCACAATAGAACGATTTTTCCATTAAAACATTAAGTGACGTTTATTATATTAAATATAGTAAGTTTATGCATACATTTATTGTCGTAAAATATCTTTTGATTCTTTCTTTTATTCTGGGCGTATGTTATTCATGATTGGCTTGGACAGAATAACAGCGGCTGGCATGCTTTGCACTGTCACTCCATGCTGAGTCCAAGACTGTTTTGTCTTTGTACTGTTATTTTTTTATGTATTTGTTTTTGAGCACTTTTATCAAGTCCTTTCTTACATACCTACTTAACAAGATCGGACCATAAAAGTGAAAAAAATATTTATACTCAGTTTATATTTTTTTTAATTTACTACATTACTTGGATTTTTCAGTTTTTGTTCAAGTTAAAAAAATATTATAAGCAAAGTATAAATATTTTTTTAACTTTTATAGCGCGATCTTGTTAAGTATGTATGTAAGAAAGGCTCTACGAAGCGAACATTTTTTACGACCATTATTTAAACATTTTTTTTCACTTACAATTAAGATGAGTTCGAGAAATTTTTGTTAAGGCCGCTGCATACGTAACGAGATATTACCACGGACGGGACTTGGACGTGGTTGCCTCGTCATAAACGGGGACGTGATGTAAATGCATACGCACCGTGACTGTGACTCGGATCTAACGTGCTAGTGTTGTGAACAAGGAAAAATGGATTTTTCATTTCAAAAATTGGCTTTAATTGCTATTGACGTGCTAAACATCGTCGGTGACGATATTTAGCTCGTCCCGTGCGTGCCACGCTCCCGTCCCGTTCGTGTCTCCGTGAAGTATGCATTTCCTTATACATTTTGCATGAAACGATGTTTGTAAAACTTCCCGTCCCGTTCCGTCCGTGTAAAATCCCGGCACGTATGCAGCGGCCTTTAGATGACAATTTTTTAACTTGTTGAAAAATCAACTTTAAGTAAAATTTTCAACGGGAATAAATTATTTATAGTGTTCAGAAGACACCACAATTTTTTCAAATTTAAAAAAAATATATTCAATACCTTAAATAAATTAATTAATGTGCCGTACTCGCTTTTGACGCAACCTAAAAATGTCGCGCGCAGACCTATTTTCAGCGTTAAATTAAAATTATAAATATTCTAGATAGAGTTCCGGGAATAAGAAGTTTTTTGTTGGAAATTTCCTCCTCTTGTAGAATCGTTTTTGAAATTTCTTAAATATTAATAGTTTATGCAATATTGACAAAAAACAAAATGACATTTTTTGCAAGGAACTTTTTATACAATCCCAATCAATACTAACTCTTTTGTTTTCTAGTATCTGCCCTGTAAGTCATGCAATAACCTGTCAGTAAGGTGTTATGTAGTCATGTGAATAATAATTTTATTTACAAGTGAAGATAACAAAATGAAAGCAACTTGTCATTGAGACATAAAACTATTATGGGAGTGTAGTCATACTTGAGTTTATTATATTTTTATTTCCCCGCCGTCGTGAGCTGTTTACATGTAATTTATAGCTTGAAACTGTGGTCTGTTACACAGTTAATGAAAATGAAATTTATTTGATGATTTGTGAATTTTTTTTAAAAGGCAACCAGAGAACGCCAATTCTTATATTTTTGTATTTATTTATTTATGTCATTATTTTCTAAATTATTCATAGATATTCATTAATACGTAGTTCAATTACGTGTTTACTACAATGTCTACAATGGCCTATTTAGGATTAAATATGGAACCTTAACGGCTAACAGTAAAAGTACCTGAAAGTGTTGTTTAATAACATAAATGAATAAAAAATATGAAACATTACATTTCGTTGAAGCTGGCAGCTATGCAACGCGGTGCCAGTCCCGCAACTTTGTAGCAATTTGCATTTAGAGTACCCTTCAGTAATAGCAGTTTGTGGAAAACGCGAACACCGCTAAAGAGGATTACGATCGTATATGAAGGGATAAATTAAGTTGCATTTTGTAATCAACACATCGTTGTGTAATTGAGTGACACCAATTCTTAAATTCACGATCAGTCTCGTTTATACATCTAGGTTATATGAACTTGAAGGTGTACTCGTACCTACTACTATTTAAAAATTCAAAACAACAATAAATTTGACTTAACTTTTAGTCTTATTCTTAGTCTTCTTGTAATTATCGCTGGATATAAATGAAAATATAACCAATTTCAGTGTTTTTTTTTTTAAATAGACATACAGACAGAAACTGCTGCGTTAGTCTAGTGGATAGCGTATGCGACTGCTAATGCTAATGCTGATAAATAATTGACCATTTAACGCAAAGTGTATGAAACAAAAACATGTTGAATAAATTTATCTAATTATGGAGATAAACAAAATCCGGGTAAATTAAAACTGGACTGCAGAAGTGGTAATAAAATTCTTTAAATGTTGGGAGTGTAATTAAAATGGTTTGTTTCAGTAGACATTCATCAAGCGGTAGTTTAATTAAAACGAAGCTTATATGGCAACCATTTTTGCTTAGATTGACCCAACGGATAATGAGTAGACTTCCTCTTCTATTAATTTATTCTAATTGATATTCTCTATTACACAGTCCTGTGCAAATATAATTCGAATCGAAAGTAAGGGTAAAATGTGATCATTAATATAAATAAATATTTTGGACATATTTACATTTGACACACAACGCCATCTAGTACTGAACTAAGCAGCGCTTGTACTGTGAGTACCAGACAACTGATATAAATACATATTAGTGCACAAACGGTAAGTGCTAGAAAGATGAAACTTTGCATGATTATGTGTTAAAATGACGTCGACAAAGTGCTTCAATAAAAACACGAAAAATATTTTTATTTGGGGTACCTCCCCTACACGTAAAGTGAAGATGATATTTTTTCTCGCGGTTAACCCATCGTGTGGGGTATTATTAAATAGATTTAAAAACATTAAAGAGATTCTAAGACGAATTTTTGAGTTAGGTATCCGTTTGCGAGATATTCCACTTTAAAGGGCACTTTTTTTGTAAAAACAGGGCTTGCCCCCCTCTAAAAGCTAAACGTAATGGTGGTCCATATAATGAAGGACAACTTTGAAGGAAAACTATAACGGATTAGATGACTTTGTTAGTTCTGGAGTTATAGAGGCTTAACTTGTAAAATGCCCTCACTTGGAAAACGTCATACAAAATTAACGCATTAAGACGTAAACATAACAACTGTCTATTGAAGTACGACAGTAATTGTATATGGTCCCTCTAACATACAGTACAAATTATCCATAACATATATATATAATATAAATTGTAATTTTAAAAAACTTTAGTATTTTTTTTATATATCCATAGTCATCTATCTAGCCTTAAAATGACAAATAATAATTACGTAGCACAGATATAAATGCGACTGCACGGTTGGCCTAGTGGCTTAAGCGGTCGCCACACCGCTTCCTACTGCACCAAGTGTCGTGGGTTCAAATCCCACATAGAATAACACTTTGTGTGATTCACAATCTGTTGTTCTGAGTCTGGGTGTTCTTTGTGTCCGTTTCATGTATGTTTGTAAAGTCCCCCGCGACACAGGAATTTATATTCCTAATGCGGAAGTTGTCTTTAAAAAAAAACCCAGATATCTTTAGATTTTCAGATAATATCAAATACATGCTTACAAATATTTGTTTAGAATCGAGTAGTACAGCCACGCTGATTTCAGCACGAATGGGCCCGGCTTGACCGGGACTGAACTACCCTCACACAAAAGACCAACCCAATATGACAGCATTCGTGCCTTTCGTCGTCTTTCATACGTCAGTGTAAGACCGGAAGCCCAATCATTCTGAATCTTTCTCTCGACCTCCAGAAGCCAGAAGAATGATGCAGCAATATTTCACTAAGCCGCCATAGTGTTTGTCACCATGCTGCATTGTATACACTTACAATGAGGTTGGTGGCTCCTACTTCTGGAATTATAATAATAATAATTTTATTTATTTCTCCTCACAATGGCACACTTATAGCTAGCAATTTCACATAGTTTGTTTTTTTTTGAATTTACTCATGCTTTCCATCAGGTGGAGTAGAACCACTTTGGTAGGCCAAAATACATATATACATATGTATAAAACTAATTTGTTTAGCTACTAGTACCCACCTAAATAATTCTATATGTCTTCTTAGGGAATTATTCATAGCATTATTTGTTCTGATAAATAGGTTTTCATATGAAGATGTTTGTGCCTTTAATATGGATAAGGTGAAATTTAGAGATATGGTTATAACTGATAGGGACTACAGTTAGGGACCGACCATAGTGGCTTCATTACAGTAATCCCTCGTGTAAGAACATCTTTGCTCACAAGGTTACGTTTCTTTTCTTTCAATTGTATATTATTCAGTTAAACGTACATTGTATCTAATAGAGTACGTGAATTAGAACACAGCCGGGTTTTATAGTTCTCTCGAGGCAATAAAACGCATCAATGGCGACAATTCTTCCGTCGAATATCTATAAATTGTGATCGGTAGATGTCTCTATCGTTGGTATACACAGAGTTGGTGACAATATCAGTTACATTGCCACACATTTGTGATAATGTTCGTCGTTTAAGTCAATCAATATCATTTTGTGTCATTAAATTGGTTAGTTTAGTATGTGAAGAATTTTTTGATAATTTTGAAGTAAGCGTCTAATTGATTTAATTTTTGTTCAAACACAGTTTTTTTTCTATATTTTATTTAGAGCCTGCTAAAGTGACTCTACTCTGCCTGATGGAAAGTGTGAGTAGAATCTAAGTGACCATTACGGTCACCATACTCATTGTGAATGCAGACAATGCAGTTTGGTTACCACACTATGTTGGCTTATTGAGATGCTTCTGCATCATCGGGTCTCTGGTCATGCACTTTTTTATTTTTTATTTAACGCCTGCGAAGGTAACTTTAGTACATGAGTAGAATCCAAAAGTGGGGGCTGCCATACTAACTGCAAATACAAGCAGTATGGCAACTAACATTATGGCGGCCTAGTGAGATGATTTTTCACGCCCCGCTTAAAGGACCCGAAATCATAGTAGGAAGTAAAAACATGAGCTGGCAGTGAGTTCCAATTTTTAACTGCTCTGCCCAAAAATGAATACCCGAACCGCTTAGTTCAGGTCAGGTCAGCATTTCGCTGACATGGCCAAATGTCTGCAGAACCTACGTGTGTTAAATTTACGTTAAAGCTACGTACGTGAGATCGATTTACGATGAATCGATAAGACTGAAAGATTTGGAAATGCTACAGCAAATCGGTACGGGGCACGTTTTGATCATCAAATAAGTTTACTCTGTCCTCGCTCTTTGACGGAACGAGGGCCCTTTGGTCGCCGCCCCCGCACGTTCTCACTCTCTCTAATCCCAGACATGATTATCACTTATATGTCAGTTAATATTCAATTTACTAAAACCGGTTGAACTAGTAAGCGACCCTAAATAATATTGGTAATAAGGCTAGGAACAAGAATATGAAATATTTTGTATGTGGTAAATGTTTTCCACAGCACCGAAAATTTACATATCTGATGCTAAACAAAAACCATAAATCCAACCCAAAGAATGTCTATCAAAGTACGAGAGCAATATTGAAGACATAAAAACATAACCTATAAAAATATAAATTGCGTAGCACTCGTAGCAGGTGCTACGAAGCGTGAACAACACCAGTCGTGTTATTATCAACGCTCGGTGTTCCATCCCAAAACCCTTTTCCTCTTTGCTTTTAACCGGAAACTCGAACCTCAATGGTTTATCGTTTGAAATTGTGATCCGCATAGCGACTGAGTTTTACACATAATTTTTTTCGCTGTACTGTTAAACGTCAATTTGAAATAAATTCATTAAATTCACATTTCACAAGCATTTCAACACTTTCAATTAAAACACGATAAGGGTTCATTTTAAGTACGAGAGAATAAAAACAATGGAAATAAAAAGTATCATATTCATATCTTTGACTGTGTGCAAAATTTAAATTATGTCAGTCATAATTTTTGTTTTAAATATTATTTGGGCATATTTTAATAACTGAGTGACAACAGGCGTGAAGGCAAAATGTTAATATCTCTGACAAGAGGAGTAAATGTATACATATGTTGTTAATGCTAAGCGTGGGATGTTCGTTACCTACATAGAGTAAACAGCGTTAAATATACAAGTTATCCGAGGCATGCACGCTCGCACCCGCCCGCGCAAAACGACACGACATTTTGTTTTGGCTAATTAACGTTGAATTGTCGCAGTCCTCCTGGGACCTTGTTAATGTGCCTATGTTATACTATGGCACTGACGGTTCTTGTACTTTCATTTAATCGCAGACATATAAAGTTTTATCTTTTAATTAATATGAGATTTGTTAAAACTAATGATTTATAGGTTGCCAATTAATTAAATAAAAGAAATATGTACAAAGTGGTTCCGTGGTGCTTAGAAGTGATTTTACATTAAAGATCGAGTGTTTTGCTGTTGTTTAAAAACATGCAGTCAAACAGGCCCATGGTTTGTGAAAGTTTTGTTACATATACAGAACAATAGATGTAAATCAAATTTGATACATAGTTTAGAGTCTAAGAAAGATTTATCGCGATAACCGAGACACGAGGAATGATCCGCGAACAAAAGCTAGTTTCATATAAGTAAGAAAAATAATCATAAAACTGTTATTAGATTTACAAGATTCACAAGATGTATGTCGGTCGCCACAAATAATTTCACAATCGGCTAAGATGTAAAGTATTATTGAATCACAAACTTAAGTCATTAAATGTCAAAGGCGTATTGAAGTCACACAGGCTGTAACACAACTTCTCCATCGCTACTTTCAAACTTGAAATGTCTGCATTAGGGTTAAGGTAATAAGGCAGCCGTTACTAACAGTAAAAATCGGGTACTTTTTGCTATTCAACGCTGACGAATTGCTTATTATATATTATAAGAAAGAAAATCTTCAGGAAAACTTTCTTTTAGGATTGTTAGTTTTGTTCGAAAATATGGTTTTATAGGTATATTATACTACTTTCTGATAAAACTTCGACTAAGTCATTTGTATGAGGATAACAATAACAAACTGGATATCAGAAGATATTTACGTATGAAAAGCTGTTCTGGTTATTAAATATGCCATGCTAGTAAATATGCTAAATTTGTCTTAACTTTTAATTTGTGGTATGGTTTTTATCACATTTTCATCACAATCAGCCTATCGCAGTTCTTATAGGCAAAAGGTTAACTTACCACTTGCCACTTGGTTCGAATCGTGACACATCTACCATCTTGCGCAAATCATCACTCGACCTGGTCTGTGGAC
Source organism: Phragmatobia fuliginosa (assembly GCA_932526445.1). NCBI lineage: Eukaryota > Metazoa > Arthropoda > Insecta > Lepidoptera > Erebidae > Phragmatobia > Phragmatobia fuliginosa. The sequence goes on along the minus strand of OW052070.1, from coordinate 10,924,655 downwards.
GTCCTACACTTTGTTTGTCGCGATGCAGCCTCCACTCAAAAATACGTTTATCTTAACCTTTATTGGTTGCTTTGGTGGTGCTAATATGGCATATGGCTTACTCACTCTCACTTTTGCTTGCTTTTGATATCTAACTTAACAATATAATGAGCTCAAAACTATGTAAAAACTAACAGCATATGACCTGTTTCCAATGTTGGTTATAAACATATTTATCATAGTGTCATAGCACTGGAAGTACAAAAAGAATCGTCCTAGTTTAACATGTAGAAAACAAAAAAATATATCAAACGACGATAAAAAATAGCATGCGTAGAATTTACGACAAATGTTACAAATTTAGTAAGTACTACGACAGTACATATAGATGCCTTTGTGTGCGTAATAAAAGGAAAAAAAGATTCATTTTACACCGGTGGCAAAGTAATGTTTGATAGATGTTATAGTTTACGATATAGAAGACCATATAAACTACGAACAAGCAGCGAATATAACTCTGTATGCCTAGGCTCGTATAAAACGTTATAAAACAGAATGACAGTAAAGGTCTTCCACACAATTTATTTACTTGTATCGTTGTTAACTCATTTCAACTTAATAAACCCGCTTGTGTGATTGTGATGAAACATTATTTGTATTTTGCGAATGAATTAACCTTATTTAATGGTAATATTTAGTTTAAAATAATTTTCTGTAAACCTTTTACTCTGACAACTTCAAGTTAATTATTTTACCTGTATAGTAATTCAAAACTCCTAATACATTCGCTACATACGCTTGAAAAACATTTATCTCTTTCTGACGCGGTCGGGGCAAGACGTGCCTTTTTAGTCCAGTCATTTAAGCTTAAATTAGGTAAGAATCTCGGAATTCGAGATTCCTAGCTGTAAATCTGTAAATACCTCTTACGCCTGCCTCTTACGACACCCATGGAATGAATAGGGGTGGTGACACTTTGTATTCTTAATCCGTCACCACACGGACAAGAACGTTTGTATGTATTATATTGTTCTTTGTATTCTACAATATTGACATTGATTACAAATAGCAAAAAACCCATAGGAAATGAGATATTTACAAAAAAAAACGATTTTTGTGACTTTTGACCTTGAAATTTAATAGTTGCGTACACCCTACCATATATAGGTTTTGAGACAACTTTTACGGTGTCAATATACAAGTATTTACAGAATTACAGCTGGGTATCTCGAATTCCGAGGTTAACTTACTATAATGACTGGACTATTTGGATTTTTATCATTTAATATCATTTGTTTTTCTGCTTTATTAGAGAAGAAATATGAATCATTTAGAAACTTGCGTATAAGCTATTGTCGGGCTTGGATATTGAGAAAAGGCTAGAGATGACCCAATAGGGGGAGGTGGAGGGACAAACGCTGAGTGTGCAAAGTTAGTCGTTTATGAAAACTTGCATAAATAGCGTTTATTATATCTCCGATTTGATGTTTTTATTATGCTTTCTTAGTCGACAGTATACAGTATAAAGTTTATTATATATATGGTATTCAGTATATACCTAACAAAATAAAGTTTTTTTTTAATAGCTAATAGGACAAAAAATGACTGCAATTTTTTTGTTATTGTATGTTTTTATAAACTGACATATGACGAAACAAAACCTAAATCATCCATAATCCTTTAACAGGCACTCATCTTACCACATACAAACATTTTACACAAACATAGATATACATACATACATAACAAACACTTTATTGGGAAGGTTCTACTGTTATTAGGTACCTGGTACTTATAGCTTAGGTATTTCCTATTTAAAGTACCAGCAGAAGATACATTCATACCTACTTGATTTTTTTTGCATGATTTGAAAGTAATAATTAAATGTGAATAAGTATCGAATAATATATGAGTTACTCTCAAAAGTAAATTTGTGTGTTCCACACATAAGACTACTACTACTACTTTAGTAAGACTACGTAATGATGCTAGAGAAATTATTATGCAATTGTATACATATATTTAATAGCATGATACACTAACTCGTTTGTCTTCTGTTTTGTTCTGTGATTTTCATTTGTCTTCTTCGAACTTTATTGAGGTATCCAGATTTCAGTGTATAATTCTGATTTAAAATAAAAGAACGTCGTGTCGTGCTATTTTTTGGGAGAAAATATGACCACATCGTGTGTCATAGGTGATGTTGGGGATCCACGAGATATAAAAATAACAACACAATAATATATTTTAATAAAACGATTTATTTCTTTAACTTGTAAACTTACAAAATGTACAGACAAAGAATCTCGAATATTGGCACATATTGAGTTGTGTCGTTAGAAATATTGAATCTCATTTACAAAATATTACACTGAGCCATTAATGTGTAATAAATATTATAAATATCTTTCGAAATTACAACTTGCTAGGAGATAAAATGTGTATTAATTTTACAATCAATCTATTAATAGTACAAGTATACCAGTTTTCGTATTAAATTCCATAAAATCTACTTTTTTCTTATGGGTATATTTAGCAAAAAACAGAACATAAACTAATTTATTTTTATTAACTTTTACCAATATGTCTACTTTGGCAGTAGCTTTATCAATATGATTTATTTACAGATTATTTTAATTGGAAATAAGTATTAACATTCTTAATCTATTTAATCAAATATATCCTAATTGATTTATAATATTAAACATTGATTTAACTACTAAGTAAGTGAGTCGGTCTATCTCAAGTTCTTCAATGTAAAAGTATAAAACTATTAAAATCAAATATATTATAATATAAAAGACGTCAACAGAACCAAATCTGTTAATAAAAGCGTTCGAGTAATCGATTAAAATGAAAACTCTGAGCGATAAAAGGACAAAATGCTCGAAATTGAATAAGTTATGACTTTATTTTTTTATTCTTTTTAATAGCAGGGTGAATTTCACCATTGTTTTTATCTGATAAAATAAAAATGTTCTCAATTCGATGCGTATATTTTTTTATATGACCATGTTTACCTTATTAAAGAGTAGTCCGATTTTGATCATTCTTTTTTTGTTTGTTGCTGATAAAGGCCTGATGGACTATTGCCATTTTATCTATCAAATACGTACAGATTTCGGTTTCACAAAAGTATTACATAGAGACATACTTAGGTACATACATGTCAGATACACAATTATATTTCATCTTTTTTATCTATTATAAGATAATATGCGCGTAATTATCTGAAACTTTACAGAGAATTAGTGAAACTGGTAATTCATTCCATCACGCTTCTTTTATCATTTCAGCGATACTTATATTTATACAAATGTCATTTTTGCATTACATATTCTAGTGAGCATTATTCAAACTCTTTTGCCTTTTACGTAATATAAAAAAAGTATGCGTACACAGGAATACTATAAAAATGTAATTAGAATTCATTGCAAGTTTGGCACATTTTGTTATTGTTTGGCAAGAGAGACACCTACAGATATTATCAATAATTTATAAATTAACCAGTCAATCAATTCGGATAAAATTACATTGGCATGCTTACAGTACAACAGCACTTACCTATACAAATAAGATATGAATTTATTTACAATAATATATAATAAACATCTACGCTATTCGATTAGATAAACGATCCTTTACTAGTTTGAACATTCACAGTTACTGAAACTTAGCACATTGGTTGGTTTTTGGGTTACGTGAGAGCGTCCGCCCGGCACCCCGCTACACGTCGCTGGGTGGCGAGGCGGGCTCTGGCCGCTAGTGAAGCTGGCTTTTGGTGCTGAATCCATAATGCAGGTATGGAGAGCCGGCACCGTCACGAGCACCGCCTGGACCACCACCCGCGCCTACCCCGCCTCCGCCTGGACACTTGAGCGCTGACCGTAGTTCCGAAGCCATCTCCGAACATAAAGACGCCTACACATCAAAGTAATGTATTACGGGAAACTATGTCATACTACTCTATGGTTGCGGCATAAATTAAAATAACTTTTTTATCTCCTCATTATTACGTCCGTATAATTGTATACGGATGTATATAAAATATAACTGCCTCGTTGGTCTAGTAGTAAGCGTATGCGACTGCTAATCAAGAGGTCTCGGGTTCAAATCCCGGGTCGGGCCAAAAAGTGTTTTTGGGATTTTCTTAGGAAATTCCTAATAGCTGCCCGGAGTTAGGAAGTTTGGCGGTGATTCACGCCCGTGCCTCGGAGAGCACGTAAAGCCGTCGGTCCCGGTTGTCATGAACATCTATGGCAATCGTTATTGGGAAGTCAGTGCCCTCAAATATACTGACATCTAGTTCAATCTTCGAATTTCAGTTCTCCCTTAGGGTTGCGGAGGTCCGATGCCAGTCGCTCCGTGGAAAAACTGAAATTCAGGTAAAACCGGTTGAACTAGTAGCCGACCCCAAATAAAATTGGGAATAAGGCTAGGAAGATGATATTACGTCCGTATAATTACCTTCTTCTAAATAATTACCTGAAACATTTTAGCAATTCAAAAATAATTTATAAAACTTAGTGAAGCCGCAGAAATTGAGTTTGGACAATGACATATAGTCAGACATTATACTATAGTTCTGGCAGAATACTTATACTTTACATCATCTAAAAATGTCTTTACTCGTATGTTACTTAGTTAGGGTTAGGGTGAAGGATTCGAAAGTAAATACACAATTAAAATTAATAGTCTGGATCGAATTTAATAGTAAATATTCTTCACAAATATAAAAGGGAATGTATATATTTAGAACAGTATTTAAAATGGAAGTCTTCAATCGAAATCGATAACTGTAGGACCTGTCTCGAGGAATTTATTTAAGTTCTTTTATTTAAGATTCGTAACCAATTTGGAGATAATCCAAACCATAGAACAAATTGTTCTTATTTAGCAGTCGCCTACGCTATCCACTAGACCAACGAGGTAGTTAAAAAAATCTAACTTAAACAGAAAAGCATACCGGCTCTTACAGAACCAACATTAATACAATGTTTAAGACGAATGTAAAAGCTTACCTCTTCTTTCTATGATCCACATTAAGTTGAATGCATTTAAGAAAATAATTTTATTAAAATTCTTTAAAAATTAAATTACATACTGCAAGTTATCACACACACACTCTACAAATATGTTGTGGGTTTCTCATCTAATTAATTATAGCAAGATACATAATTATATATAAGTTAAATAAAAGTCTGGCCTATTATAACTCAATTAGAATATAACTGAATTAATAAACGTAACATAAATTCTAGAGCACGGCTAAATAAACTTGCTACTGAAAATGTTAATGAGTAAAAAATGTATACTAGTTGCTAATGTGCTAATGGAAATCCCCATGGATACAATATGTTGGTGGCTCGAAACAACTAAAGCCGCACGCCGTCTCGGGTACTGCGAGTCGAGGAACCAGGTTTACCCTGAAACGGAAGTCCCTGGAACCCCGACACACCTCGAGACTGTCTGGCCGCTGACTCTACTGAGCTTAATTGAAAATTTCAGTTGATTTTAAGAGCGGTGGTCAACAACCTCATTGTGAACGCAGACAATGTATCATAGTTACCCACAATATGGTCAGAGAGATTAAGAGAGCCCAGACTAGATTAAAAAGTACCCATAGTTTTCAAACTATAATTAGCTATGTAAATTTATACATAAAAAATATACTTATATAATAATAAATACGTGCTAAGCAAAATTTCAAAATAACTTACTCTAAAGCAATATCACCGAAAATAAATTTCATTTAAAAATAAACCTAGAACAAAATCAAAACATTTAAGTTTTTAACAGACTTTATTGAAAGTAAACACATTAAAACAAAACTTATATCAAAATTGTTTCAAAATCACACCGATTACGACTTACCCGTTCATCGACAGCAACCTTGCGGGATTTCCACACGAACTCGCATACAGCTATCACGCATGCGACGCCCATTCCTCCCATTAGAACTACGAACACGCCGCCAACGTTTGCTAGTCCTAACTCGTTCGCCGTCGACGATGATTTTGATGTCTCATCCTGATTTATTTAAATAATATTCAATGTTCATCATTTAAAAGTCCACAAATAAATAAAATTTATTTTTTAGACTTTTAAAATGTCTTTTTGTGATATTCACTAAATTCACATAGCTTTTCAGTAAATTCACATGAAAGTATAGGGAGACGCCTAACAAAGTCATGTAATGTAATTTGTATATTTATGGCATGAGTCAAGACCTTTTTTTTATTAAATATTTCCCTTGACAACCCTCTGTATATGGTAAAGGTAATTAAAATATCGGACTTCATACAAAACTCTGTAATTAATTGGATTAAAAAAGGGATGAAACCCTTTTAAATAATTGGTGATATTTATAAAAGCATAAAAATAAATCGACCCGATTGTTCATTAAAGCGTTAAATAACTTTAACCTAACAGATTCCAATAGATCCATTACATCATGTTCGATTTCTAAGAATATCACTCTTCCTTTCCTTTTGTTAATAATAATTTTAATTGTTACTTCAAATTAAAAATACAGACAATTTCTTTGTAGCATTTCGTTACCAACCGAGTTAGCTTGATTGGAAATTGAAATAAAGTTTTCTACTTAAAGTTTTGATTACAAGATTGTTCAATCGAATATTTCTACAAACAACATTAGAATATTGTCAGGGCAAATGGATGGAAAGGTTTTTATATCTAGACGGTTAGTAACTTCTACTCTTCAGTAATGAAAAAACAAAAATATAAATTACACGCTACAATAATAATACAGTAATACTAAATATACAGACATAAAGTGGTGTACAGTATATATATCACCTAAAATTATATTTCATTCATACGCAAAGAAAACGAATAGATATCGGTAAATAGGACATAGTGGGAGAAGTCAAAGAAAATGACTTTCAAAGTTTTATGTTTGAATTACCGTTACGAGAAACTAACGATGTCGTTTACCATTTACTTACCCTACAAGACCCTCCGCCCCGCTTCTCTTTCCACCATTTTGTTTTTAGTATGTGCAATTTTCCTTCCTCTTGTAGTTTCAAAACAGCTCCGCTTATAGCTGTTCGGTATGGAGAGTCTACAAAACAAACCAAGCATTAAATACAGTCATTTAGTACTTTTCCATATGTCTGTTCATAAAATTTATATGGAAAAAATCGGACACAATTTTGAGCCTATTGACGAAAAACTTTTCTCATTATTTTGGCAATGAGAATTATTCCTTGTGAACTAGTTTTACATACGAGAATAATACTTAGAAGTATTTTTCTGCTTGATTAAAAAGCTTTGCTTGATATTATCAGGTTTATTTTAATATTGGAAAAGTTTCGTAATAAGGTCAGATACTCAAGGCAATAGAGCAAAGAGTAGGATCTTGTAATGTAAGCGAAATCGTTGGAGATTAAGTTATTGAAGAGATTGAGGTTATATTAGATGTATTTATCTTTGGAAGTGGAGACATAAACAAGTCTTATTTTTGATAGAGTTGAAACTTTTTTAAAAGGATTTGACACGGTTAGACAATTATAATATTTAGTAGTTATTACTATCTTCATAAGTTTAAATTTCTATAATAGTTTGGTAAAGTAAAATTTAATTGGAATTTCAACGCTAATAAAACTAATCTCATTGAGTTCAATTATGTTTGGTACAGTAACTATCTATTATTTATTATATATATATTTATATTATTATATTTTATACTTTAATGTCTCAGTAGATTAGAAAAAAGAAATTTACAGCAAGCATATTTCTCTCACAGTTTTACATAAATTAGTATAAAGAAAATATATATTTACTAGGAGGCATAGCAATCCCGTATCCTTTCGAATCAAGCATGCCCCCAACTTGAGTAAGATCGCAGTTTCTCTCCACTACATATTCAATTGTAGTTGACTCCATCAGGTATGCATATGCCCCCTTTCCTCGAACAACTCTTTCTTCTCCTTCCTTGTTGGTTGTTGCAAAAACTGAAGGTCTTGCTGACTCCATGAATGACCACATACGTTGGTAGGTTGAAAAGTTTGAGTCCTATTTAGAACATAAAATAATTTGTAATTGTTAATTTTGTTCGTAAATAAAACAGCATTTTATTAAAGTTCTTAAACTTTAAAATAAAATAAACTACTTATTTAATTAACAATATATTTATAAAAATTCTATGTCCATTCTACCAAAAGTAGAATATTCTGTACGCAGAAGACTATAAGAAATCTGCTCTCTAGCCAAATTGTATTTTAAAAACGTATAGTCATAAACAATATCAATGCAAAGAGAAGGAAAACTTGAAACGAACCGTATACCAACCCGTCTGGTCAGCGTGGTATAGTAGGCCAATACCTCCTTTTCAAGGAGAGGCCTATGTCCAGCAGTGGATTGTTAAAGGCTGTTGATGATGATGATGATAGTATCTTATAAGATACCCTTTTTTTCTTGTTTAGTTAGTGTACTATAAGTACAGTAACTAAACAAAAACTTTTGTATAGTGACAAATGACTCCAACTTTAATATAAATGATATATTCTGGTGAATTCGTCGTGAATAACTTCTTCGCATTAACGAGGATTAATTTTACGAACAGATTTATCTGAACATGCTATCGTTACAGGAAATTTATGTATGTCAGCTTTCAGGATGGCGTGAATACAAAACGTGTTGGACATTATTTATGCATGCGAGATCAGGATTCAGAATGTCTATGTGTGCTGTAACTAAAACAAGTAAACAAAAATAGGTTGTGCAAAAATGAAATTGCTCAAATTTATTAAAATCTGCAAGTCAATCGATACTACTCTACAGAGAGATATGTATTATGTCTTTTACACAAATAATTAATTAAATACTTATTACTACAATTTCTGTTATTACTTATGTCAAGTTGATCCATTGGTAACGAAACATGACTATCATATTATGATAAATTTAGGATGTATATATTGTGTGGATCACCATGCTGCATTTATGTAAGTGGAAAGTATGAACAGTAGAGTCACTTCGATAGGCTTATATTTTCATTTGTTAATAGCTGAGGATATTCCTTCATTTATATACTCTAAAGTCTAATATTTACTAAAACAACAAACAAAGGAGAATATAAATTAAGAGCTGTAATGCTACGTGTGTGTCTAAAAGATAATAAGTCAAAACCTCGACAATATTGTTACAAATCATTACGTCTCCTAAATCCCCTAAATCACTTCTTAATGGCAAAATTCAGGAACGTTTCATATTTATGAGGTCCTCGTTGCCAAACATCATATTCATAAGGTAAGTCTTTGTTAGATGTATTATTTTACGAGAAATTACACTTACATATATTTTATAAAACATTTAGACCAGGAGAAATATGTATTTTCACGTTTTTTCTCTTTTTAACTAAGTTACTTAAATTGAAAATCTACTTTGGATTCATAGCAATAGATTTTATATCCAGACCTATTAGCTTAAATTACAATTAATCTTTAGAACTATACAAACATAATTTATCAAATATTTTAAGAGATTACGTTAGGCGTTAACTATTTTTTGTGCTCCGTAACTGATGTTTTAACATCCAACGAACCGAACTAAAGGGAATTCATTAGTTAATATTATTTTACTCATCAAAATATCAATAAGTGCTTTTTAATAGCTACTTCTGAATAGTTGAGATGCTTCTAAGTTGTTTTATGAAAGGCTGCAAAATTTACTTTCAACTTTAGAAACATTGCAGGAAAATTAGTTAGTTTTCCGAAGGTTTTGCAGATAAGAAGCTTTGCTAACCCCTTTCAAATTTAAATTAACAATTTAACTCGTTATGCCTAGGAAACAGGTTACATTGTTCCTCTGACTAAAAGTTAAGTCTAGTTTAATTAAATCTACATGAATACATGAATAGACAGTCGTTACACGTTACACGTTCGAAACTACTTCGACTTGTAAATTCTCGAAATCGAACATGATTTCCATAAATTTTAACCAGTTCTATGAGGAATATAGCTGTGTAAGCAATCAGGGTGCTTCAATAAATAAAATACTATAATGGTCAGATTCACAGACTAAATAAAACAAGCTCACACATTTCACATACGAAACATAAACTGTAATACGGTAACTAGATAAAAAAATAATGTTATGTTCCTTAGTTGTTTATTATATCTATTTTCATTGTAAAACTATTTGTGGAAGTCCAGGGCAAGCTAAAGTAAGTAAGGTACACAAGTAATTAATTTTGTCATGAAATATACGTACCCTAAAAAATGCAGCCGTAGATCCACCTTTCAATGCTCCATACTTGATCTTGGTCTGTTTAGCAAGGTCTTCAGCACTCTCAATGGGAGAATCCATTCGTTCCACGGTCAGGAAAGCCGCTAAGTTAGCAGTGTATGATGATATCATAATCAAAGTGAAGAACCACCACATACCAGCTACCATTCGAGTTGATACCGCTCTGACATTAATAAGAAAGCATTTTAATAACAACACAAAAACAATAATTATCATAATAAGTTATATTTTTAACAATCGGTCTGTAGAATTTTGAAAACCGATTTTGCAAACTACTTTAAAGTGTTAACTGTATTGATTAACAAATTTTAGTATTGTAATTGTAAGTATTGCTTAGAAAAAATCATGCTACTAAATTTTATAGGTGTGTGGCCCACCACATGGTGGGTGGTGTATGACTACGCCATTACTGCTATATTCTAGTGTAGTATATGTGTGTGTTTCTTAAAATTATGTACCAGATATTAATATCACATTAGATTGGTTAAATAACAAGTAGAGTAGTGTGAATGTGAGACTAATATCTAAATATCCATTAGTCTAAGAAACTTTGATGCAGCAAGCTACAGATACTGCACAAGCACGAAACGGGTGCGTGGTTGGTTACGACGTTCAAACTAGCTGTTTACGTAGCTACTATACCAACTGTGGGTATTTAGATTAATATAGTGAAATTGAAACCGAGGCTAGCCCACACGTCTGTATTTCAATTTGACGTTTTAGGCGACTACCGATGCTTGTAATTCAAAAAGGGCTATAGCCGCTTTGAAACTAATTAGTTAAAAGGAGTTCTTCATCCAAGCTCTGCAACTGAAGGCTACATTTCCGTTTCGTAATTACAGCGGGATTACTCTTAGAGTCAATTTTACCCATTCTGATTTCATTAACTGGCGATCTCGCTTCGGTGCTTAGATTTGTCAACTACAATTGCGGGGTCGATTGCGGAATTGTAGCCATCAGAAGGGTATAGTGGGGACTTACTTCGGCGCGATATCCGAACCTTGCTGCATCAAGGATCCGATAGTGAACCACAGCGAGTTCAACAGAGTGAACTGATTCTCCAACACCGGCGGCTCGTCAACACAGTTCCTGGGGCTGTCCCACTCGTACGGGCTGAACCTGTGCCCAAATACGCCCTATCATTCATAACAATTAAATTAAGCATTGACTGCCAACGATCTGTAGTGGGTTTCAAAATCGAAAAGTACTGAATATATTTAGCAAAAATAAAATTATTTTCCTTTTTTCTTTTTTTTTGTATTATTTATTTTTTCGCCTATTTGTGTTATATCAGCCTATTACCTCATGGTACATAGTGTGCCGATAAATAGGAGAAAGAGAGAACAAAATATTGTTATAACCTTTCGTTGATTTAATAAAAATTTAGGGAGAAATACCTAGTTTGTTTGAAAAGTAAAAGTATAAGAAATAATTTTGTTAAGTTTTAGAATTTGCTATTTACTATGTTTTTGTTGATATTCTTAACAAAATTTGTTTTCCAAGCAAATCTCAGGTTTCTACTAAAATCTGTAACTTTCATGTACAATCAGTCTTTCAAATCTACTGATGAGTAAATTAGGCTTAAATAATGGCTAAGGGTCCCGTTAATGTTCTTCTCGTGGACTTCGCTGAGTTCACTATAATGTCACCAGAAATGAAATACCTATATTTAAAACAGTTTAATATTTTTTATTATGTTAAAAAAAACATTCAAGAGGAGTTTAATTTCATTTCTAGCTTTAAAGTGCCATTTGCAGTATTAATCAATAGCTTTAATGCTAGGCAATCTCCTGTTTCTTACTTGGGCAAAAAGTCACAGCTTTGTTGCATGAGAGATCCGATTGCAAACCACAAACAGTTTGCTAGAGAAAATATGTTTTCCAATTTTTCGCCTTCAGGTGAGTGTGTTGGATGCCATTCATATGGAGTAAACCTACCAAATATTAGTAAATATACGTTTACTCGTAATTTTTTTATCAACATTCGGTAAAGTTGGTCATGATATTTGAAAAGTTAATAAGATGTAAAAGAAAAAATAAAAAAAATATCGTGACACAATTACCAAACTAAATTTATAACAATATCCGATGCTGATTTTATTTTAATAACTATGATAATTTAATATAAAATCTAAGTTTTAAAAATCATCTGTAAGTAGGTAAATTAGTTCGTAAAAAAGATTAGTATAAAATATCGTTATTAGCAGAAAAACACTCTCACCGGCTCTTAATAACAAAGTGGGGCGGTTTGTTGGGCTAGTTAAGTAAGTAGAAAGAAAAAAGCTTCTTACTTAGCTTGTTTCATTACATTGATTTATTTGATTATATTATTTAATTAAAAAAAGAAATCTGAAGATAACTGAAAATATTGATATTAAGCCCGATAAGACTAAGGTTTTCTTATCAGTACTTCTTCTAGTCTTTTACGTTGCTTTATTTTTCTTTGGTTTTTTATGAAAAATATTTAGGTGCGTCAGTTATAAAATAACGACGTACTAAAATCGAATCCAATAATTTATAAACATTTAATTTCAATGAATTTTAATAGGACTTAAAATATATTTGAGTTGTGGACATCATTTTACAAACCAATTTTAAACAAAACATATTAACAAGATTTAACGCCGCCATATTTCTGTATTAACTTTAATTGCTTGTATTTTTTTAATTTAGCTTCAATTTATTATTTACATTCACTACATTAATACGTTACATACCTTGCCAGAATGAAAAGTAGTACTGAAACACCAAGATACGCGGTGGCCATATAAATCCACACGTCGAGTGACAAAGGCGATAGGAAGGAGAATAAGTTCGGGGGCTGCTTTATAGGCTTGCGGTAGAGAACCGAGATACCGAGATTCATGAACGGCATTGTAAAGTCGACCACTTGCTCCCTATGCAAACAAAAATAACACAATGAATAGGAACACTTAAAACAATACAAGCTCACAAAAGGTACCGTCCGTCCGAAACACTATCCTGAGAGACAGACAATAGGCTGAAACTGACTTCTGATAATCTAGACAGTAAGTTTAAATCTATTACACAGATACTAGGTAAGTTTATTTTCATTGTTACCTGTCGTATGTAATAGTGAGATCAGCAATGGCGAGGTCGGCTCGTTGTTCCAACAATTCCCTTATCATTCCGTCCCACTCTTTAGTCTCACGGTTGTAGGACCCGTATCGACCGTCAGGCGCAAGCTTGAATGTATAATTGAAGCCCAGAATTTTAGATATCTCGTGAATGAGATCGATGGCGTATCCCTCGAATTGTGCGTTGCCTGTTAGCTTTTCGCTGGCCTCTCTTCTCATACAATACGGTGCACTCTAGGGAATTGGAAAACAGATTTTCTATATGTAAATGTTTTAAAAAAGAATTACTTTATCTGTGAATGGAGTTAAGTTACTTGGGAATACACAAAGAATGAATTTGTAAACAGTGATGGAAGAGAAATACTAAAGTTTTTTTTTTCGTTAGACATATATAGGTTTGAGCATAGCTGCGCTGTTTTCTACTTTATATTTATCTTAGTAAATCTATTTTGTATGAACGTTATCTTTCGGCGGATAAGTGTACTTTGTATCCGTCGACAGAAATCCTCTTTTTGCTTCCCCCAACTTACACATCAAGATATATACCCATCCATTGCATTATATAAATTGGCGTTAAGCTAATTTACCTTTGTTGGTCACGAGAGAGTAGTAAAACGATTTTGTTAAAATGTTTCTTGTATATTTACTACTTACCAGAATAGTTGTGACAGTGAGGGTTTTATTTTGTAATATTTCCACGATCTGTTTTTGATTCTCGCCGTAGGACCTGGTATAGTTAACGCCCTCAGAGGAGTTCCAAGTACCAGCTTTTTGTAGTCCTTCCCTTGTTAATTCAATTATATCCAAGGTGAAATCGCTTCTGAATCCTTGATGATCAAACTTTATCACTCCCGTTAAGCCTTTCATTTCAACCTGTTCATTAATTTATAGTTTTAAAGAATACCTATAATTGGTGTGAAGACATATTTTTAGATATACACTAGAACGACTTGGACTGTCAGACTAAATAATTTTGGATTTGTTTATTTTTTATATATTTAATATTCATATGTATTACATGTAATATGAATACCTATTAGATTACTTACGGTAATTTAACATTTTCGTACACAATTTAGCAACAAACACTATAGACAACAGATCACAAATTAATGAAATATTTATTTATTCTAATATTATAATAAACAGTGGGGAATACACATCATGTTTACATGCATAGTTTCTCATAAGAATAAGTGTCCAAAGTGATGTATACCCCACGGAGCGGTATGGCGGTAGTTAATCCTGCCAACTTTACCCTAGAGTACTTAATCCGTTTCTGTTAGCTACAGCTCTGTGTTATGACCACCGATTACTTTTTATTAGGCTTTTTTGCAGGTTATTGTTTCCTAAGTGCGTGTAAAAGTTTATCTTTATTGTCACTTATGTAACTAGACTGAAGTGAAGGTGAGAAAAAAACAAAAATATTTTGTTTATTACATATCTCTTGACAAAGAGAAATTGGGAAGGTCGCGGGAAGCCGTTGGATGCGGGGAGCAGAGGACCGGTTGTCGCGGAGAGCAACTGCCTTGTTGGTCTAATGGTTAGCGTATGCGGCTGCTGATCAAGAGATCTCGGGCTTGTACATTTTATTATTTAAAATTCAGATAGTGTTTAGAAATGTACGAAGTTACAACATACTTACGATTTTCATGTAATTGATAAGACTATAGCCATGGGGCCAAGTATCTTCTGCTTCGCATGAAAGAGGTCTGACGTCGATTTGTTGCGACGTATCCAGATCGTGTAACGCTTTAGCGAACAAGTGAACTGCGTCGTACATTAGAGCTGTTTCCGTCTGTTACCACACAATATACATATATTGCGTAAAAAATAGTATAACGTATTTAAAAACCTGATAAAAAGTCTATGTGAACCAAACTCGATAGATTTACTCAAAAAAATTAATTAAAATTAAAAAGCACAGACTTCAAACTACTAATATATAATTTCACTTTAGACTTTAATTTTAGGTAAGTAGTTATGACTTTTAAAATAACTTATTACGATGCCTTTAGAGGTTTTCTAATTTTCAAATTTAAACAAATTAATTTATAAAGAAACCGATAGATGTAAAGAAATACCTCCTCGTTGTATCGATAAAATATTTCAGAGTATTTTATATAATCCAAAAGATATATATATACCTAATGTACCTAATGACATAATATTATATGTTTACCACTAAAAAAGAATAATTAGATTTCCAGGACACGAACGAATAAGAAGTCGATATTAATCTTGAACGATGAAACTGAATGTGCACTTAATATTTAAAACTAAATGTACTGAAACTTACCTTTATAAAGGTCATATTCTCCTGTAAACAAACAATAAATTTAAACTCAACATGTGTATAACAGTAATAAGTTTATCGCAGACCTCTATTATAGGAGGTAATTACCTTCGCAGTGGTGTGCCCCAGTTGTAGTTTACGTCCTTTTCTCGCTTCGTCATAAACCCAATCCCGGATGACTCTTTGTACATCAGCACGTTCGGGGTCCAGTAATCTTAATGCTGTGATGTTAGTACCACCGTATTTGAACTCTTCCAAGTCTACACTATGAAGATCCTGTTGAAGTAGGTGAGTTAAAATCATTTCACTGTCTTCGCATTATACAGAAACAACCCAGCTTATATCATTATACTTTTTACACAAGCTTGTCGATTTCGGGTCAAAGGGTCAAAAGGTAAAGTCATTAATAATTACTTCCAATCTTCAGAACATACCTACTACGAAATCTATGTCTAACTTTCAACCCTCACTAATCTCGAATATTACTCTTTCAATTTTTATCTTTCCAATTAAATTTGTAATAATATCTAAATTGTCTCATAATTAATTGCTTAGATATCTATTAGCAAACGGATAATACACATATAACGGTGTATTATATATATTATACTATATTTACACGACAGTAACTAGTACCACGATAAGCGAAATAAGAAGTGTACTACACAATAAGCTATTTAGTTTCTGTAGATTTATGGATAGTCTTACCAAAGATGTTATTAGATAACTGTGATAATCCGACATCATTCCTATTTGTTGCGCTTGCTGGAGCACATCCCTAATCCTTTCAGTCGCACAGTCGAGTACAATATGAGATTCTGCCGAGTTCTTTATTTGCTTCAAAAGCGGTCTGCAAAGCAATTTAGACTTTAAAATTATACGCTTAGATAATCATAATCATAAAAGCAGTTTAAATGTTACCTACCTGTAATCATGGGAATCAGGCAATTGTCTCACCGCAACGGGCAGTTCTGAAGGTCCATGCGCTTTGAGAAGCTCTTGCAGACGGACTAAACCATCACTATTCTCATACACAATAGTGAATGATTTCCAGCCCCATGCTCTTACTAAATCTACGTATGCCTAAAAGTAAAACGAATGTGCTAGTAATCTGAACTTTAGGATAAAATAAAATTGAATCATGAAACCATTTATCAGATCTTTCCAAAGTCATGTTCTTGGAATAGTATGTATGTATTTCGGGCATATCTGATCAATTTCAAATCCAATAGAGGACTGACGTGGAAGGTCAACCTCTTGATGATGGTTTTCAGTTGAGTCTAAGACACTTACTTTTTCGGGTAGACCGAATCGCAGACATGATAAAATAAAAAAAGCTAAATAGCCTAAGTTTTTATTATTATTTCCAAATTTTCGACATAACCAAGTTCTGATTATTAGATAGATTCCATCTACCTCGGGGCTTGAGCAAATTTGTCCATTAATCTTTAATTTGAGTTTATGATTTAAATCTTTAAATAGTTAACTTCGCAGTATTATTTTAGTCTCGGTAACCCTTGAGCCGTTTCTTAAGCTGAATAATTATAAGTAATGAAAAGCTTTAAATCTATAATTATTATAAAGTTATAAATGGTTAAAGAAGGTTTCGGGCACGCCATTAGGGCAAATAGTAAAATTGAAGTTGTTTAAATTATGATTTAGTGAAATTGAGTTATTTATATTTTATTTTCTTTTTAGACCATTCTTAAAAGTAAAACCAGGCTGACTTAAGCACAAATGGGTCGACTTGATCGTGGCAGTACTTCTCACGCACAGAAAATCAACCTAAAAAATACAGCTTCGTTCTGTCGTATTTCATTGGTGAGTGTGAGACCGGAGCCCAGATTCAGTTGCATCCCAATAGGCCGCCATAGTGTGGATCCTGCATTATCTCATTCACAATAGGGATGGTGACCCCTACCCCTGGATGCTACTCATGCTTGTCATCAGAGTAAAATCAGTTTGGTAGGCCTCAATATATATAAAAAGGCTATAAGACGAAATTGAAATTTACTGTATCTAAACTTTGTTTAATTCAAATGTGAAATTGGTATTTGTTAATTTATTTATTGTAAATCCAACATATAAAATAACGATTAAAGTCAATCCATGACAAATTTATATAAAAGTTTGTTAAGGAGGTTAACCAAGTTTTTTAGGTGTATTTTACATTGGTAAAAATCCATCACAATGTGATAAGCAGGTTTCCTCGCTTTGGATGTATTTGACATTATGTTATAGGTTCAAAAAACTGAACAGTTAACACTTACTTAAAAATTGTACCTATTAGAAGCGACCGAACTTCATTTGAAATTCAGCAACAGTGTTATCCCATTAAACCTTCAATGGTTCGAAGTTCCGTTTTTTTAGAAACAAATAGTGCCCACTTACTGACCATAAAATAAAAATAAAGTTTGTAATTATTATAGAACAATAGTTTTTCTTCTATAATATTTCACCTCGATGTTACCGCACTGTTCCGTTATGATTTTAACGCGTAATATATCACTTTTCTCAAGACTTTAATAAACCTAAGAAATCCTAGTTCCTACTAATACTAGAAATGTAAAAGTTTGTGAGGATGTATGGATGTTTCTTACTCCTGCGAGCAAAAGCTAGTGAACGGATTTATATAAAGCTTTATGCTACTTTTTACTGCGATAGCCGAGGCATACCCGGGGGGAGCCGTAGGCATAAGCTAGTGAATAATAAATTATTTATTTAATAAATGTTATAATGCATTTCTTAAAATACTTATGAACTTAATCGTAAATTATACACAACATAAGTTTAGCTGTTGATGTAGAAAACTTGCAGCATATTTCTCAGAATAATATTATATTATGATTAATTCTTGCCTGTTCATTATTTCGGCCATGTATAAACTTTGTTTTCGTCTGTCTATTCAATATTAACAAAACACTGTACTAGCAGGATTAAATAGTTTGTCGGTTCCTCTAACCACTAAAAGTCATCCCTCTGGGATGAGTTTTATCCTCCCCTACAAGGAAAACATTTTCAATGACAACTCTTCCTACGATAGGACCACAAAGTCTCGCATACCAAAACCACTTCTCGCTATTAAGATAATTAATTAACAAAGTTTCCTCTGACAGATTCTACAACGACCTAAATTATTTTGGGACTAATTGTTGTAAGAAACGTGACGGGTGACCTTTTAGACAGAATATCTATATTTAGAAATATCTTTAGTCTTTAAGTAATTACGAAATTATAAAACTGTTCAATAATTATAAAAAATCGTTGTTTTAAATGTGAAGCGTTACTTTGAATTCATATTTAAGTGGTTTACCACCCGAACCAAAAAGGTGCATGAAATGAAGTGATGAAAACCACCCATTTTACCTGCTATAATTGTGGAATTAATTTCGAATAGCCCCCGGACCCTGTAATTACAAAATCATGACAAAGTCAAACAAACTCATATTCGTATTCGTAGGATTCCCTATGTAGTTTTTTTTTTATTTCTGTGTTTGATATTATGCGTAGACATGTAAGCTATGCCCATTCAAATGCAAAAAAAAAAATGAAATCGGTTCATAAACGACTAAATTATCGCTGAACATACATACAAAAAAAAGATTCCGACGAATTGCGACCCTCCTCCTTTTTTTGAAGTCGGTTAAAAATAACACAAAAGTGAACAAAAAGTCTCAAGGAGTTACGTTTCACACGTAAGTACACACAAACTTATATTGGTAATAAGTTATAAAACACAATTTTAAAAAGAATTTAAAAAGAATTTTAAAATCAATAGACCGACGATTTGAGGAAGGTGGCTGGCGTTGGATGGATGCGGACTACTGAGGATCAGGAATGTTGGCGTTCCTTAGAGGAGACCTACGTTCAGCAGTGGCGATAGGTTGATAGTTCTCGGTTTTATTTACATGCTCAAGTATGTATGTACATTTTATTTTTTACTAAGACTATTCTTGGTTTTAGGTTCCCCACGAATATTTTAATGAGGAAGCATGGGTGGCTGCTATAAGACAGAGTCGAAGGGACTCTCAATGGCAGTCATCACTGACATGTACGATACCTAACGTGGACTTCGCCGAATTCATAGGACGGGATATCCAAAAAAGGTGATTTCAAATAAAACTATATTAACTATTTTTCCTGCATAATTACGCGGAAAAGGCTTTTGCCCGTGGCTCCGCCCGCGTGTATGTCGGTTATCAGAGTAAAAAGTAGCCTATATCCTTTCCCAAGGTTCTATCCGTCTCTATAACAAAATTCGTCAAAATTAGTTCAGCAGTTTAGGCGTGAAAACGTAACAGATAGACAGACAGAGAGTGTTACTTTTGCATTTATAATATTATTAGGGATAAGAAACAAACGGATTAATTTTCACATATTTACGGTTTTTTTAATTGGACTAGATGACGTTGTGTGTTTTTTATTCGGATATCTATCCGAATTATTTATTTATTTATATCACATATTTTTGTCCAACTTTAAAATGTGGCATCATTTCAGTGACTCACACATATTATAAAAGTGACTTCACTTTCATTTTCTAAGTGCGTTATCTACCTTTTTTGTTTATCTGAAAATGTGGTAAGTTTACGAAATAATCCTCTAAGATTGAATTGTTTTGATTTAAAAGTACATGAAATTTTCAGAATAAATTTTAGTAAGTTATTTCTTTCATTAAACATAGCTTTAGTTTTACTTAATTAAATTAGATTATATTTTGCCCGGGGACCGATCTCGTCCAAGACGAGAGACAGTGTACGAATCGATTTTGCAGTGCAATAATTGTCATCACATTAGAATCGATTTAGGTAAGGGTACCTAAATCGATTCTAATGTGATGACAAATCAAATGCGTTGTCAAATAACTCATAATAAGCTTTGTACCTTGAAGCTTGTAGTCATTTAATGGAGTTTGTGACATTTGAAGATGTCTATTTTAGGGATCAAACTTATTAGAAACTTTAAGACAATTTATCATGTATGTATAATATAGCAAAGTTACGTAGTAAATTTAACTGTGCTTGTATATGAATTAAGTACGTGTGTGTATATGCGTGTGGTGTAAATTTCTATTAGGTTGGTACATACCTAAACTGTTTTTTTTTATATGCATACAGGCAATACAGATGTATGTCATATAGTTTTTCTTTGAAAATCAAACGATATCGTATTTTATATTTCGTAATATCGGTTATTGATCTGTACCCAATTTAATTAGTATAGCATTGAATTATTTTGTACTGTCGTTTTCTGTTCTATTTATTTTAAATCCCAACCGAGTAGTACACATTGACAATATAAGCACTTACCCTGCTGAGCGCGGCGGGATGTGGATAAAGGTTGACAAGGCAGGATTCCCGTCGTGTACGATAGTCCCATCTGGTTTCTAAATGGGGTAGTTCCATTGTGTCACATATGGACTGGACATGGGCCGCCGCCGGCGCTGACTGAGGGCCAAAAATAGCTGCCACCCCCGCTTCTTAAAAGGTGACACACTGTGAACAAAAATAGTATTGTAGTTAAACATTTTCCAATTTGAATATGTAATTTAAAACAATATTTTGTTTTTCAGATTTTTGTTTAAGATTTGTCAAATATATTTTTTGTGTGAACAATGACTAGCGAGAGTTATTAAAAATGAAAAAAATGCAAAAACAGCCAAAAACTGAAGGAGTTTTGGGTAAAAGTAAAGGTGTAAAAACATGAATAACATTTTAATACATTAATTTCCAGTGATTTTAACAGCTCAAAGTTACTCTGACCTGTAATAGCAAGTTTGTACTATAGTACTAAAAAAAATTAAATATATTTATATGACAACCTCTTCAAATCGTTGACATACCAAAAATTGCAAATTAAAATAATAATAACACTTTTTTTAAATAATGACAGAAGAATTATTTCCAATTAGAATTTGTGTAATACACATTTAACGTGACAGCTACATAATGATCTTTCTAGAACATAAAACATAATTATAACTTTTGTTTGTGTTAATATCACATCACAAAAGTCATGCGAGTCTTTAGTACGGTTAGATTTTCAAATTATAGATACAGGGTTACATTTTAGGCTATTTACGAAGGTAAAAGTTAAACAGCCTGTTAAATAAGATCATCTACATCTTACAAAAGACCAGCGGTAATAGGATGTTATAAAATTTTTAAATAAGATTTTTTTCACCTTTTATAATAATAGTCCACAAAGTAATGAAAACCAGACTTCTTTGAAAGACACCACTTGTTTGATCTCCATTGACTAATTAATTTCTCTATAGGCTTAGGCTTAGAAAAGAAAAATTATAAAGAAAAGACTGATAAACTTTTCTATACAACATGGCGATTCAATGAAGATTTTTTTTAGATATTATTCTGAAGGTTTCCTAGGCAGCAGAAGTACGCGTCAAATTTATCACAAAGCAGACATTGAATATTATGGTATAATATTACAAGTACAAGAGCCTATTTACAAACAATGATTAAATATTAGGTTAATTTCTGTTTGTAAATAGGAGATGAGTCTCCTATATTTCTATAAAGAACTTACAGATAAGAGGTCGATTTGAATGAAATTAATTAATACAATATCACTTAAATTGACATAATAATGAAAAAAAATAGTAGTTTGAGTTGACAGCGTATGTCACAAATTGTGGTATTTGAACGGTTCAACGTAGATTTGTAAATGGCGATTCTCTTAAACTGTGCAAGCTAACCACTGCCATCCAGCGTTGCCACCGCTGAAACATCCCGGTGGAATTCTGGCCTATCAGCCACAGGAGAAAGCGAAACTGCTTGTAGATCTTTTTTGCGGCTAACTCTCGAATTGACGACCGTGGCATGGATTCGCTCATCATTCCGACCTGCGACTCCATAATGCGAGATATCCGTATCCCGCAAAGTGATATCCGTGCGGAGCTGCGGTCTCTCGACGTCCAGAACGCCAGCGGATCTGAGGGTATTCCAGCGATTAATCTCAAGTACTGTGCACCGGAGTTGTCTCTTGTTGTCTGTACCGCCTGCGTATACCTCGGGAATTGTTCCGGAGGTCTGGAGGTAGGCGAATGTGCAACCCATCCCCAAGAAAGGCGACCGTTCCTATTTTGCTAATTACGGACTTACAGCCGAGGTGACGGCTTCTCTGAAAGGTGTTCGAGCAAATCATCAACAACTAAGTGATTCGCTATCTGGAGGATCACTCCTTGTTTAATGATCGGCAGTATGGTTTCAGTTTTACCTAAATTTCAATTTCTTTACGGAGCGACTGGTATCGGATCTGAGTTGGCAATCCTGAGAGAGAACTAAAACTCGAAGGGTGAACTAGTTGTCAGTATATGGCAACTGATTGTCATAGATGTTAAAGATAATGTAATTAAATTAAGAACATCTAAGTTTCAAGTTTAGAGTACACATGAATATGATTTTAAAAAACATACATTTTACAAAGATACTGCACTTCTGTAAAAATTATATGGAGAAAGGTTTAATTAATTAAAGGTCTCATAAAGGAGGTTAGTCTAGAATTTATTAAAAAAATATGTATTTGTCTATTTTTCAAAGTTCATTCACAGTCAACCATTGATATGTAATATACTAGATTTGTAATTGCGGATCAAGAACTATATAACTCAATGCAGTCAACATTCAAAGTTTAAATATCGGTAATCTTCAAAACATAGGTAATCTATCATTATCAACCTATTGCAGATCAGTACTGAATCAAATTTTGGGATCCTACCCAACGTAACATACAGAAATATATAAAACCATAATAGATCGAAAACAATATTAAATGCCAGCTTCAATGCCGAGCATTGATCAGGTTCGGTCAAAAGAACAAACATATAACATGACAAGTAGTAACACTTGACACCTAAGCCGAATAAAACCTTGTTGTTTGCAGTTGATTGGTTGACATTTAAATATTACGACACATATTTTGCTGAGGATCTCTTAACAATATGTTAAAGGTTCTCCTTCTTATCTTATATAACAAGGTTTAGACACGTTTACGTATGTCTGAATCTGCTTCAGATCCTATGTAGGTTTTACTCCTACATTCTTTTCATATATATATTTAGCCTACCAAAGTTACTCTATCCTATATTCTCTCTATCTATATTCTAATTATACCTGACTATCGTTATTACAGTCTGAACGAAAGGAAATCCCTCATTTTAAGCTAGTAATAAGAATTATTATCGTACTGAATTGAGTGTTAACATTTCCGTTTAATAAATAAATAATAATAAATAAATAAATAAATATTTTGCACATCTTACAAACAACATCATCTAGTCCCTTTCATTTCCCTATTTCATTTCATTTCATTTCATTTCATTTCATTTCATTTCATTTCATTTCATTTCATTTCATTTCATTTCATTTCATTTCATTTCCCAAAGTAAGCAGAGCTTGTGTTATGGGTACTAAACAACTATAAATAGATAGATATAAATACATACATACTTTTTTTTTTGTAAATACATACATATTATACATAGAAGAACACCCAGACTCCGAAACAAATATTTATGGATCACACAAATATTTGGTCTGACCCGGGAATCGAACCCGAGACCTCTTGATCAGCGGCCGCATACGCTAACCACTAGACCAACAAGGCAGTCGAATATTTTAATTAAAACATTTAAACTTACACTTTTTATCAATTTGTAAAATTATATAATAAATATAAAGCGGTTATTTTAATATTACAAAAAGACCCTTCAATTTTATTTATTTCTATAGATAAATAAATATTTTTCGGGCATCTTACACTCAACGCCATCTAGTCCCCAAACTAAGCAGAGCTTTTTTAAAGTTTCGCGACTTTTACACATACTCATGTTTTTACAGTAAACGGGACTTATTCGCGATAATATTAAAGGTTACGATACCTTCTATTTTCCGACGTTTCGAACGGGTTATACCGCTCGTGGTCACGGGTAGACTGATGTGAGCTTAGCGTCGCCTTCCTGATGTGCAGGTTGTGTCTACCCGCACTAGATCGCGTTGATTTCTTGTAGTGTCGGTACCCCTACACACCACACTTATGACTTTCTACCGTTTATAAAAGGAGTGACGGACAAAGTTGGCACGCTACTAAAAAAGTACGCCATAAAAACTGTGTACAGTCCGCACTCCAAGGTAGTAAAGTGCTTAAGGACACCCAAAGATGTCATACCGCTGCAGACACCCGGAGTGTACAAGGTGAGTTGCAGTTGTGGTAGTTCCTACATCGGTCAGACGAAGCGCACAATAGCGGAACGAACGAAGGAACATATCGCAGCTGTAAAAAACCGCCAAATAAACAAGTCTGCCATTGCAGAGCACCTGCTGGAATCAGGACCGAACCACTGGATTGAACTACACGACCCGCAGGTCCTCTCCACAGATCGGAACTATTTTCGTCGAATAGTACGTGAAGCGGTTGAAATCAAAAAACACAAAAATTTCAACCGGGAAGACGGATACCGACTATCAACATCGTGGAATCCAGTCATCAGCGGGTGTAGCCACCATCAGAAAGATGAAATAAGGCGTGCAGATGTCATAAGTGTGGTGTGTAGGGGCCGACACTACAAGAAATCAACGCGATCTAGTGCGGGTAGACACAACCTGCACATCACGAAGGCGACGCTAAGCTCACATCAGTCTACCCGTGACCACGAGCGGTATAACCCGTTCGAAACGTCGGAAAATAGAAGGTATCGTAACCTTTAATATTATCGCGAATAAGTCCCGTTTACAGTAAAAACATAAGCAGAGCTTGTATTATGGGTACTAGACTTACATACTTTTTTTGTAAATACATACATATTATACATAGAAAACGCCCAAACTCCGTAAAAAATATTTGCGGATCACAAACATTTGACAAACACCGGGAATCGAAACCGAGACCTCTTGACCAGACCAACGAGGCAGTTATTTATATATTGCTTTTATCATTACAATCTCTTTTTTTTTTTTTTTTTTTTTTTTTTACGTGTGGAAATCCCCGCGGACCGTCACCCCGTCGGGGGTTACGGCGGGGTGGTGTGTCGGCCGGGAGGCCTCGGCTCGGTGTGGGTCAGCTGTCCCGTGGCGGCGGCCAAAGTTTTGGCCGACGCCGGGAGCATGCTCGTCGGCTTCGTGAATGCCAGAATCACGGTTCTGGCCGCGAGGCCGATGAGGTGCTACAAGTGCCTCGTCGCGGGACACACTCGCACCAAGTGCGAGAGCTGTTTTGACTGCAGCGAACTTTGCTTCCGCTGCGGTCAAACCGGGCACAAGGCGGCAGATTGCTCTGCCGCCCCTCACTGCCCGATGTGTGCGGCGGGTAAAAAGCCCGCCAATCACCAGATGGGGCAGGGGGGCTGCAAGCCTCCCCGCGCTTCTCGGCAGACGCCGGAGGCTAGCCCGGCGACCCAGGCTGCCTCCGACGTCGATCAGGCGACGACGTCGTCGCCCATGGAGGGGGTTGTAGAGACGATCCAGTAATGGATCAAGTCTCCAACCTCCTGGTCCAGACGAACCTCAACCACTGTGCCGCGGCGCAGGATCTCTTCCTGCAAACCATGGCACAGTGGTCGATAGGTGTTGCCGTAGTCGCGGAGCCCTATTTTGTCCCTCCCCGTCCAAACTGGATGGGTGACTGGGACGGCTCCGTGGCAGTCGTCAGCTCCACGGCGGCTCATTCCCCGCCCTTGTCGCTAAAAGACAAGGGTACTGGATATGTTGCCGTCGAATGGGGGGGAATCACCATTTATGGTGTATATTTCTCCCCCAACCGGAGTCTGAGCGACTTCGAGGTCTTCCTCAACAACCTGGAGACCTCGATACGGCGATTGGGGTCTGGGCACGTCCTCGTGCTGGGGGACTTCAATGCAAAGTCCATTGCGTGGGGTTCCCCGGCGACGGACGCCAGGGGCGAAGCCGTCGTGGAGTGGGCGGCGTCGGTGGGCCTCTGTTTGCTGAACAGAGGCGCCACCAACACGTGCGTGCGACAGCAGGGGGGGTCGATAGTGGACCTTTCGTTCGCTACCCCTGCAGTCGCCGCACGAGTAAGGAACTGGAGTGTCCTGGATGAGGTCGAGACGCTCTCGGATCACCTATATATCCGATTCGAGCTCTCCCGGTCCCAGGACGCCAGTAGGGGTCACGCGGCGCGGCGTCCTTCCCGTTTTCCGCGGTGGGCTGTCGCCAAGCTGGACAGGGACCTACTAGAGGAGGCGGCCATTGTTTGCTCTTGGCTGTCTCCGCAGGCCCCGACCGAGGAGGTCGACGTGGGGGCTGGTCGCTTCGCCGATGCGTTAACGCTCATCTGTGATGCGGCCATGCCCCGCGTTCGTGGCCGTCGGCCTCCTCGGAAGGAGGTCTACTGGTGGTCCCAGGAGTTGGCGGACCTCCGTGCGGCTTGCGTACGTGCCCGGAGGTCCCACACCCGGAGTCGGCGACGTCACCGCGGAGGCGGTGAGGAGGTGGACCGGCTTCACGAGGAGTACCGAGCAGCTCGGGAAACTCTGAGGCTGGCCATCTGCCGCGCCAAAGACGCGTCTAGAGAGGAGATGCTGGAGAGTCTCGAGCGTGACCCCTGGGGTCGCCCTTACCGTGCGGTGCGTCAAAAGCTCCGCACACAGGGCCCCCCCCTTACGGAGACTCTCCAGCCCAGCTTCCTGCAGGAAGTGGTCGAGGGCCTATTCCCGCAGCAGGCGGAACACACACCCCCATCGATGGCCCGTCGCGGTCGTCGTCGGGGCAGTGTAGGTGATGTTCCGCCTGTCAGGGAATCGGAGGTAGGGGCGGCTGTTCTACGGATCCGGTCCAAGAACACCGCCCCCGGGCCGGACGGGGTTCCAGCCCGAGTGATGGCCCGAGCCCTCGACTACATGTCGGACCACCTCAGAGGAGTGTTGGACGCTAGCTTGGCGTCCGGACGCTTCCCTGAGCGTTGGAAGTGCGGGAAGCTGGTCCTGATACAAAAGCATGGACGGCCTGCCGATTCGGTCGCGGCCTACAGGCCCATCGTGTTGCTGGACGAGGCGGGCAAGTTGTTCGAGAGGGTTCTCTCTGTCCGCATCGTCCGGCACCTCAGCGAGGTGGGGCCCGACCTGTCGGACGCCCAATTCGGTTTCCGAGAAGGGCGTTCGACGGTCGACGCGATCCTGCGCCTGAGGGCCGTGACCGAAGAGGCGGTGAGAGGGGGTGGAGTGCTGTTGGCGGTGTCATTGGACATCGCCAACGCCTTCAATAGTCTGCCATTCGGCTGCATCAGGGCCGCACTCCAATACCACGGAGTGCCAGGGTACCTGAGGCGGCTGGTGGCAGACTACTTAGAGGAGCGTACTGTCGAGTACGAGGACCGAGGTGGCGCCTTGAGACGCAGGGCCATGTCGTGCGGTGTTCCACAGGGGTCTGTCCTAGGACCACTCCTGTGGAACATGGGA
Organism: Phragmatobia fuliginosa; assembly: GCA_932526445.1. Classification (NCBI taxonomy): domain Eukaryota; kingdom Metazoa; phylum Arthropoda; class Insecta; order Lepidoptera; family Erebidae; genus Phragmatobia; species Phragmatobia fuliginosa. The sequence goes on along the minus strand of OW052070.1, from coordinate 10,896,581 downwards.
TACGACTGGGCCCTACGAGGGCGTCTCCCCCCCGGGCTGGGTGTGATCTGTTACGCAGACGACACCCTGGTCACGGCCCGGGGGGCAAACTTTGAGGAGGCGGCGCGCCTGGCCACCACGGGAGTCTCCCGGGTGGTCAGGCGCATCGAGGCGCTGGGTCTGCGGGTGGCCCTGGATAAGACGGAGGCCCTATTATTTCATGGGCCCCGTCGCGGTCCGCCCGCCGGCGCCTCGATCGAGGTCAACTCGGTCCTCGTACCGGTCCGGGCCCAGATGAGGTACCTGGGTCTGGTCCTCGACGGTAGGTGGCTCTTCGACGAGCACTTCCGACAGCTTGGTCCTAAGCTGGTGGGCACTGCCTCCGCCCTAGGGCGACTTCTGCCCAATTTGGGCGGGGCCAGTGTCCCCACTAGGCAGCTGTACACGGGGGTTGTCCGGTCGATGGCACTTTACGGTGCACCGGTGTGGGCGGCGGCTCTGTCCGCCCAGAACAGGGCGCGCCTCTGGCGCCCCCAGCGGATACTGGCGGTCAGAGCCATACGCGGATACCGCACGGTGTCCACAGAGGCGGCGTGTGCCTTGGCCGGAACACCCCCGTGGGATTTGGAGGCGGAAGTGCTCGCCGAAGTTTATCGGCGAGTGGCTGACTTCCGGGCGGAGAGCGGATTTCGCCCTCCGCCCGAGGACGTGCGCGAGTGGCGCGAAGCCGCTCGCCGAGCCACCATACTGAGATGGTCGCTCCGGCTGGAGACCCCACGCGCTGGCTTCGCCGCCGTGGAGGCTCTTCAGCCGGTCCTCGAGGAGTGGGCAGGGCGGCAGCACGGGACCCTTTCCTTCCGGCTGACGCAGGTACTTTCCGGGCACGGTTGCTTCGGAAAGTACCTGCACTCGGTCGCTAGGAGGGAACCGAGTCCCGCCTGCCACCACTGCGACTGCAGTGAGGACACGGCCCAGCACACGCTGGCGGTCTGCCCCGCTTGGGCGGCGCAGCGCCGGGTCCTCACTGCAGTCATCGGAGGGGATCTCTCGCTGCCGGCCGTCATAAGATCGATGGCCGGCAGCGACAGTTGTTTTACCGCGGTCGCAACCTTCTGCGAGGACGTAATCTTGCAGAAGGAGGTGGCGGAGAAGGCCCGGGAGGATTCCATCCAATCGGACCCGATCCGCCGCCGGCGCCCCGGGCGGCGGAGGCGCGCATACCTGCGTCTCATGCCGCCCTGAGAGTGGCCGCGGATGGGCGGGACGGGTTTCCCGTCCGTCCGCAGTAGTGGCCAACCGCGAGGGGGTGACGTCCGCGTGTGACCGGACGTTGCCCAATTAGAGAGTCGAGTGAAGAGTTGGTGCCCGCAACAGTGCGGGCAGGCGCTGGTTGGAGTCCAGAAGGAAATCCCCTCCCTGGACTCCTTCCAATACAAAGGCGCAGAGAGGGTCACACCGTGTGGTTTTAGTCGGTTCGAGTCCGACACACCACCCCGCCGTAACCCCCGACGGGGTGACGGTCCGCGGGGATTTCCACACGTAAAAAAAAAAAAAAAAAAAAAAAAGGGGTGGTGTGTCGGACTCGAACCGACTAAAACCACACGGTGTGACCCTCTCTGCGCCTTTGTATTGGAAGGAGTCCAGGGAGGGGATTTCCTTCTGGACTATCATTACAATCTCTAGTTTAACCTAGAACTGTCAAATGCTATTAGTTATAATGAAGTATGGAGGTCATAATGAAGACGCATATATGTCGGTAATTGCGGTAAAGAGTAGTCTAAGTCCATTGTGTGTGTGTGTGTGTGTGCGACTACAAAACAACAACTAAACTAACCTCTTGAAGATTATCAAAACCACATTGTGTTTTCAAAAATATTGTTTAGATATTTTACAATTAAAAGACGTGTTTAGCTTTTGTGATTGTCAAAATTTAACATAAGTCTTCCATACCACGTTAAGATGATCGTAGTAATACCCAGTAGACAACTTCTAACCTATTTCTATCAAGTATAATAAAGATACACGTCGATTTATCTTCATTGAATAAAGGGTAAAAAGGATATAAAGAAACTTGGTTGATATATTATGGTGAAAAGATTAGGGCTTTGAAGTAGCGGCTGTTGAGCGATAACAGGCATGTTCGGGTGTTTGCGATCGAGACATTATTGTTATTTAGACAGGCTACTTTAATGGTTCTTTTTATAGAATTATGAAACAAGTCAACATAGTTTATGACTGCCTCATTGGTGCAGTGGTATCGTATACGATTGATGGGCTTGACGTCTTGGGATCGATTTCCAGATAAAACAAAAGTTTGTATGATGTGCAAATATTCTTCGTGATAAATATACACAAAAAGTCCTTTTTCTATAGGTCTAAGTTAAAGGTTGAATTGCATATTAAAGAAAAAAGCAACTTCTAACAGTTTTTAAACTAAAAAAATAATATGTAACAGAGCAATTCTAGTACATGTATTTTGAATTGGATTGAATTGTTTACTACTTCGTAAACAATTCAATCCAAATTCAATTCAATCAAAATAATTTCATTCCCGAGATGTGAATGATAATGGCGATGTGAGAGAGAGAGTAAGAGAGTGAACGATATTCATTGAATGTAACATACGAGTAGTGCGTAAGAATACATGGTGTCCCAAAAAGCACGTTTTTGGAAATGGGTTTTGTTTATTGTTGGGTATTTATTTTATGTAACTATATACATTCTATATCTACCCATAGTTTTTCTCTGGAATTAAAAAGCAGTTGTATTTAAAGAACTTGTGAATTTCTGGGCTAGAGATTTAGTATTTTTAATCAGCTGCCAGAAAGAAGGGAATATTTAATATAATATACTCGTATACTGATGTAATCTACGAATTCATCGTAAATTATTTCGTATGTTGTATAATTTTGATAAAAATACGAACCTCGTTTTGATGCATGAAAGCTGTCTTGCGGTGATATCGTCTCCACTTGTGCGAGCAGCTTAGCTCGTGGAAGCACTGCCCGGTCTGCATTCACACGCTCTACTGCATATCGGAAGGCAACCTCCTGTTTGTCATCCTCGGGGTGAAATAGACCTCCTAAGAAACAAATTAGTTATAATGTAAAAGTAGTACTTTCATCGATACAAACCAAATTCGTGTATCAACAAAATTTTAGTTCGCATCTACTTCAAGGCGTATCAAAAATTCATAGTAGACTGCCATAGACGATAATTGTTACCACGGTATTTAAAGTATTTTTTGGAGATTTTTTCCTATCAGCATCCTTTTATTACTGTCTTAATCTCTCCGGTAAGTATACTCGTTATTAGTGCATGATAGTAACTCTTCTTCCTAGCCTTTATTCATAAGATTATTTTGGGTCGACTACTCGACTACTAGTGCAAATAAATTAAAGCAAATCATCGTATAAACAAAAATACACATATATCGTTTTTATGTACTTAGGAGTAGGAGTCAAAGTATAACGCTACTTTGACTCCTACTCCTAAGTACATAAAGACGATAAATGTATATGTGTATTTTTGTTTCATATTTCATATAAAATTATATTTATTTAATCATTATAATTTAAAAGTAGTCTACATAATATATTAGTCTTTTCAGTGTAATACGAGTTTAGGTAGTCTCGTAGTAACAAAAGTATGGTCCTAAACTAGCAAAAGTACTTGAAATAATGTGATTTAGGGACTAATAATTTATATCCCCTTTGGGTTTTCTTTAGATCGGAATACCGTACTCACTCGTGCATAAAAACATCCACCGATAGTCCTGGCTAATCGCAAATCGATTGTGGTAGGGAGAAGGTATTTGAAGGTGGCTTCGTAGGATAGGTATATCAAATAATTTAATTTTGACCTAGAATAATGGATGTGAACATTTTTAATGTAGGTATTATCGGAAATCATTTTTAAGCAATATTTAAATTAATGAATAATAAATAAATATTTCTGACATCTGACACACAACATCCTCTAGCCTCAAACTGATCACAGCTTGTACTATGAGAAATAGACAACTGATATAATTACATATATACTTTTTTTTTATAAATACATACATATTATATTATAGAAAACACCCAAACTCCGAAACAAATATTTGAAGATTATACAAACATTTGGTCCGACCAGGGAATCGAACCCGAAACTTATAGTTTCTTTCTTTTCACCTTTATATCAATATCAAACAAGTTGTTAAAGTCAATAAAACAGCTGAACAAGTTCTTTTAAACACATTAACAAGTTCTTTGAATCATAAAATTTCAGTACCAGCTTTAGTTAGTATCAAATAAGTCAATTAATACATTTTAAAAATTTCGTATTTACATAGTTTTTGCACGTGACTCTCTCTGCGTGTATGTCGGTCATTACAGTAAGGAGTAGTTCTTGTCTTCCGAAATCAAAATGCATTCATGGCAAAATCAAGTAGAAATCGATGCAGCTTTGAAAACGTAACAGGAAGACAGGCAGAGCTACTTTTGAATTTTTTATATTAGTATAACTTGAAATAACGCTAATGAAGCATTAATTATTATTATCTATTTGAAACTAGTTTTCATTCCAACAGTAGTAAATGACAAAAGTATATATTTACGAACAGTTCCCTACGAAATCAATTTCCAACTGAAAACGTACCGTATAACATCCTTTTTTTTTTACGACATATTTATGTATTGTCTCATTGACTTTATGACTATCTGACTACCGATATATATTATTCAACGTCAATAGTTTTACGTAAATCGGATAAGTTTTTGTGTCAACATATTTGATGAAGGTATACTCTACTCTTTACTAGAATAAGTGCTATGGTTATAGTTTCTATTTAAAGCGTTATGACCATCTAAAATTGTATTGCGCTTTTAACAACAAATATTATGGAAACTACAGAGTGCTTGATTACCATTTTCAAGCTTGAAATCTGTCCTATCTTACTGGTAAGGTCAGTTGTGATAATAATTACCTTGCATACTTTCATCATCATCAGGGAAGAAGGTTCGAGATTTTGTAAAATGCAGCGTAAGAGCGGGAAGTCAAAGCTTTCAGAGGGGACTTCTAGGTTAATGAAGGAACGACGTGGGAACCCACCTGTCACATCGTCGGGAAAACGGACTCTGAACCGAGAGATCAGCTAGCGTGTAAGACATGACCTCAGATGCTTCAATACTCTTTTTATTGAAAGAGCGATCGAGCTGAATCGGGGGTCAAAAGTGTTCGTGCAATCTCTCGGAAGAAGCCACCTGACGAGGTTGACCACAGCAAGTGGAGTAGTCGTTACTTCCAAGCCGGCCATCCTCTCGGAAGTGGAAAGCTTCTATAGCGGTTTGTACGCTTCGCATGCATCTCGACCTGATCCCGAAAATGAGGACCCTAGAGCCAAATTAACACGCCACTACACCGAAGATCTGCCAGAAGTCAGCATTGACGAAATCGAGATGGCTCTTGGACAGCTGAAAAATGGAAAAGCCCCGGGAGAGGACGGCATTACAACAGAGTTGTTGAAAGCTGGAGGTAAGCCAGTACTGAGGGAGCTCCAAAAGCTTTTCAACGCTGTCCTGTTCGAAGGGAAAACTCCAGAGGCGTGGAGTAGAAGTGTGGTCATTTTGTTTTTCAAAAAGGGTGACAAGACCAGGTTGAAGAACTATCGACCCATTTCCCACTTAAGCCACGTCTATAAGCTGTTTTCAAGAATCATCACGAACCGTCTTGCGCTAAGACTCGACGAATTCCAACCACCGGAGCAGGCTGGGTTTCGGAACGGATATGGCACCATAGACCACATCCACACAGTGCGGCAGATTAAATAAATAAATAATAAATAAATATTTCGGACATCTGACACACAACGTCATCTAGTCCCAAACTAAGCAGAGCTTGTATAATGGGTACTAAATAACTGATATAAATACATAAACATACTTTTTTTTTGTAAATACATACATATTATACATAGAAAAACACCCAGACTCCGAAACAAATATTTGTGGATCACACAAATATTTGGTCTGACCCGGGAATCGAACCCGAGACCTCTTGATCAGCAGCCGCATACGCTAACCACTAGACCAACAAGGCAGATTATTCAAAAGACCGAACAATATAATCAGTCCTTGTATCTAGCATTCAAGGCCTTTGACTCGATCGAGATCTGGTCTGTTCTGGAGTCCCTGCAACGCTGCCAAGTAGACTGGCGATACGTCCAAGTGTTGAGATGTCTCTACGAGGCCGCCACCATGTCCGTCCAAGTGCGGAATCAGCAAACAAGGCCCATACCATTGCATCGAGGAGTAAGACAAGGGGATGTTATTTCCCCGAAATTGTTCACAAATGCAATGGAGGACTTGTTCAAGACACTGCATTGGAAATGACGTGGCATAAACATCAATGGTGAACACATCTCTCACTTGCGATTTGCAGACGACATCGTCATCATGGCGGAGACTCTGCAGGACCTACAACAGATGCTGAATGACCTGGCCGACTCTTCTGTACGCATCGGCCTACGGATGAACTTGGACAAAACCAAGGTCATGTTCAACGAACATGTACTACCGGAACCGGTTGCGATACATGGTGCCGTTGTCGAAGTTGTTCAAAAATATGTGTATCTCGGGCAGACTTTGCAGTTGGGTAGAAACAACTTCGAGGACGAGGTGAACAGGAGAATTCAGCTGGGTTGGGCGGTGTTTGGGAAGCTTCTAAGAGATCGTGTTAGAAAAGAGGTAATCCGGCAGAGAACTAAAGTTATCGACATAGCCCACAGGATTAGCAAGCTGAAGTGGCAATGGGCTGGCCATATTAGCCGCAGGACCGACAACCGTTGGGGTAAACGTGTTCTTGAGTGGAGACCGCGTCTCGGCAAACGTAGTGTAAAATATAGACATATTTTAGCCATTATTGAATATTAAGTAACACTAATTATTTTGCAAGCACTATAATAATTTCAATAAACGTTTACGTCTCTATTTAAAATTGAGTAGTATAAACGGACCTTAGGGAACTTAAATGAACTCCTCAGTTTAATTATTTCTACCAACAAAACCTATTATCATAACAGAATGTGTTTAAAACAAATACCGAAGGGCATTAAAGGCGGTTGGGTTTACCGAACCCAATTATATTCAGATCGCTACTTCAATATAGATTATTGAAATTGTACCCTTCTGAACATAAATCTGCGATAATTTGCGGCTTGTATTTAATTTATGCGATAAAACAATTAAATTGCTGGTCAATATTTATTTCATCCATCCTGATTATTCTCAATATCGGTACTTGTGAAAAATGTATGGTAACTGTTAGATGAATATACACTCGGTTCCAAAAATTACGGGTCAGTCACAAAAATTGAAATACCTCCAGAACTGTAAAAGCTAGATCAATGAAATAAAAAACAGAATAAAGACTTTTTAGTTGCGCTTCTAATAGCATATTATTTAAACTGGTTGATGAAAAAAACTTCATTAGAAAAACAAAATTTAAAAAAATGACTATTTTTAAAAACAAAATTTTTGTTTCATGTCATTATGGATGCTTTCCATTTCTATTCTGTCACAAAAAAAATTATCGTGAACGTCTTCCACGTGCATAATTATTATTCTGTGAGGTGAAGCATGGCAGTCACGCTAGAGGAATGTACCAGAATCCTAACTTTTTTGGAACTTGGGCGGAGCCAGCGTGAAACAGCCAGAAACATTGGTGTATCTTTGTCGACTGTTCAGCGGGTAGTCCAGCGGTACCAAGAGACCGGATCACACCTTAGAAGACCAGGAAATGGCAGACCAAGATGCACAACGGCCAGGGAAGACAGACAACTGGTGGCTACAATGCTCCGAAATCGTTTTCAAACTGCTGTTGGTCTAAAAACTCACTTTATTCGCTTTGGAGGTGGCAATTTAAGCGCTCAAACAGTAAGAAGACGTCTTGCTGAAGCAAATTTGAAACCATTGAGGCCCGCAAATGGCCCCAAACTGGAACGGGGACATCGAATTGCAAGACAGAGATACGTGCGCGAACACCTAAACTGGACACTAGACGATTGGTCTAGGGTAATGTTCACGGACGAGTCTAAATTCATGCTTTATAAGCATGATGGTAGGCAGTTGGTGTACAGAAGACCAGGGGAGCGCTTCCATCAAGCGTGTGTGGAGGAAAAAGTGGCGTACGGTGGAGGCTCCGTACAAGTTTGGGCTGGGATTTCTGCTGAGGCCCGCACCGAGCTGGTGCTCATTCAAAATGGAACTCTAAATGCAGAGAGGTACGTGGAAGAGATCCTCAATGAACATGTAGGTCCTTTCATGGCCAGGATGGACCGGCATGGCATATTAATGCATGATAATGCGCGTCCCCATACCGCCAGAATTGTACATGACTACCTTGAAGAGGTCGGTATCGAACTCATGCAGTGGCCAGCGCGAAGCCCGGACTTAAACCCCATCGAGCACGCCTGGGACGAGCTTCAGAGATGCGTGAAAGGTCGAAACCCCCCACCAATCACGCTTCCCGAGCTCATACAAGCACTGGTGGAGGAATGGGAAGGTATTCCTCAGCACCGGCTCCGAAATTTGGTGTACAGCATGCCTAATCGCCTGGAAGCTGTCAGAAGAGCTCGTGGAGGCAATACAAAGTATTAAATGAAGAAAGTGATGAAAAACAGCAAAAAAACAATCATAAAAAAAATGTAATCTTAAGAAAAATATGACTACTTTAGTTTTTTTTTAATTTAAGATTAATATTGTGGGTGTAACTAAGTTTTATTTTATTTTTTATCTGTATAATTAAATTCTCAATTGAACAGTCTTCGTTTCATTAGGATGGCATACGTAGTTCGGGAGATATTCGGGTTTATGTGACTGACCCGTTATTTTTGGAACCGGCTTTATTATGAAATTTTGTGTCATTCTTTTCTATAAATATATAATATGCTCTTACGTTAATTACAGAGTCATAATGCAATGTAAATCTTTAAATGAAAGAAATGAAAAAAATGATGATCACTAACTACTTAGTCCTGGTAAATATTTATAAAATGCGAAAGATTGTAACTGTACGTGGATATTTATTAGTCTTGTACCCAAAAAAAAATCTACTGAACGGATTTAAATGAAACTTTACCGTTTACTTTACTTTATACACAAAGACACAATTTTTCAATGATTCATATAAAATAGTACAGAAGCAAAAGTTGTACTTTGGGGTGGACTGGAGCCTAAACTAGGTCAAGACCTGTTTCTCAGGACTCCAGGATTCACACCCGCTCATTTTAGATTTGTCGATGTACTGTGGTGTTTGTGTGTGTGTTTGTGAGTATAAGTACAGTTACTATCGAAATTTGAAATTAGGACTACATAAATAATTTTATACAATTCAATCTTCTCTGCGAAGGAAAGTTTTTCATAACCTTCGAGTACAATGAAAAGATTCTCCGATCACTCGAGATAATCATGCCCGGCGGTTGGCGGCCTAATAGTTGATGTTAAGAAAGTTGTATATTTCAGGATGAAAACTTCTTAAATTGCGATACAGGTATAGCAGTTACTTCATAGTTTAGCGAGTCTCCGTTAGATGGCACTATACTATGTTTCGTTTCACACATTACACGTAGAAGATACCACAATACCTTGGGATAAACTTACATTTTAATACTGTGGTGTGGATAGTTTATATTTAGGATCAAAAAATTCTTACCTATTCGAATTGTGTCCGGCAGAGCTGATAGATGACCGAAAAATAGAATCAGAAATACCGCCTTTGCTCCCCTCATTCTGTAATAATGAAAAAAAATATTATGAGATTATCTTAATATTCTACCAAAGCACCTGTTATAATACGTAAACAATCACTTATCAATAAGTAGGATTGTTTCTCACTGATTTATTTACGTTCATGTCGATTCCTTTAATATTATAATAACAATTTATTGTCTACAAAGTCCACTGTTTTGTAAACTGATCAAACCCCATTTATCAACATTTCAAATACATATAAGATAAGTATAACTGTTAACATCGTAACATATTTTTAGGATCTAATTTCCCAATAGAATTCTTGAGTTTTTCCGTACAAGATTCTTCTCGAAATATTTTATATAAAAATAAAAGGCTCAAGGTTTAGAAAGTAATAACAGCGTCAGAATAAACACTTTTAGAAATGTTTTTGTTAGAGAAATGTCGTCCACTATCGAGATCAAACATAAAACCATTATGATTCTTAAAGAGTTATTAAATTTTACAGAAGAACTGGACCGGACCATCTAAGTCTTAAAACAACATTCTGTGATCACAGTCGTCTCTTCCAGTGTTGCAATTAATATAACAAAACAGTAATTAATAAAACAGTGCTTATTGCAAACTAGATTAAATAAAAAAATAAATTTGTCATAAAAACTATACATAATTTTCACAAGATTATTAATGAGAATTTTAGATTGAAACGTCATTTGTGATGAAAATTGGATTCCATTGACGATCGAAAACTTCCATGGCAGTGATTGAACCCAAAAATATCAAACCATATTGAAACGGAAATTGAGTTGAATATTGCTTGATAGTACGACTTTGTACTTGACAGCTGCATTATCTATTTAATTTAAATACATTACAAAGTTGATTTGAAAAATATACTCGAAAATAGTTACAAGTCTATATAGTAGTACCAAGCTCACACAACTTTTAAAATTGTTAAAACGATTGGAGATGCTCTAAACTGTGAAATCAAATGTCCAATGTCAGGTACACAACTTTGTAATTCTTCTTCTTCAGCGGTTTTATCTGAATTTTAGTTTTTACATGGAGCGACTGACAGCGGACCATAATAATAAGACATATTGTAATAATTATCCATATTCCAACGGATTCTATTTTGATTTTCCTTTTGATAATTCATGAAAATATCAAGTATTTTATGATTTGGTCATGAATTTATTTAAAATAGTAATAATACATATTGTAATAAATAACTATATTCCAACGGATTCTATTTTGAATTTCCTTTTGATAGTTCATGAAAATATCAAATATTTTATGATTTGGTCATGAATTTATTTAGAATACACTCATTTGCAAAAAAAACGGGCGGTTTCGATTTTCTTCCTGGCTGAAAATAATAAAATACCAAAAAGGTTTTAATCATTTGAACATATTACTGGCCAGTTATAAAAGTGCCATAATCTTTATAATTCCTTAAAAATTCCTAATTAAAATTTTTGACTGAGCCTGGTTTTCAAAGAAAACAACTTTTAACTACATTTTGTGGCGCGAATTCCCTACAGTTAATATAGACTCTAATTAACTTTTTATCATTTTTTTTTAAATTATCTGATGTCCTTGACCTTTAAAAGTATTGTTATTGCTGTTTAGCAATCTCGAAAATGATAGATAAAGTGATAAAAGCGAGCAAAATTATTGCACTGCTTGAAGAGGGTTGCAGCCAATGCTTCGTGGCTCAGAGGCTAAATGTAAGGCGGCGACAGTTCAAAGGACCTGGCAGCGCTATCAAGAGACCGGTTCCGTCAAGAGAAGGCCTGGTTCTGGCAGAAAGACATGTACCGAACCACGGGATTATCGTTTTCTAGTTAGTCAAGCGTTGAGAAATCGCAAATCTTCTTATGTGGACCTCAAGAACAGACTCGAAAAAGTAAGAAATGTGCAAATTAGTCTATGGACGGTCAGGAGGAGGCTTCTTGCTGCTAATATACACAGTCATCGCCCGGCACGCGGCCCTAAATTACTCCGTGGACATCGAGTTGCCAGGCTTAGTTTCGCTCGCAAATTGTGTGTCATGAACTCATGAAGACTGGGATAGGGTATTGTTCTCCGATGAAGCCAGAATATCTCTGCATGGTGAAGACCGACGTCGGCGAGTGCTACGTAGACGAGGAGAACGCTTTGCAGGGACATGTTTTGAAGAAATCACACCTTATGAAGTGGGCTCTGTTATGTTTTGGGCAGGAATAAATTCTATGGATCGTACGGAGTCAGTCTTCATCGAAAACGGTACACTGACTGGACACTGATACATAACGGAAGTTCTAATTCCTTATGCACAACCCGCTTTAACCGCTCTTGGCAAAAACTAAATTTTTATGGACAACAACGCTCGCGCCCACCGGTCTGGCGATGTGGAAGCTAATGTGCTAGAAGTCGGAATTCGTCGTTTGGACTGGCCCGCTAGAAGTCCGGAACTCAATTCCATAGAGCATGTGCCGTGATTTCAGCAAGAGGGGGTCACACTCAATACTAAACTTTTATCTGATTTTAATGTATTCAATAAAAACAAAGAAATAACCGCGTTTCATTTAATTTAGCGAGCAGGTACAATAATAATGTTTTGAGCCTAAAAAATATTTCTCAATAATTTAAACAAAATGTTTTGATAAAACTGATGAAAACTATTCCTTCCTAATTAATTTATAAAATTCTGAGGATAACAATACCTAAAATTGTCAAACAAACAAATAGTAACTTTAAAATAGTTATTTGCTTAAGTGCCCGTTTTTTTTTGCAAAAGAGTTTATACATTCAAAAGTAACTATGTTTGTCTGTTACATCTATAATCGTCTATAAATAGATACACCGATTTTAATAAAAATGGCATGAAAATACAACGAATTTTAAGGAAGGACATCGACTACTCTTTACTGTGATAACTACGATACGATAAAAGCTATAAAACCCTTTTTGAGTGTAAATAAAAAAAAATGTAGTTTAAAAACTAAACACGCTCAGAAAAGTTTAATTGAAAATAAACTTTTGTTGAAAATACTTCAATACGTGTTTTAAGTTATTACTATACTTTTAAGTCATAACGTATTTTGTATCAATCGGACAATATTCTATTTAGTTAGTAAATAAAGAAAGAAAAGTTCCCTTCCCTACAAATGGCCCAAAGGTGTACTAAAATACACTTAAAGGTCAACGAGGAAGTTTCAATATGATCGAGTCCCAAATCTACACTAGTTTGTCATAGTTTCTATTTTCCGGCAGTAAGCGGCAGAGCGATAGGATTTCAAAGCTAAGTTACTTGAAGCCAACATCTTGATGATTTGATTACAATCTACAGATATTCCCTAAGAAGTAGAAAGGTCCTTTCCTCCATTCACGATTTTAGTGTTCTATATTCTAAGTTTGAGTTAGATTTACTTAATTTTGAAACCCGAACCCGTGTAGTTTAAAAGATAAAAGATAGAAAAATCGGTAGGAGAAAAATCGGCCAAGTGCCATAATGGCAAGTGGATTTAAAATCATGTCCAAGGTATAACTGTCATGTTTGTACGAAGTTTACTCCTGACCTAAGAAATTAATGTAAGCCATTATAGTTCTCCTTTGTGATCATGGACATGGACATGGACTACTACCAATACTTTTTTCAGATTTTTTGAGAAAGCCGTTTAGCTTTTAGAGGAGGTGGGGGGGCGCCCTGTTGTAGCAAAAAAATGTCGAGGACAGACGGACATGACGAATCTATAAGGGTTCCGAGTCATGAACTAAAAAGAAGGAATTGAAATATGAAACCTTTTAACAGTAGTCTCGTAGATAAGGACAGTTATTATCTGTTAGAAATATACTATGTAAAAAAGTATAGCCTTTATCATTATAACTGAAATTAATAATATAACTGCTGCTGGTCACACTTGTCATACACATAATAAAGTAAGAGATCAAATAGAAAGTAATAATTTACTACAAGAAACTGAACTTAACTTGTAAATACAAAGATATTTATTTAAAAATATCAATATGGACTGTTTTTTTACTTAAAAAAACTAAACAATAATAGTAAACCAAATTTCAAGTAGAATTCTTTTTAACAAAAGCTTTCAAAACTGCAGTTTATTTTATGTTGCATGTTGCGTATGTGCGTTAATAAAGAGAGTTATCTAGAAAATAGCTAAAGTTCTGTTTAAATGTGGTTTTCAACTATATGTTCCATAATTGAACTAAGAAGATAATCGTAAGATGTTATGTGCCTTAGAATTTCATTAAGCAGAAATTTCTCCGCCCATACTGAGCAGGGCGTGCATACAAAACGAAGATTACACACCGCTTATATGCTATTTTGTATTTAGTTACTGAAATAGTAAATGATGCCAGAAAGTCAAAATAATGTTCTTTGAAGAAAATACACGAGACAACCTGCATGTATATTTTTTAAATGTATCATCATCTATTGCCATCTTTTTGTTTTTTATAAGACCCTGCAAAAGTGTCTCTACTCTGCCTGATGTAAAGTATGAGTAAAATAGAGGTCACCATATACAACGTGAATGAAGACAATACAACATTTTGACTTATTAAGATGCTTCTGCATCATTGGGCATCCGGCTACGCACTCATCAAAGAAACTGATGAAAATGATATTTATGAATGAATACTGCCATCTAAGATTGGTTTTGTGTTAGAGAGTAGTACCGCCCCGTTCAAACAGGCCCGTTCGTGCTGAAATCAGCTAAATCGTGCAGATCGATCATCGATCTTTGAAAAACATGAAACGATTCTAGGAGGTTCTTTATGTGCGTTGTTTTTGTCTTTTATTCATGTTACAAAAGGAAGGAAACTCGTTGTTCTTGTCACAACTAAACCGTGCACCCTCATCAAACCCAGAGGCAACATTTTCATTAGTTTAAAACAGTCAAGGGCATACGGATGTGTAAATAATGGTCGGTCCATGTGTGAAGGACTCGTGAAGAATGGTGGCTGTATAATTAACTGTGATTAAGAAATGTAACGAAGGTTTATACTTCTTATGTTTTTTGAAGGAAAAAAGTAGTTTTACAATTTAAAATACTTTATACTTTTGAAGAAGATATAAAATTATATCAAAGTTCGTTTGCAAAGTAAACATTAAGTACGAGACTTTTTTTCAGAATCCAGAAGAACACTTGATGATCAATACTCTTTTCTTCGGATATTGAGCTATCAATGATTTATTCTTGTTTTGTACGAATACTAATTATCCCAAACTAAGCAGAGCTTGTATTTTGGGTACTAAACAACTGATATAAATACATGAACATACTTTTTTTTGTAAATATATACATATAATACATAGAAAAACACCCAAACCCCGAAACAAATAATTGTGGATCACACAAACATTTGGTCCGACCCGGGAATCGAACCCGAGACCTCTTGATCAGCAGCCGCATACGCTGACCACTAGACCAACAAGGCAGTTAATCAAATATTTGTATAGGGTTATTAATAGAAGCCCAACAAACACATAGTCTGATGCAATCCATCTACCATCATAAACCTTCCGGGGTAAATTTAAATGTTATCTATAGAATTAATAAATTTATAATTAGACTCTTTACAATAGTAACAAACCTCAAAATAACAATTTAAAAAAACCATTTATCTGTGTTTGTAAGCAAATCTCTAAAGTGGCACCGATTTTAAGGTTTATCTCTTAAATATATGTTGTGGCTAACTTCCCTTACCATTTTTAGGGTTCCGTAGCCAAATGGCAAAAAACGGAACCCTTATAGATTCGTCAAGTCTGTCTGTCTGTCTGTCCGTCCGAATGTCACAGCCAATTATTTCACAAACTATAAGAGCTATACTGTTGTAATTTGGTCAATCGATGTATTCTGTGAACGGCATTAAGATTTTTACATAAAAATAGAAAAAAAACAATACATTTTGGGGGTCCCCATACTTGGAACTGAAACTCAAAAATTTTTTTTTCATCAAACCTATACGTGTGGGATATCTATGGATAGGTGTTCAAAAATGATGTTGAGGTTTCTAATATCATTTTTTTCTAAACTGAATAGTTTGCGCGAGAGACACTTCCAAAGTGGAAAAATGTCTGTCCCCCCCCCCTCTAACTTCTAAAATAAGAGAGTGATAAAACTAAAAAAAATATATGTTGTATATTACCATGCAAACTACAAACGAAAATTGGTTTGAACGAGACCTAGTGAGTAGTTTTTTTTAATACGTCATAAATCGTAACACGCAATTCCTTCATCCAATCAATACACTCGTATAAAAACATCGATGAAAGTTACAACGAACTTTTATATGATGTTACTTGCTGATACGGAACCTTTCATGGGCGAGTACGACTCGCACTTGGCCGCTTTTTTGTGCTATTTTATTTTAATCGGTTGATAAATGATAAGTTAAATCAAATTTAAAATCAGTACGATAATCGATACACTACAGCTATCGATACACAAAAGCTAGTAGTATATATAAAGTGACAGAACCTTGTTGCCAAGTACAGCACTTCCCACACTCGTGTCTAACAGCCAACACAAGGGGTGTTAATATAAAACGGTTGGCTGACGTAGTTTCCTTCCTAGAACACTTATTAAACAACTTCTCGGGAACCATGTGATACTAATACTACATTGTTGCCCAAATTACTAATGTATATGAGGCTCGAATATACTTGCGTCTTTGTTATATCTGGAAGAGTTGATTAATCAATATAATAAGGCTTCGTCACTTGAACAGCCATTAACAGTCGACTATCATAATAATAAGCCTTTGCTTTTAAAGACAAAAAGCAGAACTATACTTGAGTCATTATGTTATCTTTGTTTTGTTTTGCAAACAAGATTTTTTTTATATAATAACTTCTAAAATGACTCCTTGTCGTTCTAGTAGTTAGCGTGTGTGGCTGCTGATCAAGAGGTCTCGGGTTCGATTTCCGGATCGGACCAAATGTTTATATGATCAAAACAGGATAAATGTACTTATTTATATCAGTAGTCCAGTACCCATAGTACAAGCTCTGCTTAGTTTGGGACTAGATGATGTTGTGTGTAAGATGTCCAAAATAGAAAATAAACAATGGAAAGCGAGTAGAATCCAAGAATCGTGGCCACTATCCTAATGCAATTCAATTCTCGTGATGACCCACGTTATGACGGCCTAACAAGTAACTTTTTCATATTCTGTTTCTTAATCCTGAATCTTATTAGCAAGCTTGGCAGAAACAAGTACTCTGGTAATGCGTTCCTGGTTTGGACAGCTTGTCACAGGAAGGAAGAGCTAAACCTATTCAGTAATCTGTGGCTAAACCACGTAGTTCGAGAGCTTAAGTCTACCACCCTGAAACGGTGACTTCCAGGGCAAGCGTGGTGTCGTGTCAAGGGAAAAAAGAAGGTAGGAGTAGTTGGAATAGCATGTTATATGATAATAACACACCAGCGTAAAGGCGATATATAATTTATTTATTTCATTCATAAACAGTCAAATTTTATTGAAACCGGTGCAGCGGCCTAGCCGTAAAAGCTTAACAAACAGGCAGATACAGTTTCGAATTATGAATATTAAATAATGTTTTCATTTTTGGTTAATAGGCAAGTTTCCGTTTGATCTCATTCAACTACAAAGAAAAAGTTTTAACACTAAGGGTAAATAAGGAATGTAAATTTTCATTCACGAGAAATTTGATTAAAATGTACTTTAAAGTGGAGGATGTAGTTATTACAAGAAAAATACACACTTGTTTATGGTTCATCAACAACCCATAACGTTCCACTATTGGGCTCAGGTCTACTCTCAGGAGAGGGTTAATCTCTGGCCGGGGACTGGCAAGACACGTTGTGGCTATATAACCTTGAAGATGGATGACTAAGCCGCCCGAAAAACTCCAAATAGGCTTCAGGACTGTTATCTTATAATAACAACCGTGGCTGACTGCTAAATTCCTCCTAATTACGGAAACGCTCATAACATATTATGCCTCAAACGGCCACCCAACTAGGTACTGACCGCGCTGACGTTGCTGACCCTCTATGATATCTTCCAACGACATAAGGCCACTTGTCTATGAGCGTGTCGTTTGTGGTTCACTAACAATTATTACGCTAAAATATTCGTTACAAGAAGTTCTGGACAATATGTCTAAGTTAAGTTCATAACAAACATGGCTTATCACCTCATGATATCATGAGAAGTACCATTCAATTAAACGGAAGTAGAGGAGTAGTCATACCCTTGATGATAATAATAATAATAATTTATTTTCTCATCACAAATGTATGCAGTATAATGCAGTTACTTATTCTAGATATAAAGTAGAGTACACCTGTGAGAGACTGGTGCCAGAGATAGGTATAGGAATACCTGTGTTACGGGTCACCAGGTCCCCATCATAAATTAAGCACAGAAGTTTTAGTCTGTTTGATTAATGCAGAAAATCTAAACTAATACTAAAAGCGAAAAAACAAGAAACAAAACTTGTAATAATATTTTACCAAATATATGTTCTTAATATTTATTGTAGTGATTTCTTTACTTAGTTAACCGTGAAATAAGCAAACTCAAACCTAGAGCCGCCTTAAAAAAAGAAGATAGATTGGTTTTTTGGCATATTTCTGAGGGAGGGCACTGGTGGAAAGAAGCATCCTCTATGTCAATACATAGGTTATTATATTAAATTTTAAAGGCAGACCTGAGTAAATCTATATATATATTAGAGCATATATAAAGCATGGGCTCCTTGTTCAAATCATCATCGATAGATGAATGTTTCTACTTGTTTATTGAGTTATTCTAAGTTATAAAGTACCGATTCATTTAATTAAGACCATTTAGTAACCATGAAGTCAATACATTTTTTTTAACTATACCGTTGAACATACCCCATTCCGGATAGGTTTCTTCGATTTCTAGATATAATTATGTGATTCATTCAACTACCATTTCTTTCAAGATATCTCTACAAGAAATCTTGAGGCTACCCTCAAGATTTCTTGTAGAGATATAGAGTATCTACATACTATATATTGTGGAACAAAGACTTTTTTGCAAAACTTCTAAGAAACAAACAGATGAGAATTTGCGTTTTGTAATACAGTTTAGATGTTAGACACTTATGAAAGTATCCATAACTTTAGTTACAAAGATTTTAGCATTTTAAGGTGAAGGCAAATAAATAGCACTTAATTAATATAAAAAGATTACGGCCACTGCGATAATGTTATTGTTTCATAAAAAGACGTGTCAAAGGCAATCTACCTCCTGGTAGCTTCAAAAAAAGGGTAAAAAATATCAGTAATTTATAATTGTGCCTAAAATATATCCAAGATCTGATACTCACACGATCCTTTCATTGACAAAAATAATCTGAAACATTTTTGTTTAGGTAAAATAAATATAAGCAATATTTATATGACAGAATCTTTGTTAAACGCTATCAATATAGGAATTACAGTGAAAAATATTATGAAGAAGGTACATACCTGATTAGTAATCCAATATCTTGTACACAAACAGTCACGTTTCAAACGTGCTATGTATGCATTGTCATTAATTAATTTACTATTACGCCAATACACACTAACCATTCACTAACACCAATCACAGAAAACATGTCTACGATCATCCGCTGTCATTCATGTTCTTTTGTAGCACGATATTATTAGTAATTTTTAATATTTGAGCAGTTTATTTGGCACGTTATTTGATCAAATAGATATCGATTTGTATTCAAATGTAATCGAGTTGTATAGGTCGAGAGCGTGCGGCGTCCGCCCGCACGGGTAGCGTTCTCGAGCTGAGCCGCGGGCAAGCACAGAAGCCTCATCGCGCCTGCGTGCCGACACCCTGCCTGCATTCTCCAACCCACTAGGAACGTTTACTGATTCCGAATATTTGTGTGAAATTTAACATTCATAATTATTGAATTTATATCTTATAACCCTATCGTATAGTAATAGAATCTAATCTATTGAAATCGCCGCAGACAACAAATTTAAGTGTTGTCAAATATAATTATAATGCTTGATTAACAAGTTGTTTCTCAAGTAAGCTAATGATACTATATTTAATTAATAGTGCCCTTTTATAAGATTCAGCGGCGGCTTGCTTAAAATATCAAATACAACATCATGCATAAGAGGAAATAATAAGTCATGAAAACTTGAAAATTAACCCTAAAATCTCGTTGCGTAATTGAATGAAATGAAATGAACCTTTCAGTGTTTAGGTTCAATACATTAGTTTGTCATCTTCATGATAACAAAATATTGAGTGATGGAAGTATGATTACGATAAAAATACAATAAACCCACCTATGACATGGACACTCACAGTCTCTCTCCGTACGCATCCCTTCCGTCCGTTGAACTTGTGTCAGGGATTCGCATCGTCAACGCAAATTGTCTTTGCATTATTCACACCGCGATTATTTTGCCCTTTGACAGTATACAATAAAAGCTTGTACGCTTGAGTAAAAGTCAGCATCTAACATGAAAATCTCGAAAATTGTAATTCTGCTTTGATTTATTTTTTCGAGTTTAATATAGAATATGTCGATTTGTTGAATGTGGATGTCAGAAGTTTTAAAAAAAACCTCCTCACAGTTGCGGTACGAGTATGTTTTTGACTGACCATAAAATAGAATGATTCCCATAAAATATACATTGTCACACGCCCATATCTATAAATACAAGTTTTTTTTTATTTATACATTTTCAGAGTTCACTTCATCATCACACTCTATTATGTGGGTAAAGAATTTTATTTTCTCAAAACCATTATCAACCAATTTCCAAAATATTTTCACCATTCGTTAGATAAATTTCGATACCCAAAATGTTTTCGAAAATATTCACATTTATGCAAATAGCAACATACAAATAATTTATTTATTTTGTCGAGTGTTATGATAGCGAGTGTGAGACGTGGGGTCAATAATACAGAAGCATCTCACTAGCCCACCATAAGGTCACCATGTTCCATTCGGGCTCTCACAGTGACGATGGTGACCACCACACCTGGATTCTGCTCATGCTTTCTATCAGGTAGAAAAGAATCCCTTGGGAAGGCTCATATACGTGAAACGATTTTCAAAAATGCAACAGACATATGTTGATGTCCCGATAAATTCTGCAACTTCTGAAGGTAGGTCATCTGTATACATTATTAAAAAAATAAAAAAATATATGCAATATCCGATGTCAATGACAATAGTAATCTACTGTCATTGATATCGGAGGATCAGTGACTTTTTGGACACATCCCAACACCAATTATATTATATACATATTGCTATAAAGATTTATTTAAACGTTAAAGTGAACTAAGATAAAAAAGTTTATTAGTAAGATAAATCAGATTACACTGCTAGGATGTGACGAATGTATAAGGGTTTTATTATTAGATTTTCAGATAAAAAGCAAAAATTTGGCGATGTCTTCTGTTGAACATTTTTTCAGGAAAGGACGGCAAGTTGCGTAGGAAGATAAGTAGGTAAGATCTTCGAAGTTCACTGACCCGAAAATCGCGTTTGTTGTGTTTTCATTCCAAATTATATTTTAGTATAGTAGAAGTATTTGGATTTTAACATAAGACAATGAACATTTGGTGTAAGTTAGAGTTAGCAAAATTGTGCCATTTATATTTAAGGTAACAGATAACAGTGACATTAATAATAATTTAGATGTAGGTAAAATTCGCGTAGGTGAAACCTGTTTATAATAATAATAACTATTTCGTACATCATCTAGTCTAGTAGCTATAATTAAACCGTTAAAAATAAAAAAGGTAAAAACCTAAGGAAGTAGATATGTCATTATACTACTGTCCAGCGATTCGAAAGAATATTCTTTCAGTCAGACTTTTAGCTAGCACTTAGAAAGTACTAAACTGGCTCGATAACTGGAGTACCAATCCCACTCTGGCTCGCATCCAAAAGATAAAAGTCAAGTCAACCACGACAAACGTACCCAGCATGCCATTTTATCAATTTCCTCCTCACCGTGGGAATTTGAAAAACGAATTTGAATATGCATTTTATTTTTTATTTCTGTGTTTACGTAAATTCATCACAACAATACATTTCTCAAAACTCATTGACAGTTGATTTAGTCTTCTAAAGATTAGAGCTGATTTCAGCTCGAACGGGCCGGCTTAGCCGGGGTGGTACTACACTCTCACAGACGAGCTAAAATGACATACCTAAATGACAGTTTTCGGGTTATCGTGTTTCGTTGACCAGTGTGAGAACACTGGTCAATGATACAGAACCATCTGAATAGGCTGCCATATTAAGAGTCATCATACTGTATTATTTACATTCGCACGTGACCACTATTCTTAGATGCTACTCATGGTTTTCGTTAGGCATAATAGAGTCACTTTGGTAGGTTCACTTTAAAAAATCAGTAGTACTATCCACAATAATTTTCAAAAATGTTTTTATACATACTCTTGTAAAATATCAAGTCATGCAATTATATCAAATTTATTTTGATTACTTATATTTCTTTATTCTATATCTTTTTGATTACTTATATTTCTTTATTCTTTCTTTGTGTACATATTTCATTTATTATAGTTTTTTACCAAGAACTGCTTATATTTAGATCAAGCACACTATATCAAACTGAACTATTGAAACCAAGGGATCCTTGGTAGTTTCCTTTTTAGTATAATATGTTATATTTTATTACTTTCCATCACAAATTTTGGTGACTGCTTAAACGCAGCTGTTACATCTGATCTTGCCAGGGAAATCCGATACCATTACATCTACGATATAGTAATGCCTGTGTGTCCGTGTATAAGATTTTGCATTGGCAGGGTTCCCACAGGTAAACATTAAATGTAAATAAAACTTTAAGTTCTACGACTCTGGTTTATACTGCAAAAGTAAAAAATTTACCTTTAGTCTAAATCTAGCCTAGATGATGATATTGTGTGTCAGATGTCCAAAATATTTATATTTTATAAATCATGTACACAAAACAATTCTGCTATTAGAATATTATGATTGGTAGGTACTGAAATGGTCATGGTGTCACGTTAGGAACAGAGTGAGCAGTACTTATTAAGAGAAAATTAAATAAATACAACATAAATAGTAAAATTTGAGTTGAATTTGGATTTAATATTATACAATTAACGACCTATTTAGTACAGAAAACATGAAAAATACATTTTACCGTGAAATAACACATAGAACACGTCAGATCAAAGTTATTGTCAATACTGTCAATATTACGTAAGGTATAAAAGTGCATTACAACCAAAGCCCGTTCCATTATTTATAACTCCTTAGTTAAATCTCATTTTGAATATCAAATTAAAATATAGGGATCAGCAGCTGTAACTAATTTAAATACACTCCAAAGAATGCAAAACCAAATAATTAAAGTACTCTTTCATCACCATTACCTAACTCCCACACAACTGTAATATGAAAAAAAACTAATTAATGAACCTCAAACAAATTTATATATATAATACTCTCATCTAAGTTATAAAGATTACTAATTATTCCATTCAAACTGACATACTTATCCAAGAAACCAATCACTCATAACATAAGAAATTCAAATAAAATACAACTAGTGAAAGTACGAACGAACTATAGAAAAACAGTACCATATGAAGGAGCAAAGCTGTTTATTAGAATGCCGAACGAACTGAATACATGTGATAGTTTATATTTATTCAAATGCAGACTAAAGGAGCATGTTTATATTTTGTAGCTTCCTGTACGCCATTAGGGGAATATTATACCTATTAGTTATAAGTAATTGTTACATATCTCATTGTAAGTGAACTAACTGTATGTTCTTATGAGAATAAATTCTTTAAACGCAAATACAGATCCAGGACAATGTAAAACAAGACTTTATTTAGATATTTATTTTATATTAACCAAAAAATTACTTGCAAATATGCGAACCTTTTTATTGATAGCTCTATTCTGGCCGACAAATATATATGTACCTATCTAACTTGATGGATAATGATTACCGGTACTTTTGCACACTCGCTACACAAATGGTAAAACTTGAGCTTTGCAAAATGGATCACTGATGCCTCTCCATTCGGACTGTTGTATTTGGAGTAGAAATGCCGCTTTGTTTAAGTTTACCGATATTTGAGGTTAATAAACTTATGGAAAGAACGTCCATACTAGAAAACGAATCACGGAAACGCTCATAACATATGAAGCCACAAACAGTGACTCATCTAGGTACTGACCGTGCAATCGATGCTTACCTTCGGTGTTTCTTTCAAACCACCCAAGGCCACTTGGCTATGGCTATGAGTATATACAATGTTAATTAAAAGTTATCAGTAAAGAATACTTTGAAGAAAGCCTTTTGTAGAAAACTTTCTTTCTAATTAGTTGAGGGACAATATTTTGTACTAAAGAATAAACTTACGTCTTAAGCAATCTTTGATAGACCGTAAAAGCATCATAAAAATACACATTCTATTTCACTTACTCTTTACTTTTAAATATAGACTAATGCCACAAACGGTGCTACACACGAGAGTATTTTTTTGTACACGTTGTGCTCATTTAAGCGTCATATTTAAAATAGTTCATTCATTTATTTTTATAATACAAGTTTACTTAATCATTTATGTAAACTTGTATTATAAAAGTAAGCACAATGTAGTTTTTTTCACATAGTCTCAAATTATATGTGAAAATTCAAAAAACAAGTTTTTGTTTTTTTATTTTTATCTTTTACAAATAAAATTATTTTTAAACGAAATTTTGTGAAAACTTACCTTTTTTATGTCTCGAATACAGTTATTTATTTGATTTGAAATATTTATTTTTTCACCCTATTTTGACTTAATATCGAAAATTCACCCGTCAAAATATCTACTTTTTTTCAAAAAAATGGGGTGTTTTCTGTTTGATGAAATCTCTACTTTCCGATGGTGTAATTCCTACTTATAATATGAATGCGAAAGTTACTCTGTCTGTCTGTTATGCTTTCATGCCTAAACCACTGAACCGATTTTGATGAAATTTGGTATGAAGATAGGGAAATGACATAGGATACTTTTTATTGCGAAAATAAAGGGTTTGAAATACGGGACGAAAGTTTGTGTCGAAGTTCTTTATTATCAAACATAAAATCATGTAAGTTTGTTTAATCATCCTTACTTGTGTAAATGAATTCCACGCGGGCGAAGCTGCGGGCGGAAAGCTAGTTTCTTATAACCGAAATAGCAACTATGTCAACAAAATAATATTCTAAATTAAAAAAAAATGTGAGCCGTCACGGGACGCCTGGCAGATGTGAAACATCGCCATTATTTTGTAAAAGTAATATGCAGAAAAGAACATATTGTAATAGGAACTAAATATGTCATAATGATAAAATAAAATATTACTAATTATTAAAATAGTAGTCTATATGCAGTAGTGTGTACGGTATAGACTGTATATATATACCATCGTGTAGCGTGCCGTGGCGACGCGTCGCCAATCGCCAGGCCAGAAATCTATTTTACGTGCGCCTATAGATGTTTCACATCAATAAACGTCAGTATATATTTTTATTGAAATGTATAGTACCTATATAAATATAACATCAGTTACAGGCATACACCTACATGGTCAAATCAAAAAAAGGATTTCATAATGTTCAAAAGTCTAAAACGTTATTTTTTTCAGATCTCTTTGAAGGAGTTCAGTTGCAAAGAGGTAGCACTTGTAAATGCAGAAATTAATACAGCCTACAACGACGATTGAGTTCTTAGTTCTAATTGTAAAGAAAACTTATTTCCTTTACATTTTCATCTGACTTTTGAAATAAAAATATCCGTCATTTATAATATATCTTCGGACTATTTAGCGACACTTGTTTTTATATGTATAAATCATGTAAATTTTAGATACAAAATATATGTGTTGATGACTTCATTCATAACATTGTTACTTACAAAGACAGATTATTAATAACCATATCTCATTTTAAAATGTCAGGCTTTTAAGATAGTGTAACTATTTGCAACGAACCAGTATACACATATACCTACAGTTAATCTTAAGAGATAATCTCAGTGGGCCATTCCTAATAAAGTGCTAACTCGTAAACAGGAACTGCACTGTGGCTAGCATTGTCTCCGGTTCAAAGTTACAGTCGCGCAATGCGTCTGCTTTTGTTTTCGCTTACATACTTGTATTTTGTGTTCCTTTCTCTACATATTTTGTACATATTTACTCTGTGGTCTAAATTAAAATGTATATTTTTTAATTTCGTATTACATAGCTAAATTTTTTTTAGGGTTCCGTAGCCAAATGGCAAAAAACGGAACCCTTATAGATTCGTCAAGTCTGTCTGTCTGTCTGTCCGTCCGAATGTCACAGCCAATTATTTCCGAAACTATAAGAGCTATTATACTGTTGAAATTTGGTCAGTCGATGTATTCTGTGAACCGCATTAAGATTTTTACATAAAAATAGAAAAAAAACAATACATTTTGGGGGTCCCCATACTTGGAACTGAAACTCAAAAATTTTTTTTTCATCAAACCTATACGTGTATCTATGGATAGGTGTTCAAAAATGATATTGAGGTTTCTAATATCATTTTTTTCTAAACTGAATAATTTGCACGAGAGACACTTCCAAAGTGGAAAAATGTGTGTGTGAGTGTGTCCCCCCCTCTAACTTCTAAAATAAGAGAGTGATAATACTAAAAAAAAAAAATTATACATTACCATGCAAACTACCAACGAAAATTGGTTTGAACGAGATCTAGTGAGTAGTTTTTTTTAATACATCATAAATTGTAACACGCAATTTACCTTTCATCCAATCAATACACTAGTATAAAAACATCGATGAAAGTTACAAAGAACTACAAGAACTTTTATATGATGTGACTTGCTGATACGGAACCCTACATGGGCGAGTAAGACTCGCACTTGGCCGCTTTTTTTTTGGCTTTCCCTCATGTATCATTCCCATGTAGTTTTCACTAATCAAGCAATTAAACAGTTATAAATCAATATGCTAGTTTTATGTAGTTAAATATCACAACTCAACCAACTTGAATAATCTAAAATAAACTTAAAACACTTGGCTGCCGATGTCGTAAAATAACAAGAAATACGAACATATGTGTGTTTCTATGTATATAATGTAAATAAACATATTCTCTGAGAAAATTTAATGATATACCTAAATAAAAAAAAATATCTACCATTACATTAGTAGAATCCAAGAGTGAGAATTACCATCCTCATACCTAACATATTTTCATGTTTTTTTTAGTAGTAATTTGCCATATTTATGCCTAATACATAATATTTACGAAACAGTAATACCATTTTCGTTGATTACTTAATTTAGTTTGGTCCAAAATGTAAATAGACAGTGGTAATGTCTTGAGTGTTGTAACGAGAGGCTTTCAATCGCTTTCAATAATTAACACAATATCTGCTGCCATTAACTGATAGCTAAATATTTAATCAGCGAGCTCTTTGAGAGGGTACAGTAATTGCATTCCATTGTCTTGTTGGCTTGCCTGAGGCTTTTTAGTAAATCGGTTTCGGTAGTTGTCGTTAATGTTGTCCATACCTAAGTGTTTTGACTAGAGCCTTTGAATCGCTACATGTTTCTTGGCCAGGGAGTCACAAGATGAGCTCAATTAGTAAAATAAGTATAGGTCAATTAATAAATTAGAATTCAAATTTATGACGAATCAAATAAAAATAATTAAAAAGATGTTAATTAAAATCGATAGAATTAACATTGGGTCAGGTCTATGTGCCGCAGTGGATAACTCTCGAATGAGATGATAATGACGATGATGATAGAATAAAATTGAGGAGTGAAAATTCAAGACTGTATGTGAAATATTATTATTTTTTATTTTGAAATTTTATATAAAATTGTGTTTTTTAAGTTTAATAAATTATAATGCAGGTTTTATATACAGTGATTTATACTGTCTAAAGAATACTCCTGTTGAAACCGTTGAAAAATATTTTCATGTTTTATTTATAGTTAAGTATAGCCACACTTTTTTCAGCACGAATGGGCCGGTTTGACCAAGGCAGTACTTACACAGTAGACCATCCTAATAATGACAGAATTCTTACCATCGTATTTCGTTAGTGAGTGTGAGACCAGAGTTCCAATCATTCTGCATCACTCTCTCGGCCTCCGGAAGCCAGGAGAATGACCAGATTATATGACCAGGCCGCTATGGTAAGGGTCACCATACTGTAACGCCTACTTTCACAATGAGGATGGTGACCCTCACTCCTGGATTCTACTCATGTTTTGCAGACAGAGTCACTTTGGTAGCTTAAATATAACCAAAAAAAATTGATTGCAAAAAAGAATTGAAATTTAATGAGGTGGGAGCCCAGTAAATTATCTTTTTTTGAAAGTCAATAATTTAGTATTACAAATCTATTGAATTAAATTTAGCTAGGCTACTCTTTACCACAATAACCAACGCACACGTGCAGAAACGCAGGCAAAAGCTAATATTGTATTTAATAATTTCGCATAAATTCAAAATATAGAGAGAGATACATTGGTTCGGTAACGAAATAACATTATACTAAATAGGGGTCTATACCAGGCATCCTAGATGTCTCAAATTGTAGTTAGTTGGGCGCATTGGGGTTATTATGCTACTCTGTAAAATCAATAATATATGTATAGCATTCGATGGTGCCGAGGGTAATGTTGACCTTTTCAAACTTCCGGTGAGATCGCCCCTGTGGTTTGTAAGATGAGGGTATTAGGTATCCGCCCTTCTGTTTAATTAATAGCGGCCAGACCCACGTCTAACTTTCACTGCTTGTATTTAAAAGATCGTTAGGTAGCCAGGGCTGTGATAGCTTCATTACATTTTATTTTGGTTATTTGGTTCCACGAAACACAAAAGAGATCTCTTTTTAACCAACGAAAAAGGAGGCTCTCAATTCAACGCGTATTTTTTATATATGACCACTTATAACTTTACAGAGTAGTCCGATTAGTAAGGCCATACAAATAAAAAAATCTATTGCCTATTAGCTAAAGCTAGGCAAGGGTAGCTAAAATTATGAAATAAAACTTATTAGCAAAAATACTGAAAAGCAGAAAATAATGAATTGTTATGACTAAAGCTTTATAACTAGCTTCTTAAACTAGTGTAAGCATACTTTAATAATTGTGAGTCAGGGCCAAAAAAAAACCATTTTAATTACTAAAGATAAATTAAATGACATATGTCTTTATATGTCAGGTTAGTTATTATTGTTATTAACTTATAGTTACTTGATTGTTACACGATCATTGAGGTATGCTTACACTAGTTTAAGAAGTTAGCTATTAATGTTAAATTATAGTAGTTTACTTTTTCTGTTAGTCGGTTCCATCGGCGTTTTGATTTTTGGTTAAAATGTTTTATGTATTTAAAAAGATTAGTTCAGGACGAAAATTCAAAGATGTGTTAGAAAACGAAGTAACAACCTACTTTTATGAAATCGTATAAAAACGAATACATTAAGCCCATTGTATTCGTTTCAGTAGTATAGTAATTTTAGCAAATTGCATAATTTAACTACAAGGAAACTTAATACGCTTTTAAAATGGTTATTATTCTATCTTTTATAAAAGAAGCATCTTGGCAACAGTTTCTCAAAAGTGATTTTATAAAATTCATTTGAGATCTCCGCCTGAAAAATATTTACTACATGCAATTAATGGTAACAAAATATATTGGGTTTGCCACTATGCTCCAAATGCAACGTTTCTGATCATTTCTTATTATATGACCTAGAGTGAATTAACTTAATAAGTTGGGTCAACTTTCCTGGCGATTGTTTTCAATCTTTTATATACAAGAACTCATGTAAATTGTTATCATTATCTGAGAGATCTTCTATATGTATTAGTATTGCGCACTCGTCTAATATAACTTTACTACCATTTGTTGCAAATGTTGCAAATAAATATTGAATAACCCTTATTAAAGCTGATTTATAAATTAGCATATAAGATAAAAAGAAAATGTGCATGCAATGTAGCAAATAAATACTCATGAAGTGGCTTAAAGTCTACATCGTGACACCACATAATAATTTTCCGGGGCTACATGAATTCGCCGACTCAGTGAAAGTAGACAAGTTAATATGAGATTTCATATCAGACTACGAAACAACGGTGCGTCGGGCTCAGCGCTAATGAATAAATAACACACTTGTACGTCTACACTCGGTCGATCTCCCTGGGCATACATAAATAGGCTTTTCTTTGTATTTTACAAAAAAGTATACAAATCAGTACATTAATTAAACATTTTGGGTTTTACAGCAATTAAAAACAAGCATATGCCGTGAGGCATACGCAAACAGGAGCTTAAATATGCTGTGATGCTATGTTTTAGCATATATGTACATAGAAGCTAAATAGAGTTCAGTGTATTTTCTAATAATATTTTTTATTTTAGATGTTTATTTAATTGTAATAAGAGATGGTAGACATCTCATATCACTTAAACGGATATCATTTCTTTATTAGAATTAATTATTCATTCGTTTAATGTGAGAACAATACTTGTTAAGAGCCCTGCTATTATCCTCAAAATATATTTTTTTAAACTAAAATACATATTTCTTGCCTGATTCACTACTTGTAGCTAGAATAGTTTGAAATACAGTGCTAGATAACTACAAATTTCGGTTTCACAAGTCTCGAATAGAGATAACTAGTAGTAGCGCCTACTGATGATGCAGAGGCACCTCAATTGACCGTCACAGTGTGGGTCAGTATATTGCATTAGCAATGAGTATGGTGATCAATATTCTTGGATTCTACTCATGCTTTCCGTAAAGCACCGAAGCAGACATTATGTAAAAAACAAATGTCAATGTTAATTTTTACGTTCATTCATCGCCTATTTTGTGAAATGTTAGTCGAGTAATTGTAAGGAACAGAGGACTAGAATATACGTGTTTAAAATATTTTTACGTTTTTTAGGGTTCCGTAGTTCATGACTCGGAGAAACCTTATAGATTCGTCATGTCCATCCGTCCGTCCTGGCCTAAGCCCCAAACGGTTGGTGCTAGAAAAATGAAACTGCATGAATATGCGTTGTACATACGTCGACAAAGTGCTACAATAAAATTACGAAAAATATTTTATTGGAGGTACCTCCCCTACACGTAAAGTGGGGATGTTTTCTTTTCTGGCGTTCTACCCTTCGTCTGAGGTGTCATTATATAGGTCTTTTAAAAACATTGCTAGATTGCTAAAAACCATTTTTCAATTTAGGTATCCATTTGCGAGTTATTCAACTTTAAAGAGCAATGTTTTGTAAAAACGGGGCGCTCACCCCCTCTAAAAGCTAAACAGCTGGGTCAAAAAATCTGAAAAAAATCATAGTACTAGTCCAAATATTGAACTTTTAAAGGAAACTATAGCAGTTTTGATACCTTTTTTATTTCAGGAGTTATAGGGTCCTAACTTGTAAATAGCACTTACTTACCTACCATTATGGGTGAGTACGGAACCCTATTTGGCATGGATATGTATACGTGATAAAAATATTATCACGTCAACAAAGTGCCAATAAAATCAAAAAAATAAATTATATAAGGTACCCCTTCTACGCGTGAAATGGGGTTACTAATATGATCCCGGGTCCTTTAAACGAAGAGTGGAAAAGCTTCTCACTAGGCTACCATAGTGTGGGTCGCCAAACTGCCTGCATTCGCAAAGAGTGTGGTGGCCTTCACTACTGGATTCTACTCATGCTTTCCATTAGGCATAACCTAAGCAGGCTATCTAAACAAAACTCAAATACTAATTTAAAAACAAGTAAAACTAACTCAGAGGTAATTCTTACGAGTTAGACTGACAAGTCAATGTCTTCATCATATTAAAAATGTAAATGTAAAAGAACTTTTCTATTCAACAACCCATTACTGCGTGTATTTTAAAAAGAGTGCTGACTTTCAAATAAGTCTTAATTTGATTTAGGAAACGTGCTCTGAATTTTAATTGGATATCTACGTTCAAGGTCTCAGATCACTACGTAAACACATATAAATTGTATCATACAGAAGTAGAACTTACATTATACATACATATATGATATGATATAATTATTAAAAGTTGTTTTTAGACTTTCACGATTTTTACACATACTCATGTTTTTTGCTTTCACGGTACTTATTCGCGATAAAATTAAAAAGGTTACTATCCCTTATTAATAGTTATTAACTGCACGGTTAGCCTAGTGGCTTATGCGGTCGCCACGCCACTTTATACTGGGCCAAGTGTCGTGGATGTAAAACCTACGTAGGACAACACTTGTGAGATTCACGTATTGTTATTCTGAGTCTGGGTGTTCTTTGTGTGCGTTTCATGTATATTTGTAATTTCCCCCGCGACACAAGATTTATAATGTGGATGATGAAACGGATTGGAATCAGTACAAACAAAATTTACTAGATATCTGCAGTTTAGATGCGGTAATTACGACGACAGCTATGAGGCCAGGTGTATAAGACAGCACTTATTACCACTGCATGTAAGGAGGAAAATTGCTGACGTCACTCTCCTAGTAAAAATAGCACAGTCAGAAATAGATTCTCCTTACCTACTTGATAAGTTGTACCTAAAAGTTCCAACTAGGTCTGTTAGAATTCCCTACACCTTGCATGTAGCCCGAAGTACCACTAACTACAGAAGTCAGTCATTTTGCATAAGATCCGCTACCTATGTTAACGAGTTAAGTGACTTGCCTGAATTGAACTTATTTAATACAAGTCCAACTGTATTTAGGCGTTTATGTTCTAGGCGCTGGTTTGAATCGGTTCTCTAACTATTCTTTGAGTTGTTATTTATTTTCTCTGTCAAATGTTATACAATTAGTTTTTTTTTCTCTAAAAATCAAGCTCTTTATATTTAAATGTGAAAACGTGTAAATGGTTTATGGTAATTTAATTAGAGGTTAATTAGTCATAAGATACTGTATGTTTTCCATATAAAATAAAAGAAAATAAAAAAATAAAATGTTATCTTTAAAAAATAAATTAGGAAAAGTATGACCTGACTACCTTAAACACTTCATAAAATAATTTGACCATCGTTACGGGTCTATTGACACCTCACTCAAAAATATCGATTCAGTACATTAAGACATGAACAATTACACTCGCTTTTTGCTTCACAGTAGTCGGTGACAATTCACAAAATGGAAGGTTCATAATATGTTGTTGCAAAGTTCAGGTCTGTATACTGAAAACCTCTTTTTTGTTAGAGCTCAAAAATGATGCTTTAATACGTTTGAAACTAAAAACAAAAAGATAACAAAAAATCCATACTTCCATACTAATATTATAAATGCGAAAGTAACTCTGTCTGTCTGTCTGTCTGTTACGCTTTCACGCCTAAACCACTGAACCGATTTTGATGAAATTTGGAATGAAGATAGAACTGAACTTGGGAAAGGACATAGGCTACTTTTTACTGCAATAATCGAGATACAAAGGCCAAAGCTAGGTGATTATAAAAATACATAAATCGTAGGTATCAAAATCTATCACTGTTTATCTCCTGTCAAAACTTCACAGGTTGCATGGCAACCATAATGATAGTTTGACAATGATATATAGACCAGTAGTCCAGGATAGATAATTCTTGAAAACAAATAAAATTATAGTAGGATTAAACCTATTGGAAAAGGAGGAGAATAATATAAAAATGAAAGGAAATATAATTTACGGGGGATCTGAGGTCGGGAAGGGGTAGGGGGGGAGGTTTTCGGGTCCTTTAAGCGGGGCGTGAAAAAGCATCTCACTAAGCCGCCATAGTGTGGGCCGCCATACATTATTGTCTGCATTTGCATTCGGAAGTGTGGTAACCCTTGGATTCTGCTAATGCTTTCCATCAGGCAGGGTAGAGTCACTTTGGATGGCTAAATATATAAAACAAAGGGTAAAGAACGGTTAAAATATTTTTATTTAGGGTACCTCCCCTACACGTAAAGTGGGGATGTTTTTTTTCTCGCAGCTACCCCATCATCTGGGGTATCATTATATAGGTCTTTTAAAAACATTAAAAGGTTGTTAAGACGATCTTTAAACCCATTTTTTGATTTAGGTATCCGTTTGCGAGAAATTCCACTTTAAAGGCCACTTTTTTTGTAAAAACAGGGTCCCCCCCCCTCTAAAAGCTAAACGGCCGGCTCAAAAAATCTGGAAAAATTCGTGATAGTGGTCCATATAATAACTTTAAATGAAAACTATAACGAATTAGATGACTTTGTTAGTTCAGGAGTTATAGAGGCTTAACTTCTACAATGTGCTTACTTGGAAAAGTCATACAAAATTAACGCATTAATACGTAAACATAACAATTATCCATTGGATACAATTTCTAATCCACGTACCATTATGGGTGACTGAGGAACCCTTTCCTGTGCGTGGCCTGACACGCACTTGGCCGATTTTTTATTTACACTTTTTTTCACATAACCTCAAATTATATGTGAAAAATTCAAAAAACCAAGTTTTTGGTTTTTTATTTTTATCTTTTACAAATAAAATTATTTTTAAACGAAATTCAGTGAAAACTTACCTTTTATGTCTCGAATACACTGTAATTTATTTGATTTGAAACATTTATTTTTTCATCCGATTTTGACTTACTACCGAAAATTAACCCGTCAAAATATCTACTTTTTTCAAAAAATTAGGGTGTTTTCTGTTTGATGAAATCTCTACTTTCCAATGGTGTAATCGCTACTTATATTATAAATGCGAAAGTAACTCTGTCTGTCTGTTACGCTTTCACGCCTAAACCACTGAACCGATTGAAAATAAAGGTAGAAAGAAGGGTTTGAAATAGGGGACGAAAGTTTGTGTCTAAGTTCCTTATTATCAAACATGTAAGATTGTTTAATCTACCCTTACCGTGTCGCGCGATATATACGAATTCCACGCGGGCGAAGCCGCGGGTGGAAAGCTAGTATTATCTATAAGTGCAAATGTGGCCAGGACTTACTGTCACAGATATTTTGAAAGATTGTGTACCTACCCATTGGACAAGAAAGGTCTCAGTGGTCGTTAATGACCTTAGTTGTTAAAAAGCGACCTTAAATATTTAATTTAAAAACAAAAGTGAAACGTCAAATGATGCAGTAGCCATAGTGGGGTTACGAGAACTACATTTCATTATCTTGAGTATGGAGACCACTTAAACTTATGCTTTCTATCAAGCAGTGTGACTACACTCTTCACTTTGGCAGACTCAAACATAAAAGTAAGAATGGGCTCTAGAAATCTTATTTCGAAAACACTAAATGTTTTATGGCAATATACCTTTTATACATACTGAAGAACCCTTCTTGTTTTTGAAATATTGATGTAAACATAAGTACCAGTATACGTCGTAACGTGTTTTCTAATTAATTTCTAAGAAAATTAATGTTGAAATATCTGTTTCGGTAAAAAATTCCGTCAAATAACTACATGGTCTTAGAATAATTACACAATTCTAAGTCAAAGGCGGATCCAGCTTTAGTGCCAGGGGGGAGGGTGACATAGCTATGGTCAAGTTAGGTTTGCCAACCTTTGGGAGCAGCTGTTCTACGGATTCGATCCAGGAATACTGTCCCCGGGCCGGACGGAATACCTGCCCGAGTGCTGGCCCGCGCCCCTGACCACATGACAGACTGCCTCAGGGAGGTGTTGGATGCTTCCCTGATCGCTGGAAGTGCAGGTAGCTGTTCTGCTGAGGAAGCCGGGACGGTCTGTCGATTCGATCGCGGCCTATAGACCTATCATGTTGCTGGACAAGGCGAATACACTTTTTGAGAGGGTTCCCTCTGTCCGCATCGTCCGGCACCTGTGCGAGGTGGGTCCCGATCTGTCGGCCGCCCAATTCTGATTTTGAGAGGGGCGTTCGACGGTTGATGCGGTGCTGCTCCTGAGCGGTGTCATTCGACACCGTCAACGCACTCAATAGTCTGCCATTTAGCTGCATCAACAAAGCACTCCTCTACCACGGAGTACCAGAATACCTGACGGGGCTGGTGGTAGACTATTTAGCACTGGAAAACCATGGGGGGTGACTGCGAAAACCCCGAGGGGTTTTTCACTCGACAAAAAATAACAAACAAAAAAGGTGTCAATATATTTGAGGTCACTGACTTCCCAATAAC
Source organism: Phragmatobia fuliginosa (assembly GCA_932526445.1). Classification (NCBI taxonomy): domain Eukaryota; kingdom Metazoa; phylum Arthropoda; class Insecta; order Lepidoptera; family Erebidae; genus Phragmatobia; species Phragmatobia fuliginosa. The sequence continues at coordinate 10,860,697 of OW052070.1, read as the reverse complement.
GAATGCCATAGATGTTGATTACAACCGGGACCGACAGCTTAACGCGCTCTCTGAGGCATGGACATGAATCATCACCAAACTTCCATCTTTATTTCTCGGGCTGTTATTAAGAATTACTTGTGAAAAAAAACACACAAATTTCCTATATTATGATACATCTGAATATAGCAATTTAAAATTAGATCAGAAATCGATTGCGGTGTGTACTGACTCCGCTGCCACTTCACCATCCACAGTCGATATTTATTTACAATAACAGAAATTGGAGTATATCCAGTAACAATGTATAAGGTTGCTAGTTGTTTCGCAGTGTCAATGCCTTGATTATATTGCGACAAAAAAAATATAAAATTATGTCTAACAATTATTTAATACTCTTATAATATTTATTATTTTAACAAATAGTTTTCCACCTAAATCTTGGACCCAGCCCAGGGGGGGTCATGACCCCCATGACCCCCCCCTCTATCCACCATTGTTCTATTATATTTACCACACTCAATATAACTTTAACAAATTTTGCTTAATATTTATAGGCAAATTATAAAAAGTCAAAAATAAATTTTTACCTTGTCTATAGTAGATTTAAGTACTATCATTTAAAAGTAAAATTAAACCGCAACATCACGTGAAATGATTTATTCTGGCAAGAATTTTTAAATACAATACGATTACGATTTGTTACATTTTGTCGACAACGCAAAAATGCGCACATTACAAGTTTGACAATGAATGGAGAGAACACAAAAATCAAAAGAGGTGCTAAGGGAATCCATTATCCCAGCATTGTGTTTCACATTAATGCCGGATGAAGGTAGATAAATTAAATTGTGTGACGGCGAACAAGATTACAATGAATAAAAAATTGATATTAACAAGCGCTAGGGAAATGCGTTGCTTTTCATAGAAATATTGTTTCGAAAAATTCTTTGTTAAGGCTAGTCTATGTATAATTTAGGTACAAGGTATTAACTCTTCTTGTGTCGCATGAAAACTGTATTATATGTAGTATTGTGTTTCAAGGTACAAGCTCAGGGTAGAAGAGCCACGTTGATTTCAATACAAAGTGGCTGGCTCGACACCGAGAGATACTACATCGACCGTTCCACAGAAGACCAATTTAAAATGACAATATTCATGCTGTCATTTTAGATTAGCGATTAATCAACAAACTGCCTCAGGCGACTAAGAACAATTAGAAGGAAAACTTGAAACAAACTCTATACCGACCCGTCTGGCCAGCGTGGCATAGGTTAGTAAGTTAAAACTTCCTATACAAGAAGAGGCCTATGTCTAGCAGTAATCTGTAATAGATTTATTATGATGAAGATGAAGAATAAGCGTCATAAATTCGTTGCTGCCCTTTGAAGGGGATTGGGCTTGGACAACTGAAGTGATTTCACATTGAGCTGGAAAAATTAACAACAGTTTTTCATGATGGTGTGGAATCACTCGAGCCTGATCCGTATGTGCCAAAGCATGGCTCTCCCACGTATAGTTAGTCTATTGAATAGTAACCAAAATATATATTAATATTGGAACAGTTGTGTTACATATCCAAAACCCACTACTGAACATACACCTACTTTACTACTCTGGCCAGGCGGGTGGGTTTTACTTCAAGTGTTCCTTCTCTTTATAGTGCAACAGCACGTGCTGGAATTGGAAGTCACCGCTTCAGGGTAGAGGAAATACGCACCAGAACGAAACGGTTCGGCTTTTCCTTCTTATGCCGAGCAGTCAAAAGCTGGAACTCACTGCCAGCCCACGTATTTCCTTCCCACTATGATCCCGGGTCCTTTAAGCGGGGCGTGAAACTAAGCCGCCATAGTGTGGGCCGCCACACTTTACTGTCTGCATTTGCGGCAATGATGTGTGGTTTCCCCCACTCTTGGATTCTCCTCATGCTTTCCATCAGGCAGGGTAGAGTCACTTTGGTAGGCTGAATATAAAAAAAAAATTGTGATGATTTTGTACGTAGTTTGCTGTGGTAGTGACACTTTGTATTCTTAATCCGTCACCACATCTTTAATTTTTATTTTTTTCATATATTTAAACCTACCAAAGTGACTCTACTCGGCCTGATATAAAGCTAGAGTAGAATCTAGGAGTAGGGGTCACTGTCCTCATTGTGCGAGTAGGCAATGCAGCATAGTGACCCATACTATGGCGGCCTGGTCAGATATTTCTGAATCATCCTCCCGGACCCCAAATGATTGAACGTCCGGTCTCACACTCACCAACGAAATACGATAGCAAGAATGCTGTCATTATTAGGTTGGACTTCTGTGTGAGGGTAATACCGCCCTGGTCGAGCTGGCCTGCTGAAATCTTCGTGGCATTACTACTCCAGAATTTTATTTTCCATCCTCAAAATTATGTACAAAAATTAAATAGCTATTAAATTTTATAATTATTTGAATCATAAAATTCAATATACATGTACGACATGGCAAGAGGAACAGCCAGACCTACAAGTTCTTTACATTTGAACAATTTAGATATAACTCAGACACGTATTCGAATAATTCATTTTAATGGCCACCACGAGGATAGTGGAAAAGATATACGTTGTCTTGGTATTAAATATTTTATCCAGTTGGTATTCAAAGAGTAAATAATATCTCTGATTTTCTCTAAGTATAACATAGTAAAGTACTTTTGGGAGATAAATGGAACAAATAACGGTTTTGGTAATATATTGGCAAAAGCTATAGTTAGTAGTACATAGTATCGATACCGCGAGACTATTTACTATTAAATATATGTGATTACCTACCATTTAACATGGAAGCTGGCACCCGTCACAATATCCATACTTGCACGGCTGATGATGTTAATAACCACATCTTTACTATTCCTTACTATGTAATATTATAAATGCGACAGTAACTCTCTGACTGACTTTATCTGTCCGGCTTTCCCGACAAAATTAAGGAACCGATTTTATTGAAATTCGGTACATAGATAGTTAAGAGCCTGAGAAAGGACAGGTTACTTTTCATTGCAATAAGGGACATACAAGCGGGTAGTTCGGAGGGCGAATGCTAATAAAATTATAAATGTGAAAGTCACTCTGTCTGCCTGTCGATCTGATTTAAATGAAATTTGGTACCTACACATTTTGGTAGTCTAAAGCCTGGGAATGACTACTACATAAACTACTTTTATCGCGAAACTACCATACACCCGGGCTGTGCGGAGTTACTTTCGCTTTTAGAATACTGAGTGAGGAAGCAAGTGAAGTAAATATATTATAAGCCACAACGGCGGTAGTTGTCATTTTTGTGGCGCCATCACTTCACTTCGCTTGGTTATAAATAGGAGTGATCTGTTGTATCGGTACGCATTTCTGACGAATGCGTCGCGGAGTGTGGATCATTGTCTTTGGACAATTAGTACTACTCTGTTAACAGATGTGGAAAGCTGTCTTTGACAAGTTAGTACTGTCTGAATTGCGGTGGGTGCGAGGAAAACTGTCTAACAGCTAGTACAGCCCTATGTGACCGCCCTTGCTGTCTATCTAACTGTAATTTGTTTAGATTCGTTACTTAATTAACGGTTGTTTGTGTCTAATTGCATTTCTAAGATTATTTTGTAATTAATGAAATAAATTGTTTAGAATTAAAGTAAATAGTTTAGAATTATAATTATTTTTATTATTTTTCACTTCTGGAATCTAACATCAGAAGTTGGATCGATCTACGTTCACAAATTATTAATTTTCAATATTTGGGAAACGATCAACTACCGACATTTAGTTAGATATTTTCATTTAATTTGCCTATACTTCATTATCTAGGTGTGTCTTACGATAGAGAGCATTGACAAATGCACAATAGATCGCGCTGTCATATAGAACCAAAGTGAATATACGCAGTGATTCGCCGCAGAGGTCCCGGGAACGATAAACGCGATCGTTCGTTAAAAAAAAAAAAGGCATTGCACACTATTAGTGCTCATTTGAACGCTATCGAAATTCAGTGTTCGTTGTGATTTTTAATAAGGGAATCCGACTTTTGTGATATTCTTATCCGCTCTAAATCAAAGTCAAAAATCAAAACTAAATCAGTCAAAAATCAAAACAAAGTCAAAACATAGCAAATATAAAAATCGTAAAGGAAGTGACGACTTCTATATTTGGTTTTTAGTGTCAATTACAAACGGTTTTAAAACGATTATTTTAATAAAATAATGAGGGTATTTGTACCACATGTGTTCGTGTGTATAACGCTTTCTTTCCAGTTAGTAAACATTGTGCTAAGCGATGGAAACTGCATCCGTGCCAATGTACAAGGTGTACAATGTGGTCCACCAGTGCCGACACGGTAATGAGAGAAGGTTAGAAGGTTCAGTTAAGAAAAACTTGTGAGTTGTGCTTGACGCTGTACTGGTAAGATCAAATCATATTACATGTTGAGTTGTGATTTATTTTCACATAATTTTGATATGTAGTGTACAAAAGTGAATTGTGTGCGCAATTTAAAATGATGAAAAAATGGACTGTTTGGCGCGTATACGAAAATGCCTTAGGGCTGATGCAAAGCTGTGGCTTAACACAAGGGCTTAAGTAGTTAGTTTAGTTTTAACAATGACCTCATTTCATACCTTTTGTTATTGCGAATATTTGGTACTAGCTATTGCCCGCGTGTATGTCGGTTATCGCGATAAAAAGTAGCTTTCCAAAGTTCAGTTCTATCTTTATACCAAATTTCATCAAAATCGGTTCAGTGGTTTTGGCGTGAAAGCGTAACAGACGGTTACTTTCGCATTTATTGCGAATATTTGGTATAACGTAAATAGTGAATAGCGCTCAAACGAATGTTTGTAACTACCCCACCTGTGCATAATCAAGTAGGCGTTCTTTGCTATGGTTACGAACTATTTTTAACGAAGGAATGATGAATAATAGCAGTTGTAGTGGCTGCCTAATGCAACCCGAACTTATTACTTAAAGGTCAAGTAACTTTTATCCATTTACTTAAAATGTTACACTGACACAGCAAGTGTGACGGGACATAATACCCACACACGTTGTGATTAATCTGTTTAACTTTTATTTATGGAAACGAAAAATAGATACTTTGTCAGATTATAACAATTTACAGTGTGTACACCAAGTTATGTTACTCCGTAAATTTAAAAATTGAAATGACCATTATTAAACAACTAGCTTTAGCCAGCGGCTCCGCCCGCGTGTATGATGTCCTTTCTCAGGTTCTAAACTATTTGAGTTTCCAAAATTCATCAAAACCGGTTTAGCGGTTTAGGCGTAAAAACGTAACAGACAGACAGACAGTTACTTTCGCACTTCAAGAAATAGTTGATGATCCATTACATTTCTAATTTTTATTTTGATAATTCGATGAATGGGCTATTCTTTTATATTGGTGGTTGGTGAGAGCAAATAAATCGGGAGTATATAAACGTGTGATGTAACTATTCACAATACGGCAAAAGGGTGCGTGGACAGCAGAGCTAGTCCTGACGGAGCCTATTTAAAACAGCTTGAGGAACTCTTATCATGCGCCGGTAGATGTACTATGTCACATTATTTACTGGTGATTGCATTAGTCAACTGTTGTTGTAAAATCTATGAAGCGTTATAACAGTGGTAAATGTTTAAATTCTAAAGATATGATGTTAAATTTATTTAATAGTTCAGAGTAGGTAGTACGAAAGTGACTTCACTTGTTATTAATGGTTCAAAGAAAAAAAAAAGTAAAGAAACTTCTATGAACCTTCTATAGTGGACTCCAAACTAAAACTTCATGTTTTAAATGTAATCTAATAGGTTTTACACAACATCAACAACAAATTGTAAATGTTAAAGAAAGATCTCTTATGATAAAGCAAAACATATCGTTTGTTAGTTATGTTTTAATGTTTATCGAAATGCAAAGTATTGATACCGGTAAAGACTGCATGTCTATCGATCTTAATAGTACGTCTACTTAAGCATGCTATTCTTGATGTTATAGAAACATTATGAAAGGTTTTAAATACCCTCACTAGTGTCAGGTATTAAATGAACTATGTTATGTTGTTTGTGTAACAATAATGATTAATGGTCAGGTTAGACCGAGCTAAAATGAGGTTTAAGCACTAGTCATTGTGAGAGTACCAATTAGTGTTCCGGAAAGATAATCCTCATGCCTGACTGGCTATTTCAGGTGTTAAATTTTAAGATCATACACAAAATCATTGCAAACTTGATCGTAAAGGTCTGACATTCATATAGGATCAAGATTAATAACATGTTCATAAGCACGTTACGAGCCAGCTCAGGTTATTGTGATCTTTCTTCCTGACAGAGGTACTTATTGAAACGTCAGTATCAGTGATGGTTTCGACTGCTTTGTTGGGTCGACAGTTAGTGTATGAGACTACCGTTCAATATAGGTTCGATTTCTGGGTTGAACAAACAATAACTAATAATACTGTGTACTTCTAATTATAGATATGCTTGTTACGGCCCGAAGTTTAAAAGTTGTGGTCAACGCTCCGTGACTCGAATGAGTACAAAGAGTCGACGGTCCTACGCCTGATCTCTTTCGGGTCATGTTGGGTGGCCGTCTCATCGAACCAAAGGCGTACACCTGTGTTAGACAAGTACTTGCGTGCTGTAGTGTCTACTGTGTTTTTGGTTGCTCACCATTGGGACTGGCCGCCGTAGCAGAAAGGTAAAAAGGTTAAAATGGTAAGGTTTAACTACAGACTCGAGACGATCGACTATAAGCAGACGGTGGCTTATTACAGTAAGTGATTGAACGACACCTGTCGGACAAGCCCTGGTTCATAAAATGACTTTGAGGGCAATTAGTCTGAACTCGAATTCACTGCATGGGCATACTTGGACATGTTTCGGGTTTGCTTGACGACAATCGTCAAGCTGCAGACATAACCAAAACTGGTGACCCGGTATCATATCCTAAGAGCTTTGCGATTATTGGGAACATCCTTAACCGAGTACCGTGAGACTTCTGTAACATTTTCTGACATCCTCCGGGTCTTGCGTCCTGAGAGATATGCGAAAGTTAGTAACATTCTTGACGATATTACTGCGTACATACTGAGGGCACTGTTATTTTTAAATATCCTAAAAGCTTTGCTTGCTAGTATCGCCTTCTAAAAGCTCTGATTATTCATGACGATAATGAAGCATATTGGTGACGTTAAAGTAATACCGTATTCAAAACTAATGCAATTTTTCATGCTTTCCTTAGATGATAACGATGCATTGAGAGCCTCGTCACTGAGCAAGGTGCAGTCTACGCGAGCCGAGCCCGGGCTGTGACCTGGTGTCTGCTGCTGCCTGGTGAGGCGCAGACTTGCGGCCTGCTCGCTGTATCGCGAGGTGCGGACTTGCGTCCTGCATGCCGCTCAGTGATAAGCGGACCTGCGGTCTGTTCTCCGTGTGCCCGAGATGCAACCTTCCGCCTGTTCACCGTGTGTACGAGACGCAATCTTCGGCCTGATCCCCGTGTGCGTGAGATGTGGTGCAATGTATGGCGGATGGTGGAGAGCATGAGGTGTGTATATTGGAATGGACCCATGGACAGGGTAACCAGCCCCAAACTCGTGGTCTTCCTGAGATAATTTTAAGACCCATGGACAGGGTAACCAGCCCCAAACTCGTGGTCTTGTTGAGAGAGGTAAGACCCATGGACAGGGTAACCAGCCCCAAACTCGTGGTCTTGTTGAGAGAGGTAAGACCCATGGACAGGGTAACCAGCCCCAAACTCGTGGTCTTGATGAGAGAGGTTTAAGGCCCATGGACAGGGTAACCAGCCCCAAACTCGTGGTCTTGTTGAGAGAGGTTTAAGACCCATGGACAGGGTAACCAGCCCCAAACTCGTGGTCTTGTTGAGAGAGGTTTAAGGCCCATGGACAGGGTAACCAGCCCCAAACTCGTGGTCTTGTTGAGAGAGGTTTAAGGCCCATGGACAGGGTAACCAGCCCCAAACTCGTGGTCTTGATGAGAGAGGTTTAAGGCCCATGGACAGGGTAACCAGCCCCAAACTCGTGGTCTTGATGAGAGAGGTTTAAGACCCATGGACAGGGTAACCAGCCCCAAACTCGTGGTCTTGTTAATTTTAAGTTTAAATGTTTAAGACACACACTTATGATAACTGTTCTTATGATATTATGGTTCTTAAGGTAACGGTAGACCTTCATGCTGAAGTCTACTCTTGTGTTAGTACTAAGTTTCTAGTTTTATTTTAAATGTATGTAACAGTGACTGTTTGTTTCTAATCTGGCGCGGATTATAAATAATCTTTCACTCTTTTCCTTGGAGGTTCGAACCTTTCTTATTCGTGTTAACTGTTATTATCTTGTAAAACTATTCGTTAACTCTAACTGTTTACGCTAAATTTGATAACTGTTTTTAGTAACTGACCAATTGGACGATGATGTACTTACAGAGGCGTCTAATAAACTTTTATTTTTGTACATGTTCCAGTAACCGCGAATGAGAACAATGAAGAAGTGTGGTCATCCAGACCTGCCGAGGACGTCAGGGTGTCAGGAGAGGCCGTATAAGCCACAACGGCGGTAGTTGTCATTTTTGTGGCGCCATCACTTCACTTCGCTTGGTTATAAATAGGAGTGATCTGTTGTATCGGTACGCATTTCTGACGAATGCGTCGCGGAGTGTGGATCATTGTCTTTGGACAATTAGTACTACTCTGTTAACAGATGTGGAAAGCTGTCTTTGACAAGTTAGTACTGTCTGAATTGCGGTGGGTGCGAGGAAAACTGTCTAACAGCTAGTACAGCCCTATGTGACCGCCCTTGCTGTCTATCTAACTGTAATTTGTTTAGATTCGTTACTTAATTAACGGTTGTTTGTGTCTAATTGCATTTCTAAGATTATTTTGTAATTAATGAAATAAATTGTTTAGAATTAAAGTAAATAGTTTAGAATTATAATTATTTTTATTATTTTTCACTTCTGGAATCTAACAATATATATTTATAATCTCGGAAACGGCTCAAAGGATTTCGCTGAGATTTGGAAATTGCGGGGTTTCGGGGGTAAAAATAGATCTAAATTAATGTCAAGTTAAGGCAGTTTTTCTTTCGTTTTGCAGCATTGCTTGCGACACCTATACTACTCTTTCAGTAACTTAGTTGGTTGGTCGTTGGTACTCCAACACAGCAACACTACACCAACTTTTCAAGTTGGTGTAGTGTTGCTGTATAGTAGTGACTGGTCAAAGCTCAGTCGCCAAGGTACTAAATGTTAAAAAAACTATAATGACTTACCTAGTTTTGTTGGTTCAGGAATTAAAGTGCCTCACTTGTAAAATGCGCTTACTCGGAAAACTTTGTACAATACAGTACAAAATAAAAATTATCTATTGGTACGGTACGATTTGAAATTCACGTGCCTTTAAGAGTGTGAATTTAATTATGTAAAAGAAAAAATAAGTCAATCGAAATGATTTATAACTATATATATATCAATTTGATGTTTTAACTAGAATCTCCTAAAACAATTCCTGAATAACTCTATCTATTCTTAAAGCCAGACAAGAAACTGTACAGAAACATGTGACATTATAGAAGAGGTTGTTCAGCCTAATGTATTTTCATTTAAAAAAATGTTTAGAACTTTTGTTTTTTACTATGTTATAACATGTGTTTAATTAAAATTAACAAGAATGTTCTTTTGCCCTTAGAAGGACCAAAAGCAAAATCAGAAGACTTAAGTGGAATTGGGCAGGACATGATGATAATCTTAATAGGACATGACAGATGTAGTAAGAAAGTAACAAGATGGTATCCAACAGAAGGTAAAGTAGGGAGGCAGACCATATAAAAAGAAAGTGGCAGGAGTAATGTGGAACAGACTGTTTCAACCAAGACGAGAATGGAAAAGGTTGGAGGAGGCCTTTCAGATTCCGCGGCGGCTCTGACCGCCCAGAATAGGGCGCGCCTCTGGCGCCCCCAGAGGATATTGGTAGCCATACGCGGATACCGCACGGTGTCCACCGAGGCGGCTTGCGCCTTGGCCGGAACACCCTCGTGGGATTTGGAGGCGGAAGTGCTCGCCGAAGTTTATCGGCGAGTGGCTGACTTCCGGGCGGAGAACGGCTTTCGCCCTTCGCCCGATGACGTGCGCGAGTTGCGCGAAGCCGCTCGCCAAACCAACATGCTTAGATGGTCGTTCCGGCTGGAGACTCCACGCGCTGGCTTCGCCGCCGTGGAGGCTCTCCAGCCGGTCATCGTGGAGGCGGCAGGGCGGCAGCACGGGACCCTTTCCTTCCGACTGACGCACTGCTTTCCGGGTACGGTTGCTTTGGAAGGTACCTGCACTCGGTCGCTAGGAGGGAACCGAGTCACGCCTGCCACCACTGCGACTGCAGTGAGGACTCGGCCCAGCACACCCTGGCGGTCTGCCCCGCATGGGCGACGTAGCCCTCACTGCAGTCATCCGAGGGGACCTCTCGCTACCGGCCGTCATAATATCATAGGGATTTCCACACGTTAAAAAAAGGCCTTTCAGATCTTCAAAAAGTAAACAAAATGCAAATATTCAGTTAATATCATAAAGTTAAATTGATTTTTATTTACATTTTAACAGTTTATTGTTATAAGATCAAGTTGATCTGAATAAAAGCTATATTGTTGTTCTAACTTCTAAACTTTCGCGTTCCATGATAATTAGGGTATTACATACCTCTGAGTCAGCCTGTGACCACGGCCAGTGCAACCTGGTCGAAACGTCAGGCAAATCAGAGGTATGTAATACCTTTAATAAGTGATCGCATTAATTCCTGTAAAAATTATTATTATTATTTAGAACCATGGAAGTCAACAGCATAAGTTATTAATTTATTTTAATTTGATAATTTTTCCTTGAATTTATATTTGGAATAAGACTGTGTTTTATACACAGTCTTATTCCAAATATAAATTTTCTGCTCATACTTAAGTATTACAAATATGTAACGATAATATTTCTAGTGTACTCATTTTCCTTCCACCTATCAGTTTGAAATACGTCAACAGCTTATCATCTCTTGGCTGTTAGATAGGAAAATCACAAAAGGAATGACCTAAATCTATATAGGTAATCTACATAAAAGTTGGACAAGAACAAATAATCTATTAACAAAATAACAAAGATAAAAGCATGTCATTTGTTGTTCCCATTAATCTACTCGTTGACAGGAAGATACGATTCGATAGCATTGTGTGCTCATTTGACCGGAATATCGATTCAACGTCTATTTAGTTTGTCTAATACTTTTTGATCGACTTTAAGATATGCAAACAGAATCGGCCATTTCATTTGTATTGGCTTCAAAGATATTTCCTTTATAGTGTGGGTCGCCGTGCTGCATTGTCTGCAAGACAGTTAGGATGTAAACTCGCTAAAGTAGACTCTTCTTTTATGGGGTACTGTTTGAGATGCTATAATAAAATTCCACAAAGTATTCTTGAACTGAATGAGACAAAATTTAAAACATGCATTAAACGCACACTATGTAAGCAAGCATATTACAAGTTGAGCGATTATATCGCTGATAAAAATGCTTGGCTCAATGCTGGTCCTGCTTCACAAGGACAGGGGCGCATAAATTGATAGCATTAAATGGTATTGTTGGAGCTGCTGAAGATTGTACAACTTTCTTTGCATTGTATAGATTCAATCTCTTTAGTATTATATAATTGCATAGCCCATATTGTGTGAGTACTATGTACTAGGAAGCTATTCAAGCTATCATTCACTGGAAACCTACGTCTTTTCTTGACTTGAATCTGCCCTGGCGGTTGAGAGTATGTCATGCTCACTCAAATGTCACGCTGATGGTGGCACGTGTGTCTGATCATTTAATTCCCTTCAAAATGGTTGAGTTGAATGGTGCGGATCCATGCGTCATGTTCGTGAACGGGCGCTGTCAGTTGTGACTGGTCATCTCTTAGTTGCCACGGCTTATTTGAATTAATTATTTTATTTTTCAATTGTATTTTTGTTGTACTATGGACACTTTTAACGTGCACGTCTTGCTACATCGTTCTCACATAATGTACCATCTCAACATGAATGATGTAACCATGATTTTGTAAAAACATTTTGATTTAAAAGAGTGTCCATGGAGTTTCTTGCCCGTTCTTCTCCATAGAGATCTACGCTAGGGAATGGGCAACTACAGTACTTTCACAGTTTTTATGTCTTGTGACTGGGACTGTAGCTACATTTTTGTTTCGACAATTCAAAAGTGCCTGCAACTGGCCTACTTGAAATAAATGCTTTGATTTTGATTTTGATTGATTTGATTTGATTGATGGTGACCACCACTCCAGGATTCTGCTCATGCTTTACATCAGTCTAATTAGAGTCATTTTAGCCGGTAATTTATAAAAAAAATCAAAACATAAGATATACAGCTGTCATATTATAAAATTCAAATAACATACGTTTTAAAAATAAAAAAAAAACTTGGACAGATTTAATACAGAGACCAACTCATGGCATTTCCTGCAATAATATGTACCTACTTATTACTAATCTTTTTAAGTACACATTGAAAAATTTAATGTAATGGAGAGAATGATGTACTTCGCCGTTGATGTTGATACCACGTGCATTCCAGTTCAGCGTCGTAAACACGTCCTCCATTGCATTTGTGAACAATTTCGGGGAAATAACGTCCCCTTGTCTCACTCCTCGATGCGATGGTATCGGCTTTGTTTGCTGGTTCTGTACTTGGACGGAAATTGTCATAATGGCAGAGACACTGCAGGACCTGCAACAGATGCTGAATGACCTAGCTGATTATTCTATGCGCATCGGCCTACGGATGAACTTAGACAAAATCAAGGGCATATTCAATGAACATGTACTACTGGAACCGGTTGCAGTACACGAGATACCGTTCTCGAGGTTGTTCAAAAATATGTCTACCTTGGGCAGTCATTGCAGTTGGGTAGAAACAACCGCGAGCATGAGATGAATAGAATAATTCAGTTAGGTTGAGCAGCATTTGGAAAGCTACGTCAAGTCCTTTTGTCGTCGATCCCACAGTGCCTAAAAACGTAAGTTTTTAATCAGTGCGTCTTACCTGTCATGACATACGGAGCCAAGACCTTGACACTTATGGTACGGTTAATCCTACGAATAAATAATAGGTCAGGAAGTCTAACTGCGCTCTAAAAATGACCCAACAAAAGTCGTGTCCAAGAAGGCGGGGCTTAAAAGTCGTGTCCACAGCGTCATTAGTCGGACATTGTTCTTGCCAGCGATCACACTTCACATTTCGATTTATTAATGTGTTGTCAATAGTCATGCCAGTGAAGTGGTGCAGGAGCCATACAACGCTAAAATGTCCAGGGATCACTTTTCACTAGTAAGTAGTAGCATAAATACAATAATATTTAATGATTTGCAAATATGTCATCAAACCGAGATGGATAACACTATGCAACATGAAGTCAGTAAATTTTTGATTGAATTTTTTTCTTCTTGGTGAAATTTTGAAAATAATATCGATAAAATATTTTATTATTATAAAATAGGTATATTCATTTTGATAATTTAATAACGATAATGTATTTTGCATAATTTGTTTTCTTTTAGTTTTCCTGCCGATACAATTCGGCAAAAAAGTGGATACCTGCAGTTAAGTTAGAAAGACAGGAATATGACTGGATGCGTGTGAAAACCAGCGGAGTATGCTCTATTCATTTTGATGAAAACGTTTTTTACAAATCATTAAAAAGTTAAACAATGTTACACAAAACTGCAGTACCAGTTTGTACGTAAGTACTTATTGGTTTCTTATTAAAATAATTATATTTATTATCCAATCTGAAATGAAACTTTTTTTTTTACGCAGATGATTCGTCTTGAAGAAACGACAACAAATTTATGGAATACTACAGAAAATGAAAAGAGCACTAATGAAAGATTACAATCGATATATATAATGATGGTCCGGCTTTTTATACTTGTGAGAATTATAGCATTGAAAATAATAAGTTCCATCTTTAGTGGAATTAAAGCATGTTTAAATTTTTTGGGTTGAAAAAAATTCACGTTCTGAAAATTTTTAAGTATGTGATTTACTTGAGCAGCACTAAAACAAATACTGCAGAACCTCAAGCGCATAAATAAGGCACAAAAACGTAAATTGGTGCGGTTTGACTGCTATTTTTTACACCTAAACTTTGGGTTCGATATTTTAATTTAGCTGTATATACGTATCTATTTTAAATAAATACCGTCTTTCCTAGATTTGAAATTGATCATCTATGTTATTTTCAGGACAATAAAATCATCATTGGATATAACGATGGTGTTAGAACCAAGAAAAAAAATTTGAAAATAGATTTGTTTCAGACGAAATCAATACTTTTGAAGAAAGAGTATTATGCGTCACGCCAATATTAAAAAATGATATACCATAAATATTGCGAAAAAAGATTATTTTTTAATGTCTTCTAGGCAAAAACTTAATAAATTAATTATATTTCGAGGGACATAGCGTTTATTACAAAAAAAAATAATATCAAAATTATACAATTATATTGTTTTATTATTTTATTCCACTAAATACTAAGATAACTAAAATTGGCGCCAAATACGCGGTCGAAAAGCCCGTTGACGCGCCCGAGTTCCGACGCACACTGTCAAAAAAATTCCTACTAACGAAAATTCAAATTAAATTTGGTAGGACGAACCGGTTCGTTCCTGTTCACTCGTGAACGACACCCGTACAGTAGAAATGGTTGATTTCGCCAAAATAGACCTTAAATAAAGGCGGATTTCATGTCGGAAACTAACTGACGAGTGGTTAACTGTCCGGTCGACTTATTACATAACATCATTCACGCTGCTGTCATAACAGACATTGCAGCAAGCGCATGAACATATATTTTGTTTTGAATTCAAACCAATCACAAACAATGTCTATTTCTAACCTCGGTTATGATTGGTTTTTGTTTCATAAGTCGTTTTGGTTTTAAGTAGGGCCACTTTTTGTGTGAAATTTGTACCGAATTAGACTTCCTGACATAGTATTTATTCGTTGGGTTAATCCTTAGCTCATGCTCAAAGTTGCTCAGCGTGCTATAAAAGGCGCTATTCTCGACGTTTCTCTGAAGGATCGTATCAGGAATGGGGTGATCCATCAGAGAACTAAAGTCATCGATATAGCCCACCGTATTAGCAAGCTGAAGTGGCAGTGGACTAGCCATATTACAGAACTGATGGCCTATGTCCATATATATTGCGTGCGACAGGCTCATGATGACGTTAAAGCTACGAAATCTGTAAGTATCAGTGTATCTCTTCGATTTGTGACGATTACCATCTTCAAGATCGGTATTTATTTCTATTGTATGCTAAATATAAATTGGTTCAAACGATCGGCCTGAAGGCATTTATATGTAAAACAAGAGAACATATGTCGTGTCTTTCAGTTGACCTAACCCTTCTATTTGTGTTTGTGTTTTAGCTCCAATGTAAACTTTTTCTTCGTTTCTTGAGAAGTTGAAGTCAAAATAGATTAAATTTGCGTAGATATTTCTTAAACATGTACTCTGCGTGTAGTTGGTTATTTTTTTATGTTGATCTGTAACATCAATGTGAAGTCTTTTTAGAGGTCTTTAAAAAAATATGTCTGCAGTAATATAAAACTGTTAGGACAGCTCATGTGACCTTAACTGTCACATCAAATAGCTGTATGGTTGAGTGAAATAGCAAGTGTCGTAGATATTACCTATAGAGTACGAAAGATTTTCAATCCTTCAAGTACAAGTTCAAGACACTGCCAGAAAGAAATCTATATGAACAAAGCCCTAAGCGGCCAGCGTGAAACGCCAGCGTGACTAGCCTGTACTCGATTGATAGTAAGAGTTAAATTCAATAGTGGTGGCCAGCATGCATCCTCATTGCGAGTGCACACAAGGCAGTATGAAGATCCAATCACAATACAGCAGTGAGATGTTTTTGCATCATTGGGATTTCGGTCTTCTATGCGATGGTAGTACTGCCCCGATCTAGCCGGCGCATTTTGGCTACTACGACTAACCCTTCAGAAATGCAATGAATTTTAAACTGACGAAGCCAACACAATCCTATGTCAATATTAAAAATACCGAAGTTCTTTCTGCGGTGTATTTTTTTCAACCACCAAAATTCGTTACAATTTATTTACTATTTCAAAAAATTCAGGTTCAACTTAATACCCGAGATTAAAATTCTATAATCCTGGATTACTGGAAGGGATTAGAATTACCTTTCCTACGTTTACTGCTGTTTCTTAATTACAATCCTTTGTAAATTTATGTTAAACCCCTTGAAACTTCAATTAGAATACTTTTAGTCGTTTATTTTTTCATTACAGACATGATATGAAATGAATTACTACTATGTTGTGGAAATACTTTCTATTATGTCGATTTCTTTTAAAAAGTCTTTTAATTTCTTTATTATTATCAAAACTAATAAACTACGCAAGACAACATCGATGCAAAGAGAAGGAAAACTTGAAACCAACCCTATACCAACCCGTCTGGCCAGCGTGGTATAGTAGGCCAAAACCTCCTTTCTAAGGAGAGGCCTTTGTTCAGCAGTGGACTGTTAAAGGCTGTTGATGATGATGATGATGATGATTATCAAAATTATAGGAGGTTAGTTATAGGAGATTAGCTATAAGAGATTGAACATAATAGAGAAATAATGATATGGACGATTTGTAGTAGAACATGGAATATCATGAGCCGGCTCTATCGGAAAACCCGTGTGTTTTCACTTCATTGCTTGTCACCGGAATAACGACCCTCTCACCTCTGCTTCTCTTACATTCAAAGGGTTACAATGCAGACCCGGTAATTAAACTACAATTTTTAAACCCTTTAACCCGTCTGCTTTTTAGTCTTTGTAGCATAGAAATAGCATAGCATAGATTGTAACTTGCCATGCTTTACCATCCATTACAGTATTAGCATCATGGCTATACCTACTGTATTGTGTTTTGTTCCAGGCGCTTCTTCTTGTTTGTAGATGGTATTCCGAGTTAAACTTTTAACGCCATCTATCATTTAAATACGGAGTTCTTTCGAAGCAGCTTCTCGCAAAAGTGAGGTTTCGAAAAGTTTATTGAGTTAAGTCGTCAAGACTTGTAGCACAATAAAAGTCTGTGTTGTTAATGCCACGTGCGGCCGGTAGATGTCATTTTGCTACTTCCCACCATCAACGAAATATGTATACTACAACCTATTATGTCCCCAAATAGGAAGAATATTCTATTAAACATTATATTTATTTAAATGTTTAAATAGTAATAGGAAATAACTAAATGTATCACATTGCAAAAGCCAGCAAAGATCGACTTGCCCATTTGATTACTAGAATGTGTGTTACAGTGTTATTTAATGAACACATTTATTTATTCTAAGGAACACATCTATGATGGCTTGCCTATCACCTATTGTCTCATTGTCATGGTTACCTGTATTAAACATTATGGTCACCTATATGGTAATAAAAGTATTTACATTAGGAGTTCAACTTTCACTATTAGATAAAATAAATAGTTAGTTTTTGAAAAAAAGTTGAACAGTTTCTATGTAAACAAAACATATGTATGTTATAGTCGCAATGAAGTTTCTTTGTCTGCCTCTGAAGCTCTTTATCAGTCATCATTAGATCCATATGAAATCTAAATTTCGATATAAACCTGTTTCGAATAAAAACAATATATTTCAAATTCAATTCAGCATTAATTAACGAAGTTTTGCGAAAATACATAAAAAATACAAAAATCCGAATTGGAAAGCATAATTGTATTACGATTTTGACAACAAGTTAATAATTATAGATATATTTTTATAATTAATTAAGCTTTATTAACTAAAAACGGTGAAGGTAAATTCGAATTGAGCACACCGTTTTATATTAGACGTGCGGTTAAAAATAATGAGCTGGTAGACCGATTACCGTCCGCTGTCGCACAGCCATTTAGGTCAAGTATTATAGTTTTATTTTGTGTCAGTCGTAGTATAAAAGTTTATTTTAAAATAAGAGTTGCAAGAGTTCATTTTCTATTGCAAATGTTGCAAAAAAATCGAATGAAGCTTTTTTCCAGGACAGAAGCTATTGTGTTGAAATTCACTCACTATATAATATTCCAGTGACTTTTATAATAACCATTATTGTTAACTTTGGATTTTGGAATATTCCACCCCTGAGGGGGTGAAAAAGGCGAAACATCAGAGTAACACGTAGGCCAAGCCACTGGAAACAGCTAGTAGGTAATTTATAAAAGCGCCAACATAAGAAACTTATATAAACATGAACGTCGATGTTGACTTCGCAAATGACTTTCAATTCAGCTTGAGAAACCTGTGCGGGTAGATTAAATTAAGGATACGAGTTTAAAATGCAGTAGCATCTCACTAGGCTGCCATATTGTGGGTCACCTTACTGCTTTTATCCACACAATATAAGATGAATATCAATGTACCAAAACAAATTAAAATACTGAAAATCACCATCACCTTACGTTATTTATTTTAGCACTTTGTCGACATGATAAAAACACATCAATAAAATCAACAACAACCCATAATATCCCACTGCTGAGCACGGGTATCCTCTCAGGATAGGGTTTAGGACATACGGGATGGAGACTGTCAAGACATGGTCTGGCTACGTAATCTTGCCATAATAAGCCGCCCAAAGGCATCCAACTAAACTTCCCGACTGTTATCTTTTGGTAAAAACCGGGACCGACTGCTTAACGTGACCTCCGAATCACGTAAACGCTCATAACATAGCGCTGGTTCCCACTACGCCGGACCGGCAAATCTGCCGGAAACCGGACACCGGACAGAGTGTTCACATTACACCGGAGCCTCGGACATGACAATAGAAGGCAAAATAAAAGAAAACATTTCTATTTTCGAATTACAGCAACCACTTTGACGATTTACTGAAGAAAATGCGAGCCAAATGATATGAGGGGAGCGCGGGCGGGGTGAGGGGAGCACAGGTGCTGTGAGCGGGGGACAGATACCGGCACAAACTCGTTCACATTACTCCGGTCCGGTGTTTTTACCGGACGATCGTAGTGACAAAACGCACGGTAAAAATGCCGGACTCGGTAAAAATACTGGACCCGGGATAATGTGAATAGCTTCATATAACTTGTACAGCCACTAGCCCTTCCGGCAGTTTTACCGGTCCGGCAAATCTGCCGGTCCGGCGTAGTGGGAACCAACGCATATCTGACCGCGCCGTCGTTGCTTACCCTCGATGATTGTTTCCAATCACCTAAGGCCACTTGTCTATGAGCGTTTCTACAAAAAACAAAACACATGTTCTCAATTTATCAATTATTCTACACTATGTCAATTTCAGAAAGAATATCAATTTAGTGTACAATATGTACATGTTATGATTATAAACAACTTCCCATAATGTATTCTGTGAAGAATTACTTCGAGTAAGGCTCAAGTTTCGTTGTCCACTAGATTCTTCATACGTCAACCTGTTAATTAGCACATGGCTTGAGAAATGCGCGGTGTCTGTCTTCGTAGAAAGTGTCCAATGTGAAGAGGGTGCGGTAATGAAGGCGCTTGATTGAGGAGCTCACTATTTTGGTGATCATTGCTTATATTTAAGAGGCTTGACAACTTAGTTAGGCGAAAGATATAGGCATCTAGTTAATTGGATTAGTTTCTCTAACTTCCGAAGATTAGGTTTCGAAGTGCATTACTCGCAGATAAGTTTGAATAGTAGTAGTCCATAGGGAAATCAAGTTATGTCTTCCCTTTGTCGATGATATGTATCTAGCTGTAGACACAGTATAAAATATACATGACTATAGTAGATTAAATACGAGTAATACAGTCATGAAATTGAGTTTTGAAATGTTAAGTGATAGCTCATAGCATAATATTATTATTTATATTATGGCGATACGTACATGGCTTCTTAGATAATCCACTCTTTTTTATGTGACTGAATATTCTCATGTTTTTAATATTCAGTCTAAATAGATACCTAATTTGAGTAATTGTATCTGAGGTTATAATAGTAAGTTTCTGATTATAGATATTTTTAATAAAGCTTAACTCAAAGGAGTGCATTATTATTTATTAAGTAAATTTAAGTACTTTTCGGAATGAATCCTCACTTAGAATGGTAGGCAAGTACTCGCAACGAAGTACCTAGATAGTAGTTCCAGATGTTTCGATATCAGTGTATTTGGTTATTGTTTCACTTTCAATTCTATAAAATACGCTTTAGGGTTGTAAATTAAATCAGAAATTGTGTAGGAGTAATTTATAGTGTTCAAAGTTAACTATGCATAAAGTAATAAGTTACTGCCACGCAATTTGTTAAGATAATGGAACCGCAGTGAAAGATTGTGGTCTCAAAGGTCGGTATCCATTTCACACCGGACAATGAAATAACGTCCTTTTATATAATATTAAAACTATGAACAGGATTTATGGCTTAAAAACCTTGAATACGACATTGGTTGGCTTGTACGAAGCCTCTGAAAAGTGTTAATCGTTATTTTATTCAAACTCACGATCAGCAATATCATACACGTGACTAGAAATAACTTCTGCATGTCTCTGTTAATCTTATTCTAAAGATTAATTTGATATTCGATATTACTAATAGTTAAGAGCAATGAAATATCATCCGATAAGAGGTGTTGATTCTGAACTTCATTTTTTAGTTAATATCAGTTTATCTAAAAATAAAGGAATATTTAGAGTTGGATAACTTTCCAATTCAGCACAAAATGGGTGTATTTCTTTTGATGTTAAAATAAGCTTTGTAGTACACGGCAGACAGACGGGCATACCTGTAATAAAACTTTTGTGTTTAAGACACATGTAAAATGATTTTACTCAGCCTTAGGTTTAAGTGACGGTGTTATATGTAAATAGTTGGTACTTTGCAATTTTGTCGTAGAACAGTAAGACTTCGCCACATTCAACCTCATGAAAAACCAGTACAAAAAGAACACCTAGCTAAACTTTAAAATCAATGTTCTATTCTGTTAACGAGTGTTTAAGGCAGTCAAAAACGAACCAACTCTTCCCTCTCCATAAATCTAGAAGCCACCTAATGGCGATAACACACTGTATCCTGGATTTGAAAGTGGCCGTCGGCTGCGTTAGGCAGTTAGTCAGACCCCTAGGTGACTCGTTTAATTATGGTTTATTTAATTTTACTATATCATGTCTCACTACATTTTGACTTTTTTTTTAAGACATCTCCCGGACTAAGAATTAAGAGGACTCCCAGTTTAAAGGCCCAATAAGGGCTTTAACCCGTACTGTGTACATAGAACTGGAATTAAGCCGAATATTCTCGTGACTCAGATCAAAACTTAATAAACCACACAAAGTCTTGACCCTTGTGAGGTGACTACTTAAATCACTGCGCTATCCGCAGAGGCAACCTTATAGTCGTGTTATAGATAATTTTATAAACATAATAAAGCAAGTAAATATTTTTCTAGTTTCCTCATCATAATCTTCTGGCTAATTCCGCTACATCGAAGCAAAATTGGAGATTTTATTAAGATGATGAATTTCAATTGCGAACCGATATTGCAAATCCGAAAATAGAAGAAATAGGATATATTTCTTCTATTTTTGGATATTTGGCGGAAATGTTAATATTATATATAATTACTGTACTCATTTATCGACTTTCTATAGTAGGCCTCCTTAAGTCAGTAAAGTGACATTAGATTCTGGTGTAGTTTTCAGTTTTAGTAATATATTTTGTAATAACATTTATTATAAAATATAGTTCCATGAATATTTATGCTTGAAAGGACGGGTTTAATAAATTACTACGCAAAACTCATCTTTCATTAGCCTAGATAATGCCTTCCTATTATTCTACTACACAATTCAACTGAGACCTATCCTAAGAACGTTTTTGATGTAAATTATAATAATATCATAGCCATCAATATGAATCTTCTTTCTATTGTTCTAATATCTAGCTAATTCAGTTGCCTATTTCGTGCCAACAATGCTAATTACCTTTTGTTTCGGTGACATTCAAATATGGCGCTGACGTCATTCCATTTGCTTGATTAAACTTTCCTAAATACAGTCTAATAAATGGTGACTTCTATTTCTACTTCAGTAGTGTAATGAATGAAATCAGTAATTCAGTTGTTTATATTTTAGACCAACTAAGAAATCTCTACACTTGGACTCTACTAAAAAAACTGATAAATGAACTGGAGATTTCCTCGCTATTGATTTTCATTCATTGCTTCAGTTCATAACTTAAATTTTTAAATATGGAAGTAGGAAAAAAAAAGTCGTGTAAACAATAATAATTTACATTTATTAACTTAAAACCTTTTTTGTAAGGAGAGCTTGTCTAGGTAGTGGCTGTGTTAACTTTTAAATGGATGAACTATAAATACAGTATATAAATGTAATACTCAGCAGTTCAAGTGCATTATGGTTAAGAAGGATACTAGAATTACCTGACAACTCAAAATACATAAACGAATTAGTAAGCAACAACTGATTTTGGTGCTAAATTTCTTGTTAATTACATTTTAAAGCATATTATTAATATTTTGGTGTATTGTCATTTCTTTCCAAACGAGTCACTGAGTTTGACAGAAGAATTTCTTGAGCTACGACGGGATCTATGTGAGTTAATCGACTTGGCCGACTTAATGGATCCTATATCATCTTTAACTAAAACCTCGCTACCATCGTCGCTGGTTTGCCGTTTCACTGGTTTTGTACTACCGCTGAATTTTATAACAAATTTTAACTCTTCAATAAGTTCATACTTGAAAGTGGTCTGAAACAAAAATATTTTATTCAATAATGACTTTTCGGTCTAGTTGTTAGTGTTTTTAGACTTTTGCAACGTCTTTCCGTAGTCTACCCGTGACAACAAGCGGTATAACCCGTCGTAATAGGAAGGTACCGTAGCTTCTTCAATATTTTTTTCCTCGTATATGTCCCGCTGTACAACAAAAGATATGGTACTAGTTTTTACTAAATGAAACTAAATACTTAGTGAAAACAAATCTCTATTAAAACTGATAAACAAATTGCTATTTTTTTTTAAATAAGAAAAAATAACCTCCTCACTTACCTGATATTTAACAGATCGTTTGAAAACTCCCCAAAGCATATCCAATATTGAGATAACCAATCCCATACCACAACCAGCCCCGAGAACAACAAATGCTCCTAACATATTTTTCATTCCCAATTGCTTAGGTTCTTCATCGCGATTTTCCTAAAAGAAAACAATTTGAAATCTGAGTGAAATAGTTGGTGTAACGGTCAAGCCTAGAGTCACGGATTCGATTCCCAATAAAATGAAACGTTTGTGTTCATGAACATAGGTAAGGTACATAAGGTATGCTTTGGTCTGAATGTTTATATCTACACAATGTATGTATTTACAAAAAAGTATTTAACATATTCTCTAATGTAACATATTCTAATATATGGACAAAGAAAACATTATTGATAAATTTGTCAGTTTTCACCACAGAATATATGCCTAATTGAAATCAAATTTTCCAAAGTGCTCGGTGTATGGCAATGGAATTGACCCTATTACGTTGGTGGAACCAAAATCATAGGTAAATGTAGGTAGTTGCTACTCGTTTCGAAATCACAGACAATGGATGTATGAGTATAGTCAAAAGGGCCAGTATAAGTGGTCTCTCGTTAAATGACTGGTGAAACCATTACAGGCAGGGTTGCCACCTTTTCGAAAAAAAAAATCGGGACATGATACTTATTATAGACAGTCGGTCAAATTTCAGTCTAATTAAGATCATGATAAAAAAGCAGTTTTTTTGGAAAGGATAAAAGTTTTATATAAACATTTACGTATTTATTTTTCAAATATTTTTTTATTGCTACGGGGCGCGTTCACCAATTTTATATCAGTTTTTAGGGTTCCATAGCTTATTAGTCAAAACCCTTAAAGATTCGATACGTCCGTTTGTCCGTCCTCGAATTTATATCCGTCAAAACGGTTGGTGCTAAAAAGGTGTAACTGCATGTTTTTATTACGTCGACAATGTGCCGAAGTAAAATCATGAAAAAAAAATTTACACGTACTTGACTTTACTTTGCCTTATGGAAAGCATGAGTAAAATCCACAAGTGGGGGTCGTCATACTCACTGCAAATGCAAGCAGTATGGAGAACCACATTATGGCGGCTTAGTGAGATGCTTTTTCACGCCCCGGTTAAAGGACCCGGGATCATAGTAGGAAGGAAAAATATGAGCTGGCAATGAGTTCCAGTTTTTAACTGCTCGGCACAAGAAGGAAGACCCGAACCGTTTAGTTCTGAAGCGTATGTCTTCCACTCTGAAGGGGTGACTTCCCTGACTAGATCGTGTTGTTCTGTAGAGGAAGGGAGAGGGTGGGATGAGTTGGAGAAGCTTTTCAGAACACTCCCCATAGTCAAGGCGATAGAGGACTGCCATAGAGGTGACATCTCTTCGCAACTGCAAAGGTTCCAGGAACTCGGTGGCTTCGGGACTGTCTAGAGCGTCAAGCAAATACTGCGTATCGCAAAGATGAGAGCAGCACTCCACGCAGGAGCAAACCTGGGTCTTATAGAGAAGACACAGATGCTCCGGCGAGAAGAACCGTCTCACCTTGTTTAGTACGCCTAGCTTCCACGAGGCCGCCTTTGTGACGCTCTCGATGTACTCCCGTCGGTTGTGATCCTGGCAGATATCCATGCCCAAGATACCGAGTTTTTCCTGTAGTGGCAGCTGAGTACTCTGAAAAGTAGGAAGGGGAAGGAATGGAGACTTTTTGTTTTGATCGCGCAAACCTGTTTTTTCTCAGATTCTCATCACTCCATTGAGAGATAACGTTTAGAACCCGGCCGAGTTCAGCGACAAATTCCTGTTGTTTTTCCTCACCGTCCGTCGATTTAAATGAAGGATATCTAAAATATTGTCCATGCAATGTGCTGTCATCTGCATAGCAATATATGTTGCCAAGCGCTAACATGTCATTGATATGCAGAAGGAACGTGCACGTGGGCGACAAGACAGAGCCCTGGGGTATGCCTGCGTTTACCTGCTGGAAATCAGACGCCGTGCCGTCACAAAGGACTCTAATGCGGCGCTGGCGCAGGAAGGCGGCAATCCAGCTGTACTATTTAGTGGGCAGGCCGTATGCCGGAAGCTTAGAGAAAAGTGAACGGTGCCAAACCCTATCAAAAGCCTTGGCTATGTCTAGACTGATGGCCAGGTTCTCTCCAAACCTATCCAAAACCTCACCCCACAGGTGCGTGAGGTACATTAGAAGATCACCCATGAATCGGTTCGGCCTGAAGCCATATTGCCGATCACCGAGAGCCGAGAGTGATCTTCCAGGTAATAAACCAATTTCTTGTTAATTATTCGTTCAAGCACCTTGCATAGTATGGAGGTGACAGCTATAGGACGGTAGTTGCCATGATCTGAGCGGTCACCCTTTTTGGGGATAGGTTGAACATTCACCTCTCTCCAGGCCTCCGGGACAATTCCTGAGGAATATGACAGGCGATACAAGCTTGTCAGTACTGGAGACAACTCTGGTGCAGAGTTCTTTAGAACCACGGTTTTTTAGAACTTCTTTAGAAAAAGCATAGCCGGTCGTACCGTCTCAAGGTGCTGGTGGACGGCGTTGAGGTTTGCATGGAGTCCGCGAATATTTGTGAACTCCACCTCAAAAAGCGGGTTGGTGGGATAAGAGGATGCCGCTGTGGTACTGGTATGCTTCTTCTTTTTCTTACTTGCTGCCATATTTGTTTGAGTGTAAGGATAAGGGGACGTAAAAGGCATGACAGTCATCGCGTTGTTAAAACAGACCCCTCCCCCCTCTAAATGCTAAATGAAAAACTGGAACTCACTGCTAACTCATGTTTACTTTCTACTATAATCCCGGGTCCTTTAAGTGGGGCGCGTAAAGAAACATCTCTTTAGACCGCCATACTACCTCCGTTCGTAGTGAGTATGAAGCCCTCCACTTTTTGATTCCACTCATATTTTCCATCAGGTATAGTAGTCAGCTTGGCTGGCGTATGTCTTTAATGAAATTTGCAATTCTGCTTGAAAATCTACCGAGCAACTATTTCTGATATTGGACCGTTTTATTATCATTACCGAAAATACACACTTAAAATAAACATTTAAAGGAGGTATGCTCTGAGAACGAGTTACAAGACACAATTATGAGTTTAACTTCTGTGCTTTTCCAGCTTTAAATACTTTTAACTCATTTTTATCACAACCTGTGACTGAATACAACAAATAAAGATTTTGATAAAAAGGTTGTCATTAGTTCCATTTCGCACCCAATAGCTGTTTCTTTTTATGTACACTGCTCGGAAGAGGAAGAAGGTGAACTCAAATTGAGCAATTGTTACATCTGTGAAAAATCGGGACAAAATCAATAGGCCTTCGGGACGCGGGACGATATCATCGAATTCGGGACGGGTGGCAACTCTGATTACAGGTCAATATATTTTAGTAACTGGACGTGTTTTATTTAATGTACGATACATGATTTTGAACTGCAACTACGACTGCCTTGTGGTCTAGTAGTTAGCGTATCAACAGGTCTTGGTTTCGATTCTCGGGTTGGACCAAATGTTTGTATGATCTACAAATATTTGTTTCAGAGTTTAGATGTTTTCTAGGTATTATATTTATGTATTTATAAAAAAGTATATAAGTATTTGTATCAGTTGTCTAGTACCCATAGTACAAGTTCTGCTTAGTGCGGGACAATATGGCTTTGTATGTCAGATTTCCTAAATATAAAAAAATAAAGTTATAGTAGTACTTAAATTCAGACTGTAGAATATTATTCGGCTTTAGTTACCTAGGTAGGATTAATTGGAATCTCGGAATTTGATCCAAGTCATAAAGCGTATTGCTATTGACATGACAGATAACCTACGACGCAGAGGCCTACGACATAATATTACAATGTGTGATCTTATTTAAGTGGGCGTAAAGATTGAATTTACGGATAAATGTATCTGTCACATTTATCCGACTTATAATAGGTAGAATAAAAAAGATATTACCAGTTAACGAGTCTTATAACAAAAATTTGGGCAAGTGCGTGTCAGGCCACGCATAGAATAGGGTTTGTAGTCACCCATAATGGTAGGTAAATTTAAAATCGTGTCCAATAGGTAATTGTCATGTTATCTTATTATTTCTTAATTTTGTATGATGTTTTCCAAGTTTACAAGCTACTTTACATGCCATTTTACAAGCCATTTTACAAGTTAGGCCTATATCACTCCTGAAATTAATAAGGTATCAAAACCGCAATAGTTTTCCTTAAATGTTTACCTACTACCACGATTTTTTTATATTTTTTGAGCTAGCCGTTTAGTTATTAGAAGGGGATGCCCTATTTTACAAAAAAAATTAGCTTTAAAGTTGAATAACTAGCAAACGGATCCTTAAATCGAAAAATAGTTTCAGCAACCTCACAATGTTTTAAAAAGACCTATCTAATGACATCCCACTCAATGGGGTAGAAGTAAAAAAAAAAGCGGCCAAGTGCGAGTCGGACTCGCCAATGAAGGGTTCCGTATCAGCAAGTAACATCATATAAAAGTTCTTGAAGTTCGTTGTAACTTTCATCAATGTTTTTATACTAGTGTATTGATTGGATGAAAGGTAAATTGCGTGTTACGATTTATGACGTATTAAAAAAAAACTACTCACTGGATCTCGTTCAAACCAATTTTCCTTGGTAGTTTGCATGGTAATGTACAACATATATTTTTTTTAGTTTTATCACTCTCTTATTTTAGAAGTTAGAGGGACACACACACACACATTTTTCCACTTTGGAAGTGTCTCTCGCGCAAACTATTCAGTTTAAAAAAAAATAATATTGGAAACCTCAATATCACTTTTGAACACCTATCCATAGATAGGTTTGATGAAAAAATAATTTTTGAGTTTCAGTTCCAAGTATGGGGACCCCCAAAATGTATTGCTTTTTTTTCTATTTTTATGTAAAAATCTTAATACGGTTCACAGAAAACATCGACTGACCAAATTTCAACAGTATAGCTCTTGTACTCGTAGTTTCGGAAATAATTGGCTGTGACATACGGACGGACGGACAGACAGACAGACAGACTTGACGAATCTATAGGGGTTCCGTTTTTTCCATTTGGCTACGGAACCCTTAAAACATGTACTCCCCTACACTTTACGTGTCAGGGAGTTGTTCACGCGCACAGCGCATGAATCTTTCCCCTCGCGGGGAGGCGTGCGGAGGGCGTGGTGTGGCCGGCATAGACAGCGCGCGGCGCGTGCGGCACTTGACTTCAACTCGTTTGCCTAACTAACGACAACCGACGCGCGCGCATTAAAGTTCTTCAACATTGTTGTATTGTCTACTAAGAACAAATATAAGTTTTACAGTCCACTTTTATTAGTTTTAATTTACTACCGAAGCCTAAACAGAAGTACCCTAAATTAAAATATTTTTCGTAAATTTTATTGTAGCACTTTGTCGATCTAAATACAACACATATTCTTGCAAAGTTTCATCTTTCTAGCACTAATCGTTTGAGTGGTAAGTCAAGGACTGACGGAAGGACATGACAAATCTATAAGGGTTTCGAGTTATCAACTACGGAACCCTAAAAAGACGCCCTTAGACTTACATAATATCATAGGAAACTTGAACCTGTATCATTAAAGACTATCTTGTTAGATATTATATTTTTACATATTCACCGATATCATTATTATTTCAGTCGAAAGACGACCACTGCTGGACATAGGTTTCTTACAAGGTTGCCCACATCAACCGGTCTTGTGCTGGCTGCTTTTGATCTATAAATGTGTGAACAAATGCAACAGCGAGGATTCCCTTTCTAGGGTATAGGTATCCAAGACGAAGTGTATTGTTTAGCCGGTTCGAGTGTGACATAATCACCATTGGGTGGTATTCTTGGGTATGTCTGCTGAATTAATCTGCTTACCCCACATTTCCCCCCTCCTCGTTTCTCGTTCCACCATATAGTTTTCATTTTATCAATTTCACCATGTTCTTTAAGCTGAAGCAATGCGTCATCTATAAATCTCTTATATGGAGATTCTGTAAGATTTAAAAAGTCATATATTAGTCTGTGACCCTCACAGCAATTTAATATTTGACATTTCGATTTTAGGAAAATAGAATATGATAAATCCGCAATGATATGGTATTAAAGTAATAAATGATACAATTTAGGTGTTATGACTATTGATTTAAATGAGTATTTAAAAAAAAACATTATTAAATTTTAATGACAATTCTTAGAATGTTTAAAGTTTATTGATTAGCGGTGTCAGGTCAGAAAAAAGATAAAACTCTTTATGTTTCATCATTCATTATATTTCATAATAACTAATGGACTTACTTGAACTAAGAATACCTGACATATATCTATGAATATATGACATATAACATATGTAAATCATAAACGTTATTATATAAACTTATTCATACTTTTTTTCATTCCAATGCCATAACTCTTAGAGTCGAGTAGTCCACCAACTTGGAGTAAATCACAGTGTCTTTGCTTGACATATTCAATTGACGTGGATTCCATGAAAAAAGCAAATTGCTCGTTTTCAGCCCTAAAAAAAATCAAAGTTGGAACATTCGATATAACCACCACAGCAAAAGTCTGTCATAAACTGTCCAAATGATTTCAGCACGAAGGGGTCGTCTCAATTGAGACGGTGCTACCCTCCAACAGAAGACCAACCTAAAATCCCAGCATTCATGCTGTCTTCTTTTGTTGGGGAGTGTGAGACCGGAGGACCAATGATAGGGAAGTATCTCAATAGACCCTCTTTAGTGACGCCACCATGCTGCATGGTTGCATTGTCCGCGTGTGGTGATATTTCATTTAATTCATGCTTTTCATCAGACAGAATAGAGTGACTTGGGCAGATTCTTATATAAGAATATAATAAATTAAAAATAACAAAAATATTATTACCTTTCTACTCCTTTATCGTTATTCGATGGTAGCCAATCATGCGCAATTATTTTCGCATACATTTTTTTATATATTTCGTTGGTGGCATTCTGAAAATAAAATATCAGTAATAAAAAACATACTTGACATAACGATTGATCGACAGAGGATAGTTCTCTAACAAGTAGGTAATGGAAGTAAAATAATAAAAAATATCTTAACATTAATATGTCGTATACTGTGTATGTCACCACAGTGAATAAGATCGGTAGGAAATTTCATGCAGGTATACACATATCGGTAAGAAGGCCCTTTCTAAAATAAGTTTACGTTACTTATTCCTACTAGATGCTACTGGTAATATTTTCAATTAAATATTTTTTCAAAACTCGTAATAAATGTTACCTCAAAAAACTGTCTTGTAGATCCATCTGATTTAGGTCCATATGCAATTGACTTCTGGTTGTAAAGTTCTTCGACGGTATTAAAAGGCAGCACGTTTTTCTCTACAGTCAGAAAAGCGACTAAAGTACCTACGTATGATGCTACCATGACCATTGTGAAAAACCACCATACACTCGTTATAAGCCGTGGAGCCAATGCACTGAAATAAAATTATTTTAAGTAACAAATTTGCAACGAGTCGTCCTAAAGCAGCAATTAAGCATACTGCACTATGTCTCTAATCTTATTAAATATTTTTAATAAAAATATTTCATAAAATCTTTCAAATTACCTATATGAGACAATTTTCTTTTTAAAAATTTGTCTAAAAGATTACTAATAATTAGAGATTACAGTTATATAATCGTACATATATTATGAGTAGAATAATTTCGTTATAAAGTACATAAATACATAATAATATATCAAAAAGTCGAATTAGGGATTTAAGGCAGAAATACATTATTAACACGCCACCCGACTCAATGCATCGCGACGCGTGTTGAGTAGAATCAAATGTATTGATTTCTATAGACCACAATCACACTATGAACACCCGACGCGACGCCATGCGCTCATACGCCACCCGATTCAGACGAGCCAGGTCGGTGTTGCCCATCGTGGGAGTAAACAGTTTCTAGTTAACACCCGACGCCGCGACGCCACGCGTCAGTCGATCTTGAACTGTCACAGAGCCGTATGTAGCCAAAATTTGCAGCAAATCTTTCTACAAAGTTTTCATCTGACTCGTTATTTATTAAATCCATATTACATAAACATACACTTCCACTGCTGTTAGCTAATTGTATCCAAAAATAGCTAGTATGTCCTGGCGTCGCGTGTTGGTAATGTGCACGGTGCACATCGGGTGTCGACGCGTCGCTGTTGATAATGTGTTTCCGCCTTTAAGCATCGAAATCAAAATAATCTTGTAAAATATTACCGACAAACATTTACGACAATCACACTTACATAGGTGCAATTTCCGAGCCCTGTTGCATCACAGATCCAATAATAAGCCACACAGAGTTAGCAAAACTAAACTGATTGCTCAATTCTTCAGGCTGTTCTATGCAAGGCACTGGGTTCTGCCACTCCTTGTTAGAGATTCTGCCTACGAAAATTAAAACTATACCCAGGACTAATTGTATTAACATCATGTAGTACCATACCTGTAACAAATATATTCTCGTTTCTTTGTACCTTTCATAATAATTACCTAATATCTAACTCAATGCTACTCACAGGGTTCATTCATTCATCATTAATTATTATTATAAATTCTTAATGAGAGGCTGACGGGCAGAATACGGACTACCCAAGACCGAAATAGTTGGCGTACCTCGGGAGACCTTCATTACGTAGTCGATGGCGATAGGTTGATTGAGTAGATAACCCAATGAGAATATTTTTGTCATCTTATGAGTTATTTCTTATCTATTTTAAGATATTACATTTTGGTACCAAAATAAATGTAATTGTAAAGCAGAAATACACGTAGAATGCTTTTAATATACCTTTCACCTAAATTTTATAGCCAGTTGCCATAGGTGATTAGAAACAATCACCAAGTTAAGCAACGACGGCGCGGTCAGTACCTAAATGCGTGACCGTTTGTGGCATAATATGCTATGATCGTTTGCGTGATTCGGAGGTCACGTTACGTAGTCGGTCCCGGTTGTTGTATTAGATATCAGTCGTAAAGCTTAGTTGGAGACCTTCGGGCTGTTTAAAGACATCCAACGGCAATATTACGGAGCCATAACGTGTTTTATCAGTCCCCAAACTGCACTTGGCCATCGTGGGGACTTCCCTTCTTCCCCCTCTCGTGAGAAAAGACCCATACCCAGCAGTGGAACATTATGGGTTGTTGATGATGATTGTTGATGAACCAAATTTTATAAACTTGTTCCGATTCATCAGCAATATATGTGACCACGCATTGCCATTCTTTGCACATAACTTCATCTCTGTTTATTTCGCTTTCTGGAAAACCTCGTTCGAGTACTCGAGTATATAATGTATTAGACAAAATTTCCTAATGGTAAATATTCCTGCGTCATATATTTAATTACAGTAAAATACGGAAATGATACAGAGATGCTCGACCAGCACATTTCAGATAGGTGCCGATTATCGAGCACGTAGGATTCCGGCTGTCATTTCCTTGTTGATATTAAGACGTGTTTATTGTGCAATGTAACGATAGATTTAGAATATATAATGTAGCTATAAGATCATAACTAAGAGATTCCATGTACAAACCTTAGTACGTAAGGTTAGATAATAGTACAGTGATTAATTAATAAACATGGCTCCAAAAGAATACACGATCATTGTTATTCGATATACACCTATAAGTCGCCATAATCGTGGACCCCTACGACGGACCAATCAAGAAGAAATAAGTTCGCTATAGTTGGTGACCCCGACAGTTGAACAAGGAAGAAGAAGCAACTATCCGCACCTTTTGAAGGAGAACATATTATAGTGAACTTGTACATCAGTATTACATAAAGAACCATCGTCAGGATGCCGCTGCTTGGAGCTGGAAGTGCTGAAAAAGCCGGAGTTTCAAGCGCAAGGGTAGCAGAGGTGTCTTCAGTCACCATAGTGGAGAGAATTTCACCTTTTTGGACTGACCAGCCGCGTCTATGGTTCACGCAGTTTGAAGCCATCGTCGCCCCCCAGAAACAGGGTGACGAGTATAAGTACAACCTAGTTATATCCAAATTGGGTAAGGACGAAATTCAGCACATAAGTGAGCTCATAATAGAACCCCCGGAAACTGATAAATATGGAAGCCTCAAAGAGAAATTAATTGATTATTACGAAGAATCAGAGCAGCGGAAGTTCCAGAGATTGTTATCAGAAACAGAATTGGGAGATCAAAAACCGTCTCAGCTGTTAAGGCGCATGCGGGAACTAGGAAGAAACAAATTAACTGATAACGCGGTCCAGATGCTATGGCTCAGTCGCCTGCCGAAATCGATCACAACTGTGCTTACGGTGGCAGACAACTTGACTTTGGACAAGTTAGGCAAGCTGGCAGACAAGGTATTTGACAGTGCAAATTCATCGTCATCAAGCCAATCATTAAAATCGGCCGATATTAGTGTCATCACGAATCTCACCACGCAAATAGCAAGCATGCAGTTAGAGATTGCGTCGCTACGTTCTGAAAATATGCAGAATCAACGTACCAGATTTACGCATAAGCGGTTTTACGGTCGCAGACAATCAAGATCAAGGTCACGTTCACCATCGCGTTATAAATTGTGTATTTATCATAGAAAGTACAAGGATAAAGCATATAGATGCGAGACTCCGTGTGCCTGGAGAGATGGCTCAGGCACCACGGGAGATTCCGGCTACGGAAGGAAAAGGTCTCAGGGGCAGTCGGAAAACTTCGAATAGTGCAGAAAAAGGCGGGAGTCTGCGCTATCAATCCCTCTAACCGCCTCATGATTACCGACCGACAAAGTGGTATGAGGTTTTTAGTCGATACGGGGGCCAATATTAGTTTGTTGCCTTGTAAGAACAAACGTAGAGCGCAGTTGTCAGACTATAAGCTGTATGCGGCAAACGGTACGGTCATAGACACATATGGAGAGAAAATGCTGACGCTCGATTTAAATATTCGAAGACCGATACAATGGAATTTTGTGGTCGCTGACGTCAGTATGCCGATATTAGGCGCAGATATACTTGAGCACTACAATTTACTTGTCGACGTGCGCGGTAAGCGCCTGGTTGATGGAGTGACGGGTATCAAAACGCCTGCTATTATTGCAAGAGCAAAACAAGTCACTATACGTACAATTAGTGATAAAATGCAAGGAGTTGTTCGGCAGTTGTTGGAAAAATATTCAGATATAACACATCCTTGCTCCTTTAAGGAACCCGCCAAGCATAACGTGGAGCACTACATCGAGACAACGGGCCCTCCGGTGTTCAGTAAAGCGCGACCTTTACCCCCAGACAAGTACAATATCGCCAAAAGAGAGTTTCAAGATATGGTGAAAATGGGAATATGTCGCCCGTCGAACAGTCCGTGGGCGAGTCCATTGCATATGGTTAAAAAGAAGAACGGAGAATGGAGGCCCTGCGGGGATTACAGGATGTTAAATAAGATTACAGTGCCAGATCGTTACCCACTACCGAGATTGTTAGATTTTACTTACATTTTTGAGAAAAAGAAGAATGTGGTTATGTCCAAGATCGATATAAAAAAGGCTTATCATGCTATTCCTGTGGCTAAAGACGATATCAAGAAGACCAGCGTAATTACACCGTTTGGGGCTTTTGAGTTCGTACGGATGAGTTTCGGATTGCGTAACAGTGGCTCCAGTTTCCAAAGGTTCATGGACGATATTTTCAGAGATTTAGATTTTGTATATGTATTCGTGGACGACTGTTTATGTGTTTCGGAGAATGAAACAGAGCACGCTAAGCACCTCGAGGCGATATTTGAGCGACTGAATAAGTACGGAATCACAATTAATCTCGATAAGTGCGAGTTTCTTGAAACAGAGCTTGATTTCCTTGGTTATCATATAACGAGCCAAGGTATAAGACCGACAAAAGAGAAAACGGAGGCGATCGTTAGTTTTCCTAAACCAAACACGGTGCAGGAGCTTAGAAGATTTCTCGGTATGATCAACTTTTATCGTACGAGTATACCTATGGCAGCGAGCTATCAAAAGGTGCTGAACAAGTATTTACACGGAGCTAAGAGAAATGACAAGACGCCGATTAAGTGGACGGTCGAAGCCGAATCAGCCTTCGAACAATGTAAAAAAGCCTTGAAGCATGCAGTCGGATTAGCCTATCCATCTTCTACTGCACACATGGCAATTTGTACCGACGCGAGCGCCACCTGTGTCGGGGGAGTATTACATCAGCGAATGGGAAATGAGTGGCAGCCCTTGGGATTCTTCTCTAAAGCTCTCTCAGAAGCTCAGATTAAGTATTCTACATACGATAGAGAGTTATTGGCAATTTACATGACAGTCAAATATTCCAGAAAATTCCTAGAGGGACGAGCTTTCACTATCTATACAGATCACAAACCATTATCTTTCGCTTTTGAAAGGAAGCCCTCAAATAACGAAACTCCACGTAGAGTCCGACAGCTGGACTTAATCGGACAGTACAGCACAGATATCAGATATATAAAAGGTTCTCAAAACGAAGTCGCAGACGCGTTGTCACGAACAATCGGAGTAATCTCTATGCCTTCAACGCTAGATTACGACGAGCTCTATCGGGTGCAGCAGAAAGATTCAGAATTAAAGAGCTTAAATCTTAATAACAAGTTGAAAATACGAATTTTAATGTTATGATTTTTATTGACCTAGATTATATTGATTACCTAGGAACTACTCCGCGATACTGACTTATTATGTAACGTTATAATTATTAGTGAATTAAGTTATGTTTATAATCGTCAACTGTTGATTTAAGATGAAGTTAGTCTGAATTTACTACCGTAAATTTTTTTGGTGGGAAGTTATATTCCTGCGTCATATATTTAATTACAGTAAAATACGGAAATGATACAGAGATGCTCGACCAGCACATTTCAGATAGGTGCCGATTATCGAGCACGTAGGATTCCGGCTGTCATTTCCTTGTTGATATTAAGACGTGTTTATTGTGCAATGTAACGATAGATTTAGAATATATAATGTAGCTATAAGATCATAACTAAGAGATTCCATGTACAAACCTTAGTACGTAAGGTTAGATAATAGTACAGTGATTAATTAATAAACATGGCTCCAAAAGAATACACGATCATTGTTATTCGATATACACCTATAAGTCGCCATAATCGTGGACCCCTACGACGGACCAATCAAGAAGAAATAAGTTCGCTATAGTAAAGTTCATTGTTTTGCCACCAAACACTCAAAATTGCCTCGTCAGACGGGTTGGTATAGGGTTGGTTTCAAGTTTTCCTTCTCTTTGCATTGATGTTGTCTTGCGTAGTTTATCCCTTAGTCGCCTTTTACGACACCCGCGGGATGAATAGGGGTCGTGACACTCTGTATTCATAATCCGTCACCACACGGACAGCTTAGTAGTTACTCTAATTAAAATAACATTTATAAACAATCTAATAGGACTTATGGCCTTAACCTTCTCCGGAGAGGACCCGAGCCAAGCAGTGGGACATTATGGGTTGTTGATGAATAGGTTTCTTACCTCTTTAGAAAAGACAGCCATAAACGAAAACATAGCTGGTGGTTGCTTACTTGGCTGTTTGTACAATATACTGATTCCAAGGGTCATGAACGGCGTTGAGAAGTCAATTATAGCCTGTCTTTGTGATGTCATCGTGAAGTCACATATAGCGAGATCTGCTTTCTGTGAAATGTAAACTCATATATTTCGTGACAATTGACAATTTACGATTATAATCGCAATTGATTGAATTGAATATTACATGTTAAAGGAATAAAATATTTTAAATAACCAACACTGCATCCTACCTCATCTATAAGCGCACCAGCCATTCCCTCCCATTTACCATCACGCAGTTTACCGTAATTGTTCTCAACTTCAAACTCATAACTGAATCCTAACATTTCACTTAATCTGTCAATGAGATCAATGGTAAAACCTTCATACCGATCATTTCCCTCTAATTTCTCTGGAGAATTCTTAATAAAGGCATAGGGAGGTGTCTGAAAATATCAACGAAAAGTTCAATGTCAAACTGAAATTACTTTGAAATTAACAGCTGTGTTTATTATGAACGTACCGTCGAAATAAGAACTTTTAATGTCTTATTTTTCAAAACAGTTGCTTCTGTAATTTCTGCATCAATGCTTCGCGGTCTTGTTATTTCCAATTCTTTCTTTCTCCATACAGCCACCTTAATAAATAAAAATATAAATATATAGAAAACTTTAATCATTACTAATATTATACTAGTAAATACGAAAGTAACTCTGTCTGTCTGTCTATCCGTACAAGTAAAATGAACTTAAACAGTCTAGAGGCTGAGAACACACTATTTTTTATCGCGATAACCAGCATACACGCGGGCCGAGTCGCGGAGGAAAGCTAGTACTAATTACAACTATAATGCATATCGGCGCAACACAACATTCAACGAAGTACGTCATCGCTGCACGTGTTCACACTGTCGTAAACAACTCGCAACGGTCGACCGCCCCACTACAATGCCTATAAAAATGACTCGCCCGTGAAGGGTTCCGTACCAGCAAGTAACATCATATAAAAGTTCTTGTAGTTCGTTGTAACTTTCATCGATGTTTTTATACTAGTGTATTGATTGGATGAAAGGTATATTGCGTGTTACGATTTATGACGTATAAAAAAAAACTACTCACTAGATCTCGTTCAAACTAATTTTCGTTGGTAGTTTACATGGTAATGTACAACATATATTTTTTCTAGTTTTATCACTCTCTTATTTTAGAAGTTAGAGGGGGGGGGACACACATTTTTCCACTTTGGAAGTATCTCCCGCGCAAACTATTCAGTTTAGAAAAAAATGATATTAGAAACCTCAACATCATTTTTGAATACCTATCCATAGATACCCCACACGTATAGGTTTGATGAAAAAAATTTTTTTGAGTTTCAGTTCCAAGTATGGGGTCCCCCAAAATGTATTGTTGTTTTTCTATTTTTATGTGAAAATCTATATGCGGTTTACAGATTACATCTACTTACCAAGTTTCAAAAGTATAGCTCTTACGGTTTCCGAAAAAAGTGGCTGTGACATACGGACGGACAGACAGACAGACAGACATGACGAATCTATAAGGGTTCCGTTTTTTGCCATTTGGCTACGGAACCCTAAAAAAGCCGCGGAAATGATCATTCGTTTCTCTGCGCTCGGACAACAAACACCTAACTTGTTATGAAATATTCGAAGCTGTGTAATAAATACTAATTAAAAGTGAATTCTTGTTGAAGTAAAGTTTATTTTAAGTTATTTCTGAAAATGAATTGTGTTTCTTCATTCAAATCAATAGTGAGTTTTGGTAATAAACAACTACCGACATCAACAAAAAAAATAGAATGGAATGTTAATTAACAACGTCGCAACAAAATCGTAAATTAAGCTACATGCAGCCTATATTTTGCGTTTTGAGTAACAATTGCAAACCAATTTAAATTGTTTTTGTTTTCAGAAATGTTATTAAACGTGTGATACTTAAATAAAAAAAAAATGTGGGTACTTCACTATGTTTCGGTATGTTCGTGGGTATAACGCTTTCTTTCCAGCTAGTAAACATGGTTCCAAACGATACAAGCTTCATCCGTGCTTCGTATGGGAACAACACAGAGTTCAATGTAAAGGAGGTGTAATCCAGTTCACCAGTATCGATACGGTAATGAGGGAGGTTACTGAAAGGCATGTGAGTTGTAATTGAAGCTACACTGGTAAGATTGAATCATATTTTTCATATCAAGTTTTGATTTATTTTTGACATAGTTTTTATATTTACTGCACGAGGGTTAACCGTGTGCGCCATGGCAATGCGTAGCAATCGATGGCTCGTGTATTGCCAAAGACTAAGGTGTAAAGCTGTGGCTTGAGAAAAGGGTTAGTAGTAATCGTAGTTAATTAATTCATACTTTTTGTCTAGCACGGTTTCATATAGCGAATAATTTGTTTGACGTAGTTAAAGCGAATTTTTATAACTACCCCCACTGGTGCGTAATAAACTAGGCATTCCTTATTACGATTACATATTGTTTACCGAATGGGTGATGAATTAATAGCAGTCGTAATTATAGTCGCTGTCTAATGCAACGCTAACCTTTTACTTAAAAGTAAAGTAACTTTTTAATTGATTTACGTAAAATCAGAGTTGCACTAATAATCCAATAAACTAATACTCACTACGTTGTGTGATTTGTTGAATTATTTTTGAACGGAAAAGAGATAGTGTTAAGTTTTCTATACGTCAGTATGTTGTTTGTGAGACAATTTATAAGGGTCAGGTGAGGCCGAGCTTATAAAAGGTTTACGCACTAGTCAGTGCGTACTACAGTGTGAGAGTACAAATCTGTACCTGACTTACTATTTCCTGAGCCAAGTTTAAAATTCTTTCGTTATAATGGGATGACGAGAAAAGGTTTCAAGGGTTGACGCCAGTGCTGGTTATTTTTTATTTTTTTCCTTCCCCACAGAATGCTCGAGTGTTTGCACACACACTTGCGTATTACAATATCTTCTAAACTAATGACGGTGATCGTAAGCAGCCTAGTGCTTAACTCAGCGGCGAACTTCAGTCTTCCTGCTGTCTACGCGAGCTGAGCGCGTGCTGTGATCTGCGGTCTGCTGCTGCCTGGTGAGGCGCAGATCTGCGTTCTACTCGCCGCCTGGTAAGGTGTGGACCTACGGTCTGCACACCGTCTACGCGACGTATGACCTACGGCCTGTTCGCCTTATGTGCGAGGCGCAACCTGCTGGCTACTACTCACTAACTGAGGGAAGTATAACCTTTGTTCTGTTCGCCGTCTAGCAAATGAACGCTGGATGCGTGCTCAGCTTACTTCGAGAGAAGTGCGTGACGCCAGTGATGCTAATGTGTTTAGGCCTTTGAGAGCACATACGAGAGTATGGGCTTCTGTTTTAACAGCTTAACTGTTACGAGAAAGTGTATCAGTGTCACTCAGTTCGATCCTCGGCGACTCGCATCCAGCTCCTGCCAGCCGTCTTGCGCAAATCATCACTCCACCTGGCCTGTGGACATCCTACACTACGTTTGCCCAGACGCGGTCTCCACTCAAGAACACGTTTACCCCAACGGTTGTCGGTCCTGCGGCTAATATGGCCAGCCCATTGCCACTTCAGCTTGCTAATCCTGTGGGCTATGTCGATCACTTTAGTTCTCTGCCGGATTACCTCGTTTCTAACACGATCTCTGAGAGAAACTCCGAGCATAGCCCTCTCCATAGCACGCTGCGTGACTTTGAATTTGTGGACCAGCCGTGCCGTGAGTGTCCACGTTTCGGCTCCGTATGTCATGACGGGTAGGACGCACTGGTTGAAGACTTTCGTCTTTAGGCACTGTGGGATCGATGATGAGAAGACCCGACGAAGCTTCCCAAACGCCGCCCAACCCAGCTGAATTCTCCTGTTCACCTCGTCCTCGAAGTTGTTTCTACCCAACTGCAAAGTCTGCCCGAGGTACACATATTTTTGAACAACTTCGAGAACGGTACCGTGTATCGCAATCGGTTCCGGTAGTACATGTTCGTTGAACATTACCTTGGTTTTGTCCAAGTTCATCCGTAGGCCGATGCGTACAGAAGAGTCAGCCAGATCATTCAGCATCTGTTGTAGGTCCTGCAGCGTCTCCGCCATGATGACGATGTCGTCTGCAAATCGCAAGTGTGAGATGTGTTCACCATTGATGTTTATGCCACGTCCTTTCCAGTGCAGCGTCTTGAACAAGTCCTCCATTGCATTTGTGAACAATTTCGGGGAAATAACATCCCCTTGTCTCACTCCTCGATGCAATGGTATGGGCCTTGTTTGCTGATTCTGTACTTGGACGGACATGGTGGCGGCCTCGTAGAGACATCTCAACACTTAATGTAACGCCAGTCTACTTGGCAGCGCTGCAGGGACTCCAGAACAGACCAGATCTCGATCGAGTCAAAGGCCTTCTCATAGTCCACAAATGCTAGACACAGGGGCTGATTATATTCTTCGGTCTTTTGAATAATCTGCCGCACTGTGTGGATGTGGTCTATGGTGCCATATCCGCTCCGAAACCCAGCCTGCTCCGGTGGTTGGAATTCGTCGAGTCTTCGCGCAAGACGGTTCGTGATGACTCTTGAAAACAGCTTATAGACATGGCTTAAGAGGGAAATGGGTCGATAGTTCTTCAACCTGGTCTTGTCACCCTTTTTGAAAAACAAAATGACCACACTTCTACTCCACGCCTCTGGAGTTCTCCCTTCGATCAGGACAGCGTTGAAAAGCTTTTGGAGCTCCCTCAGTACGGGCTTACCTCCAGCTTTCAACAACTCTGTTGTAATGCCATCCTCTCCCGGGGCTTTTCCATTTTTCAGCTGTCTAAGAGCCATCTCGATTTCGTCAATGCTGACTTCTGGCAGATCTTCGGTGTAGTGGCGTGTTAATTTGGCTCTAGGATCCTCATTTTCGGGATCAGGTCGAGATGCGTGCGAAGCGTACAAACCGCTTTAGAAGCCTTCCACTTCCGAGAGGATGGCCGGCTTGGAAGTAACGACTACTCCACTTGCTGTGGTCAACTTCGTCAGGTGGCTTCTTCCGAGAGATT
Source organism: Phragmatobia fuliginosa (assembly GCA_932526445.1). Taxonomy (NCBI): domain Eukaryota; kingdom Metazoa; phylum Arthropoda; class Insecta; order Lepidoptera; family Erebidae; genus Phragmatobia; species Phragmatobia fuliginosa. Next base: position 10,818,942 of record OW052070.1, on the reverse strand, counting down.
GCGCGAACACTTTTGACCCCCGATTCAGCTCGATCGCTCTTTCAATAACAAGAGTATTGGAGCATCGGAGGTCATGTCTTACACGCTTGCTGATCTCTCGGTTCAGAGTCCGTTTTCCTAACGAAGTGACAGGTGGGTTCTCACGTCGTTCCTTCATTAACCTAAGAGTCCCCTCTGAAAGCTTTGACTTCCCGCTCTTACGCTGCATTTTACAAAATCTCGAACCTTCTTCCCTGATGATCCGAACCACATTATGGAGTTTCTGGTCAACGTCTCTTGTGGTTTCCATGGCAGCAAATCGGTTTTCCAGATTTGACTGGAATTTTTCAGAACCCATCGTGGCTTGGAGCAGAGTTGGTCGGAGCCTAGATCTCATCAAGCGGACACGTTCAGCCTTGAAGTCGATATTCAGAGAGCCTCGGACAAGTCGGTGATCACTGCCGGTATTAAACCTGTTGAGCACTGAGACGTCTCTGAATATATGCTTTTTGTCCGTCATGATGAAATCAATCTCATTTTTGGTCATAGCGTCAGGGCTTTTGATCATAGGGGGCGAAGAAAAGTTAATTGCGCCGATGAAAGAAGAGAATGGAGAAATTAAGTATTACGTTTGATAAGACGACTTATTCAACATTCTCGATGAAACTCATGTTGCAGTTGGACACGGTGGAAGGACAAGGATGCTTAAGGAAATTTCCTGCGGAATATAGTTACTTATGATATATTGTCTTTACAGGAACTTCACTATACAAAATAAAACAAGTAATGATGATGGGTAGATGGGTTTTTACGTAAGTTGGAGTTGCTTCAATCAATTCCATATTTTTCTGTATTATATAAACCTAGCAACGTTATTTTTATTTCATTACGTGTAGATAGGCCCATTCCACCGTTAAAAGTAATTAAATAAGCATGCTATCTATTCACTTTTTAAAATAATTCTCTTTATAATGCACATTGTGATTTTTTCAACAATAGTCAATGTTTGCCGATGAATATAATAAATTAGAAACTAAATGTCAACAATATAATAACATCACTTGAATTGACTGATGCTACTAGCAAATCAACAAAAAATCGTTTAATGAGCTCCCCCCTGAGCGCGCGGTGGCGTACCACTTATCTCAACGTGTGTGGCACTCAATCGATATTGGCGCAAAACAGCTAATCGTGCCAGCGGAGAAAAAAACCAATCTGAAAAAATGAAAGCCATGTCGTCTGATAAATATCCAAATGTGAAATTTGGCCAAAATGTTAGACTGAAAGTACCTGACATTGACAGAGCTAAAACTAACCCAAAAAGAATTATTGCAGGAGTGGTAGATGTAAAGGACAATGAGTTTTACCAACTGAGTACCGAAATTAAAGTATTAAAGCAGTTTTACTCAAAGAATCAATTTACATCATGCTCTGAAGATTTTGTTAAGATAAATGAAGTTGTTAAAGATAAAGAAGTTAGTCTTCGGGAAGTTGTCGGTAAATTGTCATTGACTGGAGGACAAGGCTTCAAGAAATGTAACGGCTTTAAAAAATGCTTGTCGAAGAAATGCGCTTCCAAATGCCATAACAGCGCTCCGTGTTGTAACAAGTATTTTTTTACTAACTTTTAAAATTATCAATTGATTAATTAGATTATATTGTCGTTTCGCTTATCTTCAACTAGTTTATAAATCAAAAAAATAAATGATTCAGTTAGATTAGCCATAATAGTAAGCGTTATGTTTGTCAAGATCATTTTATTTGTGTTGTATTTTTTTATTCTACAATTGTTAAACAATTGTTTATTACTAGTTATTTAAACTAAATGAATCAAAATACTAAAATATATAGGTAACTATTTGACTGATTTGTAGTACAAATGATTAATAATTACTCATAGGTATGTAAGGATTTGAATAATTTATTAATTTGAAATAAATGATTGAGAAGTATGTGTTGTTTTATTTCCAAAACCAACATTTACCAACCGTCACTGGTAAAACCTAGCATGTAGCAAATTCTAAAGCCTGATAAAATCGTTTCTTTTTTACATATTCTTATATTTACCAACTCGTGTTGGTTAACCCTAAGATTTACTGGTTAAAACTAAGACTTAACAATATTCGCGGTTTTTAGGTAACATATATATAATATATTTATCCATTTAAGTTATTTTTCAAGAATTAAATGACTCCTTAAAACATAATTATTTTAGTGGTTAGTCTATAACAGATACTATGAAAGACACTACTCACTGATACGTTACCAGCTGGAGTGAGTTCCAACATTTGGAAAGTGACATCCGTTCGTTGTCCCATGCCATCGAAGACTAACGTGTTAGTTATTGATTCTATTTTGTTCTGTAAGAAATATTGCAAATGTTGATAAAAATTCTTACGTGTCTCTCAGTGGAAGATCTTGACATATATGCGGGTTATTATGCTTTGGCACAATAAGAAGGCGGTAGAGCTATGCCTCGGAACAAAGGACCGACGCGGCCCTAGTATACCACAAATTCACAGAAAAAACTACTACGTATTTAAGCAACGGCTACGTTGCCTTTGGATGTTTTTAAGCCGCCCAAAGGCCTTCAACAAAGCTTCACGACTGCTATCTTATTTTTCTTTTTTTACATTAAATCTACCAAAGTGACTATACTCTGCCTAATATGGAAAGTACGAGTTCAATCCAGGAGTAGGGGTCACCATCCCCATTGTGAGGGTAGGCAATGCAGAATGGCGACCCATACATACGACTGCCTTGTTGGTCAAGTGGTTAGCGGGTGCTAATCAAGAGGTCTCAGTTCGATTTCCGGGTCAGACAAAAGGCGGCCTGGTCAGTTGTTTCTGCATCATTATTCCGGCCTCCGGAGGCCGAGACAATTATACAGAATGATTGAGCCCCGGGTCTCACACTCATAAAAGAAATACGACAGCAAAAATGCTGTCATTATTAGGATGGTCTCCTGTGTGAGGGTAGTACTGCCCCTGTCAAGACGGCCCATTCGTGCTAAAATCAGGGTAGCTCTACTACCTACCTACCTATCTACTACTTATGATAGCAACCGGGACTGACTGCTTAACGTGACTTCCGAATCGCTAAAATATCATACTGAAAACGGTCACCCATTTAGGTACTGACCGCGTCGTCGTGGCTTACCCTCGGTGATTGTTTGTAATCACCTAAGACCATTTGGTCATGACCTGGTTGTTTTTCGTAAAATGTTATTTTTTAAACTTAAATAAAAAAGTTTAAAATCTACAGGTTTAATATTCCATCTAAGGTTTTTTGAGACAACCTTGCACAGAGTTTTAATAGCCTATATCACCCGAACCATCACTACAAATTTAATTAGTAATTTCTTGTACGCAGTGATGTTCCACTACACTGCTATACACCTTTTAATAAAATAAAATAATTACCGTTTTCATAAAATTCAGTAAAGATGATCCATGTATCCAAGAGTCAAACTTTTCACAACTAAGTTCTTGAGACTGCAGACCTCTTATTTTTGCTACGGCAGCAGCTAAAACTTCAACAGCGTCGTGTATAAGAATTAATTCAATTTTTATACTCTCTGGATCCGTAGCCACAAATACACTTTCTGCCAATTTGTTTGCAAAAGTTGTCAACTTCTCAGTATTTTCCCAGTTTATAAGACGAAGACCTATAAAATATTTAAGATTGTGAACTGTATAAATAATTAGAAACTGTTATAAATAATTGAAAACTACTTTCGCTAAATATGATATGACTGATACTAACGCAGGAGCGTTAGTCTAAACAAAAGCTTACCCGTAACATTTACTCCACCATATCTATATCGTTCCAAATCTACAATAAAGAGATCAGGTGATAGAAATATATACGAGTATTCTTCGGTCATCAATCCAACCTGCTGAGCATGCATCAATAATTGTTCCAGTTTATATGTCGGACAATCTACAACAAAGTTTGTGTAACCGTTCTGTTTTGCATCTATTAATGTATCCCTGAAAACCACATAGTAATTTAGGTTACTGTACTACTGTAATAGTAAAAACACAGAAAATTAGTAAAGATCTGAAAACGTATTCGTAAAAATGGCTAAGCCTTTCAAACGGGATGTAGATTACTACAATAAAAGTAAAAAGATACGAATGCGAGGATGGTTTACGAGAAGCTTGAATGATAGTTGGGGTGCTTATCGTTTTGATAGTTGGGTTACATATTTTAGTTTTTTTTTTATTTTTAAATTTATTTATTCATTCAAAGATGAATATATCTTTTGTATCTTAACAATCGATACTCGTAAATAATAATAATATCTCTTTATTGCATGAAATTATTAATAATTATTTATGATATGATTTGTATAAAAATATTAGATATCTTTGGTATATCTATGTATGTCTACAAACTTCGGAAACAAGTAGGGAAATGGTATTTTAAATGTTTTTTAGTATAAACAAAAACTAATGTGTCGCAAAAAATAAATAAAGTTTATTTTGCAATTTGCACATCAAGCTCTTTAAACAGAAAATAAAGTGATCTTATAAGGGGTTCGTTTATATCATGAGGTACAGAGCCCTAAAACCAAGAGCTCCTTTTTCCAGAAGTATTTTTCGTATTGTTATAACATAACCCGAGTTAAAGATTAATTTCCTTGTCCATTCCAAAACATGTTTCGTATATATTTTTTTGTTTTGAAGAATTCCATCCTAAACATAACTAATCTGTCCTGTTTTTGACATAATATTCTACATGTATTTTGTAGAAATGGTAACGTAAAGGAATGATAAACCTTTATGCACCATAAGAAGAAGCGAGATTACCCACCAGAGTTACCGAGTTACCCACACGTCTCAACTACAAAGCTAGTTACTACTGCTTCTAGTTGTATTTCTAACAAACAAAGACGAAAATGCATTATTCGTAGCTAAAATAATTATGCAGATATATAACTTCATTTTAAAAGTTTCGGGATCAGTCATTAACACCACTAAGTAATAAATTAACTTTTCAAATCATGGATATATTAAGAAAAATTTCAGCATATATGTTTATTTTTATTTTCTAATATTTATTTAGAGTCAGATAGTAGTCAGTTTATGCTTTCTCCATAATCAGGATAAAAACACAACGGGCATTGATCATAAAAGTAAGCAATTACTTACTTGCATTTCAATTTCTTTTATGAAATAATATTATTCTCCTCCTATTTCTGTTCTTTTATTTATACTTTCTACATAAGAAGTATATCTAACATTCTTCAAAATTTACAAATAATTTATCAAAGAATTTTCACTCTCATAGAAATAAGTCCTAATACAGCTTTGATGCTCTCGATAAGTCTCGTGGGCATTTCAAAGGCCATATGTTTATTTCACAGATATTTTACCACGAAATCCTTCAAAGCAAAGATGTCTAGTCGCGTGTTAATAGAGAGCATTTATATGATAAATATAAATCTACTTAATTTACGTATTTTATTTATTGCTTTTTCAATTTTCAAATAATACGGATCTCGAATTAGAAGAGGGTTGTAATAGAGTACTAAGTATTATTTTGAATAACAAATTTAAATAAAAATTACAATACACGAATCTTTTACAAATGTTTGATGAGTAATGTATACAACTAGAAAATAATTTATATATTCATTGGTATAAATGTTAAATTAAGAACAAGTTAAAATTACTCACTATCACTTTAATTACCTGTAATCGTCCCCCGATAGCTCTCTGACGGTGACAACATAAGGATAACTATTATTACCCATTCGCATCAAGTCAGTCACGCGCACCAAACTGTGACCTTTTGTGTACAATATAGTGAAATTCCTCCACTCCTTATGAGTTATGAAGTTTTCCAATGCCTGGAAAGGGAATTTTGAATTAAGTAACGTCAAATTTTCTTTCAGATCAAGTTGAACTTTTTTAATTCTGCACAAAGGACTCTCCTCTGCCTGATGAAAAGTATGAGCATAATCCAAGTATAGTATAGTGGTGGACGTTGTGCCATGGTGATCCACACTATGGCGACCTTGTTATGTATATTTTTTCGCACCGGTTCAAAGCATGATAGTGGGAGAGAAACACGTTTGATTAAATTCAATTTAAATCAATAAAAATATGTAACAAACAAACGGAAAGTATTGTCCTTAATAAAAAAAATACATTAAAAGTTGAAAATATTTGATGCCATTTTGGTTTTACTTAAACTTCATCAATTAAAATAATTTTTTCTACCATATTGTATGCTTCAGGACTTGGAAACATGTTTAGTACGGTCCAGTTTTGACTGTACATATCATTGTGATCCACTAAAACATGAGGGATGTCCATCAAGTCACATAATCCTTGTACGTGTTCACTGGCTTTACCCCCAACGCCGTCTATGATCCCAATCACTCCTTCCTGAAATAAAAAGAACCATAAACCTTTTCACTGAATTCAAGCAAATGACTCGTGAGTTGTATCTACTTGATATTGTCATAGTCTTAGGAGTCTTAGGAATAATATAGTAGTAACTAAAATATAAACATACGAAATGTGAAATCATCTTTACTGAATACTAAAATTATAAAAATGAAGATTTAACATCAATATGCTATATATCAATACGTTACATTTAAAAAGAGCGGAGTAGCAATGATAAATGTTGGATATATATATATATATATACATATATATGAAGATGTATTTAAGCCTTTATAATTATTTATTTTGTGACCTTCCATTGCCTACTTTATGGGATTAATTAAAGTTTTGTAAAAATAATATACTAAAGGTATGTATGTATGTCTAACTGTATAATGGGCTCCCAATAAGCACACAATAAAACTTATCGCTACAAGCAATAGAAGATACAGACGGGTTAGATAGTCTCATATAAAAACTACCAAAGGTAAGTAATATGTCGCTCATATCTTAGGCACTGTTCAAAAAAATCCGCTTAAGTTTTACCTAAATACACCTTTAAATTTGTTATTCAGACTAACTATATTCTCAAGAAAAAGTTTCGTAGTCATAAATTTGTAACTTATAACATTTTACTGAAAAAAGTATTGGTATCTAAGATCAAAGGCAAAAGTTTGACATTTTGTAGCCCAAATTATACTGTACCATACGAAAACATAAAGGAAATTTAAACATTGAAGTCGTAAAAAAGTTACATTTTAGATAAATTCAAAGCAAAGAACAATGGAAAAGACAGAAACAAATAAAAGTTTCAAAAATTCATTCCTCTAAATCTGGTGATCTTATTATTTTACTAGAATGGATTCAATTTGCAATTTAGCAGTGAAAAAATTTGCAATAATTTACTGGTTAATTGTTAAAAACACATATAAATACGTAATAAACATATATTTATGTTTGAAATACTATTGTGTCTCACTATCAGAATAAAACTATTTTCTTTTCACTCGTAATAATGGTGAAAATATTGCATACCATGCATCTGTTTTCATAATGGGTGTTTTCTAAGTAAAATATGCATGTATACGTATTTACAAAAAATTGTAAACATGTATTTAAATCAGTTATCTTGCAACCAAGCTTTGTTTAGTTTGGGGCTAGATGATTTGGTTTGTCAGAGGTTCGAAATATTTATTATTATTTTATTATCTATGTAAATGGGTATTTAAAACTAATGCAAAACGAAGAATTCATAGCATAGTAATGATTTTGTACCAGACCCATGTTCTTTTAAACTTACATTGAAACAGTCGAGTTAATTGAGTACTAGTGTCGAGTAAAGTCGAATATTACATTACGGTATTAACTAAACGTCAAAATGTCCCATATTAGTCAAAGTTATGGTCAGCAATTTTTCTACTATTCAGTAACGTCAAAAGACATCACTGTTTTTCCGAAGATTTGATACCGAAAATAACTTATAACTAAAACTACATTATGTTTTACTATATACCTTACTATATACCTTACTATATACTTTATGTCCGTGTGGTGACGGATTAAGAATACAGAGTGTCACCACCCCTATTCATCCCGCGGGTGTCGTAAAAGGCGACTAAGGGATAAACTACGCAAGACAACATCAATGCAAAGAGAAGGAAAACTTGAAACAAACCCTATACCAACCCGTCTGGCCAGCGTGGTATAGTAGGCCAAAACCTCCTTCTAAGGAGAGGCCTATGTCCAGCAGTGGACTGTTAAAGGCTGTTGATGATGATGATGATATACCTTAGCTAATTCACAGACATGATTGCTAATTTCAAGGATTTCTCCTCGTTTAGACACCATCTTAACGGATGCAGTGAAATTTTTGAGCTCGGCGCTAATTTCCAGGGCTATCTTCATATCTTCGGCTTCTTTGTAAAATATACCCCCTGTTTAAAAAGAAAACATTCAGTATATGATTATATGTAAATAGTAATTTATAAATCAACATAAAAATATGGGGAGTGCGTTATTATAAATTAAAATCATTTAAGTCACAGATTACAGACTTATTAAACAGATGATAACGGATCTAGTCAGTCCTCTGACCAAGTTAAATTAGGAAAATAATTCCTTCACACATTGTTTTGGTGACACTGTTTTGTTGGAATCGAAGGAATTTTTTTACCCCATTTTTGCAATATACTTTATTGATACTCAGCTTTCCATTGCCTTCCGCGATAACTGAACTAACACTGAACATTTTAATCAAATTAATTTGAGATCATTATAAATATCAGAAGTTATAATTATTTATTACGCTTAGAACTGACAGTTATCACTTTTAACACATGGGTTATTTTATTTTATAAAATTTTTATTGTATATACATACATATAGCCAAGACGCATAATGTGATTGGAAGATACTATATTTCATATTAAAAACATTTAGTAACGGGAAGAAATTAAATATGCAACTCACCAACTTTCAAAGGGTCGCGTGAAACACATTGTGTTGACAACAATATAACTATTGAAACTAAAGCTAACATTTTTGGGAATCTGATTATAACATTCTATATCCACATTTTCTAAAATACACAACACTGTTATAAACCATCAACACCAACTTTAAAGGTAATAAAAACTAGCAAGTTTATATCTAACACTCGTGAATAATTACAGACATTACAGAGTTTTAAAACAGTGGCGTAATGTACGGTTAAAGTTTACTGGGTGAGTCGGCTTGTGTTTAGATTGGTATTGGGACGGCATGGCAGCGGACGAGACGGCGCGCGCGACACCACACGTCAGAAATAATCTCGCGCCTATATTTAGGACCAGCATTTCCACAAAACGACATACTTTATCTCAATATCGTTTGTCTCGAGATGAACGCAAAAGCCATTTTGAGAGCAAAAATATAGCAGCTTATTTAGCTTACTATGTACAACTCGGGTAATGTTATTTCAAATAGTTTTTTTTAAATAAGAGATTTACATGAAATAGTTTCAGGATTTTTTTTTTCGTTTTCTTCCGCATATTACACCACTCTGTAGTGTGCTGATTATTTTTAATTTCGATACAGTGATTTAACTATTACAATTAAATATGGCGATCAAGATATAATATTTATACTATGAGAACAATTCACATTTGTGATCAATTTATTTGTTTAGTTTTATAGATATTTAATAAAAAACAAGACTGAACAAAAAATAATTATGTAGAAATTAATTTCTTTTGTTAATCGTATAATATTATAAACTAGACGGAAGTGGGCTTCAATAATGTAACCCATTCAAAGGAAATCCACTAACGGTGTGTTCTGTTATATTCCCATCATTATCAACGGTCTTTAATAGCCCAGTGCTTGTCATAGGCCTCTCCTTAGAAAAGAGGACGGTGTGTATAAGAGATATCTCAAGATTTTTCTCTCTTTGCACTTCTGTTATCCTGCCTAGTTCCGGCAGATTTTAATATTGTATGCAAGTACATCGATTAGTATAAAAAACACGCCAGGTCCAACACACTGAACAAGCGCCTAGGCGCGTGAGCGCGTGCGGCTAGCAGCTTCGGGATTGGCTTGTTCGCGTCGCCAGTGTGTGAATCGCCTTAATCAGCTCTTACGACACTCATGCGATGGCTAGGTGTAGTGATACTCCGTAATCTTAATCCGTCATAATACAAGTAGTTATAAATCACAGGAGTAATATTTAATCTTAATCCGGACTACATCATATACGCTTTATAATAAGGATACTCATTATTTGCAAGATATACAATACATTTTTATTAGAGCAGCTGAAATGTACTGTGGCGGCTTCCACATTCAGCGCAAGCAAAAACATACAGCAGCGCCATCTACCGAAGGAACATTGAACTACGGAGAAAAACACGTAACGATCTATACGCAGTAACTACTAATCCTACATCGCGAAAGTAACATTCTCGCGCCGATTAGCATATATACAACGTCCCAACATCAACTGTTGGGCAGTAGCCCGCCAGGCATGATCATCTCGCCTGGTCGGAGGATCCTCCCTTTGTGTTGGAGCAACACGACACCCGTTCCTCCACAGTGATGACCCCGACGTGATTGGAAGCAGCCTTCAAAATTAACAGATCAGCAGCGCCATCTTGTTCACTCCCACAGCGATGTCTCAGCCAGCCAGCAACCTCGGCCTCAACAGGGTCACCACACGCAGGACGCGGCCGCTCCAGCTTGGTAGCCCCTACGGCCTCAACAGCGTCTAGGCACAGCACACTGCAACTACGGTCCACGTAAGAAGAGCATCTCTCTCCCGTATACGCAGCAGCCAGCCACTACGCAGCAACCACCCCGACTAACTGGGGACCTCACCGCAGCACCGCGCACCGCACGCCCGACTCACTGGGATCAGCGGACTTCAGCCCCGACTCACTGGGACTAGCGGCATACAGTTCCGACTCACTGGAACTAGCGGCACTCAGTTCCGACTCACTGGAACTGCTCACTCCTGGCACTGGCAAGCTCCACAAAAAGAGCACAGACAACTGACTCATTGTATCGACCTCCGGTCTTGGAGGGGAGTGATGTGGCGGCTTCCACATTCAGCGCAAGCAAAAACATACAACAGCGCCATCTACCGAAGGAACATTGAACTACGGAGAAAAACACGTAACGATCTATACGCAGTAACTACTAATCCTACATCGCAAAAGTAACATTCTCGCGCCGATTAGCATATATACAACATCCCAACATCAACTGTTGGGCAGTAGCCCGCCAGGCATGATCACCTCGCCTGGTCGGAGGATCCTCCCTTTGTTTTGGAGGAACACGACACCCGTTCCTCCACAGTACAGTGCCACATTGATAATATTCAGGTCATGTGCTGAAATTAGAAAATTTAAACTGTATTATCGGTTTTTTTTCACCAATTATGCCGTTTAGTAGCTTTTCACCATTAATATATTAAAAATGCATCATTTTCTTACATTGACATAGATTAATTTAAAAATTCTCTAGGATGAGTTTGAACATATGCCTATTTTAAAATAATAATTTAGTAGAACTCAATATTTTATTTCAACAAAAAAAAAATTGTAGCTATAACTTTTTCAATATGTTTTGTTAAGTCTGTTTCAAAGGAAACTTTGTAAACTTCAACAGACACAAAGCACGCCCACGCGCAAAACAATAATTTATGCATCTACACTGCTACTGAACTAACAGTTTTCTCCTGTATATTTTCCATCACAAAAGATAACAATGAACTTTGTTGTCACTTCTTTGCTATGATTTGAAAGTGAAATAAATGTTAAGTTCACATTATTTAATGTTTTGGAGTTTCTGCAACTTTGATACTAATTAATTATTATTATTTATACCGTTTTTTCAAATATTATAACGTAGCCTATATCGTAAAGTTAGGCAAACATCACACACATTAAGCACATTGAGACCTCTCCATACATCAGGGAACACATACATTAAGACGTCGTCGGTTCTAATTTATGTTCCTAGTTACCTAGGTAGTTGAAGCTCTGAAAGTCTGACATCTGCTTTTCTACAGAACGTTGATTCGCCTAGTACTTGTAGAGTTGTGGTGGTCTAGCAACAGTCGATCCACATAAAAAATTGAGGTTTAGCTGTGTTGTAGTACACTTAAACCAACCTCAACTTATGTATATTTGAGAAAAGGTTCGGAAAAAAATTACTGAATGTTTCCGGAATTCGTTTCTCTAATCACGTTTAAATCAACTTAGGCAAACGGCTAAGGCTTGTTTATTTATTGGATGAGATACATACTAAAAGGTAATTATTCATCGTAGACACACGCTGATTTCAGCGCAAGTGGGCTGGCTCGACAAAGGCAATGCTACCCTCACAGAAGACTAACCTAAAATTAAAAATGACAGGATTCGTACTGTCGCATATCGTTTTTGAGTGTGAGACCGGAGGCCCAATCATTGCCGGCCCGCAGAAAGATGCAGAAACATCTCACTAGACCGCCATGGTTTGGGTCCCCATATTGCATTGTTTGCACTCACAATGAGGGTATTGATCCACTGCTGGATTTTAGTAGGCTTAAATATTAAAAAAAATACAGATCACTTCATGTTCTTTAAACTCTTTTTTTATATTTACTTATACTTATCTTAAATACCAGTTTGGGCGTATCTTTATGTACGACTTTTGATGTGGCGTTTCCAATGTACAGTGATCTAGAAAATTGATTAAGACAATAAATTAGCGTTTCGTGAAGGGACAATTCCCTAACAAATCAGTGTGCTTTCGCCCGCGGCTCCGCCTGCCTGTATCTCGATTATTTCAGTAAAAAGTAGCCTATGTGTTATTCTGATATATATTTATACTATAATACTGTAAAGTTTCAACCAAATCCGTTCAGAAGTTTTTGCGTGAAAGAGCAACGAACATACATACATATTCACAAACTTTCGCGTTTATAAAATTAGTAAGGATTTTATTTAAATTTTCTGAACAATTAAGTTCGTTCATAGAAAAACTGGCTGAGTAGATCCTAGGTTAAAAATTGATGTTGCAATTTGCACAAAGATTTAAAAAAGTAACATGTCTGTTAAAAGAAATCTTTGGCATCTGGCATAAAGGGGATTTAAAAAAAACACCGTGTCAGAGCATGCAATGACAGGACCAAAGTCTGACAAATAAAATCAGTAAGAAGCGATTAAGGAAGCTAACTAAGCAGGACAACATTTTTGCAAAGAAAAGAAAAACTTGAACTAAATATTCCAACGCGTTTTGCCAGCATGGTAGTTCTCTTTTAAGGAAAGGAGATCTATATCTAGCAGTGACCTGTTCTTTAACAGTTGACTCTTCTAGTCTTCTAGCCTTTCCTGTAGTTGAGTCTTCTAGTTTTTCACCGTATGGTTGAGAGGCACAATTCTGGCAAGGGTTTCCATAGATCAGCAATGCATTTATAACTCTTCGCTGCAGATGTCCACAGGCATTGGCTGTCACTTACTATTAATTGGCTCGTATGTTCATTTGAAAATGTGTGTCTCTTTCTAGTAATACACACCTAGTACTAAACTAGGGCAATGTGACAATTACGTGTTAAATAAAACGTACATTGGAAGCAGCTGCCAAATCGAATTGTTCTATATTTCGCAAATATTATTTAGTATGCACAACATCGACGAAGGGCGTTGACTCACCATTACGGACGTGCCTTTTATGGATTAGGATGCGTGTGTACCAGCAGGATAGTCGTAAGAAGTGAGAATTATACATATTTATATTTTTACCAGTGACTTACTTAATATTCTCATAATAAAAATATCATTTTTCTGATAATAGAAATACCAATAACTAAGTAAAGAGCCTCGAAGAACACGTAGTAAAGACATCAGTTTTACGTCTGATCCCTCCAGTTAGGCTAAAGACTGGCCTGAAATCGGCTGGAAGTTTAGCATCTTCATCATGATAGTAGGCTAAAACCTTTTTGTTAAGCAGAGGCCTATGTCCAGCAATGAGAAAATAAGAATAAAACAGCAAACTCAATAATAAAACAAATGATACGATGAGTGACTTTGAAACACAAAGTCGTAGATTTGTATTCTCCTTAGTCAACGGCCAAATGGAAATTCATTCTGATGTGATTGGTAAAATCGTGGAGTAAGACCATTAAAATGTTTATGCGCACGATTTTTAACCTTCTGTTTATGGGCGAGCATGACTCGTAACCTAATTCCACTCTCATCTTTTAAAGTTTATTACAACAATTTGACAAACAGAGTCCACAACTTTTTTTTTAGTAATAAATAATAACTGTTTCGGACATCTTACACACAACGCGATCTAGTCCCCAAACTAAGCAGTGCTTGTATTATGGGTACCAAGCAACTGATATAAATACATAAATATTTTTTTTTGTGAACACATACATATTATACCTAGAAAACACCTTGACTCCGAAACAAATGTTTGTGGATCACACAAATATTTGGTCTGACCCGGGAAGTGAATCCGAGAACTCTTTTGAAATTGCCGATTGATTAGAAATTAAATCTCCAATCTAAGTTGCTAGACCGCTAGATTTGCAACTTCGAGAATGGACTTCGACTTCGATTTAAATATAAATTTTAATTGGTATAATATAAATCTTTCGTCGTCGTCTCAATCGATAGGTTTATTATCAATCACATCCAGTGTACTTTTCTTTTATAGGTAGCGCGAGACCGGTAGCCTTATCATGAAGATGCATCTTATTAGGCCGCCATTGTGTCGCTCATCATACTAGAGTAGAGTCACTTTGATAGAGTTCAGAGAGCAGAGTCAGAGGCTAATAAATAAAATAAAATAAAATAAAATAAAATAAAATATGAAACGGTTTTATAGCAGCTTAGACTTGAAAGTAATAATAAAATTATCGTGTTGTCGACGTGTGAATGATGTTTCAATTTTATAATTTATAACATTGTGTTGATAACGCTGGTTAAAGTGATCGACTTCCTATTAAGCCACCACCACAAAGTTTTTTGCCAAGTCGAGAGATTTTTAGAGAGAATTGTTAATTGATTAAAAAGACTACACTAATGCAAGCAAGAAGCAAGCAAGAAATGAAAGGTTTTGAATTCATCATTTAGAAAATAAAAGCAGCCAAGTGCGAGTCGGACTCGCCCATGAAGGGTTCCGTATCAGCAAGTAACATCATATAAAAGTTCTTGTAGTTCGTTGTAACTTCGATGTTTTTATACTAGTGTATTGACTGGATGAAAGGTAAATTGCGTGTAACGATTTATGACGTATTAAAAAAAAACTACTCACTAGATCTTGTTCAAACTAATTTTCGTTGGTAGTTTACATGGTAATGTATAACATATATTTTTTCTAGTTTTATCACTCTCTTATTTTAGAAGTTAGAGGGGGGGGGACACACATTTTTCCACTTTGGAAGTGTCTCTCGCGCAAACTATTCAGTTTAGAAAAAAATGATATCAGAAACCTCAACATCATTTTTGAATACCTATCCATAGATACCCCACACGTATAGGTTTGATGAAAAAAAAATTTTTGAGTTTCAGTTCCAAGTATGGGGACCCCCAAAATGTATTGTTTTTTTTCTAAATTTTTGTAAAAATCTTAATGCGGTTCACAGAATACACCGACTGACCAAATTTCAACAGTATAACTCGTATAGTTTCGGAAATAATTGGCTGTGACATACGGACGGACAGACAGACAGACAGACAGACAGACAGACAGACAGACAGACTTGACGAATCTATAAGGGTTCCGTTTTTTGCCATTTGGCTACGGAACCCTAAAAATACAAATATATATTAAAATTCATGGCTCGTTACTAAACCACTATCACAAATAGCTTTTGAAAGCATTTTATACTAAGTATTAATACAATCCAATAGATTGTTGATATTATTTTTTCGGTACGAAAAAGCAAAAATATCCAATGTAAATAAAAAGCTACCTTAAGGTCGAAGCACAATTTGATGTGTAAACAAGATAGTCAATTGACTGTATTTAGTTTTCGGGCTCACGGCTTATATTCTTGTTATTATTTTCGAGAGCTAGTAGCTATTTATAAAATGAAGCTTTAATTTGCTTTTAATTTTTTTATATAAATATCTCTACTTCAAGAACTAATTATGTAGTTACAATTTTCAGATTTTATACCAAAAACTGGTAACAACTTACAATCAGAGATACAATTAAACAGGTATGATTATTTAAACAAGTTAACTACCTAACGAGGTAGTTAACTTGTTTAAATAATCATACATGTCCTATGACCAACGGGTCTAGTGGTTAGCGACTGCTAATCAAGAGGTCTCGGGTTCAAATCCCGAGTCCGGCCAAAAAGTGTTTTTGGGATTTTCTTAGGAAATTCCTAATAGCTGCCCGAAGTTACGAAGTTTGGCGGTGATTCACGCCCATGCCTCGAATAGCACGTAAACTCGGTCCCGGTTGTCAGGTACATATATGGCAATCATTATTGGGAAGTCAGTGCAATCAAATATTCAACCTTCAACCTTCGAATTTCAGTTCCCCCTTTGGGGTGGCGGTGGTCCGATGCCAGTCGCTCCCTGGAAAAACTGAAATTCAGGTAAAACCAGTTGAACTAGTAGCCGACCCCAAATAAACTTGGGAAAATGGCTAGGAGGATGATGATTATTTAAAAAAGGTATTCAATAAAATTTAATTTAAAATATATTTTCGTTCTAACTAATGACAGGCACACGTTCAACCCTATGTAAACGGCTGAACTTTGTAACTCGTTTAAAGTATTTACTTAGCATTGTTACTGCAGGTCCAGCAAAGAGTGAAAAGTATTTGTACCTTTTGGTTGAACACATTAGTGTATTAAGGTCAGAGCACGTAGTACCGCTGAGTGAACACCTTGCGTGGAACCATTCATATCAATTTCTCAAAAAGAGTCCACTGTTTCTTAAAAGCGATATATTTTTATTGCCTTTTAGACAGTTTGCTTTTATTCAAAATTGACCATAAAAGGAAAGGAAAGGGAAAATTACGACTTTGAGTTTTAATAAATACTACTATTAATGTCTAACTGTCATTACGCAGGTTATTAAGATTAAAATGAAAGGAACTTTTTCGTAAAATTCATTTTATTGCATTTTAGACCTCAATACCCAAATTAAGATTTTAATACCTCGACCTCTCATTAACATAATGTCGTTTAACGTTACTTAATTTAATATAATTTAGTTTTTATTAAAAAAAAACAGTCTAATCTTTGTT
Organism: Phragmatobia fuliginosa; assembly: GCA_932526445.1. Classification (NCBI taxonomy): domain Eukaryota; kingdom Metazoa; phylum Arthropoda; class Insecta; order Lepidoptera; family Erebidae; genus Phragmatobia; species Phragmatobia fuliginosa. The sequence continues at coordinate 10,801,828 of OW052070.1, read as the reverse complement.
TCATAACATTTCCTCTATAATTGTGATCGTCAGAAAAAGGTTTGAGGCTGTTTATAGAAAAATAGTGAAAACCATGTATGAAATTTACATTCTAAAAATAAGCTTCTTGATTGGTCATGTAAACAAATCATAATATATATTACATCATTATAATTAGATCAACATCATTATCTAAACCTAATGACACACACTGCTGGGCATTGGCTTCCCTCAAGTGAATGACGACTGCTCTAAGGCTCTCCGCAACATAATATTACATAATTCCTTAAAAATTTAATTAGAATTTAGGATAGGGTAGGATTTGAATCAGAATTATAAATCATCTATTATTGATAAGAATAAATAATATTTATTAACCTTACCTGCTTTCCATAATATTTATAAACTTTACCAAAAAATTGTCACGTGTCTGGGCGATAGTCCTCACTGAAATACCTACCCATATCGTAGGATGACACTAATAAAATAATACGATTCATGTTGTTCGAAAATTCTTTGAACTATAGTGAAATCGCAAAAAAATAATTTGTTTCTATATAAAGTTACGTCGTTTCGTATTCTGAAAACGTAGGACTAAACCTATTTCAGTGTGACACAACTAAATTAGGTTAAGTTTTTAACTGAGTCTATCCCATTTGTATTACAATATTGGTATTGTATACAACCGAAACATGTAACAGGTTAAACCGTTTTATAATAAAACTGAAAGTTCTTAGTAATGCCACAAAAATCAAAAGCTTCCTTTGCACTGATAATTCATTTTTAGACTTAGTAACAAACATGTTTTAGTAGTACCATTATTAAAATATATTGCAACGAAAATTGTAGCAATGATAATATTTGATTACTAAAATTGATATACAGTCATTAAAATATATTCTATTTGATAGTAATACAAGACAAAATACTACTGCATGCAGATGTGAAACTACGCCAATTAGATTGTTCATAGTGATTTAATTACCAGACGTTTTTTTAACACAAGATGAAACAAGAAATATAGAGAAATAGAATGAAATATGGAAAAGAAAACGATAAACGTTCGCAACTTCACTACGGGGGCAGCGCTTGCGAGTACAAATTGTGACAACGCGCGATTGTAAGGCTGTTAGGACAATATTCGTAAGAGAAAAACGAGCAGCCTTAGAAGCAACGCGATAAGCATACTGTATGGCTAATGAGTTATGTTTTTTGGTGTATTGGTTGTATTCGCCTTTTTGTTTTTAAAATTAGATCAAATGTAGCTCTTGAAAATTTAACGATTTTTTATGATTTTTATTTGATAAGAGCGCCAAATAAGTAAAACAAAGCTTTTTTCAATTGTTTACACGCGATGAGTAAACAATTCCAATTAAATTCAAACAACAACAAATCAGTTCCCGTTGTTTTGATTTCAGTTTTTGCTTTAATTCGCAAGCAGACGTGAGATTGATGTACTGTTTACAAACGTAGATATAAGTTTCCAACACAAAGTCTTTATAGATTATGTGAATAAGGAATAATCAATTCATTGTGGTAATTTAAACCACTCTTTTTATTGACAGTCACCTTGTTTCATTAATAATACCGAACATGTTCTATCAGTTTTATCACAAGGACAAATCAAATTATTTTTTATCACTTTAAACTTAAACTTCTTAAAAAAATACCAATTTTTCCTTTAAACTCTTTTCAAAATACACTAATTTCAGTTCACAGTTATTTCATTAGTTAAAAAAAGATTTAAATATAAAGAATTAAAATTATTCATAGAATGTGAAAAATAATATACATTCTTATTAAAGACTTAATGATTACTAAGACATGTGTAAAATTACCATAATATGTATGACAAAATGTGCGATTCGGTCTGACTTTCAATCTAAAAGTGATATACCTAGTCTATATTGCAAACACGAAACAATAAGCTTGTTTCATTAACATCTCTAAAGACAATCGCTAAAACCTAGAAATAGGCGATATCGTCTGCTAACCACAATATTATGAGAGTACAATTATTTAAAAATCGCCCGAAGCTACTAGATAAACATATGACTGTAATAACGTACATAAACGGAGACTATTGCATCGTATGTTTATAAAAGTACGTAGAATGAAAATCGATAATCAACGTTTTCGCAACTTGAGTTAATAAATGTAGATATACGTGTGTGCATTATTTATTGTAAGTAGTTACAAAGTGAATAAATGAATAGGTCGTACAACAATACACACGTGTTGACAACAATATTTTTTTAAATTGCAGGTATAATATCACAAACCAAGTAACTTTAATTCGGTTCTTCTTATAACGACTAGCTCACATATAGCTTAAATATTATTGCTCTAAATTCGTTTAGTTGACAAAATGCACACAGCTTAATTTTAATACTCAAGAGTGTTACCGCTTCAAGTATAAAGTGAACATAAAATAATTGTTAATGTCACAGATGGTGTTTTATTGCTAGGAAGGTGCCCTTGCGGTTGCCAGACATGCGATGAATACAAAAATGAATATCGAGACGTGATTTTCGATAAAGGCATAAACTTTATGAGGAGTTTGCAAATATCAATAGTGCAACGTGAAGGATAATCTACTCCACTATACGATCATGCAAATCTAAGAATAGTTTAGAAATAAATTGATCTTAAAATAGAGTCTTTGCCCTTTGAGGTCTCACGAAATATCGATACATATTTATCTTAAATATAATTTTATGTCTGTGTCTGTATATTAAACATCGCTTCATCAATTTTATATCTACATTGGTTTTACTCCATCCATATAAATAAGTAAAATTTAAGTGTCTGTATGTACGAGTATGTGTATGTATATTTTTTAAATTTTTGTGTCTATCTGTCTGTCTGTTTGTGCGCCGGTTAAGCAATAAAATATTGATTCTATATAATATTCCGAATTAAGTTTTATTGAGGCATTAAATTCTATTTTCTGCGAAACGTGTACGAAGATCTCTTGAGACTAGTTTGGTCAGCTCAAGATTATATATGCAGCTTTTAAATATTTTCTGAGATATAAGAGAATACTAGTAACTGCAGTGGCTTTCAACAACTTAATGAATTGCGAAGAAATAGTGGGCGCTTTTGCTGTAACTAGTTAATACTCTCTAAAGGAAACCTTTTCCTGAGCCCTCCTGAAAATAATTTACCGTAGTGTCGTGGTTTTTACTTAAAAGTATTTGTGATTGACTAACACTTACCAAACTCTCTTGAAATCAAGAATGTTTAGAAATAGAACAACAAAAATGTCTTACTTTCTGTAAACCTATAAACAGCATAATAAAGGATGTTGCAGTTTTCAATTTGAATGTCAAACGTCACTGTAAAACGACTTTGTGTCGTTTTGATTTGACCTATCATTACAACTATCAGTGATTTAAAGATATTAGACAATAATAATTACTTACCCATACTAAGATTATAAGATCTAAAGTGACTTTCTTTCTGTTTCTTTGTCTGTTACGTATTAAAAATAATCCATGTATAGCTATTAATCTATTTCAATTTTATCTTGCATCTGTTTATTTCTTTTGAAGAATTTTACTTAAGTTTTCTGGTTAAAAACAAAGTTAATCGACTCTTTGCTTCTTTTCTATGAAAACTCGGATTCTATTGACCTTGTTGTAGATTTATTTTTAGGAAACGGTGGCATACCGTTTCTTTGGCTATATTATTGTCAACTTTTCTATACCTATATAATTTTAGCTTTTGCCCGCGGTTTCGCACATTTGCATACCGGTTATCGCGGTAAATAGTAGCCTGTAGCCTATTTCCGTCCGTTGGATGTAAAGATTTATTGGTTAAGTCGTGAAATCGTCCCCCCCTTAACTTCTAAAATATATATTGTAAGCAGTAACAAGATTGAGTAAAGTCCGCCGATGTACCTATGTTCACGTTGTGTGACGTCATTCGAAGGAGACTATAAATTGAGCAGCATCGTCGAGCTGGGTCTCTTTTGACTCGGGACCTAGTGTTGGGTGGTTAGGTACTCTCTGTGTAATGTCACGTAATGTATTGTTGTTAAACTAGCTTTTATATTGTGATTATATTTAGAGCTAAATAAACTCATATAGTTTCATATTCGGTGTAAGATTAAATTGTTTTATTTTAAATCAATAATTTGGTTTTTGATTACAATATATATATTTGGCCACAGCATCTGTTTCAGATGATTGTTGCAACGCCTGTGGGTCTATGAGTTTTTGCATCGCCGTTGATGGCTATGGAGGCCTATGGCAGCGCGGCATCTTTCGCCGCAACGATTGCAGACGAATCGTGAGTCCGTAGGAGATGGCGAGGCGTGACGCAGTCTTCTCTGCTTTAAGGTTTGTAGCCAGACTTCGAAGACGAAGACAAGAGTCTCGACATGCCAGTTTTTAAGTTATCGTGCCACTAAAGTCTTGTTTCGGCCCGTTGCACCCAACCTTCGACTTGGATTCCGAAACTGTTCATGTCACGCTTGCAAGAGTTCCTGAATCTCAGGATTGGGCGCCCCACAGGCCTCCTTGCACTTGCTATTTCACCTAGCATGACTTGGCGCGGAAGTCTCTCGGGATCCATGCGATGAATGTGACCGAGCCAACGAAGTCTCCTTTGCTTTAAAATTGCAGTAATACTGTAGGAACGTGTTTTTAAGAACTTCTTCGTTGCTCATTTTGTCCTTCCAGGTGACTCCAAGTATAGTCCTCAGGCATCGCATGTGGAAAGCGTTAAGCTTGTGTTCTTGTTTTGCGTATGTGGTCAATGTTTCGGTAGCATACAGCAATGTGCTCAATACGCAGGTCTGGTATACGAGCACTTAGTTATTAATAGTAAGCGTACTATTCCTCCAGACAAGAGCAAAAAGCCTGCCGAAAGTGTTTGATGCTTTGCCGATCCGATTATCTATCTCCCTATCGTTCAACAGCGAGGATGTTATGGTAGAGCCGAGGTAGCAAAAGCTGTCCACAACCTCGAGAGTAGCCCCGTCGAGCACTATTTTGGGGGGTTGGTCTACGCCCTGCACCATGATTACGGTCTTCTTGGTGTTAATGCTCATCGAAAACATATGACAAGCACGTTCAAATCTCGTCACGAGCTCCTGTAGTTCGGCTTCCGAGTTAGCGACTAGTGCGGCGTCATCTGCGTACAAAAGTTCCCTGACTGTTAGGTCCTTACGTTTGTGTTTTGATTTCAGCAGGTTGATATTGTAGAGCCTACCATCCCTCCTAGTATGTAAGTGCACTCCGACGTCACAGTCCTTGAAGGCAGTTAGGAGAAGTGCCGAGAAGAATATTCCGAAAAGAGCAGGTGCAAGCACACAACCCTGTCTGACTCCGCGGTTAACCCCGAAAGCTGCAGATCTTTCCCCGTCGAAAATGACTGTGCCGTTCATGTGGTCGCGAAAGGATCTAATTATTGAGAGAAGTCTTAGGGGGCATCCAACTCTGCCCAATACGCTGTACAGCCCCTCTCTGCTTACAGTATCAAAGGCTTTATTAAGGTCAACAAAGGCGATGTACAAAGGGATGTGGTGTCACCTCGGTCCCCTTTACCCTTATACAATGTTACGATATTAGCGTCTCTCATGTCTCGAGGCAAGAGCGTATAGAGGTGAGAAGGGGCAGCTAAGTTGTATAAGTTCCGCAGGTATATTGTCGGGACCAGTGCTCCTACCTAGCCTTAGGCTTTGGACCGCTTTGAGGTATTCATCGGCGGTAGGAGGATCATCAAGCCCATATAGAGTGGGTCAAGGAGTGATGTTGGCCAACGCATCATGGCTTAATGCTATCTCATAGGAGTATAAGTTCGTGTAGTGTTGTGCCCACCTTTCAAGTTGCTTTCTTCTATCGGTAATCGGGTGGCCCTGGGAGTATGATGTACATTACCATGCAAACTTACCCCTAAAACTGGTTTGAACGACATCTTGTAAGTAGTTTTTTTAATAAGTCATAAATCGTAAACCGCAAATTACCTTTCACTCAATCAATACACTATTATTAAAACATCGATCAAAGTTACAACGAACTACAAGAACTTTTATATGATCTTACTTACTTCTACGGAACCCTTCATGGGCGAGTCTGACTCGCACTTGGGCGCTTTTTACATTAAATTAAATAAATAAATATTAAAAAGTTATACCAAAGAAAGCCAATGCTTACTAAGCGGACAAAAACTTCTAACATAAATCATGGCAATCTTATCTTTATCACTTCTTTCTATTCCAAACCAGTCAGGCCTTAGCCGACTGAGGAGGGTTAAGGACAAGAAAAATGATGGGATTGGTTATTGTAAACTAACTCTTCAAATGTAATATTTCGTCCATCATCATTTAAAGAAAATGAATATGTAATATGCACTCAACTACATTTTTGGCCTGACACGGGATTGGGACCCGATACCAGGAGTTTCAACAAAGTAGTTTCAAATAAGAAACAGTAAACAGTATACTTCTGCCTGTACCAAAGAACTGAAATCCATATTTTGTTGCATAAGATCATCATGCACAGGCCACAGATATTTCAAGAAAAAAAAATGAAAAGAAGAAAGGTATGACAAATTAAATTTTCAGCCATTTCACCCTTAGGATGACTCCGCATTAATTCTTTATCGTCGTTAAGGTGTCATATGATTGATTATATTTTTAATATTAGTACCATTTTTCAAAAATATAGGTTATATGAAAATAAAATAAATTTGATTCTCTCAATCATACACTGAGAAATCAGAAAATGGGAAATAATGTACCAATGAAGATGATATTAAGGTTAATTCTGCCTTGTTGGTCTAGTGGTTGGCGTATGCGGCTGCTGATCAAGGGGGGCTGCAAGCCTCCCCGCGCTTCTCGGCAGACGCCGGAGGCTAGCCCGGCGACCCAGGCTGCCTCCGACGTCAATCAGGCGACGACGTCGTCGCCCATGGAGGGGGTTGTAGAGACGATCCAGTAATGGATCAAGTCTCCAACCTCCTGGTCCAGACGAACCTCAACCACTGTGCCGCGGCGCAGGATCTGTTCATGCAAACCATGGCACAGTGGTCGATAGGTGTTGCCGTAGTCGCGGAGCCCTATGTAGTCCCTCCCCGTCCAAACTGGATGGGTGACTGGGACGGCTCCGTGGCAGTCGTCAGCTCCACGGCGGCTCATTCCCCGCCCTTGTCACTAAGAGACAAGGGTACCGGATATGTTGCCGTCGAATGGGGGGGAATCACCATTTATGGTGTATATTTCTCCCCCAACCGGAGTCTGAGCGACTTCGAGGTCTTCCTCAACAACTTGGAGACCTCGATACGGCGATTGGTGTCTGGGCACGTCCTCGTGCTGGGGGACTTCAATGCAAAGTCCATTGCGTGGGGTTCCCCGGCGACGGACGCCAGGGGCGAAGCCGTCGAGGAATGGGCGGCGTCGGTGGGCCTCTGTTTGCTGAACAGGGGCGCCACCAACACGTGCGTGCGACAGCAGGGGGGGTCGATAGTGGACCTTTCGTTCGCTACCCCTGCAGTTGCCGCACGAGTAAGGAACTGGAGTGTCCTGGATGAGGTCGAGACGCTCTCGGATCACCTTTATATCCGATTCGAGCTCTCCCGGTCCCAGGACGCCAGTAGGGGTCACGCGACGCGGCGTCCCTCCCGTTTTCCACGGTGGGCTGTCGCCAAGCTGGACAGGGACCTACTAGAGGAGGCGGCCATTGTTTGCTCTTGGCTGTCTCCGCAGGCCCCGACCGAGGAGGTCGACGTGGGGGCTGGTCGCTTCGCCGATGCGTTAACGCTCATCTGCGATGCGGCCATGCCCCGCGTTCGTGGCCGTCGGCCTCCTCGGAAGGAGGTCTACTGGTGGTCCCAGGAGTTGGCGGACCTCCGTGCGGCCTGCGTACGTGCCCGGAGGTCCCACACCCGGAGTCGGCGACGTCACCGCGGAGGCGGTGAGGAGGTGGACCGGCTTCACGAGGAGTACCGAGCAGCTCGGGAAACTCTGAGGCTGGCCATCTGCCGCGCCAAAGACGCGTCCAGAGTGGAGATGCTGGAGAGTCTCGAGCGTGACCCCTGGGGTCGGCCTTACCGTGCGGTGCGACAAAAGCTCCGCACACAGGGCCCCCCCCTTACGGAGACTCTCCAGCCCAGCTTCCTGCAGGAAGTGGTCGAGGGCCTATTCCCACAGCAGGCGGAACACACACCCCCGTCGATGGCCCGTCGTGGTCGTCGTCGGGACAGCGTGGGTGATGTGCCGCCTGTCAGGGAATCGGAGGTAGGGGCGGCTGTTCTACGGATTCGGTCCAAGAACACCGCCCCCGGGCCGGACGGGGTTCCAGCCCGAGTGATGGCCCGTGCCCTCGACTACATGTCGGACCACCTCAGGGGAGTGTTGGACGCTAGCCTGGCGTCCGGACACTTCCCTGAGCGTTGGAAGTGCGGGAAGCTGGTACTGATCCAGAAGCATGGACGGCCTGCCGATTCGGTCGCGGCCTACAGGCCCATCGTGTTGCTGGACGAGGCGGGCAAGTTGTTTGAGAGGGTTCTCTCTGTCCGCATCGTCCGGCACCTCAGCGAGGTGGGGCCCGACCTGTCGGACGCCCAATTCGGCTTCCGTGAAGGGCGTTCGACGGTCGACGCGATTCTGCGCCTGAGGGCCGTGACCGAAGAGGCGGTGAGAGGCGGTGGAGTGCTGTTGGTGGTGTCATTGGACATCGCCAACGCCTTCAATAGTCTGCCATTCGGCTGCATCAGGGCCGCACTCCAATACCACGGAGTGCCAGGGTACCTGAGGCGGCTGGTGGCAGACTACTTAGAGGAGCGTACCGTCGAGTACGAGGACCGAGATGGCGCCTTGAGACGCAGGGCCATGTCGTGCGGTGTTCCACAGGGGTCTGTCCTAGGACCACTCCTGTGGAACATGGGATACGACTGGGCCCTACGAGGGCGTCTCCCCCCCGGGCTGGGTGTAATCTGTTACGCAGACGACACCCTAGTCACGGCCCGGGGGGCAAACTTTGAGGAGGCGGCGCGCCTGGCCACCACGGGAGTCTCCCGGGTGGTCGGGCGCATCGAGGCGCTGGGTCTGCGGGTGGCCCTAGACAAGACGGAGGCCCTATTATTTCATGGGCCCCGTCGCGGTCCGCCCGCCGGCGCCTCCATTGTGGTCAACTCGGTCCTCGTACCGGTCCGGGCCCAGATGAGGTACCTGGGTCTGGTCCTCGACGGTAGGTGGCTCTTCGACGAGCACTTCCGACAGCTTGGTCCTAAGCTGGTGGGCACTGCCTCCGCCCTAGGGCGACTTCTGCCCAATTTGGGCGGGGCCAGTGTCCCCACTAGGCAGCTGTACACGGGGGTTGTCCGGTCGATGGCACTGTATGGTGCACCGGTGTGGGCGGCGGCTCTGTCCGCCCAGAATAGGGCGCGCCTCTGGCGCCCCCAGAGGGTATTGGCGGTCAGAGCCATACGCGGATACCGCACCGTATCTACCGAGGCGGCGTGCGCCTTGGCCGGAACACCCCCGTGGGATTTGGAGGCGGAAGTGCTCGCCGAAGTTTATCGGCGAGTGGCTGACTTCCGGGCGGAGAACGGCTTTCGCCCTCCGCCCGATGACGTGCGCGAGTGGCGCGAAGCCGCTCGCCGAGCCACCATGCAGAGATGGTCGTTCCGGCTGGAGACCCCACGCGCTGGCTTCGCCGCCGTGGAGGCTCTTCAGCCGGTCATCGCGGAGTGGGCAGGGCGGCAGCATGGGACCCTTTCCTTCCGGCTGACGCAGGTACTTTCCGGGCACGGTTGCTTCGGAAAGTACCTGCACTCGGTCGCTAGGAGGGAACCGAGCCCCGCCTGCCACCACTGCGACTGCAGTGAGGACACGGCCCAGCACACGCTGGCGGTCTGCCCCGCTTGGGCGGCGCAGCGCCGGGTCCTCACTGCAGTCATCGGAGGGGATCTCTCGCTGCCGGCCGTCATAAGATCGATGGCCGGCAGCGACAGTTGTTTTACCGCGGTCGCAACCTTCTGCGAGGATATAATCTTGCAGAAGGAGGTGGCGGAGAAGGCCCGGGAGGACGATATCCACTCGGACCCGATCCGCCGCCGGCGCCCCGGGCGGCGGAGGCGCGCATACCTGCGTCTCATGCCGCCCTGAGAGTGGCCGCGGATGGGCGGGACGGGTTTCCCGTCCGTCCGCAGTAGAGGCCAACCGCGAGGGGGCGGCGTCCGTGTGTGACCGGACGTTGCCCAATTAGAGAGTTTAGAGTTGAGATGGTGCCCGCAACAGTGCGGGCAGGCGCCGGTTGGAGTCCAGAAGGAAATCCCCTCCCTGGACTCCTTCCAATACAAAGGCGCAGAGAGGGTCACACCGTGTGGTTTTAGTCGGTTCGAGTCCGACACACCACCCCGCCGTAACCCCCGACGGGGTGACGGTCCGCGGGGATTTCCACACGTTAAAAAAAAAAAAAAAAAAAAAAAAAATGCGGCTGCTGATCAAGAGGTCTCGGGTTCAATTCCCGGGTCGGATCAAATATTATTTGTGTGATTCACAAATATTTGTTTCGGAGTCTGGGTGTTTTCTATGTATAATATATTAAGTATGTATTTACAAAAAAAAGTATGTTTATGTATTTATATCAATTGTTTTGTACCCATACTACAAGCTCTGCTTAGTTTCGGACTAGATGACGTTGTGTGTAATGATTGAAATCTAGTTTTAGGTCATTTTGAATGTATTTAAATGTATTTTTATTATTAACTTTTATATAAATGAAGTTTGGCATACTTTAAGTACCTATACTATTGTATACCTTAAAGTATTATAGTAGTATTTTTTTATTTGATATTAAAATTCCAAATAGGACATAATAATTTTAATCCGATTAGTCATTGTTCTCCTTGCAGAAGAAGCATTAAAATATTTGAAAGAAAGATCATATAAATTTCCAAGTCTTCGGTAATTTGTCAAAAGTTGTACATACTTAAATGCAGTAGATATGTTTACTTGTAACTGGTTCTTCTACTCGTAGGTGTCTTTGATGTTTTTGTCTAGACGTAACTGCAAGTCTTCAACACAGACTTTTTCTTTTCCATCCATGAAATACGCTTAATTCTAAAGCATTACGACTATAGCGGTAAAAAGAAATTCGTTTTGTGACGTAATTCTACAATGTGATCCGTTCACATTGTGTAGAAAGTTTGGGAAACTTTGCACCACTTGAATAGTAGCGATCGATCTACAATAAATATTGTCTAATACTCGACCAAAGTGTACTTGGGTTTAAATTACTTTTTCTGAGCAAACAACCTCACAGTAAAGATAGTGCGTAACTCTCAATAAACATATGCTGACTTTTGATTTTATTTTGATAGTTGTTGCAATGCACAGTTTTAGATACATACGTATATTAATGAAATTCTTCACCTTTCTACGACTCTTATCTTAAGTCCACCGTTAAAATGTTGAGCTCACTTTATGATATCAGCTTGTGGTGAGACGCATCAATCCACTTCGAACGATATTAAACTTAAGAGCTTTGGGTAAACAAAGCAAGTCTCTAGCTCTATTTTATAGTACTCTATAAGTTCCATTCAAAACTATATCAATATAAATATCACTATAAAGCATAATCAATTCTATCTTTAATTGACAATTATATAAAGAATTGATTATCCATTTCTTAATAACCATAAAAAATCTTAATATCAACAAAAATTAATGGTGTATGATAAAATGGCAAATAGAATTTACGAAAAATTACATAGAATCTTTAAAATTTGTAATATTCATAATTAACAAATAAATAAATATTCATAATCAATTAAAAAATAAATTTTACATTATATTATAATAGAACTGTAATCATATACAATAGATGAAGGGTTAATTTTCTAAGGACTCTAAAATCAAAACATTTCTACTCAAGACATTGTATAAAATTAGTATTTTAGTACTACTTACAGATATATTTTGATTATATTGGCCTTATTGAGAAACGCTGATATCCATTAAAAGCTTATTAAAATAATACAATCATTACCTAAATATATTTAAAGAATTTCATTTTTATATAAATTGTGTACGACCAGTTTGACAAACTTAAAAATAAGGGAATTTCTATTCTCTATATGTGAGCTTTCATGAAAACACTTTACTGGACAAAACACATATAAGTTCGAGTGCAAAATGTATTTGTTGCGCCATCCATTCAAGCGCCGCTCTAGCAAGTGTCACACAGCTCTAACGAGACGCCATTTTCACAATAAAAGTGACAGCCTGCACCATTTTTGAATTATTCAACAAAATCTAATGTGAAACGACTAGTGAAACAAGTCGCAATGTGTCGAGACAATGCACGAATTATAATAAAATATTGAAGTTTTTGCATGAAAACGAGCTGTCGACTATCAAAGTTCTTTTATTATTTCTGACCGTCTGTCATATTGTCTTTCGATAGATCGTTCGAATTGTCAAATCGAGATAATGAAATAATAGGAATATTTTGAAGTTAAAAGAATGAACGATGTAAAAGGAATGAAAATAGAAATTTATGTTTATACTAGCTGATGCCCGCGGTTCCGCTTGCGTCCTAGGAGTATGAAAAATAGATGTTGGCAGATTCTCAGACCCACTCGTTATGAACACAAAATTTCATCGGTCAAATCGGTCCAGCCGTTTCGGAGGAGTATGGGAACGAACAGTGTGACACGAAAATTTTATACATTAGAAAAAAAAATTATTACCTTTATTGTAACTTTGCTTTATAATATAATCAATTCTATTCTACCTAAAACTGGTTCCTATGTATTTATGAAAATTTTGAAGTGTCATTTCTAAATATTCTTATACTCATATGACAATTACTATTTCTAAATGAATTTCTTAATTTAAAAGAGAACGACGTACCATTCTCTTTTAAATTTCCTTAAGGTAACACTACACCAATTACTGTAAAAAGTAGCCATGGTATTCATTCATTTTATTCATTCTCTCTTTTTTACTTAACGCCAAATGGCTCAGGTCTACTTTTAGGAGAGGGTTAAGGAACTATGTCCCCACACTGGCAGAGTGCGTTTTGTGGACTGGGAAATATTTTCTTTATCGTTTGTTTATTTGAACTGATGATTTGAACTCATTCTATAATAAATAAATTAGACATTTAGCACAATAAGGATTTGAATAACTTAGTTAACACTATTTACCATCCAATTTCATTTGAGAATTATTTTCCCGGCACTAAATGCTATCACTAACAGCATTACCAATATACGTGTCTCGGCATTCTGATGCCGGATATCTGAAACATTTAATTGATTTCATAACGAAGGCAAAAACTTTAAATATGAGGATAGTGAATATTATAAAATTGAGAAACAATGAAGGAAGAACGTTTTTGTAATAATTTTGGACTATTACAAATTGGTAAGTTACTTCCCTTAGGTTCTTACTAGCTCGTAAATATGGCTTCGTTCACTTAAGTATTTAAAATGCTAGAACCTAAATAATGTAAAATTAAAGATTATGAGGTAGATGTGAGCAAGGATCAAAAAGCATTTGTTATTGAACATTATCTTCAAACAATTCGTTTCCACCTAGCTGAGCATATAAATAAGCGTCTTAAAATAAGTCAAATGTGCTTTAATACATGTACACATTCATGGAGGAAGATTATTTTGCCAACCAAATAAGAAAATATGTTATTCAGTCTATTGAAACGAATTCACTGACCTGTGTATTTGATTAAGTTTAAATATAGTCCCGGTGATTGAAGATTTGTTTTCACCTCTGAGTTTTAAAAACCAATAAGATACATTAACTTATTGGTTTTCTTGAAAAACTCTGTAACAGAATAAATACGATTTTAGAACTGTATTTGACAGGGCAACGACTTTTCTTTAAAGTCTAGTAATGTATTCTTACTGCCACTTATCCGTGTACATTCCTGGGCAATATCTAAAGTAACTAATATAAAAGGACATCATGACTTTGTGTCGTCACTTCAAGATATCGAGAAGATTTTCCTAAGAGCATCAGTAAAAAATGTGCACCTATTATGAATGGAACTTGGCCTAGGCAGTACAAATCAAGTATGTATATATTCCAGTAATGAATGAAAAGTGACATGAACATATATTAATGTTTCCATACCATCTTTAATTAAAACAGTGAACGTTCTACATAACGTATCCCTTGGCATCCCCAAATGGAATGCCCGTAGTGAAGAGTACTCAACTTGAACGGGATGTTGTACGAATACATTTTGTTCCGCATTGAATTTGTAGACTTGCCGCACTCAGTGTGTTTATCTGTGTTCAGTTAATATAATACCCCGCACAAATATATGTGTTTATAGTGTCTTGGTATCATAACTAAATATTGAAATAAAAATTGATTACTATTGACAGGACATTTTCTTCTTTCCATTGTTTTCTCTTTAGGACTACCTGAGTCTATAAATCGATTTTCATCTTTTATCTATTTTGAATAAATTCAAAGTACCTTGATATCAGTCATAGACTTTTATTACTTTAGTGAAACCAAATTAACCAAGAGAAGCTCCAGAGTCAGGAAATAGAAAAATAAACCGAAAGTTCACTATTTTACCACCATATTTTTTTTTTTTATACAAAGATAGTGGTAAATTAGTTACTACTAAAAAAACTGCCATAACCCTTTATATTACTCGTATTTTGATAAAATATACGAAGTTAGTGATTATCCAAAATCCAATGCAACTTTATTTAAAGGCTAACTAATTACTAGTTTCAGTTTTAACCGAAACTAAACATTACAAAAATGGCAAGGCCGAAAGTACGGATTCTGTTTCGGTTGAAAAGTCAGTTTTGATCGGACTGATATAAATAAATAATGTGATACTATAGTCAACATTTATTTTATCAAATCTATGCATTATTGCATGTGACCATGATTACTAGCAATTCTTGTAGATTTTTAACGTTTTTTTGGTGAATGGATCATATTGTAAAATTGTACCAATGATTTCTTTGTAACGTATCTATGAGCTCATAAGAGCTTTTAAATTCAAATAATTTATCAAATTTTCAGGCCTAAGTTTCCGATTACTATTGTCTCCCTTTAGAACATATTTTGCAAACAGTTTTCTTTCCCTTTCCAATCTGTGTAAGCTGTAAAGTAGAGCTGTGCACCGACACGACGCGACGATGTCAACGGTGTACAATCCTAAATCAATCTGAATTAACCCACTATCCAGATTGGCCTGGGAATAGCGAGTATAATACACATGGTGTTTTCTAGTAAGATATCTTTTTTGTAAGGCTATAAAATATGTTCACTACACCAACTTAAGTTTTTATGCTTTTTAGTTAAACCTTCATTTTATATTCTCATCATCTTCCTGGCCTTTGTTTCCAAAATTATTTGGAATAGATTTATAAAGTAAACATTATTTGACGTTAAAGTGTTTTGAGAAGATCTTCTTTTTCTATTTAATAAAAACTCTGTATATATGCTTAGGATTTTATAGATCTAGTTCAAAATCTGCTAATTTGTTTACACAGATTTAGTGTTATTATATTAGTTTATTCAGTTTACGAAAGCATACTAACATCTGAAGCTTCGTGTTTATGCCAAACAGTAAATTACATTTGGTGAGCTGTCAGTCTATTTCTAGTCGGTCCGTTATATATTAATTATTATGTTGATTGGTACTGGCTTTTGAGTAAATTGCAATGCATGTGATTTTGCATATTTAATTAACGTCTGGCTAGTGAATTTGTATCACTTTCCCAAATTCAATTAGGCTGTAATTTGATACTTAATTACTGAACTTGGTGATAATGTAATATACACTACCTGCAACTCAATTTTTCAATGACCTCTATCCTTCCCTCACCTTTGTCAATGTGAATCCAGCTTTAAACCTGCTTTGAATATACTCGTCATTTCTTTTGTGTTATGTATTTCTTTTGTGTATGTATTTTTTTCTATCAGCAGAAACAACTTTTACCACTAAAGTACGTACATTAAGGTTTGAATTTTAATGAAAATGGTATATATTTTAGTCATTTACTGTCCTTATTTCTAGTTAGTATTAAGTATTTATTTTCACTTCAGTGGTTACTGCAGGAGTTCATTAATTTGATTTACACTGCCCCTCTTTCATAATGTGCATTTTGAAATGTTCCGTTCTTGTATTTCAAGATACAATTAAAAAAATAATAGAGACTAATACAAGTAGCAAGTACGTTTTGCATCAAGTTAATTGATCCGAGACAAAGTGACTGGATGCAGTATGTATGTAATACTGCTAGTGTACCTACGCTGAATAACTTCTGGATATCGACAATGATGTATGTACGTGTGAAGTACCTTTAACGCAGTAAGAAGTAGAGCCACGCTGATTTCATGGGCCGGCTCAACCGTTGCAGTACGACCCTCACACAGAAAACCATCCTAATAATAACAGCACTCTCGCTGTTTGTAAAAAGTACAAGTAAAAAAAACCTCAAGATCTTGAAAATTTTTAAGTGTTAGTTGGTATCCCGAGGTATCCCGTTGGTATTTAGTATGTAAATCGGTTGCCAGGGAGTCCCACATACGTCCTTCGATTGCCCCTATGAAGGGTATGGTAACTATTTATTAATCTGTGGGTATGGTGCCCAAAAGCATTCCCGCGTAAAATAAAAAGGTGTTAGTTGGTACAGTTTTGTTTTATAGTAAGTTTTAATAAGTTTTCAAGTGAATTGAATATCCAATGGTTACTTAAAGTTGACTTGAAATATAATATACTAGCTTTCGGTATATCTCGGTTATTTAATTTTATTTTATTTTTCGTAATATATTTTTTTCTCATAGAACATTCAAGAATATGTGTACAAAGTTTCATGATGATCGGTTTAGTAGTTTTCGCGTGAAAGCGTAACATACAAACTTACATTCACAATTATAACATTAGTAGGGATGTAAACAAATATATCTGACAAGTACTACACAACTCCATCTAGCTCCAAACTAAGCAGAGCTTGTACTGTGAAAGTTAGATTGACTGATAGAATAGATAGTTTTTCATTGTAAATACATACATATTATACATAGAAAACACCCAAGATCTGAAACAAACATCTGTAAATCATACAAACATTTAGTCCGAGGATCGAACCCACTTGATTGCTCCAACCCAGGATTGAATCCGAGACCTCAAACACATCAGTCGTGTGCACTAACACTGCTGGCGTACGCTGAAACAGCAATATGTATGATTAATATTTTTTTCGTAAATAAAGTAAGCTAACGCAAACCTTATGTTATTATTCTAAAACAAATCATCATAAAACACGTTTATT
The DNA here is from genome assembly GCA_932526445.1 of Phragmatobia fuliginosa. Classification (NCBI taxonomy): domain Eukaryota; kingdom Metazoa; phylum Arthropoda; class Insecta; order Lepidoptera; family Erebidae; genus Phragmatobia; species Phragmatobia fuliginosa. The sequence goes on along the minus strand of OW052070.1, from coordinate 10,784,566 downwards.
TCCTCTAAAAGGCTATAAAATCACCTATTGAGCTAAATTTAGCTTGGCTCAAAAAAACAAGATCACAACTGTCAAAATCTTTACCTGAGTAAAGATTTGGATGTCACATAAGTATGGATCGGTGAATCTTGCGATAAGTGAAATTCAATATTAAGATAACTTCTTAAAATTTTAAGATAATTATGAGATAAGTTTTAAAATATAAAACTTTCTCTCACGATTAACTTATTAATTAACTCATTAATTAATGTGTGACCAAAAATAATATTCATATATACTTTTCATTCATAGCACCCGCAGTAAAAAAATTAATATCCAGTGTCAGGTCACGCATAGAATAAGTTCCCGTAGTCACATACAATAGCAATTGGAATGAAAATCGTGTTCAATGTAATTGTTATGTTTACATATTATTTCGTTATTTTTGTACGAAGTTTTCATAGTAAGCGTATTTCACAAGTTAGAACTCTATAACTCCTAAACTAACAAAGCTATCCAAGCCGTTATAGTTTTCCTTTAAAGTTCTTTACATGGACTACCATCATAATTTTTTTAAGATTTTTACAGCCAGCCGTTTAGCTTTGAGAGTGGTGGGTACGCCCTGTTATTACCAAAAAATCACATAAAGATTAATTACTCGCAAATGGATTCCTAAATTCAGACGATCTTTTTATTCCTAAATAAAAAGATCGTCTGAGCAACCTTTCAATATTTTCAAAAGACCTATCTAATGATATCCCACACACTGGGGTGGACGCGAGAAAAACAAACTATTTGCACTTTGTCGACGTGATAGAAACACATATCCATGCAGTTTCATTTTTCTAGCACTAACCGTTTGGGCGGTAAGTCGACGACGGATAAACGAACTGACATGACTAATCGGAATACGGAACCCTAAAAACTCGTTTTTTTCGAAGGATTATCGAATTCGAATATCGTATAAAGTCCAATAATGTACTTTTATTAAATAAATATTTATAAATTGAAACTATTTTCACATAGTTCCAATTTGAAAATTTGTTGATCAGACAATATATGATATGATAATTTGATTTGTACAAAAAAATACCTGGAATTTCCCGACTTTACACACCGTTAGATACGGTTAAGCTGCGTTACATTTCTGAGTTGATATTGTCAATTACATTTGACACATTAAACATACAATTTTGTTCCATGTTTGTCGACATAGTATTGTGCTATTTGCTTTTGACCGGCTATAATCAATACGTAATTATCACATGGCGTTTATATTCCCAAACTTAATAAAAGTACAAACCTACATAATTTTTATGTACCTAATTGAGGTACATAAAAATTATGTAATAGGATATCGGTATATTTAATATTCTCAATACAAACGTACATGTTTGTATTGAGTATATTAAATATACCTCTATCGTTTAGTACATGCGTATGTTTTTCTATACGTATCGCTTGATGGATACGGGTGTCAAACTCGTCATATAGTTTTTGCTCGAAGAACACGATATTTATTGACTTAAACTGCATCAGACCAAAGTTAGAACGTATAAGCTTTAACATATTGAATTTTCTTCTTGTAACTTGTAAAGTTGATCCATTTGCAACTGTCAATATTACCTTAAAGAGACTATGCGTTACTAAGTTTAAACGTTTAAATAGAAAATGGAAATATTGGGAATGGCAAGTATGTAAATTAATTCGTGGATTACTTTTAAAGGGATATATATAGAGAGGACGAACAGTCTCACAACATTCAGTATTCAATAAATATTAATCTTTCGTCTCTTGCGTGAGTACTGGCTTATTTACGATCATTTTTACTGGGAAAATCTATATCGATGATCATAAATATGACCGGTAAGAATACTTTACAAGTGGTTTTGTAATTCTCATAGTAAACAATGTGAATGGATTGCATACTTGCATCAGTTATTTACAATTTGTATTGAAAAAGCATGTAAAACATTTTTGTAACTTAATGCAGATACAATAATAAGAGTTTCAAAATATATTTGAATAATGTTGATTTGAACACAGAAATGTACTGAATTACTATTTTGAACTCATTTAAAATATGTTGCCAACTGATAGTTCAATAGCTCACCAGAAATGTAACTTAGAAACTTGCTAAGTGTACCTACTACCATTGCAATATTAAGTAAATTTTAACCTAGTTCTTTGTTATTTCTCATTTAGTGTAACTTACATCCATGCAGACAACTTACACTTACACTAGACATAAGTTACAACTTTATTAATGGTTTAATCTATGTTAGTTATTATGATTGATAATATAAGAAACATTATGACACATTAACGTGACATATATCCTTTTAAAGCTAACTTCAGCGACCTCTAGTTTTATTTAGACATTAAGTGATCAGATACTACTATTGTTATATACATATTAAGTACAGATGTTCTCTACCATGATCCCAATAGAAACCGTAATCACCTTTGTTTACACTTCTACAGTTTTAATCTCACAAGGCGTTAGTACTTATTATTAGATTTTTGGTCTCGTGTTAAAGATGCAGTTACATTTGTTCTACTTTTTGAGGTTTCATTTTAATATTTTAGACTAGGTTAGTGTTAGCTTTAGCTTTAGCCAGACCTCTATAATCCAAGTACTACTTTTGTAAAAAGACTATTGTCGTACTTCAATACGATTGCCTCAGAAATGTTGGAATAGCAAGCAGCGACGATTGAACGTACTTGGGAAGCAACAACGCAGAAGGCAATATCCAGACCACAACATTTTGAATAATTAAAGTTCCCAATTGGTAAAAGTATGTACATTACAGTTATTTTCTATACCAAAATGTTTCTTATGTTTTATAAAACATAATACCAACTAGTGTGGAAATGTAAATGACTCATAAAGAATTGAATTACATCGCTTCACCAGGTTTCGGTACGGGTTATTACCAGATGCTAATGAAATCATTGCGCTACATCTAATTTCAATTAAACAACGATCTTATATTGTTAGTTGATACTAATGGTATAACTTTCACAGTTGTACTAAGTGAATCACTAATTGATGAAGAATAACAATCTAAATATACTAAATAATTATAATGTAATATAAACTATATCGATAATGTTTTAAATATGTGTAATCTTAACAAATTAATTATCAGTAGAAAAAAAAGGGTACGACACCTTAGACGTGAAACTGTCTCACAATAACTATCCATTTTGAAGAGTTGCATTCAATAATATATCATAAAGTGCAGTTGACTCGCAGGCGATGCTATATTTCTGATAAACGTAATTTGATTTTTGATAGACACTATAACGAGGTTGAAGATACACTTATAGCTATTTTTAAATTAGGTATGTTGTAAATTTGATTTTATGCCTATTGTTTAGCCACTATTATTATTAATATAGTTTGTTTTATTATTAAATGGTATAATTAAACGTTTTACTTTTTTCTCTTTTCTGCTGTAACGACAATAATTTTTGTGATTAATAAATTGATAAAATAATAATAATAATGATTATTAAACATATTTTTTATTGACACAATAACTTACAAGACCCTTTAACGAAATGTACGCCACCTGTTAGTTAAATGACATACGACCGCAAACCATCATCATCAAAAGAAATGCAATACTTGTTTGCTCATTAACCAAACTATTTATAGATCTTTTTTTCCACGTTCGTCGCGTTCAGTATAAAAATGTTTATTAATTTTTTAAATACTTACCTTAACAATTTTGAAACGAAGAATTGTGAACTAAAATGTTTCAAATATTCAGTTAAATCAACCAAAACTCTTGTACTTTTTACAACTAGAAATTAATGATAATTTCACATGTTATGTCCGACAGCAAAATCAAAGCTTGTCTCAAATATAGTGTGACATTTGTGGAACACAAAGAATGCATCTAGTTTGTTTTAAACTAATGTTAGAATTAAAAACGTTCTATTAATACTCCTAAATCCAATACGCGTATTTGTAGCTCTCTAACCATTAAATCTTTTGTTTTTATAGTTCAATTATAGTTATAGCAATAGTTGCTACACATCTTAGTTTTTTTTTTGCAATGTTTCACCAAGGCAGTTTATAGTGATAGTGATAGGCGAGGTGGTGTATGGTGGTGGTGTATTTTTATAGATTTTTTCTTTCGAGCCTCTATTATTCTCAAGATTAATTGAGATCGACTACTAGTTCAACCTGTTTTACCCGAATTTTAGTTTTTCCACGGAGCGACTGGCGTCTAAACCCTAAACGCAACTCTAAGGGCGAACTTAATTCAAAGGTTAAACCAGTCAGAAGGTCAGTAAATTTGTGGGCGCTAACTTCTTAATAACGATTACATAGATGTTCATGACTATCGAGACCGACTACTTAACGTGTTCTTAGAGACACTTTCATACTCAAACATTAAAAGTTTCATACTTCTGGCTGTTCGAAAATCTTGTTTGAAAAACTGTCAGACCTAAGACCGACTGATACGACCTTTAAGAAAAGAGTATGATACTTCCTAAGAGCCGGCAATGCGGTTTTGACCAACGAGTTGCAGGTCAGTACATATTATCCATTAGAGGGAGGGGGATGGGGGGACCAGTTAGTAGAGCTCTTCAGTAGACTCTATATATATACATATATATATATATACATGCAATAGTGGACAGCCATGGAGGCGACATTTCTTCGCACTTCGCAAAGGACAAAGGTCTTGTCCTTAATATATGAAGAAGTTTAATGAAAACTATGGACAAATAAGATTTTCATTTCATTCTAAGAGACAGGTTTATTTGTAGTTTTTTCCTGTGCGCATGTAACTTGTTTTGTATTGTAAAGTATCCATACAGTTTTCAGTATTTTATAGCTCTTGGTCGTACTATAAAACTAAAATAGACAAGACAATAAAACTGTAAAAGTAGGTCAAATTTGAAACGTTTCAAAATCAACTAATTAAGATATCCGAATCACCAATATAAAAATTATAGTTTAATGGTGCTCAAAATAATTGTAGACTATCTGACTGCCTTACGTATATAGTTACGAGTTCGATTTCAGGGTCGGGTCTAAAAGTGTTGTTGAGTTTGTCTGATTATAGAAATACTTAATGACAGTCCAGAGTTTGGGAGTTTGGGCTCTTAGGGTCACCTTCCCCGTGCCTCGAAGAGCACGTAAAGCCGGTAAAGTCGGTCCTGTACTTGACAACTCTCTATGACACTCCATCGAACTGTGAGAGCGAGGGAACAGACTGCACCTACGTTTGCGCACATAAAATATCTCATGCGTAGTTGGCTGGTCTTAGGTCACTGAATATAAAATTGGCTACGAGAACAAAAGGATTCTTCGCCAATTTTTCCTAACATTAATCTGGACTCAACGTCAGAAAAGTGAAAGGCATCTAACATCTATTTCTTACAATAAGTATATTAAATTATTTAAGTAGAAGAATTATGTTTGATAATCAATAAAGAATTTCAGTTCTCCCTTAGGGTTGTGGAGGTCCGATGCCAGTCGCTCCATGGAAAAACTGATATTCAGGTGTAACCGGTTGAACTAGTACCCCCAAATAATATTGGGAATAAGGTTAGGAAGAAGACGAAGAAGAAGAATAATGTTAAATTGTGCATAGGACTCAAATTTGATGTTAGAACATGTTCATGAGATTCTTTGTTGTTCGAAAAATACGATATTTCTTTTATATAAACTTCGACACTTACATACAATGTACATTATTACTATTGATTATATAAAACGAACAAACTCACTTTAACATTATATTGTAAAGTAGGGATTATGTTAATAAATGTTTATATAATTTTGTGTTTAAATCAGTAACTTAATGCAGTAGAAACACCCTTAATTCCATTATTAAAATATTATACCTTCAGGAGGATCATAATAGCCTTTCTTGCCTTTGAAGAAAATTGTATAAGCAAATCGAGTTATAAACTAGTTAGGGAGATCGAGAACTTATAAGATATACAATATTGGCCGTAAATAAGAATTACAGGAAGGTTTGATCGGTATCAAACCTAAGAAAGTCATATTGAAACCTGTAATTTTAAAAAAAAAAGAGTAGGTTTATCAAAGGGAATTTCAAATAGCTCAAAACATTTTAATTAAATTATAAAAACCTGTCCTTGTGGTGACGGATTAAGAATACAAAGTGTCACAACCCCTATTCTTTCCTTGGGTATCGTAAGAGGCGACTAAATAACAAAATAAGCAGCTAACATCACTGCCAAGAGAAGGAAAACTTGAAACAAACCCTTTACCAACCCATCTGCCCAGCGTGGTTTAGTAAGCCAAAACCTCCTTTAAAAGGAGAGGCCTATGTCCAACAGTGGACTGTTAAAGGCTGTTGATGATTGATGATAAACACCTTGCTAGTCTTAAAATCACGAAAAGTAGGTATTAAAAATTCGTGAGGGGCTATCTGAACTGGACTAAAGTAACCCTATTAGCTACAATCTGAACCGTGTGTTTAATTGAAAAACGCCTTAAAGTACGCAAATATTTAATATTAGGTTTCAAATGGTTATTATTTCCATTCAATACCTTTTGTGAGATGCGCTATCGCTATCAGTTATACAGTAGTCCTTTATCAGAGGCGGGCAGTCGGAGGCCGTCGCCAGCATGGTCTACACGCGTGTAGTGACGCGCTCGCGAATTTACCGTATCAGCATTGTTCGTAAGTGCGTTCGTGATTTTAGTTTGTGTACATAATGGTAAGTAAATAATACTTTACTGTTTATCAAATACCTGTGTTTTTGAGTTTACAAGATAAAAACAATTCTATATTAAGAGATGACCTTTATGATCTTTAAACAGTTGATTAATTATATTCACTAGTTTTTTGGAATTGTGTGGGTAGCAGTCGTTTTCAGGTAGTTAAAATGGACCACATGAAAAGTTGAGTAAAAAAATGTACCAAATAAAAAAAGATAAATATTAAACATTCGCATTCATCAAGTAACTTTCAAGTCAAGTTTAACAATAACTAAGATGCAAGATGCAATGTGAATGTATTATTTATCTTAAATTTCTTATCGTAAAACATTTATCTTAAAATAATTACTTTTCCAACTACTTAAAATCACGAAAAATGAACAGTGAGACTATAGATATTTCTTTTACAACGATTTTTTCCAAATATATGTATTTCAATTTTACAACAAAAACAGAATTCACTGAAACACTACAATAAAATGAAACAATAACAAATTTTGATAACAATAGTTGAACAGCTGATTAAATGGTAACGTCACTTTTACTTCCAAACTTGTCTTAAAACAGTGAAGAAATCAATCTTCTGAAAAGGGTGGTTTACCAAAAAGTTAATCTCTTTAGTGGCCCTAATGTAATGTAGAATGGTTCATAAAACTTTGTAAGCTCATATAAAACTTTGTAATAGCCAATAAGAAGGTTTAATTAAACTTGGAATCTCAATTTTTGCATTATACATGCTAATATTATATGCTTATATTATAAAGAGCTTAGGCTAAATAATATTATAATAAAAGGGATAATTTACTTATTCTCACGACGTTGGATCTTCGTTGAAATTTGTAGTTTATACCTTGAAAATTTACTTATTCATGAAAGCTGTAGCTTTGAGAATTTATACACATTATAGACAATATTATTTATTTTGCTTTAGATTTATATTCAAGTATAAATAGACTAAACGAAGAAAAAAAATTCAAGAAATAGTAAAAATATTTTTAGCTCTTTAGGCTTTTTTCGTATTTCAATTGTTTGTTGCTTTTTGTTACGTATTTTTTAAATATATTTCAAAAAAATGAATATTGAACCTATTATTGTCAATTGCAAGCGTTGTGTATGTCACACAAACTTATTACTTCTTCTAAGTATTAAGTTTTAATGTTGCCGTAGTAGTACCAAGTTTTTAGAGGTTTTGGGGCTTTGGTTTGATAAACCAAATAATATGATAACCAAATGATAAATTTTATAAGTTTGGTAAGTTGGTTAAACATCGACGAGATTGACGTTAATATGTAGAAGATTTCTTGATAAGCTACAGTTAGGTAAATTACTTTTACTAGTAGACCAGAGAAAGAGACTTTACACAAAGTAAACTGCTTAAAAATTAATTAAAACTAAGTTATTTATATTTATCCTCCATTAAAGAGAAACATAAAAAATTAGAGACTATTTTCAGGGATTCATAAACTTTTTATATCTTTATTTTATGTTTATTATTAATTTTAACATTGTTTAAAGATTTTTTTTCCGATACCACACAATGCGTTTTTGTCACTAAAATTTTAAGTAGCTAATAGATTTATCAACATTTCAATAAAACTACCTAAAAGTTAAAATATTTTGTGCAGTGGCGAAGAATAAATATTTTGGATATAGTCCAGAGAACCTGGAAAATACGGTATCAATAAATAACACATGTCGTGGGTAAAGTGCTATTATAGAATAGAATAGAATAGAATAGAAACTCTTTATTTGCACACTTTGTTACAGAGTTATAGTACATTAAATGACATATATATGTAGTGTACAAAGGGCGGCCTTATTGCCATAGGCAATTTCTTCCAGGCAACCTTAGGATGGATCAATATGTATCGGAGAGACGGTGGTAGTCGACTGTGCATTGAGTTCTGTAGTAAATAAAATATATATATATATCCCTCATTATACAGACCTACATGCATACATACACACACAATACTTAAACATACATATATATATATATATACATACACACACATACACATATATACATATACATACATACATACATACATAAATATAACTAGTTAATTAAATGAAATTCTAGAAACAAAACCATAAATTACATATCCTTGATCGTGATTACCTAAGTTATGATGCATAGTACTCGTGAACCATTTTTTTAAATTTAGTTAGTGTTTGCGCTTTCTTAATATTTATCGGCAGTGCATTCCATAATCGTATTGCTTCAACAGTAAACGAATGATTATAAAATTTGGTGGAATGCAGAGGCATCTCCAGTCTCAGATTTTCGGATGACCGCAGACATTTTGCATGTGTGTCATTGAGGAACTTGAAACGTTCTTTGAGATAGAAAGGAGCTCTGGGATTAAACAATATGTTATAGAGAAGAGTTAGAATATGAGTATTCCGGCGAGAGCGAATTGGTAGCCACTTGAGCATTCGACGGAATTCAGAGACGTGATCATATTTTCGTAGGCCAAATACAAATCGTATACAGAGATTTTGAAGTCGCTCAAGCTTATCTAGTTGTGCTTCAGTGAGATCAAGATAGCTGACATCGGCATAGTCGAGAACTGGGAGAAGAAGTGCTTGTGCAAGTGCAGCCCTAGTTGCAGTCGGAAGAAAGTTTCGTAGTCTTCGGAGAGACCCGACAGAAGCAAATAACTTGCGACTAACTTCTTGCATTTGTGAACCCCAGGAAAGAGTACTATCGATGTAAATACCCAAGTTTTTGACGCTAGTACTAATCTCAAGGTTAGTGCCATTGAACTGTATTTGCGCAGCTGTGTCCAGTTAACCCTTGAGATCATTCCGGGACTGCCGATAATACATACCTGCGTTTTTACAGGATTAACCTTGAGGCCGTGGTTAAGACTCCAATCGCTAATGCGACGCAGGTCAGCATTAATTGTATTGAAAGCTTCCGGTAATAAGTTAAGCTTGGCTTGTGTATATATTTGTAGATCGTCTGCATAAAGATGGTAGTGAGAATTTAATTGAGTAGAGATAGAGTTTATAAAAACTGCGAAGAGTAACGGAGATAGAACGCCACCCTGTGGTACACCAGCAGAAATATCGCACCAGGAGGACATTGAGTCTTCGATGCAAATACGTTGCCGGCGACCAAACAGGTAACTATGAAACCAATCAATTGTCCTTGGAGATATGTTAAGAGACCGTAGTATGCCAAGCAGAATGTGAAAATCTACAGTATTAAAAGCGTTGCTGAAATCGAGTAAGGTGAGTACTGTGATCATTCCACTGTCCATGCCCAGTCTGATGCTATCTGTGATATGTACCAGCGCAGAAGAAGTGCTGTGACCAGGACGAAAGCCGGATTGGAAGGGATTCAATAATGAATTTTTGGAAAGGAAGCTACTCAGCTGAGAGTGGATAAGGCGCTCGAGCACTTTGGATAGGAAAGGTAAAATGGATATGGGCCGATAATCAGAAAACGAAGAGGGTTTGGATTTTTTAGGAAGAGGGATTAGTTGAGCATCTTTCCATGCAGTTGGAAAAACACCACTTGTGATGGAGTAATTCAGGATGTTGCATAGGATAATCAGGATTTCGTCAAGGATAGGGAGAATCATGTTTCGGCTGATACAATCCTAATGCTATTATCCTAATGTAGTGACCGGAACCATTGGTAATAGAACCTACTCTTTAACGAGGATGCTTAAATTATTTCAAAACTTTTTATAAAACTCAGATAATAAATTCAAAAACAATTCACCGTCAGGGTTGAGGAAGTTCGATGCCAGTCATTCCGCGGAAAAACTGATATTCAAGTAAAACCGCTTGACTTCAACTACGACTAGAGACATACTCTTTTCTTCCTTCGCCTCGGTTCATTTTTATGAAAGTTTGAAGAAAATAAAACTTCATGTGTGACTTTTGGTGATTAGGAAAATCAAGAGACTTCTCTGCTCGCGATGCCTACGGTATATTTTATTTATTGTAAATAGATCGTATACCTAGTCCGTTTCTTCTTAGCACCTTCTATACATAATATATTGTAAATAATAAGTGCGCTGTATTATTAAACTTATTGTACATAATACCCGAAGTTTCTATATTCTAAGCCTCGGACCATCACGGCGCTCTTATAATAGGAAGTAGAAGAAGATAATGACCGCTACCTTAAGTTATTCTGCTAATGTATATTATTCTAGATTTAAATATATCGCCAACTTATAAGTTTCATATGATTATTTACTTAACAAATGTGTATTATATAACTACGTACCAATTAAACTTAAACATTCCTTCTCTTTTTCCAACATCTTTTAAGTCTTGCAGCCTCGAAAACTTTGATTGTTTTATTAATAGATCTATGACGTATAAATAAAATGTCTAACAGTTACAGAAGACACTGAAAACATATAACAGTGAAAATCCGGCTAAGTACGCGTCAGGCTATACATAGAATAGGGTTCCGTAGCTACGATAATCCCACATGTATTTTAATAATGATATAACAATTTTTAATAGTTTACGTTGTTTTTGTAAGAAGTCACCGCATTTTACAAGTTATGCTTCTATAACTCCTGAACTAAAAAAGTTGTTTAAGCAATTACAGCTTTTCTTTAAATCCGCTAATAACTTTTTTAATGTTTTTGAACCAGCATAAATTTTCCATAATTTTATTTTATCACTTTATCGATGTGGTAAATACAAATATTATATATGCAAAATTTCATCTTTTCATCAGCACTAAGCGTTAGAAAGGCAAGCCAAGGACGTACGGACATAACCAAAGTATAAAAGTTCCGAAACGTAACCTACGGCACCCTAAAAGGCAGAAAATAATAAAGAAGATTTTGCTTCTATAGGCGGTGAGGCATCAAAGCTAATGTTAGTTCAGTATTGGCTATTAAATAAAGTCTATTCGTTAACCAAGTGGTTGCCAAATCCTAAGCTTCGAGTAGTCAAATATAAAGAAACAAATATATTCATTTCATCTTAAATCAGCGCTGTGGAGAAAAATCTCATTACCCTATTTATTAATATAAAACTTAATAAAATATAAACTCCTTACGTTCCTGATAACAAAAACCATGTACTTTAACGTTAACCTTAAGACTTCTTTCATTCGGTCCTGTCGTAAAATCCGACGAACCTTCCTAACAAATTTAAAAATTCTAGTACAAAAAATAAGGACACTCATACTAACTTGTAAACCTTTAATATTCAGGCTACGTTGGTAAAACTTTTGCTTTTATATAAATTCATTTCATAATAAATAGCTTAAAAGTACAACAGTGAGATAGCTATGTATCGGTACAAAACAAAACGTCTTGATTAGAACGATGATAATACAACCTCACGAAAAGCCATAGTTTCATCATAATGAGATTACAGAACGGATGTATAGGGCCTGGGCTATGACTCTCGGTCAAACAAATCTCACCTACTAGTTGGTGCACCTGCTGATCAACGGATGAAGCTCTGACGTTGGCTTCTCTCAGGATTGGGTGATTAGATTGACCAAAATTTTACCAAGCAAAAGAGGAAACAAAAGAAACAGAAGTTGTAGTACCACGAATATACCTCTTGTGGCCAAAGGGCGAGGATTACCGTGTTCAGGAGGCGCGGGTAAAAAAGTTACGCCCAACATCCGTAAGCTCCGTTTTGCTACCCAAAACATAGGCACCCTGACGGGTCGTACAAGTGAATAAGCTAATATACTCCCCAGGCGGAGGGACATCGTAGCGTTCCTGCTAGCTGATCTACCCAGGTGGGGAGAATGAGAGGACTCCACGGGGCTTTCGAGTGGCATTTCGAAAGTTAAACGCTGTAGCGTCCGTAGTTTATGATTGTCGTTGATGATGATGTCGTCCTAGAACCTAACCGGGTAGGTTTTCACGGTAATCGTCATCTCAGGGAATATTTCTGTATCGGACGGTCATGTGGATGAATGTGAGTAATTTAGACGTGTTCACGGTGGTTTCGGGTATTGCCCTTGCTGTGAAGAGGGTGAGTACATTCTCAGAATGTGTGCCAATGCCGATTTTGCCAGAGAAAAACGCTAAGATTATGATAATGAGTGAGGTAGGAAGAGAAAATCGTGTGGTGGCAACAAGTGCAGCTATAGAGTTGGAGGTGTTCATAGGCAGCATAAATCTCCTCCAGCGCTTGTTCTGAACTCTCATCCATGGACCTGATGGTTATCAGATGACCCGTTCGCCGTACATACCGTGAATAGAAAATACTTTTTGAAGATATAATATAAATCTACTTGTACAAACAACGGTTGGACTTATAAGACTAAAAAAATCGGATGTAATACGTCAAAAATGTGACGTGTGACATAATTGGATTCTAGGTAACTTGACGCATTGTAGCGGAAAGGTACCTACTATATGGGTGGTTACAAATGGGTTAGTAAGGAAATTCGGAATTTGGAATCTATAATACGAGTGTTTTAGAATATAGGAGCGGCTAACCTTCTATATTCCAGATATTTAAGTCATTCTGTTTGCAGAATCGGAAGAGTAAATGGTAGTAAGTTCCCAACCTGTCTTCAAATATAGTTGTTACTTACCGAGATGATTCTGATGGTGATGGTGCAATTGATTTTTAATCCAGCTTTTATTTAGTTTCACCTATACCTTTGTCTGTAATGAAATCTTGCAAGTTAATTTTGACCTACTTAACGGTTTTCGATCGAGATGAAATTATGCGTGCGAATGTATATCGCATGACAATGCAATATTATGATGATATGGAGCTGATCTAATGCTGGAGTAAAGAGGTGGCCATAGAAGCTCCATAATACAACTGATCCTGGGCTTGTTTCATTTACCTTAACTTTTTAGACCCTTTTATTAGTAAATATAAACAAATACTTGTTTAAAAAAAATGTTTTCTTTAAATTTTGTTTAAGTAGGTAATACTGCCGTATAAATTTATATGTCAAACATAACTACTTCATCATACGTTGGTGAAGTTACATGAATATTTCTTTTTATAGGAATTACATTATATATGTGCATAAATTAATATGCTTTGTACCAGTCAGCTATACTGCTACTTGAAGGTAAAATATTCATTCATGTTTTGAAATTTTGATTTTCGGATAAAGGTATGTGATTTTAAATGAAGTAATCAAATAAAGTTGTAAAATTTTATATTAATTTGTATAATAATTAATTGAGAAATATTTTTTCGGTTTTAGGGTTCCGTCGTTCATGACTTAGACCCCTTATAGTTCCATCATGTCCGTCTGTCCATCCTTCACTTACCGTCCAAACGGTTACTGTTAAAAGCATGAAAGTTTGCATGGATATGTGTTATTATCACATGGACAAAGTGTTGGAATAAAAAAATTATTTCATTTGGAGTACGAGTATGCGTAAAGTGGGAATCGTGTATCATTAGATAGTTTTTAAAAAATTTGAGAGATTATTGAGGTGATTTCTTTATTGGGGTGTCCGTTAGCGAGCTATTACACTTAAAGTACATTTTTTGATTAAACGAGGCGTAACTCCTAAACGCTAAACCGGTTTCTTAAAAAAATGAAAATCTCCATTATGGTAGTCCATAATATGGACTTTAAAGGAAACTAGAACGGCATAACCAACTACGTTATTTCAGGAGCTATGGGGGCCTAATTTGTAAAACGCTTAGAAAAATAAAATAAAAATAATATGTAAATATAATATTTTGGACACGATTTTAAGTCCTCGTGCCACTTGGCTGACTTTTATTTAATGATAAATACTGTAGGAACCATAATTTTATAAATCGGACCAGTAGTTTCTCGCAAATATATATATATAAAGCGCGTTCAAATATATATAGTAATATAAATATAAGTAGCATATACATAAAAATAACCACAGAAAATAGAAACATTACATTAATTGCTCTAATCGCTATGTTCAAAAATGTCATCTATGGAGAAAAAACTCCGCATGAAAACAAAGTACCTGCAGATGTACTCAGTAATATAACAATTAAATCCCACAAGAGGAATCAGAAACTGAATATTATTATATTTCATATTTAGCTTTAGTTGCTGCTCTGATTTTATAAGAAATTTAATAGTCCAGAAAGTGAATTATTCAATAAACGTTTTGTAATTTGAAATTTTGTCTACTGTAATCAAGCCAAGTCTAACAATCAATGCTATTTAGGTATATGCCAATACTTATGTGTATGTATCTAGGTATATAGGACAGATATGAACAGTTTTTACGGCTCAGGATAAAACATACTTTTATGTTTATCATCTAAAAGCTTGCCCCATAATCTGCTTTTGTATAAATATGGGTCCAGTGTTTCACTACTACACGAGTATTTGTGCCTACTGGGCCCTGCCTGACATTTGTAACGCAAGAATAATTTTTTCCCCGAGTCCACAAGTTATAAAATTCCTGGGCACCGTACGCTCGGGAAAAATAAAACATTAATGAAGTCACCTACGTTTAGATTTTGTCGTAAAATAAAACTTTTGTATGCGATAGTATTGGCTTTTTCCTGAATGCGAACTTAATGCTGCCACTTAATGTACAACTATGGAAAATTGAGTTTCAACCTCATTTGCAGTATATTCTATCGCACCTTCTAAAATTACCTGGGTTAGTTCTATTATGATTACGTAACCATAAAAAATAAAGAATTCCTGACTTCAACGTACCTAAATCAATGTACATTGTATTCAATCCATATATATTTCAATTAATTTTAACAATTACTCTATATCTAATTCAAAAATAACAAATGAAATGAAACAATTTTCAGTCACAGAAATGGATGAAGGTAATAAACGAAGATCAAAATAACAAATACCTTATTTGTCAATATTTATTTATTTTATTTTTATTTAGGCCTACCAAAGTGACTCTACTCTGCTTGATGGAAAGTGAGGGTAGGCAATGTACCATGGTGACCATGGTGAATGTTCTTATAAAATCAGAGCAGCAACTAAAGCTAAATATGAAATATAATAATATTCAGTTTCTGATTCCTCTTGTAGGATTTAATTGTTATATTACTGAGTACATCTGCAGGTACTTTGTTTTCATGCGGAGTTTTTTCTCCATAAATGACATTTTTGAACATAGCGATTAGAGCAATTAATGTAATGTTTCTATTTTCTGTGGTTATTTTTATGTATACGCTACTTATATTTATATTACTATATATATTTGAACGCGCTTTAAATATATATATTTGCGAGAAACTACTGGTCCGATTTATAAAATTATGGTTCCTACAGTATTTATCATTATGTAAAAGTCAGCCAAGCGGCACGAGGATTTAAAATCGTGTCCAAAATATTATATTTACATATTAATTCGTTATTTTTGTACGAAGTTTTCTAAGTGTTTTACAAATTAGGCCTTTATAACTCCTGAACTAACATAATTGTATAAGCCGTTCTAGTTTTCCTTTAAAGTGAGGGTAGGCAATGTACCATGGTGACCCATGTCATATCTTTGACATGTTGTAGATACGTAACAAACGTAGACGCTCATGTCAATCCCAACAGCACTATCTATATTATCATTAGAAGCTTGAAATGAAAAGGAAAACTGATATGGTCACGGAAATCAATAAAAATCATCAGTCGATTTAGAAAAGTTTTCAAATACACGTAAACAACTTTAAGACACATCGTCAGAAGGATGTCATGTCCCTCCAACAGAAAGAGCGGATTCTCCGACCAGCGAGGTGATCGTGCTTGGCGGGCCAGGGCCAAGCGGTTGATGTTGGGCAATATGCTGTCTTTCTTAGTTGCGCTGTATTTGGATTCACCACATGTCAAATCGACATCTGTATCCCCAAAATAAAGAAGTCGAAATTAAATAAAAAAAAATCATTATTTACCTTGTTCCTAAATAACCTCAGCCCTAGATTTATTTAAAAACATAAATACGTGAATATACAATTTCGTACACGGTACGAAATTATAAGAAAATGTGGTTTTGTCTTTTTAAGTGATTTGGGACAATCTTATTGGCACTTTACATATTTCCTGCATCAAAGCACACAAACACTATGCACGTAATTATTAATATGCAATTAAATCTGCAGTACCTAATATGCAAATAAACCCTTTTCATTTCTGATTTTGGCAGTCAATCATCTACGTTTGTATGTTCCACCTTAGTGGATAAATTGCTGAATCGATTTGAATGAGTGAAGTGTTAATAGATTCGTAATGATGGCCCAAGTGACATAGGCTACATAAATTGTCTTAAAAGTTTTTTACATAAAAGGTCATAGTTTTTGACGAGTCCTGTGAACTCGAATCCCACATGTGTTCTTTGGATTCTTTTAATGTGGGCATGTTTGTAAAGTTCCTAGCGATATTGGATTTATTCTGGTGAGTTGTTTTTGAATTATTTAAGTTGTTGTGTAATTATGTAATGATTAGAAATTTCCATTTTACTGCACAGTTGTAGTCCTCTATTATGTCTTAAGTTAATAAGAAAGTACAAAAAAAATGAATTAAAACACCGCTTCATCATTTTTATATTACACAAATTTGTATTATGTAAGAACTTTTCAAGAAAAGAAGACATAAATTGAATTTAAAAAATAACTTTCTATCCTGACCACACTTTTACATTAACGCAAATGACTAAATAAAATTGAGTCGGCGCCAAATTCTGTGTCTTCACTTTTCAAACAGTTTAAATTAGTAAACTCAAGACATGGAATAAAAACAGAAACAATAACAAAACAACTGGTGCAAAATAACTATAAAAATAAACCATTAGGAGATCTTTGTGTTGGCATTCGCAAGAACATCCGTAGCAAGTGTCCGAAGGCATGTAATTACCCACGTACCTCCACCATACATAGTTTACGTTGTAACTATTTATTAATCTGTGACAATACCGACCATCGTGAATTTTCACATTCTACCGTAACAAATATGATTACCATAGAATTACTTTTGTATATGAATGTACAGCGTGTTTTATTATGGTGATAGGTACAAATATAAGTACATGATAGATTTGAAACGGCATAATATATAACCTTTGTGAGTTTTCTCACCGTCAGTTTTGCGTATCCTTATCTTCTAATAATATAAAGTGAAAGTAACTTTGTCTGCCTATATGTCTCTCTGGTGCTTTCAAGTCAAAATTATTGAACCTTTATAAATGAAACTAGCTTTCGCAAACGCTCGCGTCATATTGGTTAACGCGGTAACAATAAGCCTATATAAATAAATAAAGCCTATATCCTTTCTCAGGCTTTAGACTGTCTGTGTACAAAATTTCATTAAAGTCGGTGCAGCGATTTCTGAGTTTATCGCGAACAGACAGACAGACGCGGCGGAGGACTTTATTTTGTAATATGTACCTAGTGATTTAGTACACATATAGTCTAGAGCCTGAGAAAAGACAGGCTACTTGTTACCACGATAACCGACATGCACGCTGGCGGAGCTGCGAGCAAAAGCTAGTCAAATATAAAAGGAAATCATTTGCTTTCATTTTTATGCGTGTGAAGATACGACAGTAATTCCGTTTCGATGAACACTCTCGATATTTAATAAATATTTTTTTGAATGCTAATGTTACGAGTATTTTGTGTTATCAAAGTTGATTCCCATAAAGGCACATGTATTACGAACTTAAATTGTTTATATGATTATACACACACAAACGCAGAAAATATTTAGAAACACATTCCTCTATGTACGGCATTTAACACTTAGCGGAGCGCGTGATGACTGTAAATGGTATGCAGCGAAACGATTTGCGTAAATGTGATATGTCTTCCGTGTCAGGTTATACTGTAGCAAAGTTACACTCAACACTAGTTGTGTATTTATGCCAGGGTTGGATTTAAATTTAGAATATCGACACGACTTTAAATAGAGAAGACGTGACATATTTATTTTCATTAATAACGGGTTCAATTTCAAATCACAACAGATACGCAATCAAATAGAAACGATACAGGTAGTTTGTTGAATCATGTAGAGTTGACAGGAGGAGGAGGTTCTATAGTTTTCGATTAGCCTATTGAACCCCATTGACAACTGGATGCTAATGCGAGTTGTCACTTTCAATACCACCATTAAATGTGCTTAAATTAATATAGCTATACATATCACACAACAACTAAAAAGACTATAATTTTAATAAAAAAATACAAAAACGGGGAACATTCATTCCTAATGAGAGCTCCCATTGCGTGTGCTTTTTAAAGTTTCCCAAAAGCAATTTAATATGAAGGAATAGTTCTCCTTTAAATTTCTAAAAGAAATAGGTTAATATGTTTATCTCTTATGGTTAGCTCAGTATAATCTTTTTTATAATAAACTGCTTTGAAAAGAGCACCTTATGGAGTTTCTTGCCGGTTCTTCTCCTAAGGAATGACATTTTGGAAGCGAATCACTAGAGTTATTAATGTAACGTTTTGAAAGTGCCTGGAAAGGCCTACTTGAAATTAAAACTTTTTGGTTATAGAAATAAACAAATACAAATACGCTAGCATTAGTTTGCAGTAAGATGCTATAGAATTCTACATTACAGAAAAATATTCCTTAACATGGACTTGTTTGAAACTGAATTGTGCACAGTTTATAGGGCAATATGTGTGGGTAGTATGCCATACAAGTGTTTGCGACAAACGATGAACTAGATTCGTGGAAATATTTTCAATATACTGTTATCGCGTTGAATGTAGCACCGCATATAGACATGCATATTTGAAGAGTACTCTTTATAAATTCCAATTACTTTCCTGACCTAACTGTCATTAATAATGGTCGTTATCGAAGCACACTCTTGTGTGATAGCTGATCTGAATTAGAATTTCCTTTTTATTTATTTTATCGGTTTGAGTACTTAGCATCCATGATGTATTTTGTAATTTTGAAACAGTACTGAATATAATATTACTATTAATACGTGAAGTAAAAACTTTGTACCTCTTTTTACGAAAAAGGCATGGACTGGACGAGTATGAAATTGCACATACATAATGAAATTGCTTACACATATAAGCTATTGTTTTTCATATATGCATAAAAAAGTCGCACACATCACATTGTATTTGACACACACACACGCATAGATACTCTTTTGTCAAATTAACAGCAGATGATATTGTCTTTGACAATGAACTCTAATTTGTTGCCTCTTATAATTTAAATGAATAATGGTAGATTTCGACCACTTGGCGACCATAGTCTTATTAAATCGTGCAAAGAAACTGCTTAGTCACACTTTAGAACATGTTCACGAGTCTATGGGTCTTTTTATTTATAAGTTATGGTAAAGATTATAAATTAGACCGACAATCTGTTACAAATTCGTATTTTGACTAGTTAAATACAAACAAACCATTAATCAGTTAAAGGATAGACGCACAGACGGACATGACGAATCTATAAGGGTTCGAAGTCATAAACTTCGGAACACTAAAAAGTTGTAGATCTTTGAATTACCCATAACTTGTTATTTAACTTTTTTCCTTGTAGTTTTGTCGGACTTGTAGTTTTGCCGAAAATCGAGATAAACCGTTTCTTACCCTTTGTTTTATATATTTAGTCATCCAAAGTGATTCTACCCTGCTTGATGGAAAGCATGAGCAGAATCCAAGAGTCAGGGCTACCACTCTTGCTGCGAATGCAGACAATAATGTATGGCAGCTTAGTGAGATGCTTTTTCACGCCCCGCTTATATAGGACCCGAATTCCTCCCCCCCCCTACCCCTTCCCGACCTCAGATCGCCCGTAAATTATTTTTCCTTTCATTTTTATTATATTCTGCTCCTTTTCCAATAGGTTTCATCCTACTATAATTTTATTTGTTTTCAAAAGTTAACTACCCTGGTCTACTGGTCTATATGTCATTTACAAACTATCATTATGGTTGCCATGCAAGTGTGTTATGCCTAGCAACCTGTGAAGTATTGACAGGAGATAAACAGTGATACATTTTGACATCTACAATTTATGTATTTTTATAATCACTTAGCTTTGGCCTTTGTATCTCGATTATTGCAGTAAAAAGTAGCCTATGTCCTTTCCCAAGTTCAGTTCTATCTCCATACCAAATTTCATCAAAATCGATTCAGTGGTTTAGGCGTGAAAGCGTAACAGACAGACAGACAGACAGAGTTACTTTCGCATTTATAATATTAATAGGGATGAATAGTAATATAACGGAACTTTGTAAGGTATACTTAGAGTTTCTTTTCTCACAGTTAGAGTAACTAGAGTGTGAAATAAAACATAAACTGCTTCTTCGTGGTTTCCAACAAGTTTGTGTGCTACCCACTATTAGATATACTGCTTTTTCACGCTTTAATCGTTTACTTAACTTTTTTATTTGGTTCAACGAATTTCAAAATTTTTGAATTAAACTAAATTTTTTGAAATCGTCACAGGACTATCATTTCAATACACATGCCACTAACTTTAGTAAAAATTAACTTTACTTGTGAAATTATAAGCATTGTTAAAAGTAGCATTTTACTCCTTTGTTTACATTTTCAAGTATTGGAATTTTATTTTACCATAAACTATTATTGTTTTTAGGTTGCTCACAAATTTTTAGCTGCTATAAGACTGAGTCAAATACGACCAATATAATTATTTTTATTAATAAATAATCTTCAAATACGTTTCCTATATTGATTCTGCTTACATATGCCTCCTAAATTAAATTTATAAAAAAACAAACGGATTATTTTTCGCATATCACATACTTTTGCGCAACTTCCAGGAATTGTTTTTAGAAGTCAGTGACGCACACATTTAAAAAAGTGACTTCTATCTACCTATCGGTATCTACCTATTTTATTCACCTGAGACTAATATTATGAAGCTGAGTTTGTCTGTTTGGCTATAGGCCATTTTCCCAGGAAATACTGATTCAATTAAAAAGAAAATATTATTAGATAGTCCATTTATCGGGGAAGGCTATAGGTTACGTAGTAACTATTTCTTA
Source organism: Phragmatobia fuliginosa (assembly GCA_932526445.1). NCBI lineage: Eukaryota > Metazoa > Arthropoda > Insecta > Lepidoptera > Erebidae > Phragmatobia > Phragmatobia fuliginosa. The sequence goes on along the minus strand of OW052070.1, from coordinate 10,762,939 downwards.
ATCTGTACTATAGGTATGTATCATCACGCCCGATCAATACGAGCGGTGTCAATGATTATTAAGAGCTTTCATTAATACGCAGCATAAATGGTTAAAGTTTCAAAAACAATGCATTATAACTATATATAAAAGAATTATATTCAACAGCATGTGTATCTTTTACGATTGGCTCACTATATAGACCAGGGTAAAAGCCTCTTAAAATAACAAAAAGTGAACATAAATTATAGTAGGATGTAACCCATTGTAAAAGGAGGAGAATAGTACAAAAATTAAAGGAAAAATAAATTACGGGCGATCTGAGGTCGGGAAGGGGGAGAGGGGGGGGTTTTAAGGGAAAAAATGGCTTATCTCAATTTCCTGCAAAACTACAAGTCCTATGGAAAAAAGTTAAATGGCAAAGTTGTAGGTAATAAAAAGATCTACATATTTTGCATTAACACTTTTTTCACATAACCTCAAATTTTATGTGAAAAATTAAAAAAACCAAGTTTTTGGTTTTTTATTTTTATCTTTTACAAATAAAATTATTTTTTAACGAAATTTTGTGAAAACTTAGCTTTTCATGTCCTGAATACACCGTAATTTATTTGATTTGAAATATCTATTTTTTCACCTCATTTTGACTGAATACCGAAAAAAAACCCTAATTTTCAATCGAAAATTCGTCCGTCAAAATATCAACGGTTTTCACAAAAATTGGTTGTTTTCTATTCGATGACATCTCTACTTTCAGATGGTATAAAAATATATATTTATTACCATAGTAAATCTTCTCAGAAAATGCAAAAAATGAAAAAACTCGAATTTGATTTTTTTTAATGGTTATTGAGATATTTATTAAAATTTACACTTTAATCACTCGAAAAACGTAAGATTGCATGTTACAATGATAAACAAAAATATTGCAAATTGAAATATACTACTATAATTAACAAACAAAAAAGTTAATATTTAATAAAACATCTACAATATTTTGAGAAAGTTGCAGAATCTTCTTTAAAGTATGTGCGTATATGCCTATTTATTACTATTCATGTGGTTATGTTATTTAACTTTTTTCCATAGGACTTGTAGTTTTGCAGGAAATTGAGATAAGCCATTTTTTTCCCTTAAAAACCTGAAATCGCCCGTAATTTATTTTTCCTTTAATTTTTGTACTATTCTCCTCCTTTTACAATGGGTTTCAGCCTACTATAATTTATTTTGTTTTCAAACATTAAAAGCACTGGTCTAATAACCTTTTTTGTAGTAAACAATTTTGTTTACGTTGTGTAACATCCCGTCAGTCATCAACTTAAACAATTTAAAGTTTTGTCACAATAAAATTGAATAGAAATACATGAAAAGTGTCAATTTTAATACTGATATTACGGAGCCACGCGGATTATGAAAAATGTATTTTTACTGTTCCTTGGGCTCTTCAAAACTCAGTTAACGAACACCTTATTTATTTTTCCTTATTGAAACTTTAGTATCATTACATCAACAGGGCCGCACCGTGATTCGACAAAAAATTAAAAGCAGTCATCAGAATGAAATACGCATTTTTTTAATAAAATAAATTCTGCTTGTCATGTTTGCTGCGGTAACTGCACATTTTTGTTTCATTTTAAGAAATACTACAGTGCATAAATATGGCAAAAGTATGCATCCATACTAAAGTAGAAATTAAATATTTCATATCTCACTTTACAACATCCCATTTTTTTAAAAGTACATCAGCTTCCTAAAGTAAAATTGTCAAGTAATGGTAATTATAATAAGTGAGGTTTAACATATGATTACAGAAATGAGTAAGTGTAGAATAAACTAGCAATAGTCAAACTTGTTGTCCAAACGTCATACTTTTCCTGAGATTTACTCTCACTCCCTAAAAGCCACGTAATTACAATTTAACTTATGTGAAATAAACCGAAGACATAATTCTAACTTGTTTTTAGAGGGCTTAGGACGCAAAGTGTTATCACTCCTACTCCTCCCATACGCAAACCCTATAGCAATTCTCCTGGCTAGGGTGGGTATAGCCAGCCATTTTCAAGAAAAAACTTGTGTTCACCAATGGACTATTAAAGAAAGGCTGCTGAAGTTTGATGACACTGCCAATATACGAGTATACATAGTGAAGATGTTTTAGGAAATGGAACGCTAAAAAACTTTCGACCTTTATCTATGCCTATTGACTTTTTATCAGTATTACTGATTGTAGATTCGTGCAAAACTTTCACAATTACCTCTGTAGAATTTGATATAAACTTTTAGATGGGTCGTCACAATTGAGTTCGAAAACATTAAAATACTTTCAAATTGGTCATTCAGTTAATCCAATTATGAAACTCAGAACGTCTTAGTATCTAATTTGTAATTTGTTTTATTTTGGAAGCAAAACTTTGTCAGTACATTTTTCCTCATGTACTATAAGATTCATATAATAAAAACAGAAAACAGTGTATAAAAATTAAAGGTGAATTCTAAAAACACATTATTTAATTATTTATGAAACCTAGGGGATCAATAATGTCTAGATCCATTTAATGGAAACTCAAATGTATAAACAAAAGCATCACCATTTTCCTAGCCTTTACTATTCTTATGATTGTTTTCTGCTACTAGTTTAATTTAATTTTACCACTAATTTTCCAATAACGATTGCCATAGGTGTCCATTACAACCGGAACCGACGCGACGATCTAACGTGTTTCCCAGGTGCGGGCATGAAACATCGCCAACTTTCATACTCCGGATTGTTATTACAATTTCTTGTTGTAAACGAAATCGTGTTGGCAGATCGAAACAGAATCGTGTCGCATACGCTATACCTATCTTACCTTTATAGGTACTTTGTATAAAAACTAATTACAAAAAAATAGCACCTTTTCATTAACTTTGCACATTTACTAAGAGATGCAAAATTATTCCCTAGCATTGTATTTGGTTCTAATATACAAATACGTAAATTTTCAGTTACTTTAATGAACTCTCCAGTGATCAGAATATGTTTTCGTACCAAAATACCATTAAATAATTACAACAAATACAAACACTTCATAGTAATATTCCCTGTAAATAATGTTTAATGTTTGACAGTCTAGAAATTGTTTATTTTCGTAATTCTCTAAACATACGTTCAGGGCTCATCTGCTTTAATTAAATCCATTCGTTACGTCTAAGTGAATTTAAATTCAACAAGATTACCTCAGTTAAACTAAATAGTACTTAGCTACAGACTTTGAATTAATGACTATGAATTATAATACACTTTTTAAAATACATCCTGAAATACGCGTCAAATATTACTTAAACGGATCAACTACATCTTAAAGAAAACTACCGGCCTACTATTATAGATAAATATATTCTATCTTCCATCACACCAGCAAATTTTGCAGTTTTTTAGATTCGCAAGTTTTGGACAAATAACAGGAAAAATGTACAATTCTTATTTATAAAACATGTAAGTGACTCTTAAAAATAAGTGTCATTTAAAATCAGTATACCTACAGTAATTAATTGTCTAAAATGCTGTGTATTGCTTTTTGTTCAACCTTCGATATCTTACACTTAGCACGTTAATTGAGGCAACTGTGCTATAGTCTATAACGATCGCACTTCACGTGAAGGCCGTTGTCACAAGTGTGTATTGTGTAAGCGACCACGTTGCTCCTTGTAAACGACCATACATCTATATTTTTATTAGTAGTTCCTGAGATTAACATGTTCAACCAAACGAACACACTAGCTCTTGAGCTTTATAATTTCAGTATAGATATATCTAACTTACCAATACTCTTCTTCATTCCTTGGGTAAGGATTTTTTTAATGGTAATTTTTTTAAATTACGATGGAATCTACAAAAATACATTAAAAAGGCAAAAAGAACACCTTGACTAGAACAAATTGTATATCTGCTGTCCCATTGGGGTTTGGAACTCACAACACTTAACGCCTTAAACAGATTGGTTTTTATAAGCGGACGACGTTTACCAAATTTTCTATTTATTTACTCTTTATATGAATTGTTTCAATTCATAATATAAACTAAGATCAGAGACATAAAATTATTTATTTAAACTGGAAGTTACGAAAACTGGAACTTACGCAAAATATTTTTTATAGTTGTTTTTCGCACACACATGTGATACTTGTAGCAAGGCAAAACTTTCGCTTGGACAGCTTGTATAATTGACACTCCACCACTTACGATTTTTATGCATGCATTTGATATAACCAATTCCTAGAATAAATTGGATTACCTCAGTGTCGCCGTGGTAGCATATGCGACTGCTGTGCTTAAGGTCTCGATTCTCGATGTTGATTCCCGGGGTTTGATTTCCGAGTCGTATCAAATGTTTACATGATCAGCAAATATTTGTTTCTGTATTTGAGTGTTTTCTTTTTATAATATGTATGTATTTACAAAAAAGTGTATACATAAATGTTGATATGAATTGTTTGGTATCCATAGTTTTGTTTAGGACTAGATGGTATTCTTTGAAAAATAATCTGCTGCGTTATATTTGGAACTATTTCATCTTTAAACTTCTTCACACTTCCAGCTCAAAAGTCGACAACATGCTTGAGTGTGTGCGTAGTTGACGGCGTTCATGAACAGAGGTAGTCGCTTCCTATCAATTCATTAGTCTCCTCCTTGCCCCAGTATCATAAATGTAACACACAATAACAAATCAGGACTATTGTTTCATTGTTGTCTTATTCTTGCTTAAGAGACTCATTAATTAGACCATCAATGATGTGATTTTGAAAACGATCAAATGACTGACAAAGGTAATCCTAATATCTATAAATATCTCGGTTTCTTTTTAATAACGCCCACCAAAGTGACTTTACTCCGCCTGGTGGCAAGCATGATAATAAACCAGGAGTAGGGGGTCACCATCCTCATTATGAATGTAAAAAAGCAGCTTAGTGAGATGCAACTGCATCATTGAGCCTCCGGTCTCACACTCGCCGACGAAATACGACAGCACAAGTGATGTCAGTTTTAGGTCATCTTCTGTGTGCGTGAAGTACTCATTTCCGCCCATTTGTGCCCATTTGTGTTAAAGTCAGCGTGGCTATATTTCTTCTTCTCCCAGTGCTTCTCTGAAGGTTCTTCAATCCCAAAGTTTGGCCGTCAGCTTTCTGTACTCTTCTTTGTCATTGGCTAGGTTGAACAGTTGCTCAAAGGAACTGATACAGATCCACTCACGGATATTTCACATCCACGATTTCTTTCTTCGCACATCGTGTCTCTTTTGCCCTTCTACTTTGCCCATAATCATTAATGGAAGAAGCATATATCTTTCGTGCCTAAGCACATGGCCGAGATATTCAATGTTGGCGCTTTTTTAATGGTTTACATCAATGCTCTAGGTATAATATCACGCTGGAGCTTAATATCGTTCCTGACCTTTTGTGTCCAACTAATGCCAAGTATGCAACGGTAGTACAACATTTCAAAAGTCTCTAGGGATACCTATACGAGATATCGTTGTGTCGTCTTTTAAGTCTATACCTCGCAGTCGTACATGACTATGGGCCATATGTAGCACAGGAACATCCTGGCTCTGGGTTTTATGTTCTTTAACGATTCCTTAGAATGTTTCTCATTTTGTTGATAGAGGCTGGGGCAAGTTCTATGTGGGTTTTAATTTCTTGGTGGGAATTCTTGGTTGCTTTATTTACCCAAGCACCGAGAAAGTTATGTTAGAGTTTTAATCTGTACTTCTGCAGACCACTAACAGTTTCATCTTACAAATATTTATCAATAGACCAAAATTTTTACTGCTCTTGTTGACCCTTTGCACAATTTCTTGTGAGTCACGTTCGGAAGATGCTGGAACATGTTGACATACATTCTTGAAATTAAACTCACTTGTACTTGTATACCATATTAAATGAACTTAACCTTTTTAAAGATAAAGAATAATTAAGTTAGATAACTAATTTATACTTTTAAAAGTTCCGTAAAATAAATTCTATATTAATGACATCAATGAAGTAACTCTCAATGAAGTGCTCTAGAGAAAACATGAACGTTTTGCAAAGCTGTCAACAAAATTAGTACCTCCAACATTTATCCTACGCAGACAACTCACAGACTTTATCAATATCAAGAAACTTACAAATGCGCTTGCTTGATTAAATTACTTTGACGAAAATAGAAATAGCTATAGGTTGAAACATGCGGTTCAATTAATAAAAATTATCTTATTACGTCCTTTCAAAATACCTACTTCTAACCGCAATCACGAATCACAAATATTGTGGTTCTCTAAAGTCCTTCAAAGAAATAAAAATAATAGTTTAGTATAATATTGACATAACCTTAATTTTCGTTTACACTAAATCTCATTCCAATTTCTTACAAAAATTGTTTCGTCCCTCCCTTTTGGAAAAAGTCACGTTGCAATCACAAAATAATTGATCATAAATTTCAACAAGCTTCAGGCGATGTCGCATTCGTATCTATGTTCTGATTACGTCTTTTATCCATTTAGCTAAAGTATAATTTTACACTGGCATTGGTCATTTAATGATTTTCAGTTAAAATTTTGCAGTTTCCATTTAGTAGTTAAAGTTTCACTTTACATTTAGTCAACACACAAAGCATGTAACAGTGAATACTAATTATTGTCTTATGGGCTTATATCTTAGCAATTTTATACAAAAACCTTTAGGAACATTATTACTACATTAGCTGCAATGCAGATACATTAGATACATTCCCAGTACATTCATACTGCTAAAACAACGTAACTCTTCTACTTATCGTGTGTTTTTATTTAACATCTTAATAAAAATAGAAAATTATGGACTCCAAATTAGCCTTAATCCTTGTAAATATGAAAGGCTGAGTTCAAGGAAAATAACAAGCGAATGTTTAATATTTTGCAAGTGATAAACTATGACTATCAACCATACCATAAAGTGACACCCACTCGCTTTATTATTACTGACTAATAACTTAACTTATACCTTTAAATTACAAACTCTTAAGAATTATAATAAGATCGTTGAAATTTGGCACGGATATACTTTGAATATTACAAAAGGACTTAAGCTACTCTTTACCGCGATAATCGACGTGCATGTGGGCGGAGCCTGCCCAGTAAATGCTAGTATTTTCTATAGGTATGTTATATCATAAATGAATAAATATTGTACTGCATAATACTTGTGCAGTCTATCCGTAAATATATGTACAAAATATAAATGAATGCCTATTTACTTTGGTCACGCTATCGTGCGTAAACGGCTGGACAATTTCGCTAATTATTTTTTGTTATGTATCCCATTTATCGAGAACGAGTATTGCCTATCATAAAATCACCAAAAACGACGTAGAAAATTTATTCATTTTAGGTATGTAGACGAAGTTGCGTAGCTAATCTAGTAATCATTTAAACTGGGACTATTAACCACTGAAGACGTTAAACAGTGCGGTGTTCGGGAGATTTTCGGGATGAATACAAGCAAAAGTACTATTATTTTAACTACATTCATCAATAACTATGTTCCTATGAATATCAATGTCGTGGTTACCGTCTATATTTCGTAAAATGAATACTATCAAGATTTATGAGATCGAATCTAAATCAAGCATAAAGACTCATATAATCAAAACTTCTAAAAGCTCTTACGTTGTCGAGAAGTTCTCCAGTAGCTAGTGTAGTAACAAATCAAAGAATAGCAGCCGAGGTCCTCAGTTGTCCCAAATTGTAATTTGATTATTCGAATTAATCAAAGTCAAGAATCGGTCGATCTTTTAGTATAATCCTCGGCCTAGAATTACAGGCAATTTCACTACCACAACTGTTTCCAGTTTACTGAACATGTGATGGATTATTTTAGTAATCTCAGAAAAAAACATTGGTAAGAATGATTAGTTTCTGTTTCCTCGTTGATCTCAGAAGCAGAAGTCTTAAATGTCTGTGTTGGGGCTGCGACATAAATTGGTACTTTTAAGCGGACATATATCTCTTCTTATAAGAGTAGTTTCAGAAGTGTAAAGAAAACCAACTAAAAACTTATTATATACAAATTCACGTAGGTAACTGCTCTAATAATTTACATAACTATGTATTAACAAATTGGTATGTTGAAAGTCTAGTTTCAATAACAATATTGATGAAACTACATAGTTCCTTACTACATAAGAAAAGCATTTAACAAAAAACACAGCGTGCATACACACCACGCACTTGATCCAATAATAAACATGAAGTTATGAAAACATCTATAGGTATGTACGTCTCTACATAACTTCGTATCAATCTTATGGATACTTACATTCTAACTGCTTCTCTGTTTCATTTAATCAAAACTTAGTTGTTTTCAAAATGATATCGAAGATGATATCGTCATACCCATGTTATATTAAATTATCATAGAAATTCGAAAAGAATGGTTCATGATAAAATACTATATTACACACATATAATTTGGAGATCATCATTTCCACTAGACCGCACGCCACTGATGGCGTTGGATTTTAGACGGGAAAATCTTTTCTTAGTTTTTTACTGCTCTATTTGATAGTAAATGTTATCATATTTATGAAAGTTTTATCAAATTGGTAAGAAGTAATAAAGTTTAAGAAATAAAAAAAAACATATTCAAAGGTGAAAATTTTCAGGCGATATTCCTCATGGAATTCATAGCCCAGACACATTATCATACACGTAGTAGTTCCGAGCATTTACCATAAAATCATTGATATAACGTTGTCTAGGGATCACCCAAGGATACCAAAAAGAAATAGATTTGAAATTCAATTGTCTGCTAAAGCGAGGGCAACAAAAGAATCCGCGCATGTAATTACTGACTATGAACGGCCAACACAATGGAACGATGTCTGAAAAGTTCGGCGTTTAACTCTCATTAGAGTTGGTACACATTCAATATTCAGTTTTCTAGTTGTGTTTCTTTTTAAATTAAGTCACAGAAGTGTTTATGCCGTTTTATTTTATGAATTATTAAGTATATGTTTGTTCGCCTTTTACTACATATAATCATATTCGTTAGTTTTATTAATGCGCCTTAGAAACCGAAATTTCGTGTATTGCCTATTAGATTTTTTTAGGTAATTATTCTTACAATGACACACACACTCATGATCACGTTTATTTGTGTGTCATTTTTTATTTTAGTTGTTTTGTTTATTTTCTAGTTACACAATTTATACTATGTCAATCATAATTGGCTGTGACAGAATTCTCCATGTGTAAAACATTGACATATGTCTCTATCCCTTGTTTTATGAAGCTTTTGAACGCAATTCTACCCGCGTGTATATCGGTTATCCCGGTAGAGAGCAAACTAAGTCTTTTCTCAAGAATTAATGACAATGTATGCATGTCACATTTGATTAAAATCGGTGCAGTGGTTTAGCCGTGAAAGCGTGGCAGACAAAGTTATTTTTGAATCTTTACAAATCGCTTCCGGTGTATGTTCACTCAGATCTTTCAAACTACTCGACGGATTTTATTTCAGTAATAGCTAGAGTGATTTAAAAGGAATATTTAAATGTCTAATATATGTACATATACTCATTATAGTTGAGGAAATCTGATAATTTCAGAGACTTCAATACGAATCCAGGTCAAGTTTGTAGTTTATAAAATTATGATAGATTAACTAGTACTAATTAAGTGTTTATTTTTGAAAATTTTGAAGACGTGTCACCAAACAATACATCCCTACTGACTACTCTATGATTAATACTTGAAAGCTTTCTTGCCACCAACTATTTATAGGCAATTTATTAAAGGACGAGTATCACAATCTTCTTTATTTTAATTTCATACTTACACAACTACTATAAAAACAAAATATCTTAAAATAACCTCTCTGAACCCTGCGCTAAACTCTACAAGAGGAAAATGGCAATTATATCTGTATTTACTTGTATATCAACGTTACAAAAAGACATTAAAAAGATAATTTGGTCATAAATAGATCACTACATCAGAGCTTGAATCAGCAATTAAAGTACAAGATTTAAGGGGACTGTAAGACAGCGAATCAACGTTTTGTTAGATCTCTATCACCAAGAAAATTGCTTTTAATGTCTTGGCAAAAGTCCTAAAATGTATCGTCCAAATCTCAGCATCAAATCTTTTGCAAAATTTGACCTTTAAGTATAAAAGTAAAAACTTTAGGTTTCTGACAAATTCTATGTATGATTATCCAATAATAAGTGTATACCCAACTTACTAAATGATATTGAAAACTTAGTAGTTTCTTTCACCTTTCACTTCTTCAAACACATACTTTAAATATTATCTCATCTCTTTTGGTATCATTGTAGCTTGCAATCTTTAAAATTTACTCATTTAAATATATATAATTTAGTAAAAATCTGAATAATAAACAAATTTATGATATTTTACCACCCGGGCATAGTGTTCTAGGGATTACTTCTAAGAAATATATTATATTTAGCTAATAACTAGGAAATTGGATTTCCTACTTTGCTTACATTAAATCATACAACTTAATCCGTGGAAGCAGTTTCAAAGGTTTAGAATCTTAAAAGATTTTTAAAGCTTGTATATTGATAGCACGTTCTATTAGATACGATTTATTTTTTAATATGATAAATTTTTTGTTTCAGGATTCCGGCTGGATTGTGCCTTAGTAGTACGAAAAATAGCATGAAAGTTAGAAAAATTGGAGTACATGTTTTTTTTAAAATGAGACCCTTGATTCAAATGGACAATGACGTTGCGCCGATCTGATAGTCTTCCTACACAACTCCGGGTTATACCTATTACGTCAACACCTGAGATTCAACAGCAAAAAAAAATTCCCGATTCCAGTACTATACCAAATTTCAGTGACCCACCCGTTCGAGAGGAAGTTATTGCGACATGGAAATCTCTCCATGTAGACGTTAAGAAAATTAAAAATGGATTCGCTCCAAAAAAGAACGAACAAACTAGTGGTGCGGAGGAAAAAACAGATTCTGATACTGAAATTTTCTTACCCTCGTTTACGTGTAGTCGTAGAGGTGGCCGAAAAAAATTTACCTATAACAACCGACAGGTCAACACCTCAAATCGTGCTGGCAATCCCTTTCCATCCATCCGTGATACGGGACAAATCGAATATGGCTCAAAATCGGTTTACCGCCGGCGGTCTCTTTTACAACGTCTATTGTCTTGGAGAACCCCTGAATGTGACTGTCATGAAAGGTTTACACCAAAATTTCACGCTGAACCGAGATTTAGGCCAGAAGACTTTTGTACATGTGGTATTAGTAGCAATCAAGTTAATTCTTCAAGCAAATTTGATAAAAAGCAGGAGCGAGGTCGTTCAAAAAGTGTAGGATATGAAGCATCACGTGAAGTGGCTCAGTTTCGTCGGTTAGTGTAGCTCTGTATAATAATAAGTGTGAGCGGGATTCATCTACTGAACTAATGAGTTCCAGTAGATGGGTCCTGTGTAAGTGTATGTCTAAAGTGTTGTGATATGTTAGGTGTGCGAGTGCTGGAGCTACAGTGGGTGCGGACACCGCAGCAGCGCTTCGCGCTCGTGCCGCTCTCACTCTTGCCCGCCGTTACTATCCTGAAGGCGGTTGGGGTTGGACCATAGCCGTAGTAGGCACTCTTGTACAAGTGCTGTCACATGGTCTGCAGCTTGGTGGCGGCACTGGAGCAATAGCTTGTACAGCGGCTGTTAAATTTAACGTCTCACCACTTTATACCCATGGTAAGTAGTTTTTAAATATTATAATTACATATATATTAAATACCCATATTTTTTAAATATTCGAGGTCCCTAGATATGCATCTAGTTTCATAATACAAAGATACAATGTTATTAATAGAACTTCCAAATGTTATAGTTGTGGTGAAATTTGACCACGGTTAGATTAATTTTGTTAAAGAAGTAGTATCAGTTCACAAGATTACTTTAGCACATTTGTTTACAAACTCAACTCGTAACCCACATTTAGGTGACTATTATAAATGATTCTTACGTAATTTGTGCTTTCTTAAATTTATTTGTACTGCCCTGAAACATCGATCAACACAGTTTTTTAATTTGCCAAGGGTGAATTCGGTTATTTAAACTGTTTTAGTTTTTAGTTATAGTGCTCCAAAAGTTTTCCTGCATAAATTTTATTATTCTTAAAAACTAACAAAGTAAAATTAATAGAGATCAAACAAAGGTTCTTTGCAAAGATTATTTTAAATCAAAGAATATACCTAACAAGAATAATCTAATTACATAAATTAATAACAAAAACAGTACTCGTTTCGACAAAAACAGTAACATTATTGTTCGCTTATCACCGACCTTGTACCACGAAAAACCTTATGAAACAGGGTTCTGCAAAAAGGTCACAAAAACTTTTTAATGGCATACTGAATAAAATAGGTAAACCCTCCGAAGTAGATCGAAATATCTTTATCATAAGTAGGTACATAAAACGTATTTAATGTGTAATAAGAATCGACCAAGACACTATTATTTGGATATATGGCTTATGGAAATGTTGTTTTCTCATAGTAGATTCTTTCTCCAAATAGCAAATTTAATAATAAAACAAATATAAATATTTTTCTTTCGAATTTAAAAGGTGGAAAGGTCTTAATTGGACTGAATAAAATTACTAGTGCATACGTACAGTCCACGTATGTCTGTATCTTCCACCGTAGTGCCTAAACTACCGAACTGATTTTAACGATTCAATCAGTAATATATTATATTAAAAGTATTAACGTTTTATCTATATGGTTTTAATTTTTTTCTTGTCTTATTAAAGTTACCAATTTTGAAAATTACTTACATTTTAGGTAATTTACAGATTTTACGTGATATAATTTTAATAAAATTACATCACGGTCCACTATTAGCAATTATTGTATTGAAAACTTCAGTATCAATTTGCATATTAATTACATATTATTTTAGGTTTTGAACAAATTGAAAAAATCCGTGCAGGAAATTCAAAATAAGAGCATAGATCTCAAAACGGATCTAGAGTGTTACATAATACCGCAATGAGAGATTAATGTACTAAAGGTTAATTTATCATGTAACGTTTCTTAATGGGGATAACAAAAGTGGAGCGGGATCACGACAGCTTCAGCCCCTTATTCCATCTTGACGTCACGGATCAAAAGATAAAGCCTTTAGTCAAGGCTTTTCATTGCATCCAACGATAGGTATTGAGCTCGATTATACGGAAAATTATTATTCAGGTTTATACATTTACGAGTACAAACTAAGCGGTATATAAATTTAGAAGAGTACTATATATTATATTATAAGTACGAATTACATTTCCAATTATTCTAAATTAGCGGCCCGACCTGGCTTTGCACGGATAGGTATTTAATAAACGTTTTATACCTGACAAATCACATACCTTTCTCGAGAATAAATGTATTCATTGCTGAAAACAGCATGAAAATCGATTCAGAAATTTTCGACATTTTTTATCATAAGGACATTAAAAACATTAGACACTTTTTATCATAAGGACAAATTGCCCTGGATGAATTTCATCGGTTGATTCGTGAAAAATATGAAACTGATTACTTCATGTTGAAAGATAATAATCATCATCAGGCAAGAGTATAAGATACAAGGAATTTCGAACAACCTTCCTTCTTTATTCTCCATAAGTCTTTCTTCCTCCTAAAAGGGTTTAACTAGGTATTATTTGTTAATGTAACTGTCCAAAACCATTTCTAGTTTTTCATTTTAATCGCATGCATGTATTACTTAATGGCATTAATTGTGTTCTGAGGTTCTGAGGACAATAAATCTGAAAAAGTCGTGTTTTCAAGTTTAGATTTATTGAATTTTAGAATACTGCAAGTAAACTTGGACTACCGTGGATGGAAGATGAATACATTTTATTTGTTATCATTTATGATAATTGTGAAGTTCAAAATACTTTAGCCACATATTATTAATAGTTTTGATCAATACTAAATATGAGTAATGTATGCCAACATACAGATCTATTCAGTGAATCTGTTCAGTGAATTCAATTCAATCCAAATTGTTCTTAAAGTATTCAGTTTATTAAATCTTTATAACATTGAATAACCCTAACTTCTAGTAAGTTAATTTGATAAAAGAAATCTATCTAAAAAAAAATTGAGCCCTGACAATTTCGTCGAAAGCATAAACATAAAACTTTGTAATATTTTTAACAGTCCGCGAAGAAAACATCAAGTCTAAATTGAATAAAACCATTTACATTTGAATAATGGCTAGTAAAATGTAAGTGTTGGAAGCGTGTAAACGTACTTTCTGAAGTCATACCTGACACACAAAGGTTAAAACTCTGGTTTAATAAATTCACGACACAGTATTTTTGGTAACAAAGTCGGAAGCGTTCTGTCAGAAACAAACAACGGTTTTAAAATTTATTACGTTTAAAAGAATGAAAGCAGTGAAGTGTTAAATATGTTATTTCATAATAAATAGCAACTCAATCCTACCCTACTTATTAATCCTACTAATGTTATTTATGCGAAAGTTTGTATGTATGTTTCTTATTCTTTTACGCAAAAATTACTGAAGGGATTTAAATGAAACTTTAAAGTCACGTATTTGATATGTTAGGATAACACAAAGGCTACTATTTAACGCGATAACCAACAGACACGCAGACGGCGCCGCGAGTGAAAGCTAGATAGTAATACTAAATGCGAAAGTTCGTTAGGATGTATGTTTGGGAGAGTGTTGTTGTCTTTCATGCAAAAACTACTGAACTGATTTACAGTAACAACATAGCTCATATACCAGAATAACACTTGGACTACAATTTCTAAAGATTTTGTGTAATATGACCACAATATAACGATAAGTATTATGTAAGTAAAGTAAATCGACAAAATTTTGCCGTTTGAGTGCTATCTCTACGTAGGCCGTAATTATTTCGCCCCGCAATAGCATATATCTACCTCTTATGTGGCAGCCAGTAGGATATCATAAATAATGAACCACAGCCACTATAACACTTTTTTTATAATCCGCATTGCAATTAACACATTTTTACGATCAGTATTTAATGTAAATGAACTTAGTCTTTTATACTAAGTAATTTGTACGAATAGTCTAAATTTATACCGAGATACGAATAAAATTTAACCGAATGAAGTGCCCACTTAGAGGGAGGAATCTATGCAATTCATATGCAACATCACAGAAGACCAACTAAAACGACAACATTTTTGCTGTCGTGTTTTGTTGGTGAGGAGTTACAGACCAGGCCAGAGGCTCAATGATATAGAAGCATCTCAATAGGCCGCCGTAGTGTGGGCCACCTGCTGCACTTACAAAGAGGATGGTGACCCCTACTCTGTGATGCTACTCACTCATGCTTTCCTTCAGTCAAAGTAGAGCCACTTTGGGAGGCTTAAATATATAAAGAAGTGTCTAATGTGTTCTAGTAAGGCGTTATGTTTAAATATTATTGTAATTGTTCCTGCGTCCAGAGTTTTGGCTGTGCGTTGTCTGTCAGTCAGTCTGTAACGGTATAATTTTATTTAGTATATTGATTGATAACCTCTAAGTAGTGAATACAATAGTATTATTGAATGGATATCGCTTTAGGTGTGGTCGTGAAAATCGGATTGTGGTAATATTTTTATGATTATGTACTACATAATTAGATGCAAGGGTTATTCGCTAATTTGACACATATCCAACGTTTTTGTACCTTAAACATATTTTTCTTGTACAAAAAAAAAAGTTGGTTAAAAACAATTGTGCCCATACCTTAATGAAGGTACGAGTAGGTATTTGAAATAGGGACATCCTATTTTACCATTCTTCGGTAATGATTGACGATTTTACTAAGATCATCACTTATACTGTATTATTTTGTATTTTGACGCTGAAAACGCTAAAGTGATATTTCAATGTTAGCTCATTACAATGGTTTCTTCGTCAAAACATCTTCTGAAATTCTATAAAATATTTTTTTTCCGTAACTAACAAATCACCTGAACATATTTTTTGTTAAAATACCATTTACATTAAAAATAAATTGTTGACCCCAAATATTGAATTTCAAATGTCTTGCCCTTACCGATCTTTGCCTACAAATGTTAGAGCAGAGACTTCGATAGTGTAAGATGACCTGTGGTATGAGGGAGTGACGTTTTAAGGAAAGTATTTGGCAGTAAATTGATGCGGGCTTTTCAAGACCGGAATGGTTGGCGCTCTTTAGGACAGGCCTTCGTTCAGTAGCGGATGGCAATAGGTAGCGTTATATTTACATTCTTTATACCTAAATATCCTAGGCAGTATAAAAATATGCCAGGGGTAGAATAATTATCTAAGAAAACATGATAATTTTTGAATAACTTATCATTTAAATTTTAGATTAGTTCGGTCAAAGGTCAGCTTTGTTCCGGGATACCAAAAGATTAAACTAAGACCAGCAAGCATCCAATACAGAAATGACTGTACTAAATTTTTATGTCCAAAGTTGTCGCAATAAGTGCTCCTGCATTATCATAGTCCAGGAAGCTCGAAGTTTGCATAATATTGCCTTGTCGATAATACGATTTTATGCCAGTGGTAGGAAAAGTAAGGACAGATATAAAAAAATAAAAAAATGCTTTTTTGGTGTAACAGTGTTTCATTAAAAACTGTTAATTTGATATTACATACAGATACTTAAATTGTATTTATTTTTATAGATTAACATACAGTACATAAAAACACCGTGTCCGTTTTTCCAGGACATTCATTGAGTTAAGAATAATGCCAAGATAAACACAACGAGCTAAGGTAAGGCTCCTGTAGTAGACTCTTAAACGATCAAAAGTATTTTAAGTACCGGCGGCATTGGGCTATAACTTTCAACAACTGCAACAGATACCGTCTACGGTTATTAAATTATTCTTTTTAGATGAATTTATCTAAGTATGATATTATGACAAACTTTCCCGGTAAAATATTTTCTCCGATAACGTGTTTTGAATATAAAATATACATGGATATAATGTATTTATTTTTTGTTTTGTCAATTCAATATCCGTGTAGGTACTTCATTTTTACTACGTTTAACTGTACTAAACTTTAAAATTGCAAATCAGCTTGCTTTTATAAAACTATAAAACATTAAATTTAAATTTTTTATCCTTGAAACTCTCTAACGGCGAGTTACCGTCGTACTCTATACCATTAAGATTAACGGTTAAACTTTATAAAACTTGGAGAATATTAACATAATCTTTCAATATCTCCTTAATATCAATATCTCCAATATAAGTTTTAAGAAGTAAACATTCTACATACTTATCAAATTATAAATAATTTGTAGTGCTAGTGCTACTTTATAATTAGTACGGCAATGATTTTACACAACCATATTCTATTCGGTAATAGGTACATATTTAATCTATCGAATGTAAAAATATATAGTTTTATAGTATGTGAATATAAATAAATAAGCGTTCTAGTTGTACCTATATATATTTTTTTCCTAACAAAAGTTTATTCGATAAACGTAAGTTGGTGGCCTGAATCCTCACAGATACAAGCACTAATGCCAAATGTTAACGATGATTTATAGATTCAAGACACGAGTTTTGTGTTATCACTTAAGATACTATGTATAGAATTTGTGAGCGTAACCAGATTTACGCAACGAATACAAGTCAAAATCCGTGTGGTGGTAGATTGAGAATTTAAAGCGACGGCACACCTTCGTAAAACAACATCATTGCAAAAAGAGAAGGAAAACTTAAAATATCCCTACACCAATCCGTCTGGCCAGCGTGTTGTAGTAGATCAAATATTTTTACTAAGGAGAGACCTATGTCCAGCAGTAGCCGTCAAAAGTTAATAATAATTCAAAATCTTAATTTTTGAGACTTTATTTCAAGTAGGTGATAAATAAATGAGCATTCGAGCCAAAATAGTTTCTACCATTCTGATCAAATTTACCCATCTATTTGTTAACTACACCTAACAAATAATAAGAACTATGTGTACATACATAGTTTTTCATCCAACTTATTAGTATTTCGAACACTTTTCTGTTAAATCTATTACGTCACTTAGTCACTGATACAGAAATAGAATGCTAATATTGCCAATCATTGTTTTCTATTAGTTCTTATTTTAAAACTGCCTAAGAATGCTTTTAAATACCCAGAAATATGGGTATCACTTTAGCCTGAACTATTTATTAAATACGTATTTCGAGATTGATTGATTGATAAACTTGATAGGTCTAAATACACTCGGTTCCAAAAATAACGGGTCAGTCACATAAACCCGAATATCTCCCGAACTACGTATGCCATCCTAATGAAACGAAGACTGTTCAATTGAGAATTTAATTATACAGATAAAAAATAAAATAAAACTTAGTTACACCCACAATATTAATCTTAAATTAAAAAAAAACTAAAGTAGTCATATTTTTCTTAAGATTACATTTTTTTTATGATTGTTTTTTTGCTGTTTTTCATCACTGGAGGCTTCATCACGTGGAGGCAATACAAAGTATTAAATGAAGAAAGTGATGAAAAACAGCAAAAAAACAATCATAAAAAAAATTTAATCTTAAGAAAAATATGACTACTTTAGTTTTTTTTTAATTTAAGATTAATATTGTGGGTGTAACTAAGTTTTATTTTATTTTTTATCTGTATAATTAAATTCTCAATTGAACAGTCTTCGTTTCATTAGGATGGCATACGTAGTTCGGGAGATATTCGGGTTTATGTGACTGACCCGTTATTGGTTTATGTGACTGACCCGTTATTTTTGGAACCGGCTATATATCGATGAATGATTATTTAGGAACGTAGCTAGTTATTTTCTTACTTACGTGTAAAAAAATCTGTAATATCCTGGCTTTCAGCGTTATTTTTTTCATTTTTAATAATGTATATCTTTCATATTAGAGAAACGTTTTGTCGGTAACTGATAAGTTCAAAATAATTTTACTATTACCTATATTTGTATATCAAGATATTATGTATTCATACTTTGTGCAAAAAACGATTACATTTGCAAGCAAGTGTCCGTCTAAAAAAGTAAAAAAAAAAAAACAAATTAATGATGCAATTAATGAAATCAAGAACTGTTTGTGTGAAATAATATTTCGATAGGAAAAAGAAAATTTGTAAAAAAGAAATGAATGGTAGCAGCTTGATATTGGATTCTTTTTTCACTAAACAAGGTTTTTTTTTACCCTATCGTACCAGAGAAAGATACTTTCGAAGTATATTTTTGTGAGTTGTGTAGGTTTATATAAAACATACTAAATTCCTATAAATTACCTGTTTATTAATCGAAAGTATTCATATAAACACATTTTCAAGTATTCGGGTCTTGTACAATAATTCGTTAATATTAGAGTGAAGTTTTGAAGGATCATGCTAGTTTCATTAATTAGCCTATGTCCAGCAGTGGACTGCGATAGGCTGATGATGATGATGATGATGATGATTAGAGTGAAGTTTTGAAGGATCATGCTAGTTTCATTAAAATAACTTCTTGCTATTCGTGATATTCAGATTAATTTGATATGGTATAGTATAAACATTTTCACGTATATTTACTAAAGTATTATAAAAGTCAAATATACGGAATCTTTTTTTAATATGAAACCAAAAATATGAAGAATACCTCATACAAACAATATCTGAACGTATAAATCAAAGTTTCAATATGGGTGTGTATTCGTTTTCTTTTTATATTAAGAACGTGAGGCGAGTTTTTTTACTTTTGTCACATTATTAGATTCCATAATATTAAATTCTCGATACTTTTTGATTAATGCTGAATATCTAAATACGTATTTTATGTGTAAGTATATAATGGTACACTAGTTCTCGTGGAATAACTTTGACTAAATTAGTATTTCAGAATACGCATTCCTAATTACTATGGCACTATGTCACAGTAATTAGGTATGTACACGTAGTTGTAAAGAAAGGTTACTTGTTCTTCGTGTAAAATATAGGAAATGGTGATTTAATATTATTTTGTAAGAAATTATACTTAGCATTCAAAAAGATGTATTAATTTACTTGAAAATGTGGTTTTCCTAAGTCCGTTGAAAAATAGTACCATACTTATACTTTCAAATGTCAACTTTAATCAGTTCATTTTATTTGACACTTAATGGTACAGGATAAAGTGACTGGCTCTACTGTGTCACAATCATTGTGTCTAATGCAGGAGTTGTCCTTTTAAGATTAAAAAGTACTTTAAGAAAGTGTACGAGTAAGTCTTATAGTCCGGATAGTATAAAACTCGTGAGACCAACCATATTAGCTCGTGAGACTAAATTTTGTATTCTCAAAAAATGATAGTATCTTAAACTTACATAACATTAAAATCAGTCAGTATAAACAACAGTTGCATAAAGTTAGAGCAAAAAATCTCTGTATTTAGTCAAGATTCTATCATAAACAATGGGACGTTTATTTCGAACGTGCTAAAAACAAGTAAAAATAGCCTTAAGGCGAGGTTATAAGCAGACATTCGGCAATCAGAGGGGGTGAGGTGCGGTACGTAAGCTCCGCCTACCGGGGGGACGCCGCCCGCTGTCGAGAGCGGTAACTGCGGACCGCGGGTCATCGAGACTTGTATGTTAAACTACGGCCGATATAATCTTGGCGAGTCCAAACTTAGCGCAGATGGTTCCGCAATAACCTTTTTTTAGGAACAAAATGTTGGCATGCAGCGACGTAAGAGGGCGGTGGTCTAGGCTAGAGATTGACCTAAGTAAACACAATCGACCCTTTATTCAATCAAATATCGTAGTTCTTGGTTTTTGTTTACATAAGATATAATGGATTTACAAATATTAGTAAATTTTGAAGTGAATAAACGAGATTTCGACTATTATAAAAAATACTAATAAATCTTTGCTGGGATAAAATATATCCTATACAGTGTAAAAAACAATCATTTATTAATATATTTTTTATAATATTACTAATAAAAATAAATAAAAAAAAGTGGTGTGGCACTCGGGGACAGCCGCGGCACAGCTATTGCATAGCATTTTTTATCAACTTATGCAATTTAATTTTTTTATTTATTTATATAGTATTTTTTTTTCTTTGATATTAATTCAAGTTTACAAAACAATATACACTGTCTTTTTACTAACATACATTCTAACAATATTATTGCCAAACAATATAATTATCCTATTAACCGAAAGACAATGACAACTAAACAGAGAACATAATAAATAGTAATATGAGCATATCTATGGAATGAAAAAGGAAAATAAAAAAAAAGACTTGAGAGGTGTCAAGTGACACCCGGATGGAACGAAGTTACACGCACGGCTTGCTAAAATGTGTCGGTATACAGACGAAACCTCATACTCTACTAATATCAACTTGTCTAAACACGCTACAATTAAATTCTACTCTAGTACTTGTAACTTAATATTTTGCTTTGTTGGAAATACATTCATACCATATAGTGTCAAAGTACTCGTCAAGACGAATCAAATGAGTCCAAACTCGATGGGGTTCCTATGGCATCTTTCAGCTCCATCATCAGACCCTGATTACCATATAGTGTCAAAGTACTCGTCAAGACGAATCAAATGAGCCCAAACTCGATGGGGTTCCTATGGCCACCTTCTAGCTCCATCATCAGACCCTGGTTACCATATAGTGTCAAAGTACTCGTCAAGACGAATCAAATGAGCCCAAACTCGATGGGGTTCCTATGGCCACCTTCCAGCTCCATCATCAGACCCTGGTTACCATATAGTGTCAAAGTACTCGTCAAGACAAATCAAATGAGCCCAAACTCGATGGGGTTCCTATGGCATCTTTCAGCTCCATCATCAGACCCTGATTACCATATAGTGTCAAAGTACTCGTCAAGACGAATCAAATGAGCCCAAACTCGATGGGGTTCCTATGGCCACCTTCTAGCTCCATCATCAGACCCTGGTTACCATATAGTGTTAAAGTACTCGTCAAGACGAATCAAATGAGCCCAAACTCGATGGGGTTCGTATGGCCACCTTCCAGCTCCATCATCAGACCCTGGTTACCATATAGTGTTAAAGTACTCGTCAAGACGAATCAAATGAGCCCAAACTCGATGGGGTTCCTATGGCCACCTTCCAGCTCCAGCATCAGACCCTGGTTACCATATAGTGTCAAGGTGTCAATAGCTAGTTTCTCACTTTCAATCATCCATTTCTTCCGATTTTGCATTTATTACCCCATAATACATGTTTATAATTTGCAATAACACTATATCTGTTTAGACTTATGGACCTTACTATTTATATTAAATAAAAAAAAAAATACAATTTACAATGTAAAAAAATAATAAAAGGGAGAAAACCCACGCGAAGACAGTAGTATGTGAGCCAAGCGCTATGTACTTGCGCGTCAGTAATATTTTGGCACAGAGCGTCCGGAACCGACTTCCCACTTCGAGCGTTGCTCGCAGACTGATTCGAATAGCGTAGCGAATATTACGTCTACTAGTGACTCGAATAAGGTTGAATATCATACGCTCTGTTTGTTGTGTTTTTGCTCGTGAGTCTTTCTTAGGCGCTTACGTTTGTTGATTAATGCGCTTTTCGATTTATTATGACAAATATATTGATATAAATAAAAAAATAGCCAGTGATCGTTTTAAATTATCATATTTTTTAATTAATTCTTTAAAAAAATGGTACTGTTATCGCTTAAAATACGGTGTATTTCGACGATTAAGTGTAAAAGAAAGAGGCAAAGGTTATAATTTATTATGTAATTTTAGTAAGTTAATCTTATAATTAAATTCGGTAGGGCTTTAGTGTAGATCTTTATCTATACATGTTATTTTTCTTATCTCAGTACCTTAAAGCTGTACTTCACACTTGACGTTAAAAGATAGTGCGTTTTTGACAAATCCCGATTAAACCTCGCCTTAATATTACAGGTTCGCTGGTAGTCTATTGCATTGTATTTCAACTTAATATTCATTATGATTCATTATTTGTTTTTGTAACTTCAAGGGTTTAAAATGTTTTAGTAAGACAGATATTTTGATGTGTGAAAAAATACTTAACTAATTCTCTCAAAGATTAACGGCTTATATAGCTGCTACTGAGCCTTTTATCTCACCGACCCGTCTATTACCTATTCTCGCACTGCCAGCACAGCATACATACAAAATGTTTTATCATCTTTTTAATCGTCAATCTTTTTAGTGGCCAATCAATAAAATATGCTTATAAGGTTGATACAAATTAGTTGACTTTATCAACATAAACTTTTTAAAAGTTTTGTTAGAGAGTAGCTTTATTTTTTAAATTATTATATGTAAACCAATAGCTAAATCTCGTAGCGCAATTATACGTTGTGTTATTACCTGAAGTAGATCACATGTGTGTGATCTTTTAAGCTAGTTTAAGACAGATAGATGGGAGGCACACCCGCCGGTATGTGCAAACCTTGGGTCCCACACACCTTGCATAAGAATGTCATTGGAAGTCGTTGACCTACAAAGTTTTGTGACGCACAGTGTCACTAGATACTCCTTCAGCCTTTCATGCTATGCGTATAGATTTCAGATAATGCGTCTATATGACGTCTTTAATTAAAACCCTTAATTACTGTTGCCTTTCGAGTATGTCATTGTTTACACAGCGATAATCAACACAGATACAACATAAGTTACATTTACGCTATAGTAATGGATATGCAAATCCTTTGTAGGAGCTTTGACTTGAGCCTTTAATCTTTAACCATGACCTAAAATGCTTTTCATAAAATGAAATGTTTTATTTTGAAAGATATCTCTCGCTTTCAGAAAATTCCTGTTACACGTATGACTTTACAAACATATACCTGAACAACTGAAACGTAGAACACCTAGACTTTGAACAAAATTTGTGGATCGCACAAAGTATTTTATCATGTAGGGTTTGAACCCACAACACTCAGCGCTGTAGAAAGCGGTGGTTCTTAAACTACTATTACCTTGGATGCAATCCATATCGTTATCCAGATTAACATATTTGTGTACGTTTAAATTGCCTAAAAAATTATATTTCTTTCTTTACTTTCATTCTTGTTCATGCTAAATTCTGTTACGAATTTAAATTATGCATGTGTCTATAGCCAGTTTATTGAGGAAGGTCAAGTTCTATATGTATCTGAATATCACACCACAACTACGTAATATTTTAGTATTCAAGCTGCATGTGTGCCCACTAGCTGTATTACAACCTGATGAAGGATATACTAGTATGCCTGTGTTTTAAATGACTCACATGCTCACCCGTGTTAAAATATAGTAAATATATATAGTTTGTTGTTGGTTTAATGTAACCTTTTCAAGAAACCCAATAAAACTAATTCACAAAAACTAAATTATTAATCTATGTAAAATGTGTTAACTCTACCAATCTTAAGCGGTCAACTAGTCGTGCTGTTGAAATATTTGCCTGTACTGAAATTTATTTGCTACTTTTACTTGTACTATGTACTAATAAAGAACATCTATTATATTTTCCCGAGATAAGTTAAAAAAATAATGAGCTCTCCGAATAAAATTGTAATTTTAACCTTATTATTTATTTCTCTTTTCTAAATATTCGCACTTACATTCTTATCATTTCTATTTACGATAGTTCAAAATTTGTCATTTGTGTATTCTTAATTATATTTTATGTATCGACATCTAGTTCTCTAAAAAAATTATCACCAATACCTAATAAGCCCTTACTTGTGCCAAATAACACCTATTTTGTACTTATTATGTATGTTAGTACTAAGTCTGTATACAGTCTAATCAATACCAAAAACTTTCCAGTGTTAGAAAAATTAGAAAGATATTACTAAGCATCTATACAAACTATTATATATTTCAAGCGGCCTGTATCGGAATGTTGATTTATCGCAATAAAAACAAAACTTTAGCTGGATAAAGAGAAGTTTAAAACAATGATTTGGCAACATTTCAATGATCGATGAGTTTCTAATAGAAACTTTGGATGCCTTCAGTATCTTATAGGGCTATTGAAGACTTATGACTTAATCAAATCAGTAATGATATAATCTGACAACCTTCAAACTCGACTCATTCATACTGTTATGCTTAGTTGCCATCAAGAGTATTAAGGAACGATAGAAATCCATTTCCTATGACTTGTATCCCTTCAACATCGATCAGGTTTTCCATACATGCTTGCTTGGCGGTTTTTTACAATATCAATCTTAGTAAGTCTTAGAATTCACAGGCAAGTTTGAGCTGGTATTTGAGGCAACATGATTCTTTATAATCATCAAAACGAAAATCTCGATAAGAATAAGCGTGGGGGTTTACCTTAAGTTCGTTTTGATGATCTTCTTTTCATTAATGTATTTTTTATTAGATACAAACAAAAATGAAGTGGTATTAAAATTATTTTTTAAAAGGAGTAACTACATTTAAAAATTAAAGAGTTAATAAAGCCCCACTAGCCTCTAGCCGGTATTTAGAATTTATATTCACACGTTTTAAATTTGATTGGGTATCCTCTATTTGTGGCAATCCCGCCTGCTTGAAATAGAGCAAAAGCATAATAGTAACATTTGTAATGTCGTGATATAATTACAGTTTGCCAACGTTGTCTCTTCTGCAGGGACAAAACAAGCTGGCTACGGTTACTTTTTGGTCTAAATGAAGATTAATTTGAAGAACCAAAAATCCATATAACATATCTTCGACTGCCCTGACTGCTTTGTTGGTCTAGTGGTTAGCGTGGCTGCTAATCAAGATGTGCGATTCCAGGGTCGGACCACAAATGTTTGGAATCTGCGTGTTTTTCTAGTTATAATATGTATGTACCTGTTTGTTGTAGTTGTTTAGTACCCATATTATAAGTTCTGCTTAATTTGGGACTAGATGACGTTGAGTGTGCGAAATATTTTTATTTATCTTTATACGAACAATTCTTGTCCATATATTTAAACATAAATTTGTCATCTCAGAAACAGCTCTAATGAATTTGCTGATATTTGGTATTTGAAGGTTTTCGGGAGTGAAAAATCGATCTAGGTTAATCTTATATTTGGGAATACGTTGTTTTGAGTTTACATCTATAGTATTATTTCAGTAACATTTAGTTAGTTGGTGGTTAGTACACCTACACAGCAACACTACAGCTACTTCAGAGAATAATAGATAGCGTTGTTAAACACTAAATAAAAACTAAGCAAAGCTCGGTCGCCCAGGTACTCTTCCATTACAGGAGAATCAGGTTTTTCAAATGAAACAAAACCGTAGTTGCTATTGGTTGCACAAAATATTTATAATCGTTATTTTACTTAATAATAATAATATAATAAATATTTCGGACATCTTACACACAACGTCATCTAGTCCCAAACTAAGCGGAGCTTGTATTATGTGTAGTAAGCAGCTGATATAAATACATAAACATACGCTTTTTTTTGTAATTACATACATATTATACATAGAAAAACACCCAGACTCCGAAACAAATATTTGTGGATCACACTTAATGACTTACAAGTCTAAAAATAATGTCAGTTATTGTGTCCTACAAAAACGTGTTCATTTACCAACTTTTTATATAATATTATTGCCGTTTTATATGGACCTAACAAAATAATCTCTGCACCATCTAAAGTTTGGCTGATAGATACATATATAATATGTTTACCTATTTATAAGAAGTACATTGCTAATGTTATTATTGACCCTTTCAACTAAACCAAAATGTTATGTTAGGCAGCGAACGGGTAGGATTGATAATCGAAAACTTTAAGGTGGAATTCTGAAAGCTGTAACCGAGTTTGAATCTTTAAAATACTTGGTGACTTTAAATTTCGACCTAGTTAGCTAAATATAACTTACATTCAACTGTATATTATGATCAATCATATTAAGACAATTTGCATGTGAAAATTATGTTATACATTTTTAATTAGTATGTAAATTACTGACTCTATTTTAAAACCTTTAAAATAGTTATATGTTTAAGTCCCAATAAACAACGAAAACTTCTTCTCTCATGTCTTTAAGGAGAAACATGTAATACATATGTAATATTTGTTCTAATGTTTTCGAAATAGGTGCTAAAATACTATACTATGTATACAATCATAATTTTGGATGTTTTTCGTCCTTATTTTTTTTTTCTCAGTCACAGGATTTTCCTTATTGCAAAATACTATAGCACACAATAATGTTCTGTAACCCTATGTACCTACCTGATCAGAATGATCTTAAATACATCGTGATTACGACGGGATTTCACAAAGAAAAATAAAATTCTATACAACTCGTTTCATTCACTCACTTACTTTTATTTATTTTATCAGTTGTGAGCTCTTCCTGGTAGTGAAGTTAATTATATATAAAATATGTTCATACAAAAACCACTTCGTTTGAGTACAACTAAAACAATTTGATTTGTTCACAAATTGCTTAGATATCGGATTATTTCCCGATAGCAAATAAGTATTCGAATTGCAAGACTCCTTCTTTTTAAAGTAGGTGAGCAAATGTAAACACATTACCATTGAGGTTATAGATCAATGCATTTTAAAGTTAATGCAACGAGATTGTTTCGTTAATTGTCTTGACAAATTGTATAGAAAGAAGATAAAATCATCATTACAGAAAAAAACCGCTTGAATTTTTTTTATCTATACAAATAAATAAAACTAAAGTATCTATTTGTCATTGCAAGTTGTTAACTAGCACCTGTTGCACAGCTTTGGTGACGGATTAAGAATATGAAGTATCATCACGCCCATATATGGGTGTCGTAACTGGTGATTAAGGGCCTAACTACGCAGCAAAACATCACTGTAAAGAGAAGTAAACCTTACACCAACTCGTCTGGTCAGCATAGCCAAAAACCCTTTTTCTAAGTACAAGCCTATGTCCACCTGTGGACTTTTGAAGGCTGTTGATAATGTTTATATCTGTCAGCCTATTAGTTCTGTCCAACTTAGATTAGAATTTTCCTAGCAGATAGCAGATATTAGAAGGAGTAACGTTAGGAAAACCAATGAAATAGTAAACAATATCCGATTAAAATGCAAAGAAACCCGCGGGAACCTAATACCACGAGGTGCATCAAGTGTAATCTTTACCTTCATCATGCCTATTCACTCTACTGTTGAACCTAGGCCTCTCTCATTGCACGTAATAATATAGTGATAGGTTATACGATGGGAGAGTAGTTAGTAAATTTAGTTAGCAAGTATCGAATAGGACAAGCCCAAAAATGAATAAGAAATACCTATGTCCAGCAGGTGTCTGTTATAGTTCGTTTGTGATGGTCTTCAAATCATAAAGCTTATCAGTATTGGGAATAGGGAACCTTCAAAAGAAAAAATAACATTAAAAAAAAGCATTTTTATACGTTTACTACATGTAAACAAAATTAGAATAGGTCATAAGTAAGTTTTGTTTATCTGTGCTTATTACAAGATTCAATAATAAGAATATTATTGAGCATAACACTTATCTATCCAAGAACTTCTACGTATAATATTTTTATTCAAGAAAAGTATTCAATAAGTCAACTCAAACGTATTAATGTCACAAGCAGCTTAGATCGGACCGCCTTTTGTAAATCAACTTATTTTTGGGGAACCATAGTTGTTGCTTAAAATATTTTAGCCACTGAACAACGCTTCATTTTAAAGGATTAGCTATATTTATGTAAATATTCTTATAAAAGATAAACATTTTCTAGATAAATAGAACCATTCAAAAATGTTCAATAATAATTAATGTCAAGATTAGCTTTTCATTGAGTTTCAACTTAAACAAGTTTATTACTCCAAAATTATGTTATGATTCGTAGGAGGATAATATTTACTATTTACATCTTTAATAATGTAGAAGGTTAGAGAAGATTAACAAAGTTCGCTGATGCATCTTACTTCCCTAAAGTCTTTACTTGTATTTGTTTCTCAGTTCATGACACTTCTAGTTACTTCCAGCAAGTGTTACAGGGAAACCAAGCTTACTTAGAATTATAACGTTATAACTTGACACAGTTCCTGCACGGTGCGAAGGCCTTATCCTAACAAATATACAAGTTACTATAGAGCGGGTTCTTTTAAGCATGTACCACGGTAAGTTGTATATCTGTAACAAGATAATCTATAAATATTAACTACAGACATCAAGTGAGTAATAATCATGTAACTCAATGTCAAAAACACTAACTGCTATTAGGTAGGTACATCAAACAAAGTATCAATAACTTAAATTAATTGCTAAATGAGTTATCGATAACCACTAAACATTGTTGTGAGTGTTCTTAGGTACAGGCTTAAGTAGCAACAAAAAAAAAATTATATTAGTTGCCTGTTTCGCTCTGTTCTGCCGATATAACAACCACGAGTAACGGCGCAGGCGAAGCTAGTGTGAAAATAGCCTAAGTCCGTATGTCCAAATTAGTGCAGCCGTTACAGTTATTGGCGAGAACAAATACGCAGACAGCCAGACAGAAAAAAAAAAGATTATTTGATGGAAGTACCTACCGTATTTACCTACGTACATATTCGTTTAATAAAAACTCTTGATTTTAAATTACAGTCCCTTCAATTTTATTTATTCGCATAGATTTATATTCATATATGTACATCTGTATTCATAACAACCTTACTTTAATAACAGTGTTGACAGGTTTGTTATTAGTTCATGTGCATAGAAATAGACACCACATGCTTTGTTTACAGTCAATTGTGGATAGAAACTGGGTCACAGAACACGACCTGAGGGGAAATAATACACCTCTGTATTTAGAAGGAATAATTTTTAAGTGCAATGTTTCCAAATGGCTTGTTATTTCTTTTTCCAATTCATTAATGAAATAACCTCCCTTAAGGGGATAAAAGAATACAATGATCTGCTGCTAGGTCTTTTTCAAGATTTTACAGAATTTATATAAATAATACGATAGATAGGCGTGTGGATGTAGATCTTAAACCTCTCCTAAGCGAAAACTCGAGTTCAGCAAAGGGATATTTTGGGTAAGTCTATACATTTTCAGTAAGTCTATCATCAACAGATGATAGACTTACTGATACAGCCATAAACCGTCTGTTTGATTCTCAGCTATAACTTATATTTATGGATGAACATTACACTTAAACTCGTATATTTGTAATTTGTGTGTAAAATGTTGTTCAATTCCATTTTTTTATATTCATATGGAGAGAAAAAACGTAAAAAATTGTGAGGAAAATAGTAAAAACCACTTTTTTCCGAAATAAACCATAGACTAAATTAAAAAATCTTTCAGACTTTAACGAGACTTACACTAGCAGATATCCGATGATATAAAGAGTAAGTTAAGCTACTTTTATTTTAGACTAGCCTCGGCCGCGGTGTCACTAGCGTTTATTGATGTAAATGTACAACAAAAACAGCGGGTACACCGCAGGACGGAGCTAGTTCGATATATATGAGCCACGATGACGCAAATCTATCTTCCTCTTTACAGAAGTATGACTAAAAGTATATATTTAATAAATTATAATATCGATGACTTAAAAGCCTCCCGGTACACAGCAATAGCCACGTTGTTACCGTATGACGAGACACACGACTAAGTATATTAAGTAATGAAATGTATATTATGTTGTTATAACTGAAAAGAAAAGACTTTGTTAGAGCCAAGTAAAATCTTAATACGATGATGCTGGTTTATTTGAATCTAACCTTTTATTTATTTTGCTTCGTTTTTATCAATATATTGTTAAAACTCCACGTCTGTTCAATGAAACCAATCCTAAGAATAAAGTAGTCAAAGTTGGCGAATTACTGCCACCTTGCAGATGATCGACTAGACTACGAGTATAAACAGACAATGAGGTTTTTTCGTAGGGAAAAAGAAAATTAACTGCTGATCAGTTAGGCTTCTGCGTTTCCCAATAAGCGCAATATATACTTCTTTCTAAATTATAGTAGTATTAAAAAACATACACGTAAAGAGTCATTAGGAGCTTTATTTATAGAAGACATTTATCGTACTCGCTGCTATAAAGAATCAAAATTTGTATACATATGCACACAACTTCTGCATTTAATTATTTACCTACAGTTTCATAATATTAACTTAATGTTAGAAATTCTCGCATTGCTCAGTAATATTTAAATGATAAACAATTCCTAGAAACCAATCGTTATTATGTAGTACATACTTTGTAATTTATTTATATTTATATTAAATTTATATTAAAAAACTTACTTCTTACCTTATAAATCGGTAATAACGTTCACTTTCGTCAAAGTAACATGAAGCAATAATAGCAAGATGTCCTAGGTGATTAGAAACAATCACCGATCGTAAGCAACTCGGCGCGGTCATCTAGGTGATGGGTGACCGTTGTGGCATGTTACCATTAGCGTTTTCGTGATTAAGTGTTGTTATCATAGAATAATAGATATGAAACTTAGAGGCCTTTCGGCGGCTTAAAAACGTCCAGCGGCAAGATTGCGTGGCTACAAAATTAGCTTGTCATTCTCCAACCCACGGTCGGCCAGCGTAAGTACATATTGACTTAACGCTCTCCTGAGAGCCCAGCAATGAGACGTTACGGGTTGTTAATGAAAGTAACATGACATGTATACATTGTTATATAAAAGTAATACTGTTAACAAACAGTTAAAGTGCCAAAATGAGGCACCGCTACCCTTGCACGGTTAACCTTAATTTTGGTAGAAGTTTCGACCAATTTCCACAAACATTAATTTCAAGGAAGTTAAGGCAATCAGCTATAATTTACCCATTCATGCCCGATTGCGTTAACTTTCGCTCTCCCTATCTCTTTACGGTTATAGTTATGACGGTCACATATCGAATAATGTATTGTAAAATTGAATGCCATTTGATAAATATATTCCAGAAAATGTTAAAAATAGAGCTAGATTTTTAGACTTAAAACGGATATACGAGAGAAAAGTGTAGAAACCAATCAAACAAAAACGAGATCCTCTTCTATTAGCAAAAGACTACGTGATATGAAAGTTTATAACGTAGCGAATGGATTTGAGCCTTTATGCTTTCAGCCTGCATTTATATTTCACAAATTATGTATCAATCAATACAAATCAATATTCAACACGTTACATTAGCATGAATATTAATATCAATCCCAGTTAGTTATCAGCATTGAGTAATTTTATAGCATAGTTTATCGTCCAACGTGTTGACTAGTCAATACCCCTTTTTTTTCGTGCGGAAATCCCCACGTATACCACCAGTTACCAGTTAATACCTCGACAATATTAAACACAGTCACGTCGTTCGTTGGTGTGAGGCTATTATTTTTAAGCTTACTATTTTTTCATGTTTAAGCCTAACGAAGTGACTACTCTGCCTGGTGGAAAGCACGAGTAGAATTCAGGAATAGGTGTCACCATCCCCATCCGGGGCCTCCGGTCTCACACTTACCAACGAAATACGACAGCAAGAATACTGTCATTATTAAGATGGTTTTCTGTGTGAGGGTAGTACTGCCCGGTCGAGCTGAAATCAGCGTGGCTCTACTACCTTCAACACTGTACTACCTACAATATCTCTGCTTAATAAGCTGTGTAAAAGAATTGTTATGAAACTGTCGTAGTAACTATTATTTTACAGTAAACTGTTTTAATGCTTTACCCAAGGGTATCCCATAACTTATTCGGCGGATTACGAATTCATCCGTTTTAGTGTTGAAAGTAGGTTTACCTAGTTTTAATATATTAGTTACTTAACTGTTTTATAACTGTGATACATGAAGAACGTAATCTTTGCCGATTCGAGGGTATTAGTATTATCTTCAGTTTGTAAATAATTATGAACATCACGCCTATATACTAGATGACAAATATTATTACCATATTACACAAGGAACTATGCATTTTATTAGTATCTGTATTTGAGTAACAAGCATAGATATCAGAAATAAAATGTAAACAGGGTCTGCATTTAGCTAGTAGCAATTTATATTTATGAAATACTAGCTTTCGCCCGCGGCTCCGCCCGCGTGTATGTTGGTTATCGCAGTAAAAAGTAGCCTATGTCTATTCCCAAGTTCAGTTCTATCTTCATACCAAATTTCATCAAAATCGGTTCAGTGGTTTAGACGTGAAAGCGTAACAGACAGACCGACAGAGTTACTTTCGCATTTATAATATTAGTAGGGAGTAGGGATAGATTCTCAACTAATTTCTTCATCATCATCATCAACAGCCTTTAACATTCATACGTTTTTATAATAAGACTAGGTAGGCTAAAATATTGTATTATACATACATCGCTTAGTTCAAAATGTGTATCCAAAAACGTTGAG
This sequence comes from Phragmatobia fuliginosa, assembly GCA_932526445.1. Lineage (NCBI taxonomy): Eukaryota > Metazoa > Arthropoda > Insecta > Lepidoptera > Erebidae > Phragmatobia > Phragmatobia fuliginosa. Next base: position 10,729,646 of record OW052070.1, on the reverse strand, counting down.
CATGATTGAAAATTCCGGCAAAACCGATTTTCCCTCCTTCGAACATAACAGGCTTAGCCTTGTCCAATGTTAAGCCCTGTAATAAATGACTGGTGCTGAATTTGTTCTCTAATTTTATACGTAGAGTTACGAGGGTGTACTGCGAAGTTAAGTGCAAAGACACTGTTCTTTTAATAGAATCGTTTTTAGGGTTCCGTTGCCAAATGGCAAAAAACGGAACCCTTATAGATTCGTCAAGTCTGTCTGTCTGTCTCTCTGTCTGTCTGTCCGTTCGTATGTCACAGCCAATTATTTCCGAAACTATAAGAGCTATACTGTTGAAATTTGGTCAGTCGATGTATTCTGTGAACCGCATTAAGATTTTTACATAAAAATAGAAAAATAACAATACATTTTGGGGGTCCCCATACTTGGAACTGAAACTCAAAAATTTTTTTTTCATCAAACCTATACGTGTGGGGTATCTGTGGATAGGTGTTCAAAAATCATGTTGAGGTTTCTAATATCATTTTTTCTAAACTGAATAGTTTGGGCGAGAGACACTTCCAAAGTGGAAAAATGTGTGTCCCCCCCCTCTAACTTCTAAACTAAGAGAGTTATAAAACTAAAAAATATATATGTTGTGCATTACCATGCAAACTACCAACGAAAATTGGTTTGAACGAGATCTAGTGAGTAGTTTTTTTTTAATACGTCATAAATCGTAACACGCAATTTACCTTTCATCCAATCAATACACTAGTATAAAAACATCGATGAAAGTTACAACGAACTACAAGAACTTTTATATGATGTTACTTGCCGATACGGAACCCTTCATGGGCGAGTCCGACTCGCACTTGGCCGCTTTTTTTTTGTAAATATACACGGTCACAGATTTTTTACAAGAATTAATAAATAGAAAGATTAACTACGGGTATGGTAGTTATTCTTTTTACTTATTTTTTGATCGTATTTTTCCCCATTCTCTCCACTTTTTCTAAGAGACATGATTTTCTACCAGAAGCATTTGAAAAATACATGATTGCCTCGGCTATTTCATAAAAAAGCTATATATCAAAACAGCCAAAAGTTATGCTCCTTGCTCTTATTACACTTTAGCTTTTAACAGGTATTCTGATCATTTAAATTTCGAACTAGCTGAGTCCCGCAATGTTACCCGCAGTTGTTGTTGTACATAGCGAATAACGCCGCGGGGCATAGTTAGTCTATAAACAAAATAGCATAAATCACTCCTTAGGCCAACAGTTTTCTGTCAGAGGAGGTCCCGTTGAAATTGGTCAGCCCTTCCAGAGATTAGCCAGAAAAAAAATTAAAAAAAAAAATCTCTTTTGATGTTATCACCGTTATATACTTTGATAAACATTTAGTAACAACTTTTTAATTTGATAGAACACACAGACACTCCAATTTAATTCATTTGTATAGTTATATTTATTTATTTTATTTATTTATTTATAATCTTTATGCACTAAATTTGTACATAGGCGGACTTAATGCCCATGGCATTCTCTTCCAGTCAACCTTCAAAGTTATAGTTATTATGTACTAAACTTCGTATTGTACAATTTTTGCATATCTGTTTATTTACATGATGGATTGTTAAAATTTTATGTTTATCTGTATTATCAAACCATAGTCATCAATGTCTATGTAAAAGTAATATTTGTGGTATACGTAGTATAGTTGATCAAAACATCTTTTTACCTTGGTTATTTACATTGACTCAAATATTTCGTACAATGTGAGTGAACTCGTTACGGCTTAGAGGAGATATGCGAATAGCGTTTTTAACAGTTTTCGACGGTTGAATAGCTCTATAATGGCCAACAGATCGGGTTAAATAAACATGAACTCAACTTCACATCGTTATACGTAAAATGCCAACAATATGGCTGTTTCTGTGTAAAACAAATATTTTTTTCACGAGTTTATAGACGCTAGCAGTCACATTAGCATATAAAGTTACTTTTACATTACAGATATTATAATATTAATTATGTAACTAATAATATTAATGAATGCTGAGGGTTAATAACTCATAGTCATGTGTGAAAGTCGAGCCGATTAACAGAGCAAATTGAGCGAGACAATAGCACTGCTGTATTAATTGTACTTTTTGCACTGCAACAAGTAAACTTGATGCCAAACTTCTCACTGAAATCAACATGTAATGTAAGAAACTAACAAGATGCGGATTGAGCTATAATTAAAATCCTTCTGGATTTCTATCCATTCAATTCGATTCACTGGCACATCTTCAAAAAATCACACTAAGCTGTAACAATTCGTGCCCATTGCACCATAAATCATCAAAACCATTAGTATCTTTGATTCACACGCTAATGGCTGTCTACGGGATTCTACTACGTAACTTAAAAATGTGTTTATTAGCAATATTTAAGTAGAGACAGGACAAATAAATCTAAGATTCGGAACTTCTCTTAGACCATTTTTATTACAACAAAATCTATAATACTAAAAGCGTTTATTTATTTAGCTTTCCATTGTACTTTTAGCTTTTGTTTCCATAAATGAGTTTTTACAAATTCACAATTACTTTTCTACTAGCTGCGCCCCGCGGTTTTACCCGCGTATCATTATGGTTGCTATGCAAGTGTGATAAGAATGGCAAGCTGTAAAGTTATGACAGGAGATAAACAGTGATACATTTTGACATCTACGATTTAATATATTTTATAATCACCTAGATTTCGCCCGTTTATCTTGATTGTTGCATTAAAAAGTAGCCTATGTGTTATTCTGATATATGTATAAGCAATATTACTGTAAAGTTTCATTTAAATCCGTTCAGTAATATTTACGTGAAAGAGCAACAAACATAGATACACACATACTCACAAACTTTCGCGTTTATAATATTAGTAGGATAAATATAAACGTTTTTTATTTTTAAATAACTGAGTCCCGCGGTGTTACTTTTGTAAATGCGAGTAACGCCGCGAAGCGAGACTAATCTAAAACAGTTAGCCTAAATTACTCCTTATGTCATGAGCTTTCTGCCCGTAAAAGCCCCGTCAAAATAGGTCTAACCATTCCATAGATAAGCCGGAACAGACAGACAGAGAGACAAACATTTTGAAAATTGCTTGTTAGGGTTCAGAAGTTTATGACTCGGAACCCTTAAAGATTCGTCATGTCCTTACTTACCGTCAAAACTCTAAGTGCTAGAACGATGTAACTTTGCACGAATTTGTGTAGTAATTACGTCGACAAAGTGCTATAATAAAATTATGAAAAATATTTTTATTTGTACCTCCCGTACACGTAAAGTTTGGATGTTTTTTTTTCTCGCAGCTAATCCATCGTGTGGGGCACCATTAAATAGGTCTTTTAAAAACATGAAAAGGGTTCTGTTATGAATTAGGGATACGTTTGCGATTTATTCCACTTTAAAGGGCACTTTTTTTTTAATTTGAATTAGCACTGCTAATTCATCCGGTTTTACCTGAATTTCAGTTTTTCCACGGAGCGACTGGCATTGGACCTCCGCAACCCTAAGGGAGAACTGAAATTCGAAGATTGAACTAGTTGTCAGTGTATTTGAGGGCACTCTGACTTCCCAATAACGATTGCCATAGATTTTCATGTCAACCGGGACCGACGGCTTTACGTGGTCTCCGAGGCACGGACGTGCATCACCGCCAAACTTCCAAACTCCGGGCTAGGAATTTCCTCAGAAAAATCCAAAAAAATTTTTTGGCCCGACCCGGGATTTGCACCCGAGACCTCTGGATTAGCAATCGCATACGCTAACCACTAGACCAACTATACTACACTACAACATACAGACAGTCCAATTTTATTTATTTGTATAAATTGCATTCGTATTTTTGCAGTGGTAAATTTTAACGGGTGTATACAGTACACAGTTCTAATAGACATGTCTGTATTAAACAACATAAAGAAACTACATGATGATGTTTAGAAGTCTTGGATTTCTCGGCAATAGCCAATTCCGCTTACAGAAATGTTACTTGACCTGTTTAAGATTTTGTTTACATTCACCTGTAAAGCAGCCATATACAAATAGCATATAGCCAATAGCCATATCATCATCAGTCCACTGCTGGACATAGGCCTCTCCTTTGAAAGGAGGTTTTGGCCTACTATACCACGCTGGCCAGACGGGTTGGTAAAGGATTTGTTTCAAGTTTTTCTTCTCTTGGCAGTGATGTTAGCTGCTTATGTTGTTCCTTTAGTCGCCTGTTACGACACCCATGGAATGAATAGGGGTGGTGACACTTTGTATAATAGGCAAATATGCCTTATAATTTTTTTTATTTTTTTGTAAATGGGATCACATTTAAAATTACTATTTAGTACATACTAATGCAAGTTACTCATAAAATTTATTTTACCTCCAATCTCAGGTAGATACATGATTGTTTTTGTTTTAATATTCATTTAAACCTACCAATCCTACTACGCCTGATGGAAAGCATCAGTAGAATTCAGGTGTAAGGGTCACCATCCTCATTGTGAGGGCAGGCAATGCAGCATGGTGATCCATACCATGGTGGCCTGGTCAGATAATTCTGTATCATTCTGATAATGATGCAGAAAGATTAGGCCTCCGGTCACATACCTACCAATGAAATACGACGGCAAGAATGCTGTCATTATTAGGATGGTCTTCTGTTTGAGGGTAGTACTGCCCCGGTCGGCCCATTCGTGCTGAAATTATATGAGTACTACCTAACATTATATGAGTAGGTGCATTATATGGATGTAATAATATTTTTCAGATAGTTATAACTACAAAATCGTCATAATTTTATCTATCAGAAACGTACGTCTATATCAAATAAGTTTTCTCATAACAGCTGAAGATGCCTAACATTACGTAAATTATTTGATTCGCTATCGTAGATAGAATTTCTGTAATCTGCGCTCAATGACTGGCCTACATTGATGGATGGTTCAGTCGTTATTAACTCGCTCCTCTAATGTGGGTAATAGCAATGACTTGCAAATATCAATACCTATTTATTAATCAGACTGTCGGTTATTGAAATTCGCTAAAACATCATTCAAAACCCTGTCGTTCCCTATGTACAGGTACAGCTTGTTATATAAGGGTGTGTGGTTTTTGGTTTTGATTCATATATGAATGTCTATAATGTTGTACAGTACACACACACCAGTTATTTAAGTTAATTAGAACACTGTTAAGTATGGACCATTTCGTTTTTAGTTAACTTAGATTAGCAGCGTTTGAAGTATTACACTGTTTGATTTATACTAACTGAAAATTTGGAATAAACCATACCGTTTTACAATTAATCATATCACACATCTTACACTGGGCCGTTTGATTTTAGACTAGGCAGAGACTGTGGTTTGGTAGTCAAGCTTTTTGTTAAGTATGTTATGAAAACTTATGTATGAGCCATCCAAAGTGACTCCACTCTGCCTGAAAGCATGCAAACAAAACTTTAACAACTATTATGGCAAATGTATTCAACCACACTGTAAAATTTGAGTTCTTTAGTACAAATAATCAAATTCTGAAAAGTAACAACTAATTATGACAATTCTCTGTTTACTCATTTAATAAAGTGCAACTGATGACAAAAACTTCGGAGCGCCTTTACCTTAGACCCCTGGGTAAAGTTTTATTAGCAATACTCCTCAACAACAAGCACTTGATAGAACTAATTTCTTAACGTGGTAATCAAGCAATATATGGTCTTTAGGAAATGGTCTTAAGGAAAATACTCAAAAATCAACAAGCTGGCAGCGGGCAAAATTTTAATATTGAGCTCTCGCCCGCGACTGGCCGCGTATGTCGGCTATCGCAGTAAAGAGAAACCTTTGACCTTTCTCAGGCCATAGACTATCTGAATACTAAATTTCGTTGAAATCGGTGCAGTGATTTTTGAGTTTATCACTTTCCGACACGGGCGGAGGACTTTATTTTATAATATGTATTGATCATGATAATTGTAGGTTTATATTATAAAGACTGGTAATGTGTTTTTTAATAAATATGAGACCAGGAGAGCGTAAAGTTATTGTATTTATGGTTCTAGACAAACACTTTCCCAGTGAGATGATTATCGATTGACATAATTTATATTTATTCATCTGTGCATATTTATATTTTTGTATTAATTTCGAAAAATCTTAGATAAGAAATATTTGTAAGATAGGTGAAGTAATGTGTAGGCTCTCCACCTACTTATAACCTACATAAGAAAATTTCCGATTGCTGGGACTTGTATATGAACTGTTCACGCTCGTGATAGTTACTTATTTAAACTGGAAGGCTTTACTCTAACTTTTCTCTCTACTGTTTGCTACGCAATGACACAGTTTAACTAATATAGTCGTTTACGTCGACTACACACACGAGACCGGCCCCTTAGCCAGGATGAAAGTGTTTCACTTGGAATCTATTTCTACAATCGTTATCTATCGCTAACGCCACTGTTCTCTTAAATTATTTGCTAATATATTTTTACCAGGTGACTGAGCTTATAATGACGTTATTCCTAGACATTCTCTCCCTCCTCCCTTCTCTACCTCCCTAGTCAACTTGACTAGGGAGGTGAGAGGCAAGTACTCTTACGTACAAATATTATTATTTCCTATTTTTCGTTGAAAATATAGTATTACAAACCATTAATAACTTTAATAAAAGGGAACCAAATTGTGCTACTATCTCTGTCAACTTCTATCGCTGTTGTGAGGAATTCAATTAATTGCGAGTTTGACCTATACGTCATCTCTTATGTGACCTGCATTTCCATTATGTCCAGTCCATTCGCACTTCAAGTTAGCAGCTTTCTAGTGACGTCAGTAATAATAATAATAATAATAATAATAATAATCTTTATTTGCATAAAATGTGGTTTTTACAATAGGTGGTTTTAATGTTTAAAGTGCGAGACACATTTCGCCATATAGATAGCATGCAAATATTTAAAAAGTAATAATTGTGTAAAAGGAATCTACTTAAAATATACCTACTTAGGTATTACACTTCGATAACTAGATTAGAACTCACTTACATACTTAACTTATAATTTTAAAATTTATTATTCATTAAATTTGTTGTCGTTATATAATTCTAACATCAAGAAAAGGACTAAGGAAAACAAAAGGTAAATAAATGTTACAAACAGATATAGATATATCTATACAATTCTATTCTATTCTAGACTCTAAGAATTCTTTAATGGTGTAGAAACATTTTTCAGTTAGCCATTTTTTTAGGCGTGCATTAAACAGTACATTAAGCTTTGGAAATAACTGTGGTGTTCCTAATTTAGTATGTCTATTTGTAGCATAAAGTAACTATACTACAATAGTGGGTACACTATAATAATGTACATTAGGAAAACAAAGTATTTATTTCTTCGCAGGAATGTTTCTGGTATGACCAAGAATCTTTGATACCTATCGACTAACAATTTTATTAAACACATTTGTATCTAACCAGCTTTTGTTCTTGGCTTCGGCTGCGTTTATATTGTTTGTCGCGGTAAAGAGTAGACTATGTTCTTTCTCAAAAATTTAAGTTTTTCCATGCCACATGTTATTGAAATCGATGCAGCAGTTAAGCCATTAAAGCATAACAGACTAATACTGTCGAATTGATAGTATGTGTGTGAATTTCACTTTTAAACAACCTTAAACATCCTATAACTCAACACATTTTGTACTATATTAACAAACACACAATTTCACACACACGCATACACGCACAAGAGTCAAGGATCAAATATTTAGATAACATCTTTGTATAACCTATCCGAATTATATATAACTTTGACATTTGATTTGTATTGTATTGTAATTTCTGTGCCCATACTACTGTGTTATTACGTTTTACTGTTGTAACATTTCTTGGATTAATAAATATTATTATTATTACAAATACACTTTACATTGACGTCAAACCGAGATGAATGAACATATTTGAAGTGAATAAATTCAGGAACAATATCAGGATGCCCCTGAAATCGCTCTATACCGCCAAACATGTGTTCGTGACCGCCTATCCTCTAAGACCGCTATAAATTATGGCCCGGCCTATGTCAATTTTGTTTCTTGACCTTAACTTTGGTTTGTATAAGTAAATGTTATATAGATTTCCTTACACTCTTGATACATGGGTAACATGTCAAATACACTCGCATACATTTAATACTTTAAACGGTTTTAGGGTTCTGTACCCAACGGGTAAAACGGGATTCAATTACTAAAACTCCTTTGCCCGTCTATCTCTTTGTTACCAGGCTGTATTTCATGAACCGTAATAGACAGTTCAAATTTCACTCATGATGTATTTCTGTTATTGCTATAACAATAAATAACAAAAAATTGAAGGGGTCTCCCATACAACAAACATGATTGTTTGCTCGTTTTTACACGATATTAAATGTATAGATAATGGTACGGAACCCTTTCTGAGCCCGATCGGCTCGTACTTGGACGATTTTTATACTTTTGATTCTTTAATAAGCTCCTACAAAACTGTACAGTGTGTCAGGATGTTGAATAAGTATGTCTTACGACGAGGTTTCACATTCCGAATTATTTAGAACTATTGAAATTTTGAGGTCAATGTTTCAATGCTACGAATGGAAAAAAGGTGTGATATAGTATATTTATTATGATCATACCAAATAATTATAGTACTTCGGACATTTGACACACAACGCCATCTAGTCCCATACTAAGCAGAGTTTAAACTATGAGTACGAGACAGCCGATATAAATACATAGGTACCTCTTATAAATACATAGGCTCTGTGGGGTGTTGGTCGGGTAACCTACACGTCGTATTTATTTTCCCTTCTGACCACTGGGTCCGTGGTGAACCAGGGGACCAGTGCAGCCTGAGCGACGGTGAATGACTACCCCTGAGAGGGTGAATATTGACCGTAAGCGAATAACTCGACTAGGGCAGTAAATCAATTCGGTACTCCTCTGTTCATGACATGACGGGAGACATGACGAGTGAAGGCAGGGGACGAGATGGAATCCGAAGGGAATCTAGGGGCGGGTCAACTCACTACTCTAACAGAGTCACAACAACGACCCGACTGATGGCTCCAGAAAAGTACGCTGAGAACCTGTTGTCTAGAGGTCTTGCCATGATTATCAACTTATTGACTTTATTAACCAATTAAAAGTTAAACTCAATGCGATGTCGAGTTCTCTGAAGTGCACTCTCGCGAAATAAACTTTTAAGTAATTTAAAATTCTTGCTGTGCACTTTACACTGATTATAAAGGCACTTATAAACAATTATGTTCCAGTTTTGGACATCCAACGGTACATATAGCACATTTAGAAAGTAATAACATTTATTCAAACTAATGTATTATAATTGCTAAATTAATATAAGATGAATAATATTATTCTACTCGTATTTGTCGGTTATTATCGTTATTACCGGTCAGAGTAGGGTCAGAAAAAAACTTTATATTTGTTGTGACTCGAAATTAACAACCACATCATACTCGTATATGTAGTGGTTATATTTTTTTATATCAAGAATACACACGGCTTACGTCACGAAATAGTTTGGCCATACAACAATGATTTTTTGCCATACAAAAATGCATTATTGTTAGACGATATATATAGTTAAACGCAAGATAAGATAACAGAAAGTTTTATTATTATCTGCAGAGTGCTCTCTATATACCAGTAATTTTATTTTTCAGATTCGTCTTGGTAGTAAGCATTTGTTTTCTTTCCAAAATGACATATGCAGACTAAGATGCAAGTCAATGTCGTTTTACAATTTTTAATAGATTGATAATTTATTAATGTAAAGTAATATGAATATTACTTTACATAAATACCCTTTCATCAGCATCTGGGTAGCAAACAGAAGTAAAAATGTGTCACTTATTTATTTTTATCACAGTTATTAAGTTATACTCGTATTATATTTAGCATATAAAATAAAATTATGGTTTTCGAAATCAAAATGTTATTATTATATATTACATTAAAAAATAGTTTCCTTACTATAAATATTTATAAATGATCTTGAATTCAGTGACAGTTCGAACTACGAAATCATTTTAAAGTTTTGTTAATGAAATGATGTTGAAAAGTTATAATAAAAGCAAATTCAACAGTTCTACAATTGTGTATAATCAGCACTCTCTACTTTTCTGAATAAATCTGGCCACGGTATGTGCACCTACGGTACGAAGGTGTTAAACATTTGTCCACTCAAAATGCCTTTCATGTTTAGAATATATTCTAAAATTCAACCTTTATTTTCAAGCTTTATCTTTTGTTCAATTTATGTTTCCTTAGATCAATTGCTGTTCATTAGTCTCGCTAAAACTCAAACAAGGCTTGACGGATTTGAATAATTTACTTTTTATTGTCTATGATAAAAAAATATGGTTTAGAAGGAAAGACAGTCATGAAAATACAAAAAAAAGTCAGAAAATGAAGCATAACAAATTACTATTTTTACATGTATATAAACTCTACTGATAGATGGCGTTCATAGTAGACTTTACCAACTGGGTGTACAAAACTATGTTTATACCTTTCAAGATCCGGTAAAAGACCGAATTTTTTATATTACAAGAAATTTTTGCTTTACCCAAACATGTATGTAAATTATAATAACTGAATTGAACTTTTCAAATTGATGAATTGATAGATAGATAGATTGATTGTGTAAACAATTTCAAATCGTCTTAAGGCATTTATTGTAACGCGATACTAAATTTGGTGGAAAGGTAATTTATTTGATCATACTCGTAAGTACGAGACGTGAGCTAAGAAAGCGTTTTATAAATGGATCGGCTTAAGAAGGTTTAAGGTTCTTCCAAGTTTATTTTAAAGTTCTTGGTTTTGGCATATGGGTAAAATTTGTTTGTACGTAACTGTTTGTTTACATGTTTTAATGGATGCGTGATAAAAGTAAATTTAATTTAAACGGTTTAATTCTCATAATTCAGGTTTGGGAGTGAAGAAGCTGTACCCCGAAAGTACCTCAATCCGTTAGCATGGTTTCCATTCTCCCAAGGCAGCTCATTCGACTGTTTCACCTGGAAAGCCTACACTAAGACAAAACCGGCAATCGAAACTTCCACTGTAATGACCAGACTCTAAAAGCTCAGCTTGTAGCTTGTACCTGCACTCGTAATATCGGAAGGGATTTATCGGCCTCTGCAGGTCTGTTATTCCATAATCTACTGATAAATTGCACGAGTGAGCCTGCTCTGCCTTTAGAACAGTTTTTTTTCCAGTTTATTGAAGTTGAAGTGGGTCAACTTTAATGAATATCTAAATTCATTAGACCATAAATTTCATTACAATGATTGTATTACCATAATTACGTTGAAAATTGACATAGTGTGAACTAGGTGTACCTGCACTCCATTATAATTATCGGAAGCAATCATCTTAATAACTAACATAGTGAAATATGTGTTGCGTATGCTGGAAACATCAGTATCACAGGCAGTCATTTTACTTTATTTTTGACATGTATTATTGATTTAATTGTATCTTGTTGTTTAATATTTCTATTTATTGTTATTGACATTATTACATACTAAGTTACACAATCACAATCTTAAAATAGTAGTATTTTTATTATACTACTTGACGTTTCAAAAGTGCCGTTGTATTGGTTTATTTGAAATAATAAAATCGGCCAAGAGCGCGTCAGGCCACGCATAGAAAGGGTTCCTCAGTCACCAATAATGGATTGAAAATCATATCCAATAGACAATTGTTATGTTTACGTAATAATGCGTTAATTTTGTATGACTTTTCCAAGTGAGCACCTTTTACAAGTTAAGCCTCTATAAATCCTGAACTAACAAAGTCATCTAATCCTTTATAGTTTTCCTTCAAAGTTCATTAAATGGACCACCATCAGGAATTTTTCCAGATTTTATGAGCACGCCGTTTAGCTTTTACAAAAAAGTGCCCTTTAAAGTTTAATATCTCGCAAACGGATACTTAAATCAAAAAATCGTCTGAAAAACCCTTTATTGTTTTTAAAAGACCTATCTAATGATATCCCACACGATGGGATAGCCGCGAGAAAAAAATATCATCCCCACTTTACGTGAACGGGAGCTACTCCAAATAAAAATATTTTTAATAATTTTATTATAGCACTTTGTCGACGTACTTACAACACATATTCATGCAAAGTTTCATCTTTCTAGAACTTGCCGTTTGGACGGTAAGTCGAGGACGGATGGACGGACAGACGGACGTGATGAATCTATAAGGATATACTTCGGAACCCTAAAAATGGTTTGATTTGATTTGATTTCAATCGAAATGCGACGAACAAAATGTAGTTAAAAGGTCTTATTGTTTTATCAATTTACATAAGACTTTTATTGAAGACGTTAAAATTACAAACTTTTGGGTTTAATTTTCATAGATTACTTAGCATAATATTGCGGTAAATAATAACCCAGGTCTATTTTCAGGAGTCAAGAGATCTTCATTGTAGATTTCATCCAAAAAATATTAGTGGTTTAGCTGTGACAGCCTGAACGAACAGACAAACAGTTACTTTCGAAGTTATTATATAAGGATGGATTAAGGATATTGTTAGACATATAGTGTGAAAAGAGTTTAGTAACTTTTATTTACTTAGTACTAGCTGTTTCCTGCGGCTCCGTCCGCGTGTTATCACTTATGGCAATACGGAGTAGCCTATGTGCTTCATCAAGAATCAAAATTTATCTATACCAAATTTCATTACAATCAAATTGTTTCAGCCATTCAGACAAACAATAGATTTTTTTTAAATCGGGCCCGTGCGTGTCAGACGTGTAGAATAGTGTTCCGTAGTCACCCATAATGGTAGATTTAAAATCTTGTTCATTAAGTTATGTTTACTTATTATTTCTTTATTTTTGTACGAAGTTTTTCAAGTGATTGCAATTTACAAGTTAGGCCCATATTACTCCTGAAATAAAAAAGTTATCAAAACCGCTATAGTTTTACTTTAAATTTCAGTATATGGACTATTATCATCCTTTTCTTTAGCCAGCCGTTTAGTTTTTAGAGGGAGATGGGGCGCCCTGTTTTTACAAAAAAAATTACGCTTTAAAGTTAAACATCTCGCAAACAGATACCTAAATCGAAAAATGGTTTTAGCAACCTTGAAATATTTTTAAAAGGTCTATCTAATGATGCCCCACACAATGGGGTAGATGGGGTATTTGTAGCATGTAGCACTTTGTCGACGTAATTACAACACATATTCATGCACAGTTTCATCTTTCTTGCACCAACCATTTGGGCGATAGTTCGAGGACGGACGGACAGACATGACGAATCTATAAGGGTTTCGAATCATAAACTACAGAACCCTAAAATTGAAAGATGATTTATTGGACCGAAAATGCTGCAAGTGATATTAACACTTTTTCAGGACAGGTATCGAAGTTCTACAGTGTTCATATCGAAGTTTTAGTCTAAACAATTCTTAGAACACTTGCCCTAAAATATATATGGTAGAAAACGTAGAGTGAAAGTACATATCTATTTATAACGTTAAGAGGTTAAAGCAAATTGAAATTTCCTAGCAATGAATATAAAAACGCTTTTAAATTGTAATCACTTGAAAAACTTCGTACAAAAATAAAGAATTAAGTAAACATACCTACTTACATTAATACGCGTAGTGTCCTTTGGCCAGATGTAACTTTGTAATCTCTGATCTAGTTTCTTACAGAATTTAAATGTAGCTTTGAAAGTTGATCGTAACTTTGATCACAAATCGCAGGACTATTTAACATACTAGCTGACACATGCAACTTTATCTGCGTACCTTTTGAATCTATCTGAGGCAAGCCAACAACATACATATTTAAATAAAACGTGAAAACAATTGAGCCAGAATTGACTGTAATATATTGATATTTTTGTCTATCAATGTGCTGTAGGTACTTTGTTAAAATGCCCTAAGTTAATTAAAGGAGCAAACGACTAGAAGTCTAATAAACTTAAATGATCTTTAAATACTTCTTTTTTTGTCTCTAGCAAACATTGATATTGGTAATATATTCTGTAACGAAGGTTAAGTCAATTGAAACACAGCGAAGACACGTGACACGATTAATCAAGTCGAATTTAGATTCACCTTTTACATTCGAAACGTTAAACAAGGGACGACATAAAAGACATAGTGGGGTGAATGTTTTCTCACCCCAAATGCCCAGAATTTAACTTGGGTGACTGTATACAGGTACATAGAGTGCACTGTAGGTGATGAGGCTATTCGTTTCAGTTTCAGTTCAAGCTCTGCACTGAGAGACTTGACCTGTGTCGTGAACAGCTACATTTCAAGCTACGTCAATAATATTAATTTCTCTGAGTCATTAAGTCCTAAAATTTATATAACAATATCTACTCATAGAATGACTCGCTCCTGCATTTCGATTAAATACTTGCTTACAACAAAACGCTTTTTCGACTTTTAAACTTTTTTTAAAACTTGTAACTAACACAAAACTTAATTTAAAAAAATATAATTTTAGAGACATACAGAAAGGATCGAGAAGTTTCAAAAGGAGCTTCTAAAATTCTGTAAATGTTTGCGTAAAGCTATAGCTTTACGTATAAATACCTACATAGGTTTTACACTGCGATACAATTAAGTATTTATATTTTTATTTATTTTAAATAGTAAACACGTGAAGTATTATACAAAGTATTGTGCACCAAATCTTTATTTCGTGATTATATTTAGGAAAACTTTACTTACGCACACTTTACGTCTCATATTATTTAATACGAAAACTTCTAATAAGTCAGTCAGCTATGAGAAACTCGTCGTCTTTTTAAGTTAATTTAAATATTTTATGATACTAGATAGATAATAAAAATTTAGAGGAATATGATAGTGATTTCCTCCCCGAAAACTACATAGGTATTTAAATAGCATTTTTGTTAAAAAAAGTATTCTGAATATTCAGCCTTTAATATTTATTCCGTAATTGAAAACTCTCAACATGACAATGTGAACAGAAAATAAAAATGAAGCTTGACTACAGTCACGTGATAAACTTTTTTTTTTTAATATCAACATGCAATCTATGACATTTTCACGTTACACTCCTGAAACAGACTATATTCCTCTGCTCTTTAATATTGATGACAGCATTATTTCGTTGATGAGTGTGAGACCGGAGATTAGACAATTCTGCATAATTCTCTCGTCCTCCGAAGGCTGGGAGAATTATGCAGAATTATCTAACCAGGCCGCCATGGTATGGGTCACCATGCTACATTGCCTACCCTCACAATGAGCACGGTGGCCCCTACTCCTGGATTCTACTCATGCCTTCCATCAGGCAGAATGGAGTCACTTTGGTTCGCTTGAATATAAAAAAAAAAACACGGGCCCAAATGTTGCTAGATGAAGTCCAACCCGATTGGCCACTTTCACGCGACGGATCGACCATATTTCGCGGATCGGTTCTGAGTGGAGGTCATCCTCCAGGGCTTTCTCCGCCGCTTCCTTCTGCGAAACTGACGTCTCCTCCTTCTGACGTTGTCGAAGAAGGTTACGACCGTGGTGAAACCACTGTGGCTACCGGCCATGGAGCGTATGGTGGTCGGTAGCAAAAGATCTTCTTGCACTTGCGTGACCTGACACGCACTTGACCAGTTTTTTCTACTTGAGCTGTAATAATACACACACATTTGATACTTTGTCTTGGCCCTCGAAAAGCGAAATATAAAATTCGCAAGGAATAAAAATAGGTAGTCATCGAATATTTTTGTTATGTGGCATATATGTAGAATTACGATTCAGTAGCTGTTTTTAAAAGAAAAGAAATTGATAACATTTTCCAATCCAGTCCTTATCGGCTTAGTCCCTTTTTGATTCTATTTTTGCCTATTTTTATCACATAAAGTAAACATATTTATCAGAGGTCTAGAGTAAAACATTATGGTAATGGATGTTTTAGTAGCTGTTTGTTTAAATTTTACAACGCAACTTACTGTTATTTAGGCCTATGGGCGGTTTATACTTCGACTTACATATGTAATCTAAATGAGCGGCTATAACCATAATATGTAAAACACTTTGTTTGTTGTTGTTTGTTACCTGTTAGCTTAGGTCTTGTCTAAAAAATTGACCTTTTGAAAAGGTCAATGTCCTGTTAACCTAGAGCATTTAATTTTCAAAGGAAACAAGGCTTAACACTTAAAGTTAGCACTAAAAGGACATTTTCTAAAGAACGAAATTGCTAGTTTTTGACATACGAAACTTACATGGACCGTAATGTAACCGTACATTACCTCGGGGGACATTTTTATTTTAGGAGCGAGGATAATTTTGTCTTTCAATTCACTTGATTCATACTATCTTTGATTTTATTCACTGTCATTCGTTCTGACCTATTTCAATCTCTTTATACTTTAAAGGATTTGTGACTTTAACGAGTAAAAATAAAATAGATAAAACGTAATGTGATCGTGACGTGTACATCATGTAATACTATACTGTCATCAGCATTCAGTGGAGGACCCCATAATCTTAGCAACATTCATATTTTTTGTTAGCTATATCTACATATACCTATATTTAGGTAAAAGTAATGAAATATTTCGTAAAATCTCACAATGCCTACACTCTAAACGGAGACAAACACCCAAATAAATTTCCTACTTCACTAAAAATATGGAAGCACTTATCTTTTGTTACAATGGTGACACTAACATAAATGTGACAAAACTGTTGGCGTTCAATTGAGTTGTAGTTCGCAATAGAGGTTGGTGAAAATATTTAATTTCACTAACCTAAATGTATCATATTATTCTTACTACTTTTCCCAAAAACGTAAATTTGCCTCATCTGTTTGACTAAGTGCCTGCATGATTTGTTATCCCGCTTACTTCAGCTACACTAAAAGGGCCTTTACATTTTCATAAATGTCGCAAAATTGAGTTCAATAGTTACCCAAATAGGTACTCGAAGTTACACAATTAGTTTGCTATTCGTTTACGGTCTTTCTAAAATTGTCACAAGTTTTTTAAAATGATTATCCTATATGACTTTTAATTTTTTATTAAATAGTTTAGACAACGGTACTGTTGTAAACGTCTTATCACAATGGTTAGGTACGGTTACCGTATCTAGACTAGAGACTAGTAGAAACGCCCTCCCACTAATTTACTTTAATGTCAAATGGGATATATAGCGACCATTTTTTTTTCATATTATTTTATGAGCACTGACCGCCGAATTTATTTTTATTTATTGCATTATGTTTTCATCGGTAACATTTCCCCGCAACCTTAGCTTTATAACAAATAGAGTAGATGTCCGCTGTACGTACACAACGCCGGTCACTGAACGCCCAGCTCGAAAACTAATTTGAATGTCTGTCAAAACAGGACTGACCTTTTCAAAATTTTCCTTTTTAAGGCGGTCCGACATGTGGTCAAGTACAAAGGCCATTACTCGTACAGGGAATGGCTCCATAAAGCACTTTCTCTTAAGTCTATTAAGGAGGCCATCGATTGAAGTATGTGGGGAATATTCTCAACAGCAGAATGTAATTTATCTATAATTCCTGCAAATAAATTTCATAAGTCGGACTTAAATGACACCTGAAGAGTTCTTGTATTAAAATGAAAAAAAATACAGTAATAAATACAAACAAGGTAAGAAATATGTTACTTACATCTTATTTCAAGACAATCACTTTCATAAGAATACTTTTTTCTTAATAATAAGCAATTTCGTTAAAAAAAATGTTTCAAACAATAACAATTTGAGTTGTTGTCTTAAGAATGAGAAGATGAAAGGTCACGGAACTGATTAGTCGATACAAAAGTACCTTCTGTCAAGTGCTCTTATTAAAGTTTAATTTTAACCCTTTCTAGTACGGTATGCGGCATTGTGATTTAGATTAAATCATAAAAGGCGGGCCAGAAACGTGTCGCTTCAAACCCGTATTCCATAATATTTTTCGCATGTTTTTGTGTGTTGCCTATTTCTATGTTATTTTAAAACATTATAAAAGTACATACACTCTGTATATGTATTTATTGACTATAGAATTGCATTGAAGATACAAATGATGTTCATATAAATATTATGTTGAGGAGTTTTGCGTTTACAATAATTTACCCTTACTCAAATACACCTTAATCAAAACAACCCCGACGTATCTGACTAAATTTCTTGAAAGAAGATGCTACTACCTCTTTACAAGGAAATAGTCGATCGAATTTGGATAAGATTCAGTCTCTCAAAAAAATATCTCTTCAACTTAATATTAATCGAATGTTTCGCTATAGAATTTTTTATCTAATTTTAATCATATTGAATTGTGTAGTCAACATAAAAGTCGGTAGCAAAGATTAAACAGACACTTAAAACTCAGGTGAGTGTCTGATCTTGTTTGTACTTCCATCTCAAATTGCAAATAAAAGAAACGTTTGATTACCTACATGTAAACAGACAAATTTAACGCAAGACGCGTCAAACTTTTTCCCCTTGAGGTTAATGTGTTAACAAAATATGGGAACTTGAAACCTACAATTACTCTGTAAACACATACTTTATTTGGGAAATTTTGCATAATGAAGAAAAATAAATGTTAAATATGTGTACGATAATTCATTTAATTATGCTCTGAACATTTAATTACCTGTAATAGATTATAAGTTTGCTGGCAGCTTTACTGGCAGCTTTGCTTGCCCATTGCTCGAAGAAGCGAAATAAGTGAATAGAAAGTAAAATAAAAACATCTAAAGGCTTCCGAAAAAGTAAGTTAATTTGGTGACTTTCCCAAACATTTCCAAACACACATCTAGAGAAACTAACGTGTATTATGTTTTCACTTAGGTAATCATACATTCCTATCGAATTTCTGTAAAATTATGTCGTAATAAAGTAAATAAATAAAAAACAATTTCACACATTTAGACATCTTACACACTGCAGTCTAATCCCAAACGTGCCTTTTTTTACGTGTGGAAACCCCTCGGGCCTTCACCCCGGCGGGGTTTGCGGTGGGGCGGTGTGTCGGAATCGAACCGACTACAACCACACGGTGTGCCCTCTTTGCGCCTGAATTGTTAGGAGGAGTCCAGGGAAAAAAAATCCTTTTAGTCCCCTCCCAGCGCCTGCCCGCACTACGCGGGCGCCATCTCCATACTAGTAACGAGTCTGTATTATGGTTTCCAACTGCTAACAAGAGAAACACACCTATACAAAGAAGTAACGTAGTTACGATGTTCATACATGACAAAATAGTGATTCAAAGCATTGTGGTTAAAGAAACACTTAAACAAACAGTATACATTAACCGGAATTCACACGTTAACCATTTATTGAAATCAGCGCCATCTGTACCGCAAGATTATTATTAAATCCAGTGCTATCCCCACTAAACCTTTTAGTTGGAGCCACAGTCTATTCGTTAATACTTCAAAGTGTAGATGGCAGGTTTATAAAGAAACTCTTATTTCGTATCTCGTAAGCAAAGCAAGCGTTATAATTTTTTTTTTGCAATAGCTCTTTCCTGTAACTCCACATTTTTTTATGAGGAATGATAATAATAAAATTATGCTTTGTTCACTTGTGAATTAGTATTACTGGTCGTTAACTTGGTCGTTAAAAAACTAATAACAGTCTAGTCGACTGTCGACTAGACTGTTATTAGGGTTATTAGGGTTGCCACCTTTTCGAAAAAAAAAATCGGGACGTGATACTTATTATAGACAGTCGGTCAAATTTCAGTCTAATTCAGATCATGATAAAAAAGCAGTTTTTTGGAAAGGATAAAAGTTTTGTATAAACATTTACGTATTTATTTTTCAAATATTTTTCCATGCGTATTTTTTTAATGCTACGGGGCGCGTTCACTTATTTTATATCATTTTTTTAGGGTTCCATAGCTTATTATTCATAACCCTTATAGATTCCATACGTCCATTTGTCCGTCCTCGAATTTAAATCCGTCAAAACGGTTGGTGCTAAAAAGGTGTAACTGCATGGACATGTTTTTATTACGTCGACAATGTGCTAAAGTAAAATCCTGGAAAACAAATGTAAAGTGGGGGCGATTTTTTTATTGTTAGGGGGGGTATCATTAGATCGGTCATTTCTAAACATTAAGAAAGTTGCACTGACAATTTTTTGATTTCGATATCCGTTTGAGAGTTATTCAACTTTAAAGGGGATTTTTTTTTATAAAACTCCTGCTAAAGTGACTTTACTATATTTATATTTTTTTGGCATTGAACTCGACCAGATTCTCATCACCCCATTGAGAGATAACGTTCAGAACCCGGTCGAGTTCAGTGACAAATTCCTGTCGTTTTTCCTCAACGTCCGCCGATTTGAATGTAGGATATCTAAAATATTGTCCATGCACTGTGCTGTCATCTACATAGCAATGTATGTTGCCAAACGCTAACATGTCATTAATATGCAGAAGGAACAGCGTGGGCGACAAGACAGAGCCCTGGGGTACGCCTGCGTTTACCTGCTGGAAATCAGACGCCGTGCCGTCACAAAGGACTCTAATGCGGCGCTGGCGCAGGAAGGCGGCAATACAGCTGTACAATTTAGTGGGCAGGCCGTATGCCGGAAGCTTAGAGAGAAGCGAACGGTGCCAAACCCTATCAAAGACCTTGGCCATGTCTAGACTGATGGCCAGGTTCCCTCCATACCTATCCAAACCTCACCCCACAGGTGCGTGAGGTACGTTAGAAGATCTTCTAACGTACCTCACACACATGGATCGATTCGGTCTGAAGCCATATTGCCGATCACTGAGAGCCGAGAGTGATTTTCCAGGTAATGAACCAATTGCTTGTTAATTATTCGTTCAAGCACCTTGCAGAGTATGTAGGTGACAGCTATAGGACGGTAGTTGGCGGGATCTGAGCGGTCACCCTTTTTGGGGGTAGGTTAAACATTCACCTCTCTCCAGGCCTCCGGGACAATTCCTGAAGAATATGACAGGCGATACAAGCTTGTCAGTACTGGAGACAACTCTGGTGCACAGTTCTTTAGAACCACGGTTCTTTAGAACTTCTTTAGAAAAAGAATAGCCGGCCTTACCGTCTCAAGGTGCTGGTGGACGGCGTTGAGGTTTGCATGGAGTCCACGAATATTTGTGAACTCCACCTCAAAAAGCGGGTTGGTGGGAAAAGAAGATGCCGCTGTGGTACTGTTATGCTTCTTCTTTTTCTTACTTGCTGCCATGTTTGTTTGAGTGTAAGGATAAGGGGACATAAAAGGCATGACAGTCATCGCGTTGTTAAAACAGACTCCCCCTCTAATTGCTAAATGAGAAACTGGAACTCAGTGCTAACTCATGTTCTACTATGATCCCGGGTCTTTTAAGTGGGGCGCGTAAAAAAGCATCTCTTTAGACCGCCATACTGCCTCCATTCGCAGTGAGTATGGCGCCCTCCACTTTTTGATTCCACTCATACTTTCCATCAGGTATAGTAGAGTCACCTTGGCTGGCGTATGTCTTTAGTGAAATTTGCAATTCTGCTTGTAATAAATACACACTTAAAATAAACATTTGAAGGAGGTATGCTCTGAGCACGAGTTACAAGACACAATTATGCGTTTAACTTCTGTGCTTTCCAGTTTTAAATACTTTAACTCATTTTTATCACAACCTGTGACTGAATACAACAAATAAAGATTTTGATAAAAAGGTTGTCATTAGTTCCATTTGGCACCCAATAGCTGTTTCTTTTAATGTACACTGCTCGGAAGAGGAAGAAGGCGAATTCAAATTGAGCAATTGTTACATTTGTGAAAAATCGGGACAAAATCAATAGGCCTTCGGGACGCGGGACGATATCATCGAATTCGGGACTGTCCCGGGAAATTCGGGACGGGTGGCAACTCTGAGTCGACAAGTTGAAAATGGTACAAAATAGTGATACTGTTCTTAAAATTATGTGCCATAGCTCATTGGATCCGGAATGACGCCTAGAAAAATGAGAAAAAAAGCGTGTAAATCAAAGTCTGTGAAGTGGGAATAGGCTGGAAAAAAATAGTTTATCAAAACAGAATTCATAAATCTTTAAATGATTGAAATCTAAAGAATATACATTGCAATACGAGAACTATTCAGTTCACATCATATTCATATAAACTGAAGTTAACAAATAAGATTTTAACTAAATACATTAGTCAGTTAATCTCAACGTTGTTTTTTGTAGGAAAATTGGTTTGCAACAAACAATGAAATTACTTTTATCCATCTTTAACAACATTTATCTTAAGTATCTACAACTAATGCCATTACTCACATTTGTTGTCATTTGATAGCGGTTCCATCAACTTTGTAGACAAAACAACATACAAAAAAACTTAATCACGTAACTTACATACTTCCTGAAACTTATAGGTCACCATTTATTTGTATTCCTAGTACATACCACTGAGGTAAATACCTACTATATAAAATAAATCTATCAACTTCTTTTCTTTTCTTACGTCTCCATAGAATTAAATAAGGAAAATAGCAAGATCGTAAACAGTTACTTGCAGTCTGCGAGTTCTTTCACCACCAATGCTTTTAATAGGACCACGGAGAATTTCACCCTGTGTCATTGCATTCTATATTTTTGTACAGTCCTTTTCGTGTTAACAGGGTAGAATGATGTATTTCTTTCCACAAAATAATGATATGTATATTAACCGAGCTAGATAGCTAGCTTCATTAGAAATAAATTTCAATCATTGAAAAGCTTTCTTTTAGAAATCCATCTAGAACAATCACTTTCGAATAAAGTTGCAGGAAATAATATGCTAATACACATTCATTTTCTATTTTTTCTCACCCCATAACAAACAAGACAAGAATAATATAAAATAGGTAACGATAGTTAGATTTTTTTTGTCAGATACTCTCGATAAACCAACCAAAAATCACAAACAAGGAAATGAAAAGCGATAAAAGCCACAGAAACCATCGCCTAGGCTTCCTGTCGAGACGTTCCTAACTGTTCCCCCTACTCGGTCACTTGGGTTAGGATGAATTTTTATACGGGACAAAATACACTAGTTTTCTCGCGTAGTGATTTATTGTTCGGGCGGTTATTTATCAAATAAGCAAGGCGGTGGCAGAGTGGGGACCGCGTCCTGGCACTTTTAAAAAGGTTTTTTCTGAGTTTTTGTATCGTCAGCGAGATAACGAGCATTTCGGATATGTTATGCGCTTCTTTTAACATAATTTGTTGAAGAATCCTTTATCTCAATGTTTTATTTTCTAGATTTAGATTTTCTAGATTTTATTTTTAACTTTTCGTTGTAGTAATTTTCTTACACTTTCCTGTGTCCTTACTGCAAATGTTACTATTCAAGATTGATATATTCATACGTATATCATCATTCATCATCGACAGTTTTTTGTTCATGCTTAGCAGTTCCCTTTAGATTTTGCATTTACTGCAAAAAATAATTTTTGATATTTAATATTTGGCCTGAAATAGTAACATAGGAATCATTTGCAGTTAATTTCTAGTTGTTTTAGACGAAGGTTCTTTCAACATAGCTGCGTGAGTGCCGAATGTACAATTTCTTCACGAGTGAAACATTTTGAAGATAGTATGGCGGGTATCGCAGTTTTATTGTAGCACACTGCGTTGTTATAGGATATCTTATAGTATAAAAGTGTAAATTTGTATAGAAATGAGTACTTCTACATGCTTGCTTGCATGCTTATTCAAGAGTTCTGTGTTTATTTTTATCGGGGCTTGTATCACAAATACATCCTTAACTAAAAGTTCTATTAAAACTACTTATGAATTACGAAAATTTCGCGAAAAAGCAAGATGGAATAGAAAAAAATTTTGACAATAAGATCTTTTGAAATATTTCAGAACTGCAGGTGCAATTCTTTGACGAAACCACATTGAGTTATCGTCAAAACAAAAAAAAATTAAAGTTTCTATACACAAAAACACCAGAGTTCATTTGTTTTAACCTGACTAACTGTATTGATTGTTTTTTTTCAAGGTTTTTTGCTATACGAGAATGTTGTAAAATACAATCACTGCATTTATTTAAAGTTCAAAGCTACAAAATGTTGAATGATTGGGCTTTATCAACCGTGGTCGTACTATTATCCTCACACAGAAAATTAACCTAAAGTGTAGGCATTCGCGAAGTCGTATTTCGTTGGTGAGTGTGATAACAGAGGCCCAATGATGCAGAAGTGACTTACAACGCCGCCGTAGTGTGGGTCATCTACTCTTAATGAGAATGGTAACCCCGATATGCAATAATGACTATGGAACTGCATTTATGACCATTGACTGTATTAAAAATCAAATATACTGTATTAAAAATAAATCAAAATAATTTAAGGTTATTAGAATAAGATAAAAAATGCTTTCCTAAACATACAGATTTTGTCTTAAGAATCGTTTTGCAATTCAAAAGATTGTTTAATCGCTTATTATTTTTACATTGACATTACTAAATTGTATCTATAATAGTACATCTTTAACGCATAATATATTCATGAACTCGAAGTTATTATAGAAATAAAAGTAATTGTTTATATCATCACTTTAGCTATCGGTAGTATATGCCTTTACACTTTGTATGCATCTAATAAACAGCTATTTATTTCAAATTACAAACAGACACCTGTTTAGATAAACCTTTCATGACATCTATTTTAACTAACTTTAACTTCAATGACCT
Source organism: Phragmatobia fuliginosa (assembly GCA_932526445.1). Classification (NCBI taxonomy): domain Eukaryota; kingdom Metazoa; phylum Arthropoda; class Insecta; order Lepidoptera; family Erebidae; genus Phragmatobia; species Phragmatobia fuliginosa. The sequence continues at coordinate 10,704,946 of OW052070.1, read as the reverse complement.
AAACACTGATGTTGAAGGACTTTGTTTACTATAACTTACTTAATATTAAGTCCTTACATATGAAATTGGCGTTTTGTACGGGAAGAATATATACAGTTTTTTTTTGTATAATATATTTAACTAATCAAATTATGCACCGTTGTTATCTATGCACTTTTGCCATCTCATAGGTAGTTCATTGATCCCTTCACTAAAAAAACCATGGGGGTGAGAATTAATAAACTCTTTGAAGGCGGTTTGGACTGCCGCATCGGAGTTGAATTTTTTTCCGAAGTTGTCCACTTAATTCTGGCAAAAGTGGTAATCTGTTAGATCTGGAGCTAGATCCGGAGAGCACGGAGGATGTCGCAGACATTCCAATTGTAGCTCATCTACCTTGGTGGTTGTTTGTTGTGCAGTGTATGGTATTCTGTTGTCATGAACGTGAAGTAGCTGTGGCCTAGAGTGATTGACCAATCTCGATTGTTTAGCAGCTAGTTCTTCCTTCATGGTTTGCAGTCGCTGACAATAGATATCTGACGTAATCGTTTGGCCAGATTTTAGAAAACTGTAGTGAACGACACCGGCTTTAGTCCACCAAACACTCACAATGAATGACTGTCTCAAAACTCAACTGTACCATCCAAATGAATTTATAAATTTGAATTTGGAATTCTTAACCAAAAAGGAGATATTTCAGATCAAAGTGGTCAGTACGACAAAACGCTAATTTCATATGTAAGGACCTAATATTAATCACTATATACATTAGGTATGATGGTTGTATGATCTAAACTATCTACACTAAAATATTCTATACTCTTTTACCGGCACTACTCAAATGTATCAACAACAGCCACAGACTCTCTTCACCCTCGCTATTGTTTTTACAAGACGTTTTCTTACATGTATTAGTGCTGTGAATGTGATTTGTTACATTTATGTTTAAAAGTCGCTTTCTCTTGCTTAAATCTCAATACTTTAGATTAACATATTTGAAAAGTATTATCCATCATACGAACTTATAAAATCAGCAACGTCTAAAGCCGAAGAATATCTATCTTATGAACTACATTCTAACTTTGTTAAATACCGAAACCTTAAAACAATTCAAAATATCTTTTTAAGTTCTGCAAGCGAAATAGAACGGATACGTTTAAGCATGCCATTCTTATTTCCATCAGATTTTCATTTTGGGAGTATGACAAGAAAATAACACAAAGTTCTACATTGACTGAAATGTTCAAAGCGCTTGTTGAGTAGATATTTGACGAAAATCTTTAAATAGAGTATTAAACATGTTTAAAAAAAGTTAGTAATAATCCATTTAAATTCTAACTTTTTACATCGAAAACATAGAAATTTCAAAATACGAAATAATTGAACAAAAATGTTTTCAGATTTTATATAGTCATATAAATACTGGTACAGGACAGCTCACCATTGACTCATAATGTTTACTGAAGCCATTTCTTACAAATATGAATGGCCCTGTCTGCAGTTTCATATTTCGTTTAAAAATAATACTTATTTCACGATTTACTGCGAGTTTTATCAGTCTCATTGTTTAGAAAACTATAAAAATAAATGTGGCGTTATAAGTAAACACTGGTTTCGTTAAATAAAATACGCGATTCAATCACCAAAAATTATATTTAAATGCAATTTCTTACAGTGAATACTAATGAAATGTTTTCATATTTATATTCATTGACGTGAATTGAAAGGCTCGAACAATACAAGATTACAATATTAGCTTTCTGCAAATAAATAGTTCGCGACATTAAGTACTCATTACATTATTTTTTATAGCCGACAGTATTAGGAACTTGTACATTAACACTATTCTCACACACATCACCAAAAAAAAACAGATTGTTCATCAAAATAGCTACTCACAAATAGGTATTCTCCATACAATTACAATGTCTTGATGTCGTTTATCACTTCACGCTCAAAATAATTCACACATATGCAATCATATTTTTCCATTGTCTGGACATTACTGAACTCGGTACAAGTTTCCTAGGCGTATTTTCCAACCCATTGGTCACTTTGAAAACGGAGTGTTCTTTTACACGATTGAAATATAAGTGTCTATTGAGCATACGTTTAGAAAAATACTAGCCTTTCCCCGCGGATCCACCCCTTTTATCACTACATGTTAAAAATAAAGACCTCCGCCGCGTCTGTGTGTCTGTTCGCAATAAACTCAAAAATAACTGCACTGATTTAAATAAAATTTTGTAACCAAATAGTCTAAAGCCTGAGAAAGGACATAGACTACTATTTACCGCGATAACAGACATAGACACGTACGCAGTCGCGGGCGAAACTAGTAATTTCATATATAAATATATTAGTAGGGATTTACAGAATAGTTTAAGATATTCGAGACAGTTGACGCCCACATTGAAGCTATATTCAGAGTTTCCATTAGCGTTTCATATTGTTCCAAAAATAGCAGTAGACAAAGCCTGCGAAGTGAATGCCTTTATTACCTTTTGATTAAATAAAACATCAAGTAGCATCTATTGGAATCTAATGGAATTTGTGTATATATACTGCATTTTAAACTGTCTAATTTGACTTTGTCTGATTGAATATGTATCTACCTAATCATTTGTAATAGTATTAGACTTAAAGTCTCACATGGAAATTAATAGTAACTCATATAATTTCTATTATGTTATGCATATAAAATGTATATTTAGAAAAAAACACATTCTGTTATAGATTGAGCACTGAAGCAAAGTTTTACAGAAATTAATAAGAAACAATAGAGACGGAACGTTACATTGAAATGAAAATGACGTCTCAAAAGTTTTGAAGTTGCTAAACATTAATTAATCTGATTTAGGTATTTTATTCTAGAATTTTAATTTTAAAGGTTACGCTTTTGAATAATATTAATAATTGGCTTGTTCAATAGGCTCTCTTCTAAAGCAATCTATTTTACAGTTATGGATATACTGAATAAAAGTTTTCAGTCAATCAATAAATGTTTTGAGTACCTATCTGGAATAGATTAAAAGTTATCAAAAATGATAATACCAAATTTAATTTTAAGGGCTAACAGAAATATTTTTCTAGGTCTAATAAATCCTACGAATTAAGATCCCAAAAAAAATATTTGCTGGTATTCCCACCGATATCATATAGTAAACCGATGCTTTGGGAAATAATTTATTGGATAGCTATCGTGGTAGTTGTTCAATGAACAATTTTTGTAGGCGTTTCTCATTCCAAACTGTTTAACATGTCATTGGAAAAAATAATGTTTTATCAAAGTCAAGGTTATCGGTTATACAAAATATTTTTAAGGTTAAATTTGCAATGTTGAAATAAAGCACAGTATTACAGAGATAAAGTCCAAATAATGTAAAAGTATTTTTCATATAAATTACATTTCAATTCACGACTTTTTGAAAGGAAAGAAGATAATTTATTACAAAATAATGGGTTTTAAAATTACATTTTTTATCTCTGTGTTGAAATAAGTTGAAGTTTCAAAAGATGGTAATTCAAAATTAAGTGAGTATGTGCATATTTAAAGACTTTAACATGCATACAAATGTACTGATAAACTCATTACTTCAATAAGATGAGAATCGGCTGTTCAGTATTAATTGGTGTCTGTTTTATAAAATTATTGATCAGTAAACCAGTCACTATAAATTGTGAGTAACTAAAAATACTCGGTGAATACACTGCTCAGACTGTGAGCATTCCGAATCAACATAATATATATTTATGTTATTATTTGTAGTGCCTGGTTTATTGATCAATAATAATTACAAGACTTAGCAAAGTTGATATCTCTATTGTGCCTAATACATAACAAAATAAGTTTAAAAAGTAGGCAATTCTAGTAGTGTTACTAGAAATATATATATGCATATGTGTGTATAATGTTAAACAAGAGGATATAAGTAAATTAAAATAAAATAGTGATGATACTTTGAAAACAACGGCTCGTTTGACAGCTTTCTTTAACTGTTCAATTTCCAGTCTTTGCTAATATTACAGAGAAAACTGACATAACGTAGCAGTTAAATATATTTCTAAATAATCTTGTCTTTCGAATAACAAAACTACGATTGCAATGTTATAGTAGAAGCATTTATTTTACTATCAAAATAAGGAAATAAGTTATCCGAGATCACAGAGTTAATAGTGTAGCAGTGCTCTTCTTATAGTTTTCCTGATAGGTTCAGAGATAATCTATTACAATCAACATCTAAAACTAAGTTGATTAGGTATTTTACTAATAAAAGGAAGTTCTCGTCCGTGTTATCTCAACTTGTAGATCTAAACTGAACAGGCAGTAGTATGTAGAGAGATACTCTTGTCAGCGTATGTGATCATGTCTGACAGGCTGTGTCCTTAAACGAGATGTTTGAACATAGATTACATTGCCCAGATAATAAACACGTCATGCAACTGCGTTTTCTGCAGATGGTGACGCTAACAGTAATAATTCTTTTTATTTTTCATTTTGTACATTTCAACACTATATCACAAAGAATAAAATTATCTTGTTTAATTTTTTCAACATTGATCTTTGATTTCCGCCCCTTACCTTCGAACCCGAGACCTCTTGGTCAGTAGCCGCATATGCCTAGCACTAGACCAACATGGCAGTCAATTGAAAGTTATGACGATAAGATTTTGCCAATTAAAATATTTTTTAATTCACTGATAGGTATTTACAAAAAAATATAATTAATAACGCTACCGCCAATGCCGTTTTAGCAATAAAATAATTGTTTTAAAATTTATGAAATATACTAGTATGCAATATTCTTAAATTTAACTTGTCTTTGGTCAGAAATTAATTTTCATGCAAGTTTCTGTACGAAATGAGTTAAGTCTGTTTCGGTAGTTCACAACCTCGTTTGCTTACCACTTACCAACTTTGGTCATTAAGTCCAAACGAAGCACCTCCGGTATCTAAATGATATGAATCTGTAAAGCTGTTGACTTAATAGGTTTTTGAAAAAGTAAGTTGTACAAAAATGAATATGAAAAAGTATTCCAAATTACAAGTAGGTAAACATAAAAGGGGGTTAATGTGTATAATTTACATTCTACAAAACTGAACTAACATGAAGATGGGGTAAATACTGACTGATAGATCAGTCCTACTAATATTCTAAGTGCGAAAGTTTGTGGGGATGGATGTATGGATGTTTGTTACTGTTACTTTCACGCAAGACGAATAGATTTAAATTGAGCATTAAAGTAATAGATATAGTATAAACATCAGAACGATACATAGACTACCTACTATTTATCGAGTAAACAGACAAACACGCGGGCTGAGCCATGGGTAAAATCTAGTAACAGAATAAAATTGAAAATATACCTAATATAGAAGTCAAAGCAGAAGATTCATTTTAAAATTTACAGACCAGTGCAGTGGAAGTACCATAAATACATTAGCTTTTATTTGACAATGACACTGCAATATTACGTCTGATTAAAAAAATAGCCAATACAAAAATTGTTGTACAAGAAAAGTATAAAAGTAAACAAGTATTAGAGTCAAATCTGGGCTTCTAATAATAAGAAACCAGTTATAATTTTACTACTTAAAATATTGCCATTCAATAAAAGTCACAAAGAATCATTTTACAATCGAACTTTTAAATCACAATATTTTTTAGAAAAACTAGTAATATATATCTCTCACTTGTCACGGTAAATTAAATAGTGAATGGTTTCAACTTTGTGGATATTCAAAGACATATAAAAATAACCACGATCTATAAATCACTGTATAATTGATTTCTAGAGCCATTATCATTGAAACTTTATTTGGCATGATAGTAAAACGCGTCCCGCGGGCATAAAGATCGGTTCGTTGAACTCCTTCGAAGCTATCAGGCCTATCACTTATCTGCTCATTCCCTCCGATAGATGCCGTTAAAGATATTTGTTATGTGTTTAGTTTAGCATAATGCCAGTATTGCCACATTTCTCAGAACTGCAAACAGAATTGCGATCACGAAAATAAATCGATGTGGACGTGAACGGTTTTCACGAATGTTTTACATTTACTAACTGCGATAGTATTATTGCCATGACTGTTCAATTAAATTTTAGTGTAAAGTAATTGTTATCGTTCTCCTTATTTGTCGTTATTACGATTACTGAGTCCCGCCTACAAGTTTAAAAAGACATATCACTGTGAACACCCTTTGAAGGTTTAGAAAAAAAAAATAGTGACAATAAACAGATACTTAGTCAACTAGCAAGCTCGTTTTATTTGCGTTTCTCAATAGACATAAATATTCTTCACTTTCGGAGGTTTCTTCATGGATTCCCGGCTCCTATTGGTTGTAGCGCAATAGCATTCCCCGCTGGACTATCCAAAAAAAACTTAGAGCAAAATCGGTATAGCCGTTCACACGTAATGCCCTCAGTAAGGGATCAGTACGGATTTTGTGTATATAAATGATTTGATATATGATTATGTTAATCAACTATGACGCCTTCAATTTTTATCAAAATATTTCAATACAGCTTTTCTGATATACGCAATACGTTCAAACATTAAACGTAAAGACTCAAACAAAAGGTTTTAAAAAAAATCAACAATTGGAAAGCGATATATCAAACGTAGAAAATCGAGCCAAATTTATATATGCCATTGTATAATCTATACAAATAAATAAAATTTGATTGTCTGTTTGTAATAGTCAGATTAGGTAGAAAAAAAGTTATGTTTTTCTTTTTTTTGCCTATTTCATAAGCTACAAAATTGATAACCACAATTTTTTCAATAATTATGACCGTTCACGAGATAATCGTGAAAAGCCACCAACCAAAATGACGCGACTCTGAATATTTTTTAGCTGCATATGCGTTATTGGGGACTTTTGGAATTTTTTTTAGAACCACAAATGAAACGTTCATCCAAAAATCCAGCTTTCCTCTAATTTTTTCGAAGGTCGGTAATTTTTTGGTCTTCCCTGGAGTAGTATTGAAAGAACGGGTTATTCGTAAATTTTTAAAAACGCCTTATTATTAAATATTGTGTTAAATATATACAAATAAACATTGCCAAATACAAAAAAATATTATTTACACGAAAGATATAGTTTTAAGACCTTTCACAATACCAATACGTACGTGCCAGAAGTGTACTAATTTAGGTCCAGTTTTCAAAACCTGTTTACTAAACAAGTCAAAAATAATGACAGTTTTATTGTCATGAATATTATCAACATTTATCTAAAACGTACGTGGTCCATAGATTATTATCGTATAAATCAAGTAACTTGTACTGCTAAATACATTTCAAACATTCACTGAACAGGTACATACCGTATTGAATAACGTAGGCTGTTACCGAAGCATTCTAAAATATTCCTTACTTATTACCATATATAATGAAAGAAATCTTTTAGTACTTTATATTTCGACTGTACTTTTACTAAAAAAATCGGCCAAGTGCGTGTCAGGCCACGCACAGGAAAGGGTTCCTCAGTCACGCATAATGGTACGTGGATTAGCAATCGTATTCAATGAATAATTGTTATGTTTACATTTAATAATGCGTTAATTTAGTTTAAGACGTTTTCCAAGTAAGCGCATTGTAAAAGTTAAGCCTATATAACCTCTGAACTAACAAAGTCATGTACAGTGAAATTATTCTCGAGAAATTTTTGCATATGTAGTGGTGTGTATATTACACAGATCTTAGAGCGCGTTTCCACTATATCGTTCTGGCCTATACAAAAGTGTTTCGATATCCTAACATTACTATTTAATTTTATACTTATCCCTAGCAACACTCTGATTTTTGTTTTCAATAAAAACAAGTTTTTATTTTAAAGAAAAAGGTTTTGACTTTATAAAAAAAGAAAAGGTGCGTGAGCGATTCACACACGATAGAAGTGAAACTTCAAGTTTCACTTCTATCGTGTGTGATATATCTATCTATGATGTACATAAAGAGGAGAGACCTATACATATATAAATTTTTTTTTCCTTTCATCTAGGTTTTTAAAACTCCGGGGGAACTACGGGGGGGGGTAAATTTTTTTGTTATTTTTGGCCTAGGACACACCGTTTTCGAGATATTTCAATCTAAAGCAAAAAATCTCTCTAGCACTTACCGTTTGGACGGTAAGTCGAGGACGGACAGACGGACATGACGAAACTATAAGGGTTCGAATTCATAAACTTCGGAACCCTAAAAAGTGAACCAAAATTATATTAGGATGAAACCTATTGTAAAAGGAGGAGAATATTACAAAAATAAAAGGAAAAATAATTTACGGGCGATCTGAGGTCGGGAAGTGGGCGAGGGGGGGGGGATTTTTAGGGAAAAAATGGCTTATCTCGATTTCCGGCAAAAGTACAAGTCCTATGGAAAAAGTTCAATGGCAAAGTTGTAGGTAATAAAAAGATCTACATCTTTTGCATTCACACTTTTTTCACATAATTCAAATTTTATGTGAAAAATCAAAAAAAACAAGTTTTTATTTTTTTATTTTATAATTTTCAAATAATATTATTTTTACAAGAAATTTAGTGACAACTTACCATTTTATGTCCTGAATACACTGTAATTTATTTGATTTGAAATATCAATAAAAACCCTAATTTTCAATCGAAAATTCACCCGTCAAAATGTCAACTACTTTCCAAAAAATGGGGTGTTTTCTATTCGATGAAATCTCTACTTTCCGATGATGTAAATTTTTTTATATATTTTCGTAGTTAATAATCTCAAAAAATTCAAAAATAAAAAAACTCGATTTCGATTTTTTTAATCGTTATTGAGATATTTATTAAAATTTACACTTCTCCCCCTTCCCCTCTCTTCCCCTTCCCTTCCCCTTCCCCTGTCCCCCTTCCCGACCTCTGATCGCCCGTAAATTATTTTTCCTTTAATTTTTGTAATATTCTCCTCCTTTTACAATGGGTTTCATCCTACTATAATTTATTTTGTTTTCCAACATTATCGGCACTGGTCTAATTGGGGTATTTTAGTTTTAGTGGACTTTTTAAAAACAACTTCCACACCAGGAACATTCTTGTGTAGCGGAGGACTTTACAAACATACATGAAATGGATTTAAAGAATACCCAGCCTCAGATTAAGTTTGTTGTACACATAAAGTGTTGTACCATGTGAGGTTCGAACTCACAACACTTGGCGTTGTAGAAGCGGCGTGGCGACCGCTTAAACCACTAGACCAACTATGAAATCAAATAATTGTAAGTACATTGTAGTTAAATGAGGAACTTAAATGACTGCTTCGTAGAAATCAATGTTATCAAATAGCTTTTGCCCGTGGCTCTAACTGCCTGCATGACGGTCATCGTGGTGAAGATTGTTCTATGTTCTTTTTCGAGAATCGAAAAGTATATCTATGCAAGATTTCATTGAATTACCTAAGCATCAAAAATCGTATCCAATAGTTAATTGTTATGTTTACGTATCAATGCGTTAATTTTGTATGACGTTTTCCAAGTGATCGCATTTTAGCAGTCAAGCCTCTATAACTCCTGAACTAACAAAGCCATCTAATCTGTTATAGTTTTCCTTCAAAGTTCATTATATGGACCACCTTCACGAATTTTTTCAGATTTTTTAAGCCAGCCGTTTAGCTTTTAGAGGGGGGGGACGCCCTGTTTTTACAAAAAAGTGCCCTTTAAAGTGGAATATCCCGCGAACGGATACTTTAATCAAAATATCGTCTTAGAAACCCTGTATTGTTTTTAAAATACCTACCTAATGATACCCCACGAAATGGGGTAGTCGCGAGAAAAAAAAATCATCCCCACTTTACGTATAGGGGAGATACCCCAAATAAAAATATTTTTCATAATTTTATTGTAGCACTTTGTAGGCGTCATTACAGCACATCTTCATGCCAAGTTTCGTCTTACTAGCATTTACCGTTTGGACGGTAAGTCGAGGACGGACGGACGGACAGACGGACATTACGAATCTATAGCCGGTTCCAAAAATAACGGGTCAGTCACATAAACCCGAATATCTCCCGAACTACGTATGCCATCCTAATGAAACGAAGACTGTTCAATTGAGAATTTAATTATACAGATAAAAAATAAAATAAAACTTAGTTACACCCACAATATTAATCTTAAATTAAAAAAAAACTAAAGTAGTCATATTTTTCTTAAGATTACATTTTTTTTTATGATTGTTTTTTTGCTGTTTTTCATCACTGGAGGCTTCATCACGTGGAGGCAATACAAAGTATTAAATGAAGAAAGTGATGAAAAACAGCGATGCGAATAGAAATAAATGCATTACGCTACATACGCGAGAATCAACCTAGGCAACGCAGCAAATACCAAACACGACATACGCCACATTCACGGTCAAGGTCGCGCCACAGAAACTCACATAATGGATTATGTCATTTCCATAATCGTTTCAAGCAGGATGCATATAAATGCAATAAGCCTTGTTCATGGAATACAATTAAAAATAACAGGCTATCGGAAAACTAAATTTAGCACATAATACGACGGGCCTCTGTGCTATCCACCCAGCAAACCGTCTAACTATAACTGACTCAAACAGTGGTTATAGATTTTTAGTCGATACGGGTGCTAACATTTCGGTCATAAATAGCACAAATAATGAGAGCCAAGCATGCGAATACCAATTATTCGCCGAGAACGAGACCCCTATAAATACATACGGGGAACGCACTTTAACGCTTAACCTAGGACTGCGCCGAAGCTTTAAATGGACATTTACCATTGCCGACGTTAAGATGCCAATCCTGGGAGCTGATTTTTTGAATCATTATCAATTATTAGTGGATATACACGAAAAAAAAAAAAAAACTGATCGATAAAAAACAGGTCTGGAAACGCCTGCCAAAATAGTGAGAACAAAAATTGCATCAGTGCGATCTTTAAACGCTTCTCTACAGGAACCAATAAAGGGATTATAAGAGAAATATGAAGATATTACAAAGGCCTCCACAGGGACACCACACGCAGGACGCGACGGCTCCAGCCTGGTTACCCCTACGGCCTCATCAGCGGCTAGGCACAGCACACTGCACACACGGTCAACGTAAGAAGAGCAACTCTCTCCCGTCAACGCAGCAGCCAGCCACTACGCCAATCACACGCCCGACTCACTGGGATCAGCGGACTTCAGCCCCGACTCACTGGGGACTTCACCGCAGCACCGCGCATCGCACGCCCGACTCACTGGGATCAGCGGACTACAGTTCCGACTCACTGGGACTAGCGGCATACAGTTCCGACTCACTGGGACTAGCGGCATACAGTTCCGACTCACTGGAACTAGCAGCACTCAGTTCCGACTCACTGGAACTACTCACTCCTGGCACTGGCAAGCTCCGCAACAGAGCACAGACAGCCGACTTCCACATACCGCGCGCAATCTAAAAGCGCCTACATAAAAACGGCATAACAATAAATGCAAACAAATACGAATTCGCCAAGTCGGAGATTGATTTCCTCGGTTATCATACAACGAGCCAAGGGTTGACTCCTACTATGGAAGAGATTACAAGGTATAAGGATACTTTCTCTTCAGAGGGGGAATATCTATGGCGAAGCCACAGAATATTAGTAGTTTAGATCTTTACACGGCTACGTGATTAAATAATTGTTTTACTGAAGTTAACGTACGTGCCGCCAAACAATAGTAATATTATAAATTATTAATAAGGAAGAACAAATAACATATTGTCAATTAAGCAATTAAGTAAATAGTACTTCCTAGCGCCCCACCTAAACCTGTACATATTACATTGTATATAAGCTTTAGTTTAAGTTAAATTAGATGGAGTCAATACGGAGTCTTACAGAGATAAGAGAGTCAAGATACAGTCATAATGTAGTCATTAATAAACATTAAAGCATTACAATCAACGTGTCGTCTAATTGGCTCCCTGGGTAAACACGCAATACAAATAAATAAAATTGTAGTGTCAGTATGTAGCATCAAACTAACAATTTTTTACTAAATGCATATGAAAGTAGGTACCTTACTCACACCAAAATTGCAATTTTTAAAATTTTTGTCTTATAGCCTGTTTGTTCAGGGTAATCTCTGGATCTTGACGGGACTTTCACTGACAGAAAGCTGATGACCTAAGGAGTAACTTGGGCTTTAATTTTAGCCTAGCTTTACTCCTAGGCATTACTTGCGATTTACAATAATAACCGCAGGTAACACCGCAGGACTCAGCTAGTTCATTAATAAACTAAAGATTGTGTGTACATATAATTTACCTTCTTTTATACTATACTAATATCTGATATTATAAATTTGAAAGTAACTCTGTCTGTCAATCTGTCTATTACACTTTCACGGCGAAACCACTGGACGGACTTCGTACTGTGTCGAGCTTAACAGATAGCAATATAGACACATAAACATATTTTTATACTAAATAGTTCTGACACTTGTCAGATTCAAAAACACCTTAAGATAAAGGTGTATCTACGGCTTAACTTAACTTGTTTTCAGTTATAATAAATTAGAACCAACTGTGTTATTTAATATTTAAGAATGCTACTAAAAACGACAGTGATTTGCGGACAGATGCTTATCATTGACAGTCCAGTTGTCCATTACACACATTTCAAAATATACGAGCTTATTCAGTAGCACGCACTGCCAATATTTTTTTGAAACCACATTTTAGAAATTCATTTATTAAATTTAACCCCTCAACCAATCTCGTAGGAGATACTGATCTTGACTTGTTGTATTTCATATTTCTTACATTTATTGTACTTTTCATCTTCTATAAGTACATTTAATCTTGTATGACTATTGATAAATTGTATATTTTCGAAGCAGTGAGCTTTGAAATAGAATTCAGTAGACTGTTTAAATAAACATATATTATTTATATAACTGTAATATTCGTAATATCGATGTCTCACAATGGAGTTACTAATTTGCGAAGTTGTTAGAAAAAATGGCTTTCTATGAGAATATGTGATATTATTGAATAGTTCATAATATAAAAGATCCAACTTTTAAGCTCAAATTTAAGAACTCAAGTAAAACAGAAAAGATATTCACTACCGCGTTAATAAGAAAACTGAATCGAGTTAATGTAAAGCTTTGAAACACGAAACGTTTCCGACAGGTTAGTACGACAACTTCTAGCAAATAAAATAGCATTACTAGAGACCAACCGACGGTGAAATCGGTAGATTGCATTTAGTCCAAGTCTCAATTTTGAACCAAACTTCTAATAAGAAAAGTTGCACTGAAATAAGATTATGAGAACATTTCCTGACGCCCATGTCCTTCACTTTACTGCAATTTATCTCCTAGTTTTGAGAACGCCAAATGTACCAAGAAGATAAAATTTTAAGTCGTCAAAACTTATAACTATGTTTTTTTGTTTGGAAAGTTTGAAGTTTGGAACTATATAAAGTTGAAAGTCTTAATTACTTTGTGAATCAAAGTATTGACTTTCTTTGAGAGCAGGCAAATATATTGTAAAGCTTCCGAGTGAAGTATGTGAAGACGTCAGAAAACAATATTTTTAAATCCTGCTGCCATTGGCACCGAATAATATCATTCTCTAGGTTTCTCTTCATTGTGTTAAAGCTAAGTACTCGTTTAATTACATGTCAACTGTAAGAATTTCAGAATTTTTATATTTTACCCTTATTACACATATTCGCCAGAAAACACTAAACATTCTTAAAAAAAATGTGAGCCGTCACGGGACGCCTGGCAGATGTGAAACATCGCCATTATTTTGTAAAAGTAATATGCAGAAAAGAACATATTGTAATAGGAACTAAATATGTCATAATGATAAAATAAAATATTACTAATTATTAAAATAGTAGTCTATATGCAGTAGTGTGTACGGTATGGCGCCGCGAAGCGGTCTATATGGAGTACACACTACTCCATATAGACTGTATATATATACCATCGTATAGCGTGCCGTGACGAAGCGTCGCCAGTCGCCAGGCCAGAAATCTATTTTACGTGCGCCTATAGATGTTTCACATCAAAAATAATATATTACACAAAAACAATTAATATGTGTGGGTCACCATGCTGCACTGTCAGTGCTCATAATAAGAAAAATGACCCCTACTCCTGCATTCTACTCAAGCTTGCCATCAGGTAGAGTAGAGACATTTTGGTAAGCTTGAATATAAAAAAAAACCTGTAAAAAGTCTTAGGATTTTTTTATCTGTTTTGGGTTTGTATATTTTTCAAAGTCAGACAGACATTTCAATTTACATGTAGAGATTTGGTATCGCAAATCGTGTAACAAGTCAATCAATCACATTATTAAATGGCCACGGTAAAAAGCGTATCTAACGGGTGAGAAACAATTATATACCGTAGCATTAAAAGCACGAAGGCGTTCAAATGTTACAGATAACAAGACGATAATGTCTTAATGGGGTTTGACTGGTTGACAGACGGATTAAACACGCAACAGCCCCTAAGCAAAGGTGAACGCTGACTTACTTTCTCCGTCCAGAAGATTTGATGCTCTTGTTCACTTATCTTTATACTTACATCTTGAATTTGTATTATTTATGTGCATGTCATTTTCAAGCAATGAGAGCAATCAAAAATAAGTTCGTAGACGATATCATAATAGAAAATCTGAAGCGTATAACGAGTTTTTTTTAATTGCATGCATGAAAAACAAAAATAAAATGCCATTTCTTATGTATTGTAGTATGTTAAAGCTGTTTTTTTTTAGATAACAATAAATAAAATGTATGTAATAGACCTCGTAGCATCCAAGTGGCAGAGTTAAATCAGCATGAAATCCCCGTAAACGATAAAATCGGTGAATTTTACCGTAATATTTAGAAATAAGAACACAAAAAGGGAATATCTTTTTTGTGTTCTTATTTCTATATATTAGTTTTTGAAAGTGTGCAACTACATTTATGTTGCCTAAATATATGGTTCACGTAATAAACCATTATTTATACGTTACAGAATTGGTTGAGAAATTCTATTCTTCAATATAGACGCGACAAATGTAAAAGAATTTTACATCCTTGGCAAATTTGTATGCGGTGAAAACCCTCAAATTCGAATAGTACCTATGTATTAGAAAAAATCAAATTCAGTTTCTGATATAGATTACAGAAACAAACTTGATCAAACCATGTACAAAACATTCTGGTTTAATTGTGATAATATTGCTAGTCATCGCAAGTTTCATTTCAATTGTAATATCGTAACTAATACATTATACTCGACTGACATTACTTTTTACAACTTGGTACGTAATAAAAACATATAGTAGTCTAAGAACATTTCTTTCGCTCAATTCTTGATATCCAATAAATAAATGTCTGTGTCATTTGTATTACAAAAAGTATTGAGTTTATTGAAAGAAATTTGACTACCCATTCTAGGTACTTTATTTTTTAGAGGATCAAGTCCCGCTATACTATAAAAATTACCAGTACTAAAAAGAACATTACTTAAATGTAGTAAATTGAGACATTTCCCAAAATATTTCTAACTCAGAACAGACAAGTTCGTGTTCACCTTAGTAGGGCAAGAGTTGAGACACATTAAATCCGTAACGAATGAGACAGGTTCACTTTTTTACCTGGCATTGCTGCTCCAAAAAATAAGTGCAATTTTTGAAAGTGAATGTGAAATGTGTGTTCAGAATATAAAACCGGTCGTTCCCTTTTGTGACCTTTCAATGTTACTATGTGCGTGAAATGTAAATGATGTGATTGCAATGAGAGTAAAAAGGCGCTTGGAATTTTTGTCGAATTCTGATAATATTTCTTTTGGTATACTATTGACACGAGTTCTTAATAATATTCGTAGTTTAATACTTTGCACGTTTTTTTTATGCTTATCGTATGGCAAGAGTTTTATTATAAGACATATATTTTAGTAAATTAGTTATACGAGTACTGTGGAGTAACCAATGGAGATCATTTTGCCTAATTTACACGTGGCAGAAAAATCTTGCAAATTGTGTGAAAGAGCGCTGACGGAGGTTTTGTCAGATCCGCTAATTTGTTTCAAAGATGTCATGTTACTTTCAGCGTTATGACAACAAATTTTAAATGAAGAACAAATCAACTCACGCTTGGTTTAAAAATCATACAAACTTATTATTTTTGTTCACAAAAGAATGATGAATCTTGGAGAAAGTAGAGCCACGCTGATTTCAGAACGAATGGGCCGGCTCGAACGGATACAGAATACATACAGAAACATCTGACCAGGCACCATGGTATGGGTCACCATGCTGTTATTGCTTACAATGAGGATGGTGACCCCTACTCCTGGATTCTACTCATGCTTTCCATGAGGCAGAGTAGAGTCACTTTGGTAGGCTTAAACATACAAAAATAAAAAAATGATATACCGTATTTCTAATCACACAACGATCGTTGATTGGTTAAGAAAGCAAAACCCACATACTCAAAAATCTTTAAAATATCTTTAAAGTCACAATAACAATATACAGTTATGTATTTACATTCCCATTAATAATAAAGATAACATCACAAAGAATACGTAATGAAGTGAATAAGATAAACAATTATTATCTCTCGTTGACGTTAAATGATGCGTTTATCAATATTGGCTTACAGTCAGGACCCGTGGTCATTGGTGACAAAACGATCAATCATCGCTCCCGCCTTACAATTGTAATCTTATACAAATATGGATCTGAGGATAATCAGCAACATAAACATGAAATTTCACAATAGCCTTACGATTAATCAGACGCGATCCTTGACATGCATCTGGAGGAAGATGGATTGAAACCGTTGCCTGACTACGTTGACTGCACATAAACACGATCTAGTCTTTTGTGCAGTTTTAAGTTCATTTAGTTTAATTGAAAAAGATTTATGCTCAGACTGTCAAAGCTATTGCAGATTTATGAAAAGAATAATAGTGTCCTGAACTTGCCGCGCGGTTAAGGAATGGTTGAATATGGAGTTAGTTTAGAATGAAACTCTGAAAACACCTTTCAAATTATTATTGTTCAGAATGAAAATTAAAAATTGAGAATGGCTTTCGTTTTCTTTATTGCCAGGCTATAGAAGCGTTACTTTTCCATTTTGTTAGAACTTATTTTATTCAATGCAAAATCAGGTATTTATCATAATTCGAACAACGTTTTTATAAGTGTCTAATTTGAAATATTATGTACTAAGTTTGTAATAAACTGGATTATCTCAAACAACAGAGACTGGGTTAGGTTTACGTGCGAAGCTTTTTAGAGTCAGACTATTAGGTTCAGTATCTTGACATAACGTCCTCACGAGGGAGTTTAAAAACTTAACCATTCCCATTATTCTTTTGGATCTGTTCATTTATTACAGAAACGTAGAATACCAACAGTCGTTATTTAACTTATAGGTACCTCGTTTCTCAGTCGTAGTTACTTTTGAAATGGAAAAGGAAATAATCTCATTACCCACTTATATTATTAATAGACGTGATAAGTTAGTTTTGTTTCAGGAAAATTATTTCACTGAATAATTGGCCTTCTGATTTAAGCGGACAAGTGTTGTTGGTTTAAATCTCACATGAGACAACAGTTTGAATAATTCAAAAATGTTTTTTTTGAGTCTGGGTGATCTTTGAGTTTGTTTCATGTATGTTTATAAAATCCCCGGTGTCATACGATGTATGTTGCGTTGCGGGAGTTGCCTTTTTATTGAAAATAAGTAATAACTTCATAAAGTTTATCGTTGATTTTCAACTTTATGTGTCTTTCATTATATTGTCAAAGAAGCAAAATTTCTAGCGTAGGCTAGACAGTGTAGACTATTAATACGAACATAAGCACTTGCCTGTATCTGGTTTACTATAAATTTAATATAGAAAAAAATAATTTTCTTCTATATTTAGATTAATAGCACGGTTTGAACTTTTCAAACGGGCTTTTCGCTCCATTACCTTCAATCAATCGTTATGAACATGCATGCCACACATTACACCAAAGATAATATATACGCCATGTGTCTATTTACAAAAAATAAAAGACGATATATACGGGAGTGAAAACAAAACGAAATCAATCTTATATGTAGAAACAATTTATTGTTGTATGGTTAATTCTAAAATTAAGTTGTTCTTTTTTTATTTCAATACGTTCTAATAAATATTTGTTTTTATATATTTTTCAATTTTAAATTTATTTTCAGAAGACTTGATTAAACAAGTCGGAATTCTGTAGAAAGCTGAATTCTAATTTAGCCTATAAGTTTAACTGTGCAAATAATTTCCTTCAATATTGTGATATCATATTACAATTTATTTAATAAGCTAAGTATTAAGAATAGATACGTGATTAATTTTTTTATATATTTTGTTTTAATCTTGTCTTATTTAGTTACATTAGATCTACGTAAAGAATACTTACACATTAATACGAATCAGCACCGTCAGCTGTCATATAAAAACTATATTACAAGTCTCATCAATGTGTCTAATCTTAAGTTTTGGACACAAGAAAGGTATAAAACGTTTGTTACGATTCGTATGGACTACAAAAACAAATAAATAAAAAGGCCACGTAACTTACATGGTTCATTACGTCCAAAGGTATCGAACTACTTAGACAACATATAGTAGTTTGTATTTTTGTGATTTGTGACCTTGGTTTTTATCTAAATCTTATCGCTGTTTTATAGGCAATAACGCCCTATTTACTGCGACTTTGCATGTTTATTTTAATTTAATTGAACAAATGCCTATAGCCATTAAAATGATTTTAAAACTCGTTTTTCACAATTTGTAAATACTCCTGTGGCGGTTTTAAAACAAGTTTATACTTTTATGACTTTTGGCATTAGTTAATAATGCGTGTAACTGCCCATCAATTAGAAAGAACGGTTCTTGAGAGTTCAAGTATAGAATAAGTTACTTGTATGTATTAATCGATGTCTCGGAAAGTAACAAGAAACCCTTAGATAGCCTTTTTGCCTTTAATAATTTTATTTTTATTTATCTTATGGCTCTTTTCTCTATTCTATTTCAGGAACTCTTACATAAAGAAATGATTACTTTCAAACAAATACAGATGAATGTTATCAATCCAAATGTTATATTTGTCTGTCTGTTACGACTAAACCACTGCGTCGATTTCCATGTAATTTATCATGGACATACTTGAGGAAGTATTTAGCCTACTCTTACCGGGATAACCAATGTATAAGCGGGGGGAGCCACGGGCAAAACCTTGTAGCAAATAGAATAACAGTGCGGTGACTTCCTATTAATCTCGTTTTACATATTCTCAACACATGAAAATTGCAATATATTAGCACATTTATTTACATGTTAAGATTTAACATGTTTTTAGCAGAAGACAGATTTATTGAAGAAAGTAAAACACAAATTAGTAATAAATTCATACAAGAAACACAAAGTGTATTAAACATCGAGCATGTGTTTATTAAACATTAAAATTAATTATTCGCGCCGGTATAAATTCGTAAAACGCCCCTTTAGTGAATTATGATAAAGCTGCATAAGCAATATTTTATGTTCAGCACATTTACTTCTCCCCCAAAATACAGAGGCATGTATCTTTTCTGTCAATAACTGCACTCAATACAAACAAAATAAATCCTAAAGCCCTTATACTTTATTAACCTGTGTTGTCAGATACACAAGAGCAACTTTTACCATCAGTGTTTTCGTGTAACTGTTGGTAGATTTATTTCTTAAATTAAATTATTATTTTCTATCAACATGAATCTAAGGCTATAATAATACACACTGGTGGATGCGGTATTATATAACATCACTATTTATTTCAGTGTTTTAGTTTCTGAAGAAAAAGACTTTACTGACTGATATTCTAGGATAAATAATGTAATTAAAGAAGTCGATAAGAACGATCTTATAAATAATACACAAAAAAAACGCGGCAAACCCTAAAAAGGATGAAATTGATACTTACAGATAACGCACGATTGAGATATTATTAAAGTCATAAATATGGTAATTATGTTCAAGTATTAAATGTGTACGTTGAAAAATGTATATGATACGTTTTTAAAAAATATCAAAGTTATGACACTACTAGTAGGTAACAAAATAAATACCATAAAGACTTTTTGAAAAGTTGTTTTTTCAAGTTCTAGTAAATAGGAAACAAAACAAGTTGTAATAAATTATGTTCATTTATGTGTTCGTTCTACACCAATATTTGAATAGAACAACAGAGATATGTATAAGTAGTGCAAAGTACATCCTATCACATGGTGATATATAAACATTTTACTTAAAATACGCCTACAAAGAACGACACACGTCAAATGTTAAATATCTTTTTACGATAACTTTAAGAACCATGACAAACTATTGTCTCAAAAGATTAATAAGCGAATAAAATCACTTGACACCACACATTTAATCTAATTATCATGTACTAGAACACAGTGATAATATCCGAAGCAAATAAATAGACTACAGCATTGGTATTAAGGCATAGTGTATAATTTCCTATAGGAGACTCATAACTGTTGATTAAATTCGTGCTTTATGAACAGGTTTCCCAAATCATATATTGAATATTTTTTTCAGAGCATTTAGTTTAGTCTTGACAGCACAGATATTAAAATGCTCTGAAGTGATGGTAAATGCTTGCTTTGATCAGTTAAGAGATTTAGTTTCTACAGAGACTGGCGAATGAACGAGAGTTTACAGAAAGCAGTATTGACTAGAGCTTCCCTTTCATTCCTTAATTTGTTTGAACTTATAGAAAAAGAAAAATTTCTAATTCGACACGAAGTTGAAATTTTTATTCAATAAAATGTAACAAAAACTACCTCATTTGGAACTAAAAATATCGTTCCTGGCCTATTCTTAGTATAATAAATTGGAAAAGAACGTTAAGATAGAAATCTAACTAATGTATAAGCCCCACTTTCGCATAGCTTTGGTGTCTTTTCCTCCTTATCAGAATATTCTGAACTATTTCACGAGGTATATGTATGTATATGCTTACTAAATAACAACGTAATAGTGAGTAAGAAGGAAAAAACATTTGTTAGAACATAGATCGACACCAGCATTTTAGATATATTACTGCAGATGTATGTTTGCCGTTTCAGAATTTTCCAGCTGTAAAACTACTTTAACCAATTTCGAAATTGGCGCAGGGTATGTTTTAATTTTTATAATACAATACAGTATGTACAAAGAACACATATTTTGATGAGATGACAACCAGCCGAATAATATCAGCCATTTCTGCCAATGTCAAGTACTTATCGCCTTCTAATCTACAAGCCGTCGCCATAATTAATGTAATGATAAAAATGTGGATGCTATGGCAACTGTCTTCCAAAATTACAAAAACCATCTCCTACAAAGAACACAATTAAACACTCTCCAGAAACAAAAAGAACTGTCATTATTTTTCTCGAAATAGATTTAAGCTGACCACTTCTTCGTTGCCGTTCTGAAAACTGTAACCAAAGAGACTCTCTTACAAATTGTTTAACTTGAGTAACTCGCAGATATTAATGATAGTCTTTCGCACGCCGTGTACACAATCTTAAAACTCTGTAATTAATATATGTCACCGGGAAGCTACTTGTGACTCTGCTCTACGATTTCATGAACTTAAACTCACTGGTACATTTATTCCACTATTTAATTTTGTATATTTAGTTTATAAGTAATCAAATTACAAATAAGTGGCAATTCAAAAGCACAGAGATTAATTTTAATTTATAATGGCTACGACTGACTACTTTCAAACATTTTGTTTGTGTGAAAAGGTGTGTACAAACACATCAGCTAAGAAACTGAAAATGTAAAATATTCCTTTCTTTCCCTTTTTTATATTTGTTTTTGCAAAAATATTTATTTTTTTAAAAGCCACTTATAGGTACGAGTCGACTCAACCAATCTGTGAACTATTTACCCTTAAATCTATTTCAGAAATATGTACTTTCATTTTCCTTTTTATTTTGCCGACTTAAGTTTTCTATTTTAGTATCTAACGATTCAATATTTCTTAGTCTGATAATGGGTTCATACAAAACTATAATTAAGGCTATAAATAAAATATTTCTACTATACAGCTGTGGGTGTCATAAAATCTATATTAATTTCTTCCCATGTCCTTCAAACCAGGGTCTTCACGGCAAAAAATATTTTAAACTATCGAAGTCTCGGATGAGTCAGTCTGTTAGTGTATAATAATATATCTGTTTCCACAAACATTGTTTGGAGTTCAAAAGATTGGCTAACATACACAATATTATTTGGTGTTAACGCAAAATCCTGCAACTA
The DNA here is from genome assembly GCA_932526445.1 of Phragmatobia fuliginosa. NCBI lineage: Eukaryota > Metazoa > Arthropoda > Insecta > Lepidoptera > Erebidae > Phragmatobia > Phragmatobia fuliginosa. The sequence continues at coordinate 10,682,674 of OW052070.1, read as the reverse complement.
TATAGTGCCTTCATATATCTTTCATTCTATCATAACGCAAAGCCTAAAGTGTTCTAGTTCTACTAATTCAAACGTCAACGTGAATCGAGTAAAAATAGCTTGTTTTGTCTTATTTGTTTCAACCACTCACGAAAGTACAAATATAATTTCATAAAGTCAAAGATATGGGATATTCAGTTTTAGAACAGATAAAAAAATTGTTAATAAGATTTACACGAACTAACTATAAAGATTAAATACAACCGATAGTATTTGTGTAAGTGAATAATCTGTGGAATCTGTCGCCCTGTTCCAATTTACAAAACGATTAAAGCGAATACGATTAAAGCAAACTATTGCGGTTGACTCGGCAAATCTAACTTTAATTATTCTGAGTCGATCCAATTCTATTTGACTATAGCCACTACATTTTAAGTTTTTGATACATTTTATAACTTTTTGAGATTTGGAAATGGTTTTTTTTTAACTTTTCTTGCGATCTCTACTTTTGTCATAAAGTTTAAACAGATAAATATTTTTTTACTGTTGTAATAATAATATAAATTTAATAAAAGCTGCTCCAATCCTCTTACGCATTTGAGTCAAAATCTCTTTTTTCAATTCTATACGCGTACGCGACAAATTTAACTTTAGTATTACAGTCGGTGATGCGATTTCGTGGATCAGTCTTTACAATGTTATTACTGTGCTTAAATGTTATTGAAATAGATATGGGGCGTTGCAGTTCGTTAAATAGAACTACCTATTACGCAAATACGATTTACCAGTAAGATCTGCAGACAAAAACGTGGCTATTTTTTCTCTATAGAGGTATCTAATTTATTATTTATTATTATATTTGATACAGATTTGGATTTAGACAAAAAAATATAGAGGTTTTCAAGGGTATGTACCCTTAAAAACCTCTATACTTTTTTTATTATATTATTATTATATTTTATTATATTTTCATTCATTTATTAACTTGTTGGAATTTAATTACCAAACGTTGTTTTACGATTGTCAGGTCTTACCACCACGTTGATTGAAATCTGACACTGAAATGAGCTATCAGTTATTTGTAAAGGATAATACATTCTAAAAAAATATTTTATATGAGGCGATAAATTCTAAATACCGATTATTAAATGTTTGACATGCTCTTGACAAAACTTAAGAACCCTAAAAAATAAGAATTCTGCTAAGACACGTGGGCTAATTATGCCCATCATGGTTACTATATTCGTATAATAATGCCATTTTACCACACGGGTGGTGTACATGAAAATACATTATTATATTCAAAAACATAACTCTTTCATTACACAGACCACATAATTACTATGATTCACTTTTTTAAATACAAGTCCAAATATGTTTACGTTTTTATCATTCGGTTATGTTGAAAACAGAAATCTCAAAGTCAACATTTTGATCGCTCTGTTATGAAGAATATAAAACATAAATCTGCCACAATCCTGATATAAAATATTTTCGCTTTGGGGCAATTCTCCAGCACAAATGATGTCAGAAGCCTTCACTTCCGACCGTGATATGTAATTACCAATAAATTCCGAAAACATATTGATTATCTCATAAGCTGGTGAAGTCATTATAACATACGTATTGCTCAATAAATTTTCCTAATAATTTGTATATGTATAATTGTAATCACGAATTTTGTAATTTCGTAAAAGTCTTCTTATCATTGAAGACCACTTTTGTAAGTTAGTCTGTGACATTAAGTTACCTATTCATAACTTTACTTAGCCTTTATTGTTCTTTGTTAGTTTTAATTAAAAAGCTTTCGTTTATCTTACAATTTTTGTAAGTTTGTTAGTTTGAATGAAACACTTAAAACTGAATAAGAAACGTTTACCCCTATCCAATGGGATTGAATCTTAAACGTAACGTGATTTTAGTTTGGATGACATTGGTGCTAATTATGTTGTTGTTGGAAACCCTCTAAACTACAGAAGGTGGCCAAATTGTTAGGAAACAGTTAGAATGTTTTTATATTTTCTAGTTTAATAAGATTCGTGACCAGAATGGACAAGGTGAAGAATGAGTTTATTAGAGGATGCCTGAAAGTATAACCATTAGATGAAAAGTTGAGAAGCAAGAGATTATCCTGGTACGGACATGTGATGCGTAGAGAGGAGCAAAATGTAGTGAAGAAAGTTTTAAGTATAAAAGTTGACGGATATAAGAGTAGAGTGCGACCAAAGAAAAAATGGATGGACTGCGTGAAAGAAGATATAGCCAGAAAAGGAATAAACAGTGAACTGACGAGCAATAGAAAAGAATGGAAGAAAAAAAATCAATGCACCGACCTAATATAAATTTGGGATGGGTAGGAAGATGATTATAGTTTAATAAGATTTCTCGAAGAAATTATTAGTTAGAGGCTTTTTATTTATTATTTCTTTCTTTCTGTATTCTATTAGGATAATATAAAATTACAAAACCTTTTTTTATAAAACTATTTATAGCCTTTGTATGAACAGTATGAATATAATGTGAAAATTATTTAATTTTTTAAATCATTTAGTGACGCCACCCTTTGCTGGAATAAGAGCTTCTAAGGGTAAAGATAATGTATTCGGAACATGCTCCAATGCTCCGAATACATGTGTTTTTACATTCCTGGAGTTTACTTTGCTGATGCCATTCTCTGATGAGAGTGTCAATCACCTTGGTGGTATCGCTTTTTTAGCTACCGCCCGTGAGTTCCCACGTGTTTTCTATGGTGGTGAAATTCCCTGGCCAAGGTAACTTAGTGTCATTGTTTCATTCAAAAATGCAGTAATTTTAAATTATTTTTAAACAATTAAAAAAAACATTTACTTGCTCATATTTATTAATTTTCTTATGACGTTACTAGTATGTTAAGCATGTTGTTTTATGACATTCTAATTATTAAATCTTTTGACATTAATATCTGTTTTTTTTCAATATCCAGTTTCTGATTGTTATTAAATAATGAATTTTCTTATTGGTTAAAACGTACTTTTTATTTTCATTCATACAAAAAATATACATATATTTTCACACTATTATTAATGGTAGAATGTTTATTGTATATGGGTCATGTTATAACATCATTAAGATCTCTGTATACCTACATTTCAGCAAATAAAATAAATAGATAAATAAATAAAAGTGCAACAATAAAATTATAAAAAAAAAACCTCCCCTTACCTCTGTACCTCCCGTACCTCCCCTTTTTTTTTCTGTGCGGAAATCCCCTCGGATACCACCAGTTGGTGGTTATGTCGGACTCGAACCGACCAAAACCGCACGCCGTCTCAAGGTACCAATGGCCGGGGAATCAGGTGTACCCTAGAAAGGAAATCCCTAGAACCCCAATATACCTCAGGCCATCTACCTGCGGCTTGTAGACGTCCCTCGTCATAATAAAAGTGCATGGCGCATCCACCCCAACCTGCTTCTGCTGGGATGACAGAAGGCCTCACCTGTCATCCCCAGGCTAGCGCTTATGGAGGATGGAGATCGTTCTGCGACCTCCGGCGCCTGAGTCGTCTGCGGTACCGAGCCCGTTACCGGGCCTGGCGGACCGGGAGAGATCTAAACCTCTCCCGATCCCACTCCGCCACCTCCTTTGCAAGCATAACTTGCTCGCAGAACGAAACGGCGGAGTTCCACGCGCTCTCGCTCCGCAGCATGGCCGCGATCATGTTGCAGAGCGAGAGAGGGGGTACCTCCCCTACACGTAAAGTGGGATGATTTAAATATCCGTTCGCGAGTTACTTAACTTTAAAGGATATTTTTTTGCAATCTGACTCTAAAAGAAAAACAGTTGGCTTGAAAAATCAACAAAAATCTTGATAGTACTCCATTTAAATAACTTTAAAGGAAAACAATAAGGGTTTAGAAAAAAAAAACAGAAGTTATAGGGCCATAACTTGCTAAATGCACTGACGCGGAAAATTTGGTATTAAAAAAAAAAAAAAAGTAATCAACAATTATTTATTGGACACGATTTTAAATCCATCTGCCATTATGAGTGACTACGGAACCCTATTCTATGCGTATAAAATGAATAAATTTTCATGAATTCTCCAATTAAATAGAAGTTTTATTCTAGTATTCGGACGAAAAATGACATTCGGTTTTTGCAACCGCGCATTTCTTTACTAATGAAACAGTTTTTACAACTTTCTTCATTTTAACAAACGTCTCTTTTGCTGATGTAAGCTTCAAATTAACAATGAAAGTTCATCTATAGTATTTATTCTTAAAAAAAAAATTGTAATTTTATATCAAATAAATCAAAGAATTTTAAACCTCATAACGCCTCTTGAACAGAAGTTAGTAAGTACTTTTAACTTGAGCAACTATTCCTTAGAAAATAGGAGCTAAAATTATACCTAGTTAACGTTCTAAGTATGTATATACTTCTTTTTAGCTTAGTTTTGTAACTTTTCAAGTCTTATTATCCCCATATGGTTGAAAATGCTATCCAATAATAGTTACTCCACACTATATTATGATAGAGATAAAATAAAAACCTATCCACGAGTATTTTACCACTTTCTATAATATTATATTCCCCACTAAAATTATAGCAATGTAGTATTGTAGTACTCAAAGTCTCGGACGACTAATGAACATAAGGAAATTATAAGGGTTAACTGGTTTAGACCAGTTTGCAGACAAAACGTTAACGTAATTCAATAGATAATTGGAATAAAGCTTTCACGTGTAATATATTCGCATTTTCCTTTTTCGAGTGGAGAGAATATAAAGAAAAATAAATCAATGCCTATCTAGAATTTTTTAAATGATGAAATTTAACCAACGTCTCCATCTTATAAGATTTGTTCAAGACTTCACATTACATTTTGTAGAGAGGACTATCTTTTAATGCGAGTAACGTATTTTTACCGAGCAGTCGACTCAGTAATTTAGCGAATATAAAAGAGATTGGCAAACAGATCACTGATTAAAAAAATTTGGATAAGTTTTTTTTTGAGGATTTTGAAGACAGTTACGTAAGTATCACAATGAGCAAACATCTAAAAGGAATAAACCGATCGAAAAACAGAAGATTGTAGTCTGAAAATAATTGCTTTTTTCATTATGGCAGGAAATACGCTTAATATTTTTACTAAATATTTAAAGCTAAAAGAAAATATACATCGTGAAAATTGCACTCTATTAAATTCTATCTTACACTGTTTACAGTGAAAACCGCTTCAATTTATTCTAAAGTTTTGTGAGTAAATTCCCAGCGCTGACGACGGTCGATGGCTGTATTAAGATTACAAGTTCTAGTACACTGAAGAAGAGATAATGTTTAGTATTTTAAGCTATTAAATTATTCTATGAAATAAGTACAGTGACTGTTTAATGCTGAAATGTTTATTGAAATAATTATAAACGCAGGTATAGCTAGATCAATAATGAATACTTACTTGTAATTCCTAATATGTAGCTTGCTTCTTATACTAGATACATGCCCAATATATTTGAAATAAAGTATTTGTATTAATAATTGGATGTTTACTTTCAGCACGGTCTTCCAGCCAATATTTTGTAAGCTTTATAATTGCTGACAATTTCGACCACGACTGTACTTTAAACGCACTGAACTATTGTTAGAAAAAATATTTTATATTCTTAGAAAGTGTATTTTTATCATTCGTGCTGTATTGAACGTATAAAAACCGCATTGCTGAAAAATTCAGTCATGAATTTTTCAGCAATGCGGTTTTTAAAGCAAAGCGTTAATTGAATTTTAACTTAATATATTCTTTTAATTTACTTGCCTTTACTTTTTTAAATAAATTGCCTGCCTATGGTAACAGTGGCGCAGTGGTAGCGTATGCGCTGCTGTGCTTAAGGTTTCAGGTTCGATTCCCGGCTGGGACAAAATGTTTAGCAAGGACATAGGCTACACTTAGCCACATATGCGTGTGGTCCCATGGACAAAAGTTAGTAATTGTATAAAAATAACAATGTTATAATTTTATTATAAAATTGTTATTTTTATACAATATTACCTTACTTTATTAATTAATTTGACAACAATAATTAAGTGAAAAATATTACAAACCAAAGTACTTACAAAGAAACATGATACTAGATATATTTAACATCTTAAATACAGCAACATACCTATCATTAATTACATGCCATTGTGTAACTAATAAGATGTTATTTATATTCAACTTCTCATTGCAGTTAATGTTATGTATGGACATTCATATATAAAACTTACATAATATTTCTGACGTACCTAAACATTACTATCGAATATGATATTATATTATAATATCACCATTATAAATAAATAACTCTCAACGTCATCTAAACAACGGATATAAATACATAAACATACTTTTTTCTGTAAATAAATACGTATTATACATAGAAAACACCCAGACTCAGAAACAAATATTTGTGGATGACACAAATATTTGGTCCGACCCGGGAATCGTACCCGAGACCTCTTCATCAGTTGCCGCATACGATAACCACTAGACCAACAAGGCAGCAAGTTAATTCTACGCTAACTTTTTAATTGACAAATGTATAAACAACGAACCTAGGTAAGTTCATCTATGTACACTATAAATGGAGGTATTTCAGTCCCATGCACTAACAACAACAAAAAAACAAAGTGTATAATATACTTGTGGACAGTTATCTCATTAATTATATATTTTTTACTCTTTACTTCCCATAATCTGTTTGTATGACATTTAATTGGATTTTATAAATTTGGATGACTTGGAGTTTTTTTTCCGAATGCAGTAATCTGGCCTAATGTGGTATATCTAAATCTTTATTAAATATTGAGGGGGAATGTCTCTTCATTCTTTTGAAAGTTGAATTCATTAAAAGTAAGTTTTAATTTTACCATCTGACACAAGATTTCATATAAAAAATGACAAAGTTATTTAAGAATGCTTTTAAAAAGTTTGTTTCAACAACTTGGCATGTTGCGTCCGGATGTTATCCGACTGCAATCGTTGCTTTGAAATTTAATAAGACAGCCACCACCTGTCCTTAATCTTTGTTTTCATTTCCAACGCTGAGTCGTCAATATTATGACACATTTTTTTATCATTTGTATTTTTTTATCAACTACCGGTTAAGGTGATCTTGTTTGCCTTTTATTTTTTACAATTGAATGTTTTTTTTTTGTTTTTTTTTTATCTGTATAATTGCTTCATCAATCATCAATAGCCTTCAACAGTCCTCTGATGGACATAGACCTCTCCTTAGCAAAGAGGTTTTGGCCTACTATACCACGCTGGCCAGACGGGTTGGTATAGGGTTGGTTTCAAGTTTTCCTTCTCTTTGCAACGATGTTATCTTGCATTTATCCCTTAGTCGCCTTTTACGACACCCACGGGATGAATAGGGGTGGTGATAATTACCTTAGCTTCTTGATATTGGTAATATATTTTCATCAATAATTACTGACTGAGTTACTGACTGACTGACAAACAGCGCACAGTCGAAACTACTGGACGCAGGAGGCTAAAATTTGACATGTGCAGTGTATTCCTTGAGGAGTGTAGACGACTCCTAGAAAACTAAAGGGGTGAAAATGGCAATCAAAGTTTGTACTAGGATTTGTTTTTTTTTTATTCTGTAGTTTGTTTGTGGACAAAGCCGCAGCCATCAGTTAGTTTGATAAGAAATAAACAATAGCAGCCTAATAAGTATTTCATACTATTAAACTTCAAAAGATCCTCTGCGTAATAAGACATGTAAATGTTCTTTACGTTTTTAATATTATGTTGTTGCGACAACAACTTTAGACGTGGTAAGAAAAGAAAGTGTTCCGCGACAAGTGTTCCATCCTAATAATGACAGCATTCCATCCTAATAATGACAGCATTCTTGCTGTCGTGTTTCGTTGGTGAGTGTGAGACCGGAGGCCCAATCATTCTGCATCATTCTCCCGCCCTTCGAAGGCCGGGAGAATGATGCAGAATAATCTAACCAGGCTGCCATGGTAGGGGTCACCATGCTACATTGCCTACCCTCACAATAAGCATGGTGACTCCTACTCCTGGATTCTACTCATGCTTTCCATCAGGCAGAGTAGAGTCACTTTGGCAGGCTTAAATATAAAAAAAAAAAAAGCAAGTAAGCACTATTTATGATTTAGTATTATATCGTACCAAACAAATTAATGATGACCTCTATTTCGAATGAAATCGCTTACAGTATAAAGGTTGGCCGAATAAATCATTATTCCGGTAGACTATTACCTAATGGGTGGGTTCTTTTTGCATCTACGTTTATATTATTTGTAGGGAGATATAAACTATCTCAGAAAACTAATATTTACATATTATATTACTAGCTGTGTCCCGCGGCGGAACCTGCGGTTGTTTGTAAAACATGAGTAATGCCGCGGATCGAAGCTAGTCTATAAAAAAATAGCCTTAGTTACTCCTCAGGTCATTAGCTTTCTGCCAGAAAAAGTTCCATTAAAATCCAGAGATTAGCCGGAACAAACAGACGAACAAATTTGTTTTAAAAAGAATGCGGTTTTGAAATGCATTTGTAAAAAACTATTCATTTGATATTACATACAGACACTCCAAATATATTTATTTGTAAAGATTAACAGAACGTACCACTATACCTTAACAATACATCAGAAAGGAGCAGAAATTACATAAACCAGTAAGACATGCTTTTATTATTATGCATTCATAAAATAGATTGACGATTTAACTTAGTACCTACTTTCCAATAGCGTACCGAAAATTCTTACTCGAAATACACATTCTAATCCTCGTGCGCACAAACATACGTAAGATATTTAATTAATCAAATCTATGAAGATAAACAAATATATAAACATACAAAGTAATCCGATTAATCTACATGTAACGCCACTGTTTGTTTGACAAACTGTCACCGATATTTCCATGTACTGCTTTTAGTAGAATACCAAATCCTTGGAAACTCAGAACTTCAACATCCCAACTAGCACGTATACACTTAGCTTACGTTACCGTGCTCACGATGACGTAGTATATTTAAATATTGTCACTTCAGGAAATAGAGTTTAGATACGTGTAAACATTTGCAAAAGAGTAACTTGTCATCTTAAGTCGCAGGAAAGTCCAATATTCAGCTAGGATATTAGATTTTCCTGCTATTTACGATGACAAGTTACCCTTTCGTAAATATTTGAAAGGGTATTCTACATTAACAGCAAAAAATGTTTTTTTATTGTGGTTTCACATAATATATCATGTTTTGCAGCATAACATATATTCACTTGTTTGATGAGACTTTTATGAGACAATCTTCTGATATTAAGATACTTAAAACAATAGAGCTAAGAATACAGTAATTACTAAGTAATTATGATATAAGTAATCAGCAGTCGTTGTAAATAAAAGATTCAAAGTATTTTAGGATCACGCGACCACCTTGTAATGCCCATAAAATTCATTTTATTGCGTTTCTTGATAATAAAGGTAACATCAAACGATATAATCCCTCTATTTTTATCTGTTCGATTAGCAAACGAGCACGGATGGTTTTTTCGCAATACGGTAACATTGCCAATTAATACCGGAACTATTCCATCAATTGTTTAGATATATCCAAGCAATCAAAATGGTGTACATACATGGAATGTTAGTTAAAAAGGTGTTTCTCATCTAAGAGCGTGACACAAATATATTATTTCTCCAAGATTATACTATCCTTAATCTCGACGGAAATGACTACTTTATAACGCGCAAGTTAATTATAACTTTTGGACTTCGGACTAACGAGAATCGATTTTTTAATTTATATTTTGACAAGATATGAATCACAGTAAACGGTAGACAACTAGAATAATATGTTTAGGCGCCTTCCTATTATACATGTTACAATTAATTCTAAAGGTTCGAGCACATTATGCCGGGCCGCAGCGTGTCGGGGCGGGCCGCAGCGCAGCGCAAAATGCTAACTTAGCACATTGTGACGGGCCGGGTCGCAGCGCATTGACGGATTTTGAGTAGAGTGTACCGCATGCGTAACTGTTGTGTATTTAGTGCAACTGCACCTTATGGATAGCTCTGACAAAGAACTTTCTTTTTTTGCCTGCTGTTAGAAGAAGAAGAAGAAGTTAGAAGAAAAAGTATCAAAAAACGCAAATTTCGTAAAATAAACACGTACGCGCATGCACACCAATCCGCTTGCTATAGCACACTGTGACGGGGCGCAGCGGGGCGGGGCGGGTCGCATCGCACGGACGCAAATCCGCATCTCAATAATGCGAGCCGCTGCGGCCCGACACAGTGTGCGATACTTCATACAATTTGTATTGAAGCGATTTGAGCGGATTTTTGCGCTCCGCCCCGGCACGCTGCGGCCCGGCATAATGTGCTCGAACCTTAAATGGTGGCGCATTTTTTTTATTTATGTTTTATAATTTTGTTTCGAAAGTGACAGCTGACTCAATGAACATAAAATATACTTTGCCAATATAACATGTGTCTAATTACCGGTTTATTTAATAATGTTGATTTTAAATTAACGAAGTCGTTATTTAAAAGTTTATCAAACATAATTTAGAGAATTTTGACTTAACATTATAGATATACATTATACATATCTGACGTACAAAAAAGCTCAGTTTACGAGCACTTTAAAAATTCGCGGCATTTTGAATAAGCTTTTTTTTACTTTAAGGAACCATTTTATGTTTTTATCAACTTAAAGTTGAATAATAACTCAAAGCCCGCTGCTTAAAGTTCAATCAATAGATGTTCCACTTTAAAGTACGCTCAAAATTAAGCATTGAGATACTTTTAACCTAATATTTAGTATAATTGGTACTGTTAAGTGGTTAATAAGTTAGTTTATCGGAGAGACGTATGAGGTCAACCATCCATACTACCTAATTTAATAAATCTCTTATTTAAAATAAGACGGCCAAGAGAGCAATCTTATTGTAGTATTATATAAACATATCGCTGTTTCAGTCCGTATAATAAGTTGTCTGTAAGAAATGACAAGTATCAAGAAGAACGTCCTATGTTCAATTATGATTTTATTCATATTTTGTTTAGGTACTTACAGAATCTTAAAAGATTTTCTACAGACAAACATTAGAAATCAGTATTTTTTCTGTAGAGTTTAGTCTATATCCTTAGTAATATTATAAATGCGAGTAATTTTGTCTGCCTGCCTGTCTCGATTTGACGCCAAAACTACTGAACCAATTTAAATGAAATTTGGTACACAAATATTCTAGAACCTGACAAAGTACATAGGCTACTATAGCACCGCGATAACCGACTCACGGGCGGAGTCGAGTGCGAATGCTAGTAGTATATAATTTGTATTCGTTCTAAAAGTAGAGCACTACGATATGATAGAAAAAGGTATAGTTATTTGGATTTTATTGAAACTTTGCGAAGCTCACATTGAGTTTATATGACATCACATGTTGTTAGTACGTTACTAATGTTTTAAAGTCATTCCTATTTAAATTCTAAGCTTCAGTAACAAGTGTCTTACATTTAGGTTTCTAATCTACATATACTGTGTATTATTGAAGGCGTTAATAGAGGATTTTACTTCTTAGGAACATTGCGAAACTACTGTTTCTACTTACTATTATTATGTTGCCTATATTATTGTATCAGACATGTAGCTTTGTAGGTGAGTGCGATAATCCACCCAATCGTCGAAGTTAAGTTCCTGCAAAGTTGTGAAGCGTAACTGCCACATTTTCTGCTGAGTCGGATAATAGTTGTATGGTAGTGCTAGGGTTCACACTTTTAATTATATCTATAAATGTAACTCGAAGCATAATGGATACTTTAACAAAGTAAACTTTTACATATCGAAAACATCTTGAAAGCACTTAAACGTGCAAATATTTTAGTCACAGAATTTTATTTGGTCAAATAGAGACAAAGAATATAACAGCATTTGTTGTAGTTTTCTTTTTATTGTAGTAGTAAAATAGATTTCAATTTAAAAATAATATAAAAAATATGTTTTCCATTTCCTATTGCTGATCACGGAGTTTTTCTCAGTTTGATTTTATAAAATACAGATTTCTAATATTGATACAAGAACTTTAAGACATTAATGAATCTGTTTATAAAACATGTATAATGTAACAACCCTAATTGTGCATCGCACCGCGTATCACACTGGTCGTCGAATGTGGAGCACGCGGCGAACCAGCGGCGATGCCTCCAAGCCTAACAAAAAATCAGTGTAAGCTGTACACGAAGGCGCTGCGGTCGCGCGCTCGCTAACGCTAGCCAGTCGGCACCACACGCCCGCGACACAACCTAACACAGGACTTACGCGCTCGGACAAACTTCTCGCAACTTTCAAACATTTTCGCCGGTCTGAAGTCCCGATCCTCTTTTTATTTCTCCAATGAAATAAGTACAGTAGTGGAAATATAAAGTGAAAAGTGTCATACTGTTAGTTGGTGTGTAAGTTTATAACATATGGCCGTGGCCCGAAGTCCGGTCGTTAGGCTATGATCAGTCGTGCTGCCTTGCCGATAGAATCACGACAAACAAGCACGTGTGTGCCTATTGCGTCTGGAGGCTCACCATTCACTTCACCTATTTTGTCATCTCACACTTGTATTGAACTGTTTTCGATTTCGAAAGCATCGATCGATAAGTATCGAAACTACACTGGCCTGATTAGGAATCTATTACATCTGAATTGAATGTACACGATACGGCAATAAAATACATAGACATGATTTCACTGTTACATACCTTGTGAGTCATATGAAGGCAAAGCCAATAAATTAATACTTATATCTGAGAGTTGCAAACTAATAATTTACATTAATTTTTAACTCTATCTTATGTAAATTCTATAAAGGCAAAAGATTTAATATGTTTCGCTGTTATGAAAAGTTTAACAGTCTATTTTATTCCAGTTTAACTCCAAATCTAACAACATTGACCTTTATGTACCAATTATTATGTATATGTCGTAAAAATTGTTTGAAATCAATTATCAGGTTACTTACATTTTTTTCATTACTTAAGTCTAATCTAACCTAACAAATATTTTTTCTCCTTTCAATTGTCTTTTATTGACTCGTATAAAGTTGTTTATTGTTATTAATAACAACGGAGATCCTTGAAACTTTAACTACATGCATCTACAATTTTTATTACTGTCTATAGTGAGGAAACACGAAAAGTTTTCTTTTCTAAGCTGCTCATTTACATTAATTTATTGTGAAATCTGTTTTTTCAATTCGAAGCTTTTACATTGTCAAAGTTTTAATGTTATTCCGCTTTGGCATCCTGAATGAGATTCTTAGCATCTGACGTGATGAGAATTTTAGAAACCCGAAGCAAACCTAGCATGATTTGCAATGACTATAAACATTTTGTAACTTTTCTCACAAATTTTGTTTCATGACCTCTCTATGACCAATAAAACTACATAGCTACTAAGTAAAAAGATTAATTCATTTCCAAACAAAATCAAGGCAATTCCAAAACTTGTTTAGTAAGTGTATGTATGTAGTTATTTACTAAAGACGTATTAAATATAAGTAGGTCAATTAGTTTCCGTTCTCATCACATGACTTATGTTTACACCAAATTTTATCTACTTGTACATATCATGCACGTAGTTGACAAACATTTAAATTAATAGAACAAAATAATATTTTTGTCTATAAAATAAGAAGCCAAAGTTTGTTTATAAAGAAAAGAAAAAATTGAAAGGAAAGAAAGAATAAGATTAAGTTAAAACGGTAACAAAATGACAGCTGAACAGAATATAATTAGCAGTCAATGTTTTATTTCATCCCACTACAAAGGAATAGGAGGTAATTAGTTACTTTAGAACAAGCACGCGTGCCTTGTTCAGAACTAAAAATATTTTACTCGTCCACGTCTGGTTTTTTCTTTATATTCTTAAATATGTGGTTTATACATGGCTGTCCATAGGTGTTATTTTGAATATCCATAGACAATAATATGTATCAAAGCTATTTAACATAAACGCGGTACTTTTGCTATCTCTTACTCATTACGGCCACATACCTGTATCTCAAACTGGTTATTACCGGAACATCTGAGTACTCTAACCTCTCAAAAATACCCATAATTGGTTAATTTGAAATAAATGATCTCAATTTGATTGAATGGGATATGTATTTTAATAACAACAACAATGTCGTATTAGAAGACGCAGGTATCAGAGGTACAATTAGGTGTATATTATTTTCTTTTTCAACTAAAGTTATAGCCATAATTTTCACATTTTTAGGAAGTTCTGGGTAGTAGTAAAGTTTACTGAAACTAATTTTTTTCTTGGAGTATTTACAATGTACGTACATAAGTAGACATATTAAATGAATTATTCATTTCTGATATGATTCACATCACTTTAAAATCATCTGAAATAATGTTAAAAATAGGTATCCTTTACATTGAGCTTTGTAATTATTTAGTACCCCAATAAATTGTTTTATTGAAACCTCAATATACCCAACAAATGTACATAATCATGATATCATCAGCTTAAAGCAGTCCACTGCTGGACATAGGCCTCTCCCATTGCACACGACTCTGATCGATTTTGGATCAAACAACCTCCCAATAAAAATAAAATAAAATCACTTTATTTAGATTTAAGTGATATATTGAGACTAATAGCGAAACTCTTCTATCTTTCTCTTTAAATATGCAAAAATATATATCACAAACTTAAAAAGTACGCTCGCACTACGACAGCAAACAATGACAAATCCTATTTAATTCTTATACTATATATATACTATATAAACTTCTATTATACATAGGTATATGTATAATAGAAGATTCTTATCCATAATTAAACTTGGTCATAATCAATGGTTAGCGTATTTTCTCTAGGGTATTGATAAAAGAAATAACGTCTGAAAATGTCTATATAGACTAGATCATAATTCTTTAGACAATATCAGGAAGAAATAAAAGTTGATGTCTTTTAGTTTCTTAAAGATCTATCAATAAGACTCACTGATAAAATGTTATTTTATTTTGAATTTGAACTGCACTTAATCAATTGATAGAAATAGGTATCTATTCCCTATCCGACAAAGACAGCCATGAATCCTGTGCCGAGGCATAGATTGATGAATAGTATAATAGATGACTCACTTTTCTAAGATACAATAAATGGTCAATGTCGCAAAAAAATAGTTTCATTTTGATATCACAACAATGCTAAAATAAATGTTATTTGCCATCGATTCTAAATTATTCATAAATGAAAATAATTTATAGTGCGGCTAAACCTTCTTTACTGAGACGGTTAATTTTTGTTGATTTTTAACCTTATCAGTTACCTAGATAAAATATACGGGTGAACATAAAGGTGATATATGATATTAGTTAAAATATAATTTCTAATCTATACTTTTTACTACATAGTAACTAAATAATGATTTGTTGATATTTTTGTGGCAGTAAATCAATAACAAAATCATTAATTTTACTGTACTTTAGTCTAATTACTACATCCAATTGTCATCAGCATCAAAAAAGTAATACGAATTACTTTATACATTATCTCATTTTTTATATACTTCTCGTTTTGGAATATTTTCCTGGAGAGGTAAATAGAAAGTATATTTTTCAAGGAAAACGGAAAAGGATTTTTTTAACTTGTACCAAAACCATTGAATATCTAAATCTATCCTAAATGAATATATTTTCGAAGTAGATAATAACTGAATTTGATTTATAACTTTCCAATTAATGATTAAATGTTTAAAATTATCATTACATTTTTGTTATTTCACTCCTTAGAACAACACTAACAAAACAGTAGTTGCAGTGCCTGCATTCAATGCCACTACAAATAAAAAAAAAATTATCTACAAATAAATAAAATTTAACTGTCTAATTGTATTATATCAAATTAACAGTTTTTTTCATTTAATGCATATTAAAATATATATATTATTTACACCAAAAAGCAATGTTTAAAAATTTTGTCTGGCCATTTGTAGAGGAGTTACTAAGGTTAATGTTTTCTAGGCTAGCTTCGTTCCGCGGCGTACAACTATAACTAGCAATTTATCACAATTACCGCGGGTCTCAACCAGTATGTAAATAAAAACGAAAATTAAGTGGTTAACTTTTAAAACAAATAACGATTTTATGTTCCATCGTCAGCGATTTGTCGTATCTGTCTCTTTGAACTAAAATATTGAGGTTCTTTAACCCCCTTTACTTTTACGTGAAGTTCCGAACCAGTGTAAAAGTTTTCCATACGCAGAATAGTAATGAATAGGCAATTCTAAATATTTCCGATCACATACTACTCCGTCTTTGGGCTCAAGCCAAATGTTGCCCATAATTTTGAATACATACCGAGTTGATTTACTTGTCGTGTTACTTTTCTCTTTTTTTATAAGCATATGTACCTAAATATTTGAATTTCGCCACTTTCTATTACGATTCTCAACAACTATGTGGGCAATAAACGGGTAAGTAATCATCTTCTTCTAGGAACTAACTAGAAACTATCGTTTAGGGTGAAGTTACTTAGCTTAGCTACTTAGATAATTGACTATGACTACCCCAGTTCAACACATACAGATTATAGACTGAGGGAATTCCAAATCTTGTCCTGTTTAAATGAACTATCTATCAATATCTAAAATATTTAAATGTTAATTTCTCAAATTGTACCCACCAAATACATTTATTAATTTTGTCTATGCCTGAACGATCAGACCCCCAGATTTTTTATTTTTATTTATTTATTTATTGTTTAATATATAATTCATACATGCATACAGTCATCCATTATATACCACACAAACCATCAAGAGTTTATCCGTGGTATACCAGACACATCTCGGTTACAAATAAATTACATATCTGTAAAACATAAATATTATTATATATTATTATTATATATATAGTTGAGTATCAGCTAGACAGTAAATGCTTTATCAAAACAGTTTTACAGTTGATATCTGCTGTTTTATTATAATACTGATAATTAATTATAGGTATAATTTCTTGATGTCATATAAATTTCCCTAACATGTGAATCTGATGATACCTTGCCTATTTTCTAATACATATATATATATTACACTTATGTATAGAATTTGTTTAATACTTTTTTTTCTACCAGAACTATGTAGCACTCATTATCCTAAAACATATTTTAATTCAATTAATTGTGAGTTTATCAATACATATAGGTACTTCAAGATTTTATAAAAGCAGAACCTACATCCATCGAATTCTCAAGCACTTTCAATGCCATCGGTACACACTATTACAGAAATATTTAAATATAAAGCATAAACAACTAATTTAATTAGCTTGTTAATTAAATTGATTTGAAGAGATAAATTTATTTTAGGTGTCTGCATCAAACGAGTCGGCTATGTTGTTGAGAGGTTACTTATATTGAAACAGGATGCTGTGAATTCGCTACATACTTAAGCACTTAGCTTTAATTAAAATGAAATATAAACCAGAAAACGCGTTTTAACTACATCAATATAAGGTTCATTTCATTAGCAAATAGGTGTTACTAACGTCTTCACAGACTAATATACAATTCAATTCCTTAAAAGCAACTTACAAAAATCCATTTTATATTTATTTAAATCACATCACTTAAAACTTTTGTTTCCAATTACTTATTGTATCAATTATATAAAAATAAACATATAAAATAATATATAAAATTAAACTATTATATACAAATTACACATAGTCATTCTTCGATTAAATGTGCGCTAAAGCTGCTCATTGTACATTTGTACTACTTACTATTTTCGTCCTATGCTGTTTCTTATGAAATACATTATACAATAAAACTTGTCCATCAATTTACATTTGTAAATTTCTTTTCTTTTTTTTTCTTTTATAAAAGACAACTCCCGCATTAGGAATATAAATTCCTGTGTCGCGGGGGACTTTACAAACATACATGAAACGGACACAAAGGACACCCAGACTCAGAACAACAAATTGTGAATCACACAAAGTGTTGTCCTACGTGGGATTTGAACCCACGACACTTGGCGTAGTAGGAAGCGGCGTGGCGACCGCTTAAGCCACTAGGCCAACCGTGCAGTCGAAATTCTTGTGATATTCCGTTTAATACTCTTTATACTTTGTCATATTTACTTAAAACTAGCTATAGAAGAAAATACGGAAGAAGACTTCCAATACCCAACACAAACTTAATAAGACAAAGGCATGTAATAAAGAGTTGCATTATATTTCTCGAGGAAGAAAACTACTTGAAAATTTCACATAATATCAAAGTCGTCAAACCAATCACCATGTGATAAAGAAATTCAAGATTCACGAACTAGAAAACTTTACCACGAACTCATAACTTTCATAACTATTTTATATTTTTCCTTTTTCTCTCATTTTATATCCTCAAAATATTAATTTTATAATATCAGGAGAAACGAGTCCGATTTCCAAAGGAATTTCTTATCTCACAAAAACATGAAGTAAGTGTGTCGCAATTATTTACGGGAATTTTATAATCACATTCAACGAATCGTTTCCATTGTCGACTGACACAAAAACATGATAATAAAATATGTATGATTTGATCATCCCTCGGTTTGGTGGCACCAACTTGTGCCGTAGGATATCGCTTCGCCAGACACGCGTCGCTGGCCTTCCTTTAACGGCTAGTGCTCGCCAAATAAATTGTCCGAGACTGCAGTTTTATCACGCAGATTATAAAGTTGAAATAAATACGATACGTTTCGCAAATATTACAATATATCACTGTTTTTGGTCGTGGTAATAACTTTGGATCATGTATTGAGTACAAACAATGTTTCAGAATGAAAGTTATTATGTTTAACAGCTCTTTGGTTTGATGGACAAGGGTTTTTAAACATGTTTTAATCGTTTCTACATTAAGCGACACATTAATATTATGTAACTGATACACTTATTTCATTTTTTAAACTTGTGATAATACCAAAAATATAAACTATACAAAGTAATATTTTCAGTTGAGTGTATAATATTTTTAACTGTTATACTTATAAACGCTAGATTGTAATGAGAAGTATTAATGTGATGAGAGACCCTCGTCCTTTATTGAAGTCGATAGAAATGTTATTAGTTTCAGTACCTCCTTATAAATATAAAATACTCTCGAGGATTACAACGAGCGTGGATATGAAAATAATGAGTAGAAGGAGATGAATTTAAACCAATGTCTGTCACTTCAAAATTCAGTCGGTACCTAAAGCTCTTATGATTTTCTAGTCGCAAGCATTCACAGGGGTGGTAGTCATCTTCCATTAAGTTACCCGTCAGCTAGTTTGCCTTCTATATCATAAAAAAAACGCTTTTTATTTTATTGTAGATAGATATATACGGAACTGTTAGTCTCCAAACATTTAGATGATTTAAACTTCTTGCATTTTTTTGCTAATAGTACGAATTTTTATTTCTCTCTCCCCGGAGTTAATATTCAAAACCTGGGGCAACAACTATCGATCAAATATTAAAACAAAATATAGAAAATGTGATACTGATATTATAATATCGGTTTGGTATATAAATCATTTTTATAATTTAACAGAATATGATAATTATAACTTACTATCTTTCGCCTACGACTCCACCTACGTGTATAAAGTAGCCAACGTCCTTTTTCAGGATCTAAGCTGTGTACCAAATTTCTTTCAGTTCAGTATTTTTTGACGTAAAAGCCCGACAGACAGACAGAAGTTACTTCCGCATTTATAATATTAGTAAGTAAGGATTCGCTACTAATAATTTCGTTCTATTAATGCGAATTAAATTGAATAGAATATAATCGTTCATCCGCACAAATACAGATAAAGTATCTAGAACAATTTCATCTCTATGATGTTACGTCAATGTATGTATGTGTATACCTAACAAATTGTTTCATATTTTCTTCTTTATGGACACTGCCTGCTCTATATTTGTTTGAAAAAAAAGCTTTTAAATTGGTCTAGTTCATAGTGCATAGTTTTTTTACAATACAATTAGTCCGTTAGTTATTAATTATTTTACAGTACCAAAAATCGACTGCAGAGGGTTGTGATTTCAAACCCCACAAAGGGACAATAGTTTGTGTGATTTTAAATTGTTGTTCTGAGTCTGGGTGTTCTTTATGTCCGTTTCATTTATGTTTCGGTGACGCAGGATATACTCCTAGTGTCTTGTCTTTTTAAAAAGGAAAAACCAAGAAGTTTAGTTTTTTTTTTATAAAATTTCTTGTGTAGGCTTTCAGCGACAATAGTAAGTCGTAGTCACTTTTATATCAATGTAATATGTTAATCTGGGGGGAAAAATTAATTATTTCCAGCATATCGTCGACAAAGCGCAATCTGATTTATTAGTATTACTTTAATCCGTTACATAGAAGTACCTGGCGCCATCATTTCTGCTTTCTCATTTATTAGGGCTGATGTGTCAGCCACATTTTTTATCGTTGCCAATATATTTATTCCCAAGACTCGATTAATATTGTGCTCTGGAAAATCAAATTAAAAATGAATCAGTATAGCGGAATATATCGAACTGTTATTCTACTTATCTCCGTTTCAATGATCTTGTATGAATAACCCAAAGTAAGTTAATTACTTCTATACAGTATTAATAAAGATATGCTATAAAAGTCTCAGTCGAAATAGGCATCAAATAATAATACTGTTAAGTTAACCACCACCGACCTAGATACGTGCATGAAAAGGGTTTAAAGACCCTCAAAAGTTTGAACTCGTTTCGCTCTAGGATACCCAACACTTTTAGAAGTATCTCACTAGACCACCATAGTCTGGGTCACCATTTATAAATGAAATGTAAATATTCCGAACATATTTTTTTTATATTTAACCTGTGGAATCCCCAACGGGCCGACATCAAACTAGAGTTTGCGGCAGGGTGTGTGTTTTGGAATCGAACCGACTAAAACCACACAGTGTGCCATCCTGCGTCTAATATAGGAGGGGTCTAGGAAATGTTATTATTAAGACATCCGAATCCCTCTCGGCGCCTGCCCACTCTGATGCAGGGACCATCTTGGCTTAAGCTCAATTTACCACACGCGTACGTCGCCTCCTCGCGACTGGCCACTGAAGCGGATGAGGGGTAAACCTGTCCCGTTCATCCACGGTCACGCTCACGATATGCGCGATGGGTCTAACCAAGTTGGCCACCCCTGGTGTTGGATGTATCAACCCTATCTATGCATAACGCTAAAAACCTCATTTTTAGTCTAGTCGTCCGCAATCACCCTATAACAAGGCTTCTATCGCTATCTATCGCAACGGTGCCATGAAATTTAAACCGACAACGAAGCCAAAAGGAAAGCAGATATGGCAGTCTAAATATGTATGTTTCTATTTTCCACCGCTAACTACTGAACCGTTTTAATGAAACAGGTGTGTTCATAGATAAGTAAATATTCATAATAATGACCCGGGTGACTATTCAGATTTTATTTAAAGTTTGACATATTCGAGCTGTAGTTTTCCAACATTTTTCTTATTTTAATAAGTATTTTTTTTTAATTTTTGGAATTAACAGTTGAAATAACATTAAACGTTTTGTTACAATTACAGCTATTCATAACAAACCAATCAGATTTAAGTAACACAGCAAGGTAGATGTATAATTCATGTCTACTTGTTTGATAATAAATCTTTCCGAATAAAATGGAAAGTGGGTTTATGTTAGCAATCTCAAATCTAACAAAATAATTTGCTGTCGATATATAGTTAATAAACAAATTAATGTCCTGACAGCTTTTTAGGGTTCCGTAGCCAAATGGCAAAAACGGAACCCTTATAGATTCGTCAAGTCTGTCTGTCTGTCTGTCCGTACGTATGTCACAGCCAATTATTTCCGAAACTATAAGAGCTATACTGTTGAAATTTGGTCAGTCGATGTATTCTGTGAACCGCATTAATATTATTACATAAAAATAGAAAAATCACAATACATTTTGGGGGTCCCCATACTTGGAACTGAAACTCAAAAATTTTGTATTCATCAAACCTATACGTGTGGGGTATTTATGGATAGGTGTTCAAAAACGATGTTGAGGTTTCTAAAATCATTTTTTCTAAACTGAATAGTTTGCGCGAGAGACACTTCCAAAGTGGAAAAATGTGTCCCCCCCCTCTAACTTCTAAAATAAGAGAGTGATAAAACTAAAAAAAAATTATGTTGTACATTACAATGCAAACTAACAACGAAAATGGGTTTGAACGAGATCTAGTGAGTAGTTTTTTTTTTAATACGTCATAAATCGTAACACACAATTTACCTTTAATCCAATCAATACACTAGTATAAAAACATCGATGAAAAGTTACAACGAACTACAAGAACTTTTATATGATGTTACTTGCTGATACGGAACCCTTCATGGGCGAGTCCGACTCGCACTTGGCCGCTTTTGTATTAATGTATAAATCAAAGTTCAAACATTGAATGCGGCTAACTAATTATAATTTAATAATTATTAACTAATAATTGAAAGAATAATAGGTTCCTAATGTATTCAAGTAATTTGAAAGACAGTTTTCAAAAACATTTACATAAATGTAATTAAATGATAGATTTTGCTTTGGGCTATTTGTGTAAGATATTTCAACTATGTTACAACTTCCAGTCAAAATAATAATACTCTTAAAGTAAAAAAAAATGTTAAAGGTATATTTCTGGTAAACTGGCAAGCAAGTAAGAAGGTCTTCTGATGATGAGTGATTACTGGATGGTTACTGAATGGATACGTGCTATTCAAGAGACATAAGTACGTTGCCCGGTTTATCTCCTCTGAGTTGGGGAGGGGCTGGCAAATCTCCGGTAACCTTAGTTACATGTAAAAAAAAAGCGAAAACATTATTTAACAATACTTTTCTATGTGACCCTACCTGCCACTACGTGTCTTGCCAGTCCCCAACCCGCACTCGGTCAGCGCGGGGATGTATGGCCTGAGAGGAAACCCGATCCCAGCAATGGGACGGTATAGGTTGTTTATAACATAAAGAATGGTTCCTCTAGTGGACTAATCTGAAACACAAATCCTTTTACGAGAAGGATAAATGAAAACGTTCATTCATGATAAATATATTCAATATTATAATTTTTATTTGTTGGTATTTACAGAAAACAAACTAAGACCGATATAATAAAAAAACAACGATAGCAAGACAATGTTTAGTAAAAAAACGGAAAAGGATAGACCAAAAAAAACGATTAAAATGCGACGTTATTCGAGAAACCTAATTCTAATATGTTCAAAAACGCACAATATAAAAGAGTTATGTTTCAAATTTTAAAAATACCAAGACATAATATATTGCCAATCTCATTCATATTAAAAATCTATTTGATTCCGCCTCAGTAGGCAGTAAGCAGTAGGTAGGCTATAAAAATGTATACTGATTTGAGTATTGTTTTACTCATATGGAAAACATATTGCTCTCATCTCACCACAATTTTGCATTTTAAATAATTTCTGTCGAAGATTTTGAGTTACTGGAGTTATTAAAGCGCGTTACTGCTCTTAAATACTAGCTTTAAAAAAATTTCAATATCTTTTGCGGTAGAAACTTAAACTCTGAATTTGAAAAAAATGCTACCTATAATAGTACTCTAGATACAACCCTACCTAAATATCATTACGTGCTGCGATCGATCAAAAGAATGATAATGTTTTAAAATGTTACAATTCCTCAAACAGTTTACAATTTCTTTTGCTAACCACTATTATATGAACTATCATTGTACGCACTTAGGGCCACCGCACACTAGCTACTTTTAGCAGCGGCGATCGGCAACTAGTCACTTTTTAGACGCTAAATACGGCGACCGAACGCTCTACATCGTACACTTAAAAACGCCAAACGTGGAGATTGAGTCGCTTTTTAGAAGCGCAACACAGCAGCTGAACGCTACTCTCTGCACACGTTCGAATGCCGGTAGCATCGATTTGGCATCTGAGCAGTCGCTAAAACGCGCGTTTCCGATACCGCGATCGAACGCAGGAAGTCGCTAAGGGCCACCGCAGACTAGCTACTTTTAGCATCGGCGATCGGCGATTTGGCGACTGCATCGATGCTGCATCGCGTTTTAGCGACTTCCTGCGTTCGATCGCGGTATCGGAAACGCGCGTTTTAGCGACTGCTCAGATGCCAAGTCGCTGCTACCGGCATCTGAAATAGTGCGGAGAGTAGCGTTCAGCTGCTGTGTCGCGCTTCTAAAAAGCGACTCGATCGCCGCGTTTGGCGTTTTTAAGTGTGCGGTGTGGAGCGTTCGGTCGCCGTATTTAGCTTCTAAAAAGCGACTAGTTGCCGATCGCCGATGCTAAAAGTAGCTAGTCTGCGGTGGCCCTAAAACTAGTTAAATTGTGAAAATTATTAAATTGTGTAAATGCTAAATTCTGTAAATCCCAAATTTCAAATTTAAAATTACCAACTTTCTTAAAAATATATGCAAACGCTTTTTCGTGAATTAAAATAATTAGAGACATCAAACTTCAAACTATTTTCTATTTACGATTGATGGTATGTTTAATAGATTTAATAATATGTTGAATTAATATAGTTGTAAATAGTATTATCTTACAACGAAAAGATGTAAAAAGTGTTTAAAACGGGTACTATGTTAACTTCTCTTGTTATTTTGTTTACTTTAGCTACACAAGTTACACAATATTTAGGCTCGTCGAAATTGTGTTAAAAGATAAATTGATTTCAGGAGAATTGAAATTCTCGATAACTATGATTTCAAATTATGTTATTGTACTTGGGTAACAATTTGAATAGTAGATCCGGTTATTTTAGTGGTCTGTCCTACTTTATTTGTACCAGCTATGTTTGATTTGTTGTCTCTAATAAAAGCGCTCACAGAATCAGCAAACAAACAACACACTATCTGACTAAGTACGACGAGTAATAAATTGGAAAGAATCCGACGTGATATAAACAACTTTGCACTAGTCAATCACTAGTACCTGTGCTACATACACGTATCTACGTATAGCGTTAGTTTACACATTTAATTAAATAACGGTTTTCAACCAAAGCAAGAGTTGCAAAGCTTTCCTTTCACAGATCGAGTCGACGCTTTCTGCCTACTGTTCTTTTGTTAAAAATACCAGTATCTTGGCTCTGTGGCATGTGAAAACTCTATCAAAGATATTCTCCGCATAACAGAACAGAAATTATGCTGTTAAACTTATATTTCTATTTGCTGATTTTGGTACCAATTACTATTCTATTGATCGCACAGAGTTTCTTAACCACATTTTTAAATGATCTGATTTCTAATTGAATTTTTAATAATATTAATCTAATTGCATGATTTTGCACTATCACCGTCATATTTTTAATTGAGTGATGTTTTTTTCAAAAGTGTTTGTATAATCTCTTGAAAAAAGCCACCTAACAAAGTTGACCACAGCAAGTTGAGAAATCATTGCTTTTAAACCGATCCTCCTTTCGGAAGTGGATGTCTTCTATGGCGGCTTGTACACTTAGCGTGCATCTCGGCACTAAACCGATGATCTGCCTAGAAGTCGGCACTGACGAAATCCAGATGGCGCTTGGACAGCTGAAAAATGGAAAAGCCCCTGGAGTGGACGGCGTTACAATAGAGTTGTTTTAAGCTGGAGGTAAACCCGTACTGAGAGAGCTCCAAAAGCTTTTTAACACTGTTTTATTTGAAGGTAGAACTCCGGAGTTCTTCCTAAAAATCCTTCTCCATGCCCTGTTCTATGTCTCCAGACATGTGGACTAATAGTGTGGTCATCTTGTTCTTTGACAAGACCATGTTGAAGAATTATCGAACTTCCAAGCCACGTCCACAAGCTGTTCTCAGAACATCACGAATCCTCTTGCGTCAAGACCCGACGCATTTCAAACTTCAAAGCAAAACTTGGTTTCAGAACAGATATTGCACCGTAAGCCACATCCACATAGTTTGGCAGATTAAACAGAAGACTGAAGTGTGTAATCAGCCCCTGTGTCTAGCAGGCCTTTGACTCGATCGAGATCTGGTCTGTTCTGGAGTCCCTGCAGTGTTACCAAGTTTATTTGCGATACATCTAAGTGTTGAGATGTCTGTACACAGCCGCTACTACAATATATGTCCGCCTAAGTATTGAATCAGCAAACAAGGTTCATACCAATGGATCAAGAAATGTGACAAGGGGACGTTATTTCTTCTAAAATGTTTCTAAAGTGACGTGACGTGGTCCCTAATACTACTAACATTTTATTGTTATTATTATTACCACGAATAATACGAATTTGTAATTCTTAACGATTTCGACTCCTGAAAATGAGTCTGTAAAGTTTAATAACAAATAGTATGAAATCAGCTTTGTAAACTTTCATTAAAGCACATAAATTAAATTTACCTACGTATCTATACTTAACATTATAAAGAAGTAAAGTTTGTGTGTTTGTTAAATTGTAAGAGGTATTCTTGGGATTTACTGAACCGATTTTAAAAATTCTTTCACCAATAGAAAGCCACATTATTGCTGAGTGTCATTTATTATATAAAAAACCGAAAAATAACAAGGCTTTTACGTGGTAGTCCGTTTTGCAAAGTGAATCGGAGAAAAAACGGTCGAATGAAAGCGTTTCTTACGAACGCTGCCTTAACTATGAAAGATATATTTTTGAGTTCTAGAGAAAAGATGTGGAGCTTGAAAATGCCTACAAAAAAGTCATCGACAGCATAAGTCTAACTTTTATATTTAAGTTATGCCCAACGAAGTGGGCACGGGTCAGCTAGTTTAAAAATAAATGGCGTATATAAATCTAACTGCAATAAATGTATTATAAGGACAAGCTTCCTAATACCAGGCGTATACATGTAGTTAAAAGTAGTACTCATAGAGTTTATTATAAATATCCTTCGTAATTTTTCTACTACACTCAATACGAAATATAAGCAATCATAATTAATAGAAACATAGAAAATATAAATAAATTACCAATGTAAACCAAAACTTCCCCTACTTTTGTCCCAAATATATTCCACGGCACTGGAATTATTAAGAAAGAATTATGTGGATGTAAACGTGACATTTATGAGCTCTTGAATAGGCGTGTTAATTAACCAAATAGTTCATTTATATATCACTCCACTGTGTTTCAAATTTGTAACAATCACACCGCTCGACGTTAACTGCCTATTAATTATTTATAAATGAAACATATTCATAACTTACATCGTCGAATTGGACATAATAATACCCAAAACATCTGAATCTTGCACAGAAACTGTTCACCGTGACAACATA
Source organism: Phragmatobia fuliginosa (assembly GCA_932526445.1). NCBI lineage: Eukaryota > Metazoa > Arthropoda > Insecta > Lepidoptera > Erebidae > Phragmatobia > Phragmatobia fuliginosa. Next base: position 10,655,396 of record OW052070.1, on the reverse strand, counting down.
ATTTATTTATTATGATTTATCACAAGCCGTTTTTGTTTATAACAACGCAATCATTCTTTAACACAGTGATTAATACTTGTATAAAGAGACACTTTGTACAATTCATTATAGCCAGTCCTTATCATAAATTGAATTTAAAAATTCCGAGCCAAAAGAGCGGCAGTGAAAATATCTGGATAGATCGCTTAATAAGGGCCCGTAACGAAACGACGAGTAATCAAAATCAAGTGAACTGTCGTTAGTGTTCATAAAAAGCTCTTTAAACTGTCCCAGGCTTCATAACTGGCGTCTTCTAAAGGTCAAAAATTTCACAATACTGTTTTCCAATCACATTACAAGAAAGTATTCAGATATAACGTGTTGTGAAAGAATAAAAACATAGAATGTATAGTTATTCTTTTAAGCACTTCAAATTGACGAATTTTTGTTTTAATATCATACGGCAAACGTTGTATTAAATAATAATTATGTTATAAATCATATTGTTTATTAATTATATACCCACAATAAATATTTAAAAAAATGTTTTTTGATAAATATGTATTTGTCTTTAGTAGAAATATTTATAGATTAAAAAAAAGTGTTATATTATTAATTATCGTGAAAATAGAACAATACAAATTTAGTTAAACGGTCAAGAAATAATTTAAAAATCTCAAATATTCAGTACGATTTCAAAGTTAGATCTTCTGAACTATTTGTACTGAGTCACTTTAAGTTTCACAGTACGAGAGCCATTGATGTAAAATAGTTATTTGAATTAGAAATACTGTATAAAATCGCTACATAAGGTAAAATGGAACTAATGATCCCATATTCAAGTGTTATGAAGAGTTATTTACTCTATATAAAATCCTTGAATGTAAATGACATTCAAGGATTGTTAAATGAACAATATATTACATTATGTTGTGATGCTAAAACAATCGCAAGCTGTTTCTATTAAGAATCTTCAAGCAAATTTGTTCACACGATCTAAAGGAGTACGGGTGTTTTACAAAAAGTACCTATATAAAAAGCTTATTTAATTGATAGGGATACTTTCGACACATAAGACATGATATCTTATTTTGATATTAAAATAATATTGATAATATTTCAGCTATACTGTAACTAACTCTAACTCTGTACTAACTCTTTATAAAATTATGGATATTGCACTCAGTTAACAAACCCATTAGAAGTGTACCTACACTAAACTGAAATTAGAAATATCCCTAATTTATTGTTTGTCTCATTCAGATCGTGACAAAACCCGCTGTTCCCAAAGATTTATATTAGAAATTTTATTGAAGATTTATTTAAAAACCACCAACGCCGTGACAGTTTGGAAAAATTATCACGCAATTAAAATATTTCCCTAATGGGAACAAAAGGAAGTTTGGGTCATAAAATATTTGTCCTAAAATAACATAACAGTGACGTAATATCTCACATCGAGGAGGGACGAAAGCAATACAATTTGCAAGCCCCAGGTGGTCCATCAATCCATTACAAGCAAACAGCAAGGTACAACCTACAAGTACCGTGTAAGCACATTTATTGCTATTAACTGCATAATAAATGCGGGTATACATTATTGACATCATATTATATGTATAGTATAACATTATATTATGTCGACTGGATATTTTTATATACAACTTTGATTTAGGTATTGAATAAAATTACAATCACCCGTGATCATTCATACGATTTATTTGTTGTGTTCGTGGTGTTGTCTCGGAACCCTTATAGTTTTGTCATGTCCGTCCGTTCGTCCGTTCTCGACTTACCGTCAAAACGATTAGTGCTAAAAATATGAAACTTTGCATGGATATGTGTGTTTAGTAGTTTTTACTAGAATAACATCACGAAAAATATTTTTTTTTAGGATACCTCCCCTACACGTAAATTGGGGAAGTTTTTTTTATCGCAGCTACCCCATCATGCGGGATCTCATTAAATAGGTGTTTTAAAAACATTTGCTAGGTCTATTGTTTGGTTTCGGTATCCGGTTGCGAGTTAATGTACTTTAAAAAGCATTTTTTTTTGTAAAAACAGCTCCCCCCTTCTAAAAGCTAAACGGCTTACTCAAAAAATCTGGAAAAATTCATGAAGGTAGTCCATATTTTAAACAAAAACGAAAATAGCTAAGATGACATTGTTAGTTCAGGACTTATAGAGGCCTAACTTGTAAAATGCGTTTACTTGGAAAACTTCATACAAAAATAATCCGTTAAAAAGTTATTAGATCCATGTTCCATTATGGGTGACTGAGGAACCCGATATGCGAGGTCTGACACGCACATTTTTTATTTAATATTACGTACATTTTAATTCGTCCGTGTGGTGACGGATTAAGAATACAGGGTGTCACCACCCCTATTCATCCCGCGGGTGTCGTAAAAGGCGACTAAGGGATAAACTACGCAAGACAACATCAATACAAAGAGAAGGAAAACTTGAAACCAACCCTATACCAACCCGTCTGGCCAGCGTGGTATAGTAGGCCAAAACCTCCTTTCTAAGGAGAGGCCTATGTCTAGCAGTGGACTGTTAAAGGCTGTTGATGATGATGAATTCATTAGTCACTCATATTACTTTCGTAGGTTTACAATTCAGGTATATACAAAGACAAACTACTGATTATATATCACAACCCAAGATACGTTGCATGAAATGCATTCTAATAATTAAGTTCTAGGAAAGTTCTTATGGTAGAAATTGGCAGTAAATCTCTTGTTTAAAGTGTAATGGTACGTTTCTATTTTATTTTTTTTGAAAATCGGACACACAACATCATCTAGCCCCAAGCTAAGCAAAGCTTGTGTTATGGATACTAGACAACTGATATAAATACATAAACATACTTTTTTTTTGTAAATACATACATATTATACATAGAAAACACCCAGACTCCGAAACAAATATTTGTGAATGACACAAATAATATTTGGTCCGACCCGGGAATCGAACCCGAGACCTCTTGATCAGCAGCCGCATACGCTAACCACTTGACCAACAAGGCAGTCGCAGTTTCAGTTTCTATGTAACGCGTGACTATGATTTTCAAAGTTAAATATGTGTATCTCTGCACACTGATAATGTGTCGCGAGAATCTTGTTTCATACTTCTTCGGCGCCGTTTTTTGTCGTAGTTAGGTTTTAGTTTTTTTTTTACGGTATACGCTACCCTCTGCTACACGTTTTGCCAGAAATAACTAGGATTTGAGATATCGAACAATGGGCAGTAAACCAATGACATTCAAGTATAAACTTAAAATATTTGTTTATTTATTATTAATCCAAATTTTTTTATGCTTAGGTTAGTTTAGTGATGATAACAACAGAACCCAATGCAATGGCCGTCCATTGTCAAAGTTTATTCACTGCTTTGATTCCAATTTATGTTACTTGTAACAATTAGTGCAAATTATTTTTTACTAGCTGTGCCCGCGACTTCGTTCGCGTGGTTGTCGAGAGCAAAACAACGTCGTTTAGATAAGAGTATATCACCTTTTTGATGATTTAGATAAGAGTCCTGACTTTGGTATAGTTGATTACGTTAATGCTTCTCTATATACTATGTTAGCGGTGGAATTACCCGGAGCATATACAAAAAGGTTGTTTGGGTTGCTAACACGTGATAGAGAAACATAGAGTTGGCCGTGTGAAAAACAATCAAAAGTAAGGTCTACACCCGCAACGGATAACGTCTGGCCTTGGGCTTTATTAATAGTCATAGCGTAACAGAGGCTTACAGGAAATTGCACACGTTTGAAAGTAAACGGAAAATTATTGGGGATAATGGGTATCCTGGGAATGAAAACAACATCACCGGAGCCGCAACCTGTTAAGATTTCGGCTTCGATGACATTTCGTTGGAGATTTGTTACTCTCAACCGAGTTCCATTGCATAGTTTTGGTGGGCTTAAATTTCTGAGTAGAATGATTGGTACTCCGACTTTTAAATAAATTTTGTGTGCTGGAAGACCTGGTGTATTTAGAGAGTCTAAAAACTCTACTGGATAGTGGGTGGCATCTCCTTCTTCTAAAACCGTGTTAATAGATAAATATTCCCTACTTTCTCCAGAAACATGTACCAATATTTGAGAATTTATTGCTGCTGCTTGGTCGTTGCGAGGTGCCAAAATAGCTCGTTGGCATAGCCAAGCAGCGTCATGGTTCGAGATCTCTGATGGATCTCCGTATACAGAGGAAATGAGTTCCTGCTGTGAGGCAACAGAAGAACACAGGCTTTCGACTAAAGTTACTTTACCTCCTTCTTGAGTCGGGTATGTGCCGTTACCAATTTGAAGTAGTAAATTTGAGAAAACCTGCGCGTTTGCGTCACCTCCCAAATATGCTCGCATATTAAAGCTCAAATTAGTTAATATGACACTACGCCATAAAATAGAGCTCTTTAAACAGGCACCTATTTCATCGGCCCTCGTTCCTCTGGGTATTATAGGGAGTGTCTGCCTGAAGTCTCCACAGAATAGCACCGTTAAGCCTCCCATCGGTCGGTCATTTTGTCTTATATCTCGCAACGTTCTATCTACAGCTTCCACAGCTTTACGATTTGCCATCGTACACTCGTCCCAAACGATAAGGGCGCAATCGCGTAAAACCCTTGCTTTATCACTATTGCGAGACACGTTGCAAACAGGGTTTTCTGTGCGGTCCAAGTCGATTGGTATTTTAAATGTTGTATGTGCAGTTTTTCCTCCTGGTAATAAAGTGGCAGCTATTCCTGAGGAAGCGACGGCAAGGGCAATTTTGTTTTGGCTCCTTATTTGAGCCAAGATAACTTTAGTGAGGAAAGTTTTACCTGTTCCACCAGGTGCATCTAAAAACAGCATTTCTCCTAATGAATGTTCTACACTACAGCATACTCTATCAAAGATTTGACGTTGTTCTGACGTCAAATTTGAACAGCCATTTCGCAATATTTCTGCTAACTCTTCGGGGTTGTAATTTATTTCAGATGTATACTCCCTATTAATTCGTTCCCCACCAACTGTCGGTGTCGGCAAGCCGTATTGACTGAGGGGGTTCCCTCCTATACTTGTAACTATATCTTGTATAGCCAGCAAAGCCCTATTATGGCAGCTTTCACGTACTTGGTCAGAAGTTTCACTATTTATATTTTGCTGTCTCAAAAAATCTTCGGCAAACGCGTCTTTATATTTTTGCCACAACTGCCCAGCGTCCGATAGGCCACAAAATGTCAACAAAATGGCAAATAAATGGCGCAAACGATGTGGACTATCACTGACGCATGCTTCGGCTAAAGCATCATCCCAATGCTGATCGCCATCTAATAAATGCCGTGCGCGGCAAGCAGCTTGAAATGTGGGATATTCTATATCGTCCACTTTGCGGAGCTCAGCAAAAGAAGTAGGTCCTCGCACTGTGTGAAGAAGAAGGCGTAAATAATAACACTCTGCATTATTTGGGTGCACCGTGTATACTCTTCCAATCACGTGTTCTTTAAAAATGCCGGACTCGCCTTCTACAGCAGTTCCACGTCTCCTGCGATTAAAAACACCTTGCTGCTTGTTATAAGTATAATAATGTGGCACTTCATTGTACAACAGAGACTTAGCGAAATTGTCTCTTTCGCAAAGGCGAAAGAATGCGAGCAAGGTGGTTTGTCTTGGGTTGTTCATTCTTTCTGCCACATTTTCTGGCTGAAAGTAAACTCGCTGCCCGCCTTCCAGGTGCACGTCAAGATGGATGACTGGCGGATACCTTTCATGAATAGGGAAACTCAAAATGCGCCAAACTGCCTCCGAAGAGCTTATGTATCGGCCAGATTGATACCTTGTCACTTCATCAAATTGGTTGTTATTTCTTAGTGCTATCATGGCTTGATCACTACCTTTATTAACATATTTACATATATATTTTATAGATTCGACGCTATTACAAATTTCAACATTAATGTGTGCTTGAAAAGCGTTTGACAAAACTGGAGAATACGGTACCACCCAACTATTATTTAGAATTATTTCTTGTCCACGGAATCTGACAGTAGCTGTGAAACCACCTTGTGACGGTGATCTTCGCCGGTATTGCGGATACCCATTTTCCCCAGCCATAGTTAGTTCTTTCAGTGCTCTGGGGTATTTTTTTGAGCATTGACCATCTTTCATGCACGGTGATTCCCTGTTTAAGAGGCCACATGGCCCGTGAACCATATGTGTTTTTACTATGTCATGCAAAATCGGATCTGCATTATAGTCCGGAAATTCTGCACTTATGACACTGTCTATAGCATCGGGACGAATTTTTTCTTCCAGCCACAGAAGAATGTGCGCGTGGGGTAAACCACGCTTTTGCCACTCGACGCTATACATAAAACAAAGAGTTGAACCGAAAACTTTCTCCTTTGTAAGTAGATTAATCAAGACTTTGAGTTTTAAATGAAAAATCCTAGCAATAATGTCATGTCTGTCGTATGACGCCTGTCCTGTGAGAAGTGCCTGGCAAATCTCCGTCCACTTTGGATTTGTTGTAAATGTTATAAAAAGGTCCGGCCGGCCGTATTTACGGACGTAACAAAAAGCATCTTGCGTTCGTTCGTGCATATACCGCGGACCGCCTGTGAAACTGGATGGCAAAATAACCAATCGACCCAAGTTTTCGACGTTATTATCTGATTGCATGGCGTCCCGCAAGTGCACGTATTCTTCAGCGCGTAACCGTCGCTGGTTAGTGCGAATATACACTAAACGTTCAGTTTCTATTTTTGCGTACATGTCCACAATAAATTGGCTGAACAAACCACGAAATCGTTGCAAATATACGAAACTGTTTTGCCTTATTTGTAAAAGGTAGGAATAGTATTGTTGAGCAGATATTTTTTTTTGATAATTAGTGACTCTCGTAGTAGGGTTCACTTGGTACAGCCCAAAATTGTACCCATCTTCACCATGACAATAGATTAGTGGATATTGCAGGGCGTCGTAAGCTCGGTGGGTTTCCAAAATGCGTTGAAGGCGATCGTCGCGTGTACGCAACACGATATCACGTCTCTCACACTCCTGGTCGACTAAAACAACTGCAACTTCATCTGCGACGGGTGCATTGTGTCTTCCACGGTGTTCACCCACAGGACGTCTATCGGCACTTATAACAATTTTGAAATCATTGCTGCCTTGTGGAATTGACTCCAATGCAGCTTTGAATTCACGAACGTACTGGTTAACGCGATGCAGCAATTCTTGAAGTTGACCCAAAAGCTCAGCATTGAGCTGGGGAAAATTGTGATTTCTAACATTGAGCTGTTGCGTGTAATCGGATACAAAATAAATTTGGAGAAATTTGGGTTCATTTTCTGGCAGCAAAGATCCAATAAGGTGATAAACTTGACCTTGTACTTTGAAGGTTGGCATGAACGGTCCTTCCGTTATTTGTTTTGCCCCAAAGGAAGTCATTTGGAAAGCACTGTTATATAAACGAATATTATCCAAAAAACGGTTCGACTGGGGATGATCGCCATTCAGGAGACTTATAAGTAAGTGTGGTGGATCTTGGAAATTTGGAAGAACAATTTTTCCATTTGAGCAGCACATTCCATCTGTCTCTTTCCTCCATTTCAAAGCATGACAAAAATTACAAATTTCTCTCATGTCACCCACGAAAGTAAAGCCAGCATAATTAATTCTAGACGAATATGTGAACCCTGATTTTTCCCTATTGTCCCAAGGTAATAAAATATTTGCATCGTCATTTTCCATGGACTCATCAGCTCCGCTATTTGTTTCTCTATTCATATGGTATCGAGCTCGTTCTATTTCTAGGCGAGATTGACGTTGTTCTGCTGTTTCTGCTCGTCTTAGTTCATCTATTCTTTCCCTTTCAGATGCAAGATAACTTTCGATGTTTCTTTGTACACCTACATAGTTATGTCTAGCTATTTCTAATCGTTCTTCTCTTTGGGAGAGAGATTCAGACTCGCGCGAGAGAGCGTGTCGCTCTCGGTCAGATGACAGACGTGCTTGGCGTTCCTCGATACTCTCTTGAGAACGCAAAGTCGCGGTCCGAGTTCTTTGCGAACTTAAGCGCGACTCCCTTTCTGTGAAAGTCTCTGACTCGCGTGAGAGAGACTGGCGCTCCCGATCAGCAGACAGCCGAACTTCGCGTTCCTGGATATTCTCTTGAGAACGCAAAGTCGCGGTCCGAGTTCTTTGCGAACTTAAGCGCGACTCCCTTTCTGTGAATGTCTCTGACTCACGTGAGAGAGAGTGGCGCTCCCGATCAGCAGACAGCCGAACTTCGCGTTCCTGGATATTCTCTTGAGAACGCAAAGTCGCGGTCCGAGTTCTTTGCGAACTTAAGCGCGACTCCCTTTCTGTGAATGTCTCTGACTCACGTGAGAGAGAGTGGCGCTCCCGATCAGCAGACAGCCGGTCTTCGCGTTCCTGGATACTCTCTTGAGACCGCAAAGTCGCGGTCCGTGTTCTTTGTGAACTTAAACGTGACTCCCTTTCGGTGAACGTTTCCGATTCACGTGAAAGAGCGATGTGCTCTCGGTTAGCAGATAACCGTGCTTCACGATCTTCTTCCGATTCCTGAGACCTACAAAGTCTCATCCTTTTCGCATTTCGGCTACGCAGCGAAAGGTTAGTTTTTTTTCTTTGAGGCATTTTCAAGGAAAATTAAAGCAATAAACAAAACTAACAACACTTATGACTGAATAGCCTACAAACTTAAAAGAACGGTGCGTCGAACAGTCTAGTGTGACAACGTATCGTCTGTTCGTGGTCGTGACTCAACGAATTGGCAACACTAACTTACTGTATAACGATTGGCACTATTGGATTCAAACTACGAAGTAAATCAAATACAATCTTAACTTCGTACTTCAAACCAATGACCAAAGTTGACCAAACGAAACCAATAAGATAAGCAAATACTTTTTTTTCGACCAATTTAGAAAATCGATAAACCAAGCAACCAAAGAACTTTTACGACACACGCAAGAACTTTTAAGACACCTAACGAAACCCAATTTGCCTAGTAAACACGGTGGACGTCATCCTCGCGCGGAAAATCTTAACACCGCGATTCAGAAAATGACGTCATTTGCACAACGCCATCTATCGGATTTAGATTTCAACTATCAACATTAGTTCTATTTTTAGTCTTAAGATGTCGTTGCAAGTACTATACTTAATTGCGTAACGTAATATTTTACTTCTTGAACTCACTAAATTAATCATATCTTTTGATAGAGTGAACCGATTTCGATGAAACAAAAACTAAGTTAAACCTCAAGTTGCGTATAATTTTTGTATATAAACATTGTCAGCATTGAATTCGTAGATTTTACGTGATGTGCGCACAAACAAACAGACAAACAGACAAACAGACAAACAGACAAAAATTTCAAAAATGATGGAAATGGGTTCTGTTACTTATCTTTTCACACGCTGGCTATTTTTTGTTTCAATTTCTTCAATGTACAAAAATGACTTTTCTACAGATTTATTATATGTATAGATTCGCAATGAACAAGTATATATTGAAACTTAAATTATAAGATTTATTAGTTACTAATAAAATTATCACTTGTCTTTTGTTAAATCTTTGGACACACAACAATAAATGCGGATAAGGAAACATCGAAGAATTTGAAGGTCATTCATGTAGAAATGGCTTACGGTCATCAGAAAATATAATGAGTTCCCGTTTTACGAGCTTGTTTATCAAAGTTCCTTTACAAATTGTTCATTTTACAGCGTTTTGCTCAACATTTGTTCGGATGGTAGTTTGCTGTTTTCTAGAAATAAATATGTATTTATTTGTAGAAAACAACGAACTAAGAGTAGAAACTTGGGAAATAAGCTACATTTTCTTTAATTCTGCATTTCAAAAGAAAAAATAGTTAAATAAACAGATTATTGCCCTCGGTTACCTTTATCTATGTAATAGCTGTTTTACGTATCTTCATCATCATCATCATCAACAGCCTTTAACAGTCCACTGCTGGACATAGGCCTCTCCTTAGAAAGGAGGTTTTGGCCTACTATACCACGCTGGCTTGACGGGTTGGTATAGGATTGGTTTCAAGTTTTCCTTCTCTTTGCATCGATGTTGCCTTGCGTAGTTTATCCCTTAGTCGCCTTTTACGACACCTGCGGGATGAATAGGAGTGGTGACACTCTGTATTCTTAATCCGTCACCACACGGACTCGTATCGTATATTTTACGTATCTCAATAATACTCATTACCTTAAAAATATTTTTAGAGCATTTTAGGAGTCCATTATCATATATCCATAGTATGACCATCTGCTAATGGCGGTCTTATTGCTAAAGTCCAATGTCTTCCAGGCAACCTTAGGATGGACAAATATATAAAAAAAAACGAATTCTCATGCAGTTTTTGGTGCGAGAAGTAAAAGAAAACAAAATAATATTTATATATATGTATATCAGAACAGTAATGCTACGCGTATAAGTTGAAGGCCCACTTGTAGAATATTTACAGATATAATTTTATGAGAATAATTTTGTAAGTCTATTGCACAGCACTGGTGGACATAGAAAATAATAAGATATATAACTAGCTGTTGAATACTAAAACAGTGAAATATAAGGCATAACAAAAAATGTGACCAGCTTAATTGACATTTTACAATCGGTAAAACAAAATATTAGACCTTAAAAAATAGAGGCGAAAACGATTATTGAAAGAGAATTCAGATAAAACACTTGCATCTTGACTAAGTGACATTAAAGAACATGTTAAAATTTGTATAGGAAAACTTGTAAACAAATAATAACCTCAAATGTCAGTTTTAGTGCTATCATGTTTCGTTGTCGAGTGCGAGACCGGAGGCCCAATAACGTGCCCAATGACTACTGAGTCATATAGTGTGAGCTACATTTCTGGATTGTCTGTATTCACAATAAACATATGTAGGTCATTGTGAATGCAGATTTACACGGGATAGCATGAGTAGAATTCAGAAGAATAGTTGTCACACTAATCTTCAGAATTCTACTCTTTTCTCTAATTCTACTATTTCTTTCTTCTCCAACAGGCAGAGCAAATTTATAAAAAAATTTTTTTTAAAACTTGGCCAAACAAGTGTATATATCATAAAAAATAAACTGCGCAGTACAAATTCACCGGAAGCAATGTTGCGCGTGAAAAATAAGATCTAACCAAACTCATAACTCAAAATAAGTGTAGCAAAACATCACGTAAATGATCAAAAACAACAGGAGTAAATACTTAGTTTTGGCCTGTCTCCGTAACGTTTGGCAATAAATATTGGGTAACAAACAAGACGCCTTTATCTGATACACCGGTGACACAAATCACGGGCCACAGGAAGCCTATCAAGTATCTTTTCACGGTTTCCACGCCATTTAATCGGCTATCAATTTTACATAGGTACCGTGTTATTACACAGATCACTATCTACGTATTATTTTAGTACTGGTTGACCCACGCAGCTTTGTGTGTCTCTTCTATGGGTCGTAGCTGAATGTTTCACAGCGTTTCAATTCGGATAGATATGTTTTTTCAATTCGGAGCAGTAGTTCCTGAGATTGAATCGTTCAATAAAATAAACTCTTATTAATATATTCTTATATGTAGATAATTCTTATAGGTGATACTTAAACGTTATTTTTTTCTTTACAATTTAGAAACATCTTTATAAATTACGTGTGCCTTGTATTTCCTTTATCACAGATATTAAATTATTGATAGATATTAAATAGACCTAAAAAAATCGATGTATAAAAGTAAAAATGGAAAATTTCTAAAATGTTGCTTGATTCATAGATATGTATATGTATATTCAATTTGAACATCTGGTATATTAAACTATTTTCACGCAAATTTCCATACATCAGTAATTTCAAATTTTACAGCATATAAACCTTCTCATAAACATGGTAAGCAAATCTATTAGCTAATTGAATAGTGATCCTCCAGACAATCGTGATTTTCGGCTTAATATGCCTTTCTAAATCCTGATTTCTTATTTTGTGTTATCAAAGACTACAAACGTGTTACAATAAAGTGATGTTAGGACGGACATGAAAGAGCAGTGTGGTGTAAGTGCGGAGCGGCGGTGATGCACGCGCACGATGCGCGAGGGCATTGATGGAAGAGTCATGGTCGTCGGGCGGTGCGCCGCTGCTGCGCACTCGGTCGCTGCCGCTGGTGCTCGAGGCTGCAAGCGGCGGTGCTCCCACGCGCCAGACAAAACTCGACCCGCGACAGTTACTTACGCTCACGAGGCACTACTACCCAGAAGGAGGATGGGGCTGGGGCATAGCGGCTGCTGCTACACTTGCACAGATTCTCGCCCATGGCCTACACCAAGCTGCTGCTGTTCTCGCCGTGGAAACCGTCAAACGCTTTGGACCAGAAGTCCGCATGCAAGCAGGTACCTTGAGAAAATAGAAGTTAATAAATTTTTAATTTCAAAACATTCAATATAATGTTGTTATTATGACATTTTATATCGTTCGTCTGTCGATCTTTAAATAACTCGTTGGTTTTTAATTCAAGTATACACAGTTATCAAATTATTTTCTTAAAACTGCACGTCTGCTACACTTAGCAACCGTCTCTGAAATGAAGTCGGTAAAAGTATAATAAAATTTGATGCCATAGCAATTACAAATATGTTAGTGATTGTATATGATTGAAGTACATTATATTACACCCTAGAGTGCCAAGAGAAAATGTTCTCATATTTCAGCTAAAGGTTCTTGAACTTTGAAAGTGCAAGATCGAACGGACTGTCGAAATGTCCAAGATATACTCTGTATGTCGAACCTTCTTCATCCTGTCGGTCTGTCTCCTAACTAATAAATCTTCGATTTTTGCGACAAAATTCGTCTGAAACAATGAAATATCGCAAAGGTCAAAGTGATAACGATGTACATGTGGGAAATAATAAACCACTTATTCTTGTCCTTTTTTACTTCATTTGTTCCTTTCTTGGGACTTCAGCCTATCTATATATTCTAAGATTTATCTTCCTATCACTTTGTCAGGATTTGACAATCGTTTTTGTTTCAATACATTATTTTGAAGATACACATTAATCACGTTAAATAGTCGTAATAGATGTCCAAAACATTCGGGCCACAACAAAAAAGGCAAAGAACGAATCTTAGATGTACTTTTTAGTGTAATAGGTTTTTTAATTAGGATGACTCAGATTGTGCCATAGGTCCTATTCTTATATTTTATGGCTCATTTCTTCAACTTTTGTTATTCAGTGTATTTACACTACAATGCTTACCAAGAGCAAACATAATCTGGACTTCAATCGCCCACTATATTGTAAAAGTATTTGTTTGTTTGAGGTAAACAGTTCATCTTCTTGTTAACAAATATTGCTGTATACTGCTTTTGTATTTATTAATTTTACAGATGTTTATTGGATTCAGGTAATCCATAAACTTCAAACTACTTTAGGTTAAACCTTAATTAATTTTACAAACAAAAATCTGTATAAAACAAGTTTCAAATCTATTTTAAAGATCTTTACTGTATTCACGTAATCTATAAACTCTAACCTAATTTAGGTTAGACATTTATTTACTTTAAAAACAGATTAGTCAAAATAAATAATGTATCTATTTAACTTGGACAGGCCAAACAAGAAATAAAAAGATTTTTTTTATATTTCTGTGAATACAAACAGATAAAATGACTCTATGAAGGGAGATTTTTATTGGCAGTAGAAAATTTACGTATCTCGCAATCCCAGAGCTCCAACAATTTCCTTGCGTTAAAAACGAGCTGTCTCCTTATTTAGTGCCTACAAAATGAAACAAGAATTGGATAATGTCAAAGCAACCCAACTTCCAGTCGATCGAGCTCTAAACATACAAATTTTCTTGGCAGCCCAACGATGTAGTATGTTAATAGAGACTACTTAGTTCGTGGTAAGTGAAAGCAGTTTTTATTGATAGAGTTTTAAGTTTCAATACCATTAGTGATAGAGATATATACCATGAAATAGGGGTAAAATCTATTGTATAGTAGTATTGTATAGTACATAATTCCGTATAATTCTCGTCTCACGTTGTTGCTCACGATAAACTATCTAACAGATTTTCACGTTTTTTTACCTGTCTGCGTCAGGTTATATTTCTCAAGCGCATGTATGTATACCACCTTACAGCCCAAACAGTTTTTGTTATCTTCAGGAAAAGAAAAATCTACCGTAGTTTTAGGTTTGTCACCGCGTACAGAACCATAAAGTATTTTGTAAGTTTAGAAAACAATGCATTAGTTTGGCTATATTATCTATATAGTCATTAGTTAGATATTGTGATATTTGTTTTTCTCTTTTCAATTCATAACTTTTTTTTGTGACGTGCCTAAGATAGGATAGTTATCATCGAGCTTAAACGTTGGTCAACGGTGGGTCAACTAGTGTTTGCCTAGTAGTTTATGTATTTTTTATGAAATGAGAGAATAAATAAGGATCATTATATCTCTGATATTCTAGTGTTTCGTTCATTTTCAAAATTAGATTAAGAAATAATATATTGAAAAGGTCACTATAAATCAGACTACATGTATACTTCAGTTGAGTTTAAAAGTTATATTTCAATTTCACACTGTCTTTTTACTTAGGCAATTAATTTAAATTTATAATTGTTACTTTAAACAACTTATATGCCAAGTCCATATTCCTTTAGGTTGTGTTGCTGTATGCATGGCATGTATTGTTTCAAGTTTCTATTGTAGTGCATAAACAATTTAATTTATATTTATATATATCACCTGATCGATTTGGATAGCATCCAATTCCACATAGTTTACATATTAGATCGGTCAGATCGTTACGAACCAGGAAATAGTTTGCATCCAATATCTGTGTATCTTTCACATTTGTACACTAAGCGTACAAAACTAATAAAAGGTATCCAATAGAGAAACAATTAGGCAAAGGCGCAGTCATAGCATTGTTGCAAATACGTTAGGTATTCGAACCATACAAAACAAATAATACCTACGAATCTTCATCGTTCCTAGTAAGTAAGCCGGCTGTCATTTCATAAATTCACTCTTAAAAAAGCGGCCATGTGCGAGTCGGACTAGCCCATGAAGGGTTCCGTAGCAGCAAGTGACATCATATAAAAGTTCTTATAGGTTTTAATAATAGTGTATTAATTGAATGAAAGGGAAACTGCATTTTACGATTTATGACGTATAAAAAAACTACTTACTAAATCTCGTCAAACCAATTTTCGGTGGAATTTTCCAAGGTAATGTACCTACATCATTATATTTTTTTTAGTTTTATCATTCTCTTATTTAAGAAGTTACAGGGGGGGAGGGACACATTTTACTACTTTGGAAGTGTCTCTCGCGCAAACTATTCAGTTTAAAAAAAAATATTTCAGAAACCTCAATATCATTTTTGAAGACCTATTTTTATTTTAATGAAAAAAAAATTTTTGAGTTTCAGTTCATAGTCTGGGGACCCCCAAAATTTATTGTTTTTTTATATTTTTGTGTAAAAATATTAATGCGGTTTACAGAATACATCTACTGACCAAGTTTCAACAGTATAGCTCTTATAGTTTCGGAAAAAAATGGCTGACATACGGACGGACAAACAGACAGACAGACATGACGAATCTATAAGGGTTCCCTTTTTTTGGCATTTGGCTACGGAACCCTAAATCAATAAATATAAGAACGAATCAAACTTATTATTTAGTATTACTAAACGGTTTTCTGATTTTAATAACAAGTGTAACTGATATTTTGCATCTGAAAACAGAAAATCAGAATATTTTTAACGTTTATATCTTGTTGACAATGAAAAATAGTAACAAAGTGATTTACCAATCGTGGCAGACTTCAGTTATTGTGACTATTTTTCAATGTACAAATTTATTTTATATACGTAAGTAGGTAAATATATTATCTACAAACATTCAAGTAAGTCAACCCTCTCGAACTTTGGCAACACAGATATCACTTTACTTGGAAGAAAAATGACTATATTTTTCATAGGCATACTTTCTCCTTCTTCTATGTTATCTATTTCTTATGTAACTTCATTTATATCGAACTCTAAAGTTATGACATGAATAAAATATAGATATTATAGCATATTGTAGTATAATGTTGTTTTCATTTTCTCACAAGACTCTCGATCTTTCAAATATCGCGAAATAAGTGCGTGCACTAAAATTTTATACTTTAATGCAAGCTTTGCTTTTAACTTTGCAACGACACGGATACTATATAGTATTTAATTTCTGTTTTATTTTTTAGTATGTTCCTTTCATCAGGAAACTTAATGTTACTTGACATGAGCTCATAATATTTTCTCATTTTATTTCGTGTAGAAATTAAAATATGAAAAGTCGCTGTGGAATTTTACCCTGAAACATTAATTCTAACAGAGTTAATTTCTCCTGTAAACTATGAACGAGATAGGATTATATATGATTTGATAAACATCATATTTAAATGCAAATTATGGTAAAAAATCCAAAACTAAGGTCCGTGATTATGTAATTTTCTGCTTGCTTTGAAACATAAATTTTTAGAATCATCCTTTACTGGAAGTAGAAACATCACCATCGCTTGCCTACCGTAAACACTAAACTATAAGTTGGTAGTAATAGATCTTGTGAAAGATATTTCCACATTAAAGAAATTATAAGGTTTACAGTGGACACGATTAATAAAGACAGTAAAGATTAATGGATTTTTTACTCTCTTATACAATATAAAAGTATATAAAAATGCAATTTTCCCATTAATATTGTTCCGTAGGTACCATAAAGTTTTCCAATTTCAAAGATTTTCTACAGTTACCGTTTTATGATCGAGCAATAATCCTTTAACCTTTTACCATAACTAAGAATGTACCATTACAATTTCCTATTCAAAGCAACAGAAGGGTGTCGTTAAAATAATAGGTGATAAACATAGATAATGTGCTTGGAGAACCGTCAAGAATCGATTACCCTCTCGAATAGAGTACTTCGTTATCTTTTCATTGATAGTTTGCCATTTATTATGTTTTGTACCGAATCAGTTTTATATATTTATCTTGAATATTTATTTGTTCAATTGATTCTTTTTAGATTGAAATATATGAGTTGTTGTTTGACCGAAAGAAGTGCGATTTTTAATATTCAATATAAAAAGTGCTCAGTATACCATAAGTGTTTGCGGCTAAGTAAAACTAAAATTATGTATAACATAATGTGGGTGTTTAATCTGTGGCTGCTGAGATGATAAATATCGCGCCTCTATCTCCGAAGGGTTGCTTGATAAGTTAGTTCTACTAATCGGAAGACTTTTTTCTGGTAAAGTTGCTGAAAATGATTCTTCAGCACATCTTATTTGTGGAAGGGAGCGGGTAACGGAACTGTCAATCATAGCAATCGTTTATAACGATGTAGGCGAGGCGTAAGGCAGTTTTGATACGTGAGTCTCTGAACATCGACCTCATCCTACATTTATCATCTCAAATGACGTTTAATATGTTTCAGTTTGTTGACAGAAAACGGCAACGCGTTTTGCCAAGTAACGAGCGATTATGATCACCTCATTTTTTATTCAGAAAAACGTAGTAAAATGATCGATATGTCGTTTTACTAGATATAAAATATATTATTTATACAGACTCCAAAAATTTAAAGCTATATTAAACTCTTTCCAAACTTTTGTAATAGTTTGAAACTGCTACAAAAGTTAAACAAACTCCAGACTATGGTTTTAAAAGGAAAATTTATAGGGGCGATAGCATTCCACAAAAGGTAAAGCAAAGTCGCTCTTGAATCATAACAACTCTGATCTACAGTCTGAACATTTATATAAAAAATAAAGAAATAAAGGTACTCACTTTCTGTTAGCGATCAGAAGTCGTAAAATATTTGCCATTTTCGGGTTTGGTACAGTTATAAATTTAGTTTAATAAAACGTATAGTCGAACTAAAAATTAGAAAATAAATTTGTATTATATTAATAATAATAGTTATGTTTAAGAAAAATAATTTTATCTTTAGGTTGCTAGATATTAATTATTGTTAATAGTTTATCGATAGTTGTTACTTAGGTTATAAAGTATTTTGAAAAGTAAGCTTGAGAGCTTTACAATGGATTGATTTTTCTTCTAGTTCGGCTCATTACAAAAGAGTGTTTTTACTTGCTTAAACTGTAATTCCTTTTTGCTTTGTTAGTCATTGATGACGATTACAAAATTCGATCAAAATTCGGTTCTATAAAAACTAATAAACATACAAATGACATGACGCTTATATAATTGTAGGGCGATGATGTCACTACATAATTTTAACAAAAAGAAACAGACTTCAAAGAAAAACTATTCCTAGTACCCAAATCACGACAATTGTGCCTATGATATTTGGGGAGTTCCCTCGATTTCCCGATATGGTGACGATAGGACCACCTGTAAGCTACGCCCGTTCCAATGCAAAAATAAGAAATCGGTGCATAAACGACTAAAATATCGCTGAACATACATAAAAATAAAATAAAAAAATATTCCGACGAATTGTGAACCTCCTCCTTTTTTTGAAGTCGGTTAAAAAGAGTGTTTGAAATGGTTTCCATTTAAAACATGCCTTACGTACAAAGACATGTGTTTTCATTTCAAATGTGAAATTTGTTTTCACATCTTCTCGATTTGTGTATTGATGCAATGGATTACATGAAACATAATAAGAATTATATTTATATTTAGCTCATAAAGTGTATTTTAATTGGTCAAAGTGGTGTGCAATGGGAGAACCATATGACTATTTTCATGACAACGTATCACCTAATTATTCTCTGAACTGATTTTATAAAGGGGTATCTAAAGTTTGTGAGTTGTGAGGTTGTGGGGGGTAAGCTCCAGAGATTATTTAATACAATCTCAATATCGTTTTTGAACGGAACCGATTCTGATAATTATTTTATCAATAAAAAGCCACATCATTTGCGAGTGTTTAAATGCTATAGGCATATTAAACTTAAAACATAGTTATATATGTAGTATATGTGCAGCAAAAGCTAGCTATGAGTATATTTAAATACAATGACAAGATTTAAGATTAAAACTACGACAAATATCACCAGCAAGGAAACGATTAAGGATATGGCTTAACTGAGATTTTTTAAACTGTCAAAATCTTGTGGGTGCCTCTCTTTTGCATCATTCAAAACTAAGTACATTCGTGTCGAAAATATTTCTTTGAACTAGGATTAAGTTTTCCATCTTATTGACATTCACTTATCTGACTCTGTTTGAAAGGCAAACATAGTCTATGTTTACCTTTTATCCTCGATCAATCATTTAATAGTAGTTACACATCTCAAACAAACTGTATTCGTGAAGGTACCCTAGGTCATCGAATTTCTCGTAAGATCATTGCATTATCTGTCTGATTCATATTTTCCATTAGTCTTCTAGTGAGCTTTTTTCATTAAAAGATTATTGAATTATCATTAAATTACGTTTAGTCTAGAAATAAATTGTTCTTATTACTTTTAAATTAAAAAATAGCTACAAAACTAAAAATATCTCAATTTTATTACTTTCAATAAAACTAATATTTTTTGTTATTTTAAACGGCTTAGAGTACTTCTTTAGTCATTTATTAACCGGCAGTCTAGACGGCCAGCCGAATGAAACGCAAATAATGATAGCGCAATAAAATGGAGTAAAAATAGGGCTGATTTTGTCACTATTGTGATCGGCACTAGTCAAGTAATGTCAACAAATAAAATATAACAGTAGGTAGGAGGTGATGAGATTTAAACTAATAAACAAAAATGTAATTCTAAATTTATAAATAACTATGTATGTGGTACTGTATATTAAAAATTTCATTAAAAAATTATGAGGCTACTTTTTGAATATCGCGTTTAGACAAGACTATATAAAAATAAACCATAATTTTATATGTAGAGTTGTGGAAATGGGCAGGTCACGTCGCCAGACTACAAAACAATAGATGAGCAAAAAAACTGACTTCCCGGAAAGGTCTGCTTGGGAAACGCAAACGCGGTAGACCACACGCTCGATGGGAAGACGAAATCTTACATGTAGCTGGAACAAAATGGCTCGAAATTTCGAAAAACAAAGATACTTGGCACTCTCTGGAGGAGGCCTTCACCTCAGGGGTTCTCTAATTAATTATATAGCACTTTACTATTGTTTATTTAACTTTTTAACTATGTTTAATTTTAATTAAGAGAAATATAAGGCTTTTTTATTTTTTATTTATTTTATTATATATGTAGAGTTAAAACTCTTTGTACTATCCGAGTATAAAACTATAGACTATAAGACGGTAAATTGAACTTAAAATATGTTACTAGTAAAATCACAAATCTTAAGACAGCAGTTATAGTAGGTAACACCAATTGTCTCAACTTTTTATTACTTACAAAAACTATACACGTTATATAAATAATCACTGTAATTATAGCCTGCTTTAATTAAATGATTGATGTGTATGTAGGAACGTCTACTAAAACTATGCAATTAAGTACTTATAAAACAGTTTCATAAACTAAACCACGAGATTCGTAATCAGATTAAACGAAACGAAAAGTTACTTTTCGATTTCTTTTTATGGCTCTAACACGCATTACACTCAATAGTGTTCGATTACACTTAAAATAACTTACAAACAGTCCATTTAGCCAGTAATTTACAAAACGATGAGACAGCGTACTTATCTAAGTCTTTTTAGATTTGATGTAAGCAACGAAACCCTAAATGTATAGATATTAATTGTGTTAGGTATTAGGTATATGATTATATGATATTCGTTTTAAACAAGATAGAGATATAACTATTTCTTGTTACAATTTATAGCCTTTTATTTTGTTTTTACCATTAGCTTTTCTTATGAAGTTTTAAAAAAAATTACTGTATTTTCTTTGCCAAAGAACAAAACTTTAAGTTTTCTTTTATTCCTTTATAACCTTGCACGTAAAACATTGAAGTTGACACTCTCCCCAAACAAAAACCATAAAAGTTCAACTGATAATAACTACTGTAACTGCATCACCACTGTTGTTTGAAACGCATATAAAATAAATAATTATTGGACATACTAAGCAGAGCTTGTATTATGGGTACTAAACAACTGATATAAATACATAAACATACTTTTTTTGTAAATACATACATATTATACATAGAAAAACACCCAGACTCCGAAACATTTTTTTTTGAATCACATTAATATTTGGTCTGACCCGGGAATCGAACCCGGGACCTCTTGATCAGCAGCCGCGTAGGCCAACCGCTAGGCCAACAAGGCAGTCAAAAATATCAGTAACCGATTTTCAATCAGCGAAATTTTTTCACATAAGCCATTACTAATATCTTCTTTTCCATTTGCCATGCCTGAAGTTGAACTTTTAGTACTGGATACAAAAGGAAACAATCCCTTTTTTTTGATAAAATGTACATTATTAGAATATTTATATTATAATGTTCGCAGCAGACGAATACACAATCAAAAATCATTTTTCAATAAGTCATTTTTTAAT
Source organism: Phragmatobia fuliginosa (assembly GCA_932526445.1). NCBI lineage: Eukaryota > Metazoa > Arthropoda > Insecta > Lepidoptera > Erebidae > Phragmatobia > Phragmatobia fuliginosa. The sequence goes on along the minus strand of OW052070.1, from coordinate 10,633,874 downwards.
GTGATCAATTTATAGCAAAATTCAAAACCCGTTTAGTAAAATATGTGAGTAAGAAAACTATTAATTAGTCAAGAACTGCCGTAATGGACACTGTAGGAATTGAAACACATTGACCGTTTGTCTAACCATAATTTACTAACACTTTAAATATTATAAAATGACCCCTTAATTACTTTTTATTTAATTGTAAATATTTTTTTATAAACACAACAGGGTTTATGGAAGTCCATACAATTAAATGTAGATGTTCTAAATAATGTTACTACCAAAGAACAATATTGGTAAGATAGTAGACAAAAGAAACCAAATAAAACTGTCATTTACTAAGTGTCCAAAAAAAGCTGTGTCAAAACTCGGTGCCAAAGCATCAGCTGAGTGATATGAATCACTCATTAGTTTATGTGGATCCAGACTAAACAACATCTCCTAGATTTATACGTGAGAAGATCTGTGGGCGATGGGTGACGGTCTTTGTTTAAATGTCGACGAACCTTGCAAACGACTACCGTTCTCGTCGTCCCTAAACTTTTTCAATAGATGTGTTTGTTACGATACTTTATTTCAGACTAAATCTGTAGGTATATATTTTTAAAATATTGTATTTTCAAATGATTATATGGTGTTCTTTAAACCACTTGGTAGAAATATAGATTCTGGTGATATGGTGACTGTTACATAATTTACTTCACATACCTGCGATTAATTTATTTACATTGAAATAGGTACGTTTTAAAATTAAGAGTTAAAATATACATGTTTTTTTTATAAATGAGCCTTCCAAAGTCTATACTCTGCCTGATGGAAAGCATGAGTAGCATCCAAGAGTGGACGCCACTATCCACATTGTGAGTAGACCCAATGTAGCAAGGTGACCTATGGCGGCCTAGTGAGATGCTTCTGCATCTTTAGTTCTCACACTCGCCAACGAAACGCAACAGCATGAATGCTGTCATTTTAAATTGGTTTTCTAGTATTTGACCCCGGTCGAGTCGGCACTATCGTATTGAAATCAGCGTGATTCTGCTAGATTGGAATGATAATTTGGAATTTATGAAATTTATATGAAATTCTAAATGTACAGACATGCAACATACAGAACTGATTGCAAAGACGATTGAACGACGAAATCTGTTTATACATTTATTAATTTTATATATTATACTAACTGATGCCCGCGGCTCAGCGTTTCAAAGGGGTTTGAAATATAGATGTGTTGATTCTCAGACCTACCCGATTTGCACCTAAAATTTCATACGAAAGAGTTTGGTAACAAACGCCGCAACACGATAATTTTATACATTAGATAGGTACTGCAGACAAACAACAGATCTACTGTTCAATATTTTAAACCCTGCAATTTATTTAAATACTACCGATATAAATATGAAAAGTATAGAAAACTAAAAAAGACTTTAGTTAAATTTGAAAGAAATTTAAAACTTCTTTCGAAACGACGGACTCAAAGGCACTAAGTTCAGAATAACTTGTGCATTCAACGTTATGTTGGCATTTGCATCCAAAATGAAATTGAAAATATTCTTATTCATTGACTTCAACCCTGTCACGAAAATGCTGACAGATTCAAAACTATACAGTCTAGTATATATTAACTAAATACATATGAATGGGTCTATAACTGATCTATTAAATTAAAATCTCATTTTTGAGAAGAGCGCTAAGTCCAGTTGTTTACAAATAGGAATTTCAAAAACTTTTGATAAATCATGCGACGAGGTATACATAGGTGTATGTACCTACATACATACGACACTGCCTCTTATATAAACTGCCTCGTTGGTCTAGTAGTTGGAGTATGCGATTGCTGATCAAAAGGTCTTTGATTCGATTCGGGTCAACAAGTGTCACTAAGTTTTTCTGACTTTGAAAACACATCATAACAGTGCCAAGTTAGGAAGTGGGAGTTTTAGCCCATATGCCTCGAAGAGCACGTAAGGCGATCGTCGGTCCTGCGCCTAATCTACGATTGTATCAGAAAGCCGTCCCATCGGATTGTGAGAGGAAGGGAACAGAAAGTGCACCTATCTCCTGTGTAGCTGGTTGGTCTCCGTTGAGACTGACCAACATGGTCGAAATCATTTAGGAGAACTCCTACATTCGACAAATCTCATTACTAGGGCTCGGAATAGGTAGTTTAATTTTATGTACTTGCAGAAATAAAGTCAACTTAAGCATAACATGGATAAACCTAAAATCAGCGTGATTTCCGGGACCTTAAATAATGCAATGCAATGTCAAAGCACACTTATGTCATTTTACATAATCATAAAAATTACACTTATTGTTTATTTGTAGGTTTAGAGGAGTGAGTAGAAGGAAAAAAATCATTTTCAGATATTACAGATATTTATTGCACGTTTACAATATAAATCAAATTTAAAAATAAACATATATTTATATTAACATTAAAGCACTAGTGTTGTTCCGATGGTGTAATTATTCGTCTTCGAATTGAAGATCGCCAACATAATCATCATCGTCATGTTTATTATAAAATAATACTATGATTTTCTCGGCATTACTGGGTGTCAAGGAATTTCTTTTCATATTCATAATCCATTTATAAAGCGAAAAAGATCTTTCCACGTCAACAGAAGTCAAGGGAGCATATCTATAACAATTTTGTAAAGAATTAGCGTCCAAAGAATTTTCGATTTCTTTATTTAGGTCAATCATAAAATCTAAGTCAGGATTTCGATCCATAACATTTTCAAGTTTTTTTATTATTGGTTCATGCGAACTCCAGCCTATGACAGCTCGTACTTCGTCAAAAATTTCTAATGTCTCTGTTAATGACAACATTGTGTTTTCTAATTTTAAATTTGCAATACTGATTATTTCAAAATGATCTTCAATAAAGGTTAGATCACGTCGAAGGTTAGGATTTTGCAATACTTCTTTCGCTTTCTTTATAGATTGTACTTCTTCATCATGAAATAAAGAAAGAATATGTGATATTTCATTAAAATATTTTTTATAGTAAAAAGCAGCTTCTAGCCATGTACCCCACCGAGTTATAACTGGCTCTGGAGGCAAGGGCATACTAGGATAGTGTTCCTTCAAGATTTTGACTCTATTGGGAGCTTTTAAAAAGATTTTTTTCACGTTGGAAATTAGCATGTCCACATTTCTGTATTCTTCCCTATTTTTTTCTGCTACACGATGCAATGCATCAGCCAAGCATGTAACATGTTTCATATTTGGGAATATAGTTTTTAAAATACGTCCAGTTGAAAGCATGTATGCTGCACTATCTGAACACAACATCAAAACATTAGGTAAATTTTCTTCAAAACTATTGCCCCACATATTTCTCAAACTTTCTTCGACAAATTGTGCTACATTTTTCCCATTTACAATATCTAATATTTTACTAACAAGTCAATAAGGTTTTTTCGGCATGTCACTAAATAAAGGCCGCAAAAGTAAATGTAATACGTTTCGACCCATGAATGTTGTCGTTTCGTCAACTGAAATCCATATTTTATTGTTTCCAACAGCTGTGTGAATTTCTTGTATCTTGTTGTCGTATAGCTTATTTAAATAAACTTTACGCAGCAATGCTTCACTGGGAAGGGTTCTGTCTTCATGTGTACATTTGCACATATATTTATTGAAGAAATGACCAAACGCAGGATTGTTCAACTGTGACCAGGGAATGTTGCATAAAATCAAGAACCGAATCAAATCAAAGTAAAAATTTATTGGAACGGTTCGCTTTTTTTTAGTGTGTACGGCTCCGCAAACATGTCTCAAAAATATGTTCTTCTTGGCATCGAAATGGCTCTCACATTTCAAACAGTAAATGGTACCATTAGAATGTTCGTAAAGCATTTCTGGGAAATTTTCAATCCACTTCAATACCGTCTCTTCCTTTCTCTTGGCCATTTTCAAGTTAATCCTAAAATAAATAATACTAATAAGAAGAAAAAAACACAAAATTTTGTTTGTTAAAAGACAAATCAGTTGACACACACCATATAGTTGTCGGCGTGGTTAATATGTATTTTTATGCAAAATTACATCTTTCTATCACTAATACTCACAAAGCTAGGCCGCGGACGGACAGACAGACAAACGGAGGAAAATAAGGGTTACTTGTTTTAACTACGGAAGCTTAAAAAACTTAGAAAACAATAATAAAAAAATAACGAGTTGTATGTATTATTCTAAAAATAGTGAAAATACGATTCCTATCCCAACTATATATACATACGCGCTAAACACACAATTAAAACATGCGTTTTTGCAATTAATACTGCTTGTATAAATAAAATATTATGAGAGGCTTACCACACTATCCAAATCCAAAGTTTGACGATATTTAAAGCGAATTACAGATCGTTGTCCGTTGTCATTGCCGTGGTAATCAGGTAGAACAGGTACAAATCCAAAAATACAAGCCGAAGTCAAATAAGGTGGTAGTAAACACAAAGCACAGAAATAGACGCACGAACACTCCACGTTACAAAATGCAACTGCGCTGATGGTAACAACGTCACATAACACCTATGGTAGAACAGGACGGCATTACGCATCAAACAGAGATAGCAATAAAGAAAGCGTGCCGCGTGCACCGCACGCGCAAGCGGTCACATACTTTGCATTCCTTAGCGTTATTGTTGCTATTCGTTTCTTTACGTTTTTATTGTAAAATTTTATGTTAACAACTTATTATTACAACAATAAGCTAAAAGATGAAATACTATTATGAAAGTTCAATTTAATATTTTTACAATCTCTGAAAATAGTAAGTTCCCCGGGATTTCACAGGCATATCCATACTATTGATGTCACAAAATCGCAAGTACATAAAATTAAACTACCTATTCCGAGCCCTACTCATTACTTAACAGACACACTGGAAAATTATGTCATTTAAAAAACACAAAAACAATCATAAATATAGTTAACCATCATCTCAAGCCATTTAAAATAATGACATATGGTTGTCATCGTTGTTAATTAACATCAATGGGGATGATGTGATCATCATTTAGTTTAATGGACTAGTTATATAATAAAATACCTTATATGTCGATAATTTCCACTTAACCAACGTGTTAAGTCTTATAATAAGTGTAGTCGTTTTGGAACACGACGTAGGGATGCCACAATCATAAAAAAGAAACACAAAGTCAATGTGCTCATGTTAGGATTTTGTTTAGTAGATAGATTTTATAAGTTTGTCTCAGGTATCAATCACAACATATTAAGTCGCACCATGTACACATTCTAAGATGACTTGATAAACTGATGATTCCTGTTGTAAAATCTTTAAAACACGTTACACGTTCAAACTTTGGATATCAAAGACCAGCGTGATCGTCTCGCAGTAGAAGTGGAAAGTTTTGGTGACTGCAATTACATCTATACAAGGTCTCTGAGCCGTATGGCAGAATTGGAACACGAACTAAAAGAAGCTCAAATGACCATTACTTCTTTAGAAGAAACAATACAGGCAACAAACAGTCAAGCAACACAAAATCTCTTTAGCGAACTCTTAGGTGTTAAATGTGAAAATAAGTTTAAATTATTTAGCCTTAAAAAACGTAGGAAATATTCAAAATTAAATAGACTAATTAAGAATCTAAAGGTTAAGTGTAGTCGGTTAGGAAAGCTTACAACTTTGTCGAAGAGTCAACCCAAGTCATTAAATCTACAAGAAAAACTACAGTCACAGTTAGATACCTGTCACAAACAATTAGTTGCCAGCAGATTGATGTATGACCAACACACTCAGGAGCTCAATGCTCAAATTACCAACTTACACTCACGTCTGTCATCACTCATACTTGAACATGAATCAGAAACACAACAATACATTCTCAAGTATGAGGAAGTAGCCAAAGTAGCAAGAGAGAATACAGATCAATTAACTTCTCTTATCAAAAACAATCTTTGCTACAATTGCTCGCTACCACAGTCTGTTACACCCACAAACATTGTGAATACACTCACAAATACATCAAATTTGCATAACAGTACTGACAGTGAGTCTGATTGTGATGGCGGATTGTTAAATATTTCACAATCTTTAGATAATACTGTTACAGAGAAACAAGTTGTAATTCTTTCCGATCAGCTGGGAATAGATTTTGGAAAGTTAATTAAAGGTCACTTAAACTATAAGGTCACAAATTATTGTTCACCAGGAGCAAAGTATAGTAGTTTAATTAATAAATTAAATAGCATTAGTTTAGATGACCAATCAACGGTTATTGTATTGTTCGGTGATAGCTTCTCAGCTACCAAGAGAGATATAATTAATTTAACAGAGTCTATGATATCCATTAATGAAAAAGTAGGTTGTAAATTTATTATATGTGGTCTACCTTACTCACAGTCTGTATCTGATATACACAACAAGCACATACAGAGCTTGAATTTGTTATTATACAACGCGACTTACCAGTATGGTAAGTTTATACTATTTTTCGACACGAATAAATTTATTCGTAACTTTATTTTAACAAAAAATACTATGTATTTGTCTTCTTTTTATAAGCGACAGGTTGCTAAATTATTAGCATTTAATATACACGTTGACTCTGGTACAAATTGTGTATCACAGCAATCTTTTAATGTATATGCTGACTCTGATACAAATAGTGTATCAAAGCAATCGCTTTTTTGTGCCAATTCTGCTAGGATCAATAATGTAGCTCCTAGTTTAAACTAGTAAATGAGACAACGGATAAGCGAACTGGTAGTCTAACCATAGTACACCAAAATATTCAGGGCTTATCGGGCAAATTTCAGGAAATAGAATTATTTTTAAAGACCCACCTTGTTGATGTTTTCTGTGTCACAGAACACTGGTTAAAAAACGATGAACTGATTTTTAATAATGAATATTATAGTATGGTAAGCAAATTCATCAGGAAGAAAGCTATACATGGTGGCTCTATGATTTTTGTTTCTAATAGTGTAAATAGTAAAGAACGCAAGGATATTGTTGCTCGTTCTGTCGAGCGTACTATAGAACTCTCATGTGTAGAATTAAAGGAGCATATTATTGTTTGTGTTTACCGTCCACCACAGAGTGACTTTAATTTATTCGAGAATATAATGGAAGATGTACTTAAAGTACTTAGTTATGGTAAAAAGCATGTAGTAGTATGTGGTGATTACAACGTTAATATACTAGAACAGTCACCTATGTGTATTAGATTATGTACTTTATTTAAATCATTTAATTTAAAACATTTGTTTTGTGCACCCACAAGGATAACATCACATTCTGCTACTTGCTTAGATAATATTTTTTGCAACTGTAGTTATTATAATGAAGTTATATTGAGTGATTTAACATCCGATCACTGTGGACAGAAAGTCACTTTTCCTATTCATACAGTGGCTAAAGTAAATAAGATCACCTGTAGGCCAATGAGTACAGCTCGCCTAAACAAATTTAATGAAAATGTTTCTGTCCATATCACCAATATAGATTTTAGTCAGGATGATCCGAACTACCTTTACGCGTCTTTGTTTAACATGATCAAATCGGAATTTAATAACATATTCACAACTAAGACTTTTTATAAAAATATAAAAATTAGCTTTTGTGATTGGGCAACTACTGGCATACAAATAAGTAGAGCTAAGTTGTATGAATTGTATGGCATGAAACAATATAATTTTGACCATAAGTTTGTTCAATATGTTAAAAATTATTCCAAAGTATTTAAAAAGACTTGCGCTGCTGCCAAGTCTTTATATTTAAGTAAAAATATTAAACAAGCAGAGAATAAAATTAAAGCCACTTGGAACATGATTAATGCTGAATCTGGGCGGGTCAAGCCACGTGAACATAATTTTGAGTTAAGTATTGGTGATAAAACTGTAACTGAAAATTTAGACCTGGCGCAAACATTTAATAATTTCTTTGCTGATATACCTAAAAATGCAACCAGCTCCCTAAGATCATGTCCGGTTGATGCTCAATCACTTATGAGAGGCAGTGTGAAAGAGTGTACTGTACCATTCAGTTTTAATTTTATAAACCCCACTGACATAATAAAAATATTTAAGTCAATTAATTGCAAAAAGACAGCAGATTTATGGGGTATTTCTGTTAAATTAATTAATGGCATTATTATTAAGATAGCACCACATTTAGCAACAATATTTAATCGATGTGTTGATACCGGTGTGTTTCCTGATTTGATGAAACACAGTAAAGTAATTCCTTTGTTTAAAGCCGGTTCAAAAAGCGACCCTAGTAATTTTAGACCTATTTCTATTTTACCAGCTATTAGTAAAATCTTTGAAAAAGCCATACTAATGCAATTAGAAACACATTTTAATTCTAATAATCTACTGCATAGTGAACAATATGGATTCACAAAGGGTCGCTCAACAGTAGACGCAGGCTCTAAACTACTTAAACATATATATAGTGCCTGGGAAAACTCGCAGGACGCCATTGGTGTTTTCTGCGATCTCTCAAAAGCATTTGATTGTGTGATGCATAGTACACTTCTGCTGAAACTTAGGCATTATGGCATAACAGGTACAGCGCTTAATCTTGTTGCTTCTTATCTTAGTGAGCGAATACAGTATGTTGATATTAATGGAATAAGGTCCTCCGGATCACCAGTGAGTATGGGCGTGCCACAAGGCTCAATTCTGGGTCCCTTTTTATTTTTGGTGTATATAAACGATTTGCCATTTTTTACTAGTAAGTTATGCGATATTGTTCTATTTGCTGATGACACTTCTCTTTTATTCAAAACCAATCGCAAAAACGATTACTCTGACGAAGTAAATAGGTCCCTCGCATTAGTCCTTGACTGGTTTACATCAAATAACTTGCTTTTGAATTCTAAAAAAACCAAATGTATTAAGTTTAGTTTGCCAAATGTAAGGAATATCAGTACAAATGTAGTTTTAAACAATGAAGTTATTAATTTTGTTGATTCAACGGTTTTTTTGGGAATTACTTTAGATAGTAAGTTACAGTGGGGCGCCCAAATATCGTGTCTCGCAGGGAAACTCAGTTCTGCAGCGTATGCTGTCAGCAAAGTCAGACAGCTTACGGATGTGGAAACAGCTAGGCTAGTATATTTCTATTATTTCCACAGCGTCATGTCGTATGGCATTCTGCTATGGGGCAAGGCAGCTGATATTCAAACAATTTTCATTCTCCAAAAACGTGCAGTGCGTGCGATTTACAAACTAGGTGCACGAGTTTCCCTTAGAGAAAAGTTTAAAGAGATAGGCATTATGACAGTTGCATCACAATATATATTTGCAAACATTATGTTTATAAAACAAAATATGCATTTATATCACAGGAATAGTGACGTTCACTCTGTGAACACGAGACATAAGCATAAATTAGTAGGTCAATATCATAGGCTACATAAAACGCATAATTCATTTATGGGTCTTTCCGTGCGATTTTTTAATAGGTTACCAGCTAGTGTTATGAGTCTATCAGTGGAAAAGTTTAAAAATGTAGTCAAAACTTATCTTATACGTAAAGGTTATTATACAGTTGACGAATTTTTAAATGATAAAGAAAAATGGTTTTGACTACTTGCTCCTTATCATTTTATTCTACTCATGTGAATGTTGTTATCACATTGTTTAAGAACATGATTTTACTTTTGTAAGTAAAGATTCTACGTGACTAATAAAGGCCATTCTTCTCTTTCTTTTGATCTTATAATTAATATTTTATATTTAATCTTTTGTTACCAGTAATTTGGCCAATATTTGAGCACATATAGTTTTTACCTTTGTTGTAAGTAGATGCTCCTACTATGTTGTACCCACTGAGGCTGTTGTTTTTTTTTTTAAATTAGCATAAGTTCTAATTTTTAATCACTATAATTTGCATCAGTCCTCTAACATGGTGTATAGTATATTAGTGGCAGCACCTTACCCCCATATCAGGTTTATTATATTAAAACATTAAAACTATGTAAACATTGGCGATTTGAAAGGAGTAGCCGCGAGTTTTTATTGCCATGTTCTTTTCTCCGGCTCTACCTATTGTTTGCGAACATGGCATAAATGTACATGTAGAATCTTGACCTGTCACAAGAGATGTATTGCATCCTAAGTGAATAAAGAATTTTGAATTTGAATTTGAATTTGAATTTAAAGATTAGTAGTACAGACTTATTGAACACTCAAGCATTATTGTGCTCAAGCACACAGTGTTCAATAAGTCTGATGTTTAATAAGTCTTATCATCCAATGTATGTAGATATATCTAATGATGTTCTGCATAATCAGGATCTTGATAAGTTGTCATAGTGTGAGCCACCGTGCTAGATGAACAGTACTCTTGTTGGATACCAGTAAGCAATGATCCGGAGAAATTTTGAGACATTTATGTAAATATTGTAAAATTCTTTAAGTTAATCACTGCAATGAAGTTTAGTTTTATGTTTCATTTAACAAATATGTGTTCAATTAACATAAAAAAAACCTTATATATATTTGGCAACCCTGTTAAATGTCTGTGTCCGCACAAAGCAAAAGGAATGCCCGCACGAGGATCTTTATGACGGCGGATAACAATAAACAACCAAAGCTTTTTGTAGTGCGCTACTTGATAAGCAAAAACGTAGCCGACGTAGACGGTTCAACCACTGAGCAGCAACAGTCAACTTTTGTTTTTATAGACAATGTCGTGAAACTCGTGAATACAACAAAATTGATTTAAGTAGGATTTTATTGAGATAAATAAAACCCATTCAGTGTGATGGTTTGCATTATTATTTTATTGCGATAGAATCTCTCTGAAAATTGTTAGCATTTGAAGATTGATTACAAAGCATTTTATTTCACTTTTTATCCTTTTATTAACTTCGAAAATTAAAATAAGAGAGGAAAGAGCAGTTTTTTGTTAAAGAACAAAGGCGTTAAGTAATAGTGCTTGTAGTGGTACGAATCAAACGATTTTGAGTCAGTTCAAAATATTTTTATTAAATAGATACTAGGTAACTTAAAACGCCTTGTCTGAATCTTCGACTAAGATTGGCATCCATTTAATAAACCATTAATTATTTTTTTCATTTTTTGTTACAGGGTGTCTAGGTGCATTATCAGCTGGAGTTTCACTTGCGCTATCACCTGTGACGGTGGCGTTGTGTATACGCAAGTCAACTCGTGTCACCGCTGTCGTCGGCGGCTTAGTTGCAGCCTTGGGATGCCTCTTCACCTCTTTCGCCACTCAATTTCACCAGCTATTCTTCAGTTACGGTGAGCTATCCATTAATGACAGACTTATATTTATAAGTAATTTTGAAAACGTAAAGTTAGAAGATCCGTGTTCCATAAAAAAAAATCACATGAATCAAATTTCGTTGTTATTATTAATAATAAAATTATAATAATAAAATTTAGGTTTAAAAGAAACTATTAATTAAGCTTGACAAATGTGAGTGCAGTCTACGATCTATGTAATAGCTCGAAGCGCTCTCTACTAAAACTAACTGTTTCTGTAACTAATGGTTAATCAATGAAGAAGGAACATAGTAAGGAAAAGAAATTGTCAATAATCTCTCTAAAGAATTACAAGTGTGCTATTGATTGAAAATATTTAATGTTTACTTAGTGTTTTAATTATTGCACCTAAGATCGTTTCTGCTATTTTTAACCTCAGCAGTTATGATGATAAAGTATTCTTGAGTCAAGAAGTAAAAACTTACTTATATTTACTCGTTTAGATAACACCACCGATACTTTTATTTCAATCATTTCATCGGTATTTAATTTAAAATTATATAGTTGCATATCAAACCTAGATGTAACCTGTTTACTGCGTTTATAGTTCATACTTCGAGGTCTCTATTTCCAACACTGAGAAGGTTATTACATTTACCACAAATGTTAAATAACAAAAAACATTTGCATGAATATGTATTGTAATTACGTCGACAATAAAATTACGAAAAATATTTTTATTTGGGGTAACATGTAAAGTGGGGACGTTAAGTTTTTTCTTGTTAGACACATATTATACGTAGAAAGCACACAAACTACGAAACATATCTGTAGATTATACAATCATTTTTGATCCGACCCAGAATTAGAACCCAAGCCCTCAGGCACAGCAGTCGCATACTCTACCAATGCGCCACCGACGCAGTCAAATCATTAGTATAAATATTTAATTTACCTAAGTTATACTCTATGTAACCGGATCAAACAGAGGTCGGTAGTATATTTGATAAATTATGTAAACCGTGAAACAATATTCTCCGTACTTCTATTTTAGGTTTTACGATTATTCAAGAATCTGCGTGTTTTCTTAAACAGAGCCCCAATTAGCGGACCTTTGAAGTCCACTAAAACGAGTTTCGGATATGAATCTGATGAAATAAATTGAGTTGTCAGAAACCGCACGCGTTGCATTTTCAGGTGCATTAACGTTCCAATTATTTATACTGTATTAATGGATTTCGGATGCAAGAGAATTCCTTTTTAACCGACTTCAAAAAAAAGGAGGAGGTTCTCAATTCGTCGGAATCTTTTTTTTTTTTTTTTTTTTTTTTTTTTATGTATGTTCAGCGATAATTTCGTCGTTTATGAACCGATTTCAAAAATTCTTTTTGCATTGGAAAGGGCGTAGCTTACAGGTGGTCCCATTGTCACCATATCGAGATCTGATGATGGGATCCCAAGGAAATCAAGGGAACTCTTCAAATATCATAGGTACGATGTCGCGAATTGGATACTCGGAATAGTTATTCATTGAAGTCGGTTCTTTTTTGTTTAAATTATAACATTTCAATATTATTAGATTCTGAGAAAAATGTCGTAATGTGCACATGTGAAAGCAGACGTCGCTAACTGTAATTAGTGGTAATATGATGTAAATGAGATAAACAATGGTTAGTATTTATCCTTGCTAATATTATAAATGCGAAAATAACTGTATGTCTGTCTGACTATCCGGTAAAAATAGTTTAGAGGTTGAGAAAGGACCATAAGCTACCTATTAGAACTTTTTACCGCGATAAATAACATATACGCGGGCAGAGCCGCGGGTGTAAGCCAGTACTTCATAAATATAGTATTTCAACAATATAGTGATTAAACAGATATATCAGTAAAGATGATTGCATGATCTCAATGTATTTATCAATATTGAAAGAAAAAAGGAACGTACGAAATTTTGTTTTTAATTATTTGTATCTAATAGATGGAGAAAATTGAAAAAAGACATCCTCTTTTCGATTACTGTCTGTAGATAAAGGACTGATTATTTTTAGTGTACAGATTTGAAATTTTAACGCACCCTGTTTTACTGTCAGTTTATACTTAGTCAAAAAGGTTAGTAACAAAAACAAAGAACTTCCGCTGTCTTGTTTCAGCATTAGGTATGTTGTAAATTATACTTCGTTTTAACATTTTCCTACCGATAACTTGCCGTGAAAGGAAATCATGGAATCGTAAAAGAATAGTGTTATTTTATTATAAGTGTAATAGTTAATAAGCAGTCAGTGCCGGTTGTTATCATAAGATAACAGTCGTTAAGCTTAGTTGGAGGCCTTCAGGCGGCTTAATAACATCCAACAGTAAGATTACATAGCCACAACGTATCTTGCTAGTCGCCAACCCGCACTTGGACAGCGTGGGGACATATGGCCTTCACCCTCTTCTGAGAGGAGATTCAAACCCAGCAATACCTCGATGTAAAACCTTGGCAGGCTGTCTAAACGAGTAGGTCTAAAAATAAACATGGATAAGACACGACAAAGGTTATGTTGAACGCCTATGTCGCACTCACTCCAGCAAATAGTCATACTGATTGCCTGCGTGATCCAATAAAAAATAATAAAACTAACTCGAATTCAATATTTACGCGGTGTTTATTTAATTTACGGTTTATTTAAAATGCTGTTTATTGTGAATTTCTATCTTCTATTGACATAATTTTTCGTCACGAAGAAAGAAACGGTTACTAGTCCGGGTTAACCCTATATCTTGGGAGGATACCCAAGACCAAAGTTAGACGTTATTAATTGTTGATGATGATGATGAATTAATTTGATTGTAAACATGAGGGCAGGGGCACGTTTGATAAGTCATTGGGAACTTCTAATGACACAAATCCTGGGTATGAAAAGGATGCATATTAAAAATATCCCAAGCTTTTTCAAAATCTGCGTAGATGCTTCGTTCGTCATAAATAAACACTTAGGAGTAGCATAAAAGTGTACATTTGAATAAATTGCATACATGGTGCATTGTAAGCTGGTTTTCTTTTCAGAGATAACACGTTGACGCCCGTCAGAAAAGAGTATTAGCATTTAAATTGTGACGCTACTACACCAGAACCAAAACCAGGGTAGCTCAAAACAAAATGATTTTGCTTGCACAAGAAACTTCATGTTTTTTTATTATTAATAATCACACTTGTTACTCAGGGTTTTCTCATTTTAGACTGAAAAAGTAAAAAAAAAACTATTAACCGACTATGTCAAATCTTTTGATGTTTTTAACCTGTCACGCGGGCTACGTGCAATTAATACGAATCTATTTAATTCAATAAAATCAGTTCTGTAGTTGGATTTGCTTGTTTAGTATCATGTTAAGGGTAATTCAATAAACGTAAAACATTTCGTTAACTCTTTAGAACTATGTGTGAGATAGCAATGTCTAGTAGTTAATCTTCGAACATCCTCCTCTCATCAATCAGCCGAGAGCGAAGCGTAAAATTAAATAATTTTCTGGAGCGGTACGTCCGTAGCGGTATTATTTGAATATTTTGTATATTTGATTTATAATAAAGACGTCAATGCGTATGATAATGAGTATGTTGATTTAAAATCATGGTATTGTATTGGTATTCTGAAAAAACAAAAATAAGGCATTCAGATGTTTAACGGCAAAATAATTTTTATACCTAAAAACTTATGCGTTCCTTTTAATTGCCATTGTAAAAGCATGCTAACTGGTAGTTTAAAGCCAGTTAGCACGTTTTAAAGTTGACATGTAATGTAACTACCTATGATGGGTATGCAATGAGCCAATTCCTGGTAACGTATACATTACGGAATATACTCTAGCACCCAATAACGATAATAATAGCACGTCCCAATAATATTGCTAAAGCGAAGATTCTAACAAATAATAACAATATATTTATCATATCTACTAGATATACCCTAGATTGTATTCCAATATATACTAGTATTTTTTTTTAGATTGTCCAACTACTCGATCCAAGATGAAAACGTTAATTGTAGGTATATAGGTACATTAAACGTAACGTATAATGACGTTTATTGTCACTTTTCAAATCCTTATTAAAAACATTCTTCATTCAAACCAAAGCCTTAAAAGTATAACAGGCACTGGCCATTATTTTTATCACCACTTACCCCAATTGGCGATAAGCATAATGGCATCATTAACACTCATAGTTCTTCGTATAAGTAAATTTTTATATGCCCTAAATTATATTACGCAGACTCGAGCACTTTAAACGGTTGTCTGCCGTGCCGCAGAAGAAGTACCAGTATATCATAAGGAGTAACTAAGGCTATAACTGTTTTTAGACTTTCGCGACTTTTACACATACCTACTCTGGTTTTCACTGTAAACGGGACTTATTCGCAATAATATTATAAAGGTTACGATACCTTCTATTTTCCGACGTTTCGAACGGGTTATACCGCAAAATAGAATGTATCGTAACCTTTATTATATAATCGCTAATAAATCCCGTTTACAGTAAAAACATGAGTAACTTAGGCTAATTTCTTTAAGGCTAGTTTCGATCCTATTTAGGTATATGCTTTTTTTGAGCTCCTATTCTCACACTTATTTAAGAAAAAAAAATTGATAAATGATCAGAGCTATATTATGCTAAAAATTAGATATTACATTTACTTTAATTTATTAGTAAAACTATATGAACACATAATTTGTAGACCACAATTAATTTACTAATCATAACATTGTTTTTTTGGCAAAGATACGTTTAACTTTTGAAACAAATAATCTCAAAGATTACGTATCTTTGACCTAAGTTACGACCATTTAAACTAGGTATCACAAAGCTTAGAAGCCAATATTTCAAGTGGTATTTATAAGAAATATTAACAGCACCCATAAATAAGATTTATCGTTATTTATATTCAATATCTAAAGAACGAGTCTAGGAGAACAAAATGGACGCTTG
Source organism: Phragmatobia fuliginosa (assembly GCA_932526445.1). Classification (NCBI taxonomy): domain Eukaryota; kingdom Metazoa; phylum Arthropoda; class Insecta; order Lepidoptera; family Erebidae; genus Phragmatobia; species Phragmatobia fuliginosa. The sequence continues at coordinate 10,617,703 of OW052070.1, read as the reverse complement.
AGTCAGAGTCAGAGTATAGTTCAATGCAGTTTTATTTCAACAGAGATTGCCTGCTGAATAAACATCTGTATTGTATAACGGTATTGGACACGAACACCTAATACATAAAACAAACTACAGTATCTTAGTCCGTTGCATCTTCTGACCTCTTCATATAAATTTATACATCAGCAACAATTCTCAAATTTTATATATCAGTTACTTAATAAAAGAACAATTCTTTCAAATATTGAACTGTTTACGCAGCGCACGCAATAGAAAATCGCAAACTGAATATTTATCCGTCGTTGCAATTTTTAGGGTTCCGTAGCCAAATGGCAAAAAACGGAACCCTTATAGATTCGTCAAGTCTGTCTGTCTGTCTGTCTGTCTGTCTGTCTGTCTGTCCGTCCGTATGTCACAGCCAATTATTTCCGAAACTATAAGAGCTATACTTTTGAAATTTGGTCAGTCGATGTATTCTGTGAACCGCATTAAGATTTTTACATAAAAATAGAAAAAAAGCAATACATTTTGGGGATCCCCATACTTGGAACTGAAACTCAATAAAAAAAAATTCATCAAACCTATACGTGTTTGATGAAAAATCTATAGATAGGTCTTCAAAAATGATGTTGAGGTTTCTATTAACATTTTTTTCTAAACTGAGTAGTTTGCGCGAGAGACACTTCCAAAATGGAAAAATGTGTGTCCCCCCCCCCTTTAACTTCTAAAATAAGAGAGTGATAAAACTAAAAAAATATATGTTGTACATTACCATGTAAACTACCAACGAAAATTGGTTTGAACGAGATCTAGTGAGTAGTTTTTTTTTAATACGTCATAAATCGTAACACGCAATATACCTTTCTTTCAAACAATACACTAGTTTAAAAACATCGATGAAAGTTACAACGAACTACAAGAACTTTTACTTTTATATGATGGTACTTGCTGGTACGGAACCCTTCATGGGCGAGTCTGACTCGCACTTTTCCGCTTTTTTTTTCATTGACACTTAGCTCCATAACTAGCACAAAATAAATGAATGGACAAATAAGACCGAACAATTAAATCAAATAAATAATTAATTGTTAAGTTTTCAAATACTGTTGAAAAGTGAACAGTTCTTATTTTAATAAAATCAATAATATATTTAAAAATTACTAGTGGTCGCTCAGTGCACCCTTCCTCCACATAAACGTTATCTGTAACAATATTCATACACCTCAATAATTTTCCTAAAAAGGGGTATTAAATAAGGTATCCTAATAATTTTCAAATTGTTTCTATAGGTAGATATACATATACGTTTTTACCTACTTATGTTTATATTCATAGTGTTACCAAATTATTTTTCTGTATCTGTTTCAACGCTGGTATCACCCTTGGTATTCACGGTACGTCAATGTAGGAATAAATTTAAATAGTCGTTTGTCATATTACAGCTCCCCTTGTGATCCTAACAAGGATTGATGTCCTGAACTGTCGAGGTACATACATTAGTTTCACCTTCACTTGTAATACGCGAATATATATGTGTATTTTTAAACTGTTCCATGTTTTACATATTAAGATTACGTAACATAATACAATAGAACTTATATACAATGTCCGTGTGGTGACGGATTAAGAATACAAAGTGTCACCACCCCTATTCATTACATGGGTGTCGTAAGAGGCGACTAAAGGAACAAAATAAGCAGCTAACATCACTGCCAAGAGAAGGAAATTTGAAACAAACCCTTTACTAACCCGTCTGGCTAGCGTGGTATAGTAGGCCAAAACCCCCTTTCAAAGGAGAGGCCTATGTCCAGCAGTGGACTGTTAAAAGCTGTTGATGATGATGATAATATACAATTATTTTTATTTAAGCCTACCAAAGTGACTCTACTCTGCCTGATGGAAAGCATGAGAAGAATCCAGGAATAGGGGTCACCATCCTCATTGTGAGGGTAAGCAATGCAGCATGGGGACCCATACCATAGCATTTCTGCATCATACTCCCGGCCTCCGTAGACCGGGAGAATGATGCAGAATGATTGGGCCTCCGGCACTATACTCATCAACGAATTACAACAGCAAGAATACTGTCATTATTGGGACGGTCTTCTGTGTGAGGGCAGTACTGCCCCGGTTGAGCCGGCCCATACGTACTGAAATAAGCGTGAGTCTAATACCTACTATTACCTTTACAGAATATAACAAATCGAATGCTTTGATGATATCTCTGAATATTGAATATTTAGTAAAAGCTTGACTTTATCTTGCACGAATTGCAAGATTGCTCTTTCTATAGTATTTACTATACCTACTATCTGTTGAAGATATTTATAGGTTCTTTACAACACGTAAGTAAGAAACTCAACAAGACGTTTTAGAGTGTCAATTACTAACTTTATATTATATGACAGCATTTATAAGTAACATTTTATTTAGAAATTTTAATAACAGAAAAACTTTTTACCACGACTCCGCCCGCGTGCATGTCAGATAATCGTGGTGTAGAGTAAGCTGTATTATTATTATTTTTTGCTTTTTTTTTAAACCTGTATTCTAGGAAGGCTAATAGGAATCCTAAATAATCAAAGTATCTCCTCCATGCCAAATTTAACTGATACAGACAGATTGAATTACTTTCCAATTTATAATATTCTTATGGAGTATGAACTGTTTGGATGGAAGTAGGTACATATGTATGACGATACTAATATTTTATTTCAAATTCAGGAACAGTGGTAGGAGTAGGCGTGGGTTTGACAAGAGATTGTTCCACGTTAATGGTGGCTCAGTACTTCAAACGCAAAAGAGAATTGGTCGAAATATTCATCGTCAGTGGCAGCGGTCTAGGCATCGCCGTCATGTCTACTTTTATCAAATGTGCTATCAGGTGAGTAAGACATTATCAATCTGCGATAAATGAACGTATTGAAGCCTCACATGAATTTTAAAATTTTAAAAAACAATTCAACTGGGTATTCCTGTATTTATAAAATAAGATATGACATGAGTTCAGTGCAGTTTAGCTTGCCATTCAACTTCATAAATAACCACTACTACTTTAACTACTTATGATTGTTATTTGTTTTTATATAGCAGTTAATTTATTTTTTTCAGAGCAATCGGTTGGAGATTAGGACTGCAGGCTGTAACTGGAGTAGTTTTCGTAACCTTTATACTGGGTACCTTTTATCGATCCGCATCCTTATACCACCCACAGAGAAGAGCAATATTACATCTTAAAAACCAGAATAAGATCAAACGAAAGCTGAAAGACAGGAGCAAGGCAGACGAAAGTCCACCTTTTTTCGACTTTTCTACTCTTAAGTCGAAGACAGTTAGAATCTTGCTCATGTCGACCGGGATATCAGCGTTTGGTATCAACACGCCTATATTTTATTTGGCTTATCATGCAGAAGAAGAAGGTAAAAAACATTAATTACTTAAAAGTTTTTTCATTATTTGAGTAGATGCAGTTTGAGTATTTATTGAAATTTAAACTAAAATAGCATACGGAACAAATTTTTGACCAATTAGGATTGGTTTAGGTAATTGCACTGTGTACCGGCATCGATAACAGGCTATCGGTTGCAAAATTGTGACTTAAAGTTCGCGAAAGCAGATTAATTTGTTTTCTATGAGAGACCCATTTGTCCCAGCTTACATGTGAGTATGAAAACTCAATAACACTTGAATAATTAAAGGGACATGAACAATTTTCTTATACATGGTCTATGTATATTTTTAAAGCATTATAGTTTACTTGAACTACACGGATTGTGTCAATATTTATGTTTTTTGTAATATGTATACCTTACATTACATGCGCAATTCTTTCTTTATTCGCAGTGCAGTAACATTTAATAGTCTGTCACACACTTTAGAGATCGATTTATTTTGCACCAGCCTTTCTTCGGTAAGACGGCTCATAAGTCAGGGTTACTTTAGTTAATTGTCTGACTAGTGGCAATATCAGTACAGGTAAATTAGCTTGGAGAAATTTTTGCGTTTGTATTAGTGTATGGTCACGTGGCACCTGCGGACAGCGTAAACTGGTTTATTCTGGTTTTGTGCGTGTTTCCACTTTCCATTATCAAGTGACGATTTTTTGCTTTAGATTGAAATATCTCGAAAACGGTGCGTCCTAGGCCAAAAATAACAAAAATGTTGACCCCCTCGTAGACCCCCCGGAGTTTTCAAAACCTAGATGAAAGGAAAAAAAATATATATATCGGTCTCTCCTCTTTGAAGTTTCACTTCTATCGTGTGTGAATCGCACACACACCTTTTTTTTGGATATCGAAACATTTTTGTATAGGCCAGAACGATATAGTGGAAACGCGCTATAAGATCTGAGAAATAAACACACCACTACATATGCAAAAATTTCTCGAGACTAATTTCACTGTATTACTAGACGCAAAACAGAGTATTTATAGATAACAATATATGTAGATATGTACTTCCTTTATTATATTATTTTGTTTGTATAAGTTTATACTATTTGTATATGTGTGGAGGCTTGTTATAAGCAATTAGTTGGTTTTCTATATTTATGCTATTGTTTTTATTAGTCTGTAAGCCTTCTTTAAAATAAAATAAATAAAAAATAAATAATGACTCTACTCTGCCCGATGGAAAGTATGAGTAGAACCCAAGAGTAGTGGTTACCATCTTCAATGTGTATGTAGACTGCACCATGTGAACATGCAAAAGAAGCAAAGTATCGTGACCTGGTTAGATGCTTCGGCACCATTGGGCTACGCTCTCACACTCAGCAGCCCAATACTGTAGCAGGATTGTGGGAAACACACTAAAATCAGCTTGACAATTTGTGAAAAATCAAGCATAGAAAATAGAAAAAAAAATACCTATGTAAATTAATTAGTTAGAATTGAACATAAGAATTGTTAATATCGAGCAGATTTAAATTTTTAGATCTTTTCTTTCAGGATTGGGCGATACAGTAGAACTTCTTCAAGCGTATCTCGGGCTGGCCTGGGCAGTGGGTTGCGCAGTATTTGGACTTCTAGTACGGCAGAATTCATCAGAATGTCGAATAGCGCGGCAATACCTCACTCAAGCCGCTGTATTCGTGTGTGCTATATGTACCATGGCACTTACTGCTGTTGAGGGTTCCTATAGGGGATATGTCATGTTCACTTGGGTCTATGGTAAGTACCTTACTGAGTAAAAATAAGTAAAATACCTACATACTATAAAGTTATTCTTAATGTCATGTAAGATAATATCAATCACACAATAATTAAGTTTACTTGTACACGGTACAACGATTTTCACATATTCCTAGCCTTTATAATTAAATAGATTATTTGTGATTGACTTCTAATTCAACCGATTTTACCTGAATATCACTTACACACGGAACATCGTCTGTCATCGATTCTCACCAACCCGAATTGGGCGTACTGAATTCGATTATTGTGCGAGTTGTCAGTACATTTGAAGGCACTGACTTCCCTAATAACGATTGCCATATATGTTCCTGACAACTGGTACCGACGGCTTAACATGCTCTCCAAAGCACGGAAGTACATTTCTCATTACAACATTAAAACAATACTAATAAGGAGATTTTTAATGAAAGATCTTTTCACTAAATGACTCTCACTTTAAAAGCCTTCTTTCATTTCTTTTCCTCTATTCCTCATTATTGCTATAATTATTTATTTAGGTCCTCGAGACCATTAATTATGTGCCTTGTAGGTTCATCGGTCATTGCAAAAGTAAGCGCCTGTTAGTATTATACCCGCAATACAAGAGCTAGCTTTGGCCAGATACAGAAGTAGACGGTAATTACCTCTACATGTGGTTTATAATAAAGTAAGGTCAATTTAATAGAAACCATTCATTGCGACGACAAAACTGAAATAAAGTAGTGAATTTAAAGTTAAGTATCAACCTTATTGGTGAAATCACAGAAATTTTTTTTCTGTGTAAAATGATCAACCTTTATAAGTATTTCATACCTAGGTCGCAAAATGGGTTTTACGATACAGTTGTCTTAGAACATGATATGATATGATAGGTTCTTTTTTTATATTCAAGTCTCCCAAAATGACTCTACTTTGCCTGATGAAAAGCATGAGCAGAATCCAAGAATGGTAGTTACTATTGCGTGTTATCCCAGGGAGTCAATTAGACGACACGTTGATTGTAATATTTATTAATGACTACATTATGACTGTAAGACTCCGTATTGACTCCAACTAATTTAACTTAAACTAAAGCTTATATACAATGTAATATGTACAGGTTTAGGTGGGGCGCTAGGAAGTACTATTTACTTAATTGCTTAATTGAGAATATGTTATTTGTTCTTCCTTATTAAATAATTTATAATATTACTATTGTTTGGCGGCACGTACGTTAACTTCAGTAAAACAATTATTTAATCACGTAGCCGTGTAAAGATCTATACTACTAATATTCTGTGGCTTCGCCATAGATATTCCCCCTCTGAAGAGAAGAAGTATCCTTATACCTTGTGATCCTTTCCATAGTAGGAGTCAACCCTTGGCTCGTTGTATGATAACCGAGGAAATCAATCTCCGACTTGGCGAATTCGTATTTGTTTGCATTTATTGTTATGCCGTTTTTAAGTAGGCGCTTTTAGATTGCGCGTGGTATGTGGAAGTCGGCTGTCTGTGCTCTGTTGCGGAGCTTGCCAGTGCCAGGAGTGAGCAGTTCCAGTGAGTCGGAACTGAGTGCCGCTAGTTCCAGTGAGTCGGAACTGTATGCCGCTAGTCCCAGTGAGTCGGAACTGTATGCCGCTAGTCCCAGTGAGTCGGAACTGTAGTCCGCTGATCCCAGTGAGTCGGGCGTGCGATGCGCGGTGCTGCGGTGAAGTCCCCAGTGAGTCGGGGCTGAAGTCCGCTGCGTAGTGGCTGGCTGCTGCGTTGACGGGAGAGAGTTGCTCTTCTTACGTGGACCGTGTGTGCAGTGTGCTGTGCCTAGCCGCTGATGAGGCCGTAGGGGTAACCAGGCTGGAGCCGTCGCGTCCTGCGTGTGGTGTCCCTGTGGAGGCCTTTGTAATATCTTCATATTTCTCTTATAATCCCTTTATTGGTTCCTGTAGAGAAGCGTTTAAAGATCGCACTGATGCAATTTTTGTTCTCACTATTTTGGCAGGCGTTTCCAGACCTGTTTTTTTTATCGATCATCGCGGCGAATAATTTGTATTCGCATGCTTGGCTCTTATTATTTGTGCTATTTATGACCGAAATGTTAGCACCCGTGTCGACTAAAAATCTATAACCACTGTTTGAGTCAGTTATAGTTAGACGGTTTGCTGGGTGGATAGCACAGAGGCCCGTCGTATTATGTGCTAAATTTAGTTTTCCGATAGCCTGTTATTTTTAATTGTATTTCATGCACAAGGCTTATTGCATTTATATGCATCCTGCTTGAAACGATTATGGAAATAACATAATCCATTATGTGAGTTTCTGTAGCCCGACCTTGACCGCGAATGTGGCGTACGTCGTGTTTGGTATTTGCTGCGTTGCCTAGGTTGATTCTCGCGTATGCTGCGTAATGCATTTATTTCTATTCGCATGGCTTCAAGTTGTGACGATATGTTTGTAACTAGGTTAATGTCAACCGCTGTTTCTTGAGTATTTCTCTTGTTGTAGGTCAAGTTTTCGTATATTTTATCGGCTAACTCTGAGCGACATATTGTTTGTGACTGATAATATCGCTGTTAGTGAAGCGGGGAGTTGCCTTTGCCACAGCAGGCGGATAGTGTCGTCGTTTATTTTTCCACATCCAGCTTCCTTCATTTTTCTCAAGAGCTGGGAGGGCTTCTGGTCTCCAAGGTCCATTTCTGATAGTAGTCTGTTGAAACGTCGGTGTTCGCTCTCTTAGTAGCAGTTTATTAGACGTTCCTTGATGGTGGAGTACTTGTTTTCGCTGGGTGGGCACCCGTGTCGCCTCTTGAAGGTGTTGTTGTTGGAGCCATTTTTGGGATGTGATAATTTCGTAATGCTATTGTTCTCTAGATTCACTGCTGAACACCATATAGGGTTCCGGTCGTCCCGGTATTATATCAGCACTAGAAACCAATAGATCACGTCGGGGTCACCAATTATTGCGTGTTATCCCAGGGAGTCAATTAGACGACACGTTGATTGGAATGTGGTAGCCGATGCCTTATCTCGAGTTATCGAGACGATAACCTTACCCTCTGCAATCGATTGGCACGAGGTAGAAAAATATCAAAAGAATGATAGCGAGTTAAAACGACTAAAAGCCAATAAATCATTAAAAATAGAATTAATACACTTTCCAAATGAAAATATTAAGATTTATTGCGATATATCAACAGGAAAACAACGCCCTTTTATACCACTCAAATTCAGGAACACTATTTTCGAAAGCTTTCATAACATTAGCCATCCGGGAAAGAATACTACGAGGAAACTTATTTCAGCTAACTATATATGGAAAAGATTCAAGCTATAAACAATTACCTTAAACCACAAACAGTAAATGAGTTACGACGTTTTTTGGGTATGATTAATTTCTACAGAAGCAGTATTCCACACGCAGCAAAGCATCAGGCACCGTTAAATAAATATTTAATTAATAGTAAGAAAAATGATAAGACGGTTATCCAGTGGAATACTGAATCAAACCACGCGTTTGAACGCTGCAAGCAGGACATTCGACAATTAACGACATTGGCATATCCGGACAGCAACGCACAAATAGCTTTAATGACAGATGCTAGTCTCAAATGCGCAGGCGCTGTACTACAGCAGCGAAGAAAAACAAAATGGGAACCAATAGCTTTTTTCTCCAAATCATTTAGTGAAGCCCAAACAAAATACTCTACCTATGATAGAGAGCCGCTAGGAAGTACTATTTACTTAATTGCTTAATTGACAATATGTTATTTGTTCTTCCTTATTAAATAATTTATAATATTACTATTGTTTGGCGGCACGTACGTTAACTTCAGTAAAACAATTATTTAATCACGTAGCCGTGTAAAGATCTATACTACTAATATTCTGTGGCTTCGCCATAGTTACCATCCTCAGTGTCAGGCGGCCTCCTAGTGAGTTGTTACTGCATTGGGCTTGGGAAAATAGATTGAAAATTATTTCCATTTACTTCTTTTTTTAATTCAGCCCATTTTACTATTTTTAATTACCATACCTTCCGTGATTTTCTTGTATTTCTTGAATACAAAAGAGAAAGAGTTTTGTAGTATCTGTAGCGATTCATAATATTATTTTTTGGGTTCGTTTTTAAAACTATTATATCTGATTTTTCTCAGAGAGACCTAATATTTTCCAGGTATATTTTGCGGTGGGTACCACTATTCACTAAAGATGTACACATATGAACGAGTGCGGTCGAGGAACTTTGCACGAACTTGGGGTTTTGTGCAGTGTTCGCAAGCGGTACCCATAGCAATAGGTGTTCCATTGTCAGGTAAGATTTAGCTTAGAAGAACTACCTACAAGAGCGCTTAATTTAAATCGTATTTGTCCACGGATTTCTTATGTAAATAGGTACGTTAAAAAAATATGAGACAAATATAAAAACTCAATATTCGTGATTTTATCTATCCTGCAGTGTAATCTTTTTACCCGACTACGGCGAAACCAAAAGGAAGTGTAATAGTTATTGTAGTTGTTATAAAAAAACATTAGTGTCCAAATACTGATGTTATTTTATTTAAAAAATGAATAATTTATGATAATATTTATTTTAGAAAAGTATTTTTTAAAATTTTGAATTATTTACTATGTATACTATGTTTACATATGAACAGTATAGTATGATTATATAGTATAATAGTAAATAGTAATATATACATTGGTGTGTATATTTACCCAAATGTTAATTCAAAAACAAAACAATTGTAACTTCAAACATCTTAAACACAACTGTCTGATTATAAATTAGGCAGAACCTGTGAGCTATACTTTTAATCTTACCTATTATTAATTATGCATTGCAGGGTACATAAACGTTGGTTGCGGTGGCAAAGCAGGCTACTACTTCAGCTCGACGTGTTCGCTCATCGGCTCCCTGTCCCTCTTCTGTATAGATCTTCACAAGCGCAGTGTAGCGCATAAACACACCAAGTATGTGTCAATTTGTGGCATTTTTACAGATGTAGTTAGTTAGGTACTTATTAAGTAAACAAGATTCAAAACGTTTGCCCAGATGGGACAATGGGAGATGAAATATTTTTAACGACCTACCAATTGTCGTGTGTTTTCTATACTAACTTATTACGCTGTGAAATTGTCTTAGTTTTGTTTTTAATTGCTTCGAAAATAAAAAAATCCTGTACCTAATTATTGTTGAACCTTGACCAATTTATGGGTGGTTAATTACAGTATTTATGCGCGTATTTGTAACTGTAGATGAGTATGTAAAGTACAAGTTACAACTAAGTATGACTATGATTAGATTTAGTGTCAACGCGAGAGTTTTTTTAATCTTTTTTATTCTGTGTCAAAGTATGTTATTTTTCTTTCAAAACATTAACGGCCAGTTTCACCACTTCACATCAGGGTTGCCACCTTTTGGGAAAACAAAATCGGGACGGTACTTATTATATGGACAGTCGGTCAAATTTCAGTCTAATTCAGATCATGATAAAAAAGCAGTTTTTTTGGAAATGATAAAATAAAAAGTTTTGTATAGACATTTACGTATTTATTTTTCAAATATTTTTTTATTGCTAGGGGGGGGGTTCACTAATTTTATCTCATTTTTAGGGTTCCATAGCTTATTAGTCGGAACCCTTATAGATTCATCACGTCCGTTTGTCCGTCCTCGAATTAAAAACCGTCAAAACGGTTGGTGCTAAAAAGCTGAAACTGCATGGACATGTTTTTATTACGTCGACAAGGTGCTGAAGTAAAATCATGAAAAAAAAATTTTTTTGGGGTACCTCCCTACACGTAAAGTGGGGGCGATTTTTTTATCGTTAGGACTATCATTGAATCCGTCACTTCTCAACATTAAGAAAGTTGCTTAGACAATTTTTTGATTTCGATATCCGTTTGAGAGTTATTCAACTTTATAGGGCATTTTTTTATAAAACTCCTGCCAAGGTGACTTTACTATACCTGATGGAAAGCATGAGTAAAATCCACAAGTGGGGGTCGCCATACTCACTGCAAATGCAACCGTCCTATAGCTGTCACCTCCATACTCTGCAAGGTGCTTGAACGAATAATTAACAAGCAATTGGTTAATTACCTGGAAGATCACTCTCTGCTAAGTGATCGGCAATATGGCTTCAGACCGAACCGATCCACGGGTGATCTTCTAACGTACCTCATGCACCTGTGGGGTGAGACTTTGGATAGGTAAGGAGAGAACCTGTCCATCAGTCTAGACATGACCAAGGCCTATGATAGGGTTTGGCACCGCTCGCTTCTCTCTAAGCTTCCGGCATACGGCCTGCCTACTAAATTGTGCAGCTGGATTGCCACCTTCCTGCGCCAGCGCCGCAATAGAGTCCTTTATGACGGCGCGGCGTCTGATTTCCAGCAGGTAAATGCAGGCGTACCCCAGGGCTCTGTCTTGTCGCTCACGCTGTTCCTTCTACATATCAATGACATGTTGTCGTCCTCGATCGGTTGCAGAGGCGAGCAGTTCGCATCATGGACAGTCCCGAAGCCACCGAGTTCCTGGAACCTTTGCAGTTTCAAAGAGATGTCGCCTCTATGGCAGTCCTCTATCGCTTTTACCATGGGGAGTGTTCTGAAGAGCTCCTCCAACTCATCCCACCCTCTCCTTTCCTAGTCATGTTTTTCCTTCCTACTATGATCCCGGGTCCTTTAAGTGGGGCGCGTAAAGAAGCATCTCTTTAAACCGCCATACTGCCTCCATTCGCAGTGAGTATGGCGCCCTCCAATTTTGGATTCCACTCATACTTTCCATCAGGTCACCTTGGCTGGCGTATGTCTATACTTAGTGAAATTTGCAATTCTGCTTGTAATAAATCTACCGAGCAACCATTTCTGATCTTGGACCGTTTTATTATCATTACTGAAAATACACACTTAATATAAACATTTAAAGGAGGTATGCTCTGAGCACGAGATACAAGACACAATTATATGTTTAACTTCTGTGCTTTTCCAGTTTTAAATACTTTAACTCATTTTTATCACAACCTATGACTGAATACAACAAATAAAGATTTTGGTAAAAAGGTTGTCATTTAGTTCCATATGGCACCCAATAGCTGTTTCTTTTTATTTACACTGCGCGAAAAAGGGATGAAGCTGAATTCAAATTGAGCAATGTTACATTTGTGAAAAATCGGGACAAAATCAATAGGCTGTCGGGACGCGGGACGATATCATCGAATTCGGGACTGTCCCGGGAAATTCGGGACGGGTGGCAACTCTGCTTCACATATTACGAGTATACGAGGCATGCCTTATAAGTTTTGTTTTTTCTTACACCATCTGACGCGAGCCGCCTTGTGATCGTCGAAAAGCAGATGCGGTATCCAACGGCAAACTAGCTTTCTCACAGCAAGCGCTTCATGCAAGATCTTCTGAATGGTTGTCCCTGAGATGCCTAATAGAGCCTCTATCTTTCGATATGTCACATGACGATCTTCAAGAATTAGTTGTCTCACAGCAATGATGTTACCTTCAGTGAAGGCGGATTTTGGGCGTACTTCGCGAGATTTGTCACTAACACTAGTATGCCCACGCTGGAATACCAGCGTTCGACAATCCGCAGACATGGGGCTTCATCACTAAACACAGATGTTAGCTCTTTAAAACACTGAAACCGTGTCAGGCCTCTTCTAAAGTTGTAGAAAATTATGGCACGAACGTTTTCCTTGGAAAGATTCATTCTCGTACGTAACCTAAAAGATTCCAATCGACGTTGTGACTAAACGATAGCATTAGGTAATTCTAATACTTTCAACTGTTTTGAGATTTAAACACATTCGAATATAGAACAGTTCCAAATTAAAATTGCCGGCAAATATGGAAACGACAGAACTTAAAAGGCATGCCTAGTATATCTCTATACAAGAAGACGTGTAAAATCTAAATCTGTTGTTATTTTACACTTAACTGACATTAATCAATCAATAACTAGGTCAGGTGAAGCTATCCCTGAGGATTGCATAGGTCTTTGTTGTAAGAGAATGTTGCAATGTAGCGTACTCAATGGAGAATTTGTAATTTCAGAGAAAATGGCGGGACAGCGACGTGCGAGTCGACGTGCGAGCCGACGCGCCGCAGCCGCGAGCGAGAACCGCGTGCCGCAGCCGGCGCTGCCACCGCGCTAGGTACATACCTCTACACAATAGAACTCTACTCATCTTCCTAGCCTTAATAAAGGCGATACGTATAATATTGGGAGTAATAACTCCCAATATTATAGGTATCGGTCTACCGGTTTACCTGAATATCAAGTTCACGGAAGACTGGCATCTCACCCAGTGCTGGATTTACACATTTGCCGCCCCAAAGCTTTAAAATTTTTGCCGCCCCTACTGACTCCTAAAATTAGATACATTGTTCACAATAAAGTTAATTCCTTTCTTTAGGAAATAATCTAGTTACCTGATTACTTTTACAACTTTTGTTGTTTTTTATGGTAAGCAAAGCTTGGTTTTTACTGCACTATTTATAATGTTTGGTAGGCTAAGGAAGACAGGTAAGTAAGGCCCGATACTGCTAACCATGCACCACACCAGGCGTGTCTGGGACTCCCGGCGAACCGGTCCACGTACTAAATAATAATAAATTAATATTTCCGACATCTCACAAACAACTCCATCAACTCCAAAACTAAGCAGAATTTGTCGGTCCCTATGGACGACCGAGTCAGTCAGTCAAGACAGGACGGTCTGCCGATTCAGTCACGGCCTATAGGTCCATCGTAGCGCTGGACGAGTTGGGTAAGGTGTTTAAGAGGGTGCTCTCTGTCCGCATCGTCCGGCACCTATGCGAGGTTGGCCCCGATCTGTCGGACACCCAGTTCAGATTTTGGGAAGGGCGTTCGACGGTCGATGCCATATTGCCATACTGAGAACCGTGACAGAAGAGGCAGTAAGCAGTGGTGGCGTGCCGTGTCTATGGACATCGCCAATGCATTTGATAGTCTGCCATTTAGCTGCAGCAGGGAAACACTCCTCTAGCACGGAGTGCCTGAGTACCTGAGGTGGCTAGTGGTAGACTATTTAGACGAGCGTACCGTCATGTACAAGGGCCAAGATGCCTAGTCGTATTTCACAGGGGTCAGTCTTCGGACCACTCCTGTGGAATATGGGATACGACTGGGCCCTTCGAGGGCGTCTCCCCCCGGGCTGGACGTAATCTGTTACGACGATGACACTTTGGCTACAGCCAGGGAGGTGAACTTTCAGGCTGCCACACTGGTCACAACAGGAGTCTCCCTGGTGGTTGGGCGCATTGAGGCGTTCCGCTAACTGGTGTCCCTGGATAAGACGAAGGCCCTTTTGTTCCATGGGCCCCATCGTAGGCCTCTCCCCGGCGCTTTCATTGAGGTCAACTCGGTAATTGTACTGGTCCGGGCCCAGATGAATTATTTGGGCTTGATCCTTGACGGTCTGGCACGTTTCCCGCCTTTTGATATCCTGGCGGATATGGACGCAAAGGTCTATGACCAAATTCGTGTCATTCGCCGGGATGAGAGCGGGGAAGACCAGGACGTGCTCGGAATGCGGCGGAATGCTCACCGACAGGCACTGGCCCAGTGGCGTGCGCGGCTGGAACAGCCGCAGATCGCGCGTCAACGCGCTGTTGGTGCCATTCTGCCTAACCTCGAAGCTTGGGTAGGTAGGGAGGGAGGTCATGTCACGTACCGACTTACTCAGATACTCACCGGGCATGGCTGCTTCGGTGAGTATCTGAATAAGATAGGACGCGAGGAGACGCCACAATGCCACCACTGCGCAGCCGACTGGGACTCCGCCCAGCACACGCTGGAGGACTGCCCCGCTTGGGTGTCTGAACGCGAAGTCCTAGTTGGCCAAATCGGACGAGACCTGTCCCCGCCAGCAATCATTGCTGCAATGCTGGCGGGTGAGGAGGGATGGGGCGCAGTGGTCTCTTTCTGTGAAGCTGTAATGCTTCAGAAAGAGACCGCTGAACGGGATCGGGAGAGGGCCGATCCTGAGCGTAGAGGACGTCGGCGACAACGCCAGCCCTCGAGAGCACCGCAAGCTACCAGAGAGTGGGGATCTTTGGTAGCAGATTAACTGTTGCGGTTAGCAGTAGGATGGCGACCTACGCGATAGGCGATAAAAACACGCCAATTGAGCCGATAGCTAGGGGGAAGCCTCTTTGGCTTCCCTCGGGATAGAGCCTTGATAGGCGCGGCGTCAATCCTAGGGGGGACCTGAAATAATATGGTCCGGGTCCTCCCTAGAGCAGGGTGCATGAGTCCGGCGATCGGAGTGGGTTTTAGTGGAAACACCACATACCCCTGGCTTCTGTATCCCCGAGCAGCCGGGGATCCGAAGGGATTTCCCACCTCGAAAAAAAAAAAAAAAAAAAAAAAAAAAAAAAAAAAAAAAAAAAAAGGTGGCTCTTCGACGAGCACTTCCGACAGCTTGCTCCGAAGCTGGTCGACACTGCCTCCGCACTTGGGCGACACCCAATTTGGGTTGAGCCAATGTCGCGACGAGACGTGTACACGGGAGTTGTCTGGTCTATGGCACTGTACGGTGTACCGGTGTTGGCGGCGGCTCTGACCGCCCAAAATAGTGTACGCCTCTGGTGACCCCAGAGGATATTGGTAGTTAGAGATGACTCTAACTACCAATATCCTCTGGGGTGACCAGAATGGTCATGAACACAATTACCGCGGTCGCAACCTTCTGCGAAGACATCATCTATGCCATGGTTATGCTGCCCTGTGTGGCCGCAAATGGACGGAATGAGTTTACCCCTTCATCCGTTTCAGTGTCCTTCAGGCTTCAGAGGAGGTGACGTCTGCGTGTGCCGTACGTCGCCATGGAGAGATAAGCAACTGATAGCGCCCGCTTCAATGAAAGAAGGCACTGGGAGGGTTCAGAGGGCGTAATAACAGGTTCCTCGGACCCCTGCTATTTCAGATGCAGAGTGACACACCATGTGGTTTTAGTCGGTTCGATGCCGACATACAGCCTCTTTGCAAACTCCGGTAGGGTGACGGCCCGAGGGGGCTTCCACAAGTCAAAAAAAAAAGTGTTTTAAGTGGTCGCCACGCTGCATTCTACTGCGCCCAGTGTCGTGGGTTCTTACGTGGGAAAAGACTTTGTGTGATTCACAAATTGTTGTCCTAAGTCTGGGTGTCCTCTGTGTTCTTTCAAGTATGTTTGTAAAGCCCCCCGTAACACAGGATTTATACTATACTCCTAATGGGAGTGTGGTCTTTTAAAAAAATAAAAACAGTTGTATCCGCATCCTTACTTTTTTCTGTACCAATTTATTTTTTGGGCCATTTTGCCGCCCCCCTAATTCTGCCGCCCCAAGCTTCAGCTTTCTCAGCTTATATGGTAAATCCGGCCCTGATCTCACCTACGCAACCCTGCGAGCGAACTCAACCTATTGAACTACTTCTCAGTATTTAACTGAGATTTGCACTGATTTCCCGACAAGGATTGTCATAGATGTTCATAACAACCAGAACCATACGAGCCCTACAAGGCACCGGTGTGAAACACCGTCAACTTCAAATTGTTATTAAGAATTTCTGAAAAAAAACTCGTATAACACTTTTTTCCGACTTGAGAATTAAAACCGACCTTTTGATTGGCAGTCGCATTCGCTAACCGCTAAACTGTAGGTAATCTCTAAACCTCATCGACAGCCTTTGATAGGACACTGCTGAACATAGATCACTTCCCAAAAAGGAAGTTTTTGGCCTACTATACCTCGCTGGCCAGACTGGTTAGTTTAAATCTTCCTTCTCTTTGCTATTGTCCTGTGTTGTTTAATTGCATAGTTGGCTCTTACAACCCCCTGGGATGTGAGATAGGGATGGTGACATTAAATATTCTTATTAAGTTACCACTTAGGTACCCCGCAGGAAATCTACTACCTAACTGCTACCAAAAACTCGTAATCACTTTGGTCGACTTAAATATATATTTCAATATAAAAATAAAAAAGTTATTAGGTACTAATACTATTTTATCTTCGCGATCAGTTCTAGGAGCAGAACTAGTAGCCCCGGGTCGAGCTGGGCGCGATCTCCTTCTGGACAGCATCCGGCCCGGCAGCCTTGGCTCGTCCCCGCCCAATGTGCCACCCGAGCTCACCTGCATCAGCGAGGAAGGCGGCCTGGACCTCGACCTGGATCTAGACATACCCGAACACCTCTTAGAGGACCTAGATTGCGGTGACTGTATCACTAGTTGTAATAAGGTATATCGATACTGTAATATTAGGAATATTTGCCGTGTAGTCTTAAACCTGGTCTTGGATCCAGAAATACCGTTAGTCTCACATTACCTTTCGTTTTGGGGTTGTTTCAACAGAAAATTACAGTAGCCTAAAAATGTCTATAACCGAGGTATTATAACAGTTTTAGGAATACAAAGAAACACCACACAGTACTATTATATTAAACTAAAATATTTTTTTTTTTTTTTTTATATATTTAAGCCTGCCAAAGTGACTCTACTCTGCCTGATGGAAAGCATGAGTAGAATCCAGGAGTAGGGGTCACCATGCTTAATGATATTGATAATATATGTCTTTATCAATATTCTATACCGTGCAGATCTCCAATAAAACCTGTAACTACTTAAGGGTGTGTTGTAGCATACATATTGTAGTTTCCTGTGCGGCAATCCCTTTAGATAATCAGCTGGTGTTTATGTCTGACATGAACCGACTAAAAACGCACGTCGTCTCAAGGTACTAGAAGTCGAGGAACCATGTATACCCTAGAAAGGAAAGCCCTGCGATCCCGACGTACCTTTGGTCATCTATTACATGCAGATGGGTCCTTAGAGGAAACTCGCGCTATCATCTCGGCCTGCTTCTGCTAGGGTGACGGAGGGCCTCACTCGTCACCCCCAGGCTTGCGCAAAATAAAGTGTTAAAATATTTAACCGTCATAGGTCAATCTTGAACTATTTATTTCAATTCTATAAAGAAAAAATTAAACAGTTTCATGAAAACCATTCAAGAAGCAATAATCGGAAGATTTTACTTATGTACTTTAAATTATACTCACTGTTATAACTAAAAATAACAGTGTTTAACTTATATATCGACTAATCTAACAATTTTGTCTATTACATCAAAGTTGATTTACTTTCACTTGACGATCTTCACTTTCACATAAAAAAGTAAGCAGCAATAAATGCTGCAACATTTATTCATAAAATAATTAGAGATAATTTTTAAATATAATTTAATTAAGTGTTGGTCCAATACCATTAACTTTTATTTGACTATTTATTTTTTGGCTAAGTCAGTCAACGCCTATCAAAATACATGTTAATAAACAAAGTATCGAAGCTTAAATTCTACTTTAAAAGTTGATATGATAAAAGTCCTATATTTCATGTTCGCAGGTTGAAAATTATTTAATGTTGAGCGAATACGAAAACAATCTAATAGCGGAACTACCAAACCTGAATGAGCGGCGAGGACGTCGATGGTCCATCGTAGTGGCAAATTCTTCACCACAAGCTTCCACCATCGCTGATCACTCCGGCTCACCAGAAGTACATAGCAAAAACTCCATCAAGTGGAAGAAAAAGTGCCATAATACTAATAGTAGGCTGATTACAGTGATCAACGAAGCGTCCCTATAAACTTCTAGTGAAATTATAATCAGACAATAAGTAGAAAGTAATTAGTGTACGACCTATTTAACCTCATTAATTTATTTGATGTGTGTGAATAGTAGCGTTTGTGTATTGTTCAAAGTAATTTATTAAATTATTACTTCATAATGTGTTTATTTTATAATCCATGTAGGTTATCACTAGTGGTTCTTTGCGTTTTGAAAAACTTGAAGATACTCACGACTCATTCAACATTGGTCCACAAATTCAAAGTCGCTTAGCGTGCGATCGAGCGTACAATGTTTGGTGTTTCTGTAGTCGATAGAATCCAGAATGAAAAATTCGATAAAGAACAGTCCCCGTAGCCAAGTTGCAAATGTTTTTCGTTTTCTTAACTAAATAGAAAACGAAGAACGTTTGCAACTTGGCTAGGGGGGCTGGAGTAACCGACATAGCACGGAGAATCAGCACGCTTATGTGAAAGTGGGCCACTATGTCTTCAGGCGGACGGATGGTCGCTAGAACCGACAAGTGCTAGGGTTTCCACCCTACCGCGATTAGATAAACGTAGTCTAGGACGCCCTGCGGCACGATGCAATAACGACAATTAGATTTGTTTTTCGTATATATGTGTTTTTATTTGTCTATGTGTACTAGGTACCTAAATGTGATTTTTAATGTTGATTTGGATATTGTAGGGTCTAGTCTATTTTTAACCGACTTCAAAAAAAAGGAGGAGGTTCTCAATTCATCGAATTTTTTTTTCTTTGTTTAAGTATGTTCAGTGATAATTCCGTCGTTTAAGAACCGATTTCAAAAATTATTTTTGCATTGGAATGGGCGTAGCAGCCAGGTGGTTCCATCGTCACCATATCGGGATCTGATGATGGGATCCCAAGGAAATCGAGGGAACTCCCCAAATATCATAGCCACTATTGTCGCGATTTTGGTACTCGGGATAGTTTTTCTTTGAAGTCCGTTTCTTTTTGTTAAAATTATAGTTACATTTATTGCATTATTACTTCAACAGCTCCTTTATTTAAAGATAAAATTATCGTTACTACGTTGCTTTAACCATACAAATTTTTCAAAGTCTAGGTTGAACTCAATGCTACTCATTGAAATTACTTTGCTTAGTGTCAACAAAAAATATCCTTCTAAAGACGCAATTGTTAAATATTGATTTCAAAACAATATAGCATTAGGCAACAATGCGTAAATATGTAAATAAAACACATAATTAGTACAATGTAATTAAATATATTATCATTGACATTTCGTAATATAATAGGTGAATACTGCACCAAAAATATAAAGGAACATAATAACAATTATTAACTATTACCGTTGCGGCACCACAATATCTTCTAAGAACTGGGCAAAACAGCGCATCGCTTGAAACAAAGCAGCGAGAAGAATCGAGAGAGATAGGCTGAGCAACTTCTGATTCTCGGTGTTCGCAAGTTCGTTGTTCGCAACAGGAACTAAACATTGGCTAGATTCTACATTAGCTACACTTGAATAATCACAATCAACCTTATAATCATTTGTACCGACCCTTTTCTTATTTCTTTTACCTTTATATTTCGATGATGCATGAACACCGGTGACATCACATGTCAGATCTATCACAAAAAAATCTGAAACCCTATTATCTATAATCAGATCATCAGAATTTGTCAAGTGAGACCTGGCATCATCTTTATCAATAAAAACACTTACATTAACAGCTTTAGAACAAGTTGGAATCTCATTCCTGTGCTCAGCACAATGAGGTTCAATACTTAGGCACTTTGTTATTACTTCTTGCTTATCGTCTACACTAGAACTTACATGTTTACTTATATTATCATTAATGATAGAACTTATATTAACTTTCAAGGAATCGTCGGTCTCCTCAGAAGACATACCACTGTCATTGTCTTCAACTGCATCTAAGTCATTTTGCTCTTTATTATTTCTAGTTTCTTTGACAACCTTGATTTTAGTGTTGCCGAAGCTGCCATAAGAAGGCGAGATTGGAGCTCCGGCAACGGTTTGTGGGAGTACCGTGCCCATGTCGGGCACGGCCTCGGGTCAGGAGACCTTACCACAGTTAATGTTACCCTTTATGACAATTGTACTAGAAATTGATTCTTGGGCCCCGAATATACTATCCACATCGGACAGAGTTGCATTGTTTAAAGAGCAATCATCATCCAGAAATAATTCTGAACGCAAACCCTGAAAAAATATAATATCAAATTATATTTTATTATTATATGCAAAAGTTTATCTAAAGGAAACAGTATTATCAAAAACAAATTACCTCGGAAAAATATTCATACTCTTTCTCAAAAGACAGTATAAATACACAAAATATTGCTGCTAATATGTTACTACATAATGATGTTATGACAAAACAGATGTAGATCCCGCTCGAACCACCTGTAAACAAACGGCGATATTAGCAAATGTTTACAAACACCAGATGATATTTTCTATAATCTAATAAATACCTAATAAAAAGGTTCAAGAGATATTACACGCACACCTTATAAAGTAAAAAAATACTTGCTTCTTCCTTAAATTACTGTTATAGCTAGAAACTTATGACTCAATTAATATTTAAAAATATGGTTGTCTTATTTAATTCTTAAATTGAAGAGAACAAAATAGATGGTGAAAATATTTGTTACAACCAAGAACTTTTAGGATCCTTTACAACTACGATTTTTTTATAAACACTATTTCACATAATAGTTTAGTAATTATTGACATTGTATAAAAGTATAAATTTTTCCACTTGTAGGTAAAGAAGCACTTAGTACCAGTTATTTGTAATACTGCCACTTAGTAACAGTAGTACATATTAAAAATCCTATTTTTTACTACCTCCCATAAATTAATAATAGCTTCTCAAATTAAGTAAAAATCAGCTTAAATATTGTCCCCAAGTCCGGCTCATAAGTTGTCCCCAATTCCACATCAGATACTGTGCCCTACCTCTTGATAAACTAGCTATTACCACAGAATACATAATAGTATCAGTCCATTACAAGTAATATAAAAACTATTTTCATCATCACTATCACCAGCAACCTTTAACAATCACGTTCTGGACTATTTTATACTAAAGTTCCCTATCACAAATTTGAGTTACATATTTTTATTCAAAAATTACATTGTTATAAGTGCGGCGATATAATCTCGGCCATCTCGATTAAAACTAAGCGCAGACAAATACATCACAAATTCTTACGCCGTAACAATTTGTGATGTATTTTGTTCATGACTTAATTTAAGGCCAATGACTCCAAAATTATTTTCGCTAATTTTATACAAACATTCAAGGAAGCGTAAAACACGAGATCTCATATACGTTTTAATATTGCATCTCTGTGCAGAACCTAGACAATATTTTAACAAAACTACAAATGGAAAGTGAAACTGTCGAGAGAAAGGATGTCTTGAGTACCGGTAATACCAATACATTTCACGATAACAATAGATATTTTATATCTCAGTATCTAAAGCATTGTAAACGCATCCATACCTAATATTATGAATTCGGAACTCTGTGTCTATTTAATTAGACGTTCAAAGTTGAACCACTGCATCAATTTCAAGTAAATTTGGGATACTGTGATTTTTTAAGAAAAACATAAGCTACTCTTTTATCTTATGTCTGTTGACTGACCTCTGTGGCGCGCATTAGTAGAGTATGCGACTATTGTGCTTGAGGTCGCGGGTTCGATTTCAGGGTCAGACCAAAGTTTTGTGTGATACGCAAAAAATTTTGTTTCGGAGTCTGGGTGTTTTCTATGTATAATATGTGTGTATTTACAAAAAAAAAGGCATGTTATGTATTTATATCAGTTGTCTAGTACCCATAATACAAGCCCTGCTTAGTTTAGGACTAGATAGGGTCGTGTGTAAGATGTCCGAAATATTTATTTATTTATTATCTTTACGACGTTAACAAACACGCGTGCTTAGCTGCTAACAAAGACTAGTCGATTATAAAATAAAGACAGTAGTAAAATATGCAATATATTTACCATACTTCTAATTAAATTTCCAGGTTAAACCTTTGCAGCTGAAACCCGATTAGTATTTTATATGAGAACTTTTATTAATTCTAATACTTACTGATAGGTAAAAATGACGTGACTGTCCCAAATATTGCCATTACGATCAAAATAAGGAAGCTCACGTTTGCAAGGCATTGTCGAAACACAGTTAGTTTCTTATCATAATACAACGTCGAGATATATGTCGTTATGATGCACTGAAACAAAAACAATATAACATTCAAAAACAAAACTTATAGATCATTTATTCTAAAAAAATTAAAATACTATGAAGAAATGGCTCATGATTTAGTGTCAGTATCAATCCTACCTAGAACAGTTTTTATATGGATGATCATATTATTAAACTCATTAACACTCTTCATACGTTTTAAATTCGGTCCCGGTTGCAATATGAACATCTTTGACCATCGATACAGGTAGTTGGAGCCGCCCTAAATCGAGAGTGGTGAAACCTTCTTCTGACCCTACATAGTGACATTGATTTGTCTTAGGTGTTGAGAAGTATGTTTTTGGAGAGTCTTACATGTAAAAAGAAAAATTGTATACCTATGTATTTTAAGAAAATCAGCGTACATCAAACAAGGATCTACGTCTGAAAACAAACTGTTCCGTTTATCAGAAAAAAAAAGATGTAAAATGGAAGTGACATAATATAAAAAACATTACTTCTTTTTCTTAAGCCTGCAATAGCAATAGAGGTCTGTTGGTTGTATCTCCAAGTAAAAAGCTAATCTTAGCCCTTATATTTGAGAAAAATACTTTAAGAAAACGGAGACTATAAAGGCGTTTAATAGAGATAGAGTTTGGAAGAGAACCTATGATTGCTGTATTCATGATACAATTATTCAAACTTAGCCGTCGGTCCTACGCCTAAATTCTCCCCGGTCATATCGGATAGTCCCAACCAGTGTTGGGCAAAATTTAATTACAAGGAAACAATTAACAATTAACAATTGATTAATTGTTAATTGTAAAATTTCAACTAACAATTAATTAATTGTTAATTGTTAGTTTTGCAATTAACAATTAATCAATTGTTAACTGTTAGTTTTGCAATTAACAATTAATCAATTGTTAATTGTTTCTGCAATTAAACTTTAATTAAATTTAAATAAAGTAAATAGAAGAAGTAGAAGATGGAGGAGTGGCACAGGGTAGGGCTCTCACTTGACTGATAACCTTGCAGTCAGCAGGACTGACTGAACTGAACTGTCAGGACTGACTGAACTAAACTGACTCACTGAGCTGACAGGACTGACTGAACTGAACTGACAGTAATGACTGACTGAACTGAACTGATAGTACTGACTGACTGAACTGAACTGATAGTACTGACTGACATGGACTGACAGGAGTGACTGAACTGATAGTACTGACTGACATGGACTGACAGGTGTGACTAAACTGACAGGACTGACTGAACTGAACTGACAGGACTGACTGAACTGAACTGACAGGACTGACTGACATGAACTGACAGGACTGACTAAACAAACTGAACTGACAGGACTAACTGAACAGAACTGACAGAACTGATAGGACTGACTGACGTGAACTGACAGGACTGACTGACAGGGCTGACTAAACATACTGAACTGACAGGACTGTATAAACAGACTGAACTGACAGGACTGACTGAACTGAACTGACAGAACTGATAATACTGTCTAAACATACTGAACTGACAGGACTGACTAAAAAGACTGACTGGCAGAAGTTAAGTAGATGGCCTTAAGTCTGAGCCAGAGCTTATAACTTTGACAAACGATCTTGACTTTTCGCTTATCTGCGCCCGCGCGAATAAAAAGGAATTGTACCTGAACAACAACCGATAACAACAGTTTGCATTGAAAAATACACAGAAACAAACAGGAAGTTTCGCGGGGTTATAAGATATAAGTAAGATAACAAGTAAGATCATTTATATTGTGTGCACCTACACAGGTACAGTGCAGAAAAACATGATTATTAATTGTTAGTTTTAATTGTTTGTTGCAACAATTAAAAATAGTAGTTGCATTATTTTAATTGCAATTGATTTCATCACAATTAATTTCATTGCAAAATTAATTGCAATTGATTTAATCGCAATTGAAATCAATTGTGATTAAATCAATTGCAATAGATGTTGCAATTAAATTAATTGTGATTAAATCAATTGCAATTAATTTTTCAATCAATTACTACGATGATTAAAATATTAATTGATTAATGCCCAACACTGGTCCCAACTGATAATGAGAGTAAGGGAACACTGCTGTGCACCTAAGTGTTTGACCACAAATCATCCAACCACCCATAATGCCCGACGGTATACGTCTCCACGCCGACCGAGTGCGGGTTAGGGACTAGCAAGACAACGTTGTGGCTACGTAATCTTGCTGTTGGCTGTTTTAACAACCGGTATCATACCACTAACGGTCATTCATCCAGGTACTGACCGCACACTCGTGCGCTATATCTCCTGCGTAGTTCGCTAGTCTCCATTGAAACTGGCCGCCGTGACCGAAATCGGCTAGGTAGTACATCACTTAAGTTTTATTAGTTATTGTTGTAAATCGCGTGTAACACGTGTAACGTCGGAGATTAAATTATGGCCGTAAAACATGAATAATAATAATAATAATAATAATAATAAATATTTTTGGACATCTGACACACAACATCATCTAGTCCCAAGCTAAGCAGAGCTTGTGTTATGGGTACTAGACAACTGATATAAATACATAAACATACTTTTTTAATGTACATATATCCTACTAATATTAGTTCCTTACATGTGAAATTAGCGTTTTGTCGTACTGACCACCGGAATTTGGACAACTTCTTACAAGGAAAAAAATTCAACTCCGATGCGGCAATCCAAACCGCCTTCAAAGAGTTTATTGATTCTCGCCCCCATGGTTTTTTAGTAAAGGGATTAATGAACTACCAATGAGATGGCAAAAGTGCATAGATAACAACGGTTGCATACTTTGATTAATGAAATATATTTCATAAAAAAAATACTTTAGGTACATTCCTCCCATACAAAACGCCAATTTCATATGCAAGGGCCTAATATTATAAACGCGAAGATTGGTGAGTATGTATATGTGTTTGTTGTTCTTTCACACAAAAACTACCGAATGGATTTTGATGAAACTTCACAATAATATAGCTTACATAACAGCATAACATATAGGCTACTATTTACTGCGAAAACCGGCATAAGCGCAGGAGCAGCCGCGGGTGAAAACTAGTTACATATATGCCTACTTGAAATAAAATGTTGACAAAAGCAGGATAGTTCAAAGTTATCCATACGGCGACAAAATTGCAAAAATATATATAACTATCATACGGTTTTATTAAGCGGAGATTAGATAACTGATTGTAAATTTAATTAAAATATATATTTCGGTACGAAAAGCGGCAGTAGAAAGCGGTATATAATGATATCCCCACAATAAAAGTGAATTAATGACGATAAATATATTTAAGAAACTTTCTTCTCTACGTTTAATTATTTACCCTCAGAGGGGAGCAATTTAACTTAATCTAAAATGTCCTATGTCGGCTACTTAACACTTTTTATTAAATTAATATTGCATTGCGAGGATTATTATTTGCTATTGAAATGATTTTCATTTATAATATATGTTGTTATTTTTTAACTTTGCAATTGCAGCAAGCGCTATTAAATTTAAAACTTTTTCTATACTATTAATATTAAGATTTTTTATGATGTAAATTTATAGGTTATCTCTAGATCTACTGACCTAATTTAAAAATTCTTATATGTTAGAATTAAACCGAAAAATGTTTATCGCTATTTAACACTTACGTGGGCGGAGCCGAGGACAAAAACTAGTAATAATATGGTTTATGCAAAAGAGTATTATATAATAAATAATTTATGGTTGTTTCTCTTTCCTTGACAATTACCTATATGTGATTTAATAAGAATATGTAACTCATTGCGTATACAAAAATACATTAAAAAACTGAAGTAATAAGTACTCTGTGTACAATGCGTGTAGTAATTTTCACAGAAATATTTTTTGACAGAAGTTCTGGCGCAAACATCGATGAAAGATAAGAATCGATAACACTCATATTAAACGTGAAATATAAAAGGTAGTATAAAAGGCTTAGAAAAAACAAATTGCCGCTCGCGGAACCGCTACTTATCTGTTTATGTATTCGATTTATATATATTTATTCAGCCGTCAGAATCGTGAAATAGAATAGCAAACGAAAAAACGAAAAACGTTTGCAACTTGGCTAGAGATAAATTAAGGAAAAAAATCATTAAAAGTTTAGGAACAACTCTGGATGAAAAACTGATCCTTTTATGGAATAGAACAATGAACTTAAACAAGAAGTACTAATGTTGAAAGAAAAAATCCACAAGTTAGAAAAAACTGCAAAGACAAAATGATATCATTCTTCCCGGAGTGGAAAAACGGGAAGAAAAACACTCGAATTATGAAAGTCGCCTTTAAAAGACTGACAGTTAGGGTGTAAGCGAAAGGCTGGGGAAGAAAGACGTCGAGGAAAAAAGAGGAAAAAGTTAAAAGCAGTGCAACAAGATGAGATACAGAAAGAAAACTTGGCTATCATCCGTTACGATAAACTCAAGAAAACGAAGAAAAAAAACACAATAAGAGAAAACTCTCGCCTAGAAAACGCCAGAAAACAACAACACAAATAAAAAGAGACAACCTAACTGTTCCTAACAAAATAAACATAACAAACAAACTAAATAAAAGGTAGTAGAGCTACGCTGATTTCAGCACTAATAGGTCAGCTTGACTGAGGCAGTAGTACCTCACACAGAAGACCAACCTACAAATAACAGCATTCGTGCTGTCGTATTTCGTTGGTGAGTATGAGACCGGAGGCCATATTATGCAGAAACATCTCACTATGCCATCATAGTGTGGGTCACCATGCTGCATTGTATGCACTCACGATGAGGATACTGCTCATACTTTCCATCAGGCAGAGCAGTGTCATCTTGGCTGGCTCATATTAAAAAACCTATTTAATAAAAGTGAAATTTGTACATTAATAACGTTTAAATATTATACAGATATCATTGTTAACAATTAAATAAATAATTCTAATATTATGTTAATTTACGTTTAATGCGAGTATATTTCACTATTATATATGACTACTCCTCGTGGTTGTTGTGAGCAACCTAAGTTATTTCTTATATCGTCAACTATGAAGTGAAAGTCTCGTCAAATTCGATCTAGCCGTTCCAGAGATTAGCCGGAACTAACAGGCAAGTATTAAAAAATATTTTTATGCTCTAAGAACCACATATATGTATACTTTCATTGGTACCTATTTAGTAAAAAAAAATATTTAGAAATTACAGACACTGTATTTGTATCGATAAAAAAGGTTAATATAAAAAAAATTTAGGTCATACACTTTCGCCTCAAAATAGGCTTCTATGATAGTTTTGTAAGGTTTGTAAGTCTAAATTAATCAGTACCTATTTTGATGAAGTTTTATAGGTTTCTTTCAGCATTTGTCAGCTAAAAGTACAACAAAAAGAGAATGGCAAAGGAAGCAAGGGCTATCCATTTCTTGTTCCTGTCTAGGGGACAACGGAACATAATTTTTATTGCCGAAAAATAGACACGGCTTATTTTTAACTGACGACAGTATGTTTGGAATATTTTTGATACTAATTGTAAATAGACTTTCTCACATTACAGCCATGTTGACAAATATTAATTAACGTTCGGGAAAGATGTGCACCAATCCTCACGATTAGAGATTTTTTAATTGAAATTATGAATATTATCATTAAAATAACCCTGGATCTCTGTGACATTTGTCACTAGTGTCATTTTAGAACTAACGAGGTATATTGACGTATTTCAATTCATAGGCGACGGTTTGTGGCATGATATGATATACATTAGCGTTCCCATGATTCGGAGGTCACGTTAAGCAGTTGGCCCCGATTGTTATCATAAGATAATGGACATAAAGCTTAGTTGGAGGCCTGCACTACGAATTAAGGTGTAATATTATATTATACACTCCCAGACGGGAGGAAATTATCAATTGAGTTTACGTCAATTATATCTACTGGTGAATGCGTGCGTGACACATCACTCGTACATTTATGTACATCATTACATACACTCATTTTTTCAACCCATTACAAGTGAAATACATAATAATATGTCATGTTATTATAGATTTCCACAAACATATCACACAAACACAAACAACAAATGTACTTGTACACACCACACTCATCGAAAATGTAAATATTCTCGAATATACAATTTAAGGAAGTGGATTGAAGACACCGATAGAGAATCACATTGCAAACCAATTGAATGTTACCACGCAACACTAACCATAAAAAATACGCGGAATAATATTCTACTTTATATTCCCGGACTAGTACTGCAGGATTGTTTTCTGGATGTATTAATTAAATTGTTTTTGGTGACATATTGAAACTTTCAGAAAATCTAGACGAGATATCTGTATCCCGCTCATTCACTACAGATTTAGAAGAATGTCATAAAGTGATTTTACCTACTTCGGAGCACCTGATTATATTAACTCAGAATATTCGTAGTATAAACCGTAATATAACTGGCCTAGAAATTTTACTGACTAGGCTTAAAATTGAGTGCGATATTCTAATTTTAACTGAATGTTGGCTTCCCTGTACACCAATTTTACCTAATATATTGGGATACTGTCGTGTTGCAACTCAGGTAAACTACAAGCAGAACGATGGAGTAGTTATTTATTATAAAGAACACCTAAACTTAAATATAACAGAGCCAGATTTTCCTGACTGCAACTGTCTGATTGCCACGATAAACAACCAAATTGCTATAGTCGCCTTATACCGATCACCATCTTACATAAATGTTGACACATTCCTCTCAGGATTGGATGGTATTCTACACTCATACTCGTCTTATGCAAATATCATAGTTATGGGAGATATAAATATAACGATAAGTCCAACCAA
The DNA here is from genome assembly GCA_932526445.1 of Phragmatobia fuliginosa. Classification (NCBI taxonomy): domain Eukaryota; kingdom Metazoa; phylum Arthropoda; class Insecta; order Lepidoptera; family Erebidae; genus Phragmatobia; species Phragmatobia fuliginosa. Next base: position 10,587,861 of record OW052070.1, on the reverse strand, counting down.
TATCACATTTAATGGGGAAAGATACCTAAACCTAGCAGCTACACATGGACTATTGCCGGCTCACACCTTAATAACACGGAGTAGTAGTGCCACTTGCTTGGATCATGTTCTTTTGAGGTCTAACTTAATATCAACCACTATAGTCCCACAAACAACACTGACAGACCATTACCCTGTGCTAATAAAAATAGACACTAAATTAAAACGACAATACTTTACTTCATCACTTACCAAAATAAACTATGAAAACCTAAAAAATGACATGACTAAAATGGATGTAAACGTGATTTACAACTCGGATAACCCAAATTTTTGTATTGAATACCTGACACAATGCCTACATAGTATTATTGAAAAAAATACCACGACTATCACACTCTCAAGACGAAAGAGACTAATTAAGCCCTGGATAACCCCAGGGTTACTAAGGTGTCTTCAGAACAGGGACAAGCTTCATAAAAAGGCAAAACAATCTCCTGACAATTTAACATTAAAAACAACATATAGACGATACAGAAATTTTTGCAACAATATAGTAAAAAAAGTGAAGACTGACTATGAAAAGGAACAAATAAAATCTGTGAAAAATGACAATAGGAAATTATGGAAAGTTGTAAAAACAATTACCAACACTACAAAAAAAACGACGCTCCCTAAAGAACTATTAACCCTCTCTTCTACACCTGAGCGATCGCTAAATATGATTAATAGCCATTTTGTAAATGTTGGGTCCCTTCTAGCTAATAAAATCACTCAAAAAAACATTTCTTTACTTAAACAAACAAACCTAGACAAAACCACAGCAACTTCACTACATTCATTTGTTCTCCTAAAAACCGACAACCAAGAAATAAATAATATAATAACTCTTTTAAAAACAGATTGCGCCTCAGGAACCGATACTATTTCTTGTAAGTTTATAAAACAACACAAACATATATTGATACCTCTTTTGACAAAAATTTTCAATGACTGTCTGGAATTTGGCATTTTCCCTGATGTTTTAAAAAAGTCAGAAGTCTGTCCTATCTACAAGGACGGGGACAGAAATTGTATCAGTAATTACAGACCAATATCCATTTTACCAGCTACTTCAAAAATTTTGGAAAAGATTATAAACACCAGATTGAAAAACTACCTCGAAAAATATCATTTATTATCACCAAATCAATACGGATTTCGAACGGGAAGGTGTACCGAACACGCTGTAAACAGATTGGTTAACTATGTAAGTTCAAATATTTCACAGGGAAATAAATGTATAAGTATATTCCTGGACCTGGCCAAGGCGTTTGATACAATTTCTGTTTCCGGCTTGTTGAACAAACTCGAGAAGATAGGGGTAAGAGGGATACAACTTACACTTTTAAAAAGTTACCTTTCTGGGCGATTTCAACGTGTACAAGTGGGTCAGTATAAAAGCACATACCTACCTGTGACTCACGGAGTCCCGCAGGGCAGTGTCTTGGGACCTACTCTTTTCCTTGTGTACATAAACGAGCTCACGAAAATAGAACTGACCCAAGGCGAAATCATCTCTTTTGCTGATGACACAGCTCTTGTTTTTGCTGCTGATACTTGGAATAAAGTTTTTGACGCAGCACAGAGGGGTTTTAATGCTGTTACAGGTTGGCTAGAAAATAATATATTGACATTAAACGTAGACAAGACAAAATATGTTTGCTTTAGCATAAGAGGTAGTGTGCAGCTTAACACTAGTATGCACAAAATTGTATCACACGAGTGTCCCTCGGAAATTGATTGTAAGTGTCTCCCACTGGAATGCGTAAGCTCGATAAAGTACCTGGGTGTAATAATAGACCAAAATCTTAATTTTAAAGAGCACAAACAATTGTGTGCAAAGACACGTAAACTCATGTACGTCTTTAAGAACATAAGACCAGTAGCTGAGCCACCATTGATGAAGCAAATATATTATGCTCTATGCCAGTCGCTCTTGTCGTATTGTATAACCTCATGGGGAGGCACGTACAAAACGGTTCTGAAGACTGTTGAGGTTGCGCAGAGAGCAGTACTTAAGGTTTGCAATAATAAGCCTATACTCTTTCCTACTGCGGAGCTCTATAGATTGTGCGAAGTTTTAACTGTAAGACAATTATATATTTTGAAGATCATAGTGCTGCAGCATAGTAAAATTATTTATAATCCACAGTTGATAAAGAAGCGTAGAAAATATGTAGTTTGTGTGTATCCATGGGTTGCAAAGGTGGTTTTAGCGAAAAGTTTTCTGACTTTAAAGGTCCCCAATTGTATAATAAAATAAATAAATTCCTAAATATCTATCCGCAAACGACGACACAGTGTAAAAGAAAGTTAACCACTTATTTACAAAATCTTGACTATGAAGAGACTGAAAAACTTATATGTATGGTTAAATAGTACATTATAAATAGCCACAAACTATTACACATACAACTACCCCCTCTCACACAAACACACTCATACATACACAAACACACACACACACTCTCACACACACACACACACACACACACACACACACACACACACACACACACACACACACACACACACACCGACTTTATCAATATTGTAGACCTGATTTCATGTAAAATATTTTAAAGTGTACAGCTATATGTAATATATGGGGAGTTGGCGCTGATAGTCGAAATACAGGCTCCGCCTAGTTCGACTGCAGATGCTTATTCGCTTAAATTTGTACAATTTTAATATAGTCTTAAAAGATGTATTTACGTCAGCGCACCTTATGCATGAAGCAATGCCGTTTAGAGTACACATAGTACTTAAGCTCTCTCTATCTTCTATCTAAATGACATTAATATGCGATTTTTCTACAGCAATAATGAGCTATTCAACTAACGTACTTCTTACTTTAGTAGTTTTTTTTGGTACATTGGAGTTAAATATTTAAATTTTATCAAAATTCAAGGTTTTTTTTTTCTAGGTTTTCAAGAAAATAGGTATCTACTAAACATAACAGGTAAAGGCATATTCAAATATTTAGTTTAGCACTATGAGTACTAGATTAAGTAATAAAATATCATATTACATAGATATTTTATAAAAAGGTCACTATTTTTTTTTGTGGAAAAGTAAATTGTAGGGTTTTAAAGGTTATGGTTGATCTCGAAACCAAAAAATTATCTTCAAGGGGACCGAACCAATAATTGGATATACCCGGAATGTGGGCAGATTGGGAGTACAATTTGAACAGACTAGTATGAACGGGCCGACTCGACCAGGGCGGTATTACTCTCTCACAGAAAACCAAAGTAACAAGACAGTATTCATGCGTTTTTGTTTAGTTGGTGAGCGCGAGAACGAAGGCCTTATGATGCAGAATCATCTCAATAAACCGCAAACACTTTTACAAGCTCATAAATAGTAAAACAAAAACACACAGTGGTCGTGCAGTAAAGTGATGCAAGATGATTTATTCTAAACTTCGATTATTGGAATCTATTTGCTCTCACTGCAATAGTACTTCATATTTTAATCGCGGGGAACAACAATTTGTGGATTACACCAAGTGTTATCTCATGCGGGATTTGAAACCCCAACACCTTAGCGGCGTAGCGATCGCATAAACTACTACACCATATTTTCAATCAATTGTTTTAATTATTTAATCGGTACACAGAGACGGTAGATAGAAATGCCCAAAATATTTCCGCATAATCGGGTTCATCATACAATTAACTCACCGCGAGTTGGAATCGAACCTACTACGTCTACTAAGCTACCAGTCACAATTACTACGCTCTCTATCAACACGCCAGACAAATAATTTGATAATTTAATAAAACACAAATTAAATTACACAAGAAATTGGCAATGAATAATGCATTAGTAGATAGTGGTATATATTGTAAATTAAGGGTATTTAAATGTAATATTTTGTTTGTCTACCGACTTCTAATAAAGATCAGTCTCGTTTTATAGTTGTTTGAATTGCGTTCGTTTTCCACTTAAAATTAAGTATAAACCATTGGCGACGAGTTTATAAGTGCTAAAAATAGTTTTTACATTTAAAATATCCGATATAAAGCGTGAGTAAAGTTATTTATTAGTAATGGCTGATATTAGTGGAATAAAAGAATTCAACATTAACGTTGACCGGTGGTCGACTTACATGAGCAGACTCAAGGCTTGGTTTTCTATACATGACATTAAACTGACCGATCAAACAAAATATTTGGTTGCTGCTGTTGGTACTGAAGCCTTAGATCTCATAATAGATTTATGCTACCCGGAGAATCCGGAAACAGTGTCCGTTAGTAAAATTGAGAGGTTAGTCGAAGAACATTTGTCACCTAAACGATCCCTGATTGCGGAAAGAATGATATATAGAACATGTAAACAAGTCGAAAATCAGTCTATTAGCGAGTATATAGCTCAGTTAAAAAAGTTGAGCAAGGCTTGTAAGTTTGCAAATGTGGATATTTTAAGAGAAAATTTACGCGACCAGTTTGTTTACGGACTCCAAAGCGAACGCATTCGTCAACGAATTATGACCGAAGAGGACAGCCAGCTCACGTTTGCGAGGGCCACAGAGCTGGCGCTTTCCCTCGAAGCAGCGGTACGAGACTCGGAGGTGCCAGGCGCGGCGCTAGCGTGTGCTGCGCCCGCGTCCGTGTACGCGCTCGGCGGCGGCGGCCGCGCGCGTCGGGCGCTTCGCCCTCGCCCTACGAACCAGCGCGCTAACGTAGCGCCCGCGGCGAATTGCTATCGATGTGCCGGCAGACATACCGCGGAACGGTGTTCGTATATAAATTGTGATTGTTTTGTGTGTGGTAAAAAAGGTCACATAGCGAAAGTGTGTCGTTTGCGTAAACAAAAGCCTATTCACGGGGTGGGTGAGGAGCGCTCCGCACCCCCCGTACCTTCTTCGGAGTCTGATAGTGACGGTGGCGTTGCCGTATATCAGTTGAGTGATGATGACAATGATAGCCCAGACCGGCGGTGGATCATTAGTGTTCGAGTTAACGGTAAACAGTTAAACATGGAAGGTGATACCGGTTCAGCTGTAAGTGTAATATCATATGGGACATATAAGAATCTTTTTAGAGGTGATAGTTTGCTACCTTACTTGTCTAAGTTAAAAATGTACAGTGGTCAACGAGTTAAGCCGAAGGGCAAGGTTATTTGCACAGTGTCTTTGAACAACACTATATTAAATAATTTAGAACTCATTGTTAGTAACAATGAGTTTAGCCCTTCATTGTTTGGACGCGACTGGATGCGTTTGTTTGGTGTCGCTTATCCCCGTTTAACAGCAATAAATTCTGTTGAAAGTGTTGTCCCTAACGACGCTGAAACTGCCTTGGCTGTGTTAAAAAAAAGATTTCCAAATGTTTTCGAACAAAGTATTTTAGGCACATTTAATAAGTCTCCAATAAAACTTGAGACAGTAAAGGGGTGCAGTGCGGTGCAGCGCTCTGTGCCGCACGCGTTGCGACCGGCTGTGGACGCTGAGCTGTCTCGGCTGCAGCGCGAGGGGGTAATATCGCCTGGCGAGTGGAGCGAGTGGGGAACACCCGTCGTCCCTGTACTCAAGAAGGACGGCCAGGTACGTCTTTGTGGCGCTTTTAAAATTACTCCTGACCCGTGCTTGATAGACGATAAGTATTCGAAACCAAGGACAGATAACGTCTTTCCCTCCCTGCAAGGTAGAAAGTACTTTGCCAAAATCGAATTAAGTAATGCATATTTTCAACTGTTACTTGACGAACCGTCTAAAAAGATATGTATTAGTGTTACACAGCGGGGTATATTTTGTTTTAACAGGGGACCCTTCGGAATTAAGAGTTCCCGGATTAAATTTCAGTGTATCATGAATAAATTGTTTAAAATAGCCAATGCGGCCTATTATGTAGATGATTGGACGGTCTGTGGAATAGATCATCAAGATTTGTGGGAGAGAGTATTGACAGTATTTAAAATATTATCAGGCTGTGGCATGCGTGTAGCCCCGGAAGGGTGCAGTTTTTTGAAGAGGTTAACTTCCTATTTGGGTTACTTAATTGATGCTAAGGGTTTACACACTCATATAGGTAAAATGGATGTAGTTTTGCAAACATCGATTCTTAAGAACGCCAAAGAATTAAAAGCTTTTCAGGGGCTCGTTAATTACAATGGGAAGTTTTTAAATAAGTTAAGCGATACACTAATTTTTCTATACCAGTTACTTAAAAAAGGGTCTTATTTTGTATGGACTGCTTCATGTGCGGCCGTCTTCGAGCGAGTAAAGAGTGCCCATAAGAACTCGCCAGTTTTAGCGCATTTTGACCCTAGTCTGTGTACGCTAGTGATTCGCGACGCGTCAGGGAGCGGCGTGGCAGCCGTCTTGTCGCAGCGTGACACGCTGCAACAGGACGTCACTTCTCGAACTCTTTCTGACGCTGAAAGAAACCATGCACGGATATGTCATGAAGGGTTGGCTATCATTTTCGGCGTGACAAAATTTCATGATTACATTTATTTTAGAGAATTCATAATAGTCACTGCGGACCGCTAGCATCAATATTTTGTGGGCCGCGAGCCACGTCCAGCGCTGGGCGACTATTCTGGGAGTTTATAATTATACTGTCAAATGTACAGGCACTAAACAAAAATGTGTAGCGGATTGTCTGCCTAGGATGTCAATACAGAAGAGTACGTTAAAACACGAGTAGATTGTTATTTAAATTTTGTAGAAAATCATACTCCTATAGATTTTAAAGAAATTGCAAAATGCAGTGCGTCAGACGCGGGTTTAGTTGGGTAATCTAAAAAGAGTTGAAAACTATAAAAATATGTTTAAAATACTGTTATTCAAACGAATTAAAACCACCTAGACTCGGCTCTGGATGACTTTCTGTTTATTTATCGGTCAACCCCTCACAGCGTTAGCACTCCAGCAAAATTGTTGTTGAGTGGGGATGTGCGCACACCTATCGATGTAATAAGACCTAGTGTGGGACATAAAGTATATTTTATGCTGTTTAGGAACAATACTTGTACATGGAAAAAGGTTATCATTACTGATCGGATTGGACCACTTACATGTTTTGTTTTGTATTAAAAAAAAAACTGATAAATTTAATTGTTCTGAGGACTCATCTTTAATTTGGAAACATAATATTAATGATTCAAAGCAATGTATTACAAATAAAAGGTAAAGGTTGGCTGGTAGAGAATGCCATATGGCATTAAGTCCGCCTCATGCAAATGTAATGCAGAAAGTGTTAAAAATAAATAAATAAATAAATAAATGCGAGAAATAGTTACAATAGCACTTATATCGAACCCAAGAGCGTGGCTCTTAACATACCTACTTACCTATTCAGAATATGTCACAAATTAGTGCATTATTTTATTTGTTTATTTTTCTCATTTATTCAACCTTAGTCGTATGTTGAGTTATCAAGATGTTTGGGTTTTCTACCTATTTGAAAGTGAATTGTTTAGTTAAAAGATGTTGTTTAGTTTTAAGCTTACTGTAAGTGGAAGGAGCTTTCTCGATGTATAATTATTATATAAAACTCTGTATTTTTAAATATGTGGTGGAGGAAACAATTATGTAATGCATGTAATGTAAACAATAATAGCAAAAAAAATATATTTTGAAATAGGGGTGGGAGAATGGTATATATTGTAAATTAAGGGTATTTAAATGTAACATTTTGTTTGTCTACCGACTTCTAATAAAGATCAGTCTCGTTTTATAGTTGTTTGAATTGCGTTCGTTTTCCACTTAAAATTAAGTATAAACCAGATAGCATTTATTAAACAGTAGCATCAAGTATGATAAGAGAAATTTTGATGCAAGAAACTCTTTTAACAACTTTTTTTTTTCATATCCATGAAGATACTACGTCATTATTAGATTAACCTGAACCTAAGTTAGGATAGGGGTGTATTTGATATGAATTCAACCTATAGGCATATGATAATGTTGATGTTTTCCTAGCCGATTTTGGCCCCGGTGGCCAGTCGCAACGGAGACCAGCCAACTACGTAGGAGATATTATTATTAATGCAACCAGTGTGTGCGCAAACACAAGTGCATTCTCTGTTCCCTCACTCGATCCAATCGTCTTAATGACGGCTATCCGACACGACCGGCGAGAGAACGGGTACAGGACCGACGGTTTTACGTGTTCTCCGTGGCCAGGGGGGTTAAGACCCTAAACTTCCTAACTCCAGGCTGTTATTTAGTACATATTTCTATAATCAGCAAAAAATCAAGAACTTCTTTTGGAACGCTCCGGAATTCGAACTCGAGTCCTCTTGCTAGGTTGCAGACGCTAACCACGAGACCAACTAGGCAGAGATAATAGGTATGTAGGGCAGTCATGAAGTATTAAAAGTATTCAACTCACCGGTATAATCAGATAAAAGTTATATTACAGTTTTAGTTCTCATGATATTTTGCGACCTATGTCGAGTAATCATGTTGGTATTATCTCAGGTCGTTGGACGTAAGTTCAGAATCCGGGATATTACGTTAGTTACAACTGGACATCAAAATCATTTAATAATTCACTGCTGAACATAGGTAAGGCCTTATAGACGAGGTTATAGCGTCGCTACGCTCGCCAGCCAAGTGAGTATTGACTTCGTTTTAAGTATTCCTTGCAATGCTTTTTTTTCTGCGTAATTTGCTCTCTTAGTTAGCTTTTACAGCACCATACTCGGTATTCTTAAGATGAAATAAGTCAAGATTTAAATCTTGACGTAGTTCACTTACAGAAAAAAAGTAATGAAAACTCACCTGCATCCATATGTATAAAGTGCCAAATCCACATATAAAAATATTCAAAGCCGTCAGGCAATTGCTATCAACCTGTGAAAAATTACATAAGTTTATAGCAACAGTTAGGGCGACTCAAACTTCATGCTCGTAAGTTTTGCATAACTTAAATTATTAGTTACTTGTGAAACCCCTGAATGGCGAATGAGTTAATGTACATTGTTATGCAAGCATTAATGTTTCTGTTATCATAACGGTAAGAATTTATTTGTTTTAGTTAAATGATTATGAACGTTGCGTATTAAGAACTTCGTTAGTTATTGATGTATAACAGGAAAAGCTTATAGAACTATTAAAGTTTAACATTACTCAACTACGGGTCACTATTACGAATCTATTGATGCCACATTGATTTCAATCGGTCAAGTAATTTAGGCGCTAAGGTGGAATATACAAACAAACATCCATAGCCTGCCAAACCTTTCTTCTTTTAAAAGTACATGATACACGATTAGATGTTAATGGGAAATATACAAAAGGTTTTGAAAAAATAGTTTTATCTCCAGTTGTGATTGCAGACTGAATATCGTAAAGAAACCTGGGTGTTTCATTCTACGTCTGAAATGTGGGCTCTTAGTAGCGCGTTATTTCGTCATTCGCAACTACTTACAAACTCAACCGTTGACCAATGTTCAAACACCTCAACTGATTTCAAGAGCACAAATATTTCGTTAGACCTATTACAATAATACTTGCCACTTAAATAATGTGTAACAGTTGTATGTTTATAATTCTTGAGAAATTGAAAACTATGCTTACGAAAATGTACTGCACGTTGTTTATTTGACCCAAGGACGACATACTTCTCACTTTTTAATACATTTGGATAGCAATAGTTATTTTATATAATATCGAAAAAAAAAATATGTTGAGGGTTTGATCCCTAAAACCCGCACTAGGACTCCCTGTGATGTGGGATAATCTCTTTCAATAACAATTGCCTTTTGAGAAATATGTAACAATATAAAATGTAATCAAAAATTGCCTAAAGATTAAGTAAACAATGTAGAATTTAGATGTATAATAAATTGAACTGCTCTAGGCAACTATTTAACTTTTTAAACTTGGTTCCATGTTTATGGGATTTATTTTAATTTTTACTTCAGTTTTCTATAATGATTCGTCAATGAGTTTCATGACTTTAAAAAGCTTATTAAATGCATTATATGTAAGTAAAAAAAAAAAAGAATTTTATGGCTGAACCTTGTTTTAAAAAGATAGTGTACATATATCCTAGCTTATATAATAGGATTTGTCTCTCTTACCTTTAACAGGAAGAGGAGGAAGTACACCAGGAAGCCCAAAGAGAAAAATGAGGCTGAAAAGGAAGCTATCCTATTTGCAAAAGAAGTAACATTTGGATTTGTTGTTAATGAACCAAGTATATGAATTTGCTGATATCTGTCATATATAATTTTGCCAGCTGTAAAAAGAGATATTGTTAGCACGCAAACATTAGTTATAATAACACTGAACTATGGTATAATGGAGGTTAAACAATTATTAGTTACAACTATTTTAGTTCACACAAATTTATGATTTATGAAGTTCAGTTCAATAATGCTCGGTTCTGAATTAATGTATATTTGGATTAGTTAACTCATACTGGTTAGTTAACTTATTAGTTAACTCATACAATACATATTATTAAAACATTTTTTTTATCATGTAATCAGTCTTTCTGACTATGAGCAGATTAGCACATATTTAAAAAAATAAACAGTACCATGCTTTTGTCTATGGGTACCAACAGTATTATTAGATAGGTACATCATACCATTGTCCAATGTGAAAACATGAAAATGAAGTGATTGATTAGACGAACATAATGTTTCTGTCAAAATGTCAAAATGTAAACTATAATCATCATTGTAGATACTTTATGGAAATTGTTAATTTTGTTTTACCAATGGATAAGATTTTGTTATACACTTAGTTAGTAACATTGGAGACCCTAAATAATAAACAGCAAAACTCCGAAACAAATATTTGTAAATCATACAAACATTTGGTATGACTCAGGATTTGAACCCAATACCTCAAGCACACCAGTCACATACACTACCACTGCACCAATGAGGCAGTCATGTTACATGTCATGATAACATACAACCACTGTGGCTGGTAAATATTAAGTTTGTTAACTTCTTTCCCATATTAGTGTAGTGTAAGAACCCATATTATTTTTAGTGTAATAATTTATACTGATGTACACTAATGACTATGACAATTTAATATCAATTCAACAGCATTATCATTTGATTGTTTTTAAATTATAATGATTATTTATATTTATACACACTTTCTTATTGAAATAATTACTATTATCAAGCCAAATATTAGCCATTACTATTAACTTGAAGAGATTACAAATTTATGCAGGAATAATAAGGAAATATATTTTAATACTTCCGTTTGTGTGCAATTACTTAAAATAATTCTATTTTTATTAAAACAAATGCATACCTTCTTATGTAATTTATATGATTTGAAAAGTGTGTTTTTTAGACAAACTTATGAATATTTTAATTCAAGAGCTTTTTGTTTGGTTGTTACAAACACAAATCAATGACTCTAAAAGAGGTATGGTAGACAAAAAACTTATAAAGGTATGTTACAAAGACACAGGGAGTATAAGACTTCTATCTAATAACAACAAAACAAAAGGAGTCTATAATATAATACTACTATTTTGAGTAATCTAGAACAACTTAGGACAATGTTTTCTATAATTTACTACACATAAAGCATAGAGTTTCAACATTAACTTTATATAATATGTATAAATGCCTCTCACCTATTGCTCCGCTGGCTATGTACAAAAAAGCAAGGCCAGTATCCAAAGAACTTATCTCTTGAGAAACTTGAAAACACAGACTGAAAGTAAGGAACACATACATTTTCAGCATATAAAAAAATAAATAAATTCACATAACCAATACATTCTAAATCAAAGTGAAAGTAAAATAGAATACACAAAATCTATTTCGTTTCAAAACAATTTGGACATTAGAAATCAAAGAATAGGTACGTTACGTATAATTCAATAGATACGACAATTTATAAAGTTGTCTTTCCACTTATTTAAACAAAAATCAGTAGATTTTAAATGTTCATTAAAATATTACATTTAAAAAAAAACTTACGAAACAATATATGTAGATGTTAAAATTATTAATCCACACTTAAATATCAACATATTACGCAAAACAAATTAAATTAATAACCAAGACAATTTCTGACTACAACGATTCGTTTATTTTCTAAAGACTACCTACAGGGCACAGAGCAACCTGACATTTTAAATTTGACGTCGACTAAACAACTACATTTTTACAGTCTAAACATTTCAGAAATTTAAAAACAATATTTTTTAGTGTGGAATCTAGGCTTTTGGCAACTTTTATTTTTGTTGATTTTACCTTGGTTACTATTTTATGAAAATAAAAATTAGAGTCTACACTATTCTTATTGAAATGAAAAGAATAAAGGAGCAATAAATCGACTGTTCACACCTACAAATATATGTGGATAAAACACTGTTCGAAATGAATACAAATTATGGCGAATATCATTAAAAATTTTAAACTTAGCGACTCCTATGTTCAACAAAACAAAAGGAGTCTATAATATAATACTACTATTTTGAGTAATCTAGAGCAACTTAGGACAATGTTTTCTATAATTTACTACACATAAAGCATAGAGTTTCAACATTAACTTTATATAATATGTATAAATGCCTCTCACCTATTGCTCCGCTGGCTATGCGAAGATTAAAGAAACAACACACGCACACGAGTACTTTGTTTGTTTTTTGGTTTAGCGACTGCCTATACAAAACCCTGATGTCCAACATATATGTCTACCTGTTGTTATGTCGCCTTTCAAGGTTTCGTACATAGGTACAAATACGTATGAGCCATGGAATGTGTAGCAGAAGCAGAGCGATACAGATACGAGTATGTAGCGTAAAATTACGCTACATACTCGTATCTAAAAGTATTGAAAACCATTTTTAAGTAATTTCATTCATGTGGTAACATCGTTGCCAAAACTTCAGAGTCAAAGTAATATTTTCCCGCGATGTTCAATCACTGAAACAAACTTCTGTCAACATTGTTCTTGTTGTTATTTTAATTTAATTGTATCAGATATATTAAATGTTGTTCTAATAGTATTACTGAATTACTCAAACATGTCTTCCCTACAACCGATCCACGCTTTGAGTTTAGGTAAGTCTCTAGAAATGACCGTTTTGAATACTTATGTTAAAAAGACAAGAGTGTACGATTTTAATGGAATTTTGCATTAGTTTCCTAGCAATAATTGCTAAAATTTATGCTTTGGTGTAACTTAATCTACATCATAAAACGATGCAGTCTATTGAAATAAAAAAAATCATAATCTCGTCGTTTATTGGGTACATCTTTTACTGAAGATCAATGTATAAAGATAAGGGATTCTGTTTGTTGGTATACTTTTAGTGTTGAATTTCTTCATTTATTTAATAACATTTCCTTTTTGGAATACTTTTACAACTTAAAATTAAAATTAATTCTAGTGTCATAGTCACAACAACATCAAACAAATAAAAATCCAGGTTTAATTCGAAAAAAAAATGTAATAATAATAAATATTTCGAATATCTTACACACTATTGTGTGTCTATTAATACCTTTGTATTAGACTATAAATACATAACCATACTTGTTTTTTTTGTAAAAATATATAAATTATACATAGAAAACACCCAAACTCCAAGACAAATATTTGCCGATCACACAAACATTTGGTTGGACCTGGGAATCAATCCTGAGACTTTTGATCAGCAGCAGCATATGGAACTACTAAAGACCAACAAGGCAGGCAGGCATATTTTAAATCTTGTAAATTACAACTAACTGGGACAATTAACAAAATAAAAGGTATTATTAAACTGAGTACATTCTTGACTGGCTTAAATTCAAGCTGCCTTTATATACATGTATATTTGTTTATAATCATCTCTTAAAAAAGGAAAATAGGCAAGATATATGTACCTACAGTTTTTAATTATTTATAATACATACTTATCCTACAAACCTCCATCTAAGGAGAGGCCTATGTCCAGCAGTGGACTGTTAAAGGCTGTTGATGATGATGATGATGATGATATACTTATCCATCAATTAAGTATTACAAATATTCAAATTTTGACTCAGTTGGAAGAAACTGGATATAAAGGTGTTAACTAACACAAACATGGCAAGCTTGCTAAAAACTTACAACAATCATTATTTAATGTAAAGTAATGTGATTGTTTGGTTAGAGAAAAGCTTTTGATTCTTGAGGTCATGTAAAAGCATAAATATTACTCATATTCAAGCCTGTACTAATTGAAGTTCCTATAGCAAATTAAATGTGTAAAAAGTATGTCCTTGTTATAATATAGTCACTCAGTGTGTAAATTATAGGTTTTGGTAATTTAACTAAATTTCGCTTTTCTTACTTAACACACATTATCTACATCCTTTTATAGTTATCAGTATTATTAATGCTCATCAATAGGAGTTATAGTAAAATATTTTTCATACATCGAACACAATCTGTAAATTATATAATTAAAAATATAATTATATATATCTACTAGTTCCAAACAAACCAGAGCTTGATAGACAAATGATATTATTTTATATAAACTGTTTTTTTTAAAATAGATACATATTATACATAGAAAACACCCAGGTTTTTTAGGTTCCTTTTAAATTTAGTAACTATTTGGGGATATTGAGGAGAGGATGATTGTGAAAAAAATGTGACAGTGGTAAAATAATACACAATTATTACTTTTAGATTTTTTTAAATAATTTTCCATTTGCTTTTTCATTATAATTTACAGATTCAGTACAACAACAAGCATTTGTAAAATACATCAACTCTCTACCAGAGGTAAGTAGTGGACTTACAATGATTTTTATAGTATAAAATAGCGAAGGCTTGATTATTTTTTTTATTATATTTGCACATTCTCTAAGATTCATGTGTCTATAATAAAATATTTTTGTGACTCATACTTATGTTATGCATACCCATAAATGTGAAAAGCACAATTTATTTTAATGACTAGGTCATATAACAAATACTCAACAGATTATTCTTCTATTCCATACTTATTAATTTTTTACTTATCTAACTTCTAAACCATGAAACTACTTTATCTTTTGCACTTGAAATTTTATTACCTACAGACTTCCAGAAACCAGGTTTTTCAGTTACCATTTCTGTTTTTTGTACACTTACAACTGCTTTTTGTGTACTGGTGGTGGTAGTGGTTGGGATACTGTTTATTGTACTATGTTGTGTATTCTGTTGTATGTCAGATAAATGTTGACTTTGCTGTTCAAATTTATTTAAATATCCAAAAGAAGTTTGGTGTTGTTGTCCGAAATCCTGTTCAAATTCTTGTTCCAAGCTAGCAATATTTGGTTCATAATCAACAGCATAATTGTGCTCAACCTGCTCAAGGGGCATGTGTTCAGTTTGCCCTCCTAAACCTTGTACTTTTTGTTGCACATACAGTAAATCTTCATGATTCTGACTACTTTCCTCTTCTATGCTACCAACACTTTTCTGGACACGAGGTAAATTTATTGGTATTATCGGTTCATTATCAAACTGTGCATTTTGTGTCTGAGTATTATGGAAGTTTGTGTCTTTAGTTGTTAAATTTTTTTGCTCTAGGTTTTCGATTTGCATTTCGGTACTGTTATAATTATTATTTTTACTCACACAGTTGACCCGTGGACTGTGGTTTTTATGTTCTTTTTCGAAAATCGTATCATTTTCTGAACCAAAAGTTGCTTGCTCTGTATTTTTATTTTTTTGTGTATCATTGTTCAGTATCTCCTTTTGACTGAAGTTGTACCAATTATGTTGTTCTTTATTTTGTTGCGCAGCCTCTAATACTTGTTCTTGACCAAAATTATATAAATTCTGCTGTTCTAAATTTTTTCTTGCTATCTCTTGCAACTGTTCTTGACCAAAATATTGTGAATTCTGTTGTTGTATACTTTTTTGCATTTCCTCTAATATCTGTAGTTGATCAAAATTAAGTGAATGTTGCTGTTCTGTATTATTTCTTATACCCTCTAAAAGCTGTTCTTGACCAAAGTTAAATAAATTCTGTTGTTCTAAGTTTTCATTGTGTTGTCTAAAGTCCTGTCCTCCATTTTCATTTTGCGGCGCAAAAACTTGTAAATCTTCTTGTCCGAAATTGGATAAGTTCTCTTGCTCCACGTTTACATTTTCTTGTTCAAAATTTACGCCATTATGTGATTCCATTTCATGATTGTTGTCATTTTTAGTTTGTGCTTCCAAACTGTGGCTTTGGTTGGGTAAATTAATGCTACTTGTTTCATTGACTTTAATATTTTGTAGGTCTGTATTGTATTCTTTTTTATTTTCATTTTTACTTTGTTGTGAAATTGTTTGTAATGTGTTATTGGTCACATCACTTTTATTCGAATGAACATGCACGTTTTCTTGTTTTTGTTGTTGTATGCTTAACACCGCCAGTTTATCATCCAGTTGTTCATTTTCTCTATACATTATGTTATTTTGGACAATAGTTTCTTCAACATTGTCGTGTTTAACAGGTCTTGGATTTTTGTATTCTGATTCATCAATTCGAGAATTCTTAGATTCATTGATATCTATAATTTCCTCTGGTTCGATGTCACCGCGGCCAAAGTCTTGGGGTGTTTCAGATTTGTCGTCCTTTAATGGTTGTAGATCTATTGGAGAAATTTTATCATTAAGTGACCCTTTATATACCGGACTTTCTGAAACAGACCTTCTTTCTGTTTCCTGAGGGTTTCGGACGTACCATGGTTGGTTTGTTTTAGTATTGTTTCCGTTTGCGTCTATTAGCGTTAAATTCCTTCCTGTTTCATCTGTTGTTAAGAATTTATCAGTATGATTCATTTCGGTAGATAGTTCTAAATCAACTTTTTCGAATTTAGACCATAAGTTTGTCAATGAAGTATTTTGATTATTGGTGTGAGAATTATTAAATTTCTGCAACCCATAGTCTGAATTTCTGTAAAAATGTTTATGTGGGTTCCAATTGTTAGTTTCAAAAGCACCATTATTTTCTGAATACGTACTATCGACTTGAGCAAGTTGATTTTTATTATGTTGATTAAAGAATGGGTTCACAAACCCATTACTGTAGCTGTATTCTGAGTTATCATTGGATTCTTTTTGATGAAGTGGCATTTCAATATTATCAGTAATGATATCTTTGTATGAATGTGATTCGTTTTTAGATAAAAAATCAGCATAATTTTCTTGTGTTTGAATTTCTGTGTTATTTTGTATATGGTTGAAGTTAACTTTAACATTATCAGCATCCATGCTGTCAAATTTATCCCATATGTTATTAACTTTTTTCAATACTTCCTTTTCTTTCTCAGTTTCTAATTTGTGAGGCAATTGTGCATTAAGATCATGTTGAGGTTTATAGCTTAAATCGTGTTCCATTTCTTGATTGTGCTGTTCTAGAACATCTAAATTAACAAATATGTGTTATTTAGGGTTTCATTAGTCTTTTGATTTGTTTAAACTTAAACAACGTTATTTTATTATATTATTAGTGGTTGTTAATTACATTATGGATGATATTACACTAACACCGTACAGCTACTATATAATGTTAACAACGCCATTTTTAAGTACATGTGTTATAGTTTAATTATGTCATCGTTAGCGATAAATATTTAACAACAGATGAAAGAAATGTTAATATTTTGTTACTTCTGTACATAATGCAATATGAAGATTATAGTAAAATACCACTTCGAACACACATAATGCCTTTCGTATTTTATAAATTGATTCAATAAGAATAGTAATAGTTCCTAAATGGGCCTATGTATAAGCTGTAATTATGTTATTATTAATGTTACACAATAGTGAGTACTTTCTATTAATATTATCTGTGATTATAACTTACTTAGAGCATGTTGCCCAAAAATCTCAGAACTGTCATTTTCTTCTAATTTGTTCCATGTATGTTGATTACTGTTGTTTTGTCCTACTTCGGGTTTCGTAAGTGATTGTTGATTTAACTTGTCCGAATTGTTATTAGGTTGCTGTACAACATTTTGCTGTCCCCAATCACTATTTGATTGTTGATCCAACGAATCTATCTTATCCCAATTGGTATTAGTTTGCTGTCCTAAATTTTGCTGATCCCAGTTGTTTTGTGATATTTGACCGAGATTCTCGAAGGCACTGGTTTGACTATCTGTTTGCTGCCCCACAGTCAACTGCTCCCAATTGCTTTGTGATTGTTGATTTAAATTCTCTAAATTATTACTCTGGCTTTGTGTTTTTTGTTCTTCAACATTTTGCTGATCCCAATTATTTTGTGTTTGTTGGCCCAAATTTTCTAAATTATCCCAATGGTTTTGAGATTCCTGGCCAACATTCTGCTGCCCCCAATTATTTTGTGATTGTTGGCCAACATTTTGCTGATCCCAACTATTTTGTGATTGCTGTTCGAGATTTTGTTGATCCCAATTGCCTTGTGATTGCTGACTTAGATCTTTCAAATTATCCCATTGGTTTAGAGACTGCTTACCATTAGATTGCTGATCCCAGTCTTTTTGTACTAGATGGCCTGAGTCTTCAAAATTTTGCCAAGTTGCTTGGACTTGTTGGCCTAAATCTTGATCGTCATACAAGCTTTGACTCTGTTGTTCCAAATCTTTATTATCTGTACCGTGAGATCGGGCAACACGCATGTGACAATTTTCATCACAACTTCTTTGACTATATTGAGAACTAGGTTGATAAGTAGCAAAGCCAAGATTTTTGGTAGATGACGTTATTCCTTGCGATGCATGACTGTTGGTATTTGAAATAGACGCAGGCTTAATTACATATGGATCACCTTGTCGCTCCCATGATTTATGGTAAGAATATGAAGAATGATAACTTTTAGGCCTCGCACTCAAATCCTCAACCTGACTATTCAAATCTGACTGACTCCCTGCGTTATATCTTGCTTGCGAATTCAAAGCAGAATCAGTTGAAATGCCGCTGTATCTTGATCCACTATTACGCTGAGCCTGAGTATAAGCATTTATAGAATCTGAAGATAAACCGTGACCTAGTTGTGTCCCATATCCGGTGTGAGCATATGCATTTAAGTCTGATGATCCTCCGCCGTACTGTTGCGAGTTATAATTTAAATTATGTCTGGATGTTGATTTAGCTGCGTTGTATCTCCCTGATGCACTACTTGAGTGTGCACTTTGAAAATCAGTTTCTCTTACATTGTTTTGGCTACCAGATGAATGAACATCAACATCTTCATACAATTCACTGTGTTTAGGAATAGGGTTTTCGGTGGGAATAACAACAGAAACAGATGTAGGAACAGTATCATGTTTTTCCCATTTTTTATTGTACTTATAAGAAGCCTCATAATATTTCCTATTACTCGGTCTATAAATAGACCCTTGGTTCATGTCACCTGTTGCAACTCCGCTGTCCAATGCATTATGATTGATTAAGGACGATCCATGTGTAGCGTCATAAGTTTGTACTGTTACTGGTAGTGCTACCCTCCCTCCTGGTGTTACAACAACTTTCACAGGTGTATATCTTGTATAGATATTTGATCCATAACCAGTTTGAGAATTGGTGCTATCGCTATCATAATGCCCTTGCTCTTGAAAACCTGCTTGAGATTGATAACCTGAACTATGTCTTGTATTTCCGTAATTATGTTGTTTACTTGTTTGTAAATTATCCAATGACATTAGATCTTCAGCCTGTGCTTGAGCATCACTCGTTGTTCTTCCATATCCACCAATACTTTGAGAATGACGATTCACATAGTTTGCGCTGTTATGTGCTGATGATGAATGCGCTGTGTGAGATGATGACCCATAATTTGAGTTATCATATGAGACACCCTCTTGGAAGTTGCGGCCCTGAAGATTGCTTGTATCTAAATGTCCGGAGCCGTAAGTACCTCTTGAGCTAGCGGCACTAAAGACACTTCCGGTCCTCATTTTGGCACCGTCGCCTAATTCTCCTTCAACTTGTCTCACAAGACCACTCATTTGATGTTGAGCAAGAGAATCCATGTTGTGAGCACGTTCGTAATTTCCGCCCATATTCCCTCTCTGGGCGTCATAAAATCCTGATTTAGTTCCTTCATCTGATGAACTTCTTGAAAACTGAAAATCTTCTTGTTCTTTATATTTCTCTGGTCTCGCTCCGACCAATACCGTTATCGCGGCTAGTATGAGTAGCCACTTCATATTGTCGTTTTAAACAGTTCTGCAATAAATGAAACATTAATAATTAAATTTTCGTAATTTATTCAAGAAAATGAATGAAAATAGATTATACAATTGTATTACTTGAAGTAGATCGGGATAGTAAAAATACAGTTCATAAAAATTGAATCTTAGGTTCTAGTAACTAGTATCATTATTAGGCATCTGCTACATAATAATATCAGTTTTATTATGTCGTTTTAAAAATATAGTAATACAATGACGTCCCGGCGGATGTCTTATTGACCACTTTAAATAATAAAATTGTAGACTAGATTTGAAAACATGTTTTTATAATAAATTTATGAGTTTACACGGCAAGTTAATCTTGTGAGTGAACGCGAAAAGAAAAATTCTACTTCACTAACTGATTGTTCACTTAAATTAGTAATTTGACATTATAAATAAAATATACATCTATACAAATAAATAAAATTGTAGTGTCTGTATGTAATATCAAATTATAAGTTTTTTATTAAATGAAAGTATATACGTTACTTACACCAAAAATGCAATATTTAAAATTTTTGTCTTTCTGTTTGTCATTTCTCATTGAACGCGTTGAATTTATAGGGAAATACATCGAGAAATTATGTAATTTGTATCTAAGAATACAGGTTAAAGCTAATACATATATAGTGTTTAGAAGTATATTGTATAAAATGTTTATTTGTTTCCTTGATTACGTTTGCTTCACTTTAGTGCGTATGTTAGCTAAAATCTCATTTCAACAAATTATAAGTCAATCAACATCAAGTCTAGTGTGACGAATTAATATTAAAAAACTCTTTTGGACGTGGCTCTTAGAAATTTTTCGATACACAAACTAGTTAAAACTATTTGTTTATTGTCAAATTATCGCAAATTCGCTGTATTGACATTATGTATTAGTTATAGTAATATTTAAATGTTTTCCAGAGATCTGTTATACATAAATACTTAGTTTTGTTTGTGGATTTGTTAATCACATACCTACTTTAAAAAATCTTCTATGTTGTGTCTCAATAAAAATTATTATAATTGTAATTAATAAGCCTCTATTAGTATTATATGTCTATGATGAAACGAAAGGGATAAATAATGAGTTAATCTCATATATGAGATAAAACATAAACACGTTATCTTGTCCAGGATGTTTATACCACATACTTATTATGTAACGTTATTTTCACTCATTTTTCACACATCAAAATTTAATCTTACGTCCGTAACCGATGACTTTGAAAATGTGGCGATGACAATACAAGAATTTGTTAAATTTGCACATTTATAGTACAATGCATAGTATAGCATATTTATGAATAGTATAGTCAGAATAAACGATTTTCTTTCAAAAAAAAACGGCCAAGTGCGAGTCGGACTCGCCCATGAAGGGTTCCGTTTCAGCAAATAACATCATATAAAAGTTCTTGTAGTTCGTTGTAACTTTCATCGATGTTTTTACACTAGTTTATTGATTGGATGAAAGGTAAATTGCGTGTTACGATTTATGACGTATTAAAAAAAAACTACTCACTAGATCCCGTTCAAACCAATTTTCGTTGGTAGTTTGCATGGTAATGTACAACATATTTTTTTTTTAGTTTTATCACTCTCTTATTTTAGAAGTTAGAGGGGGGGGGACACACATTTTTCCACTTTGGAAGTGTCTCTCGCGCAAACTATTCAGTTTAGAAAAAAATGTTATTAGGAACCTCAACATCATTTTTGAACACCTATCCATAGATACCCCACACGTATAGGTTTGATGAAAAAAAAATTTTGAGTTTCAGTTCCAAGTATGGGGCCCCCAAAATGTATTGTTTTTTCTATTTTTATGTAAAAATCTTAATGCGGTTCATAGAATACATCGACTGACCAAATTTCAACAGTATAGCTCTTATAGTTTCGGAAATAATTGGCTGTGACATACGGACGGACAGACAGACAGACAGACTTGACGAATCTATAAGGGTTCCGTTTTTTGCCATTTGGCTACGGAACCCTAAAAAGGAAAAGAGACTAAAGACCGGCATGAATATGAATTATTTCTGACATCGCAAAATTTCAACAAATAAAGTATCTCACACTCACAAACAAAAAGGTATATGGTAGCAATCCCGCAGATTTATATTTAAATAAAGTATTATTTGTTGAAATCTTATAAATACAATAGTTTTAAAACATAATTTATCCCTAAACCACCCTAAGATAACATACAAAGAAACAATGAAAAAATACTGCTAATGAAAACATTTTTATTTGTTTACTTATTTAGTATACATAAAACGAATACTAATATTTGAAGTTCCTGCTGCTCGCTCTAGGCTCTTTGACCTGTGTTGCAGACGTCAGTGAAATGAATGTGAGTGTGATAAAAGTGCGTAGACAGTGTGATGTGAATTAGTGGTGATTGATGTTATTTAAGTTCATGTAACTATGTGGATGAAATTGGATGTGTGGTGAGTCCTTAATCTTTTTTATATTATTCAGAGAATTTAGTGTAAATATAGGTTTATATACTTCATAGAAATACAACAAACAATTATTTTATTTTAGCTTCGTGATTAGATTGGAAATTAATGTTTGTTATTCTATTTATTGTATTAAAAAAAAACACAAAGAGATGTTACATCCTAGCCGAGCCTATTTAAATGAATACATAGTATAACGAGAAAATGATTTTATTAAAAGACGCTAAGTGCTTTGTGTAACATTTTTAAATAAATAGTCGGTGCAATAGCTTTAATCCCAATATTGGTCCCACTAAAGTTTTACATACAACCAAATATTTGCTTTTCCTATACTATACTTGTTTATCATGTAAACCGGCACTGACACGAAAGTATGCACGAAAGTAAGGCACACTTGCAAAGTTTGAACACTGCACTTAATGCTTTTTTTTTAATTACATGTTCTTATCGTTCCTTAAATAATTATCACTTACCGTTTATATTCTATAACAATTCAAAATAATATTAAAAATATTATTAACTACACTTCACGACTTGCGTGCTTTACGTACTGACATACGTTCAACAGAACGGGCCAATTTATTGAGCTTTAATTTTCTATCTGCTGCGAGATAACCCTATGACCGGCTATGAGTGATATTTTATTCTCAGAACTCGGGCGTGCAAAATATACTTAGAACCTTATAGTTGGGTCAAAAAACCTTGAGTGGTCAAATGATCACATATTTATTTATATTGGTGACTGTCAAGATACTTTGAATCATTCAATGACATAATGATTTCATGACAAGTGGTACCACAAAAAATGCACTTCTTTGCGTTTACGCTGTCTTCTGCATAAATTTTGACTCCACCGGTCACACACAACTATGCTACACAATGATATAAGGATTTATGTGATTGCAATTCCAGAAATTATTTATCATTAAAAACAGATAACTTGGTTTAATAAGGAATGTTAATTAGGTAACAATTGTCACAACAAATTAATAACGTTCCATATTGCTTTAATTTGATGCTTCAATACTACTAAGTTCGAAATCGTCGAGTTAAATGTAAAAATGATGAAATACTTTAAATTTCAAATCATTTTGACATTATCGTCGTTAGATTATGTCTGTGTTCTAACCATTAGAGTACTGACCGTCGCCAACCAAAGTGACCTACTCTGCCTGATTGAGAGCATGAGTAGAATCCAGGAGTAGGGGCCACCAGGCTCATTGTAAGGGTAGGCAATGTAGCATGGTGACCCATACCATGGCTGGTTAGATAATTCTGCATCATTTTCCCGACCTTTGATGGCCGGGAGAATGATGCAGAATGATTGGGCCTCCGGACTCACACTCACCAACGAAATACGACAGAATGCTGTCATTATTAGGATGGTCTTCTGTGTGAGGGTAGTACTGCCTCGGTCGAGCCGGCCCATTAGTGCTAAAATCAGCGTGCCTCTACTACTTTTAAATAGCCTCTTGATTGACCAGAATTGACCTGTCAAAAACGCGAATTCCCGTTAATTGCTACAGGTCACGTGACATCATCGGCCGTCGCCGCGAGTTTCGCCGAGTGAACTTAGGTATTAATTTTTTGTGGCCCCAATATTGCGAATTCTAGGTACGGATGATATTATTTGTATTGTTTAAGAACGGGGCTATGACGTAGCACCGACAGTTTGTTGACATTTAGTTCGTGATTTTTGATATAAGGCGGCAAACTTTCAGTATGGTTGAAAAAATCACTATGTGTATTTTGAGATTAATTATTTTATAAAGTAAATCGATAGAATGCATATTTTATTACTTTTACGGTGGAATGGACCTATCTACTCGTAATGAAATAAAAAAAACAAACTCCATAGTACAAAAATATAAAATTACAGGCTTATGGAATATCACGAAACATTTTCAAACGGTGAATATTTTTCTATGCATATTTAACCATTTATTAGGAGCATACGCTTTCACGTAAATAAGAAATATTATTATTGTATTATAGCTATGCTCATGTTGTACGATATTGTATTACGATTTCCTTGGTAGGTTTGTAAAATACAGAAAAATATGGAATTGATTAAATAGACTTTTAAAACCCCCAAAATTCTCTACGCCGACAAAACTTGTTATAAATCAAAAAAAACTCACTCTGAACTGCCAACTCCATCACAAAACACAAATGTATATTATAAATATACGTAATAATCACTTAGTTTATTGAAATTAAACACAAACACGACTAAAATACTATTAAATAAATTCCGCGCGTTAGCGCTTCAACGCGGTACCGGAGACTGACTTGTACTAATTTATTACGAGTCGAGACATGACTGTGTGCGAATGACGTCATATTTTCAACGTAGCGATATTAGAACAGAATAATGTACAAAAGAGACACTAAATGGCACATTTACGTGATAGAAAGAAATAAAACATTTTTAAAAGGTCCGTCGTGGTTATGTCGTTTGGACAAGAATACTTGTCCGGAGCAAACTAACAATAAAATTTTTGTGAAGTTTTCTTGTCCGGTGCAATCAAGAGGGTAGATAGATTTCGCGGTGATAGGCATTGGGAATGTCATTAACCCGCTGGCTATGCACGACTAAATGATGAATATGACGGACGCGCGGTAATTCTACTTTGTCTACTTCATCTGGAACTATATTCTAGACGACTGACAGGAAGGCTTAAATTTAGCTTAAACATAATAGCTGTGATTACAACCAGATATATTTAAGTGCAAAAAAAAAACTTTCCTTGTGTTCCTTGAAACCAATACAAAATTAACTTTCTACATTATATCAAATACCTACAGCTTTATCACTTCAACAGCTTCAATACTTAGATGTAAGATTTTTATACATTCGTCTAGTTTAATGTTTTATCAAAAATTCATAAAATTGCCCTTCAGAAGATCGTTTCCAAATTAAGTGCAATTAAAAATATTAAACAAATCAAGTGAATAATAGAGCAATTGTAATCAAAATTTTTGAATGTTTTATTCTGTGAAAATACTAAAAGGAAAAATACTGACTTACTTCAACTCGGTAAAGTTATGAAGAATGAACTGCTAACTTAAATGTCCGTGATCCAATTAAAAATATCAACCACACAGAAAACACGCCCTTGTCGCTTATGAACTTAGTATCGCTGTTCACGTCTCACCATTTAATGACATATAGTGCTCTGCCTAAAATCTTATTGTAGTATTGTTAGACTGGCCCTATTGTGATCTTTAATTAAAAGTAGGTATACAATGCTTATTTACATGTATTCAACCATAATTTTTCTTTACCGAAATTCGTTTGTTTATTGAAGAAGTATTTATATTATTTTCTTTTATCAATTATTGATTTTGCTCTTTGGTAGAACATATTGTATCCATGTGGAAGCCTATAACATACTGGACAAATTAGAGGCTAAAACTGAATCTCTTTTAGACTTTGAATTTTTTTATGACTTTAATAAAGAAATTACTTATTATTCCTAACCCTGCAATGTATTATAGTGAGAAGGCCAATGGTATGCAATCCATGTATAATATGTATGTATTTGTTTCGGAGTCTGGGTGTTTTTCTATGTATAATATGTATGTATTTACAAAAAAAGTATGATTATGTATTTATATCAGTTGTTTAGTACCCATAACACAAGCTCTGCTTACTTTGGGACTAGATGATGTTGTGTGTAAGTTGTCCAAATATTTATTTATTTAAAAAAAAAGTATATTTATGTATTTATATTATATCAGTTGTTTAGTACCCATAATACAAGGTCTGCT
Organism: Phragmatobia fuliginosa; assembly: GCA_932526445.1. Taxonomy (NCBI): domain Eukaryota; kingdom Metazoa; phylum Arthropoda; class Insecta; order Lepidoptera; family Erebidae; genus Phragmatobia; species Phragmatobia fuliginosa. Next base: position 10,561,501 of record OW052070.1, on the reverse strand, counting down.
TAGTTTGGGACTAGATGATGTTGTGTGTAAGATGTCCGAAATATTTATTTATTAGTAAAAGATCACATCATCATCATCTTCGCCGAAAGGCCTACTCCAATAACAACCGTTTCTGCACTGCCATCATCCAACGACAAAAGAAAAATCACATTCATCGAAGTATTTATAAAAAATCTCATATTTACTGTAAAGTTCTCGGAAGAAAGATATGTAGGTACATAATAAGTAGTAGACACTAGAGATGTGTCGTTGACGTATTTATGGATAACGAAACGAAACCGTTGAAAGTCGACAATCAACTAGTCCCTTAACTAGTTAAATTTTTCAACTAGTTACTTTTTTAACTAATAGTCGTTTTGAACTACTCGACGTTGAAACGTTTTAAGTCGAAGCCGTTAACAGTATTTAGTACATCTTGATGCGTTTCGTTGGACGAGTTGACGACTTAATTGGCCGTCACTCATCGAGTTTTTGACTGTTTGCGGGTTCAATGCCTGCTCAATCCACATATTTAAGAGCGTGAATTTAGAATTCTTATTATTAAATGTATCTTTTATTTACCTAAAAGAATAATACACAATTTGAATGTTAGAGACTAGTAATTACAGACTGTCATAAATTCAATTCAAATTATTAAAAAATCGCATCTAAAGAAATAATAATAATAATAAAAAGACCACCCAGCGCATTCAACGCCGGTGGTCGGCGAGCTATCTCTTTCACACTTTCTAAACTAATATATCGTCATCTTCTTCTACGATAGTAATAAGTTTGTGCACGTTGCTTAATGATGCATTTAAATTTCAACGTTGTGACAATAGAGATAAAGGTTTATATAGATTGACTACTAAGTCATTGCAACGAGGTTATTATACGGCAATTTAAAAGCGTTGTTGAAGAGTTGAACTTTTATGTAAACCCCTACATTCCCCGTTTGGCCGTCTACGAATTCAACTAGTCGATCAAAGAATGATGAAAAGTTGAAGCGTTGATTGTATGCAGACGGCAATGAATTCAAGACTCTTTACACGTACTTTCAAGGTATTCTCACTAGATGGCGTTCGGATAATATCGTAACGAAATCATAAGTTGCATTGATTCAAAAAATTTGCATAACGCCATCTATCGATTGTCATTGTGACTTTTATTTTTTTTTAAATTTATTTTATCATCTTTAGAGGCTTCAAATTAAAATAAAATCGTGTTCAATTGACAATTGTTTGATTTTATTTTTAAAATTTTACATGTTTACTTATTAGTTCACTATTTTCATACGACATTATCCAAATAAGCCTATTTTACAGTTAGGCCCCTATAACTCCTGAAATAAAAAGTTATCAAAACCGCTATATTTTTCCTTGAAAATTCAGTATATGGACTGCTATATTGAACCTTTTTCATCTTTTTTTAGTATGCCGTTTGGCTTTTAGAGAGGGGGACGTGATTGATTACGTGATTTTCGATCTTATAAGTTTAGTGAAAAAAAGAAACAGACAGATATCAACTTAAAAAATATATATAGACATTTACTGAAATACTGTTAATTTGAAATAACAAACATTCTGTCCAATTTTATTTATTTGTCTAATACGAAAGTTGAAACAAAATATAAATTTAACATAACTCATTTTACGAGTTCATTCGAACTCAATAGACCACACACATGGCTCACGAAGTCCACCTTGCTATTTCTTTCACATACTTTAAATTAATGTATTGATATCTTCTTCTAAAACAACAATAAGTTAAAAGGCATATGCCGCTTAATAAAATTTGATTCAAATATCAACGCTATTCCTATTGAAATAGAGATTAAAATAGATTAACTGTTCATCCGATTTATCAGCGGCCAAGTGTATGCGGACTGAAGCGTTGATTCTACGATTCTACTACATCGTTACTACGGACTACGGACTAGTTAGTTTTTTCAACTGATTCAACGCGTCAGTTGAAATCAACGGCTGTCTACGACTCTACGAAACCTACGAATTCAACTGTCAACTAGTTAATCATAGAACCGTTAACAGTTGAAGCAGTTGATTCTACGTCAACGGTTGATTTAACTAGTTCGTTACTTTAACGCCCATCGCTAGTAGACACCACATTAATTATTAATCTTACACTTAAATGACATTGCTCTTATTTCAAAAAGATATCGTCGAGAAAAAGTATTGACATACTTATTAAACATTGTCAACTATATAACTTTCATACTTCGTAACATATTTGTTTTTTATGAAGTTTCCTTATTGTTTTTGTGTATATGTTGCTCGTAATATCAGATTAATCTTGAGAAAAATTATTGTTTACAAATCTTGTATTTATGTTATTCCAGTAGCTTTAGTGTTTAAAGGCCAAATGTTTTCAATGTTAAAAACGAGTATGTACTGCGCAGATGAAGCTCCAATATATTCTAAAATTTCTGATTATAATCATTGTCACAACTATCACTACATATTCTTATCTATTCTCCGCAACAAAATTTTTCATCGAAATATTGGCATTTTTCAAATGCTCGTAACTCGGTCAATTTTCCTCGTATTGAGATCTGTTTTTTTTTGTTTTGTAGGGAATTTTGTGTACCTCGCGGTACGCATCGGGTAATGCTGATGTTGACGGTATTTGGCTAAAACATAGGAATATTTTTAAAATGGCATAAGTCGGTCAAAAAAAATCGTAGTGGGTCGATTTTTTTAAATACTTTTTTATAGGTGTACTTTAAACGTGCAAACTTTGCGTTTTTTAAGAAAAAAAAGCTGATAGGCCTGATTAAGACATATCAATGTGGCATTATCTTGCAGCTATTAGACATCATTTTTTCCTGAAAGTATACAAAATTCCTTGAAAAACAAAAAAAATGATCTCATACTATGAAAATTGACCGAGTTACAAGCATTTGAAAAATGGCAATTTTTGTTGCGGAGTGTATAAATAAAAATTAATCACTAAAATGTGCTACTAAGCGCAGAACTAGAGAATGTCTCGGCCAATTCGGTTTTCTTTATTTCTATTTGCACTAAGGACAAGGTTCATGGAAAGAAAAAATACGAGGATAAGTTGTTAAAAACATTCACCACAGAGCAAATTAAAATAACTGTTCTATTATGGATACCTAATGTCCGTGCGGTGACGGATTAAGAATATAGTGTCACAAATACGGGTGCTATTTAACCTGTGGGTTTCGTAAGAGCAAATTATGCAGGACAGTAGCACTGCAATGAGAAGAGAAACTTTATTTTTTACGTTTGTAAATCCCCTCGTACCGTCACCCCGCCGGAGTTTTCTATGCGGAGGGGCGGTGTGTCGGATGAGAAGAGACACTAGATGAACCTATCACCAACCCGTCTGGCCAACATGGGTAATGTAAGCCGAAACGTCTTTCCTAAGGAGAGGCACTATGGAAAGAAAGTACAGCAATGGAGTGATAAAAATACCCTTAATAAAGTTCGAATAATAGTAATTACTGAACGTTTTATTTATTTACTTTTCCCCAAATATATATAGGTCTTTTACAGAACTTACTCTCTTGAGGCAGCTAGTAAACAATAAATTCAGTCACCTTAAAGTATTTGGCGTTTGTTTTTTTTTGCTCCTTTAAATTTAACACTGATGTAACCAGACGAAAACCACCAGCATTTTTCAAATTAAAAGCTAACGAATAATACAACTTTTCAGAAACCGCCAACTACGGTAAGAATATTTGACCGCAATGACTACTACAGTGTCCACGGTGATGACGCAACAACTGCTTCAAGGGAAGTGTTTTCCTCAATTTCGAACATCAAGAAAATGGGCCTTGAACCCAACCGCCTCGACTACCTCGTTTTGTCGAAGGGAAATTTTGAAATCCTCATCAAAAAGTTATTACTGGTAAGTATTTACTTTGGAACTGTGAAGACTTCTAATGGTATAATGATAAAATAACATTATACATACTTTCCATATATTGATAAGATAGTCTGTTGTGCTACAGCAATATTTTATCGAATGTTATTATTATTGAAAATAAACAGAATTAATAAATTGAATATGGAAGGAATCATATAAAATGGTCTGTTGGACTTCGGTACAGTAACCTCTTATCCAGTCTGATGTACCTATCTACCACACGTTCCTACTTAGGTGATTTACCTAAGGAACGTTTTGATTTGAATGCGTTTTATTTTCATTAGTGGGACGAGTCCAGCAGTGGAACATTATGGGTTGTTGATGATGATGATGATTGATGATTTTCGTTAGTGTTTTACGGACATCAATTTCTTTTTTTCGGTATTCATAAAGCAAATAAGAGAACGTATCCAGTCTAACTATGGAACATATCTTTAATCTATAATTAAAATAATGATAAATCGCGTATTGACACTTAACCTTAAACTTTATCAGGGCTATCTCACAACCGTTTATCGTAAGTTTGTTCTTGTTGACTATACGTAAACATGGAACATCATTTTCATAATATCTTCGAAGAATTATTTTTAAACTGTAAGCATACGTACATATTTATTAAGTTATTTCAGGAAAATTGATTAGATTTATTGAAAATAGTAGATAGTCCATGCATTACTTAGAAGCAGTCACGACATTTATATTTTTGATTAAAGTTATTGCATTATTATCATCCTATCGTTGACCACTGCTGTTCTCATGCTTCCACCAAGAAGTACCAAATGCAATCAAACAAGACCGTATACCGTAGACCGTTCCGTAGTTTATGACTCGGAACTCATAGATTCGTCATGTCCGTCCGTCCGTCCTCGACTTAACGTCGAAACGGTTAGTGTTAGAAGGATAAAACTTTGCATGGACGTGTTTTTTATCACGTCGACAAAGTGCTAAAATAAATTAAAAAAAAAATAGTTTTATGTCGAGTAGGTACCTCCCCTACACATGGATGATTTTAGGGTTCCTTAGTTAGGGTCTCGAAACCCTTATAGTCGTTGAATTCGTTAGATTTGAGGTAGTGACATAGTAATATAAATTTTCTAAATGGCGCTTGCAAATTGTCAAAAAATGTGGAATGGGTTTGATTTTTATTCTTACCCTAGCAAAATGGGTTTCAAATAAAAGATCTTAAAAAGACCATTTCAAATTTATATACATCTAATTAAATTTACATTACCGTTTTAACATAAATTGACAACAAGCGTACAAAATACATCGGACCGACTTCAAGATTTTGAACTCTACAAAACGATATAAAAAATAAATCGGATCGTAAAAGTAATTATGAAATAAAATAATTATGTATTTGTAAAGTTCTGACAACTAGACAAAGTAAATTTTATAGAAATGTTACACAGTTACAACAGAAACTAATAAAGACGTTTTAAAAATGTTTAAATGTGATTACAGGTAAGACGCTACCGGGTAGAGATATATGTATCAGAAGGTTCAGTCAAGGGTACCGATTGGTCGCTCAAGTACAAAGGTTCTCCAGGATACTTGTCACAATTGGAAGAAATTCTTGGCGAGGGACTGGGAGCCACTGAAGAAACAACACCATGTTTGATGGCTGTTAACATCAAAACTGATACAATCACGAAGGTATCTTAATTAAACATTTAAGAAAAGGGCTGGGATCGAGTTTACTGAAAGTAAAACTTAAGTAAGCACTATTCCAGTCCTTTTCATTAAGACTATATCTAGTCCCAAACTAAGCAGTACTTGTACTATGGGTACTAGACAATTGATATAAATACATATATACTTTTTTTGTAAAACATACATATTATACATAAAAAATACCCAAACAAACATTTGCAGATCGTTTGGTCCGACTCGGGAATCGAACCCGAGACCTCTTGACTAGCAGCCACATACGCTAACCACTAGACCAACAAGGCAGTCAACATAATCAAGTTCTTAAGTTAACTCTATTCCAGCCCTTTTCATAAAAGCTAAGATTTTAGTGTAGAGTGTAGAGAAGGTATTAAAATAAGTGAACGACACAATACTTTCCGTTATCTCAAAACGCCTGTCTTATGACGTCCTATCTGATAACCCTCTGAAACGGATTCTATATTGTACCTTCAACTTATGTGTTCAACATGTTTATATTCTAATCCATATTATTAGTATATATTCACAGCTAAAATGCTACACCACTAAAATGCTACAAGAATTAAAGTATTTCTATGTTAAATTTAATTTATATCATATTAAATTTAACATAGAAATATTTTAATTCTTGAAAAGGAGGTAGGCTATTCTTTACCGCTATAACCGACATATATTCGGCCGGAGCCGCAGGAAAAAGTTAATACAATAACAATAACAAATTTGATTTTTAGGTTGTAGTGTCTCAAAAACAGTACCTAGTAGCTAGTAGTATGTAGCTAGTAATGTAAAATTAAATGTGACAATTGTCTAAGTTAAAAATAAAACATTTAATGAAGTCACATAAAATTAGACTTACAACTTTCGAGAATTAGCTTGCCCCTCAAAAAAGACGTGAATATATATACATATTATGTATTTACCAAAACAAAGTATATAAGTATCAAGACAAACTAGTTTTCATAGTATAAACTCTGATTAATTTAAAACAAGATGGCCTTGTCTTTCTAATATTTATTTACTAATATGATGTATCCAAAATCAAAGACAATAAAAAAATGACATACAAGTAAAAATATATATTTATATATACTTCTACAGACTTCAAAAAATTCTGGCGTAGCGTATAAAAACTTCGCCTAAAAGGTAATGATCAATAGTACATTGTTCACCGAGGTAGGAATGGGACTTTCACCCGAGTGCTACACAGTGCTTTACACTACACCTGTGAGGAGCATTTAACTTTTACACATTTAAAATCAAAACGTAAGACACCATGTAAGACACAATTTAGCTTATAATTTGGCCAATATTTCGCGCTTCTTTTGTTTTTTTTTATTCTTCACAAAAGGATGTCAGTGGCACGGCGATTCCATATTTAAATTATATTAAAACTCCTTGGGCAGGCGCGCGCCATAGATAAAATAACACATGAGAAGTGAAAATTCATACAACTTCCTCTCCCGCTAAAACACGTTAGAAATGGATTTTCATACATTTTTTTCTCCCGCTTATTCAGGTCAAGGAAAAGACTAACGTTCTCTTTTCATTTTCAGGGAATATTGACTACTGTTCCGGTCAGGTGTAGTATAAACTGTTTAAAGTATATAACTATTGACAATCCTTATTCCAGGGTCGTCTCCTCGGCGTTGCGTGCATCACTTCCGGTGACTACCAGATGTCGGTCACAGAGTTTACAGACGATGATTTACTTACCGAGCTTGAAACTATTACGGTACAAATGGCTCCCTCCGAATGTCTAGTACCTACCAGTGAATTAGATGACGTAAGTTTACCTATTTCTTTTTAATTTTATGACAATACTGTACTCGTATTGAAAACACATCACACTGAATCATAGAGGCAAATGTTGTGTTTGTATGTTTTTTTTAAGCCTGTCAAAATGACTTCTGCCTGTTGGAAAGCATGAGTAGAATCCAAGAGTTGTAGTCACCAACCTCATTATGATCGCAGAAAATGCAGCATGGTGACACACACTATGGCGGCCTAGTGAGCTCTTTCTGCATCTTTGAGCCTCCGGTCTTGCACTCAGCAACGAAATACGACAGCTAAATTGCTGTCGTATTTCATTCTATGCGTCATACCGCTCTGGTCTTATTTTATATAGAGGTTGAGTTGACACCTCGGATTAACACCCCATGTTAACTTTTGACTTCTTATCCCGAAAAAATGTACTGTTTTAATGATTTGATAGTTTTAAATGCAAGCATATTATAAACCAACATTGGGTGTAATATAACTAAACCATAAAAATAATACAGCTATTTATTACCTTCTTTAATAGTTGTATTACTTATATAAAAGACGATTCAAGTAAAAACAAACTCGATAGAAGATCATCGATTTGTGTCTACGTCATAGGGAAATCTGTTTGAAACTTTACCTTGAAAATTGATAGTGCACATCTGACCTTCAATAATTTTATGCCGATGTTTACTACGAAACGTCATAAGTGTATAAAACACAATATTTTGATCTAGTTTCATTAATATTTGATCACACTATCTTTGTGCCTGATTTAAACGTTGCTTGTATCCCATAATCTACCTTTATGCCTTCCAGATACAGTTTGGAATTTTAGGGTAGCTTATAAAACTTCGGAAAAAAGTTCACCGTTTATGCTTGATAAGCATCCATACGAATCTTTATATTGGTCTGAGTATAATATTTACAGCCGATTAACTTCCTGGATAAATAGGTTATCCAACACTAAAGAATTTTCGACGTTGGTCGGATGTAGTTCTGTTACTTAAGGAAATTGGGATTCATTTTTTTTTTTACGCAGAATTTTCAGCTTTTAAATTCAGAATATTAACAGACAAGATGACAGACAGCCAATGACAAATCCACACTTTAGAGACAGATTAAAATTAAAGTGTACAAGACAATACAAACAGATACGATACGAGATTTTTATATGTTTAAAATTATTTATTACAAAAATCTTCTTTTAATATATTTTTATTTACTTTTTGTTATAGTACAAAGCCCTTAAAAAGGTGATGGAGCGTACAAATGTCACAGTGACAAAATTAAAAAAGATTGATTTTTCAACTGAAGGTTTGATACAAGATCTGAACAGATTACTAAAGTTCAAAGAGAATCAGCAACAGGATGCCAATGCCTTTCCCGAAACCAGGAAAGAGGTCGCTATGAGTAGTTTAGCCGCAGCTATTAAATATTCAGCTTTATTAAATGATAACACTAATTTTGCAAGGTTGGTATGTACGTTCTACTCGAAGTAATGTAGTTTAATTATACCAGGGGGGTGTCACTCCACAGTTTAGGTATAGTCGGCCGGCTGCCTGCTGTGTCAGACACGCCGGTCGAACAGACATCGTCAGAACAGTTAGGAGTTACACGATAGAAAGAGACGCAATTGTAGGTAAATATAATCGTAGTGATTCGGCGCTGTGCGATCTGAATTGAACTTAATCTTTTGACACCGAGGGTATCTATAAATTTAATTTACTTTTCGGAGTGAGTCTTCTGTACTGGTACTATTATGTATTCTGTGATTATTCCTACACGTAGCAAGTTACAAGTACTACTAAAGGTTTATTGAGTTTAGTGGTCAATTATTAAGTATCTTTACAATATTGAATCTAATCAAATTTGGGCAGAAACGACTTTTTTTACCCCTTTTTTTATTTCAATCAAGACAATGGTTAGGAATTGAGTTAGCTAGTAACTTTACCGAACCAAGTCATATTTTTGAAGGAAATATTGATATAAATACATGATTGCCTGCTATAAGTAAACTGGTGAAAGAACGAGTGTTACGTCACCCCAATCAAAAAAAAAACAATCCTCTGACCAGGTGAAGAGATCACGGCCATTGATCAACCAAGTATTTTAGAAAGTCTATATACTAAACGTGATGATGGATTGAAAAATATAGCGTATCTACAGCCCTATTAATCTCACGGGTGCCCCAAAAACGACCACTAAGGGAGTAAACTTCGCAAGAAACATCCTTTATCAACCAGAGTGGTATAATACTGCACCGTGGTATAGGACCGAACACACCGCAGTACTGATAAAGATGGTTTAATTTATTATTCAAATGCTTTACAGGTTCCGCTTGGCGACAATTCAAGCTGACTGTTTCTTACACCTAGACTCAGCCGCACTGTCGGCTCTAAACGTGTTTCCAGAATTAGGCGACACATCAAATGCTCCATCTCGGAGTTTGTACGGGTTGCTCGATAGATGCCGAACACAACAAGGCAAAAGGTAACAAATATACAAATTTTCTATCAATCTATTTATTAAAAATCGTCTTACTATTTACTCAGAAGGACTATGGCTTGAATTAAAATACTTTTTAAAATTCATCTATACAAATCAGTAAAATTTAAGTGTTTGTATGTAATATCAATTGAGCTCTTTTTTTACTAAATGCATATGAAAGTATACCCGGGACTCACAAAGCAATTTTAAAAATGTTTGTCTGTTCTGTTCCGGGTAATCTCTGGAACGACTGGTACGATTTTGGCGGGACTTTCACAGTTAGAAAGCTGTTTTTTACTAATTTTTTTGGACTAGCTTCGCTCCACGGCGTAGAATATTCAATAATAAACTTTATCATATTATTTATGAGTTTAAAGTACTCCCATGATGAAAGTATTTATTGAGTATAAAATTTTGTATTGTCTATGGTATCTTTCAGGCTCTTAGCTCAATGGCTACGTCAGCCTTTACGTGATATAAATCTAATCAACGAGCGCCTTGATGTAGTAGAACTGCTAATGAATAACTCACAACTGAGATTACAACTGCACGAAGACCACTTAAGACGGATCCCTGACCTACAAGCCTTGGCCAGAAGGTTAACCAGAAAGAAAGCAAACCTGCACGACTGCTACAGAATTTATCAGGTACAAAAAGTGTTAAAGCTATAGAAATAATGACGAATAACATAAAGAATTATATTGACTACACGGTTGGCCTAGTGGTTTCAGCGGTCGCCACGCCGTTTTCTACTGCGCCAAGTATCGTGGGTTCAAATCCTACGTGTTACATTTTTTGTGATTTACTGTTCTGAGTCTGGGTGTTCTTTGTGTCCGTTTCAATATATGTTTGTAAAGTCCCCCGCTACAAAGGATTTATATACCTAATGCTGGAGTTATCTTCTTTAAAGAAAGAAGAAAAATAATTCCATGTCTGTCTCTTCGTGTGGTGATAGATAAATAATACAGAGTGAGTGAGACAGAGATAAATAATACACCACACTTATTCATTTATGGGTATCGTAAGAGGCGACTAGTGGAACTAACTATGCCGGACAACATCACTTCAAATAGAATGAAAACAAACGAACCTTATATGCCACCATCCTTCTTTTTCAGAATTTCTTTATAAAAAAACCAGTAAAATTATGTATCAATTTACAGGCTATAAAGAGATTACCAGCGCTATTGCAATGTTTAGCGGAAGCAGAACACGCAACTGTTCACTCGTCTCTTACTGAACCCATATCTGAACTCAATGAAGACCTTGGCAAGTTCCTCCAAATGATTGAAACCACTGTGGATATGGATGCCGTCGATAGAGGTTCGGATTAAATTTCTACGATTATAAATAGATAAGTGTAGTAAAAAGAAATCCATTATTTTTGCAACAGATGGCTTTAGTTATCTGTATATTGCGTTGTATAACTCCGATCATGTTAAATGTCGTTAGAAAGATGAGATTTCGTACTAAAAAACTTTTCTGATTGATTTGTGATTACTTGACTCAGTTTTGTTTCATTTAATTTAACAAAGCCCTGAACCAATGTGTGATTTAATTTGAAACAAAACTAGATATTAAACCTCTATTAATTTAAACATACCTACCTATTATCTTATTTTCAGGTGATTTTCTTGTGAAACCATCTTTTGATGAACAACTGCAGAACTTGAGTAAGCAGCTGGACCAACTGCAGTCATCAGCTGAAAAGGAACTCAATAAAGCCGCCAGAGACTTAGGGCTAGAAGCTGGCAAAACTATAAAGTTGGAGAGTAATCCTCAGAATGGATTTTATTTTAGGTGAATAAAATTATCTAATATACATTACATTTACAAGTAGATAGTTCGATGTTTTTTAAAGACGTCACCCAAGTTAGAAACAAATCCTGTGTCGCAGGGGACTTTACAAACATACGTGAAATGAACTATTTCGTAATATTTGCAATAAGATACAAGTTCTTATGTGAATAAATGACTGGTTTATTTACTAATATTCTAAGCTTATATTGAGATTTATAGCAAAAGACCTACATACATTCCATCAATAGGTTTTTAAGTCAGATTTTGATTTCTTTTACTTGTTGAAAAATATTATTCTCACTTCCCACAAGTTTTCATATAGATTGTTTCTTTCTCAAAGAGTTACTATGAAGGAGGAACAAAGTTTGCGTGGAAATAAGAAATATACCATAATAGATGCAGTAAAAGGTGGGGTGAGGTTCAAAAATAGCGCTTTAGAAAACATCACAGATGAATATACATCTACAAAATCTACATATGAGAAGGAACAAGATATAGTGGTGGCAGAAATAGTTGGTATTGCAGGTAAGGGTAATACACATTATTCACTATTTAAAGAGTCATTTAACTTGATTAACTTACATTGATAACAAGGGAGTATAACATATTATATAACATTGTAACTAGGTGGAGGTAAGTGAGAGAAAAAACCTAATGCTATTCATATGAGAGCAAGAATGATGTAATTTTATTAACAATGATTAACCAGCGGCCATCTATTGAGGTTACTGTGGGCAAAGGTTTTCGTGACGTTAAGAATTGGTCTTCGTGGCGGAGTACCTTGTGGTGTTTAGGTAGTCCACTTCAAACACAGTTATTGTCACATGTAATATGTATATATATAGGAGGAACATTAATTATGAAACATTTCAAAGCCGTCTACCACATACTAAGATAAACCTCGTTGTTTAGTCTGTAAGAACGGATGTCTTGTCCGTCCAACACAAAGTATGGCCTAAACTCTCTCCTGAGAGGAGGCCCAAACCCAAAAGTGGGACATTATGGGTTGTTGATGATGTTATATTTAGTAGTAGTAACTAAGAGTTCGTTACTCCATAGTTTAATGTACCTTCGATAGATGGCGCTATAGTATGTTTCTGTTATGATGAAATCGCCACAATCAGTAACATTAGAAAGTATAAAAATGATTTAGAACCCGTCACGTAAATATTTTTTTTATTTCTCTTCCATAGCTGGCTACTCCGAATGTTTGTTCTGTCTATCACACATATTGTCGAGGCTAGACGTGTTGGTATCGTTCGCGGTTGCTTCTACAAGCGCACCTGCTCCATACTGTCGTCCGCAACTAACGGAAAACTTGGACGAGTTCATTCTAAAGGAATTGAGACACCCTTGTCTTGAGATACAGGAAGGTGTCTCTTATATTCCTAATGATGTCGAGTTTCGTCGAGGTAAGTTTAAAATGTAAATAACATACTACAACTTTAAGGATAATTCCCACCGAACGACATCGAATCGGCACTTGTATTACAATCTCTAAAGGAAATTTGGTCATCATCTGATGATGAGGAGCCGATGATGGAAGACACAACTTCTTAACGGTTAGGAGTTGGAGGATACATTTGTAACATTTGATGGTGGTCGTTGGCTCGTACGTTACCATTCGCGATTAGTTCACCTTTTATATAAATGGAAAAATTAAATATTTTAACAAATAAAACTTGTAATAAACACCCTAGTCCAAGACAAGACAAGAAAACATCAATGTAGAAACACTGTAAAGCATAAAATAATGTATGGCTTTAACGTGGCTCAGGCCGGGAAGTGTCGTCTAGAGTGGTGAGTCTCCAGTCACCCTGAGATGTAGCTCAGTCGTGGGTTACGGCAGGGGGGACTGTAGGTAATCCCTTCCCTGGACTCCTCCCAAAATACAGGCGTAGAGAGGTCACACCGTGTGGTTTTAGTCGGTTCGAATCCGACACACCGCCCCGCCGCAGGCCCCGGAGGGGTTACAGTCCGAGGGGATTTTCACAGTTAAAAAAAAAGGGGGACTGTAGGTGACCGCGGGTGAACGGGCGGGTTTTCCCCTCCATCTGCACACACCAGGAGCGGGCAAGCGCTGGATTTCTCCTAAAATAGAAGCGCAAAGAGGGCACACCGTGTGGTTTTTAGTCGGTTCGAGTCCGACACACCGCCCCGCCGCATAGAAAACCCCGGCAGGGTAACGGTCCGTGGGGATTTTCACACGTAAAAGTACACCGCGGGGTTTAACTGGTAGACCGGTTGCTTGTTCCGGAAGTCCCACACACGCCCTTCGTTTACCCCACGAAGGTTATAAATGATGTGAAAAGCATTCACCTCGAAAAAAACTGTGACTATTGTATTCTTTATCGGTATTCGGGTTCGGGTTTTATCGGAATTTGGGTCGACAATTCGGGTTGCTTAGATTTACAATTGAACCAAGGAGGTGGCGTTATGGGTTCTGACAAATCATTTATGATGAATTTTTTGCTTGAATTTTTGAATATACCCATAGATGGTTCTTTGGATACGGTGAGTTCCAAAAATGTGGCCCATATTGGATACCTTGGTTTCGACGGTCTAGTATACATTTTATTCAAAGAAAAATTATGTAAATATCGTTCGGTATGGTATAGGTAATGTAACGTTAGCAAATCAATTTTTAAAATATCTAAAAATATTTTATATGGTATAGGTAATGTAATAAATAATAAAATATCTAAAAAATTTACTGCTTTTGAATTTCTTGATTTTATATCATTTATTATTTGTAAAGGTAAGGTAATTATTATTTATAAAAATAAAAAAAGGTTGTTAATGATGATGATTATAATATATCAACGTAGGTACATTAGCTAGCAAATTAGGTATCTTACTAGTATTTGACAGTGGAATTACAGTCAAAATAGTGTCATACCTACAGCGGTATGCAAACACTGATTGATGACACACTCTTACACCTAAAAGTGTGTTTTTTGAACTCTTTTACATCTATAAGCCCAGTGTGAGTTTATTTCACGTGAATTGGATCGGCACAATGGCCGCGTTCGCCGTTGTGGTTGATCTGAATTGAAATATTCGCCCGTCGCAATCACATTTGAGAGCGAGTTGACATGATAGAAACTCATAAGAGTCTATCTTAGATATGGAATTACAGCGAATTACACGATCCATGATAGTGAATAAACTCAGATTAGGCGTGTCTACGCAACTGTAATTAGTACAAATGTTTTAAGATCGACCCACGATATCCGTTTTAAGAACATTACTTGTTTATTGTGAATCGATGACTTCGATGCACGATAAATCTCTAATGCGATTATGGTTGCATCAATACTATAAGCGCTCTCGTAACTTTTTCATATGAACTCACTCTAATATTATAAATTCGTAAGTAATTTTGTTTGTCTGTCTGTGTTTTAGCGGTCAGACCCACTGCGTTTTCATTGAAATTTGATATACAGATACTTTGATTTTTGAGGAACAATATAGGCTACTACCGCGGTAACCGACATAAAATATACTTTACATCTCTCATGTTCGGTAAGTCGGTTCTTATTACCTCCAAATGAGGCTTGTAGGTGACTTATTAGCGCTCTAGGGTAATAATGTAACTAGAAAAGCCCTAGGGCGGTAAGTAATTAAAAAAAAAACACTTCTTTCTTTCAAAAAGTTCGCGTAACATATAACCATCATACTTGCAAAGATATCATGCATTCAGCCCAGCACAGTCTTCGTGTGAGTATAATATATTAGTTGTCAATTTTAAATATCGAACGGCGAAGCTCAATTTCATTCTTGAAGAAAACAATTAAAAATTCTTTACTTATTTCTTTTTAATGAAAAGAGGCGGGAATAGAAAACTTTTAATTTAAATAAATAAATAATAAATAAATAAATAAATATTTTGGACATCTTACACACAACATCATCTAGTCCCAAAGTAAGCAGAGCTTGTGTTATGGGTACTAAACAACTGATATAAATACATAAACATACTTTTTTTTTGTAAATACATACATATTATACATAGAAAAACACCCAAACTCCGAAACAAATATTTGTGGATCACACAAACATTTGGTCCGACTCGACGTCTAAATATTGTTTTTTTTGTTTTTTTTTTTATAATTACGTGCTAATTAGGAAAAAACATGAATTCCACAAGTGATGAAGATATAAGCTGCACTCCCGATTCAATGAAAATGGAAGCTGAAGCAGCAATTAACAATGTTTTATTTTTTTAATGCCGTTTTTTTCTACTTACCTCACAATCGAGATGTAAAGCAGAATAGTTACCTCGGGTGTAAGTACCAATTGCACCCTCGAACTATAGGCGGGCGCCTAAATATCTCGGGCTGCAATTGATGCCTTACAGCCCTTGGGTACTAATCTACTATTTCATACTGTTCAGGCCAAGTGCCTGTTAAAAGAATGCCGTACAGGTTGCGTTCTAAAACACATAGGCATTATATTTTTATTTGTTTACCACCTGCCCACTTTTTTTTCACTCTCAATTCAACCTTCGCACAATTAGCACGAAAAATTTTAATCTTTTTATATTTCTAATTAAACAACGTTCCAAAGTATTTTGGGTTTCAATTGAGACTCCTTTATGTCCGCTAAGACACATACAAAAAAAACTTAGGCCCCCTCTTCACGTTCCAGGTACGGGTATATTACACATTGTGACGGGCGCGAATATGGGTGGCAAGTCCACGTGGATGCGGTCGTGCGGGGCGGCGGCCCTGTTAAGTCACGCGGGCGCGCCCGTCCCCGCCGCCTGCGCGACGCTCCCGCGCCTGCGAGCCATCGCCGCCAGGATCGGCGCCAGCGACGCAGAGGGCAAGGGACACAGCACCTTCATGAGAGAGATGATCGATACCGCCGCCATACTGAGGGTGAGCTGTACTTAACTTCGCGCGCCTCACTGACTTATAATATATATATATTTTATATTAGCTGCCAAAATGACTCTGCCCAGCCTGATGGAAAGCATGAACAGAATCCAGAAGTGGAGGCCACCATCTTCACTGCCACAAAGGCGTCCTAGTAAGATGCTTTTTCACGCCCGCTTGTAGGACCCGGGGTCATAGAAGGGAGGAAACATGCGCTGGTAGAGAGTTCCAGGTTTTAACTACTCGGCATAGAAAGGAAGAGCCAAACCGTTTTGTTCGAGAGCGTATGTCAACCACTGAAGCGGTGGCTTCCGAGACCAGCACGTGTTGTACTGTATAGGAAAGGAGAAGGGGGGACCAGTTGGAAGAACTCTTCAGAACACTCTCCATGATGTAAGCGATAGAGGACTGCCATGGAGGCGACATTTCTTCGTATCGATCAATAATAAATTGATCAAATGTAAATGTTGTCAGCCGTGTTAGTATGAACGATATACCGACTACTAGCTAGTCGGGTTACTAGCATAATAGCCTGTGTAAACCGGGTCATTATTGCGAATCTGTTGACAACCCATTCATTAAAATCTGTTGAGTTAGACGGTACTGTGGAATATACAAAAAAATCGACCAAGTGCGTGTCAGGCCACGCACAGGAAAGTGTTCCTCAGTCACCCATAATGGTACGTGGATTTAAAATCGTATCCAATAGATAATTGTTATGTTTACGTATTAATGCGTTAATTTTGTATGACTTTTCCAAGGAAGCGCATTTTACAAGTTAAGCCTCTATAACTCCTGAACTAACAAAGTCATCTAATCTGTTATAGTTTTCCTTTAAAGTTCATTATATAGACCACCATCACGAATTTTCCCAAATTATTTGAGCCAGCCGTTTAGCTTTTGATGGGGGGACGCCTTGTTGTTACAAAAAAGTGTCCTTTAAAATGGAATTTCTCGCAAACGGATACCTAAATCATCTTAGAAACTCTTTATTGATTTTAAAAGGCCTATCTAATGATACCCCACACGATGGGGTACCCTCGAGAAAAATAAAACATCCAAACTCTACGCGTATGGGAGGTTCCGCAAATAAAAATATTTTTCATAATTTTATTGTAGCACTTTGTCGACGTAATTACAACACATATTCATGCAAAGTTTCATATTTCTAGCACTTACTGTTTGGATGGTAAGTCGAGGAAGGACGGAGGGACTGACATGACTAACCTATAAGGGTTCTGAGATATAAACTTCGGAACCCTAAAATGCTTTTTGAAACCCTAAAATGATACACACGATGGGGTAGAAGCAGAGGGGTGTCACTCCGCACTTTAGTAATAGTCGGCCGCTTGCCTGCCCGCGCAGGCCATTCCGGTGGGTTGTCGATTACGCAAGATACGCGTCACGTTCGCCGCCGCGTCGCTCTCACGCATTATTGGATTTTTTTATACTTTTCGATACCCACAATGGCTTCTAATGACAAACCTCGATCTTCTAATTCATGTAAAAAATATACTTCTGTTTACGAATGTCTGAACAAAAGTTTTTAGGTGTTAGGTAGGAACTAATCTTTTCGTGTCGTACGTGTAAATACATACGACGCGAACAGATATTTCGATGTGATATTATTTAAAACGTCATTTGTTGACAAAATTTGTACCTACAGTTATTTTTTCACTAAAGTGCCGAGAAAACGTAGTTATTATACCTATATTAAAATTATTTTTAAAAGGAGACATACCTGATTACGTCCGAACAAATAAGAGACAGACAGACGATAGAATAGTACATTGTTCACCGAGGGAGGAAAGGAACCGATTACTAGCGAGGGAGCAGTTTGTGGCCCGAAGGCGCAGCCTAGGGCCACAATACTCCCGAGGTAGGAATGGGACTTTCACCCGAGAATCAAAACGTAAGTCACCATGTAAGACACAATTTAGCTTAGAATTTGACATAATATTTATAAATATTTCGCGCTTCTTTTGTTTTTTTTTATTCTTCACAAAAGGATGTCAGTGGCACGGAGATTCCATATTTAAATTATATGAAAACTCTTTGTGCAGGCGCGCGCCATAGATAAGATAACACATGAGAAATGAAAATTCATACAACTTTCTCTCCCGCTAAAAAACGTTAGAAATGGATTTTCATACATTTTTTCCTCCCGCTTATTTAGGTCAAGGAAAAGACTAACTTTCTCTTTTCATTTTCAGGGAATATTGACTACTGTTCCGATCAGGTGTAGTATAAAGAGTATTGGTACTATTAGGTATTCTGTTGTAGAAGCGAGAAAAAAAAATCCCTATTTTACTTGTAAATAAAAATAAATAAGTATAAATATTTTTCGTGATATTATTTTAGGACTTTGTCGCCGTGATAGAAACAGATTTCCATGCAAAATTTAAGATTTCTAGCACTAACCCTTATATTTCTAACACTAACTATTTATACGGTAAGGACGGACGGACGGACGGACATGACGAAACTATAAGGGTTCCTAGTCATGAACTACGGAACCCTAAAAGAACTATCAAATGTAATACCGTTCTTTTGGCTTCGCCGTAATCGGGCAAGAACCTGCAAAAACCGTTGCCATGCTAGTTTACCTGCACTAGTGTGTAGTCAACTTTAAAATTTTGGAATTAATGTCGGCGCCAGACGCATTCAGGTTTATATTGTTTTCCTACAAAAATTTTTTTAGATTTCATTCTACATTGAAAAAAATCGGTCAAGTGTGTGTCCAGCCAGCTTAGAATAGGATTCCGTAGCAATCCTTAATGGCACGGGGATTTAAAATCATGCCCAAGAGGTGATTGCTATGATTTTATTTTTAATATAATACATGTTTAGTTAGGCCTCTATAACTCGAACTAAAAAATTATATTCCACTATAGTTTTCCTTTAAGTTCAATATATGGACTACTATCAGGATTTCTTTCGATTATTTAAGCCAGCCCTTTTAGAGAGGGAAGGGGACGCCCTGTTTTTACAAAGTGTGATTGAATAACTCGCCAATAGATACCTAACTAAAAATCGTCTTTACAACCTTTCAATGTGTTTAAAAGAACTCTCTAATGATCCCCACACTATGTGTAAACTATCCCCAATGAACAGGAATCTATCCAAAAACAATTTCTTGATTTTATTCTCGCACTTCATTGACGTAATTAATTTACATAAGGGTTACATAAGGTAAGTCGAGGACGTCCGTCCTCGACTACCGACGACCGGTCGAGAAACTAAAGGGTTCCGAGACGTTAACTACGGAACCCTAAAAATCTCAACCAACAAGAAAATACTCGGAAGATGATGATAAAAAAAAGGTCACCCGTGACGTATGTTTTTGTCATTCATATTTTTCTTTAGTCAATACTCAATTGTGTTTATTTTTTCTAGACCGCCACACCCGACTCGCTTGTTCTCATCGACGAGTTGGGACGAGGCACTTCGACGTACGAGGGCTGCGGAATCGCTTGGGCCATAGCAGAGTATGTATTATCATAAGAAAGAGTTTAAAAAACTATAACCTAAGTAAAAAAAAATTATAAAAATTGTGTTGCTAAAGTATGCTCGGAGTCTCTCTCAAGGACCAAATTCGAAAGGAAATTATACGTCAGAGAAACAAAGTGATGAACATAGGTCTGAAAGTTAGTAGATTAAAGTGGCAATCGGCTGGTCACATATGTCGCAGAACCAGAGCTAGAGTGGAAACTGTGTCTTGGCAAACTTAGAGTGGCGCCCTCTGGTAAGGTTGTGAGCAAGCCTATGTTGCTTTTCTGCTAACAGCGACTGGATGCAAATGCGACAGACAAAGCTCTGTCGTGTTCCTTTGGAGAGGCACGGGCTGATGACGCCACTGCTGGACATAAATCCGATGATGACGTCAAACAAATGTTTATGAATCAATTGGCATATTTTGTTAGTTTCATACTGCCGTCTCTGGTAGCAATCGAACTCTACAAAAACTCAAGTACCAACAGTACCTATTACAAAACAATAATATGCGATAATTTTATCTTTAATTCTGAGAACACCTGGTAATAAGGTAATCTCAATTGTGAATCATTCATGTCGTCACTTATTTACATATTTGGTTTTCGTTATTTGTTCGTCCGTATCAGTGATGTTGGGGATAAGTTGTAAGGAAAGTGACATATTTACCTACCTATTTAAGTATGAATTCTATTAGATCGAGTGTCGAAGACCTCTTATGCAATTTTGTACCTAACATATCAAAATTTGCATGACCATATCATAAAAGCCCATTGTTTGATTCTTAACAAACTTCAAAAAAGGTATTTTAAGTGCGACTGAATCTTATTTTTGTAATGTTACCTAATTTTAAACAATAGTTTTAATTTTTTTGTTGTTGGTTGTGATTAAGTCAGAATCTGGTTATGAAATCCTGGAGATAATGGGATATGATGTGTAAATATATGGTTTTTGATAACTTTTTCACCATCTCTTCGATAATTCTTCATCATCATCATCATCAGCCTATCGCAGTCCACTGCTGGACATAGGCCTCTCCAATTGCACGCCACTCAGTTCGATCCTCGGCGTCTCGCATCCAGCTCTAATAATCAGCTCGATAATTCTTAAAAGGAAAGATTACAAAGATATTAAATCAAATATTTTATTAAGTAGAAGAACTTTTCCCGTTTTAAACCACTCCGCTCTTTACCGAGAACGACTTGTTTGCTAAAAGTTCCACGCCTCCTGCCCCTCACCTGCCAAACAATTTTACCAGGGTGTAGACTACCGTGTTCAGCTCTAGCCAACGTAGTGGTGACATCAAGCATTAGCTCCTTATGTATCAAACTCAGATAATCCATGAGAAATAATCCTTTTCCCGATAAAAATCTGCATGGAGCGGTATTCAAATTTGCTGCAGACCAAAGAAATATTATCTTTGTATCTTGATACAAAGAAGGGAATATATAATTTTGTATAACTTTGATTAACCGGTGTCGGCCAGTCATATAACACTATATACTATCCTTTACAAACAAGATTATTTTCTAAATAAAATGCTGTATCATATATTGTTTATATTCCAGGGAGTTGGCGACGAAAAGTAAATGTTTCTGCCTATTTGCCACTCACTATCAAGAGCTGACACGATTGGCGAGCATACACCCGGGCGTTGTAGTCAATTCACACGCCGAGGCGTCCGTCGTCAACGGGCAACTGCTACTGCTACATAAAATCGCACCTGGGCCAGCATTGCACTCTCTTGGCTTACATGTTGCTAAATTGGCCGACCTTCCCGAATCTATAATTGAGGTATATTGGATTAGACTAATAATTATGTTTCTGAGGACCTAGTGTGAGTTCATTTCACAGGAGGACACTTACGGTCAAGTTTTTGCGAGCGCGTTTGGCTTTGCGATTTGTGAACTTTTTTGTAAGGACAAAGCCAATCACCGTGACCATCGAGTAGATTTGAAATAAACTCGCACTAGGCCTTCTTATTCTTTTGACTTGCCGTTATTTACAACAACTGCCGACTTTCTACGCGTCAAGATTAATAAACAATTAGTATTAAGTAGTAACAAAGGTAGTAGAGCCACGCTATTTCAACACGAATGTGCCGGCTCAACCGCAGCAATACTACCCTCACTCACACAGAAGAAGAAGGCAAATTTAAAATGACAGCACTTATGCCGTCGTTTTTCGTTGGTGAGTGCGAGACCGGAGCCAAAATGATGCAGAAGCATTTCAGTAAGCCTCCATAATGTAAGTCAGCATGCTGCATTGTTTACACTAGCAATGAGGATGGTGACCCCTAACTCTTGGACTCTGCTCATACTTTCCATCAAGCAGCAGTAGTCTCTTTGGTAGGCTTCAATAAAACAAACTACCATTAATGAGGCGAGATTTGTTCTTTGAAAAAAATGTTTTGAACATCTGACACACTACGCCATCTATCTTCAAACTAAGCAATATTTGTACTACCACAGATAAACTCATAGAGACCTCAAGCACAACAGTCGCTCACACTACAACGGCAGTTTTTAAAAGTGGTAATTGCAGCTTCTAGGTTATTCTTTACTCTACTGCTCCACCTGCGTTAGCGTTAATGTTAATGGCGAACAACGCGTTAAAAATGCGCGTTGGCTATATTTAAGTTACAATCTTAGGTTACAATGCGCCGTTAAGACGTAATTCCTCGTCAATTAACGCGTTAACACACAACACTCACAATGGAGCCTAACGCAGCTACACTAGTTGCGATAATGAGCGTCATAAATTATTTTATGTAATTTAAAAAGGGAGAAAAAACAAAAACAAGAAGATAGTGGAGGATTCATATACATCGACGGCGATTATTATTGGATTGCAGCTAGGATTCCAAAGTCACGGCTCTAATTGTATTAGTTCTAAAATCTAACGCCTTTTCGTTCAAACCGACACTCGGGTTATCGCTTAACGTTTAACGGCATTAATAATGCCATTAGTTTTTAACGCATTAAAACGACTGTGTAGCGCTTATATTAGCGCGCCAATTAAAGCGTTAAGACGCAGGTTACTGCACCTGCGTAGCATTATAAGTCGTTTTACTTGGCTAGAACTAGAAACCTTTAGCTTTAGGGTAGTCTAATTAGATAATTAAGACAACAGATTTCTAAAAACTGTTCCGTGTTGTACATTAGATGAATTGGGTTTTTTTAGGCTTTAGAAATACTTAGAGATGTTTTGAAGTAAATAGTTTTAAATACACAAGTTAATATTGCCAAGCTTTTTACGAAAATATATAAAACTAGCTGACTCACGCAACCTCGTCTGCGTCTCCTATTGCCCATAGTGATGTTAAACAGCGTGATCAAATTTTTTACCATATAAAAGGTATTGTGAGCTAACTTTAAAGACAGACATACTGTCGCGGTCTTATGAGGGTTCTGTAGCCAAATGCCAAAAAAACTGAACCCTTACAGATTCGTCATGTCTGTCTGTCTGTCCGTATGTCACAGCCACTTTTTTCCGAAACTATATGAACTATACGGTTGAAACTTGGTAAGTAGATGTATTCTGTGAACCGCATTAATATTTTCACACAAAAATAGAAAATAAAATTTTAGTCATCAAACCCTCAATACGTGTGGGGTATCATCTATGGATAGGTCTTCAAAAATAATATCGAGGTTTCCTATATCATTTTTTTCTCAACTGAATAGTTTGCGCGAGAGACTTCCAAAGTGGTTAAATGTGTGTGTGTGTGTCTATAACTTCTATAATAAGAGAATAATAAAACTAAAAAAAATATATGATGTACATTACTATGCAAACTTCATCCGAAAAAAGTAGTTTTTTTTTAATACGTTATAAATCGTAAACCGCAATTTACCTATCATTCAATCAATCACTTTTACTAAAATATCGAGAGTATTACAAGAACTTTTATATGATGTTACTTGCTGCTACGGAACCCTTCATGGGCGAGTCCGACTCGCACTTGGCCGCTTTTTTTAGAACTTTTAAAGGGGAACATAATTATAAAGAATTCTTTCATACATTGTTTTTGTGAATGCAGCTCACGAAATAAATAAACATTTCGGACATCTTACACACAGCGTCATCTAGTCCGTAACTAAGCAGAACTCGTTTTATGGGTACTAAACAACTGATATAAATACTTAACCAATTTTTTTTATTTTTGTAAATACATACATATTATACATAGAAAACACCCAGACTCCGAATATCAAAATGAAAACTCAAAAATATAGTTTTTCAAAATTTTCTGTTGACACTACTACTTTTTAGGGTTCAGAAGTTCATGACTCGGAAACCTTATAAGTTAAACAAAAATATTTTTATTTGCGGTACCTCCCCTACACGTAGGGTATATAGGTCTTATAACATTGAGAGGTTGCTAAGACGATTTTTTTATTTACAAACCCGTTTTTGAGTTATATTACTATAAAGGGCCTTTTTTTTGTAAAAACAGGCTGTCCCCAACTTCGAAAGCGTGAAACGGCTAGCTCGAAAATCTGAAAAAAAACATGATGGTACTCCATATGATGAAGGTTAAAGGAAAACTATAAAGGATTAGATGACTTTATGAGTTCAGGAGTTACAGAGGCCTAACTTGTAAAATAAGCTAACTTGGAAAATTTCATACAAAATTAACGCATTAATAAGTAAACATAACAATTATCTATTGAATACGATTTCAAGACCACGTTCCATTATGAATGATTCCGGAACCCTAATCTATGCGTGGCCTGACTAGACCAATTTTTTGTCATGATGATGAATGATTTACACCCTTTTTTCCGTTCGGAAATTCCCCGGATACCACCAGCCATCATCTGGTGCTATTGTCGGACTCGAACCGACTAAAATCTGCACGTAATCCCTAGAACCCCGACATACCTCGGGCTATCTACGGTTTGTAAATGGACCCCTTCTGTGTAGGAACCGTACTATTCCCTCCTGCTCAAAAGAAAGGGCTCGCGCTCTTTTTGAAGTCCTGTGGGGTCACAGATGAGGCCAAGGCTTGCGCTTGTAGAGAAAGGATATCGTTCGACGTTCTCCGGCTCCCGAGTCGTCTGCGGTATCTCCATCTCTTTCGCAAGCATAACTTGCTCACAGAAAGAGACGGCGAAGTTCCACGTGCTCTCACTCCGTATCATGGCCATGATATGCACTTTAAAAACTTTCTGGATAACTGGACTATCTAACACTGATATAAGAAATTTCTGTTGTCGTCGTTAACCTCTTGTTTTTTTGTACCACAGTCGGTACGAAAGATTCGATCAATGAATTGACTAGAATATTACACATAATTCATGTTAATTATGCCATATAAAATCATTATATAATCGATAACTGAAGGTTGACTGGGAGAAAATGCCTCAAGGCATTAAGTCCGCTTCTGTACAATATGTGCAATAAGTTTTAAATAAATAAAATAAATAAATAAAATAATTATATTTCCAGTACGCAGAAGCAAAACAAGCTCAACTAGAAATTAATTTGTTCGATGTGGAAACAGCTGTGGAATCTCAAGAAACAACGGAGGGCCATAAGCTAATAGTAGAATTCTTGCGCAAGTGTAAACAAATTCAAGAAGCGAATGTATGTGACGAACTAATGATGAAGGAAATAACTAAACTAAAACAAGATCTGTTGCAATCTAACAACAAATATGTCAAGTCCCTAATGGAATGATTGGATTTTTAAAATTAAATAAGTATGGGTACAATATACCTATTATTTTCCTAAAATTGTATTTGATTTCCGTATCCTTTGTTAGTTTTTAAATTATCTTCGTATTATATATGATAGCAAAAACGATATAGTTTATGGCTAAGATGCTAATGATGCATCAATGGTATCAGGATATAGTGAGAACTCCTGACTATCATATTTGCATCCCGGACCGTCACCCCACCGGGGCTCTCGGCGGGGCGGTGTGTCGGACTCGAACCGACTAAAACCACACGGTGTGACCTCTCTGCGCCTGTATTTGGAAGGGATCCAGGTAACTGTTTTCTCCTTCTGGATCCCTCCCGGCGCCTGCCCGCACTGTTGCGGGCGCCATCTCTGTTTCCTCTCAAAATTTGGGCGACGTCCGGTCACACGCGGACGCCGCCCCCTCGCGGCTGGCCACTATAGCGGATGGACGGGGAAACCCGTCCCGTCCACCCGCGGCCACACTCAGGGCGGCATGAGGCGCAGATGGGCGCGCCTCCGCCGCCCGGTTCGCCGGCGGCGGATCGGGTCCGAGTGGAGGTCATCCTCCCGGGCCTTCTCCGCCGCCTCCTTCTGCGAGATTACGTCCTCGCAGAAGGTTGCGACCGCGGTAAAACAACTGTCGCTGCCGGCCATGGAGCGAACTACGACCGGCAGCGAGAGTTCCTCTCCGATGACTGCAGTGAGGGCCCGGCGCTGCGCCGCCCATGCGGGGCAGACCGCCAGCGTGTGCTGGGCCGTGTCCTCACTGCAGTCGCAGTGGTGGCAGGCGGGACTCGGTTCCCTCCTTGCGACCGAGTGCAGATACTTTCCGAAGCAACCGTGCCCGGAAAGCACCTGCGTCAGCCGGAAGGAAAGGGTCCCGTGCTGCTGCCCTGCCCACTCGGCGATGACCGGCTGGAGGGCCTCCACGGCGGCGAAGCCAGCGCGTGGAGTCTCCAGTCGGGACGACCATCTAGCCAAGGTGGCTCGACGAGCGGCTTCGCGCCACTCGCGTACGTCCTCGGGCGGAGGGCGAGACCCGCTCTCCGCCCGGAATTCAGCCACTCGTCGATAAACTTCGGCGAGCACTTCCGCCTCCAAATCCCACGGGGGTGTTCCGGCCAGGGCGCAGGCCGCCTCGGTAGACACCGTGCGGTACCCGCGTATGGCTCTGACCGCCAATATCCTCTGGGGGCGCCAGAGGCGCGCCCTATTCTGGGCGGACAGAGCCGCCGCCCACACCGGTGCACCGTACAGTGCCATCGACCGAACCACCCCCGTGTACAGCCGCCTAGTGGGAACACTGGCCCCGCCCAAATTGGGCAAAAGTCGCCCGAGGGCGGAGGCAGTGTCCACCAACTTTGGAGCTAGCTGTTTGAAGTGCTCGTCGAAGAGCCACCTTCCGTCTAGGACCAGACCCAGGTACCTCATCTGGGCCCGGACCGGTACGAGGACCGAGTTGACCTCGATCGAGGCGCCGGCGGGTGGACCACGACGGGGCCCGTGAAAGAGTAGGGCCTCCGTCTTATCCAGGGCCACCCGCAGACCCAGCGCCTCGATGCGCCCGACCACCATGGACACTCCAGTGGTGGCCAGGCGCGCCGCCTCCTGGAAGTTAGCCCCCCGGGCCGTGACTAAGGTGTCATCCGCGTAGCAGATTACACCCAGCCCGGGGGGGAGACGCCCTCTTAGGGCCCAATCGTATCCCATGTTCCACAGGAGTGGTCCTAGGACAGACCCCTGTGGAACACCGCACGACATGGCCCTGCGTCTCAAGACGCCATATCATATTTGCATCCCAACACAACCAAGATATACATTGATTAATTTTTTTGTTCATTTTAACAGGATACAAAAAAATCTAATTCCTGTTAGAGATTTTCAGATTGTTAAATTATATTAACTTTTGTCCCGTGTATATCGGTTATAGTGGTAAATACCTAGTACCTAATGTGTTATTCTAATGTAAAAGGTATATTAGTTTCATCTAAATCTGTACAGTAGATTTATCGCGAAGGAATAAAGTTACTCTTTTTAACATTTCATTAAATATTTTCGATATTTGACAAGACTCCATCTAGCTTCAAACTAAGCAGAGCTTGTTCTATGACAGATGAACCGATAGAATATGTACGTACTTTTTTTGTAAATACACACATAATTTGGTACGACCCAGGAATCGAACCGAGACGTCAAACACAGCATCTTTAATTGCCAACAAGGCATTTTTAATAGACTTCAAAAGAAAAGGAGGAGGTTCTCAATTCGTCGGATTTTTTTTTATATATTTTTTATGTATGTTCAGCGATAATTTCGTCGTTTATGAACGGATTTCAAGTTCTTTTTGCATAGGAATGGGCGTAACTTACAGGTGGTCCCATCGTCACCATATCAGGATCTGATGATGGGATTCCAAGGAAATCGAGGGAACTCCTCGAATATCAAAGGCACAATGTCGCGATTTGGGTACTCGGAATAGTTTTTCATTGAAGTCGGTTCCTTTTTGTTAAAATTATAGAGAAACTATTATGTGGTTGGGGTGCCCTCAAATATAGTTTTGCCAATATCTGAGTAAGGGTTTCTGTAGTAGAGGTAATAAAAACAACTATTTGATTTAACAATTCTTATTCATATTGAAATATTAATCACATGAAAAACAACTTTAATGACTTTTAAATGAATTCTCTTACATTATTTATATTGTATGTCAGAAATTATAGTTCCACTATTTGAAAATATTAATCACAGGTGAACACTTATACAAATAATAATTTATGTTGTTATGAGCATCTGTACTACTAGATAATAGTTATTAGATAGTTTTAAAATCACGTATAATCTGTTTTAAATGCGATTTTACTTGAAATTTTGTTTGCATTCTATGCAAATACATTCTAGACAAATAAATTTGTTTCGTAAAAATGCTATCAGTAAATTAATTAAATATGAAAGTCAGTATTAAATCTTTTATTTACATTTTCATTACAATAAATTTTAATCTGTTCATTATTAGATCAGCACAGTAAACAACACAAAATTTAAAAGCGTTTCCACAAATTGTATAGTTTTTGTAATAGTATCTTGTCCGTTTACTGTGCTGTTCACTTGCATATCTACAATTTAGGTGGGACAAGTGATATTTTACAATATTTACATTTTTCGAAAGCAGAGAGTTTACACCAGAAAAGTAATCACTGTTTGAAAAAAAACATTTGTGTCAGAGTACAAAACACCAAAGGAATGGTGCGTGTATTACAAGTTTTTACTGGTAACCCTGACTGCTGAGCAACTGAAGTTCTACTTTCACCCACAACAAATGATAGTGTGGCAAGCACAATCAACTGCTCTTTAATTTTTCTATGATGTGTATAATAGATTGGTAAGTTTATCAGCATTCTGGTTACTACTACAACTACTACACTTTGTCAAACTTTTGTTATTATTATTACATTTTCATTAATTTTAACATCAAACATCGTATTTATTACTAATCCTTATGAAGTTTTAGGTTTGTCCCACCGATTTTTTATTTATTAAAATCACAGGAGAAGCCCTAAGCCCCGTTTCCACAGTAGACGTTGCGAGATATGGTAAAGTTAGTGTGACTTTATAGTATGAAAGTCAAATGAGATAATTTTATGTAACTACTTTCCAATATAACTTTTATACTCATAACAATAAACTATTTTGTTACCAAAAATATTTTTTTCTTTGCGAAATAAAACAAAAACAACATTAATAAATTATTACTACACCTATACTAACAAACTAAGTAATCGATCTGTTAAATACAGTCTTTCTTTTGTTACACCAGCGAGTTCCAAATCACAGCCTATAAGACTGGCACTACCCGAAGTAAAGCCCGCTGTGGAAACGTGACCGTAAAAAGCGTGTTTTCAATACGCTCCTTCGTCGGACCGTCCCTTAAGACTAGAATCGAACATACGATTCGAAAACTCTTCTCAAGAGAAATACAATCGGACTGCACTCTGAAACGTTCTGCGGCACATGGGGCACTTGTCTGCTGCCAACGCGCACTTAGCACAAGCCACAACATGTCCGCATGGCACAAAGCACACGTTGCGCTCTTCTGCATAACAAATTTTACATAGTTTGCTATCTTCTACAGGGGTTTCCGTGGACTCCGTTGGCGCATTTGTCTTGACTGAAGATTTCTCCGGTACTTCTTCCTTTACTTCATTGGCCGCTGGGACAGAACAAGCCTGTGTCATCACTTTTTGAACATATTCCCTACCTTTAACTAATTGTACATAAGCGCAGCGGTCAAACCAACGCGCATGCTGCTCCCATGGTACGTCGTCGTTTTCCCAGTCTTTAAGGCCACCGTCACAATAGAAACACTTCGTTTTATCACCATGCCCAGTATAGAAAAAGCCAGCCTCAGCCAAGTCTTCGGGTTTTTGGCGCATACAGCGCGGCCAATCTTGAAAACTACGCAGACGAGCGGCTTCAGAGGCAAAACGTGGATGAACAGGGCCAGGCATGCGCGCGGCCGGAGTCACGGGTGCACGTGAACCGCATTCGTCGCGCCCTGTAGAGTCGGGGCCTGTGAGCTGGCGTACAAAAGGGCATTGCGGTGCCCAGCGCTGATGGTCCCTGGCGGGGTCGTCTCCTTCGACCCATCTCATAATTTCCACCTTACAGAATGCGCAACGCACTTCGTCGCCGCGTCCAAGGTAGTAAAAGCCATTGCGAGCGAGTTGTTCGGCAGAGAGAAAAGTGACGGGCCATTTGTCGAATGTCTTCAACCTCTCATCTTCGCGGCGCATGTCGACTGTGTCATTGAAGCCAAAGGTCTCTCGGTTGTCCGTTTTGTCGATAGAGTATGAAGAAGGAGGTGAGGGCGAGGAAGACGACGGAGCCGCGGCAGATGGTAAGATAGACAGCGGAAACGGTCTGTTCTTGTATAATGATGCTGGAACATTTGGAGCCACTGTAACAAAAAAAAATCTTTCGTTAATTATAGTCGAAGGTGTTGAGTAAAGACTGAATTTGTTCATTTTAACTCATCTATGTATTTAAAAAATGTAGCAGAATTATAATGTTCCTAACGAAACAAAACAAATTTGGTTGTCCCATGGAACCTATAAGGTTCCATAGGACAATCACAAACATTTTATTTGTGTTTTGGCAGTTGTCTTCCGTACCTTAAACTTTTGTGTTTATAAGACGACATTGCTCATACTACGTTCCTACAGTAATATCGGCTTATTAGAACATAAGACATGAAAGTATAAATTGTATTTAGTCCCAAACAGGTGTAAAATGTTACAATGAACATAAAACATAATAAGTTTTCCTTGCATGAAAATAGATAAGCGTGTATCAATATTTCGAAGTTATATTAAAATCTATTATCCGTTTACATGATACGCTTGTAGTATTGTAAATAAGTTGTGAGCGTGTGTGCGTTTAAAAACAGTTCACATAACAACAAGTTCGCGGCCGTCGGGGCCGGCCCGGCTGGCTGCGTCATCGACATTCCATTGCCTGCAACCGCTCCCGCACCTCTGGTCGTACCCCGGGCACTCAGTGCGCATGCACCGAACGACTACAATCGCTTTTCTAACCGCACTCTAATAGACCCCAAATTCCCAAATACATGATGGCGTAGAAAAATTAAGTATAATTAAGAGAAATTTCCCGTTAACTGCAATATCAGTAATCAATATTGAACATATTTAAGCGTATTATTTATCAGCGTCACACCAATCTGTATAAAGATGTCTTAACGAAATAGGAATGTTACTATGTTTGTTGTTTATTAAGGACGACAGGAAAATTTAAGAAGCTGGCATCGATTCACAAACTAATTAACCTAGGAATGAAACAGAAGTCAAAACTTTCTACAAGAGTAATAATGTCTACGTAACTAAACAAGATATGAAACATTTTAGATCAATGTAAGCAGTTATTACAGTGCGAAGAATATAGTAAGTCAGAAAACAATGGGCCTACAAAAGAGCTAATGGCCGCCGATACTTGATGGATCAATATTTACCGCTTCTGCTAGTAGTGTCGATTAACAGAGGCATTTTGGCAATAATACAATAAACTTTCACGTAACACTACATTCACTCATTGCAAAGTAACTAGCACATTTTGGAAAAAATAAAGGCAAATGAAACTTGTAATATAATAAAAGCGCTTGTGTATGTATGAACATCGTTGGCTACACATTCACTGTGCCGACTAGCGGTGACATCGTGCAGCAACGACCACCCTACTGCGCAAGCGTAAGTACAAAAGAGGGTTCAAATTGTCGAATTGGAACCCTCCGCGGAATATGGAGTACTGCCACTGTACACATGGGGCACAACGTCAGCGCCATTGAATAATCCAATAGGCACAGCTGTTGCACTTTATAGAAATTGTGTGCTTTCTTGTTTTACGTTTTTCTCCATTAATTAACTATTTTGTCATGAATGCTTTTTATAATTCACTATTAATTAAGATCATTTGGATAATTTCTAAAGCAATTTAGTTACAGGTATTGTCTTAGATCTTTCCTGTTCATGTGTATATAATTTATATAGATCTTTTTTTAAAGTAAATATCATCATACATTTTTTATAATTAACTTATTTTTTACCCAAAATAGTAGGGTCAAATTTCGCACAATTTCGGGACTACTCTCTATTCAAACAAGTGGCAACACTGGTAGTAAGTTCTCAATCAGGCTAGCGTCTGGTGCGACGTTGCCCTATCGTACCCAGTCGACCGGATTTCATTCATATTTGAAACGCGACGTTGCCGTCTTCAGCGGAAACTCGCGACCACACAACGTAAAAAAGGGACTTTGGAATGTGGCAGTAGTTTACTGATGGGCGGGCCTAATACAACATTAAAGACAGTGGTCTGGAATGTGGAACCGTACTTAGCTTTGGAAGAAAGCGCAGCGTAAAAGTTACAAAATTAAGTATACAAAAATCGATTTTGACCCTAAATTTTATTTTTTTAAGAATAGGTACACGGTACAAATAACAAAATCATTATCCTGTTCAAAATAAATGTTGTTAACTACACAGAGTAGTGATAAATAACCGTGCTGTAGTCAGCCAAACCGATATTATCCTGTGCAAAGTCCACGTCACTCGACGCAAAAAGCAAATGAAATTCAGCATTGTGCCTTAAAAGAGCGGCAAGAGGCGGCGCCGGTCGGGAGAGCAAGCGTGGGGAAGGGGACGGGGCCGTGTTCTCATGCCTATGGGTGGTCGGCGCTCGGCTTTCGAATTCCAATGCCTCGCCTGTAGCGCCTACGCGCTAGACTACATCTATTTAGCTACATACGTCTACGTTATTTCAGTTCAGATGATTAGAGCTATTTTACTAAAAGTGAGATGGTTCTAATCTTCAACATGTCTCAATCTATAAATAGACAGCATGAATGAAATAATTGCTTGTTTTTCTAACGTAGTTTTAAAACAAACCGTGGCTTCACTCATCATAAAAGTAAAAAAAATAAACTAAAGGATAGTCCGGAATTGGTGTCAGCGGAAGGGAACATCCGCCAGATGGGGCACATACATATCAAAGAGGACAGCATTGAGTGTTAAATGAATGTACTAGGATAACATGTAAAACATGCGGCCTTTTCATTGTTTAATGATCTCACACAGTTTTATATTTTTCAAAGAATTACTTACTAACTGTAAAAACGTTACAAATATAGGGATGGGTATACTGGGTATAGGTTGAAATGAATTGAAAGTTACATCTAGGTTTTCTTAAAACTGTAAACCTGAGTACAGCAAAAATATACTACCAAAATTTTATTATTGTATATTAATATTTAAAACAGAACATGAATTACGAATTTTATTGATTTTATAATTAGGTAGGTACTGAAAATTCTAATAAATTATTTACTCTTTAATTAATAAAGTGTTTAAGTAATACACTAAAATTAACTCCGACTTTAAAATGAATGAGTGGATAGTTCACTATCAGTTATGCTTTCATATTATTATTACTTTTCAAAACGGCACTGGAATTGTAAGCAGCGCATAACAGATGGCGCTAGTAGTCACGTTAAAAAAAAATAATACTTGATAATGACTGCTATAAAATATGTACATTTACAACTTTATAAAAAAACGCTCTCTAATTATACGGAGCGCCTAATAGATGGCGTTAGCAGTTGTTTAAATATTTAAAACGAAACATTAATGTGAATTACAGGAAAACAGCTAAAAATTTAAACTTGATATAATAAACAAAGAGTTTGAAAAAGAAAAAGTAATTACTACTTATACTTCTCATTTGATGAGTAACAATTAAATTTCAAACCTAATTATGACACTTTGGTTGAATTTATTGTTTTGGTATCATTGCTTGTTAATTTCTAATTACATATTTGTGTATATACAATATTATATATTAAACGATATGTTACACTGAATATGAATTAAGAAAAAAATAAATTTAATTGATTATAGTAATTTATAGTAACATGTACTCACTAATTCGGTAACACTGAGCCAAGAGGCTCCACTGGGTAGAGGAAAATCAAATGGCAAGGCCACTGACAGCAACAAACAAAAAGTAAACTACCTACTTACTGTTTTTATAATGTTGGAACACTATTGTGTTCAACTACAAGTATCCTTTTATATGCTATCATGTTCAAGAAACTTGAGCTTATATTATATTCTATCTTCATGACAATATCTTATCAGCCTTTAATGATTGCGGATAAGTACATGTTCCAAAGACAGATTAAATAAGTTCTTAGAAGTATGACAGTCTACCTATGAAGTATGTGCTGATAAACAACATTAAAATAATAAAATAAATAAGTATATTATGTACCCACAATCACTTTGTCTTGCCATTACTAATCTTCTTTTTATTTGATAGATGGCGTCCCAATTTAAGAAAATTTTAATTGATATCTATTAATGAGTCCATGAAAAGCTTCAGTTGCATGCAAGATTTATGAGCGAAATTAGAGAAAAACTAGATTTATTTTGAAATCTTTAATGAATTAAATGTTAATATATTTAAGTTTAAAATCTATTTCTAAGATCATAATATGAATACCTAAATTGCTCTTGTTACTAGAGCTCAAAGACAACTAATTGCTAATGACATTGTGAAACAGAACTAATAATGTTAGTACAAAGTTTTAGAATTGAGTGATAATGGGAAAAACCCCAGTACTGGTAACGAGACAACATCTATTATTATCGGAAATGGATGACGTTGACTCGTTCCAAATCTAGAAACATATGGTTGATGAAAGAAGGTTATGTAAGGAAATCAAATTTACCTTTCATAGTGTTATTCATTTTTAATCCGAGGTGGGTTTCAATTTCATGGGAAAACACAATAACTTAAATGTTTTCTATCTAGGTACTAGCTGCCTAGTTCTCACTCTCACTTGTCAGACAAACACGAATAAACAAACAACACAACTTTCCAACATGAGCGCAAAACTCGCGACTAACGTAAAACGTTCTGACTTGTGACGTGACATATGCTCACAATCGATCGCCGCGCAACCAACCAAAGCAGTGAGCCTCAGTGAGGCAAGATGCGTCATTCGGCTACGTTCGTTGAAACTATTCATCGTCGCACACACAGCTAAAGTAAAACTTTGTAACCGGTGTTGCCAACTTGTAGTTCGTTTTACCCATTAAATGTAATAAAATTTTATACGAAAATTCTGATTGATATTTCATTATTATTTGGGCATTGGTTTTTTATAAATATATACAAATTGAAGGCCGTAGTACATTTCAAAACTTTTTTATCTAACATAAAAGCCTCCTTGTGTTTGTATATTTTTGCACTAAATTATGGGAGAATTTACCATAGGCTTATTGTTTAATCTTTCCTTTCCTACATTTGAAATTTTAGTGTGTGATGGAATTGTACACATAGTGTTGCATGCCATATTATTAAATAATAAATAAATTATGCAAATCTACATAATATATATTTTAAGAGAAATAAAATTGTATTGCTAAATAAATACCTATGGTTTTACTTAACTTATTTACATACCTAACTAGAAGTGGTAATTTTGTTTAAATAACAATTTCATTTTGCTTCAGATACATGCTTGCTTACATATATGCTTATAGACTAGTTGCAAGTAATAAGTTGACAAGATTAATTTCTTTAAGATCACGCAATAATAAACACACAATGATAATTATGAATTTGAAATATAAATTGAAATTTGAAGGCCTACACTTTTACGGTATAGCTTACTTTCACCCTATTACCTATCAAATAAACAAAATAGGTACTTCATCACTAAGTAGTGAATAAAATATATTGTCTTACCTTCTTCGGATGTACTAGGTTGTATAGCATCCTCGTCGTCGTCAGTTCCATTTGTTTCTAAAGCCGTTGATTGAGCCGATTCCATCATTACGTTTTTTCACCTTACACTTCCACTATTTATGCCATCTTTTTACCTAAAACAGGTTATTGTTAAGCCTATTAGTTCAGATATAATATGTAACACAAAATATGAGAATTTGACAATTGTCAATTTTCGTATAAGATATTTTAAAACATATTAACGTCAAAAAGGTTTATTACGTTTATCAAGAACACTATGTGTCCAACTGCTGCGCTTGAGCGCTAAAGTGACTTAGCAGACTTGTGATACGATGATAAACTTGGGCTACGTAAAACAACGTAATCAATGCGTAGGTCTAGGTAGTAGATCATTCTTCACTAAAGCGGTTGTTGCATAGGTATGTGCAATCACAGAGGTACATGTTGCGGGGGTTTTATTTATGTGTACCCACCTACATAAATAAATAACCCATTAGTATTGTCACATAAATAAAATCCCTTACTAAATTACTTGTCATTTTCACATAATTATATGTTAATGACTGCGTAGGTGGCGCAGTAGTAGTAACTTATTGATTACCCTGAGATGTATCCCAATCATGTGGTTGGGCAGGGGGGACTCCACATGTCGCTGATGCGTTCCTGGAGCTCCTCCCGACTGCCGAGGTAGGCCGCCGCGGGGTTTGGTGGGTAGACCGTTAGCCGGGAGTCCGGTGCGAAAAGCATTCCCCGCGACAAAAAAAAAAAAAGAAGGTGGAGCAGTGGGAGCGTATGCCTCAAGAGATCTCGGGTTTGATTCCCGGGTCGGACCAAATGTTTGTGTGATCCGCAAATATTTGTTTCGGAGTTTGGGTGTTTGCTATGTATAATAATATGTATGCATTAACAAAAAAAAGTATGTTTATGTATTTTTATCAGTTGTATAGTACACATAATACACGTTCTGCTTAGTTTGGGACCAGATGGCGTTGTGTGTAAGATGTCCGAAATATGCATGTTTATTTATGTATTCATACACTAGCTGAGTCCCACGGTGTTACCAGCGGTTGTTGTTGTAGATCGCAAGTAACGCCGCGAAGCAAAAGAAACAAAAAAGCGGCCAAGTGCGAGTCAGACTCGCCCATGAAGGGTTTCTGTAACATCATATAAAAATTCTTGTAGTTCGTTGCAACTTTGATAGATATTTTAATAAGTTTATTAATTGAGTGAAAGGTAATGTACCTCACAATTTTTTTTAGTTTGATCACAATCTTATTTTTCGACTGCACGGTTGGCCACTAGTTTAAGCGGTCGCCACGCCGCTCTCTACTGCGCCAAGGGTTCCAATCCCACGTGGGATAACACTTTGTGTGATTCACAAATTGTTGTTCTGAGTCTGGGTGTTCTTTGTGTCCGTTTCATTTGTGTTTGTAAAGTCCCCCGCGACACAGAAATTCATATTCCTAATGCGGGAGTTGTCTTTTTAAATAAAAAAATAAAATATTTTAGAATTTACAGGGGGGAACACATTTTACCACTTTTGAAGTGCCTCTCGCGCAAATTATTCAGTATAGAAAAATGATATTAGGAACCTCAATATCATTATTGAAGACCTATCCATGGGTTTTATGAAAAAAATTTTTTATTGACTTTCAGTTCTATGTTATATATATGTCCCTCAAAATTTATTGTTTTTTTTTTCTATTTTAATGTGAAAATATTAATTAATGCGGTTTACAAAATACATCTACTTACCACGTTTCAACAGTATAGTTTTTATTCTTTCGGAAAAAGCAGCTGTGACATACGGACGGACAGACAGACAGTCAGACATAACGAATCCCATAGGGTTCCGTTTTTTGCCATTTGGCTACGGAACCCTCAAAACTGGGCTAAGTTGGTCCTAATGTGATTAGATTTCTGCCAGTAACAGTCACGTCAAAATCGGCCCAGCCGTTATATTATCCGAAATAAACAGACAGACAAAAATAATTAAAAAAAAATCATTTTTTGTTATTATATCTACTTTCAAATGCACTTAGTAATACGATTCATTTGATAATACATACAGACACTTCAATTTTATTTGTTTGTAGATTTATCAGTTTTAATCTGTGTTAAATAGTATGTATAGGTTCATATATTTTTACACAGATTAAAATTAAAAAATAAATGTTATCTTTAATTTTATATTAATTATCATGATAAGATCGAAGTAAATTCGTCTTTCCATTTTAGTTTTGATAAAGATATATGTGAGGATACTATAATTAAATGTACTCGGTTATACCAGATATAAATCAAAGAGTATTATGTTTAAGTACCCGATGCATTTGTTATATCGCTTACTATGTAGTTTAGCAGTCCTTATTTTAATGAAGGCATATCTAACATACCCTTGCATTGTGATGATATTAAAAAAAAGTACCGAATATTTGACGTTGGCAGGTGCGTGAGCAGCTTGCGTTTGCGCGGGTGGCGCGCGGCGTCAGCTCGGAACCAGCTGCCGTTCCACGTGCTTTGCAGCTGTCGCCCTCATCCCTTACTCTTCGCCCCGCTTGCACCATCTTAATGTTTTCCTGCATCAAATAAAATTCATCCAATTTACCCATCTCCTATTGAAACCTTTGTTGAATGTGTCTAGTTTCCTGTTAATTCTTTTGGGTGTTATAAAGAAAGGCATGATCTATCCTATGTCCATGTTATTAAGTTAGAATACAATCTCGGTATACAGGCAGCGTAATCTTAAAGGTCTGTCTGGCATCGGCGAGGCACCACAGACGCACGTAGGTAATAAATGCATATTTTAATGAATGAACCCGGCTCGAGAGTGGTGCCTGTAGCGTTTACATTGTGGCTTAACATTGTTCATAGAGTAAACGTTCAGTGGCTTGCATATGATGCCTACCATACAAATACACATTTAAATTCTTAGATATAATATTTAAATAGTTCTCGTTACAACAAAAAGGACATAAATCTGTGTTTGTTACTTTAGTAATGGGGGTTTTTATATCTATACTTAAATTAAAGCTAAAGAGATTTTTGTTTGTTTGTGTGAACGCGCTATTCTCAGGAAGTACAGATCTGATTTAAAAATTATTTCAGTGTTAGATAGCCTAATTATCGAGGAAGGCTACAGGCTATGTATAATCACACTAATAGGTGCGGAGTATCCAAGAAAGAGGTTTGCAAAAATGGGTAAAAACTAAAAATATTCCTTTCGAGAGTTTCCATTGCGTGCGCTGAGTAAACAGATGAAGTTTCACTAAAACCACTTATTAAAGAAATATTCCCCTTTAAAATTTCTAAACAGTGCGTGGGTCAGTTATTCCTTTATATTCTTCTTCTAGCGCCTCTTCAATCCTGAAGATTGGCCGTCAGCTTCCTGTAAAGAGAGAGAGGAGCTCTGTCAATGGTCAGGCGGAACATTTGCTCAACGGAGGTGATACCTTCTATAGCATTAACAATATATTTGGTTTGTGTATGCAACCAAAATTATCGCGATTTTAGCCTCAATGTACTCTGTTTATTCTGATAGATTCGTTTAAAAAGCAAAAAATAATAATACATTCAGTGGACCATAGAACCTCCTCCATAATATAGTCTTTTAAAAAGTTCACTAAGACGCCTATTCAAGATAATTGAGATAAATTATTATTTTTACAGATTTCAACAGAGGACTAAGGTGCATTTGTAAATGTAGTATATTTTTTTGCTTTTTAAACGAATCTAGCAGAAAAATATACTGCATTGTAATCCATTTTTTTGCTTATAATTCACCCTTCAATGGCGGCGGGGGCTTAGCGTTTATTGGACATAGTTTAACCGGATTAATAATTCTCATTCGACGATACTTCTGAAAATGTATCAACAGTAAATACAAGCAAAAGTCTAGATAAGTGTGATAACATCAGTGTAAAACCTATGCCTAATTTAACAACTACTACAACAACACCCACCCACAGCTAACGTTGCGGTACACAAATAACTACAAATCAGTTTCGTTTGAAATATTGAAAATAATTAAAATAAACTTAGTTCTTCTCAATATTCAAGATATAACCGTGGCGCTTCTGAAACATGTTGTCATTGAAAGAGCAGGCGGGTACAAGCCAAAGCGCTCCAATAGCGTCTCGCGGCGTGGTATGCGGTCCGCTTTTCCCAGAACTCTTCCCTCCGTGCCGCCGCCCGCGGGACGGGATCAGTTGCACGAAGTAGGTACCAAGCTGGCGGAATTAAGTATCATGTATTGATGTGATAAACTAGCAAGACTGGTCTGAAAGAAATTACGTGTGGAAGTACTGAAGAATTGTAGATAGGTATACATTGAAACAAGAAAATTACCAAAATTAGAATGTTGAAAAAGGCCCTGAGATGAGACTTTTTTAGGAACTTTACCGATCCTCATCCCACCCACCTTATCCCATCACACATCCCTCAGTGGCCTCAGTTGCCACACTACTCCAAAACTGCTTGATGAATTCTTCTGAAATTTTGTGTGTTTATTCAATAGGTCTGAGAATAGGATGTAAACTATTTTATACCCCTAGGTAATAAAGGATAAAACGGACAAGCGGAGCCGCGGGCATCTGCCAGTTTCTTGCTATATACTTCTCAAATTCTTTTAAACTATTAGGTTAACAGAATGGTACCCGTATCTGAAGTCTAATTAGCTGTACGAGTATGTATGCATCTGTATGCGTTTTTAAGATTGGTGAAGCAGACTCGCTTCTTCTAAACTACCACTTTGATTTTCTTGTTTGTCACTTTGCAGCCGAGTTATCGGTCTTTTAGATTTTTAGTTTATCCCTGCAAGAAAAAATCGTCTATAAGGGAGAAAGACGTACCTACTAATGGCATTCAAAAAACATCAAAACGAAACATATTTGGGTTGGAATTTATCTCACAGCATGTATTTATATATTGTATACCTACACTAGAATACTGAATAGTAGTTAGGTATACCTATCGACTGTAAAAAATATTTAAGGCTGTATAGTTCATTTATACCTTAAAATGAGTGTGTGTAAATTCATTTTATTTTAAATTAACAAAATTCATCAGAATTTTTTGTAGTCAATTATGCTACGATACTACAATACGTAGTCAATTCATTTTAAGATGAGAAAACGTTACGAAAACTTATCACAATGGATGTTTTTACAATGCACCATTTTTTCCTATCCAAATCCGTTACATTCCAGTCCCCGCAGCCACGGGTTGGGCACGAAGCTATCTCGACGAGATTTCGAAATTCCAAGAAAGGCAGAGCCTTATAAATTATCTCAAAAGCGCCGACGCGGCCCTGCAGCCAGCGTACTTTTTTTACAGTACAGGTAGGCTGGCGCTAAGAAGGCAAAGGAATTTATAGTGAGTGCTTCAAAATTTGATACTTGAAACATAGAAATAAATGCATTTAAGTATAAAAGTGTAAAAGTATAAAAGCGCTTGCGTGTGCTTTAATTACGTATTAAAATCGTTTACCTTTCTCGTTATCTTTTCCTTAAACTGACTAACGCTAAAAAATAGCGAATTTAATGCTGCTGCAATTTCATTAGGCATGAAAAACGTTTCATGGTGTCTACCTATTAATTCATTGATGCAAGTTTAAAATAATTTAAATTTTAAATTAGGTTTGACAATAGTATTGTATGTTAGAAACTAGATACTTTAATAATATAATATAAATAATAAGTGTCAAATCATTTACCGTCTCTTGTGCTGGCCATTTATAGAAACTTTGTGTAAAAAATGTGCGTGATACACGCGTCTGCCACATTTCTTAGAAAATAGCAATGTAGCTGCATCCGAACACATTCTTCGGACCAGGCAACCTTGAAGGTCGACTCCACTAAATTGTTAATTATATGAATTCTTTTCCACAAACACGCGGTCCGATCACCCCAGAGAGAAAATGATCTGTGAATATCTTTTAAAAATAAAATTATTTTGCATGGCAACACGTTATTTTTTACGCTTGCAACCAGCTCGAGTTCAATTGCACGCGCTCGACTCCGATTTAAAGTTTTTTTATTTAGTACCTCGTTACATTTTTTTGATGTAAATAGTTTTTAGTAGATGCATCATATATTTTTTTACAAATAAGTATACAAGTGTGTATAATATTTTTCTTTAAGAATTAGAGTAAAACTATACTTAGCTAAAGGCTAAACTTAACACCAAAGGCAAGTACAATAATACAATTCAACGGTTTCTTCAAATAGTCTTATGGTCATAAAGCATCTGCTAGACATTAATACTATGTTACATTACGAGTCGCCAGATCTATGAAACAATGGCCCCTCAGATATGTACATAAAAGCAGGTTTAGTTTGTATTACAAGCATCTTAAAGTTGTTTCTCCAGTGTGGAAATAAAGCGGATGGTGTACATTGGAATTTGGGGCACAGAGCTGACTCAACGATCTAGTCCCTTCCCTACCGCGAAGGTAGTTACTAGGTTATGAAAAGCGTATATGTACTATCGGCATAGTTGTATCGATTAAAGTAGCGATATAAGGCATAATATCAGAAGTGTAGTACTGGGACCGAAAAGTTACTAGTGATGTTACTTACTAAATACATCACTAATCAACTTGATACTTTTGTCGAACTTTAAAAATTAAAAGGACAAGGAACTTAAATGTATAATATATGTATTTAAATCATATATAAATATGTAGTTATGTATTTACGCAAATATATAGGTACTATTTATCGAATGTTTGGTATGTCTTCAACAATGAAACGTTTCTGAACGTTATATTTTCACGTGATGTACTGGATCGTAATAACATTAAATATGTATATTTCAAATCACGGTAATTTTTAATTAGCTTGATATCTTTTACAGTTGTCACTAGTGACTGTGATTTACGAGGTACAGTTTAGGTGTATTTGTTTTAATTTATAATTTACTTTTATTTTCCATAAGACATTTTATTCTCTGTCTCTATCATTGCTCTACATAAAGTTCTTTGAAAGTTTGTCGTTGAAATACATATACCTACATGACGTTGGCAACATTGTGGTCACACTTACCACAAAAGTATTATTCAAAGTTATCTATAGTACTATTTATAGCTAGCTCAGTCTTAAAAAGAGACTAAAAATCGGCCAAGTGCGTGTCAGGCCACGCCCAGGAAAGGGTTCCTCAGTCACCCATAATTGCCCATAATGGTACGTCGATTTAAAATCGTATCCAATAGATAATTGTTATGTTTACGTATTAGTGCGTTAATTTTGTATGACGTTTTCGAAGTGAGCGCATTTTACAAGTTAACCCTCCATAACTCCTGAACTAATTAAGTCATCTAATCCGTTATAGTTTTCCTTCAAAGTTCATTATATGGACCACCATTACGAATTTTTCCAGATTATTTGAGCCAGCCGTTTAGCTTTTAGAGGGGGGGGGGGGGGACGCCCTGTTTTTACAAAAAAAAGTGCTCTTTAAAGTAGAATATCTCGCAAAGGGGTATCCCTTTGCGAGATATTCTAAAATAAAATTCTAAATCAAAAATCGTCTTAGAAACCCTTTTGTGTTTTTAAAATAACTATCTAATGATACCCTACACGATGGGGTAGCCGCGAGAAAAAAAAATCCCTATTTTACGTGTAGGGGAGGTACCCTAAATAAAATATTTTTCATAATTTTAATGTAGCACTTTGTCGACGTAATTACAACACATATTCGTGCAAAGTTTCATCTTTCTAGCACTTACCGTTTTGACGGTACGTCGAGGACGGACGGACAGACGGACATGACGAATCTATAAGGGTTCCGAGGCATGAACTTCGGAACCCTAAAAAATGAGAGAAGCTAGTCTAAATTTTGTTTTGCCTAAGTTACTCCCTAAGTCATCAGCTATCGGTTCACGAAACTCCCGTCAAAGTCACTCCAACCAGAACAAATAGATAGACAGAATAAATATAACAATTGATTTTCTGTTATTTGTACCATAATACATAATATAGTTTCATACAGGTGCATTTAGTAAAAACCTGTTCATT
Organism: Phragmatobia fuliginosa; assembly: GCA_932526445.1. NCBI lineage: Eukaryota > Metazoa > Arthropoda > Insecta > Lepidoptera > Erebidae > Phragmatobia > Phragmatobia fuliginosa. The sequence continues at coordinate 10,517,502 of OW052070.1, read as the reverse complement.
TGATATTACAAAGAGACTTCAATTTTATTTATTTCTATAGGTATGGATGTATTGCACTTCACTTAGAATAAAAGTGGCACTTAAAGAATGAAAATATATTTGTGAAGAAAAATTAAATCGACTGTTCAGTTACTTCTTCGGCGTAGTAGGCATCTCTCACAAATATCAATATACCTATATCATAATCAAAATGCTAGGTTTTGTAATCAGAAACAGCAAGGTTTTCCGGAATCCGAAAACCAAGATACTACTTTATAACTCTTATGTTAGGAGTATACTGGAGTACTGCAGTGTAGTATGGCGCCCGCACTATTGCATCCATAGTCTCCGCATTGAACGCATACAAAAACGCTTTATGTGGCATTTAATAAATACATCTGGCATGCAAAATACGCTTAAGAAGTCTTCTTATCATTATAAACTAAATCACTTCAAAATGGATACACTTGAAAAGCGTAGGAAAGCACTAGACCTTATTTTCTTGTATAAAATCGTAACGAGTAAAATAGACTGCCCAACACTTCTCGATAAAATTAAATTGCGGGTTCCATCAAGATTTCCACGTTCATTGATCACTCCTTTCTACCCACCCCTACGAAGAACTGTTTTGGGATCAAACTCTCCTATTTGTCGTATGACTAAGCTTGCTAATGAGTACAGCTCACTGGATATATTTAATGATTCTTTGTATAACTTCCGAAAATGTATTTACTCCCTCATTGAAAACTAATTTGCATCACATTGTAAACACTAAAAACCTTTCTTTTTGTTTTTCCTTGTTTTAAGTATGCGGGCGGGAGTCATCACTGTTTTGGAAATCGGCAGTTTTGATTCTCGTTCTTGATATTTGAATCCAACGGGTGTTAGTTATATTTTCCAATTTTTTGTGCATGCTGTGTTTGCTTGAAAGTGGTTGGACATTAGCCTTAATTTTAGTATATGTAATCTAGACTAAGTATTAATGTATCGACTGTAAGCAAACCATAAATAAATAAATAAATAAATAAATAAATAAATAAACGAATTGTTATTAAAACAAAATACCCGTTTCCCTGAACTTGTTTAGATACTTAAAGTGTACTAAAAGGCGATTATATTTTTTTATACTGAGTGTAAGTCTCACATTTTTAAAAGGACACCTAAGTCCAAATTTTCATGTTCTCTATTGTTCATACATTCACCTGAAAAATGTAACTCACATTCTGGCGCTGTCGTTAGTCATCATCAGCATCGGCCTATTACAGTCTGATGCTGATCATTGGCCTCTTCTTTACAAAAAACTGCATAATAACTGCTCCTAAACTATGTATATCTTATTATTAACCAACAATTTTATTATTCTAGATCTACTTACATATGTTCTTATACTGTATTATTAATTAATTATGTCAGTTCACTGTCATGACACAATTAACATCAATTATAATAACCTTGAGGCCTCTATAATCGCAGGATGTGGGTTTGCGACTAAGGCTATTTGGAGCTACGATCCACGACAATCTTGATCGCGTTTCTCATCCAAGATTTCGGATATTTATCTCTATTTTTGTTTTGTTTTTTGTATGCTCTATGCACTTGCAATGCAACTTATACAAGTCAACCTCTACAATACTGAGCAGAGTTTACACATACCGGGAACAGGCAGATGAAGAAAGATTGTTAATCCATTTCATATTAAACGCAAGCAAAGTCTTAGGTCACAGCTACCTTAATTTTCCTCTCATGGGATTGGTAGTTAGACTTTATGGCACACCAAGACAATATTCTGATGCAAAAACTAAGTTTATGCAAAAAAAGATCGGCTATGTAAAAGGTTTTATAACATTTATATAGCCTTGTCACCCGGGTCATTGTTACGAATATATTGACACTCATTAATTAAAATCGGTTCAGTTAAGTAGACGCTAAGGTGGAACATACAAATCTACATGTACAGATCTATGTATGCCAAAAATATTAGCCTTCCTTTGGGCTTCCCTATCCGGGTAAAAATCAGTACAGAACACTCTTTTCTAGATACAATTACCTAATAAAATTACTAAGACACCTGTAATCACAACTAACATTAACGTAATTTTTCTAATAAAAATTAAATAAAAGTTTTTAAAGTATAGAGCGATTTGAAAAGTATATATAAACATGAATTCAGAACACAGACTCGTAGTTCTATAAACTTGATGTGGGTACATGTCTGACAGATATGAGTCATCCTAAATCTAATTATTGGGTGTCCAAAGTCACACATGGCTGTTTATAAATATTAAGTACCTGATTACGTCACTACCCAATGACGATTTTACGTTTAAAAGTTGTATTTGTAGGTGTTACATCATTGTCTACATAATTTTTATGCACAATAACAAATACCTAAATGTATTTCTTAGAAAACTCAAAGTAGCAATTCGATTCCTCATTTTAAAAATACTAAAGTTACCATTTGACTAGACAGATTTCATGTTTTTTTCCATTCATGAAATATCATGAAAATAAGGTTATGATTGCATAGTTACCTGACTTAAAAACTCTATACAAATAATTGAAATTGAAGTATCTGTTTGTACTCGTAATATAGAAGGAGCAGTTTAAAAAAAAACTGTTTTGAAAGGTTTCTGTCTGTCTGTTCCGGCTAACTTCTAGCACAGCTGGACCGATTTAGATGTGACTGTCACTGGCAGATAGCAAATAAAATAAGGAATAAAAACCATTTTTTTTAGATTAGCTTCGCCCTGCGCATTACTCGTAATTCCCTACAAGTCAAAAATGAAAAGAATTTGGTTATACTTAACTGCAATTAGTTACAATTCTAAGGTATACTGCCTGGTGGAAAGCCTGCTTACAATTGAAGAGGTCACCATTCTTTTGTGTGTGAATGTAGACAAAGTACTGTGGTGACATTCACTCATCATTTAGAAAACTTTGAAAGCTACAGTTTACTGAGAAATGGAACAAAAAGGTTCTGAATTTGTACTCTCCAAGGGCTTTTATTTATTGGCTAATATTTTAAAGAACTTTTCGGTGTTTTAATTGGGATATTTTTGGTGTATGAACGTTCAATGAAAGTAAACTAAATTCATCATTGATGTGCAAAAGTATAAGTATGTTTCTTAGTGCGCCTTGCCAAACTAGGTAATTTATTTCTTGCTTGCGAGATACAATATCTGAATATTATACTACAGTAGTAAATGTATGTAGTTTCTGACCACAATGCCCGCATTGGGTTGGTTCGACTAGTCTCATTTCTTTTATTACTGTCAGTAATGTTGTTCGCTTATGTTTATTATGAAAACAAAACAACGCCGGCGGAGACATTATTAAAACTTATCTTTAAGTAGGTACACAATAATTACAAGGTAAACGTTCGCTCGTTGGCCTAATCTTTTGTTTATTGTCCTAGTCCTCACTTTGTCACCAGACAGATTTTTTTTCAAATAAAAATATGATGTATGTAAGTAGTTTAATTCACTACTTACAATTAATTCACAAAAGCTACAATTTTACATCTCAATTCATAAAAAACTACAATTATATATGTCAAACATCCATTGTGTTGCATTTCATTGTTGTGTTTTTTTCTGTTCTTAATTATTTTCAATGACCTTTTTGTTCATTCACCGTCACAATAGTTTCCCATGATACGTCACTTTCGCATAATAGTCATTGAATCCATGAGGAAATTATCATTTTAAGTGGTGAATTTCATCATCATTCGAAATATAGAGCAGACATCATGTACCACATATTGCACCAGACAAACACAGAGTCCAAATTTAGATCAGTAATTTGTTATCCTCATGTGTCAGAAATAGCGCATTTCCTCTCAGCTCCTCTGACGCCCAGTATGTTTGTAAATCGAACACCTATATTAAGTACTAAATGACCCACGCAAAATCGACTGTTTCTCCCATTGCTTGTAGCGTGTTGTTATACAGCGTGATCACATTTGTTTACACATAAAAAAGGTGATAGTGAGCCAACCTTTAAAGATAGACACATACGGGACCGGCCTTTTTGTAGAACTTTTAAAAAGAAACAATGGAATGGAAGCTATCAAGAGGAATAGCTTGCTCTATTTTGACTGATACTCCGCTTCTTTTGGTCGTGACGTGGTGATATAGTATAGGCATCAGCCTTCCTTGATAACTGGGTTATTTAACACTGAAAGAATTTTTTTAATCGGACCAGTACTTACTGAGATTAGCGCGTTCAATCAAACAAACAAACTCTTCAACTTCACAATATTAGTAGATATAGATTAATATACATTTATCATATCAATCAGTAATTAGTTATTATTATAACGACATTAGGTAAGTTTAATTAACAGTTGCTTTTAAATTTAAAAAAAAATATTAATTAAAAAACAATAAATTAAAACATACTGTTTTCGATCAACTCTAGATGATATAAATTCTAATTTTTACCTACTTAAGAACGTTACTTTTACAAATTGTGCTTTACAGAACATCACAATTTTAAGTCACAAAATTTAAGACCATAAAATTATTTGACTTTTTAATATCTACAAACTTTGTTAAACAATAATTAAGTATATTGTTTGAAGAAGCGTCCCTAAAAATTGTAAAAAATTGACATCAATAAAAGGAAATAAAAAATCAAAAGACGCAGCTACATAGACGATGTAGGATAAAAACAAGACGTAGGAACAAAAAATAATTAGTTAATTACCGTGTAAATAATAATTTATAATTAGTATTTGTATACTGACATTATTTAATTTTATTACTTAAATTAATTATATGTACATTCAAAGTAGACATTTATGTGTACAACAAACAACAATGGGTGACCTTTAGGAGAACTCTAAGTAGTGTCGTCGACTTTAATCCCACGTGGGACAACACTTTATGTGATTCACTAATTGATGTTCTGAGTATGGGTGTTCTTTGTGTCCGTTTCATGTATGTTTGTAAAGTTCCCCTGACGCAGGATTTATGTAACTAATGCGGGAGTTGTCTTTTCAATACATTGTAATAATACTAATAGATGAAAGAATAACATGTAGTTTTAATTTAAAAGATTTTAATGTAATAGAAGGTAAATTTTATTTGTATACATTATTAATCTATAGAAAGAAATAAAAGTGATTCATCTGTTTGTAATTTCAAATTATCAGCTTTTCTATACATCATCTATACGTAATACATCTGAAACGTTTGTTCCGGCTAATCTCAGGAATGGCATGGCTGATTTTGACGGGACCTACAATGACAGAAAACTGATGATATAAGGAGTAACTTGAATATAGGCAACTTGCGATAGGCTGATGATGATGATAATGTGTGTGTATAAATGGAACATGTTGAATTCGGAACCTTATTACGTAACTTGAACTACGGGATGTTACCCATTCCTTCACATAAGAATTTGTTTGAGAACGTATCAATGCTTATGACTTATGATAAAGGCGGGAATATACTTAGTTCTATTTGTTGTAAAAGCAAAAAAAAACATCCTCCAGGGCTCATTGTTGTTGATACAAACTGTACGTGTACACTTGAATAAAAATTCTGCTGCGCAGTTAAACTACGACGCCGCGCAAACATTACTTCACGTTGGAGGTCGACTGCCTGGCATTGCCAAATTTGAACTGGTGACGTCATCATTTTATTACCAGACACATAACCTCGTTACTGACTTGAAGTTGGTATTTCTCATACTTCGTGTGTACGACCATTGCTAAATCAAGAGCAATGTAAACCAGCAATGTATTTAAAACATCAAAAGACAATCTTGTCCTCTTTTATTATAATAATGTAAGCCAGCACACATTAGATTGTAAGACAATGTAAAAACGGTCACGTCTCTTTCTACGGTTGATGTCTCCTTGGGCGATTTATCTATACACATAAGTTTATGATCAAGTTACTCAGCTTCTTCAAGTAGGTGGGCAATTAGTAGATATTTAATTTCACCTCATATTGCAGCCTAAGGTATATATGATATTACTAACTATTTGCACATCTCATACAAATCAAATTGCTAGTTTCAACATGAATGTGAATATGCGTGATTATGAATATCTGTATACCTACGCATCTATAGAGTTTTCTATTGTTACTTATTGGGCTGTTGCATACAGTGTTCGTGTTCGTAGCTCTTCGTGATCTAAAAGTTAAGAACGTTAAAATTAATGCTAACAGTAAACTAGTTTAACTATGTTTATGAACCTGTAAATACATCTGTGATGTCGTGAGCTCGTAAAGAATGTTTACGAAACGTCTCGTAGATACAAGAATTGACACAGGTGAAAATAACTACACGACATTGATTCACGTTTTCTAACAATGCGTCAAAATATGGCATAAGATATTTTGAAACGTAAAGTTTTGTGAATGTCAATTTTGAATCGTTTATTTTGAACACTTTTAATAAACACGTTTAACTTCTAAAAACTAGCTAGATCCAAATTAGTATAAAATTCTGTTTTCAAATAAAATTATAATTAGTTCAGTTATAATATTTAGTAATATCATATATACCTTATATTATATATACCTTATATATACCTTATTATAATTATTATTAGTTATAATATTATATTTTATTAAGGTTTTTAGTTTTAGGTTCATTGTTTTAGTTTATAACCAATATTGTACATAATAAATGATCTTTCTTATTAGTTCAGCAATATCACAATCATCGCATTGTATTTTAAAATAGTAGTACACAACATATTCGCAGCGTACATGTACGCAGGTACCCATATCAAGTCGCGTTCTGCACAATGTCCATTGTTCAGGATTCAAAGAAGAATACCTTCAGACTGTATATAATATGACACAAGTGCATTGTACTGAGATTATCATTTTGTTCCATGGAAAGAAAATATTTACACAACACTGCTTATACTGGATTACATGATAATTATGTTAAATACACATTGTGTGTTCAAATTTCGCAATTACAGCTTCAGTTTTATAAAGAGCTAGCTTTCACTGCTTTTGAAATACTAGTCTCTATCTAGTATTTTTTCTATAGTTCCGATTGAAAGCAGTGATCAGTAACCGCTTTAGAGTTCTTATGTGGAATTAGTTGATCTCGGACTGACGATTCACATTGCCTTGTTAGCAACTGAAAAATATATTCAAACGAGTTAAAGCAAAACTAGTCATTGTATGTAAAAGTAGTCAATAAACCGCATAATTAGTTTCTGCAGTTTTACATTATTTAAAATTTTAAAACTAAATTTGTTTAGAAGACTACGAGGTCAAGAGAAAAATTGTTGATAATATCAATCAAAATATTTGAATGAATTTTCGTAAAAACATTAGATGAGTAAGAACATTATGAAACTTATGGTAATCGGAAACATTACCGAGACTATACACACACATTTTGAAAACCTATAAATTAGTTGAAAAAAAACTGTAAGTCACAGAAAGGAGTTATACATTAGAAAAAGCGTAAACCAAGTACATTCTGACATTAAGAGTATATTATATCTTTGCCATACTCACTGAACATATTTTGCTATTCAGGTGCTTCTACTAGCTTGCATCTGCTGACATTTGAGTTGTTTGATTTAGGAGAATAAAAATGAGCCACGGTGTTCTCCGCACATTTCCCAAGACCGCGATGAGTTATATATATTGGTGGTATAAAGGCAGTGAAACATAGGAAGATGAATACTAACAAAATTACAATATTATTTCTGCGGCGGAAATGTGAGCTAGAAAACGATGAAATTACTATTTTAACCATTATAGTACCGTTTGAGTTTAATCGACAGTCGTGGGTTCATAGATTTCTCACAGTTTTAATCAAAATGTCAGGACTTAAAGCTTGATACGAATTAAGTAAAAATTCTTGCAAGTTTCAAAAACGGACACGGACGGATTGATAAAGACATTGTGGAATGTAACTTACTGACCAAACTGGGGAAGACTGTTAAACATAACTCAAGTTGAATCTTATCATGGGTACCATTCACCGCACAATTCTACCCTTACATAAGTACGTAACGCATTTAAAGAAATGTTATGCTATGCTATCGGCAGATTTATTAGAAACATACCTAAATTTTGCCCTTATTCGGTTTTCCGACTTGTAACTTCATACATACATGGCGAACTTACAGGGCGTCATAAATGTCCTGAATGGCTTCAAGAGAAGAATGGTACAGCTGTGCTTTTGTTGTTTTTTTGTCCGACTTGGCGGGAACACTGTGGTGCGAAGGCACCGACACGTGTACTCTTTCATGAAGTCTTTTATGCATGCTTATCGTGTAGTTGCCTATCGAAGTTGTGGAGTATCTTTGTCATTCATTTTCATTTCATACAACTGTGATATAAAAAACAATTGAAAGATATTGCTAAAGCGGGAAAACATTTTCATAATACACCTGATCGGAACAGTATTCATTATTCCCTGAAAATGAAAAGAGAAAGTTAGTCTTTTCCTTGACCTAAATAAGCGGGAGGAAAAAATGTATGAACATCCATTTCTAACGTGTTTTAGCGGGAGAGAAAGTTGTATGAATTTTCATTTCTCATGTGTTATCTGATCTATGGCGCGCGCCTGCCCAAAGAGTTTTCATATAATTTAAATATGGAACCTCCGTGCCACTGACATCCTTTTGTGAAGAATAAAAAAAAAACAAAAGAAGCGCGAAATATTTATAAATATTATGTCAAATTCTAAGCTAAATTGTGTCTTACATGATGTCTTACGTTTTGAGTTTATTTTATAAATACCTTAAATGTTCCTCACAGGTGTAGTATAAAGCACTGTGTAGCACTCGGGTGAAAGTCCCATTCCTACCTCGGGAGTATTGTGGCCCTTGGCTGCGCCTTCGGGCCACCAACTGCTCCCTCGCTAGTAATCGGTTCCTTTTCTCCCTCGGTGAACAATGTACTATTACTTTCGAGAGAGGTGGATGAAGTTTCGTAATTGAGCTAGTTGTGAAATAAAATGGTCATGTTCGTTTTTTGTTTTTTTATTGTTTTCAGCCTATTGCCGTTTATTGCTGAACGATGGCCTATTCAAAAGAGCTCCAACCAACCAACAAAGGTCTTGGGTAGTCCGCATTAAAAGTATTTTTTTATTATTATTGTACTACAACTGTAAGTTAAGCGACTTGGATTCAAATTACCAGGGATCATCAATCATCATCAACAGCCTTTAACAGTCCACTGCTGGACATACGCCTCTCCTTAAAAAGGAGGTTTTGGCCTACTATACCACGCTGGCCAGACGGGTTGGTATAGGGTTGGTTTCAAGTTTTCCTTCTCTTTGCATTGATGTTGTCTTGCGTAGTTTATCCCTTAGTCGCCTTTTACGACACCAGCGGAATGAATAGGGGTGGTGACACTCTGTATTCTTAATCCGTCACCACACGGACATCTTAATCCGTCACCACACGGACGTCATGAATATTTTCATTAATATAATATTATAGAACATCTTCAATAATTTAAATTACGGCTTTTTAAGATATAAGGTTTTTAAAAATAGCAATACATAAGAAATTTTTAATTTATTTTAGTATTCACAGAAAGAAATATTTTGAGTGTTCGGTAAAACAATTGCTACATTTTAATACAAATTGATTACAAACTTGAAGTAGGTAGGTAGTAGTAGGTACTAGTGTGTTTCTAACTGCTACTTCATTGAGAAAACATCCGTAATGACATCTATATACAGAGATTGCTCATACAGCTTTCTATTTGGAAGAAACTAAGATGCTGGTAGAGAGCAGCTTTCGCAAGTGCGGCAAAGCCGGCACGAAACACAACCGCGTTGCGACTCCGTTGCGGATAGAAAGCGTCGCGACCTCACTTTCACTTGGACTAGCAATACCAGAGAATGAATAACGCTATCGTCACATTCATGAGGTCGAGGACCTTTTTTGCTAAGAGATCACGAAGTAGAACACAGCTCAACAGTTAGCTATATAATAGACTGATGCTGTAGAACTTTATTTTTGTGTAGTTTAACATTTCCCAGTTTTAGAATCTGAAAGCTTAATAAAAATGGTTTAATTTTTCATAGATGTATATCTTCGAAAGAGTTCTTTATACATATACTTTTAATGACTACTAGTTTTCGCACGCGTGCGAAAATGTCTTTTCTCTGATTTTAGACTATCTGGGTATTATTTTTAAGTTTAAATCGGTGCAGTGGTTTTTAGTTTATCGCGAACAGACAGACAGACGCGGAGGAGGACTTTTTGTATAATATGTAGTGATAGTGATAAACATGCGTGGCTGTAAATAATAATATTTGTATGTGTACAAATAGAACTATTTTTTTTATTCTCACATATTTACATGATATCAATTATTCCTGATTAAATAGTCTATTTTTCTGTAGATCATTTTTTATGACTAATTATGACACTAGAGTTCATCTCAAAACGTCCAGTGAAACAATGTAAGTAAGTACACGAACATTGTCGCCTGTAAACTCACAAAATTACAAGAAATATTTTTAAACATAACGCAAATGGACGTGATCATCTCAAAAGACATCATTCATCAGACTAATTGAGTCAATTTATCTTGTATCAATTGATTTCCAATAATTGTTCAATTGAGACGGACGATACATGCGGGTCCCGCTCAATTGTTGAAAAATAACCGACCAAAGCTAATTTTGACGCCATATATAAAGAATAAGGGACTTTAAATCACATTCTATTGCATTTTACAAACTATCACGGAGAGCTTTAAGTTAAAACGTCCTAAAAGACCGAACAATATACACAAGTAACTGTAACGAATTCTTTTTTTAAACATAATATAATTGCCATCTTAAAATTTACAGCCATTGAAGTTGCCAGTCAAAACAGAATCTCTTGGAAACCCAATGAAAGTAAATATTTGTTGGCTATGGCCGTAACCAATTTAATTATTACGCTTTAAACACAAAAGACATTTAACTTAATATATTTGAATGGCAACGAAATGGATCTCTTTAGTATAAGTTATAATGAATTTGATTTTATTAACTGTGTACCTATGTAATGATGGAGGATTATGTGCGAAAACATTTTGGTAAAATACTTGGAAAATTACAACTTGTATGAGGCAGGATGCACGGTACGGTGGAGCGCGACGGTCGCGGGCTGTGGCGCAGAATGTTCCTGAACATTTACATTATGTAACCACCACTGCTTATAAAATTCTCAACTCTATTCACAATAGCATATGATTTAGTTCAGTTCATACAAATTAATATTTACAGCCTTTATTTGCTAAGAGAGACAACATTTTGTAGCCGTACTTTTCGAGAACGTTTCAAAGATAACATTCAATTTTATTTCTAGAACATAAGGTTTGATTTACAATATTATCGAGATGGTTCCAGAGCTGTTCTGGAACTTTGCAGTTCGGTTCTATGAACCGCTTCCGCCGCTGCTCCTTCCGTCTCGGGTTGCTGGTCGCAGACATTCCTGAGGCGGACACCGGACCCGACTTAAGAATGCTGACCAGACGAGGACGCGCTGATGGCGTGATAGCTTAATGCATCTTCGAACTGTGCAGTCTTCTTGTATTTCACTTTGGGCGAGTACTCACGTAGTTCTCTGTCGTTTCCGAGGAAATCATTAGCGATTCTGTCATATTAGACGGCTGTGTAATGTATTCTAACAATAGATCTCTTTTTACGGATTTGTTACTGGTTTTGTTTGGGTAACCTGATAGTATCTAAATGTAAAATAAGTTAGTAACGCTTGTGAAGGACAAATCCTTCACAAGCGTTATTTTTTATTGCGAACGATTTATAGATTTTTTTGTAGACTTTGGAAAGTGAGAGACAGATAGGCAATAGAACGCATGTCATAACATTTCTTAGGATTGTACTCGTAAATGAGTAAGTGCAGAATCTAATCGACTTAGATTGTTCAACTTAAATTTCTAAATACTCTTTTAAATACAAAATTGATTTGTATTTTAATAAAGAAGTTATTTTTCTTCTATACAATACAAATAAATAAAATTAAAGTATCTGTTTGTAATTAGAAATTAACAACTTTCAACATATTTATCCATTACTTATAAGATAAAACCATTTTTTTAAGTTTTTATCGGTCTGTGTGTTTGTTCCGGATATTCTCTGTAACGTCTGGACCGATTGTGACGCTACTTACACTGGCAGATAACTGATGTTACAAAGAGTACCTCAGGCACTTTTTTAGACTAGCATCGCCCCTTGGTGGTTTCCGCCGCTTTCAAAAGCAACTGCGGGTAAGGCCGCGGCACTCAGCTAGTATTATATGAAATATAACCTTTTTTATCATAAGAGAATTAAACTGACTGAAAAGGAAGTAAGAAATAACACTAACTTTTAATTTAAACGTATATTACTTAGATTCCACTAATAAAATTAGTTTATTCCAAACTAGGAAGCTATTCATGTTTCAGATTTAAATAATAGCCAGAATAAATAAACTCAAGGTCTACATTTTTTTTCTAATTTTCAGTCAAATGAAGGTTATTCAGTCAAATTAAGGTATACGTTTTAAGCATCGTATTAAATGGAATTATAATTTATGACATGGAACCGGAATAACCGCGAACATTAGTAATTAGTTTTGTATTTTCCAATTAGTAAGTTTAACATAGTTACATACATATTACTAATACTTTTTCCTGCCTGCAAAGAATACAGAAGTAACTATTGAACTGTAACAACTTCGTTATATTTATACAGCTTTTGCCTGCGACTCCGCCCGCGTATTATGTTGGCTATTGGAGTACAGAGTAGCCTGTGTGCGCTCTTATGAATAAAATGACATATCTGCACGTCATATTTACTTGTAATTCACACAGCACTGTAGTTGTGAAAGGATAACTGACAGACCTACAAAGTTACATTCGAATTTTTATATTATTTTGTACTAACTTTAGCCACCGGCTCCGCCCACATGTATGTCGGTTATCGCAGTATAGAGTAGTAGCCTATAATAATATCCTTCCTCAATAGTCACTGCACAGTGTAAAATATTTATAATAAAACTCAAGGGACCAAGCATTTTTATCGTTATATAGAGTTGACCTTACCTATATGGAATGAAAGAAAATCAACCAAATTCATGATAATATTATGTGTATATCATACAATAGCTAATTAAATTATTTTTAGTATATAATAATATATAATAGTCTGTCAACTTTGGTATGCCAGTACTTGGTAGGTACCTAGAGTGTATCACCACATCTTCATTTAAATGCAAACTGAACGGAATGTAATGATGCACACTCAGAAGTTTCGGGTCTAAAAGGCTTAGACAGCATTTTTATTAACTGATAAAGAAGCGTTAGCAATATCACAGATAATTAATATTTACTGTGGCTAAATATGAACATATTACTTCGTAATAGAGAGTGGCTCTTGCACTTGACTTTTAACCTGACTACATCGGTTAGGCTACACGATGGCTGGGGCCCGTATGCCCTCTGTACGTCAGGTCGACTCAAAACTATGGTCCTTTCTTCAAAAGGCCAACCCAGACCCTATACCGCACTCACACTCTTTAATATTGTACACGGACTTAAAAAAAAAGACACCTCTGTGGTTTGTTTCGGCGTTTCTTCCCAGAGTGAGTCGTAGGAAATGCCGGCGTCTTCTAGTTATAAAGTCCGACTTGTAAAAATGTCTGAAAAGATTTACTTGCAGAAATAAATATCATTTATCATCATTTATCATGATCATTTATCACTATAAAACTTTTCAATGTGTTTCACTTCTACACTATTTATTAATCTGTGCTTCTACGTAATAAGCAGTTCATCGTTAAATAGAATGACGTTATAGCGAGATTACAATATATTTCCATTCTAAATTTTATTGAAATCGGTTCGGTAAGAGACCAACAGGCTCAGACAGCGTTACTTTTGTATTTATAATCATCTTAAACTATACAAGTGTGTAGTACACATGTGTGTAAATTTAATGTAATATCAAATTATATAATAGTACGGATGCCTACTAAGTACTAAAAACTCAATTTGACAACGAGTACTGTCACAGAAATGGTGTGTCATATAACATTTATCCTGTATTCCTAATAGAAATAACCACACTAAAACTAAAGTAGAATCGGTACCTACACAAATGTACTTACAAATAAAGAAAATATTTCAGTAACTAAAACACGAAAATATCGAGTTACTGTTTAAAATTAATAAGGGATGAACCATAGTCTATCGGATCTATGGAGCCCGGTTAAGCAATAACTCAATTTCGTTATTAAATGTTGACACCGCTTATCTAACAAATTACCAGTTAGTTCTGTCTGGTTACGTCATTAAGTTTTTATCTGTTTGTGTAAACCGTGAGAATGATTATGGTCTGCGGTCCCATGTCTTGGCCCATTCATGGTGCGTTTTATACTCGATCCCACGCACATTTGTGATCCATGTGTGACAACGAAATGCGGCTTATTATTATTACAATGAACCCTTTTTACTTTGAAAAATTTGTCAATAATGCACCAAAAATATTTCTTTTTTGGAATTAAAACTTGAATAGGACATCGTTTTCAAAGTTAGAAACATGAAATTAGAAATGATCACGACGTGCAATACGCTATATCTTGCATTTGTTTACTCTTGCCTTGAGTTCAATATGAAGTTCCTAGCCGGTTCTTCTCTATAGGAGTGCATTTTGGAACCGCGCTAACGCAAAAAGGCTAAGAAGAATGCCAATCATTACCGTGCCTTGATGAGAACGTTAAGCCTTCGGGAGCAAATACTGTAACACTAAATGGTTGATCTAATAAATAAATGGAGTAATTTGGTCGTATTGAGGGCAACACTCTTCAACTGAATCCACAGAGCTAGTTATTTTGATGAATTTGACTATCCACGTGGCTTTGTTTCCATGTCCGTCACTCATACTAATCAATAATAGTATGTAGTTATGGATTAGCAGTATAATCATCATCATCATCATCAGCCTATCGCGGTCCACTGCTGGACATAGGCCTCTCCCATTGCACACCACAGCAGTATGTTAGGAATTTTTAAATCAAATGTTTGGACATGCCTAAAGTTGCCAATAATGTTTAACTTTTAATAACCGACTTGAAGTAAGATTGTTCATAGAACGTAACATTTTTTATATTTTTTGTTAAGGATCTATGTGAGTCTTACATTAGAAGATATCCTATCCCAACCACAATATATTAATACATACATATATCCATCAATCCATCAGCCATCGGCCAACAATCTATACAATAAAATAAAATTGAAAATGTATTTTATACAAATTAATTTATACAAATTAACATCTTTTCAATAAATACATAAGAAACTATTTACGGTACTAACATCGAAAAATCAATTTGTAAAAAAAATATCTATCTATCCGTCTGGAGGCCAAACCGATTTTGACGGGACTTTCACTGTAGATAATATAGTTACCTAATGATATAGGGAGTCATTTAGATATACTACTTTTTTTAGACTAGCTTCGCCCCTTTGCGTTACCCGCGGTTGTTATTACAACTTGTGAAGGTATAACAACATACGTGGGTAACACCGCGGGACACAGCTAGTAGCTTAATTAATAATGACTTAATATAAACAGTTATGTCCCAATTTAAAATGGAGCCCGGCTCACACGGACCAATTTATACAGATTTCTCAATGACAGACATTCACAAGTTATGGGAACATTTTTTCGGGAGCGTAACGGTTTTTGTATTATTTTTTGTCGCCTTTGACCGTGTGAAGAGACCTCAATGGATGCATGTGAACGGTTTGCCCATTTATAAAGGACCTGTGATAATACATATTCTACCCTCATCGTTTAAGCTTTAATACGGTAAGAGGGGACGAGGGAGCTCTATGTGTACTGGTGTATGTGTTAGGTTCTTCAATGAGCTGTTTCTTTGAGAAACGTCTTTCTTTCATCATATTGTTTTGTGTATTCACATGGTGACGTTACTAGGAATTGTGCAAGAAATATCTTATTTTCTCACAGTATGTATGATTTAGTAAGTAAAAAGATAATAGTAAGTAAAATTTTGTAATCTAAGTTAGAGTAGCAATTATAAAATACGATGAAAATGATATTCCTGGTCTTTCAATAATCATAGATTCAAATAAATCTTTTGTCTTTTGGCAATTTTATTTGTTACAGACCCCCGTTCTTTAATAAACAGTTAATAAAAAAAAAACTAAGTATAATCTTTTCAAATTGTTGATAAGCCGTAGAAACTAAGTAGTTATTAATTATTAATGAAATGTTAAGTTTTATATAGTTGTAATTTCTACCCACACCTGCACTTTAAACATTTCTACCCTTATAATAATAACAAAAACAAGTTAAAAATGTAAAGAATTTACGCTATTGAAAAAAGTATTCTCAAAGGAAGGCCCTTTTTTCCTTTCGCCGTGGAATGTTTGTCCGTCCTTCACGTGATTACGGGACTACGACTCGCCCTAAATTACTTTAACACGTTCAAACTCATTAAAACTCTATTAGTTAATTGTTTATGAAATCAATTTTTTGATAGATATTATTTTAACACTATATTTTCCATTAAATACATTAAAATAAAGAACTAAGTTATTTCTATAAGCTTGATCTTTTTTTTTCTAATTGCAACAAAAAGTCCGTTTTTGTTGCTAGTATGTAGAATTTAAAAAAAGTGAAGTAAATTGATTAAGACTATTTAAGACACATTCTATAGATAATATGCATAAACAAAGATAGAATCTACCGGTGATTTAAAATAAGCTATATTATGGCGGGAAGAATGAAAGGATGGAGTTCCTACTGAATGTTTTAAATTTCGTTATGTTTAATATGTAGATATAAACAACATAAATAAAGTAGTAGGAAGATGTGTTTATTACGGAAGATAAGCTTGGGAGAAATGGCCTCACTTCTACTTTACATTAAATTATTTTAGGGTTTCTTGCATGTGATTAAGATATTCGTTAGATGTTGATGAAGGATCTTAATTTTATTTACTTCTATTTTAAATATCACTGTTTTTGATTTATAATGTCTTTCAAGTAATTATTTAATCATTCTAGAAACTAATAAATCATATTTGTCTTCTTATTGTATTACATGAATACTTTTTGTTCCTAAATATGTCCTTTGACCAGCTTGTATTGGCATTTCCTTATCATGCGGTCAACTGTTTGATCTATTTTATTCTACTTATCTAAATTATATTTATCTTGGTTAGTAATGAAGATAAACGGATGACTAATACAGTTCATAGTTTAATACAGTATTTATAATCTCTTCATTGATTAGGACAACATTTATGTTGAGATTTATAGCAATCTTTTGAAAGTTTTTGATTCTCAGTTTTGAGGGTTTATCTTATAGAAGGTTTACGGCATTTTAATTTCACTGGCTATATAGGTAAGTGATTTTTTTATAAAATTTGAAATAATAGTTGAAGCATTTGTAAGGATTTTTTTAAGCTTATCTGAACCTCCGGAGGCTAGGAAAATGATGCAGAATTATCTGACCAGGCCGCCATGGTAGGGGTCACCATGTTGCATTATCTACCTTCACAATGAGGATGGTGACCCCTACTCCTGGATTCTACTCACGCTTTCCATCAGGCAGAGTAGAGTCACTTTGGCTGGCTTCAATTAGTGTAAGGTCCCTCGTGACACAAACAATACACCTAGTGTGGAGTTAAATTATACTATCTGACACATAACGCCATCTAGTTTGAGAGTGAGTGAAGCTTGTGCTGTGAAAGCTAGATTGACTAGTGTAATGTTATAATGTAACTATATTTTAGTTAACTGTAGGTGCATAAATTCTCACGAAAATACACTTTTCGCGAATTGGTGTGACCTTTCGGGGGCTTGGCACGCAGCGGAGCGCGGGGAGTGTCGGTTACGTTCTCACGGGAACGCGCGGTGATTGCACCGCATTACGCCCTGCACTGGGTCGGTACAACCGCCCGCACATACAGCCACAACTTGTTGTGGACGAGCCTTTATAATATTTTATATCAACATTAAAGAAGAAAAAGACTTAAGTAGGTACGTTTGGTGTGGAACGGTAAGTAATACAATATTGATGTACCTACATATGCACTTGGCTCATCATTGTTTTACCCCTGTCTTCTCAGAATTGTGATAGGATAAAAGTTATGTGATAAATTATATTTATTTTTGCAATTTAATATGAACAGATAGATATTTTTACACATCTAGAAGGCGCCTAAATTTCCTAAGACTCACTTTTGGAAGATATGCCTAAACAAACCACAGAGGTATCCTTTTTTAAAGTCCGTGAACATTAAAATTGAGTGAAATTGAGTATAGCACAGAGTCTGAAAAATGACCTTATTTTTGATTCTGACAGTCCATTCAAACGACATACGAAATCCAGTAATTGTATGGTAAGTAACCATGAGAAAGCTAATACATTTTTATAATTTTGCCACTTAATTTACGGCTGGCTCGGTGATGATTGATAGAACTAAACAAAGGCTAAAAGTCAGTTGGTTTGACTCGATTCTTGATGAGATTCATTGCTAGGCTTCAAATGCTACTCACCCCAAGCTGAAACGTTTTTTACGTTACAAAGTAGAAGCCGATTTTCACGATGGGTAGTGACTGCCGTCGTCGTCGTCGTCAACACTTTCAAACCAGGTAATAATCAGGTCATGAATATCATCGAGAGTCCCTCTGCTAGAATCACGGGTTTTGTATCCGGTTACAGATTACTCCATGAATCAATTATCAACGACAGAGTACAACCAGGTACCTGCAAGGTCGTAATATCACCGGTCAACCGGCTCAATTGTGCCGAACTATAGTACTCCTTCTATGATGAAATGAAAAAACTGACCTTAGTATCCGTATTATTGTTACTAATGTTGCTTAGTTGACAATCTTTATTCGCAAGATAATTTGGGATCGGCTACCAGTTCAACCGGTTTTACCTGAATATCAGTTTTAACACAGAGCTACTGGCATCGGATCTCCGCAACACTAAGGTTGAACTGAAATTCGAAGGTTGAACTAATTGTCAATATATTTGAGGGCACTGCCTTCCCAATAATGACTGACATGGATGTTCATGATAACCGGGACCAACGGCTTGACGTGTTCTCCGAGGCACGGGTGTGACACACCGTCTAACTTACTTGAGGAAAGATATGGAAATGAACACAAATATAATTTAATTCACAAATACATAAATAGTTGAGAACAATAAAAATAGTATTATCACCTTCATTAGCATAGTTATTTATAACTCACCACGCTACGATTAATTAATATGATAAATTCCTAATAATATAAATGTACATGTAAGTTTGTTTGTTACGCTTTCACGCGAAAACTACTCAACCGATCATCATGAAACTTTGTACACATATTGTTGGAGGTATTAGAAGTAACATAGGATACTTTTTATGTAAAACGATTTTTTTTAGCGCGATAACCGAAATTGACGCGTGCAGAGCCGCGGGCAAAAGCTAGTTAAAATAATTATGGAGATACCCCAATGAAGCTTTATTGTAACTTTAGATAGTTCATAGGAAAATATGTAAATATTTTGTGTTTATTCGCGTACGATATCGACGATTAACCTCTCAATTATAGTTTGACTTAACTATTTGACTGTTTGTACATCTTCCGTCAGTTCTTCATCATGGGAATAAGTATAACATGGAAATTCAACTTATGCTTTGTCTTGTCCCAATTTATATTAGTTTTTTTCTTTTTTAAAAGACAACTCCCGCATTAGGAATATAAATTCCTGTGTCGCGGGGGACTTTACAAACATACATGAAACGGACACAAAGAACACCCAGACTCAGAACAACAAATTGTGAATCACACAAAGTGTTATCCTACGTGGGATTTGAACCTACGACACTTGGCGTAGTAGGAAGCGGCGTGGCGACCGCTTAAGCCACTAGGCCAACCGTGCAGTCATGCAGTTAGTTTTATCTTATGTTAACTTCGACCATTCAAGTTCATAAAGTTCATATCCAATAGGACTCCATGGATGAAAGAATTCTTATTAATGTTTCGGCTTCTTCAAAAATTCAACCAGTCTACAATAATATACATAACCAATTTATCATATTTTCAATTCACTGGCCGTTTCCTTGTTCAACTTAGCATTACAAGATAATATAGACATAAATAATACTCAATATGTCTGTACAAAACTCACAAAGTTTTAAAGGCTACGAGGAAAATGTTACGTATTATTATTGTTCAAAACATTTAATGTTTATTAAATTGATCAAATGTAGTATTTTGATAGTATGTATTATAGTATTGGGCATTACGAAATGCGTAGTCGCGTGCATTTGTATTACTGTCCTTGCAGATAAAGCATGCAAAACAACATACTTACGGTATCAATTTAGGACGCGTAGGATTGGTTTTAGGGGTTGACATAGAAACATAGTCTTATCAAGTGTTACGAGTGCTATCAATCTGGCTTATAGTCCTGATTTTAAGGTGAAGCGTATCCATGGAAACTGTCAATATTCGTACTAATTTTCGTCGCTAAGTTGTAGTAGGCGAGGTGGAGTGACGCCCTGCGTAAGATGGCTGGCAGGAGCTGGATGCGAGAAGACCAAAATCGATCAGAGTGGTGTGCAATGGGAGAGGCCTATGTCGATTCTTCTCCATAGGATTGATTTTTTTTTCGTTTTCACTTCTATTCTCTTTTCTCATCTTGTTGCATTGGCTAATATTTTGTTTTGATCACGTGACTGTGTGTCATTAGCCAATGCAACAAGAGAATAGAGAAACAGAATAGAAAACGAAAAACGTTTGCAACTTGGCTAAAGGGCTGAACGTTTCTATCATTATTTTCTGATATACGAGTATAAGATAGATATTTGTCATACAATCAAAGTTCTGAAAGTTGCTTTTAAATAATATCTTGATACTTATCATCGGTTAAATTGCAACACATCTCATCCAATTACAACTTAACAAATATTTGTGATCGTGATAATATAATTCTAAAGTCCAAATTCAGATAAGAATGACTATTAAAGGAAACTAACTCAGAAGTGATTCATTTCAAACAATACACTCTCATTTTGTTCAATACAAGTACGAGACTATTCTCGTTTTCATCAACTATTCCTAAACCGTCTCCTTGCTAGGTACTTAACGTACCCTTCAAATTATAAGATAAAGCTACACTTAGCTGTCCTCTAAAGGTTGGTGACATAATGTTACTAAGGGTTTCCTAATTGTCTCTGAGTGGCCCCTATGTTTAGGGGACGTTGATGAAAACGGCCACTAGAGTAGCACATTTGTAATTACCTACACTTCCATATAGGGGGTATACGAGCAGACTGGTCATCTATAAGCGGCATACATTGTCACGCAAATTGTCACCTGTCACTCAAAAATCACAACTCCGTTCCGACTCTCATAGTCCCTCCCCATAGTCAGGTTCATTGCTCTATGCTATGCTATGCTCCATCAAATCAACGGTTTTCAGTGATACTTGAGTGGATTAATGATTTATTCCTTTTTCTCTTTCATGATTCCAGAATAATTTTATTCAATTTAACGCTGTGGGCGTTGTGGCTGCGTATATGAATAATAATGTTCACGAAAATTTTAATTCTTCTTTCTCAAAAGAGTAACTTGTTCAGTTTCAAGTCGATTCTTCTCCATAGGATTAACATTTTGGAACCGCGCAACTAAAGCCACTAATGTAACGTTTCGAAAAAGCCTTAAAAGGCCTACTTAAAATGAAAATTATTTGTTTTTATTGATTTTCTCTCTCTGGTCACTATCACATCGCGTCTCGCTGGTCGAGCGGGCCCATTTGTGGTATACACAGGTTTTTAAATTCTCTTTAAAAAGTCTATCAGTGTAACAATTTCTTGACATTGTTTGATTTGATCTATCGCTACTTTGACATTATCGCTTCTTGACAATTTTCACTCAGATCACTCAAATTAATCTCGTGCTTTTCAAAGTGAGTTGGCACAATTCAAATTTAAAATCTGATGCAATCTTCTGGATCTTGTCCCGTGAATGTGAAACGGTGATGAAAGAAATATGAAAATGGCCGCTATGTGTATAGCAGGGGCCGACAGAAGAGTTTCTCTGTTTTTCAAATCACAAATTCGTCTGGACAGCGTAATGTAGCGTCTCTTTTGAGTAGAGGTCTATGTCCTGTAGTGTTCTATAACATACTCAGACTGGTGATGACTATGTTTTTCCATATTTTGGACTTTGTGTGTAGTTCAACGTCAAAAGATTCTTGAAATAAAATACAAGTATAAATGTTTGCTCTTCCTGTCACTGAGCAGTTCGTAATAATAATAAACTTTACAAACCATCCACACTAATATAGACTCCGTAACTCTGTATGTCTTGCCACGTTGCACCGACTTCAATGAAACTTGAAGAAGAAAGATTTATACTATACATAGGCTACTTTCCACAACGATAACCGACATACACGCTGGCAGCACCGCAGGCCAAAGCTCCGAACTCTAAATATGCATTTAAAACAAAGTTCTATCATAAAACAAAGAATACCGACTCCACCCATTCATTGCTTCTTACATTAAGTATTGTGCGACTTTTCCCATTGGAGCTCGCGACCGCGACTTGTTTCCAATCAACAATGGAATGCGTTGACTTTTTGGTCTGCGCCCGCGCAACTACTCTCGAACAGGGAAGATCAAGTTTTTATCTACTCAATGTTAACTCAATTGGAAACAAGGACCTCTGATTGCCTTAACTGTTATTTTCCTAGTGATATTCTGTATTTTAAAGTAAAGATTAGAAGACAACTTGAACTTTCATTTTTTGTCTTGTATATCGACTGGGATAGCAATGTACTTGTCCGCTTATCTGCCGCCTCTGAGAGATACCCTTGGGATAATTTATATAGAATTGAATGGCGTTCTCTTTATCTACATGCTGATACTCAAACTTTAGTAACAGGTTGCGGAGAATCCAGCGGTACATAAATGAGCTACCTTAGTACCGTTTGGCAAGAGGCTGGGTTGTTGCTGTTAGTTTTCAACGGTTAACACAGAGAGCAGACAAACAGTTCATGATTTAGGTATTCAGTATATTAGTTTTAATCGCTTCTCTGTTTTTAAATTTGAATATTTTGAAAACAACTGTTTTGCACAAGATTTTGAGAAATCTATTTTTAAAAGGTTAGCCTGAATCCACCGCCACAAATGCGTTAAGAACGCAAAAATAAACAATTTAAAATAACATAATCAAAAGTGTGCCAGTGATCAAAATATACTTCAATCATCGCTAAAAATATATTAAAGAGTCCACTATAGAAAATGAAAACATTCTTGTTACTTATTTCAAAGAAACGAGATATTGGAAACGTATATGTACCATTAATTTTTATAACACAATTTTATTCGAAAATACATATCGAACAATACATATGATTAATTCTTGGAAACCAATCATAACTCAATGTAAATTCTCGTATTTAAACTTATAATTTGAATGAATAAGTAGTTCTAACAACAAATACATTTTTACGTCACGGAAGTTTTATAGTACTACAGCAAGGGGTTTTATTGTAGAACCTTTAGTAAATCTACTTTGTTTTGGGCTCAAATGGTTTGTTTTAACGCCTCCAACATAATTTCTTTGGTAACTATGTTTACTAACTATATGTATCTCAAGTACAGCATAGCAGTGTAGTCGTCGAACTCATTTTTACTAAATAATGATTTATTTTTTCATTAAAAAAAACAAAAAAAAATTACAATTTATACATAGTTGAGTAACAATGGGTGTTCTTATCTCTTACATACAACCTTTGTATAGATTTTAGTCTCTGAATACATAAAGTGTAGATTTGGTACACAAATCAAGAATCCATAAACAATCCAAATCTAACACTATTTTTTTTTACATAATCATTTATATACATGTATTATGTATATATAAAAAAAAAAATCATTTAAGGCCAACTTGAGTGCCCCAGGCTATCCTGTGGCCCTCGGTTTGGGGATACGGATAGGTACCTATGTACCTATCCATATGCATCCCCACGTTATTTACCTCCTCACTGTATGGACATACGAACCGTGGTAAAATTGGCTGGAAAGTGCTGGAAGTCAATTCTACAATGCAGTCTGGAACCCTCTACTCTAACAACCTGTGTTTTGTTTGGGTTGACACTTAGGCCGTACTTCTTATCCCTTACCTTTCTGCATTAAGTCTTTATTGACTACCCTCACCGTTTCTCATATTTCTTCTGGAGTAGCTTGTGAACAAATTTGAAGATCATCTGCGTAAAGATAGTAGGATGAAAGTAATTTACTTGTGATTGAGTTAATAAATATTGCGTCAAGTAAAGGTGATAGCACGCCGCACTGAGGTGGTATACCAAGAGGAGAAAATATTTTCAATACAAGTACGCTTCTGTCGACCATACAGGTAACTATGAAACCAGTCAATTGCTGATGGATATAAAAATAATTTCCGTCATTGCCATGAGCAACTGAAAAGTTACAAGAATTATATCTTTATATATATAATTCTTGTGTGAGTGTGTATGTCACTGAACTTCTCTCAAACGACTGGACCGATTTTGATGAAATTTTTTGTGTGTGTTCAAGGGAATCTGGGAATGGTTTAGATTCGCAATTGGACCCGGGAGGTGGCGCTGCGATCAAGTTCTGGAATTTTAAAGTTGGGCGGTACGAAGTTCGCTGGGTCAACTAGTATACATATATTTTGCTTGATTCCTTTTATTATGCTTCCACGAAGTTCAAAAAACACTGAAAATGAATGAGACTGGTAAATACAAAATACTTTTCAGTCTATGATATTTAATTTTTCAAACCTAAAATAAACTTTTAATAACGTAAATCAATATCGAATCGTTTCTATTCGACAGCCTTGTTGGTCTAGTGGTTAGCGTATACGGCTGCTGAACAAGATGTCTCGGATTCGATTACTGGGTCGCTCCAAATGTTGGTGTGATCCGCAAATGCGTATGTATATTAGTCCGCTTAGGTTATGCATGTAGCATACATAAGATTTGATATGACAAATTGTGCAATGGAATGCCATAAACCTGATACGCAATACGTTAATTAAAGGTTAATTATACAAACGTTAGGAAGGCGTTATGAGTCACAGTTGATATTCGCCCACGATTTGCCATCTTGCATCTCAAATCAGTTACGGATTCACGTGGCATCTGTTACATCGGAGATAATGATTAGATTGCTTTGAAGGATTTATCATATATTTTCTTACTAGTAACATGTAAACAGGTTACATTTCCTCTTAAGTGATGTTATTTAGTTGATGTGTTTCAAGAAATGCAAAAACAGAATTGTTGTATATTAAATAAGTAATAAATTAATACTTCAGACATTTTACACAAAGCCATTTAGTCTTAAACTAAGTAGAGCTTGTATTGCGGGTACTAGACAACTGATATAAATACATAAACATACTTTTTTTTGTAAACACTTACATTGAAAACACCCAAACTCAGAAACAAATATTTGTGGGTCACACAAACATTTAGTCTTACCCGGGCATCGAACCCGAGCTTCAAGCACAGCAGTCGCATACGCTACCTCTGCGCCACCGAAGCAGAATAGAATTAACACTTTCAACTGGTACTTCAATATATTTCTGAAACAGTTTACACCTACCTCCTCCTGCCTTTGTGGCACAGCTATTGCTCCAGTTTCGTGACAATGACTGATCAATGTTTATGTTTTTACCAATACCCAGCTGCTTATAAATATAATATTTATACCGTTTCTACTATGTTAACAAGATCCCTAACTTTTGATAGAGTTTTGGATGTTACTAACTGCCTTGAAGGTTAACGTCAATATCACAGCGGTGAACATTTGTCGGTTTGCCACATCGACATCCTGCACAACTGATAAAGCAAATGTATTTAAATTTTGGTGGAGATACATGATTAACCTATAGTTTTCTAAATACATACACACATTTTACAGGTAAATAACACCCACACACAGAACCAACTATCTGTTCAGTACACAAAGAGTGGTCCTGGGTGGGTAAAGACCCGAAGTATGACTTGGCAATGTTGTATGATAATAAAATATAATTCGTATACTATCAAACATGCTGAAACTCAATTTGTTTGAAGTTACTGATGGCTAGTTAATGGCCTTGTTGTTCTTTAAATCTGTTATATCTTTTTTTACATGGATTCTGCTAATACTTTTTATCAGGAAGAGTAGACTCACCCCAAGGTGAGTCTACTCTTCCTCATTTCTATACATAAATATCATTGAAGTGTCTGTTTCATATATCAAATGAATAGTTTTTTACTCAATGCATATGAATATACCTATATACGGTACTTACATCAAACATTCAATTTATGAAAATTTTGTCTGTCTGTCCGTCTGTTTGTACTGGATAATCTCTGGAAAGGCTGGATTGATTTTGACGGGACTTTCAATGGCAGGTAGCTAATGACGTAAGGAGTAACTCAGGCTAATTTTTTTGACTACCTTAATTATTAATAATTAAGCTATTAATAATTAAAAAAATGTAATTATCATGGGGTAGTAAAATTATAATCATGATGGCGAATCAGTCGAATCATTCACAAATAGAGAAAAGCGAAGTAAACAGTGTTCTTCTTAACACTTACGTATCTTCTAAACATACAAATAAATAAAATTAGAGTGTCTGTTTGTAATGATAAATAACCACTTTTTAGGGTTCCGTAGCCAAATGGCAAAAAACGGAACCCTTATAGATTCGTCAAGTCTGTCTGTCTGTCTGTCTGTCTGTCTGTCTGTCTGTCTGTCTGTCTGTCTGTCCGTCCGTATGTCACAGCCAATTATTTCCGAAACTATAAGAGCTATACTGTTGAAATTTGATCAGTCGATGTATTCTGTGAACCGCATTAAGATTTTTACATAAAAATAGAAAAAAAACAATACATTTTGGGGGTCCCCATACTTGGAACTGAAACTCAAAAATTTTTTTTTCATCAAACCTATACGTGTGGGGTATCTATGGATAGGTGTTCAAAAATGATGTTGAGGTTTCTAATATCATTTTTTTCTAAACTGAATAGTTTGCGCGAGAGACGCTTCCAAAGTGGAAAAATGAGTGTCCCCCCCCCTCTAACTTCTAAAATAAGAGAGTGATAAAACTAAAAAAAATATATGTTGTACATTACCATGAAAACTACCAACGAAAATTGGTTTGAACGAGATCTAGTAAGTAGTTTTTTTTTGATACATCATAAATCGTAACACGCAATTTACCTTTCATCCAATCAATACACTAGTATAAAAACATCGATGAAAGTTACAACGAACTACAATAACTTTTATATGATCTTACTTGCTGATACGGAACCCTTCATGGGCGAGTTCGACTCGCACTTGGCCGCTTTTTTACTAAATGCATATTTAGATATATACTTCATAGTCATTAAAAATTGGTAAACTGCCTCGTTGGTCTAGTGGTTAGCGTATGCGACTGCTAATCAAGAGGTCTCGGGTTCAAATCCCGGGTCGGGCCAAAAGTGTTTTTGGGATTTTCTTAGGAAATTCCTAATAGCTGCCCGAAGTTTGGAAGTTTGGCGGTGATTCACGCCCGTGCCTCGGAGAGCACGTAAAGCCGTCGGTCCCGGTTGTCATGAACATCTATGGCAATCGTTATTGGGAAGTCAGTGCCCTCAAATATACTGACAACTAGTTGAATCTTCGAATTTCAGTTCTCCCTTAGGGTTGCGGAGGTCCGATGCCAGTCGCTCCGTGGAAAAACTGAAATTCAGGTAAATCCGGTTGAACTAGTAGCCGACCCCAAATAAACTTGGGAATAAGGCTAAGAAGATGATGAGTCATTAAAAATTGAATATTTAAATTTTTCGTCTGTCTGTCCGTCTGTCTGTCTGTTCCGGGTAATCTCTGGAACGGCTGGACCGATTTTAACGGGACTTTCACTGGCAGATAGCTGATGACCATTGGCTGGCAGGAGCTAGATGCGATAAGCCCAAAATCGATAAGAGTGGTGTGCAATGGGAGAGGTCTATGTCCAGCCGTGGCTGATGATGTGATGATGATATGCTATTGACTGCCTTGTTGGTCTAGTGGTTAGCGTATGCGGCTGCTGATCAAGAGGTCTCGGGTTCGATTCCCGGGTCAGACCAAATATTTGTGTTATCCACAGATATTTGTTTCGGAGTCTGGGTGTTTTCCTATGTATCTATATATATGTATTTACAAAAAAAAAAGTATGTTTATGTATTTATATCAGTTGTCTAGTACCCATAACACAAGCTCTGCTTACTTTGGGACTATATGATGTTGCGTGTAAGATGTCCAAAATATTTATTTATTTATTATTTATTTATTAATATTAGTGGTATTCGTTTAATATGAGGTAAAAACTCGTTGTAAATTACAATTATAAGTGACTAGTGTGAGAATGGCATCATACACTGTAACTGTTTACCAATTGACACAACACAGTTGCAAATTACAAATTAGTCTTGTATGCTTCAAGCAATACCAAGTTTAGATAAAACTTAAGTATTCTCAATGGCCCGCAAGAACTGGCTTTGGAACCATAAAATAAAGCACTCGGCCATGTTGTCGCGATTATATAGAGCTACTCTGTATATTTAATTAAAAAATAAGAAATGTTTGATTATATTATCAATAAAAGTTTAAACATAAAACTGCAACTTATTTTGCAAATATTACAACTTAATTTTGTTTAACACTGTTGCATTTGCCTTAATGCAACAGTGTTTGCCTCCTCCTTTTCCTCCCAAATGTTTGTTACTTGAAGTTCATCAACAACCCATAACGTCCCACTGCTGGGTCTCCTCTCAAGAGAGAGTTGAGACCATACACATCCCCACGCTGGGCTAGTGCGGGATGGGGACTACGTTATCTTGCCGTTGGATGTTTTAACTTTGCCTCCAACTAAGCTTTACGACTTATTTTATGATAACAACCGGTGCCGACTGCTTAACGTGACCTCTGAATCACCAAAACGCTCATAGCATATTAACGCCACAAAGGGTCACCCATGTAGGTACTGGCCGCGCCGTCGTTGCTTACCATTAATTGCTTCCAATCACCTGAGACCACTCGGCTATGAACGCTTAAAATGACATAACCGAAATATTTGTGCTATCAAATGCATAAATACATGAGATTAGCATGGAATCGAATAATAAAACTTAGAAAAATTCTAAGTTTAAAAAATACACTACAGTAGATTAATTAACGGTACGTAATTGTGTATAAGTTTTGATAGTTTCCTTCCTTCCTTACGGTGCCTCTCCATTAATGGAGGTTGCCGTCAGCTCTGCATATTCCTTTCTGTTCTTAGCTAGACGAAACAGTTCTTCTACGCTGGCGATCCCAGTCCATTCTCTGATATTTCTGAGCCACGATTTTCTTCGTCTTCCGACGTGGCGTTTTCCGGATATTTTTCCCATCATAATTAGGCGGATAAGGCGGTACTGTGAGTGACGGAAAATATGTCCCAGGTAGCCAATCTTACCCTTTTTGATGGTCGGAAGTAGCTCACGGGATCTTTGCACACGTCGGAGAACCTCCTCATTCGTGACTCGATAGTTAGTTTGATAGTTTACCGAACGACAATGAGTTATATTGTTTTCAATGATTAATATACATTCAGTTTAATTAAAAAAACAGATCCTTGTAGAAAGCAACCCCGGAGCTAAGACTACAAGCACAAATCTCTCCAGTCATCGGTGTTTACTGTCTACACTTTACTACAATCTACCTTACGCTAATGTTCTTTCTCGCTGGAGAACTATTATAAACCGAGTATTTTTAACCTCAGAGAACGGCGATTTCGATACTCCATTGATACTTCAACGTGTTTCGGTATTCAAAGCTTTGTTAAATCGGTCAGTGACAGATTAAAATAAACTTTATCACATTTGCCTGACAGTCTATATTTATTAGACCGTACCATTTTGTTTATATTTAATGTGTGGCTCTTCAATACTGACAT
Organism: Phragmatobia fuliginosa; assembly: GCA_932526445.1. Taxonomy (NCBI): domain Eukaryota; kingdom Metazoa; phylum Arthropoda; class Insecta; order Lepidoptera; family Erebidae; genus Phragmatobia; species Phragmatobia fuliginosa. The sequence continues at coordinate 10,487,539 of OW052070.1, read as the reverse complement.
TATTAATTAAACTGCTATCCATGTGTGACCTACGCACCTCATTATACTTATATCTAGGTTAATTTATTTCTTTGATTATCATATTGAAATTATTTATTTACCAATTGCGAAGCACATCACTCCAGAACATCTTTATTTCTTACTCAAATCTATTCAAAGTTTTCAAAATGACATTGCTTGGAAAAATGTGTGTTTGAAAAATATCTCGATGTAATTTAAGTGTTCTAGTGCTATTCATATTTTTTTACATAAAAAATTATAATTTTTCGGTAACCGCGGGGCGGTGAATGTAGTAAATAGTAAAGTAGAACTCCATAATATAAGACACTTTTTCCGACAAATAAGAACTACAAGCATTCACGTAACTAGAGAAACACTTTAATTTTTATCTATTGAGACAATAAGAGGTATTCGTTCCAACGTAACAATTTCCTAACTATAATTTGCTTCTGTGTCAATAAGAACACACACATATTTCACACTTTGAAATCTATGATTAAGAACACATAGCTGTTTTTGCCCACGCTGATTCGTATAAATTGGTTTTTAGCAGAATATGTACATAATATCACGACGCTTCTATGGCTCGTGGAAGGGGAAATAACGGACTGCCCCCCTTAGGATACTATAATTGCTGCCGAACTAGGCAATCTTTTCAAAAAGGTTGTTAACCTTCAACGGTTTTTTATCTAGGAATCAATGAATCATACTCATGAGAACCGCCACATTTTTTGTTTTTAAATGACCTCAGCACAAATTATTTTCCTTGTAAGGGTTACGTATCGACCACCAAGACTTTCTGACCACAGTTTCAAGTGGGTTTCTTAAGAAGTGTATGTGTAACGAAAACGGTCTCGCGTAACTTTTAAATATCCTTGGGCTGGTTATTCCTTTAATTAGTTATAGTTTCCTGAATTCAACATTCCTGAACTGAGTTCGTTCAACAAAATTCTTCAGTTTTGTAGTACGAGTATTAGGAAGGTAACATTAATAATATTTAACAGTAACTTTTTCTAAATTAATTGAACAGCTCATTACTATAATATACAGACCGGTCAGTATATATATATTTTTTCTTTCCAACTAAACTGTCATAGTTAAGTACCTATATTTATAGTAGGTAATTAAGCAGATGACAGACAGTTCAAAATACTTAAGATGTTTACTCGTTTAAGTGTAGACTTTGATCTATGATATCACTGTTATGATATTATATGTTTCATTAGCTTGCAAGGAATGTATCAACATAAAATAAAGGCATATCCAAACAGATATGAACTCAGTAAGATGTCCAGTTTCTAATAAAAAGGTTTGTCGTCATCGTCATAGCAGGTAAGGTATGTCAGTAAGTCATTTTCCTAGCCTTTATTATTTATGATATTATTTGGGGTCGGCTGCCAGTTAAATTGGTTTTAAATCAATATCAGTTAAGCCACAGAGCTACTAGTATAATATATAGTATACTAGTAGGACCTCCGCAACCCGCAACCTGAATTCGAAGGTTGAAATAGTTATCAATATACATATATATTTAAGGGCACGCCTTCGAAGAAAGATTGCTATTAATGTGCATGACAACCGGCGGCTTAACGTGCACTCATGAGGCACGGGAGTGAAACACCTACAAACTTCTATAGTCTGAGCTGTCCAATGTTCTGATAGGAATCCAATGTTCTAGTCTGAGCTGTGACTAAGAATTTCCATATCCATAATTTGAGTCTGACCCGTTTTGGCAGTCACATACGCTAACCGTTTATAGACCAACAAGGTAGTATGTTAGGGAGTATAAAATAACATTAATTAAAGTCATATACTTTGACACAATCGATCTTTGTTTTAATTTTAAATTTCGGGCCAAAAGACTGAATTAAGATCCAACATTAATATACATACTGATTACAATCTGAAATATATCCATTCTCGAAAAGAGGCCTTTTGAATATTAAATACATGTACATAAATGTTTACAAAACAAGCACGGGTTGAAATAAATCTAATTTAAAGACAAACACGTTAATTTAACATTTTATTTCTTTAAATTAGACGATCAAGTTCTACTAGAATATTCACAAAATAAAAGACGAGGATAAGATGCCATTTAGGATATTTGATAAACATGTATGTGGTCTGTTTGCCTCTGAGTCAACAGAGCAACGTTTTTGTCCAAAGGATTTATGATAATATGTATTAGCAGTTGCAAATGCCAGTGCCTAAATTGCTCCCACGCATGAGATCGATAGCTCCAATTCTGGAGTTGCATCAATGCTACGGCTGTTTATTTTGGTCGTATGACTCGAGGTGGTATGTCAGAGCACTGGCCCCTGCATGAGATCACCAGTCCGCAATCGCCCAAGTGGTAAAATTACAAAAATCAATTTTTAAAAGGACCGCCAACCTCTTAACGTCTTGTAATTTATTATCTATATCTAAACTGGGCTTTGTCGTTTTATAAATAAAGAACTCACTTAACTGGCGTATGGAAATAACAACCACTTGTATACTTTAAAAAACTGTGTTAAGTAGAAAAATAATAAGTGCGCTATCTAAGTTAGGAATATTCCCCCGCAGATTATAAAAACAGACCACCGCGTGCTCAGTTTATTTGAAACATAACCGTCGCTTATCTAATTCTCCCCCATAGAACTGTTTCAAATTTCAAGTTATTTTTAAAGTTTAAGTTACAAAATGGAAGAAGTGAAATTATTAAATACGTTTCATAATTATTGATAAAAACTATAATTAGAAATTCAAAGGAAATCCTTTGAAAAATACAGTCATCAATATTGATGATTTGTTACTAGTCTTCTAGTTTGGTAGCTATATTCTATAACTTTTAATTAACATGGAAATCTGAATACATGTTCCAAAACTGATTTTGATGTTTTCCATAGTACAAAGTTATAAGCTCTTACCTGATTATTAGTTACTTGAGAATAGGTTTTACTCCAGTATTAGCTATTCAAAGCACCAACTGCTCATTTAAGTGATATTTTTGCAACACGGTTCAAAGGTTCACTTTAAATAATTGTATAAAATTTATCTCAGGGGCAGCATCTGGCTACAAACGTGTCGAAACTTGTTCAACACACGTGCAATTAGAGGGGGTCACACCAATAATATCACATTATTATTTAAACTTTTCGCCATCCATTATTCCCTCCCTAATACAGGGCCCGTACCAAATTACGTATTAATGTATTCAATCCAGTTTCTATTCATATGTAATTCAATGTTTTTGTAAGCTTTTTAGAGCAAGAACTGGGTCGCAGATGGGCGTTGGATTGAGAAATTTAAATAAAGACTATGTGTGATCTTCAAAACGATATAAATAGAACCATGAATAATAATAATAGTGAATTTGCAACATGTATTTTTACTTTGGATGGTTCTCAGTGAATATCATAGGTACCAATGTTATTTAGTGGTTTGCCATGTGTCATAAATTACATGATTTAGTAATGAGTTACTGCTTAAGCATAATACATATTGGTTGGAAATGCGCGCGTGCTCACGATCGAAGTATTGTCACTTACATCATTGACTATTGTTCCCTGTTCCGTGACACGACAAAATATCTAACTAACATACTAATTAGTTAGGGCTAAAGTACCTCCCCACTTTATATTTATCAAATGATGCAATTGTCTATAAATCAGTTAACTTTGTACATGAACCTGAGAAATCACTGCGCATTAGATATTTCTGTTGACACCAATACTTATTTATAAGATTTCCATAAAATTAAATATGCAAGAGGAAATAATGATATGCGCAAACGAATAATTGAACACCTTCCAAGATTTCTCTTCGTAAATATTTACTAAACTCACAAGATTTCTTATACCTACGTCTCGAAAGTATCTTGTTAAATTAATTAGCACAATTAACGGGGTATTTACTGTCTATTATTGTTTTTGTAAATTTATTTTTAAAGATTTTGTTACTAGGCAAAATTGTTCGAGAACTTGCGACTAAACAAAAAAAAATTGACAAAAAATAAAAAAATGTACACCAATATCAGTAATCAGTGATTATGTTTGCTTTAAAACGTTCACCTATCAACTATCCCAATCACAATTAAAATACTTTTGAGTTAGTCATAATGAGTTTTTAAATACAGAAAGATCTCCTTCACAAAAGATAAGATTACGATTAGGATACCGGTATAGATATAACGAAAGTTATGTTGACAATTTTAGTTCAGTACTGTTCGAGATATGATGTTTTCAATAGCCTTCTTTAATAACCCACTGCTGGACATAGGCCTTTTCTAAGAAAAGAGGTGTTGGCCTACTATGTGTCCACGATTCCTTATTTTTACTCTGCTGTTGACTGTTGTCCTGTATAGTTTGCTGTCTCAGTCAGATTTTACGACAGCTACGGAATGAATATGGGTAGGTAATGTGATGTTAAATATATATAACTATTTTCAAGAATTAATCTATTGGCTGTAATATGAAATATATATGCGGATATCAATGAGACTCTATTGTACAATCTGCAGACTCAGAGGACATTTTTTTAATAACTGTAAAATAGGAACAGAGAGAGATTGCCTCGGAAAGCACGTTAAACAAATGGTCCCGGTTGTCATGAACATCAGGGAGTCAGTGCCCTCAAATACACTGAAAAATAGTTCAATTTTTGAATTCTAGTTCGCCCTCAGGGTCCGAAGGTCCGATACCAGTCACTCAGTGTAAAAACTGAAATTAAGGTAAAACCAGTGAACTAGTAGCCGAACTTAAATAACTAGTAGCTGAACTTAAATAGTCTTGGGCTAGGAAGAAGAAGAAGCTGTTTAATGTGTATTAAATATTTTAACTTCCATCAAAATGTATTTCCAGAGATGACATGGTTATCCAGATGATCTGATCTGGCTTTAAAACGTTCGTATACAGATCAGAACAATGAGTTCCTTTTTACAAAATAGGTTTTAAATATATTACATACTTAATTACTATATGGATACTATACTAGCACAATAAGTGCATGGTCACTACCACAGCGACTTTTGTGGATTTTAAATCGAAAAGGAGCAGATATGATCCGCACTTGGTTATCGTGAGTCTGGATTCCGTTGGTTTTATTTGAATACTTATTTGTAAAGTCTTCTGGCACACTAGAATTAGTCCCCGCCAGAATTAAGTTAACCCGTGAAATACGATAACCACGTCACAAGTGGAATATAGAGTAAATGCCATTTTCGACGCTTTCTATCCAGGCCCAAATTTTCATCAATCATAGCGCAATATACTTATGCAATGCAATGTGTTAATTATTTTGTTAATAAACAAGACTAATTAAAATTGTTTTCTGTTTATTCATTCATGACATCATTGATCATTATAAAACTATTTCAACTAAAGACAAACAGGTATATTATATTGGTAATATTTACTAACTTGACTTCTTACTAAATAGAAACACTCGTGAATGCATCGATTTGTGAATATTTTGACAGCAATAAGGGCCACCGCACACTAGCTACTTTTAGCATCGGCGATCGGCAACTAGTCGCTTTTTAGAAGCTAAGTACGGCGACCGAACGCTTTACACCGCACACTTTAAAACGCCAAACGCGGAGATTGAGTCGCTTTTTAGAAGCGCGACACAGCAGCTGAACGCTACTCTCCGCACACATTCGGATGCCGGTAGCATCGATTTGGCATCTGAGCAGTCGCTAAAACGCGATGCAGCATCGATGCAGTCGCCAAATCGCCGATCGCCGATGCTAAAAGTAGCTAGTGTGCTGTGGCCCTAAGTTGTACCTATCTAAAAGTACCTACTCGATAGAGCAAAGACCATTTTTAGACCATTACATAATTTTGGAATTTATTAAATCTACTGATAACAAACCTAAATTTTTATTGAACACTTTCTATTTTATTCACAACCGATTTCATTGTTTTTTTTAAATAAATATATTATATTTACAATCACAAAAATAAAATAGAAAGAAAGAAATTCAAATAGTTGATAATTAAAAATAAATACCAAGCATTTACGTATAATAAATTCAGGAATAGGACCGAGTTACAGTGCTGTATAGATAATATCGAGGTATTAGCCAATAATACAAGAGATTGAAAGAGGCGTTAGGAATACAGAAAGAGAATCGACGCTAAATAATTGCATCTTAGCTAAAGGGGCAAGACTTTAAACAAACAAAAAAAATATATTAATTTCATGTACAACACATTCACACACGTATACATAACGGATAACTCAAAACATTTACTATGTATATGTACCTACTTATGAAAATCTTGAAAGAAAGATACTTATATTAGTAACTATTCAGTAATCTGTGCTTATATGCCAATGATATTATCATTGATAATGGGTACCATAACACAAGTTAAATCTTACAATGGGTCAATACTAAAGTGTGACTATCATTTGTTATAAATAAAGAAATAATTACGAGTGTAATTAATTTTATAAACCATTATGTCCGTTATTGTACTATACTATACAATCAATCTGGCGATATTAAAACATATTTTAATTACTATTGGCTACAAAAGAGATCGTTTTATAAGCTCTTCTAGTTTTGTAGGTATTTAATAACAACGTGATTAAAATCTGGACATTAAAGTATCCAAACACATTAAAATGCAGATATAAATACAAAATTGGTGTCTTAAGTCTGCAAATCCGGATGAGTTTGATAGATAGGCATAACTGTGATGTGAAAATGGGATATATGATAACACAGTATGAGTGGTTGCCTATTAAACAAAATTTAAGTTACGTTTCTACGTTGGAAATGTAATAAGAAAAATGAACTTTTGCAACCGACTTAAATATCTTATGTTCAAAATTCTCGTGTCACAATGTTAGTTAACATAGGTACTCCTCCGAAATGGCTGTACATCGGTACAGCTGTTTCGGAGATATGAAAACAAATCGTTGTTTGCATATCAGGTAGGTCTGAGAATCGGCCCCCTAGGATGCAAGCGGAGATGGGTTTACCAGTTAATAAAAGATAAAATGTGAAACCCAAATTTCAAGTAAAAATTGCAACATCTAACTTATGTTTCTTATGACAATTGCTAAAAGTCAACAGTAATTGACGTAAGGTATGTAGGTATGTCCAAAACGATAGGAAAGTCATTAACTGCAGTTACAATGGCGTGCCGATAGAACGGATGCTCCCATTCCTCAGCATAGTAACGGTATATATAAACCACGCGCAAATACGTATTCATCTTCTAAATTCCAGTGTTTAATTCAGTTATAATTTTGAGTGAGTGAAATCGATCACATACATTTTTTTTAAACAAAGGATAGTGAGACAAACATATATTTATTTCGATCCCCTTGTATGCCTGTTGCAATTATGAACATTAGGTACATGACCATAAATATAGTATGTCATGAATCTTTGAGTTTAAATTGAAATGTTTGTAATATAGGCAGTGCAGCATGGTGACCTTCCATGGGGTCTTCAGTATAACACTCGCCAATGAAACATGTAAAAACCTAAAATGACAGAGAAGGTACATTTAACTTACAAAATATTGATGTAACCGGAAACTTAAGTACATAATAATATAGATGGTGATTTAAAAGAGTACAACTGTTTGTTGTCTATCTAACCTTAATTATGATCTCTAATATAATCAAAACAAGTAAGTAGAATTTTGTTAAAAAAGCTGGTGATGCCATAAGCGGTGTGTGCGAAACGTGCAACCGCAACATTCCCAGTGCTTAGGCTCAAACGATGCCACTTGTGGCGATCGGCGACAGACACCCGTTTATGGCGAGGACGATCGCAAAGGAATGTGGTCTGCTCTTAGTAGTCCTGACACACGTGACGAGTGATGAGAGAACCGAGCAACACAAGCCCTAACCGAACGTTAACTCATAACAGCACTTAGAAGAATTTGGAGCTCATTTCATCTGTGCAAAACGGTAAATTTAACTTGGTGTTTATAATATGGTAATTATAGCAGCAGTGATTAAATGTTGAATCTATCAGGGCACGTTATTCTGTAGTTTCTTTTACTTATCTAATAAATAGTAAGTAACGAAAAGCGCCGACCAAAAAACTACTTAAAGAAAATGGTTGTTAGTATCATTGAACTGTTTGGGAAGTAATGACAGCTCAGTGGCTAGTACATGGTTGTGCCGAGATAGTTAGGGCTCCTTGGGCTTGGTAGACATGGACGACGTTAGGATGAAGTGTAGGGAATGAAATAAACCTGTCACATAAGCAACAGTTAAGAGAATAAACACAGTAACATTTAAAGTAACTCCCACAACGAAAACTAAACATGCTATAATTTACTCAGTCAACCACACAAAGAGCTATTTTATTTAATGCAAATTACATCAAATGGTCATGGTAGAATGAACAAAAAGTTACGAAGGGTTACTGACGGCAGAGTAAGGTAAAAATCAAAGTACATTTTAGTTTAAAAATCACTTTATTGTAAATAAGGTCTGCAGATACTTTTATTTCATTTTTATCGTAAGACCAATTGTTTATTTACTGTGTATTACACTCTCAAATCTGAAAAGTACATAATTGTATGTTCCTTCATCGAAACTTTCATAACTTGTAATTTTGGGACAGTGTTATTTGCATTTCAATCTCTCATCACTTACACCAAAACACAAAATGACTCGACAACCGCGAGAATGCTTGCCAACTACATTCTCAAATGACACTCAAACTTATTTGTTTTAAATGCTTACGAAGTCTTGGGAATTCACGCTGATTGCTTAACATCATCAGCCTTTGTAACGAGAATTGACTTCTTTTGGTGAATATCCTTGCATATTGCGAACTGTATGATTAACAAGTGTAGGGAACTAGGAAGTTCTTCAGTGTACCAAGCCTTGTACGGGTCAATGCACAAAGGTGCCGACGACCATCTAAGAGTGTATCAAGCCCACACAGTGCCCGCCGGCTAACGGTACCACGCTCAAATATTTTACCATTACACTGAACATGAACTTATTCACCTAACTGTGAATAAATGGTATCACCTTTAGCCTATGCAACTTTCAATACAGCCAACAAACCGCGAATTGACTGAAGATATTTTAAGGTTAAAATTTAAAAACGTGGACAGTCCGGTTGCGGCATTTCGATCTCGGTCAAAGACATGCCTGCAAACTCCATGCCCACGTAGACTTTACAATGTGGACAAGTGATGCGGGTAACGTCGAATCCTGTAGATTGAAACGTCGATACGAGATGTGGACCCACTTCAATAAATCTACTCGTTTATCATAAACCTGCTCTCCACAATATTGTGGTTACCGACGGCCATGTTTTCATCAAACAAACTTCGTATGTACTAAGATTTCATATCACGAACACTGTTACGTGGTTGTTTACGTATTGTGTTAAATAGTAACGGTCTTGGATTGAACGGCGCGTGCTGAAATGCGGCCAATCGATTCTAAACAAATATAGTTTGAGCAAACATACCTAGAACAAAGTGGCAAGCTGGCAATTCTTAGTAATCTTAAATAGAGACGATCACGGTCTCAGGGTTGAGTCAAACAACGTTTCAAAAGAGCTTTCATCAATCCGTCAGCATCCACTTAAGATGTATCTATGTTGGTGCTATCAAAATGGATATTATAATCAACAAGATGTAACGTATTGAAGTGGCTATTAGTCATATAAATTCAACTTTTTTATGTAGTGACTTGTGACTCCTGCTAGGTGGTTATTTACATAATTAGTCTTTACTAAAATAAAAAACTTAAAAGAGGTTAGTTTACATTTTCAATAAACTAAACTGTGTCTGAAAAACAGCCGAAGTTATGGTAATGTTGCTAAGATTTAAAGATTTTGAGAGAAGGATAGCAGAAATTAGTTACATTAGTAATTTGAACAGGTATTACACTTCAATCATCATCATCTCAGTCAAAAGACGTACACAGCTGGACACGGAACTCCCCCAAACTTCTCTAGAATAACCGGTCTTGTGCTGCCCGCATCAAATGTTTTCCTGCGAAATTCACAATGTCTTCGGAGCACCTTGTGGCGGCTAAAATTGACATGTAAAATTTAGTTAAAATGTCTTCTCAATTCGTAACCATAGCCAATTATTTAATAGGTAGTAGAGCCACGCTGATTTCAGCACAAATGGGCTGGCTCGACCGGAGCAGTACTACTCTCACTTATATGACCATTCTAATAAGAATCTTATGAGGTCTTAAAACGCTAAGACCTGTCCAGTGTTGATGATTAGCGATTCCTGCTAGTTTGATTTTGACGTCACTGCTATGTGATACACATGATAATAATATTATGATTTGAAAGAATTATCAACAAAACAAAGATGAAGAACTAGCATGACAGGAACATTACGGGTTAAATTTGTAACTACTAATAGTCCCGCGGTTATACCAGTTATAGTTGTAAATCGCGAACAACCCCGCGGAGCGAAGCAAGTTTAAAAAAAATCCTGAAGTTACTCCTTGTGTCATCAGCTTTCTGCTAGTGAAAGTCACGTCAAAATCGGTCCTACCATTCCTGATATTCGGTAAAAACAGACAGACAGACAAAAGTTTTAAAAATTGCTTTGTTGTAAGTGTCGTATAAACTATAATATTATGTATTTATTTAGTAAAAACGGTTCATTTGACATTACACAGACATTTCCATTTTTTTTTTATTTGTATTTATTTTAATGTAAACTTCTTTTTTTTATATAAATTTATATTAATGCTGTCCAATATTGAACCCTGAACATACAATATTGTTCAGAGTTTGTCTCTTTTGAGACATGATATAAAATATGAATATAATGCACAATGATTTCACTATGATGTCATTCAAGTCTGTCATCATTATTTGCACTGTCGTCTGGCCGTGGGTGTGGAACTGTGGACATTCTGTACACTTCATGTTATCTGCAATTGAAATGGCTACTCCAACACGCCATTTGATTTAAACGATGGTAGTAATTGTCATACCACTGGATATGTGTATTCATTAAATATAAGATGAATACTTTGGAGCCGTTGTAATTGCAATACATTTCATTTCTGAATTTAAAAGATTGAGGAAAGTCGAACTCGGAGAGTTCAATGTACCATGTCATTTTCTTGCGAATTTGGAATCGGTCCAGTGTTTTAAGTGTTAAAAAATAACACACTTACAACGCAACAAAGTCACAGGACACCTGAATGGAACTGTTTGAAAAGGAATAAAATATTTGAGTCTGATTCCATGTGGTTAGTGCTAATATCGCAGTCACATTATCAATCTCCTTTTGAATATACTTACTGTACTTGTGCTAAATAAGTATTTGTATAAATGACAGCAATTTATTACTCGTCTCAAGGGTCACTCTCTGTATCTGCGGCACATTATTGTACACTTATGCATCATGTTTCATTGTGTTATATTCCTTCTTTTCTCTTACCTAAATACTTTGTACAAATTACTTTAAGTTTCGAAGTACAGTATTCTTTTAATCAAATATAACATAACATTATTGGTCAAGTGGTTAGGGTATGCGGCTGCTGATCAAGAGGTCTTGGGTTCGATTCCTTGGACGGACCAAATATATGTGTAATCCACAAATATTTGTTCCGGAGTCTGGATGTTTTCTATGTACACCTAATATGTATGTATTTACAAAAAAAGTATGTTTATGTATTTAAATCAGTTGTTTAGTACCCATAATACAAGCTCTGCTTAGTTTGAGACTAGATGACGTTGTGCGTAAGATATCCGAAATATTTATTTATTTACTTATTTTGATATACTAAATGTTGTATCCGAAAGCTATATTAACTATGTTCAGTATTTATTTATATAAATTATTTATTAAATTGGTAGCTAAGATGTGAAATTCTCCATTGAGAATTTCACATCTTAGCTCCCAATTTTATGAATGATAGGTATGAAAAATTATGCAAAAATGTGAAATGTCACATTTTTGAATAATTTTTCATACGTATTGTTGCTTTACGTTTAAAATTACGATGTAAAAGACAGGTTTACATAAATTTGTTATGTAAACCTCTTGATGTATTTATGAATCTTTCAGTTTTCCCAAAAACAACTAAAATAATAGACACTATCACCAAATCCCTTGACTTCCTCAAGGGATTTGAGAATGTTGCCTCCATGGCGGTCTTCTATCTCTTATGTCATGGAGAGTGTTCTGAAGAGCTTTTCTAATTGGTCCCTCCTTCTCCCTTCCTCTACAGTACAACACCTACTGACCTTGAAAGTCAGCGCTTTAGATTTATATTTGGACATCTATCTAACCACTTTTACTTTTGCACTGCATTGTAACTATTATCTTATTATTGTTTTGCTGCTCTTCGGAAATGAGTTCTATTTTCTTTACATTTTCCTTATTGCAATTCCGCATTCACATGAAAGGTTTATATACCTTATCAAATACATTTCTGATAATTATTGCTCATTGTTTTAAGTACAATGCTTCCAACATATGATAACATTGCGGGAACAATAGAAATGTTATCAACATACTATTGCAAAGAGAAATTGTGATCCGTACACTGACCGGGGCTGAGTAACACTTGTTGCCATAACCCTAGTTCGTCCGTATTGCTTTATTTCTGGTCTCGGTGGTGGTAAACACTTGTGCGTCATCCCCAGTGGTCTCTGCTCTACAAATAAATAAACATGTGTCTTGTTCTAGTACTGAATTACTTTCGCCAAGTGTCTTGTGAATTTGTTACATTGTATTCTGTCATCCATACATCTATTTATACAATTTATAAAATTAAAGTGTCCGTTTGTAATATAAAATGAACATTATTTGTCTAAATGCAAGTAAAAGTAAGAAAGAATACAGCAATTTTTGAAAATATTGTCTGCCAACGATTTGTCTGTCAGTTTGTTCCGGCTAATCTAGGGAAGAGCTAAACCGATTTTGACAAGACTCTCACTGGCAGGTAGCTGATGACATTAGGAGTAGTTTTTTAAAGCATTTTTTTAACACTCAGCGGGACTCAGCTAGTTATATATAATTACTAGTTGACCCAGCGAACTTCGTACCGCCCAACTTTAAAATTCCAGAACTTGATCGCAGCGCCACCTACCGGGTCCAATTGCGAATCTAAACCATTCCCAGATCCCCTTGAACACACACAAAAAATTTCATCAAAATCGGTCCAGTCGTTTGAGAGAAGTTCAGTGACATACACACTCACAGAAGAATTATATATATAAAGATGGTTGACAGGCGTGTATTGTTGCTGACTTTCTGTTTTTTTTAATATGTGTTTAACAAAAGTATTCAAGCATGATTAAAAAGGTCAGCTAGTTGTAATATATGTAGGCATATAGTAATGTTTTAATCTTGCAGCTGTACATTCCAGAAAGTATTTTTTCCAATGTTGAAAGCTTTCCTTTGTTCGATAAAAATATGCGGGTTGACAATGATCCTCTTATAGGTATGTTACAAGTAAACGGCTGTCTTATTTGCAAGTACTCCATATTGAACATGTTTCCCTGAGTTTCAAACAATGGTCGACGCATTAGTCGTGACTATGATTATGAAGAACAGTATGTCAAAACAGAAGAACATATGGATTGGCTCATGACACTTCAGGAGTATAAACACTGAATATACAGCAAGTCATTTGCAAAACAAAGAGCCCAGAACTCGGTCGAAATAAAAATATTTACGCAGCCACTGCTGACTCAAGCCGTCAAGCTCAAGCGCCGCTTTGTTTGGGCGGAGTACTAACCTTCTTGCAAGAAAATAAATTACTGTCAAATTGCAGAAACTAAAATTAGCTGGTTAAAATTCGATGGGATTTTACCCAAATTTCGACAAGATAAAAAAGGTGAACACTTTTGTCATTTCAAGGAATCAACTGATTTAGGAGTTATTCTAACTTGATTGAATGTTTGATATATTTATTGTTGCCCGTAGCTAGCGTGATGTTATATGATGGAAACAAATAGTTTCTTATAAAAGCTTGTTTTGAGCCAAACTCTAAAAATAGACATACTTATTCTGTAGCGGATTTTTATTTTTAACTGTTCAAACAATTCGTTCATAGATTGTTTTTACGAATCTGTAACCATTACCCGCGTTTTTTAAGTTTTAGATACATTTGTTAAAGGTTAGTGAATGTTTTTGAATGTGAACATTATGTGGCAGGTACCTCCTCCTCCTCCTCCTTGCGTCGTTCTCCTCAGTTCTGAGGGTCGTGACCCCCACTTGTTAAAGTTTTAGTTTACCTAACTATCTACCTAAAAGCCTTTCATAATTTTTAAGAGCGGGACAACGCCTGGTCTTAATCAGATTTAATTATTTTAGACTTACGTCATCACAATATGACTTAAAAGATAATATTCAAACAACAGAACTTTTCCTTTCGATTCATTGCTTACAAAGTATTATTTAACAATACTTTGTAGGCGATGAATCGACCACAATTACTATTAGGCAAAGGCTTGTGTGTATATTACATATTGTACATATTGTATAATACATACCTACCTACTCAGGTACTGAAGACGGATCTCAACCCTTGATTGCTCAGATTATATGGTTGCATATGATCAGTTTCCCATTAACATAACATATTTCTATGTTCTATATGTCACGGTAAGGTAAGTGTTAATCATCTTCTTATCGTCCAGGACCTCCGCAACCCTTAGGGGCGAACTGAATTCGATTCGAGATTGAACTAGTTGTCAGTTTATTTGAGAGCATTTAATTTCTAATAACGATTATCATAGATGTTCATACAGCCGGGACCGTTTTGTGTTTTATCCATACTCCTAGAATTTCATGTAAGAACAAACCAACAACAGCCTGACCCGGATTAATGCTAAGGCAAATTTTAAATTCTAGATATAAATAATTTAAACCAGAATTAATCGTTATTGTAGATTACGATAACAAAACAAGCGGTAAATTTAAAGATAATAAACATATTAAGTTGATATGATTGTTATTTTAAAATTAAAACGCGTAAAAGTAGGTATACAAAGTATCAGCTAACATTGTTTATAATAAACGACGGCGTCGGCACGCGAAGGCGACACGGGTCTCGCCGGATATGCAGCATTAGTTTAATGAAATAACGACAATTTGCATTAAATAACTCGACTAAGCCACTCTGTAGTCGCGCAAAGTGACAAGTCTTAACATCCGTTCATGTGACCGCGTCCTTATTCCATGAATGCACTCAATGACTGCCACGGAGTCACAGCACTATTTGACTCATATTCAATGAACATGAATCTTAATTGAAGCGAAGCCAATGAGAATTGTTGATGAATGTTGGCCTTTGTGGTGCCGTTTCAATTCCTACATTCATCTGTTATCTGCACATAGGTATTTAGTTTGTTTCGAATATTTAAGTTTTATTACAGCCTCAGGATATATAGTTTTATTTGAATGAAAATGCTTTTGTTTTATTCAAATTATAATTTATGACAACCATTCTTTAAAAAACCTAATTACAAAGTCAACATATCCTATTGCACTGGTGCCAACAACAGCCAAAACGCCGATCTTCGAAATGACAACTCCAGACTGGTGATGCCACTCGGGAACGTTAACGGAAAGAGTTAGACCTGTTTAAGTAAACCGGGAGCATATCCAAAATCAACTAAAATAGTATACTGCAAAGTGTCTAAAAATTTAGGATTTAGAAAGACAGAAGTAGGTACTAACAGTCGTTAAATAAATAAATATTTCGGACATCTTACACACAACGCCATCTAGCCATCTAGTCCCAAACTAAGCAGAGCTTGTATAATGGATACTATACTAGAGGCACGCTATGATGGCCATTTTGACAATAGTGATGTAGAATGTCAATTAATTTTCGAAAAAAATATAATAAAATCTATCAGTTTTTATTGTAAGTAGTACCTGATTAAAAAGGTTTAAGAAAACTAATATATAAATGCTTACTTAATATATTTGAACGATCTGAATATTGGAAAAAAAATGAATATGCATACTTTATATGTACACAAGAAACAAATTAATACAAAACGAGACCAAAAGAAGGTGCCACAAAGGACTATATTTAATCAAATTCATCCATACTGCTATTTTCACTGTCGACACTGCTATTATCATCTACATTAATTATACCTAAGTTCGTTTTCTGAAATATTATCTATGTTCACATCTCTTTCATAACCTTCCCTTATTAATTTAACAAAAAGGTTGTGAATAGAACTCACAACCTTTTCCCAGTCTCCTATCACATGTTCACAAGCTTCTTCTAAAATGTTTATCTACCATTTTTGTTGTGGTAAATGGTTATGTACTGTGTCTTGCAGCCTATCACTTAATTTCACGATCAACGATCGTATTAAATTTCATTTATTAAATTTCTAAAAATAAATGGCGAGTTGTGTGATAAATAAGTACGCCAATAATTATAATCTTATATGAATAAAAAATAAATGTTCGCGAGGCCCTAATATATTTAGTTTAGAAATCAATTTAATGAATAAATTTTGTATCCTAAAATAATACATTCGATAAATTTTATGACTGCACGTCACTATTGACAACAAAGCAATTTGCTCTTTCAAATGTAATACTAATTAATATACTAAATTAATATGAAACTTCATGAATGAACTCAACTTCAAGAACCTCTTAAGTACGATTTGAAAAAAGTTTCACTCAAAAATCTCAAACCATGAAGGTTCTATGTCAATTCGAAGTTACAATAAAACGGTAATTTCATATTTTAACCCCTATTCCTATCTCATCGTGGCGCTATAGTGTTTATTTTTATTAGTTTTGTTTATCTGTTTGTTCATATATTAATCTCCAAACCGCTTATAACGATTTTGTTCATGTTGTTGCCCTACGGAAAATTTATAAATATCATGGTCATAATTCGTCACAACTGCAATGGTGGCAATGGCAGGTTTTGCCTACAATTTAGATAAAAATCGTTTTGTGGTTAGTTGTATCTCATAGCATTTCAGTTAATTCAAATGAAAAACAAAAAAAATACCTTGAATATTAAATAAATAAATATATTATATGAGCCATCGCGAACCATACCACGCCATCTATTTTGAAACTAAGCAGAGTTTCTACTATTGACTGATAGGGCAGGAGGACCTCGGTTTTGAACCCGAGCCCTCTAGCAAAGTAGTCGCGTACACTAGCTCTGCGCCACAGAGGCACTAAATTTTCCTCTGGAGCGCATAAGTGTAATAGTCTGAGGATTTTTACTACCGATAAACATATACCTGATTCCAGATTAAGCTGGTATCATACGAATTTAAAAACAATTACGATTTTTATCAGCGTTTAATGTTTGGTTTTTTCTTGTTATCTGGTGATTAGTAGTAGAAAGCATACGACACTCTTGTAACGTCACACAAGTAAATGACGATGGTTTTCTAAAGTAAGTGACGATACGGCAAAAATTCATTTAAAAACCCATGAAGCTCTATAAAAGTAATGAGTTGTTAAAAAGTTTACCTTCCAATTTTTGCGTTTGTGTTAATAACAGTATTGTAAGAATGCCTACAAATGTAGTATGGTCTGTGGTTCTTTAGAACACATTCACGTGCGTTACCCGTGCATAAAGTCAAAATAATTGGGCTTTAGGTAAGAGTATAACAGAAAATTAGTGTGTTTAAACTAGTAAATTAGTAACTTAAGAACCAAAACACAAATTTTGCTGTTTGTAAACATTTAATACGTAACAAAAGCTATCTATCTATTCATGTACTTCCTTTGGGTCTAAAACGATTAAAAAAAATGGGTTAAGTTTGAAACGTTACTCCAGTAAAAAGTGTTTTTGCCGACTAACTTTTAACCTACTACCTGCAAATTTTGTTATCTGTAACAAATGACTCCTTATTTTATTTTACACTCTCAGCTCTCTAAACACCATTTTTTTTTACTTTTTGCTGGGGTAACACACGCAACAAATTTAGGAATTAATCAGATGACCACTAAGACTATAAGCATATTTTTTTTACAAAAAGGCGCGGCCAACAAAATTAATTACGATTTTTTGAGGACTGAAGATACGCTGTACGTGCAAGTTGAAGTGCATAATTACAGTTGACTTTCATCTACTTCAAGAGCTTTTAACAGTCCACTGCTGGACATAGGGTTTACCTCAGCAAAGAGGTTGTGGTCTACTATACAACGCTGCTGGTCAAACGGATAGTTTGTTTCAAGTTTTCCTTCTCCTTGCAGTGGCTCTTGAGACAACCACGGGACAAATACCTTGCTACTCCATATTCTTAATCCGCCACTTCCACATCCGTCCCATACCATAATATGAATATGAATATCATGAATAGGTCAGCTCGGCCGGAGCGGTATTACCCTGACACAGAAGACCAACCTAAAATGACAGCATTCACAGACAATTAGTGAGTGAGACCGAAGACTCAATGATGCAAAAACCACTATAATTTTACTCATGCTTTCCATCAGGTATAAGCTGAAATTAAAAAAAAAAATCCAAAAAACCTTGAAACACAAAATTACTAAGACTGATCTGACGCCATCTGAAATAAACAATTCTTAGGAAATTGATTGAATTGACATCAAAAGGCGTCAAGATACAAACATCTAAGATAAAACATTATGATAACTAATCTCGGGAACACGCCTTGGAGATTGCACTATCAACGGCAGCTGAGCCACCAGATATGTCATTGGCTATTTATACAAAGACCAGTTTTCAAACATCACCGCTAATATCAATAATAACTTTTAATAGCTCTTCTGAGATCCATAAATGGCAAAATCTAAGCATCTACTAATGAGCACAGAAAAAATAATAATTGCATTAATTAAAGTAAACATAAATGTACAATAACCTTACCACATATTTTATACGGTGCTTATCACGCTTAAAATGAATGCTGATAAACAAACAAGCATTGTTGGAATGTTATCTGTGAGCGATGTTTTTTGGCGCCATATTACTTCGGTATGACATCACTGCAATGACAGTGCTAGTCTTTAAAAAAATAACAATTATTCGTTTAGAAATGACATTGACGTCATATCCGTGCGGACATAATAATTCTTTGATTATGTTTTTTTTATCTAACCTGCAATAAGCTTTTAATACCTGTTCAAAGAAGGAATATACGTAACATTCATCATCAAACGAATGTTTGATGTAAATCTTTTCTGTACTTTAAGTTTGAAGAAGAATCAAAATAAATACTAATAAATAAAGTTTATTAAAGCTGAATAGTTTGTTGGTCGTGTAGTTAGACCAGCTAAACTCGCCAATCTCTGGAAGTATTAGTACGATTTGAAAAAAAAACACTGTTAAATAACCTAGTAATTGTGGAAGGCTACAAGCTACATATCATCACTCTAAAACCAAGAGGAATAGTGAATCAATTAAGAATATGGCAAAACGGGGAAAAGAAAATTCCTTACCTTGATTGCCCTGCGTAAACAATTGAAGTTTCACAAAAACAATGTATGACAGAGTTGTTCCACTTTAAAAGTTTTAAAAAAGTTTAACCTCACTGTAATTATATTATTAATATTAATTATTTCAACACATCATCTAGTTCCAAACTAAGCACAACTGATATAAATACATTATTATGTATACCTTTTTTTGTAAATACTTATACACCCAAACTCCGAAACAAATATTTGCAGATCACACATATATTTAGTGCGACCCGAAAATGGAATCTGAGACCTCTTGATCAGTAGCCGCATACGCTGACCTCTAGATTTGTCATGGTAAACAGTTTCTGCTGTATAAAATCACGTCACTGGCAATGGAAGGTGCAAGTGGAGCTGCTTGGGTCAGCTAATGTATAAAAGTTTGCCTACAACAGATGAAAACCAAGGATTTAACGAAGACTAATGTTGTTTGGTAACCGGTTACAATGAAGTTCATTTAGGTATATGCACTTGTTTATCGTCGAAATACTCGGAATAAGTTTTTAAAATTTTCCGCATATCGTTGTTAATTTATCAATACGCTTTGTGAAGGTCAAATTATTAAAATATTTGTAGGTATATAATTTATGGCGTTGGAAATACAGCCATTATAATAGTGTTTTGTTATAAAATAAGGTTCGTTATAAATAAACTGTGATAAGCATTTCCTATTCATCATCATCAACAGCCTTTTATAGTCCACTGCTGGACATAGGCCTCTCCTTAGAAAGGAGGTTTTGACCTACTATACCACGCTGGCCAGACGGGTTGGTATAGGGTTGGTTTCAAGTTTTCCTTCTCTTTGCATTGATGTTGTCTTGCGTAGTTTATCCCTTAGTCGCCTTCTACGACACCCGCGGGATGAATAGGGGTGGTGACACTCTGTATTCTTAATCTGTCACCACACGGGCTTTCCTATTAGAGATCCTAAATGTCTGAGTGTTCTGAACACCCAACTACAAGGCATATATATAATACACTTTTATGAGGAAATAAAAACTTCAATGGACACATATTTAGCTTGATATCAATAACATAATATTAAGCAACTTCCCTCATTGTATTGGAATTCACTAATTTAATTTGAAAACAATGATTAGCCCTAGGACTTCAAGCATTCTATTAAGTCCCACGTTGGGCGCCGTTCTGAATAACATTATTTTTATACGGTGTTAACAAAAACTCTTGGTGGATTTCCTACTTATGGTCAGTCTTGATTAAATTCGTTACGTATATATGTGAAGAGCTCTTGGATACATAAACAATATTTACATATCTATGAGTGGTTAGCGTATGCTTTATGATAAAGGGATTATATCTAGATAAGATAGACGCCTGTGGCGTTTATGCAGCGATTGTGTTGTACATAGGTGGTTTAATGGTGACCTTAATAATATATATTGGTAATAATTACAAGTATTTTCATTACCCAATGAAATTTTGTGAGATAGTAAAATTGAAATGAACACTTTATTTCAACCCTGTCATAATAAGCTGCTGAGTATATGATTGAAAAGCTATAAGAGTTTCTATATAATATTAAAGTACCTATATTGATAAACATTCTTCTTCCTAACCTTATTCCCAATATTATTTGGAGTCGGCTACTAGTTCAACCGGTTTTACCTGAATATCAGTTTTTCCGCGGAGAGACTGGCATCGGACCTCCGCAACCCTAAGGGAGAACTAAAATTCCAAGGTTGTTGTCAGTAAATTTGAGTACACTGTCTTCCCAATAACGATTGTCATAGATGTTCATGACAACCGGGACCAACGGCTTTACTTGCTTGAATCACCGCTAAACTTTCAGACTCCAGGTTCCTATTAGGAATTTCCTAAGAAAAACCCAAAATCACTTTTTGAAACGACCCGGGATTTGAACCCGAGACCTCTTGATTAGCAGTCGCATACACTATCCACTAGACCAAAATAAATATTATGAATTATAATATTCTCACCCATCTCATAGACGGCTGTCTAATCTTATACCAGGCATAGCCATACTATGGTAACCAGACTGCCGATTTATGATTTTTTTCTTAATATTTAGGTATATAGTATATATATCATAGATAAATTACACCAATTTAGTATTAGTGTAAGGGAATTCAAAATTACTAAGCGCCATCTATTGACAATCGTTTAAACTATCATGCCTAATCACTCGTGTTGTTTACATTCTGAAAATTATTATTCGTAAAATTCAAATGTTATTGCATAATTAAATCATTTCGTAACCTTTATGGTATACCTACATATATTTACGTCAAACAATTACGAAATGTTGGGTAAGAAAGGATACAACCCTTTTCGCATGGTGAAATAGAGTAACTACGAGAATTTGTAGAGAAGAGCCTCACTGATTTCAGCACGAATGGGCAGGCTCGACCGGGGGCAGTACTACCCTCTCACAGAAGACCATTCTAACAATGACAGCATTCTTGCTGTCGTACATCGTTGGTGAGTGTGAGACCGTATATACATATATTGCCCAATCAATTTGCATCATTCTCCCTGCCTCCAGAAGCTGGGAAAATGATACAGAAACATCTGACCAGGCCGCTATGGCATATGTCACCATGCTGCATTGCCTACCCTCACAAAGGAGATGGTTACCCTACTCCTGGATTCTAGTCATGCTTTCCATCAGGCAGAGTGGAGTCACTTTGGTACTCTCATTTGAAAGGGAACACTCGTTTTTATTATATTTATTAAAAAAAAACGAGTGTTCCCTTTCGATATTAAAGAGCTTAGAACGTTTTCATTTGTTTCTGATAAAGAATAAAATAATTAACTGATATGTATATGTATAACACTATTTAACAGTTAAACGTTGCTGATAAATATATATGTACATATATCTGGCACATGTCACTATCCAAGGTTCGTGAAACTGTATGTAGTTCTTAGACAGATAATTTGACGACATTAATCTATCAGCTCCCCTAGTCAAGTCAAGTCTTCTCTATTCTTTTGTTTCTTTGGCTAATATTTTGTTTTGATCATGTGACTGAGTGTTCTTATTAGGCAATGAAAAAAAAAAGAATAGAGAAATAGAATGGAAAATGAACAACGTTTGCAACTTAGCTAGGGAGGCAGGACTTTATCAGCAAGTAGCGAACTGGCCCCTAGTCAATTCTTTTGTTTTCTTCAATAAATACCTAAACATAAATATTAAGCATTCATTAAGTTTTATTTTATTTTGTTCATATTTTCTTGAGGAATTTGTCAAGCCGTCTATCTTTTTCCTGGGATTAACAAAACAAATAAATTCTTCTACTATTTCTTATAAGTATTGAAATATATTAGTCCTATTAGATTACTAGCTTTTACTCTTGGTTCCGCTCTTGTAGTATTCGCGGTAAAAAGTAGCTTTTGTTCTTCATGACGAATCAAAGCATTCCCATATTTGATATGTACTTATTATATTTTATTCATTCAAATCGGTGCAACGGCTTAACCGTGAAATTATAACAGATAGACTGCAAAGTTACTGTCGATATTAAAATATTACTAGCTTTTGACTATGACTTTGCCCGCGTGTGTTTTAGTAATCGCGGTACAGAGTATAAACTGTGCAATAATTAATTTTTCCTTTGTTTTATAAGCATTTTAAGATCATTTCGCGATATCACTACAAGGAATTACTTTCCGTCCCAAATAAATACACTAGAAAGTAAGTAATCGGTTAATCACTATGTTTTTGCAAACTCAATAAATATGAAATCATTTCGGTATTTACGTGAGTGATAGCATGTATTACCTCATAGGATTTTGACCTGGTTTGATTGCGTTACTGTAATTCCCGCGATTATGATTTACCCTTAGGGAAAGAAAGAAAAGGAAAACGTTGTGTACTGTGTTATCACGTGTAAGATAACAAATAGAATAAAGGATTTTTTTAAAGGTACGTAGCCTAGAATTTGATATTTATCATCAATCATGATAACGCACTGCATCAATCACTTCATATTCTATGTATGTTTAAATCGTCGTGATAGTCTTCATTCTTCGTATACACTATTGTGAAAGGAAGTATGAAGGTACAGAGAAGTGATTTAAATATTTGCTAGTTCTATACATACATACGAATGGCATTTTAAACGCACACTTTTACTACTTCACGCCCATTTATTTAATCCCACGTTTACCAGTATTTTTAGTTCTATTCGGTTCGGAAAAGAGATTGAAATTTACAAGGTTTTCAGACCATGAAAGAACTAAATATTGTCTTGACTGTCCTGTCATCATCATCTTTCTGGCCTTTATTATTTCCACGATTTTTTGCTGATGGTAATATTTTAATAGTGAATTTTAATAGTGTTATATGGTGCATTAATTTTTAAAATTGTATGTGTCATAAAGACAGCATTAGAATAGTTGTAAATAATTAATTGTATAGGATAATTATTTACAACTATTCTAATGCTGTCTTTGCTCTCGTAGTATTCGCGGTAAAAAGTAGCTTTTGTTCTTCATGGCGAATCAAGGTATTTCCATATTTGATATGTATTGATATGTATTGTATATGTCACAAAGACAGCATTAGAATAGTTGTAAATAGTTAATTGTCTTATGCCAGATTATATTTATTTACAAAAAACGATTGAAGTTGGAAAGCAACATTCATTTACAGATCGTAAAACTTCGCTAAATAAGTTAAGTTTCGTTTAAAATACTTACAACTTTACGACTGGATTACACAGGAAGCGATCAACTAAATTTAGGACGCCATGTGCTTCAGTTTTGGGCAGCATCACTTTCGATGAAGTGTATTAAACAGGTGTATCTTAATAATAGAATCCTACTAATATTATAAACGCAAAAGTTTGTGAGTCTGTATGTATGTATGTTTGATGCTCTTTCACGCAAAAACTTCTGAATGGATTTTGATGTAACTTTACAGTAATATAGCTTTTATATCAGAATAACTCATAGGCTACTTTTTACTGCAATAATCGAGATACGCGCGGGCGAAAGTTAGTAGTTGAATATTTATTTAGTAAAAATGAGTTCCCCTTCCCCACTATTAAGCTACTAGTAGAATAAAACACAAAATGTAAGTACGTGGGTGGTATAATAATATATTATACAGGTAACCCATTGATATGTTTTTAATACATCAATGAGGTAATCATAATAATAACTGTTTCTTTCTCGACTTTTACACAATCAATTATTGTTTTAACCGCAGTTGGCCTTATTAAAATTATTGAAAAGGTAAATAAAGGTAAACGAGATAGCTTCAATTTTCGGACGTTTCGAGCGAGTTATATTAATGAAACTACCTCCACAGTCCACTTATACCACCTTTTGTCTGTGCTTAAATTATGTGGCTATATTTCGAATTCGAGCCGACCAAAAACACTACGTTCCCGGGTTTTAGAAGTTGGGAAATCAGGAACTCAGTAATCAGGTGTAACCTAGAAAGGATTTCCCAGGTATACATATATTTATGTACCTACTTACGTTTTGTGATTTTTTACACAACTGTCTCAACTAAACTCAATTTAAATACAATTTGCTTGAGTATTAATACACAATATTCTGATATAATTAATTGGTTGTCCATTTACTGGACTGCTGTGGTAAATGGTTAAAGTAAATTAAGGAAAATTGATCACATCAAGGAAAACAACAAGTATTTTTAGAGGATAACTTACTACCATAGCAACGTGTTTATTTGAAATAATAATTAAAAGCTTCCAAGCATACATGTTATTTTGATAATTTTATGGAGAACAAAATAAAATAAACGAAATATAAATTGGAAACTCCTCGCATTTCACAAAGGAATGAAGGAAAATATTTGAGCAACCAAGCGCTGAACACGTCTTATATACATAATATTCTTTGTGAAGAATTGGCTCGAGTGGAAATCCAGAACTTGCTATTACTGGCTGGCTAGTTATGGATACTGGTAATTCGGAGTTCACGAGGAGTGTTTGGTCTGCAAGGAACCAGCGTTTGATTCTACTACAATAGCCACAGCGAACGACTTACATTTTATTATAACAGATAAGTGAACATCGACAGGGTAGATTTTTTTTAAAATGATAGTGAAGGTTAGAAGCTTAGAAGCAAAAAGACGAAGCTATTGAAAGAATCTTTCGAATCAAAGGTGTTTATTTTTTAGAACTTGTCTCTTCTCCAGATTCGAAAACATAATAATCATATTAAAATGTATCCCAATTTATTATTATTTCAAAAAGAACAGTGGCGTTACGCATTAGATTTAATATATATATTTTCTTCAACACTAACAAGGTCCGGCTGATTCTAGTTCTCGAGGGCAAGGACACAGCAACTTTAAACCGCAGTGTTTTGTTACGTGTGCTCAGCCATACTTGGTGTTGTTCTCGTACACAACATATAAGCGTGACCACTGATTTTATATACCTCTTTTTATATATAAAATATCATTGAGCGTGACATAAAGGAATATCATTTAAAAATATTTAATTTAAATATCACATAAAGACCTCACTCCATCTTCTGATCGATGATATTATGACGATGAGATCTTAGGACTTTTTTATTTTAGTTAAAAGCAGCAAAGAGCTCTGAGATCTTAGAAACTTTCCATTTCGGCTTATTCTTCTGGTAGAATGTGTTGATGGTCTTTTCCATCAGTTAACAGGTAACTGTGTTTACCTATGTGTATATGATAAATAAGTTAGGGATAAAATAAAATAATGGGTCCAGTAGATTATAATGTCGCTTGTCTTAGAAAGTGAGGGTATTTTTTAAAGTTGTTTTTAAAACTAGCTTTATACACGCTTTGAAACATCAAAGCGTGTTTTAAAATAGTTTTTAAACTATTCTATTTTCTCTACAGATAGGTTTTATATACCTGCATATAAGGGGTAAAATTTAATTACTTCCAACGAATGAAAAACCACGAATTTTTCGAGTCGTTTAGGAATGTTATATACTTATTCGAATATTCGATGCGATTCGAATCCGAATATTTTGGGTATTGATGTAGGAATGAAGTAATACAACGTGTATGCCTATAATAATCCCGTGGGCGTCGTAAAAGTCGAGTACGCAAACTATACAAAACGTACCACTTGCAAAGAGAAGAAAAACTTGCAACAAGTCTTATCAACCAGAGTATACCAGGGCAAAAACCTCTTCCTAAATAGAGGGCTAATTTACCAATAAAGACTAATGATGATAATGATAATTCAATCCCTTTCTGGTGAAAGAAACTGACATACAACACCATCTAGTTTCAAACTAAGCAGAGCTTGTACTATGGAAGCTAGATTGATTGCATGTATGAAAATTTGTAGCAACTGCCTCGGTGGCGCAGTGGCAGAGTTTACGACTGCTGTGCCAAAGTTGGACCAAATATTTGTGTAATCAGCAAACATTTGTTTCGGAGCCTGGGTGTTTTCTATGTAGGTATAATATGTATGTATTTACAATAAAAGGTATGTTTATATATTAATATCAGTTGTCTAGTACCCAATAATACAAGCTCAGTTGGTTTGGGACTAGATGGCGTTGTGTGTGAGATGTCCAAAATATTTATTTATTATTTATAACCGTTTAGCGTTTTACTAAGTGCAGTAGATCGCTTAAAGGTTTGTAGGGTAATTGGAAAAATTCAATAATGTAATGAGTTTGCTATCCATGACATAGAAAAGAAACGTGTTTGGGTGCGGGTAATGTATACATTCATATTAGTTTTGCCTTAAATTATCTAGGACACACATGTGGCTTACATACATTCGTAACATACGCCTACTTCGTCGGTACTAGATAAGGTTATCAACAGGCAAACAAACGTTTAGCACATTTAACACACTAATAAGTGGATTTAATATCATTTTTGGAATCATCATTTTTAACAACAATACTTATTTACGCCACAGCATTCATCGCGTTTTCATTTTTGAAGAGCTTCGTTATCTCCTCCGAAAATCATCATCAGATCAATATGAAATTTAAATGGGACCATTTCTAGAATAAACCCCTTTCCCGGACATGTTATCCCAGACATACTTATTTTTTTAAGTTGGTTTTGCCGGCCATGATACTGGCACATATACTCTGTAATGGGAGATATTATCATAATTTTCATTATCATAAACAGGATCTACTTAAAGGACAGGACCTACTATGGCGATGTATAATCCATCGATAACCAATAAAAGAGCCATCATCATTGTCATCTGAGCTGAAAGATGTCCAGTGTTGAACGTGGCCCATATAGAGTCCCCAAGGTTCCGCACCACAACCAGTCCTGTGCTGCATGTGTTCAACAGGTTCGCCCCACAAATAGGTTGGCTCGATCGGAAATATACCACGACTTTACAGAAAACGAATGTTAAGGTTGTCTTTCATTGCTATTCATATTAAGTCCACGAAGCTCTGATTACGGCAAAGCCCGGTGGTAATGGTGAATGGTGGGGTTCAGTGGATGGACCAATTTGAAATGAAATAAAACTGATTTATTCATTAAAAGTAGCAATATTATTGTAAGATACAGAATAAAACATATGTACATATGTTAAGCAGCAGTGTACAAAAATGTGGGCCAGAACGGGTCATGATCTTATCTGAATGCTACACGGTGTCTGTGCAGCGCTGATTTTCAGATGAAACCCTCGATATGGCGTCACTTTCGTGTGCACTTCACAGTTTTATTAAACGTTTGTTTGAAACTTCGTAAAGTAGAAAGATCGTAAGTATCGCGAATAAGTCCCGTATACGTATACAGTAAAAACAGTTTTATTATAGACAAAAAAAAAACATAAATTAAATTAAAACAATTTTGCTGCTTGGTTGTGCTGCTGCATTTGCCCCGTTTTGCCATAGAAAGCACTATAACAGTATTTCCTAAGAGAGTTTTGACGTCCACAGAGTACCTGGTACTTATTGCTAGTAGTTCCTGTTCAACATTAATGGAGCCGTATTTAGAACTATAAAAACAACATTGTGTATGCTATCTTCTACTTAAAATACAAAACAAGTATGTTTATCGTTTCAACGTATCGGACTTCAAGGGGACTGAGGAGTATTATTCGGGGCATTTGCCTTTTGTCCTTTATTGACATGCTGAAACATGAATAAATGTAAGAAAAACAAAGAAATCGCATTGTAAAGGCAAATTATTTGAATATATTTGTATAACAAGTTTGAAATTCATAATTTGTAGTCTAGGTAAAAAATAATACTTATGCGTCATTAGCCCATATGGTATAACCACAATTCTTTGAAAACCATTATATTAAACTAGAAATAATAAAATACAAAATTTTTGTTGTACCTACCTAATTTAAATACTCTAATTACCCTAAACTGGTTTAGAACGTTTTTGTAGTCTGTCAAAGTCTGCAATCAGCAAAAGTTAGTAGGACTTGAAAGCTATTAAACTGTACTAAATATGCCTCAAAAAAATATCCCTACAACATACTGCATGGCGTAGTGGATATAAGTATAGTACTTAGATCTTGACTGTGTTAGTATAGATATTATAAAATAAAATATTATAATATAAAATACATATTATAAAATAAAGTCCTCCGCCGCGTCTGTCTGTATTTCGCGATAAACTCGAAAACCACTGCACAAATTTTAATGAAATTGTTTCTTGTACCCTGATACTTAGTCTAAAGCCTGAGAAAGGACATAGGCTACTTTTTACCGCGATAACAGATAGATGCGGGTGGAGCCGCGGGCGAAAGCTAGTATTTATATAGTTATATTTATGTAAGTGTATATTATAATATTTTTTGATTAAATGGTTAACGACAGGTTGCGCTTGAATCGGTTCTTTTTATTTGTCAACAAATTAATTTTGCCTAGCAATTGAAAAAGTAAAAGGAATTAAAAAATATGTTAACAAACTAAAAGTGTAGTTAATAAATCCGTTTAATTATTATACCGATTAGTATTGTGATCCAATCAGAATTGTACTAATAATTATCGGCATCGAAGTCGTTCTGTTTTAAGTTGCTAGTAAATCATTGTATTAAATTCGCAACGAGATTTCCGGAATATTTTGAAAGTTATTTTAGTTGATTGATCAGCTTAAAATAGTTGGAATCACAGTGTCATCGTGATTTTGTGACTAAGAATTCTTATTAAAATGCCATTATTCTTTTTTATTTCTATTCTACGAATCATTGAAAATTTGTGATTAAAAGTTTTTATTGGCCAGATAACAATCACTTCTTCTATTCCTTATGAGAGTGTCTTGAACCAAAAGGAGCAAAAAATTAATTCTTGAGGATAGACCTATATCCATATAAATGCATTTAACTAATTGAGGCCTTTTTTTACTTTCGCTACTAGGAATAAATCCTGTGTCGCGAGGTACTTTACCAGCCTACAATGGCCACAATGATCACCGAGATTCAGAACAACAATTTTACTCGAAACAGTTAAACACGGCGTGGCGACCACATAAACTGCTACGCTAAACGTGCAGTTGTTGGGACTGTTGATATGATTTTGATAATGAAAATGCAATCACCGCTCTCTTAGCTTTCTTGCTGAGCGGCGTCGTACCCCGTAATCGCATCATAATCTAACATTTAGCTCTTATAAAAACAACTATTTATTTATTCCTACTTAGTCGTACATTTGTGAAAAATGACTCTCTATGAAAATCGACTTGCAAAGCATCCCTGCTAAATGGACAACGCTAGGTATAATATTTCTTTACCTTTTCTAAAATGTCGGCATGTTCATGATCTGTTTCACTATTATATTACTGAGACAACAAAGCATATGGGCTCATTTGTCACAAGAACCCGCGGCTTTTATTACCGTCTCTCAGCCGGACCGACAAGCTTTCATCTCGCCTCTGACTGATGACCTGATGGACACTTGAACGATTATCGGCTGATCCCTTTGTCTGTAAAACGTTGACTACCCACGTGTAACAATGAGGCGGCCAATCAAAGTCTCGTCGACTTTAAATGGACCGGTATGGTTTAAATGACCTCTGAAATAGTATTTAGGTACTTCGAAAGTAGTTCGTAAGTTAAAAATCCCTTTAGGCGAGCAAGCCTTACTACCTTTTAATTTACTCTGTGACATTAGACAATAATGCCACAGAGTAGTTTGACTTTGACTTGACATAGTTATGACTGTATCGTTGTTCTCTGTTAATATACCTAATAGTGCAGGGGATTTATTTCTATTATTATTATAAATTACAATAACATCCTGATTGATTTTCGGACAACTGTATGAGGAATAAATTAGAACTTGGCAATGACAAATGTAAGCCTGTAACCTTCACAAAAAAGAAAAGTATCTACAACTCTACTTCTAGTTTATTGAAATAATATAGGTATTGAATATATTGATATAATTATAAGAATTCAAAGATTTGAAGTGATCAGAGACTTAAGAGTCACTTTAGCCAGTAAACTGCACTAGAATATACATATGATACCATTATTAACAGAGCCTTTAGTATGTATGGATTTGTTGTCCCTTCCAGCTCTAATTTTCAACTCAAGCTTCTACTTACCTCCACCTATACAATTCTTATGTCTGTTCACAACTTGCGTATACAGTACCTATCTGGAACCAATTGTATGTTAAATTTGTAACATTGTAACATATAAATATTTCCAAGCAGTATTACTGTATGATCTATACCACAGCCATTACAATTGTTTTCCACTCACGAGAAAACTATGTTACAGAGTACCTACTGGAACTCATACCCGTAACGCACAATTGTTTTTAGGAACAACGACATTCCGAACGAATGCTGGTAGACGCAATCCAATGGATCGCATCGATGAATCCTTTAACACCTATTTTAATTGTAATGACGACGCGTACAGGCGCATTGAAGAGATTATTATCAGTGAGGCTAGCGTTCGTTGTTCTAATTCCTGTTAAGTTTTTTTTGCTGTACCTACGCTTTATTATTAAGTTTTATATCTTTTCTTTTTTAAGCATGTTAAATGATATGGTGTTGTGAAGTTAAAGGAATGTTACGTGAGATCATAGATTGTAACGTGCCCTTGCTGTTTCTTTTAGGACCCTACTGCAAAAATGTCTTTATTGATATGCGGTAAATGCTATACCGCATTTTCTTCATTTAATACTTTGTATTGCCTCCACGTGATGAAGCCTCCAGTGATGAAAAACAGCAAAAAAACAATCATAAAAAAAATGTAATCTTAAGAAAAATATGACTACTTTAGTTTTTTTTTAATTTAAGATTAATATTGTGGGTGTAACTAAGTTTTATTTTATTTTTTATCTGTATAATTAAATTCTCAATTGAACAGTCTTCGTTTCATTAGGATGGCATACGTAGTTCGGGAGATATTCGGGTTTATGTGACTGACCCGTTATTTTTGGAACCGAGTGTAGATCGATGGAAGATTGTCTGAACTTTAAAAGAGACGATTATTCCTGAGTTGGTTACGTCCTTTCCTCTCAGTGCTAGTTCAGTTCAGGAAAGGCTGAATATGTCTGAAAAATGTTCATGTAACATTTTACTTCATATCGTCAGCTATCTGTTAGTGAAAGTCCCGTCAATATCAGTCCAGCCGTTAATTTGCTAAAAGCTAATAATTTGAAAATTTAAACAGACGTTACATATTTATTTTGAGAAATAAAGATTCTTTAACCGTATTTATTTGTATATACTAATAAGGAAAGTCCTTTGTGTTTTAATATTCCTCGGAAAACCCCTGAACCTGATTACAATTAAGTAGGTTCTAAGTTATTTTTATCCCATAAATATGTTACAGTACAGAAATACCAAGTTAACTTGTCATTATGTGAAGGAAACAAACAGCCACAAACTTTTTTTGGTAGGACTTGCATTCGATAAACTTCGATATTGGGGACGTAACAACACAATGGATGGCTACAAGATAAGAGTACACGGAATTTTAAATGTCATGGAGATAATATCACAGATATTTGCATTATTGATAAAAAGTTATGCTATTTGTTGATATTTTAAGAATTTGTTGCTTAATTTTATTTTGGAAGGAGTTAAAGTAAATCCAGATCAGAGGGTTTATTATATTCAAGTACATGTATGAAGAACTTAATAAGCCATACTAATATTATTATATAAATTCGATAAATTCTGTCTGACTTTTTGTTACGCTTTTACGGATAAAGTGCTGAACTTCACCGAATTCAATTAAAATTAGCATGGAGATTATTTGATTGTTGAGGTACGTTGTAGGTTACTTGTTTTATTAAAAGATTTTGAACATGGTTTTAATGAACAAGAGCACCAAGTCTAGGTATGGGTATTTAATTGTTTTTTTATATTTAAGCCTACCAAAGTGACTCTACACTGCCTGATGGAAAGGATAGGTAGAAAAAGTGGGTGTACAGTGCAAACAATGCAGCATCTTGACATGTTTATGTAAATGTACATCAGTGTAACTGCAATAAAACAGCACACAGAGCAACGACCAGCATTTATTACACAGAGCGGAAGCTCCTTTGACCCTTTGTTTATCAGCAGTAGAGCGGCGCGTGCGCAACCAAGCCGGATATGCAGTGTTGCGGATGGAAACGCGCTGGCAGGGCGCAATCAAATTAGGGTTGACACCTTTTCCAAATGTCATTTTAGTGTATGCAATCAATAATGGGGAACCTATCATTATTTAATTCATAATCATAGTGTCATTAACACTAATCAACCAATGACTGTAGTAAGAGGTGACCAAAGGAACAAAATAGGCAGGACAATCTTATTACGAAAGAAGGAAAATTTCAAACGAACCCTTTTTTTTATCTGGACTCCTCCCAGAGCCTGTCCGCTCCTGTTGCGGGCTCCGTCTTTTATAGACCCTCTCTTGGGCGGCGTCCAGCACACACGGTCGCCGCCCCCTCGCAGCTGGCCAGTTTATGCGGGTGGAGGGAAAACCCTTCCCGTCCACCCGCGGCCACACTCAAGGCGGCATGAGGCGCAGATGTTCGCTAGTCTTAGGCGGATCAGTGAAGATGGGTTGGAGCGTGTCGGTGCGACGCGGCTGGATCTCAAGAAAAGTTAAATTCGTCAGACGACACGATCCATGTTCCATGCCTCATGCTTCCGGATCGCTGATCGCAGGAATTGGCGATCCATTTTGGATCGTCCGGTGTGGATCCGGCTAATGGGCATGCATTATGCATTGTCTGAATTTCTCTTGCTTTCCATCAGGTAAAGTCACTTTGGCAAGCTTACATTTATAAAGAATCTAAATATAGGTTTCGATAGCGATGCAGAAAGTGTTTTACTGCAGAGGGTTTAAATGCTTAGTTGCATAGAGCTATTCTTTTATAGTCTTATCAATCAAACCTACGCATTTATAAAAACCAACAGCAAAATTATTTTTTATCATGCATGTTTA
This sequence comes from Phragmatobia fuliginosa, assembly GCA_932526445.1. Lineage (NCBI taxonomy): Eukaryota > Metazoa > Arthropoda > Insecta > Lepidoptera > Erebidae > Phragmatobia > Phragmatobia fuliginosa. The sequence continues at coordinate 10,453,794 of OW052070.1, read as the reverse complement.
TGAGATAAGTATCATTAGATAACAAATATTTAATCTGTAATCATAATACGTGCCAGATAAAAGTATAATGATAAACATACTCCAGCAACTGCATTAATTGCCAGTGATAATAATTTTGATGTTTATGAAAAATATTAATAGCCTAGATGAAATATTTGGCCTATATGCACACCACCATCACTAGAAACTTCTTTCTGCAATGCCAAAGGGTAAACTCTGAAATGTTCTCTCAATTACCGATTCCAGTTGCTCTCCACCAATTACGGTCTAGACAGCGATGCTGGTATTCTGGTGCGCCCACCCCGAAATGAGAACAGTATTTCACAAGTATTAAATGTAGGTACTTATTTAAAATAACGACGACTGTCAGCCCTAAGCATTGTAGTTTACTGTAAACGCGTAGTTCGTCACGACCCGAATATTGAGCGGTACTAACTAACAAACTGTACTCTACATAAGTGTAGTAGTGATGATTTCCTGAGTAGTGTGTGGATAATGATATCTAACAAAACTCTATATAATCTATATCTATCTAAAATTTCTACTCCAGTTTGGAGCCGGTATGGTTCGCGGCTATATTTCATCTTCCATTACCTATTTATTTATTCTCGCAGTTTAATTATGTATAAATTGTCACATGAAAAACCTAGTATCAAAAATGACTAAAATTGATTAAATCATATCATAATTATACCTAATTTCCCTAAATGAAATATCATAAAATGGTAGGTTTACCTCAGAACACATTTGCTCTCGTGATGTTTCGAATATTGGAATAATTTAGAATTCCAATTTATTACGTACCTATACAAGAACAGAAAATATGTAGGTACTATTGAGCCGTTCCATTGCCAATTCCTGTTGAATCTTCTCTTATAACGAAGAGCAATCAACGTCAACTTTGTTAGGTACCGGCTATGTGTGTTTATGAATCGATTTCCTGCGTCTATCCACGCACCTGCATTATCCGTCACGATGTTTGTAGATATAAAATTCTTTCGTTGACATTTATTACATCCGCAGGAAGTATAACCTTACTCCCTTCCTAGCTATATTAGGTGTTAAATAAATAGTCGTCGTTCGTATTCTAATCACTGTTCCTTGTTCGTCTAGTGCCCGCTACACACGTTTCGACAAATTCTTTTAAGTTTCAGGCCGCAGATAGTGCCTCCACAAGGCTTTGATATCTACAACGACCAACGATATCTGAAATGATGTTTCATGCACACGTTCAATTTATCTTTCACACGTTCAAAATATTTTTATTTGGGGTACCTTCACGTAAAGTGGGGATGATTTTTTTTTCTCGCGACTACCCCATCTTGTGGGGTATCATTAGATAGGTATTTTGAAAATAATAAAGGGTTTCTAAGACGATATTTTGATTTAAGTATCCGTTCGCGGGATATTCCACTTTAAAGGGCACTTTTTTGTAAAAACAGGGCGTCCCCCCCCCTCTAAAAGCTAAACGGCTGGCTTAAAAAATCTGAAAAAAATCGTGAAGGTGGTCCATATAATGAACTTTAAAGAAAAACTATAACAGATTAGATGGCTTTGTTAGTTCAGGAGTTATAGAGGCTTGAGTGCTAAAATGCGATCACTTGGAAAACGTCATACAAAAAAAACGCATTGATACGTAAACATAACAATTAACTATTGGATACGATTTTTGATGCTTAGGTAATTTAATGAAATCTTGCATATAGTCGAATTTTTAATTAGACGAAGCTACCTGACAGTAGCTAATGTCACTTAGTAAAATAATGCTGCCATATTTAAAGTAATAGTGATGCGTTCAGTTCTCATTCAATCAGATGAATGAACAATGAGTGTGAATAGTTTATCATTTCAAACTATAAAAGAATATTATATCTATTTAAGAATGAAATTGTATAAAAGTGTTCCGATATAAGATACTAGTAGTATGTAACTACAATCAGTTTTTTGACGGCTCAACGTCGCGCGCGTTGCACATTATGTTTTTTGACCCAAAAAACAACCCTCCTCTTATTATATTTTTATTAAATAGATAAATTAATTTAAAAAGAAAGACGAGAATTCTTGATGTTCAAATGTGCTTTGATCAAATATGTTTTTAGGGTTCCGTTGCCAAATGGCAAAAAACGGAACCCTTATAGATTCGTCATGTCTGTCTGTCTGTCTGTCCGTCCGTATGTCACAGCCACTTTACCGAAACATCTACTGACCAAGTTTCAACAGTATAGCTCTTATAACCTGCAATAACTAAACACTGGCTCGACAATGCGCACGACACAACGTATTTTACTCTGCTCTTCACTACACCCACCCGCGCCATGCGCGTATAGACAGTGACAGTATTCCGGCAGTGTTGCTAGCCGTGGCACACGAGACAGCGTATGTATGCTCTTCGAGTTAATCGAATAATCGCATACACTACATCCCTTCCTTTTTGTATATTTTTTCTTTTCATTACAATAAACGGTAAACTTAACAAAATGTTATTAGGTTGACGGCATGAACAATCTTACAACTATGAATGAAACAAAAATCGACTAAAGATGATGCTGCTACGTTAATCATCTACTGTGTGTTTTTCCTCTATATCACACTCTTTTTTTTTTTTTTTTTTTGCATATACCATATATATATTTATCGACTCGTTTCGTCACTTTTCGGCTTCCACCGCTTTGGTAAGAAGTATTCATCTAGTTTTTTTCCTACCAGTACGAATCCACAATAATCAGCCTATTCAAGCACCGAACCACTCCTTTCTAAGGAGAGGCCTATGTCCAGCAGTGGACTGTTAAAGGCTGTTGATGATGATGATGATGATGAAGCACCGATTGTTGATATTAAGCGAATTGCAAGTGCACCGAAGCTGCGAAGCGTGGAAGTCACTTTCCAAGTTATTAGAAGCAAACCGCCAACTTAATGAAAGTAACTCTAAAATTCCGAAGAAATCCATCAACTGCATACCAAGTACCAAAGGGTTTCAAAGTACTCAAATAGATTAAACGCTTCACCCAAAGACGAGACTAACTCCCATTTCGGAAAGCAGGCGCAAAGCCCTCTTAATAAATACTCACTAGAGTACACACATAGCCCATCCCCCGGAAGGGCAGTGGCTAGAAACAGACTTATGAAGCATATCTCGAATTTCGAAATAACTTAAATCCGGTGCACAAGAAACTGCATATAATACACCGCTAAGAATTATTTCCCAAAATCAGTCATCTGTCTATGGGTCAGTTAATAACTGTTGCCTTTTCGAGTCGTTCTCGCCATTAGAGGTACGTCGAAAATGCTAGTAACTATGAAATTCGAGTACCAACTTATTCGAGCACCCTGGTACAAGCTGAGCGTAATAACAGGACGTTTACGGAGCGCGAATGCTGCAACCGAACACACGCCGAGGAAACCTATACAGGTTTCCTCGCCTCCGCTTCCGAAACTTGAACTTGATAAATGAAACCAACGACCGCCTAAAGCCTCGGCTGACAATGACGAATCGAAGGAGACTGCGGAAACCGCCAAAACCCTATTTACTAGTAATCAGCAGTAGCACTCGATTAAGCATCAAAACCAGATTGATCTCTCCACGCGTACTTTGATCACCACCGTGGAGAGCAGCCCATACCTTTCCTCCTAAGCATAAGCATCTCCACGCCAAAAGAGAGTGTCAGATACAAGTTACAATATTTTAACAAATTTAAACCTTTTTTATTTTATTTAGTGTGCTGTGCTGTAAAGTTAGATACTTTACGGTAAGGTGACTGAAACACGAAGCTCAGATCAACTTCAAAAGAGTGGTGTAATATTTTGATTTCACTCTTACAATTTAGAATAATAATATTTTAGTTTTATATAGTCTTAGTAATAAACCTTATTCATATACAATATAATATGAGAATATAACACTATCACTGCCGGTTCTGGGATGGGTCACGCCCAATGCAGCGAACGTTTGAGTGAGACACGTCGTACGTAGTGAATAAGTTTATTGTACGTAATTTAACTTCCAAAACAAAAGTTTCAAAATAAGATATAAACCATAGACAACATGTAACCAAGATTCTTATCCTGTAAATTCCAACGATTTTGACAAAATTTAGAAACCACCATGACAATTTATATTCCTCTTAAAAGGTATTCCAACCTTTTCTTTTTAACAAATAGTGCTGTACGCCAGACGTCTAATAGATGACTGAACCAACAACATATGTACACTTCTTGTACCTATACAGACAGTCTTCAATGGCAAACTTACACATAACTCAATAACCACAATCTGCCTCCTCTCAGACTCTATGAAAACTCGCCAATGTCACTGGTATTATTTCCGAGCCAGGCATCGTGACCGCATATTGCTGCATTGATATATCGACATATCGAACCCTATACTGATCATTATAGAAGTGCTCCTGAATCATCAAGCACTCCTTCGCAAATGGGATAATCCCACACACTAGAAACGGTTATAGTTCTCTAAATAAATCGATACACAACTTTTTACTACGGGCGCTATCCGTGTAAAGTTTTCATTTATCATACATAAAACTACGTCGCTTTACCTCATGTACTTATTGACATCACCTGTACTTTACGTTACTAAGTTCTTACGGTGTTACCTGCATCCGGACTACCAGACATCATCTGGTAACCTCACAGTTTGAGTTATGTACCACTTTACATTAGAACTTACGCAACAGGCGTCACCTGTTATTAAGATGATATAGGCGTCACCTGTTATTAGGATGATATAGGTGTCACCGCTCATTATGTTTAAACAGGCGTCATCCAATGCTTTCACAGCGTGGACTGTTCTCAATTTAGTGAGAGGTGTCAACCAGTTCCAATTTAATGAAGACATTCATTTGAAATGTCCGACTGTTATCAATTTAATGAAGGTTGTCAACCATTTTCCAATCTAATGGAGGTGCTCATTTGAACCATAATACATTTCCCAATTTAATGGATGTTGTCAACCAATTCCAATTTAATGGAGACATTCATTTGAAATGTCCGACTGTTATCAATTTAATGAAGGTTGTCAACCATTTTCCAATCTAATGGAGGTGCTCATTTGAACCATAATACATTTCCCAATTTGATGGAGGTTGTCAACCAATTCCAATTTAATGGAGACATTCATTTGAAATGTCCGACTGTTATCAATTTAATGAAGGTTGTCAACCATTTTCCAATCTAATGGAGGTGCTCATTTGAACCATAATACATTTCCCAATTTAATGGAGGTTGTCAACCAATTCCAATTTAATGGAGACATTCATTTGAAATGTCCGACTGTTATCAATTTAATGAAGGTTGTCAACCATTTTCCAATCTAATGGAGGTGCTCATTTGAACCATAAAACATTTCCCAATTTAATGGAGGTTGTCAACCAATTCCAATTTAATGGAGACATTCATTTGAAATGTCCGACTGTTTTATCAATTTAATGAAGGTTGTCAACCATTTTCCAATCTAATGGAGGTGCTCATTTGAACCATAATACATTTCCCAATTTAATGGAGGTTGTCAACCAATTCCAATTTAATGGAGACATTCATTTGAAATGTCCGACTGTTATCAATTTAATGAAGGTTGTCACACATTTCCAACAACAAATCAATGAAAATGATTTTCGTTAATTTGTTCACCGTTCTCAGTGTAGAATATCACACCGAACGGGTGGACCATTATATAATTATTTAAACCGATTATCCTGATCCTCTCAGGTGACATGTATTTAAATGTGCTTAATATACCTTTTACTATTTAATGCCATTTCTTTAAATATTAATTGAATGTGTTGCAATGTCATTAGAATAAATGTTTTCATTATTTTTCTTTCTATGACATGATTCGTTCAGTTGACCATGATATGATGCAAATGTCTATTAATCCATGTAGGTATTGATTCTTTCATTCCCTCAATACATTATAAACGCTTTAAATGTAATTGTTTACAAACGCCATAAAACTATTCGAACTTAACTGCACGCAAATTGTTTTGTTTTTAACTATTTTTAATTTAAGTTTACAATTATAAACAAAATTACAGACATGAGCTTCAGCCACAAATTATTATTATTGTATATTGCGTCAAAATACATAATGTCAAATGCAAAGAAATTTATATTTTAAAAATACTTTCTATAGCCAAATTTCATATATACTCGCAAATATTTTAAGCTTTACAATAACACTAGAGAGTCTAATTTACTGTGTATCATCATTGTATTTCTTAGCGTGCGCATGTAATCTCTTTTCATTTCACAATATCCTGTATCTATTGTCTCATACTACATCTACACATCTGATCTGTTAGTTTTAATCATGTCATGTGACTAAAATCAATCTTAATGTAGTGAGTTAAAGATGTATTTTCAAATCCAAAGACTTAAAGAGTGATTTCGCATTTTGAAAGATTATACATCTTTTAAATCAATCACTTCTGTGTTACAAATCTCTGGTTTACATATGTCCATGACTTTTTGTCAATGTACATAAATATCTGTAAAGGATTCACTTAAAGAAACATAACATTAATCTTCAATTCACATCTACCCTCCCAATCGCAAATATCTAAGACAATGCGAGATTAGTTTACTTTTCTTGAACATAACCATTTGTTTAGCCTAATGCAACTCCACGGTTTGTTTGCATTATATATATATATATATCTATATATTCTGTTATTATTATTATATTAGCATCTACTTACCAACCTTAGAACATTATAACTTTATCTTATTATTATCATGTTATTTATTGTATATAATATATGGAACTTCAAGTTATTTATTCTAAATGGCATATGTACAAAAATAATACTATCTAGAGAGGCACTTTGAAAACAAATAATAATGTCTGTCCGTCAATATGTGAATTTGCTTACACATATTGTATACCTTTAAAGGAAAGCAACTATCACTAAGTAATCTTCATTCAATAACACAGTCTAACAATATCATTTGTTTATACTGTTAAAATATTTTTCTATTTCTATTATAGAAATTTAAATGAACTTAAGGTATACAGTGCAATTTACTAACAGCAAGATGATGCCTGTCCACCACATTATTTTACGTTAGTAATACTATAAGTTGTGGTTTGTTGCAAAAGTTCTATCCTCAAACTATCTTTGAACTGATATGTATTATCAAAGGAATCCCATCCTCGTCGCCACTTATAGTGTTTGTTTAGTTCCTTTCAACCTGCAATAACTAACCACTGGCTCGACAATGCGCACGACACAACGTATTTTACTCTGCTCTTCACTACACCCACCCGCGCCATGCGCGTATAGACAGTGACAGTATTCCGGCAGTGTTGCTAGCCGTGGCACACGAGACAGCGTATGTATGCTCTTCGAGTTAATCGAATAATCGCATACACTACACTATCTATACCTAATTATTATATTTTATACATCTATAGTTTGAACTACATGTATTGAAAATAGGCCAGTCTTACAAGTTTCCTCACAATCTTTTCCTTAATGTTTAAAACACTCGGTATTCAGTATAGATAGATACTATACGAACAAAGTCATCGAAAACTCGTTGATATGACTAAAATTCGAACTCCGTACCCGATATCGGCAATTCGGCACACTAACTATTTACTGGACAATCGAGGCAATTTCATTCATTCAGGAGTTTTTTTAATCATTCACTTTGTCACAGCACTATTTTTATTTCATCAAAAACTGACAACACAGTAAACGTCAGTGGATATCGTCTAATTAAAAATCCGACTATAGATATACTTTTCGATTCTCGAAAAAGAACATAGAACAATCTTCACCACGATAACCGTCATGCAGGCAGTTAGAGCCACGGGCAAAAGCTAATTGATAACATTGATTTCTACGAAGCAGTCATATAAGTTCCTCATTTAACTACAATGTACTTACGATTATTTGATTTCATAGTTGGTCTAGTGGTTTAAGCGGTCGCCACGCCGCTTCTACAACGCCAAGTGTTGTGAGTTCGAACCTCACATACATACAACACTTTATGTGTACAATAAATTCTTAATCTGAGGCTGGGTATTCTTTAAATCCATTTCATGTATGTTTGTAAAGTCCTCCGCTACACAAGAATGTTCCTGGTGTGGAAGTTGTTTTTAAAAAGTCCACTAAAACTAAAATACCCCAATTAGACCAGTGCCGATAATTTTTGAAAACAAAATAAATTATAGTAGGATGAAACCCATTGTAAAAGGAGGAGAATATTACAAAAATTAAAGGAAAAATAATTTACGGACGATCAGAGGTCGGGAAGGGGGAGAGGGGAAGGGGAGGGAAGGGGAAGAGAGGGGAAGGGGGAGAAGTGTAAATTTTAATAATTATCTCAATAACGATTTAAAAAAATCGAAATCGAGTTTTTTTATTTTTGAATTTTCTGAGATTATTAACTACGGAAATATATAAAAAAAATTACATCATCAGAAAGTAGAGATTTCATCGAATAGAAAACACCCCATTTTTTGGAAAGAAGTTGATATTTTGACGGGTGAATTTTCGATTGAAAATTAGGGTTTTTATTGATATTTCAAATCAAATAAATTACAGTGTATTCAGGACATAAAATGGTAAGTTTTCACTAAATTTCATGTAAAAATAATTTTATTTGTAAATTATAAAAATAAAAAAACAAAAACTTGGTTTTTTGAATTTTTCACATAAAATTTGAATTATGTGAAAAAAGTGTGAATGCAAAAGATGTAGATCTTTTTATTACCTACAACTTTGCCATTGAACTTTTTCCATAGGACTTGTAGTTTTGCCGGAAATCGAGACAAGTCATTTTTTCCCTAAAAATCCCCCCCCCCCTCTCCCCCTTCCCGACCTCAGATCGCCCGTAAATTATTTATCCTTTAATTTTTGTAATATTCTCCTCCTTTTACAATAGGTTTCATCCTAATATAATTTAGGTTCACTTTTTAGGGTTCCGAAGTTTATGAATTCGAACCCTTATAGATTCGTCATGTCCGTCTGTCCGTCCGTCCGTCCGTCCTCGACTTACCGTCCAAACGGTAAGTGCTAGAGAGATGAAAATTTGCATGAATATGTATTGTAATTACGTCGACAAAGTGCTACAATAAAATTATAAAAAAAAAATATTTGGGGTACCTCCACGTAAAGTGGGGATGTTTTTTTTTTCTCGCGGCTAACCCATTAGTTTTTAGAGGTGGGGACCTCTAAAAGCTAAACGGCTGGCTTAAAAAATATGGGAAAATTCGTGATAGTGGTCCATATAATGAACTTAAAGGAAAACTATAACGGATTACATGACTTTGTTAGTTCAGCAGTTATATAGGCTTAACTTTTACAATGCGCTTACTTGGAAAACGTCATATACTAAATTAACGCAGTATTATATGTAAACATAACAATTATTCATTGAATACGATTGCTAATCCACGTTCCATTATGCGTGACTGAGGAACCCTTTCCTGTGCGTGGCCTGACACGCACTTGGCCGATTTTTGTTATGGTGAAGGAAACGAATATACTCTCCACACTTCGGCGTATGCGCGCGAATAACCCGCATAACGAATAGCGCATAACGAAGTGTGGTGCCTGCGTAACACATAACTTGTAACAATTTGTTGAAACGTGTGTGCGGGCTTAAGTAAACTTATGCAGTGTCATTTGTAACACTTACTTCATGGATATACATCTGAGAATGTATTCATATTTAAAGATACAGGCAAGACCTGTTTATAGATTGACTCAGTAGTTCCTCCTAGCATTAGTACAGCATTAGCATCTTATAAACTGTCCTTCCTCCTTGTGTCATTGTCCTCATTTCTGAGAACATTTAAGAATGGTATACTTTGACTTAGTCGAGTCAAAATTAAGATATAGCATCCTATTTTGGGGAGGAAGATCGTCATGAAATTTTCTAATTAGGTAACTTCACATATTTGTAGTTTTGCGAAGAGATGCACTAAAACAGGTAGCTTGGACCTTGGAGAAGGACATAGGCTATAGGGACACTCTAATCTACATATAAGGTTTCACAGCAGGTTCCGATCTAAGTACAGTTACTGATAAAAAAAGCTTACCACACCTGTGGCCCACTAGGGATTAACCACCCACGACCAAGACGAACAAACACCTATCTCTAAATCACTCGTAATGTTTGTACAAGCGCAACTACCATATTTACATCTCAAACAGTTTTACCCTCAAAGCTACGTTTGTCTTTCGATGTTGTTGCCCGTTGATTACAAATGTATGTAACTAGAAAATATTGTCTAGAAATTTTGTTTCATTTGAGACATGATATGGTATTGGATATACAAATAACAGAATATTTAAATGAGGTAAATGCCATTTAATTTTTCAGTAAAATTTTAGCATAAAGTGAAATTCCAAAACATTGATCCGTTTTACCATTTATGAAGCAAAATTGATAAGAATTTTAATCCCCAATTACAAATTCAAAAGTAACTTTGTCTGTCTATCTGTTAGACTTTCACGGCTAAATCGCTACACTGATTTCAATGGAAGTTGGTACAAAGACAATTTGGTTCTTAAGGATATATACCAATCTTTCCACGATAACAACATACACGCGGACGGAACCGCAGACAAAAATTATATGACAGTAGAAACGTAGAAATATATTCAAAACCAAAATCCTTTAACATACAAACGACAACTAATTTGGTTAAATACGCACTGTGTTTTGTTTGTATGTGACACAGTTCATGTATCCCGTGAGTTAGCAGTTAGAGCAGAGCGCTCAAGATACAGCGGTGATAATTACTCCGCCACGACCGACATAGGAAGGATGCTTTCAATTAGTCCTTAGTCGGCCATTGAGATATACTGCGCCATTCATGCACCCACGGGATCATTCATCCTTGCCACCACATTTAAAGCTGGCTTTGTATCAAACGAACAGCTAAACGCTGCGTACATCCAGGCTATTTACTAGATATGATTATACAGTAGATACTTTTTAAACATGTTTTGGTAAATCTTTAGACCCTCTTTAAGGTTCCGTAGTTCACGTCTATGAAACCTATAGTTTCTTCATGGCCGTCCGTACGTCCGTCTTCGACATACCTTCCAAACTATTAGTGCTAATATAGAAGGATGAAACTTAGCAAGGATATCTGTTTTATCATGTTGAACAAGTTCTGAAAAAAAATCACAATATTTTTTTTTTGGGGTACCTCCCCTATACGTAAAATGGGTTTGGGGCTATGGTTATGGTTTTTTTGCAGTTACATTGAAGCTCTATCTTGATTGTGGTATGGGTTGGTTAATGTTGGTTTTATTATAGTTAGAAGAAAGTTTTGGAAGGATCTAAAAAAGTTTACGTTTCATATTGTCCACTAGATTTAGTTACTAATATCCACATGATCATTTCCCGATATTCTAACAACCATGTATTTCGAAAATGGAAGCCTTAGGTACTTACTTATCAATTTATAAAATACAAATTATAAAAACATTTATAAATGCGAAAGTAACTAGGTCTCTACTAAGGACTACTAAGGAGAGGCCTATGTCCAGCAGTGGACTGTTAAAGGCTGTTGATGATGATGATGATGAACTAGGTCTCTCTGTCTGCCTGTCTCGCTTTCACGCCAAAACTACTGAGCCGATATAATTGAAATTTATTACACAGATTGCCTAGAGCCTGGAAAAGACAGAGGTTACTTTTTACCACGATAACCAACATACACGCGAGTGGAGCCACGGGCGAAAGCCATTTTATTATTAATATATTTATGATAAACTAGTTATTCTTCCATTATTTATCTTTATTACGAGAAAATATTCTCTCTAACTTCAATTTGCTGTCACCCAATTACTAAGAGTTATACAATCTTATTCTAAAAGGTCTTGGAGAATCTGGGTTAGATATCCTTTCACGATCTATACGAGTAAAACTTTATTTAATACTTTGTAATACTTACTGACCTTCTGTTCCCTTCGCTTTAGAACAAGTGAACCTTGAGACGGGCTACGCGGAAATACGATTGTGATAAGAGACTTTCAACAGTAATGCTCTTTTGTTCTCGTACGAGCTCTTCGTACAATAAGGTTTATTTTTATCATCGAGAAGATAAGGATTTGGTTATTGTGGCACGAAAAGTTTTTGAAAACGTAGTTACAATATAGAATAGTTCAACTCACGAATGTCTGTATTAGGAGTGCTAAACATGCATTGAACGCTAGACATAGACCTCTTAGAACGAATGGAAAGAAAGAAAGTTAAAACATAATATACCATACGGACAAATAAGGTTTGTTAAGTATTTGTATAAAGTTTTCCTTCTCTTTGTCGTACTGTATTCCTGCGTAGTTGGTTCCCTTGGTCGGGTCTTACGACATCCTCGATAAGAATAGGGGTGGCGACACTTCGAGTCCTCGGTCCGTCACCACACAGATGACTCAACATATAATTCTTTTGTATAAGTTCGGTCTTTGTATATTTCCATTTACCCTGTGTTGTCCCACTGCATGACAAATTTATCATTTCAATTACACCTAACTCTGCCACGTGATAGTTCAGACCTGTCTTTTTCAGAAACCGTAAATTCTTAATAGCAGCCGCGATGATAAACGTCCGTGCCTCGGAGAGCAAGTTAAGCCGTCGGTCTCGGTTATCATGAAATTATTGGGTATAAGGCAGTGCCCTCGATTATACTGACAACAAGTTCCACTTTCGAATTTCAGTTCTCCCTTAGGGTTGCGGAGGTCCAATGCCAGGCGCTCCGTGGAAAACCTGATATTTAGGTAAAACCGGTTGAACTAAAATAATAAAGGCTAGGAAGAAATAAAACATCTATTGTATGCTATTTATACATATTTAGATTTTTGTAATCTGAGGTTGAGTAGGTATTTGTTTAGGTTACACGGTGTGCGGTCACATGAAATTCAATATGTTTCAGTATTCGTTTTTAACCTTTCATGTTATTAAAACATAATGTTATCCAATACGATTAAAGGTAGCTAACTGACCTAGGTCAACATTTTGCTCGCTTCTAATAATATACCAATTTCATAACTACTTTACCACTAATGTTATCTCATTTATATAGACCGACACATATTACTATACACCGGAAGAAATGAGCAATATGATAAATAATAACTAACGAGAATTTCCCAGAATCATATGATGAGTAACAATTACAAACGGACGAACAATTACGAATTGTTTACTTATAAAAACATATGGCTTTGATAACCTTACTTGTCAATGGCGCTTGGGTATACATCAAACGTGGTCAGAAACAATGATGATGTATAAATAACTTTTAAAATTCCGTTGGAATTACTCAACTACACAATGCACGTGAGGACAAAGTGATTTATTAAATGTACGAGTGCAATATATATTTATATACACTCATATAAAAGTTGTTGAACGGCGACCGCGTACTAGTAATAGTAATGCGATGGCAGGCCTTCGAGAAGATGGTCCGACGATCTGATGTCGGTCGTAGGAAGTTATTGTAGGAGAACCCTGGGATGGAGCCTGTATCTAATAACAGACTCTCTTAGTCTTTTAAACCGGTTAAACCTTTGGAGAGATTATCCGGAACAAATAGAGAAAATTACTTTAGATTATATTTCCACTTGCATTTAGTGAAAGCTTATTATTTACATAAAGTATCATGTTCATTGACATCGTTGTGTCATATCATCTCATTATTTGTTCTATAATTTATGTTTGTCGTCTAGTAATCGCACTAGTTTGGTCTCTCATGCATGAACTGAAAGTTGAAAGTACCGCCTCGGTCGAGAGGCCCATTCATTCATTCATTCGTCACATAAAAAAAATGACTGACGCTCCCCATATTTAAACGCTTGCATCTCAGGACTCATGAGTGCACGAAAACTTTTGGAAACGCAGTTATGTTTACTCGTACTATCTTGTAATAAGTAAAGTCTGCATGATTTTTAACCGACTTCAAAAAAAGGAGGAGGTTCTCAATTTGTCGGAAACTCTTTTTTTTTATGTATGTTCAGCGATCATTTCGTCGTTTATGAACCGATTTCAAAAATTATTTTTGCATTGGAATGGGCGTAGCTTACAGGTGGTCCCATCGTCACCACATCGGGCTCTGACGATGGGATCCCAAGGAAATCAAGGGAACTCATCAAATATCATAGGCACAATTGTCGCGATTTGGGTACTCGAAATAGTTTTTCTTTGAAATCGGTTTCTTTTTTTTTAAATTATTATGAGTTAACAAAAAGGATGTTGTGATACCAACTATCGCTTATCAGTACCTCTACGGGTTTTTCATTCAAGCGGTTACCGTTTTTATCTCTCATTCACAATTTGTTTAAAACAAATTAACTTTAAATAAGTATTATTTATTTTAGTCAACGGAAATTGTCATTGTGACGAGATAAGTTCACACAACCGAAATCGTTTTCCTGTCGTACTTATATACTTAAATATCTAATATATAAAATTCTCGTGTCACAGTTTTCGTTGCCATACTCCTCCGAAACGGCTTGACCGATCTTTATGAAACTTTATATGCATATTCAGTAGGTCTGAGAATCGGCCAACATCTATTTTTCATACCCCTAGGACGCGAGCGGAGCCGCGGGCATCAGCTAGTTAAACTATATACTTAATGAATATCCTAGATAACCTTCATAATCAGCACTGTTGTAACCTAATGTAACTTGTTTAAAGATCTAAGTGAGCTAAGTATATACATATCGAAAACTTATGACCTGACCTCAAATCAATCACCTAACAAGGGTCGATTCAAATACAAAACTTAAAAAAAACATAGTTTTCAAGCTATGATTTTTTAGGGTTCCGTAGCCAAATGGCAAAAAACGGAACCCTTATAGATTCGTCAAGTCTGTCTGTCTGTCTGTCTGTCTGTCTGTCTGTCTGTCCGTCCGTATGTCACAGTCAATTATTTCCGAAACTATAAGAGCTATACTGTTGAAATTTGGTCAGTCGATGTATTCTGTGAACCGCATTAAGATTTTTACATAAAAATAGAAAAAAAACAATACCTTTTGGGGGTCCCCATACTTGGAACTGAATCTCAAAAAATTTTTGTTCATCAAACCTATACGTGTATCTATGAATAGGTGTTCAAAAATGATGTTGAGGTTTCTAATATAATTTTTTTCTAAATTGAATAGTTTGCGCGAGAGACACTTCCAAAGTGGAAAAATGTGTCCCCCCCCCCTCTAACTTCTAAAATAAGAGAGTGATAAAATTAAAAAAAAAATATGTTGTACATTAGCATGCAAACTACCAACGAAAATTGGTTTGAACGAGATCTAGTGAGTAGTTTTTTTTTATTACGTTATAAATCGTACACGCAATTTACCTTTCATCCAATCAATACACTAGTATAAAAACATCGATGAAAGTTACAACGAATTACAAGAACTTTTGTATGATGTTACTTGCTGATACGGAACCCTTCATGGGCGAGTCCGACTCGCACTTGGCCGCTTTTTTTAGATTACTATAGTAAAATTCATGAACGAACCTACCATTTTTGAGGATCTTGAATTTACCCGTCAATATGGCTATGTGACTGCCTCATTGGTCTAGTGGTTAGGTTAGGTTAGTCTGCGACTGCTAATCAAGAGGTCTCGGGTTCAAATCCCGGGTCGGGCCAAAAAGTATTTTTGGGATTTTCTTAGGAAATTCCTAATAGCTGCCCGGAGTTTATAAGTTTGGCGGTGATTCACTTCACGCCCGTGCCTCGGAGAGCACGTAAAGCCGTCGGTCCCGGTTGTCATGAAGATCAATGGCAATCGTTACTGGGAAGTCAGTGCCCTCAAATATACTGACAACAACCTTCGAATTTTAGTTCTCCTTTAGGGTTGCGGAGGTCCGATGCCAGTCTCTCCGCGGAAAAACTGATATATATATGATATATGACTGATCAGGTAAAACCGGTTGAACTAGTAGCCGACCCCCAAATAATATTGGGAATAAGGCTAGGAAGAAGAATATTTATCAATATAGGTACTTTAATATTATATATATTTAAATTGAAACTCTTATAGGGTTTCAATCATATACTCAACAGCTTATTATGACAGGGATAAAATAAAGTGTTCATTTCAATTTTACTATCTCACAAAATTTCATTGGGTACTGAAAATACTTGTAATTATTACCTATATATATCTTCGAATTTCAGTTCTCCCTTAGAGTTGCGGAGGTCCGATGCCAGTCGCTCCGAGGAAAAACTGAAATTTTGGTAAAACCGGTTGAACTAGTAGCCGACCCCAAATAAACTTGGGAATAATGGCTAGGGGGATGATAGCTATAGTACTCGTATGTAATGATGATTTAATAGAAAATAAACAAAAGAAATTTGTGGTCCCGATGTACAAAAACGAAATACATACTTAATTATGTTTCTTTTAAATATAAACATGTTGTTTCTGCTTCTTGAAAAAAAGTTATATTTCCTTACATCCCTACTAGTCCCTACTAATATTATAAACGCGAAAGTAACTCTGTCTGTCTGTTACGTTTTCACGCCTAAGCCGCTGAACCGATTTTTGGTACACAGATAGTGTAGAGCCTGAGAAAGGACATTGGCTACTACTTACCACGGTAACCGACATACAGGCAGGCGGAGCCGCGGGCAAAAGCCAGTAAGATATACAGGCTACTTCTGCAGTCTATTTTAATTTAATCAGTTTATTATTTATACCGCCGTTAAACACATGGAATACACTTCACTATGTATTTACTACTATATGCAATTAAGTAACGTAGTACAATTAGATTTGATTATTCGCCCAAGAAAGAAGTTACAATATCTTCTTGACTAACAATCTTACAATTAGAATATGGAGTCCACTTGAGATTTTTTTATCCAAACTCCGGAGAAAACTTAGCGTTGTCTAACAATGTTGCCAAAATCGCCATTACAGTTGCATGTCATCCATCAAGATCAGGTTTAACTCCTAAAAGTAAGTAAACTTTTTTTAAAAAGACAACTCCCGCATTAGGAATTTGTGTCGCGGGGGACTTTACAAACATACATAAAACGAACACAAAGAACACATGGAATTTGAACCCACGACACTTGGCGCAGTAGAGAGCGGCATGGCGACCGCTTAAACCACTGGGCCAAACGTGCAGTCAAACGGAAACTACCTACTATAATCCTAGCTTGTTTCATTTAGTTAGACATAGATATATTGTACTATGAACTACATTTTCATTGTTAGAGAAGGCAGACATGTTTTGTTTAATCTAGTTCAGTGAAAGCTACACAGCAGTCATTGTGGTAGCGTTGGGCTCGCTTGCAACACCAGCGTTCGCCAATCACGGAAGCAATAACCCAGACGTACCTACCTCGTTATTACCAAATGCTTACTTCGAATAAATACGTACTATACCTGTACTTTGATTACATCATCAACAGGCAAGCGCCGTCTGAACAATAATAACCATTAAATAACATTCCGTCAGAATATGTTTTAGCTTAGATAACGATTCAGTACTATGAATAAAATGTATTAGAGATATGCTTTTACAACATCGTAGGCGTCAAATTACTCAATCAGTCAGTATCAGTAAGTTTCTGTCAATGGTAAGCTCGGTGAATCCCCAACTTATTCTCTTATCAGTCAGTGCTTACGTAATCTGATAAAACATTTTACGTTAGCGTAAAATTTCTATTGGTGCAACGCTGTTCCATAATATTAAGTAACATGCATATCAGGGCTTTAGCTTCACTGAAATAGTCTCTACAGCTGAGTCTGTTTCAAAGAGTGTGGTGGTATGGATCACAAATAATCGCCTAACTCTTAATTTTAACAAAAACCTGTATCTAGAATTTTGCACCTTCTAGTTTGCAACGTAATTCGGAAACATATCAACAGCTCACCACTATCATTCAAATGAATCCTGTAATTTTCCAAATTGGGACTGATTGCATTAGATGCCTCGGCATTTTAACTAACAACTATTTAATCTGACATTAACGCAAGTCGTTCCACCATCAGACCAGAGGGCACCTCACACTACGTTTGCCAATACTCAGTCTCCACTCCAGAACACGCCAACTCCAGAGGTTATTGGTTCTGCCACGATTCAACTTCAACCTACTTACTTTAAGTGTTACGTCGGTTGACAAGCAAAGCTCATGATTTAACGTTTTTCAAATTGGTCGATTACTTATTCTACCAGACTATAGTGGCATTCTGAAAATTTGTATGAATGCTGCTAGCTGGAATGAACTTACTGCCACTAGAACGGGCACAAAAAGCAGTAGGTATTAAAAGTGAACTAACATGACCTATAAACCTTTTAGACTCCGTCCCACTTGTTTTTTTAAAATAAAATCTTTTAATTAACATTTCGTCAGTATATAAGTATTTTGGCTTGAGATAATAATTTAGCATAGCACTGTGAATGAAACGTTTATCGGATATTCTTTTTTAACATCGTAGAAGTCAAATTAGTCAGTATCAGTAAGTTTCCTTGAATGGTAAGCTCGGTGAATCCCCGACACATTATTTATCAGTCAATAACATACATAATCTGATAAAGAAATACGTTAACGAAACATATTTATTGGTGCAGCGCTATCCAATAATATTAAGTAACATATGTACATATCAGGGATTTCCAGACTGTTCAATTCGGGACATCCCCGGCTTTCAAGTTTTATCAGTTCTCGCTGCGACTTACTTGCGAGTGGACGTGTTTTGAGTGTGTAGTGTATTTATTAAAAATGTAAGTTTTACCTAAGAGTGGAAGTGGTACCCACAACAAAAGTTTAATCTTACCGTGGATACCTACATGTTGGTGGATATGTCAGATAATTTGTACCTACTTGATATTAATAAAATTAAATATTTCTTAAAATCAATTCGATTTGATAACAATTTTAAACATTGACTCTGTTATCATTGTAATAAGCCCCCTCTTTATACATATACATTTGTCTGGAAGAAATCGCCATGAGCGATAAGACCGCCAATTGTTGTACATATAATTTGTAACTCTTATGTTTCTTTTCTTTTGTATTATTTTGAATTAACAATGAAGACAATAAATAAATAAAAACATTTTTATCTGGGCAATCAAAACTACCCGAAATAATAATACCATATAGAATGTATCTGTATTTATTTTATGACTAACTTTTGATCTGCAACTCAGACGGCGTGTATGTATGTCAGTTATCCTTCCTAAAGTATCAAAATATAAAGTCAAAACATTTTCAAGTCAAAGTAAGGTAAATTACTTTGACTACTGATACTATTATGTATTCTGTGCTTTGACTTTGACGTATTTATAACTAGCTGAGTCCCGCAGTATTACTCGCGGTTATTGTTGTAAATCGCGCGTAACGCTACGGAGCGAAGGCAGCCGATAAAATTTAACCTGGTCTACTCCTTAGTTTATTAGCTTTCTGCCAGAGAAAGACCCCTTACCATTCCTTTATCGGACTACTAGGCGCAGGCAAAAGTTTCATCCATACGTTGTTGGCATACCCAAAAGACGAACTAAACGGTTTGACAGCTCGTTTTTGGTGAGAGTCGCCAAAGTTTGGAACGACCTGCCTGGGTCTATTTTTCCTGATGAGTTGAACTCTGGAGCCGTTAAGAGTAGAGTGAACAGGTTTCTATTGGATGGGCGTGCACCATCTTCGTCTCCATCTACACTTTCCATCAGGTCAGATGGAAGACAAACGCCTATTCCATTACAACAATAAAAAAAAAACAGTTCAGCCGTTTTAGAGATTAGCGGTAACAAATAGGCAGACATATTGACAGTTTTTTTAATACATAATTGCCTTTTTGATGTCAATAACTTGAAAATACTTTGATATGATTTGATATATGATATATATGCTACGATATGCTATGATATGTACGCTGGATGCGAGAAGCCCAAAATCGATCACAGTGGTGTGCAATGGGAGAGGCCTATGTCCAGCAGTGGACTGCGATAGGCTGATGATGATGATAATGATGATAATCCCTACTAATATTATAAATGCGAAAGTAACTCTGTCTGTCTGTTACCTTTTCTCGCCTAAACCGCTGAACCGACTTTGATGACTTTTGGTATAGAGATAGATGGAACCTTGAGAAAGGACATAGGCAACTTTTTACCGCGAGAACCGAAAACCACGCGGGCGGAGCCGCGGGCAAAAGCTAGTATGATATATAAGTAAAAAAAAACTTTTTATTTGATTCAGACACTACATGTTTTTTATTTGTACAAAAATTAGTAGAATTTAGTTACCTGGTCATTAAATTTATAAAAATACGAGTTCAATTTCCGACAAAGCATTAAAAGTAATTTTTAATGATGTCAAAAAAGTCGTGACCAGTAACATGTTGGGTCGATTCCTTAACCGGTGGACTTGTACATCCCTTGAGTAGGTGCTTGTGAATCAGCGCGTGACTGCCTGAACCATGCACGCGCACATTACACACTTCACATTGTTCAAACTAAAATACAATGGCTGATGTCATACGAAGGTGATGCGTTTTACGGGCATGTGACTCTTATACTTAGTTTTCATTTGTATTTTTGTCGAATGACATGGTATAATAATGTTTCCACGAGCTCTGAAAATATTCTAATTCTAGCACATGTTAGGCAGACAAATAATTTTAAAACGTTCTGACAATCGACTAATGTTCCTACATAAACAGGTTTTGACTTACTCTGTGTCACCCGCGGTTTTTGGTGTACCTTTACATATTGCAGAGCACAGCTAGTGCAAAATAAAAGTAGGCTTAGTTTTTTTTTTTTTTTTTTTTTTTTTTAAGACAACTCCCGCATTAAGAATATAAATTTCTGTGTCGCGGGGGACTTTACAAACATACATGAAACGGACACAAAGAACATCCATCCAAGTTACTCGTTATACCAACAGTTGTCAGCCAGAAAAAGTCCTGTGAAGTCGGTGTAGCCGTTTTTGAAATTAGGCGGAACAAACATACAGATAACTAATCTAGAAGTTTCTTTTTGATGTAAGTACCGTATATATTCTCTTAAGCATTTAGTGACAAACCGATAATTTGTAATTACAATGAGGCTCTTAATTTTTATATGTTTGTAATGCGTATAGATTAGGTACCTATATAGATTATCAAAAGTCAACTTGTTTATTATATCTTAACTAAAACATCTTTACAACTGACATGTATGTTGGTTCTAAAGAAGTGTTAATAACTCACTTAGTGCCTAAACACATATAAACACTAAGTAAGGTCAAACATAAATAGGTAACTATTGCGTCTATTTCAAAACAATTTAAATGACTAAATGTCATATAACATGACCACAACGGACTTTAACATTATTACCAACGATGCTTATGACATATAGAGAATGGAACTTATGCATTCAAGATAGTGCAGTTATCGAGTGACCCAGTGTGACACGGTATGCCGATAGTCGCAGAAAACAAAAGGGTCTGCCAGGCCATTTTGTTGTAACCACATACTTAAAATACTAACAGTCACAAGTCATAGTACAAAAATGTAACTTATATTTGTGTTTTAATTACTTACATGACTAAACTCTGATACGTGATACGATACCAGGTAGTAGAGCCACGCTGATTTCAGCACGAATGGGCCGGCTCGACCCGGCCAGTACTACCCTCACACAGAAGACCATCCTAATAATGACAGCATTCTTGCTGTCGTGTTTCGTTGGTGAGTGTGAGACCGGAGGCCCAATCATTCTGCATCATTCTCCCGCCCTTCGAAGGCCGGGAGAATGATGCAGAATAATCTAACCAGGCTGCCATGGTAGGGGTCACCATGCTACATTGCCTACCCTCACAATAAGCATGGTGACTCCTACTCCTGGATTCTACTCATGCTTTCCATCAGGCAGAGTAGAGTCACTTTGGCAGGCTTAAATATATAAAAAAAAAAAAAAAAAAAAAAAAGAGCCAGAGCCTCAAATAAAATAATTATATAGGAAACAAAAAACCGACTGCTTAAAAGCAATGAACTGAAAAAGTAAAACAAGTATCACTATATCCAATCTTTATATATATAATTCTTGTGTGAGTGTGTATGTCACTGAACTTCTCTCAAACGACTGGACCGATTTTGATGAAATTTTTTGTGTGTGTTCAAGGGGATCTGGGAATAGTTCAAGTTCAGATTCGCAATTGGACCCGGTAGGTGGCGCTGTGATCAAGTTCTGGAATTTTAAAGTTGGGCGGTACGAAGTTCGCTGGGTCAACTAGTATACATATAAAGTTCGACTGAATGGTGCCACATGCGTTCACAAACGTAATTTTGGTAAATATTTCTTTATTCGTAGGCCCGTAATAATAATTATGACAGTGTTGTTTGTCCCCACGCTCGAAAAATATTACCTTTCTTCTGTACTACTCTTCTTCACTCGGGTAAAAACATGCGCAACCAAATATAATAGAGATGGATACATGATGAGAACTCTCGACAACTCTAACAAAAATCTTAATTCACAAGTCCAGCCCAATGAAAACAGCATAGCAGCATTTTACAGCATACAGAAGAGAAGATGAAGAGAAATCTTTCGATGTAATTGGTAATGAGCCCCTTACATAGATCTAAATGATGTTAGTAAGTCGTCACTTAAAGACAAGGTAAGTACTCTGAACGTTACGACTGAGGGCACTGCAATGTTGGCGCCCACAAACAAGGTTCCATATGACACACCTTTGATGGGAAAGTCAAAAGCCGTAGCCAAGATACCTACAATCAGTAGTTTACAAGGAAGAGTTCGGCATTATTTTATCCCTAGTACATTGCAATGTTATAAAAGGGACTTATAAGACAGTAATGAGACTGAAGTCAAATGATACACATTTAATATGACCATATACGATGTTTAAATATATTAAAAGTTTACTATTAAGTCAGGTGACTTACTGTATCAGTATGCATGGTTACCTTATACATACGTGTGAGTTGGAGTACATAAATTGTGGATAACTGTTCTTTACGAGTGCATTTATCTAAAGATCTAAAGAAACTCATATTATAGGAATAGTAATTTGCGTCGCGATTATGCGAGTCATTGAAAAGATTTAGGCATAAACTTTATGTTTTTCTGATTATAGAGTTTATATCAATGACCGACATTGTTATGTCTCACTCTCAGATTTCTAATCTGACTTATAAACCAAACTCTTGTTAAAAAAATATAATATAAAAACTAGGAAAGTCAATGTAGTTTCGTTTTTTTTCTTACCATTTAGTTTATATTTTCTAAGATAAGACATAATATCGTCTTTCTGCCGTCTATGTACTGATTTTGGGTTTTGCAAAGCGAATTATTCATGAAGGAAATATCTTTTATGATGTGGACCTTCGATCGGCCTTCCCACTATAATGAATGGCGGCTCAATTAAAATAAACGGCAAGAGAGCCCATT
The DNA here is from genome assembly GCA_932526445.1 of Phragmatobia fuliginosa. Classification (NCBI taxonomy): domain Eukaryota; kingdom Metazoa; phylum Arthropoda; class Insecta; order Lepidoptera; family Erebidae; genus Phragmatobia; species Phragmatobia fuliginosa. The sequence continues at coordinate 10,430,406 of OW052070.1, read as the reverse complement.
AACAGACTGGACCACACAGTGCAGTGTTTCAAATGCTTTACAAAAAAGAGAAAGGACAGGGAAGATGAATAGATCACATAAAGCAGTAGCACTACTCCTATTAGACGAAATGAGTAACAAAGTCTTGATCTACCAAGTCATTCCTTGAAACATTCAGCGATTGCTTCCAATTGTTAAAGTAGCAACTTTTAAAATCAGTGTTGGTTCCTAAATCTACAATCACATTCGTTCCAACAAGCATCTATGTATTTTCTGTACGTTCAATCAAAATATGTGTCAGATAATTTCTGACATACGTAAACCTTGTGTGTTTTAATTGAGACTGCTAGAGTGCTGATTAGATTTAACACAATTCGCTTGTATGATGTTAGCTGTTGATTAAATTTTCCACCGAGTATTTAAAACGTTTTGTTTTATCGGAAAAACAAACACTTCACGCTAAGTGCTTTTGTTGATAGCGTGTTCTTCATAATGCGATTTGATTGTTATAATTAATTCATCATCAGCGATATTATACGTAGTAGAGCCACGCTGAATTCAGCACCAACCGACGGGGTGGGACTACCCTCGCACAGAAAACCAACCCAAAAATTACAACATTCGTAAAGTCGTATTTCGTTGGTGAATGTGAGACCGGAGGCCCAAAGATGCACAAGCATCTCATTAAGCTGCCACGTGGGCGACCATGCTGCATTCACAATAATTATAGTGACTTTGCGACCCTTACTCATGAATTCTACTCATGTTTTTCATCAGGCAGAGTCACTTTGATAGACTTCCCTTAAAACATATACTAACAACTAATTCAAAAGATATTTTTCAGTAACAGCTTCTTAATCTTCCTGAAAACATTAACCTGTAAAATGTACAAAGACACCAAATGTAGGAGGCAACGATCCTTTCTTTTGCCTATCGATAAATTTTCTTTGTAAGTTTGTTATCGGTCGTTGATCAATAATTTGAAATGAATGTTATAAATCTATTGTGTCTTTACCGATAGCTTAATCCTCCAGACTATTGAGTCCATCAGTCAATACTCTAGAATAAAAATCGATCTACAATAGATTGAAATCTTATTCAAAAAAATTGAGATAATCTCATACAATATCATAAGAACAATAGATTGCCGTGTCAAGAGTTTATCTATTAAAATAAAAAATAGTAATGTGGCGATATTTACATATATTTAACGAAAAACCATCTTATGAAGACGTACCGCACTAACGAGTAACTACAGTTTTTGTCTCGCACCATAGAAGTTCCTGCGTCGCAGACCACGACTTCACTTAAATCCAAGTCCTAAATCTCACAAATCTCGGGAAATCTTCCCTTTAGGAGGATAATAGGACTCTGATTAAATCCCGCTCCATGTATACATGGTGTTGTGTCTGTGTCATGACGCGGCGAAAATGTCGTTACTTGTAACGACATTTTCGCCGCGTCATTTATATAAATATTTGTATTATATTTGTGATATATAACAGATTTGTAAATAGCTACACTTCGTAAAGATAATTAACAAACTATTCTTTTCAAGTATCACTTTCTGCCTTAGTTTTGTATGATGGTGAATTTACTTACTTCTTTAGCATATGATATATGATTTTTATGGGAATAAGATTTATTACTTGTATATTTAAATTTATTGTATGTATATATAGACTTAGATATATTTATTATTTACCTATTTACGGTTTGCTATCAATCTATTACATAATTTAAAATGAAGTCGATTCTTTTGTAAGTTTGCTAAGATCTTTCAAACTACACACACAACTGATTTTAATGCGTTTTTCAGCAGTAGGTAGAGTCTTCAAGATAGTATTTAAAAAGAAGGTTCAAACAATTAATCAAATTAATATATTCTGAACTAGTTCTGTAATAAAAAATTTATTTAATTTTAACGTTACGGAAATTAAATACATTGATATTTGAATAATAATTTGCCAAACTTATAATATGCACATTTAAATAGATGTGTTTAAAAAAAATCGGCCAAGTGCGTGTCAGGCCAAGCATAGAATAGGGTTCCTCATTTACTTATCATTTTAAATTACGTCGGATTCAATGATTTTTCGATAACGATTTAAGAAAATTGATAATTATTATGTTTACTTATTAATGCGATAATTTTGTACGAAGTTTTTCAAGTAAACGCATTTTACAAGTTAGACCTCTATAACTCCTTAACTAACAAAGTCATCTAAGCCGTTATGGTTTCCCTTTCCTAACATCGTGATTTTTTTCAGATATTCTGAGTATGCCGTTTAGCTTTTAGAGAGGGGGACGCACTGTTTTTACAAAAAAAAATGCCTTTTAAAGTTAAAAAACTTGCAAACGGATACCTAAATCAAATAATCGTCATAGCAACCTCTTAATGTTTTTAAAAGACCTATCTAATGATACCCCACAAGATGGGGTAGCTGCGGAAAAAAAATCATCCCCACTTTAAGTGGAGTTGATTTTTTTGATGATGGTACCCCAAATAAAAATATTTTTCGTGATTTTATTCTAGAACTGTCGATGGGATAAAAACACATATCCATGCAAAGTTTCATCTTTCTAGCCCTAACCGTTTCGACGGTAAGTCGAGGACGGACGGACGGACGGACATGGCGAAACTAAAAGGATTTCGAGTCATGGACTTCAGAACCCTTAAAAGATTATGCTCCTAAATTTTCAGTCACTGAGTGAGCTGATACATTAATAGTATTACACACCGAAAGAAAAACAACCAACATTCCATAAAAATATTGTAATAGCTACACAAATGATTTGTGCAATGAACTACAGGTCAGAAAGGTCAAAAGGTACAACGGAAAAAATTAAACAGTTCTATAGCATTCTACGTAGGTATAGTATGACGTAAATCACACGACACCGCTCATGGTCTAATCCAGGTCAGTGCAATATGAGGTCAATTGCTTTGTCCTAAATAGGTTTCTTTTGTTCCATTTTATTACCACAATTGTTATCAAATTAGTATTACATTCGATATTATTAGGAAGTCAATATAAGAAGAACTTTTACATCAATTGTTTCATGCTCTTCGCGCTGTTACTTTTGTCCAATATTTTCTGGTTAAACTTGATAAGAACGAGTCATAAGAAAAAAAACCATACCGTTATAAATTTAAGTACTAGGCAATGGCCTATGGTTTTAGATTAACTTAAAATTACGTCGCAATATATAAACGATGACTTAGATCTGGTTAGGCTTGGGTAGGTGTTTTAGTTTAGTAAGTATCTTTTTATTTATAGGCCTAACAAAATGACTCTAACCTGCCTGATGACAACAGAAAACAGGACAAAAAGAGTAGAATCCAAGAATAGTGATAACCATACTCATTATGAATGCAGATAATACATTTGTGTGATCCACATTGTGGTAAACTATTGGGATGCTTCTCCTCATTGATGCTCCTTCTCATCAGTAGGGATCCGGTCTCGCACTCACGATCCCATAATTAAATCCTGACATGGTGGTGATAGAACAACGTGGCAGCTTCACCAAGCCCAATGAAAGCGAAGATAATTTTTAAAATTAATTTATAAACGATAAAAATATTGTTCCATAATCAAAACATGTCTTTTTAGTTTCATAACGAGGTATAAGTAGGTGCTAAAATGATAATTACTTGTATTTGATAAAAAGGTAAAGCAAAGTGGTGCAAGCTAAAAAACTTGAATTGAAATTTTGACACCAGGTACAAACCGCTTCGAAGTTTGAATCTATCTGTTTTTACACGCTTTATATTAGCTTCACCTGTATGTTTGTTTGTCTGTAACCGACTCATTTGGGTGCAATTTTGACCCACTTTAAACGGCTAAATTTCGTTCAAACTCTTTAGATTTATCGAGGACCGATTACAATACACTAATTTAAAAAAAATGTTTTAACAAATTAGTCTTTTTTTGTCTAGAAAAAAATATATAATATTTTTAAATAGTTATATATCGTAAATATAATAGTTTTACTAAAAAGTAGAAAATAATTTTAATGTAACAAAGCGTTGGGTGCTTTCTGAAAATATTTCAATAACGGCGCACCTCACTTTTTACATTTAAATTATTTTCTACTTTTTCATTTAAAAGCGTGTTTCTTTAGTTTTTTAAAGCTATTACTTTTCAGAGCCAGTTTCGTTCCTGTCATCAATGCAACCACATTGTCGCTCAGCAAAGCATGGATTATAATTTGAACTTTAAAATGCATATTACTTTTAACACTATTTAAATACCGACTGCCGAAAGTTTACATAAAGAACTAATGCGTAAGCTTTCTTGAACATTTTAAATATCAATAAGCCGCCAAGTGCGAGTCGGACTCGCCCATGAAGGGTTTCGTAGCAGCAAGTAACATTATATAAAAGTTCTTGTAGTTCGTTGTAACTTTGATCGATGTTTTATTAATAGTGTATTGCTTGAATGAAAGGTAAATTGCGGTTTACGATATAAGACGTATTGAAAAAAAAAAACTACTCACTAGATCTCATTCAAACCTATTTTTGGTATAAGTTTGCATTATAATGTACATCATATACATTTTTTACTTTTATCATGCTCTTAATGTAGAAGTTACAGGGGAGTGTCTCTCGCGCAAACTATTTAGTCTATAAAAAAATGATATTAGAAACCTCAATATCATATTTGAAGACCTATCCACACAATATGGGTTTGATGAAAAAAACATTTTGAGTTTCAGTTCTAAGTATAGGGAACCCCCAAATTGTTTTTTTTTCTCTACTTACCAAGTTTCAACAGTATAGTTCTTTTAGTTTCAAAAAAAAGTGGCTGTCACATACGGTACGGACGGACAGACAGACAGACATGGCGAATCCATAAGGGTTCCGTTTTTTGCCATTTGTCTACCTAACCCTAAAAAGGCGTATTGCGTACAGTGCAAATAGTTTGCGACTTAAGGCGCCAAGCCAAGGAGTGCCGTGAGTCACACAAGTGGCGCCCACGCCTTTATGCACAAATTCTTTGAGACAGATTCAGCCATCTTGCATGATTCTATTGCTATGGAATTTGTTTTAATGGAATATAAACTATTAGCCGTTGAATGGAAACCTTAGCCTAGAAATTCCATAACAATCGTTTTTAATCAGTCAAGATAAAACTGTCATTGTGTGCGACATAAATACTATCCTTCAGACGCGGCTCGCCCTGCATGTATGTCTATTATTAAAGAGTATATAGGGATATACTCTTATATATTAAGGAGGGCCTTAAGAATCAAAGCATTTCTATTCCAAATTTCATGGGGTTAATATATATTTCATACGAAAGACTGCCTCGTTGGTCTAGTGATTGGCGTATGCGGCTGCTGATCAAAAGGTCTCGGGTTCGATTCCCGGGTCAGACCAAATATTTGTGAAGTCTTCAAATATTTGTTTCGAAGTCTGGGTGTTTTCTATGTATAATATGTATGTATTTACAAAAAAAAGTATGTTTATGTATTTATATCACTTGTTTAGTAGCCATATTACAAGCTCTGCTTAGTGTGGGGACTAGATGACGTCATGTGTAAGATGTCCGAAATATTTATTTATTTATTGGAATCGGTGCAGCAGTTAAGCCCTAAAAGGGAAGCAGACAGACATAGTTACCTACTATTGAATTTATAATACAGAGTGGACCAAAAGTTCGTTTACATTTCAAATGATGATTTAAAAGAAATTAGTTATGTAATATTAAAACTGTTTATTTATTATTAAAGTACACAAATCGGATTTTTTTTTAAAATAACATTATGCATATGTGACCCTGGACTATTTTGGCATTGCTGAAACCTGGAGCGAAAATTTTTAATGACTGCATGAATGTTTTGCATTTCCTCTCGAATATTTTCCTTTAATTCCTCTAGGGACTCTGGTCGCTGTTTAAAACTTTGCTTTTAAGGTATCCCTTAAAAAAAGTCCATTGGGGATAAGTCCGGGCTGCGAGGTGATCAGTTAATGGCACCTCTTTTGAATATAACTTCTTGTCAAATTTGCGAATTGGAGCCTGTGAGCGCGATCTTGAGGCTTTAATTCCTGTTTGAATTTTGTACGGATATAAATGTATATCTGTTTTTAGACTTTCGCGACTTTTACACATACTCATGTTTTTACTGTAAACGGGACTTATTCACGATAATATTGTAAAGGTTACGATACCTTCTATTTTCCGACGTTTCGAACGGGTTATACCGCTCGTGGTCACGGGTAGAATATTATCGCGAATAAGTCCCGTTTACAGTAAAAACATGAGTAAATGCATAGATCGTAAAAATGTATATCTTTGTGAAGAATACGATATATGTTCTGGGCACCCTGTATTACTATTGACTTTTCAAATCTACCTACACCAAAAAAAAAAATTATTTGTGTTTCTTCTACTTGTAAAACGAGTTACTCTATTCTCACGTTCATTTATGGTTACTTATATAACTAGATAATCGATTAGTGGAGAAGTTAGCGTTTGTTTCATTCTTAATTCAAAACTATTAGGCCATGTTCAGGTTGATTGATTGACCCACGTAAATATTATTGGTTTGTCGTACATTCGCCCGCAGGAGTGCAGGCAATCGAGGCTACATACAATACATATTTTAAATAAGTTCTTCTACCATGTCCATTTGGTAACGGTTTGTGTCATACATTTTACTTAAAATACTTTATTTTTATATGAAATATATTATCGTGTTGATATCTTTTTTCTGTTTTTCATCAGTCAACAGTCAATCAGTGTACATCATATGCTGAACTCCACCAGGTCAACGACAACGTGCAACGAAAAACCAAATACGTTTCTCGCGCGGCCAACGCCTGGTTTCTGAACATAGTCCAGAGTCTTAACAGCGAGTCAGGCGGCGCCACCGATTCGCTACGCGGCCTACGCCCCCGCAACTATACAACTGTGAGCCTAAAAGGGTATAATATAAACGGACAACGACCTTGCTTTCGCCATGAACCAGTTCCAAAGAAACTTTTATTTTAACATCTATAAAATAGCAATTAATTTCAAAATTTTCCGAAGTAATCCAGTTCGCAGTCGGTATCATAAAAATAAATAAATTATGCAATAGTCATTTATCGGAATGAAGTAACGAATAAGAAGCTAAATATATTATTTAAGGCGTAATAGAAATACCTACCTACCTATTTACATAATAGCTTTTTTAAAAACAGCAATACAACTTTAATAACCGTGTTAAAATCGCGATTTCGCGATCGATTTAAACAACAGGATAAGAATATATGTTTTGAAGAAATATTTTTTTTACCCGACTACGGCAAAGCCAGAGTAGATGTAGGTTGATTATGTTGATAAGGGTTGATTGATATACCTACATACTTATCACTTAACCAGTGTTTGTATATAACCAGTAAAATCCTTTCTAAAATAGATAATAAGGCTTTGATATGATATGTACTTGTACAAATTATTGTAATAAACTTGGTGAACATGCAAAATTAGGAAAAAAGAACAAAGTCAAATTAGTATTAATACAGGTTACGTACGCGAGAGGGCGATTTGACGGCACACTGAGCGCGCATGCGCCTGGCACGTGATCAGGCGCAGCAGCCTTGCAAGGACGTTGCGTCTATGCACCGGCAACTATCGTTAATTAATTCCACCTTCACGCTGACTCACTCACAAACTGCAGTCCTTATAATAAGTGTTTACAACTTTGCACCATCAAGTCCTATGCCATTTGCTAGAAGTAACAGCGACATCTATTGGTAAATTATTTAGGTTGTTATTTTTATTAGAATTACAAATAATAATATATTAGTAAAATAAGTTGGTCGTGCCTCTTCCACCTATTTCTTCCATCTTTTTCTTCTTTTTACTAGGGATATTCCTGTATGGCAACCTTACAAACATACATTATATTGACACATAGAAGACCCAGATTCGGGACAACAATTTAAGGATCACACTTAGTGTTGTCCCATGTGGGAATTATGAACTCACAACTATCAAGGTTATAGAAAGCGGCGATGTGACCACTTAAACTGTTACGCCATCAGTGCAGTTCTCAAAATCAACTACTAATTACATTTGTAAAATTTTAATCATTTAAAACTTTACATAAATTTCCATAAAACTTCAATAAACACCTGGCATAAACGAAAACATCGACTCCAATTCCGAGAAATACACTTCGGCGTATCTTGCAAACCTTTCTTGTAACGAATACCAACTCCTTCATTTCGATTCCAGCTGCCTTAATAACTAGTCACATAATTTTTGAACATTTTACTCTTAACTTATCGTTACAATATATACTTAAATAAAATTAAATGCACATGAAAGTATGTACGGGACTTACATCAGTTACATCAAATAAGCAATTTAAAAATAAAAGTCTGTCTGTTCGGTTTAGTAGGTACCTAATAGTTTAGGCTTATAAACTATTTCTATTAAATAAATAAAGAGGACAAACCCCGATGGTAACATTTTCCTGGTTCAAGTTGTAATGGAAATACACGCGTAGGCACTTATGTAGCTTCTGCGAAATGTTGACTCAACTACTTAGTAGGTACCTACCTACCATGCCCATACCGAAACATCGATTGCTATGCAACTCTAGTTTCATAACCTTTTTAGTATTCAGGTGACATATTTCTTCAGTATATTTCCAATTGTAGTAGTTTAGTAGAATGAAAATGTTCGCGGATTATTTACGATTATCTTGTGAGGTGACATCATAACGAGGCAAAACTTTTATTGAACAAGATGTTGATGTGCTATTAAATCTGGGCACATTTCATAATTGTGTGAGCACATGTCTGCCTTCATCGAATGACTAAAGCAAAGTAATCTAAGCGTATAAGTAAGTCGGTATAAATAAGTTCTGTGACGTCCATACATTACATGTGACCGTTTGAAAACAGCGCGTGACTGGTGTTACCAGATGCGAATCTTAATCTCCCCAAATTTATTTTTTAAATTAACAAAAAATAGCAGATAATAAAACAAAATTTAAAAGTTAATAATTTCTAATGTTAGTTAAAATACATTGATTCAATTAAATGTATAAGGAAACAAAGATATGGCTTTTTGTAAATAGATCGAAAAATTGCCGATTTCATGTACATAAAATCAGTTTTTAACTTTCAGAAATAGTTTACATTACTCTTTCTTTATAGACGAGACATACTTTATGCACATCTCTTTCTCCTTTCACTCTAGTGTGTGATTCTTTCACGATCTAAGGACGTTATGCAAAATTTAAGGCTAAGGTTGCTTAAATAGTCAAGGTATGAAACTTATCTATCATTGATTCATGATCAATAACCCATAACGTTCCAGTGCTAGGCGCGGGTCCTCTTCCTCAGAATCCCTCAACGAACGGAAATTTGTAAAAATATCACATTCCATAGCAATTTATACTTTTAATGCGAAACCGACACACGTATGAAGTACAAAACATTTTGATAAGTTATCAACAAACGCCTCTATAAATAACCACATGCCCAGTCCCAGTTCGTGATAACAAAGGTATACATTATTACAAAAATTTACAATATAATAAAGCCGATACCCCGAATATTTTTTACAACACAGCTGTTTCAACAGAAAGATAAGAAAATAAGTTTTATACTAATTAACAGTAATGTAATCAGGGCAAAAGCATAGCTAGAATTGTACAAAAATAGCACGTCAAACTTTTAGTTTGGCGATTAAAGATATTCTAACTTCAAAATGAAGAGTTAAAATAACTAGTTTCTTTAAAATGCTTTTTTTGTATCAAATAAGGGTACAAGGTTAATTGTTTTCTGGGCAAATTTCATGATGTTTGCATCAAATACTAAATGTGATCGAACTAAAACGAACGTAACTCGCGCTTGCAACAGTAACCGCGGGTAACAATGTGGGACACAACTAACTACAAATATAAACACAATACCTAGCTAACAGTGGGTGTAAAATACTAAAAACCTTAATAAGCACCTAAAGTGCTGACTCTTTGTAGGTACAAAGCACACTTTATCATTTTACATTGTCATAATGTCAGAATGGTCATGGTTGTAAGGGCTCCCTATTTAAAAAACGCAGAACTGTGGCACAAAAATCTTTGTTTCAAAATGGAGATACAATTTTAATTTCGACTGAGGTAATAACACCGATAATATTGTAAAAGAATAAGTTATATATATAAATAGTAATAATAGTAAAGTGATAAGTGATATTAAGGATAATAAATTATAATCAACTTGTCTACTTATCACGATTATGATATGTCCTATAAGTACGTCATTTATACACAGGTTTTTTTACAAAATATGTCACCCTTGAATACACAAAAACTCACACTGCAGGAAAGCGTGATAGGAATGGTAGGTGATAGGAATCTTACGATCCGAATGGCCGCTACCCGCTGCGCTTGGTTGAGCTTAGCTCGGCAGCGGGAGGATGCCGACAGGCGCTTTACCCATATCGGCGCTCCGTAGAGGGCCATGGATCGGAGCACCGCACAGTAGAGGCAGCGGACTTCTTCCCGCGGGCCCCCTAGTTAGGCAACAGCCTTTGTAGGGAACCCGCCACTGCCCAAACTCGGGGATCATACGCTCGAAATGCTCCTCGAAGCTCCAGCGGCTGTCCAGGTTGAGGCCGAGGTACTTGATGTGATGACCAACCTCGACCTCCGTTCCTCCCACTCTAATAATCGAGAGGGTAGGAACGGCACCTCCGCGTTTCCTGTGAAACCACAGGGCTTCCGTCTTATGAGGTGAAACCCGTAGACCCAGACCGCTGATCTTATGGACGACACATGCGACCCCTAACTCGGCCAGCTCCAGGACTTCCAGGAAGCCATGCCCCCTAGCCAATACTAGAGTGTCGTCCGCGTAGCAGACTACACTCACGCCAGGGGGCAAGCTGATTCTCAAAACCGCATCATAAGCGAGGTTCCACAGAAGGGGTCCTAGGACCGACCCTTGGGGAACCCCGCATATGACCCTACGATGTTCTTCGCCATATAAAATATGAACCTATCGCGGAGATACGCCCCGATGATGTTTCGCAGGTAGGCAACTGGTGATACACCAGTGCCTCTCTAATCACCCACCACGGGAGGGAGTTATAGGCATTGACTATATCTAGACTGACAGCCAATGCCACTCCCCCTCGACAGAAAACCTCGTCCGACAAGGAACGGAGGCGATCGATCGCATCCAGTGTTGAGCGTCCTTAACGGAACCAAATTGGTTGTCTGATAAGTCGGGGCCCACTCGTGACAAATGCTGGCTGATACGGGCGGCGATAACTCTGTCAAAGAGTTTCGCCGCCTCCAACAGACATATCGGTCGGAACGCCGAGCCGAGGGATTGGTAAATCACATATACGGAAAAGTTGACTTGAGTTCCAAAAAAGAAATAGGTTGATCACACCATGCCACTGTAAATAGTTGTGAATCAACAAGCACACGCATAGTTCTCCCATGAATCAGTGCGTCCAGCATTTGGTAGTGAAGGTGCGCGACTTTCGCATATTAATATTGTTCCAAATGCGTCGTGTCGTGGGATGGCGTCGTCTGCGTTATTTGCGTGCACGTCGCGGCGGCGTTATTCCTGGCCAGACGTCGCTGCATAGCGAACTCCGTACACGCACTTCACCTTTATTCCAAAAAAGCATGCCCTTTGATCTCATCAAACAAAAGTTTATTTACATCACCAATTTGATTAAAGTATGGATAATCCAGATGTTCTATTGAATATACACACCTATTTGATACTCATAATGTACAAACACTTCACTGATATCTCTAAACCTTGTACCATTTTTTGTGGGATGAATAAATTATTAACTAGAAAATCTTTGAATAACCCTGACATGACTATGTATAACTTGATAAAATTGGGCGTTACATCATCATCATCATCATCAGCCTATCGCAGTCCACTGCTGGACATAGGCCTCTCCCACTGCACACCACTGTGATCGATTTTGGGCTTCTCGCATCCAGCTCCTGCCAGCCATCTTACGCAGGTCGTCACTCCACCTCGCCTGTGGGCGTCCTACACTACGTTTACCGAGACGCGGTCTCCACTCAAGAACTCTTCTGCCCCAACGGCCATCAGTTCTGCGGCTAATATGGCCAGCCCACTGCCACTTCAGCTTGCTAATCCGGTGGGCTATGTCGATGACCTTAGTTCTCTGACGGATCACCTCATTTCTGATACGATCTCTCAGAGAAACGCCGAGCATAGCCCTTTTCATAGCACGCTGAGCAACTTTAAGCTTATGGACCAACCGTACCGTAAGTGTCCAGGTCTCGGCTCCGTATGTCATGACTTTTGGTCCGTTTGGTCGTGCTTTTCTTCAAAAAAGGTGACAAGACCTTATTGAAGAACTATCGACCCATTTCCCTTCTAAGCCACATCTACAAGCTGTTTTCAAGAGTCATCACGAACCGTCTTGCGCAAAGACTCGACGAATTTCAACCACCGGAGCAGGCCGGATTTCGGAGCGGATACGGCACCATAGACCACATACACACAGTGCGGCAAATTATACAGAAGACCCAGGAGTATAACCAGCCCCTGTGTCTAGCATTCGTGGACTATGAGAAGGCCTTCGACTCGGTTGAGATCTGGTCTGTTCTGGAGTCCCTGCAGCGTTGTCAGGTAGATTGGCGATACATCCAAGTGCTGAGATGTCTCTACGATACCGCCACCATGTCCGTCCAAGTACAGAATCAGCAAACAAGGTCCATACCATTGCATCGAGGAGTGAGACAAGGGGACGTTATTTCCCCGAAATTGTTCACAAATGCAATGGAGGATATGTTCAAGACGCTAAACTGGAAAGGACGTGGCATTAACATTAATGGCGAATACATCTCTCACTTGCGTTTTGCGGACGACATCGTCATAATGGCAGAGACACTGCAGGACCTGCAACAGATGCTGAATGACCTAGCTGATTCTTCTATGCGCATCGGCCTACGGATGAACTTGGACAAAACCAAGGTCATGTTCAATGAACATGTTCTACCGGAACCGGTTGCAGTACACGATACCGTTCTCGAGATTGTTCAAAAATATGTCTACCTTGGGCAGACATTGCAGTTGGGTAGAAACAACCTCGAGGATGAGGTGAATAGAAGAATTCAGTTGGGTTGGGCAGCGTTTGGAAAGCTACGTCGAGTCTTTTCGTCGTCGATCCCACAATGCCTAAAAACGAAAGTTTTCAATCAGTGCGTCCTACCTGTCATGACATACGGGCGTTACAAGTCCTAGAAAAATGTAATCTCCAATACCACGGCTGTCAGTGTCAACGGGAGACCAGCCAACTATGCAGGATATGTAACAGTTCAATAGTGTGTGCAGATATTAAACACCGGTGCATTCTCTGTATCTTCACTATCAAAATTTTATGAGCCGGTTATTCGACACGACCGGGTAGAGATCAGGCTCAGGACCAACGGCTTTACCAGCTCTACGAGGCATGGGTGTTAAGACTCCAATTGCTGAACTCCGAGATGTTAATATGCATTGAACAAAAGTCTCCATTCCTTCCTCTTCCCACTTTTCAGAACACTAAACTACTACTAAAGGATAAGCTTAGTAACATGGTTATGGATAATATCCGGGATCTCAACCAACAAGACAATGAGCATTACAAACTCCATGGACAGTACAATATCATATAATAGTAATTATAAAACAGTATTTAAAAAAGTGCGTGTCAGGCTACGCATAGAATAGGGTTATAGTCACCCTTAATGGTAGGTGGATTTAAAATCGTTTCCAATAGATAATAATAATTGTTGTTTACATAACATTTCTTTATTTTTGTACGAAGTTCTTCAAGTGACTGCATTCTACAAGTTAGGCCCCTTTATCTACTGAAATACAAAAGTTATCTGAACCGCTATAGTTTTCCTTTAAAGGAGAAACCCGAAATCCATACAAACTTGGGCCTGGCGTTACAGTGCTAGAATTTGGGCATAAATTTACAATATCTATGACGATTTCACGAGCCTAATTTTCAGGTCTCCCAGCAATGGCCAAATTGGTAAAATCAGACTATGTTTACATTTTAGGTTATGTTTATTGTTTGAGTTATTTTAATAAAAATTGGCCAAGTGCGTGTCAGGCCACGCATAGAATAGGGTTATGTACTCACCCATAATTAAATCGTGCCCAATATATAATTAATAATAATAATAAATAATAAATATTTCGAACATTTTACACACAACGCCATCTAGTCCCTAAACTAGACAACTGATATAAATACATAAACATACTTTTTTTTTGTAAATACATACATATTATACATTGTTGTATTTGCTTATTATTTCTTTATTTTTGTACGAAGTTTTCTAAGTCAGCTTATTTCACAAGTTAGGCTTTTATAACTTCTGAAATAAAAAAGTTATCAAAACCGCTATAGTTTTCTATAACATGAAAAACACGATTTGATACATTTGTGTTTTTCTATGGCATAGTCACATTAATAGAAAAATACAAAATTACCCTTTCATGCTATATTTAATGCTGCCAGTTGTAGATATTTTGAATTGCCGCCATTGTAAGTAGTTGTGTCACGATTCGCTGGCCAGACTCTATTTACATTGATTAAAATACCTATTAAAACAATTATTTATACTAAAACAAAGAAGTATTATTTATTTATAACAGTATCGATTTCCACTAAATCGATCCTATTTTAGGAATGCTACGTTTGTGGAGCTAGTTACGTATATTGAAATAAGTGTTGCAGAGGTTTACAAAGATTGTTTAAAACAATAGAATTCTTCTTATTTTCTACACTTGGCCATTGCAAATGAAGCTAAGATTTCGATAGATTAATCAAGCAAAATAGAAGAATTGTTTGGTACATATCCCATTCGTGTAACGCTTAGGCCCAGAATCGGGCTTATCCTTTCAATATATGGACTACCATTATGAAATTTGTCAGATTTTTTTTTACGCATTCCGTTTAGCTTTTAGAGGGCAGGGGGGGGGGCTGAAAAATGTTGTAACTCGAAAACGGATACCTAAATCGAAAAATAGTTTTGGAAACCTCATACTGCTTTTCAAAGGCCTTTCTAATGATGGGTTAGAGACGTGATAATAATTATTATAAAAAATATTTTTATTTGGGGACACGTTAATTTTTTTGTTGGAGTAGATGTAGGACGGATAGTTTAACGATCTCCGGCGCCTGAGTCGTTTGTCCGTGGTACTTGGCCGGTTCATTTGATCACCAAACTCTTGAACATTTTATGTTGTCACGCTATGAAGCTCATCAAACTATTCCCTAAACCCGACCCTAGCAGCTTATTTTAGTATTTTAGTAAAACTAGCAAAACAAATGGGGTCGTGCATTCTAGTAAGAAATGGCTATAAATGTAAAAAAACTAAACAACCACGCTTTTAAACTAAAAAGTAGAAAATAATTATAATGTTAAATAATTATAATTGTAGACTGCCTCGTTGGTCTAGTGGTTAGCGTATGCGGCTGCTGATCAAGAGGTCTCGGGTTCGATTCCCGGGTCGGACCAAATATTATTTGTGTGATTCACAAATATTTGTTTCGGAGTCTGGGTGTTTTCTATGTATAATATGTATGTATTTACAAAAAAAAAAGTATATTTATGTATTTATATCAGTTGTCTAGTACCCATAATACAAGCTCTGCTTAGCTTGGGAATAGATGATGTTGTGTGTCAGATGTCCAAAATATTTATTTATTATTTATTATTTATTTAATGTAAAAAGCGTGGGGCGACGTTATTAAAATATTTTCAGAAAGCACCCCACGCTTTGTTACATTAAAATTATTTTCTACTTTTTAGTTTAAAGGCGTGGTTGTTTACTTTTTTAAAACATTTTTTTTAGAAAGACTAAAAAAAACTAAATTATTTAAAAAATATTTTTCATTATTTTTTTTTTTCATTTTTGTGTATTGTCATCAGTCCTCGATAAATCTACAAAGTTTGAAAGAAATCTAGCCGTTTAAAGTGGGTCAAAATCGCAGCCAAAGATTCCATTACATACATAGATACATACAACCCAAGCAAATCAAAGCGTGGTAAAAATTTCTAGCAAACGCCAAACCGAAGGCGAAAAATATAATGATTCAGAAACAAGAGAGTGGAGAGGAATCGCCAACATAGAAGAAATGTTTTGTCTGGCTGACTGGCATTGATAAATAAATCCCTACTTCCCTACTTAACCTACTAATATTATAAACGCGAAAGTTTGTGAGTATGTATGTTTGTTGCTCTTTCACACAAAAACTATTGAACGGATTTGAATGAAACTTTACAGTAATATAGCTCATATATTAGAATAACACATAGGCTACTTTTTACTGCAATTATCGATATAAACGCGGGCGGAGCCGCGGGCGAAAGCTACTAATATTATAAATGCGAAACTAACTCTGTCTGTCTGTTACGTTTTCACACCTCAACCGCTGAACCGATTTTGATGAATTTTGGTATAGAGATATATGGAACCTTGGGAAAGGACATAGGCTTTTTACCGCGATAACCGACATACACGCGGGCTGAGCCGCGGGCAAAAGCTAGTATTATTATATAAGTTTGTAGAGTGTAACATCAGTGGTGTTCCTTTCTAACTGTCTTTTTGGTCTAGAGGTTGGCGTATGCGTCTGCTGATCAAGAGGTTTTGGGTTCGATTCCCGGATCCGACCAAAAAAATGTTTGTATGATCTGCAAATATTTATTTCATAGTTTGGGTGTTTTCTATGTGTAATATGTATGTGTGTATTTACGAAAAAACAAGTATAAATGTATCAATATCAGTTGTCAATACAATAGTACAAGCTTTTCTTATGGACCAAGACACCAATATTCTTATACTATTTTTGAAATAATACCAAATTTGATATACCTCAGCTTCCTAATTACTACAAATATTTATAGGTGTCACGGAGGATGATTGGACCTTCGGATTGCTATGGCCGCATACAAAGGGTCTTAAAATAGTATCTACCTTAGATAATATGTATAAAATTTAGGTTTGCTACTTTAACGTAGTTTACCTAATTTTTTTACAACTTTCAAGACGCCTGGCAGAAGTAATGGCCCACGGAAAGTGTCTGTCAGTAATGAATTTAATTTTAAATAATATTCTTAAAAAAATATGTAAATACTAGCTTTGCACCTTTAACGTAGGTAAGTAAGGTTTTTATCCATCTGTACTTCGCGCTACCTCAGAAACTGCCCCGCTTTCAAGCTAATGGGTACACATACATCTTAACAAGACATTGTACTAATAATCCTGAAAATTTCAGCTTTGCACTAATGACGTAGGTCTGGCGGCTCTGGGCCCTTGCTCTAGTGACTAGGTATTGTTGTGTGTCTGGTGTCCGAAATATTTTATATGGCTCGTCGTAATTTACTTGCAAACAGCGCCATCTTTCGTAATTTTAACGTACTATCTATGCTGGATGGATAGGAATGTCTGATAATCCGGTATCCCCGTTCAGATCTTAGCGTTATTGTTCTAATATTTTTTGTAAAGTATTGCTTTTTTCTGCAATTAGGTTTTCTGATTTACACATTCGCTGTTTCCACTTGTTCTTTAAAATCAAGCGCCAGCTTCTACCCATATAATATTATTCAGAAATTGTGGATTCAAATGATAGGGTTAGAGATGTAATCGTTCTATTTTATCTGTTCTCGTTATGTACATTCCATGATAGAAAATATTATTTCATTTAAAGTTCAGGATACTGGAAATGCCCTCTATTGACAGTTATACACAACATTAGTACCATTCATCAGTTTGCTAATGGTTGGGTGCCAAGTAGTGCGCCACTTCTCGCTAGATGTCACTAATATCAGTTTTTTGTTGTAGTTGCACCTAAACGCTGCTATATCTAGCAGAACTAACAGACACAAAAATAAAAAAATGACTTCTATAAAAAATTAAATCTGCGGGATTGCTACCATGTACCTTCTTGTTAATGAGTATCCGATATTTCGGCACTGTTGCAAGCGCCATCACGGAGTAACTGAAGATCTTGCGGATCCCATCCAATCCCAAAAGCAACGAAAGACAAACTGACAGTGCATCAAATGCAAGAAACTAATCTGTTGTGTGCATAATTTTGACATGAGTCAAAAGTGTTTATAAAGTGAAAATAATATACTAAAACTGTTAATATTAATATGAAAAGTGGACTACTTAGTAGTAAAAAGAAGTATTAATTGATTAACGCAAACATAACATAGCATTCTAAATACAAAACCGAAAGGATCTCATTTTGTACCAATTTTATGTATCGTTACTTTAATGTTTTAATTTTTATAGTCTAATAAATAAATATTACTCTAATGTTCCTTTTTCTCATTTAACCATAAAATAACATAAATGCATTATTGAAAAACAATAGGTATAATGTAATAAACTAAGTCTAGAGTAGGTATATTTATTCGTGTAGGTCAATTTGACCTATGTTTGGGCTTAATAGCTAGTAAAATATGATTGGGCTTCTAGGGTTAAACAATAAATAGCTTTTATGTTGTTTGTACCATATTATTATATATGTACTATATAATATGTACTTAATTATATACTATGAACTTTACCATAAAAACTGTTTATTTGATATTAATACAACCAGACACTCTAATTGCATTTTGTTTAAAAGTACCAGAAATTCATAGTCCAGTTTCCTGGGACTCCAATAGGTAGTCTTCCTGCGACAAATGTTGCCAGACTTTACTTATTGGATTCCCAAAAAACTGGACTCTGGATTTCTGGTACTTTTAAAAAAAAGTTTGGTGATCAGTAGGCCATGACGAAACTACGGAA
Source organism: Phragmatobia fuliginosa (assembly GCA_932526445.1). Taxonomy (NCBI): domain Eukaryota; kingdom Metazoa; phylum Arthropoda; class Insecta; order Lepidoptera; family Erebidae; genus Phragmatobia; species Phragmatobia fuliginosa. The sequence continues at coordinate 10,411,613 of OW052070.1, read as the reverse complement.
CCCTAAAAATTGATCGTTTGTGGTGCAAAATGCTAGCGGTATTGCGACGTTGGATAGCAATGGCCAACCTATGCAAACAATTGGTATACTATATTGTAAAATAAGGGTATGTAAATGTAACATTTTGTTTGTCTACCGACTTTTAATAAAGATCAGTCTCGTTTTTAGGGTTCCGTAGCCAAATGGCAAAAAACGGAACCCTTATAGATTCGTCAAGTCTGTCTGTCTGTCTGTCCGTCCGTATGTCACAGCCAATTATTTCCGAAACTATAAAAGCTATACTGTTGAAATTTGGTCAGTCGATGTATTCTGTGAACCGCATTAAGATTTTTACATAAAAATAGAAAAAAAAACAATACATTTTGGGGGTCCCCATACTTGGAACTGAAACTCAAAATTTTTTTTTTCATCAAACCTATACGTGTGGGATATCTATGGATAGGTCTTCAAAAATGATGTTGAGGTTTCTAATATCATTTTTTTCTAAACTTCCAAAGTGGAAAAATGTGTGTCCCCCCCCCCTCTAACTTCTAAAATAAGAGAGTGATAAAACTAAAAAAAATATATGTTGTACATTAGTATGCAAACTACCAACGAAAATTGGTTTGAACAAGATTTGGTGAGTAGTTTTTTTTAATACGTCATAAATCGTAACCTGCAATTTACCTTTCATCCAATCAATACACTAGTATAAAAACATCGATGAAAGTTACGACGAACTACAAGAACTTTTTTTTGATGTTACTTGGTGACACGGAACCCTTCATGGGCGAGTCCGACTCGCACTTGGGCGCTTTTTTTATAGTTGTTTGAATTGCGTTCGTTTTCCCCTTAAAATTAAGTGTAAACCATTGGCGACGAGTTAAAAGTGCTAAAAATAGTTTTTACATTTTAAAATATCCGATATTAACCGTGAGTAAAGTGTATTTATCAGTAATGGCTGATATTACTGGGTTAAGAGAATTCTAGATTAACGTCGACCGGTGGTCGACTTATATGAGCAGACTCAAGGCTTGGTTTTCTATACATGACATTAAACCGACCGATCAAAAAGCATATTTGGTTGCTGCTGTTGGTACGGAAGCTTTTATATCTCATAATAGATTTATGCTACCCGGGACAATCCGGAAACAGTGTCCGTAAGTAAAATTGAGAGGTTAGTCGAAGAACATTATTTGACACCTAAACGATCCGTGATCGCGGAAAGAATGTGATATATAGGACATGTAAACAAGTCGAAAATCAGTCTGTAAGCGAGTATATAGCTCAGTTAAAGAAGTTGAGCAAGGCTTGTAAGTTTGCGAATGCCGATATTTTAAGAGAATATTTGCGCGACCAGTTTGTTTACGGACTTAAAAGCGAACGCATTCGTCAACGAATTATGACCGAAAAGGACAGCCAGCTCACGTTTGCGAGGGCCACAGAGCTAAATAAGTATACAACTATAGTAATATAGTTATATACCAAAACTAAATAAGAATATAGCTAAACTCAATAAGTTTAAGGTTAAACCTTCGATCACAAATAGTACTAGATTCCCGATAAGCGCTTCAAAAACGGCCCGAAAAATAAGACCACAAATAATTTTGTTGTAATATGTAATAAAAAAGATGTAATAAAAAATCGGCCAAGTGCGTGTCAGGCCAGGCACAGGAAAGGGTTCCTCAGTCACCCATAACGGTACGTGGATTAGAAATCGTATCCAATGAATAATTGTTATGTTTACATATTAATGCGTTAATTTAGTATGACGTTTGCCAAGTAAGCGCATTGTATTAAGATAAACCTCTATAACTCCTGAACTAACAAAGTCATCTAATCCGTTATAGTTTTCCTTTAAAGTTCATTACTAGGAGCCCCTTAGCTTTTAGAGGGGGGACGTCCTGTTTTTTACAAAAAAGTGGCCTTTAAAGTGGAATTTCTCACAAACGGATACCTAAATCAAAAAATTCTCTTAGAAACTCATTATTGTTTTCAAAAGACCTATCTAATGATACCCCACATAATGGGTTAGCCGCGAGAAAAAAAACATCCCCACTTTAGGTGGAGGTACCCCAAATAAAAATATTTTTCATAATTTTATTGTAGCACTTTGTCGACGTAATTTCCTCAATTTTCGATTAAAAATTAAGGTTTTTTTTCGGTATTAGGTCAAAATGAGGTGAAAAAATAGATATTTCAAATCAATTTGATTTTTTAAATTTAAATTACAGTGTATTCAGGACATAAAATGATAAGTTTTCACCAATTTCTTAAAAAAAAAATATTTGTAAAAGATAAAAATAAAAAACCAAAAACTTGTCTTAAGAATTTTTCACATAAAATTTGACGTTATGTGAAATAAGTGTGAATGCAAAAGATGTAGAACTTCTTATTACCTACAACTTTGCCATTGAACTTTTTTCCATAGGACTTGTAGTTTTGCCGGAAATCGAGATAAGTCATATTTTGCCTTAACCCCACCCCCCCTTCCCGACCTCAGATCGCCCGTAAATTATTTTTCCTTTAATTTTTGCAATATTCTCCTCCTTTTACAATAGGTTTCATCCTACTGTAATTTATTTTGTTTTGAAACATTATCGGCACTGGTATAATTGGGGTATTATAGTTTTAGTGGACTTTTTAAAAACAACTTCCACACCAGGAACATTCTTGTGTAGCGGAGGACTTTACAAACATACATGAAATGGATTTAAAGAATACCTAGCCTCAGATTAACAATTTGTTGTACACATAAAGTGTGGTACCATGTGAGGTTCGAACTTACAACACTTAGCGTTGTTACATGTACGGCGTTGTTGTACATTTGTACGGAAATAAATCGTTTTATTATATATTTTAGACACAGGCAAACATAACTTACATTTAGATGATCTACGAAATAAATTGGTCTAAATGACCGCTGTTTTAGCGAATACATAAGTACACTTGTTTTTGTACTGAGCTAATAGTAGCCGATAATTTTTTTGGATAGGTATAATTTAAAATCCTTGTTAATGCAACTTTTGTATTAAGCGTATTTTGTAAATAATAGGAACACGTAATCTGCATTGGTGTGGTACGCGAATAAGTATCGTATCCACTGCGACGAGTATCGAGTGGTAATGGTGGAATTTTCTGAAGGTACTCTTAATTCTGCCGTGTATAACGACATCATTTTAGAGAATCCCCAAAACGAGTTGAATGAATGACTCCTGTCAGAATCGCGAAAAGTTTATTTTCAGCAAGATGGCGCTCCGCCACACAACTGCCGCGTATTCCAGTTTGAATAGGCGTGTCGGATCACAGTGGATAGGTACACATGGTCCAACCGAGTGGCCACCTCGTAGCCCCGATCTAACGCCTCTCGATATTTTTCTGTGGGGCTACTTAAACCAAATACGTATATAAGTAAACTAAATAAGTATATTACTAAATTAATTTAGTATATTATTGAACTAAATAAGCATATAAATAAATAAATTAAGTATATAATTAAACTAAGTATATATCTAAACTTAGTAGGTAGATAACTAAAATAAGATAACTGAATCCAAATAAGTATATAACTAAACTAAATAAGTAAATTACCAAACTAAATAAGTATAATTATTACTAAACTGTATATAACTAAACTAATTAAGTATATAACTAAACTAAATAAGTATATAACTAAACTAAATAAGTATATTACTATACTAAATAAGTATATAACTAAACTCAATAAATATGTAACTAAATTAATAAAGTATATAACAAAACTGAATAAGTACATTACTAAAATCAATAAGTATATGTATATTTGCAAACATTATGTTTATAAAACAAAATATGCATTTATATCACAGGAATAGTGACGTTCACTCGGTGAACATGAGACATAAGCATAAATTAGTAGTCATAGGCTACATAAAACGCATAATTCATTTATGGGTCTTTCCGTGCGATTTTTTAATAGGTTACCAGCTAGTGTTATGAGTCTATCAGTGGAAAAGTTTAAAAATGTAGTCAAAACTTATCTTATACGTAGAGGTTATTATACAATTGACGAAATTTTAAATGATAAAGAAAAATGGATTTGACTACTTGCTCCTTGTCATTTTATTCTACTTATGTGAATGTTGTTATCACATTGTTTAAGAGCATGATTTTACTTTTGTAAGTAAAGATTCTACGTGACGAATAAAGGGCATTCTTCTCTTTCTTTTGATCTTAAAATTAATATTTTATATTTAATCTTTCTTTACCAGTAATTTTGCCAACATTTAAGCACATATAGTTTTTACCTTGGTTGTAAGTAGATGCTCCTACTATGTTGTACCCACTGATGCTGTTGTTTTTTTTTTTTAAATTAGCATAAGTTCTAAATTTTAATCACTATAATTTGCATTAGTCCTCTAACATGGTGTATGGTATATTAGTGGCAGCACCTTACCCCCATATCAGGTTTATAAACATTAAAACTATGTAAACATTGGCGATTTGAAAGGAGTGGCCGCGAGTTTTTATTGCCATGTTCTTTTCTCCGGCTTTACCTATTGTTTGCAAACATGGCATAAATGTACATGTAGAATCTTGACCTGTCACAAGAGATGTATTGCATCCTAAGTGAATAAAGAATTTTGAATTTTGAATTGAATTTTGAATAGTTGGCGCATTTAATCAATAAAAAAATGTACTAGAGTGCCTTGGCAAATATGCCAAGGCACTCTAGAACATTTTTTTTAAAGGAGGGCTTTTTAGTCGACAAATTTAAAAAAAATTAAATTCATAGTTTAACAAATAGTCTAAATTCTAGGAAACTTTGGGGCAATTGTGTAATTATTTTTGACTGTGATTCTAGAAATATTATTTAGGGTTACGGTTCCAAAGTTTAAACAAAATTGATAAAAATTAACCACAATAACCGAAAAATGGTTACAGTTTGACCAAATTTCTAGGTATTTTTTAAAGGCCCATAATTTTAAAACTGCATGGAATAGATTTTTTTTAATTTTTCTCATGATGGTTACAATTAATTCTGTCACCCCGTTTCGGCTTGACGTCGAGTTCTGGGACACCCTGTATATGAATGGCTAAACTGTGAACTGGTAAAACATTCATTCTACCTCAATTCACTTCACCTCAATTCACTTATTCTCTCTAATTAATCTTTTAACTTGTCAGAAACAAAAAAAAACGTACAACTTAAAACACTACTGCTCTCTTCAGAGGTCCGGGAGGAAGGGGCAATTTTAATGTCAACACTATCTACACTTAGAATTTTGTCATGCTACTTTAATCCATTTATATCGACTCAGAGTCATTCCCTAGGATTGACAGTCAATTAATATCTAGGTATAATTATAACCTTCACCATATTTCAGACTAGGTATACTACATAAAATTACTAATTTGAATTATCTTCGGGATAGGATGCAACACGTTCACAGATTAGTTTAACTTGATGTGCGGTTTGATCACAAGCGGGCTGTTTTTCCATTTTAATTTCACGAGATGAAATATGAAAAAAGTAATAATAGCGTCACGGTGACACGTGAGTGTTCGTTACCTTGCACGAAAGCAGAATGGCACGTACCATCACTGCACACTGCTGGGGTGGCCGCCGGGAGTTAAGGGTTTCTGAAGCGTTTAGATTATTTTTTTACGAAGATACCTCGTCCATTTGTAATATTTGTTTTGGAAGAAAGACGCGTCGAAACATATTTGCAAAATAATAATAGTATTGGTATTATAGTAGTTATGAAAGTTAGTGAGTGAGAATGTTTCATCAAGGTCAAATAGCAGAATGAATTTCAAAAAATTCAAATTGACACAAAAATGTAAATGCTCATAATTAAAGGGATGAGTAAACAATTGATAAATTTTGAAGCTCAGCTACATTACATTACATTTAAACTTTAGAACTTAAATACCAGTATCTTAAATATATGACAATACGGACAATTTTTTTTACAAATATGATTCTCACAGATTTCTCTCTTTTCCAGATGTTTACCGGAAGGCGTACCTACATCTCTTCAGAGTTTAGAATATTATTTAGTTTTGATACATTAGGATTGAGTGTAAAACTAAGTTTTAGTTATAATGTGTTATTATTTTATTCCTATGTACAAATTTATGTATATACTGGTAAGAAATTAACGTAAGGCCTCGGTACAGGGAAATTTTAATATGCAACAGCTGATACTTGTCTTATTCTATGAACGGTGATACGCTATGAACGCACATTTGCACCTCAATTAGTGATTTTTTTGTCTTCATCTTTTACATATATTTCATCATGCTATTGAGCAATAGAAGTATCAACAGTAATTGCCCTCATTAGTAATTGTTATACTAGTAATAGTGCTTACGAATTTAATAGGTACTGAATGAAGTCGCCGCAGTTATGCTCTTTTGTCAAGTAAAACTTTAAGTATATATAATTACCTAGTCATTAAGATATAAAATATTAAAAAGAAATAAAATTTACTTATTTAAAATATAATTATTTTATTCATTTTGTTCATACTCCATGCACATAAATAGTGATTAAGACGAAGTGGACTGGATTACATAGCCAAATTTTACTAGTCGACCTGAGAGCGATGCAGAGTTATTTAAAATGCGGCAATTGCAAAAAAAAAACTGAGATTAAAAACAATTCATGTTAATGTAACCACTGCCCAGTTTCGGATGTGTTACTTCTCCAGGAAGACTTATATATGTTAGACATCTAATGTGAACGTAACAATTTAAACCTAAATGTGTCCAAGTACTTCTCTTTCGTGTTTTTCACTTTTTCCTGCAAGTCGAAAGATTGTACACTTCAGTCGACTAGCCTGATCAAGGACTTAGGCGTTGAGCAAATTTGACAAGACATACAAAGCACTAGGTTTTCTAACTCACGTCTCACAAGATCGTGTGTAGGTATAAAAAAGATAATCTTAAATTTATGAACGCGACATAAACCCATCCCACGGCCCCACCCCCCGCCCACCGGCGCACGCAGTGTGCGGCAACCGCTTCTGGTATTCTCTGTGCAATCTGTGCATGCATTCTAGTTCCGTTCAAGGTAACGAACAGACGTGCATCGCCGTGACGTTATTTTCACTTTTTTCGTACTCGTACTTGTGAAACGATAATGCAGAAACAACCTGCGTGTGATAAAATTGAGCATCAAGCTAACATGAGAAGATTAGAAGATGATATTCCATGCATCAATTTAAACCGCGTTCGTGTTACGTCAGATTCTGAAGATTCAGGTTAGTATTTTTATTTCTTTTTTGTTAAGGTGAAAAACTGAAAATTATAATTAAGTATAACTATAAATTCAATTTAAATCCAAAGAATTGGCACAGAACCATTGTGGGAGACTTTTTTTAATATGAGCCTGCCAACGTGACCGCATTCTGCCTGATGGAAAGCTTAAGTAAAATTTGAGAGGAAGTGTTGTAATTACATATCCCTTTTAAATAACACGTGTTAATTTGCAGACTGAGATGTTTTTACGCTCTGTCCACTTTGTATTTTTCAAAACACCAACCTAGGTTTGTTCTAATATTATTTTTGCTTTATTTGTCATTGAATCCTATGGGTTGACCGTCAGTATTCATGCAAAGGGATTTACGCAGCTCGGAAGAAATACAAAGAGGAGGTATTATTATTAGATCTTTCCGTAAAATAACACGTGACAGTTCGCGGGTCGAAAGGTTGTTAGACTCTGCCTATTTTCCCAAAACAATAAGTAGTTATAGAATTTCTATACTTTTTGTAACTTATTTTAAAAGCTTCATCTTTATTATTCGTGCATCGAATTAAGTCTGCGGCAAATTTTCAGTGCACTGGAATTGTCCTCTGTGGTATTGGAAGTATTTGTATATATCACCTTTCTTGTATTTTGTCATAACTCCTGTAGTCTTAAAAAATTCAATCAATGTCTAAACTCATCTCCTAATATAAATAACACGTGTTAATTTGCGGGCTGAGAAATGTTTACTCTCTGTCGACTGTATATTTTTCAACATACCAAACAATAGTAAAATTACTAATTATAATATATTATATTAATGGAAGTATTTGTATTTACCACTTAGCTTGTGTTTTGTCTTCTTAACGCATGTAGTGTATGATAAATTAAATCACTGCCTAGACTTATTTCCTAGTATGTACCATGTTTTTTTTTTTCTTAACGAATGTTCCACTTCTCATTCAGACACGACGAGGACCCCGTCACCAGTACAACCTTGTACTACCGACAAAACTTCAATGGGGAATAGCAATGCAGAGGTTATATCAAGACTGGAAGGTATAACGTTGTCAACGGAAGAAGAGCTCAGACGGCTAAAGGAAGCGAGATTGTGTAAAATTTGCATGGACTGTGAAGTAAGTTATTAATGTTTTTTTTTTAATTGTTTAGAGCACTTTTTTTTACCGTATTGTTACAAATTTCACATAAATTAAACTGAGACTATTGGCCATGTAAAGCGATTTAAAAAAGGAGGAGGTCTGTCACCTCCAGGTAACACGGTGATGATTCAAGAGACTCACCAGCTCAAAGTAAATTGTAAAGTAGCTCCTTATAAAGATGTCAATACTCCAAGGCCGTCGGAGTAGTGGAACATCGCTTCTGGCCTTTTTGAGACTATTGAGTATTTTATTTATTAGAGACACAGTGCGTGGACTGGTAGAGGGTTTAATTAAGTTTTGTGTAAGCAAAAATAGTGTTTGCCCCCGTGAACATTGTTTCAATGTTTTTGACTATTTACAGAAGGAGGTGATGTTTATGCCATGCGGTCACTTCATTTCGTGCATGATGTGTGCCATGACGTTGCCAGGGTGCCCGTTGTCACCGATGTGCCCGTTGTGCCGCTGTGACGTGCGAATGCTCGTGGGGATTAGCAACGAGTGACCTACTGCTAGTGAAACAGGTACGATAAAAAGATAATGATAATTTATTCAGCCTAATTTCTAGGATACAGCATTTTCAAATCCAATTAACAAATTTACAATTCAGTGAACATCTGCGTCTTTAATACTTAGGTAACTAAATATATGTATTTAAACCTTACTTTTTAGGCCTCTTTGTAACCCACGAAATTACAAGTCTAATAACAATAATAATATGAATTTTTTTACAAATATGATTCTCACAGATTTCTCTCTTTTCCAGATGTTTACCTGAAGGCGTAGCTACATCTCTTCAGAGTTTAGAATATTATTTAGTTTTGATACATTGGGATTGAGTGTAGGTTATATAGCATTCAATAGATAAGTTTTACGAGTATATACATAAACATGACCTTTACAATTATTATGTTAAACGTACCGACATAAATTACCGAACATTTGCCTATATTAGATGTACCTTAGTTTTAGTTATAATTTGTTATTATTTTATTCCTATGTTCAAATTTATGTATATACTGGTAAGAAATTAACTTAAGGCCTCGGTACAGGGAACTTTTAATATGCAACAGCTGATACTTGTCTTATTCTATGAACGGTGATACGCTATGAACGCACATTTGCACCTCTATTAGTGTTTTTTTTTGTCTTCATCTTTTACATATATTTCATCATGCTATTGAGCAATATAAGTATCAACAGTAATTGCCCTCATTAGTAATTGTTATACTAGTAATAGTGATTACGAATTTAATAGGTACTGAATGAAGTCGCCGCAGTTATGCTCTTTTGTCAAGTAAAACTTTAAGTATATATAATTACCTATTCATTAAGATATAAAAAATTTAAAAGAAATAAAATTTGCCTATTTAAAATATAATTATTTTATTCATTTTCTTCATACTTCATGCACATAAATAGTGATTAAGACGAAGTGGACTGGATTCCATAGCCAATTTTTACTAGTCGACCTTAGAGCGATGTAGAGTTATTTAAAATGCGGCAATTGCTAAAAAAACTGAGATTAAAAACAATTCATGTTTAACATGAAACTATAAAAAGCCATGGTATTTTAAAATATAATACAACGGAATGAACACATTATACACATACATGTATGAGTGCTCAGTGAATATATGAATTACTGCAGTCCCTGGATCAATCAGCTAGGCCTGATACACTTCCCGCTCTGTTTTTGGTAAAATGTAATAATGAGCTTCAGCAGCACTGTCTATAATATTTCAGCGTTCTATGAACATAGACTAGTAGTATTGACTGTATGACTAAGACATGGAAACCTGATCTCTTTACTTCGACACATAAGAAAGGTTCCAATTCTTTTCTTTTTCTTTTTAAAAAAAGACAACTCCCGCATTAGGAATATGAATTCCTGTATCGCTAGGGACTTTACAAACATACATGAAACGGACACAAAGAACACCCAGACTCAGAACAACAAATTGTGAATCACACAAAGTGTTGACCTACGTGGGATTTGAACCCACGACACTTGGCGTAGTAGGAAGCGGCGTGGCGACCGCTTAAGCCACTACGCCAACCGTGCAGTCGAATTATGAAGCTGTGGACCAAATGCGTTTGTTTAAACTCTGTCACCTAGCAAAACTTTTCGAACGATGACCTTTTTTTTGAGACCGTTGTGAGGATCACTCCTTTTTAATTTTATTCATCAATGCCATAGCATCTCGTTTTCTCAATTCAATATTTTTATTGTTTTGTTGAACACATGAAAATTGTGCCCACTGCCCAGTTTCGAATGTGTTACTTCTCCAGGAAGACTTAAATATGTTAGACATCTAATGTGAACGTAACAATTTAAACCTAAATGTGTCCAAGTACTTCTCTTTCGTGTTTTTCACTTTTTCCTGCAAGTCGAAAGATTGTACATTTCAGTCGACTAGCCTGATCAAGGACTTAGGCGTTGAGCATGATGATAAATTTATAATTTATTTGACAAGCACATCGAAAACAAATTTGACAAGACATACTTAGCACTAGGTTTTCTAACTCACGTCTCACAAGATCGTGTGTAGGAATACTGTAAATTTTGCCCTAAGTTCCCCAAATAAAATAGATAATCTTAAATTTATGAACGCGACATAAACCCACCCCACGGCCCCGCCCCCCGCCCACCGGCGCACGCAGTGTGCGGCATCCGCTTCTGGTATTCTCTGTGCATGCGTTCCAGTTCCGTTCAAGGTAACGAACAGACGTGTATCGCCGTGACGTTATTTTCACTTTTTTCGTACTCGTACTTGTGAAACGATAATGCAGAAACAACCTGCGTGTGATAAAATTGAGCATCAAGCTAACATGAGAAGATTAGAAGATGATATTCCATGCATCAATTTAAACCGCGTTCGTGTTACGTCAGATTCTGAAGATTCAGGTTAGTATTTTTATTTCTTTTTTGTTAAGGTGAAAAACTGAAAATTATAATTAAGTATAACTATAAATTCAATTTAAATCCAAAGAATTGGCACAGAACCATTGTGGGAGACTTTTCTTAATATGAGCCTGCCAACGTGACCGCATTCTGCCTGATGGAAAGCTTAAGTAAAATTTGAGAGGAAGTGTTGTAATTACGTATCCCTGTTAAATAACACGTGTTAATTTGCAGGCTGAGATGTTTTTACGCTCTGTCCACTTTGTATTTTTCAATACACCAACCTAGGTTCGTTCTAATATCATTGTTGCTTTATTTGTCATTGAATCCTATGGGTTGACCGTCAGTATTCATGCAAAGGGATTTACGCAGCTCGGAAGAAATACAAAGAGGAGGTATTATTATTAGATCTTTCCGTAAAATAACACGTGACAGTTCGCGGGTCGAAAGGTTGTTAGACTCTGCCTATTTTCCCAAAACAATAAGTAGTTATAGAGTTTCTATACTTTTTGTGACTTATTTTAAAAGCTTCATCTTTATTATTCGTGCATCGAATTAAGTCTGTGGCAAATTTTCAGTGCACTGGAATTGTCCTCTGTGGTATTGGAAGTATTTGTATTTACCACGTTCCTTGTATTTTGTCATAACTCCTGTAGTCTTAAAAAATTCAATCAATGTCTAAACTCATCTCCTAATATAAATAACACGTGTTAATTTGCGGGCTGAGAAATGTTTACTCTCTGTCGACTGTATATTTTTCAACATACCAAACAATAGTTAAATTACTAATTATAATATATATCGGCGCAACACAACATTCAAAGAAATAAGTCATCGCTGCACGTGTTCTTAGTGACGTAAACGACTCGCAACGATCGACCGCCCCACTACAATGCCTATAAAAAGCCGCCCGCTACAGCGGAGCGGGGATTCGTTTGGCTGCGCTCGGACAGCAAACATCTAACTTATTGTGAAATATTCGAAGCTTTGTAATCAATACTAATTAAAAGTGAATTCTGGTTGAAGTGAAGTTTATTTTAAGTTATTTCGGAAAACGAAATACGCCAATAATAATAATAGTAAAGACGTCACTGTTCTTAAAAACATCACCGGGCTCACCGCCTCCCCGTCATCAGAAGTGAGATTACCATGTGTTCTAGACTGTTCGCTATCTAAACTCAATTTTTGTTGTGTTTCTTCATTCAAATCGATAGTTAAAGCTTTGGTAATAAATAACTACCGACAACAACAAGAAAAATAAAATGGAAAGTTATTTAACAACGTCGGAAATCGTAAAATCGTAAATGAAGTGACATGTAGCCTATATCGGGTTTTGAGTAACAATTGCAAACGAATATAAATCGTTTTTGTTTTCAGAAATGTTATCAAACGTGTGATACTTAAATTTAAAAAAAAAAAAAAGTGCGGGTACTTCAATATGTTTCGGTATGTTCGTGGGTATAACGCTTTCTTTACAGCTAGTAAACATGGTGCTAAGCGATAGAAGCTGCATCCGTGCTTCGTACGGGGGAACAACAGAGTTCAATGTAAAGGAGGTGTAATCCAGTTCACCAGTATCGAATCGGTAATGAGTGAAGTTACCGAAAGGCTTGTGAGTTGTAATTGAAGCTACACTGGTAAGGTTGAATCATATTTTCATATCAAGTTTTGATTTATTTTTGACATAGTTTTGATATTACTGTACGAGGGTTAACCGTGTGCGCGATTTAAAGCTATAAACCGATCGTGGCAATCGATGGCGCGTGTATAAAATTGCCAATGGCTAAAGTGTAAAGCTGTGGCTTAAGAAAAGGGTTAGTAGTAATCGTAGTTGATCGAATTTTAAGGGTTAATTCATACTTTTTGTCTATCACGGTTTCATATTGCGAATATTTTGTTTGACGTAATAAAAACAAACTTTTAAAACTACCCCCACGGTGTGCGTAGTAAACTAGGCGTTTTTTTTATTACGATTACACATTGTTTACCGAATAGGTGATGAATTAATAGCAGTGGTAATTGTAGTAGCAGTCTAATGCAACGCTAACCTTTTATTTAAAAGTAAAGTAACTTTTTAATTGATTTACGTAAAATCAAACAAAGTTGCAATAATAATCAAATAAACTAATACCCACTACGTGGTGAGATTTGTTAAATTATTTTAGAACGGAAAAGAGATAAGGGTCAGGTGAGGCCGAGCTTATAAAAGGTTAAAGCAGTAGTCAGTGCGTCCTACAGTGTGAGAGTAGTCTGTGCCTGACTGACTATTTTCTGAGCCAAGTTTAAAATTCTTTATTGAAGGGTTGACGCCAGAACTGGTTATTTTTAATCCTTCCTTCCCTCCACAGAATGCTCGAGTGTTTGCACACATACTTGCGTACTACAATATCTTCTAAACTAATGACGGTGATCGTAAGCAGCCTAGTGCTTAACTCAGCGGCAAACTTCAGTCTTCTCGCTGTCTACGCAAGTTGAGCGTGTGCTGTGATCTGCGGTCTACTCGCCGCCTGGTGAGGTGTGGACCTGTGGTCTGCACACCGTCTACGCGACGTATGACATACGGCCTGTTCGCCTTATGTGCGAGGCGCAACCTGCTGGCTACTCACTATCTGAGGGAAGTATAACCTATGTTCTGTTCGCCGTCTAGCAAATGAACGCTGGATGCGTGCTCAGCCTACTTCGAGAGATGTGTTTAGGCCTTTGAGAGCACATACGAGAGTATGGGCTTCTGTTTTAACAGCTTTGCTGTTCTGAGAAAGTGTATCAGTGTCACACATTCATAGTTTGCAATCGTTAGGGTCTACGCAATTAACGCGTGAAAATGATGGGCTAACTAGGGTGCTCCTCTACCTGGGTGGTGTATCACTCTAGGGTGATCACACATCACGGATGATGCGGGTTGTCGTGATCACAGCTATCTATTAAAGCTATTATTCTTTTTGCTTTTATTATCATTTTAAATTTGATAATAAAATCTTGATGTTAAGAGTTTTGTTTTGAAGTTCTCTTGATTTACTGGTGCGATGACACGAGAGACAGAGCTATGTGATGCTGTTTGTTGAATGTTGTTTCAGAGTAGCACACAGAGGCGTGTGACCTACCACTTCCGCTCAACAACCTGATTATACAAGGGAATCTCTACCTGAATGCACCGGTTGGCAGCTTGCTTAAAGGAAGTGCAAAGCTACAGGAACCGTATCGGCGTTAGAAGACTACACTCCAGTATCGGTTATTGAGCCTACACCATCCACTTCACAAGCCAATGCAACAGAACAAAGAAAGAAAGAAAGAAAGAAAGAAAAAAAAGAGAAAAAAAAAAAAAAAAAAAAAAAAAACCCAGGAACTCAGGTTATGTTTTACAATCCTATTCTACGCAACACAGTACCACAGTGTACGACATGACTAAGTACCACAGTGTACGCTACGACTAAGTACCACAGTGTACGCTACGACTAAGTACCACAGTGTACGCTACGACTAAGTACCACAGTGTACGCTACGACTAAGTACCACAGTGTACGCTACGACTAAGTACCACAGTGTACGCTACGACTAAGTACCACAGTGTACGCTACGACTAAGTACCACAGTGTACGCTACGACTAAGTACCACAGTGTACGCTACGACTAAGTACCACAGAGTACGCTACGACTAAGTACCACAGAGTACGCTACGACTAAGTACCACAGAGTACGCTACGACTAAGTACCACAGAGTACGCTACGACTAAGTACCACAGAGTACGCTACGACTAAGTACCACAGAGTACGCTACGACTAAGTACCACAGAGTACGCTACGACTAAGTACCACAGAGTACGCTACGACTAAGTACCACAGAGTACGCTACGACTAAGTACCACAGAGTACGCTACGACTAAGTACCACAGAGTACGCTACGACTAAGTACCACAGAGTACGCTACGACTAAGTACCACAGAGTACGCTACGACTAAGTACCACAGTGTACGACTAAGTACCACAGAGTACGCTACGACTAAGTACCACAGAGTACGCTACGACTAAGCACCACAGAGTACGCCACGACATAGTACCACAGAGTACGCCACGACATAGTACCACAGAGTACGCCACGACATAGTACCACAGAGTACGCCACGACATAGTACCACAGAGTACGCCACGACATAGTACCACAGTGTACGCCAACATATAGTACCACAGTGTACGCCAACACGTAGTACCACAGCGTACGCCACCACACATAGTACCACAGAGTACGTCACAACACATAGTACCACAGAGTACGTCACAACACATAGTACGCTATGCTCATATCCTACCACAGTGTAGACGTCAATATAATTAAAGGTACACAGATGCCAATTCAAAGAAAAATATTTACGTTTTACAGATAAACTCATCGGAAAAACATCAACAACACGGCTAGTGCAGAGCGCGCACTGCCGGTCAGAATGGTCGTATCGGCGCAACACAACATTCAAAGAAATAAGTCATCGCTGCACGTGTTCTTAGTGACGTAAACGACTCGCAACGATCGACCGCCCCACTACAATGCCTATAAAAAGCCGCCCGCTACAGCGGAGCGGGGATTCGTTTGGCTGCGCTCGGACAGCAAACATCTAACTTATTGTGAAATATTCGAAGCTTTGTAATCAATACTAATTAAAAGTGAATTCTGGTTGAAGTGAAGTTTATTTTAAGTTATTTCGGAAAACGAAATACGCCAATAATAATAATAGTAAAGACGTCACTGTTCTTAAAAACATCACCGGGCTCACCGCCTCCCCGTCATATATTATATTAATGGAAGTATTTGTATTTACCACTTAGCTTGTGTTTTGTCTTCTTAACGCATGTAGTGTATGATAAATTAAATCACTGCCTAGACTTATTTCCTAGTATGTACCATGTTTTTTTTTTCTTAACGAATGTTCCACTTCTCATTCAGACACGACGAGGACCCCGTCACCAGTACAACCTTGTACTACCGACAAAACTTCAATGGGGAATAGCAATGCAGAGGTTATATCAAGACTGGAAGGTATAACGTTGTCAACGGAAGAAGAGCTCAGACGGCTAAAGGAAGCGAGATTGTGTAAAATTTGCATGGACTGTGAAGTAAGTTATTAATGTTTTTTTTTAATTGTTTAGAGCACTTCTTTTTACCGTATAGTTACAAATTTCACATAAATTAAACTGAGACTATTGGCCATGTAAAGCGATTTAAAAAAGGAGGTGGTCTGTCACCTCCAGGTAACACGGTGATGATTCAAGAGACTCACCAGCTCAAAGTAAATTGTAAAGTAGCTCCTTATAAACCTGTCAATACTCCAAGGCCGTCGGAGTAGTGGAACATCGCTTCTGGCATTTTTTAGACTATTGAGTATTTTATTTATTAGAGACACAGTGCCTGGACTGGTAGAGGGTTTAATTAAGTTTTGTGTAAGCAAAAATAGTGTTTGCCCCCGTGAACATTGTTTCAATGTTTTTGACTATTTACAGAAGGAGGTGATGTTTATGCCATGCGGTCACTTCATTTCGTGCATGATGTGTGCCATGACGTTGCCAGGGTGCCCGTTGTCACCGATGTGCCCGTTGTGCCGCTGTGACGTGCGAATGCTCGTGGGGATTAGCAACGAGTGACCTACTGCTAGTGAAACAGGTACGATAAAAAGATAATGATAATTTATTCAGCCTAATTTCTAGGATACAGCATTTTCAAATCCAATTAACAAATTTACAATTCAGTGAACATCTGCGTCTTTAATACTTAGATAACTAAATATATGTATTTAAACCTTACTTTTTAGGCCTCTTTGTAACCCACGAAATTACAAGTCTAATAACAATAATAATATGATTTTTTTTACAAATATGATTCTCACAGATTTCTCTCTTTTCCAGATGTTTACCTGAAGGCGTAGCTACATCTCTTCAGAGTTTAGAATATTATTTAGTTTTGATACATTGGGATTGAGTGTAGGTTATATAGCATTCAATAGATAAGTTTTACGAGTATATACATAAACATGACCTTCACAATTATTATGTTAAACGTACCGACATAAATTACCGAACATTTGCCTATATTAGATGTACCTTAGTTTTAGTTATAATGTGTTATTATTTTATTCCTATGTTCAAATTTATGTATATACTGGTAAGAAATTAACTTAAGGCCTCGGTACAGGGAACTTTTAATATGCAACAGCTGATACTTGTCTTATTCTATGAACGGTGATACGCTATGAACGCACATTTGCACCTCTATTAGTGTTTTTTTTGTCTTCATCTTTTACATATATTTCATCATGCTATTGAGCAATTTAAGTATCAACAGTAATTGCCCTCATTAGTAATTGTTATACTAGTAATAGTGATTACGAATTTAATAGGTACTGAATGAAGTCGCCGCAGTTATGCTCTTTTGTCAAGTAAAACTTTAAGTATATATAATTACCTAGTCATTAAGATATAAAAAATTTAAAAGAAATAAAATTTGCCTATTTAAAATATAATTATTTTATTCATTTTCTTCATACTTCATGCACATAAATAGTGATTAAGACGAAGTGGACTGGATTCCATAGCCAATTTTTACTAGTCGACCTTAGAGCGATGTAGAGTTATTTAAAATGCGGCAATTGCTAAAAAAACTGAGATTAAAAACAATTCATGTTTAACATGAAACTATAAAAAGCCATGGTATTTTAAAATATAATACAACGGAATGAACACATTATACACATACATGTATGAGTGCTCAGTGAATATATGAATTACTGCAGTCCCTGGATCAATCAGCTAGGCCTGATACACTTCCCGCTCTGTTTTTGGTAAAATGTAATAATGAGCTTCAGCAGCACTGTCTATAATATTTCAGCGTTCGTTATCTATGAACATAGACTAGTAGTATTGACTGTATGACTAAGACATGGAAACCTGATCTCTTTACTTCGACACATAAGAAAGGTTCCAATTCTTTTCTTTTTCTTTTTAAAAAAAGACAACTCCCGCATTAGGAATATAAATTCCTGTGTCGCAAGGGACTTTACAAACATACATGAAACGGACAC
The DNA here is from genome assembly GCA_932526445.1 of Phragmatobia fuliginosa. Taxonomy (NCBI): domain Eukaryota; kingdom Metazoa; phylum Arthropoda; class Insecta; order Lepidoptera; family Erebidae; genus Phragmatobia; species Phragmatobia fuliginosa. Next base: position 10,393,280 of record OW052070.1, on the reverse strand, counting down.
AAAGAACACCCAGACTCAGAACAACAAATTGTGAATCACACAAAGTGTTGACCTACGTGGGATTTGAACCCACGACACTTGGAGTAGTAGGAATCGGCGTGCCGACCGCTTAAGCCACTACGCGAACCGTGCAGTCGAATTATGAAGCTGTGGACCAAATGCTTTTGTTTAAACTCTGTCATCTAGCAAAACTTTTCGAGCGATGACCTTTTTTTTGAGACCGTTGTGAGGATCACTCCTTTTTAATTTTATTCATCAATGACATAGCATCTCGTTTTCTCAATTCAATATTTTTATTGTTTTGTTGAACACATGAAAATTGTGCCCACTGCCCAGTTTCGAATGTGTTACTTCTCCAGGAAGACTTAAATATGTTAGACATCTAATGTGAACGTAACAATTTAAACCTAAATGTGTCCAAGTACTTCTCTTTCGTGTTTTTCACTTTTTCCTGCAAGTCGAAAGATTGTACACTTCAGTCGACTAGCCTGATCAAGGACTTAGGCGTTGAGCATGATGATAAATTTATAATTTATTTGACAAGCACATCGAAAACAAATTTGAGAAGACATACTTAGCACTAGGTTTTCTAACTCACGTCTCACAAGATCGTGTGTAGGAATACTGTAAATTTTGCCCTAAGTTCCCCAAATAAAATAGATAATCTTAAATTTATGAACGCGACATAAACCCACCCCACGGCCCCGCCCCCCGTCCACCGGCGCACGCAGTGTGCGGCAACCGCTTCTGGTATTCTATGTGCATGCATTCTAGTTCCGTTCAAGGTAACGAACAGACGTGCATCGCCGTGACGTTATTTTCACTTTTTTCGTACTCGTACTTGTGAAACGATAATGCAGAAACAACCTGCGTGTGATAAAATTGAGCATCAAGCTAACATGAGAAGATTAGAAGATGATATTCCATGCATCAATTTAAACCGCGTTCGTGTTACGTCAGATTCTGAAGATTCAGGTTAGTATTTTTATTTCTTTTTTGTTAAGGTGAAAAACTGAAAATTATAATTAAGTATAACTATAAATTCAATTTAAATCCAAAGAATTGGCACAGAACCATTGTGGGAGACTTTTCTTAATATGAGCCTGCCAACGTGACCGCATTCTGCCTGATGGAAAGCTTAAGTAAAATTTGAGAGGAAGTGTTGTAATTACGTATCCCTGTTAAATAACACGTGTTAATTTGCAGGCTGAGATGTTTTTACGCTCTGTCCACTTTGTATTTTTCAATACACCAACCTAGGTTCGTTCTAATATCATTGTTGCTTTATTTGTCATTGAATCCTATGGGTTGACCGTCAGTACCTAGTCATGCAAGGGGATTTAAGCAGCTCGGAAGAAATACAAAGAGGAGGTATTATTATTAGATCTTTCCGTAAAATAACACGTGACAGTTCGCGGGTCGAAAGGTTGTTAGACTCTGCCTATTTTCCCAAAACAATAAGTAGTTATAGAGTTTCTATACTTTTTGTGACTTATTTTAAAAGCTTCATCTTTATTATTCGTGCATCGAATTAAGTCTGTGGCCAATTTTCAGTGCACTGGAATTGTCCTCTGTGGTATTGGAAGTATTTGTATTTACCACGTTCCTTGTATTTTGTCATAACTCCTGTAGTCTTAAAAAATTCAATCAATGTCTAAACTCATCTCCTAATATAAATAACACGTGTTAATTTGCGGGCTGAGAAATGTTTACTCTCTGTCGACTGTATATTTTTCAACATACCAAACAATTTTATAATTTTCAACTACGAGATCCAGTTTCATATACAAAAATAGATAAAATACTCATATTTAACATATCGCGAACAGACTGCTTATTTTAATTGCGTGCTGATTGTTTTGCATAATTAAATTTATTGACATGATACCGAAACGACAACCCTTGGTGAAAACATTCAGACTCTCAATAGAACCATGTTTTTTTTTCTTACCGAATGTTCCACTTCTCATTCAGACACGACGAGGACCCCGTCACCAGTACTGTTTTTCACTTTTTCCTGCAAGTCGAAAGATTGTACACTTCAGTCGACTAGCCTGATCAAGGACTTAGGCGTTGAGCATGATGATAAATTTATAATTTTTTTGACAAGCACATCGAAAACAAATTTGACAAGACATACAAAGCACTAGGTTTTCTAACTCACGTCTCACAAGTTCGTGTGTAGGCATGCTGTAAATTTTGCCCTAAGTTTCCCAAATAAAATAGATAATCTTAAATTTATGAACGCGACATAAACCCTTCCCACGGCCACGCCCCCCGCCCACCGGTGCACGCAGTGTGCGGCAACCGCTTCTGGTATTCTCTGTGCATGCATCATGCATTCTAGTTCCGTTCAAGGTATCGAACAGACGTGTTTCGCCGTGACGTTATTTTCACTTTTTTCGTACTCGTACTTGTGAAACGATAATGCAGAAACAACCTGCGTGTGATAAAATTGAGCATCAAGCTAACATGAGAAGATTAGAAGATGATATTCCATGCATCAATTTAAACCGCGTTCGGGTTACCTCAGATTCTGAAGATTCAGGTTAGCATTTTTATATCTTTTTTGTTAAGGTGAAAAACTGAAAATTATAATTAAGTATAACTATAAATTCAATTTAAATCCAAAGAATTGGCACAGAACCATTGTGGGAGACTTTTCTTAATATGAGCCTGGCAACGTTACCGCATTCTGCCTGATGGAAAGCTTAAGTAAAATTTGAGAGGAAGTGTTGTAATTACATATCCCTGTTAAATAACACGTGTTAATTTGTAGGCTGAGATGTTTTTACGCTCTGTCCACTTTGTATTTTTCAATACACCAACCTAGGTTCGTTCTAATATCATTGCTTTTTTTGTCATTGAATCCTATGGGTTGACCGTCAGTACCTAGTCATGCAAGGGGATTTAAGCGGCTCGGAATAAATACAAAGAGGAAGTATTATTATTAGATCTTTCCGTAAAATAACATGTGACAGTTCGCGGGTCGAAAGGTTGTTAGACTCTGCCTATTTTCTCAAAACAATAAGTAGTTATAGAGTTTCTATACTTTTTGTGACTTATTTTAAAAGCTTCATCTTTATTATTCGTGCATCGAATTTAGTCTGGGGCAAATTTTCAGTGCACTAGAATTGTCCTCTGTGGTATTGGAAGTATTTGTATTTACCACGTTCCTTGTATTTTGTCATAACTCCTGTAGTCTTAAAAAATTCAATCAATGTCTAAACTCATCTCCTAATATAAATAACACGTGTTAATTTGCGGGCTGAGAAATGTTTACTCTCTGTCGACTGTATATTTTTCAACATACCAAACAATAGTAAAATTACTAATTCTAATATATTATATTAATGGAAGTATTTGTATTTACCACTTGGCTTGTGTTTTGTCTTCTTAACGCATGTAGTGTATGATAAATTAAATCACTGCCTAGACTTATTTCCTAGTATGTACCATGTTTTTTTTTTTCTTAACGAATGTTCCACTTCTCATTCAGACACGACGAGGACCCCGTCACCAGTACAACCTTGTACTACCGACAGAACTTCAATGGAGATTAGCAATGCAGAGGTTATATCAAGACTGGAAGGTATAACGTTGTCAACGGAAGAAGAGCTCAGACGGCTAAAGGAAGCGAGATTGTGTAAAATTTGCATGGACTGTGAAGTAAGTTATTAATGTTTTTTTTAAATTGTTTAGAGCACTTTTTTTTACCGTATAGTTACAAATTTCACATAAATTAAACTGAGACTATTGGCCATGTAAAGCGATTTAAAAAAGGAGGAGGTCTGTCACCTCCAGGTAACACGGTGATGATTCAAGAGACTCACCAGCTCAAAGTAAATTGTAAAGTAGCTCCTTATAAACCTGTCAATACTCCAAGGCCGTCGGAGTAGTGGAACATCGCTTCTGGCCTTTTTGAGACTATTGAGTATTTTATTTATTAGAGACACAGTGCCTGGACTGGTAGAGGGTTTAATTAAGTTTTGTGTAAGCAAAAATAGTGTTTGCCCTCGTGAACATTGTTTCAATGTTTTTGACTATTTACAGAAGGAGGTGATGTTTATGCCATGCGGTCACTTCATTTCGTGCATGATGTGCGCCATGACGTTGCCAGGGTGCCCGTTGTCACCGATGTGCCCGTTGTGCCGCTGTGACGTGCGAATGCTCGTGGGGATTAGCAACGAGTGACCTACTGCTAGTGAAACAGGTACGATAAAAAGATAATGATAATTTATTCAGCCTAATTTCTAGGATACAGCATTTTCAAATCCAATTAACAAATTTACAATTCAGTGAACATCTGCGTCTTTATAACTTAGATAACTAAATATATGTATTTAAACCTTACTTTTTAGGCCTGTTTGTAACCCACGAAATTACAAGTCTAATAACAATATTAACATGATTTTTTTTACAAATATGATTCTCACAGATTTCTCTCTTTTCCAGATGTTTACCGGTAGGCGTACCTACATCTCTTCAGAGTTTAGAATATTATTTAGTTTTGATACATTAGGATTGAGTGTAGCTTATATAGCATTCAATAGATAAGTTTTACGAGTATATACATAAACATGACCTTCACAATTATTATGTTAAACGTACCGACATAAATTACCGAACATTTGCCTATATTAGATGTACCTTAGTTTTAGTTATAATGTGTTATTATTTTATTCCTATGTATTAATTTATGTATATACTGGTAAGAAATTAACTTAAGGCCTCGGTACAGGGAACTTTTAATATGCAACAGCTGATACTTGTCTTATTCTATGAACGGTGATACGCTATGAACGCACATTTGCACCTCTATTAGTTATTTTTTTGTCTTCAACTTTTACATATATTGCATTATGCTATTGAGCAATATAAGTATCAAGATAATTGCCCTCATTAGTAATTGTTATACTAGTAATAGTGATTACGAATTTAATAGGTACTGAATGAAGTCGCCGCAGTTATGCTCTTTTGTCAAGTAAAACTTTAAGTATGTATGATTACCTAGTCATTAAGATATAAAAAATTAAAAAGAAATAAAATTTACCTATTTAAAATGTAATTATTTTATTTCATTTTCTTCATACTTCATGCACATAAATAGTGATTAAGACGAAGTGGACTGGATTCCATAGCCAATTTTTACTAGTCGACCTTAGAGCGATGCAGAGTTGTTTAAAATGCGGCAATTGCTAAAAAAAACTGATTAAAAACAATTCATGTTCAACATGAAACTATAAAAAAAATCGGCCAAGTGCGTGTCAGGCCACGCACAGGAAAGGGTTCCTCAGTCACCTATAAAGGTACGTGGATTAGCAATCGTTTCCAATGAATAATAAAATTGTTATGTTTACTTAATAATGCGTTAATTTAGTATGACGTTTTCCAAGTAAGCGCATTGTAAAAGTTAAGCCTCTATAACTCCTGAACTAACAAAGTCATCTAATCCGTTATAGTCCTTTAAAGTTCATTATATGGACCACTATCACGAATTTTCCCAGATTTTTTGAGCAGGCCGTTTAGCTTTTAGGGGGGGGGGGGGCGCCCTGTTTTTACAAAAAAGTGGCCTTTAAAGAGGATATTCTCGCAAACGGATACCTAAATCAAAAAATTCTCTTAGAAACTCTTTATTGTTTTTAAAAGACCTATCTAATGATACCCCACATAATGGTTTAGCCGCGAGAAAAAAAAACATCCCCACTTTACGTGGAGGTACCCCAAATCTCAGAATACAGAAAGAACCAGAAGCCGCATACGCGCCTAATACTGAAGCATCAAAAACTACTCCTAAATAGAGTAGTTTGACGCGCAACCGATCAGTCACTCTGTGACCGTCGTATCGCGTAAAGTGTTTTACTGGTGTCCAATTTATTTTAATTATGCCGTCTTGTGTCATTCCTACCTGTAAAAATGCATCGGGCCTAAAAAAGAAGCAGGATGGGATCACATTTCACGTGTATGTAGCGCATTCAGTTATCGTATTATTTAATTACTGAATTAATTGTTCAGTTCATAATTGTCATAGATACTTATGCGTCCATCTTGCGAGTGTTGCCAATTTAGGAGTTCTGATTTTCCCTTCTTATTATTGCTTACTGAAGACGTTTATTCGTTGTACATATTAGTAAATTATTAAATACTTAAAATAAATTACCGACTTTAAAAAAAGAAAGATTATCAATGCGACCCGTATGTATATAAATAATGTTAGAGTTGCATAACTTATTCTATTGGAATTTCTAAACGAGCGTACAAAAATTGTGTTGAGTGAGGGTGGAAGGAGGGGGGGGGGGGGGTGTGAAATAATGTATTTATCTAACAATATAATTAAATCAAATTTTAATATTGACAATATTTTAAGAAGATTACTCAGCAGAAAGGAAATGAAATGTTTTTTTAATCTAATCCTTGTTTTATTTGAAGACCTTCTTTTTTCGTGTCATTATCAGGTATAGAGATTAGAAAGAAAATTTTAATACGTGTATAGAGTGATTTTATATTATCTTACCTCAAATTTACCCTATCAAAAATTTATATAAAAACTCTCAACATTTACCCCACAAACGGGTCAATAATGCATAAGTTAGCAACATTACGCGGGTGGGAAGTGAGGCGGGCGCGGGGTGTTTATTTTGTTTTTGGACACACTCGCAACTTGCAATTTCAGTGGAACGCGGCTTCTGGTTCTTTCTGTATTCTGAGCCCCAAATAAAATATTTTTCATAATTTTTATTGTAGCACTTTGTCGACGTAATTACAATACATATTCATGCAAATTTTTATCTCTCTAGCACTTACCGTTTGGACGGTAAGTCGAGGACGGACGGACGGACAGACGGACATGACGAATCTATAAGGGTTCGAATTCATAACTTCGGAACCCTAAAAACTGAACAGAAATTATAGTAGGATGAAAAAACCAATTGTAAAAGAAGGAGAATATTACAAAAATTAAAGGAAAAATAATTTACGGGCGATCTGAGGTCGGGAAAGGGGAGAGGGGTTTTAAGGGAAAATATGGCTTACCTCGATTTCCGGCAAAACTACAAGTCCTATGGAAAAAAGTTCAATGGCAAAGTTGTAGGTAATAAAAAGATCTACATTTTTTGCATTCACACTTTTTTCACTTAACGTCAAATTATAAGTGAAAAATTGTAGTTTTGCCGGAAATCGAGATAAGCCATATTTTCCCTTAAACCGCCCCCTCTCCCCCTTCCCGACCTCAGATCGCCCGTAAATTATTTTTCCTTTAATTTTTGTAATATTCTCCTCCTTTTGCAATGGGTATCATCCTATACTCCATTTCATGAAAGAAGTCCCGCGGAATATTGTGGAACTAAATTTGACAAATGGGGAGATCGGCCATGTTGTAATTTGTCAATGTTATCGAGGTGCGTTTGTTTTGGTACATATTTTGTGACTTTATTAATGGATTAGTCCGTTATAAGGTTTATTTACGATGCTAGAAGTTGTAAAAAGTACTGTTCAAGAAATCATATGAAAGGTTAAGGAGATCTGTGAAGCGGAACACAAGGATCACGGTGTTTTAATACCAATAAACAATGTTCGCAAGAGAGTCGCCGCCATGACAGGTAAATTTTTGGGCTGCCATATATACCTACAGATTTTTTCCCGATTGATTTCTTACAGATTGGAATTAAGTTTTTTTAATGCATGATTTTTTTAAAGGAATTAACACAACAAAAAATTGAAAAGCTATATTCAACAATAATGTAATTAAATACGAAAATAATCATTCGTAATTGTTCATTTTATTGCAGGTGTGTCAGAGAAAATTGTAACGAGAGTTACAAAAGAACCACTGCGATCTCAATTCGATAGAAAAAATGTGGAGCCTTGTAAAGAGACGGGTAGCGGAGAAAAACGTGGGCCAAGATCCAAAAGATATTGTGCGCCTAACAGTTTTTTGAGATTGTTACAGCGGAAGACTTTTTCAACAACTACAGGAAGAATATTTAAAAAAATATGGTCTTATGAAGAAATGGATCCATTTATTATATCGTGATAGAATCAGATTCTGTCTCACTGTTTTTTATTTGATCTTCTGACAGTGATCACAGTATGACCGATCATAATATTATTCAATAAAACTTTTAAATATTAATTAATTTTTCTAATTTAAAGTTGGTCGAACATCTCCATTTTATATTTTAGAAATTACGGGAAGAATTATTTTTCACTAATCAGACCTTAGTAGTATGAACATCAGATAGGTACCTTAAAAATACATTATGTTAGAAACAATTTAGTAGTAGTAGTAGTTAATAAAAAGAAAAGAACGATAAATTATTTCCCCTGATTTCCCCACATTTAACTCTGGCAATATTATGTCGCGCGATTACAGCGCTGCGTCTGCGGGACTTCTTTCGTTAAATGGAGTCTACTATAATTTATTTTGTTTTCAAACATTATCGGCACTGGTCTAATTGGGGTATTATAGTTTTAGCGGACTTTTTAAAAACCACTTCCACACCAGGTACATTCTTGTGTAGCGGAGGACTTCACACACATACATGAAATGGATTTAAAGAATACCCAGCTTTAGATTAACAATTTGTTGTACACATAAAGTGTGGTACCATGTGAGGTTCGAACTCACAACACTTGGCGTTGTAGAAGCGGCGTGGCGACCGCTTAAACCACTAGACCAACTATGAAGTCAAATAATTGTAAATGCATTGTAGTTAAATGAGGAACTTAGATGACTGCTTCGTAGAAATTAATGTTATCAATTAGCTTTTGCCCGTGGCTCTAACTGCCTGCATGACGGTTATCGCGGTGAAGATTGTTCTGTGTTCTTTTTCGAGAATCGAAGAGTATATCTATGCAAGATTTCATTGAATTACCTAAGCATAAAAAATCGTATCCAATAGATAATTGTTATGTTTACGTATTATTGCGTTAATTTTGTATGACGTTTTCCAAGTGAGCATTTTAGCAGTTAAGCCTCTAGAACTCCTGAACTAACAAAGCCATCTAATCTCTTATAGTTTTCCTTCAAAGTTCATTAGAAGGACCACCTCCACGAATTTTTCCAGATTTTTTAAGGCAGCCGTTTAGCTTTTAGAGGGGGGGGGGGGACGCCCTGTTTTTACAAAAAAGTGCCTTTTAAAGTGGAATATCCAGCGAACGGATACATAAATCAAAAAATTGTCTTAGAAACCCTTTATGGTTTTTAAAATACCTATCTAATGATATCCCACTCGATGGGGTAGCCGCGAGAAAAAAAATTCATCCTCACTTTACGTATAGGGGAGGTACCCCTAATAAAAAAAATTTTCATAATTTTATTGTAGCACTTTGTCGGTGTAATTACAACACATGTTCATGCTAAGTTTCAACTTTCTAGCACTTACCGTTTGGACGGTAAGTCGAGGACGGACGGACGGACAGACGGACGGACGGACGGACGGACAGACGGACATGACGAATCTATGAGGGTTCCGAGTGATATACTTCGGAACCCTAAAAAGCAATGGTATTTTAAAATATAATACAACGGAATGAACACATTATACACATACATGTATGAGTGCTCAGTGAATATATGAATTACTGCAGTCCCTGGATCAATCAGCTAGGCCTGATACACTTCCCGCTCTGTTTTTGGTAAAATGTATTAATGAGCTTCAGCACCACCGAATATAATATTTCAGCGTTCTATGAACATAGACTAGTAGTATTGACTGTATGACTAAGACATGGAAAGCTGATCTCTTTACTTCGACACTTAAGAAAGGTTCCAATTATGAAGCTGTGGACCAAATGCTTTTGTTTAAACTCTGTCATCTAGCAAAACTTTTCGAGCGATGACCTTTTTTTTGAGACCGTTGTGAGGATCACTCCTTTTTAATGTTATTCATCAATGACACAGCATCTCGTTTTCTCAATTCTATATTTTTATTGTTTTGTTGAACACATGAAAATTGTGCCCACTGCCCAGTTTCGGATGTGTTACTTCTCCAGGAAGACTTAAATATGTAAGACATCTAATGTGAACGTAATAATTTAAACCTAAATGTGTCCAAGTACTTCTCTTTCGTGTTTTTCACTTTTTCCTGCAAGTCGAAAGATTGTACACTTCAGTCGACTAGCCTGATCAAGGACTTAGGCGTTGAGCATGATGATAAATTTATAATTTATTAGACAAGCACATCGAAAACAAATTTGACAAAACATACTAAGCACTAGGTTTTCTAACTCACGTCTCACAAGATCGTGTGTAGGAATACTGTAAATTTTGCCCTAAGTTCCCCAAATAAAATAGATAATCTTAAATTTATGAACACGACATAAACCCTTCCCACGGCTCCGCCCCCCGCCCACCGGCGCACGCAGTGTGCGGCAACCGCTTCTGGTATTCTCTGTGCATGCATTCTAGTTCCGTTCAAGGTAACGAACAGACGTGTATCGCCGTGACGTTATTTTCACTTTTTTCGTACTCGTACTTGTGAAAATATAATGCAGAAACAACCTGCGTGTGATAAAATTGAGCATCAAGCTAACATGAGAAGATTAGAAGATGATATTCCATGCATCAATTTAAACCGCGTTCGTGTTACGTCAGATTCTGAAGATTCAGGTTAGTATATTTATTATGTGATTATGGGTAAACCCTCCATGAGCAAGCAACAAAAGCCACGGCCCCCAGTTCCCGGTAGTCTCGCTATTCCTGGTCATGGTGGCGACCAAGGTAACGGCGGGACAGGGGGTGCTAAGAATCCCCGGGTTACGGAAGGCCACCACAACAGACTGACCCTGGCAACGTATAACGGCCGCACGTTACGGCTAGACTCGCATCTGGCACAACTCGAGGTGGAACTTGGGAAGATTAGGTGGCACATATTAGGGCTATGTGAAGTCCGAAGAGAGGGGGAGGACACCATAACCCTCGACTCAGGCCACCTTATGTACTTCCGCGAGGGAGACCAACAATCCCAAGGTGGCGTTGGGTTTCTGGTTCACAAGACATTATCTGACAACGTTGTGGAAATATCCAGTGTGTCGAACAGGGTAGCGTACCTCATTGTTAAGCTCACCAAGAGGTATAGCCTCAAGGTTGTGCAAGTGTACGCACCGACCTCGTCGCACTCGGATGATGAGATGGAGGAGATGTTTGATGATATATCGAAGGCCCTCCACTCCACTGCCAAAACCCACTACAGCGTTGTTATGGGAGATTTCAACGCCAAAGTGGGAGTACAAAATTGCAGCGAATCGGTAATAGGATCCCATGGATTTGGAAGCAGGAATCATAGGGGGCAAATGCTCGTCAACTTCCTCGAACGAGAGGGGTTGTTCTTGATGAACTCATTCTTTCAAAAACGGCCCCAAAGGAAGTGGACGTGGCGGAGCCCCGACGCTATGACCAAAAATGAGATCGATTTCATCATGACGGACAAAAAGCATATATTCAGAGACGTCTCAGTGCTCAACAGGTTTAATACCGGCAGTGATCACCGACTTGTCCGAGGCTCTCTGAATATCGACTTCAAGGCTGAACGTGTCCGCTTGATGAGATCTAGGCTCCGACCAACTCTGCTCCAAGCCACGATTGGATCTGAAATATTCCAGTCAAATCTGCAAAACCGATTTGCTGCCATGGAAACCACAAGAGACGTTGACCAGAAACTCCATAATATGGTTCGGATCATCAGGGAAGAAGGTTCGAGATTCTGTAAAATGCAGCGTAAGAGCGGGAAGTCAAAGCTTTCAGAGGGGACTCTTAGGTTAATGAAGAAACGACGTGAGAACCCACCTGTCACTTCGTTGGGAAAACGGACTCTGAACCGAGAGATCAGCAAGCGTGTAAGACATGACCTCCGATGCTCCAATACTCTTTTTATTGAAAGAGCGATCGAGCTGAATCGGGGGTCAAAAGTGTTCATGCAATCTCTCGGAAGAAGCCACCTGACGAAGTTGACCACAGCAAGTGGAGTAGTCGTTACTTCCAAGCCGGCCATCCTCTCGGAAGTGGAAGGCTTCTATAGCGGTTTGTACGCTTCGCATGCATCTCGACCTGATCCCGAAAATGAGGATCCTAGAGCCAAATTAACACGCCACTACACCGAAGATCTGCCAGAAGTCAGTATTGACGAAATCGAGATGGCTCTTGGACAGCTGAAAAATGGAAAAGCCCCGGGAGAGGACGGCATTACAACAGAGTTGTTGAAAGCTGGAGGTAAGCCCGTACTGAGAGAGCTCCAAAAGCTTTTCAACGCTGTCCTGTTCGAAGGGAGAACTCCAGAGGCGTGGAGTAGAAGTGTGGTCATTTTGTTCTTCAAAAAGGGTGACAAGACCAGGTTGAAGAACTATCGACCCATTTCCCTCTTAAGCCACGTCTATAAGCTGTTTTCAAGAGTCATCACGAACCGTCTTGCGAGAAGACTCGACGAATTCCAACCATCGGAGCAGGCTGGGTTTCGGAGCGGATATGGCACCATAGACCACATCCACACAGTGCGGCAGATTATTCAAAAGACCGAAGAATATAATCAGCCCCTGTGTCTAGCATTTGTGGACTATGAGAAGGCCTTTGACTCGATCGAGATCTGGTCTGTTCTGGAGTCCCTGCAGCGTTGCCAAGTAGACTGGCGATACATCCAAGTGTTGAGATGTCTCTACGAGGCCGCCACCATGTCCGTCCAAGTACAGAATCAGCAAACAAGGCCCATACCATTGCATCGAGGAGTGAGACAAGGGGATGTTATTTCCCCGAAATTGTTCACAAATGCAATGGAGGACTTGTTCAAGACGCTGCACTGGAAAGGACGTGGCATAAACATCAATGGTGAACACATCTCTCACTTGCGATTTGCAGACGACATCGTCATCATGGCGGAGACGCTGCAGGACCTACAACAGATGCTAAATGACCTAGCTGACTCTTCTGTACGCATCGGCCTACGGATGAACTTGGACAAAACCAAGGTCATGTTCAACAAACATGTACTACCGGAACCGGTTGCGATACACGGTGCCGTTCTCGAAGTTGTTCAAAAATATGTGTACCTCGGGCAGACTTTGCAGTTGGGTGGAAACAACTTCGAGGACGAGGTGAACAGGAGAATTCAGCTGGGTTGGGCGGCGTTTGGGAAGCTTCGTCGGGTCTTTTCATCATCGATCCCACAGTGCCTAAAGACGAAAGTCTTCAACCAGTGCGTCCTACCCGTCATGACATACGGAGCCGAAACGTGGACACTCACGGCACGGCTGGTCCACAAATTCAAAGTCACGCAGCGAGCTATGGAGAGGGCTATGCTCGGAGTTTCTCTAAGAGATCGTGTTAGAAACGAGGTAATCCGGCAGAGAACTAAAGTTATCGACATAGCCCACAGGATTAGCAAGCTGAAGTGGCAATGGGCTGGCCATATTAGCCGCAGGACCGACAACCGTTGGGGTAAACGTGTTCTTGAGTGGAGACCGCGTCTCGGCAAACGTAGTGTAGGACGTCCACAGGCCAGGTGGAGTGATGATTTGCGCAGGACGGCTGGCAGGAGCTGGATGCGAGTAGCCGAGGATCGAACTAAGTGGCGTGCAATTGGAGAGGCCTATGTCCAGCAGTGGACTGCGATAGGCTGATGATGATGATGATTTTTATTTCTTTTTTGTTAAGGTGAAAAACTGAAAATTATAATTAAGTATAACTATAAATTCAATTTAAATCCAAAGAATTAGCACAGAACCATTGTGGGAGACTTTTCTTAATATGAGCCTGCCAACGTGACCGCATTCTGCCTGATGGAAAGCTTAAGTAAAATTTGAGAGGAAGTGTTGTAATTACGTATCCCTGTTAAATAACACGTGTTAATTTGCAGGCTGAGATGTTTTTACGCTCTGCCCACTTTGTATTTTTCAATACACCAACCTAGGTTCGTAACCTAGGTTCATTGTTGCTTTATTTGTCATTGAATCCTATGGGTTGACCGTCAGTACCTAGTCATGCAAGGGGATTTAAGCAGCTCGGAATAAATACAAAGAGGAGGTGTTATTATTAGATCTTTCCGTAAAATAACACGTGACAGTTCGCGGGTCGAAAGGTTGTTAGACTCTGCCTATTTTCCCAAAACAATAAGTAGTTATAGAGTTTCTATACTTTTTGTGACTTATTTTGAAAGCTTCATCTTTATTATTCGTGCATCGAATTAAGTCTGTGGCAAATTTTCAGTGCACTAGAAATGTCCTCTGTGGTATTGGAAGTATTTGTATTTACCACGTTCCTTGTATTTTGTTATAACTCCTGTAGTCTTAAAAAAATTAATCAATGTCTAAACTCATCTCCTAATATAAATAACACGTGTTAATTTGCGGGCTGAGAAATGTTTACTCTGTGTCCACTGTATATTTTTCAACATACCAAACAATAGTAAAATTACTAATTCTAATATATTATATTATTGGAAGTATTTGTATTTACCACTTGCCTTGTGTATTGTCTTCTTAACGCATGTAGTGTATGATAAATTAAATCACTGCCTAGACTTATTTCCTAGTATGTAACATGTATTGGCAGTAATCTGTAGGCGTATCTTTCGGAAACAGATAAATAAAACGCCATATGTTTAGATTAATTTTCTACAAATACATGTTAAGACAGTCTCCATTTTTTCTGAATAATTTCTTACATAAACATTACTTAATATCAACGTTTTTGGATTTCTACGACTTTGCTTTCTTGTAATGTAACGTTTGTTTGCTACTTAAATCACCTTTCTGTCTTTTTATTTACCTTCTTTTAAATCAACGGGCATATCCAAATTAGCGTCATTTTTTGTAATTAATATATTCATAAAAATTGTGTTATATACAAAAAAGTACTGTTTATTTATTTGTCTAAATTGAAAATAACGTAATCTAAGAAGTAGACTTCGACAAGCTAATCAGACTTTCTGTGACTAGTAGGTAGACGTAAAAACGTAACCATGCACTATACGAAGAGACTATTATACAATTTATAATTTTCGTGTTATAACTTACGAGTACAGAATAATTTATAAAACTGAGTTCAGTGCACGGGGACAAACGTCTGTTTACATTTCTAAAAAATATGTAAACAATGGCAAAATTCAATATATTATAAAGGTGTCCGTAAAACGTTGATTTTACTTTTAATTTTTGAATGTTAGCGTTATTACACTTTAATTATTACTAAAGTAAAGCTATAAATCTACAAATTTTGCAAATCGTAATTTATCAAGAGACCTACCAGAGATTATTTTATAATTGTCAACTATGAGATACAGTTTCATATACAAAAATAGATAAAATACTCATATTTAGCATATCGCGAACAGACTGCCTACTTTAATTGCGTGCTGATTGTGTTGCATAATTAAATTTATTGGCATGACACCGAAACGACAACCCTTGGTGAAAACATTCAGACTCAATAGAACCATGTTCTTTTTTCTTACCGAATGTTCCACTTCTCATTCAGACACGACGAGGACCCCGTCACCAGTACAACCTTGTACTACCGACAAAACTTCAATGGGGAATAGCAACGCAGAGGTTATATCAAGACTGGAAGGTATAACGTTGTCAACGGAAGAAGAGCTCAGACGGCTAAAGGAAGCGAGATTGTGTAAAATTTGCATGGACTGTGAAGTAAGTTATTAATGTTTTTTTTTTAAATTGTTTAGAGCACTTTTTTTACCGTATAATTACAAATTTCACATAAATTAAACTGAGACTATTGGCCATGTAAAGCGATTTAAAAAAGGAGGTCTGTCACCTCCAGGTAACACGGTGATGATTCAAGAGACTCACCAGCTCAAAGTAAATTGTAAAGTAGCTCCTTATAAACCTGTGAATACTCCAAGGCCGTCGAAGTAGTGGATTATCGCTTCTGGCCTTTTTGAGACTATTGAGTATTTTATTTATTAAAGACACAGTGCCTGGACTGGTAGAGGGTTTAATTAAGTTTTGTGTAAGCAAAAATAGTGTTTGCCCCCGTGAACATTGTTTCAATGTTTTTGACTGTTTACAGAAGGAGGTGACGTTTATGCCATGCGGTCACTTCATTTCGTGCATGATGTGCGCCATGACGTTGCCAGGGTGCCCGTTGTCACCGATGTGCCCGTTGTGCCGCTGTGACGTGCGAATGCTCGTGGGGATTAGCAACGAGTGACCTACTGCTAGTGAAACAGGTACGATAAAAAGATAATGATAATTTATTCAGCCTAATTTCTAGGATACAGCATTTTCAAATCCAATTAACAAATTTACAATTCAGTGAACATCTGCGTCTTTATTACTTATATAACTAAATATCTGTATGCAAACCTTACTTTTTAGGCCTGTTTGTAACCCACGAAATTACAAGTCTAATAACAATATTATCATGATTTTTTTTACAAATATTATTCTCACAGATTTCTCTCTTTTCCAGATGTTTACCGGAAGGCGTACCTACATCTCTTCAGAGTTTAGAATATTATTTAGTTTTAATACATTAGGATTGAGTGTAGCTTATATAGCATTCAAAAGATAAGTTTTACGAGTATATATGTACATAAACATGACATTCATAATTATTATGTTAAACGTACCGACATAAATTACCGTACATTTGCCTATATTAGATGTACCTTAGTTTTACTTCTAATGTGTTATTATTTTATACATATGTACAAATTTATGTATGTACTGGTAAGAAATTAACTTAAGGCCTCGGTACAGGGAACTTTTAATATGCAACAGCTGATACTTGTCTTATTCTATGAACGGTGATACGCTATGAACGCACATTTGCACGTCTATAAGTGATTTTTTTGTCTTCATCTTTTACATATATTTCATCATGCTATTGAGCAATTTAAGTATCAACAGTAATTGCCCTCATTAGTAATTGTTATACTAGTAATAGTGATTACGAATTTAATAGGTACTGAATGAAGTCGCCGCAGTTATGCTCTTTTGTCAAGTAAAACTTTAAGTATGTATAATTACCTAGTCATTAAGATATAAAAAAATAAAAAGAAATAAAATTTACCTATTTAAAATGAAATTATTTTATTCATTTTCTTCATACTTCATGCACATAAATAGTGATTAAGACGAAGTGGGCTGGATTCCATAGCCAATTTTTACTAGTCGACCTTAGAGCGACGCAGAGTTATTTAAAATGCGGCAATTGCTAAAAAAAAACTGAGATTAAAAACAATTCATGTTTAACATGAAACTATAAAAAGCCATGGTATTTTAAAATATAAAACAACGGAATGAACACATTATACACATACATGTATGAGTTCTCAGTGAATATATGAATTACTGCAGTCCCTGGATCAATCAGCTAGGCCTGATACACTTCCCGCTCTGTTTTTGGTAAAATGTAATAATGAGCTTCAGCACCACTGTCTATAATATTTCAGCGTTCTATGAACATAGACTAGTTGTATTGACTGTATGACTAAGACATGGAAAGCTGATCTCTTTACTTCGACACTTAAGAAAAGTTCCAATTATGAAGCTGTGGACCAAATGCTTTTGTTTAAACTCTGTCATCTAGCAAAACTTTTCGAGCGATGACCTTTTTTTTGAGACCGTTGTGAGGATCACTCCTTTTTAATGTTATTCATCAATGACATGGCATCTCGTTTTCTCAATTCTATATTTTTATTGTTTTGTTGAACACATGAAAATTGTGCCTACTGCCCAGTTTCGGATGTGTTACTTCTCCAGGAAGACTTAAATATGTAAGACGTGTAATGTGAAAGTAACAATTTAAACCTAAATGTGTCCAAGTACTTCTCTTTCGTGTTTTTCACTTTTTCCTGCAAGTCGAAAGATTGTACACTTCAGTCGACTAGCCTGATCAAGGACTTAGGCGTTGAGCATGATGATGAATTTATAATTTATTAGACAAGCACATCGAAAACAAATTTGACAAGACATACTAAGCACTAGGTTTTCTAACTCACGTCTCACAAGATCGTGTGTAGGAATACTGTAAATTTTGCCCTAAGTTCCCCAAATAAAATAGATAATCTTAAATTTATGAACACGACATAAACCCTTCCCACGGCTCCGCCCCCCGCCCACCGGCGCACGCAGTGTGCGGCAACCGCTTCTGGTATTCTCTGTGCATGCATTCTAGTTCCGTTCAAGGTAACGAACAGACGTGTATCGCCGTGACGTTATTTTCACTTTTTTCGTACTCGTACTTGTGAAACGATAATGCAGAAACAACCTGCGTGTGATAAAATTGAGCATCAAGCTAACATGAGAAGATTAGAAGATGATATTCCATGCATCAATTTAAACCGCGTTCGTGTTACGTCAGATTCTGAAGATTCAGGTTAGTATTTTTATTTCTTTTTTGTTAAGGTGAAAAACTGAAAATTATAATTAAGTATAACTATAAATTCAATTTAAATCCAAAGAATTAGCACAGAACCATTGTGGGAGACTTTTCTTAATATGAGCCTGCCAACGTGACCGCATTCTGCCTGATGGAAAGCTTAAGTAAAATTTGAGAGGAAGTGTTGTAATTACGTATCCCTGTTAAATAACACGTGTTAATTTGCAGGCTGAGATGTTTTTACGCTCTGTCCACTTTGTATTTTTCAATAAACCAACCTAGGTTCGTTCTAAAATCATTGTTGCTTTATTTGTCATTGAATCCTATGGGTTGACCGTCAGTACCTAGTCATGCAAGGGGATTTAAGCAGCTCGGAATAAATACAAAGAGGAGGTGTTATTATTAGATCTTTCCGTAAAATAACACCTGACAGTGTGCGGGTCGAAAGGTTGTTACAACTCTGCCTATTTTCCCAAAACAATAAGTAGTTAAAGAGTTTCTATACTTTTTGTGACTTATTTTAAAAGCTTCATCTTTATTATTCGTGCATCGAATTAAGTCTGTGGCAAATTTTCAGTGCACTAGAATTGTCCTCTGTGGTATTGGAAGTATTTGTATTTACCACGTTCCTTGTATTTTGTCATAACTCCTGTAGTCTTAAAAAAATCAATTAATGTCTAAACTCATCTCCTAATATAAATAACACGTGTTAATTTGCGGGCTGAGAAATCTTTACTCTCTGTGGACTGTATATTTTTCAACATACCAAACAATAGTAAAATAACTAATTATAATATATTATATTAATGGAAGCATTTGTATTTACCACTTGCCTTGTGTTTTGTCTTCTTAACGCATGTAGTGTATGATAAATTAAATCACTGCCTAGACTTATTTACCAGGTAAGTAACATGTATTGGCAGTAATCTGTAGGCGTATCTTTCGGAAACAGATAATTAAAACGCCATATGTTTAGAATAATTTTCTACAAATACATATTATGACAGTCTCCATTTGTTCTGAATAATTTCTTACATAAACATTACTATAAACGTTTTTGGATTTCTACGATTTTGCTTTCTTGTAATGTAACGTTTGTTTGCAACTTAAATCACCTTTCTGTCTTTTTATTTACCTTCTATTAAAATAACGGGCATATCCAAATTAGCGTCATCTTTGGTAATTAATATATTCATAAAAATTGCGTTATATACCAAAAAGTACGGTTTATTTATTTGTCA
This sequence comes from Phragmatobia fuliginosa, assembly GCA_932526445.1. Lineage (NCBI taxonomy): Eukaryota > Metazoa > Arthropoda > Insecta > Lepidoptera > Erebidae > Phragmatobia > Phragmatobia fuliginosa. Next base: position 10,373,708 of record OW052070.1, on the reverse strand, counting down.
AAATTGAAAATAACGTAATCTAAGAAGTAGACTTCGACAAGCTAATCAGACTTTCTGTGACTAGTAGGTAGACGTAAAAACGTAACCATGCACTATACGAAGAGACTATTAAACAATTTATAATTTTCGTGTTATAATTTACGAGTACAGAATAATTTATTTATCTGAGTTCAGTGCATGGGGACAAACGTCAGTTTACATTTCTAAAAAATATGTAAACAATGGCAAAATTCAATATATTATAAAGGTGTCCGTAAAACGTTGATTTCACTTTTAATTTTTGAATGTTAGCCTTGGTACACTTTAATTATTACTAAACTTAGACCTACTAGACCTACTAGAGATTATTTTATAATTTTCAACTACGAGATCCAGTTTCATATAGAAAAATAGATAAAATACTCATATTTAACATATAGCGAACAGACTGCCTACTTTAATTGCGTGCTGATTGTGTTGCTTAATTAAATTTATTGGCATGATACCGAAACGACAACCCTTGGTGAAAACATTCAGACTCTCAATAGAACCATGTTCTTTTTTCATACCGAATGTTCCACTTCTCATTCAGACACGACGAGGACCCCGTCACCAGTACAACCTTGTACTACCTACAAAACTTCAATGGGGAATAGCAATGCAGAGGTTATATCAAGACTGGAAGGTATAACGCTGTCAATGGAAGAAGAGCTCAGACGGCTAAAGGAAGCGAGATTGTGTAAAATTTGCATGGACTGTGAAGTAATTTATAATGTTTTTTTTTATTGTTTAGAGTAAGTTTAGAGCAGTTAAATTGTTTAGTCTTTACCGTATAGTTACAAATTTCACATAAATTAAACTGAGACTATTGGCCATGTAAAGCGATTTAAAAAAGGAGGAGCTCTGTCACTTCCAGGTAACACGGTGATGATTCAAGAGACTCCAGCTCAAAGTTAATTGTAAAGTAGCTCCTTATAAACCTGTCAATACTCCAAGGCCGTCGGAGTAGTGGAACATCGCTTCTGGCCTTTTTGAGACTATTGAGTATTTTATTTATTAAAGACACAGTGCCTGGACTGGTAGAGGGTTTAATTAAGTTTTGTGTAAGCAAAAATAGTGTTTGCCCCCGTGAACATTGTTATAATGTTATTGACTTTTACAGAAGGACGTGATGTTTATGCCGTGCGGTCACTTCATTTCGTGCATGATGCAAAAAATTTAAATAATGTTACCAAAACCTTTTGCAGACATATTAAAATCTTATATATCCATCTGACATGCTATAATTAGAAGAAAATATAAGTGCAACTTTTGCGTATGACTGTGTGCACATATGAAGAAGCAGTAGATAAACTTCAAATAGCAGTGAACAATATTTTTGATTGGACGACTAAATGGCAAATAAAAATAAATGACTTTAAATCGGTTCATATCGACTTCACAAATAAATCACATAACTATCACCCGGTAAATATAAATAGTTATTACTGTCAAATATCTTGGATTGACACTAGACGCATGGCTTCGCTGGAAATCTCATGTCAAAAAGAAACGCGATGAGTTGGATCTTCGCTACAAAAAAATGTACTGGCTTTTGGGCAAACACTGAAAAATGTCCGTACATAATAAGATATTGATATACAAAGAAGTTCATATGCCGAGTTCCAGCTATTGGGATGTCCCAAACAATCCAATACTTAAGAAGGTACTGCACGAAATTGTGGAATTTGACGTATTTTCAAATCAGTAGTACTATGCGCTGAATTAATTAAATACATCAAAAGTATTTGTATAGTTTAGGTCGATCCTTGAACAAGATCATAAGCATGTTGGAATTTGAAACAGATACATATGAAATTAAAAAAACGATACATATATGTTGTGTGTCAGATAAAATCTTAAAAACATTTTTCTTCAAAAAGATAGTAGATTTTACGTCTAGAACAATAATTTTCATATGACAATATTTGTATTTACATCGTGCAGGTTATCCGCGTTGTATAATTTAATTTGAAAGTATAAATCTAAAAATATTAAGACTTTTCAATTTTTAACACAAACGCCTGATGCACATTACGCTGAAAAAAACATTGCTCTAATTAAATTACTAGGTCTAAAACTTCAAAGCAGAATGGATCTAATTACTAATATTAATGAGATCGATTTTGTTTTGAAGTTTTTTTTAGACTTATGTCAGTATTGTATTGTGTATCATGTCTATATGTCATTGGTTATACTAACTGGCAAATAAGAAAATTGAAAAAAAAAACAAATTTCGAGTCGAATCCTGTACAGAGTAGTGCGAACGTAGAGCAACAAATGTATGAAACACAATACAAACGTACAAACGCAAATAGGTAAATATCTCAAACAGGTATGTTTAATGTTACTGTTATAATTTTATTGTAAATTCAATGTTCCGTTCACAATTATTCGTCAGTTGCTAATCAATCAATACAAGTAATCAAGACGGTAGAAAACTTCAAAACGTAAATATTTACCTTTGATTATAAACATGTATTTCATCAAAGGTAACTACTCTTATCAAACCCACTTTAATATTATAGGCCTATGTTTTTCAGGTTACATGTAATCATATGGTCAAGAAAGAACTTATAGTAGAAAAGGAAAACACGAATGAAAGCAAAGCTACAATTCGGGTACCTGTTCTGTTTGAACCAAGAACTTACTCACCACAACTCTTCATTTGGTTGCAACTTCAGTAATTTAAAAGTTAATGGAGAATATAAAAATTGTTTTCATTCCTCCTGTTTCATAGTATGCAATATGTGTAATGCAAAATTAAGATTGGAAAATTGTAGAAAACCTAGAAACGTCAAGGAACTTGCACTCAATCAAAATATCGTGAGTAATTAAGTGTATAGGTATGGGATTCAGTGCCTGGAGCAAGTCAAAACTTCTCTTGATATACCCTGCATGTTAGAAAATTTTAATGCCAAATGTCATGTTAAGTATGTGAACTCTGGGAACTGGCCAAAGAAAAAAGCATAGAAGAAGCAACAAAAGAAAGTGTCCATTTTTTTGTTCATTACAATTATCTTATTATTATGGTTAGTAAAATTATTAAAATAATCAGAATAAAAATAATAAATAAAAAATAACTAATACAAAATAAAAACATTTAAAAACAATTCCTATTACAAATTTTTAAAATCAAATAATAATAACTAAAATAATTCAAATTGTATTGATAAATAAATAAAATAAAAATTTCAATTAAAATTAGACTGATAATTAATAAAATAAAATGCAATAATAATTAATATTAACACGCGATTCCATTGGCGACTGCAGAACAGTGATTTATATACAAGCAGTCCAGACGATCTGCTATCATTCCCAGGACAATATTGTTGCTGCCACGAACCCCGCGCAATAAGGAGCCGCATCTCTTACGCATTATCGCGTAAAAACAATCAACGTAAGACTGTGCGAACATTCCTGAGGCACTGCAGAATCGTGGCAGCCCCATCAACACCCTGAACGCATTATTATACTGAACCCGGAGGGCAGTATAGGACTTCCGAGTATACACAGCCCACAGGCTACACGTGTAGAATGATGTGCAGTACGAACGAAATAGAGTTATTTTTACTTCTGAAGAACAACGTGCAAACCTGCGAGCTATCGTGTTCGCTCTCACAGCCAGCGCCCTTCGTTCCCGCTCTATGTCATCATCGTCCCTGAGGTCAAAAGTCAATATATGTCCTAGGTACTTGAATTTTTTAACTCTCCTCAAGGTTGTTCCACTAAGCTCAAGTTTCGGAAAGTCACTCGAGTCACTGACCCCAAAGACCATGACTTCACTTTTTGTGGCGTTGTATAGCAAGCCATGCCTCGCAGCGTATACCTCACATATAGCCACAAGCTTCTTCAACCCACAGACAGAGGCGCTCAGCAACACCATATCGTCAGCGTAGCTGATATTGTTTACGCTAACTCCATCCACATGACAGCCGACATGAGTACTACTGAGATTGACAATCAGGCGAAGACAACCCACCCTGTCGCACACCACACCCCAATCTATAAGACTGTGACAAAGTTCCCGACCATCTCACACTATTAGTCTGGTTTCCATACCAGTATTTGAATATACATATTTATAATTTCATGCGGAAGGCTTGAACTTTCTTTCTTTCTTATGAGTTACGCGGTAATCTGGATGACGCGCTGTAGGGTATCATTCTCTTAAATAGCGAAATAACATTATCACATGAGCTTTACTACACTAAAAAGGAAGCTTTAATTTTCTCTCTTTGAATAAAATTATGTATTATACATTTTTTTTAAATATAGTTGCTGCTTAGTTTTTCATACATTTTTTTTTCACAAAAATCTCAAATTTTCTCATAATTTATTTTTGATCAAATTGCATGTGATTTTTTTGTCCAAAAAAGTATAAGAGGCACTCATACTATTTACTGTATTTCTAATAAGATTGTTTGTGAGGAATAAGATAACTTCAAAATTTGGGCAACAATTGGTTTTTTTTTGGGTTTTTTTTTTGTACGCCGGATAGCTATACTACTAAGTGCTTTAGGATTACCCATTCTTTCTGGGACACCCTGTGTAGATGATATATTTATATTGATAGGAGCTGGATGTGAGAAGCCCAAAATCGATCAGAGTGGTGTGCAATGGGAGAGACCTATGTCCAGCAGTGGACTTCGATAGGCTGATTATGAAAATGATGATTTATAGATTCTAGAAATTATTACTTTTAAACAAAACTTTCATAAATAGCGACTGAATATTTAGAAGATATGTATTACTCCGTGTGTAGCCTACTCTGTACAATTATTTTACATAACTTAGATAAAATGTTTCACGTAGGAAGCGGCTACGGTGCTGCCTAGCGGCGCTGCCGCGCAACTCTGCTCGTAAATACCTAAACTCGACGTTTTTTGTTCGCGCAGCACACTCTTAAGGTAGAGACGAGTTCAACTTTAATATTGTAAATGCCTAAAATATTAAAGTTGAACTCGTCGCAAACAAAGTACGCCGAAGCTCATGAACGCCAACTTCATCATCATCATCACGTCCATGTTGAGGCCATCCAGCTTCTTCGCCATACGGATATTGAAAGGAGACTCAAAAGGATAAAACATTTTGAGTTAGTTTAGTAACAACTAAGTAACTACCTATATTAGTGCAATGCATTTAAGGAACACACTAACAGAGTGCCTTCAATTAATTAGAGACAATAAGAAAAGTGATAATGGACACAATCTTGTTATAGTTTTGTTTTATTAATTTAAGTCAATTAAAATTACTTACTAGTCCGTAGACTAGATAATAATAACAATGTCCACGGATCAGTTATCCCATAGGTATAGTGAAAAAGTCAAAAACTTTGGGATCTATATGGATCGAAATATCCTGGGCCTTCAGATCGGGGAAGTAAACCGAAAACTACGCAATTTATTATTACGCAAATATGATCACATCTCAGAATTTTGTTTTAAGCTCAGGTGACTTACCAATACGTTTTCGCCGGAATCTGCATATTCTTTCTCTTCTTTACAGTGTTTTGTTTCATCCTCACACACCCCTATATCTCAAAGAACGCTTTCAGTCCTTAACGCCGTTATTACACCTACGCGTTCGTATGCGGCAGCGAATCACTGCGAAACTACTGCGGTAGCGAAATATCTGCGGAATGTTAGTACATAGCAGTTTTTTTTGCAAAGAAAAATATTTCATTATTTTCGTCTTCCAAGGTACGAAAATCTGTCCTCAACTACAAAACGCATGCGAACACCTTGCGATGCGAAACATCTGCGTCTGTGTAACGACGATTTCGCAGTTCCTTGCGAAACAATACCGACAAGGACGCAACTATTTCATGTAGCCTAGTGCTAGAGTGAGACGTAGCGTATGCGAAATTCTGCCATACTACTGACAGTTTTTTCGTTGTTTCGCTGCCGCATACGAATGCGTAGGTGTACTAACGGCGTAAAAACACACATCGCAGGGGTCTGAGGTCCTCAGAGAATTTAATATTAAGAATGCCAAAACATTCTACTCAGTTTGCAGATAAGTATTTTAGTGTACAAGCTTTAAGACTCTGGAACAACCTGCCTGAGACAATTCGACAAGCAAATACCTTAACTATTTTTAAACATCTGGTTATGGACGATGATTTGTCTTTGATTTTTTCTTTTTAGTATATTTTAATTTTTATGTAAATATTTATATTAATGTAATATAATTTATAAATATACATATTTTTTATGTATGATAGTGTATATGTGTGTATTTATTTGTGTCTAATGTTTTATTAATATTTTTAAACATTCAAATTGAATATATTGTGTGACTTGTATGAATGAATTTGTTAAATATTTTGTAAAACTACCCAATCAACTACCTATATCATGGTTGTCGGTGAGTGATGTTTTACATTTACATTGTATTTCATCTATTGTTTCCTCTTTGTCAAAATTAATATATAAAATAAACCAACAAACCAAAGGGTAATTTATTGATTACCCTGGTATGTACCCCAGTCATGTGGTAAGGCAGGGGGGGACTCCAGAAATCGCTGATGCGATCCTGGAGCTCCTCCCGACCGCCTAGGTAGGCCGCCGCGGGGTTTAGTGGGTAGACCGGTTAGCCAGGGTCCCACACCCGCCCTTCGTCTCCCCCATGGAGGGTATGGCGCGAAAAGCATTCCCCGCGAAAACAAAAAAAAGGTAGCTATATATATATTAACAATAAAACAATACAACTAAGGTTTTCCACCAATGTATTTGGGCACCGTGATGTTATAAAAGGTTACCCCTGACTATCAAAACTACACAACATAACAATTACATATCACTATCACAACTATTTTTCTCATAACACATTACTATGCTAACAAAATTATTACAAATCACCTTTACGAATGGCATTGACGCCTAGTATTTTACTTAGAAAACAAGTGACGTTGCGTAGACACTATTACGAAGGTTTGCTTTGCAACAAAATGCTTATGAATGTTTTCGAACACATCTGGAATTAATTAGCTAGTTTACTTTTACTAAATTATTAAACACTATTCAACATGCTTTTTGCTTAATATTTACGACGTTACACTGACTACCCGCACTCGATTTAAACGTACTTTTAAGGCCTTATTTCATTACTTGACAAACAACAGGTGCAGCTTGCTCAAAATGCAAGTTCTTAAAACAATATTGAAATTAAATTCAATCAATCAATTCAGGTCAAAGTCTTTAACAGACGATGAGCATTGCTCGTACGTTTCATGTTGCAGTGATTTCTAAAAAATATTTTTTTCCCAGTTTGTTGCTGTCGGGTTGATTTTATATTTAGATTGAGCTACTGCTTTTTTCTTCTTTACCTTCTTTACTTCATTCAGCCAAGGTACAAGGAGATTTATAACCTTTTTTTGCTGCATCAGGGCATGACAAGAGTCCAATCAATGTTTTCGATTTCTCTGTGAAGATTTTTGACTTTCATATTACTTAAATTACGATGTAAGATTATTTCAGATCTAGGTTTAGGACAGGACATCCTACTCTTGAGGAGAAAGAGGTGAGGAAGAAAAGAGATTTTAAACAGTAGTTATTACTTATGAGAAATAACAGTGCGTCGAATGAATGAAATACTCTCAAAATTAACAGGACACGCAGCATGCTTTGTATAACGATGAAACTGGCCATCTTGGTGTCTAGTTAGAATTTGTATTTTAAATTTTTTGTTACATTGCGCTCATACATAACCTCTGCAATAGCTATAACTATAAAATAATACATTGTTCACTAGATATTAAAATTAGATTACCTGACCCGATTGTTGGCAGAAGTGGACCTTTTTTAAGTGTTCACGCTATTTGTGTGTGTGTAAATGTTTGGAAGAATGAGTACACCAAATAGATACGAATCGAACTCAAACGACCTTGACGTTCTGGAACAATCCAAAAGTTCTTGGTTTCATCAAACGCAAAACGTTCAGGCAGCTTTCTTGATACTCTCACAGGTCATAAGCTCGATTCCCGATATCCCGACACGCAAAGTTGTATATTGTCCCTGGAGGTGATTGACAACTTTATAGAACATTTACACGTTGAGCAACCGAATTTTAGTCGAGTAATACTTGCGTTTATGGTCTGCAATAACAGCCAAATACATCGAAACGTAAAATCAGAAACGAATATATGATCGCGACACTAACATTATAGGGTCGGGTTGATTCACGTTTCGTTTTGTATAACTTTAACTTTTAGAGGGTACTTATTGGCAGTCATAAGTGTAGACAAGCCGAATAATTGGCTATCTACTTAAGGTGAATGTGATGTGTGTGGTGTGAAGTATGAAAAAGCTATCACCTAGATAGAAAATGTTGACAATAGAGAAATTAAACATCAGTTCATAATGTTGGTTTTTGTTCAATAATCTCTATTTTATTAACTCAATAACGATACATAATGTTAGATTGATTAATTGTTATATTGTTCTTCGTTCTATATTCTTTACAATAGGCACTTAACCCTCACATTAGTGTACTTCATACCCGTTACGTAATCTAATTATCTACTAATAACACTATGAATACTTGATCAAATGTATGATGTGCCTACAAATAAGCAGCAATACAGACTATTCACAAACTCTGTGCTACATCTGTAATAAATATTGCTTCTCATTTCATAACATTGTTTTATCTATTTAAGTTACGTAAAACTACACATAGGCAGGTATATCTTTGAATGTTTTTTTTTATTTTGTTTTCTAAGTATTATATAAAAAACGGCCAGCTATTGGTTGTTTTTAATATGTTTTATATCTTAATTTCTAAGTGCTTAAGCATCTTGTGTTAATTGACAATAGAGTATGACTGCGGTGAATTCACATAAATAAATAAATATTACGAACATCTGATTTTCTAGTTCTAAATTAAGCAGATCTTGTACTGGTACTAGATAACTGATGTCAATACATAAAATATATACTTTTTTTGTAAATACCTAATATTATACATAGAAAACACCACAACTCTGAAACTAATATTTGGTATGGTTTTAAAGTCACTTGTTATTGAATTCATAAGATATTTTTATTGTTTAGAAACATGTTGAAATTTAAAAAATCAGTAAAAGAGGTTTTTATGTGTTTAGATTTCAAACAGTGCATACAATAAGTGTCAATATTAAAGTCCCATTTACATTTGATAATTAATTAATTAATTTCTCACTAGTACATTACTGTATTTTAATAAATATAATAGTTAATTTTAAATAAAGCGTATATATATCTATAGGCCAATGGATAATTTATGTACATTTAACTTATGAAAATAATCTAACAAATTTTATGTGAGCTACACTCCCTACTCTAATGTATCAAGACCTAATAATGTCCTAAATTCTACAATTGATGATAAATAAGACGAGAGCCTTGCCGTAACATCTGGAAAAGAGGAAATTATGTGAGATATTTGTAATAAGTTCATAATAATATTAGTCCTAGGGGTATGAAAAATAGATGTTGGCCGATTCTCAGACCTACTGAATATGCATATAAAGTTTCATGAAGATCGGTCAAGCCGTTTCGGAGGAGTATGGCAACGAAGACTGTGACACGAGAATTTTATATATTAGAAGATTTAGATGAAGTTATATTGTATGAAGTGTTGTCAAGAATACTAAAAAAGGTGCATAAAATAATGGTGCTGATTCCGTTGTAGACATCACTAAACTTAAATTCTCTGAAATTAGTTTTATATATATATATATTTTAATCTCATTGGCTGACAGTCGCTTATTCAATTTCTAAAATCTTTCACTATACGTTAAGTACATATATTAAGATCAGCATGAAATAAAAGTTGATCGAAGACCAAAGCTCGTTTATGAGTTAAAGCTCTTAACAAATATCTTCGAAGGTTGCATCTTACAATAAAACATTTTTTACATAGGCCTCTCCTTAGAAAGGAGGTTTTGGCCTACTATACCACGCTGGCCAGACGGGTTGGTATAGGGTTGGTTTCAAGTTTTCCTTCTCTTTGCATTGATGTTGCCTTGCGAAGTTTATTTCTTTATTCGCCGTTTACGACACCCGCCTTTTACAAAAGCGTGGAGTATAGCCTTAACCTTCTCCTGAGAGACCCGACCCCAGCACTGGGACATTATGGGGTGTTGATGATAATTAATATCATACACGTAAAATTATATCATAAAAAATAAATCTACAAAGCTAATATAATTTTTACATTAAGAGTTTGCCATAGTCGGTATGTATTTAGACAACGACGTCTAAGTTTAGTGCGACATGGTCTAGTTTATCGTTACAAGTTATGAACGTTAAACACAAAAAAAGCTAACATATAAGATATCGAAAATTGGACTTTGTTAGTATTCACGACAATACATTTTGGTAAATTTTAGTTTAGTGATATTGACAACAGAATAAGTATCATTATCGACGAAGTAATATTCGAGATCAGTGAGCATTCACACTGCCTCTGAGCTGGTAACCCAAGAGCTAGTCTTTTGTTACCCTCGCCGATGGATCGTCATCCCAGTAGGAGCGTCAAGTTACGGTCATGTCTCTAACTTAACTGGGACTTAAGAGGATAGTTCTTAACCTAATCTTACAGTCGCTTAATGAATAACTAGATACAGTTCGATGTGTCGATCTGTGAAAATTATCATAATGTCGTTTAAGATGTGGAAAAATGGTTATGTAGTTTAGATGCATATTTTAACTTAACTATTGTTATAACTATCTGAAAAAAAAATGTGTTCTAGTTATTAGGCTGAATAATTATTAATTTTGTTACTGTACCTGTCGCAGTGACAATAGGTCAAGCGAGGTAAGCGCGCACCATCGCCCGTACGCTAGCGCGACACAGCGGGCACGTTGGCAACGCCATGGCACACATCGCACACGACAACAGGTGACCGCAAGGCAGGAACACAACGCTCGCCTGTACGCAAACAATAACATTGTACCACTATTTGTGCACTCAATTTAATTTAATATAGTGTCATGTGATCATCAACAGCCTTTAACAATCCACTGCTGGACAATAGGCCTCTCCTACTATGCCAGACTGGCCAAATGTTTCCCTTCTCTTTGCAGTGAGATGTTGTTGGGCGTAGTTAAAATAAATAAATAAATAGTAATGAACTGACGGATAAGAACACAGAGTGTCTATCCCTTTTCATCCCATGGATGTCGCAAGAGATCAAGGAAAAAAAATACGCAAGAACAGACCACGCAAAGGGAAAGAAAAGTTGAAATATATTAGACAGCTATCTAGCAAGCGGTGGTATAATGGGCCCAAAATCACTTTACTGAGGAGAGACCTCCAGGGCAGGGACCCAAGGTGAAGGTCACAAGATCAAGACAGCGTATTGCGGTTGTGAGTGAACTAGCTGGATACCGTATTTCGCGACTTTTACAGATTTTTACTGTAAATGGGACTAATTCGCAATAAAATTAAAAAGGTTTAGGATAGCTGGATAATGTTTCTAATATTTTATTACTGTGTTGTTAAGCCAGATAGATAGTTCCAGGATGCCTTAAAAGTTAGCGAAGTTGAACTAATGCGCCGGTCTCAGCATGCTAGCCCTCAGGGTCATAAGGAGCTTACAGAGTCTCCTGATTGTAACTTCATCACCTGGAGGTGACCGCCAGGTCTCAGTACAAATGTCTAACAACACAGTAAAGACAGTGCTCCAAACAATAATAAAATAATAATACATCAATGACTCACCTCACAGTCCATACAAACTTTACATAATCTAGCTTCCTTCAGCTGTCTGTTTTCTTCCTCTAGAGACAATTTCTTATCTTTAGGTCTTGATGCCTCACACTCTTCCGAGGGATTTTCGTCATTAGTACAAGATCTTGCTGGTGCTCTGCTTGTGACACTTTCATTGGGCTGAGGTTGTGGAACCGAGTCAGGTGACGAAGACCTCGTCGTCTCTGATTGAGATCGGGCACTGTCTGGTCTATCGTCCCATTGTCCCATTGGTATTATACTGTAAACAGAACATATTAATAATAATAATCTTTTTTGACATACAAAACACAATACAACTATTTGAAGTACCAGTCTCACATGCAAGGTATTACACATGTATTACAGGAGACAGTGCCCTCTCCCGCTTTGTATAAACTAGAACACTGTTATGCAGCAAAGATAAATTAGTTACATTACTTAAATAGTTACATTACCTTAATCTATAAAAAACACAAAACTATTGATGATGGTAAATATAAATACAATATTGTTGGTTGGTGTCTTCTGGGTGTGTGAAATGTATATATATGGTGTGTAGATAGGAGTATATATTTAAGGTATAAAGATTCAATGTAGGTATTCAAAACAATGAAACTTGCGTCTACGAAACGCATACCCAGAGAGCAAAGTCCCATGTTAAAATTATCAATGATTAAGACAGATAAGAGAAAATTTAAACAAGAAATTCTAATAGAAACATTAAAGTTAAACCTTATCAAGACCAAGACTGATTTCTGATAACAACATACTAAAGCTTTTATTTTTGTTTTTAATTTATTGTAGTTAAGAAATACTTTAGTAGCCTTCTAAATATAGACCTGTTGGTCGAGACAACTGCATATTTGTAGCTAACAATCTTCTTCGGTGAAGCAGTGATCGTGTAAACTACTGTTGTTACTGAGGTCTAGGCTTCAAATCCTGGGTCGGACTAAATGTTTGTATGATCTGCAGATACATGTTTCGGAATTTGTGTGTATTCTACGTATTATATGGATGTATTTATGAAAAAGTAGTCTATTAATCAATTTAGCTGTCATAATGCAAACTCTGCTGAGTTTGAAAAGAGTTAGCGTTGTGTATTAGATATCCGAAATGTTTATTATTATTATTTGTAGCTTTATACCTCATGGAGTATGTACGGTGAACTAGGAACATATAATACTAATAACAATTAAAACATATAATAATAATAATAAATATTTCGGACATCTTACACACGACATCATCTAGTACCAAACTAAGCAGAGCTTTTATTATGGGTACTAAACAACTGACATAAATACATAAACATACTTCTTTTTTGTAAATACATACATATTATACATAGAAAACACCCAGACTCTGAAACAAACGAACCCGAGACCTCTTGATCAGCAGCCGCATACGCTGACCACTGGACCAACAAGGCAGTCATGTATACATTTATTTTAAAAATCATAATTGATGTAATAATAATATTACCCAGATTGTGGTGCGAAGTCTCGTAAAGTTTCTGCTAAAATATCTCTAGCAAGTCGTTGTCTGCTGGGCAATACTTCCCACCCCTCCTCTTGCTCATCTAGCACCGCATCGATTAATGCATCCGAAGAAGTAAAAGGAACTCCTGTAAAACGAAATGTTTATATTTATTTGCAAATTTATAAAATACGCAGAAGGCGAAAAGAGAAAAGTTTTGGAATACTATATAAAACGCTGGAATTTCATAACTACCAAGAGGCATTCTAGCTTGGAATGGAAAACTGGGAAGGTCTCGTCTACCACGGGTGCCAGAGTACTTCAAGCGGCTAATGCTATACTATCTAAAGGAGCGTGCAGTCATATACCAGGAACGAGAAGGTATTTTGAGATGTAAAGGTATAAAAAAAAGCAATGAACAAAAAATCAAAGTGTAATACTTATCACACACCAGTAACTCGCAGTCTTCGTACTATTGCTCTTCGTACTCTGGTCGCGTCCAAGCCTGCGCCCAGAGCTGCTAACGTTATACTACTCTCCATACATTCCTCCACCTATAATCATACAAAATTAATAAGTCTTATTTATTTAACCAAACTAATGCAATTTTAACCGGACTAAAAAAATTTTTTTCTTTCTTAATTATTTCCGAACTGTGAAATATAACCACGTAAACATGTTACTTTCCGGAAAGATTATAGATTTTCAGAACCCAAAGTAATATTAAACTTGCTTAAAATAATTATTATAGATGCAAAAAACTTGACAGCTTAAAGTAATGAACTGAAAATAAAAAATAAGTATGACCATATAAAATAATAAAATTCGACTGTCAAACGCATTCTTTGTAAGCTTACTAAATACTTTATGGTGCCGCACACGGTGACAAACGTAAATTTGGCAGACCTTTCTTTGCCCGTAAGTAGTAAAGTATTGTTTGTCTTCGCCTGCAGCACTATAAATAACTGATTAAAAATAAGTTTTTCATAGATATTCTATTGGCTTCTATGGGTTTAAGCGTAAAGTTTTATAAATGAGCTATTCAACATTAAAGTTTTTTTTTTTTCATTTCGAATCCGAAGTTCCCGAGATTACTCAAACAAACACTTAAGCTTTATAATACTAGTGTGGAAGAACGGGTGTCGTGTTTCTCCATCACAAAGGGAGGATCCTCCGACCAGGCGAGGTGATCATGCCTGGCGGGCCACTGCCCAACAGTTGATGTTGGGATATTGTATATATGCTAAACGGTGCGAGAATGTCACTTTCGCGATTCAGGATTAGTAATTACTCCGTATAGATCGTGACGTGTTTTTCTTTGTAGTTCCATGTTTCTGCGCTAGATGGCGCTGTCGTATGTTTTTGTCGCGCTGTATGTGGAAGTCGCCACACTAGTATAGAATTTTTTACAACATACTTAGGTAGGTACTTTATTCTAATATGTGATATGATATTAATCAGCTTAGTTACCTGACTGTCTGTGACAGGAAAATTAACACCTTGAGTTCGACGCCTTGCAGTGAGACCGCTCTCAGCTGACACCTGTCAACCATAAACAAACGTTTTTTTTAATATATTTGAGCATGCTAAAATGACTACTCTACCTAATAGAACACATGGCTAGAATCAAAGAGAAGTTGTTATCATACTCTTTACGAATGCAGACAATGCAGTGTGGCGACAGCGGCCTGTTAAGTAGCCCCTTCAGTTTTGTAATATCATCGAAGAAGTTTTCATTTTTTTTGATTTGATTCATTTTGATCAAGATCAAGAAATTTTAAGATCGTGATAGACTAAGAACGATCTGTGACACCAAACGAGTCACAGGATGCAGAATTAAAAAAAAAAAGAAAATCAGTAAACTCACAGTACGCTGCACAGTGTTTCGGTTCCGGCAAGATTCGATGTACTCTTGTCCTTTGACGAGCAGCACGTACCCGCAGTGAGGGAACCAGTGCGCATGCTCTGACCACGGCGTATCGCCGGCCTCCCACTTGCCGAGCCCACCATCACAGTAGAAACAACGGACCTAAAAGTAAGAATCATAGCTAAAGATAACAATATACTAGCTTTTGCTCGCGGCTCCGCCCGCGTGTATGTCGGTTATCGCGGTAAAATGTAGCCTATGTCCTTTTCCAAGTTCAGTTCTATGTTCTAACCAAATTTCATCAAAATCGGTTCAGTGGTTTAGGCGTGAAAACGTAACAGACAGACAGAGTTACTTTCGCATTTATAATATTAGTAGGGATTATATACTTCCTGGGTCCCGCGGTTATTGTTCGCTTACTTCTTTCTTATAAAAACGCTCGATTATACCTTATGCTAGTGAAAGTCCCGTCAATGTCGGCCGATCCAGAGATTACCCGGAACAAACAGACGGACATTTTTTTTAAATTGCGTTTTTCGTGTATGTACTGTATATACTTTAATATGCATTAATATAAAACGGTTCATTTAATATTATAAACAGACACTTTTATTTATTTTTACACTTATAGGCATGTACCACAGTGACTCTACCCTGCCTGATAGATGGATGATATAATATATTCCAAGAGCCACATCGATTTTAACACGAACGATCCAACTCGACCGAAGTACTACCTTCTCACAGAAGACCAAACCAACATGATAGTTTGTGCTGCCACGTTTGGTTGGTGAATGCAAGACCAGAGGCCCAATGTTGCATTAGCTTCTTAATGCTGTAGTACTCTATAAGATATTTAATTCAGAACTGTACATAATAATAAATGAAAAAAAAGCGGCCAAGTGCGAGTCGGACTCGCCCATGAAGGGTTCCGTATAAGCAAGTAACATCATATAAAAGTTCTTGTAGTTCGTTGTAACTTTGATCGATGTTTTATAATAGTGTATTAATTGAATGAAAGGTAAATTGCGGTTTACGATTTATGACGTATTAAAAAAAACTACTTACTAGATCTCGTTCAAACCAATTTTCGTTGGTAGTTTGCAGGGTAATGTACAACATATATTTTTTTTAGTTTTATCACTCTCTTATTTTAGAAGTTACAGGGGGGGGGACACATTTTTCCACTTTGGGAGTGTCTCTCGCTATTCAGTTTAGAAAAAAATGATATCAGAAACCTCAACATCATTTTTGAATACCTATCCATAGATACCCCACAATGAAAAAAAATTTTTTGAGTTTCAGTTCCAAGTATGGGGACCCCCAAAAAGTATTGTTTTTTTTTTTCTATTTTTATGTGAAAATCTTAATGCGGTTCACAGAATACATCTACTGACCAAATTTCAACAGTATAGCTCTTATAGTTTCGGTAGAAAGTGGCTGTGACATACGGACGGACAGACGACAGATAGACAGACAGACTTGACGAATCTATAAGGGTTCCGTTTTTCTGAGAGGGAGACCCGGGCCCAGCAGTGGGACGTTCTGGGTTGTTGATAAGGGTTCCGTTTTTTGCTATTTGGCTACGGAACCCTAAAAATGCTCAAGTAAGGTTCGGTGTAATCAAAATCAAACATATTGACAGCTAAGGTGAGCTTCGATTGATTGGGTTTGGTTCAGAGATCTCTCGTAATTAATTTTAGATAGTTATTTTACCTGATCATCTGTGCCTGTGTAGTAGAAGCCGGCTTCGGCAAGAGTCCTCGGAACTTGCTGTCTATCCGCCGGCCAACGTTCGAAACTAGCTAGACGGGTTGCTAACGATGTGTACTGTGGATGTCTTGCGCCTCCACTCACCACACTCTTTGCTCGCCATGTACCTCCCATGTCTAACACCCGCTCGTTACCTTCAGCGCCAGACCTAATTTGTAGGGTTTCAGATTCTCATTAAAAAAACAACTGTCAACTTTTTTTATCATCATCATCATTAGACCATCGCAGTCCACTGCTGGACATAGGCCTCTCTCATTGCACACCACTTTGATCGATTTTGGGCTTCTCGCATCCAGCTTCTGCCAGCCATCTTGCGCAAATCGTTACCGTCTAAGTTATTATGATAATTCTAATTATCTAAACTAATGAAGTAATAAATTAAGACTCATACTTTGTCGCAGCTTATTTATTGGAACCAGGTGTAGCCGAGAAAGGACTCCGTCCTCTGTACTACTCCGTACTCTAATCACTCCATCCCGAGCCTGCTTATGGTAGGGTGACAGACGGTTTCACCTGTCACCCCAGGCAAGCTCTTATGGAGGAAACAGATTTTTCTGTGACCTCTGGCTCCTGAGTCGTCTGCGGTACGGGTCCGGTTTCCAGACCTGGCAGACGGGGGAGTATTATACCTCTCCCGGTACTGCTCCGCCATCAACTTTGTAAGCATAACTTGCTCGAACAGTATATCTCCCTGACCTAGTAGTCACAGCAGAGGTGAGACGGGAATTTGGAGACTGCTCCACTTTCTTGAGTTTCCATATTGTAATGCCGTCTCCAAAGAAGATAGACATGGTCAGTAAAATGATGATGAAGATGATACACATTAGTTTCTATAGACAATTGATGTAGATTAAACTAAGCCGAGTTTGTCATATGGGTTCTAGAAAGCGGATAACGTGTGCAACTATACTGGCATATTAGGCCCATTGCTACTTGGATTAGTACAAATTTGAAACTGTTTTATTGAACACAACACATCAAGGTGTTCAACAACACATGTTCCAAGAATACAAACAAAAGTTTTTCTGATAACTGGCAGTTTTTTACGCGTAATGTAGGTAAACATTGAACAAGGTCCAAACCTGTTGGGTATTTGTCCTACTACAGTTGTAGGTGAAGGTGTAACGCGAAGGACATAGTTATTCACTGTACCATAGAACGCGCACCTACTAATCATTCTATAAGGCTTATCACTCACAAGTAACGGTCTAAGCGTTTTAAGTACCAAGCAATTATATACATACACAATCGATGAGCTACCGGCAAATATTAAGTACACTTAATGCGGTTAAAGAGGACTATTTGTGTTTTCACACTCGCATTTTTAACAGTAGATTAACTTCAAGGCTTTGTAATTAACTTTCTGACAACAGCACAATTTCACAACGTTTCCTAATCATACATAAGAGAAAAAAGTTTTTTTTTTTTATTAATAATATCAATACTACGTGCAACGTTACCGACCACTACTGAATCAATGACTTATTTGAAGGATCAGAACTAACTTAGTACGGGAAGCATTAACTTGTATCTGAATGCGAAATTGCTAAGTGAATATGTAAACAGTTCAGGTAACGGAAGTAAATTAAGCAAGATAAGAAACTCTTTGTTGTGTATTTGATATTGGGTCGAGTTTTTTAAGGTCGCGACGATTTTAGAAAACTGTTAATAACATGAATTAGGTGTACAATGTACATATTTATTTGCATCTGCATGGGAGGAATGCCCAAAATCGATCAAAGTGGTGTGCAATGGGAGAGGCCTATGTCCAGCAGTGAACAGAAATGGGCTGATGATGATGATGTACATATTTGAATGATAAAGTAATTCACGGTTCTTAATAACAGTGTAGAGGATGTACAGATTCGCACAACATATAGATTGTAAGATATTGCCTGTTTAACCTTGAACCTTTGTCAAAGGTTTGATAACTGGCGATATCTAGTTGGATAAAACGAATTAGCTGTAACTCGACGATATCAAGAGCTACAAAAACTATGTTTGATAGATTTGATTGGCTTCGTAATATGTGCAAGTGAAAGATGTTAGTTCAAACTATATCTTATTTATTAAGCTCTTGATGTTTATTTTGGCATTGTTTCGTACATTATTTTTCTGGAAATACCGTCTTAAAATGTCATGGTTTTAAAGTTTGTGCAATCAATTAAGATTAGTCGCTAAGGTCGTACACCAAACAGAAGAAATTGGCACGAAATAAAATGAAAAAACATTTGAAGGATAAATTCAAACATATAATATCGATGATCGTTTTGAGAGAAAACCAGGAAACGTAAAATTAAATTTGATAAAATATACAAGTTTAAATAGCAACTTTCAGTATTTTATACAAGAACAAAAATTAGAAACCGCACAAAATCTTTTCAAAGGACCTATTGCTAGTACGAGACCCTATTTGCTACTAAGCTAGGGTTCTGTGTGTGAGTGAAACTTATCAAGAAATATGTATGTATTTAGAAACATATAAGTATATTCGGAGGATCGAACTAAGTGGCGTGCAATTGGAGAGGCCTATGTCCAGCAGTGGACTGCGATAGGCTGATGATGATGATGAAGTATATTTATCAGCAGGCTGACTACCATAACATTAGCTACATTTGGTTTGGGAACAGATTGCTAAAACTAGATATTATTATTAGTTAAAATAGAGTATTAAAAACAACGTACGATTGCAGATGGTTTTCCGAGTGTTGGGATGGTGCTTGAACACGTGGTACTTCCAATCTTGGGGATGATGGAAGAGATACAGCTGCAGACCGCTGTGCCGCTTCCAATGACGCAGCATGCTCACATCGGGGGAAATACCTTTAGATAACGAAAATGATATTTATAATAGGTACACTTCGTACTAGAAGATAATAGTAAGCTTCATTATTCTCCATCAGTAAAATATAATGGAGTATAATTTGGGGAATGTCGTACATCAATATATGCAGGGTGAATTTTTGAGACGGGACAGCAAGGGTAGGTACCATAACCGTTATAGTTAGAGGAGAACGCTTTTAGAAGACTATCCATATTTTTTTTAAATATTCTGAACGGCACTTACAGATTTTTAAAAAAATGTACAGCCAGAAAGAAATTTGACATTTTAAACAAAAACTTTTTTTGATGCCAATCGATCCTGTTTCTTATAAGGATCAAAAGTCTCTACTGGACCGACTGAGGTTTGAGTACTAGAAATGTCAGAAATCGCAAAAAACTTTTCCCATACATTTGTACGGAAATAAACCATTTTAATATGTATTTTAGACACAGACAAACATAACTTACATTTAGATGATCTACGAAATAAATTTCTCAAAATGACGGCCGTCCTAACGAATACATAAGTACATTCGCTTTTGTACTGAGCTAGTAGCAGCCGATAATTTTCTTGGATAGATATCATTTAAAATCCTTGTTAATTAATGCATCATTGCAATGCAATTAACCGTATTTTATAAAAGCTTGTATTAAGCGTATTTTGTAAATAATAGGATCACGGAATCTGCATTGGTGTGGTACGCGAATAAGTATCCACTGTGACAAGTATCGAGTGGTAATGGTGGAATTTTATGTAGGTAGGTACTCATAATTCTGCCGTGTATAACGACGTCATTTTTAAACATCTCCAAACCAGTTGGATGAATGAAATGTGAAAATGAAATGATGAAACCTGTCAGAATTTCGAAAAGTTTATTTCCAGCAAGATAGCGCTCCACCACCCAACAGCCGCGTATTCCCGTTTGAATAGGCAGTTCGGGTCACAGTGGATAGGAACACATGGTCCAACCAAGTGGCCACTTCGTAGCCCCGATCTAACACCTCCCATATTTTTCTGTGGGGCTACCTAAAAACGAAGTCTACAAAAAAAAATACAACAGTATTCAGGAGCTGAAAGATGCATTAACAAGGATTTTAAATGATATCTATCCAAGAAAATTATCGGCTGCTACCAGCTCACTACAAAAATGAGTGAACTTATTTATTCGTGAAAACGGCGGTCGTTTTGAGCAATTTATTTCGTAGATCATCTAAATGTAAGTTATGTTTATCTGTGTCTAAAATACATATTAAAATTATTTATTTCCGTACAAATGTATGGGAAAAGTTTTTTGCGATTTCTGACATTTCTAGTACTCCAACCTTAGTCGGTCCAGTAGAGACTTTTGATCTTCATTAGAAACAGGATCAATTGGCATCAAATAAAGTTTTTGTTTAAAAATGACCATTTTCTTGCTGGCTGTACATTTTTTCCAAAATCTGTAAATGCAGTTCAGAATGTCTTAAAAAATTATGGATAGTCTTCTAAAAGCGTTTTCCTCTAACTATAACGGTTAAGGTACCTGCCCTTAATGTCCCGTCTCAAAAATTCACCCTGTATATAGTACTGTAAAAAATCGTTCATTGAGTGACGGGCAAGTAGTCTATATAATTATAAATCAATCGGCTAATGTGTTGCTAAGCACTTTAGGTTATTGATTTATATTCGGTGGTTTAGACATAAATATTGAAAAAAATGTACTTTTTTTTAGTTTCGTTTTTATGGAGAGAAAAAACGTAATAATTACGGGGAAAATATTATAACAATACTTTTCCTTTCCAATTAAAACCATAGAGTAAATTAAAACGTCTGTCCGATTTTAAAGAAACTTTCACCGGCAGATCATCAACAGCCTTTAACAGTCCACTGCTGTATATGTTCAGCAGTGGACTGGCCTATGGGCCTATGGGCCTCTCCTTGAAAAGGAGCTATTGGCTTACTATACCATGCTGGCCAGACGGGTTGGTATAGGGTTGGTTTCAAGTTTTCCTTCTCTTTGCATTGATGTTGTCTTGCGTAGTTTTATCCCTTATTCGCCTTTTAGGACACCCGCGTGGGATGAATAAGGGTGGTGACTGGTGACACTCTGTATTCTTAATCCGTCACCACACGGACAACACTGGCAGATAGCTTATGATATAATGAGGAACTTAGGCTGCTTTTATTTTAGACTCGCTTTGCCGCAACACGGTTGCAGCTAGTTTTTAATGAATACCCTATTCAAAGTTAACAAATTTTAATTAGTTTCTTTTTTAAATAAACCGTACTTTTCTGGAACGCGTGAATTAATGTCTCGATTTCTAACCTTTCTAAGCAAGGCTCGAAGTTAGAAATCAGTTTTCAATTATGAAACGTGTGTCCAATGTTTTTTACCTTTATTAGATCTTAGTCCGTAAAGACAGATTTACACGTCATCAAGTAAAGTGGCGAATTAAGTAATCTGACAGTTATCCGTTAGTTAAGTAATGAGTGATAAGTAGACAGTAGCGGCCACACACGTGACGGAATTTAACACGGACGGGACGTGGACGTGGTTGCCTCGTTATAAACGGGACCGTGATCTAAATGCATACGCACCGTGACTGACTCGGATCTAACGTATTAGTGTTGTGAACAAGGAAAGATGTATTTTTCATTTCAAGAATTGGCTTTAATTGCTATTGACGTGCTAAACATCGTCGGCGACGATATTTAGCTCGTCCCGTGCGTGTCACGTCCGTGTCTACGTGAAGTATGCATTTCCTTATACATTTTGTATGTAACGGTGTTTGCAAAACTTCCCGTCCCGTTTCGTCCGTGTTAAATCCCGTCACGTATGCAGCGGCCTTAACTCATAAGTTGCTATACGTAGAAAAAACTAGTAGCATCACTTACAAAAATAAATCCATACTAATATTATAAATGCGAAAGTAACTCTGTCTGTCTGTCTGTTACGCTTTCACGCCTAAACCACGGAACCGATTTTGATGAAATTTGGTACGAAGATAGAACTGAACTTGGGAAAGGACATAGGCTACTTTTTACTGCAATAATCGAGATACAAAGGTTTTTACCTTTTTACCTAGGTGATTATAAAAATACATAAATCGTAGATGTCAAAATGTATCACTGTTTATCTCCTGCCAAAACTTCACAGGTTGCTAGGCATAACACACTTGCATGGCAACCATAATGATAGTTTGTAAATGACATAAAGACCAGTAGAGCAGGGTAGATAATTTTTGAAAACAAAATTATAGTACGATGAAACCCATTGGAAAAGGAGGAGAATATTATAAAAATGAAAGGAAAAATAATTTACGGGCGATCTGCGATCTGAGGGGGGTCGGGTAGGGGGGGGGGGGGTGAGCTTTTCGGGTCCTCCTCGGACGGGGCGTGAAAAAGCATCTCACTAAGCCGCCATAGTGTGGGCCGCCATACATTATTGTCTGCATTCGCAGCAAGTGTGGTAGCCCCGACTCTTGGATTCTGCTCATGCTTTCCATCAAGCAGGGTAGAGTCACTTTGAATGGCTAAATATATAAAACAAAGAGTAAATTGGGAATAAGGCTAGGAAGATGAGAGGGTAAAAAACGGTTTATCTCAATTTCCGGCAAAACTACAAGTTCTTTGGAAAAAAGTTAAATGGCAAAGTTGTAAGTAATTAAAAGATCTACAACTTTTTAGGGTTCCGAAGTTTATGACTTCGAACCCTTATAGATTCGTCATGTCCGTCTGTCCGTCCGTCCGTCCATCCTCGACTTACCATCCAAACAGTAAGTGCTAGAAAGATGCAACTTTGCACGAATATGTATTGTGATTACGTCGACAAAGTGCTACAATAAAATTATGAAAAATATTTTTATTTAGGGTACCTCCCCGACACGTAAAATGTGGATGTTTTTTTTTTTCTCGCGGCTACCTCATCATGTGGGGTATCATTATATAGGTCTTTTAAAAACATTAAATGGTTGTTAAGACAATTTTTTGATTTAGAAATCCGTTTGCGAGAAATTCCACTTTAAAGGCCACTTTTTTGTAAAACCGGGCATCCTCCCCCTCTAAAAGCTTAACGGCCGGCTCAAAAAATCTGAAAAAATTCGTGATAGTGGTCCATATAATGAACTTTAAATGAAAACTATAACGAATTAGATGACTTTGTTAGTGCAGGAGTTACAGAGGCTTAACTTCTACAATGTGCTTACTTGGAAAACGTCATACAAAATTAACGCATTAATACGTAAACATAACAATTATCCATTGGATACAATTTCTAATCCACGTACCATTATGGACTGAGGTGACTGAGGAACCCTTTCCTGTGCGTGGCCTGACACGCACTTGGCCGATTTTTTATTTACACTTTTTTTCACATAAGGGGTCGTCCATAAATTACGTCACACGAATTTCATGTTTTTTTTGCCCCTCCCCCCCCCCCTTGTCACAGCTGGTCACATTTGTGAGACTCCCCCCCCTCCCTAGTGTGACGTCACATAATTTGCAAATTTACATTTACAAATCATTGAGTAAAAACAGGTACCGAAATCAGTTTTATTTGCATTTAAATTATTTTTAATGAAATTAATATCAAATCAAACAATTATTAACAAAACAAAAATTGATTAATTACATAAATTATAGAAAATAATAAAACAAAAAATTTTGAAAGTGCGTGCCAGGTTGCCCATAGAATTGGGTTCTGTGGTCACCTATTATGATAGGTAGATTTAAAATCGTGTCCAATGGATAATTGTTACGTTTACTTATTATTTCTTAATTTTTGTACGAAGTTTTCCAAGTGAGTGCCTTTTACAAGTTAGACCTGTACAACTCCTGAAATAAAAAAGTTATCAAAACCGCAATAGTTTTCCTATAAGTTTTAATATATGGACTACTATCATGAATTTTTCAGATCTTTTGAGCCATCAATTATAGCTTATAGAGGGGACTCGCAATGTTTTTAAAAGACCTATCTAATGATATCCCACACTATGGGTAGCCTCGAGAAAAAGAAAACATCACCACTTTACGAATAGGGGAGGTACCTAAATAAAAATAATTTTCATATTTTAGGGTTCCGTAGCCGAATGGCAAAAAACGGAACCCTTATAGATTCGTCAAGTCTGTCTGTCTGTCTGTCCGTCCGTATGACACAGCCAATTATTTCCGAAACTATAAGAGCTATACTGTTTAATTTTGGTCAGTCGATGTATTCTGTGAACCGCATTAAGATTTTTACATAAAAATAGAAAAAAAAACAATACAGTTTAGGGGTCCCCATACTTAGAACTGAAGCTCAAAAATTTTTTTTTCATCAAACCTATACGTGTATCTATGGATAGGTCTTTAAAAATGATGTTGAGGTTTCTAATATTTTTTTTTCTAAACTGAATAGTTTGCGCGAGAGACACTTCCAAAGTGGAAAAATGTGTGTGTTTCCCCCCCCCCCCCCCGCCTCTAACTTCTAAAATAAGAGAGTGATAAAACTAAAAAAAATATATGTTGTACATTACCATGCAAACTACCAACGAAAATTGGTTTGAACGAGATCTAGTGAGTAGTTTTTTTTTAATACGTCATAAATCGTAACACGCAATTTACCTTTCATCCAATCAATACACTAGTATAAAAACATCGATGAAAGTTACAACGAACTACAAGAACTTTTATATGATGTTACTCGCTGATACGGAACCCTTCATGGGCGAGTCCGACTCGCATTTGGCCGCTTTTTTATTCTAGCACTTTTTCGTAATCGTAATCACAACACATATTCAAGCAAAGTTTCATCTTTCTAGCACCAACCGTTTGGGCGGTAAGTCTAGGACGGACGGAAGGATATGAAGAATATATAAGGATCCGAGTCAAGAACTACGGAACCCTAAAAACGATTGACTATGTTAATTAAAGACTTTAACAAAATAAAAAAACGAAGCCAAAATTTATTGTTATTTGCTATCCTGTTCTCAACGTGACTCAGAGATTAGTGGGTATAGGTTGCCCGGGAGTCCCACACACACCCTTCATTGTCCCAAGAAGGGTATGGTGCGCTAAGCATTCCCCGCGTGAAAAAAAAGTATAAATATTTATATAATATACTCTAGAAAAGTAAATAGATTGGCCCTATCTTCTTCAAATCAATTTCAAATTTGTCACATATTTAATTATTTGTTCGACTATATTAGATTAGAATTTACTTTATTGTACACCAAATACAGTTTTGGCAGTTGAAAGTTTCTGTAAGATATGTACAACGGGCGGCCTTATGCTAAAGCAATCTCTTCCAGGCATCCTTTGGATGGACTATTCGACAGAAGAAAAAGGTGATTAATCACAAAATAGTAGAACTAAGAACGACGTTGTTTCATCCGCGAAAGACAGTGGTCAAATTAAATAGAAACAAAGAAAACAAATCATCGCTAGGTCCGCTAGGCGCAATCAAAGGGCGCCTGGGCGGTCGGCGCGTAATACTAGTAGAGCGAGTGGTCACCAAAACAATTGGTGTCTTATACACAGATATAGTTGAATACATTTTTGAGGTTTTCATAAAGTAATAGTTTAAAGTTCGTGTTTTAAGACTTAGATTACAATAGATTTTGAAATGTGACGTCACATAATTTAGGACCCCTCCCACCCCCTTGTCACACAATGTCACACTTCGTCGACCCCCTCCCTCCCCCTTAAGGTGTGACGTAATTTATGGATGCCCCCTTTTTTTTTTTTTTTTTTTTTTTTTTTTTTTTTTTTTTTTTTTTTTTTTTTTTCGTGCGGAAATCCCCACGGATGCCACCAGTTGGTGACTATGTCGGACTCGAACCGACTAAAACCGCACGCCGTCTCGGGTACTATGAGTCGAGGAACCAGGTATACCCTCGAAAGGAAGTCCCTGGAACCCCGACGCACCTCGGGCCATCTGTGGCTTGCAGGCGGCCCCCTACCGTGTGAGAACTCCGATGCTCCCCTTCCGCCAAATACGAAGCGTGCGCGTGTTGTAGCGCTCGCGTTGCCACCCCGGCCTGCTTCTGCTAGGGTGACAGATGGCCTCACCTGTCACCCCCAGGCCTGCGCTTATGGAGGACGGAGATCTTGCGATCTCCGGCGCCTGAGTCGCCTGCGGTACCTGGCCCGCTCCCGGGCCTGGCGGGCCGGAAGAGTTCTAAACCTCTCCCGGTCCCGCTCCGCCATCTCCTTCGCAAGCATAACTTGCTCGCAGAAAGAGACGGCGGAGTTCTTGGATGGCCCCTAGCCTCAAATTATAAGTGAAAAATTAAAAAAAGTTTTTGGTTTTCTATTTTTATCTTTTACAAATCAAATAATTTTTAAACGAAGTGTAGTGAAAACTTACCTTTTTATGTCCCGAATACACTGTAATTTTTTTGATTTGAAATATTTAATTTTTTCACCCTATTTAGTCTTTTTTCAAAAAATTGGGGTGCGTTCAGTTTGATGAAATCTCTACTTTCCGATGGTGTAATCCCTACTAATATTATAAATGCGAAGGTAACTCTGTCTGTCTGTTACGCTTTCACCTAAACCACTAAACCGATTTTGATGTAATTTGGTATGAAGATAGAACTGAATTTGGGGAAAGGACATAGGATACTTTTTATCGGACATAAAATAAAGCTAGAAGGGTTTGAAATAGAGGACGAAAATTTGTGTCGAAGTTCCTTATTACCAAACATAAAATCATGTAAGACGATTTCCACGCGGGCGAAGCCGCGGGCGGAAAGCTAGTCTAATATAATATTAATATTTCGAACAACTAATACAATCTCTGCTTAGTTTGTAATAAGGGTACTGATATAAATACATAAACCTACTCTTTTTTTGTACGATAATCACATGATACCATGAGCGTTCTCCATTATTCGGAGGTCACGTTAAGAAATCGGTCCCAGTTGTTATCTCAGGATAACAGTCGTGAAGCATAGTTGGAGGCCTTCAGGCGGCTTAAAAACATCCAACGACAAGATGATACCTACCACAACGCTAAACTTAGTCTTGCCAGCCAACCTGCAATCTGACAGCGTGGGAACGTATGACCTTAACCCTCTCCAGAGAGGAGACATGGCCCAGTAGTTGGACATTATGGGTTGTTGATTGATCTATACCTTTACTATAAAATAAACAGTTTTTTACTAAATGCATATGAAAGTATGTACGGTACTGACATCTTAAATTATAAAAGTGATAAAAGGGGACTTTAACTTCTATTTTTACAGACTAGCTTCACTCCGCGGCGTTATGCGCGATTTACAACAGTGGTAAAAGGTGGGTAACACCGCGGAACTCAGCTAGTTACTAATAAAAATAATGTTAGAAACAAATAAAAAGGTAGTAGGTAAGTACTGTCCTTTTTGACAGCCGTTGCCAGTAGTTAAGTTGGCGGTGTGTGGCGTGACGCGAGAGAGGGGGTCACTCGAATATAACTGATATAACTGGCTGAAAATGATCTTAATCGTTAACATAATCAAAAACTCAACACTTAACTAGCATTTACAGTTCAAACGACAATATCAATGTGACACCTACTTGTTGAAGTGTAAATGAATGAATCGCTATTTGTCTAATCACTTTTCATAGTAACAATGTCACTAGACTCTTTTTGTGACCCCGTCGCATTATCAGCAGACTACGAATAACAATGACAGTTTTGCACTGAGAAAATATATATATATATGTGAAGTAACCAACTTATGGTAACGTGGTATTTGTCGTTTCTGCGATATAACGTTATTTGACTTTTTCATCAATTGCAGCTGAGAAAACTCGTAGGCGTAACAAAATAGGTATTCGTTAAATTTATGTAGAGAACAAATACATAAAATGTAATTACATTTTAATTTAATCTTTCAAGGTTTTATGACGAGTAACAAGTCTTAAAGCTTGTCTTAATTATTATCTAAATAAAACTCTTGTTACGCGGCATTTGACGGTTTGAAACTAGTGTTTCGTGACATCACATATGTCTCAGAATCGTAATTGACTCTATTGTCAGCTATTTGAGAATGAGTCCCGTCAAAACCGGTCCAGTCGTTCCAGAGATTAGCCGTAGCAAACAAATGATAATGTAAATAAGCCGAACATAAAATATCTGAGTTATATAAGTGACTCAGTGACCTCGGCGATCATAAGGTAATTTGTTTTAAAACTGTTTTCAATAAAGTATCTCTAAGAGGTCATAGACTTATGAGTCAAGGCATATTTCTCAAATTACTTGAATTCTCAACACGTTAGTGTGTAGATATTCAAGTTAAAAACCTTTTTTTTTTCTACGCGGGAAATGCTTTTCGCACCACACCCTTCGTGGGGTAAACAAAGGGCGTGTGTGGGACTCCCGGGAAACCCGGTCTACCCATTAAACCCCGCGGTGGCCTACCTCGGCAGTCGGGAAGAACACCTATAGATTCCGCGGTTGAAATTAGTTGGATATCCCCAACATACACAGAGTAGTTAATTAATTCAAGTCAACATTTATCGGAAATTAAAAATATATAGTATATTCTTATTTCTGATTAATGTTAGTTGAATTCTAATTCTTACTTACATCCATTTCAATACACTTTCTTATCAGAAGTATGACAATAGTCTTATATAAAACTGTTCCGTTACTGACTGACAAACAACGCGCAACCGAAACTACTGGACTCAGGAAACTGAAATTTAGCATGGGAATTCCTTGAGGACTGTAGTCGAGCAAAACTTGGTTCCAAGATACTAACAAGAAAAGGGGATGATAAAGAAATCTTTTGACTGATTGGTCTAAATTGACAAATAATAGAGATGTGTGAAAGGGAGAATAATAGGCCTTTACAATACAGTAGGAAAACAAAAGCTTTAAATAAAAAAGTTGGTTGATGGAGAATACTATCTCACTACTTCAAGCAAAGATTATTTACATATAAAAACTTACATTCTATGGACATCAAGCGGTTGTCCTAGTGAACCAAATCTTCTAAATGGTGCAAGTTCTCCTCCACACCATGCACAGCGTAAGCGTCCTCCACCAGCATGATAGAAGCCAGCACTCACTAGTGCTTCACGGGACACTGATGTATCCTATTAGCAAATATTTTTGGTGAATAAAACATATGACAATGTTACTGTTGATCTTTATAAGGCTTATGGCTAAGTTGGGTCGGATGACAGTAGCTATAAGTAAAGAATCTAATTAGTTTTAATTTTTTTTCGGACATATTTAAAGTTATATTAATGCACTTAGTATCGTAGTAGACTAAAAGCTGATCAAAATCGAATTCAGGTTAGGCTATGGGCATAATTGGTATGTAGTAGTCTCTATATATTAATGTATATTTCCACCAACTATACTCAAACTGTCTCCATACTGGGTACTACTCTATACTCAAGAGGTCTGGGGTTCGATTCCCGGGTCGGACCAAATATTTGTGTGATCCACAAATATTTGTTTCGGAGTCTGGGTGTTTTCTATGTAGGTATAATATGTATTTACAAAAAAAGTATGTTTATGTATTTATATCAGTTGTTTAGTACCTATAATACGAGCTCTGCTTAGTTTAAGACTAGATGTTGTTGTGTGTAAGATGTCCCAAATATTTATTTATTTATTACTACTAACCTAACGTAGGTAGCCGCTAAATTTGATTAAAATTAGATAGGTTAGTTAGGTAGGATAAACTTTTGTAGGTTGGTTGGTGAAAGCGAAAATATCACCTACCTAACTCACTCTAAGTTGACCTTTAAATTAAGGGGATACCTATTGGTGAAAAGAGTCATAATCCAGAACTATCATCTAACTTCTACTAAATTACGATTATTTTTTTCTTGTGAATCTTGTGAGTGGTACAATTATATTTAGATTAAAGTTAGTTTGTTATACGCTCATAAGCAAGTTGCCCTAGGTGATTAGATACTCATGTTTTTTACTGTAAACGGGAGTTATTCGCCATAAAATTAAAAAGGTTACGATACCTTCTAATTTTATCGCGAATAAGTCCCGTTTACAGTAAAAAAATATGTGTAAAAGTGGCAAAAGTCTAAAAACAGTAATTCCTGCGTCATATATTGATTACAGTAAAATATGTAAATTATACAGAGACATGCTTGACCAGCACATTTCAGATATGTGCCGATTATCGAGCACGTAGGATTCCGGCTGTTCCTGGTTGATATTAAGACGTGATTATTATCGCTTTGTAGCGATAGGTTTATACTATATAGTCACAGCCACAAATTACAATGTATTATTGAGAGTAGTTCCTGCACAATAAACGTTAGTCTCAAAGATGTTCACGGTGGTTGTTATTTTCATCGACCTATGAGTTCGCTATAACAGTCATTAGAAATAATCACCAAGGGTAAGCAACAACAGCGGTATAAGCGTCAAAAGCAGTTGTTATCAAACAATCGTGAAGCTTTGTCGGACTTGGCCAGCATTGATGACCTATTCCTTAACCCTCTCCTGAGAGGAGACCTAGAGTCCAGCAGCGGGATATTATGTGTTTTTAATCGTGATGAATAGATTGTTTTTCTAACGTTTGTTTTCTTACTTTAAAATGTTATATAGGTGCTTATGTAATAATTTAAAAAATCTGAGCTACTTGTTTAAGATAGTCATATTTGTTTATCGAGATAAAAAATATACTTGTTTGCATTATATGTGTACTACTATTAATGTAATTTCAAACCAAATGAAATAAAAAAGTAAATAAGTACTTATAATAAGAAAGTGAAGACAAATAAGTATTGGGTATGTGGGTTACTAAAGTGCTGCTATTTTTATAAAAACCTCCATGGACATAACTATCACACATCACTCATGTGAAAAACTAAAAAAAACACATAAATAAATATGCCTCTTTATTTTCATTATAATAATATGAAGTGACTGTAATTAACGGGTTAATAATTAATTTTGAATAATATCTCAAATCATTTTTAGGGTTCCATAGCCGAATGGCAAAAAACGGAACCCTTATAGATTCGTCATGTCTGTCTGTCTGTCCGTCCGTGTGTCACAGCCACTTTTTTCCGAAACCATAAGAACTATAGTTTTGAAACTTGGTAAGTAGATGTAATCTGTGAACCGCATTAAGATTTTCACATAAAAATAGAAAAAAAACAATACATTTGGGGGTCCCCATACTTGATACTGAAACTCAAAAAATTTTTTTTTTCTATTTTTCTATCTATCTATCGATGGATAGGTGTTCAAAAATTATGTTGAGGTTTCTAATCATTTTTTTCTAAACTGAATAGTTTGCGCGAGAGACACTTCCAAAGTGGAAAAATGTGTGTGTGTCTCCCTGTAACTTCTAAAATATGAAAGTGATAAAACTAAAAAAAAATATGTTGTACATTACCATGAAAACTACCAAAATTGGTTTAAACGAGATCTAAGTAAGTAGTTTTTTTTTAATACGTCATTAATCGTAAACCGCAATTTATCTTTCATTCAATCAGTACACTATTATAAAAACATCGATCAAAGTTACAACGAACTACAAGAACTTATATATGATGTAACTTGCTGATACGGAACCCTTCATGGGCGAGTCCGACTCGCACTTGGCCGCTTTTTTTCATATTTAGGCCACCAACATAGATCAGCTCATTAGATGTCAATAAAATATATAATTCGTAAACCTATTCTACTATTATCAATTAATAAATATGATAACTTGATCTGTCTGTCTGTTACACTACACTGATTTTGATAAATTTTGATATAGAGATAGATATTTTACACAAAACGTCATCCAGTCCCACACTAAGCAGAGCTTGTATTATGGGTATTAGACAACTGATATACATACATAAACATACTTTTTTTTGTAAATACATTATATTTTATGTATAGAAAACACCCAAACTCCGAAATAAATATTTGCAGATCACACAAACATTTGGTTCGACCTAGGAATTGAACTCAAGACCTCGTGATCAGCATGCGCCAACAACTGCGTCACCGAGGCAGATTGGACACACTATGCTACTTTTTGTTGTCACAACCAACAAACAAGAGATCAGATAAACTGAATGAATAAAGTTTCAAGATTTAGTGCATAATAAATAGGTAAAGATTGAGATAGAGTTGAGTTGAGAATGAATATTGTTACAAGGTAACACTATAACTAGTAATTAAAATGTTACCATTGAAATGGCGTTCCGAATTAAAATGCATCTGAATCTCAAAAAAATGCTAATTTAAGAAGACAGACATAAAAAACTATAATTAAGTTATATAAGACTAATTCCACAGTTGTTTAGTTCCAACTAGTAATTTTATACAAGATTAAACATTAAATAAATGACCAGAGTATATATGTTTTTCCCCTAAATGATAACATGGTCATGGATTACTAATATATTTCTACTAATACCCACTTGAATGTTATAAATATTCATTGGACACATAAACTCCATGACTAATCCTTCTACAATATGAATATAAACTTTTCCTTAAAAGGTCTATAATCTTTGCTACATGTACCACGAAACAGTAAAAAAAAATGTTAGTAGATCTTACACAGTAACTATTATAATGACAAACTGTCAGATGAAACAAATGACGTTCTTACATCCCAATTAGCATAAGATAGAAGTCGCA
Organism: Phragmatobia fuliginosa; assembly: GCA_932526445.1. Classification (NCBI taxonomy): domain Eukaryota; kingdom Metazoa; phylum Arthropoda; class Insecta; order Lepidoptera; family Erebidae; genus Phragmatobia; species Phragmatobia fuliginosa. Next base: position 10,340,459 of record OW052070.1, on the reverse strand, counting down.
AAGCATCACTCTTATACATTTCATCCTCCTCAGTAGGTCCATTTTCTTGTGCATTATCTACAGAATCAACATTTCCTTCACGAAGAGAAACCCGCGAAGTAGTATTATCAACAATTGTTGGGCATCCTGTATCTAGGACTAAAGGCACATTGCCTGAAATTTGAGGGTTCACCACAAATGGGCAGTTAGGGTCTAATCGTCGATGTCTCCACATGACTTGGTCCCCGTAGTTCCACTGAGATATTTTACCACCACAACTGAAGCACTGCACTTCTGTTCCACTACCAGTGTAGTAAAATCCTGCTTTCGCTATCCTTATAGGATCTACTGGTGCTGATGAAGGCCAATTAACAAATGTATTAAGCCTATTAGTCTCATAATTCATTATAAATAGTGTGAAAACACAAACTGTAGTGACTCAATTCTAATACTACAGGTACAAGGAAACTTAAGACTCTTACTGTTATAATGTTTTGTTAACTGAAATAAAAAAATAACAAAATTGACGTAATATCTATAAAAAACACCAACAAAATAAACACGACTATTTTTCTTGAATGACAGGATTGAATCAATAATAAAAAATGACACAGCAGACACAGATAAATATAAATAGATGAGTGCTGCCATTTTAAAATCACTCATACTATTTGGGTAGATATCTCATCATTATCCGTCAACTGTTGATTTAAGGATTTTCCCTTTTTTATGAGGTTTTGGTCTTGACGCGAGCCTTACGAAAAGTGTGATTGAGTGATGCGAAATGCGAACGGACGTTGAGAGGGAGATATAGGTTAGAGAAGATTGAAAGAGAGAGAGTTACATTTTAGGTTACTGTAGAGTGCAGGTGCCAATGTCAATATCCAATTCAAGAAAGAATTAGTAGATTTGGCAGTTGCATATTCAATTACCTACGTCTTCATTATAACTCGTGCGAGATACGATGACACCTGGCTCAAAATGAAACCTGATGCCGGTCCCCCTTGTGACACCCCTCTGTCGCCTTTTGAGTAGAGTTAGCATCACTATTACCGTTGCACGAATAATTCCTTAATAATTTTAGTTTATTAGGTATTACCTAATATCATTTAAATCACTGCACGAATTTTATTTAATTAATATATTATTAGATTCGTCGGGGTAATCCATTTGTTTTAAAAATGGTGACTTGATGAAAAAAACCAGTAAAAAAAAATATGCATATATGATAATTTGAGACTACAATTAAAATGCAATATTATCATGACGATTTAGAACGGTATTTTATAAATATATTTCGCCACCCAATATCATTTAAAATGATATTCGATATTACCTAATATCATATAAACCACTGCACGAAGAATGCATTCGGGTAAATAATGAATGGAGCTATTGGTATGCATGTGTATTTTCTTATCTCAGTTAATAAATTAACACTTAAGATAAAATAGTATGTTAAGAAAATTCATCAGCATCAACAGCCTTTAACAGTCCACAGCTGGACATAGGCCTCTCATTAGAAAGGAGGGTTTGGCCTACTATACCACGCTGGCCAGACGGGTTGGTCTAGGGTTGGTTTCAAGTTTTCCTTCTCTTTGCATTGATGTTGTCTTGCGTAGTTTATCCCTTAGTCGCCTTTTACGACAGGCGCGGTATGAATAGGGGTGGTGACACTCTGTATTCTTGATCCGTCACTACACGGATTAACGAAGAAAATTACTTAGCGCAAAACAATTAACGTTGTAATTTAAAAAAACTAATATACTACAAATATTTTTAATTTTTTTGTACTTCGTACTTTAAACAACTGTCATTTGAGTCAGGTGCCATCTTAGCTCGCACGAGTTATATGTATTCTGTGGTCCTACCGGCCATTTTGGCGCTATCCGTTTATTATGACACTTATGACAGGTGTCAGTGGGAAACACTGGAAAAGTGGAGACTGGAAAGTTGAATTATATTAGAAAATATAGAAATAATTGAAGTAAAGATTTATCATGTTAATTTATTTGCTAATATTTCTAGTGGTATTTTTCTGTTTAGGAGTCGTTATTCATTTTTCATTAGATAAAAAAATAGTATACAAAGATTTGAAAGGGAAGCATGTAGTAATTACTGGTGGTTCTAGTGGTATAGGAAAAGCTGCAGCAATAGAAGCGGCAAAACTCGGAGCTCACGTAACTGTTATCGGGCGTGACGTGTCTAGACTTATCAATACTGTAAAAGAAGTGAAAGCGGCAGGCACAGACAGCAATCAGAAAATACAACACGCCGCATTAGATGTCACTTCTGATTATAATGTCATACAAGAATGTTTCTCATTATTAGAAGAAACTGTAGCGCCTATATTTATGTTGGTAAACTGTGCTGGTATGTGCATTTGCGGTCAGTTCCATAAAATGAATGTAAAGGACATAAAACAAATGGTAGACTTGAATTATTTTGGAACTGCATATCCTACTCGCTGCGTTTTACCAGGAATGATTGAAAGAAATGAAGGTTTGCTTGTTTTTGTCAGCTCGGAAGCAGCCTTGATAGGTGAGTCCCGATTCATTAATGTAAATCTTATTAAGCATGTTTAAGCAATGTTTTTAAAAACAACTGCCTAACTTCATTTACAATTTGTGTTGATATTGTTATCCATGGCCCAATGCACACTATGGCGACATCTCACTAAGTCGTTATAGTTTGGTTCACCTGCACACTGAATCAATGGCAATGGTGACCTATACCTGGATTACAACCTACTTACTCACTTGCTTTCCATCAGGCAAAGTAGTAGTACTTGTAATTTGGTATGCCTAAATATATATGGTACTAGCTGATGCCCGCGGCTCCGCTCGTGTCCTAGGGGTATGAAAAATAGATGTTAGCCGATTCTCAGACTTATTGAATATGCATAAAAAAATTCATAAGAATCGATCAAGCCGTTGCGGAGGAGTATGGTAACGAACATTGTGACACAAGAATTTTATATATAAGATTATAAAAATAATAAAGTAGTGCTTTTAAATTACATTGAAATTCTTGAATTACAGGTATTTATGGATACAGTGCATACAGTGCTGGCAAATGGGCTATCCGTGGATTAGCTGAATCTGTGAATATGGAACTTGTTGGGACTAGAGTGAGGCTAATGACGGCTTTCCCTCCAGATACTGACACTCCTGGTTTAAAGAATGAGGATCTTACAAAGCCAGAGGAAACAAAGCTTATATCTGGCTCTGCAGGATTACATTCTGCTCATGATGTTGGCAAGAAAATGATTCATGATGCTCTCGTAAGTTGTCCTTTTAAGAGTACACTAGCCTTTGCCTGCAGTACTGCCTGCATTTTAGTTGAACATCATAGTGAAAAGTAGTCTGTGTTATGTTGAAGTATGAGCAAAAAAATATTACTGTCAAGTTTCTTAGAAAATGTTCAGTAGTTTTTGTATGAAAGAGTATCAAATATCCATACATTCTCAGATAGTTTTGCATTACATTATTATAATTTTTTTTCCTGTGACTCCGCCCATATGATATCATATTTATTATTATTTATTTACTTGTTTTACAATTTCTAATACTATACACTATTGGTTTTGCTTTAATGAAATCTATCTTTCCAGGTTGGCAAAACATATTCTGTATACAGTGTGTCTGGAACCTTACTCACTACATTATTTGGTGGGACTATAGAAGACGCCAAACAGGTTGTTCTACAAGTTTTCTCTATGGGAATACTTAGAATTGTAATGGTTGGTATATTACTGTCTTTCCACAATATTGTGAGAGATGGTCTTAAAAAGAAGATGTGTGCCAAAAATAAATAAATAATGTTTTAATATTGTTGTCAAGCTTATAGGGTCTTTTATATTTTTTCACTACTACTTCATTTATACATTATTTATCACTACCTGAGTTCTGCGGTTGATGCTAGCTCCGCTGGGTGAAGCTATTTTTAAAAAGTAGCCTAAGTTACTCCTTTCATCATCAGCCAGTGAAAATCCCAGCCGTTCCAAAAATTACCCTGTACATACAGACAAAAATAAAAAAAAGCTTTTTTAAAGTAAGTTAAGTCTATATGTACTTTCATATATATGCATTTATTAAAAAACAGTAATTTTATTTATTTGTACAGATGTAAGAACAAATCAAGCTTTGTCACAAAGTATTCTTTTTTTTCTATAGCAACATTCCTAAGTCAAATTTTAAGTATAAAAAAATATTTTTTGTATTATGAAGTATATTTTTTAACTATAAGTACAATGTTTTATAAATCGATGAATAAATATGTGTGAAAAGATAGTTTGCCTATAATTTCAAAGTGCTACATGAATTCTGTTGATAAAACAATTTAAAGCCATATCCTACATATGCTTCGTCTGATCTGAACCACACGACGATAGGACCTGCGTTATTATCTGAAACATGTAGAGAAATAACTATTTTTAAAAGTATAACAAAACAAAACCATAAAATACTATTATTGCCTAACCGTCCGGCTAAATAAATGATAATGTGAAATTCGACACGAGAATAAAACATTACACACCATTCCAAGTAATATTTCAACTCGTACTTACTCAATTCAACTTTATCACTGAAAATGATTAAAGGTATAGTAATTATGCGATCGCGTTACTACGTACTAATAGAGAGTACCACGATCGTTACTTCCTATTCATTCGCTTGCAGATCGCACTTAATGAGTACAGACATACACAGATGTTCACACAGTTCTTATGATGAGCGCTCTGAAGAAAAAGTTTCAGCGACCGAAATTTTCGCTTAGAGGCGTTACGGCAGCTGTCTGTCAGCAACTTCACAAAATCCTTTTTAATAGTGGTAGAGCCGCTATTAATATAGTATTTCCGATGCAGCTGTGTTCCTAGACTATTAGTGTAAGGTACAGGTAAGTTCCAGAGAGCTCGGTGAGCGAGCCTCCTTAACAGGCATTATGGCGAAGTGTACGATAGATTATAAAGGATCTAATCAATGCACAAAATTAAAGTGACTGGAACGGAATAGCCACGTAAGTAAATCTTATGCATGATTCGCCTTCGGTCAAGGAAAGCTAAGTACACATAGACCTAATATACTTCAGTGTAAGTACACATTACATTTGCCTAGTACTATGTATATTTCAATTAGGTAGAAAAGAAATACTGACCTATGATGGGTGCATTTAAAGTGAAATCTTCAAAAACTGAACCATCGTTGAAACGATCGCCGCAGAGACGCGTAGCTGCTAGCTGCAACCAGTCATTTGGACAATTGAGAATCTCCACCCCGGCTTGTCCCGGTGGTATTAAAGGTAATCCATCTAGTACGAAACAGATAATTACTCGTCATAAACACAATAAAAAACAAAAAAAAAAATTTAAAGCCATAAACTGAAAAGTTTATTACGGAAAAAAATCACATACATTTGTTAGAATAAGTACCAGTAATAAGTATTTCATAATTTATTATTAAAACCAAAATATGCAGTAGATTGTATGCTAGATAATATAATTATGTGTCGTAGTCTGTTAGTAAGTAAATGGTATTATAAATAATCAATGCATGTACCTGTGTCGTAGTTAACTATCTGCATAATATCATCAGCATTGGTGTAAGTGACACTACAACACTCTGGCGCGCGCCTAATACACATGGCGTAATTAAGATTGTTCTGAAATGAGAATTATGTTGTTTAGTAATTTGATCTCCTTGATCCCTTGCTATATTATAATTGAGCTTGCTATTAAGATAGGTGGGCTAAGCTCTGTATTAAATATCTGCATTATAAATGTATCTATATTACAATTTAAAATGTAAATAAATAATGACTGATTCGCTGGCGCAGTGGCGTACGCGACTGCTGTGCTCGGGTTCAATTCCCGGGTAGGACCAAATGTTTGTTTATTAATACAATAGGTAATATTGTTTTTTTTTTAAATAAGTATGTACTATATTTGAACCCTCTCCCCCAAAATCATATTTTAGGATACATAATTTCTTTCGAACAAAAAAAAAACATTTAATTGCAACATGCAGAATTACCTAACACCAATTTTCTTTAAACTGGTTTATTTGTGGTCAAGGTTCGGCCAGACTATTTTGTTTGATATCTTACCAGGTAAGAAGCATATCTAGCAATGCCTATGTCAGATTTATCACGATAGTTGAATGATTCTAGATATCCTTGTGTTCCTTTGAAATATTGAAGGCAGCCTAAAGGTGCTGCCAATTCGTCAGATGACATCAACTGTGTTACCTATAACAGTAAAAATTAATGGTGCACTAAGTAAATTAAACACACATGATTGATACGTACACCTAACGATATGCAAAGGTAGGTATGTCGGTGAAGGTTATAAAAATAATTTACCTTGATGGAAAACAGCCTGTTTTCTGAAGAACCTGTTTGAAATGCTAGATAAATGGGACCCTTTGTATCGCCAACTTCAATATAAACTGTAATAAACCGTAAAACACAGTATAAATGATTTATCGACTGTGCCGTAAAAATTCAGACGCTACCTAAACATATTAAGTATGTGCCTACGTCATTAGCACAAGTCCAGACGTTCACATTGAGTAGTAAGTAGATGTAGGAATAAATATCTAATTGTATATAGATAGTTAAGTAAACTATACGTCATTCTCTATTTCTCAATCTTACAGATATTTCTTCTTATTTAAGTGTGACGAATCGATAGCACCTTATTAAATTAAAAAATAATTTTCTGAAAATATTAGACGAGAAAAAGACTAAGAGAAGATTTTGGTAAATTCCACTCCTAAGGGGATGAAAAAGACAATTACAGTTATACATCAGAATAACACGTAAGCGAAGCTTCGGGCACAAGCTAGTTGCATTCATAAATTGCGTGGCAGTATAGAGTGAAGGATGTAATTATAACTAGAACTCGAAAGTAAACATCGAATATCTACGTAGATACTTCTACTCTTTTGAGTGCCTTGGTGGCTTAGCAGCATATGAGACTGAAATATCCGAATGAAAACAAGCACAAGATTAAGTTAAAAGATAGGTTACCGTGTTGCCCAGTATTAATACCACAAAGGATTGGTATCACATTGTTAACATTTTGTCCTGATACAATAAATTGATCGTCTTGACACACTCCATTAACGGGTGGCATTAACTAAACAAAAAAAAAACAATATTAATAGTGTTAGTGATAACAAAAGTTGGCTAGTTAAATCGGTTGAAAGAGGTGTAAATTGATCATTGTACCATTTATTGCACTGTATTTACCTCAAAAATGTTAAAATCTAAACGAATCTGTATAATATCCTCTGACGATTTGTCTAAAGCGATGTCACAAGAGAGTCTTTCAGTACTTGGTAAAGGAAAGCCTGGATTAGTAAACCATCCTGTTTGTGCAGCAGAGCGATCGCCGCATTGAAATTGAGCTGCAAAAAAGTGCAATACATTATTAAATATTTGTGTTTAGTAATAAGTACCTAATTAATATTATTATTTTATGATGCAGGGACAAAACGAGCCGAGTCACCTCATGAAAAGTAACTGTTATCGTTTAAAAAAGCCGGCTAGTGATGAAAAGCGTCCAGTGGTGGAATGCCAATTACTATTGGCTAATTCGTTTATTTCACTAAATGAATGAATTATTTGAAAAACTATGTGTAATTGAAAACTAAATTACGATTACAGAATTAACGAGATAAGCACTTGTGTACTCTGTTTATGTAACAGAAACGTTACTAGGGATTGACCTACTGAGAGAAAACTAACAACCAACCAATTATCACCTATTGCCCACTTCTGGACATATCAAGTAGCTTTTGGCCTACTATTTCACGTTGACCAGATGGGCATGGTGCAGGATTTGTTTTAAGTTTTCTTTCTCTTTGTCGTACTGTTATGGTGCTCATCTTACGCCTTTAGTTGGCTCTCACCCTCAGAATAAATAGAGATCGTGACACTCGTATTTTTAAACCACACCACATCTAAATTCTGTCTATTATCACACGATCATAAAACTAAATATGTAATTACAAATTACACATTTCATAAATTTAGTTATGTTTAGTAAATTTAACGATAGTGTATTTAAATGGGGTTCTTGCTAAAAACTATGTTATTAATTATTATTAAATTTACTTACTAACGCAGCAAGTACCATATCCATCAGCGCAGGTCCCCATTGTAGTCCCTCCGGCATCAACACATTCAGATTCGGGTAAACACCTTCCTTCCAAGCCACTGCTAGAAGTACAAGGAACGTGATCAAATTCTACTACTTGGAAAACTTCTAGAAACCTCGTTTTAGACCTTTGTTTGGAGCCCTGCTTTTTAGTTTCTTTTGATTTAATAATGGGGCACCTTGCACGGATGTGCTTCCTTTTTGGCGGTACTTTTTGTAAAATGTTAAGATTGTCTATGGTGTTGTTTAACTGTATTACAACAGGTATGACTGCGTTAGTTGCATTCCAGGATGAGTTTGGGATTGGTTGCATTTCACTTGAGTAAATTGTGGATTTTACATTGTCATTTTCATCGTTATTTTCCTTAGATCTTATCAAAATTAAAGGTGTGAATTGCTGCTCATTGTTTTGAGTAGGCTTCGATGAAATGATACCCGAGTCTCTCCTTTCAAAGATATTTGCTGAGTACCAACGTTCACTGTTGATTAATGTTATAGAATAAATAATTAAAACGAACGAACGAATTAGAATAAATAATTTTCCAACTGAACACATTTCTGTGTTCAATGTAACACTAGTGAATGTTTCTTTGTAAAGTATTAACAGAACTGCATTACGGTTAGCTAGTAAACGATGCACTTGGCTTGTCCCGTGGGGACAGCGTGACGAATGTAATTATTGCCTAGAAATCGTTATGGTTTGATAAATTGCTCTCCTTATTATAGAGTGGAAAATATATTAGTTACATATTTTAGTTTTTTTAATTACCAATTATTAAAAATGACGTTTTTTGTTAGATAATTTTAATTAAGCGCTTCACAATTCTCACAAATTCAACGACACCTCAATGTCATATGTCAAAATCCGTCCAGCCGTTAAGGCTGTAGAATGTGGCAAAGAAATGGACATACATACGCTCGTAAAACATTACCCCCTTTCTAACGCAGTCGGGAAATGACTTATGAGTTACGAGTCACGGAAACTTTACGGGCAATGTGTATAATTTACAAAATGTTGTTCTATGAAGGGATCGATCGAACTTTTCGCTTCCCGTGCACTTTCAGAAAACTTTAACCTTGAACGATAGTTTCATAAGATGCTTGACACAGTTCACAATTGTCGTTTTTTACACACAACACACTCTTTTAAGCCAATTATTTCTTTAAATTTGTATAAAAGACATGCAAGAAACTAACCTTAGGTATTATATTTGATCTAGTTATACAGTGAGCAGAAAATACCCATAGCAGCTGCGTTGAGTGACGGGTTTAGGTCATATAGATCAATGGTAATGAATAAAAGACAAGTACGACCACACCCTGTCTAACAATAATGCCACACGTGCTCATTCTCGTATGTAGGTAGGTGCTTAGGCGCAGTTAACTTTATTATAAACACAGGGTGTTGTAATATTCACATGACTGCACCAGTTTTAACAATAAATAATTAGTCTAGAGCTAGATGACCCAAATGAGTGTTCATTCTACATACATTGATAAATTACTATCCAAATAAATATCGTTTTAAATATTTTTTAGTATAAGAGAGAACACTCATATTCGGTAAAAACTAGGTGTCATTATCTACAAATACTAATATTATAAACTGAAGAATTTGTTTGTTTGGTTGAACGCGCCAATATCAGGAACTACTGATCCAGTTTAAAGAATTATTTCAGTGTTAAATAGCCCATTTATCGAGGATCGCCATAGACTACTAGTATATATGTATAATCTCACTATCAGTATCAATGAGTGCCCTAACTTTATACATAGTTCAAAAAATTTGCATTCGAATTCGCAGTCAGTTAAAATTTAATTCATTTAATACCTGCTGCTTTAAAAGGCATCAACTTGCACAAATTTTAATCGTTTAAATTCTTATATATTATGAATCGAAAGATAAGTGCTATACTGGGCCCTTTCATTTTTTTAAAACAAATGTAATTTTCCAGTTCTTAAATTACGTGTTGCACAATTTAATGCAATCTTAAAGTACTGCAGTAGACATATCTAGGCCAACATACTAGTGTTATTATTTATTAAATGAATTCCCCACAAATAGACTCGACGAACTTGTTCTAGTTATAAACGAACACTATTGTTGCCATATATGCATTTTTGAAGTGGGCAACTATGTTACCGAAGAGATGGGTGGCATGTAGTACAACTGGGTTTCGTTAACAAAAACATAAATGGTTCAAAACAAAACTCAAATAGAACGAAATCATTCGTTCCCAGAATTTCACTCACGATTCCAATGTGTAAAAGTATGCGCTATGTGTATTTGCGTTGTTCGTTAAATTCTGGGAACGAATTTTCAAAAGTATTAGAATTTCATAAGAAAGAAAGAAAATGATTTAGCCATAGTCCACAGAATACAATGTATTATACAGAGAACCGAGCAGTATAGTAAAATAAAAACAACTCCCGCATTATTGATATATTTGCCTGCATCCTGTTTCGCGCGGGGCTTTACAAACATACACGAAAGGGACACAAAGAACACCCAGACTCAGAACAACAATCTGTGGATTACACAAAGGGTTGTCCTATTCAACCTTAGAATTTCGGTTCTCCCTCAGGGTTTCGGAGGTTCGATGCCAGTCGCTCCGTGGAAAAACTGAAATTCAAGTAAAACCGGTTGAACTATAAGCCGACCTCAAATAATCTTGGGAAGATAATGGTAAAGGGTTTTCTTGTGTGGGATTTGAACCTTTGGCGCAGTAGAAAGTGGAGTGGCGTCCGCTTAAACCAATAGGCCAAGCGTGCAGTTGATTATCGACTGACATGTTGGTTTAGTGGTTAGCCTATGCGGCTGCTACTCAAAAGAACTCAGGTTCGATTCCCGGGGCGGACCAAATGATTTTATGATCTGCACATATTTGTGTCGGAGTCTGGGTGTTTTCTATGTGTAGTACGTATAATGTGTTTACAAAATAAAAGTATTTTTATGTATTTATATCAGTTGTCTAGTACCTAGTCTAGTACCTATGCCTCGTTTGGGACTAGATGATTGTCGTTACAAAATCGATAATAGTCGAGTTAAATTTTTTTCGAGTTCGAATTTTACATATAATATTTAACTAACTACGTGAACGAGTAATGTTTATTAAAAGAAAGAATGACATTATTAAAAAAAATTCAGAATCAAGCCTCCTAGAGAATCTTCAGCCAGTGGATTGCTGGAAGCTGTTGAAAATACTACTGCCAATCGCGTGAGAACACAGTAGTGAGATGTGCCAAGTTGTAATAATTCCACCAATAGTGACACATTTGACAATTGCAAACAATCGTTATGGAATTAATTGTGCTTATTATTTCATTTGTCAATTACTGTGTGTTGCTTACCATGTGTCAGAATGACAATGGATTATGCTTGCACACAAGCCACGCCTGCACCTAGCTTTTTCATAAAGCTCACTGTGCTGTACTTCGATATATTAAATTCAACCTTATCCACACACGTACTATGTCCTTTCATTGGAACATATTGACATACTAAGATTGGTATAAAAGACCACACTGCCCGGTGTTACGACATATTGGTTTAAGCATCGAAGGGTTGAACACCAAATATGCTTATCAAAGTGAGTAAGCTCCTATTTAGTCTTTATTGCTAGAAGCTCTCATAAGTGCATGTCTTATATTTACGACATGCGTATATATTTTTATGAAGCTCTTATTTTATATGTATTTAATAAAGGGACTATAGAAATATAAAGTTTTGAATTAAAAATTAAAAGAAAATACTAACAAAATCATCTAATAAAATCGGATTGAATTTAACAAATTATAAAATAAGGTAGATCTTTATTATTAGTTAATGCACAGTTATAGCCCTAGAGTGAATTGTTTTGCCTTTTTAGGGTTCCGTAGTTCATGACTCGGAACAGTACAGTACTGACACGTACCTACTTGCCCGACTGTTTTATATGCATATCTATACATAAATGAGTTGTTAAAATTAACTTCTTTGTACGTTTTCTATAATACCTACATTAAGTACGAGTATTTCTAATTATTTACTTTTAGCGCTATACAGAATTTTGAGTAACATTACATAGCCTATAACTAGAGAAAGAATAAGACGTTACAAAAATACCTTATTTATTAAATTCCTTAAGTATTTTCTCGTAGTTAAGTGAAAGCAGAAAAACCTGAATTTTTGGCTTGAATCACAATCCTCATGAAAATCTTGGTTTTTTTGGAAACATAATGTTCTTAACAGATACATCAAAATTGAATTTACTTCCAGATTATCATTTTGGCGTGCCTGGCTACCGCTTTTGCGGTTCCTTTAGGCCCTATTATAACCACGGGCTATGGTGGGTGGAACCCTTACGGTAATTACGGTGCAAACTACGCCGTATCCTCCCAACACTCGAACATTTTGAGATCACCTTTCAATCTTGGTCAGGTTAGTAAACTTATTTTTTGATAAATTAATGATTCTGCATGTTTTGAGCTGTAGGCAATGATTTATTAACAGTTGGACCAAAGTTCAGTTCTCATTTAATGGAAATATTTTTCTGTGAGGTTTAATGCTAAGCATGAATGTTTTAACCGATTTGTTATCTACTTAGCTATTTATTGTTCTTTTTTTGTTCAGGAGAGTCTCTTACTTACGTTCCGTAAAAGGTAAAAAATTAAGGAATAAAAGGTACAAATATTTCAAAACAACTATTTTAAAAGTATATAAAATTATTATTAACTATAAAAATTATTAACAGTAACAGAAGCGCTCATAGCCGAGTGGCCTCAGGTGATTGGAAACGATCACCAAGGGTAAGCAACGACGGCGCGGTCGGACCTAGATGGGTGACCGTTTGTGGCATTTTATGTAATGAGTGTTTCCGTGATTCGGTCGGTCCCGGTTGTTGTCATAAGACAGCAGTCGTGAAGCTTAGTTGGAGGCCTTCGGGCGGCTTAAAAACATCCAACAGCAAGATTACTTAGCCACAACGTGTCTTGCCTGTCCCCAACCCGCACTCGGCCAGCGTGGGGACGTATGGCCTTAACCCTCTCTTGAGAGGAGACCTGAGCCCAGCAGTGGGACGTTATGGGTTGTTGATGATGTATTACCAGTTATTGTAGTTACAGTCTATTTGCCTTATAGTTTTGGACCACTATTGAAAGAACTAGTAAACAATGCAACTAATTTTATTTATTTTTAGGTATCAACAGACACAAAAGCTATCGATACACCGTTCTCGAGCGTTCGTAAATCTGACATCCGTGTCAGCAATCCCGGTTTGGCTGTAGCACCTGCGTACACGCGGCTGGCAGCACCAATAGTTTCACATGTTGGAGTAGCTGCACCTTATGCACATTATGCAGCCCCTGTTGCTAAGGTATTAACTTCTTTTAAACGAAAGGTATTAACTTTAAAAAAAAAAAACTCTTTCGAAACGGCTTGACCGACTCATAAGAAATTTTTTATGCATATTCAGTAAGTTTGAGAATCGGCTACTATCTATTTTTCATACCCCTAGGACGCTAGCGGAGCCGTAGGGTGACGTTATACCGTAAAAACAAATTTGAACCCAATAAAAAAGCTTCAATCAATCCCTAATAGATAGACAGAATTGTTGGTGACTATTTTCTGAAGTTTTCAAGAGGAATATTTATTTCATACATTATTTTCACGAATCTTTTACCATTGACCCAGCGCACGCAATGGCACGCTCTCAAAAGAAATGTTTTGCCCTCGTTTTTTAATCATTTTTCATTGACACTCCGCTCCTATTGGTCGTACCGTGAAGATATGTAGCGTATGGACTGATTTGATAAATGAACTGATATTTCCTGAGATTAGCGCATTCGAACAAACAAACTCTCTCTTTAGCTTTATAACATTAAGATTAAAATTCCAGTTTACTCCGTCTCTTAATTTCAGCTTGGATATTATGCAATACTCAGTTGCCAATTATACCTACCTATTTAGTCCATTGGGGATAGGTTTTAACTGTTTTACTTTGACTGTAGGTTTTAACAGAACAACACTTTGATATATATTTTATATTACTTTGTTATATTACCGTTTTCCGAATTTGAGAACTTATCATTTTGTATGATTCATCAGGTGGCTACCACTGCTGGTCTTCTAGGAGTGGCGTATTCTCCTGCATCAGCGGTATCACACATGACTTACAGTAATGGACTTGGTCTTACCTACGGCTGGTAAACATGAATGATGACTGTTAACTGTTAAAATAATTTTAATATTTTTATTGCATAGAAAGATTCCTCTCAATTTATTACCTGATAAGTGTTAACATTAGTACCTACATTTTTGTATTTATAATAAAACCTATTTTATATGATATTTTTGTTTTATTATTTTCTGTTATTTAATTGACAATCGGTAATCATTCAGTACTTTCAGTAGGCGGCATATTCTATACTATAATACCTACAACCCACTGCAAATAGGAAACACAATTTCAGAAGCAAACTATTTCTAATATCTAGTTATGTTCGTTAATTCAAGTTTACCAAGAAATCACTGAATTTGTGTTTGCATTTATATATAAAGCAGGCACCACACTTCGTTATTCGCTATTCGTTATTTGTCTACGTCGTATTCGCCCGAATATTTGTTATGCGCGCAAACAACAAACACGCCACCACACTTCGTACTGGTATATCAAATAAGGCAAATATGTGTGTTGTAGAGATGTGTCATTGTCATTTTTATGGTGAACAAAACGAAACAATACGAACGAACGAAACATATTCTTTTAATTTCCTTTTTATTTTATTAAATTCACAGAAACAATACTTTAATGAAGTCTAATTATTTTGATCATATAATAAACTAATTTAATCGTTTAATCGATTTATTCTATTTCAAAAACTGTTTTATAGTCTATGGTTGTTAGTTATGCACAGGGCATTGTCATTTTTAATGGTCAATGAACGAACGAAACATATTATTTTAATTTCCTTTTATTTTATTAAATTGACAGAAACAATACTTAAATGAAGTCAAATTATTTTGATCATATGATAGGTTATTTTAATCGTTTAATTGATTTATCTATTTCAAAAACTGTTTTATAGTCTATGGTTGTTAGTTACGCACAGGGCACTTCACTACCCGTCCGAAGTGTGGGCAGTCGATGCGTGTATTCGCCTTATTCGTGTCCTTTGAAGTGTGTCAAAAAACCGACAAGTCGACGTATATGCGATTCGCTATTCAATGCGTACGAATAAAGCGAATATTGGCGAATATACTCTCCACACTTCGCCGTATGCGCGCGAATAACCTGCATAACGAATAGCGAATAGCGAAGTGTGGTGCCTGCTTAACAAGTTCGCCGATCCCAAGTTTTCGGATCCGCCCGCATGTACCTATCTCGATGATCAGTAAAAGTAGCCTATGTGTTATTCTGGTATATAAGCTAAAGTACTATAAAGTTTCATACAAATCCGTTCAGTAGTTTTTGCGTGATAGAGCAACAAAAATACATACTCACAAACTTTCGCGTTTATACCTAATATTAGTAAGGATAAGTCAAAGAGTTTTGCATTATGAACAGAAGTACTAGTAAGTAATAGTAACTGCAATTTCTACTAAAGAGTCATTGCGCCAACCGGAGCAATGACTCTTTAGTATTAATGCTAAGTAGGTAGGTCATTGTATAATGACATGTTTAAAATTTGTGATCGCTTTCATAAGTTAATGATTTATGACCACTTGCTTGTTCTCTTTTTTTGTTGTCGAGGTGGGAAATCCCTTTGAATCTCCGGCTCCTCGGGGATTCAGAAGGCAGGAGTATGTGGTGTTTCCACTAAAACCCACCCCGATCGCCCGACTCGTGCACCCTGCTCTGGGGAGGACCCGGACCATATTATTTTAGGTCCCCCCCAGGATTGACGCCGCGCCTATCCAGGCTCTATCCCAAGGGAAGCCCCAGAGGCTACCTCCTACTTATCGATTCAATTGGCGTGTTTTTGGTCCTGATCGCGTTTTGGGAGTAGGTCGCCATCCTACTGTTAATCGCCTACTGTTCCAGCCGCGTACGCCACTGGGCCAGTGCCTGTCGGTGAGCATTCCGTCGCATTTCGAGCACGTCCTGGTCTTCCCCGCTCTCATCCCGGCGAATGGCACGAATTCTGTCATAGAACTTTGCGTCCATATCTGCCAGGATATCAAAAGGCGGGAAACGTGCCCGGACAGTCAGCGCCTCAGACAAAATGGTGCGGTATCCTCGTACGATCCGTATGGCCACTACCCGCTGCGATTGATTGAGCTTAGCTCGGCAGCAGGAGGAGGCCGATAGGCGCTTGACCCAAATCGGCGCTCCATAGAGGGCCATGGACCGTATTACCGCACCGTAAAGGCGGCGAACTTCCTCCCGCGGGTCCCCTAAATTAGGCAATAGCCTCTGTAGGGAACCCGCACTTGCTTGTGACCTAGTGACCGGCTTTGCGAAAATTATTTTGATATGAAAAATACGTCAGTAAAATTAATAATTGTAAATGGTTAAATATCTTATAATTAAATAGGCATAATTCTGGGGATACCAATACTTATCGAAGGTTATACGGCCATCATTTTTTTGTTGTTGTTTTATTTTTTTTTGTGTTATCTGCATAAAACATAATATTTTCTTGTTATTTCGAAACAAAGTTTCTTAGTACCGATTTTCAAGGTTGTTACCGTATCCTTTAACCAAAAAATAATTATGTATACGTTCAACATTCAAAGTGTCATAAAACTCTTCAATGTCCTCAACCTTAAGATAAAAATAAACAAAGTAAAAAAAAATTAAGCCAAACCCTATATTTATAATCTGTATTCAATTCCATTCATCCTTAGACTAAGAATGACCAAGACCTGACATGCCAACAAGCGTTACCACGAGAGAGTGAGATAACGATACCATTTTCCAGTTTGTTAGAGAAAAATAGAGATACGTATTTTTTGTCCTTATCGCCGTATAGGTTTGTCACAAAACATTTGTGTCAAACAAATTTCAAAGCGGGAATTTAACAGGAGTGAAAATAAGGCTTTTTTAGTGAATTACTGTGTCATTTTAAGTTTAACTAATTGTTTTCAACCCAAATACTTTAACAAATATGGTACAGTGTTGTGTTGTCGGCTGCAAAAGGCGTAATGAACGCAAATATGAAAATATAACCTTTCACACGTAAGTATAAAAAATCGCGTTTTATTGGCCTAATATTGTTTTTAATATTAACTACGATTAATTACACCACTTTTTGTTTGTTAATGTGCAAAAATAATTGAAAATAAGTGATAAAAACTAGTTTCTTAAGTGTGAAAATTTTGTAATTATCCGACCAAATTGCGTAGGTTGTCACAGCTAAAGTTTGAATGACCATTAATGTGTTGGTAATTTTGCAAGGTTACCAGCATTTTAGGGATAACGCATCGGCCTCTTGAAATTACCCCATACGGTGAGGAAATTTAATTTGATTTGATTTGATTTGTGTTTTATTGTCCTCCAGATTTCCAAAAGATGAAAATGTGCGTAAAATGTGGTTGAAGGCTACTGAACGACAAGGTTGGGCAATAGCAAAGCTATATGTAAAAATATTTGAACGTAAGGATATATTACAGTACAAAAATATGCTGATAACTAGAGACAAGAAAATAAACTAATTTCTTCAACATACTTATTTTATTTAAGGGCCAATAAATACTATAACCTTCTAAAAAATGATTTTTTTTATGTTATCCATCTTGATCCCGGTTACATCCTCAGCTTTCGTTTTGAAGGCCTTCTATTCTAATCTAACCATATTTGACAGATTTTTAAAACGTTTGGAACAGTAAACGGAATAACGATTCTCCCTTATTAAAGGGGAATTGTTTTAACCTGGCAACATTAATATTTAATGTACTTTGTTGCTATCCCTTACGGGTGCACGCATATGACCGGTCTAGGTCATTCTTAGTCTTTAAGCATTCATCAGTTTTATCAATTTATCTGTCAAAGTGTCATATTGTTGCTCGCACGAAATTGTTGTCATTTGTCAATTTTGTCATTGAGTTCGGTGTTTCGGAGTGTTCTTTCATTTGCCAAGATTATAAACCACACATAAAATTATTTGTGTATATAAATATAGATACGGGAAAATATGTTTTAATTAAGTCTTTAATACCTTCGACCTAGATAGTTGCCTGTTGTTTACTCACGTCGTTCTAGCTTGTGTGCACATGTATTATCTGCTTTGCTAGCATTAGCTCTATTGCAAACAGAACAGAACAGTCTTGCAACTTGTTTTAAGTTTGAGCTACAGTCGTTTCGAGTATGTCTGATAGCGGGGACAGTGATGTTGCGTGGACTTACTACAAGGATCGTCCTGAATGGCGAGATGTTACACCCGTGCCGGAGGATGAAGGGCCTAATTATGTAGTTGTTATAGCTCACTCCGAAAAATGTGAGTATCAGTGCGTACATTTGAGACGGTTTTTCGAATTTATAAAGTTTTCTTCTAACAAGTGACCTTCAATTTGGAAAGGAAATTTCAATGAAAGATCTATCTAAATCAAACCACTTCATTTGACATATTTTTCTCGAAAACCAGTTCTCGAAAACCGACTATAATAGTTGAAAAGGTGTGTTTGGTGTTCATGGTTATCAATGCATGATCAATTTATTTTCAAATGGTGTTATGTGTGGTGCTATAGTATATCCTATTCAACTAATGTTATAAATTAGAAAGTTTATGAGGATGGATATAATTATAATGTTTGCTTTTATTTCAAGCAAAAACAGCTGAACAATTTGAAAGCTAAACTATAGTCTGGGATAACAGGCTACTGTTTATTCTGGAAAATATAATATTCCCATAGTATAAGCAACTTACAGTAATAATTATGGCTAAAGCTAGTGTATAATAATTAGATGGGTACTAATAACTTATACATAAGGGTATATTTTGCTACAGCAACGGTAGTAGAACTTTTGCAGCATAAAAACATTAAGAATATAGATAGGTATTTAGGTAGACTGTAAAACTAGACTAAATAGTTTTATACATTGATTAATATTAATGAATGAAAGTTAAAAATCATTCTAAAATTAGTATTATAATGACATCACTACAAAATAATATTCCTTTCATTTTTATCACTCATCATCTCAAACCGAATGATATAATTTTACTTATACTTTTTGTTATATTTCAGTTGTTGATGTGTATGATTATTTCCGAGCGATCCTCCAAAATAATGAGAAGTCCGAACGAGCTCTGCACCTCACAAAAGATGCAGTGGAACTGAATCCTGCCAATTATACTGTTTGGCAATACAGGTCAGTCAAAAATAGACTTTAATTATTTAAACATACAAACAATAAAATCACTTGCACAATAGCTAATAAATATAATTATAATTGGATGGTAGCCAATTGCATAAAGAATCTGAACTATTGCCCATAGACACACTAACCTGCAGGTTGGCTTAAGAGGGCACCTTGCCATTTTGTATTGCTCTGAGTGTTGTGGATTCAAACCCCATATGGAACAACACTTTGGTTGATCTTTTTGTGGATGTTCCTTGTGTCCATTTCATGTAGGTATGTTTCTTATGTTACCTATGATACAGAATATATTCCTAGTGCAAAGTTAGTTGGCTTTAAAAGAAAAAGAAGGAACCAAATTTTTTTTTTAAAACCCATCTGGCTGCCTTTGTATAATATAAATAGTGTAATGCGTTATAAGTTGATAGTAAAAGTTTTCTAGGCATACTTGTATATTTTTAATGAATTTCAATAAAAACTTGTTCATAGAGAAGTTTTTTCTTTTAATTTTTATAAACTGTACTTTTTATGTAAGATTGATGTTATCAGTTTGTTTTATTGAAAATTAACTTCATCATCAAGCTTTCAAATCTAATATATAAAATTCTCGTGTCACAGTTTTCGTTGCCATACTCCTCCGAAACGGCTTGACCGATCTTTATGAAACTTTATATGCATATTCACTAGGTCTGAGAATCGGCCAACATATATTTTTGATACCTCTAAAACGCGAGTGGAGCCGCGGGCATCAGCTAGTATTATTATATTTCCTTCAGGCAGAGTAGAATCATCTTGGTAAGGTATTGGTAATGATAATAAAAAAAAACACCCTCCTTACCTACTAACTGCTAAGTTGCAATGAAGAGAGTAAAGTACCTAACACATTATTAGTATTATTATGTTTTGATGTTTGATTTTTATATAATTGCAGAAGAGACTTACTGAAAGCCCTGGGAACAGATTTGACATCAGAATTAGAATATATAGAAGCTGTTATAAAGAATTCACCTAAAAACTATCAGGTAAACATCAATCGTAATTATTGTTTGTATCAACCGACATGCTTTAACCTGTAATTAATGTTTATTTCTTTGTCAATTACTTTTATCTTGATTTTGGTGGGTGTTTTCTATGTAGAATATGTATGTATTTACAAAAAAAAAGTATGTTTATGTATTTATATCAGTTGTCTGGTTACCCATAATACAAGCTCTGCTTAGTTTGGGCACTAGATGGCGTTGTGTGTAAAATGTCGGAAATATTTATTATTATTATTATTTAAATTTCTTCTCGCTCCAAAACAAACATTCAATTTTTGCAGTTCTAAGGTTGCCTGAATGAAATTGTTTTTGACTGCCACTATTTGTACAGAGTCATTCAATTGATGTACTAGTAAACTTTTTGCATCTGCTCATAATCTATCTTCTTCGTCGTTCCCGCAATGCTGAGGATCGCTACCACAAGTTATAAGCTTCCACTTCATGCGGTTATACGCAGAGTGGACCGCACGGTGCATGCTGCCGCCCACCGCCTCCTTTACAGTATCACTCCCATGGTTTGGGGGCCCTGCCTCGAGCACGCCTGCCGTCCATTTGCCCAACATAATCTATAGACTGCTTTAAAAATTAAAAATATTTTTTTTTTACAAATACACATCCATATTATGGTAACATATTAAAAAAAATGTTTAACTGGTGTACAATAAACTTATTCTGTTCTAATGAGTTAAACTGATAGAGGTAATAGATCCCTCAAGTTGTAACCTTGTTCGTCATATATTTGTATTTTGTTGGTGAGTGTGAGTGTCAATGAATGATGCACGAGCATCTCACTAGGCTGCCATAGTGTGGGTCGCCATGCTGCATTGTCTGCATTTACAATAAGGATTGTGACTTCTACTCTTGAATTCTACTCATACTGACTGACTGCCTTGTTGTCTAGTGGTTGTTAGCGTATGAGGTCCTGGGTTCGGTTCCCGGGTTCGATTCCTGGGTCGGACTAATTGTTTGTGTGATCCACAAATGAGTCATATAAAAGCAAATGTAGCAATCTCCATTCAATGCAATTTTGGGCAAATTAAATAAAACACATTTTTGTACCAATACCTATAAGTTTTTGAATAAATTATATTATAAAATTTATAAAACACTATTAGACATTTGTGGTATTTTTTATAAAACACTTCTAGAATTTCACGTAGACAGTGGCGCTGTAAATAGGTCGGTTTGAAAAAAAAGTGGATATTGCTGTTTGCTTCTTTAAGATACAAATATTTGTTTCCAAGTTTGGGTGTTTTCCATGTATTTATATCAGTTGTCTAGTCGCCCATAATACAAGCTCTGCTTAGTTTGGGGACTAGATGGCGTTGTGTGTAAAATGTCCGAAATATTTATTATGCTTTCATTCCATCAGGCAGAGTAGAGTTACTCTGGCAGGCAACATTTTAGTGAGCTTTCGTTAGTTTTATTACTTTCATTATAACACCTACTAGACCTACGTCACTAATCACGACCTTGTCAAAAATATAGATATTTATATAATAAATATGTTATAAGCTGATAAATGTAATATAACAATTGAGTAAATTTCTTGACACATAGGGCTCTATTGTTATATAGAACTGCATTTAAATATTTACATCAATATTATTTAGTGTTATTTGAGTAATGTCTCATTGAACTGTACCACATTGCTTTATTTTTAGGTATGGCATCATCGGAGAGTCTTGGTAGAATGGCTTCAGGACCCTTCACTGGAGTTGGAACTTACAAGAGATGCCCTCATGCAAGATCCTAAGAATTATCACGCATGGCAACACAGACAGTGGGCTATAAAAACTTTTGGGTAAGTTAAATTCTAATAAGCTACAATTGCGGGCGACACAGGACAGTATAAGGCTGTGCTCAACATTTCCTAAGATTATGAAAATGAAATTACTTTTATCTAAACAAAGAAACCCATTGTGAAAAAAAATATCCTTTGGAGGAATGACGCGACATAAGGTTTTTTTTGGCTTTAAATGTGACCATCCTGATTGTGAGTGCATGGTGAACAACACTTTGGTGACTTAGTGAGATGTATCTGCATCATTAGGTCTCCGATCTCGTACTCACCAACGAAATACGATAGCATTGCTGCAGCTGTCATTTTAGATACGTCTTCTATTTGAGGGTAGTGCCGCCCAGTTGGAGCCGGCTCGTTCGTGCTGAAGTCAGCGTGGCCCTACTACCTTAGATTGGTCAATTTTGCCAAACAACAATTTGAATTTCAATACTACTGAGTAGCTTTCTTTGCTGACGTTACCTGTCACCTTCGGATGTAAGATAACATAACAAGACAAATAGATAATGAAAGGCTACTACTCTGGTAGTGATGTATGGAAATCCCATTTATTATACTTGAATGCATGCTAATTTACAAAATACTTATCATTTATGACATGAAAACCATAACTAAGTCTCTAAAGATATCAATATTTTTCAGAATATAGTGGTACTGTCTTTATTGCCTTTGCTTTTCGGGCATAATTTATTTCTCAGTGGTTTTATTTATCGCGTTAGCTACTTTATCTATAAAAGGTAACCACTATCCACTGGTGGTTTAAGCCATTACTTACCTGCTTTCCTACTGCCCCTGTGAAGTGCGTTCAAAAACACATATAGTATAACTGTGTAATTCACAAGTTGTTGTTCTGAGTCTGGGTGGGTGTCCGTTTCGTGTATGTTAGTAAAGTCCCCAGCGACACAGGCATACTACTAGTGCGGAAGTTGTCTTTTCAAAAAAATTAATGATAGAGCGACAGTAGTATTTTAGCATCTAGTGTCTTTCACAATTTACCACTCGTCCGTATTATTACCTGTACTGTAGTCCGCATTACCTGTACTTTCCTTTTGAATGTTCTATCTATTGCTGAAAACTTTATAATCTGTTGTGTAGTTTTAAAGATCTAAGCCGACCGACAGCGAAAGAAACTTCATTTAGCTACTTTTTATGTCAAGAAATAGTAATGCTTTCAAACTATTATAATAAATAAACCAAACTTTTAACAAAACCCTCTTTCTTATCATCTCTTAATACGTTCTTTATTCTAGTTATTATTTAGTCTTTACTAAATTATTGTTACGCTTTTTTAGGCTTTATGACCGGGAAATGGATTTCGTCGACAACCTTATCACAGAAGACGTGCGCAACAACTCAGCGTGGAACCAACGTTACTTCGTCGTCAACAACCATCAAGGCTGGTCAGATTTAAATGTTCAGAAGGAAATATGTTACGCTTTAGAAAAAATCAAATTTATCAAGAACAATGAGAGTGCATGGAATTATTTGAGGGGGGTATTATTACATGACAAACGAAGCATGAATGGCAACGCTGTAGTGACATCGTTCTGTGAAGAACTTTACAAGAACAAATGTCGTTCGCCGTATTTGTTAGCATTCATCATTGATATTTGTGACGAAGCGATAAAGAAAGGGGAGACTAGTTGTCTGCACAATGCTACCAGAGCCGTGGAACTGTGCCAGGCTCTAGCTGGCAAATATGATAAAATTCGAAGCAAGTATTGGAACTATTTGGGCGAGAAGTTTAAGAGGTCGCAACAGGAAGAAGAAAATAAAAAAGACGCTGAAAATAATATTACTGAACAAATTTAGTACTGTATGTATTTAAAATAGGATATTTAAATGAAGGTTTAAGAGTTGCTTGACTCTTGTTATATCTGTTTTATCAAGTTTAATATGTGACGATAAAAATAGTACAAGAAATAAAATCAGTAAAAATTTACTTTGAAATTTATTTTATCAATATTTTCATGTAGTGTCTTCAGTTGTTAAGTACCGATACCTGCCCACTTTCATCATTTATTATATAGTCTAGTTTTACGTCCTATTCTCAAACCCACTGAATAAACCCACAAAATCTTATTAGAATCGATTAGAGATAGATAATTTTATACTCGTATATACTAGAATGAAAATGTTGAAACAGTACATCCAGTCTTGTATTTAGGTAATAGATAGATCCATACTACCTATAGCGAACGTATAGGTCAAAGCGAATAACAAGCACGGTGTTCACGATGGGAATCATCTACAATATTTAGGCACTGGTTTATTATTGTAACGTTACTTACTAAGGTATGAATATGGTATGATAATTATTGGTACTGACTTACAGCTACATTATATATCCTAAAACCTAAGCCCTCCTCACGCCACCATGACAGCAATGATTGTTGGTGTGGACAGATATCGTCTGTCTTCGCCGACTAGGACTTCGCAGTAAATGCTCGCGCAGGGCAGTCCTCCAGCATGTGCTGGGCGGAGTCCCTGTCGCCGGCGTAGTGGATGCATTCCTCCAATCTTATTCAGTTACTCACAGAAGCAACCATTCCCAGTGAGTATCTGTGTCAGACGGTAGATAATAAATAATAGTAAATAAATATTTTGGACATGTAACACACATCATCTAGTCCCAAACTAAGGAGAGCTTGTGCTATGGGTACTAGACAACTGATATATAGACTTTTTGTAAATACATACATATTATACATAGCAAACACCCAAACTCCGAAACAAATATTTGCAGATCATACAAACATTTGGTCCGACCCGTGAATCGAACCCGAGACATCTTGATCAGCAGCTGCATACGCTAACCACTAGACCAACAAGGTATTTAGGTGTCGTGACCTCGCTCTATGCCAATCCAAGTTTCGAGTTTAGGCAGACCGGCACCGGCAGAGCGTTGGCGTGCATTTTGCAGCGGTACCAGCTGCGCGTGCCTCTGTGCTAGTCTGTTGGTGAGCGTTCCGCCGTATTTCGAGCTCGTCCTGGTCATCCACAGTTTCACCAGATCTGGTGAAGGCAGGAGTGAAACTGTATACGTATTCGAAGATTTCACACTCGACTAATATGTTCGTCTCGTTCCCACTAAGCTACCCACTTGTCTACACTAACCCATGAGATAAACACAATTTTCCCACAATTTAAAGATATTTATGACAGTTACGACAATAAAACAACATTGGCACGAGATGAGGTTTATTATAGTCCCGTTAACTTAAAGATGAAACTTCATTAGGAACACTCATTTTGATCCGCAAATTTTGCATACCTCTGTCTTGCTGTTAGCGGGCTCCTTATTCGCAGAGGGTGTTTTCTCAAGGGATTTCTTATCAGTCTCTGTACATGCTGGGTCTAACTCTGTTGAATCTTTACATTTCTGATCGCATCGTGCCTCACATTCATTAGTTAGCCCTTTAATAGCATCACGCCGCTCTGACATGCCAATATTCATGTGTACATGGTCCCGAATCCCTCGCGCTACCACGTCACAGTTACAGCTCCTGTTTGGGTTTATTACGTCGAGGGGGTTCACAGGTTTCGGTGCCTCACATTTACCGCACTCGGGGGTTTTGACTACCTTAGAACCGAAATGACAGGTAGTGTCAGTCACAGTGATTGAGAGCATTTTTAAGATGTCAGGACAATCGTTGCATGCGCAGTTTATGCAGTCGCAGAAAGGCTAAAATAATAGAAGCCACTAAACTGATTGGGGGAACTGTCTGCTAGTATTTAAAATAAGCCATTATCTAAAATACATATTATATTAATAATAAAACAAAAATAGAAGGGCCTCAACCACCGACGCGAAGCCATCCACCATCGAGTAGGTATAAAGCTAATAGTTTGGAAAGACTAAGATGGTCTGGATCAGATATAACAGCTGGAGATATCTGTCAGGCGACGGATCCTATCAGAAGGAGAAGGACAACCGGCTTTTTGGGAAGTCATGATCTCCAATCATAGGGGAACCGTTATAAAGAAAAGTGATCCAAGTGATTACTCCGCCTGATGGTAAACATGAGTAAAATCTAGGAGTAGGGGTCACCATCCTCATGTGAGTGCCGAGACAATGCAGTTTGGTGTCGCACACTGTGGTGGCCTAGTGTATCATTGGGCCTCCGGTCGCGCACTCACCAACGAAATACGACACAAGAATGCTGCAGTAATTGAGAGTATAAAATAAGTACAGATATACAACTGTTTACTGAACGTGACAACGAATGTTTGATGGGTGGCTGGTATTTTGCTGATTTGAGCTTATAGGAAAAGATTTTGAATATTTATTTAAGTTTACATCGTGTACCCATAGGTGTTTTTGTATCGAAAGAATCGAAAGAAAGATCTCGATGGTCAAAAACGTATTAAACATACCTTAGATGTGAGTATTTTCTTGGGTGGCTTAAAATCAGATTTATCGCTTGGCAGTTTATTCTTGGACATCTTATTTTGTTATTTTTACATCTTCAGTTTATAGAGAGCATGTTTTCTGAAGACATTTTGTATTTTATTTTGCCATAGTGTTAATACAATTGTTTATTTTAGATGTAGCATGGTAGCATATAATTGAAAAATAAATACTGAGATTACGTAGCAACCTAGCAAGCTAAGAAGAGTCACAGACCAAAGAGTACTGTATACTTAAAATTGGACATAGAAAAAGTTTGGTTTTCAAATTGCTATTTCAGAGTATGGTGTATCTAGAATTAGGTATGTACCTATTAATAAAAAAGAAATAATGAGAAATAAGCTTACGGGCATTTAAGGCATTTCAAGGGTACTGTTAATAAAAATAAAATATTAATTAAAAAAAGCGGCCAAGTGCGAGTCGGACTCGCCCATGAAGGGTTCCGTATCAGCAAGTAACATCATATAAAAGTTCTTGTAGTTCGTTGTGACTTTCATCGATGTTTTTATACTAGTGTATTGATTGGATGAAAGGTTAATTGCGTGTTACGATTTATGACGTATTAAAAAAAAACTACTCGCTAGATCTCGTTCAAACCAATTTTCGTTGGTAGTTTACATTGTAATGTACAACATATATTTTTTTTAGTTTCATAACTCTCTTATTTTAGAAGTTAGAGGGGGGGGGGGGGACACACATTTTTCCACTTTGGAAGTGTCTCTCGCGCAAACTATTCAGTTTAGAAAAAAATGATATTAGAAACCTCAACATCATTTTTGAACACCTGTCCGTAGATACCCCACACGTATAGGTTTGATGAAAAAAAAATTTTTGAGTTTCAGTTCCAAGTATGGTGACCCCAAAATGTATTGTTTTTTTTCTATTTTTTTGTAAAAATCTTAATGCGGTTCACAGAATACATCGACTGACCAAATTTCAATAGTATAGCTCTTATAGTTTCGGAAATAATTGGCTGTGACATACGGACGGACAGACAGACAGACAGACAGACAGACTTGACGAATCTATAAGGGTTCCGTTTTTTGCCATTTGGCTACGGAACCCTAAAAAGTACCTCGAGAAAATTTGTTTAAGGTATGTAGGTATAGGCAGAGTGCAAACGAGTAGACCGAATGAATGATTACTGTCTTCTATGAATACATGCAACTCATGGGACAAGAAGAGGTGCATTACGTACGAAATTCTTTGAAAGAATTGCTCCCCTCAAATTTATCTTCTAGTGACCTTACAAATTCTGTGAAAGAAAGTAAAGAATAAGCTGGATGCGAGTAGCCGAGGATCGAACTAAGTGGCGTGCAATTAAAGAGAGGTCCAAGTCCAGCAATGGACTGCGATAGGCTGATGATGATGATGATGATGAAGTAAAGAATAATTAGCTTCTACTAAGGAAGTAAATCTGTTTAACCGTGACTCTTATGACCAACTCTCACAGAACACCAACATACAATGACTGTATGCTATCGTGTTTTATTAGTAAGTGCCAGAACGAAAACTCAATTTTCTGAAGGTGTTCGTTGTATACTTTCTAGCTAAACAAAAAATGGCCTGTTACTTTTAATATCACCAGCATCCCATTCAAACGGTCCAGCCCTTCCAGATATTAGCCGAAACAAACAGACACAATAATTTTCTTTAATTGAAGTACGGTATAGGTATACGGTCATTTGTATTTAGTGATAAGCTGTTTATTTGAAACTCTACTTACTCTTAACGTTTGACAAGAATACATTTTTAATATCTCCAAACTGCTATCAAACTTTTTATTCAACAAAATATATTGCGTGAAACTGAAAAAAATAAATTCAGTGACTTTTTCATGAAATTTGAATATGTCATAAACACAAATGTCAAACATAATGGTCAAAATTCTAGTACCATAGCGGCTCTATTTCCTAAAATAAATAATCTCAGTACAAGATGATTTTTAGACTTATCTAGCTTAAATATGATTTAGGTGCTTATTCATTGCACAATGCAGTAATAAGACCTATTGTAAGTCGAGTATAAATATGAACTAGTGTGCTCACCACTGAAGCAGCATTGAAGACAAATTCTGATAATACTTTCAACTATGAATACTTCAGATATATCTCCTTTATTGGTGCATTCTAAATCTGATTCAGTTGAGGTTCGGGCACTGAAAGAGCTACTGATTAACGTATCCTGCTGTGGTGCAAAAGATCGCAATCATTCTGATGAAAATAGATCTAACAACAACAAGTCACATGTTGCTCCAATTCTAAAGGAAAATTTAAGACATTGTAAGGTTCAAACTGAATGTCATATTGCTCCTTACTATGTACCTAGCATTATAAAAGATTACGATAGATTTGATCGCAATAGTCAAAACTCAGTTTGTCCTATGTGCTTCTTCACTACCCATGTTCTACGTGGTCGCTACGTTAAAATTGTAAAAGACGAAAAATGTGGGACGGAACAATCAATTTCAACCTGTGATAAGGGAACAGAAAGAAATGTAGATTGTTTAGAGAAATGGACGTCAAATACATCAGTATTGCCACTGTTCTCATATGAAATGAATGGTTATACAAGTTCTAGTGATTCCAGTGGTATATGTCGGTATCATTTCCAAAAGAACCCAAATAAAGATATTTATGAAATATCCAATGTCCCACTTCCCGAAGAGAATTTATGCTTAATGGAAAATACAACTCCTCGATGTTGTGTCGAAATGGAAGGTTTTATTAATTCAATAAGACCACCGATTACTGGCAACTGTTTGCCAAGTAGGTAGTAGCACCTAGTTCGTATTTAAAATTACTCTCGTCAATATATTTACGTTCATAAATAAAATGAATTAATATTTTGTATTGTTTTAATCTGTCAATCCAGAATACGAGGTGAATATTTCAAAAACAATTATCGATAAAATATGATTAGGTACAGTCAGCGTCATAATGATATTGGCGTTCAAAGTGGTCAAAATGATGTGAAAAACACTAATTCAATTTTATGTTGGCTCGCAAGGTGCTCAAATTGTTGTACGCATTCAAAGTGGTCAAAAGATCTTAGCAAGCAGTTGTCAATAATATGTTAGCTAACAGAGTGTTCATATTGATGTTATCAAATAGGTTGTTCATTGGTTTCTAAGCATGCAAACTAGTCAAAAATATCTTAGCAATAAACAGAAACCAACGTTATCGCCCACAGATAGAGTATACTTTGCAGATTCATTATTACTTTTAAATGTTTGTCCTTTTTTGTCTTCAATACCTTTCTCATTCATTTCTTGCATGACGTAATTGACATGTCTTTTGTTTCGAATGTTATTAAAAAACATAGTCCAATATTCTATTGAATCATAGGTAATCTACAATATTATACTGAGAAAAGGAGTATGGATATAGGTATATAAATGAGATAAAACCAATTGAAATTTCTTTGATAAAAAGTAGAATTAATGATACGATTATTTATTTTCGGGTAAAAATTCTCATTTGATTCGTCTTCTTGACGAGTACTTTGACACTCTAAGATGGTAACCAGGGTCTGATGATGGAGCTGGAAGGTGGCCATAGGAACTCCGTAATTAGACGCAACCCCATCGAAATTGGGCTCAATTTATTCGTCTTTACGAGTACTTTGATACTATATGGTAACCAGGGCCTGATGATGGAGCTGGAAGGTGGCCATAGGAACTCCGTAATTAGACGCAACCCCATCGAAATCGGGCTCATTTTATTCGTCTTTACGAGTACTTTGACACTATATGGTAACCAGGGTCTGATGATGGAGCCGGAAGGTGGCCATAGGAACTTCAGCAAATGAGTCGATGTGGTTGCGTTTTTGGTTTTTTGTATAAGTTACATATTCATCAACAGTTCGGCTTTGTAGAACGTATTTTAATGTCCTACAATGTACGCAATGTATCTTGTCATATCGTAAAGCTCGTAGGATTCATTCAAGCTACACGCCGGGTACAGAAAGTACCTATTATAATCGAACGGTCAAATAATACTAAATTTTTACGCAGTTCATTATAAAGTCGCTCGTATTGTCTGTCCGCTCTGATCATTTAAATTACGCAAGGTATTTAAACGCGGTTTTCATCTTAATTAAAGTTATCTTTTAGGGAAGATTTATTAATGTGATTCTATAAGTGTACTAGATGCGCCCCGCGGTGTTACCCGCGTATCATTATGGTTGCTATGCAAATGTGTTATGCCTAGCAACCTGTGAAGTTTTGACAGGAAATAAACAGTGATACATTTTGACATCTACAATTTAATGTATTTTTATAATCACCTAGCTTTCGCCCGCTTATCTCGATTATTGCAGTAAAAAGTAGCCTATGTGTTATTCTGATATATAAGCTATATTACTGTAAAGTTTCATCCAAATCCGTTCAGGAGTTTTTGCGTGAAAGAGCAACAAACATACACACATACATACATACTCACAAACCTTCACGTTTATAATATTATATTAGGATTCTAAAGTAGGATTATTTTAGTGGAACTCATATAAAGTCAATGTTTCTTAAAAACATAATATTTTTTATATTATAGCCAATACTGACAAAATTTTACGAGTAACATAAACTAAAAATAACCTACAGTAATAATTTAGTATTTTTTTTAGTAATTTATTTGTTAATTTATTATACCAACACATATTTTGAATAGGTGACTCATTTCTGCATTCTAATTCCAACAATAAGCTTCTCAAGTAAATGGCTTATTCACTTGCCTTACAAATATTATAGTCATAAATTCAGCTTCTGTGCTAGATTAAGCTAATGTTGGTTGTTTTTTACACTTAAAAGATATGACACTACCACACTTCTTAAATATGTATCCAGTACAAGACTTACAGTCCACACAATATCATATTGTGTGGACCGTAAGTCTTGTACTGGATATTTTCATATTCATGCCCATTCAGCATTGACATAACCCATAAACGAAAAAATGCTTGATTTTTTTCAAGTATTTTAAAATATGTTTTAAATGTTTCCAATGTGTTTCATTGTAATTATTATTAAACTGGTTCTAGTAACAAACATCATAAAATATATCTGGGAGGATTAACATAGATAAATAAACTAAAGTTCCTATTAATTGCTGGTAAGGATACTGAGTACAATGAGTGTCTCTCTTCTCTAGCTTCAAATTTACTTCCATTGGTGTACTGACTGGGTTACAATTTTTCATGATAAGCCTAGCTAATAAATGATCTACAAATTGTTCCTTATCTACAAAAATCTCATTATTGTTTCATCTGACTCTCATTCCTAAGCATTGTCTAATATTTCCCAAGGCTTTTAATTTAAATTTAGATTTTAACTTAGTCTTAAGGTATTCAGTTTACAATTACAAAAAATAAATAAAATTGACCACATACAAGGCTATTTATCATCCTGACATTATCAATATGTTTAACAAATAAACAAGGTTCATTGATAGACTTTCTATACCCCAAGGTTTGTAAAAAAACATCCACACGCTTATACCATGCCCTAAATGATTCTTTCAATCCGTAGATTGCCTTTGAGGGGTCCGAAGTTTATGACTCGGAACCCTTATGGATTCGTCATGTCCGTCCGTCTGTCCTCGACTTTCCGTCCAAAGGATAGGTGCTAGAAAGATAAAACTTTGCATGAATATGTGTTGTAATTATGTCGACAAAGTGCTACAGTAAAATTATGAAAAATATTTTTACTTGGGGTACCTCCCTTACACGTAAAGTGGGGATGATTTTTTTTCTCGATACTACCCCATCTTGTGGGGTATTATTAGATAGGTGTTTTGAAAACAATAATGGATTTTTAAGAGGATTTTTTGATTTAGGTGTCCGTTTACGAGAAACTCCACTTTAAAGGGCACTTTTTTGTAAAAAATCTGGATAAATTCGTGATGGTGGTCTGTATAATGAACTTTAAAGGAAAACTGTAGCAGATTAGATGACTTTATTAGATCAGGAGTTATAGAGGCTTAAGTTGTAAAAGGCGCTTCCTTGGTAAACGTCATAAATTAACACATTAATACGTAAAAATAGCAGTTATCTATTGGATACGATTTTATAACCACGTATCATTATGGGTGACTGAGGAACCCTTTTATGTGCGTGGGGGATTTTTTCATTTAACATATTTATTTAATCAAAATATCTACCATTATTATATATACATTGCTGCCATCTAATAGGAATGTAATTTATGTCTTTGCGATAGAACTCAAGTGATCTAGATTCTACAAACTGTGTGAAAGCATTTTGTACTGCCTCCTGGGAAGAAAACTTTT
The DNA here is from genome assembly GCA_932526445.1 of Phragmatobia fuliginosa. Classification (NCBI taxonomy): domain Eukaryota; kingdom Metazoa; phylum Arthropoda; class Insecta; order Lepidoptera; family Erebidae; genus Phragmatobia; species Phragmatobia fuliginosa. The sequence goes on along the minus strand of OW052070.1, from coordinate 10,307,504 downwards.
TATCACGTAGAAAATTGTCTAAATTACGAAAAAAATGGTACTCCGTTGAAGCAAGGTCTGGCGAATACGGAGGGTGACGAATGTTTTCTAATTGCAATTCCTCTAGAGTTGAAATGGTTTCTGTCTGACACGCACTTGGCCGATTTTTAGGGTTCCGTTGTCAAATGGCAAAAAACGGAACCCTTATAGATTCATCATGTCTGTCTGTCTGTCCGTCCGTATGTCACAGCCACTTTTTTTTAAATTTAATACATTCTTTTTATGACATTCCAAATTGTATAGTAAACTCATATACACATCTTCAAATGCCCATTCAAAAAAGCTGTGGTTACATCAAGGTGAGTTATGTCTAGATTATATTTAACACTCAATACAAGCAACAGTCTTATTGTAGTGACGGTCCACTGGTGAGAATGTTTCTGTATAGTCTGTGCCTGGTCTTTGTGTAAAACCCTTGGCGACTAACTGACCATAATATCGCTCATTATCACAACTGTCCACTTTTTTCTTGAACACCCACTTACACTTAACCTCTGTTGTTTGTTTTGGCTTGTCCACTACTTTCCAAGATTCGTTTTCTTCAAATGATTTTAATGATTCCTCCTGTAAAGCTTTACACCATTCTCTTGATTCTAACCCATTTAAAGCCTCTTTATATGTTATATTGGCTGGTCTACACATGGATTTGTACCGATTTCAACACACAAATTACTATAACTAAACCTCTTTCGTCCTCTAACATCTTTAGCGGGCTTACTACTCTGTATTTTTTAAACTCGCTTATTGATACACTGCCAAATGTTTCTCCTGAAAGACTAATGTCTGTGTTTGGTTCTTCCTCTGTACTGTCCTCATTGTTACTTTTCTTAGTTGATGGTTCAGAGTCCGAATTATCAGAAGATGACTTAGGTTCTATGCTAATAAATAAATAAATATAAATATATTTCGGACATTTTACACACAACGCCATCTAGTCCCCAAACTAAGCAGAGCTTGTATTATGGGTAACTAGACAACTGATATAAATACATAAACATACTTTTTTTTTGTAAATACATACATATTATACATAGAAAACACCCAAACTCCGAAACAAATATTCGTGGATCACACAAACATTCGGTCCGACCCGGGAATCGAACCCGAGACCTCTTGATTAGCAGTCGCATACGCTAACCACTAGACCAACGAGGCAGTCAATAATCACTATAATCAGAAGATGAGTTATTGTTATCAATTATTACAGCTTGCATATTATCCCGTAACGATTCCCAAATCGCATTTACGTTAGGATATACGTTATAGGATAGGATTTACGTTAGACTTTTTAAGGTATACAATAATGTAGTACATTATTTTGATCTATCTCGTAGGGTACAGCCAGCGTTTACAATGTAAACGTAAAAAAAGCGGCCAAGTGCGAGTCGGACTCGCCCATAAAGGGTTCCGTATCAGCAAGTAACATCATATAAAAGTTCTTGTAGTTCGTTGTAACTTTCATAGATGTTTTTATATTAGTGTATTGATTGGATGAAAGGTAAATTGCGTGTTACGATTTATGACGTTTTAAAAAAAAACTACTCACTAGATCTCGTTCAAACCAATTTTCGTTGGTAGTTTGCATGGTAATGTACAACATATATATTTTTTAGTTTTATCACTCTATTATATTATCACTATATTTTAGAAGTTAGAGGGGGGGGGGACACACATTTTTCCACTGGAAGTGTCTCTCGCGCAAACTATTCAGTTTAGAAAAAAATGATATTAGAAACCTCAACATCATTTTTGAACACCTATCCATAGATACCCCACACGTATAGGTTTGATGAAAAAAAATTTTTAAAGTTTCAGTTCCAAGTATGGGGACCCCCAAAATGTATTGTTTTTTTTTCTATTCTTATGTAAAAATCTTAATGCGGTTCACAGAATACATCGACTGACCAAATTTCAATAGTATAGCTCTTATAGTTTCGGAAATAATTGGCTGTGACATACGGACGGACAGACAGACAGACAGACAGACAGACTTGACGAATCTATAAGGGTTCCGTTTTTTGCCATTTGGCTACGGAACCCTAAAAATGGGTTTATTTACGACATCACATTAGAAACCTCTAAAATTGTTAATGTTTCTCCACTATAATATTATGCATGAATTATACATAAAAACCTTCCTCTTGAATCACTCTATATATTAAAGAAAACGGAATTAAAATCCGTTGCATAGTTTCAAAGCCTTAAGTATTTATAGGGACTTATAGGGACAGAGAGCGGAAGCGACTTTGTTTTATACTATGTAGTGAAACTGCAAAGTATACTCTATCTTTGGCTGCCTTGTTGGTCTAGTGGTTAGCGTATGCGGCTGCTGATCAAGAGGTCTCGGGTTCGATTCCCGGGTCGGACCAAATATTTGTGTGATCCACAAATATTTGTTTCGGAGTCTGGGTGTTTTTCTATGTATAATATGTATGTATTTACAAAAAAAAAGTATGTTTATGTATTTATATCAGTTGTTTAGTACCCATAACACAAGCTCTGCTTACTTTGGGACTAGATGATGTTGTGTGTAAGATGTCCAAAATATTTATTTTATTTATTTTTTATCTGTGGGTAATAAGGTTGGTTTCTCTTTAATGCTAAGATATTTTTGACTAGTTTGAACGCTTAGATACCAATGAACAACCTATTTGTTAACATAAATATGAACACACTGTCAGATAACATATTATTGACAACTGATTGCTAAGATCTTTTGACCACTTTGAATGCGTACAACAATTTGAGCACCTTGCGAGCCAACATAAAATTGAATTAGTGTTTTTCACATCATTTTGACCACTTTGAACGCCAATATCATTATGACGCTGACTGTACCTACTCGAAATGTTTTTATGATATTCGTTAGTATGTAATATTGTAGGTATTGTTAAGAAAAGTCAGTTATAAAAATGATAAAAACGAGGGACTTAAATGAAGCAGCATACGTAGGTATTTCTTTCATACTAAACACGCACGGCTGAATATGTATTTCTATATGTAACATTGAAGACGACGGCGCTCATTTAAGATAATGTCACGTATGTGATAAGGTAAGTGATACTTATTACCTTATGATACCTAATGACTTTTACAATATCCCTACCATTCTAATGCATTTTTTGTACTCCGACAAAACTTAACGATACTTATTACGATAAAATCTATTACATTTCCTCTAGTCAAGACTTTGAACAGCTACAGTAAAAATTAACATTTTCTTTGCTTTGACTGTAAAGGGATAAAGAAACCAATAAAAAAAAATGTATATTGCAAAATACGTTATCATTTTATAGTAGTATGTCATTAAAATTAAAGTTAAATTTGCTCAATGTGAATAATTTTCTGCAAATAAAGAGATTTCTAACGCATTTCTTTCGATCGATCCCCTATAAAATATTTTGGTGACAAATTTGACACTCAATCATTACGGTCAGGTCAATACAACCATCTTTAGATGAATCAGTTACACCGTGCAAGTGCAGCTAACAAGTGATTAAAGTAATTTAAGTACATGTATGAAACCAAAAGAACAATTAGTGCGGTCAATCTAGACCAAAAAATGAGAGTGAAGGTACATAAAGTCCCAACATGCTGAAAATCAGTGAAATTGTTCAAAACATAATTATAAATAATATTTAAAAGTTCCCCATCATTCCCGTGTATGGAAATGTTTTGATCAATTTTACTGATTTTCAGCTTGTTGGGACTTTATGCACCTTCGAATGTCTAAATTGACCGGACTAAATATCAGCGCTCAATTATTTATCTTTGTATGTCATTGTCAAATATTATTCATGCATGTAACTTCTTCTGTTTATTCAGATTCATAATATTTTTGCCATAATGTATACTAAAATACCTCACTCTGTTACACTCACTCACTGGTAAACAATTCATTTAAAGATAGAATATTTATGAATTTAACATATTTGGCAACTTGCCATTGACTTACCAACAGCTTTTGGCAGTGGATGTTATTATGGATGATGATTGCACTATAATATCTTTATCTGACGTTGAAAATATATATTTAGGTTACAGTATCAGAAATATTTAAAAAGAACCATTATCTTACACGATAGAAGTCATTTAATAAACTAACAAAGTTTAAGGAACTAACAATCTCATTTAATTGAACATTTTCATAACGAATATATCGAAACAAAACACCAATCACTTATACAAACCAAGCGTTAGCTATTTGCAAAGTTTTATTAGACTTTCAGCAATTTAAACTATAGCTGTAAACACTCACAACTCTCGTCGACTACTACCGTCAAGTACCATAGCTAACCAGCAAAAGAGAGCTTTGATTGTGAGTGCACCGCCTTTTATAGAAATCGTCTTATGGTAGGGATGAGTCTCCTAAATCGGCCTATCTTGACACAGCGTCGTCCTCGAAGCGGTTTTCATGGCGCGCGGCTGGCAGTCTGGTGGTCGCGGCTGGTGGTCCCAACCCTGCAGCAGGCGAGTCGCCACTAGGCCCAGCCGTCTCAGCAGCAGGTTGAGGTGCCATTGACGATGACCCTGTGTTGGGGTCACATACTTCACCGTCTGAAATATAACGCATCTTAGAAGCTGCAATAATGGTCTTCGTAGTGTAGATCACACACAACATGCAATTCTATGTAAGAAGACTTAAAATTAGTGAGAGCTCTCAAAATTGTGTCCCTGTTTTCACATCCCGCGAAGCTTTCACTGGCCCCGCGCTGCACCTGTGAACAAATCAGACAGAAGGCGTCCCCTCTATCTGAGGTTGACGGAGGCATCTCTGAATCGCACGTCAACAATTTATTTTACAGATCAACACCTCTCTCTATAGGTATGTCTGTTTGGACGGAGGCATCCCTGAATCGCACGTCCCATAATTAAATGCGGCGGACATTAATGTTCCATTATGCATTTTAAGTAATCGCAGTCATGTTTGCGTGGACGTAGGCATCTCTGGCTCGCGTCCAATAATAGATCTATAACAGATAATCACATGTGTTAAGTATATAAAAGGGGTCTATGTACAAGTGTGGACGGAAGCATCTCTGAATCTCGCATCCAACACAAAGTTCATAGTGAAATGCATAAACCGGCGAATCGTTATCATTTAGCTAATGTTCTGAAAAATAAAATAATTAAGCAATTTACGCAGTTTGGTGTTAGAACCTGAAGCATTTACGTTAAAGGAAAGAAAAGAAAATGACGTCCATATATTTTTTTTTTTTTTTTACCCATGGGCGCAAGCGTGCACTCAAGCGCCCACAGACATAGGTCTGTCTATAAAAGTTAATTAGCTTCAGACTCAACACCAATAAAAATTAAATGGATCAAAGTGGTGTGCAATGGGAGAGGCCTATGTCCAGCAGTGGACTGATATAGGCTGATGACGATGATGAAAAGTTAAATTTAGTGCATCGTGAACGATGGAATCAAAGTTCGCTTGTCACGCATTCACAGCATAGGCTCTAACGTTAGCATACTGTGAACGTCATAAGCGCAAAGCTGCTAAAACGAAGAACCATACTCTCGTATGTTCTTTCAGTGGATTGAACACATTAGAACCTGCGCGCCACAGCGGGCGGAGAGCAGACCGAAGGCTCGCGCCTCAGTAGGCGGAGAGCAGACCGAAGGCTCGCGCCTCAGTAGGCGGAGAGCAGACCGAAGGCTCGCGCCTCAGTAGGCGGAGAGCAGACCGAAGGCTCGCGCCTCAGTAGGCGGAGAGCAGACCGAAGGCTCGCGCCTCAGTAGGCGGAGAGCAGACCGAAGGCTCGCGCCTCAGTAGGCGGAGAGCAGACCGAAGGCTCGCGCCTCAGTAGGCGGAGAGCAGACCGAAGGCTCGCGCCTCAGTAGGCGGAGAGCACAGGTCCACACCTCGCAGAACAGCGAGTAGGCTGCAAGTCTGCGCCTCACCAGGCAGCAGCACACGCTAGGTCACTGACCGCGCTCGGCTCGCGTAGGCAGCGAGAAGGTCGAAGGACGAGACCTCTCAAGGCACAGTTGTCATCTAAGGAAAGCATGAAACATTGCATTAGTTTTGCATTCGGTATTACTTTTACATCACCAATATGCGTCACTATCGTCATGATTAATTACAGAGCTTTTAGAAGGCGATACCAGGAAGCTAAACTTTTGTGATATTTAAAAATAACAGTGCCCTCAGTATGTACACAGTGATACCGTCACGAATGTTACTATCTTTCGCTTATTTCTCAAGATGCAAGACCCGGAGGTTGCTAGAAAATATTACAGAAGTCTCACGGTACTCAGTCAAGGGTGTTCCCAATCATTGCAAAACTCAGGATATGATACCGGGTCACTAATTTTGGTTATGTCTGCAGCTCGACGGTTGGCATCAAGCAACTTCGAAGCATGTCCAAGTATGGCCACGCTTTGAATTCAAGCTCGGACTGATTGCCATCAAAGTCATTTTCTGCACCAGAGCTTGTATGATAAGTGTCGTTCAATTACTTACTGTAATAGGCCACAGGCTGCTTATCGTCCATCGTCATGAGTCTAGTTAAACCTTACCATTTAAACCTTTCGGCTACGGCGGCCAGTCCCAATGGTGAACAACTAAAAACACAGAAAACATTACAGCAAGCAAATGCTTGTCTAACACAGGTGTATGCTTTTGGTCTGATGAGACGGCCACCCAATATGACCAGAAAGAAATCAGGCGTAGAACTGACGACACTTTGTACTTTTGAGTCACGGAGCTTTGACCACAACTTTTAAACTTCAGGCTGCGAAAAGCAAATCTATAATTAGAAGTACTCAGTATTATTTTTTTTTTTTTTTTTTTTTTTTTTCGACCTAGAAATCGAACTCTAAACCTATATTGAACAGTAGTCGCATAAACTAGCTGTCGGCCCAACGAAACATTCGGAACCATCACTAGTGCTGACGTTTCAATATGTACCTTTGTCAGGAAGAGAAAGATCACAATAACCTGTGCTGGCTCGTAACTTCCTCATGAACATGAATTCGTGATCCCATATGAATGTCACACCTTTACTATCAAGTTTGCTACAATGTTTTTGTGTAAGATCTTAAAACTTTACACCTGGAATAGCTAGTCAGGCACGGAAATTATCTTTATGAAACACTACTTGGTACTCTCATATTGACTATTGCTTCAACCTTATTTTTGCTCGGTCTAACCTGACGATTAATAATTATCATTTCACAAACAACAATGTTGTCTCGCAAACTTACACTTTTAAAGTTTACCCAACACTGATGAGGGTATTTAAAACCTTTCATAATGTTTCTATGACTAACAATAGCATGCCTAAGTAGACGTACTAATAAGATCGGTAGACATGTACCTAGTCTTTACCGGTATCAATACTTCGCATTTCGATAAACATTAAAACATGATTAGCAAACATACGATATGTTTCGCTTTATCAATCTTTCTTTAAATTTGTTGTTGACGTTGTGTAAAACCAATGAGATTACATTTGCAATATGAAGTTCCAGTTTGGAGTCCAAACTACGTATTTAAATATATACGTCGTCTAAAGTTGGTTCGAAGAAGTTTCTTTGAACTATAAATTACAATGGTAGTCATATCCGTACTACCTGCTCTGAACTATAAAATAAATTTGACATTATAACTTTAGAACCTAAACGTTTGCCACTCGATGTCATAACGTTGTATTGATTTTACAATAACAGTTGACCGATACAATTACCAGTAAATAATGTGACATAGTACCTCGCACCGTCTACCGGCGGATGATTCTCAAGCCGTTTTATACGAACTCCGTAAGGACTAGCACTGCTGTCCACACACCCTTTTGCCGTATTGTGAATAGTTACATCACACGTTTATATACTCCCGATTTATTTGCTCTCACCAACCACCAATATAAAAGAATAGCCCATTCATCGAATTATCAAAATAAAAATTAGAAATGTAATTGATCATCAACTATTTCTTGTTGTTATTTTTTTTTGATCATCCCTACTATGATAAGTGCGAAAGTAACCGTCTGTCTGTCTGTTACGTTTTTACGCCTAAACCGCTAAACCGGTTTTGATGAATTTTGGAACTCAAATAGTTTAGAACCTGAGAAAGGACATCATACACGCGGGCGGAGCCGCTGGCTAAAGCTAGTTGTTTAATAATGGTCATTTCAATTTTTAAATTTACGGAGAAACATCTAGTAACTTGGTGTACACACTAAATTGTTATAATCTGACAAGTATCTATTTTTCGTTTCCATAAATAAAAGTTAAACAGATTAATCACAACGTGTGTGGGTATTATGTCCCGTCACACTTGCTGTGTCAGTGTAACATTTTAAGTAAATGGATAAAAGTTACTTGACCTTTAAGTAATAAGTTCGGGTTGCATTAGACAGTCACTACAACTGCTATTATTCATCATTCCTTCGTTAAAAATAGTTCGTAACCATAGCAAAGAACTTGATTATGCACAGGTGGGGTAGTTACAAACATTCGTTTTAACCGCTTGACCGCTGTTCACTATTTACGTTATACCAAATATTTGCAATAACAAAAGGTATGAGGTCATTGCTAAAATTCAACCAACTACGATCATTACTTAAGCCCTTTTGTTAAGCCACAGCTTTGCATCAGCCCTAAGGCATTTTCGTATACACGCCAAACAGTCGTCATTTTTTCATCATTTTAAATTGCGCACACAATTCACTTTTGTACACTACATATCAAAATTATGTGAAAATAAATCACAACTCAACATGTAATATGATTTGATCTTACCAGTACAGCGTCAAGCACAACTCACAAGTTTTTCATAACTGAACCTTCTAACCTTCTCTCATTACCGTGTCGGCACTGGTGGACCACATTGTACACCTTGTACATTGGCACGGATGCAGTTTCCATCGCTTAGCACAATGTTTACTAACTGGAAGGAAAGCGTTATACACACGAACACATTGAAACATAGCGTGAGGTACAAATACCCGCATTATTTTATTCAAATAAAGTTTTACGACATTCTAGAAAACAAATTATTTAAAATTGTTTACAATTGAAACTCAAAACCCGATTTATGAATTCTATGCTCTGTCGTCGATAATTAACTTTCCTTTTTATTTTTCTTGTAGTTGGCGGTAGTTATTTATAACCAAAACTTTAATTATCGATTTGAATCAAGAAACAACGAACACTGAATTTAGATAGCGAACGGTCTAGAACACATGGTAATCCAACTTCTGAATTTAGGTTACAGTATCAGAAATATTTAAAAAGAACCATTATCTTACACGATAGAAGTCATTTAATAAACTAACAAAGTTTAAGGAACTAACAATCTCATTTAATTGAACATTTTCATAACGAATATATCGAAACAAAACACCAATCACTTATACAAACCAAGCGTTAGCTATTTGCAAAGTTTTATTAGACTTTCAGCAATTTAAACTATAGCTGTAAACACTCACAACTCTCGTCGACTACTACCGTCAAGTACCATAGCTAACCAGCAAAAGAGAGCTTTGATTGTGAGTGCACCGCCTTTTATAGAAATCGTCTTATGGTAGGGATGAGTCTCCTAAATATATTGTATTCGCAGTTTAAACATCGTGTACATATAGAACAGCTTTGAGTTACTTTGTAAATTAACGCGATTGTTGTTTTTGGATATTATTATTTTAGTTTTTGCTATTTGTTATTATATCATTTGAATATAGCTGGCACTTTTTGGGGAGACCTTCGTTCATCACTAGACGGCGATAAGTTGATTTGATAGGTGCATAACTTTTAAGAATTCTTTGATTTATTGATCTGAAATGGATCTGAATGACAATTTTAACGAATGATGATTGCATCGGTAGCGCAAATGATAGTGTCGGGACTGTTGTGTTTCAGGTCTCGGGTTCGGTTCCTAGGTCGGACCGAATGTTTGTTTGCTGTTCATTGTTCAAATATTTAGTTCATACTTTTGGTGTTTTCTATGTATAATGTGTAGTGCGTTGTGTAAGATGTCCAAAATATTTATTTATCTTTATAATAAATTAATAATAAATGGCCAGCGTGGGGACATACGGCCTGACTGGAGTTGTTGATGATGATTATTTATCAAGAGATCAAATTATTACGTAAGCTACATTTTGTTGTTTCATTTCAAGTCCGTTGAACATGCTATGTCTTGATTATATTGTTGATTCTTAATAATGTATATAAGGACAATCAAGACCATTTGGTTCTCTCTCCGAAAGTACTCACTACACGGCAAAAACGGGAACACCACGAAACAATATAAACGAATTAACTAGGACCGAACGCGATAATGTATTCGATAGATGTACATCCTTACATCGTCTAATTTCATTTACTGTGAAAGACAAAAAACTGCTACATTTTTATAATACACAGGTACACATGAGCATCGTGATGCGAATAAAATTTGTGAAAGAATTTCACAAATGATATTCGCATCACGACACTTGTTCAATTCTTAAAGAGCGACGTGTTGTGACTGTAGTGTAGGTTACAATTTCTAATGTGTAATAATAGAACACTATAAAATAATCAAGAAGAAATTGCAGAAAACATGTTTACAAAAAATGATTGTAAACAAGGCTTTTTTACAGTTTGTTTGTAAAATTTATGCAATGTTATGTGCTTTAACAGTCCTACGCGAAAACTAAATCCGAATGACAAAGCACATTCGGATTTAGCAGACATCATGAAAAAAAAACGTAGAATAGTGTTCGCTTACTACAAAAGCTAGTTTGCGGTAGGTGTTGTACTTTTTTTAGACGTGAAATATGGGACTAGCCGCACAATGACTAACATCCACTGATATGACAATGATAGCAGACCAAATGGTCCAAGAGCCCAGAGCGATCAGACATAACTTATTTTCACATGGATGAAACCTTAACTACTCAGTAGCGTCTAGTGTACTTTTAAATACCTGCGTGTTTGTGAAACTAGATCTGTGACACCTGGGCAGATATCAGGTGAGAAAGGTAACTAAAAATAAGAGTTATCTAACTTAAATTAGTATGGCTGATCTTTATATATATTTTGTAGAATATTATTCTAAACTAGTTTCATAAAGTGTCAGACACTTTTCATGGACCAGAGCTTGTGTCAGACGCTTTAAAGATCGACAAAAAATTAATGAACTTTACTTATTTTTACATGTCTGATTTTTTAATATGTTATTAAAGTAACTATTACAAAGTTACATTTCATCAGTCAGACAAATTCGAGTGACCAAACATCCCTTAAACACAAAAATTATTCAGCCGGCAGTGCGATCATCATGCTATTTCAGAGCGAGTGAGACGTCCACAGCAACTTGGATCCCGTTTATTAGGGTTCCATAGCCAAATGGCAAAAAACGGAACCCTTATAGATTCGTCATGTCTGTCTATCTGTCTGTCTGTCTGTCCGTCCGTATGTCACAGCCACTTTTTTCGGAAACCATAAGAGCTATTCTTTTGAAACTTGGTAAGTATATGTAATCTGTGAACCGCATTAAGATTTTTACATAAAAATAAAAAAAAACAATACATTTTGGGGGTCCCCATACTTGTAACTGAAACTCAAAAACATTTTTCATCGAACCCATCGAGTAAAAAAATTTAATGTAATGAAAATACTTACTAATTTCAATCTAAGATTTTCGCATTCTTGTTTCAATAACATGGGCTTCAACATTAAGTTGTTAATTATTAAATATTAAAGTGAATTCATTTATTGCATGTATTTGTGATAGGTGAATATATGAGGATCCATTTTATTTTATAAGGAAATATCTTTATTTTATTGTAAAAAAGATACCAGTTAGAAAAAGATATAAACAAAATATTACCACTACCACAAAAATATCACTATGATTAATTACAGCAAATATCTCCTAATCATCGCAATCATCGACGCAGTCATTAGAATAAATAAATAAATAAATAAATTGAAAAAAATAATTGCAGTAAATTGCAGTTTACGATTTATGACGTATTGAAAAAAAACTACTTACTAGATCTCGTTCAAACCAATTTTCGTTATTAGTTTGCATGGTAATGTACAACATACATTTTTTTTAGTTTTATCACTCTCTTATTTTAGAAGTTAGAGGGGGGGGGGGGACACACATTTTTCCACTTTGGATGTGTCTCTCGCGCAAATCATTCAATTTAGAAAGAAATGATATAAGAAACCTCAACATCATTTTTGAATACCTATCCATAGATACACGTATGGGTTCGATGAAAAAAAATTTTTTGAGTTTCAGTTCCAAGTATGGGGACCCCCAAAATGTGTTGTTTTTTTTTTATTTTTATGTAAAAATCTTAATGCGTTTCACAGATTACATCTACTTACCAAGTTTCAAAAGAATAGCTCTTATGGTTTCCGAAAAAAGTGGCTGTGACATACGGACGGACAGACAGACAGACAGACAGACAGACATGACGAATCTATAAGGGTTCCGTTTTTTGCCATTTGGCTATGGAACCCTAAAAAACGGGATCCAAGTTGCTGTGGACGTCTCACTCGCTCTGAAATAGCATGATGATCGCACTGCCGGCTGAATAATTTTTGTGTTTAAGGGATGTTTGGTCACTCGAATTTGTCTGACTGATGAAATGTAACTTTGTAATAGTTACTTTAATAACATATTAAAAAATCAGACATGTAAAAATAAGTAAAGTTCATTAATTTTTTGTCGATCTTTAAAGCGTCTGACACAAGCTCTGGTCCATGAAAAGTGTCTGACACTTTATGAAACTAGTTTAGAATAATATTCTACAAAATATATATAAAGATCAGCCATACTAATTTAAGTTAGATAACTCTTATTTTTAGTTACCTTTCTCACCTGATATCTGCCCAGGTGTCACAGATCTAGTTTCACAAACACGCAGGTATTTAAAAGTACACTAGACGCTACTGAGTAGTTAAGGTTTCATCCATGTGAAAATAAGTTATGTCTGATCGCTCTGGGCTCTTACTCTAAAAGCTAAATAATTCTTTGTAAAATAATAGCATTCAAGGTTATCGTATTAATTTGTTTTACTTGTTTCAAAATGTTATGATGTTTGTTATTAATTTATTATGAATCTTGACTAATATAAATAAATTTAAAGAACTCTGTTGTAAAATCACATAGGCCTATGTGTTTTTCTAGAGTTCTTTAACTACTCTTAGATTTCTCTCATGCTTTCTATCAGAGAAAAGTCATTTTTGCGGGCTCAAATAAAAAAAAACTAACATCAACTAATTAGCTAGTTAGACTGCACGGTTGGCCTAGTGGTTTAAGCGGTCGCCACGCCGCTCTCTACTGCGCCAAGTGTCGTGGATTCGGATCCCACTTTGTGTGATTCACAAATTGTTGTTCTGAGTCTGGGTGTTCTTTGTGTCCGTTTCATGTATGTTTGTCAAGTACCCCGCGACACAGGAATTCATATTCCTAATGCGGGAGTTGTCGTTTTTATAAAAAAAAAGCTAACACCGTAAGGCAAAAAAAAATATTACTTATGGCGCACTTGCACGGAACTTTTTAATTGTCCAGGGGTGATTTTCGCCATTTTTGACTCTCTATAACTAGTGTTAAGACACATAGGATTATATGGATCCCTTTTTCCATTTTAGCAAGATTTTATATCATTTTGTTAACAATTTAGTTCTAACATTTGATTAGTTACAAAAGAAACATGTAAAAGTAAAATATCTCCTTTGAAAAAATAAAGAAATTATTACTAATTTTTTTTTTTAAACATTTGTTCTGACTGATCTCATGAAAACGGATTTTTGAGTGAATTTTGTTATTCTGGGAGTATTATTGAACTTGCCAATTTTGATAATTCATATGAATAAATAAGCTGTGCCGATGGCACCATAAGGAAAAAAATTGTTAGTACTCATCACGTAAGACTTTTTCCAGGATTTGTGTGAGAAATATTGTTTTAATAAGATCTCAGCAATCTTGCCAACATTTAGGAACAGAAGGTTCACCCCAAGAGAAATCAAGTTAACGAATAAGGTAGGTAGCGTTAAGGTAAAGAAATACCAAAATACTTATTAAAAATGTGCTTCTTTCAGGCATTACTAGCTTCGCTCGCGAATCTGCCCGCGTGTATGTCCGTTATTGCGTTAAAAAGTAGCCTATTACCTTCCCTTCCTTTCTCAGGCTCTAGGCTAAAAAAAATATTTAAAAGGATCAGTAGTTTTGCCGCGAAAGCCGCACAGACAGAGTTACTTTCGCATTTATAATAAGAGTAAGGAACTAAGTGTATACTATCGTCACCAGGTCATGTTTAGGGAGAATTAAATTTTAAATTTATCTGTGATGAACTGATGATGAATTAAGAATACATAATGTCAACACAACCTAATCATCACGTAAATATCATAAGAGCAATATGAAAGTAAAATACATGGGACAAAAGCACTGCAAAGAGAATAAAAACCTGATACTGCTACACCAGCCGATCTGGCCCGCGTTGTATAATAAGCCATAGTCTCCTGTGTAAATAGAGGCCTATGACTAGTACTGAACCATTCAAAGTTGTTGATGGTGATAACTAGACTTATATTATTGACATGTAGAGTTTATCTTTCTTAGAAAAGCCTATCTTTATAATATTTCTTACACTACTCAATTTAGTGGTTGTAATAAATTTCATCGAAAATATCCCGCGGTGGGGTGTTTTCATGAATTTCACGTTTCTCAGTTGGGAGCCATTTATGAAAATGTGTACTACGGCAAGGTAGAAATCGTTTCTCTAATAATAGTATTACGTGAGGAAAATCTTCTCGTTCGAAATGTGAATAGAATTTATACGTTTTCCTAGTTCTTGTGTTAGCAGACCTATCACTTTTCTTTTTTTGTAATAAGTAGCTAGCTATTCATCGTAAAAAGAGCTATTTACATGGCGCTGAACATGAGTAGTGAGTTATAGAATATCACTAAATATGTGTGTACACGATACCTCTTCCCCTTCTGAACACACGCCTCTAGTCCGAAAGGAGGTCCTGACCTACCATACACAATTCATTAAAAACTCAAAGTATTTATATTAGTGGAAGTTCTTGTCATAACAAAAAGGCACGCCGAACCACCAGAGTATACGATACGAGAATTCGTTGTAGAACATGTTTGCGTGTAAGACCGTCTACTATGTGAAGCAACATGCATTTATATCTTGTACTTGTATTCTTTGAATAGTTTAATATTAACTACGTACCCCCGTTTACGTTGTAAACTTGTGCTTTCTGGCATGTTAATGAACAATTACACATAAAACAGTTATACCAGCGAGTTTCCACTGGACTATTTTTTACTTTTTTAGTCACGATGGTATCATCACGAATGGACCATAGTGTGTCTGTGTGGTGACGGATTAAGAATACAGAGTGTCACCACCCTTATTCATCCCACGCGGGTGTCGTAAAAGGCGACTAGGGGATAAACTACGCAAGACAACATCAATGCAAAGAGAAGGAAGACTTGAAACCAACCCTATACCAACCCGTCTGGCCAGTGTGGTAGGCCAAAACCTCCTTTCTAAGGAGAGGCCTATGTCCAGCAGTGGACTGTTGAAGGCTGTTGATGGGCCATAGTGTGGTCACTATACTGTATTGTCTGCAATGAGTATGGTGACCATTACTGTTGTACCATCGACGAAATATACTCTCGTCTATGATTCTATTTATGTTTTCCATGAAGCAGAGTCTACTCTGTATGGAAAAAAACATCATTTCTATGTTTATATCCATAAATGAACTAATTATGTTTTATAATTATGGATTTTTACTTTATGCGAGGATCTTAGAATAAAACTTTTAAACAACCGATAAAAACGAAAAGCAGGCAATAATAAACTATTACTTAACCTTAATAAGTAACTTCTTAAACTAATATAACCATAGATACCTGAATAATTTTGAGTCGACGCCAAAAAAAGAATCCGCGTCGATTTGAGAACCTCAGTCGGTTGAAAAGACCTTTGACAACAATTTACTAAAAAGTTACATTCACACTTGGAAATTCAAATGAATATTGTTTTATCCATCACTTTCTGTTACTGCAAGATTTACTCGCAGTAAATAATCTAGAGTCTGGACTAGACCTTATTCAAGTATATTGTGCAGTGACGGGATTTCCCGTCACTGCACAATATACTTGAATAAGGTCTGGATTTCCCGTCATTGCACAATATACTTGAATAAGGTCTAGTCCAGACTCTAGATTATTTACTATACGTAGACCTATGGACAAGACAAGTTATAGAGCGTCTTGCAACTGAATTATGATTTATTTGTCAGTAAATTTTATTATTGGCTGTGTCCATTGCATTAGAAGTTTCTAAAAATTAATAAGTAAATTTATCATGAATCCAGAAAGTAACACAAATTGTTTAATCCATTACAAACGTTATAAATAAATGTTTTACTTGATCAAGTACTTGGAAAAGTTTCATGAAACTTTGTGAGTTTCGTAAAATATTACGGGAAGTGAATTAAGGTCACAAATGTAATTTGCGAATTATGCGCTATAATTTATTTCAGTTTTAGTAAAAATTATAATAATATTTTGCTTGTAGCTCATTCTACAGTTTTTTGCTTCATGTCAAATAGCTCATGTTACAGTTGTTAAATAATATAAAACGCAGGAGGGAAAACATTCGTTTGCAAATTCTTTTTGCTTCTAAAAACTTGTAGACATACGAGTAAAGGTTGTTTTAGAGATTAGTGTTGTGATGCGGTCGCAATATATTGTTGAATTTTTAACTACAAAACAACAAAAAGACATATAGAAGGTTATTATTATTTATGTTTTCAGTACTATGACAGGGGACTTTTTTTATGCTTACTAAGATAATTTTTCATTGCACTCACCAGCCACCATTAAATCAGTTTCATTTACTATATGCTGTATTTTTTGTAAAAAATTGTATTAGTTAATCTTGATATAAAGTATCCATCGTTGCATTGATAAATTGAGTACTAAACATGTTCTGTGTTCCATTGATATTAGCTATGATGTTTTAGATGATTGGATTGCAAAATGTTACAAAATTTTATGTTTTTCGTCATTTACGAAGCCTATATGTAATTTTTTTAAAATACATTTTTTGAACTAAGCCGTCTTTTATATCACTTATATGTTTTTATTACATATTTATGTTGATAACTGTTTAATTACTTAACGTTTGTTTTGTCGTTAGAGGACGAAACAACGTTCAAATATGTTTACTATTTGGAACTGAACACACGTTAATGGAGTTGCCTCAATTTGTTGAAAGCAAAGTTTATGTGGATAAATTATTGTATGTTACGAATTATTCAAAGAAGTTTAATCTGTGTTTTGGAATAATTGTTTTTTTATTGGCAGACAACACGTTTTTTTCTAGCTTTGGAACCCTAGGATAACTGTGAAAACAAATTTACAACTACGATCATCTTTGTAAGTTTTAAACCATAGTCCACAACGAAATTGCATACTCGAGGCCTCTACTACAGCTCTAGTGGGACAGCTTTGCTTCCTTGCCTATTATAATACGCTATTACTCATACATAACATAGATACTCCGTTCAGAACTCATTATAATTCAGGTGAGCAGCTTGTGTATATTTTATAAGCGGAAAAACTTTAGTAGATTTTTGCACTTCTTTTTCCTAAGCAGTATAATTTTTTTCTCGTTTCTTCCGTTCCCTTGTTTCCGAAATTGAATTCATTATTTTCGTCCAGCTTTATTTGAGGTTTTATCAGAATCCAAGTGTTTGTTTATCGACTTATTTTATTTGTTTCAGAAAACCAGGATTTTTGAAATAAATATTTTGAAGCAATAATTGGAATGTCAATCTTTTGTAAGGGTCGACCGTTATATAAATTAGGTCATGTACGTGATTTATTTTGTCTTCTAAAGTGATGTTTTAAAAAGTTTTAAAAAGAATTTTCTTTAGATGAAACTAGACTAAAGATTTTTTGGGAGGTAACCACACTTTATTGTGTTACAAGCTGTTGCCTACGCCTCCAGATGAATGTCGGTTATTGTTGTAACGAGTTAGTTATCTATGTCTTCATAAGAATCAATTACCTATGCCAAATTTGGTTTAAATCGGTGTAGACATATATTATAGCCGTGTAAATATAACAGATAGACAAATAGAGTTATTTTGTAATTTGTACAATCTATCTAATATCTTTAATTGAATATATTCATTTACATTTGTGTTCTCGGAAATGGCTCTAACGATTTCTGTGAAATTTGGTATTTGAGGATTTTTGGGGGTTAAAATCGATCTAAATTAGTCTTATGTTTGGGAAAACGCGGGCTTTTGAGTTTTCGTGTGTTTTTCTTTAACAATACCTCTAGTACAATAATTAACATAGAAAAATTGTAATACATGAGACTTATGTGTTATAACACAAAAATGCTTCTGATCACTTTTCATTACGTACTCAACATTGAAGAGAAACATAGAATTGCAGCAGAACTATATTTTGGCAGTATAGCGATGAGTAATAGGCAAAATAAGAAATAACAAAATGGCAAAATAAAAATGAATACATTATGTGAAAACTTTTAATTGGCTACTGTGTTATAGCATTTTAGAGTATGATTGCTAGCTGTATGTACATACGTATCATACGTATAAATCTATTATTATGTAGATAAACAGGCTTTGTCCTGTAAAGACTTGTATAAAAAGAATTTAACCGCTTTTCAAAAAACTTTTGGAGGTCATGCGGTTTCCTGTCATAAAAAACGGTTTTCAATAAGTAAAAAAAGTTCACAGTGTATTGTTAGTGAAATGTGTTATATTGCTGCTGTAAGACGAATAGTTTTAAGTTTCTACCTGTGTATGTGATACGATTGATACGATGGTGACACATACTTGAAATATTACATAATAAAGGGAATGTAAACTTATGTGTAACTTAGAAACGTAAAAAAATATGTAACAACGTTTTCAAGAATCAAAACAATTTGAACATAACTTTATTGTTATAGAAGGTTCAATATTATTATATCAAGAAGTCTCTAAAGATATTTTCAAAAAGTTTTATCGAGTATTTAGATATACCAATGACATTAAATATTGAGTTTAAACGTCTCTGTTTGAATATTCTATTCATTGAAATAACTTTCCATTAAATAGAATTTTCATTATGATCAAACTGAAGTGTCGAAGGTGTCTTGAAAAGCGAACTGAGAATAAATTTTAATCAATCATTCATTTTGAAACTAGTTGAGCATTTAAGTTATTTGAAACTAGCTTTTGAAATGTGTTTGCTTTGACAATATTGATATTTTAAGTCATGTAGGTGTAGAGTTGGTTTTCTCTCTCTTCGCTCTTTGCAATGCTGTTGTCCTACATGTTGTACTCAGTCACAGCACCCATTGACACCCATGGATGGATAGGAGTGCTGACTCTCTGTATTCCCTTGTTTTATAGCTCTTGTTCATTTTCTATTTATAAGCATTCATTTAATTTAATGCTATCAAATGTTTTTGAAGATGTATTATTATCTAAGTTCAAAGTTGACGGGGATTTTTATCTACCATTTATGAAGACTGTGTTACATTTCTGACACATAGTGTCATTTACGTTAAACCAGTAAATATACTCCGCGATAACAATTACAATTTACATTACATTAAAACTGTTTGGAGTTAAATGATGTCATACAGAATAGTGCTATCTTGTGATTGTTTTCATTTCTTTAGTGTGTAGATAAGGCATGTTGTACTATATTAACATGAAAGATACGTACCATTTTTGTACTACATAATAATGTTTTACGTGCTGTGACGTACAACAATGAGTAAGTCAATCAGAATGAATTATTTATTACATATATTTATTTATACAACTTTGTTGTTCACCACTTTACAGTATAAGTTTTGAATACAGACATACGCGTACATGTGTGGAGATCGACATTTGGTATTACAATGGGCGGTCTCATTGCTCAAGGCGATCTTCCAGACAACCTTTATACGGATTTTAAAATAAGATTTTGGGTAGTCGTTGATGTACCTTTATAATAATCTAATTATATAACAATACATACAGGCCAGGTGGAGTGATGATTTGCGCAAGACGGCTGGCAGGAGCTGGATGCGAGTAGCCGAGGCTCGAACTAAGTGGCGTGCAATTGGAGAGGCCTATGTCTAGCAGTGGACTACGAGACTGTGAGATAGGCTGATGATGATGATGATGAACATAAAGTTACTTACATTTATATTTACAGTATACATACTACTGCTAATGACAGGTTTCACATTTACAACAGTAAGTGTTCCTTTAGCGGCCGCCTCATGGTCGAGTAAAAGTGAGTGAGATTTTTCTTGAATGTTTGCAGAGGTTTGGCTTTTCTTATTGTCTCAGGCAGCTTATTCCAGAGTATAACGGCTTGCATCGAGAACGACTTGTAAGTAAATTTTGCATTTTCAACTGAAAATTTTCTGACGATCTCAGGAGCCTACAATGTCAATTATCAAGAAACTCAAAACGTTTTTTGAGATAGGATGGCGTATGCGGAAGGAACAGAGTATCTACTGTTTAAAGTGTAGAGAATATGAACATTCCGGCGAAGGCATACAGGTAACCATTTGGCCTTAACACGATACTATATATTACAGTAGAATCCGATTAGTATTACGAATTCGCATATAACAACCATCCGTTTTTAGCAACATAAGTAAAGGCATGTGTTTGATTTTAATATTAGCTAATATAGAAGTACATGTAGAAATATTTATTCTACAGAACGAATGTGTTTCTCCATTGAAGAAAAAAGTGTTATGATACAACGTGTAGAAACTGTCATAAAATATGTAACGCTTGAGAGTGAATTCGGTGTAAATCATTCGATAATACACATATAAGATTATTTTAGAAAAAAATTAAATTTCAATTTCTTTAGAACGACTTCCAGTTAATACGACGTTGTATCACCGGTCCATTGGCCGTCGTTATAACTGGATTCTACTGTATTAACATTTTTTTTAAGTCGGTTTTAGGCAACATATTACAATTTTTTAATTTCATTTATTTGTGGGAATACTGTAAAATACAAGTGTTGAATAATATATTGCATTCAAAATTTTCTATTGCTTTTAGCGTAGAAATATTTCAAAAAGTCTAAGGTTTAATTTCAAAATCAGTTTTCTAAACCTTGCAAGTACTATTACTACATATAACAGGGATCACTAAACAATCTCAAAGGCTTTGCAATGTCGAAAATCAATAACTGAAATGTAAAAAATAAATAAAGTGCAACTACAGTGTCAATGTCATGTCAATTATTACTTCTTTTTCTTATGACGAGATGGCAACCAGCCGTTTATCATCAGCTATTTCTGCCAATGTCAAGTATTTGACGTCTTCTAGTCCACAAGTCGTCGTTGTAATGAATTTGAAATGAAAAAAATATGGATGAGATGAAATAGAAACCGTCTTTGGAAAAAACAAAAAACAATCTCGTCAATTATTAAATACAATGTCAAGCACCATCAAACATACAAATTGTCAAGAATTATTCAATACAACGTCATAGGGATCAAATTATTCATCATTCAATTCTTTACAATTCCTTGTTCTATGTATTGCCAGATTACACATTAGATCACCAATCATAATAAATATTTTTGTGAAGATTTTGTCCAGACGATGTTAACTAAGATAGCCAAAATTCATTCTTACTATTAACATGCATTGATCGAACAAACAAAAGCCATTGACAGAGCCAGACTCATATTTCTACAAAAGGAAAAGTCTGAAACTGAATGCGGAGTTCTCGTGGTGATAATATCAATATATACTTATGAATTGTATTCCAATGTAATATCCTAACAACAACAAAACGTATTTATCTTAAACAAAAAGGCGATCAGAGATATCTCATTCGTGATAAACGGTGTGGAAGTTTTAGGCAATGGACCGTTATTACAAGGCTTGCCAACTTTCTATACGCTAAAATTGGTTTGTGAAGATAATTGTGTTTAAACTATGGTTACCTATTGACTAGACCAGGTATGCCTCTTGCAAGATACAGATGTTTTTATTTTATTATATCTTTCTTGTTACAATTTTATTTAAACAAAACAACAAAAAGTTTTAACTTTAAAAAATTTAATGTAACTTAATTTGTAGATGCATTAACGGCGCTGCAATATTGCATATACTAAAAATAATTTTAAACTGATATCTCCATGAATTAAAAAAAAAACATTCAAAAGTCTTGACAAACGGGTGGATGGACTGAAACTTTCTCAAAGATTCGTAATAAACGGCTAATGACTGCATAATAGACTTTTTATTGAATAGCAACTATAAGAAATTTAAAGTTTACTTGAGTTTAGACAGAGTATAATTTATTTAACATTTTTTTAATTGCGTGATCAAAGCAACATTAAGTTTATGCATCCAGTAAATAGGTCAACATAATGTAATTGGTATGCACAGCTCGATACTTACGTTTCCGCAATAAATCGAACAAATAAACTAATGTTGAAATTTGAGCACCAGGCAATCTGCACAAAGGTCTATTATCTCCGAGAACCTAGATGAAAATGATGTAACATCTTTTTTGTTAAAATACCTATAAGCAGGGTTATGCAAAATCCATTAAATTGGCATACAATAGACTGGTTATATTGAAAACATGAACATTTACCATTAAATGAAAATCATCAACAAAAATAGATAAATGAATCTTTGGATACATTCTCTAGTATGCGTGTTTCAAATTTGAACTGGAATTCCTTTGTGACGCAATACCGTCACGTCAATTTCCTTGGAATTTTCGTGACCTTTTCGTTACAGTGAAGTTGTTTACCGATAGTAACTTTTTAGTAACCTCATAGATTCGTCACGTCCGTCCGTCCGTCCGTCCTCGACCTACTGCCCAAAGTGTTGGTTCTAGAAAGTTGAAAGCTTGCATGAATATGTGTTGTAATTACGTCGACAAAGTGCTACAATAAAATTATGAAATATATTTTTATTTGGGGTATCTCCCCTACACGTAAAGTGGGGATGATTTTATTTTCTCGCGTCTACCCCATCCTGTAGGGTATCATTAGATAGATCTTTTTAAAACATTGCAAGGTTGCTAAAACCATTTTTCGATTTAGGTATCCATTTGCGAAAACAGGGCGCCCCTCCCCCTCTAATTGCTCCCCCTCTAAATCTGCTGACTGGCTAATTCTTGAACATTAAAGTTAGACAAGAATTTATCCATTTATTAAAAAAAAAAAAAATATTTTATAGTTTTACCTGAAAGTTTTCAGTTTATCTAGAAAGTTTAACTACTATTATAAGAAAACTTTATTTACAGTTTTTATTACTTCACCGCGAATGCTTGATTTACCAGTAAAGTACCTATGCCAAAAATACCTGCGATGATGAAGTAAGCAAGCACAATATTTACATATGAATGTAATGCACGGTCATGTATGAGCAACAGTAAAGTCCCGAATAATTTTCGTCTGTATATATATAAGTTGGTTCTGGAATTAATATGTCATTTTTTGGTGATGTTCACGGTGTTAAACACTGTTTAGACAAGAAATAGTGTTTACATTAGTCAGAAGCAATGAAATTAATAAAGTTTTACATTATTGTAGTGATGGTGATAGCGTTACTAATGCCATCTTTTGAAACAGCACCTGCACCAGGAAAGATTCAAGCTATTAAGAATGCAGGCAAAGCGATTGTAAGTATATTACAAATATACTTAATAATGTACAATCTTAATGATTGTTTCTATTTCCGTTGAGGAAAATGTTATACACCTTAATTGGTTAATTTCCGTATAAGTGATATTGTTATTTTTAGAATGCAAGAGCCGTCTTTGAGATTGAGGCCATGGTAAATTCACTATTTCATTAAAAATCAGTGAAGAATAATTACAATCGGTTTTTGTGTCACTCCGATTGAGGTGCCCCGCTTTTGCCAAAGCGAGACGCAAACGAAATTGCCTCACGATCACAGCATTTTTAAACATTTCAGGATAGGTATTATTGACTCTAGGGGTCGAAGTGAAATAGATTTATTATACTCTTAGAATAACGAATAGGTGATATAGGCAAACGAATGTTTTTACGGGACTGTAATTCTTTCTAAGTTTAGTAAATAGTAATAATAAATTTTATTCACACTAAGAGAAAGTACATAGTTAACATACATTATATTTTAATCGGGTAACACTCGCCTTGGTTTAACAGCATGAGAAAGATAGTAACGAAAGAAAGCAACTATACTAATATAATTGGTTAATCAAAATAACCAACTTCTTGAAATTTAACGAAATTAAATAAATCTTGGTTTTATACACATTGTTAGATTTACTGATTTATTTATTAGCAATGACGTTTCTATTTCCGAATTCCTCATTTAATTAATCTGTTGATGGGAATGTTTACCTACTTTTGACCTCTACGTCGACGCTTAATTAATAAAGATTATTTTTTTAGGGCAAGGGCCTCCGGGCTGTTAATATAGCAAGTACGGTTAATGACGTCGTGAGTTTCTTCAAACCGAAGCACAAGAAAAAACATTAGAGTTGCCAGACGAAACTTCGAGAAGATTCTTGGTTTTAATTCATTGGAAAATCATTTCTTTAAGTTGTGTAAGAATTCAAAAATATAAACTGACATTTTAATTTTGTGAAACTATCTAACTTGTAGGTACCTACTGAAAACTTTCTTTATAGGTACCTAGTTTTCACCCACGTCTATGTCGGTTATCGCGGTAATAAAAAAGGTAGATAACGCACTTAGAACATGAAAGTGAAGTCACTTTTTTAAATATGTATCACTGAAGTATTGCCACTTTTTTAAAAAAGATCCCCCGAAGTTGCACATAAATATGTGTTAAGCGAAAATTAATACATTTGTTTCTTAGAAATTAAATTTAGGCATCATATGTGAGCAGAAAAATATAGGAAAGGTATCTGAAGATTATTTATTAGTGAAAAATTATTCGGACGACCAATATATCATTTTTCCTAACGAATGAAGAAATAATTGGTAGTTGATAAAAGACTGAGGCGAACTCAGTTCTCTAGCAGCTACCCATTCTTTTCTTGTTAAAGTATTCGTTCGCAATCTAAAACCGATTATAGTTTATGGTAAGAAATAAATTTAAGTACATACTTGAGAATGTAAATAGAAACAAAGGAGTAAAAAAATATTTACGTTAAATGTATATTGTATAAATTGTACTTTTTACTTTTGCATTTTTAATATTATGTAAGGATGAACTAGATATCATTAGAAATGTATAGGCAATTTTTTCTATTTCTAGTTATTATTTAATGATTCTCATTATGATTCGTCAACAAATATTTTGCCTTAGAATTTACAACGACGACGTTTGTAATGTTTGTTGAATTTTTGCCAAGAGATTATATGTATTGTGATACTTACCCAGAGAGCGGGATTGGACGAGTTAATGACCCCGATCCTTTGTAGCTCTTGGTTGGCCATCATCAATCAAATTGTGTCAGCTGAGTAGAAAGATAATCACTATGTATTGGGAATTATATACATTCATTGTTTTACCAATATAACATGTTAAATATCATTTACTTACATACAAAAGTACGCGTCACGATCACATGCAAGATATACTTCAATATTTAATAAGAGACCAGCTTTTGCGCGCGGCTTCACCTAGGTGTTATTGTGATGTATAACTTTGATTGAATTTTTCACCCCCTTGGGGTGGAGTTTTCCAAAATCCTCTCTTAGTGCCTACGCTCCTCAAGGAACACACACAAATAAGTTTCGGATGTGCGTTGTCTATCAGTTAGTCAGCAACTGAACAGTTTTATATATTTTATATAAATCTAAGAGATATATTTTTGGAATAAAATCTGTTATTTATTCGGTCAATAAATTGATTTGTACTTGTAAGTTGAGCCTATAATATGTTATGATATTTATTTTTAAGTATTTAAACTATAAATTTCAATTTCTTTGTTGTGTTTGTAAAAAATGTAGTTGAACTACCTAAATACAAGTTACTCTATTTACAAAATAATTTTTAATGTCCTACGATTGTTATACTAGTACTTAAGTGTTCCTAGCTGTGCCTACCTGTAAGTGCCGAGATGCATAGTTTTAAGAACCTTAAATTTGTTTTTGTTAGCACTAAAATATAACCTATTAGATAAAGCAGAACCATATTATAAATATAAACCTAAAAGTGTGCTCAATAATAAAGCAGTAAAACTGTACTGCGACCGAGACATTATTTCGGACAAAACCACGACAAATAATAGACCGGATATTACACTAACACTAAAAGAACGAAAAATTACAAATTTAATAGACATTGCAATACCTAATTCTGAAAATGTAAGAAAAAAATACACCGAGAAAATACAATAGTACATTGTTCACCGAGGGAGGAAAGGGACCGATTACTAGCGAGGGAGCAGTTTGTGGCCCGAAGGCGCAGCCTAGGGCCACAATACTTCCGAGGTAGGAATGGGACTTTCACCCGAGTGCTACACAGTGCTTTATACTAAAGTACAAGTCTACGGGTACTTAGCAACATTGTTCAGACATTGATAGATAGACTTTAAAACCATAAGTCTCAGTAAATCCAATGTTTTTATTCGAAACTAAACTACGGAGACCAAATTTTGATTTGTTTGTTCGGTTATTAGTAGTCTAACACCTGTGAGGAACATTTAAAGTATTTTTAAAGTAAAATCATAACGCAAGCCACCATGTAAGACACAATTTAGCTTAGAATTTGACCAATATTTCGCGCTTCTTTTTTTTTTAGTTTATTCTTCACAAAAGGATGTCAGTGGCACGGAGATTCCATATTTAAATTAAATGAAAACTCCTTGGGCAGGCGCGTGCCATAGATAAGATAACACATGAGAAATGGGAATTCATACAACTTTCTCTCCCGCTAAACACGTTAGAAATGGATTTTCATACATTTTTCCCCCCGCTTATTCAGGTCAAGAAAAAGAGTAACGTTCTCTTTTCATTTTCAGGGAATATTGACTACTGTTCCGATCAGGTGTAGTATAAAAATTTATACCAATAGCATATGAAATACGATAAATGTGGCATCAAAACACCGTTAAAATCAGACCCATAATAATTTCATCAACCGGACTCATCCCAAAATCATTGCACACATCGCTCTCAGAACTTGATCATAATAAATATTCATACACTGCATTACTAAAATCTGTAATAATAGACACCTGCTCCATAGTGCGAAGATTCCTTACATCCACTACTCAAACACCTACAACACTACACAATGAACCAACCCACTTGGCGTAAGCCCGTGTTAAGTTCACATTTACAAGAAGTCTGCTTAACCCATAATAATAATAAACTGAGACTCAATTTTACTACACATATAAATAATTGTTTGATTATTTATATGTGTAGTAAAATTGAGCACTCTATTTGAGGTTTGGGCTATAGGTTGCAGAAAGATGATCGAGTTATATCTCACCTTCTTTACATGGATGATTTGAAACTTCTGGCCTCCGCTAAATAACAATTGACAGAGTTAATGAAGGTCACTGAAAACTTTAGTAATTCTATCAAGATGGAATTTGGTGTAGACATGTTAAATATTAAATATTAAGACCCTACACAATCGCGATATATACAATCTTAGAGAGGGGTGCATCGCAATGTAGTTGCAGTGGATACCGGATTAACTCCACTCGGTCTGGCTAAAGAGAATTGGCGCAAACCTGTGGTACTTAGTACTGATGATAGCAGGGAGGTTTGGAAAGGCAAAGAGCTTCATGGTCGGTTTTATCGGGCTATGAACGGTCCCGATGTAGACTTGACTACGGAATGGTGATCTCTTTGGAGAAACCGAAGGTTTTGTTTGTGCGATAATGGACGAAGTTATCATGACGAATAACTATCGAAAAATATACTGAAGGACGGTACGGTTGACATTTGTCGGAAATGTCATCGACCCGGGGAATCTATCAGGCATATTATTTCTAGTTGTTCTCGTCCTGGTAACTGAGAATATTTGCACAGACACAACCAAGTAGCCAGGATCGCACATTAAAAACTTGCCCTTAAGTAACAACTTGTGAATTCGGAGGTGCCGGTACTGGAATCGATCTATTATCTCAGACAGAACTATTGTTTTGTTGCCTATAAGACTGATATTGTAATAATAGATCAATTACAGCGTTTTGTCACTTTACCAACAAATTTGTACAAACTCAAGATAGTTTGCACAATTTTTTTTTTGAAGTTATCATTTGTAAATTCATCTTATTCTATTGTTGAATATAATAAAATATATTTTAGAACCATTGTTTACATATCACGTTCATGCGACATGTATCATAGTTATGGAAGACGTGGTCGGTATCCGACGTCTGATGAAATAGGAACCGGTCTACTAACAAACTGGCCGACAGCCAACAAACAGATTGTATGATGACACTGCACTTTGTTATGTCTCAACTACTACAACTACAAGTAGAATAACATCGTAATATAAAGGTATATGAAAGTCGTCTGTTCCACAGGCAGCCTTTTTGTGTTTTTTTTAAATATTAAGTAACTCTAATATATTCGTACACATGATGTTCTCTTAGCCGCTTTGATAGCAGATTTGATCAACCTTAACTGGAAACTAGCCAACTCCGCACGATGTATTATAGTACACAATTGTGCCTTCAAATACAGGTGCACTCATCATTAGACCTCTAGTGACTGGTCCAGTATTTGGAATACCAACACTGATGTGTTTATTATTACATATATTAAGTTCATTATTTATCTTCTTAAAAGGGTCTAACACATGGGACTATTCAGACAGTTTTTGTGACTTAAAATTCCCACATTTTTCGAATAATGCTTTGTAGGTACTTAACTTCCTAATTTAGCGTTACTTATGTAGTTTTACTTCTAATTATGAAAAATAAATAATGAGAGCTCAAAGGCAGAGCTTCGTCGATGATTGTCAGTCAGAAGCTTAAACGAAAGTCACAGTTTACTTTAGATTAGCAATTCCGCACCTCGTCAGAGAGGATTACCTATACTATACTCTAACATGAGATTGTTTCCCTTTTTGTTCTGTTTTAAGTAACCACTTCTTATAGTTACATTGCATAATCAAATATTAGTAGAAGTGCATTAAGCAACTTCTGTACACAAAACATCTTATGAATAAAATTTAAAAAAGTTGAATTTTGATGCATCTTTGTGGATTACAAAGATATGCATGAGGAATATTCGATAAAACAGACTAAAGATGTGATTGATGAGCTTGTTTCTGAGTAGGGCATCTTACCAAAGCATGCAAAAACTATTATTATTGCAGTGGATTTTGTTAAATTTTGTATGTCTTGGGCTTTTACAGTATCGCTTTGATTATTTATACACTGTAACTTTACCTAATTTCTTTTTTATTTTACTCCCTTAACAAGACGTCATCAATTGCTCAATTGTAGCTTAAGTGGGAACAGAGTTTTATTGCTTATTTTTTTTTTTTTGTTTGTATGACGTATTACAAAAAAGTAGGAACGAATTTATTGAGCAAAGTATGTACAATATTGGTTATAAACTAAAACAATAAACCTAAAACTAAAAACCTTAATAAAATATAATATTAGAACTAAAATATATCATTAAAAGGAGTCCCTTAAGGCATGGTTCCGAAGATACTGGCAGCATTCCCCCTTTGAATTGCTTATTTTACACTTCATTTATTTAAATGTAATTTCATTCTAACAGTTTTTCTCATGGCATTGTGCGAGAACATGCGAAACGGACACCAAATGGTAAGTGATTATCGTAGTCCGTGCATGAATTCAAGTTTTGACTTGAGTTCATGCACGGACTATGCTGCTGCCCTTTGATTGTGCCTTAACCATCCTGAAAGTACTATTTCAGAGGCTTACTGATAACGTAGTGAAAAGGTACACTACGCAGGGAATGCAGCGGTCTGAAGCAGTAGGAATATCTATGCAGTAGGAGTACTGCTAGCTGACATGTCATGTCAATAAATGTACGACAAATCAAGTATAAAAAGTGCTGATTTTTATGAGAACCGAATTGCTAGCATTCAATTCTCGCATCAAAGGCGTCAAATATACTGGCTGCTACTTACAGCCGCATATCAAAGTTTTGTTATACTTTTTATTATAAATCTTCTCTACAAAGGGTTTCTTTCTACATAAAAGAAAAGTTTTACCCACATTTTACAGATTTGAAAGGCTTGAATCTGTTTTCTTTTTTTATTTCACGCTTATGTGGGCTCTCCTCCTTAGATAAAGTTAAATGTAGCAAACACACGGAATTTCATATATTTCGTACAATATGCCCAAAAGTCGTCAGTTTTTACACCTCTGTTATCTTATTCAGGATATGGAAGGTCCCAAATATTATATAAAATTCGTAGCAATCATGAAAATAATGTTTTTGACCTCAAAAAATACGATGATAAAATGAAGTATAATTTTTTAACTTAGGTATTTTTTTGACTTACTTGGATACTTTGTCAAAAAAGTCGTTCAAACTGACAAAAATTATATTTTTATATGATTGATAAGGGTGTTTATTGTCTCTAGGCAGACTGATAGTCGACGATGGCAAATTTGGAGAACGGAGACCTGGATTGGGGAAACTTAGGTATAACGATGAACTTAAAAGTGGCTGACTGCTAATGGATACTGACTACCCAGACCGGGATAGTTAACGCTCTTTGCGATAAGCTTTCGACCAGCTGTGGTGACGGGAGGATGATGAAGATGATGTTAAGATTTCATAAAATACAGTGTACGTAAAAGGCAATGTGTCCAAGATATCATTATAATTTTATGAGGACAACGACCATTGTTTCTTAATCGAGGAAAGAGAAAAAAAAATTACCCAAGTTTTTCTGTAAAATTGACAGACGTTTTTCTTTTATTAAAGTTTAAAGGTATTTGTATTGTTTAATATATTGTCCGTGTGGTGACGGATTAAGAATACAGAGTGTCATCACCCCTATTCATCCCGCGGGTGTCGTAAAAGGCGACTAAGGGATAAACTACGCAAGGCAATATCAATGCAAAGAGAAGGAAAACTTGAAACCAACCCTATACCAACCCGTCTGGCCAGCGTGGTATAGTAGGCCAAAACCTCCTTTCTAAGGAGAGGCCTGTCCAGCAGTGGACTGTTAAAGGCTGTTGATGAAAGGTATTTCGTAATTTCCTAGCAACCTTGAAATAAAACCTTTAATTAATGTCATAGGTACTTTATTGGCTCTGTATAACGATAAGGGTAGGTGGTGTGATGATTTGCGCAAAATGGCTGGCAGGAGTTGGATGCAAGAGGTCAAAACTTGATCAGGGTCAGATCATAATAATTATATGATTTCAATTTAAGACCATTTTGTAAGTTTTTTATTTTGTTTAGGTACTAAGGTAATTTGAAAAGACTCATCATCATCGCAACCGAAAGACGTCGCTTGCTGCCCACAACAACCAATCCTGTGCTGCCCTCATCCATAGGTTTCCCATAACCTTCACAAAGTTGTCGGACCATCTTGTAGCTGCCTGCCCACGCTGCGTCTTTCAGTATGTGGTTGCCGCTCCAGGACTTTTCAG
This sequence comes from Phragmatobia fuliginosa, assembly GCA_932526445.1. NCBI lineage: Eukaryota > Metazoa > Arthropoda > Insecta > Lepidoptera > Erebidae > Phragmatobia > Phragmatobia fuliginosa. The sequence continues at coordinate 10,275,895 of OW052070.1, read as the reverse complement.
CTCCAACAACCATCCAGATTGAGAGCAATGTGTCCCGCCCACTACCAGTTAAGTCTGCTTATTCTCCGGGCAATATCGGTGACCTTGGTTCGTCTCCGGATTTCTTCATTCCTGATTTGATCACGCAAAGAAACTCCGATCATTGCTCTTTCCGGGACTTTGAACCTTCTTATATGGCTCACTGTGCGTGGCCACGTCCTTGTACCATAGGTTATCATTGACAACACACACTGGTTATAGACTTTCGTCTTGTGACTCTGCGGTACTTGGAAAGAGAAAAATAACGCGCAGCTTACCGATCGCCGCCCTACCGAGTTGAATTCGAGATTTTTTTTTTCGAACATCTTTCACACAACATCATCTACTAGATGATGTTGTGTTGAGGTTGTTGGGACTACCCAAACTAAGCAGAGGTTGTGCTATGGCTACTAGACAATTCTGGAGAAGACGGAGGCCCTGCTATTTCATGGGCCCCGTCGCGGCCCGCCCGCCGGCGCCTCGATCGAGGTCAACTCGGTCCTCGTACCGGTCCGGGCCCAGATGAGGTACCTGGGTCTGGTCCTCGACGGTAGGTGGCTCTTCGACGAGCACTTCCGACAGCTTGGACCTAAATTGGTGGGCACTGCCTCCGCCCTAGGGCGACTTCTGCCCAACTTGGGCGGGGCCAGTGTCCCCACTAGGCAGCTATACACGGGGGTTGTCCGGTCAATGGCACTTTACGGTGCACCGGTGTGGGCGGCGGCTCTGTCCGCCCAGAACAGGGCGCGCCTCTGGCGCCCCCAGCGGATACTGGCGGTCAGAGCCATACGTGGATACCGCACCGTGTCCACAGAGGCGGCGTGTGCCTTGGCTGGAACACCCCCGTGGGATTTGGAGGCGGAAGTGCTCGCCGAAGTTTATCGGCGAGTGGCTGACTTCCGGGCGGAGAGCGGATTTCGCCCTCCGCCCGAGGACGTGCGCGAGTGGCGCGAAGCCGCTCGCCGAGCCACCATGCTGAGATGGTCGCTCCGGCTGGAGACCCCACGCGCTGGCTTCGCCGCCGTGGAGGCTCTTCAGCCGGTCTTCGAGGAGTGGGCAGGGCGGCAGCACGGGACCCTTTCCTTCCGGCTGACGCAGGTGCTTTCCGGGCACGGTTGCTTCGGAAAGTACCTGCACTCGGTCGCTAGGAGGGAACCGAGTCCCGCCTGCCACCACTGCGACTGCAGTGAGGACACGGCCCAGCACACGCTGGCGGTCTGCCCCGCTTGGGCGGCGCAGCGCCGGGTCCTCACTGCAGCCATCGGAGGGGATCTCTCGCTGCCGGCCGTCATAAGATCGATGGCCGGCAGCGACAGTTGTTTTACCGCGGTCGCAACCTTCTGCGAGGATGTAATCTTGCAGAAGGAGGTGGCGGAGAAGGCCCGGGAGGATTCCATCCAATCGGACCCGATCCGCCGCCGGCGCCCCGGGCGGCGGAGGCGCGCATACCTGCGTCTCATGCCGCCCTGAGAGTGGCCGCGGATGGGCGGGACGGGTTCCCCGTCCGTCCGCAGTAGAGGCCAACCGCGAGGGGGCGGCGTCCGCGTGTGACCGGACGTTGCCCAATAGAGAGTCGAGAGCTGAGGTGGTGCCCGCAACAGTGCGGGCAGGCGCCGGTTGGAGTCCAGAAGGAAATCCCCTCCCTGGACTCCTTCCAATACAAAGGCGCAGAGAGGGTCACACCGTGTGGTTTTAGTCGGTTCGAGTCCGACACACCACCCCGCCGTAACCCCCGACGGGGTGACGGTCCGCGGGGATTTCCACACGTAAAAAAAAAAAAAAAAAAAAAAAAAATGGCTACTAGACAATTGATATAAATACATAAACATATTTTTTTTCTAAATAAATACATATTCTACATAGAAAACACCCAAACTACGAAATAAATATTTGCAGATCATACAAACATTTGGTCCGACCCGATAATCGAACCGAGACTGAATGATCAGCAGCCGCATACGCTTACCACAACCGAGCGTAAATATAATATTTTATATAAAATGATCGTAAGCAGTAGATTTATCCTTGTAATATAGTAAAGATAATGCGTGATACTCCGACTGCAAACAAAAGCTAGAACTAATTCATAAGGAATCTCCTCGTCTCTGAATATTCAGAAATTAAATGTAATGTTTTTAACTCAGAAATTGATCCGGCTTTGCTAGAAGTTTTGGTTCATACGTAGTTAATAGGAAAATTAGGTATATATTACCTTAACTTTTAAAGATAATTATCTTGTTAGATAACATCGAAACGTAATCAGATACTGATTCCAGGTTGACTTTTAAGAAGTTTGGGGCATGCTTTATTGAATATATTTAACATTAAGCTTACGTATATTGCAGATTCTTCTGGTAGATATTTCAGTTGCTTTTATACAATACTTACCTACCTACTTCTTATGAAATTTGGTGACAATGGCAAAAAAAAAAAAGTTCATTAAATAGTAAAATAAAAGTACTAGTTAGTTCCATCTCAAGAAATTCACATTCGTTTTTAGGGTTCCATAGTTCATGACTCGGAACCCCTATAGTTTCGTCAGATCGGTCGGTCCGTCCCCGACTTACTGCCCAAACGGTTAGGGCTAGATAGATGAAAACTTGCATGGGTATGTATTGTATTGTTATCACGTTCACAAAGTGCAAGACTAAAATTTTTATTTGGGGTACCTCCCTTACACGTAAAGTGAGGTTGTTTTTTTCTAGCGGTTACCCCATCGTGTGGACTATCATTGGATAGGTCTTTTAAAAATATTGTGAGGTTACCAATACCGTTTTTTGAATTAGATATAATTATATTTTTTATTAATATTTAGCCTACCAAAGTGACTATATTCTGCCTGATGGAAAGCATGAGTACAATCCAGGTGTAGTGTAATCCACCATGCGCATTGTGATTGTGAGGGTAGGCAATGTAGGATGGCGGCCTGATTAGATAATTCTGCATCATTTTCCCGGCCATCGATGACCGGGAGAATGATGCAGAATGATTGGGCCGGCCATTCGTGCTGAAATCAGCGTGGGTCTACTACCTTCCAAACTATTAAGCGCATTTTTTGGTAAAAAAGGGTGGCCCCTACCCTCTCAAAGCCAAACTAAAAGCACTGAAAATCTGAAAAAATCACGATCGTAGTCCATGTTGGACTTTGAAGAAAAAGTATAACACTAATAGCTAACTTGTGAAATACGCTTCCTTAGAAAACTTCGTACAAAAATAACAAAATATCTATTGGACACAATTTAAAATCTACGTGTCATTATGGGTTACTACGGAACTCTATTCTATTCGTGGCCTGACACGCACTGGGCAGATTTGATATAATATGGTTTAGGATTAAATCATAGATGCAGGTGCTAGTTCTATAAGTGAATACTTAGATTGTACTTTTAAGAAATCCACAGAAACTTCATAGAATGGAATACCCAACGTATCATTAATACAGTTTCACAAGAGAGGAGTACCTATTTCTTATCACAGAGGTTTTATATACAATGTTGGTATAAACATTGAGAGCTGTGAATTCAAACTGAATTCTGTCGGCGAGCAAAATTTTCTTAAAGTAGTTACGAATCTATCAACAACAGTACACTTAAAGAAATGTTCTTTAACAAGCAGAAAATTCTCTCTGAAATGTCAATTATTGATCTATGAATTAAAATATATATGAAAAACCCAACTATGACAAAAAACGGCGCTGAAAAAGTATGTAACAAGATTCTCAGGGCACAATTAATCAATCATCAGTGTACAGAGATACACATATTCAAGGTTGAAAGTCGTAGTCACGCGTTTATAAAGTGTAGGTAATGGTATGTTTCTATGTAACGCGTGACTACGACTTCATCGATTGGATTAGATATCGATTGTCACATATATAGCCTGTCAAAATTATAAACCTCCTTTAGCTTTGCCGTAGTCGGTAGGTAAATTAACATCATCGCCTCAACAAACATCACTCTGTAAGTAAACTATGTAGACAAAGAAAAAAACACTAAGTAATTCATAGGCATATAAAGTGTCTTTATTATTTTTGTTTGTCTTTTAACTTGATCGCAGCGCCACCTACCGGATCCAATTGCGAATCTAAACCATTCCCAGATCCCCTTGAACACACACAAAAAATTTCATCAAAATCGGTCCAGTCGTTTGAGAGAAGTTCAGTGACATACACACTCACAGAAGAATTATATATATAAAGATATATATATAAAGATAGTATACATATATACTAATATATAATATACATATATGTATCATCATAATATCAGTTAACTAGTCTGCTTAATTTGGGACTAAGGTGGCTTTGTGTGTCAGATGTCCGAAAATGTGTTTATTTATTTTATGTATGTCAAAACAAGAAAAAGTTAAAAAAATTGTAAATCGAGTAAGCCAATATTTAAGAAAAAAAAATAGCCTACGTCATTATTAGGAATCGATTGTCACGTCATTAATTAAAACCAGTTCAGAAGTGTTTGCGCTATTGTGGAACATGCAAACATATGTAGACGACTAAACACACAATCCTTACCTTTTTTTTTACCCTAGTCGGATATAGATTAGACTAGGATTTAACGAAAAAAACAATGCCAGTAAACACGCTGACAATTCTTCATTAGGTTTTGTCTGCGTCTTCGGTAGCGTTAAATTGTTTTTCTATACCTTGGGAATTAACCATTATTTCATGTGAAAGGTTTTCAGAAACTCAGTTTCATATTTATAATATTAGTAAGGAGATTTATTTGGCCTTTGGATTTAGACATACGATAAAAAAGCATGACTGACCTTTTCGACACCATAACAATGATTTAAATGCATAGAGCAACGTAGGCCCGCGGACCGGAGGGGAGTGGCCGTAGCTACTTTTTCCGATACAACACAGTCTGTCATTTTTTGATGAGGGAATATTCATACATACTTATTGAATGACATTCCTAAACAATCGCTTATTACTGTAAACTCACATTTATTATAAAAAAAATGCATTCTGTATACTACATATTTGGCATAAGCTTCGACAGACGGGAAAGCTTGCTACTCCCTACTATAAACGACTAATGGGTATTTTTTTCTGTGTTACGCAAAAACTACGTTATCTTAATTTGTTGTCTTGTCTTGTTTTAATTTTTATTAATAACTAGCTGACCCGGCGAACTTCGTACAGCCTTATAATATTAATTCTTAATAAAGTATTGTGTTTAGTTAATAACTGATAGTCACAAATCGACAGCAGCGTCAACCCACAGGTGCCCCGGCCGGTACCGCCACAATCGCTTTGTTCCTGCATTTTAAGTCTGTAATATCTCCAAAAGTATTAATTTAAATTACATACTGTAAAGGGCCCTATTTATCTGTATTAAATACACAATTTATTTAAGGTACGTACTTAATTGGATAACAATTAATACTAGTAGTATTGCTTAAAATCGCTTCGTTAATAAGCCATTACTTCTCGTAAAAAGAAAAAATAAATGTTTTTTGGGGGTTATCCCTAAGAGATAGACATATACCATCGCGGACTATTTTGTAGACCTTTTTGAGATGTACAATACTATAGTACATTATTTTGATCTATCTCATAGGGTACAGCCAGCGTTTGCAATTAAGCGTTACAAAATGGGTTACTCACATTAGAAACCTCTAAAATTATCAATGTTTCTCTACTTTAATATATTATTATGTATACATAAAAACCTTCCTCTTGAATCACTCTATCTATTAAAGAAAATGGCATCAAAGTCCGTTTCGTAGTTTTAAAGATTTAAGCATACATAGAGACAGAGAAAGCTACTTTGTTTTATACTATGTAGTGATTAACATTACATAAACAACTATTAATACGTTTTACTGTTTACACACCGTGTGTGGAAGTCGGTGTTTTGACTTTGGACCAGACTCTTGATCTGACCTGTCTCGCAGTCGGAGCGTATGCGTATGTTCTGCTTGGGATCGACTCGCGGGTCGTTTGTATAATTCTCAAATATTTGTTTTGGAGCATTTATGTCAATTGTCTGGTACCTATAAAACAAGCTCTGCTTAGTTTGGGACTTGATGACGTTGTGTGTAAGATTTCTGAAATACTTATTCTCTAGTCTGTCAGACTGATCTAACATCATTATTATATTTAAGAATAACGTATTTATGATAAGCAAATTTTTTACGAATTCATGATTTATCAGTTAGTAATTAATAATATTTACCCACAAAACAAATACGCAAAATACTATTGACGTAATTTCTCAGAACGCTATTATTACCCGTTTGCCAGTTCTTTAAACAAATCCAATAACCCGTAAGTATTGGCAATAGTAAAGTCCCGAATAGTTTTCGTCTGTGTATATAAGTTAGTTCTGCAATTAACATGATGTTATTTGGTGTTAGTTCACTGCGTTTAACACTTAATATATAGTGCGTGGAAACTGTTTTTTTATACAATGAAATTAACAATAGTGTTTATTATTGTAGTGATGGTAGTAGCACTACTGCCATCTTATGATGCAGCACCGGCACCTAAAAAGATTCCAGTCAAAGTCATTAAAAAAGCTGGAAAAACGATTGTGAGTACAATTAAAAAAAGCGTTATATTATGACTTTTAGTATTTCATATTAAAGGTTTGCTCATTTATCTACTTGTATTGTGAGAGTTCACCTTTAATTGTTGTCTGTCTTTTCTGGCCCTGACTAAGGTTTACAGAAGGTTAGCAAATTGACAAGATATCTGGTTGTATAATTGTTAAACTTTTAATTCAAGTAAGGATACACTGAGGCCACTAAAAGTTTCATATCTCAGTTTCTTTTTTTTTAAATACTCGCTTTACTTACAATTCTAGACAAAATTTTATCATCTTATTTTTTCACCTGACAGTATTATATATATTTTTTTACTTCATATTAAACAAAATTTTACTTACAAAACTAATTTTCAGGTTGGAGGTCTTCGGGCTATTAATATAGCTAGTACAGTTCATGACGTTGTGAGTTTCTTTAAACCAAAGTCAAAGTAAAAACAATAGAATACGAGCAAAATAAAGAGCAGAACAAAATTATTGGACAGAATAACAAAATACTCTTAGGCCCTGCGCGCACGGGAAACTTTTGTCACTGTGACTGTTTTGTCACTTTCATTATGGCTGTAGAATTATATGGAGATGCGCGCACGTTGCGACGTGACAATCGGATGACAAAACTGTTTTGTGCCTGCGAAGAAGCCTGCGACAAAACTGTCACCGCGCCGCTAGAGTTTGATAGAAGCGCGCGCACGAGTGACGAAACAGTTTCTGCCTGTGCCCTAAGCCAAAAGCGGAAAGCGGAAAGGATTAACTTTTTATTTATATTTTCAGACAACTTGAAATAGCATTGTAATCAAAACAAAAGTGTCTCCTAGCGTTCAATCACCACGTTATCATAAAGGGTCTAAGCAGTATGCCTTGAAGTTGTTCTAATAAAATATTCAAGGTTTTTCTTCGAAATTACTAGAGCTTGAATTATTTTTAGAGAAAATGAAATATGATATAATTTGTGTAGGTGAACACTGGTTGAAAGATTATTAGATGTTATTTAATTTTGAGAATTACAAAATAATCGAATCATTAATGTTAATTGTTATAATCGAATTCCTTGAACTAAAAAATCGATGATTTTACTGATAAGAGATCCCACAGATTGTATAGTGAATATTTTTGTTTTTCATAAAATGGATTTATATTTATATTGTAAATACATAAAAGATATAGCATCGATCCTTTAGAAATCGTTTTTTTCAATAATCGATTCTTCATGTACTGATTCGAACCGAATCAAAAATCCCTACAAAATAGTTTATCCTAACGCCATTTTCCGTGCCCCGCTCTCCGCTTACTTTTGATGCCCGCTGGCGATAAGCAAATTTAAATAGTATATAGAAGAAGTGGAAAGAAGACCAGCACTTTACGAGAAAAGATTAAAAGAATATTCTGACATATGATAAATACTAGGCATGCCTTTTAAGTTCTGTCGTTTCCATATTTAACGGCAGTTTTGAATTTGGAACAGTTCTATATTCGAATGTGTTTAAATATTGAATCTCAAAACATTTTAAATACCCCTTCTTTAAAGTGGATTATATGTTATAATTAGTGGTTTGAGCGAAGGGAAAAGTGTACTAAACTATGTGGTGAATACTTTGAAAATATTCAGTAATTCATTAAAACTTTCTACACTCATTCGAAAATTTTTACGCCGTATGAATTCAGTGCCCTGACCCGTCAGCGCACTGCTTTATGCAGTGCGCTCACGGGTGACTTTTGTCGCTGTGACAAAAAAGTTTTTGTCATGTCGCGTCGCGTCTTAAAATCTGAGTGCGCACACGGCGAATGACAGTCACCAAACATTTTTGTAAATCCATGGTTCATTTATCGATATGCATTTGGAGGAGACAGTCATTATTTGCGAATTCATACGGCGTAAAAATTTTCGAATGAGTGTAGAAAGTTTTAATGAATTACTGAATATTTTCAAAGTATTCACCACATAGTTTAGTACACTTTTCCCTTCGCTCAAACCACTAATTATAACATATAATCCACTTTAAAGTTGGGGTGTTAAAAATGTTTTGAGATTCAAAATTTAAACACATTCGAGTATAGAACTGTTCCAAAGTCAAAATTGCCGTTAAATATGGAAACGACAGAACTTAAAAGGCATGCCTAGTATTTATTATATGTCAGAATATTCTTTTAATCTTTTCTCGTAAAGTGCTGGTCTTCTTTCCACTTCTTCTATATACTATATATATTTGCTTATCGGGCAATCAAAAGTAGGCGGAGAGCGGGGCACGGAAAATGGCGTCAGGATAAACTATTTTGTAGGGATTTTTGATTCGATTCGAATCAGAACATGAAGTATCGATTATTGAAAAAAACGATTTCTAAAGGATCGATTCTATATCTTTTCTGTATTTACAATATAAATATAAATCCATTTTATGAAAAACAAAAATATTCATTAAACAATCTGTGGGATCTCTTATCAGTACAATCATCGATTTTTTAGTTTAAGGAATTCGATTATAGGAATTATTTTTATTACGATATCAAATTAATACATTCAGCTAATTGTAACTATTGTAAATATTTTTTTATACCAACATAAAAAATCGACTGTCGATTTTCAAGGGTAAAAATCGATTCAGTACAAAATTCAATTTTTTGGGCCGAAACATTGAATCTTCGATCATTGTGTTATTCTCAAAATTAAATAACATCTGGTAATCTTTCAACCAGTATTAACTTAAACAAATTATATCATATTTCATTTTCTCTAAAACAATTCAAGCTCTAGTAATTTCGAAGAAAACCTTGAATATTTTATTAGAACAACTTCAAGGCATACTGCTTAGACCCTTTATGATAATGTGGTGATTGAACGCTAGGAGACACTTTTGTTTTGATTACAATGCTATTTCAAACAGAATGCCCTGTTGTCTGAAAATATAAATAAAAAGTTAGCCCTTTCCGCTTTCCGCTTTTGGCTTAGGGCACGGGCAGAAACTGTTTTGTCACCCGTGCGCGCGCTTATATCAAAATCTAGCGGTGCGCTGACAGTTTTGTCACAGGCTTGTTCGCAGGCCCAAAACTGTTTTGTCATCCGATTGTCACGTCGCAACGTGCGCGCATCTCCATATAATTCTACAGACATAATGAAAGTGACAAAACAGTCACAGTGACAAAAGTTTCCCGTGCGCGCAGGGCCTTACTATGTGTAAGGCCCTGCGCGCACGGGAAACTTTTGTTTGTCAAAACTTTTGTTTGTCAAAACTTTTGTTTGTGAAACTGTAAGTTTGTCAAAAATTTCTAACACAAGTGTGTCAAAAATCATCAAGAAAACTTTTTTAATTTAGCCTCTACGAACATTTAACGTGTATTCTGTGATAAGATAACTACGAGTTTTTAATGTAAAAATGAATCTCCGTAATGTAATTTTAATACTCACATAAAAATAAGTTATGTAAACTTCAAGACACATAAGAGAGCCGTGATAAAAGGGTCAAAGTGTAAAGTCAACACCACATGAGTAAATAAACGTACAGAGACCAAGCTTCTAAAGAGCGAGCAAAATTGTTACCTATTCTGATAGGGTTGGCACATAATAAATACACAAAACGTTTGTCAGCTTTTTATGTACCTATGTATATTTTTCACAAATTGATTACTCGAAAAATCTTTTTTTTTGTAATTTTTGTGTTTTTTAATAATTTGTTATAACTTCTTAACCGAATGATAAATTCTAAATCTAGTATGAAGTTCTGTATTGTTGCCTTATTTTATCATTTACAAGTTTGGAAAGGAGATCTTCTCGCCCGACAACTTGCAACCACTCTTTATATCTGAAATCATAATAAAACCATGAATAGTATTTTAATTTACAAGCAAAGGTAATTATTAAATTACTAAAGGATACCCAAACAGAAACTTTTGGCTTTCAAAATAACTATTTTTGCTCTTGAACGCACCGTTTACGAGATAGGTTTTACCTATTTCGTGCAACTCACTAAAAAAAACTTCTTAAATCCTTCATGATCAATACCATAACGTTTTTTGCACCATCGCACCCATATTCTTTCGAAATTGAGGCAGACACATATTAGGTATATGAGGTATCTACTAAGTAAAAATAAATTATAGTTAGTACTTACCTAGTGGAGTCTTTGGGATACTTAAAAAATATATGTTTTTATTTTTTCGATTGTTGTTCATGCACACAGTACAATAAACCATATTTAAACTTTCTAATAAATTCAGATTTCAAATATAAACGAACACGCACGACGCGCCGCACAGCGAGTGGTGAGTGGAGTGAGGTGAGCCCTTTATCTGAGCACTGGCCGAACCAGTATAAACAGGTTTCGTTCCGTACGTGACGAGTCGCCAGTGCTCACGCACACTCGAGCATCATACTTGTAGTGAAGTACGTACCGTGGCGAGGCTGTTTGAATCTTTGTCTCTGTACGTTTATTTACTCATGTGGTCGACATATATATTATTTTGTTTCTAATGCCCGCTGCACACGTTACGATAAATCGTTTAAATCAGTCTGTGCAGACAGACCGTACTGTGCAGATATATCGGTTAGCCCAGTGGTTTAAGTGGTCGCCACGCCGCTGTTTACTAAGCCAAGTGTTGTGGTTTCAAATCCGACATCGGACAATTTTTTATATGATTCACAAATTGTTGTTCAGAGTCTTGATGTTCTTTGTATCCGTTGCATTTATATTTGTAAAGTCCCTCTCGATACAGGACGTATATGCTTAATACCGAATGAGTCTTTAAAAAATGAATGTAACGAACGGGCGTATGAGAAATCGTTTCAGTTATCGTTGAATGTTGTCGATTTAGAAGCCGTTTGGAGGTACTAGAATGTACGTTCGATTTGTCTATGCGATGTAAAGTCAGAATGATTTGTCGAAAGGTGTAAAGCGAGCATAATACATTTACACATTCTTGATGTTTAAAAGATTTGCTATACCATTATATAGTCAAAGGCTTTTGGTACCGGCAGTGAGATGTGGTATTTATTTAAATTACAAAGACTTTTTTTTTAAACTGACTGTATCATTTTACATTATTAAAACGCTTTTAATTTTATTATCGTAGAATGATACAGTCACTCAAATGTGTGTGTACTCAAATTTTCAAAAAAAACGGGTGGTTTCGATTATCTTCATGGCTGAAAAAAATAAAATACCAAAAAGGTTTTAAACATTTGAACATGTTACTGGCCAGTTATAAAAGTGTCATAATGTTTATAATATGCCTTCCCAATTCAAATTTTTGACTGAGCCTGGTTTTCAAAGAAAACAACTTTTATCTACATTTTGTGGCGCGAATGCTCTATAGTTAATATCGACTCTAATTAACTTTTTGCCAATTTTTATTAAATTATCTGATGTCCTTGACATTTAAAAGTATTGTTATTGCTGTTTAGCAATCTTGAAAATGGTAGATAAAGTGATAAAAGTGAGCAAAAGTATTGCGCTGCTTGAAGACGGCTGCAGCCAATGCTTCGTGTCTCAGAGACTAAATGTGAGTCGGTCGACAGTTCAAAGGACCTGGCAGCGCTATCAAGAGACCGGTTCCGTCAAGAGAAGGCCTGGTTCTGGCAGAAAGACAGACATGTACCGAACCACGGGATGATCGTTTTCTAGTTAGTCAAGCGTTGAGAAATTGCAAATCTTCTTATGTGGACCTCAAGAACAGACTCGAAGAAGTAAGAAATGTGCAAATTAGTCTATGGACGGTCAGGAGGAGGCTTCTCGCTGCTAATATACACAGTCATCGTCCGCCACGCGGCCCTAAATTACTCCATGGACATCGAGTTGCCAGGCTTCGCTCGAAATTGTGTGTCATGGACTCATGAAGACTGGGATAGGGTATTGTTCTCCGATGAAGCCAGGATATCTCTGCATGGTGAAGAACGACGTCGGCGAGTGCTACGTAGACGAGGAGAACGCTTTGCAGAGGCATGTTTTGAAGAAATCACACCTTATGGAGGGGGCTCTGTTATGTTTTGGGCAGGAATAAATTCTATGGATCGTACGGAGTTAGTCTTCATCGAAAACGGTACACTAATTGGACACCGATACGTAACGGAAGTTCTAATTCCTTATGCACAACCCGCTTTAACCGCTCTTGGCGAAAACTCAATTTTTATGGACGACAACGCTCGCGCCCACCGGTCTGGCGATGTGGAAGCGTATATGCTAGAAGTCGGAATTCGTCGTTTGGACTGGCCAGCTAGAAGTCCGGACCTCAATCCCATAGAGCATGTCTGTGACGTTCTGAAGCGAGGAGTGAGATCAGTGCAGCCGGCTCCGCAGACCATCAGAGAGCTAAAGAATGTGATTACCGCGGAGTGGGAACATATTCCCCAAGAAACCATAAAAGATATACTCGCTAGCATGCCCAGACGAATGCAAGCCGAGATTTCAGCAAGAGGGTGTCACACTCAATACTAAACTTTTATCTGCTTTTAATGTATTCAATAAAAAAGCGGCCAAGTGCGAGTCGGACTCGCCCAAAAAGGGTTCCGTATCAGCAAGTAACACCATATAAAAGATCTTGTAGTTCGTTGTAACTTTCATCGATGTTTTTATACTAGTGTATTGATTGGATGAAAGGTAAATAGCGTGTTACGATTTATGACGTATTAAAAAAAAACTACTTACTAGATCTCGTTCAAACCAATTTTCGTTGGTAGTTTGCATGGTAATGTACAACATATTTTTTTTTTAGTTTTATCACTCTCTTATTTTAGAAGTTAGAGGGGGGGGGGGACACACATTTTTCCACTTTGGAAGTGTCTCTCGCGCAAACTATTCAGTGTAGAAAAAAATGATATTAGAAACCTCAACATCATTTTTGAACACCTATCCATAGATACCCTATACGCATAGGTTTGATGAAAAAAAAATTTTGAGTTTTTGTTCCAAGTATGGGGACCCCCAAAATGTATTGTTTTTTTTTCTATTTTTATGTAAAAATCTTAATGCGGTTCACAGAATACATCGACTGACCAAATTTCAATAGTATAGCTCTTATAGTTTCGGAAATAATTGGCTGTGACATACGGACGGACAGACAGATAGACAGACTTGACGAATCTATAAGGGTTCCGTTTTTTGCCATTTGGCTACGGAACCCTAAAAACAAAGAAATTAACGCGTTTCATTTTTATTTAGCGAGCAGATACCATAGTAGTGTTTTGAGCTTAAACATTATTTCTTAATAATTTAATCAAAATGTTATGATAAAACTGATGAAAACTATTCCTTCCTAATTAATTAATAAAATTCTGAGGATAACAATACCTAAAATTGTCAAACAAATAAATAGTAACTTTATAATAGTTCTTTGCTTAAATGCCCGTTTTTTTTGCAAATGAGTTTATATGCGCTGATTATTACTTAATTAATTTATATAATAAGTAATCTGTTATATTAGAATACCTTTGTAAAATCATACCACTAAACAATTTTGTTTTATTGAATCAGCCGCACTTACCTTATACTCGTACATCACTGGTTTTGATAAACAAATCCATATAGAGGATAGAAAACACAAATAAAACGGAATAATAAAACGGAATAATCTATTTGAAATAATTTGATACGATAATTCAGTAAAAAATCTATGTTGGAGTTAGATAAACTACCTATTTCAATAAATAAGTTAGCGGAGACAAAACATAAATTATTCTGAAGAGAATCAGCCTTTATTTGCTTACACTGACGTTTATCAGTCCTTAACATTTACCGTATGGCTCTAACCATTTTTTTTCTTGGATAACACATAGTTTCTTTAATTTCTATTAGATATGTGTTTTGTTTTGAGACTAAACAGGAGTTAACACTATAGGTTCAAATCATTAGCCCGCGTATCCAACAACTTTAATCATAGTTATTTCTAGGGTTAAGTTTTCCGTACTAGTAGTATAAAGTGGAAAATAGTTCTGTATCTATGTCTAGAAGCATTTTGGTATAGGGACAGATTGGACCACGGAGAAGGACATAGGTTACTTAATAACGTGATAGCCGACTTAAAGCTAGTGTTTTTACAAGTTACAAAGTAAATTTATCCTATGTTAAGTAGCATTTTTTTTATATTTGCCGCACCAAAGTAACTCTACTCTGCTTGATGTAAAGCGAATTTAGAATCCAGCAGTAGGTGACACAATCCTCATTGTGAAAGAGCAGACAAGTGGCCTAGTGTTAGTGCTACTGCATCATCCTATCAACAACCTATGATACTTGTTAACAAAAAGGTACATGGTAGCAATTAGCAGATTTATATTTTAATACTATTGTAACTGTATAATACTATTGTATAGGTAGTAGAGCCACGCTGATTTCAGCACGAATGGGCCGGCTCGACCCGGCTAGTACTACCCTCACACAGAAGACCATCCTAATAATGACAGCATTCTTGCTGTCGTATTTCGTTGGTGAGTGTGAGACCGGAGGCCCAATCCTTCTGCATCATTCTCCCGCCCTTCGAAGGCCGGGAGAATGATGCAGAATAATCTAACCAGGCTGCCATGGTAAGGGTCACCATGCTACATTGCCAACCCTCACAATAAGCATGGTGGCCCCTACTCCTGGATTCTACTCATGCTTTCCATCAGGCAGAGTAGAGTCACTTTGGTAGGCTTAAATATAAAAAAAAAAAAAAAAAAAAAAAAAAACCTATGACAGTTTAGTATTGGGCTTTTTCTTTTTGTGGATAGTTTGGCCTATCATAATAATAACACGCCAGACGGTTTAGAGTAAGAGACTTGATTATATCGAATCATATGACTTCGATTCAACATATTTAACCTTCGCGAACATTCTGTTTCTCTTTCAAAGAAGAAAAAAACAAGTTTTTTAAACGTAACGTTTATTAGATTAACTAAGTAAGTACTGTGGCAAATAAAATCAGTAAGAAAAATATTTGACTTATAATGTTGAAGAGATTCTTAAACAGAAATCGTTTTTCATAACCGTTAAGCTACATCGTTCTTCTTATCGGGGATAGAATTGCGTTTTTGTAGTAAACCCTTGTATTTTTCTGTCAATTCTTTTACTTGAGTATCCAGGTCTTTCTTTAAACTGTAAATGTTGTAAAGAGATTTCATCAACATTTGAAAGTATAAAACAATCGTGTTTTTAGGGTTCCGTAGCCAAATGGCAAAAAACGGAACCCTTATAGATTCGTCAAGTCTGTCTGTCTGTCTGTCCGTCCGTATGTCACAGCCAATTATTTCCGAAACTATAAGAGCTATACTGTTGAAATTTAGTCAGTACATGTATTCTGTGAACCGCATTAAGATTTTTACATAAAAATAGTAAAAAAACAATACATTTTGGGGGTCCCCATACTTGAAACTGAAACTCAAAATTTTTTTTTTCATCAAACCTATACGTGTGGGGTATCCATGGATAGGTGTTTAAAAATGATGTTGAGGTTTCTAATATCATTTTTTTCTAAACTGAATAGTTTGCGCGAGAGACACTTCCAAAGTGGATAAATGTGTGTCCCCCCCCCTCTAACTTCTAAAATAAGAGAGTGATAAATCTAAAAAAAATATATGTTGTACATTACCATGCAAACTACCAACGAAAATTGGTTTGAACGAGATCTAGTGAGTAGTTTTTTTTTAATACGTCATAAATCGTAACACGCAATTTACCTTTCATCCAATCAATACACTAGTATAAAAACATCGATGAAAGTTACAATGAACTACAAGAACTTTTATATGATGTTACTTGCTGATACGGAACCCTTCATGGGCGAGTCCGACTCGCACTTGGCCGCTTTTTTTACAAGAATGCTTGAGAACAATGGAGATTAGGTTTTTTCAGTTTTTCAATATATTTTTTTTGTTTTATAAAGGCAAAATTCTGTCTATAAGAGATCGACGTGAGCGATAAGACTGCCGATTGTTACTCAACGTATTACGTACAGTTACAGAAAAAAAAACAACTTACTAGATCTCGTTGAAACCAATTTTTGGTGGGAGTTTGCATGGTAATGTACATCATATATTTTTTTAAATTTTATCAGTCTCTTGTTTTATAAGTTACCAGGGGTGAGGGGACATACATTTTACCACTTTGGAAGTGAAAAAAATGATATTAGAAACCTCAATATAATTTTTAAAGACCTATCTATAAAAACCCAACACGTATGATTTTAATGAAAAATAAAATTTTGAGTATCAGTACTAAGTATGGGGACCTGCAAAATTAATTGTTTCTTTTTCTATTTTTGTGTAAAAATATTAATGCGGTTCACAGAATAACATAGAATATATCTACTGACCAAGTTTCAACAGTGTAGCTCTTATAGTTTCGGAAAAAAGTGGCTGAAATACGGACAGATAGACAGACAGACAGACATGACGAATCTATAAGGGTTCCGTTTTTTTGCCATTTGGCTACTGAACACTTAAAAGGTGTAAGTTATAATTACATCTTAGAAAATTATTCTAAGAATTACATACATATAATTACATAACATGAATGTAATTATAAATTTATGTATGATTATAACAGCAGTCAGGTTACCATTACAGTTTTTGTTTAGTTTGGGTTCCAACCTGTGAGGATTTCATTATTATTTATTATATGCAAAAAATATCTTTCTTTTTCATCTTTAAGTGCACGGTTTACCACTAGGTTCAAGCGGTTGCTACGCCGATTTTTTATACGCAAAGTGTTGTGGATTCAATACCCATATGGGACAACACTTTGTGTGATCCACAAGTTGTTGTTCTGAGTCTGGTTTTCTTTGTGTTCGTTTCATATAAGTTTGTGAAGTCACCAGTAGGTACGACACAGTATATTCCTAATGCAGGCGTTGTTTATTTTTAAAACAATCTATTTCTAAGAAGGAAGGTTGAAAGTGGATTATTATGCATGCAAACTTACAACAGTCCTAAAATATCTTCCGGTATATCCGGTTCAAGCATATTGAGTTGCTGTTTTAATTCATCGATAATGCTTTGACGCTTCTGTAATTGACTTTCTAGTTCGAGGTTCAATGTATTAACCTTTTCAGTTTCCTTGTCGACTTCTTCTTTATCCTGAATAAAACATGCAAATTAAGTTTATCTTCAGTAATAAATGCCATCAATATATTGAGTAAAATTGTAAAACACATACATAATATCCACGCGACTTTCTAAATTTATCTGCTATTTCTTCCAATGAATCTTCGTATTGACGACTGTAATAATAATTATACAATTTATTTTTAATTAATAATTATTTTTTTTGGAGTTTTAAGCAAGCTTGCCAAGACTGCCACTAATAACTAGCTAGTTATAACGTCATATTATATAGGTAGATAAGTTTTAGATCCTGATTTCAGCACGAAGGGGCCGGGACAGTACTCTACTCTGTGTGAGAACACAGAAGGTCATTCTAATAATGACAGCATTCGTTCTGTCGTATTTCGTTGGTGAGTGTAAGACCGGGGGCCGAATCATTGCATGATGCAGAAACAACTGACCAGGCTGTCATGGTCACCATGCTGCATTGCCTACCCTCACAATGAGGATGGAAACCCCTACTCCTGGATTCTTTCCATCACGCAGAGTAGAGTCACTTTGATAGGCTTAAATATATATATATATATATATATATATATATATATATATATATATATATATATATATATATATATATATATATAAATAAACAAAATGCAATAGTTTGCTTACAAAGTTGCTTATTATGGCAATTCATTCAGCTTTATATATTATATTTGTTGTATTGTAAATAGTGATTTTTTTATTTTATTAATTTTCGCAACTACGTCTTAATGTAATTATTATTCGCCCCAGCTTTATGAGGACAATCTGTGTAATGTAATGTGAACTGTATAATACGATTTGTATTCAATCTGAATACAAAATATTTATACAATTTCTCCTTAAATTCTAATTAAGAGACAATATTCAATACTGTTGAACTTCTAATAATATGTAGCTCCAGATTGATATTAGATATCGCTGATAAATTAAGTTCGTGAAACTAAAAATGTAATATCGAATAGGTATCTAAATAATAGTTTTCTTCCTTTTGCGTTTTATTTAGTCCGTAGAGTTGTTATAATTTTGTTTTAGGAGCAAAACAAATATCTTTTTCTTCCACATGGTTTCGCATGTACTCGTATTTCATTTTTATTGTATACTTATCTATGTAGTGGCTATTCGAGTTTGTAGAAAATACCAGGTTTTCAATAGACTGGATATTAAACGCTATCGCACTATCTTCTCAATATATTTATATCAACTTATCTACTTGTATCTATCATTGAAAGTGCGTAATTCTATCATGTACAAAAATAATTTCACAAAGCCTTTGTGAAATTCTTTGAAATTTATTATTGTATTTCATTTTCAGCTGATACATAGTCGGTATAGTACATAGTTTCAGATTTTACAATTATAACCATAGAAAGAACTTAATTAAATAACTTAATTAAGCACTGGACACAATTTACAAATTGTCAAATTGTTAGCAGAAAATAAGTGTGTTACCACAGAATACCTAATAGAAAAAGTACAGAAGACTCACTCCGAAAAGTTAATTAAAGAAATAGGGACCCTTAAGTGGTTCAATTCAGATTGCACAGCGCCGAAGCACCTACGATTATATTTACCTACAATTGCATCTATTTCTATCGTGTAACTCTTATCTGTTCTGACGTAATCAGGTATGTCTTCTTTTAAAAATAATTTTAATATCGGTTTAACTACTTTTTCTCTAGCACTTTACTTTAGTGAAAAAATAACTGTAGGTACCTTTGTCAACAAATGACGTTTTAAATAATATCACATCAAAATATCTGTTCGCGTAGTATGTATTTACGTACGACACGAACAGATTAGTTCCTACCTAACACCTAAAAACTTTTATTCAGACATTCGTAAACAGAAGTATATCTTTTACATGAATTAGAAGATCGATGTTTATCATTAGAAGCCATTGTGGGCATCGAAAAGGAAAAAAAAACAATAATGCGCGAGAGCGACGCGGCGATGAACGTGACGCGTATCGTGCATAAGCGACAACCCACTGGAATGGCCATAGATAATACACTATATCTGATAGGAATGGCCTGCGCGGGCAGGCAAGCGGCCGACTATACCTTAAGTGCGGAGGCTCACCCCCCTGATGTTACTGATGCCGCCTGTGTAATGGAAACGACATAATTTTAAATATTCGATTTCGGCATATCTACTGTACTTTGTTCATTCGTTTCTTGTCTTTTTGACAGGTCACGCCTATAAATTACCGGTATATTTTTTTCGTAAATATGTACTAGATACTAGAGTAATGTTGAATGTTTGAATAGTTATATGTATATATAATAATGTTGAATGTAAAATTGAATAGAGGGGTAGGGAAGTGGCTTGTGTATAGCTAAAAACAACAAACTATAAAACAGTTTTGAAATACGATAAATCGATTAAACGATAAAAATAATATATCATATTATTATGATCAATATAATTTGACTTCATGTAAGTGTTGTTTCTGTAAATTTAAATGTAATTAAAAAGGAAATTAAAATAGTATGACACTATTTTTATTTCCTTTTTATTTTACTAAATACATATTTCTCCTATTTAATTTTATTGTAAGGTTTATATAAAATTGCATGCCGAAACAGTGTATGTATGAATTTGGCATCCTATAATACCTTCCGGATACTTACACTCTCTTTTATAATTGTTGCACTTTACAAAAAAAAAACCACTAAAAAGAACAGTGATGTAGACTACGGCGCGGCAAGAAAAAATATGACGTCTTTTATTATTGTTTTCTATGTTTAAGCTTCCGGTCAGTGATTGATGATTCTTTATGTTTTTATCTTTTTTGTGTTTATATCTTATGTTTTTATTTATAGATTTTTACGTGTGACCGTTTGTGGCATGATATTTTATAATAGTTTAAGTGATACGGAGGTCACGTTAAGCAATCGGTTCCGGTTGTTATCATAAGATAACAGTCGTGAAGCTTAGTTGGAGGCCCTTGGGGTACTTAATAATAACGTTATCTTGCCAGTGCCAAACCCGTACTCGGCCAACGAGGGGACGTATGGCCTTAACCCTCTCCTGAGAGGAGACCTGAGCCCAGCAGTAGGATTTTAAATCTTAAAGTACCTATCTAGACAGTATTTGTTATGTAGTAAACCCAATCGGGTTTAGTACATAACAAATACTGTTCTAAATCTAGTAAAATCTAGGAATCCCTAGATGGTTTTGATATATATTAGGAATTTCTATTTGCATTAAACTAGTTAAAAGTAATGAACCAAATTACGAATACAGTAAAATAGTATTATTTGATAGGATTATACCATTACTATCCTTGATATATTTATTAACACTGAATTATTATCACTGATTAGTGCATATCACGATCTGTTTACTGATTTAGCACTTAGAATCTCTTTTTTCTACCACCACTATTAGAGAATAAAGAAACTAAATAAAAGAAGAGTCTTTTATTTAGTTTTGATCAAGTGACTTAACGTTAAGGTAAAGTAAAATTTTGATTTATGATTTTGATAGTAATGAAACATGGTATTTTATACTTGTTGGAACTCGTTTTCTTAACAAAATTGTTATAGCACATCACTGACGGTCATGAAAAAAGGAAATAACTTCCGGAAACGTTTGAAGTCTGTTTGTGATGATATGAGATAGATAGATGGTAAATTTATTCTTTGTAGATAAATGAAACTAGACGCCAGTCTGCTTTTAGCAGCTATTGAAATCATAAATGAAGAACTAATGAAATCACTTTAACATAACGCACACACGCACAAAAATTATAATGACTAAAACTAAAAGATCGGAAAACAAATTATAGTTTAAGTTCACAATTTTGTTATAATCTCCTTTGAATTACTGTGAAACTGTCGTGTCAGATTTCTTTTGAAACTTGAATAACAACGTGGAATTAAAACTTCCTATGTTTCTAGGGAAATGAATCTTTGAAAGATGGATTAATTTTGAATCTAGGGAAAAGTTTGTTTTATTAAAACTATCTTACTACGTACTACTAAATAATAGATGAAGTCAACTTTAGACGTACACTTGGAGCTCCGTTTCTTGTTCTTCTTTCTTCAACAATTCTGCCAGTTCACTCTGAGTCGCACGAGCATTTTCAATACTTTTAGATAACTCATCACTTTGCCGCTTTAGCTGCACACGTTTAGCTGTTAATCGAACTAAAAATACCATACAAGTTTCAGTTAATCGAAACCTTAGGGCTTTCACACACCAGCCACGCGCTCATGCGCGTGGGCGCGTGGCAGCAGATCACGGGACCTATGGGACTTCACACACTGGCCACGCGCCTAGGCGCGTGAGCGCGTGCCGCGGCGTGCCGCTAGCAGATTCTGCCACCGCGCGCTTAGGCGTGGCGGGCCGCAGCATTAAACACATTTATATACGAAATTGAACAATGCCTAGCGCCTGTTTTCGTGCTATAAGGACTTGTTCACGATGGATCTGGACACGGATAGATTTATATTCGAAATTGAACAACGCCCAGCAATTTGGGATATGAAAGGACAGGCGCGTAGGCGCGGTAAAATCTGCTCGAACGGGCAGATCTGCTCCACCGTCGCCGCGCGCGTGATCTGCTGCCACGCGCCCACGCGCGTGAGCGCGTGGCCAGTGTGTGAAAGCCCTTATGTAGGCACCACACTTCGTTATGCGCTATTCGTTATGTGTCTACGCCGTATTCGCCCAAATATTAGTTATGCGCGCAAACACCAAACATGCCATTCACACTTCGAACTGGTATGCCAAATAAGCATCAAATAAGGCAAATATGTGTGTTGTAGAGATGTGTCATTGTCATTTTTATGGTGAACGAAACGAATATACTCTCCACACTTCGCCGTATGCGCGCGAATAACCCGCATAACGAATAGCGCATAGAGAAGTGTGGTGCCTGCTTTAGAGGTATACAACATTATGAGGCTAAAGCCAAATTTTACAGGAGAGGCAAAAATGCGCGTAGTGAAATTTTAAATGTAATTTTGAGAAAGATATATTAAAAGCAGAGTAATTAACTTAGCTGTATTTTTTATAATGAATAGAGGGAAGTATTAAGAATTACACATAATGACGATATATCTATCTATTGTCTAAATAATAAACCCTGTTAATATTTGTGCAATTAGTGTTATACATTATTGTATATCTCTATTCATAGGCGACGTAGGAATCAATGCTTTATACCATTATGTAGAACTGGTTCTTGCGATTTTAATGGTATGTATAATAAACGAAATTTCAACAAAGTGTGTAGTTACTATTGTCTACCTCTGAAGTACAACAACAACAACAACAACCCATAACGTCCCACTGCTGGGCTCAGGTCTCCTCTCAAGAGAGGGTTAAGGCCATACGTGTACATATAATAAAATAAAATATAAATATCTGAAGTACAGATATTTATATTTATAAATATATCTGTAATGTGCCACGGGGGATTTTACAATTTGTGGAGAATTACAATTTCCATAAAATAAGAAACGCTAGTATAGTATTGCTAAAAAAAACTAACCATTTTCGAGTTTGAGCCGTTCAATTTCAATGTTCAAGGAACGGTTAACTTTTAAAGCTGCCGTAGTTTCACGATATCTCCGTTCATTTTCTGCATCCAGAGCAGGCAGAGCGGAGTGCTAAAGTGAATAAACGTATTTCGTGAGTGTTAAATATTACATTAACATGTTAGACATGCAAACATTTATAGTTTATACATGTACTTCTATTTCAATATTTAATAAACTTAAAATCTGTTCTTGGCCTATTTAGCTTTATAGCAGTAAACCGATAGGGTAAAAGTTTTTAAGTTTATTAAATAGTAGATAGTTGGTGTAGAACGTATTGTTTAAAATTTTTACTAAACAGTGTTCAGCAATTATTTGTTTTTTAAAATCCCGTAGGTAATTATAACTAATCTATCTATACACATAAATTAAATTGCAATATCAAAATAACAGTTCTTTTTGATTAAATTCGCATGATTGAATATACGTTACTTTCATTATAAAAGCAATTTTGGTCTGGTCTGTCTGTCTGTGTATACCGGATAATCTCTGACCGATTTTGACGGAACTTTCACTGGCAGAAATGGCATGGCATAAGGTGTTTCTTACGCTTTTTTTAGACTTGCTTCAACTCACGGCGTTACTCGCGTCTTACACCAATAACCGCGGGTAACACAGCGGGACTCAGCTAGTTGTAAATAATTCTCGTGTGTGTTCAAGATGAACTTCGAAACTATCTAATCGAATTTAACATTTGATAAATGTGTGTTTTGCTGCCGTATCTAAGATAGGATAGTTAACATCACACTTAGATCAATAGAAGGCGAGTGCGATTGAAAAAATAAGCAGACAAAGTTGCGTGTGTCACCTAGTTGTATTATGGAAGTAAATTGTATAACTTTTTAAGTTTAGTGTTTCTAAAAAATTTACCTGCAAAAGCAAGTCATTTTCTATTTCTTTCAAATTTGATTTCAGCAAACAAATTTGCACTTGTTGTTCTAGTGGTTTAAACATTTTTGGATTAGAATTAAATATTAATTAAAAGAGTTAGTAAGGAAATTAATTTTCACTAAACGAAATTAATTTTATGCCGCTGATTACAGGAGAATGTCAATTGTTTATGGTATAAAATTGGCGCCAATTCAACAAGTGTGGCGCCAAAGAATCTTTCTATGTTTATCTATGTTTCTTCATAATTATGTTTTTTTTAATAATTCATATCTTTTATTTTAATAATAACTTTTATTTCAAAATGTATTCAAGGGTAGATAATAACCAAAATATGTGTGTATCTATATGCTAACGATTAATTCTTATAGAAATGATACAGTATTTATTATCCTTTTGTATTTTCGACGAAACAAATATTGTGTCCAGGGAGGGTTACTTTGGCTACAATTTTCATAATATTTCGTCTTTAGTCTATAGGCATTAACTATGTTTTAAATGATAAATAAAAATACTATTTTTGTTAATTTTTCTAATATTTCATTTTACAAACATGCGTATCCTAAAAAAAACTTAAAAACACGTAGGGAGAATTGTCAATTTTTAAGTTTTATTTCAGTTTATATTTTAGCACGAATACCCAAGAAAACAGAAAAAAAACATCAAACATATATCATATATCAGGAAACGTTTAAATTATTTGTTTCTTCTAGAACGCAGAGCAACATCACGTTTTGTATTGAAAAAAGTTTGTGGACACGTACGTTTAATTTTACTCTGTAAGGACAAGGTTTTTGTCTGTCAAGATTATAAATCCGAGTAGGTACGTGCATTGCATTAAGGAAAGGACAATAATAACTTTTTTCTTTAAATTGAAATGGATTGTTTTACCCACTTAACAAAATTCGTAACTAATAAATATGTACTATATATACACTACATTGAATAATTATCCCAGTATAGTTTTTCTAATAAGCACAATCTTAATTGCAAGCAGTTAACTTTACAGGCATAATATTAGCTCGACCAATTCCGCTGTTCTAGTTTGGGTATGATATGTTCTACGCCAGACTGACCGTACTGACAGGGACTCAAGAGACAGGAGTATGTAGTGTTTCCACAAAAAGCCACTCAGTTGGACTCGTGCCATGTTATTTCAGAAGGATCGTCTACCTAGACTCTGTTTTGGGAGACGCTTAGACTACACTCTGCTAATCGAATCAATTACCTAGTAAATAACAACTAATCTGACACAAGAGGTCCTCACTCTCTGGAGGTTTGCGGCTCTGTCGACGTCATCTACGCTCGGGCCATAAGGATGTCTAGAGTGAGTTAATTTCACATCACCTTTTCCTCGATTCATCTACTAAGATAAAATCCCGTCAAATATTTAATAAAATTCAAGTAAAAATTAAGTGGCATACTATGGAATAAACTAAACTGTAGAATACTTTGGAATGCGCATTGGCAGGAATCTCGACTTTTTCTCAACTTTAGATAGGTACCTCTTACCTTTAACATGAATTAAATTAATAAAGTATGAGATTTAATATTAAGCGGTAATATGATAAAGAGCTATGTCTTAAAATGATTAATGATGTCTCTAAATTAATTAAAAACAGATTGTCTTAAGAACGCGAGTCACGAGTCTGGATCTTGAAAGTAAAATTATTACCTTAAGCAATTATATTTGAGGCTATAAATTTTTAGGTAGGTACATAGAATATCTTCATATTATAATAAATGGTGAGACTAAAATTATAAGTCTTTAAGTAGTCTATAAGTATAAGTCTTCTCATTACATTATTCATATTTGAAATGGGGTACAAGTTAGTCTCAAGTACATATTTTCTTCTTCCTCTTCTTCTTTTGATGAGATGGCAACCAGCCGAATAATATCAGCTATATCTCATATTATTATTTACATATAAAAATTAGGAAAAATATCAAATATTTAGTTAAATATTTAGAAAAAAATTCATGGACATTAATTGATGGAAATATGAATATTATAGGTTTCATGGTCCCCAAATAGACCAGTGCTTTTAATGTTTGAAAACAAAATAAATTATAGTAGGATAAAACCCATTGTAAAAGGAGGAGAATAGTACAAAAATTAAAGGAAAAATAAATTACGGGCGATCTGAGGTCGGGAAGGGGGAGAGGTTTTAAGGGAAAAAAATGGCTTATCTCGTCCAAGTCCTATGGAAAAAAGTTAAATGGCAAAGTTGTAGGTTATTACCTACAACTTTGCCATTTAACTTTTTTCGAAAAACGAAAAACATGTAGATCTTTTTATTAAAAGATCTACATGTTTTTCGTTTACACTTTTTTCACATAACCTCAAATTTTATGTGAAAAATTGAAGAAACCAAGTTTTTGGTTTTTTATTTTTATCTTTTACAAATAAAATTATTTTTTAACGAAATTTTGTGAAAACTTTGCTTTTTATGTTCAGAATACACCGTAATTTATTTGATTTGAAATATCTATTTTTTCACCTCATTTTGACGGAATACCGAAAAAAACCCCTAATTTTCGATCGAAAATTCATCCGTCAAAATATCAACTTTTTTTTTAAAAATAGGATGTTTTCTATTCGATGAAATCTCTACTTTCCGATAGTGTAAAAATATATATATATATATATATATATATATATTACCATAGTAAATCTTCTCAGAAAATGAAAAAAATGAAAAAACTCGAATTCGATTTTTTTTAATCGTTATTGAGATATTTATTAAAATTTACACTTTAATCACTCGAAAAACGTAAGATTGCATGTTACAATGATAAACAAAAATATTTCAAATCGAAATATACTACTATAATTAACAAGCAAATAAATAATAAAGTTAATATTAAATAAAACATCTACAATATTTTGAGAAAGTTGCAGAATCTTCTATAAAGTATATGCGTATATGCCTATTTAATACTATTTTAAGATAATTTAATACCTGAGTGACCTACGAAAAATTTAAGGCCATCAAAAGGTATTTCATAGAAAATAACTCAGCCTGCACGTGTAGTTTTATAAACGGTGTCGTACACTGCTCTGTTTTACAGCTGCTACGAAATAGCAAGTATGTAGTAAGGCCTAGACCTGCCTAGCCCACTCCTCTATGAAAAAACTTTTAATAGCCAAAAATTTTTCATAGGTCACTCAGGTATTAAATTATCTAAACTCGTTCACTTTTTGTTATTTTAAGAGGCTTCTACCCTGGTCTAAAAGTCCATCTTTTGAAGAATTATCTTCTGACTTACAAGGTACACTATTAATACTATTGTTATCTATTTATTCATTATTTAAGATTATATAATTAACTTATTTTTTTCATGTACACAGACAGATATCACAAATGAGGACACTGAAATAGATGAAGATGACAGCGATTGTAGCGAAGGTTTATCAGATGAATCCGTTGAAGATATTTTTATGTAAATACACAATTATTTACCCATCTCACAAAAAATAGTTATTTAAATTTAAAAAAAGGGGCCAAGTGCGAGTTGAACTCGCCCATGAAGGGTTCCGTAGAAGCAAGTAGCATCATATAAAAGTTCTTGAAGTTCGTATAAACTTTGATCGGTGTTCTAATTGCGGTTTACGATTTATGACGCATTTAAAAAAGAACTACTTACTAGATCTCGTTCAAACCAATTTTTGCTGGGAGTTTGCACGGTAATGTACATTATATTTATTTTTTAGTTATATTAATTTTATTTATTATTATTTATTATTATTGTTATAACCCACACGCATGGGTGTGATGAAATAGGACATTGTTCACCGAGGGAGGAAAGGGACCGATGACTAGCGAGGGAGCAATTAATTTGTAGCCCGAAGGCGCAGCATAGGGCCACAATATACCCGAGGTTTTTACTACACCTGTGAGGAACATTTAAAGTATTTATCAAATAAAATCAAAACGTAAGACACCATGTAAGACACAATTTAGCTTAGAATTTGACCAATATTTCGCGCTTTTGTTTTTTTTTATTCTTCACAAAAGGATGTCAGTGGCACGGAGATTCCATATTTAAATTATATGAAAACTCCTTGGGCAGGCGCGCGCCATAGATAAGATAACACATGAGAAATAAAAATTCATAAAACTTTCTCTCCCGTTAAAACACGTTAGAAATGGATTTTCATACATGTTTTCCTCCCGCTTATTCAGGTCAGTAAAGACTAACGTTCTCATTTCATTTTTAGGGAATATTGACTACTGTTCCGATCAGGTGTACCTAGTATAAAAAAAAATTTGAGTTTCAGTTCCAAGTATGGGAAGCCCCTAAAATTTTTTTTTTTCCATTTTTATGTAAAACTCTTAATGCGGTTCACAGAATACAAATACTTAGCAAATAAAAATTTTATTCGAATAATTTAGATAACTATCATCAGAATTAATAAATAATTCTAACAAAAAGAAACCGACTTCAAAATCAAACTATTCTGAGTACCCAAATCGCGATAATTGTGCCTATGATATTTGAGGAGTTCCCTCGATTTCCTTGGGATCCCATCATCAGATCCCGATATGGTGACGATGGGACCACCTGCAAGCTACGGACAAAAGCTAGTAAAATTTACATATATTTGCAATAAAAGTAAGATTCAACAGAGAAAATTTTAATATTAAAGAGAATGTATTTAAATCTTTTCTAAGAAACTTTGTTACCTAAGTCTGAATCTACAGTTAGATTTATTACTAGCATTTACACACTTTCTGCGGTTTAGCTTCAGACAAATACCAGTGGTTTAAATCTTCACATATTGTCACGTGGGACTGTTTCAGTGAAGATTTACTCATTATTGTTGACTTTTCTGAATAAGTTTTAGTATTTCCTACATGCTTATCAGACATCTTGGCCGTCACGGTTTCAGATTCTTCTTCTTTAAAAGTTTTATTGAAGTTGTTTTGCATGAAATCCAAAGCGATGACACATGAACGACAAACGTGATATTCACAAGTATTTAGATTATAATAGTTAAAAGGAATATCACATTCTGCTTGCACTCCTGTATCGGTGTAATTATATACATTACTTGTTACTACATCGTAAGGAATTTGGCGATCCTTATGAGCACGAGCACAAACATCACAATCACAAGACAAAGTTGTTAATTGTTGTTTCAACAAGCGAAGTTCGGCTGGTTCTTCATACTTTATATTATAAAAATCGTTTTGTATTTCTTCGACATACATCATCAGTTTGTTGAGTATTCGATGTAGGACATACTATTTTTGTAACTACTGTATTGTTCTTAGTTTACTTAATTGTATGTTTCAAATTGATTCCGGAATATTGGTACCTGAATACATTTTAGGTGCCCATATGTAAATATTTATTAAATATTTGTCTTTTAAAAACTATAAAATATTTGATATTGTTGATCATTAAACTGTCATATTTTGAAATGACTTGTCACTTACTTAAAATTATAGGTTCAATAGCATTTTCACTTCGTTTACATATGAGTTTCAATCACAGAAACTATTTCGTGATGTGTTTGAAATATGAAGTACTAGCTTTCCACCCGCGGCTTCGCCCGCGTGGAATTCGTATATAACGCGCGACACGGTAAGGGTAGATTAAACAATCTTACATGATTTTATGTTTGATAATAAGGAACTTAGACACAAACTTTCGTCCCCTATTTCAAACCCTTCTTTCTACCTTTATTTTCAATCGGTTCAGTGGTTTAGGCGTGAAAGCGTAACAGACAGACAGACAGACAGACAGAGTTACTTTCGCGTTTATAAAATAAGTAGGGATTACATCATCGGAAAGTAGAGATTTCATCAAACAGAAAACACCCTATTTTTTTGAAAAAAGTAGATATTTTAACGGGTGAATTTTCGGTATTAAGTCAAAATCTAGTGAAAAAATAAATATTTCAAATCAAATAAATTACAGTGTATTCGAGACATAAAAGGTAAGTTTTCACTAAATTTCGTTTAAAAATAATTTTATTTGTAAAAGATAAAAATAAAAAACCAAAAACTTAGTTTTTTGAATTTTTCACATATAATTTGAGGTTATGTGAAAAAAAGTGTAAATAAAAAATCGGCCAAGTGCGTGTCAGGCCACGCACGGGAAAGGGTTCCTCAGTCACCCATAATGGTACGTGGATTAGAAATTGTATCCAATGGATAATTGTTCTGTTTACGTATTAATGCGTTAATTTTGTATGACTTTTCCAAGTAAGCACATTGTAGAAGTTAAGCCTCTGTAACTCCTGAACTAACAAAGTCATCTAATTCGTTATAGTTTTCATTTAAAGTTCATTATATGGACCACTATCACGAATTTTGCCAGATTTTTTGAGCCGGCCGTTTAGCTTTTAGAGGGGGGGGGGGGGGACGACCTGTTTTTACAAAAAAAGTGGCCTTTAAAGTGGAATTTCTCGCAAACGAATACCTAAATCAAAAAATGGGTTTAAAGATAGTCTTAACAACCTTTTAATGTTTTTAAAAGACCTATATAATGATACCCCAGATGATAGGGTAGCTGCGAGAAAAAAAACATCCCCACTTTACGTGTAGGGGAGGTACCGTAAATAAAAATATTTTTCATAATTCTATTGTAACGCTTTGTCGACGTAATTACAATACATATTCATGCAAAGTTTCATCTTTCTAGCACTTACCGATTGGACGGTAAGGAGGACGGACGGACGGACGGTAAGGGTTCGAGGTCATAAACTTCGGAACCCTAAAAATTGTAGATCTATTGATTACCTACAACTTTGCCATTTAACTTTTTTCCATAGGACTTGTAGTTTTGCCGGAAATCGAGATAAACCGTTCTTTACCCTTTGTTTTATATAATTAGCCATCCAAAGTGACTCTACCCTGCCTGATGGAAAGCATTAGCAGAATCCAAGAGTCGGGGCTACTACACTTGCTGCGAATGCAAACATTAATTCATGGCGGCCCACACTATGGCGGCTTAGTGAGATGCTTTTTCACGCCCCGCTTAAAGGACCCGAAAACCTCCCCCCCTTCCCCTTCCCGACCTCAGATCCCCCGTAAATTATTTTTCCTTTCATTTTTATAATATTCTCCTCCTTTTCCAATAGGTTTCATCCTACTATAATTTTATTTGTTTTCAAAAATTATCTACCCTAGACTACTGGTCTATATATGTCATTGTCAAACTATCATTATGGTTGCCATGCAATTGTGTTTTGCCTAGCAACCTATGAAATTTTGACAGGAGATAAACAGTGATAGATTTTGATACCTACGATTTATGTATTTTTATAATCACCTAGCTTTGGCCTTTGTATCTCGATTATTGCAGTAAAAAGTAGCCTATGTCCTTTCCCAAGTTCAGTTCTATCTTCATACCAAATTTCATCAAAATCGGTTCAGTGGTTTAGGCGTGAAAGCGTAACAGACAGACAGACAGACAGAGTTACTTTCGCATTTATAATATTAGTATGGATACTTAGTTTATTTTAGTTACTTTATTTCTTCTCACGGTTCTTCTTCGTTTATATATCAAAGTATTTTGTACTCTTAGACTAAACCAACCAGTTTCAGCGTTTACGTAAAGCGAGGTCAGGGAGAGGTTTCTTGAAGTACATTACTGTACAAGTTCTTGAATTACATTACTGTAGGGATATGTTTCACTGCTTACAAAATGGATTTTGGTCATTGTGGTTACTTTATTCACCAGACTAAGTGAAGCTTAGTTTGCTGAATAACTGAAGTAACCTAAGCAGAGCTTTAACTATGGGTACTAGGCAACTCTTATGTAAATACAATTTTTCTTTTAATATACTTACAAAATATAAATAGAAAAAAACACCTAAACTCCGAAACAAATGTTCGCAGATCATACAAACTTTTGATCCGACCCGGAAATCTTGATCGGCAGCCGCATACGCTAACCACTTTCAATTTAAAAACCAGATTCAATGAAAAAGTATCTGATACCATACATAAAATATTTACAAACATATTTTGTAAGTAAGCCCGAGACCCGACTCGACCCAAAGTGAGCCTTAATCAAATGTAATAAAAAAAGAAAGTATGATGTGATTAAATTTAACATCTATTAATTTTCTGTACAATAAAAAACCCGGTTCCGTTGAGTGAACCTCGACCCTACGTATTACTCACTTACAAAATGACACCGACTATGATCGGGAACAAGTAAAAAAAAAAAAAAACTATATATAGAGAGAGGGATAAGAGATATAGAGTTTTTTAAATAACATTGTTCGCGGATCATGTTTAATCGTGGGCTGTAGTTGCAAGTTTTCAAATTAAATTTAATGAAATTTGAACATCAATTGATACAGTTGAATAATGTTCTCAAATTTGCAAAACAATTATAAAGTTCTATCTGTTACTGTAGGTACAAACTTTATGTTTTAGTTATTACTTTAATACTACTAAATAATTTAATCTCTTGCAAAACGGTCGTCGTCATTGTGTAACGTATTTTAGTATTCAACAAATTTATTTATCATTGTAGAGGAACGGGTAACGTGTTCCTCCAACACAAAGGGAGGATCCTCCGACCAGGCGAGGCGATCATGCCTGGGGTGGGCCACTGCCCAACAGTTGATGTTGGGATGTTGTATATATGTTAATCGGCGCGTGAATATTACTTTCGCGATTCAGGATTAGTAATTACTCCGTATAGATCGTTACATGTTTTTTTTGTAGTTCCATGTTTCTTGGCTGATGACGCTGTCGTATGTTTTTCGTCGCGCTGTATGTGGAAGTCGCCACATCATCAACAACCCATGTCCCACTGTCGGGCTCGGATCTCGTCTCAGGAGAGGTTTAAAGCCATGTATCCATATTTCATAGTAAATATAAGGATAAATAAAAATAGATTAATAGTACAATAATTAAATTAAATTTAGTCCTTAGAACTATAGAATACTTGTCCTCATCTGCTTTATCAACAGACTTTAGCAGTTCACTGGCTGGACATAGGATTTCGAGAAAGGAGATACTAAAGCTAGTATCTTACTTCGCAGGCCATACGTGTTGGTAAATTGTTGGTTAGGGTTTGTTCTAAGTTTTTATTCTCTTGGCAGTGCTGTTGTCCTTCGAAGATTTTACCTCAGTCAGTTTTTATGGCACCCACTGGTAGTGAGCCTCCTTAATCCTCACTAAACCATTCATTTATCACAGTTAATCTCTTTATCCCTATAAAAAGTATCAACAAATACATCACATATGCCTCTAAGTAAAGGTTTCTTTCGTTTTCCTCTAGATGTCATCATTAACATTACATTAGGAACACCGTACGAACGTACCCTTCGTACAAAAATAAATAAACTCATCTGCATCACGACTATTTTATGTATTGAAGTTAGTTAGAAGCAAAATTGCTACGTCAATTAATAACAATTATTTAATTTTCACAAGACTTCAAAAGTTATACTCCAATAAGTTCGTAAAATTATAACATGTAACTTTATTTACACAAATTTTAACTTTCAAAGACAGAATATATAGACGAACTTTATTGTTTAGTTAAACAGTGAATGAATATTTATTTTTAATAATTTGTAGCGTTATTAGGGAATGCCATGTTGAATAATTAAATTGATTGATAGTCCTACGTCCTATAAACCTTACTGAATAGGTATACTATTCTTTAAAAAACGGCTAAGTGCATGACAGACCACGCATAGAATAGAGTGTCGTATGCACCCATAATAACTTGATTATTTAAAATCGTGTCCAATAGATAATTACTATGTTTACTTATCACTTCGTTATTTTAGTACGAAGTTTTTCTAGAAAGCGCATTTAAAAGTTAGGCCTCTATTACTACTGAAGTAATATATTAGAGCTTATCTTTTAACTTCATAGCATGGACAACATTCAAAAGTTTTTTCAGATTTTTCAAGGTAGCTGTTTAGTTTTTAGAAGAGGGGACAGTTCAGTTCTAACAAAAAAATATCTTTAAATTTGAATGACTCTCAAACAGATACCTAAAAATTCCATAACATTACCTTAATTAAAAAATCGTCTTATCATTCTCTCAATATTGTAAAAAAGACCTGTCTGATGATGAGGTAGAAACCAAAAAAAAATCCCCACTTTTAGCATTTTGTCGACGTGACAGAAACACATTTTCATGCAGTTTCATTTTTCTAGCACAAACCGTTTGGATGGTAAGTTGAGGACGGACGGACGGACGGAACATGACATGAAACATTAGGGGTTCCGATTCATGAACTACGGAACCCTAAAAAATCCAAGTGCATGCCGGACTCGCTCTTTGATGATTCGATACACAGTACTGAATTCGTTTATAACGGTAATCGGTTCTTGAAGATTTTCAGAATAAATCAGTCCCTAAAATGTATAATTACAATATTAGTGTCTGTACCGGTAAAAATGAAAAATAGAATATAAACATCCACGAGGTCCACGGGAATTACCAGGGTAATCTACAGAATTGAACGTGAAAATAACTTGTTAAAGGTGTACAAAGTCCTTGAATAAGTTTTGATTCCCTTGTGAGAATAAAAATATGCGGTACCTATAATTATGTTTTGATTACATCCACTTAAAAGTTATTTTTTTATTCCTGCAAGGGAGCACACACCCTGTAATTTGACATTACTACGGGTTCCTGAGAAAAAGTTCTCGACTGACGGACTGACGGAAACGACTGACGGATGAAAACCGAAGTGATCCTATGAGTATTCCATTATTGGTATGGAATACGAAATCCTACAAATAACAACGTTGAGAGGCAATCCTGAACCTGAGTACCTTCTATAACTTACTTATTTCTTGTGGCCAAATAAATTAGACCCAGCTAATTTTATTAACAGCAAAGTGTTTTGGAAATAACAGATGTGTCTACAGAGCTTGGATCTCCTTTTGTTATACCTATTAGTATATAAGTATAGTACGTATGTTGTTTCTTCGTCACATATGTTATTGGAAATTCGTCTGTCAGTCTGTCCGGCTTTGAAGGCAAAATATAATAATAATAATATAATATCAATATAATAAGATAATATTTATTAAAATATGGAACTTCACGAGTGATAAATGTAAAAATATACAATGAAATTCGGTACACAGGTAGGCTAGTCTGGGAAGGCTAGTAGGAGGCTAGGCTACTTTTTATCTCGATAACCGAAATACACGCGGGAGGAGCCGCGGGCGAAAGGTAGTCTATGAAGGATGTTTTTAAGCCTAACTCCAACTAAGCTTCACGACTGTTACCTTTTGTTAACAACCGGGACCGACTGCATCACATAACCTCTGAATCACGTAGACGCTCATAACAGATTTTGTTTTAAACGGTCACCCATCTAGGTACTGACCGCGCCGTCGTTGCTTACCCTCGAGGATTGTTTCTAATTACCCAGGGCAATTTAGCTGTGAGTGCTTCCACAGCGTAACACAGTAAAATAAATGAATGAAAATCTTTTAATGCTAGATCTTGTATACGTGTCATAAAAATATACCATGTATTCAGAATTTTATAAGCCAATATGGGTCCGCATCCATAAAAGTAAATACTCAATTACTCATGAAATAGGTTTAGTAAATTTATGGGGTTGACTGCGAACGATAACGCACTTTCGTTTCTTGTAAATGCCTTCCATATGACGACAATTAGTATTTATTATACTTTTTTTTGTGGTGTGTCCATAGAGATTTGGAATTATTATTACAGAATAGAATATAAAAATAATAAATGCACCTAATAAAACTTGATTTTTACTATTGGTTTGTAAGTCTGTCTGTCTATCTGTGTGTTTGTTGTGCCAGACTTGCACTGTCATATAACTGAAAATGTATGGAGTAACAGCGGGTAGCACCGCGGGGCTCAGATAGTAAAAAATAAGTATTGAGTAATTCAATTATCATACGGTTTAGTGTGCCATTGTTTAACAAGAATTTTTTTTAAAATCTACTACCCGAATACGTTCAAGCATTTGATAAAATTTATATAGCCCTTCACTCGGGTCATTATGACGGATCTATTGACACCTCTTTTCTGCAAGTATTAGCTGCAGGTATGACTCTATTCCGCTTGATGGAAAGCATGAGTAGAATCCAAGATTGATTATCACGACCTTCAACGCAAAAGTGGATAACTGCAGTATTGTGACGCACACTATTTAGTAAGATTCAGTAGATAGTTTAAGCGCTTTTCCTTTTGCCTTCGCCGTACAACTTGAAAAAACATCCTAAACCTATAAAACAGAGGTACAAATAATGCTGATAACTTAACAAAACTGTTTAAAGTTGAATGAACAATCAACAAACTCGGATTCACTGATTACTGTAAACAATACGGAAAGTACAAATGAAAACATTATTTACATTTAAACATTTACAGTTGAGCACCTTGTTACAAAATATACGGATATTAACCCGATCCTCCTACCTAAAAAAGTACCCTAAAATGTCCTAAGGGATATTAAATGTATCTTATTTGCTTGTTACGAGTATACTGCCGAATTATTATCTTTATAAAGATGTGTATTTGCTTAAAATAAATAAAGTTTTTAATTTAAGAGTACCAAAGTTTATTATATTATTATATATATTATATATATATATATATATATATATATATATATATATATATATATATATATATATATATATATATATATATATATATATATATATATATGTATATATTATCATATACATATATTTATTATATTATTACGAGGAATCTCTTTATCTTTTTAAAATGGTTTAGTAAACATACAACCGTTACAAGTTTTTCTATGAAATGAGAATCCGTTTTCATTTCATTAAATTATTATTGAGTGGTTTTCCCGAAACTGAAAACAACCGATATGTGAAAATATTATTTTAAAGTTGTAATCAATTAAAACAATCTGCGAAGGTACTATAAGGGGTTTATTTAATGTAGGTATGTATGTTATACATATAGTGTAAAACTTATAACACAATAGGAGGGAGTGCCTAAAATGCCTTGAAGAAATTGATAATGACAATATTGGTCCCTATAAGGTAAACATTTATTTATTTATTTATTATTTATTTATTTTACATGAATGGGATGCCCTAATTTTGTTTCAAGCTCACTTAGAGCATGGATTGTAAATATTTACCTATTAGATATAATAAAAAAGCGGCCAGATATAATAAAAAAGTGCGAGTTAGACACGCCCATGAAGGGTTCCGTAGCAGCAAGTATCATCATATAAAAGTTTTTGTAGTTCGTTGTAACTTTCATCGATGTTTTAATAATAGTGTTTTCATTGAAAGAAATGTAAATTGCGGTATATGATTTATGACGTATTAAAAAAAAACTACTTACTAGATCTCGTTCAAACCAATTTTCGTTGGAAGTTTGCATAGTAATGTACATGATATATTTTTTCTAGTTTTATCATTCTCTTATTTTAGAAGTAACAGGGGGGGGGGGACACATTTTACCACTTTGGAAGTGTCTCTCGCGCAAACTATTCAGTTTAGAATAAAATTATATTAGAAACCTCAATATCATTTTTGAAGACCTATCCATAAATACCCCACACATATGGTTTGGATGAAAAAAAAATTTTGATATAAGTATGGGGACCCCCAAAATTTATTGCTTTTGTTCTATTTTTGTTTAAAAATATTTATGCGGTTCACAGAATACATCTACTGACCAAGTTTCAACAGTATAGCTCTTATAGTTTCGGAAAAAAGTGGCTGTGACATACGGACGGACAGAAAGACAGACATGACGAATCTATAAGGGTTCCGTTTTTGGCCGTTTGGCAATGGAACCCTAAAAAGCACAAGTCTCCAGTGTGTAGTTATAACTCAATCTTGGGATCAACTCGAACAGTATGTCAAGCTAAGAAAGTAACCATGTGATACCTACATTGTCTCTTAAATCTGATTCACACCCTGACGGTGTTTTCAGCACGTGGCAGTAAAATTAAATACTAATATAAAAATACTAAGATGTGAATCAAATAGGATTTAACTTGAATTCTTTTTCAAAATACCATGTTTATATTTATCAACATATATATATATAACTATACCATATATATCAACAACCCATAATGTCCCGCTGCTGCGGTCGGGTCTCCTCTCAGGTCACTGACTTCCTAATAAGGATTGCCATAGATGTTCATGACAACGGGGAACTCAGTTTAACCTCTTCTCTGAGGTATGGGCGGGCAATGCCACCAAATTTCCACATAACGTGCTGTTAGTCTTAAATTAGCATTAACCCTCTTTTGAGAGGAGACCCGAACCCAGTAATGGCTGGGTTCGGGCGGCTGGTTTTAGATTAATTTATATTCTTTATATATATAATTCTTCTGTGAGTGTGTATGTCACTGAACTTCTCTCAAACGACTGGACCGATTTTGATGAAATTTTTTGTGTGTGTTCAAGGGGATCTGGGAATGGTTTAGATTCGCAATTGGACCCGATAGGTGGCGCTGCGATCAAGTTCTGGAATTTTAAAGTTGGGCGGTACGAAGTTCGCTGGGTCAACTAGTTATACGATATATATAATTCTCATGTCACAGTGTTAGTTGCCATACTCCTCCTAAACGGCTTAACGGATGTTTATGAAATTTTGTATGCATATCGGGTAAGTCTGAAAAACCTAAGAGATATATATATATATATATATATATATATATATATATATATATATATATATATATATATATATATGTATATATATATATATATACATATATATATATATATACCAACTGATGAAAGTTCGAACTGAACCGAACCGAAAAATCATTACTTTCTTGTTAGTGTCTACATGTAGCGACTCGTGTTGGAAAAACTAAGATTAATCAATATTCGGGCTATTGTTCCTTTCTAATTAATGTCTAAATGTAGCTACTCGTTTTGGTAAACCTAAGATTTACCTAGCAGGAAAACCTAAGATTAACCAAAATTTCTTGCTATTGTTCCTTTCTAATCAATGGTGGCCTGTCTGTAGCGACTCGTGTTCGATGTGATCCGAGCTTCATCTTTTTGTGTTGGAGGGACACGACATCCGAACTACCACTTGTATAATAGCTCTGTTCTCAAAATAAAAGAAACAAAAAAACCCTTTCATCAAATTACGTTTCTTATTTACAATAGCAATAAATTTAATTTAATTCGTTTTCATAATGTAACATCCAAACACAAACAATAGAACCCAGATTTATTCGCTTCGGAATTGCTTACATAATAAATTCGTCGTTTTAATAATGTCACAAAATATAAAGTTTAAGGTCTGATGACTGTAAAACAATTGTGACGTATATTTGTTTAAATAAAAATAGTTTATATATAAGTAGTAGTGAAGAAGCAATTGATATCGTTTATTCTTTTGACGGCCTTGATGGCGCCATGGCGCAACGGCGCAACGGTAGTGTATTAGACAGACGGCTGTGCTAAGGTCTTGGGTTCATTTACTGGATCGGACACAACTATCTTCAAACTGATTCAGAAAACACCCAAACTCTGAAACAAATATGTACACATTATATTTGTGTGTTTAATGCCCATTATATTTGTATTTATCGTTGTATAATGTTAAACGTACACCTTAAAACGACGACTTTTCAACGTAATATTTGAATAAGTTTTCTAATGTGAGACGATAACACAGTAAGCAACCCGCTCCTGAACAGTACAAACTAAGTAATTTAAAATTTAATAAAATACAAGAAAATGAAAATGCAATGAATGCTTAGCGAAGTTCATGCTTGAGATGAGGGAAGTGTGGAGCAATAAATGAAGACATGCGAGATTCCGAAGCAGGCCTGTTTATTGCTACTTGTCACAAAGATTACTTGAAATAACGCATATAATAATACCGTGAATCACATATTGCCATTTTTAGGTAAATAAAATAAATGGTGTAGTAAAAAGAAATCCATTATTTTTTCGATAGATGGCTTAGTTATTTGTATCTCGCGTTGTATAATTCCTATCGGGTTCTACTGATTGGCGTTCGTTATAAAGATGATATTTCCTACAAATTAAATTTCTGATAGTTTTGTGAATAATTGACTTACATTAAGCCTTTCCTATTTCATGCAAAATAATGGATGATGAAAAACTATCACATCTGATTTAAAACAGCAGTCATCCAAACTCAAAAACTTTTCTTTGATGACAATTTCAGATACTTCTTTTAAAAACAATGGTAATAAACACTTACTGGTTATTTGTTTTGGCCTTTCATATGCCTTATTATTTGTTTTGTAAATACCTCATAAGCGAAAGTATTAAATATATCCATATAATCTAGATTTATGCTGTGCATAATTGAATATGAACAATGAAACTGAAAATATTGCAAAATTTTGAATCACTGAATTGGCCTTAATTGCTTCTATGGTAATAAAAGGATTGTTACATGTTCATAATCCGAAAGAAGAGTGTGCGATTGTTTATTTATTCGTTACGATCACTTTTAGTTCATGAACATGAGAATTGTTAGTCAACATAACATTGTTTTAGACATTTCGTACACATTAAATGTAATGAAATTTAGTTTCAAACTAATTACAGCCTGTAATATGTGTACAGTAGTATGACATAGATTAAATTACAGAATAGTTAAGTACAAATGCATTTGTAAGGTTTGTCCGCTCCTTGTCGGAGTCGGCAGTTCGATCGCTGGTTGCAGTTACCTTGATATCGTCAATGCTTTCGGCTTCCCTCCTCGCGGGCAATTAGGGCCGCACTCGAATATCACGAGGTGCCTACTAATAAACTAATTTAATTAATAAAATAAAACTACAAAATTAACCCTAAAAAATAATTATACCACTTCAAAGTAGGAATATGGAATAATTGTTCTTACAAATATATTAGGTATTATACTGATTCATAATTGAATAAATCGATGTACGCCGGACATGTATCAGCTATTTTATTGGAGTAAACAATATGCACAGGGCATTGTGCAAGTGCGGCGTCAGCGGTCCTCCTAAAAAAACAGTATTTTACTAGACTAGAGGCTGACTCCAATCTTGTTTGGGTAAAAAAGGCATATAGAATGATAATACGAAATTTTCCGTCGTCATAATGTGGGTCACCATACTGCATTGTCTGTATTCACAATGAGTTTGGTGATCTCTTTCATTCTACTCATACTTCCGATCACGAAGAGTAGAGGAACTTTGGCATTTTCATAAATAAAATCGATCAAGTAGGGCACGTGTTGGAAGAGTCTTAAATAGCATTGTCCGTTAATACATTCGTAAACATGCCTTTATTAACATCGAGCAAAAATGAATGAAATAATCACCTTAGTTGTACGGGATCCCCTAAATATTAATTTAGTTCTGTTTTTTAGTATTTGTTGTTGGAACAGAAATAGGACAACTGTGTCAATTTCAATTGTGTAAGTCTAATTAATAGGGTCCCGTTTTACTCTTTGGATACGGAACCCTAAAGATAAAAAAACAGGCAATATTTCATACTTGTTTTTAGGGTTTCGGAATCGGAACCCTAACAGATTCGTCATGTCCGTGCGTCCGTCTGTCCGTTCGTCCTCGACTTACCGTCCAAACGGTGCTAGAAAGATGAAACTTTGCATGAATATGTAAAATACTGTTTTTATTACTTCTGTTGTTATTACGTCGACAAAGTGCTAAAATAAAAATAAGAAAACTATTTTTATTTGGGGTGCCTCCCCTACACGTAAAGTGGGGCTGTTCTTTTTCTCGCGACTACCCCATTGTGTGGGGTATCATTAGATAGGTCTTTAAAAAACAATAAAGGGTATAAGACGATTTTTTGATTTAGGTATCCGTTTGCGAGAAATTCCACTTTAAAGGCCACTTTTTTGTAAAAACAGGGCGTCCCCCCCCCTCTAAAAGCTAAACCGCTGGCTAAAAAAATCTGTTAAAATTCGTGATGGTGGTCCATATAATGAACTTTAAAGAAAAACTATAACGGATTAGATGACTTTGTTAGTTCAAAAGTTATAGAGGTTTAACTTGTAAAATGCGCTTCCTTGGAAAACGTCATACAAAATTAACGCATTATTATGTGAACATAACAGTTATCTATTGGATACGATTTTAAATCCACGTATTGCCCTTCCTATGCGAAGTTTTCAGTACTCTTTAATTAAAGTAATGGTCTCTTCTCTCTGAATTCAATCATTTGAATCAAAGCAAGTTAGTACAAGTAAGTATAAGCAAAACACAAATATAAAATATTAGACTTCCATGAAAAGCGTTACCCATACGTTATACATCAACTCTGCAATACAATGATTTACCTTTTAGGAATATTTTGCTGGTTGATACTACCGCGTTCGGTCACACAAAAATAAACCTTAAATGTATTGTAAAACCTTTTTTGCCCGCGGCTCCACTATATATCCTTTATCTTATAACCTTTCTTATGAATCAAAGTATTTCAATGCCAAATTTCATTACAATATGCTTCAGTAGCTTAGCAGTTACTTTCACATTTATTATTAATTATAAATGTAAAAGTTAGAAAGGATTACTGCTTTATTGAATCTTAATTTTTTATTATTCTTATTTTTTCTTAGTACTGATTATATTTGTCAAAGTAAGTCAAAGTGTTCATTCTTTAATAGGCACAATCACCACCACCATAACTTTTCGAACAACTGCTGTCATAACTTTGTTTCCAGTTCATTTAAAAGTCTTCGTTTGAGTAATCAAATTCAAATAGCTAGGATAAAAGTTTGGTTATATCCAAAATCTTTAATGATTGCATATTTTTCTGATTTTTAGGGTTCCATAGCCAACAGACTTGACGACTCTATAAGGGTTCCGTTTTTTGCCATTTGGAGACAGACTTGACGAATCTATAAGGGTTCCGTTTTTGCCATTTGGCTACGGAACCCTAAAAACATCGATGAAAGTTACAACGAACTACAAGAACTTTTATTTGATGTTACTCGCTGATACGGAACCCTTCATGGGCGAGGCCGACTTGCACTTGGCCGCTTTTTAAAAAATGTAAGGTTGGATATATCAGTGTAAGCGTGTAACTGAGTAACATAAAACTGTTGCTACATTTTCGGTACTAAAGATAGATATTATTCAATATTATTTTATCTTGAGATATGACTTTATTTGCAGTTGCCCTTCAACAATAAACGAAAACATGTCCCAAAGAGCGCCAACGAGTCCGCATCCATCCGCTGTCAGTGATTTTCCTCTGGTGTAGGTGTACTTAGTATTAATTGATTGATTGTAATGAAATATTTAAAATCAATGATATATTGGACAATATTCGATTTAAAAGCAATAAAAAATAGTATACTTCAGCTAGAATCATATAAAAACAGACCAAGAACCTACTCTTGATAAAACATACTCGTACCGGACATGCGAGAGAGTAATAAAAGCGAAAAGTTTCATTTCTAAATTAAATTGTTTTTGTGAGGCAAGTGCGTTATCGTGTCGGATCAGAAGTTTTTGTTAAAACGGTTTTTAAAGTAGAAAAGTTTTACAATTTTTTGTCAGTGTTCATTATTTTTTGTTTGCAAAATAATATTTGTTTTTCTTTTTTGAAGTGTATTTCTTTTAAACTCTAGATTTTAGTGCGCAAATTCTATTTCATAAATTGAAACCCAAATTGATGTTATATCTATGTTAAAAAGGATATTCAGCAACTGTTTATTTATTAACTAACCATTATGCTATTAGTGAAAGTAACTCTGTCTGTCTGTCTATCTGTTGCGCTTGAGAGCTAAAACTACCGAATCTATTTAAATAAAATTACACAACATGTCATAGTCTAGATCCTGAGAAATGACATATGCTAC
This sequence comes from Phragmatobia fuliginosa, assembly GCA_932526445.1. NCBI lineage: Eukaryota > Metazoa > Arthropoda > Insecta > Lepidoptera > Erebidae > Phragmatobia > Phragmatobia fuliginosa. The sequence continues at coordinate 10,232,048 of OW052070.1, read as the reverse complement.
TATATAAATATGATAAATAACGTGGTTTTTTTATTATAGGGGGCAAACAAGCAGACGGATCATTTTGATGGTAGGTGATTGCCACCGCCCATGGACACCCGAAACACCAGAGGAGTCACAGGTGCGTTGCCGGCCTTTAAGATGGGAATACGCTCTCTTTTTGTAGGTTGTGCTCACACAACGAGGTGATATATTTGCAGCATATCATTGATATGCAGAAGAAATGGTGTAGGCGAAAGCACACATAAAATCCCAGAAAGCCCATAACTAGGTAACTTTGAAAGAAGTGCTTTGAGCCCGACCCGATCGAAGGCTTTCGCTATGTCCAAACTAACTGCTAACGCCTTTCCCTTGCTTGCTTGCTTTTCCGATTGCTTGTGCCCAACGATGAGTAAGGTAAACCAGAAGATCACCAGCCAAGCAGCCCTTGCGAAAACCGTACTGTTGGTCACTAAACAGCTGGTGCTCCTCATGGTACCGAAGGAGCTGGCAGTTGATAATGTACTCCATTACCTTCGCGAACAAGCGGGTTATGGCTATGGGCCTATAGTTGGACGAATTTGAGCGGTCACCTTTTTTAGGGATCGAGTACACCAAAACTATCTTCCAAGAGGACGGGACAATGATATATACTAGCTGAGCCCCGCGGTTATGTTTTAAGTCGCGAGTAACGCAGCAAAGTTAGTCATATCACACATAAATACAGCCTAAATATATCCTTAGGTCATCAGCTATATGCCAGTGAAATTTTCAGTGATTAGCCGGAACAAAGAGATAGGCAGACAGAGAAACAGACAAATTGCTGCATAAAAGTTGATTTTTTGATGTTTCTACTGTATATATGTATATACTGTATATGCATTTAACAAAAAAGTACATTTTGAGACTACAAACAGACATTTTAATTTTATATAGATATATAATTAATTAGTGTCACGATGAACTCTAAAAATGTCTGATTTTTACGACTATTGTAAAATGTGTGTTTTGTTGACGTGCCTATAATAGGACAGTTAACATCACGCTACTAAACAAATAGGATCGGAGCACTATTGAAAAGACGCAGAAGAAGTTGCTTGGGTCGGGTAGCGATATATACTTACAAGTAATTAATTATTCTTTAGAAAATTAAACTAAAATGTTGAAACATATTTCACATTCCAAATTCTGTTTGTTAATTGTCTATTTGTTGAGTCTCAAAGGTTAATTAGTGTGACCAGTGGGATGGACAACCAAAGTTTTAGTCATAAACTTGCCCACATAAATTATTAAACTAGCACAGTGCCTACTAACCGTGTGCCTCAAAGCCACGAAATGCTTAATTTGTATGTAATATAATATACGAATGCGAAACAATGGATGTGGGATTTAAGCTTGTTTTATACAATGTGTACCTACATGAAAGTTTATACATTTAAACAGAGCGAGCAAAATAGCATTTAAGTTACAAATGTAATGAATAAAGAAGATGGACATATTACAATCTGTTAAACATGACAATTATGAAGACAAACAATGTTTGTTTAGTCCGCCCTTACAAGACCAAAAATAAATTGAGCTTAAATTTAATCTTTGGATGCTTTCTTTGAGCTGTTATAAATGTCGTGTGTTCAATCAACAGATTTTACTTCTCCAAAAAAAACGTCCAAAGGTGTAAGCGTCATAAGTAAACCTTTTGCCGTTTGATTGATTTTTGGATTTTAGCAGATATATATAAATGTTGTTTAATAGCTTTGATTAAAACTTCTTGGTACAGAGTGTAATAATAATCAAAGTTTTCTAAATTGATTTAATATTGTCTACTAAAATATATAACTCGTGCGAGCTAAGATGGCACCTGGCTCAAAACGCAACATGATACCGTTCCCCCGCGTGATACCCCTCTGTCATCTTGCGAGTAGCGTTAGCAAGATTATTACTGTTGCACGAATAATTCCATAATATTTTTAGTTTATTAGGTATTACCTAATGTCATATAAATCACTCCATGAATTAATCTTATTAATATATCATTAGATTCGTCTGGATAACCCAATTGTTTTAAGAAAGGTCACAGTAAAAAAACAGCATGACGACTATGATACGCAATAGTTTCACATAACGAATATCCAGATATTTAGAGACTACGATTAAATGCTTATCATGACGATTTAAAATGTATTTTATAACCATATTTCAGTTCCTAATTTCATTTAAAACAATATTAGGTATTACCTAATATTATTTAAATCACTGCACGAAGAATACATTCGGCTAAATAATGAATGAGGCCTGCTCCTGTTGGTATGCATATGTATTTTCTTAACTCAGGTAGTAAAGTACCACTTAAGATAAAGTAGTATGTTATGAGAAATTATTTGAAGCAAAATAAATTTTAAAATTTAATAACACTAGAATAAAGTATATTTTTTCTTGCACTCAGTACTTTAAACGACTGACATTTGAGTCAGGTGCCATCTTAGGTCGCACGAGTTATATAACTCAATTATTAATAAGTTACGCACCCCTGCTGTTCCTAATGACTTTCCATTGGTTTTGTTTACATTATTTTAGTATCGTTTCTCGTAGGCCGTACTTTATCTACTTATCTCCTGGTCGTAAAAAGTTTTTAGGTGATCACAAATTTACTAACAAATTTGCGCTTCTTTTAATTGACACTAAGGTTAACAAGTTTCGTAGACTCGACTGTAGGTATATAGCTTGTAGGTCAACAAAAAAATAAAATAAAATGAGAAACTGAAGATTTCCTCTTCAAGCTAAAGTATAAACCCAGCTATATGTGTGAAAGTAAAATAAATTGACAATGAATAAGGACAAATGAACACGGGTTCGAGGTATTCAATAAGGATTCCTTGGGTTTCTTAGCTCAATATTTTGAGATTGAACAAAATTATACATAAAGGTACACAAAGTTTTCTATATTATGTTGTATGTAACTTTATATAATCTCAAAAGTAATTTTGAGCAAGGTCATGAAATCTCAAATTGACTCTAACGCAGAGTTGTAAGCTTATTTTAAACGTGTGTCTATGTCACTAAATCATTCATTATCATCATCATCATCAACAGCCTTTAACAGTCCACTGCTGGACATAGGCCTCTCCTTGAAAAGGAGGTATTGGCCTCCTATACCAGACGGGTTGGTATAGGGTTAGTTTCAAGTTTTCCTTCTCCTTGCATTGATGTTGTCTTGCGTAGTTTATCCTTTTACGACACCCGCGTGGGATGAATAGGGGTGGTGGAATGAATAAGGGGTTTTTTGAAAAAATATTATAACTAAAAGTCAAAACGCGATTCTATTTTTGAAGGTGATCCCTACTCCTAATATAACCTGAACAATTTGAGACAATAATAATTACAATATGGTAAGAGAAAAAAGTACAATTTCCTTAAGGTAACAAAGTACAAAAACAAAATGGCACAAAATTGATGGGGAATTCCCGTGACAAATTTTAATAAAATAAAATTGGGAACATTATTTTATTTATGGCTGCGTATATTAGTATTTTCACTTGATAAAAAAAATGCCCTATTAACGCCTTCCATTCGGGAGTCACATTCCCGTATGAGGTTATAGAGCATACGCTTTTTCTTTTACTTGGAATTTCGGACTTCATATCGTTTCGAAAATCGCATGGATGAAAAGGCGTTAAAACATGTAATAGATTAACTTGAATTTTTTAAATTTTAAGTGGGGTACCAATCATCATTTCATCGTTAAAAAATAATAAAAATAACAATTTTAGGAATCTCACCTGCAGAGTTTGATCCAAGCTATAGGTAGTATAGAAACCAGACTGATGATAAAAGCATATTATCCATCCATATATGTCCACTAGCCGATCCAGTTTTAAATTTAAAGTGCGAAAACATTATAGAGACTTGTTGACGGAGTCTTCAGAATAACACTATTTATCATAAATATCCAAGTATTATATTCATGTAGTATATGTCTATGTATATATATATATATGTATATATGTATGTATATATGTAAGTATGTATGTAAATATGTGTGTGAGTAATGTGTGTATATATATGTGTATGTCTATTATATTTATATGTATTATACGTATATTATATTTTTGCAATTAATAACTTAGTCCCTCGCCTTACTTGTCCCCATATACACCTGCCACAAACAGCTTCGCAACACCCAAAGGTTTGTCTGGAAGATAATGCCTATGGCATTAAGTCCGCCTTGTGCAATATGTTTTGCAGGAAGCTTTAATAAATAAATAAATAAATAAATATTAATATTTCGAAATACACAATAATCCATATCCATATTTGACTGCACGGTTGGCCGAGTGGCTTAAGCGGTTGCAACGTCGCTTTCTACTGCATGTATTGCGGGTTCAAATCCCACATGGGACAACACTTTGTGTGAGCCACAAATTGTTGTTATGAGTTTCGGTGTTCTTTGTGTCCGTTGTAAAGTATGTTTGTAAAGTACTCCGCGACACAGGATATGTATACATAATCTAATACAGAAGAAAAATATTGTCACGCTTTTACGGTAAATCTGCTGCACCGATTTCAGTATAATTTGGTGTGGAAATAAATATAAAAATAAATGAATAAATATTTTGGACATCTGACACACAACATCATCTAGTCCCAAGCTAAGCAGAGCTTGTGTTATGGGTACTAGACAACCGATATAAATACATAAACACACTTTATTTTTTTGTAAATACATACATATTATACATAGAAAACACCCAGACTCCAAAACAAATATTTGTGAATCACACAAATAATATTTGGTCCGACCCGGGAATCGAACCCGAGACCTCTTGATCAGCAGCCGCATACGCTAACCACTAGACCAACGAGGCAGTCAATTAATTTGATTCTTCAGGATATGCATACAATAGACATTGCATATACAACTGTATTAGTAATAACTGATGCCTGCGGTTCCGCTTGCGTCCTAGGGGTATGAAAAATAGATGTTAGCCGATTCTCAGATCTACCCGATATGCACACAAATTTTATACAAATCGGTCCAGCCGTTACGGAGGAGTATATGTTTACTAACATTGATGCACGAGAATTTTATATATAAGATTATATAAAATAAAAATTACACGCTGACAAATAAATGTCAATAATATTTGTCTTCACATGAGAATCGAAACTGCGACCTCTGGCTCAGTTATTAGCCAAGACCAACAGGCTTATCAAATCTAATCTTACTCTCAATGCAATAGTTGTCCAGGAGAGAACTTAAATGAGCTAGGAACGCTAATTGTGCTGGATTTTCGACCATTTCATTGTATTTTAAGCTAGTTTATGAGAGGCTTTTGTATAGAGAGATGTTATACATAATCTGTAAAATAAAAATCAACATTAAAATATAGAAAACCAATCAATGGACCATAACTATAATAAAAACTACAGCAGTAAGGTATTCCTATTCACATACACACGTCTATCTAGATCTAGTTATAGGGTCAGAGGCGACTCGCGTTTTACCCCGTGTATTTCAACTGGTCAGCAGAAACTAATTTGAAAATATTACCTAAATAATGATTTAATTTATTGATTTGGAAAGATAGACGGTAACTTAACAATTGTATGAAAATATGAGAATTTTCCATTAAAAATTGAGTTTTAGGTACTTCTTTTTACGTGACATGATTACAAAATTATTTTCAATAAATAATTTATACAACCATTTATTAATTTCACAAACTGAAAATAGTCTCTCACCAAAAGCTTTCAGATATTGCCAATTGAATCTGATTATAAATTCCAATTTACCAAAATTCATTTGAAGAAAAAAGTAGGCGTAAATAATGAAACCTTATTATTTGTGCGTATAACATAATACCAGGATATCTGTGTAACGGTAGCGTCTATCTTATTTTTGCGTCTCAAAAATGTGTAATTCTAGGATAATGAAGAATTTTTTTATCTTTAATTGTGTCGAATAATTTGCTTCTTCAGTAACGTTGTTTAATCCAGTGTTCAAAAATCTTGTTTCATAATTTTTTAGCGACGTTTTCGTTGTAGTTGGGTTTTAGTATTTCTTTTTCTATTTAATATGTATTAGTTTTTAATGGATTAAATTTAAATCTCGCCAAATATTATACCTTCAATACAAATAGTCTATCGCTTACTGTGCCCTTTCTTGAATATAAACTATATCTTTGTAAAAAAAGATTCCGAGAAATTGAAAAGGTTCTTCTTTTTTTGAAGTGGTTTCAAAAGACCAAAAATTCTCTCTACCTACGTCCGTTATTGACTTTGGAATCATCAAACCGATGTGTATGTATCAATTCGGTTTCTTGTGAAGATGATTTCAAATCCCTAAAATATATTCATATAACCAAAATTTGCTTCTATTTATCGAATAACAAAATTTACCTACTTTCTTCTAAGCGTGGTTGTGATATAAAAAAAATTGAATTACCAATATTTAATGCATTATTTCTTTATTTATATATGATTTACATGAAACTTGCTAAAGGTGATAATGTCAGACGTTTCACTTACCTGGAAGGACTTAAAAATAATATTCACCTGCTTTTATCCTTCAATATATCATTAAAATTCAGTCTTCCTATGAAAAGAAAGAGGCTGAACAGCCATAGTAGAACAAAATTTTTTGGGGTTCCGAAGTGTATGACTATAGATTCGTCATGTCTCGCCCGTCCGTCCGTCCTCGACTTACCGTCCAAAAAGTGGGGATGATTTTTTTCTCGCGGCTTCCCCATCGTGTGGGCTATTATTAGATAGATCTTTTAAAAACAATAAAGAGTTTCTAAGACTTTTTTTTTATTTAGGTGTAGAGGTACGGGTGTCGTGTTCCTCCAAGACAAAGGGAGGATCCTCTGACCAGGCGAGGTGATCCCACCTGGCGGGCTACTGCCCTACAGTTGATGTTGGGATGTTGTAAATATGCTAATCGGTGCGAGAGTGTCTTTTTCGTGATTTAGGATTACTAGTTACTCTGTATAGATGTAACGTGTTTTTTTCGTAGTTCTCAAAAAATCTAGTAAAATTCGTGATGCTGGTCCATATCATATAACTTTAAAGAAAAACTATAACGGATTAGATGAGTTTGTTAGTTCAGGAGTTATAGAGGCTTAACTTGTAAAATGCGCTTACTTGCAAAACTTCATATAAAATTAAAGCATTAATACGTAAACATAACAATAAATTATCTATTGGATATGATTTTAAATCCACTTACCATTATGGGTGACTGAGGAACCCTTTCCTATGCGCTACCTGACACGCACTTGGCCGAGTTTTGTATCCATATCGTTGCAATCATGAGCGAAGTTCCGAGTAACGTATCCGTGTATTGTTAGATCGGTTGTTTAATAGTTTAATTTATACAACTTAGCGTTAATTAACAGCTTCCTAAAGTAGAGGGTCCAAAGTCTAGACAAGCGCAGCATTAATTCAGCGGTACTTTAAATTCATAAGCTCTGGATCACAGGATAAGGCTGAGGCTTTTCACGTCTTCTTTTTTAGTGGGTTAACCAGGATTTTCTTAATCGCTGCAACGGGATCCTAGAAAGCTGACAGAATATACGATTTGATTATCGATTCTCTAAAAAAACCTTGTGCATAATAATATAATGAATTAAGCCCAAACTTTAATTTTCCCTTCTTCTCAACTTTTAATACAGCAGACACTTTCTCCCAATCATGTCCTCTCCACCCTATGGAACGCAGAGACTCTAACGCAGAGTTGTAAGCTTATTTTAAACGTGTGTCTATGTCACTAAATCATTCATTATCATCATCATCATCAACAGCCTTTAACAGTCCACTGCTGGACATAGGCCTCTCCTTGAAAAGGAGGTATTGGCCTCCTATACCAGACGGGTTGGTATAGGGTTAGTTTCAAGTTTTCCTTCTCCTTGCATTGATGTTGTCTTGCGTAGTTTATCCTTTTACGACACCCGCGTGGGATGAATAGGGGTGGTGGAATGAATAAGGGGTTTTTTGAAAAAATATTATAACTAAAAGTCAAAACGCGATTCTATTTTTGAAGGTGATCCCTACTCCTAATATAACCTGAACAATTTGAGACAATAATAATTACAATATGGTAAGAGAAAAAAGTACAATTTCCTTAAGGTAACAAAGTACAAAAACAAAATGGCACAAAATTGATGGGGAATTCCCGTGACAAATTTTAATAAAATAAAATTGGGAACATTATTTTATTTATGGCTGCGTATATTAGTATTTTCACTTGATAAAAAAAATGCCCTATTAACGCCTTCCATTCGGGAGTCACATTCCCGTATGAGGTTATAGAGCATACGCTTTTTCTTTTACTTGGAATTTCGGACTTCATATCGTTTCGAAAATCGCATGGATGAAAAGGCGTTAAAACATGTAATAGATTAACTTGAATTTTTTAAATTTTAAGTGGGGTACCAATCATCATTTCATCGTTAAAAAATAATAAAAATAACAATTTTAGGAATCTCACCTGCAGAGTTTGATCCAAGCTATAGGTAGTATAGAAACCAGACTGATGATAAAAGCATATTATCCATCCATATATGTCCACTAGCCGATCCAGTTTTAAATTTAAAGTGCGAAAACATTATAGAGACTTGTTGACGGAGTCTTCAGAATAACACTATTTATCATAAATATCCAAGTATTATATTCATGTAGTATATGTCTATGTATATATATATATATGTATATATGTATGTATATATGTAAGTATGTATGTAAATATGTGTGTGAGTAATGTGTGTATATATATGTGTATGTCTATTATATTTATATGTATTATACGTATATTATATTTTTGCAATTAATAACTTAGTCCCTCGCCTTACTTGTCCCCATATACACCTGCCACAAACAGCTTCGCAACACCCAAAGGTTTGTCTGGAAGATAATGCCTATGGCATTAAGTCCGCCTTGTGCAATATGTTTTGCAGGAAGCTTTAATAAATAAATAAATAAATAAATATTAATATTTCGAAATACACAATAATCCATATCCATATTTGACTGCACGGTTGGCCGAGTGGCTTAAGCGGTTGCAACGTCGCTTTCTACTGCATGTATTGCGGGTTCAAATCCCACATGGGACAACACTTTGTGTGAGCCACAAATTGTTGTTATGAGTTTCGGTGTTCTTTGTGTCCGTTGTAAAGTATGTTTGTAAAGTACTCCGCGACACAGGATATGTATACATAATCTAATACAGAAGAAAAATATTGTCACGCTTTTACGGTAAATCTGCTGCACCGATTTCAGTATAATTTGGTGTGGAAATAAATATAAAAATAAATGAATAAATATTTTGGACATCTGACACACAACATCATCTAGTCCCAAGCTAAGCAGAGCTTGTGTTATGGGTACTAGACAACCGATATAAATACATAAACACACTTTATTTTTTTGTAAATACATACATATTATACATAGAAAACACCCAGACTCCAAAACAAATATTTGTGAATCACACAAATAATATTTGGTCCGACCCGGGAATCGAACCCGAGACCTCTTGATCAGCAGCCGCATACGCTAACCACTAGACCAACGAGGCAGTCAATTAATTTGATTCTTCAGGATATGCATACAATAGACATTGCATATACAACTGTATTAGTAATAACTGATGCCTGCGGTTCCGCTTGCGTCCTAGGGGTATGAAAAATAGATGTTAGCCGATTCTCAGATCTACCCGATATGCACACAAATTTTATACAAATCGGTCCAGCCGTTACGGAGGAGTATATGTTTACTAACATTGATGCACGAGAATTTTATATATAAGATTATATAAAATAAAAATTACACGCTGACAAATAAATGTCAATAATATTTGTCTTCACATGAGAATCGAAACTGCGACCTCTGGCTCAGTTATTAGCCAAGACCAACAGGCTTATCAAATCTAATCTTACTCTCAATGCAATAGTTGTCCAGGAGAGAACTTAAATGAGCTAGGAACGCTAATTGTGCTGGATTTTCGACCATTTCATTGTATTTTAAGCTAGTTTATGAGAGGCTTTTGTATAGAGAGATGTTATACATAATCTGTAAAATAAAAATCAACATTAAAATATAGAAAACCAATCAATGGACCATAACTATAATAAAAACTACAGCAGTAAGGTATTCCTATTCACATACACACGTCTATCTAGATCTAGTTATAGGGTCAGAGGCGACTCGCGTTTTACCCCGTGTATTTCAACTGGTCAGCAGAAACTAATTTGAAAATATTACCTAAATAATGATTTAATTTATTGATTTGGAAAGATAGACGGTAACTTAACAATTGTATGAAAATATGAGAATTTTCCATTAAAAATTGAGTTTTAGGTACTTCTTTTTACGTGACATGATTACAAAATTATTTTCAATAAATAATTTATACAACCATTTATTAATTTCACAAACTGAAAATAGTCTCTCACCAAAAGCTTTCAGATATTGCCAATTGAATCTGATTATAAATTCCAATTTACCAAAATTCATTTGAAGAAAAAAGTAGGCGTAAATAATGAAACCTTATTATTTGTGCGTATAACATAATACCAGGATATCTGTGTAACGGTAGCGTCTATCTTATTTTTGCGTCTCAAAAATGTGTAATTCTAGGATAATGAAGAATTTTTTTATCTTTAATTGTGTCGAATAATTTGCTTCTTCAGTAACGTTGTTTAATCCAGTGTTCAAAAATCTTGTTTCATAATTTTTTAGCGACGTTTTCGTTGTAGTTGGGTTTTAGTATTTCTTTTTCTATTTAATATGTATTAGTTTTTAATGGATTAAATTTAAATCTCGCCAAATATTATACCTTCAATACAAATAGTCTATCGCTTACTGTGCCCTTTCTTGAATATAAACTATATCTTTGTAAAAAAAGATTCCGAGAAATTGAAAAGGTTCTTCTTTTTTTGAAGTGGTTTCAAAAGACCAAAAATTCTCTCTACCTACGTCCGTTATTGACTTTGGAATCATCAAACCGATGTGTATGTATCAATTCGGTTTCTTGTGAAGATGATTTCAAATCCCTAAAATATATTCATATAACCAAAATTTGCTTCTATTTATCGAATAACAAAATTTACCTACTTTCTTCTAAGCGTGGTTGTGATATAAAAAAAATTGAATTACCAATATTTAATGCATTATTTCTTTATTTATATATGATTTACATGAAACTTGCTAAAGGTGATAATGTCAGACGTTTCACTTACCTGGAAGGACTTAAAAATAATATTCACCTGCTTTTATCCTTCAATATATCATTAAAATTCAGTCTTCCTATGAAAAGAAAGAGGCTGAACAGCCATAGTAGAACAAAATTTTTTGGGGTTCCGAAGTGTATGACTATAGATTCGTCATGTCTCGCCCGTCCGTCCGTCCTCGACTTACCGTCCAAAAAGTGGGGATGATTTTTTTCTCGCGGCTTCCCCATCGTGTGGGCTATTATTAGATAGATCTTTTAAAAACAATAAAGAGTTTCTAAGACTTTTTTTTTATTTAGGTGTAGAGGTACGGGTGTCGTGTTCCTCCAAGACAAAGGGAGGATCCTCTGACCAGGCGAGGTGATCCCACCTGGCGGGCTACTGCCCTACAGTTGATGTTGGGATGTTGTAAATATGCTAATCGGTGCGAGAGTGTCTTTTTCGTGATTTAGGATTACTAGTTACTCTGTATAGATGTAACGTGTTTTTTTCGTAGTTCTCAAAAAATCTAGTAAAATTCGTGATGCTGGTCCATATCATATAACTTTAAAGAAAAACTATAACGGATTAGATGAGTTTGTTAGTTCAGGAGTTATAGAGGCTTAACTTGTAAAATGCGCTTACTTGCAAAACTTCATATAAAATTAAAGCATTAATACGTAAACATAACAATAAATTATCTATTGGATATGATTTTAAATCCACTTACCATTATGGGTGACTGAGGAACCCTTTCCTATGCGCTACCTGACACGCACTTGGCCGAGTTTTGTATCCATATCGTTGCAATCATGAGCGAAGTTCCGAGTAACGTATCCGTGTATTGTTAGATCGGTTGTTTAATAGTTTAATTTATACAACTTAGCGTTAATTAACAGCTTCCTAAAGTAGAGGGTCCAAAGTCTAGACAAGCGCAGCATTAATTCAGCGGTACTTTAAATTCATAAGCTCTGGATCACAGGATAAGGCTGAGGCTTTTCACGTCTTCTTTTTTAGTGGGTTAACCAGGATTTTCTTAATCGCTGCAACGGGATCCTAGAAAGCTGACAGAATATACGATTTGATTATCGATTCTCTAAAAAAACCTTGTGCATAATAATATAATGAATTAAGCCCAAACTTTAATTTTCCCTTCTTCTCAACTTTTAATACAGCAGACACTTTCTCCCAATCATGTCCTCTCCACCCTATGGAACGGTTGCCTGTGAGAGATTGCCTCCGGGCGATAAGGCTGCCAATTGTACCAACATACCTAGATTTAAGTACTTTGTAATTACCTAGTGTACAAAAAAGTTATTATTATTATTATAAAAAAATATATACTTTTACACGTGTAAACAAAACTGTCTGACACTCTTAAACTTGCGTAGGTTTTTAAAGCCGTGACGATGTGGGTAGACCAAACACGTGTTACCAATTTGTCATTTATTTACGATGAAAATTGAAATCCAAATACCCTAATATATAAGCAATATATTTACTCGTATATTACACTAGTAACCACATTGTCTGAACACAATTTTAGGTAGGGTGCCTAAATTATTTTATATGACGTACAATAATTTAACTAGAGATAATTTAATTACTTAGGCTTTTAAGCATGAGGGTAGTCAGTAATAAAATGAATTGAACTCATTCAAGTTGCAAAGATTTTAACGCTAAAGCTTCAGTTATAGGAAAATGATGAACTCTTTTAGCTGGAAAAATTATGTGCGTTAACTCATTGTATAATATATGTTTCTCGTGGTATGTTGGCAGTCATTCCTATAAATACACAAACGCTCTCACGTCGTTAGTTAGCGGTCGATCATCGGATTGTGACGTAGGTAAGTAAAGTACATATTAATATATGAGTTTATCGCTTTCTTCAATGCTCTTATACACAGTTCGCTAACTAGATTTTTGTTTTGTTAGCTGGTGAAAAATTTCTCATGTGTAAATTTTGCAAAAATGATGTCAGATGCTGAATATTTCTACGTTGTAAATAGTTTTGATGATTAAAGTATGTTATTCGACTTTACATTCGAAAATAGTAGTTACTCATCAATCTTAATTTCACAGTTGGATGTGTTTGAGCGTAGATGAAATAACGTAAAAATTGTGTTTTTTTAGTACTATTCGTACTTTCGGTAGCATATGCATTTTGCATGAATGTTTATTAAACAGATACCCATCTCAAAGTAATTTGAATCCTTTGAAGCGACTCATTAAAATTTGATTACCTTTTAGCTTAAGCATTACTATGCATTAAACGCTTTTAAATTTAAAAGACGCATTACTATAAACGATGTGTCTTATCATCATGAGTTAAAGAAACTTCCTACTTAAGTTTAAAGTCTATTAAAAACTTAGGTAACTATGATATGAAAACTTTAATAGCTGAGTTACATACTAACGCATACCAAAGTACTATTATATGTTGGACTCATTTTAAGCTTGTCATATCTAAAAGGGTAATAAAAATAAACGTAGACTAATTTATTGCTGCGGCGACTGTGAAAAGTCAAAACATTTTTATTAAGGGAATTAACAATGTTTTCAGTTCTTACCATCGCCTTCTTCCAAGCCTTTTTTTCATGTCTATCTCTTTTCTTGATCTTAACTTAGCTGTAATTATGTATAATATGTTTATTTATACATATTAGTAACGTCAACAGAGTTAAATAATAAAAAACATTTCTTTAAACTATCAACACTATTATTTTTACTTATGGAGTAATCGAAGCACTCATAGCCAAGTAGCCTTTGTTAATTAGAAACAATCACGGAGGGTAAGAAACGACGAAGCGGTCAGTAACTAGATGAATAAACGTTTGTGGCATGAGATTTGTAGGAAACCTTCACGGCAAGATTACGTAGCCACAACGTGTCTTGCCAGGCCCTAAACCACACTCGGCCAGTGTGGGGACGTTTGACCTTAACCCTTTCCTGAGTGGAGACCAGCAGTGGAAAATTATGGGTTGTTGATGTTGACATACGCGGTTTCCATACAACAGCGCTGTCTACTGAAAATACACCAAACTACGGTGTAACGCGCTACACGGAGTAACTACTACGAGTAATTCTGTATCGCGATATTGAAGTTTTATGTCAGAAATCATTTTCACACCTGCCCGACATCATCTGTTAGGCATGACCTCCTCAAGTAGTCGCTGAATTCTTCCTTTGTGTTAGAGGGAAAAGTCACATATGTATTCAACATACTCTACACATTCATATCTCTGTAATATCGTAGGATGGGTCTTACAAAAACAGTGATGCGATAGCGAAATACAGTATTAAGCTTTTGAATCTTCAGAGTCCCACACAATCTTTTAGATACTTCCAGCGTAGCGTGGAAATTGTATAAAGCGGGTCCAATGTTACACTGTATTTGAAACTTCGTAAAAGGACTTAATTATAAACACCCCTTCAAAGATAAACCTTATTGTACTGAACGATGACAATCAGCTCATGAAGATATAAGTGAAAATGTTTAGTAATTATGTAAGTGTTAATATTTGATAATGATGATTTAAAGTACCTACTTATTATTACAGTTGTGGTAAATAATATTTCTATTTAAGAAATTAAATTGAAATAAGACAATAAAATTAAGAACACTTTACAGGTACCGGTATCAACGTGTTATTTAATTATTTTGAAACATTTCAATTTTGACATCTAAACTAGTTTGAAAATATTAGGTAACTAGCTCAATTTAGTGCAGTGTTAGTTCATGCTGATTTTCAATACTGACTGTTATCGAGGGTAAAAATTATGTAAAGTAGGTAATATGTAATTAATTATGTAAAGAAAATTAAACAAAACCTTTTAATCTTCATCCTTAGTATCATCCTTTGAGAATTCACTGCAGGACATAAGGCTCTACTTGGGGATTAAAATGAGTTTTTAATGTTTTAAATTACTTGTGAGCAAAAAGGGACTGTTTAATATGCCTCTGCTTTTCTGAGATTGGCGTGATTTTTGAATACATGCATGTATAATGTAACAGTATTCAATACTACTGTGGTATACATATACTTATAGATATCATGGTCCGTGTGGTGACGGATTAAGAATATAAAGTGTCACCACCCCTATACATTCCATGGGTGTCGTAAGAGGCGACTAAAGGAACAAAATAAGCAGCTAACATCACTGCCAAGAGAAGGGAAACTTGAAACAAACCCTTTACCAACCCGTCTGGCCAGTGTGGTATAGTAGGCCAAAGCCAGGGGGGTGTCACTCCGCAGTTTAGGTATAGTCGGCCGGCTGCCTGCCGGGTCAGACACGCCGGTCGAACAGACATCGTCAGAACAGTTCAGAGTTACACGATAGAAAGAGACGCAATTGTAGGTAAATATAATCGTAGTGATTCGGTGCTGTGCGATCCGAATTGAACTTAATCTTTTGACACCGAGGGTATCTATAACTTTAATTTACTTTTCGGAGTGAGTCTTCTGTGCTGGTACTATTATGTATTCTGTGCCAAAACCTCCTTCCTAAGGAGAGGCCTATGTCCAGCAGTGGAATGTTAAAGGCTGATGATGATGATGATGACGATAATACATATCATAACTTACTAGTCAAAATAAAATCTAAAATGTAACGTTTTGTCAACTTCCAACGTTCTTTGCATCCTAAGTCGATAGGAACGTGGGTAGTTTTCTCCTTAAGGTAACAAAGTGATTGCTATAACTAAAGAGGCGAGAGCAAGAGCATATTAACTTTGCCTTCGTTCATTTGTCAAAATGACTTTCGTGGAATTTCTTTTCGACTTGGAACCTACCTGTATACCTACCGCTTTTCTCACTCGTAATTTTCAGTCAGCCTCGCGAAGCCGAGACGAATAAATTCATTTTAAATCTGGGTCTGGTGATATTGGAAACAAGTTTGTTTACACGGCATTATCTCTAATAAATATCATTTGAATAGCCAGTAAACATCGATTTAAATTATATTCACGTACCCTTTGACCTTTATTGTTAGTTAGTTGTCTTTTGTCTTAAAAGTTCTGTTATTGTTCTGTGCACAAAAGACGAGCATTATCACAAATAAAAACTGCAATGGATTTAGCCAGATCCTTTGTTCCATTTGTTTAACTAATACTTCATAAAAGCGTTATCTGAATCCTTCTAGTTGATTGAAGTCTTATTTATGTCATTACTCTTTCTATCATTAAACCTATTATAATTTTATTTGATTATAACAATGAAGTACCTGATCATTTTATTTTATGTAATGTATTAGATATTTTTTGTCTGCCTCAAGAGCCCAGTTGTAGCTTATGCGACTGCTGTGCTTGAGGTCTCGGTTTCGATTCCCGGGTCAGGCCAATTTTTTATGTGATTCGCAAATATTTGTTTCGGAGTTTAAGTGTTTTCTATGTATATTTTCTTTTTTTTAAAACAACTTCACATTTGGGACATAAATCCTATGTCGCGGGGGACTTTACAAACACACATAAAAAGACACAAAGAAAATTTGCGAATACCACAAATCACATTGTTACACATGGGATATGAACCCACGACACTTGGCGCAGTAAATACCGCTTGCCGTGACCGCTTAACCGATTATGAAAGTATGTTTATAATGTATTTTTTATAAAATCAGTTGTCGAGTACCTATGATACAAGCTCTGCTTAGTTTTGGTCTAGATGGCGTTGTGTGTAAGATGTCTGAAATATTTATTTATTTATATTAATATATGCAAAAGTATTCGAGGATTCGAATTCAGTTCGGCCTCAGGGTTACAGAGGTGGTTTGATACCAGTCGCTCCTTGGAAAATCTTTTATTCAGGTAAAACCGCTTGAACTAGTAGCGACGTTAAATAATCTTGGGAATAATAAAGGATTGGAAGAAAACAGATTTAAGAATGGATGTTTGTTATTGTTTCAAACAAAAACGGATTTATACGATTTAAAATCGCTATAAAGTTATAGTGATTTTTAGCGTAATATTCAACTTAATGGGCAGAGCATTGGCCAATTATTTTTTTATAAGAAAACTAGCTGATGCCCGCAGCTCCGCACACGTGCTATGGGTGTAAAAAATAGATGTTGGCCGAATCTCAGACCTAACCGATATGCACACGAAATTTCATACAAATTGGTCCAGTTGTTTCAAAGGAGTTTGATAACAAACATCGTGACACGAGAATTTGATAAATTAGATATTCTTATTCAAAAGACAATTTCATCAGTATCTGTCCCCATCTATTGTGGAGATTGAAAATCAGTACTGCGATCTGAGGTCTAATTAACTTGGCTGAGTATGAGTCAATCCATGAGTAGCACATAGTGTATACTTCACCTTTGTATAATTGCTGGTTTAATGGATTAGTTAAATCGATGTATGTATTATTTAATTACGAGTATAATACCTAGTAAATGTGGTTGATTGAGGATGTCAACACTCGCCGTGCTATAGATTCCTTAATCGTTTTATATACCAATTAATTACGTCAAACATTAGATACGGCAATCTGGTTTTAAACTAGGCAACGCTTAATATAGTTAAAATTTTATTCAAATTCAAATTCATTACTATATTACCTTTTGACCTTTTCCGGCCGGCCTCTATCTCTATATAGGCTCTATATCTCAATAACTGTTTACAGTTACCTTTATCTTTTCATAAGAATCAAAGTTTCTTTATGCCAAATGTCATTGAAATCAGAGCAATGATTTAACCATGATAATGTAATAGAGACAGAGAGAAAGCTACTTTCTAATTTTTTATATTATTATGGACTAGTATGAATTTTACATGTTTTTTTTATTTCCATACCGTTTGACATAATATACCTGTTAGTCCTATACCTTTGCCTCATTAATTATTATCTTTTTTTTTCCTTTACTCTTATCCAGTATCCAGCTGGTTGGAGCTAAATAAAAGAAGTTCAATCAAAGCGTGGAATAAGAAGGAAATCTTACTCGTACAGTAATTAGCTGAAAAAGGAAACGTATTTATTCTCAAATGCTTTTTAAATTTTTTAATTGTTTAGGATGTATAACTGACTGATATCAAGCTAGTTAAGTTCACTATTAATACACTATTAACTATTTAATTGTTGGTTGTAAATAGATGTCATAGATAGATATTTAGGTACTTAAAGTCTCTTTTCAATGCCTCTTGTTTTATAATCTTAACTTCAAAGTGCTTTTTGTTCATATATGTCATAGGTCTGGTGATCTTCTTGCAAGCAGTACCTACCTGAGGTACAATAAAGCAAAGTTTAGTGGTCTACCTCGTAAAAAATGTAATTTGTAACAGAATATGTTACGACCTACCTTGCGGACAGATAAAACATACGCCTGCTATTGCTGACGAAATGAAAGGACCAAAATATATTATTTATTTTATTAAGGTTAAAGATTTAAACTCACAGTAAAATAAAATTTAAGACAAAATTGAAGTTAAATCAGTCCTTTTCGATTTAATTACAAATTTGTTAGACATTGAACATAAGACTCAGTGACTTTTCAATATCAAGAGTTTGTACTCAGAATTATTGGATAGTCTGTCGGACAACTGAGTCGTTCGATACATACACACACAAAGTAAGGTATTTTAAATGTAAAACGATGAAGTACTGCGAAATGAAATACATAAAATATATCGAATGGGTATTCTAATGCTAGCTTGTGTATTCTGTGAGATTTTATAAAAGCTAGATAAATTAACTCGAAGATTAGTTTAGATACTTACAGGAAAAGGAAACTTAAACTGATAAGACTAAAAACGTAAAAGCACTAAATCAGATCTTATAAATTTATTGTCTTCAAAATCTTAAAAACTGTCTTGTAATAATGCAAATGAAATAAACATCAATTCCTTTGTGAGTATCTGGAATCTTGAGCACAATTTTATTTAGGTAGTGTCTTAGCTCCGAGGTGAGTACTAGAACTTAAGGCAACCAAAGAGCTATACATAAAGTTTGAGGATAAATTACGCCCAGGTGTAAACACCTGAGGTGATACAAACATGACTTAGTGGGATTGAGATTAGTTTAAGTTTGTTAACAACCTTATGTGTACCAGTATGTGTACGTTTACGTATATATTTTGATTTAAAAGTTTGTTAAATTATTAAGTGTATCTAGTCAAAGAACAAGTAATCAGTACAAGTATTTTAGAAATTCAATAGTTAATTCCCACACCAAAAGAAGGTCAATTCGTTAACCCTAATAATGTTATGGGTATTTAATTACATTTGGCTTTCTTCAGACGTTAGGATTATTGGTTTAACTTTCGAGAATATTAAAGCTTGGCTACTGGTTTATTATACACTAGTTTTCGCTCGTGGCTCCGCCTACGTGTATGTCCGTCATCGCGGTAAAAAGTAGCATATGTCTTTTCTCAGGCTCTAAACTATCTGTGTACTAAATTTTATTTAAATCATTTGAGTGGTTTTAACGTAAAAGTCGGACAGACATATATACAGATAGAGTTACTTTCTCATTTATAATATTAGTCAAGATTCCTATATTAGAAAATCATTGTATATTTGTTCGTATTCACAACACTTCATCTGATAAACGTTGATTTAGTTGTAATAGATACTTTAAGTTCAGATTGGAACGCCTCGGTATCCTTCTATGAGGACGTTATGTTCCAGAAGGGCCAATCCCGCTCAAATTAAGCGGCGAAGGGGACGCGACAGAGGTTACTAGCCACCCATCGTAGCTTAAACGTTTCCCTAACGTTTCAGTTCTATTGTATTATTTAGCTGATATTCCTTTAACCCCGTGACTAACTGTTGAGATGACGATACATTTCTTTGTTTTCTTATTATCGTTTGTAGAATGTCAACTTAGCGAGCAGATATCCAGTAGAAGTTTTTGTGTCCGTTTCATGTACTTGTAAAAAGTGGACATTCATAAAAAAAAAGATTCCGACGAATTGAGAACGTCCTCCTTTTTAGAAGTCGGTTAAAAATAATATCCAATAGATAATTGTTATGTTTAATTTTATTATGTTATTTTGTACGAAGATTTCCAAATAAACGTAATTCTACAAGTTAGGCCACGATAACTTTTGAACTAACAAAGTTATCTACTCCGTTATCATCATCATCATCAACAGCCTTTAACAGTCAACTGCTGGACATAGGCATCTCCTCAGAAAGGAGGTTGTGGCCTACTATACCACGCTGGCCAGACGAGTTGGTTGGTCGGTTTCAAGTTTTCCTTCTCGTTGCATTGATGTCGTCTTGAGTAGTTTATCCCTTAGTCGCCTTTTACGACACCCGCGGAATAATATTCTTAATCCGTCACCACACGAACTCCGTTATAGTTTTCCTTTAAAGTTGAGCATATTATTATGAAATATCATCCTCCCCTTTGAATATAAATAGCTCGCCAAATAATACCTACATCAAAAAATCGTCTTTGCAACCTCTCAATGCGCCCCTACGCGATAGGGTAGATGATACAAAAAGGCATCTTAACTTAACGTGTGGGGGAGGTACCCCTAATAATAAAATTTTCCATGATTTTTTTTAAAAATTCTCTATGTTAAAAAAACACATATTTATGCAAAGTTTTATCTTTCTAGCACTAACCGTTTGGACGGTAAGTCGAGAACGGACGGACGGATGGATGGACGTGACGAATCTATTCTTCGAATTTACACATTACACATTAACTCAGTCGAACAAAATGTAAATTCAGAGAACAAGAACTAACCAACCAAAGGCTATATAGGCAGGCTAAAGCCTTTAATGTTAGAATATCATTTTACGATTCTCGAGTTGATTGATAGAGGCAGTTGATAAGACCCTCTTAAACCGTTTTATCATCTATGATCCACTTAGTGCCCATATCACACGATATTACGTATATGTAAAGATAAAATGAACATAACATTTAATATTTTATTCGAAGTAGTAGAGCCACGCTGATAGGTCTGATACTACCCTCTCACAGAAGACCTACTTAAAGTGACAGCATTCGTGATGTAAATAAATAAGTAAATAAATGTCAATCAGTGGTCATACAGAATTGTCTACATTCGCAATGAATATAGTGGCGACTACTCTTGGATTCTCGTTATAGTTTTCATCAGACAGAGTAGGGTACTTTAGGAGACGTAAGCAAAGAAGCAAGAAGCAAAACAAACAGTTTTTAAAAATTATTTTTACCATGATAAAGCCTGACACGAATTTCAGTACTTGTGAAATCTAAAACAACTATTAATGTATTCGTTCTATCAGTTGGAATTAGTGCGAAACGATATTATTTAATAACCCTCAAGACATCGACTACATTATATTGATGTCTTTGGTTCATCATCATCATCATCAACAGCCTCTAACAGTCCACTGCTGGACATAGGCCTCTCCTTAGAAAGGAGGTTTTGGCCTACTATATTAAGGCCTCCGTGGCGGCGATGACCTCCTCATTCAACTAAAATTTCTGCCTGGCGATTTTGCATTTTGCACGAGGTCAAATCTGGCGAATACAGTGAATGGGGCAGCTGTTCGTAGCCCAATTCGATCAATTTGGCAGGGACGAGGCGGAGGTGTGAGCCGGTGCGTTATTATGGTGGAAGAGCACTTTTTTCTTAGCTAATAGGAGCCGTTTTTAGGGTTCCGTTGCCAAATGGCAAAAAACGGAACCCTTATAGATTCGCATGTCTGTCTGTCTGTCTGTCTGTCCGTCCGTATGTCACAGCCACTTTTCTCCGAAACTATAAAAGCTACACTGTTGAAACTTGGTCAGTAGATGTATTCTGTGAACCGGTTTAATATTTTTACACAAAAATAGAACAAAAGCAATAAATTTTGGGGGTCTGTAACTTCTAAAATAAGAGAATGATAAAACTAAAAAAATATATGATGTACATTACCATGCAAACTTCCAACGAAAATTAGTATGTACGAGACTTAGTAAGTAGTATTTTTTTTTAATACGTCATAAATCATAAGCCGCAATTTACATTTCTTTCAATCAAAACCCTGTTATTAAAACATAGATGAAAGGTACAACGAACTACAAAAACTTTTATATGATGTTACTTGCTGCTACGGAACCCTTCATGGGCGAGTCCGACTCGCACTTAGCCCCTTTTATAGTAGGCCTAAACCTTTTCTATAAAGAGAGTCATTTGTTCTACAACGGCCGATTTAACTGATTTAAGGCTGCTAATGATGATTATGATAACGGGGAACCAAATATAAGTTAAAATAATTAAAACCAGAGACATATGTTGCATGTTACAGAATAAAACAAAATGATAATTTTAACTTTTATATTTATTTCTCGATTTTAAACATTAGGACTGTACATTATTCGCGCTTACAAAAACATTTCATCCATTAGATACTCAATGTTAGTCAGTTAATACCTTAATTTGATATAGGCATTTTAAATTTGCTAAAACTAGTAAACTATTGTTTGTGCATAAACACGAATATGTTTAATATACAACTTGCAAAAAATTCTATATTATATATAACAATTAATAAATAAAACAAGATATGATAGAGATACTTATCCATAAATATGCAACAAACTCAGTACCTACCTACTTACGTAATAAAATCACTCTTATTATAAAATTTAAAAACTAAGTTCTGGATACTTAAAACATTTGGTTACTTTTCAAAGTAGTTTAGCTAATCTACTTATAAAATTTATTTTATATTAACTACTTAATAGGTTATTCTGTTTACAGAGCCTAAGTAAATTAACTAACCGCTAAAATGTGGTACGACCAAACTGAAAAAATAACATTACAGTACTAAAATATGGTCTCAGAAGTTGAAATCACATCGCAAAACTAACTACCAATACACATTCTACTGAGGTTCTGTTCGCTTTGACGATGTATCAATATAGATTTATGAAATAAATTACTAAGACTTTCTTTACAAACGTAGAGGGTAAAATATTACCCCATAAATAGCAGTGAGTAAAGGTGCAGTAATTGGTGGTGGTGGCGCGGCACAATACGCTTTAAGCTGTTGGTTGCATGCAGCAACGTCTTGCGCTAGCACCCATGCCATGCGTCTGAGGAGTGTGCTCGCCGTTACTGAACACGAACGACCCGCATTCGCTACGCATGTAATGAAGTCATCTCGGGCACTGCAAGTAAAAATTGTTATTAACTGATTAAGAAACGCATTGATGCATTTATGAGAGACTAGTTGTAAATCGCGACTAATGCCGCGGAGCAAAGCTAGTCTAAAACAAATTAGGCTAAGTTCCTTTAATACTAAGATCCTTGTATCATCAGCTTCTACTTTGAAAGTCCCGTCAAAGTCGGTACAGCCGTTCCAGAGATTACCCGGAACAAACAGACAGCCAAAAAAATTTAAAATTTTTATTTTTTATGTAGATACTGTATATACTTTACTTTACGCCGCTAAAACTTAAAAAATATCGATAGTAGTGCATAAACTTTAAAGGACAACTATCACTGCTTAGATGATAGTTTTGTTAGTTCAGGGGTTATAGTGGCCTTGGAAAACTTCGGTCAAAAATAACAAAATAATAATTAAACATAACAATTATTTATTGTACACTACGAAAGTCACGTGGCCTGATACGCACTTGACACTTGATTTATTGTTAAATTTGTGTATAGCATGAATATCTCTATATTTAGATTTTTTTTGGAATGGAATGGAATTATGGAATAGGTACCAAAATAGAGACAATAAAAACACATGCAAAGCTTAATAGTGCGTTATTGGTGTTGGCTGAAAATGAAAATGTAAAATAATATTTTTTCCTCTTTGTTGGGAATGATAATATAGACGATTTATGTTTGAATAGTGTTCCCCACTGTCAATGCCTAAGCCCGTTTGAGCCTACGATTCACGTTGCTTATGGCTACTTGCTGCCGTGTTGCTCTATGACTACTCAGGATAACAAAGAGAACGAAAATTGAACCCATGTGAAAATTTTACCAATGTGTCCGGTCAGTGTCTGCATGTCAAAATCTTCTTTCTGATATAAGACTTGGAGTGTGCGTATAATACTAACTTGTTGTTTGTGATTAAATTACAACTTGAACCTCTAAGTTAAAAGCCAATTACAGGCTCTCTCTACTCATAACAAGCTGAGCAGGAGCCAAAGTGCCGGAGGCTATAATTTCAGTTATGTTGCCAATTTATCTTTTAAATTAATATTTCACTTAATATCTCGTGTGTGTTATGTGTGTCTATTACAGTAAACTAGTTTCATTTCATGAAAGAGACATAAAAATCGATAAATGTTAAACCACATCAGTAACAGCATAATATTCAAAATAATATAATTTTGTATTGCATAGCATAATGTAAAAATAAAAATAGACACGATACGCATTCCGCTAGTAAGCAGCAAATTACATATATGAGCCTCACCTATGATGAGACTGAGAATACACTGTGGAATTACTGCACGCATGAACGCCATCATAATCACACACGCGCACACTCATGTTTTTCTGTTTTACTAAATATTACTGTTGTTATTCTTTATAAATTGTTTTTTAATTACATTATTCCTACAGCTGCTACTTTAATGAAAAAGACAGGCTCCCATATTTTACTTATGTTGAATTCCCAAAGAAACAGTTTTACTGTTTAGTTTTAACAATAAAACATTTTTGGTTTTTACATCATATACGTGATTGAAGTGATGGAAATTATTCCATCAATGTCAATGTTAGTAAAGTCAATAAATATATTAACATAATGAAACATTTCTAACTCCTTCTTTTATAATGATAAAGTTGTTTTATAATCGTATACAAGTAGAACCGTCTGTGAATGTAGCAAGTACTTTATTTCCGTTATTAATTTACTCGTATTTACTTATTGGCAGAAGAAGATTAGGCGTAACTTAGACTATTTTTTTGACTAGCTTTATCTTGCTTATCGTTATTCGCGTTTGTTGTAAAGGTAACAAACGCGAATAACTATTAGTATTAAATTAAGAACTTATCTACAATATCAGACGCGTCTACCACTCATGTGACGTATGATATTTAAGTAATTAAGTAAGCTATTTAATTAGAAGTGCTACTCTACGTGTACCTGTTAAAGTCTCGTCGCAAAGTTCATAATAATGAACTTTGCGACGAGTTCATAATAATGAACTTTGCGACGAGACTTTAACAGGTACACGTAGAGTAGCACTTCTAATTAAATAGCTTACTTAATTACTTAAATATCATACGTCACATGAGTGGTAGACGCGTCTGATATTGTAGATAAGTTCTTAATTTAATACTAATAGTTATTCGCGTTTGTTACCTTTACAACAAACGCGAATAACGATAAGCAAGATAAAGCTAGTCAAAAAAATAGTCTAAGTTACGCCTAATCTTCTTCTGCCAATAAGTCCTGTAAAAATCGATAAAACTGTGCCAGAAGTTAGCCGGAAAAAACAGACAAACAATAATTTATGATTTGACTTTTTAATGAAAGTTGAAATTTCAAACAAGAATGAAGCGTATTCTTTTTTATTTGTATAGATTCCAATGTGAATGAATAACGCATTTGCTTTTTATTCTCGATTGGTGATGACAAAAGTTAAAGATATATAAAGATTACTATTGTACACATAGTACACATACATGTAAAATTAAGTTACAATCTTTGTGTCTCTATTACATCTCTGTACCACAATAATTTTAGGTATCATTATCAAGTTTTACATACTGCTCTGGGTTACAGAAAAGGTCACTACAGGCTCTAAGTAACTTAATGCGGGGGGGGGGGAGGGCTGTTGCCAAGTTCAAGAGGGGGACTAGAGGAGGCAACTATACTCAGTCTTGGCTACTGACGACTATTCTATGGATACCTGCCCCCTAGCCAAGTTTCAAGAGTTTTTCGTTTTCTATTCTATTTCTCTATTCTCTTGTTTCATTTTATATTATTTTGTTTATTCATGTAACTGAGTAATATTAGCCAACGAAGAAAGACAATAGAGATCAGAATAGAAAACGAAAAACTGATGTAAGATATTATATATCGATCGTAGTTATATGATATTTATGATCGATCAAACGATCGTAATTATATGAATTATGATTTTTAATTGTTAAAACTTAATTTGATATGTTAAGTAAGAGAACTTTGGTATTTGATATCTTATAGTATGGTCCCACATGTTCCGTCTAATTAATTGTTTAGTTTAAACAAATTCATGAAAATGATTTACAAATATTTTTGCACGTACATTTAAAATGCATTTAAAACTAACGTATAAATTTCGTACGTACTTTTAGTGTGATTTATTACAAATCGATTAAAGCCACGAATTCTGCTAAGAGGGTTTTAATTTGTTTGTAACAAATTATGGTTAGTATTATTATTTAGTTTATGATTGGGGATATCAAATATTATATCTGTCGTTATAATAAACTTCCACAGTAATTTTAAAGTTATTAAGTGGCAATAAAGCTCTTAAGAGGTATGTACCTTTTAATAGCCCGAGTGCGGAATATAATAAGTTTTCTCTTTATTGTTTCGGATTTAATATCACATCCTTAATGGAGGAATATGAGAACATGGCTATTGAAAACAACTAACAATGATCTTGAACAATTCTTACATCGCTTCTTAGAAACTTTTCTTTATAAAATATGTTATTATTATCAGTCTTCAGTAATAGTATAATCGTGTGTTGTATTTACGACTATATGAAACATAAAACAATTAAAAATAACTAGAAGGAAATAGTCCTTGACATACATACATAAATAAACAATATTTTTAGGACTGTAATAAATCCGTGGTCTGGTATTCTTTTTAATGTGTGTAATATTCAGACGTTTCGAAGACAAAGTTGGCGAAGCACTTTCTAGCTCTTTGTTATGAAATAATTATAACAAAAAGGAACCGACTTCCGACCCGACCGAAGTACCTAAATCGCGACAATTGTGCCTATAATATTTGAGGAGTTCCCTCGATTTCCTTGGGATCTCATCATCAGATCTCGATATGGTGACGATGGGACCACCTGTAATCTATGCTCATTCCTCATTCATTAAGAAAAAAAAAACATAAAAAAAAGAAACCGACGAATTGAGAACCTCCTCCTTTTTTTGAAGTCGGTTAAAAATATACCTAAAACACTTTCTACTTGTTTGATTTTTAGATTTATTGTACCTTTGCAAATAGAATCGAAGATTTTAATACCTTAAGACAAATCGTGAAATTTCTAGGCATCAATCAAATGTACATTATTATTTTGTATGGTACATTACATTACTCATATACATGAAATACGCATGTATGTATAACATAAAGGATAGATTCGAAATATACAAAACAAGTTCATCACTTCTGTATTCCCACGATGACCAAGGGTACGCATACGAAATCGAGATTTTCATACTAATTTCGTCATTTTTCACGAATGTTGATAAAATCCGGTTCATATTAGGTTTAGCGACTAATAGCGATAAATATATGTAGATGCGTTAGGACAATATGAAAAAATGATTATTTTATATAGTTCTTTACGATTGCTACATTTTGTTAATGTGTGTTTTGCTGGTGTAACTATAATAGGATAGTTAACATCGCGGTTAGACCAACAGAAATCGAACCTGGTTGAAAAGAGAAGCAGTTAAAGTTGTGTGTCTAATTTTTGTACAAGAAGTTCAAAGACAGAGGCGTCCTCTTTCAGTCTATGGAAGGCTGGTTTTGAAATGAGTTAGTACCATATTGCTAAAGTCACAATCACCGCAATACAGGTTTGTGGTATCGACGTCTTAAGACACTGCAGTTTCAATCGCGTTTCTCTATCCGAGATACATGCTATGCCTTACTAAGTACTCCTTTGTTCTATTTTTTCTTTGCCCTATTTTTGGGTTTAAAGTCTGAAAATAATTACATTCCCAAAAAGAATAAGGAAAAGATGCTACTATCAAGTAAAGAGATGGAAACGTCCCCGGGGAGCGATGATAACATCAGAAAAAAAATAAAAAAAATAACTTAATAGATTCTAATTTAAGCCGCATAAGATCGCGATGAGTCGGGAGAAGGGAGAGAATTCGAGGTAGGAATTCATGAGTATCAAAGAGACCGGTTCAACTACGTCAAATAAGATAACTTTCACGGATGACAGCTTGATAGATATAAAATGAACCTCGAAAATTTATAATTCTGAACATCAAAATTTCAATCCCATCAATCGTATTTTGGGGTTTAATTAAAACATTTTCCTTTCATTGTTTTCTTTACTGCTATTATTCACCTGCCGGTGTAGGAGTTTTATTGTACGTTAAATAAATTAAATTACCAGCATAATTCAGCGTTCTTATTGAAGTAGGTGAGTTGTTGAGCTCGATCTGTACTCTCTCTTACGGCCACTTGTAATTCGTCGACACACTTCGTCCAGTCGGGCGAAACACGTCCCCAACATGTAGGCTCCTTCAGAAATTCTGTACAAACAATATCAAGTTGTTAGGAAATATGAAACGTAATAAAAGCGTCATTCTGAAAAGTAATCATCTACAAAGACATGATAATGGACTACGCGGCGAAGCGTGGAGCATTACACTGTAATGTAAATGGTGGATTTCATTCCTACTCAGTGCAAATGTTTGTGTTCATGAATATGTATATTTGAAATGGTATGTTTCTATGTGTAATTAATATGTAATAGTACTAAAATAGAACATTTTAATGTTTAAAGATGATGTACAACTTATTGGACCTATCTTGCCCAGATAGGTTGAGTTATATAGTGATACTAGCTGAGTCCCGCGGTGTTACCTGCGGTTATTGTTGTTAATCCCGAGAATCACAGTAGAATGAAGAATTGACTGCCTTGTTGGTCTAGTGATTAACGTATGCGGCTGCTGATCAAGAGGTCTCGGGTTCGATTCCTGGGTCGGTCCAAATGTTTATGAGATGTGCAAATATTTGTATCGGAGTCTGGGTGTTTTCTATTAAACATTTAATTTAATTAATGAAGCTAGTCTAAAAAAACTAAGTTCTTATGTCATGCTGTCCACCAGTGAAAGTCCTACATGTCCTAATGCGGGAGTTGGCTTTTTTAAAAAATAAATAAAAGAATCTTTATCTGTATGAACGGATCTATTTTAACATACGCCTATCAATTTAAAAAAGAAAACAAATATATAGGAATCTTAAAAAATACTAATTCGATAAGCGAATTCTATCATTTATTGTAAGTCAATTCCAACTTAAGAGTCACATACGAGTGTGTATTGTTGTACGCTTACTGGTATTATCTCTTCGTGTGGTAACAGATTGACCACGTTGTACAGGAGGTTTAAACAGGCCAAAAACCTTTTCATGATAATATGATAATATTTGCTCTCCATATGAAAATCATTGAATCATAGATTTTTATCGAGCCGTGGTGTATCGGGATGATCGCGCTGGCCCATGACTGTCTTAACTTAACATAATAACAATTTCAATTTTTTATTTCTGTACACTACATAAATACAAAATTGAAATTGTTATTGTGTTATTTCTGATCTTTGAGTATTTTGTTCACAGCAGAAGTGAATAACAGTGTTTTTTTGATACTGTGAAACAGTTGAAACTCTTTGCAAAGTGACTAACTTCTGTCGGCGTCATCGCCTACTTTCATGCCGGTTTTGACAGTAAACATGTGTTATTCTGATGTATAAACAGTATTATTGTAAAGTTACATCCAAACACATTTGATAGTTTTTGTGTGAAACATCATAACATCTACAAATCTTCACAAACTTTCGTATTTGTAATGGATGGTAATATTAAGATACTTGAATTATCCATGTGGTGACGGATTAAGAATACAGAGTGTCACCACCCCTTTTCATCCCGCGGGTGTCGTAAAAGGCGACTAAGGGATAAACTACGCAAGACAACATCTATACCAACCCGTCTGGCCAGTGTGGTATAGTAGGCCAAAACCTCCTTTCCAAGGAGAGGCCTATGTCCAGCAGAGGACTGTTGGAGGCTATTGATGATGATGATGACTTGAATTATGTAAAACAAGAATGTTGTATCTCGTTTTTATGTGTTTGTTGACATCATAATTTACAATAATTACATCTAATAAAGTTAAAAAGTGAAAAAGTGAAGCGCTCATAGCCAAGTGGCCTTATGTGATTTGAAACAATCTCAACAATCAATAAGATAACAGTTGTGAAGCTTAATTGGAGGCCTTCGAGTAGCTTAATAACATCCAGCGATTAGATTATGTAACCTCAACCAAAATATGTATTTACACTACAAAAAATATCTGCCAAGTGCGTGTAAGACCATGCATAGAATAGTCTATTTAAATAGATAATATAATATGTAAAACAGTTAACTAAGAACCTATTATTAAATAATAACAGTGGGTATATTTTATTTAGCTATACCCACACTTGTCTCAATTTTACAACTCCAAGAGAAATTGTTGCAAACAATTTAGGAAAAGTTTTTGTTCACTCTTAAATACTTAAAATTCTAATTATCTTTTGGTTTACAGAGCATAATTTTAACATCTTTTTCAATTCAATAGCATACCTCCTATGTAGAATCTACCTGTTATATATTTTTTTACTTTTATATTATTAGATTTTTTTATATTGATTATCCGAGGTTCGAACTAAGTGGCGTGCAATTGGAGAGGCCTATTTCCAGCGGTGGACTGTGATAGGCTGATGATGATGATCCATACTTTAACATTATAAATTTGAAAGTAACTCTGTCTGTCTTTTAGGCTTTCACAGAAGCTCGTTTTACCTCCATCCATATCAGCCTAATATGTTCGTCTTCGAACGTAGGCCTCCTCTCCATCCCTCCACTGGTATCTGTCCCGGGCTACTTGCATCCAATTGGTACCGGCAACAAGCCGGTACCAATTGGATGCCGGTACCAAATGTACAAACAGAATCAGCGTTTTACCTATTTGAACGAATTTTGGCATAGAGTTACATTGAACCTTAGAGAAGGTCATAGGCTCCTTTAACATGTAATATATAAATGGGTGGAGTCGCGTACAAAAGTTAGTAACATAACTGATACAGCGCACTAAAGTAGATTTTTGATCCCCATACAACGTAAAATTATATGTAGATTCATAAATTGTTGTTCTAAGTCCAGATGTTCTTGATGTCTGTTTTATGTATGTAGCAATATAGGATATTTTCAGTTGTCTTTGAAAATTAAAATATAGTCCATAACATTATACAACAATATTTTTTAAATGGAGTAAACCAACCTCTTCGAAGAGCAGTATCATTTGTACACAGAAACCGCATCAGTGCACGAGCTCCGCCTATTTGTTGCTGCAGTAATTTCTGGCCGTCCGTAGGTAAGCATCGTTTAATCCATGCGTCCATACATACCATGCCTGTCTGGTAGGCTCTAGAACAAAAAAACAATTATATATAATAAATAAATATTTCGGACATCTTACACACAACCTCATCTAGTCCCAAACTAAGCAGAGCTACTAAAAAACTGATATAAATACATAAACATACTTTTTTTTTGTAAATACATACATATTAAACATATAGAAAACACCCAGACTCCAAAATAAATAAATGACAAAAACACTGGGAACAATTTAAGTACGTGGTTTACAATTCAACCATTCATCCATACTTCCATATTAATATTGTAAATTCGAAAGTTAATCTATCTGTGTGTCAGTTATGCTTTTACGGATAAATCGTTTAAAACCATTTTGATGGATTAAGGTATAAAGAAAAATTATAGAAGGCAACTTAACCTATTTATTGTCGTGACAATCTGCAATTTGCGTAGTGACGGATTTTCTCAGTTTACAGAAACTTCAATCAGATCACGTTTTAGATAAGCTGTTACTCCAATATAGCGTTCTTTCAAATTACAAATAATTTTTTTAGACTCTCGAATTGCCAATTCAAAGAGTTCAGAGTATGCTATTCAATTCCGTAAAGAGCTTAAAGTCTTTGAAAGCCTTTTTTATTCAAATATTTTATAGAAAAAGTAAACGTTATATTATAAACTCAGATAAAATGAGAGATACTAAACTTAAATTTGTTTTTCATTAGCACTTGTAAATTCAGTTTTGATGAGCAGTGTAAGAATATTTATTGGCAATAATTAATTAAGGGATTCCTTAAGCATCGTATAAATGACAGATTTCATTAACTTTGCTCACGGTTTTTATACGATAACGAAGATTTACGCAAAAGAACTTGTCAGTGAAAGTCATTTATGTTGAACAGAACGATTGGTCAGCAATAGTCAGCATATAGCGTACGTACTTCATACGGCTATATTTTTAATATACATTCATACTTGACCACAACTGAAAAACATATGAGTACCTACATTTTTAAACATGACTCTTTTCTCCTTTTTGCTAAAAAATACTGATTTCACCAATTATACTTAAAACGTCTCCTTACTGGGAGCCCCCTAATGTAACGTAGCCCCTAAATTTTAAAAGACATCTTATCATTTACGTGTTCCCATAAGGTTGGTGAAAACGGCCATAAGTTCGCTAGGAATTAATTACAAATAACATGGAATAGATACAAAAAACACACTCAGTGTTGTCCCATATGTGGTTAGAACCTAAAAAACCCGGTAGCATAACATAACAATACCTAACACTGTTCATGTTTTCTTACTGATGTATATACCAATAGTAATAAATACATATTCAAAAAACTTTTCTTCTTCCATAACGATTTCATACCAAGATACACAATGTTATACAATAACTCTTCAACATGAGATGAAAAAACTTTTTCGTTTATTGGCATACGTGAGTATAACACATAATTGGGGAAGTTTTTAAGCCTATTCACACCAACATAATGTGCTATTGTTCAGAAGCTTTTAATTTCAGGATGTAACTGAAACATTGTGTCGTATCTGTGAATGCAACATCCATTTATTTATATGTAAAGATATTCGTCTGTGTACGTGTCTAACAGAATAGGTATCCTATTGCATAAATGTGAGATTTGAATGTTTTTATGGAGAAGAAGTAAATTTTTCAATCATGCTGAAATCAGCGTGAATCTTATACTCGTAAGTGTATGGCAACTTTTTCAGTCTTACTAATGTCAATGTCTAATCATTGACATTTTTATCTCTAAAATGTAATTGAACGCGCTTAATGTGTTTCATTACACGTGCATTCTTGTTTGAATTCAGACAAAATGACTAAGCAACTGAACAATCAAAGGACTGATTCGTTCATATATTGGATTGGGACGAATCTCGAGAATGAAGTATACTGCTATGTTTACGAGCCGTTACCCGCGCCCTGACCCGCATTATCACTGCTTAGTAACACTCGTTCCAGATTAAACACAGCTTTCTCTGCGGCCTGCTCATTAGAGGGAATTACATCAGTGGGAATAAATTGAAGAAACTTTTCATCCTTTCCAAAAATGTCATTTCCATTTCATTTCACAAGAAATCTTTATAATAACTATTTCGGACATCGGACATCTCTTTTCTACACAAAATTCTAGTACTAAGCTAAGCAGAGCTTGGATTATAGGTACTAGACAACAGACATAAATACGTAAACATTCTACTTGTAAATACGTACATTTTAAACATAGAAAACACCCAAACTCCGAAACAAACATTTTGTTTCGATCCG
The DNA here is from genome assembly GCA_932526445.1 of Phragmatobia fuliginosa. Lineage (NCBI taxonomy): Eukaryota > Metazoa > Arthropoda > Insecta > Lepidoptera > Erebidae > Phragmatobia > Phragmatobia fuliginosa. The sequence goes on along the minus strand of OW052070.1, from coordinate 10,198,285 downwards.
GGAATCGAACCTGACCTCAAAGCCCAGCAGTCGCATACGCTACCACTGCGCCACCGAGGCAGTCATCATATCAAATATTTGTGATAAGTATAAGTATATGCTGGTTTAAAAGTAACCTATTCCCTTGTTCAGGAATCAATATTGTATTTCCATGCCAAATTCAATCAAAATCGGATCATGCGGCTTAGCCTTGCTTAGTCAACAGACCGAGCTACTTTCAATTTGACATTGTCAGTAAGGATAATGTGACTTTTTTAAATAGACGATAATGAAACATATTTGAGACTTGGGACTATTAGAGCATGATAGGTCTTGCCTTAGAATATAATAATACATTCAATCATTTTTAAGATCTTTCAATATATTTAAATACGGTAGCCAGTTTAATTCTCATGTCTATGTTTAATTCTAAGTGAAAGGTGGTAAAACTAATACATTCTGAACTATGATGATGAAGATGATCTTATACGCTTAAAGAGTGACATCTATTGTCCGTCGCTTCTCATTTAAAGTTTTTCTCTGAGTACATTTCTGGAAATCATACTTTTTATCTAGTTACATTATTTTTATCCTTTAAGAACCAATGAGAAACTAAGTACATATTAAAACAGAAATCTGTACTTTTTGAAAGCAATCCCGCAGATTTCTATTTTAATGTTATTGACCATGAAAGTTTAAAACAATAAGTACATATTTCTCTCAGGAAATAAGCATATGGAACATAGAAATGTAAAAGATATATTAATTTATTTATATATATTTATATATATATATGCTTAGCAAATATAGAAACCCGGCATGATAGATTACGAACTTAAGGTGAACATAAAATGTGTGCACAGATGATGAGGAAGGGTTAACAAATTCTGCATGCATGTACTGTTAGTTGTTTCTATATACTAGACGTTAGCTAAATACATCATCATCATCATCATCATCAACAGCCTTGAACAGTCCACTGCTGGACATAGGCCTCTCCTTATAAAGGAGGTTTTGGCCTACTATACCACGGTGGCCAGACGGGTTGGTATAGGGTTGGTTTCAAGTTTTCCTTCTCTTTGCATTGATGTTGTCTTGCGTAATTTATCCCTTAGTCGCCTTTTACTGTATTCTTAATCACACTGTATTCTTAATCAGTCACCACACGGACATACTTCAGCTAAATACATACATACACAACTGGCATTTTGGATGTCGTTTCACTAAAATAAGAGAATTTAAAATAATTTTCATTCAGTAGAAATACCATGGTAAGTGAAATTCAATTGAAATATTTACAAACTAAGCATAATATGACTTACTGGAGCTATTTCATGCGGAGTTACTATGAGAAAACAGATACATTTTCAATTAATGTAAATAACCTAATCCCTCTAAATAGTATGTAGGTTTAGGATACATATCCTAAGCACACATATTCAGGCGTTCTCTAGAAGCGCTATTTGTCTTATGTAGACATTTTCCATCAGAGTTTGTGAAGCGTGTGGCAACGTTTTAAAAGTAAAAAAATAGTATAAAAATTAGGACGTCGCCGTCGCGTCGGTTTTTTTGCTTGTAGTCATTGATATATAAAATACATCAATGCTTGTAGTATTACATTTCTGTAGTGATGTAAGTGTAAATTAAAGAACATATTTTCTATAGTACAGGTATCAAGTCGTTCGCCATATTTTTCACAAGATTATTGATTAAAAAATAATGTAATGTAAAACAAATAAGAACGGATAAGTAAGTGTGGAAACGAACTTAGTCTTGATATCCAGACCAATTTGGCTTAAACCACTTCGATATTGAAAAGATTGTCATTAGTCCAATAATATCTAACAGTACTTTAAATGAATTTTCCTCGATTAAAACATTAGTATTAATCGAGTTTTAATACTTTAGAATTATAGAACATAATTTGTAGTCACAGTATTTTAATATAAAAACCAAATCGTTACACGACTGTAAAAAAATAATCATACCATTTTTGTACGATTATAAAATCAATGAACAGCTATTAGGCTATTTACTATTATCAATAAAAAACTTATAAAAAATGAATAAAAGCAATTTAGGCTCCGCCCGTGTGTGTGTGTTATCGTGGAAAAGTAGCATTATATTATGTTCTTTCTCAAGCTCTTGACTGTGTACCAAATTTCATTTATATCGGTTCAGTACCTACTTTTACTATAGGTATATGTATTTAATACCATGATATGTTATTTATATTAAACCTGCAGGTTTTCTAAATAGTTCTAATATCTTTTTCATTACTACTTCAGGAACTCACGTGTATTAAATTGTAGATCAATATACTTTTTTTCAATGATCTAATATTTGTAAACAAACCAGACAATCCAATTGATGATAATCCGTAATAAATATCCGCTATGCCAAAGGCAATTATTACTCATATTTCACCGTATTTCCCCGTGGTTCTGCGGTTTACGACATAAAGGGAATCTTTCGCTTTTGTTAATGTTAATAGTATGAGTACCCAATTCAGTAGATAAAATATGTGTGTTAGTATCTTTTGCAGACTAAGCAAATTCAAGTCTTTCTTTTCATTTCATTCGTAGTGCTATTTCGTTTGACAGAAAAACTAAAAGAAGAATAACGCGCAATATAATGTAAATACTAACTGGCAATGTGCATCTAGTTCTTGTCTATTCTTCGGTAGACCGATAGGTGTCCGTGGGATTAAGCTGACGCATATCTTCAAGTCTCCAGCATCGCAGTTCTCCTCACCCAACTGTGCACCACCACCGCCTGCAAAAAAGCGTTATTAAGTGACAAAGAAAAAAAAATGTCTTAGACTTATACTTTTTCTTTTTTAAATATGCTACAAAATGTTTACTAGAATTAATATTTCCTCTCATGATAGAGAACCGATTTTAATTGAGTAGGTATAGACTCAATTCAAATCAATTAGCAATTACCCAAAGAAATCTTTCAAGAACTTTCTCGAATGTTTTTATCATTATGTTAAAACAATTCATTTTTGTGAACTAGCGATTGCTTTCAGGCCCGCATAATAAAAGTGATGCATTGTAGCATTTACGACTTAAACATTAAAATAAATTTGGTGAAATTTAAAAAAAAACAATAAAAAATACAATAATCGGTAGTGGACATGTAAATAATCCATGTATGTATTTATTCATTGACAATAATATTTCTGATTTAAAAAAAAATAAAAGAAGGACAGGACAACCATCAGACGTGACATCTAAAATGAAACTGAATAAGCTTCTATAATATTCTGTAGGGAGACCTTTTTTTTCGGAAGACGATCCCCATTTCATCTCAACCACATTTTTTTATCATTAAATTCATTACGACGAAGACTTGAAGACTAGAAGACTTTATAATTGAAGACTTTAATTACTTGACATTGGCAGAAATAGCTGATCTTCGGCTAGTTACCATTTCACCAAAAGAAGAAGAAAAATATTCTGTATGTGCAAAATAATCTAAGATGGTCCTGTGTTCGTTTGAAAAATTATGTCAGTCCTATTCCTAACATTTAGGCTACAATGGAAATGACAAGGGTTTTAAAGAAATCCTCAGATTTCTTTTTTACTCACATTTGAATATTTGCATAAGTAGGAAAACCTACTAGAATAAAATAGAGTTCTACGGTTTTTTAGCTTACTTATATGCTTATTTAGAAAACTGAAATATCATTTAAAAATCTACTAAAAATAAACTTTAAAAATCGAAAAAATAATTTTTTCGTGCCACATAATTGGTTTTAAAACTTATTTCATTTTATTCATTTGATTTAAATGTCAAAAATTAAAATAGCTGTTTTTAGTTTTCATGCACAATAAAAAACAAGATACATTTTTGATAATATATTGTTTTAATTACATTTTCGTAAAGGTCGTGGTACAAAAAGCATTAGTTAAAATTCATTGTTTATTGTTCGCAGATGGGACTTAAGTATTTTTTTCGTTGAATTAATTAACTAGACTCATTTCTCACGTAGATGTGTATTTATAAGATATTTTAATAAAAACCCCTGTACTTAGACCCAGTAAGAACACCATACGATTATTAACTGTAATGGTTTACGACAAAAATCATTTTACATTTTATCTTTCAACAAACAATTTTTGTAGTCAACACTACAAAAATATTTATATAATTTATGAAGATTTATTACTGTTAACCGATAAAGTACTTTAGAGATCTAAATCCTTAACCTAACCAAAATGTAAATAACTAGAGCAAATATGGATAAAACGAAGAGTATCCATTTTGAATTCTATTGTCAGTCAAACACATACATAAATTCACGCTTTCTACCTTAGTAAAAAGGCAGAGAATGAACATTTGCTTTTACCCTTTTACCTCCGTGGGTTACGCTGGCGGGTCTCGTATGTTTTTCGTCCGACCATTCCTTTACACATGTCTATTTAATTAGCATGTTATTATGATCTACGTGGTTTACACCTAACGGCGTCCTCCTAAAGTTTTAACTATATATTAGGTGTAGTAAAAGGAAACAAATTATTTTTGCATGAAATCGAAGATTTTAATTAGAATAGTTAGAATATTTCAATTTAGATCAAAAATGCGCCGTTTCAGTAGTAGTAGTAGGTATATAGTAAGTCCACGCAATCTCGTCTACGTCTCCTACGCCCATAGCGTGATGTTATTAGCGAAAAAAAATATTTACCTAATGCCGACTCTACACTCGCGCGTGACGTCGCGCCATGAATTCACGCCGTGAATAAACGCCGTGATCCGCGCAAGAAATGTGTCCCTCCACACTCGCAAAGCTTCACAGTCTTGTTCGCGACTATGATGGACGACGACGTGATTTCTGCTGCTACTGTGTCACTGCTTGCAATTGCGTATTATAAATTACCTTTTTGTAGTTAAGAAGCACACAAAAAAGATATGGAGAAGAAGACATTGGTGGATGATACGAATCCATCGCAATAGAAACAGGTAAATTTTTCATTTTGGAGCATTTTTTTTACTGTATTTTCTTAATGTTATAAATACTTTACCTATTATAACTACTAACATTCATATTTAGGTCAATTACCAACGCACGCACAACCACTCCCTACGATGTCTTGTACGCTACTGCAAAAAACTGCGAGTGTGGATGCGTTCACGTTCGCGTACCGCGAACCGCGGACCAAAAAACCGACACCGATCGGGGAACGGTGCGAAGCGCGAACGAGAAGGTGTGAACAACATCCACACTCGTGATTCGCAGTTGTCGCGGGCTTTCGCGGCCGTTCGCGCCGCGAGTGTAGAGCGGGCATTAAAAAAGGTTATGCTCTCGCGGACTTCTTTTTAAAACTTTTAATTGGGATAATTTTTTTTCATGCATCGTTTTTGTGAAACTTTGACCGTTTACGTAGTTTACGTTACGCACGATTACAAAGCGTACTAAATGAAAGCTTTTAAAGGGAATAAATTTACCCCGTACTAGCAACATTTTTCATTAATACTCCATTTCTTCTGGTCGTAGCGTGAGCATAAATAGCCTTCTTAGAAAATTTTGAAAAAGTACTATCTGAAGTACTATTCGGACAGTACAGTTGCGTTCAACCAAACAAACTCTTCATTTCAAAGTCTAGTGTAACACATAAACATCTGTGTAACACGCATCGATCATGCAAAAAAGCCGTTTATAAAGCTGAGAAGTTAATGCAATCCCTTTTTATCAACCCAAGCGAAGGCTGCGAAGGTATAAATTACGCAAAAATATACACAGAGGATTTCAGGAGAGCAATATTACAACTTATGTAAAACAAAATACTTTAGAAGTACCGGAATTTTGAAGAGGAATAGGTACAGCGATCGAATATTTTAGATTCCACGGAGGATTACTTTTTATATTTTCATAATATATAAACGTTATGTCATTAGGCATTATAATACGGTTTATACTTACATAGTTTAACATAAAGTTAGGAAAAGTTGAAATCTGTTTGAAAATAACTGATAAATAAGCATCCATTTCATTGATTTTGTTACTTAGTTTTCGTTATACCTAAGGCTTACATGTTGAAAGTAATTAAATTTCTTCAAGTCATTTAGTCTGCAATTTGATGTTTCTAAACTTTTACTCACGTTATTTCTAGGAAGTAAATAAAGCAATAATGTACTAGTCTTCCGATATTTTAAATTTTGTTTTAATAACTTAGTTACGTATATGATGAAGTACTCTTAACCGATTTTGGCTACGACGGACAGTCTCAAAGGATACAAGCCGAATTACAATTACAAAGGACACATTATGAATGATTTAATGTCTTGTTGGTCTATTGGTTAGCGTATGCGGCTGCTGATGATGAGGTCTCGGGTTTAATTCCCGGGTCAGACCAAATATTTCTGTGATCCACAAATGTTTTTTTCTGACTCTGGGTGTTTTCTATGCATAATATGTATGTATTTCCAAAAAAAGTACGTTTATGTATTTATATCAGGTGTTTAGTACTTCCAAGCTCTGGTTAGTTTGGAACTAACTAGATGACGTTGTGTTTAAGATGTACGAAAAAAAATATAGCGTATAAGTGTATGCGTAAACACAGGTGCATTATTTGCTGCCCCATCCACTAATATGCTAATAGTGTTCCAAGTAAAAATAGCTAGTGATATAATATTTTGTCACTGATATTATTATGTTTTTTTACAAGAATTTTTACGAGTACGACCTTATACAAAATAATATACTACAATTATTGAAACTGTAAAAAATAATAATATGGATTTCCAACTTTAATCTATTTTGTACCCCTTTTTACGAAAATTGTGTGGACGGAGGAGCACTCTTTTAGTTTATGTGGAGGAAAAGTACAGGTAGCTTTTTTTTAATATGCATAAAAATACATTACATGACACACATTACCATATACATATTTGGCGCACATACGCATAGAAACTCGTAGTGAAACATGATTATAGAAGTTATAGTTTTTGACAAAAGAACCTTAATAATGTTGCCACCAATGGTTGCCACTTATAATTCAAATTACTTTCGACCACTAGGCGACCTCTAGTAAATTTTTTTTTGTCATCATTTGCCTGATGACATATGAATATAAACTTTTACCTTTTCATTTCCTTCACGAAAATAAAGCTATAGAAAATATATAAGCGGAATTTTACGAAAAGCTTCCTATAAACTGTGCCCTATAAGGTATCCTAGTGGTTATATTGTCATGTTAAATTTAGTTTATGTAACAAAAGGAAATTCTTGACCTCACGCAGGTAAACAATGTCTCTATTCTGTGTAACTGGCCGTATGTGACTCTCAGTTTATGTTTGATATCACGGACCCACCATTCTACATCAAAGCTTTACGACTATAAGAAAGGCTTCATTAAAACTGGAAATGCGGTTATACCCACCAAAATAAGACATTACTCATACTTATTTGGGTGGAATGTTCTTTTTACCGACGATCCCTATCAAAAGATATTTTTAAGAAGAGAAATATTTAAAGAAAATGTAAATAGTGTTTGTAAATTTGGAATACTCTAACATTTATTACAAAAAGCAGTGTTTACTTTTATTATAAATTCGAAAGTAGTCCTGTCTGTTGTTACGCTTTCACGCCTCAACGATTAATCCGATTTTGGCGAATTATGGTATAAGCTAAAGTGGATCTTGCATTGGAACATCGGCTACTTTAACAGACAAAGGGGTTTTTACATAAAGATTTATTAATATATAATTTAACAATTATAAAACAATGTAGGTTATAGAAACCTATAGTTTCGGGATATCAATTAATAGTACTGGGTATAATACGTTTTGATTAATAATTAAGAGATGTAAGACTTCAAAAGTTGTTTCAAAGTTTCGGTACTAAGTACTTAAAATTATAAAAGAATCCTAATAAACCGTCAAGAACACCGATGTCAATATAATTAATATAACATACCATCTATGTTAAACCATTGATCATTAAACCAAAAATACATACTTACATATCAGTAACAGCCTAATCAATATTACCTTAAACGAAACTTTGTAGACATATGGCCCATCTATAAAGGAACTTGGGCATATTCGCAGATACTCGTATAAAACCAATTCGTATTCGAATATATTTTCTTTTTCATAAAAAGCAAAGTATAAACCCCTGGCTCATTCTTCTCCTGATCTATTTATGATTTGTTATTCGATAAGATAAAGTCGCAAGACTCGTATTCGATTTTAGGTTCTTTGAAACAAATACGACGGATTACGAATTGAACAGATACGTATCGATTCGATACAATAATCGGATTTTCGTGTATGTTGTCAATGCTACTTTTGTGGTCGGTTATTTTTGTACAATTTAATTTAATTTAATGCATTCGTGCTCTTAACTGCACTTAGTTATTGGACTGAAATTTAAATTACTAAAATCTGATCATTTTAGCGAAGAAAAGTGACATTTGTAGTGTCTTTTATTAGCAACATTAGTAATCTCGAAATTCACATCGACATCTGCCAACTCTGTAGGTACGTAGTTTTCTTGGCCCAACATAGAAAATTAAAAACACTTGAGGTTTTGTCCTGGCCCGTGAAAACCTTTGAAACTATACAAACGGTAAGAAAGGTAGGCAATGAAAGCTCGAATGGATATTGTAACTTAAACGTTATCTGTAAAGTCGACAGCTATATCTAAGTGCCATTTCTACCAGTTCGTCACTAATTTTATTATATTTATGGGCCATGTTAGTACACTTACTATACTCAGTTATTAAACAGATATAGGTTGCAGATATATATCTGGTTGTTATCATAGGGTGAAGATCGTGAAGCGCAGTCCCCAAACCAGCCAGTGAATTATGGGTTGGTGATGATATATCTGACATGATATGTGTTCTTCTTCTTCTTTTCATGGAATGGCAACCAGCCAAATATCAGCTATTTCTGCCAATATTAAGTAATTAACGTCTTCAAGTCTTCAAGTCGTCGTCGTAATGAATTTAATGATTAAAATCGGCCAAGTGCGTGTCAGGCCACGCACAGGAAAGGGTTCCTCAGCTCCCACCCATAATGGTATGTGGATTTAAAATCGTATCCAATAGATAATTATTATGTTTACGTATTAATGCGCAATTTTGTATGACGTTTTCCAAGTGAGCGCATTTTACAAGTTAAGTCTCCATAACTCCTGAATTAATAAAGTCATCTAATCCGTTATAGTTTTCCTTCAAAGTTCATTATATGGACCACCATCAAAAAAAATTCTAGATTTTTTGAGCCTGCCGTTTAGCTTTTAGGGGGGGGGGGACGCCCTGGTTTTACAATAAAGTGCCCTTTAGAGTGGAATTTCTCGCAAACGAATACCTAAATCAAAAAATCGTCTTAGAAACCCTTTATTGTTTTTAAAAGACCTATCTAATGATATCTCACGCGATGGGGTAGCCCCGAGAAAAAAATTACATCCCCACTTTACGTGTAGGGGAGGTACCCCAAATAAAAATATTTTTCATAATTTTATTGTAGCACTATGTCGACGTAATTATAACACATATCCATGCAAAGTTTCGTCTTTCTAGCACTTACCGTTTGGACGGTAAGTCGAGGACGGAAGGACGGACAGACGGACGGACGGACAGACGGACTTGACGAATCTATAAGGGTTCCGAGTGATATACTTCGGAACCCTAAAAAATGTGGATGACATGAAACGGGGACCATCTTCCGAGAAAACAAAAAACGATCCTCGACATTTTATGTTATAACTGTTTATACTTTACTTGACATGATGGAAACTGACCTTTAGAGGCGTCCTTTCTTGTTGTGTTGTATCTAAGAACTGAAAAAATCAAACACTACTAAAATTATATAACATTATATAAGTACCAAAAACTTGGAAATTAGCTAATTTGATGTAGAAATAAACGTTAGTCATTTCAAATGCCGAAAGGAAACAACATTTATCAGTGAAGTTGTATACGTCAAGATTTCAACAGCTGGCTAATCAAATCAAGTTTTGTAAACTTTTAACACAAACTGTTTATTACAAAAGCTTTTATGTAAATATAGAATTCCACATATTATTTTTATCTCTACCTTTTCCCCATTTTCAGTTACAAAAAACGACAGGAGCTATTTGTGCCTCTATTGTAAAGACTGTTTGACGTATGTAAGCTATTTCTGTTTCTAACCCACTTCCAGAAATGTGTAGGTTGTCAACTTGTCTGTATTGTTCTTATAAACCTTCTATGTATATATAGTAATTCGGAAAATTATTTTTCCACAAGATAGAATAATAATTCTCTCTTTATAATTGAAAGAATAATATATTAATAGTCAAAGAATAATTTTACTCAAATTTATGAAGTTTAATAAGGAAGGATTAATAATATTATTTTATAATGATAATAATATAAGAAGTTTTCTATTTAGTTCCAGTCACAAATTTGAAAAATCATTTGAAGAGGTCGTTGCCTCAAGTACTCAATCTTGATCATTATATCTTTACATGCCTACCCATAGGAAGAAAGGTTTCGCTTGCTGAGCTTGCGATATTCCCGGCCACGTTGAAAAATTTCTTTAAAATAACTGTCTTTGTTTTAATTATATACTGCGGGACAAGCTAGTCAAAAGCTAAAGGAACTTAAGTAACTCCTTAGATTATCAGCTATCTGCCAGTGAAAGTCTTGTCAAAATCGGTCCAACCGTTCCAAAGACTAGTCGGAACAAACTGGCAGATCAAAAATTTCAGTTTTTAGCAGCATAACATACTCTTTTATGCTTTTAATTTACAATTGTATTTATTTGTATAGATTTCATCAAACGAAGACTATTTCAATGTGACTGAAATGCAATTTTACTAATATTAATAGGTACGTAATTGACGCTCTATTTATGGAAAATAAGGTTTACACTCAAAACTAACTTACGTAACATTAACATTGGTTTACTGTTTATGTGTTGTAAAGTGTTTATTCTGTAAATTTTGTTCAGTTTAAAATAGTGGTTACCGTTATTCCAGTTAAGTTCGTTGTTTATCATTGTTTTTTGAGTATCAAGCAAAATGATAGTTAAGTCGTAAAGCAAATTTAGACTTCCATTAGAGCCAATAAAAAAATATGAAATTATCAGCTACAAAATAGCTGCACCTACTAAGAGAAAGAGAAAAGTTAATTGGAAGTTTTTGAACTGTTACATTATACAAGTATAATTTATCATATGAATAGTAATTTATGAATATGAATAACCCCTTCAAATCAGAATTTGTTGTCAATTTAAAATGGATTGTAGATTTTAGGAGTCATTTTAATTAAAAGATAAATTTTTAAGAGGATTTATGAATATTTATTAACAAAAATAATTAACAGTAAATAGCTTTAATTATTTACCTTTAATACTATATGCAAATATTATCTTATCTCATTTTAACACTGTCGTACAAAACTTTATTCAGTTACTTCACTTTACTTATTGTGTCGGTGAATACATACAACTTTGAAATTTATGACATGTAATGTGCCGAGTTTCAAACTCGTATGAATATCATATCCTTTTTAAAAAATAACTGTCGTCAAGGTAAAATTAAAATGTAACCGGAATTGGATGTGATTTGAGAAAAGTAAGGCCATGTAATACGAGTACTGTTATTAAACCCGACCGACATGTTATCTTATGACAATACCAATAAAAATTGATTTTGTTTTATTAACATTAAACTTTAAATAGCTTATAACATATATATAATATAAATAAATATTTCGGACATCTTACTCGCAACGTCATCTAGTCCCAAACTAAGCAGATCTTGTATTATGGGTATCTAGACAACTGATATAAATACATACACATACTTTTTTTTGTAAATACATACATATTATACATAGAAAAACACCAAAACTCCGAAACAAATATTTGCGGATCACACAAACGTTTGGTACGACTCGGGAATCGAACCCGAGACCTCTTGATCAGCAGCCGCATACGCCACTAGACCACTAGACCAACAAGGCAGTAATGTATATATATACATTACTGCCTTAGAGGAGAGATACTCTCGGAGGTGAGATTTATCAATGGTTTATAACATATATATATATATTTATATTATATATATATATGTTATAAACCATTGATAAATGGTATTTGCTGATTCAATTATTAGATTTATCAGCATCTGAACAACACACATGTACTTTCAACAACAAGCACACTCAGTATCAGGCAAATACGATTCTCGTTAGAACGTATATCGGTATAACGGTATCTTTCTATTTGGAGATGAACGGTAGAATTATTTCTCCTAAAATAATTTTATATCTATTTATCGTAGTTTTTATAATGAATGTGTGATGAAAATGTGAGTTTCTTAAGAATTGGAAATTTATCACCAAGTAATATTTTAATCAGTGGTTTCATTATCAAAATCTTTTAGAGACGATCTAAGATAGACTTTACTCTACAGGTATACCGTCGTAACAACTTATTTATATTAACCCAAGCACCTACTTTTAGACCAGTTTGATTAAGTTTTTAAGTAAAAAGCCACATCACAAACAATGATTATTCATGCCTCTGAATTTGAACGGTTTACACTATCTGTATTATAATGTCATTAGAGGAAATGTCTAAACCTCACAAGCAACACTACACCTTGAATAAAAAGGGTTCTTGGGTATATGTATAATGGTTTAATAAAAAGATAGAAGGGCGGGTGGCCATTTATAAAACATAAACCCCTAACCCTAGTAACAGGTAATTACAATATTTAGCAGCAGCCGTTTTGCAAGCCTGGCTTTACGCAAACTTTATCCTATATTTTGAATATCAGCTTATGATGAAACTGGCTTTCTCTTTCTTTGAAGCGAATACAAAGTTGAAAGCTGTAATTAGTTTTGAGGTATTTCGTTATAAATTGATAATATTATTTTAATAATAAAATTATTGAATTACAAATTTAAAATAAATCGTGGAAAACAAAGTTTATTTCATCCTATTCATTACTGACAATATTGCCTTAAACTAAATTGAAAGTAATAAACATTTTCATGTTTAAGGTATATATGAATACATATTATGTCAATTACAAAACGAAACCGAAACCGAAACTGGCTGAAAATGTGTATTTTAATTTGTAGTATGCATATGTATAGTGACGACTTGCACAGGATGACTGGCAGGAGCTGTGTCGGTGTGCAATGGAAGAGGCCGATGTCCAGCAGTGGACTGCGATAGGCTGACAATGACGATGATGATGATAATAATGTATGTCATGTATGTATGTATTAAAAAATCCTTTGATTCCACGGTATTGTTACGTTGTGAAAAAGAAGAGCAACAAAATATTTGTTATTACTATGTCAGGGAGAATATTTTTTTACACATTATACAAGTTTTCTCATATATATTTTACAAGAATAGAGTTGTAAGGAAGTCTATTGTAATGCTAATGGATCTACTAACAGAGTCTATTGTTCAGTTTGTAGGTAGATGAAATTTGAATTAAGGTGTTATAATACTTATTTTTCTTACATTATCTGTTCAATTTTAAATGAAGAACAAGTGCTGCTCTAAATAATATTCCGTTGTAAGATAATCATACACCAGCAAGAAATGGAGAGACAACGAGAAAAAGTACCTACTTATGATTTCACGATTATGTCATAATGAGAATTCAATCTTTTTGGTGAAAAGATGATAAATGTTCTGTTGTTTATGTTACATACTTGTTACCGTTGCCTTTTTCAAATATTATTGAAGTAGTTGCACATTTCAATGCAATGCCTTGTTTTAATCCTTAAATAAAAATATTATTATTTCTGAATTATTTCGATGTTACAGTCAATACAGCCAAATAGCTGGAGACATTTATATTAACTAGAATAAAGAAGAGTGTCGTGCCGATCGATAAATAAATCTTAAGAAAAAGGATATAAGTTTTTATATTTATATAATTAATTGACGCTTTGAAAAGATCCATAGCTTATGATGACTTTTCACTATTTACGTCTCATTGTTTTTCTAGGAGTTTTTGTAAGCATATTTTTCTTTTTAGTAAGCATTTATAATCAATTAACAACCCATAATGGCCCACTGCTGGGCTCGGGTCTCCTTTCAGGAGAGGATTGAGGTAACCTTAATCCTCTCCATTTGAAATCTCCAAATGCTATAACAGTGGTTCTGTGTAATACTGTTTGGGTTTTCAAATTTATTTTAATTTTAATGGATATCTCTTTACTTTAAATTGCCTCGTTAATCTATCTGTTATCGTATGTGCCTTTCGATCAAGAAATCTCAACGTTATTTTAATTAAAAAAAATATAAGAAAAATCTTTGAAACTTTGAAACCTTATATGTAACTGACGAAAATAGAGTCTACATATACGATTCTCTTACGAAGCAACAATTCACGCATTGGATATTTGAATAAGGCGAATTCCTCACAAAAGATTTTTGTTTTTTTAGACCTCCCAATTGTAATATCTTTAAACGTACCGCTAATCCACTACATAACGAATTGGTGTTGGAGGGGAACTTTTAACAACTTAAAACACAAAAGTAAAAGTTCTTACATTGTAGGTATTTTTAAGTTCATAAATAGTTTTTGGAACATCCCACATACGAGTTGACCAGAATACAAAATATTTTATAAAATTCACTGAACGCAAAATAACAAATATACTCAGCTTCGGCCCACATTAGAAACGAAGAAAAAATACATATTCCATTTCTGTTAACATCTTCCGAGCCTTTATTCCCAAGTTTATTTGGGGTCGACTAATAGTTCAACCGGTTTTACCTGAATTTCATTTTTTCCACGGAGCGATTGGCATCTGACCTCCGCAACCCTAAGGGAGAACTGAAATTCGAAGATTGAACTTGTTGTCAGTATATTTGAGGGCACTGACTTCCCAATAACGATTGACATAGATGTTCATGACAACCGGGACCGACGGCTTTACGTGCTGTCCGAGGCACGGGCGTGAATCACCCGCCAAACTTCCAAACTCCGGGCTGGTGTTAGGAATTTCTATGGAAAAACCCAAAAACACTTTTGGCCCTACCCGGGATTTTTAACCTCTTGACCTCTTGATTAGCAGTCGCATACGCTAACCACTAGACCAACGAGGCAGTTGCACAGTTTTTTTTTATATTTGACATTCCATTTCAGTTATGTCAAAAATAAAAAAAACTCCTTTTTTTGGAGAGACCTTGATAACCTGCAAATATTTTTAATAACTTTATTTATTGGAAACTAGCTGAGTAGTATTACCCGATGATGGTTTCGTCCGTAGTCACCCATAATGGGAAATAATATTTTATATGTTTACGTATTAGTATGTTATTTTTGTACGAAGTTTTCCCAGTAAGCGCAATTTACAAGTTAAGGCTCTATTACGGCTTAAACAACAAAGTTATTTAATAAATCTTTCAAAGTTCATCATATGGACTACCGTAACTCCTATCAAAAACAACAATGACATATTTTAATTTGAAAGTATTGTGACTAACGTTACGAAGTGGCGGTAGTAAATTATTTCAGCACTTTGTTGCACTATACCAGCAACCCCCATTTAATATGACCTATTTATTGATACTCCACACGATGGGGAAGACGCGAGAGGTACTTACCTCAAACAAAAATATTTTTCATGATTTTATTCTAGCACTTTGTTGACGCGGTAAAAACACATATTCATGCAGAGTTTCATCTTTCTAGCACTTAGCTATTTAGACGGTAAGTCGAGGACTGACGGACGGACGGAACTACGGAACCCTAAAAAGTAGCCTTAGTTACTCCTTAAATCATTAGCTATATTCCAGGGAACGCTCCTTTAAAATCAGTTAAACCGTTTCACTAGCTCTTTTTGCAGATCTTCTACAGACGTTAACGTTAATAGATAACTAACAAATGTATCGAGATATTGTTTGACTACGTTAAATCACCAGGTCAAAACTAAATATGCAAGAGAGTAGAGGCGATTCTCTCTAGACACACGTACCGTAACTGAATAAATCACCAAGACTTGGACAGTTACGGTATGTGTGTCGACATTTTGTTTGGTTTCAGATTAATACGCTCGTATTAAAATGAAATAAATTTAAAGGTTATTAGGCTGGCATATATTAAAGAATACCCCATACCTTTCATTGAAATCGGTTCAGAGATTTAGCCGTGAAATTGCAATAGACAGACAAGTCAATTTATAATAATTGTAAGGTAAGGTATTTATAGCCACGTTAAGTTGACGAGGTTCATTAAAACGTCTCAAGGTAATATCTCTTTATTAACTACGTTTATAGTTATTATTTTATAGTAGATTTAAAACTTTCTTAATTATGAACAAAATTCCTTTATAACGAGGTAAGTTTTTTGTTATAAAATTTATCCTCAAATATTTTAGTCTCTTATATTTAATCTATCTAATATTTTTTTAAAGAAATATATAAAATATGAAAGCTAGCAGTCACTATACAAAAGTTAAACTTAATTATAGTAGGCCAAAACCTCCTTTCAAAGGAGAGGCCTATGTCCAGCAGTGGACTGTTAAAGGCTGTTGATGATGATGTACATATGATTATGCACACTTGTAACATCCTTCATTTACTATTTTGCCGTGTGTACCTATGTATTTGTTCGAGTCGAGGTCGAGCCCGTCCATTCGTGTAGAAATCAGCGTGATTCTACTTCCTTGTATATTTACAGTCTCCTGCAACTTAGCATACATTCCAGTTACAGCGAGATATATTCTTTAGAGCTTTTATAGAGCAGAGCTGAAATGTAGAAATCAAAGCAAAAATGTTTTAATACAACTTTTGCTTTACGAGACATCATTCTCACGTAAGAGATTAGATTATTATTTATAGCGTATAGATAATGAATTCTTTTTCTTTTATATATTTTAGCCTACCAAAGTGATTTTACTTAACTCATGGAAAGCGTGAGTATAATTTGAGCGTAGAGGTTACCATTCTCATTGTGAGTTCAGTCAATGCAGCATAGTGACCCACACTATGGCGGCCAACTTAATATACGTATAAGTAATATAATAAATGAAATACAAAAATACTATTATTATTGGTAATGAGTGTAATAACCAAACGCCTTTTGGTTCTAATAAAGATAATAAACGAGTTCAGGTGAACAGGACCTCTATTATTAACTTTATTTCATATATTATGTTTTTATCACAATGATTAAAAAAATTGAGTAATTAAAGATATTGCTACGTGTTAATGTAACTCAGATCAGAAACTCACAAATTGAGCTGAAATTATTTCAAAATGTTGAAATAATCTAGACTTTCAACACATTTTTTCCACTTGCCTTTTTTAAAGTTGTACATAAGTACAACTTTAAAAAAGGCAAGTGGAAAGGCCACGTTACATCACAGTTATCTGCGTAAAAAAAATACACTGTTAAGTATAGTACTTTAAAAATGTACTTTGAAAAATGTTGTCTTGTAGTTTCTCTGAATCGCTTAGACATAGTAAACTTTCTAGTAGGTATTGGCAATAGTCGTTGATGCCTTCATATACGAGATCCTGAAGTGTTTATAGCGTAGGTTCCATATTCATGTATTCAATTGTTTGGCCTTACTAGAACTTACGCCTGCGCCTTAAACGGTCATTAATTAGTACTCACACCTACACCTAAGGATACATCTTTTGAAATTTTTTCTTTTGTTATTTGTATTGTTATTTTACTGATATGGATTGATTACGTTAGTTAGCGCATTCTTTATAAAATATAATTATTCTAATACCGAAGCATGAAAATAATTATATTTTATAATCACTTGCGTTACCTGCCACGTTGATTTAGCGGTGAATAAAACTTGTATTCAAGCAAGAGGCTAAAACTAATTTAATACAAGCTTTCAGAAGAAGGATCCAAATAGGAAATTTTCCGTACAATATTTTTGAACAATGGTGCCATAAAATACCTTGATCAACGCTATATTCGAAGCCTATTTAAGGTTGTAATATTTATATTTCTTTGTAAAATAAACTTTCTGAAGCATTTTTTGAGATATCAAATTAACAACTTTTGAATTATTTTCTTTATTATTTATAAATTTTCGAAATACATATTATATCAAAGGGAAGTTACTTATTATCTAGTAAGTGTTAACATCATCATCCTTTTTAAGTCCACTGCTGAACATAGGTCTCCCCCATTGCACACTACTCTGATCGAATTTGGGCTCGTATCCAGCTCCTGCCAGCTATCCTCTGTAAGTCGTCACTGCATGGGACCTGTGGGCGTCCTTCACTACAGAACTCTTCTAGCCTAACGGTCATCAGTTCTGCACCTAATATAGCCAGCCCATTGCTAGTTCAGGTTACTAATCCGAAGGCCTATGTCGATGACCTTAGTATTTCAATAACCTCGAGAACGGTATCGAGTACTGCAACCGGTTCTGGTTTCCGATGATATTCATTGAAAATTACCTTGGTTTTGTCCGCGTTTATCCGTAGACCAATGCGCAAAGAAGAATCTGCTAGGCGAAGCGTATAACCGGTTCTATAAGCTTTCCACTCCCAAAAGGACTGCCGGTTTTCGGGCATCATCTTGACCACCTGCTGTGGTCAACTTCGTCAGGTTTAAAATATTTATCTTCTACGGTAAGAATTCTATTGGCTTGACCTTAAACTATTTTAGTTTTTCCTAGTTAATTTTCTAACCATTTGTATATTTGTCTCACCATTTTGTATATTCTTCAACATAAATTACTTTTAATGTTATGAAAATCTCTATTAAACTACATTTTATTACTGCTTTGAGGTGGCTGGATCATGGGCTTATAAATTAAATGAAAATACCATTGCTATTATTTCTATTTCATTTCTCATAATCCGCAGCTTAAATTGAGAAGTCTGACGTCAATCACAAGTCACTGGACTTTAGTAACACAAGGTGAATGGAATTATTTTTAGTGGGTTTAGTACAAGCTAAGAAATAATTTAACTAATAAATTTGGATTATGAATAACAGGCCTAGAATCAGAAATCATATCTATTATGTAAGATTTCACTCAGTTTAACAATTAAACTTCCATAGGTTTACTGTGTCGTTAAAAAGTTAGTGGAATAAAGTGATCACTTGCAGAAAGCATTAAAAACCGTCACATTAATTCCTCTCTCAACGTCTTCTATTTTATTGTTACTCGTTTTCCTTTAATTGTTAGAACTACTGGTAGTCAGTATGGTGCTGTAATTAAGCCTGTTTTATTCTTTTTGTACCTATATACTACTAGTTAATGTAGAAAAATACAATTTTCTGGTTATTGAAATTACAATATGTTCAGAATCATAATTACGTTAGTTGTTTGATTAACAAATGCGGGGAAATAGACAAAAATTTCGAAAATCGTTTCGGAAAAAAAGTCCTTTGACTCGCAATAATTGCAGAAATCTTTCTCGAACTTTGTTGTTATGGATATCACATATTAACTATGTAGTTTCGTTATAGTTCATACATAACGTAAAAAGTAAAGGAAGTATGAAAAGACTGTAGTCAGTGGAGATCAATTTCTGGTGAACCCTCTGGGATATAAAAGTCATATATGAATGTTGTTCGTACACTCAGAAATCTTTTGCTATTAATCTATTTCTTATTCGATGAAATAAATTGAAGAAACAATAAGAAGTCTGCTCAAACTCAGTAAAACAGAAATCGCTGTACTTAGGTTCACCATTACACATGAATAGTGGGTGTAATTTTGTGTGTTACGCTAAGAAGTAGATATGTATTCAATCAGCAAGTTATTAATAAACGTTGTATTTGAAAATATTTTTGTTTTCATGTACGTGTCGACAGAAATAGTAATCGAAACACGGTTGATGAAATTTGTTTTTTATTTATGCCTGTGTCAGATACTTTTTTATGTGTTTCTATTTATGTATCTGTATTTATTGTATTAAACAATTGATAGATTCATAGAAGGTGATGTAATCTAAACATAAAGAAGTAAAATAGTAGCTGGTAAGCTCAAAAAGTAAAATTCACTCGGATAAGGTTCTGAATGGTTTTCATTTTTAGGAATAAATTTAAAGTTATACACTGTTTAGTACATACATATTGCACATATTTTATTTTATTTTGTTCAGTTAAGGCCTGTAATTTATTGTGCATGTTATTTAATAATTTAAAGTTTTCATCTTTTAATTTATTTTCGGTTCACACTTAATAACATCATACTAATACAAACGATTATATTAGATGTAACAAAATAATAATAAGCCCTACTAATATTAAAAATGGGAAAGTAACTCTGTCTGTTACGTTTTCGGCCTAAACCGCAGAAACGATTTTAATATATTTTGGTATAGAGATAGATGAAACCTTGTGAAAGGACAGGCTACTTTTTACAGCGATAACTGACATACATGATGGTGGAGCCCGGAGCAAAAGCCAGTTAGTATTAAAATTAATATGAAGGAGACCTTCAAATACCAATGACTCAATGACCTATCATCGAATTCCACTTCATACAGTCTCATAAGATGAATCATCAACCAAACTTCAGTAGCTATGAATACTTTGTTGTTGGGTCTTATTGTTATACTGTTCCTATCTGTAAAGCTCTACTTAATCTCTACTATTAATTTATTTATAATATTATATTGTTATTATAATATTATATTAGTACAAGTCTGAGACGAATAAACTCATTATTCGTATAAGTCTTATACTTGTACTAATAAACTCTACTTATAATACTATAAATAAATTAAAAGAAAGTAACTGTGTCTGTCAGTCTATTGCTTACGCTGTCATGTATAAATCGCTGCTAACCGATTTTAAATTAATATTGGAATGGAAATGATTTTATTCTTGACGAAGTACAGGATATTTTTTACCGCGATAATCGACAAACAAGTGGGGCCGCTGGCAAAAGCAACTTTAAAATAGATACATATATAATTTACAAGTTGAATTTTCAGTACTCCGGAGATCATTAATTTATGATCATGCTGTATTAAAACTGAACAGCATTAACAATATTAAAATAGAGGCAAAATAATTAGAAATGTAATTATTTACATATTAGTATTCTGGTTACAAAACGTGTAATGAAGAAAATCAATAGTATAAAAAAATTACCTATGTAAGAAAAATTGAATGTTGTTTCAAGTAAAGCATAACTATTATATAATAATCTTCGCTCCTTATCACAAGAGTGGAACCGCACTTCAACATGAAAACATAATTTGTAATTCCCGACATCGTTTCAAAGTGTTTGAAGTAAATAGGTAATTATTTATGAAAGGTCTAGCTTAGTGGAGTCAGATTTAGTCGGTTTGTACAAGAGATTTCGTTTTCTAAGTACTTAAAACGTGTTATTTTAATTTTCGGGCTGTTATCTGGATAAAGTTAACCCAACTTTTTTTGGACTTGTAGCATATGTAAAATGACATGGTAATTGGTTCTGTTAGGAGGGTTTGTAGACGATGACATTATCAAACAGTTTAAACAAAATAAGTATTCACTCAAACCAATAATTATTTGAAGGTAACCTATACAAACACATGTGAATCGAATATGAAGGCACCAATATGGGAGGGTTTTGGTATTATATATTATCTAGAAATCTTATATCTAGAAATAGACTCTTTTCATGACATAAAAACATGGTTCTACATAATAAACTAAGAACGCAGTTAATAATATTAAATCTTCAAAACAATGCACTTTCAATCCATTTCAACTACCTCGGTGTCGCAAACCCAAAATATGTATAAAATTCGAAGGAGACTAATATGTTTTATAGATTATCATCATCATAAAGAGTCTTATTCGAAATTGATGATAATAATCTATTTTTATATATTATTATTATCATCATCATCATTATTATTATAGTAATGTAAGGTAATGTAATGTAATTCTTATATGACAAAACGAAAAAACATTTATGGTAAACGCACACACTATGAAAAATTATTCTGTGAGTATTAACCCATTAGAAGTCACTGTACTCAAAGAAACATGTATTTTAAAATCATTTATATTCTCGACCGCCACGCATTTGGTGGAATTTATTTAAATACATTCCAATATGGCCAGCCCACTGCCATTTCAGTTTGCTAATCCTGTGGGCTATGTCGATAACCTTAGTTATCTGCCGGATTACCTCATTTCCAATACGATCCCTTAGGAAACGCCGAGCATAGCCCTCTCCATCGCACGCTGCGCGACTTTGAATTTGTAGACCAGCCGTACCGTGAGTGTCGGTATGGATTCATTTCGGCTTTAAACTTACTTTTTCTTAATTGAAGTAATCATTAACCTTTGCTAATAAAATTGGGCGAAAGCCTTTAGGGTAATTTTAAATTAATTACATATTGGAATATTAGTTCAAGTGAGTTTAATTACAATAATGTGTGTCTTATCGTTATTTTGAGGACAAAGTATAAAAATATACTTATGTGTGGGCCCAATATAATATAGTTTTTTTTTTTTTTTTTTCTTAACACAAAGACAACAATTTGTCAATTTTTTTGTTTTTCTTTGTTTTATGAAAGACAACTCCCGCATTAGGAATATGAATTCCTGTGTCGCGGGGGACTTTACAAACATACATGAAACGGACACAAAGAACACCCAGACTCAGAACAACAATTTGTGAATCACACAAAGTGTTATCCCACGTGGGATTCGAACCCACGACACTTGGCGTAGTAGAGAGCGGCGTGGCGACCGCTTAAACCACTAGGCCAACCGTGCAGTCATTAGTTATATTATATAGTATATTATATTATATTGTATTATATTATATAGTAATGTCTTTTTATGCGACTTCACCCGATCAATTTCAAAACAAGCATTCCCGTAAAACGTTCACGGAAAGAAGTTCAATGAACTTCTGTTACAATACTAAACATCCAATTAAGGCCAATTTTACAATTTAATTATTACAATACATAACAACACCAACTCTGTCCTGACACACATACCTTCCAAAACTTTATGAATTCCGTAAGCAGGATTAAAATGCTTATGTGACTATTATTTAATCATACAATGGGACATAAGACAATTATGATGAACAATGTGTCCTAAATATTGAAGATTATATAGACAATCAACAATCTTATTAGTTTCATATACAAATAGATAAAATTGGAGTATCTGTTATATCAAATTAACCATTTTTACTAAATGCATATCAAAGTATATACAGTACTAACATCAACAAAAGCATTTTTTTAAATTCTGGTCTTTCTGTTTGTTGCGGTTAATCTCTGGAACCGATTTTGACAAAACTTTCACTGGCAGAAAGCTGATTACACAGGCTAACTAAGGCTGCACGGTTGGCCTAGTGGCTTAAGCGGTCGCCCACCTCGGTGGGGCTCCCAGTAGTCAAACGGACTGCTGGGAGCCGAAATTCAAATTCAAATTCAAATTCAAAATTCTTTATTCACTTAGGATGCAATACATCTCTTGTGACAGGTCAAGATTCTACATGTACATTTATGCCATGTTCGCAAACAATAGGTAGAGCCGGAGAAAAGAACATGGCAATAAAAAGTAGCGGCCACTCCTTTCAAATCGCCAATGTTTACATAGTTTTAATGTTTTAATATAATAAACCTGATATGGGGGTAAGGTGCTGCCACTAATATACTATACACCATGTTAGAGGACTGATGCAAATTATAGTGATTAAAAATTAGAACTTATGCTAATTTAAAAAAAAACAACAGCCTCAGTGGGTACAACATAGTAGGAGCATCTACTTACAACAATGGTAAAAACTATATGTGCTCAAATATTGGCCAAATTACTGGTAACAAAAGATTAAATATAAAATATTAATTGTAAGATCAAAAGAAAGAGAAGAATGGCCTTTATTAGTCACGTAGAATCTTTACTTACAAAAGTAAAATCATGTTCTTAAACAATGTGATAACAACATTCACATGAGTAGAATAAAATGATAAGGAGGAGAGGGAAGAGGAAGAGGAGGAAGATCCTCGGAGCGCATACGCTCCAAGTCGGCGGTGGCGGGCAGAAGCGAAGGTGCGGGCCCAGAGCCGATGGAGACGGAGATGCGGGCGGGCGATAGCATGAAGCGTCTGCACTCCGAGGATCTGGACAGCGAGGCAGAAACGCCGGTCCCGAAGCGCTTCGGCACCGACGGGTCGGCAGCCCCTGTCTCGCTGCCGACGGACTCCGTGTTTTCGAACGCGGAGTCCTACAGGAGGAGGCGACTTGACTACGAAGTCGCAGCGGAGGAGGAGATCGCCAATCTCCTGCTTAAGGTTCGGGAGCCGGTGGAGGGAGAACCCCCCCAAGCCCCCGTGTCCGTGCAGGAGAGGGCGAGTGCGGCGGTGGCCGTCATCAGAAAGGTGGCCATCAAGTCCGTAAACTTAAAGGGCGTGTTCGTAAAAGCCCTTAAGGACTCCTCCTCCGCCTTGACGGAGGTTGTGGGGACCCTGTGCGGGGACATGGCGCGCCTCGAGGAGGCGAACTCTCGCCTGACGGCCCAGGTAACTGCCCTGAGCGCGCAGTTCGCCCAATTCCGGGCTCAGTGTGCTCAGCCGGTGGACCCGGCCTCGCCTGGGTCGTCTCCGCCCAGGGCAGAGGTACCGGCCCCGCCCAGCCCAGCTCGGGTAGAGGTGCCCTCCCCGCCCAGCCCGTCTCAGGCGGAGGTCCCGGCCCCGCCCAGACCGTCTCGGGTAGAGGTCCCGGCCCCGCCCGCGCCGTCTCGGCCGGAGGCCCCTGCTGGCGGCGAGTTCCCTGACGCCATGCTGCGTCAGGCGCTCGACGCCATGACGCGGATGTTGGACGGGCGACTGGCCGGCCTGGAGGCGAGGCTTCCCCCCGCGCCGGTTGTCCGCCCCCCGCTCGCGTCGCAGAGGCCCCCGGTTGCCACCCTGGTGGGAAGCCGCGTCACCTACGCGGCGGCGACGTCGGCCCCGGCCCCCCCCCAAAATCAAAAGGGACCGAAGAAGGGGGCCGCGAAACCGGCCCAGGCGCCGGCCAAGGCACCGGCCAAAGCGCCAGCCAAGGCTCCGGCCAAAGCGCAGGCCAAGAAGGGGCCTCAAACGGCGCCCCCAAGTGGAGCGGACTTCCCCCCGCTTCCCGCTCCGGCGCCTCCGACGGGTTCCTCGGGACCAGCCCCCTCTAACGAGGATTGGCAGGTCATGGGGCCCTCCAAGAGGCGGGGGCAGCGGCAGCGGGCGCGGGCGAGGAAGGCCGCCCAAGGCGCAGCCCAAGCCCCGCCGTCTCCGGCGGCGGCCCCTAAGAAGAGGCCGCGGAAGCTGCAGCCGCCCAAGACCGCGGCTGTCGTGGTGACCGTGTCGCCGGAGGCAGCCAGTGGTGGGCTCACGTACGCGGCCCTGTTCAAAGGGGTCCGTCCCGGGCTCGCCGCTGAGTTCGGGGCTGCGGGGATGAGGCTGCGCCGTGCCCAGACGGGAGCTCGAGTATTCGAGTTCCCGGGGGCTGAGGGCGCCAAGACGGCCGACACTTTTGCCGAGAGGCTGCGGGAGATGTTTGCCGCCCAGGACGGTGTCAAGGTCGCCAGGCCCACCAAGTGCGCGGAACTGCGCATTTCGGGTCTGGACGACTCCATCACGTCGGAGGATGTCCGCGATGCAGTCGTGGAGAAGACTGGCTGCGCCGCGGGCACCATCCGAGTCGGCACCGTCCGGCCGGGCCCGGGAGGCCTCGGCTCGGTGTGGGTCAGCTGTCCCGTGGCGGCGGCCAAAGTTTTGGCCGACGCCGGGAGCATGCTCGTCGGCTTCGTGAATGCCAGAATCACGGTTCTGGCCGCGAGGCCGATGAGGTATTACAAGTGCCTCGTCGCGGGACACACTCGCACCAAGTGCGAGAGCTGTTTCGACTGCAGCGAACTTTGTTTCCGCTG
Source organism: Phragmatobia fuliginosa (assembly GCA_932526445.1). NCBI lineage: Eukaryota > Metazoa > Arthropoda > Insecta > Lepidoptera > Erebidae > Phragmatobia > Phragmatobia fuliginosa. The sequence continues at coordinate 10,172,477 of OW052070.1, read as the reverse complement.
CGGTCGAACCGGGCACAAGGCGGCAGACTGCTCTGCCGCCCCTCACTGCCCGATGTGTGCGGCGGGCAATAAGCCCGCCAACCACCAGATGGGGCAGGGGGGCTGTAAGCCTCCCCGCGCCTCTCGGCAGACGCCGGAGGCTAGCCTGGCGACCCGGGCTGCCTCCGACGTCAATCAGGCGGCGACGTCGTCGCCCATGGAGGGGGTTGTAGAGACGATCCAGTAATGGATCAAGTCTCCAACCTCCTGGTCCAGACGAACCTCAACCACTGTGCCGCGGCGCAGGATCTCCTCCTGCAAACCATGGCGCAGTGGTCTGTAGGTGTTGCCGTAGTCGCGGAGCCTTACTTCGTCCCTCCCCGTCCAAATTGGATGGGTGACTGGGACGGCTCCGTGGCAGTCGTCAGCTCCACGGCGGCTCATTCCCCGCCCTTGTCACTAAGAGACAAGGGTACTGGATATGTTGCCGTCGAATGGGGGGGAATCACCATTTATGGTGTATATTTCTCCCCCAACCGGAGTCTGAGCGACTTCGAGGTCTTCCTCAACAACTTGGAGACCTCGATACGGCGATTGGGGTCTGGGCACGTCCTCGTGCTGGGGGACTTCAATGCAAAGTCCATTGCGTGGGGTTCCCCGGCGACGGACGCCAGGGGCGAAGCCGTGGAAGAATGGGCGGCATCGGTGGGCCTCTGTTTGCTGAACAGGGGCGCCACCAACACGTGCGTGCGACAGCAGGGGGGGTCGATAGTGGACCTTTCGTTCGCTACCCCTGCAGTCGCCGCACGAGTAAGGAACTGGAGTGTCCTGGATGAGGTTGAGACGCTCTCGGATCACCTTTATATCCGATTCGAGCTCTCCCGGTCCCAGGACGCCAGTAGGGGTCACGCGGCGCGGCGTCCCTCCCGTTTTCCGCGGTGGGCTGTCGCCAAGCTGGACAGGGACCTACTAGAGGAGGCGGCCATTGTTTGCTCTTGGCTGTCTCCGCAGGCCCCGACCGAGGAGGTCGACGTGGGGGCTGGTCGCTTCGCCGATGCGTTAACGCTCATCTGCGATGCGGCCATGCCCCGCGTTCGTGGCCGTCGGCCTCCTCGGAAGGAGGTCTACTGGTGGTCCCAGGAGCTGGCGGACCTCCGTGCGGCTTGTGTACGTGCCCGGAGGTCCCACACCCGAAGTCGGCAACGCCACCGCGGGGACGGTGAGGAGGTGGACCGGCTTCACGAGGAGTACCGAGCAGCTCGGGAAACTCTGAGGCTGGCCATCTACCGCGCCAAGGACGCGTCTAGAGTGGAGATGCTGGAGAGTCTTGAGCGTGACCCCTGGGGTCGGCCTTACCGTGCGGTGCGACAAAAGCTCCGCACACAGGGCCCCCCCCTTACGGAGACTCTCCAGCCCAGCTTCCTGCAGGAAGTGGTCGAGGGCCTATTCCCACAGCAGGCGGAGCACACACCCCCGTCGATGGCCCGTCGCGGTCGTCGTCGGGACAGCGTGGGTGATGTTCCGCCTGTCAGGGAATCGGAGGTAGGGGCGGCTGTTCTACGGATTCAGTCAGTACGGATTCAGTCTCAGCGCGCCCGGGTAGTGTGCGGACGTGTGTAGTTGTTTACCGAATCGTGCACTGTTGGCTGATTTGCTACGTATACTTTTTATTGCTTAACACTCTTTGAATAAATCGACTCCATCCAGTTCGCGTCGCCTAGATCGTATCGGCTAAGTGTGTCACGACAGTCAATAATCCCGGCAAGACTAGTCATCGCGTTGCTTATTTATTCATTGCTATATTATAACCCCCGTCGCATGCGCCTACGATAACTCGACCGCTGTTCTATATAGCTATACCTATCCGTCATCGCGTGCCGCCGGCCAGTGATTGGTGCAAGTTTTGTGAATTGCTATATTTTGTATAGTAAACGCAAAGGCATATTATTGCACATAACGCATGATGCCTCATACTCCATCAAAATCCACCACGAAGCAGGGTAGCTCGCATTCCGAGCCTACTGCGTCGACGAGTAATAGTAAACTCGACAACAACATTAATCCTAGGAGCAAACGCCAACGCACGGCAGAATCGCCCAAGACGTCGACTACACAATCTATCTGTGTATGCAGCGAGTTAAAGACTGAGCTTCTACAGATGTTGAGTACGTGGAAATCCGATCAGGAACAACAGTTGACAGAGTGGAGAACGGAGCAGGACACTGTACTGTCGTCGTTGGTCAGTGAGGTTTCCGAGCTCAAGAACAGTGTACTGATTGCCGTGTTACGCGAGCTACGACCCACTAGAGTATTGACGCGTCCTTCTCTCACCGGCATTGAGAACGTTATAATAAAATTACCTGCGCCGAGTCGCGACCGGCACCATATAATTAGCGCTAGCTATATTCCGCCCCGTATGCATGATAGTGTATATCTTTCTCATCTGTCCAACTTAGAAGTTATTCTAACTGACCCATGCACGGAATCATTTTATTTAGTTGGCGATTACAATCTCCCCGGAATTAAATGGCCGGGTATCGGTGGTCAATTATTTATCCAGGCACAGAGCGATGTTGTTCGGTTTCTAGTTGATCTTGTTTCCACAACGAATGCTACTCAATACAATACAATGAAAAATTGCTCAGGTCACATTTTAGACTTATTTATCAGTAACACTGAATGTAAATTACAATCAGATATTACGTTAGTTCAGCCTGATAATCACCACCCCCCCTTTTCCGTCCTGACCTCGTTGGAAACACAATACACACCCATGAAGCGTTCTAGCGCAAATAAATACAATTATTATAAAGCTAATTATCAAGAAATAATTGTCGAACTAAACAGGGTGGACTGGACTGAACTATTTCTTCATCTCGACAGTTACAAGGCAGTAGAAGTTTTTTATGAATATTTATACAGTATTATTAAATCACATGTCCCATTCACGCGACGTAAATCTACCGCATTTCCTGTATGGTTTAGTACTAACCTCATTAAAATTTTTAAACTAAAGAAACGCGCCTGGATAAGTTGGAAAAAACACCGAAAACTTACAGATTACGAAAAATTTACCGTCTATCGAAAACAATTCAAGCAACTTTCTAAACAATGCTTTAATAGCTATATGACTTCTGTAGAAGACAGTATACCCCTCAATGTTAAGAACTTTTGGTCGTACATTTCTAGACGCAGGAAGGAAGGCAGCGGTATTCCTAACAGCATGTATTACAAAAATATACCTTCTAGCAATCCTAAGGAAATATGCTCATTATTCTCCACCTTCTTTAATTCGGTTTATGAACCTTCTACCTTTGACTCTCAGAATTGGTCGCCCCCCAATGACTTTGCTCAAATGTCTTCTTGTATTTCCGATATTTACCTTGAAAAAAATACCATCTTAAAGGCTCTGATGTCTTTAGATCTAACTAAAGGACCTGGTCCAGATGGTCTCCCACCTATACTCTTTAAACGCACGGCGCAAAGCATTTACATTCCGATATACATACTTTTCAACAAATGTCTCAGGGAAGGGGTATTTCCATGCATTTGGAAAAAGGCTTTCATCACACCCATTTTTAAAGGTGGAGACAGGAGCAATATAGAAAACTATCGACCAATATCTATATTGTCTACCTTGTCTAAGCTTTTTGAGAGACTAGTACACGGTCAATTATTTCCACAGTTAAGTCACCTCATTATTGCCGAGCAACATGGCTTCGTACAATCCCGATCTACTACTACAAACTTAATGATTTTTACTCAATTTTTATTCGAGAATATGGATAAAGGCATTCAGGTTGACGCTGTCTACACGGATTTCCGGAAAGCTTTTGATAAGGTGGATCATAAATTGCTTTTAGACAAAATCGCCTTCAACGGTATCAGAGGTAACCTACTCAGATGGTTCACATCTTATATAATCCGTAGAACTCAAAAGGTCGTCATCAATGGTTATGAGTCTGATTACATAGTCGTGGAGTCCGGTGTGCCCCAGGGCTCGGTACTGGGTCCGTTGCTTTTTATTTTGTTTATAAACGACATTAAAAGTTGTATAGTTAATTCTAAATTCCTTATGTATGCAGACGATATGAAAATTTATAAAACCTGCACGAAAATTCAAGATTGTGTACTACTACAAGAGGACCTCTGTAGGCTCTCTCAATACTGTGTTGTTAACAAGTTACACCTTAGTCTGCCAAAATGTCACTTCATATCGTTTACAAAAAATAAAACTCCAATTACATTTCCATACACACTGAGTAACACAAATCTTTCCAAAAACGATTGCACTCGAGACCTGGGTGTATTACTCGATTCTAAATTACAGTTAGACATACATATTGACAACATTATTAGTAAAGCCTTTCGGATGTATGGTTTCGTCATGCGCTCATGTAAAGATTTCAAAAAACCTACTACTTACCTTTCCTTGTATAAAACATTAGTTCGATCTCAGTTAGAGTACGCTGTACCTATTTGGTGCCCCTTTTATGCCAAATACAAACAGAGGATTGAAATGGTTCAGAAAAAATTCCTACGTGCTACATATTACAAATGTTTCAATTCTAGAATTTCTTATGAAAATCTTCTGAACCATTTTGGGCTCTTGAGCTTGGAACGCAGACGTACTTTACTCATTGTAATGATGCTGTACGGCATATGCCACAATATGTATAATTGTACAGCATTGACAAATAAGCTTTGTTATGTGGTTCCTAGAACTGTTATACGGAGGGAGGTGCGCGTACCTCGATTATTCTATACGGAAAAGTGTAAAACTAATGCCGGAGAGCGTGCACCTCTTCACCGACTGTTAATGACGTACAACTCGCACTTCATGCACTTGGACATATTCGCCCTCACTCATACTAAATTTAAAAAAATTGCTACGGAATCTCTTTTTGTTTCATAAAGACCCATATCATGCATTTGTTGGAATGGTTTAAATTTTTTATCTTAACACCTCCCCCCCCCCTCACTCTTTTAGCGCACGTCCGTTAACTTACCCTATACCATTTATCACCCTGTGGACAATAGTGTGGGTTATATGTTGAAAACACAATCTGTTAGTTATTATTTTGTAAAAACTATAATGTATAACTGTTTTTTGTCCCAAATAAATAAAATAAAATAAGATTCGGTCCAAGAACACCGCCCCCGGGCCGGACGGGGTTCCAGCCCGAGTGATGGCCCGTGCCCTCGACTACATGTCGGACCACCTCAGGGGAGTGTTGGACGCTAGCCTGGCGTCCGGACGCTTCCCTGAGCGTTGGAAGTGCGGGAAGCTGGTCCTGATCCAAAAACATGGACGTCCTGCAGATTCGGTCGCGGCCTACAGGCCCATCGTGTTGCTGGACGAGGCGGGCAAGTTGTTCGAGAGGGTTCTCTCTGTCCGCATCGTCCGGCACCTCAGCGAGGTGGGGCCCGACCTGTCGGACGCCCAATTCGGTTTCCGAGAAGGGCGTTCGACGGTCGACGCGATCCTGCGCCTGAGGGCCGTGACCGAAGAGGCGGTGAGAGGCGGTGGAGTGCTGTTGGCGGTGTTATTGGACATCGCCAACGCCTTCAATAGTCTGCCATTCGGCTGCATCAGGGCCGCACTCCAGTACCACGGAGTGCCAGGGTACCTGAGGCGGCTGGTGGCAGACTACTTAGAGGAGCGTACCGTCGAGTACGAGGACCGAGGTGGCGCCTTGAGACGCAGGGCCATGTCGTGCGGTGTTCCACAGGGGTCTGTCCTAGGACCACTCCTGTGGAACATGGGATACGACTGGGCCCTACGAGGGCGTCTCCCCCCCGGGCTGGGTGTGATCTGTTACGCAGACGACACCCTGGTCACGGCCCGGGGGGCAAACTTTGAGGAGGCGGCGCGCCTGGCCACCACGGGAGTCTCCCGGGTGGTCGGGCGCATCGAGGCGCTGGGTCTGCGGGTGGCCCTGGACAAGACGGAGGCCCTATTATTTCATGGGCCCCGTCGCGGTCCGCCCGTCGGCGCCTCGATCGAGGTCAACTCGGTCCTCGTACCGGTCCGGGCCCAGATGAGGTACCTGGGTCTGGTCCTCGACGGTAGGTGGCTCTTCGACGAGCACTTCCGACAGCTTGGCCCTAAGTTGGTGGGCACTGCCTCCGCCCTAGGGCGACTTCTGCCCAATTTGGGCGGGGCCAGTGTCCCCACTAGGCAGCTGTACACGGGGGTTGTCCGGTCGATGGCACTTTACGGTGCACCGGTGTGGGCGGCGGCTCTGTCCGCCCAGAACAGGGCGCGCCTCTGGCGCCCCCAGCGGATACTGGCGGTCAGAGCCATACGTGGATACCGCACGGTGTCCACAGAGGCGGCGTGTGCCTTGGCCGGAACACCCCCGTGGGATTTGGAGGCGGAAGTGCTCGCCGAAGTTTATCGGCGAGTGGCTGACTTCCGGGCGGAGAGCGGATTCCGCCCTCCGCCCGAGGACGTGTGCGAGTGGCGCGAAGCCGCTCGCCGAGCCACCATGCTGAGATGGTCGCTCCGGCTGGAGACCCCACGCGCTGGCTTCGCCGCCGTGGAGGCTCTTCAGCCGGTCATCGCGGAGTGGGCAGGGCGGCAGCACGGGACCCTTTCCTTCCGGCTGACGCAGGTACTTTCCGGGCACGGTTGCTTCGGAAAGTACCTGCACTCGGTCGCTAGGAGGGAACCGAGTCCCGCCTGCCACCACTGCGACTGCAGTGAGGACACGGCCCAGCACACGCTGGCGGTCTGCCCCGCTTGGGCGGCGCAGCGCCGGGTCCTCACTGCAGTCACCGGAGGGGATCTCTCGCTGCCGGCCGTCATAAGATCGATGGCCGGCAGCGACAGTTGTTTTACCGCGGTCGCAACCTTCTGCGAGGATGTAATCTTGCAGAAGGAGGTGGCGGAGAAGGCCCGGGAGGATTCCATCCAATCGGACCCGATCCGCCGCCGGCGCCCCGGGCGGCGGAGGCGCGCATACCTGCGTCTCATGCCGCCCTGAGAGTGGCCGCGGATGGGCGGGACGGGTTTCCCGTCCGTCCGCAGTAGTGGCCAACCGCGAGGGGGCGGCGTCCGCGTGTGACCGGACGTTGCCCAATTAGAGGGTACACATCAGAGGTGGTGCCCGCAACAGTGCGGGCAGGCGCCGGTTGGAGTCCAGAAGGAAATCCCCTCCCTGGACTCCTTCCAATACAAAGGCGCAGAGAGGGTCACACCGTGTGGTTTTAGTCGGTTCGAGTCCGACACACCACCCCGCCGTAACCCCCGACGGGGTGACGGTCCGCGGGGATTTCCACACGTAAAAAAAAAAAAAAAAAAAAAAAAAAAAGTGGCTTAAGCGGTCGCCACGCCGCTTCAACACTTTGTGTGATTCACAATTTGTTGTTCTGAGTCTGGGTGTTCTTTGTGTCCATTTCATGTATGTTTGTAATGTCCCCGACACAGGAATTTATATTCCTAATGAGGGAGTTGTCTTTTAAAAAAAAGAAAAAAATATTTTTTTTAGTCTAGATAATCTGTTGTGTTACTCGTGATTTTCAACCTTAATCGCGGGACACCGCGAGACTCGGCTAGTTGTATAATAATGCCAGCATTAACACGTGACCCTGCTCACGTGTATGTTCTTATGTCCTTCATCAAAGAGAATCAAAGTATCTTCTTGCATAATTTAATTGAACCCGGTGCAGCGGTTTAGCCATGACAGACAGACTGCTAGAGCTACTTTCGAATTGGTAAACTTAGATTAATAACATGAGGCTCACTGAATTGAAACAACCCAAATATAATAGAAGGTCAGTAACAAAGGGCTGGTGTCAATATCTCTGTGTTATTACCTATTGTCTAACAGGTTTGAATTAGAAATCTACTGAGAGCACTGATTTAACACTGCTTTCCACGAAAAGCAGATGTCAAGGACATAAGTTAATTTAGACAATAGTGTTGCTACACCTAATTTTCGGTAATTATTTATTTATTATTGTACTACTCTTCAGTTTTTTTTAAAATGATTTCGGAATTATAGAAATTAAGATTAGACTTATCGGTTAGTTAGGTAATATTTCGGAAAAAAAACTTTTCAAGGTAGGTGATGCAGAAGCAATTCAAAAGGTCGGCATAGTGTGGGTCACCTTACAATCGTTTCTGCATTTACAATGACGATGGTCACCACTACTTTTACATTCTACTTATGCTTTTCATCAGACAGAGTGGAGTGGAGTCACTTTGGCAGGTTCGTACATAAAAAAAGAAGGTTCTGGTACAAGGCGCTTATGGCATTAGGCCATTAAGGACGTTGGCAACAAAGTTTATCGTGAGTAATCCAGTTAATTTTCGCATAATTATGAGTAATAACGCAAGGCAAGGTGACTATGTAATGAACTTTGTTCTTAAAATGCGTGTAATATTGAATTAATTAGTGAGCAGAAAATAAGAAAACTAAACTTTTTATATTATATCGAAACGATTCCAATGTTTGCAAATAAAAGACTCATAATAATCATTGTGTCAATTTTTGTGAGTTACACCAAGACTTCATTGCAAAAGAATACATAAACTAGTATTATCACACAGTCACGTGAGTCAGTCATAAAACTTGTAAATGGTATTCTAAAAATAAGTGTATATATAGTGTCAATTATTATTGACACTATATATACTTTTTTATATTTAAAAAGCATGTTACTTCAAAGTTCTTATATCGACTAGGTTTACATTTAGGCAAGTCTGACCTTCGTTTCTTAGTTTTGACTGGGTTATAGCGATTGAGTAAAATTCAAAACATATAATAACATTGATTGGATTTTTACGCCATAGTGTGACACTAGCAGAATGGTCACTTGTTCGTAGTTAAATATTTTCTCTACGTATACTTGAAAGTCAAAAGATATATGTGCCTGCCTATTTTTTCTTTCCATCCCATGGTTTCCTATAAGAGATTGCCTTTGAGCGATAAGGCGACTTGTACCTTCCAACTTTAAGATATTGTTGCAATTGATCTGGTGTACAATAAAGTGATTTATTATTATTTTAAGTCCAATTATATTAGCGATAATACTTATATTACCAATACAATAAATAAGTAGCGATTTAGCTTTTGGAATGTAGGCTAGGCAAACGTAGTTTAGGACGATGGCACGATGGACCAATGACTTGAAAAAAAATGGTTGGTAGTAGACTTAAGGAGACTGCCTAAGACGAAAAAATATTAAAGCTAGTAGTAGTAGTATTTAAAAGTAGTAAAGCAACGCTCACTTCAGCATTAATGGGCCCGTCTCGACCGGGGAAGTACTACCTCCACACAGAAGACCGACCTAAAAGTGAAAGCATTCGTGCTGTCGTATTTCGCGTATTTTGATGGTAAGTGTGAGACCGGAGGCCCAATGATGCAGTTGCATCTCACGAGGTCGCCATAGGGAGGGTCACCATGCTGCATTTTCTGCATTCACAATGAGATTGGTGACCCCTGCTCCTGGATTCTACTCATGCTTTCCAACAGGCAGAGTAGAGTCACTTTGGTAGGCCTAAATATGTATTTATAAAAAACGCTTCCCTTTTTTGGTGAAGCCTTCGATCATCAAAAGCTGGTTTTCGAAAATTAAAGGCACGGAAAGTGAAGAAATGAAATATTAAATGAACTTTGATCTTCGGTGAGGAGATGGCTCTAATTGCACGCATTTTATTTTTGATCAAATTATTTCAAGTGAAAATAGCAAACTCGGATTGCTATTTTCATTAACGGTAATAGTTAAAGTTAATTACATCATGCCACATTTGTAACGCCACGTTATTTAAACAAGCTTTCGAAATGATTTGTATCCCATAATTACGTAGCCATTATCCATCTAGTCACAGCTTACATGCAAATTTCATCTGATACGATACGTACTGGAGCAAATTACCAAATTGATGTTTACAATTTAGCCAATTAAGGCTATTGAGTATAAAATTCTATCTAAACATAATTTTTATGACCTCGTCATCATTGAAGCGAGCCCAAAAATTAGTAATTGCGTAAACGCAAGTACCTAGAGACATGAGTTAAAATATGTCACCGATCACAACCCGGAGCTGTGATCAGGAATTAAAATCTCTAATCGAAATAGTTTGGAATGCTTTCTACAGAATAAAATACCTAAATAATTATGAGTCGGCACCAAACAATCAACGACCAGAGATAACCTTAACTTTAAAGAAATAAATAAGTCAAATTAACAAACAAGGGTGTCATCACGTTTTAAGAAATTAATTAAAATTTTTGTATAGCGCCAACGTAAAATCATTTAGGTATGCTTACACTAGCTTATGAACTTAGTTATTATGGTTAAGTAGTTTTCAGTTCTTCGGAATTCTTTGTGTCTTTCTTCTTCCAAACTTATTTGATCAACCTCAAAATAAACCCTAACAAACAAAAAAATATTTATCTGTTTTTGAAACAATAAACATAAAAAAAATCGAGTTAAATTGAGAATCCTCCTCCGTTTTTTTTGTTGGTTAAAAAGTTTCGCTTTTATTTGTAAAGTTTAGTATAAAATAGAAATCTTACAAGATCTCTAACACTTTAACACTAAATACCTTCTAAAACATACCTTTAACGTATCGATTATGAGATTGAGGTAGATTTAAAATTACTTAAAATTAATATCTCACTTTGCAAAAAAGGCAATTCATGAATTTAATACTTAACGTTATACGCTTATCATCGTGTGTTATTAACCAAACATCTGCAATTATAATATTCTATTACAAGTATGTACGTAGTGCGTAGTTATATAAATAAAATAATAATGAAAAATACTTCAATTTATTCATAAATTATATAACTATTTTTGGCCCCAGGATCTGTCCGCGTGAATGTCGGTGTTCGAGATAAAAAACGACCTTTGTCGTTTCTCATGAGTCAAAAGTTCAGCAGTTTAGGCGTAAAAAGCGTAACAGACGGACAAACTTTCGGAATTATAATATGAGCAAGATTACTTTGTCATTGGTAATTTGTACTTGGCATCCTCATAGCGAATATATGCAATGCAGTTTTCGATAATAAAGTAAATAACAAGGAGAATGAAATTGAATCGAGATTCAGATGTAGAACCGAGATTCTACACCAATGGAGTGATACAAATGCATAGAAATCGTTATGAAGCTCTGTATTCGTCATACTTCGTACCATACGTACTTGTGACTCTTATGTTGCAGCTAGTTTGCCTTCTACTTCATCGAATAAAATGAGGCGATTTTAAAGGTTTAGAAATTCATAACCAATTTTATAAGCTCGAAAGTAACCCTATCTGTCTATTTGCTAAATGTCTGTCTGTCTGTAACGCTTTTACGGATAAACCGCTACACCGACCATTCGATTCTTACTGACTTACGAGTGTGTACCGTAGCTGTACGTAATAACAAGTTTATACGAGTATATTCATATTTTATTAGTTAGAATCATTTTTCAATTCTAAATATCCCATGTTTTCATTATTCTTCTTAGTTTACAGTAAAGTTGACTCCGACCGATCTTACTCCGAATTAATCCTGGTTATCGAAGTAACTTAGAGTCTGAAACGAAAGTTAGCAGGATCTTCTTTATAGCTTAAAGTTGCAAATGCAGCACTTGAATATTATGTTAAGTGGTTAAGTCAAATTTCTTGCGAATAATATTTTTTGAAACGGTCTCTTATCTTCTAATTTGTGTTTAGTATACATATCTTGTAAAATCAGTCAGTTAAACAATGATTGTACACCTAAGAACAATAAAAACTTTGATTCAAAATAACATTTAAAATTGTGAGAATAATGTAAAAAAAATAAAGACTTTTCAAGAAGCTTTTATTATATTCAACAAAACATAGTAAAAATATAGCCCTGTCTAAACAATAATAAGATAAATATTTTGGTTTAAATAAGGAACGAGGCAGGAAATTATAGTTATTTCCTGTACGAGGCTCTCTCGTACCAAGTTTGGGTGTCACCCGCTGTTCTAAATTGCGGTTGATAAACATACACCGACGTGCTTCCGTAATTGCATTTAATATCAGTTAGGATGGACCACTATACAATATTCAAATAAGCACGAGAGACAAATACAGTCTGTGAATATAGACAAAAGTTCATGTTAGAATAAATTGTTTCTGATACACTAGCATCTCACACCAGATCACATCATCAGCCTTTATTATAGGCCCTTTCTTAGCAAGAAGGTTTTAACGCATAGAATAGGGATCCGTAGTTATCCATAATGGCACATGGATTTAAAATGATGTCCAATAGATTAATTGTTATGTTTACTTACGCTGTGTTGTGTACATTTTATTGGTTTTAGTTAGTCAGATGTCATAACTAACGTTGAGTATCAATCAAATAAGCTGAAATTAATTCTTCAGAGCTTCAATATAAAAGCTATGTAGCATCTACATAAATCAAAGTAGAAAGCGAGAGTAAGGGCAATAATTTTGACAATAAATTCGCGATAACATTACTAAGTACCTGTAAGATTAATTAAGGGAATGGTGTTTCTGTTTTATTAGTTATATTTTACTACATAATCTTAAACTTTAATACATAGGGTAAAGTGAGTTTGTACGAGTGTTAAAAACATTCTAAGAAAAACTATGCTGGACAATCTCACCATCCTCGACGGGATGCGAATACAATAGGGTCGTCCGCTCCATCATATTGGAATGCTACTTTAATATGATGGATAGACATCGTCATTTATGAAGGATTTATAATACAGCGCATATAGTGTGTTTAACTTATGTCTTTCATAGTTTTAATAAAATAGATGAAGGCCTATATTCCGTGTTTCTAAATAGACGGCTATAAGAATACATTTTTGGTACTAACAGAAGTCTAAAAGACGTTGAAATGTACTGTTTCTAGTATGCAAACTTTGTAGAGGTACAAAGAAAAGATAGTAGTGAAAAAAATAGTATGGCTGTTATAATATAGTGTTATATGTTGATTTTAGCACGAATGGGGCAGCTCGCATAGAAGTCTTTCCTACAGAAAATCGGCCAAGTGCGAGTCGGACTCGCCCATGTAGGGTTCCGTAGCAGCAAGTAACATCATGTAAAAGTTCTTGTAGTTGTAACTTTGATCGATGTTTTATTAATATCGTACTGATTGAATGAAAGGGAAACTGCGGTTTCCGATTTATGACGTATTAAAAAAAACTACTCACTAGATCTCGTTCAAACCAAATTTCGCTGGAAGTTTGCATGGTAATTAATGTACATCATTTATTTTTTGATGAATAAAATTTTTTTGAGTTTCAGTTCTAAGTATGGGAACCCCCAAAATTTATTGATTTTTTTCTATTTTAGTGTAAAGTATTAATGCGGTTCATAGAATACACTGACCAAGTTTAACCAGTATAGTTCGTATAGTTTTGGAAAAAAGTGGCTGTGACATACGGACGGACAGAAAGACAGACAGACATGTGCGAATCTATAAGGGTTCAGTTTTTTGACTTTTGGCTACGGAATCTTAAAAACAGCTTTCGTGGTTTTGTATTTCGTTGGTAAGTGCGAATTAAACAAGAGTTTAATTTTAAATCGATTTTGTAGAAAATCTATAACATAATTCTAACAAAAACGAACCGACTTCAATGAAAAACTATTCCGAGTACCCAAATCGCGACATTGTGCCTATGATTTTTGAGGAGTTCCCTCGATTTCCTTGCATCCCATCATCAGATCCCGATATGGTGACGATGGGACCACCTGTAAGCTACGCCCTTTCCAATGCAAAAAGAATTTTTGAAATCGGTTCATGAACGACGAAATTATCGCTGAACATACATAAAAAAAAAAAAAAAAAAAAAAAAAAGATTCCGACGAATTGAGAACCTCCTCCTTTTTTTTGAAGTCGGTTAAAAAGTAGCTTGAAAATAATACAATGTTGTTAAGATTGACTTTTAGAAGTTTTCCAATTTTGTCTTCATTTAATCATGATTGTAACAATTAAACAAGAGATAAGTTCTTAGTGATAACTTAATGTATAAAAGATCTTATCAAATATTTTGTCGCATGATTTTGTATTTATTTCCAAATGTATTTTAGCAATTCCTCACGTAACAACTTCAATCCTAAAATTAAGCAACCAAAATGTACCAAGATTTATATCTTTCATTTACAATTTGACCCTGAAATAAACAAACAAAACTTTAATTAAAACAGCTTGTAAAGGATGATTGCGTGCTCAATACCCCACCAACGGGTAAATACGACAATAAACATAATGACTCGACGTTAAATAACTAGTACTGTAATGTCGCTGTTAAGTGTTTAGTTAATTAAAATTCTATTATACGTTTCCGGAATCCATCTTGTACGTGTAGTTCGTGGAGGTGTTTACTTGTTGATGTACAATATGTGCATTCTTTTTGTTTACAACTTCTAGCAACAACGGACTTCATGCCTTTGTGCATTCTCTATTAATCTACTCATTGGACGAAGAAGAAGTATATAAGAAGATTGTGTCTAGACTGCACATTAGTTGAGTTGCTGGGTTTTAGGTGTAGTTATTTCTAAATAACAAGTTTAAGGTCTAGGTGTTGGTCATATAGACAGCCATGAGCTTGCCAAAATCATTAACCTCCGCTTGATGGAAAATATGAGCAGAATCCAAGATTAGTGAATACTCATTGTGAATGCATAGAATATAGTACGATGACCATACTATAAGAAGTGGCCTTAAGTTGTAAACAATCACTGAAGGTAAGCAACGACAGCGTGTTCAGAACCTAGATGGGTGACCGTTTGTGGCATGATATATGTTATGAGTGTTTCCGTGATGGGGAGGTCACATTAATTATTAATATATTACAATAACAGCCGTAAAGCTTAGTTCTTGGCCTTCGAGCAGCTTAAAAAAATCCAACGGCAAGGTTATTGCGTGTTATCCCAGGGAGTCAATTAGACGACACGTTGATTGTAATATTTATTTATGACTACATTATGACTGTAAGACTCCTTATTGACTCCCTCTATTTTAACTTAAACTAAAGCTTATATACAATGTAATATGTGTACAGTTTTAGGTGGGGGCTACTATGAAATATTATTTACTTAATTGCTTAATTGACAATATGTTGTTTATACTTCCTTATTTAATATTTTATAATGTTACTATTGTTTGAGGGCACGTACGTTAACTTTAGTAAAACAATTATTTAATCACGTAATCGTGTAAAGATCTAAACTACTATTTTGCTATGGCTTCGCCCATAGATATTCCCCCTCTAAAGAGAAGAAACATCCTTATATTACTATACTATTATATATATTACTATTATATACTATTGTTGTATAGTTCTGGTTTATATATTATAATTGTAATCTAACCGTCTGGTGGGAGACTCTACCAGAACGTGTCCTTTTTTCTGTTTGCTTATCTGCTTGTGAAGATTCTGTTATCTTGTCTCCGATTGTTCGTTCGCTTTTTGAATATTTCAATATTTCAGTATTTGAATTTTTGAATATTTCAGATTCAAATTGGCGTTGTTTTCCTGTTGATATATCGCAATAAATCTTAATATTTTCATTTGGAAAGTGTATTAATTCTATTTTTAATGATTTATTGGCTTTTAGTCGTTTTAACTCGCTATCATTCTTTTGATATTTTTCTACCTCGTGCCAATCGATTGCAGAGGGTAAGGTTATCGTCTCGATAACTCGAGATAAGGCATCGGCTACCACATTCTTGTGGCCACTGATGTGCTGTATATCCGTACTGAATTGTGATATATAATCCAGATATCTGATTCGTCTAGGGGTATCATCCAATGATGGCTTCTTGTCGAAAGCATGCATTAGTGGTTTGTGATCCGTGTAGACTGTAAATTCTCGTCCTTCTATGAGTCTTCTGAAGTGTTTTATAGCCATATAGATTCCTAGCAGCTCTCTATCATAGGTAGAGTATTTTGTTTGGGCTTCACTAAATGATTTGGAGAAAAAAGCTATTGGTTCCCATTTTGTTTTTCTTCGCTGCTGTAGTACAGCGCCTGCGCATTTGAAACTAGCATCTGTCATTAAAGCTATTTGTGCGTTGCTGTCCGGATATGCCAATGTAGTTAATTGTCGAATGTCCTGCTTGCAGCGTTCAAACGCGTGGTTTGATTCAGTATTCCACTGGATAACCGTCTTATCATTTTTCTTACTATTAATTAAATATTTATTTAACGGTGCCTGATGCTTTGCTGCGTGTGGAATACTGCTTCTGTAGAAATTAATCATACCCAAAAAACGTCGTAACTCATTTACCGTTTGTGGTTTAGGGTAATTGTTTATAGCTTGAATCTTTTCCATAGTAGGAGTCAACCCTTGGCTCGTTATATGATAACCGAGGAAATCAATCTCCGACTTGGCGAATTCACATTTGCTTGTATTTATTGTTATGCCGTTTTTATGTAGGCGCTTAAACACCTCCTCTAAGTGTTCATAATGTTCCTTAAGGTTATTTTTCTTGTCAGCTATAAATATGTCGTCCACATATACAAATACGTAGTCCAAGTCTCTGAATATAGAGTCCATAAATTTTTGGAAGGACTGTGCTGCATTTCGTAACCCGAATGGCATTCTGATGAATTCAAAAAGTCCAAAAGGGGTTATTATCGCTGTTTTCTCTGGTTCAGCAACGGGCAGTATGTGAAAAGCTTTCTTTATGTCTATCTTGCTGAATATTCCTTTTCCGCTTGCTACATACGTGAAATCGAGTAGCCTTGGCAGCGGGTACCTGTCTGGTACTGTTATTTTATTTAGTGCGCGGTAATCTCCGCATGCTCTCCATTCGCCATTCTTCTTCTTGACTAAATGGAGTGGCGATGCCCATTGACTGCTTGAAGGACGGCATATTCCCATGTCCATCATATCTTGGAATTCTTGTTTTGCAATCCTGTATTTGTCAGGAGGTAATGGACGTGCTCGCGTAAATACTGGGAAACCCTTTGTTATTATTTGATGCTGTACTCGGTGCTTAGTCTGTAGATTCATTGATCTAGGCTTTGTAATATCTTCATATTTCTCTAATAATCCCTTTATTGGTTCCTGTAGAGAAGCGTTTATAGAACGCACGGATGCAATTTTTGTTCTTACTATTTTGGCAGGCGTTTTCAGACCTGTTTTTTTATCGATCAGTTTTTTTCCGTGTATATCCACTAATAATTGATAATGATTCAAAAAATCAGCTCCCAGGATTGGCATCTTGACATCGGCAATGGTAAATGTCCATTTAAAACTTCGGCGCAGTCCTAGGTTAAGCGTTAAAGTGCGTTCCCCGTATGTATTTATAGGGGTCCCGTTTGCGGCGAATAATTGGTATTCGCATGCTTGGCTCTCCTTATTTGTGCTATTTATAACCGAAATGTTAGCACCCGTGTCGACTAAAAACCTATAACCACTGTTTGAGTCAGTTATAGTTAGACGGTTTGCTGGGTGGATAGCACAGAGGCCCGTCGTATTCTGTGCTAATTTTAGTTTTCCGATGGCCTGTTATTTTTAATTGTATTCCATGAACAAGGCTTATTGCATCTATATGAATCCTGCTTGAACCGATTATGGAAATAACATAACCCATTATGTGAGTTTCTGTGGCGCGACCTTGACCGTGAATGTGGCGTATGTCGTGTTTGGTATTTGCTGCGTTGCCTAGGTTGATTCTCGCGTATGCTGCGTAATGCATTTATTTCTATTCGCATGGCTTCAAGTTGTGACGATATGTTTGTAACTAGGTTAATGTCAACCGCTGTTTCTTGAGTATTTCTCTTGTTGTAGGTCAAGTTTTCGTATATTTTATCGGCTAACTCGCTCTAGTTGTCTAACGACATATTGTTTGTGACTGATAATATCGCTGTTAGTGAAGCGGGGAGTTGCCTTAGCCACAGCAGGCGAATAGTGTCGTCGTTTATTTTTCCACATCCAGCTTCCTTCATTTTTCTCAAGAGCTGGGAAGGCTTCTGGTCTCCAAGATCCATTTCTGATAGTAGTCTGTGGAAACGTCGGTGTTCGCTCTCTTCGTAGCAGTTTATTAGACGTTCCTTGATGGTGGAGTACTTGTTTTCGCTGGGTGGGCACCCGTGTCGCCTCTTGAAGGTGTTGTTGTTGGAGCCATTTTTGGGATGTGATAATTTCGTAATGCTATTGTTCTCTAGATTCACTGCTGAACACCATATAGGGTTCCGGTCGTCCCGGTATTATATCAGCACTAGAAACCAATAGATCACGTCGGGGTCACCAATTATTGCGTGTTTACCCAGGGAGCCAATTAGACGACACGTTGGTTGTAATATTTATTAATGACTACATTATGACTCTCTTATCTCTGTAAGACTCCGTATTGACTCCATCTAATTTAACTTAAACTAAAGCTTATATACAATGTAATATGTGGACAGTTTTAGGTGGGGCGCTACTAACAAATATTATTTACTTAATTGCTTAATTGACAATATGTTAATTGTTCTTCCTTATTTAATAATTTATAATATTACTATTGTTTGGGGGCACGTACGTTGACTTCAGTAAAACAATTATTTAATCACGTAACCGTGTAAAGATCTAAACTACTAATATACTGTGGCTTCGCCATAGATATATAATATATATCGTTTTTTTATAATATATATCGTTTTTTTCGATAATCGTTTCAAGCAGGATGCATATAAATGCAAACAAATACGAATTCGCCAAGTCGGAGATTGATTTCCTCGGTTATCATACAACGAGCCAAGGGTTGACTCCTACTATGGAAAAGATTACAAGGTGTAAGGATATCTCTTCTCTTCAGAGGGGGAATATCTATGGCGAAGCCACAGTATATTAGTAGTTTAGATCTTTACACGGTTACGTGATTAAATAATTGTTTTACTGAAGTCAACGTACGTGCCCCCAAACAATAGTAATATTATAAATTATTAAATAAGGAAGAACAATTAACATATTGTCAATTAAGCAATTAAGTAAATAATATTTGTTAGTAGCGCCCCACCTAAAACTGTCCACATATTACATTGTATATAAGCTTTAGTTTAAGTTAAATTAGATGGAGTCAATACGGAGTCTTACAGAGATAAGAGAGTCATAATGTAGTCATTAATAAATATTACAACCAACGTGTCGTCTAATTGGCTCCCTGGGTAAACACGCAATAAGGTACTTAGTTACAACGCCATATCCTGAAAGGTGACCTAAGAAAAGCAGTGTGCCGTTATGGGTCCAGGTTTCTCCATATTTATTTTTCATCTTGCCATTATTTATCTACGTATGATATGTTTGTATTTTTAAATATGAAACAGAAATGAATAAAAGGAAGAAGCGAATACAACGTTGCATTTGAAGATTAGCTCCTTGATCCTTTGAAGTCGATTTCAATATCCAAAGATTATATTGTGTTACGAGAACACAAAAGAAAATTATATTGCAAAAATAGAATCAGAGTAATGGCCGATATTGTTTTAGTTTTATGGCCAGCAACAATAAAATTAACAGCCAATAAATATAAATAAATATCCGTTAGTACAACACATAAACTGTATTATAGTCGTAAGGGTGTTGACACATTTTTATTACTCTTACACTCACTTCAGTAAGATTGTTTTGAGAATAAAATTAGGCAGACAATATGATTTCCTATTTTTTTCCTAATTTATTTTGTTTTATTTTATGTATTTATTTGTGTTTTGAGCAAGGCTATAAAACCTCACGCTACGGCTCATAAGAGCGTAGAGTAAATGAGAAATGTTGTTAGAACGGGGAGAACATTACTTCATACTTTCATACCAATAAAGCTAATATTTTTAGCTATCTCTTACATAATAGTTTATGAAGTATAGAAAATTCATTAAAAATATGTTATTTTACACACATAGTATATCTGCAACAAATTCATAAAAAAATTTTTAGGGCTGACTTTTTCTTCGGAAGAAGTACAACTAAAATTTTGAATAAGCTTTTCTTATTCTGATCGAGGGTTAAGAATATCACACAACTTTTACTATATGATAATAGTTTTAGGCTAGGCTTTTAACAAATTTAAATGCTCTTTACCTTTCTTTACAAATAAGCGTATTATAAGTGATTATAAGTAATTTAAGTGATTATAAGTGATTCACAATTTGTTGTTCTGAGTCTGGGTGTTATTTGTGTCCGTTTCATGTATGTTTGTAAAGCCCCCCGCAACACAGGAATTTATATTCCTAATGCGGGAGTTGTCTTTAAAAGAAAAAAAAAAGAAAAATCAGTGAATCGTGTGTAATGTTTGTCAAAACTAAATGCCATTTTCTGAATAGTAAACATTATTTACAGGCGTCATTGCGTGTGTGAATAATTTTGAATGTGTGTGTGTGCCTTCACATTATTGCAATATATTGTTAGCCCTAGCTCCTAGGTGCAACTTAGCGGCCATAGTGTCAAAGTTTTGAACATAGTTTCGGGAGTTATTAACGAACTTGTAGTATATAACGAACAATTGCCTGTGTTTATTGAAAATTCTGTTACAGAATTTTATACATTTAAATATTTAAAAATTTTGCATAATAAAATTTATCATAAGTCAAGTCTCTCATTTGCCTTATTATTTATTTTAATACGACTATATTGCACACCACTATAGTATATATTTTTATCGAAATACTAATATCTAAATATTGGAACATTTGGTATTACAATAGGCGGTCTTATCGCTCACTGGGGGGCGATCTTTTCTGATAACTTGGCTGGGTACAGTTAATATTAAGAGATACCCTTTAATTTCATATATGAGTACTATGTCAATACAGATATAACGTAGTCCACATAATACATATTATTTATATATATATTTTCGGATGCTCCGCGGAATTTTAATGTAGTCCATATTAATGCCCAGAGTATTCCAGCTCATTTCCCCGATATGCTGGCTACTTTTACTTGTAAAAACTTACACGCCATCTTAGTCTCCGAAACATGGTTAAAACCTTGTTTACCATCTACATCTTATAGTCTTCGAGGCTTCCATCTTATAAGGAACGATCGCGCGATTGGTGGTGGGGGTGGTGTTGGTATATATCTTAGACAACATATTCCATTCACCATAGTGAGTATATCCTCACAACCCCCACCACCGGACGCGGGTGAGCACCTCTTTTTAGAATTAGACATTAATCATGCAAAAATTCTACTAGGCGTTTACTACTCTCCATCCTTGCGTACTAATTACTTTTCCTCTTTCGAAAAATTGCTTGAAAAACTATCTCCTTCTTATGCCCACACAATAATATTGGGTGATTTCAATACTTGCCTTTTGAAAAAAGACTATCGCTCTTCTTCGCTAACCAAAGTGGTGGAATGTAACAACCTATCACTTTTATCACTTGATGCTACCCATCATTTTCCTAACTGTACTCCCTCTCTTCTTGACCTTATTCTTGTCTCTTCTACCAAACATGTCATCAGCCATGGTCAGTATCCAGCTGATGCATTTTCTTATCATGACTTGATATTTCTCTCTTACGCTGTCCGTCCCCCCAAGGCAAAGCCGAGAATTCTTGTGCAACGTAATTTTAGTGGAATGAATCTTGCCAAACTTAAAGAAGACGCGCGTAACATTGACTGGTCTGCTTTATTAGATTCCCAGTGTGTGAATGAAAAAGTTACAATATTCACTGAAAAACTAATACAACTGTACAATACGCACGCGCCCCTGCGATCGATTAAAATCAAACATTTACCTGCCCCATGGCTTACTGAGGAGATAAAACAGATTATGTCCAAAAAGTGCTCCGCGAAAAGCAAATACAAGCGTCGACCAACAGATGCTAATCTGGAAAAATATGTGTACCTAAGAAATCTCTGCAATAAGATGTGTAGAAACGCACAACGCCAACATATTCACTCTTCCGTAGAAAACGGAAGTCCAGCAAAAGTCTGGAAATTTCTAAGAACATTGGGAGTTGGAAAGTCTCGTGAAAACTCTATTCCTAAAAATTTAAACATTGATTTACTTAATAAACATTTCTCTGCCTCTTCTGACATTAGTAATAACACTAAAGCCAATACTTTACGAAATCTTTCCTCTACTCCAACTCCCAACTATCCATCTTTTATGTTTGATCAACTGTCTGTTTGTGATGTTAAGAAGACCATCCTAGCGATCTCGTCGAATGCAGTAGGTAGTGATTGTATCAGCCGAAACATGATTCTCCCTATCCTTGACGAAATCCTGCTTATCCTATGCAACATCTTGAATTATTCTATCACAAGTGGTGTTTTTCCAACTGCATGGAAAGATGCTCAACTAATCCCTCTGCCTAAAAAATCCAAACCCTCGTCGTTTTCTGATTATCGGCCCATTTCCATTTTACCTTTCCTATCCAAAGTGCTCGAGCGCCTCATCCACTCTCAGCTGAGTAACTTCCTTTCCAAAAATTCATTATTGAATCCCTTCCAATCCGGCTTTCGTCCTGGTCACAGCACTTCTTCTGCGTTGGTACATATCACAGATAGCATCAGACTAGGCATGGACAGTGGAATGATCACAGTACTCACCTTACTCGATTTCAGCAACGCTTTTAATACTGTAGATTTTCACATTCTGCTTGGCATACTACGGTCTCTTAACATATCTCCAAGGACAATTGATTGGTTTCATAGTTACCTGTCTGGTCGCCGGCAACGTATTTGCATCGATGACTCAATGTCCTCCTGGTGTGATATTTCTGCTGGTGTCCCACAGGGTGGCGTTCTATCTCCGTTACTCTTCGCAGTTTTTATAAACTCAATCTCTGATCAATTAAATTCTCACTACCATCTTTATGCAGACGATCTACAAATATATACACAAGCCAAGCTTAACTTATTACCGGGAGCTTTCAATACAATTAATGCTGACCTGCGTCGCATTAGCGATTGGAGTCTTAACTACGGCCTCAAGGTTAATCCTGTAAAAACGCAGGTATGTATTATTGGCAGTCCCGGAATGATCTCAAGGGTAAACTGGACACAGCTGCCTCAAATACAGTTCAATGGCACTAACCTTGAGATTAGTACTAGCGTCAAAAACTTGGGTATTTATATCGATAATACTCTTTCCTGGGGTTCACAAATGCAAGAAGTTAGTCGCAAGTTATTTGCCTCTGTCGGATCTCTCCGAAGACTACGAAACTTTCTTCCGACTGCAACTAGAGTTGCACTTGCACAAGCACTTCTTCTCCCAATTCTCGACTATGCCGATGTCAGCTATCTTGATCTCACCGAAGCACAACTCGATAAGCTTGAGCGACTTCAAAATCTCTGTATACGATTTGTATTTGGCCTACGAAAATATGATCACGTCTCTGAATTCCGTCGAATGCTCAAGTGGCTTCCAATTCGCTCTCGCCGGAATACTCATATTCTAACTCTTCTCTATAACATTTTGTTTAATCCCAGAGCTCCTTTCTATCTCAAAGAACGATTCAAGTTCCTCAATGACACACATGCAAAATGTCTGCGGTCATCCGAGAATCTGAGACTGGAGATGCCTCTGCATTCCACCAAATTCTATAATCAGTCGTTTACTGTTGAAGCAATACGATTATGGAATGCACTGCCGACAAATATTAAGAAAGCGCAAACAATAACTAAATTTAAAAAAATGGTTCACGAATACTATGCATCATAACTCAGGTAATCACGATCAAGGATATGTCATTTATGGTTTTGTTTCTAGAATTTTATTTAATTAATTATTTATATATATGTATGTATGTATGTATATATGTATATTTATGTGTATGTATGTGTGTATATATATGTTTATATATATATATATATGTATGTCTAAGTATTGTGTATGTATGTATGCATGTAGGTTTGTTTATTGATGGATATATATATTTTATTTACAACAGAACTTAATGCACAGTCGACTACCACCGTCTCTCCGATACATATTGATCCATCCTAAGGTTGCCTGGAAGAAATTGCCTATGGCAATAAGGCCGCCCTTTGTACACTACATATATATGTTATTTAATATATTGTAACTCTGTAACAAAGTGTGCAAATAAAGAGTTTCTATTCTATTCTATTCTATTCTATTCTATTCTAACAGGTGTGTTTGTTTCCGATATGCATGACAATTTTAAGGAAAACATGTAAAAACAGCGATGAAAAACACAGCAATCAACCATAGTTATACTAACATTTTTAAATTGTTGTACATTTGTTTGGAAATGTAATATTTACGCCCATAAAGATCAATATTATTTTACTGGCTCTGTTTTGTTTAAATTAAATGTCTTATTATTTTTAATTAAACAGAACAAATATTTAGTATCACAAACTTTGTCCTCGAAACCCTGGTCGATGGATTAACTGAGAGATCGTATTTATAGAGGCCATAGATGCACAAGGAAACCGTACGATATATTTTTTTGCAAAAATAATATTTTTTAAATATATTTTCCATTATAATTTAGTTTTAAATCATTACTTTGATACTATTCTAGAAAATAATGTGTAGTTTTATTTTCAAATATCAATACTCTATTGTTGTCGTCTATCGCGAGTGATAACTTATCTCATTGGCTACTTCTTTCACAAATAACAATTGACCTCAGACAATAGGATCCCTGTTAAACGCTACTACTTTACAAAAAAATAAGAATCAATTTGACTTTAAATCAGGGATTACACAAAAATATTTCATATTCACTTCTATTCAGGATTTCTCATTGTTTTATTTGCGGCTCAATATATCTGAATCAAGAACTAAAAGACAAAGACAACTACAAAAAATACATTAAAAATTTGTTTTAAATTCCAGTCCAGAGAAAAAAAATTAAAGTAACAAAAAAATAACAGCAATTCATTTAACTCGATGACTGTATATGCACATTTACACGCAGATACTAAATTTACTACTCTAGGAAAAATAGAACTTTCAACTTTCATTCTTTGAACTCAAAAGGGGAAAATAAGTGACAAAGAGGGCAATTTCGCAGTATTTTACAAAATTGAGATTGCTCGCAGGATTTATTTTCATGTGTACAGAGTTCGTGCCTGAATTCCTATCTCGCACCTTTAATAAAATTTATGAAGTTAGTAAAGTGAACCTGAAGGCAAAATTATGTTGTGTTTTTTATTCCTCGGCGTAAAATATTTGCTTCAAATATTAAAACGACATTTCAATTAGAAATCTGATCAGACTCACGGCAATTTATTCCTGGTAGTAAAATTGAATAGCTTAACAAAATGTTACATTCGAAACGTTACGAGAATATTTTTATCAGTAAAATAAATAAGTCTAAGGAATACAGGGCATGTATTAATTGCTTACTCTATACTTTAATTGATGACATGTATATATATCCGTAAAATACACCTGTCAAAGTGACTCTATTCTGCCTGATTTTGATGAAATTCCGCTCATTCTTTTAGCAGAATCCATGTTGGTTACCATAAAAAATTGCGAATACACACAATATAATATAGTGGCCCATAATATTGCTTGTTGAGTTTTTTTTGTGTCATCTTTCCTCCAGTATCACAATAACCAATGAATCACGACAGTGTGAATGCTATTGTTTTAGGTTAAGGCTATTTGTGAATGTAGATAACTCTTACTATTGTGGTGTACGTAAATCTTCATAAAATTCACATCAATGAAATGTAAATTCCATTAAGGGGAATTCTGCGTTATAGGAGTTTGCAGAAGAGACTGCATTACTAAATTGCCAACTGATACTAACCAAATAAGACTTAAAAATTAAGGTAAAATGTAATAATTGTGATATATTATTCTCTTCCGTCATTCAATCGTTACTCTAACACTGAATTTTTAAAGGTGACAACATTCTTTAGGATCTTATTTTAGAATTAGATTAGAATTATTAGAATAGAATTTAGAAAGATATAGACTACGATTGTACTGAATGAGTTCACAAAACTCACAAGTAGCTAAAAATAAAGCTGTTTGGCGCCTGAAGGTGATGATGCACTCTTAGTCGACTTCACCGGGGTTAAGACCACAACTACCAAAACTCCGGAATGTTATTAGGCATTTCTTCATTATTAAGAAAACGCAATAATACTCTTGGATCCGACACAGGAATTCTACCAAAGACCTCTTGATCAATAGTAATATACGTTATTTTATGTTTACGTTAATAGTTTTTTTACGTGTGAAACTCCCAAGGATCGCCACCAGACTGAGGTTTGCGGAGTTCTAGGTACTGCTGTTATAACGGCATCTGAACCATTTACGTTAATGGAGCAAGAAGGTAGTTAGCGGCTATGACTAAGCCAACGGGTTTAGATCTAACATAAATATTTAGGTTTACTAATGATAGTCTGATGAGGGCGCCATCTATTGGAAACTGGAACTTCTTTAAAGTTTCTTTCAACATTTATTAAATTTATATCAGCCTGATTTTTAGGGTTCCGAAGTATATCACTCTTAACCCTTATAGATTCGTCATGTCCGTCTGTCCGTCCGTCCGTCCTCAACTTACCGTCTAAGCGGTAAGCGCTAGACAAATGAAACTATGCCTGAATATAGTTGTAATTACGTCGACAAATTGTAGCACACAATACAATTATGAAAAATATTTTTATTTGGGGTACCTCCCCTACAAGTAAAGTGGGGATGTAAATTTTTTTTCACGGCTACCCCATCGCGTACACCCTCATTAGATAGGTCTTTTAAAAACAATAAAGGGTTTCTAAGACGATTTTTTGATTAAGGTATTTGTTTGCGAGAAATTCCACTTTAAAGGGCACTTTTTTGTAAAAACAGGGCGTCCTCCCCCCTCTAAAAGCTAAACGGCTGGCTTGAAAAATCTGGAAAAATTCGTGATGGTGGTCCATATAATGAACTTTAAAGGAAAACTATAACGAATTAGATAACTTTATTAATTCAGGAGTTATGGAGACAACCTGTAAAATGCGCTCACTTGGAAAACGTCATACAAAATTAACGCATTAATACGTAAACATAATAATTATCTATTGGATACGATTTTAAATCCACGTACCATTATGGGCAACTGAGGAACCCTTTCCTGTGCGTGGCCTGATACGCACTTGGCCGATTTCTTTTACTTCTTAATTCGTTATGAGAGTTAAAGAACTTAATAAATACATTTAGTGATAAATCAAACCCGATCTGCAAACATAAAATATGTAGGGGTTTATGTGTAGAGACAGTTTGCAAAGTCAATATCTCTATTAATAGGGATGGGTGGTAATCTACTCGTCACATGGCGGTCTGATAAAACAATAGCTGTTAAATCCTCCTTACTCTTTAATGAAGCCATGAACGAATATATATGTAAGGCTATTAAAACGGTTCGCACTCCCTTACACGTTTTCACACTGTCAGTAAAAAATAACGTTCTATAAATTCAAGTGACACTAACATCTCCCCAGCACCATCCCGCCCATACGAAAATACCTAACTTAATGTTCTTCAATAATAAGTGATGTTAATTGTTTTCAAATTGTAAAGTAAAATAGTTTTTTTTGGTACTTCGGTATATTCATCAGGGCAGGGTAATTAAGAAAAACATACATTTACAAAACTCAAAGGTAAGGTATAGCAAAATATAAACTTTTAGTTTTGAAAAGAATAAATTTTATTAGCACTGATGAAAAATATGACGTAAAAAAGACTAAATTAATTAATAAATAAAAAAGTCATAGGTATAACAAAATTTGCTAAATATTTTATTCCATCTCTACCGAAACTTTCATTTCACAACCGACTAAAAGAAACCCCGAGGAACTCAGGCAGGCTTTTTAATAAACTATTTTATGATGTTTTGTTTTAATCAAGGTAATATAGATCGTTTATTAACAAAAAAAGCTATCACTATCTCGACTTGCCATTAAAAAAATTGTTGAGGCGATAGACACTGTCTGAAACCGTTTATGTGGTGTGATAGATAGATCCCCTAGATGAGAAGTTCTAAAAATCTGGTGAATATTGAAGAAAACCGATGAATGTGGGACGTACTGAACCATATGTCCAATAGTGAACGTGTTCAAGCTGAAATGATTGGGATGGTTTTTCTCTTAAATTGTATTTCAGACATTTTTTTATAATGTGATAGCTGCCAAAATTACTCTGCCTGATAAAGAGTGGTGTCACCATCTTCATTACGTTCGGCACAGGAAGAAGAGTTTAACCGTTTAGTTCGAGATCAGGTTTACCACTCTAAAAAGGTAACTTTCAATAGATAAATATTCACTTCATGATTACGTAATATGTCACAATAATATTATTTAAAAGTTCGATAGTTCGTAAGTACCATTTTTTTAAATACATATTTTAGAGTGTATTTAAAAAATTGTTTAACTTATTATAGATGTTTAGAATACTGAAGCTTTAGTTCATAATACGAAATTCTGACCATAGCACAAAATTGTCACACATAAGTGTATGAGTAAAGTACTGGAGAAGTTATTTCTCTATCGAGACTTAACAAAGTTAACGAGCGATCAACTTGTCGAGTATTCCTACGAGAGAAATTTATCACAATATGTCTATACATTTGACACTTCCACTTTCAAAAGTAACACATAGATACATATTATACTCGTATAGTAGTTTAACAATTTGTGTTAAGGCGTGTTAAAAGTTTGAATACTTCTGCGAAATATTTTTTCTTCATTGGCTAGCTTTCCAAGCTTTATATATATGTCGCCATAAGGGTGTGTTTATCAGGGCCGTTGCTTTCTCCGGAATAGATTTTGTGTGGGCTGCGTGGTGTTTCTCGAGCAGAAAATGAAAGTAGTTAATTTAAATAATCTTTTATCAACACGTAGGTAACTTAAAGTAAGAACAGCGAGCCGTAAGGTAGTTTCTAGATGTGATTCGCCACGTGGCCAGTCGGTGAATGCTCTCCGCTCAGCCCGCACAAACACTTATATAGACTCCACCGAAGCGATGACGTTTCACCGCTTGCGACTCGTTGTCAAATCAGCTCCCGTATAATTGAATATTTTGACATAATATATATTTAAGCTTACCAAATTGGCTCTACTCTTCCTGATGAAAAGCATGTACAGAATCCAAGAGTAGGGGTGACCATCCTCGTTGTGAGTACAGAAAATTCAGCATGGTCTGGTCTCACACTCCTAATTCATTTAGAATAGTGCGAGAGATTGAATCTAACTACAATATTCTGATTATAAAGCTACAATGAGATGTGTACAGTGACACGTTTTTTGGTTAAACACTTAATGGTTAAACAAGTCTTTACTGAATGTAACGCCCGTCTTTAGTAGATCCCAAAGTTGTCAAAGGTTTAATTACCGTTTCAAATAAACGTCCTTTGATATTGTTCAATTGATTTAATTTGATTTCAAGTAAGAAATACGTAATGTAATTTATAAGAAACATAACATTTTCGATGTGCCAGCATTTTCAAATTGTAATTTAATAACATTGTCTGTCAGTCTTTGTCGTCTTCGTGGAGGGGAGAAATACGCACGCAAAGCTCAATATTACAGCCTAAACTAATTGTGTGTGTCATGGCTTACATTGATTTATAATATGTTTATAATATTTAAATTATTCATTTCTTTTTAATGCCCATGCAATAAAATAACTCATCACGAACTAATAGCTAAGTAGTTCAATTCCTACTACCAACGTGATATAAATACGAAATTTCGCAATTAATTTTGAATACAAATTTTACTATGAGTATGAGTTCTGACTCGAGATTCAACACAATCACACAAAAATGTTTAAGTAACAGTCGAAACGAAAACGATACATCACTCATAAAAGTTGTTAAAAAGCAATAACAGATTCGATGTATACCTAAAATGTTTTATCATAGCCGTGGCCTTTTATGACGTATTAATATATCTTATAGTCAAGATGAAATGAATCAAAAAGAATGGTAATAAACATTCTACAATCTATTGTAGGTAATAATCTACAGGAGGAATGATGAGACAAGTCACAAGTGTGTTGCTGCCCTTTGAACCAATCTCCCTTGATCCCTTGGAATGAGAGAGATGAATTCGATGTTGGATTGCAGAACTTCATGACCCATTTGTACTACACGTACCTACGTCTCTACCAAAGAGAAATTAGTTTTATGGACAACACGGTCATCTCTCCCGAGGAGTAGCATTTCTTACTATATCTGTTTTGACAGAAAAAATAAGAACTATGTACATATTTCGTAACTATTAAAATTATATGTGAAATGGAATGAATTTCAATATTTTATGCTGTTTCATAAGCGCTCATGGCGAAGTGGCCGAAGGTGATTGGAAACGATCACCGTGGGTAAGCAACGCCGATGCGGTCAATACCATGATGGGTGACCGTTTGTGGCATGATATGTTATGAGCGTTTCCGTGATTCGGACGTCACGTTAAGTAGTCGGTCCCGGTTGAACAGTCGTCAAGCTTAGTAGGAGGCATTCGGACGAATGAAAAACATCCAACGGCAAGATTACGTAGCCACAACATGTCTTGCCAGTCCCCAAACCGCAATCGGCCAGCGTGGGGACTTATGGCCTTAACCCTCTCTCGAGAGGAGACCTAAGCCCAGCAATTGGACGTCATGGGTTCATGATGATACTTTTTCATTAAAAATATTTAACTGTGTATTATTTACTTTCTGTATTTACGATAATATTTCATACATAAAATAACACATACATTATATACAAAAACACACACACACGTTACTGAAACCACATACATTAAAGTGTCATTAATATTTCTATTTACTTTACAGGTTGAGGTCAAATCGGCAACTTATATAAAATTACCATAAATCTTAATTGAATGGCTGCTCTTAACAGCTTTTGTTTCTGCTCCTGTTGTATGGTAAGCATTACTTTCCTCAATATTGAGTAAGTATATTTTGGCATGTATAAGCTAGCGTATTGTTTTAACTGACATCAAAATCCATTACTATAGTTGAGTATATATCATGTTTCCAACAATGTTTCGATTAAATTGATGAACAAATACAAAGATTGGTTAGGGCCTTGGATAAAATACGTATATAACTTACACCATTGTTCTCTTTATTTGATAATATTTACATATAAATTACATTTTAAATATAATTATAAAAAAATACATTTAAAATATAAAAAAATTGTTGACCACCGACTTCGGGTACAGGGATCAAGAAACCGGTGGTTAGGGCTCCAAAGACAGGAAAACCCTCATTATACGTGCCTTGTTAAGGAGGACTGCCTTCTGCATCAGACTCTTGATCCAGCCATCTAACGTGAGCCTCGTAAGGTGTTACACAATTATTTATTTTTAACATACCTTACAAAGGTATGTAAGAAGGCATGTAAAGAATATAAGTAACTAACTAAATTAACGAATTGTTTTGTTAATTAACGAACATACTTAATAAGGATTTAAATGATCATTTCTCACAGATAATAATTATTTTTAGACTTATTAATAAATAATTACCTTAACAAATTAGCTCTAAATATTGGAATATTTACTAAATAGTTTTTTCGGTCAAGGATAGTTATTTAATCCATAATTATATGTTTTATTTCTAACATTTATTTCGATAAATAACTAATAAACTTTTATTTTATGTTTTAGTTACGAAAACTTGCTGGTTTAAAGTCGAGAAATCAGTCAGCGATATTTGTCGATTTTTGGTACCTCAAAAAATACTTTGAATCACTTACCTGCTATAAATATAGCACTCAACAGCAGCACAATCATTGTTGATTTTTCTATTGTATTTTTCACTCCTTGTAGACGTTGTTCACTTAAAATCTAAATGTGACTACAAAAACTTATTTAATGATGTCTCAAAACCAATAAACGTGATACAAAATTAAATCTAAGCTGATTTTGAAATCTGACAAACTTAAAATATTTCGATTAGAACTCCTTGATAAGAATCAGAATCGCGTACGTTCGTAACGGGATCTCGCGCCAAACTGAACGGGAGAGGGATCCTGAGGCGAGCAGAATATTTTACACCGCATCGTTATTAACATTTGAGTGAGGACTGTACGCTTTGATAATGAGACCTCGGTTTTGCTTCATAACACATCATTCGCAAAATTTAATTCAGCTTTACTCATATTAACATAATATGTCATGAATGATTTTCTTGCATTCTGCGGTCTGTTTATTAAATTTAACCCTAAGGCAAACATAACATGTTTCATTATTAAATGATTTTTCTAAATGAGCATAAAAAACAGAATTCTCTTATATGCAATGGTTTCGAACTATACATGATGCATTTATTGAGAAAAACCAAAAGTAGCTTTAAAGACTCTTCGTTAAAACAAATCGTACTACTAACCTAATAACTAAACATGGACAATTGCAAGCAACTGTTTAAAATATTTATCTCTCTCAATATAGTCCCTTTGAGCACTTACATCTGCGTTCACTAAGTATTTATAAAGTGTGACAAGGAGTAGGTTCTAATAAATAGATGGGATTAGCGGTGTCACTCTTTATTTATTTACGACTACTACTAAGACATGGTACCCGCTGCGATTGTTGTTGTAACTTTTTAACAAACACGAGGAGCGTTTTGGGGTATTAACAAAGTTACCCCACAGATCATCAGCTATCTACCAGTGAAAACTTTGTCTAAAAAGTAATTGGCCGGAACAAACAAAAGCAGACAAAAATTTAAAAAAAAAATTTTTTGACGTAATTAAGTAGATACCTTTTATAAACTTTCGTAAGCCTACTAAGAAAAGCTGTAAATTTTTAATTAAAAACAGACAATCAATTCAATTTTGTTAATTTGTATAGATGTAGTTGTGAAATATATTTTTAATTGTGTTCATAGGTAATGCTCTACTTCAAATGAATATGGTGGATAATTTTATAAAGCCTGTATTAATTCTTTAATGTATTAATTCGTGATTGCTGTGTAAATCATACAAAAACTTTTTTGGTTCTTACATTGTTATACATGTAGTTTTATGCTTGATATAAGTTTAAGCTCCTTAGAAAGGAGGTCACATGATTTTCAAAAATTATCAACTTTCTCAAGTTTTTTGTTTTTCCATTGGAAAATTTGTATTATCGAGCATTTCTTTAGTGGAAGTAAATGGTGTATAAACGACACTCCATGGTATTACTTATCACAAAAAATATTAATATTAATATTAGTATTAATATTATACTTGTTATAAAATTATACATTCGGAGAAATTATAAGCATTTCAAATATTATTGTTTTAGGTATAAATATGTTATTGTGTCTTAAGTTTATCGAGACAAATTTATACAGAAATATAATCTTATTTATTAAAGACTAGCTGAGTTCCGTGTTTTTGTAAATCGCGAATAACTAGCCAACTTTTTTTTTTTAAGTAATACCAGCTGAACTCAGCAGTGATATCCGTGGTTGTTGGTATGGTATACCTTTAAAATCACAACCACGCGACTAATCTAGTAGCCTTACATACTTCTTATACCATCAGCTATAAACCGATGAAAGTCCGGTCATAATTGGTCGAGTCGTTACAGAGATTAGCCTAAACAAACGGACAGACAGACAGACATTCTAATATTTTCATATGCATTTAGTGAAAAACTGTTCATTTGAAATTACCAACAGACACATCAAAATGTATTTATTTGCATAGACGTTTGACATTTAATATAACTAGTAGTAAATCACTTTCTTAAAAAACTACTCGATTTTTCAAACTAAATGTAAAGATTGACATTATAATACTATGATCAAAACGTCTCTTTATCAAAGTTTTTTATTACACATACTAATCAGGGATCGTTCCTCGTCCGCTGGTCACGTGTGCTAACTTCGTGCCTTTACTAAGAATTTCTTAGCAAAGGCTGATAAAGATATTGGTATCTATGACTTAAGACTAATGATAAAATCTCGTCTCCAATTTAAACAGTTAAATATACTTTGATAATTCAATTATTAATAATTAATATCTAGGCACAATATAATATACTCACATTATCATATTAATAGTTCAAGACATGCGTATTGACATCGTTTTAATACTAAACAATAATATAATAATAATAATAATAATAATTTATTGAAAAAAATCATACTATAGGCGAATATTCTAATACTAATAGAAAAAAAATACTACTATGTACCTACATAATTATAAAGCTGAAGAATTTGTTTTTTTGAAAGAGCTACATACTGTAAATACTAGTCGGATTTATAAAAATCTCTCAGTATTCGATAGAATAGTTGGAAGCCATTCCAGAAAGAGCGGATTATCTGTAAGAAATGTTTCAAAAACGGGGGAAATAATTCTTTCTGAGAGCTTCCATTGCTTGCGCTGCGTAAATAATGTATAAAAAATTATTCTCTGTATAAGTTCTGAAAAAGAGTTAGCGAAAGCATAATTATGTCTTTCTTTTAAATTTGGTTCATTTACTGTATCTTTTTATAGCATACAAATTTTTCCACACGCTGTATAACATCATGCTACGAGAATTATGTGCTACGAGACGCAGATGAAGTTACGAGAACCAAATATAAAATTACGTTCAATTTTGATTCGTTAAAAATGTTGAACCCATCATACGTAAAATTTTAATACCTACATCTTCTCAATGTGGCATTACTATGATAGATTATAAATTGATGAAATAGAGTATTATTTATACGAAAAAAGATTACTATCACTAACAGTTGAGGACGCAAAAATGGCAATTTTTTTACCTAACGCCTATTCGTATATGTATCTGTCTGTTAATCTAAATTGATGTTTGTGGGATTATTGTTTTGTTTATTACGTCGTCTCTTATAATTAAGTTAATACGCAACTTTTTGATTTTGTTACTATTTCCTTTCAATAGTAACCTTTGTTAGGAATCAAAATATATTCATGATTAATTTTCGTAGAAGCGTTACAGGCAAGGGCTCTCGAGTTACTTTCGAATTTATTTTTTAGTATTGGTTTTCCTTACACGTGTATCAGTAATGCCTGACTAGTTCCGCTCTCGATATCATCAATAAACTCTATTGTTATTTACAGTGGGTATGAAGTATAAATCCTTTTACCGCGCAGTATAGTTCCGTCTTTTATTTTTATGTTTTTTTTTTTAATATTATGCATGTAATTAGTTAAGATGAATGACCTGAGGCCCAATACAACCTCTCACTAATCTCACTTTGATTATTACCATAGTGTGGGTCTACGAGTGTTGATGTACGGGGAGCGAATCTGTTTCACCTTGTTTATTACACCTGGCTTCCGCGAGGCCGCCTTTGTGACACTCTCAATGTACTCTTGACGAAGATTCCTGCAAAATATCAATGCCCAAAATACTGAGATTGTCCTGTAGTAGCAGCCGAGTGTCCTAAAAAATGGGGAGAGAAAGGAATGGAGACGTTTGTAAAAGTATATGAGAAATTAGCTGATACGCTATACTTCATCCACGTCTCTTTTCGATCATTTTACTAAGTTGTAAAGCCACGCTTTTTTCAGCACAAATATATCTGATTCTGTCCGAAATAGGGCTAGTGCTCTGGGTTTGAGTGAAAGAGGAGAAGCCTAACTATTGCTGCCTATGCCTGAGAGAAAGGGAAGCCAGACAGACTAGAGCAGTAACGAGTTACGCAAAAAAGCGGTTTACCATGCCATAAGTTAACACTTAATAAAAATGTTTTTTTTTTTTTTCAATTCGTATCTTGGCCATGACAGCAAGCTACACATTTAAAAAAAGATTACGTCAAACGTGAAAATCGCATTGGTAGTTTGAAATTCAACATGATTCGAGAATTATATAATACTAGCTTTCGCCCGCGGCTCCGCCCGCGTATATGTCGGTTATCGCGGTAAAAAGTAGTCTATGTCCTTCCTCAGACTCTAGACTACCTGTGTACCAAATTTCATCAAAATTAATTTAGCAGTATAGGCGTGAAAACGTAATAGACAGACTGACAGAGCTACTTTCGCATTTATAATATTATTAGGGATTTAATTATAACACTTTGTTTGCAATGTTTTATTTTTCCGAAACTATTTTAAAACTGCAAACACAATCAAGTTACACAAACAATAATTGAATCTGTGTTATTTAAATGACGCTAAACTAGTGTAGTATACATTATATGTTACAACAACATTTTGAACGAAATGTTAAAGCTGCATAAACCCAACCAGCCATAAACTACCACAAATTACGCTCGACATTATGGATGTTTCATTTTGTCGAAAATGCAGTTCTTAAGTTTACAAATTAAGCAAGTAACACAGGATCATATTTTTTTCCATATCTTCTAAATAGTTGTTTAAGTTTGACAAGGGAACCTTATAAGGTTTGAAATAGACACCAGTTACTATTCTTCGCTTACTACGAAATTAAAGAATTTTAGTAACTTTCAATAGTTGGATTGACCGCAGTTGTTTCTTGAAATGTTATCGGTAAAACTATGTGGACGAATTAACAAAGTTAAGAATGTATATCGATAAGTTTTGTTAGTCTTTCATTTAATCAAAATAAATCTTTTTGTCAGAATATTCGGAAGATAAGTGTAGTCTATTTAAAATATCTTGTAGTGCCCTATGTATTATACCTAAGTCAAAACTAACAATAGAAAAACATCATCCTTTCAAATAAATTGAAGTGTCTGTTGCTAATTTGAAAATAACAGTTATTCACTAAACGCATATGAAGGTATATACAGTACTTTTTTTGTAAATTTACTTCATGTAAATTTAATCCATCTATCTATCTATTTATTCTGGCTTATCTCTGGAATGGCGAGAGCGATTTTAACGGAACTTAGGCTTTGACTAGCTTCAACTTGTGTTGGTTATAAAGGCACAATAACAACCGCGATATACAAATGTTATATTTAGATGAGTTATTTACGAGTGACATCAGTTTTAAAACGGACTGAGGCAAAGGTGACATTATCTTTTATATTAATATAGAAATGTATTTGTATATTAATTATCTAATTTTGTTAAGAAACGATAAAACTTTTATCTATATAGGCATATTATTATGCTGTTGGCTTAACTATTCAGTTGAGTAAACTTGGAAGTAGATACAAAGTAAATTTGAACAGTATTCATGTGGAGGTTTATGGATAAACACGGTGGATAAACACATTTGAAGATTGCTGTTTATTTCCATCAAGTAGCTAGTTTTTGGTAGCAATGTTTATAATGATTCGTCTTTGGAATTTTTGTAGTTTGATTAAAAATTTTGTGTACCTACGAGTAATAACTTTTAAAAGGGACAGATTGCTTATAATTAACTTAAAAAATGATTTTATAGTTGTTTTTCTCAGCAAAAACTAAAGGTTAAATAAAAATTTAATTTAACGTTTTAATCGCATAAAATAAAACCACAATAGTAAAAGCAGTGATTCATGGTTAATTTTGAAAATGCTAATCACTTTTTCGTTTACCAATGAGTGTTATTATATTTATAGCCTGATTTAAATATTAATGTAGCTTTGATCATTATTTGATACTTAAATAATTATTTTACCACGTAGTTATAGGTACAGCGGAAGCAAATAGTGTCGATCACTACAGCTCCCTCTTGTTAACAGAACTAACACTGAGTTGATCAGAATCATCATCAGTCCCACAAAAACTTTTTATATTGTACTTACAATCTTAATATAATTTACAAAGTTTAGCATCATCAGTTTGTTAAAATATAATTATCTTTATATAAAATTATATGATATATAATACAGCAATAAATACAAACACAGCATCTTAACCATAACCATAATATCTTTTACTTCCAATTGCGTCCAAAGACATTTCATTTTGAACCTGAAACAAAGTGCCAGTTACGTGATAAATTTCCCCTTTCTATCAAATCACATTTATTTTACGACAGAAAAGGTAAGTTGCTCGCTTTTTATAGAAGTAATAATATGTAATATATTGGACCAGACCAGGAACTCACTGTAATGGCAAAGAATATTTTAACTATCCATATCAGGCGTGTCGTTGGCATCTTATGTTCTGTAGGAAAACATTATTAAATTATTCACAAAGATCACTTAAATCTATACAAATAAATAAAATTCGAGTGTCTATTTGTAATATCAAATTTTGACTAAATGTATATCAAAGTATATACCAAAAAATCAACCGATAATTTTTTTGTATGTTTGTCTGTTTGTTTGTTTGTTTTGGTTTAAATCGATTTGGATGGAACTTTCACTGGCAGAAAGTTGATGACATACGAAGTAGCTTAGGCTACTTTTAGGGGTTCCGTTGCCAAATGGCAAAAAACGGAACCCTTATAGATTCGTCATGTCTGTCTGTCTGTCCGTATGTCACAGCCCCTTTTTTCCGAAACTATAAGAATTCTGAGTATTCTGTAAACCGCAATAATATTTTTACACAAAAAAAAAAAAAAATTAGAACTGAAATTTAAAAAAATAGTTTTCATCAAAACCATACATGGATAGGTCTTCAAAAATGATATTGAAGTTTCTAATATATTTTATTTCTAAACTAAACAGTTTGCACGAGAGACACTTCTAAAGTGGTAAAATGTGTCCCCCCCCTGTAACTTCTAAAATAAGAGAATGATAAAACTAAAAAAATTATATGATGTACATTACCATGCAAACTTCCAACGAAAATTGGTTTGAACCAGATCTAGTAAGTAGTTGTTTTTTCATACGTCATAAACCGCAATTTACATTTCTTTCAATGAAAACACTATTATAACATCGATGAAAGTTACAACGAACTACAAAAGCTATTACATGGTGTTACTTGCTGCTACAGAACCCTTCATGGGCGAGTCCGACTCGCACTTGGCTGCTTTTAAGACTAGTTTCACTCCGTAGCGTTACTTGCAATTTACAATAATAACAGTGGGCAACACCGCGGGATTCACCTAGTTATTTAGATGTTATTACCTATAAATGTAGTGTATGTACCTGAACAGAGAACAAAAGACTTAGGACCGAAGTATGTACATTAGATACGTGACATATTTATCTCTATCTAAGACTTGAAAAATCGAAATCTATAATTATCTGGCGGGTAAGTTCAAAATTGTCTATCAGCCAAGTTGAATTGCATAAAATTTCATCTTTCATGGCCAAGTCACGTAGTTAATACAAAATATTAGATAGACAATAAAAGAGAATAGGGGCGTTAGCAATTGTGGAATGATAAATCAACGCGAAACACAACTTGTCTAAGCCGCTAAGGGGCTCGGACTGTACTTTTTACTACTTTAAATGTGTCTACTTTTAATCGGCGAGTGGCCGACTTCCGGGCGAAGAGCGATTTTTGCCCTCCGCCCGAAGTAGCTGGAGACTCCACGCGCTGGCTTCTCTGCCGTGGAGGATCTTCAGCCGGTCATCGCCGAGTAGGCAGGGCGGCAGCACGGGACCCTTCCGACTGACGCAGGTGCTTTCCGGGCTCAGTTACTTCGGAAAGTACCTGCACTCGGTCGCTAGGAGGGAATCGAGTCCCGCCTGCCACCATTGCGACTGCAGTAAGGACTCGGCCCAGCACAAGAAAGAACTGCAAGCTGGCAGTCATTAGAGTGGATCTCTCGCTGCCAGCCGTCATTCACTCCATGGCCAACCGGTGCACATCTGCGCCTCATGCCGCCCTAAGCGTGGCCGCGGATGGACGATTTCCCGTTCATCTGTTGTGCCGGACGTCGTCCAATTTGAGAGTTTAAGGAGATTGAGCCCGCGTAGTGTAGTGCGGGCAGGCGCTGAGAGGGGACCAGAAGGAGATATCTTCTCTCTTCCCTGGACTCCTCCTATAATTCAGGCGCATAGAGGGCACACCATGTGTTTTTAGTCGGTTTCAGTCTGTCACACCGCCCCGCCGCAAACCCCGGCGGGGTGACGGTCCGAGGGGATTTCCACAAGTACAAAAAAAAAAGTTGTTAGTATAATAAAGATTGCCATAGATGTTTTTTCGAGCACACACTGTAAGAAATAAATCAGAGCTACATAAAAAATAATAGATAATTATATAAAAGATTCGATTAGGAAACTATATGAATAATATCAACACCTGGTGTCACATGGTTTACCACGTAAATGACACTGTTTGACGATTAAAATGTACGTGAGGTGTGCCCGTCCAAAGGGTATTTATCCGATTAATTGAATATCGGTAACCGTGCCGTTGTCGCGTCGCTCGTGTCACCGAGAACACGCAAAGCATTTAGACTGGCATTTGGTAAACATTCGAAGGTAGGTAGGTAATTCAATTATCTGTAAGTTGGTTTGTGCTGATTATGGATGGCATCATGTAGTTTTCTGACTGAAATTTTATATGTCTGCATTTAAATTATTATTTAATCATTGAAACGTTATTTACCTATAGCATTGTAGGTAAACTTCATCTTTCCATATGGCAATATAGTATATATATATATATATATATATATATATATATATATATATATATATATATATATATATATATATATATATATATATGACGGGGCGGTGAACCCGGTTATGTTTTTAAGAACAGTGACGTCATTACTATTATTATTGGAGTATTTCGTTTTCAGAAATAACTTAAAATAAACTTCACTTCAACCAGAATTCACTTTTAATTAGTATTGATTACACAGCTTCGAATATTTTACAATAAATTAGGTGTTTGCTGTCCGAGCGCAGACAAACGAATCCTCGCTCCGCTGCAGCGGGCGGCTTTTTATAGGCATTGTAGTGGGGCGGTCGATCGTTGCGAGTTGTTTACGTCAGTAAGAACACGTGCAGCGATGACGTAGTTCGTTGAATGTTGTGTTGCGCCGATACGACCATTCTGACCGGCAGTGCGCGCTCTGCACTAGCCGTGTTGTTGGTGTTTTTCCGATGAGTTTATCTGTAAAACGTAAATGTTTTTCTTTGATTTGGCATCTGTGTACCTTCAATTATATTGACGTCTACACTGTGGTAGGATATGCGTATAGCGTACTATGTGTTGTGATGTACACTGTGGTACTATGTGTGCTGGTGTACACTGTGGTACTATGTGTGGTGGTGTACACGTGGTACTATGTGTGGTGGCGTACACTGTGGTACTATGTGTGGTGGTGTACACTGTGGTACTATGTGTGGTGGTGTACACTGTGGTACTATGTGTGGTGGTGTACACTGTGGTACTATGTGTGGTGGCGTACACTGGTACTATGTGTGGTGGTGTACACTGTGGTACTATGTGTGGTGGTGTACACTGTGGTACTATGTGTGGTGGTGTACACTGTGGTACTATGTGTGGTGGCGTACACTGTGGTACTATGTGTTGGCGTACACTGTGGTACTATGTATTGGCGTAGAATAGGATTGTAAAACATAACCTGAGTTCCTTTGTTTTTTTTTTTTCTTTCTTTCTTTCTTTCTTTGTTCTGTTGCATTGGCTTGTGAAGTGGATGGTGTAGGCTCAATAACCGATAATGGAGTGTAGTCTTCTAACGCCGATACGGTCAACCGATCACCAGGTTGTGGAGCACGGCGTAGCTGATCATGGGCGACCTTGCGGGGTCGTCCTCTGCTGACAACTTTCTTTACCAAATAACGGTCATTTTCCAGTATTCGACAGACTTCATATGGCTCGCTGAATTTAAGGTCCAGCGAGGTTTGGTTGCGGGGGTTATTCTTAACCAATACGTAATCTCCTCTTTGGAAATTATGAATTTTGGCTTTGTGTAGGTTGAAGCGTTGCCTGTCTTGTTTGCTAGAACGGATCATTTTCTGTTGTACTTGTTTTGTAAGTGCTTCTATATCAATTGTTTCGCTGTCGATATCTACTAAATTTAGAAGTTCAGGAGGTATGCAGTGCTTCCGTTGTGTAATAAGTGACAGTGGTGCAACGCCAGTGACTCGATGAGTTGTACAATTTAATGCCAGTTGAAGTTCTTCTAGTACAGTATGCCACTGCTCTGATTCATAGTTTTTGATCATTACTAATGCATTTTTGAAGGTTGCAATGACCCTTTTAACTTGCCCATTCGCTCGGCTGACTCCTGGAGCGATAGCATGGATATTTATTCCAATATTGTCACAGTACCCCTTGAATTCGCCAAGGAACTCTTCCTCCATCGATTCGAGAAAGCGTCAATGGTGACTGACGTACTGCTGATCATCTGGAGAACCCAGCTTCCCTGTTATGTCCATACGGATAACTTGGAAGGCAGCCATCGGTTTTTGTATCGGGTGTAATTGGCCTTGAATGGCTCCGGATCTTCCTTTGGATGATCGGCATATGACACAGTTATCCACAAAACTTCGAACAGTAGAACTCATTTTGTTGAACTAATAAGTTTCTCGGATTCTCTGTAGTGTCTTTTCCCAGCCGGGGTGTTTAAGTGCATTATGAAAAGAGTTAATAATGCTCCATTGAAAGGACTTGGGAACGACTGTACTAAGCTATTGACCGAAGGTAGGGTCATTGTCTTTCTTCTTCAGGATATTGTCCTCCAAAACATAATCTTCTACCGAGTTATTATCACTGAGGCTGTTCATTATTAATCGTAGTTCATCGTCTCGTCTCTGTTCAACTTTGAGCCAGTTAGTCTTTTGTCATAACATTGACTGTGAACTCAACTAAGTTTCTACTGAAAAAAAAACAGCATGTTGGAGACGTTCACCTTTGCAGTACTCTACCTCAAAGTCGCAGTTTTGTAAAAACTGCCCACCAACGATGAATCCTTGGCAAGAGGTCTTTTTTTTGTGTTTTGACGCTTTTAACGCGTTGCAATCTGTTATTAACGGTCCATATAGGTACTGACGAAAGTGTTTTATATAGCGCGTACTACTGCCAGTGTCTCTAACTCATAGGAGTGGTAGCAACTTTCAGCCTCCGTGGTCCTCATGCTCGTAAAGGCAACTGCATGTGGACGTCCATCGATCACCTGTACCAGTACTGCACCAAATCCAAGAATGTACTTCCTGAAGCATCGTTACGTTACGTTTCCGAGGTATTCAATAGACCGTTTGAAGAAACTGCACTTGTCTGCGTTGATTGAAAATCCCGAGTCTCGCAGTGCTAAGAGGATTCACTCCAGGTGTGAGATTCCCTCAGGGAAGTCTGCGCATGGTAAGGCGGTTTTTTTCTATGGTGATCTCACCAATTGGGATCAGTTCACGTTTGAAGTCGGTGAACGTTCGCGTTTGAAGCAAGTTTCGTAAGTGTGGCCTGATCTCTTGCAGTAGGTACAGGTAGGTATAGTTGTCGTTTTCGAATCCATATTGCTTCTAGCTTCAGGTTTAGATTCAGAAGGTTTGAATCTGCAGTCGTTTGTGTTGTGGTTCGTCTTATTACATATGCGGCAGCTTAATGTAGATGGTGCATGGTCCGAAAAGCGAGGGCGTTTATTATATGTAGTGGAACTGGTGCTTGGATGATTACGTTTCTTCCGTATTGATGTTGCTATTGAGATGAGCTCAGGAACAGTAGTTGCCCTGGTATTCAATAGCTCAATACGCAAGCGCTCGTCATTTACGCATCCAATCACTGCCACCACAGCGTGTTCATCTCCCAGTTTGTCTTTGGTAATTCTTCGCCACAAGATCCAAGCACGTGACAGGAACTCCGCAATGTCTTTTGTCGATTTGTAAACATGTTCTCTGAACATTAGGATATCCCGGGAGTATCTATTTTCGGGTTCAAACGTGGTGATGATATTTTTTCGCAACTCTTCCCACGTTGTAGTAGTGACCATCCAATCATCAATCCACATTTTGGCGCGTCCCTTCAGCAGGCTGCATACTTTCATGCGTACATCGAAATCATCCAATTTGTATGCTTTAATTGCTTGATGTATATGTTGGCACCATTCTCGTACTCCAACGTGAGTGTCCGGATCGAATGATGGTAGATCGACGTCCTTGATCCTCATTTTTGCTTTTGTAGGCGAAGCACATACCCGCTCTGACATTTTTTGCATCGTCTCCATGATTTGCATTAGGAATTGTGGTGGTATCCCTCTCATCTGTATTCCATAGTGAGGGTACATTTGTAGTCTCGATTGTGATTCTGTTTCTAATGGTGTATTGTTAACCAGTGCAGGTTCCTGCTGCTGGGTGTTGGTTGGTTCCAGTTGATCAGGTGGTGATCGAACTGATGAAAAAGCATCTTGGGTACGGGATCCTCACGATCCCACTTCTGATGACGGGGCGGTGAACCCGGTTATGTTTTTAAGAACAGTGACGTCATTACTATTATTATTGGAGTATTTCGTTTTCAGAAATAACTTAAAATAAACTTCACTTCAACCAGAATTCACTTTTAATTAGTATTGATTACACAGCTTCGAATATTTTACAATAAATTAGGTGTTTGCTGTCCGAGCGCAGACAAACGAATCCTCGCTCCGCTGCAGCGGGCGGCTTTTTATAGGCATTGTAGTGGGGCGGTCGATCGTTGCGAGTTGT
This sequence comes from Phragmatobia fuliginosa, assembly GCA_932526445.1. NCBI lineage: Eukaryota > Metazoa > Arthropoda > Insecta > Lepidoptera > Erebidae > Phragmatobia > Phragmatobia fuliginosa. Next base: position 10,128,178 of record OW052070.1, on the reverse strand, counting down.
TTACGTCAGTAAGAACACGTGCAGCGATGACGTAGTTCGTTTAATGTTGTGTTGCGCCGATATATATATATATATATATATATATATATACTGTAGTCTTAGGCAGTTCGCAACCATCTGCTGTCGGTCACATTTTTCAAATCTTCCATTTATGCATCAAGCCTCCCTCAGGTGCCCTGAACTTTGTTTGCCTAATCGCGATCTCGACTCTAACACATATCACATTTTTACTTACTATTAAATTCATCGTAATTGGTCAACATCATATACAAGCTATTTACTTAAATAAGCTAACCGCGTACAAAAAATCGTTTCAAATTCAGTTTCTATTAAACCTGTTCAAACAATGATAAATAAATTTTTAGACTGAAGTTAGGTGGCCCCTAATCCTGATTAGGGGCAACCTAACTTCAGTCTAAAATGTCAGTTCAACCAAAAATGACATTTTAGGTTGATCTTCTGTATATAGGTAGTACTGCCCCAGTCGAGCCGGCCCATTCATGCTGAAATCAGCGTGGCTCTACTACCAACTTCCTAACTTTTTATTAGTTGATTGTAGTCGCCGAAGTTCTTAAACATGTTTTGATTAATATCAATAAATATCAAAAAATAATAAATACTTAAATTGTTAGCTACAAACAAGTACATATCCCTAACCATTTTATTACCTTTCCTTAGGTTTGCATTCATATCCGTCTTATGCGGAATAATGATATCTTATACAAACACATCATTAAACATATACGGAACTTATAAGTAATATAAATATTGCATAACATTTTCTTCTGGAATGTTGCAATGGTGAGTATCCTCGTAAAATATTTTTCCCTACTTTTAATTGAGCTACACTGGTCTGCACAGTCAGTTTTATTTAGCCCTAACATAAGATATTGTTATTTTTTTTTGACAAGTAATTATTTACTTTGTGAGTTGCCGATGGCTAACTACCTTCGTCGGAAACTAATACTTATTTTTTATTGAATGTACTGTTTTAAAACTACTTTTTTACTAAGTAGACACCGTTTACGTTAACTAAACCGAAACCCAGATTACACATCATTGCAAAATTGCTGTGGTATTACATTACGTTTTGTAAATGTTTGCATCTAATTTTACAAACTAATAACTAAATAAATATGAAAGATGCATGTTTAATAAAGTTACTTGTGTTTGACATGTAGGAACTAATTATGTAATTTTTAATTTTATTTTAGTCCTTTTCAGAATCTAATTGTACTTTTATTACAATAAGTCATGGTTATAACCTTATATTTTTCTACATAACGAATATATATATATATATATATATACTAACTAACTAACTAAAAATTGCAATTAAGTACGCCACCTGTACAAACACACACATACACCTAGAGTGTGCTTGTCTAATTTACACATTAATTAAATTCTATTAGAAGAAAACCAATTAGAAATGTTTATCAGAAAGACTCATTAACATTCAGTATTTCAGGTTTAAGGTAAATTTCAGCACCTACAACGCCCGTATGATGTAATGAAAAAAGTTTAAAAACTTGTTTACAGTTCAGCGCAAACAAAAGAGTTTCCGTGACGTGGCCAACATGCTTTTGTACAATATTAACCTTATATTTGTAAGTTCGTAACAAATAAGTTTCTGTTGCTCTTAACTTTCTTTCATTTTTAGGGTTCCGTAGCCAAATGGCAAAAAACGGAACCCTTATAGATTCGTCAAGTCTGTCTGTCTGTCCGTCCGTATGTCACAGCCAATTATTTCCGAAACTATAAGAGCTATACTGTTGAAATTTTGTCAGTCGATGTATTCTGTGAACCGCATTAAGAATTTTATATAAAAATAGAAAAAAAACAATACATTTTGGGGGTCCCCATACATGGAACTGAAACTCAAAATTTTTTATTTCATCAAACCTATCCGTGTGGGGTATCTATGGATAGGTGTTAAAAAATGATGTTGAGGTTTCTAATATGATTTTTTTCTAAACTGAATAGTTTGCGCGAGAGACACTTCCAAAGTGGAAAAATGTGTGTCCCCCCCCCCCTCTAACTTCTAAAATAAGAGAATGATGAAACTAAAAAAATATATGTTGTACATTACTATGCAAACTACCAACGAAAATTGGTTTGAACGAGATCTAGTGAGTAGTTTTTTTTTAATACGTAAAAATCGTAACACGCAATTTACCTTTCATCCAATCAATACACTATTATAAAAACATCGATCAAAGTTACAACGAACTACAAAAACTTTTATATGATGTTTCTTGCTGCTATGGAACCCTTCATGGGCGAGTCCGACTCGCACTTGGCCGCTTTTTTAAAAACTTGAATTGTAATATTTAGTCAACCTACAATATTTGTAAGCTGGGTATTGTGATTTAGGTTCAAATATTAGAAGCTTGATTTGTTAGAATTTCATTTTCAATGGTAATCTTTCGTAATAAATGATAAGAATAAGATTAGTTTCGTAGGTATCACGCTTATATTTAGAAATAAATAAAATTTAAGTATCTGTTTTTAATTTCTAGTTAACAGTTTTCACTAAATGTACAAAAGTATGTATCGTACTTGCATCCAAATTAATTCTTTTTAATCTGTCTGTCTGTTTGTTCCGGCTAATCTAGATATTAGTAACAACTATACCGACTAAAGGTGCGCGTCCATTGGCCCGCGCCGGACGCACGGCACGCAACGGATTAAACGGATTTGCCGATGGCATGCGTCCACTGTATCCGAATTTTTTATTTAGTTTCGAGTGTTTGCTTGCCGTGAGTTGACGTATTCAGTCATTGAGTTTGATAAAGATATCATTGTTATTAGTTGCTTATTGGAAGATGAAGAAAAATGTAAGACTAAACGTAGAATGTGGGTTCATGAAATAAATTTGAAGCGACCAATATTTGGAGGGTATCATTCATTATTTGTTCCGGATTTACTTTAAGATGAAGAAAGATTTTTTAATTACATCCACATGTCAAGAGCTAAATTCATGAATCTATATGGTTTACTCAAACCTCATTTGAAGAAGCAAATCGATCCTATCTCCTCCCAAATATTGTCTCTTCTTTGGACATTAGAATATTGTGGATGTTTTAAATTATGTAATTCTTCATATCTTTCTACTAATATTATCAACAGTGCGTCATCCATTTTAGTTTTAAGTCGTTCGCTCCTCATTTAAATAAAACAAATAACACGTGCGCAGTGGACGATGCCAGCGGCGAACTTTTTCATGAACTGATTTGTGTGACGTCACCGGCACGCAACGCATTTTTGCTCATAAATGTACGGCATAAATGTGTGAAATCTTACAAAGCAAAATAAAATCCATTGCGTGCACTACGTGCCGTGCGTCCAGCGCGGGCCAATGGACGCGCACCTTTAAGAAGCAAACTACGAAGCAATGCAAAGAGAAGAAAAAAAATCGAAATCCTATACCGAATATGGAAATGAAAACCTCTGTTCTAAGGAGAGGTGATATCTACTAATAGACTATTTGTTCAATATAAATAACTAGCTTTCGTCCGTGGCTCCCGCGTGTATCGTCGGTTATCGCAGTAAAGAATATAGTAAGAAGCGATCTTTCTCCTTTCTCAGGCTCTAGGCTCAGGCTTAGACTGTGTACCAAATTTCATTTAAATTGATTCAGTAGTTTTGGTGTGAGAGCACGACAGACAGATAAACAGACGGATAGACAGACACAGTTAATTTCGCATTTATAGTATTAGTAAGGATTTATAATAGTATCATTTAAGTGCGACAGATAGTTTTGTGCCTCGGAGAGCACGCTATGCCGTCGGTTCCGGTTTTCATGAACATCTACGGCAATCGTTATTGGGAAGTCAGTGCCCTCAAAAATACTGACATATAGTTCAATCTCGGAATTTAAGTTCTCCCTAAGTGTTGCGTAGGTCTGATGCCAGTAGTTTCGCCGTAAACTGATATTCAGGTAAAACCGGTTGAACTAGTAGCCGACCCCTAATAATCTTGGGAATAAAGGCTAAGAAGAAGAAGATAGTGTTCTATCGAAGTTCTATTTATATAAATACCAGATAAGTCAAAAAAATATCTTCACTTCGACTTAATTCATTTACGGCCACGTTCCTTAAGGCGATTTGTGGAATTACGATTCACGATTAAAGGCTGTTGAAATAGCCATTCCAAATACTGTTCATAACTAAGTTATTTTTTTTAAATCATAACCACGTAGTTTTGATGACTTTTTTAGCGTTCCGAAGTCTGTCCGTCCTCGACTTACCGTCCAAATGGTAAGTGATAGAAAGATGAAACTTTGCATGAATATGTGTTGTAATTACGTCGACAAAGTGCTACAATAAAATTATAAAAATAGTTTTATTTGGGGTACCTCTCCTACACGTAAAGTGGGGATGTTATTTTTCCTAAGGGTTACCTCATCGTGTGGGGTATCATTAGATAGGTCTTTTAAAGGCAATAAAGGTTTTCTAAGACGATTTTTTGATTTAGGTATCCCTTTGCGAGAAATGCCACTTTAAAGGGCACTTTTATGTAAAAACAGGGCGTCCGCCTGCCCTCTAAAAGCTAAACGGCTGGCTCAAAAAATCCGGAAAAATTCGTGATGATGGTTCATATAATGAACTTTAAAGGAAAACTATAATTGACTAGATGACTTTGTTAGTTCAGAAGTTATAGAGGCTTAACTTGTAAAATGCGCTTTCTTGGAAAACGTCATTCAAAATTAACGCATTAATACGTAAACTTAACAATTTTAATTGTTATTAAATTGTTATAATTATCTATTACATACGATTTTAAATCCACTTACCATTATGGGTGACTGATGAACCCTTTCCTGTGCGTGGCCTGACACGCACTTGGCCGATTTATTATTTTAATAAACATAAGTGAAGTATATGATATCAAAAAATAAAAACAGTAAAAAAAATAAAGCGGCTTTTCATCGTAAAAAAACACATAACTTAGCTAAACCTCGCTCGACGTGAGGATAGGTCGTTTAACAGCGTCATTTGTTATCTATAAAATTTCACAAAGGTGTCGAACATAACACGCGGCTGTGTAAAATATGGTAGGTACTTCAGTTTTATTTTGATTATCAGGAGCCTCATAATGCACGCTTTAAATTGTGAATTACTTTACTTTCAGTTTTACTTTAAAGACATTGTAGTATTGGAAAGAAGCTGGACTTGTGACCTTTTCCATTAACGTGTATCACACACATACTGTAAAATATTAAATACCTACATTAAATACTTAGTAATAATAGTAGAAACTGTTATTAATATTTAGTTTCATTTTTTATGATCATAATAATGCCCGCTTTGAATAATGAATAATTGTGATTATTGTATTTTCATCTATAAATACGTATTGGTAGCATTACTTTTACGGCTTTTAAATTCATACGAATAATATAAATTCAAAAGCAGCTCTGTCCGTCTGTCTTTTCATTACTCTTTTACGGCAAAACTGTTGCACTGATTTCCATGAAATTTGGCATGGAGGTACTAGAAGAAAGACATACGTCGATAACCGACAAACACGCGGATGAAGTCTCGTGCAAAAGCACGTAGAACATGAATCGAAAAAACACCTAGAATTTGTCACGTACACGCTCTTGTTACGTGTTAAATCATTTGTTGTTATGTGAGCATGTCTATAAAACACCCAACAATAGCTCATATACACCTACTGAAACCCGCTGATATGGGTTTTGCACAGTATCACATATTTTTAGAAAGCCATTTTTCAGACTGACAGATTCACTCCTTTTTTACGAAAAAAATTGTATTTTATTATAGAAATATGTGAAAAAAATGAATATAATATACATCTTTATCAGTTTATTATACCTGTAAGTTTACGATTTCTTGTTATTTTAATACATTTATTGATTTGAAAAATATAACCATTGACAACAATATTGTAAACGCTTTGCATCTCCCTATTAAGTTTCTTCACTATTCAAAGGTTGTGTGGCAGAAAACTCCGCGATGGGAATAAGTGCATAAAACTGTTCAAAGCTATACCAATAAATATATTTGGAATAACAATATATAATAACATATAATAACAGTGGAATTAGAAACAAGTTATGGTATTTACGGTAGTAACGTAAAAAAACTAGGTTTGCAAATTTTTGGGTTTTATCTGTCTGTCGGTTAATCCCTGAAATGGTTGTGTGCATTTTGATGAGCCTTACACTAGCAGATATCTAATAATACAAGGAGTGACGTAGGCTACTTTTCTTTTTGACTTCGCACCACGGTGTAATAACAACACAAACCGTAGGTAGCACTGCGGGACATAGCCAGTAAAAAAAAATCGGCCAAGTGCGTGTCAGGCCACGCACAGGAAAGGGTTCCTCAGTCATCTATAATGGTATGTGGATTTAAAATCGTATCCAACAGATAATTGTTATGTTTTTACGTATTAATACGTTAATTTTGTATGACGTTTTCCAAGTGAGCGCATTTTACCATATAAGCCTTTATAACTCCTGAACTAAGAAAGTAATCTAATCGGTTATAGTTTTCCTTCAAAGTTCATTAGATGGACCACCATCACGATTTATTTCAGATTTTTTGAGCCAGCCGTTTAGCTTTTAGAGGGGGGGGGGGACGCCCTGTTTTTACAAAATAGTGCCCTTTAAAGTGAAATATCTCGCAAACAGATACCTAAATCACAAAATCGTCTAGGAAACCCTTTATTGTTTTTAAAAGACCTATCTAATGATACCCCACACGATGGGGTAGCCTCGAGAAAAAAAAATCATCCCCACTTTACGTGTAGGGGAGGTACCCCAAATAAAATTATTTTTCATAATTTTATTGTAGCACTTTGTCGACGTAACTACAACAGGTATTCATGCAAACTTTCATCTTTGTAACACTTACCGTTTGGACGGTAAGTCGAGGACGGACGGACGGACGGACGGACGGACGGACGGACGGACAGACGGACATGACGAATCTATAAGGGTTCCGAGTTATGAACTTCGGAACCCTAAAAACAGATAAAGTTTTATTACCATATATTTACCTTGCATGCATCTAGTCATTTTTATAAGGTTATGTGGTTGAAATTATAGATTATCGCAGATTTTACGTTTTATAAGTGTTATTTACATTTACATGAGTTGTTGCTGAATCTATAGCTTAAGAAATATGATACTTCTAACGAATATTACTTTTGCAGGATCAGGAACTTCTGAACCAATAGGGGTTCAGAAGTTCCTGATCCTGCATAATATTTAAATGCCTATTAATTTAATTTCCAAAAAATCACATACGCACGTAATCTTGCATTTATCTTACGTCAGGCGAATGAATTCACAAACATCTGTGCCCAAGGCTTTATGTGAAGAGTTGGTACATTTTGGGATACCCGTAGATTCCTCTATGTACAAAGTATGAACAGTAGGTAATGTTGTCAAAATCTAAACTGAATAATCCTTATTGTGTCTTGTTATGAGACTGAGAGTGTCTTGTTAGAATTTTTACAAGTGTTGTGATAGTATTGAACCATTTTAGAATTATGAAGAGTTGTGCTAACTTTTGTTATAACATTTCATAGTCCATTTCTTACATTTATTACACAGTACCATGTCAAATTTGATTAAAAGTTAGAATATTCTAAAATTTCAAGAAAAAAGATTGTTTATTTTATTTTCATATTGAAAACTACGAATTTTTTGGTCTTATTTGGAACTGCAATTAAAAGGTTTATTACTTAAGTAGCTAAGACAAAAAAATGTGAGGATATGTACATATATACTATATGTATAGGATATGTACTATAACCACAGTATCTAAACATAGGGTGTAGAGTATCTTAATACAACATTTTTCAAAAGTTAATGTAACTGAAAAAAAGAGCTGGACTTTTTTTACTATTTTTCCTGGTTTTAATAAATTTAGTTTTTTTTTGTTGTGTGTATCATAGTCTAATCGTTATAAATATTTGATATCAAATTCAATTTGTATTTCCAATATTTCTTTGTATTGTGGTTTGCATGAATTTATCAGTATTCTTAAATTTTGCAAATTGTCGTTGTAAATTGGCGCAGCGCCAACAAAGGTGATATATTTGTTTTACTTTCATTGTTAACGTTTGCTATTGTTCCAAAACATTTTAGGGTTAAGTTCTAATTTATGTAGGAGCAAAATGATAACCCTTAAATTCAACGATGATTATTTCATACACCCTTAAACGGTAAGGGGTTTATTTTGGGGCATTTAGAACTACATTGATGATATCGCTATTGTACTACCACTGGCTATCGGTCCCAGGCTGCAGCCAATCAAAGGAAGCCATACCACTTCCTAATGACAATAAACCAAACGCTTATTGCGTTTTGACAGGAACAGTCTGCGGCTGGTGGTAGGAACTATCACCTCTGCTCATTAAATTAACCCTTTCACACCATAGGCACAACTGACAGCCCCCTATGCAGAGCATGCTTAGGGGCAGAGGAAACGGTGTCGCATGTACTAATTGAGTGTACAGGTGTCACCGAAAAACGGAAAAAACACCCTTAGATCTCCCAAAACTGTTACAGAATGTCTGAACAGACTCGGAGACCTTATCAGCTTCTGGAGGGAGGTGGGCTGGCTGGAGTCATGGCCGCCCTCACGTACAATGGTCCACCTAAAGGACTAAGTGCGGAAACCGACCTACATAACATCACTATTGAATCAATATTTTCGGAGGAGTTTAATTACAAACACCGTATCACGAGAATTTTATGTATAAGAAGTAACTACTTACTACCAATTAGTTTTACAACTTCGAGATATCCGATTAAGTTGTAAATTTGAAAATGTTTTAGATCATCATCATCATTCACAACCTAAAATTAAGGTTAAGGCCAAAGCACAAAATACCATATAATAGGCCAAAGTCCCTAATCCGCACTCGGCCAGCGTGGAGACGTATGGCCTTAACCCTCTCCTGAGAGTGGAGCCGAGCCCAGCAGTGGGACGTTATAGGATGATGATGATGAAATAAAATAAAGTGAAAAACATTTTCTGTTCTGTGTTAGAAATGAGTATGAGTACATAGAAACAAATTACATAACACTAGAATAAAAATTTTCGTGAATAGTTCCATATTTTTAGTTAATATTAAGATTCTTTATATTAGATTTAGATTATTAATATTAAATATTAATATAAATATATATGTCGGAGCGTCAGGGGAGGCCTCACAGCGGTATTAGTTGAGGCTATCCATCGTGGGCGTTGCAGCGGCAGGAATTTCAAAATAAGTGTACACTTGTGTTGTTTAATGTCGTATTATTTAAACATCTTACTTATTAACACAAATTCATAAACGATTAACAAGATTGAAACGAGTTAAGAGCCAACAGGTTAGCGCATGTGCACCGTGCGGTAGCCGTCAGTAGAATGACCGACCGACCGACTAGTGGCGCGACATCGACTACTCCCATTCGGATTCGATCATTCGAATCCGCTCTTATCATTCATTAAATACATTCAACATCATTCAATATCGATTACAGAATCGACTAAAACAAACAAAACTAATACATTGAGCTATGATTACAATAAATCATTATTAACAGTCATGTAATTTATGGTACATATTCACGCGCCGTCACGGCCGTCCTGCATCGTCACACGACCTCGTGTGTATGTGTCTCATCTGTGAACAATAGATATAGTGCTATGTACTATGCTCTGTTCGGTCCTCCTGACCACACAATAGTCTCTACGTTCATATTATACAACTCTACAGGCTTTTCCAGGTACTTAAGAAACATTACAGTAATGACTGGTTGCTCGGTTCTAAAATCTCATCCCTTTGGAGAAAAACCGGCAAGATACTTCAATACAACTTAAAAGTTCAAATAATATCGAGTGTTTTCAGAAAAGGTACATATAACTTATTATAGACAGGGTTTCATAATTGTCACAAACGTTATACATGCCACACAGGCTTTCAACAACACACAGGACAGTCAATGCCACACAGGCCCGTCAATGCCACACAGGCCAGTCAATGCCACACAGGCCAGTCAATGCCACACAGGCCAGTCAATGCCACACAGGCTAGTCAATGCCACACAGGCTAGTCAATGCCACACAGGCTACTCAATGCCACACAGGCTACTCAATGCCACACAGGCTACTCAATGCCACACAGGCTACTCAATGCCACACAGGCCAGTCAACGCCACACAGGCTAGTCAATGCCAGATAGGTCAATAACTGTCACATGTGATGGAAAAGAAACTAAAGAGAGTGTTTAAGTAATGTGTACCTTAACTCTTTACTGTGGCCGTCACTGGCACATTCTGCACATAATTCAACCACTTGTTATTTTAACTTTGTCTTACGTTTAAGGAATCCAATCTCATCTCAACAAACGTTCGTTTCTATTGCTCGTGTCGATTGTTCTCAAACAAGACTAAAATTCACTGCTCTACATCCTCCAACGACAATAAGTTTAGGGAGCTAATAAGCCGTCCTAATGACAAAAAATCTAAAGGACTCGCCTTAGTAGTCTTACTCGTAGTACAGTTAAGTTAAGCTAGTCGAATGTCAGGCAATGCCACTTGCCATCACTTATTAAAGAGCATTTGACAACTGAATCAAAACAGAATGAAAACTTCTCACCAAATTCATCTAAGAGCTGATGAAGAGCTGGTTCGATCGAGCAGACATCCACTTGTTATTCGGCTCGTGCATCATTGGCTCTGGCATTCATACTGGAACAGTGCGGTGCTGTAGCCCCAACCACCGCACTTGAATCAGCCTTTTTCTGCGGCTACGGCTTCCTTCATATGTTGAGGGTACCTGAAATCTCAGATCGTGTATTAGTAGTGTACTACTACAAACGCCTCGACATTCACTTTATACATCACTGATCCTTCCAAAAAGTATCGCCGTGCATTCTTCACTTTGTCAGTCGGAGTAGTCCTCTCAATAAAATCAACGAATTCTTTGCAATCGCAACCAAATTATTGAAATATGTCCGTGAGTAAGCGCGAGTGAAATTTGTTCTTTCAATAAAGGCTTCCGTCGTGCTAGTGTAGAGCTTACAAATCGCCCAGCATAAGCAGACAGATACTTCTTCTCATGAATTACTATTAAATAAGTCGTATAGTCGGTAGCTGTACATAGTTTTCAACGGTATCATATCTAGCAATCCGGGTTAAACATAATAAACCGGGTTAACTAGCTTGGGCAAGCCATGTTGACGCCGATTTCTTGAACATCTTACTTAATGTGATTATGAAATAACTACTAGATGGAGATTTCTCTAGTAATTCCATCACAGTAGTGTTAAGATTAAACTCAGTTATTGTTATATTTGTACGTAACGTATTAACTTTATCAAATTTCATGAAAGTTATTTACAACGTTCACACTCCTTATCAACATGAAATATAAACACTCTGACCTGTATTTTATTCCTGATCCGTTGTTGGTAATCTCACTTCCCTCAGACAGTGAGTAGCCAACAAGTTGCACCTCGCGCACTACTTTAGCCGGCTGTATGCTGCTCGTCACGCAGACGAGGCACAAACCGCAGGTCCTCATCTCACGGAACGGCGTGCAGACCGCAGTTCCACACCTCAGCAGGCGGCGAGTAGACCGGAGATCCGCACCTCACCAAGAGGCAGCAGATCGCAGATCACAGCACGCGCTCAGCTCGCGCAGACAGCGAAAAGACGCTGTGATAGGCATTAGGCTGCTTACGATTACCGTCACTAGTCTGCAATAGAACGACAATATGATGACTAATCTCGGTCACGGCGGCTAGTCTTAACGGAGACAAGCCAGTTTTTTTTTTTTTTTTTTTTTTAGTACACAAGTGTGCGTAACACTCGAACTCTGAGGAAGGAACGATTTAAAATACCCAGCACTAGATCACTTGTCAAGCTTTCAATAATGTTTTTACGTACCTTTGCTCGTCATGTAGTTAAAACTTAAGGCCATTAAACTTAACACAAAAAATAGACACCAAGTTACAGAAATTGTCAAATGATTAACACGACTTAGCATTCTTGCACTGACTATTGCTTAAACCTTTTATAAGCTCGGCCTAACTGTCAAAACTGCTGTCTAGCAAACTTAACACTTTTAAAGTTCATTGAAAACCTGGCAAATAAGGGTTTTTTAAAATCTTCCGTAATGTCCTAATAACTTTGGCAATAGCATGAAAGAACTCGCGCTACCAAGATCGATAGACAACACAGTCTTTACCGGTGTCAATACTTTGCATTTCGATAGACACGACCAGTAATACTGTGGTTTACATGTTCGCTGTGGTATACACATTGTATCTCGTTATAATCTGACACGCATCTTTTATTTTCGTCCCCATAAATAAAATAATTCAACTAATTAATATGGTGGGTATTTTATCTTTTGCATTAGAAGTTACTTGGTTTTCAAGTACATAGTAGGTCAACGTTGCATTCACTGCTATTAATTCGTCACCCATTCGGTAAACAATGCGTAATCGTAATAAAGAACTCCTACTTTATTATGCACAAGTGGGGTAGTCATACAAATTCGTTATCACATCAAAATATTTGCAATACGAAACCATGATTGGCACAAAGTTTGAATTTACTCTTTCAATTCGATAAACTACGATTACTACTCACCCCTTTGTTAAGCCACATCTTTACGCCAGCCTTAAGCAATTACTTACACGCGCTATCTATCGGCACAATCGTTTTATCGCTTTAAATTGCGCAAACGATTCACTTTCGTACTCGACACACAAAAATTAAGTAAAAATAAATCAAAACTTGATATGAAAATATGGTTCGATCTTACCAGTGTAGCGTTAATTACAACTCACAAGCTTTTTCTGTAACCTCACATATTACCGTATCGGTACTGGTGAACTGCATTGCACCTCTTTCACATAGCACTCTCTGGCGATCCCGTACAAAGCACGGATGCAGATTCCATCGCTTGGCACAATGTTTACTAGCTGGAAAGAAAACATTACAAATACGAACACACTGAAACATAGCGTGAAGTACCCGCATCATTATTACTTTTTTTTTCTTAAGGACCTCACGTTTAACAGCATTCCAGAAAACTAACGATTTAAATTCGTTTGCAACAATTACTCAAAACTAGACATAGCCTACATGTCACTTAATTTACGATTTCTATGTACCGGCGTCGTTAATTAACTTTTCGTTTTATTTTCCTTGTTGTTGCCGGTAGTTATTTTTTACCAAAACTTTATTTATCGATTTGAATGAAGAAACAACGAACACTGAATTTAGATAGCGAACAACCTTAAACACATGGTAATCCCAACTTCTGATGTCGGAGCGTCAGGGGAGGCCTCACAGCGGTATTAGTTGAGGCTATCCATCGTGGGCGTTGCAGCGGCAGGAATTTCAAAATAAGTGTACACTTGTGTTGTTCAATGTCGTATTATTTAAACATCTTACTTATTAACACAAATTCATAAACGATTAACAAGATTGAAACGAGTTAAGAGCCAACAGGTTAGCGCATGTGCACCGTGCGGTAGCCGTCAGTAGAATGACCGACCGACCGACTAGTGGCGCGACATCGACTACTCCCATTCGGATTCGATCATTCGAATCCGCTCTTATCATTCATTAAATACATTCAACATCATTCAATATCGATTACAGAATCGACTAAAACAAACAAAACTAATACATTGAGCTATGATTACAATAAATCATTGTTAACAGTCATGTAATTTATGGTACATATTCACGCGCCGTCATATATAATTTAGCTTTATAGTTATACTTATAAGTATACTACGCCTGTTCGACTATTTTCCAATCCAATATTTAAGGCTGTTTTTTTGGAGCGAAGCATTTGCAGCGTTACACGTACGCATACTTGTCATTTTAACTTGACAACTTGACTCAATTTGATCTTTATTACCTTCATTTCATTTTCAACCCCTTATAAATAAATCATAGCAGTCAAATACTTTAAAATATGACATTGAATCGATTTTTGTTTGCGTAAATGTTATTTATATGACAACTGTAATTTGACACCTTCAGAGCTCAACAGACGATGAATTGAGCTGGCGGATAACAGAAATCTTTAGATACATTATCCATTCTTGATTAGTTTTCTGTAGTCAATTAGGCTAAGTAAAAATGTGTGACCGTGATTTTTTATGCATGTAGACATTTAGACTGATATAACAATCCTTCGAAAATATAATGGAATAGTAAATTTACAAAATTATGTCTATTAATATTAAAATTAAATTTAAGTAAGCATGTTTTATAAGTCCACGTTAGACTTTATTTTTATAATGGATCTTAAGAAAACACTAAATGTAATCATATAAAATCCTTCAATTGTGATTCCATGTTCAGTATTTAGCGAGAATGCGAGAAAAGAAAGAATAACGAGAACTAATTCTTTCTTCTGTAAAATGTAACACGAAAATTAACATTAATATTAAATTCTAATCGTATAAACTTATCCCTTTAAGGCACTAAATTAATAGAGTTTAGATGCAATAATAGAGCTCTGTAATGAAACCCGAGAATGCAGAGTTTATACACAGTTATACATATGAAATTTAGAGTGTTTCCCAATCAATATTTTCACTTATACCTTTGTCCCTTGAAGCGGTGGCTCAATCTAATTACAGAGAAATGTACCATCTCACTGGGATGTAACAAGCAACTCTAACTCAATCTATGGTATACTGAGGACTTGATATGAGTTAATATCGCATGCACTCCGTCTTTTAACGCACTCGCCATTGTGAACGCTAAAATGAAATAAACTCACATTAAGCAATATTGTACTAGGCAAACTGTATTTTCAATGGCAATATGTAACTCTTATTATCTGATCGATTTTTGTACAGTTTTGGAAGATTGTCCTTTGCTCGTAGGTAACAAAGTATTGTTTTTCCCCGCTTGGAACACCATAATGTGTTTAGTAGGCCTACAAAAAATGCGTTCAGTCGAATTTTATATAGATATTCTGATACCTATTTTACTCTTTTCAGTTCATTGTTCATAAGCAGTCAGTTTTTGGTTTCTATAATCATTATTTATTTAAGACTTTTTACTTTTATAAACCGACAAGTTCTTTTTTAAATCTCAATTTGTAGTCCCGATATATTTTGTACGTTTTTTGTCAATTTATGTTAAAACGTTAATTTAATAGAAATGTAATATGATGTATATATATTTGAACTGATATTTTCAAGATCCTCTTTTGCCATTTGCCCTTATGAAAATGTATATGTCCTATGCCAAATTCCATCTACTACCACAATTCTAACAAATTCAAGACACCTCACATGTCTAAATCCGTCGAGTCGTTTGGGCTGTGGGGCGTGCCCGATGGCCATAAATGGACACAATGGACATACATACTGCTTCTGACGCAGTAGGGTAAAATAATAACAAATTTGAAAACAACAAAGAATCTAATTTTTCGAAGATATTATGATTCGTTTCTTGGAGCAGGATATGTAACATAATTTATTCTAGCCGAAGGCAAAATCCGTTCATGTAGGAATAATAGGCTGATGTATAACAACATAATATTAATCATATTTATATTAATTTCTACTAATATGCACAAACCAAAGTTTGTTTTAGAGAAACTTCGTACCATGTGGGACGTGTAGGTACCTATACTTGATGATTTGAATGTCGTTAACTTTGAATAAAAAATGATCAATATATTTTTTGATATACATATTAATGTGCTGTGTGGTGATATATAAAGAATACAGAGTCATCACCCTTGTGCATCCTATGTCACATGTCACATCCCATGAGTATCGTAAGAGACGACTAAGGGAGCAAACCACGCAGGACAACTTCACTGCAAAGAGAAGAAAAACTTGAAACATGTTTTCCCAACTATTCTGACAGGTGTTGTATGGTAGGCCAAAATCTCTTTATTAAGGAGAGCGCTATATTCAAAAGTAGGTAATTTGAAGCTATGATACATAATAATGAAGTTCTTTTTTATAAACCGCTTACCCCACTACTATAATATATTCTATTGCACGCTTTCACAAACATTCGTAAAATTTACAAAAACTATGTTAAAGCTTTTATTACATTAATAAAAGTCTGGTCACGTTACTATTCTATTTGAATGTAAAAGGTTGGTAGTGCTGGAATGGAGGCTCTGTGAACCATTAAATGAGGTTCATAGCCACAAAAATGGACCGTTCAAGGACTACTAAGGTGAACTATAATTTTATACATTTCCATTTTACACTTTGACAAGTAATATTACCTTCAATTGAGTATAATTACTTACAACGTTTCTATGTTTCTTACCTTTTTTTGTATCTTTTTAACTGTGTACATTTTGTAATGTTTACTTAATGGCATTTATTTTTTTAATTTGATTTTTGTTTGTATTTGGATATGTGTTTTGATTTTCTGTGTTCACTTAGTTGATATATTTTCTTTTTGCTTGCTGTGATCTGTAAGTGAAGGAGTACACCGACACCCTTGTATTTATTACTATGTATTATTGTGTTCCTACATCTTATGTTAGAGATCCTTACGTATTAAATAAATAAAATATTTCTACAGTACAAGAATAAGTGTTATTTCTTGCGTTAGAGATTAATCTACACTAATATTATGAAGAGAAAACTTTTTTTTTTGTATTTTGTGTGTTTGTTACGAATAAACTCAAAAACTACTAGACGGGTTTCGATATTTTTTTTACTATTACAATTTTACATTTACTTTGAGTAGCTTAAACTATATTTTTTAACAGGAAAATAAATATAAATATATGTGAATATTAATAAATATTCAATAATATTTCAAGCAATTTGCTTTCGTGTATGTGAGTTATCGCGATAACAAGTATCTTATGGCTTTTCTTAAGGATCAAGATATTATGTCTATACTAGATTTCATTGAAACAGATATAGCGGTTTAGCCGTGAAAGTTTAAGGAATAGAAAGACAGAGCTACTTTTGAATTTAATTTTTTTTTTATATACATACAGGGTAGAGTCACTTTGGTAGGCTACCAAAGTGACTCTACCCTCCCTGATGGTAAGCATGAGCAGAATTCAAGAGTAGGAGAAGCCACGCATCATTGCTGTGAATGCAGACAGTAAAGTAGGGCCCACACTGTGGTGGCTTAGTGCTTTGTCACGCCCCGCTTAAAAGACCCGGGCTCATAGTGGGAAGGAAACACGTGAGCTGGTAGCGAGTTCCAGCTTTTGACTGCTCGGCATAAGAAGGAAGAGCCGAACCGTTTTTTATAACAGTTATACTGTTGAAACTTGGTCAGTAGATGTATTCTGTGGAGCGAATAATATTAGTAATGACGGTATGGATTTAAAGGAGATTACAATAATGCCGACATTTTTAAATTGGCCAAACATATTTTAGAATTATGGTCTTTTACGACGAAAGTATCTTTAATTCTGACCCTAGATAAATATTAGGCGTCCCGAATTAGTTTAAATGGCGTAAAAGAGAGTATAATGCAGTTTATTAAACGTCGCATAGACGATCCGTTTAGAATAAAATATTACTCTTACATTTGTGATGGCACTATTTCTAGTGCCAATCTCTTCACTCAATTTCTTCACGTAAATTCATAGTTTCTCTTTTTTCGAGTAGGATATTGTTCTTTTACGACACGGTCATTGGTATTCATTTGTCTGAATACTTTATGTTTTAAGTTTAAATCTGCTTACGTAACTACAAAAGTTGAACAAATTTTTCTTTCCATTGCGTCATAGGAAAAGCTAGCTCTTTCCGATTACATAATATTCAACATTCATGTTATTATAAACAAATGCTCGTTCTTATGATAAAATGGTATTATACGTAAAACAAAAAGATAATATAATATTTGCACTCTTGAGTTACTTGAAATTGATAGCAATTTTGTGGCATTTAATATTAGAATACTTGTATTCGTGGTTTTAATTCATGCTACGTTTTTACTTTAATTAAATAAATATAACTGTGACTTTAGTACACCGCAAATGTCGTTGAGTTCACTTTCATACTTGTCTTATTAGTGCTTGCAAAATGTTTGCTACGCTGTTCTTTTTCTACGTCGTAGTCTCACATATAAACGACTACGACGTAGCTAAAAGAGGTTTATGATTTTAGACCATTTGTCTTTTTTATTTTATTTTTAATAGGCATAAATGTCTCTTTAGAGTTCATCATCTGTTGGTGTGTATTTATGATATTTTAAAGACTCTCTCCTAACTCTGTGATAAGATGTGCAAAAAAAACTATTAACAGACACGTAATCCAAACTGCGTCAGTGATACAACGGTGGTTAAAGTTTGCACCCTAGTCTCGGATTGCTCATATTCCGAAATTTATGTT
The DNA here is from genome assembly GCA_932526445.1 of Phragmatobia fuliginosa. Lineage (NCBI taxonomy): Eukaryota > Metazoa > Arthropoda > Insecta > Lepidoptera > Erebidae > Phragmatobia > Phragmatobia fuliginosa. The sequence goes on along the minus strand of OW052070.1, from coordinate 10,109,830 downwards.
CGCATTCAAAATTAATTTCCAATTTATGTTACAGTCAAGTACACTGTGTATTTTCAATTAACTTCTAATAGAAGCAAGCCCGCTGGGTATTGGTGTGCAGAGCGTGCACCGCTCAAAGTTTTCATCTTAAGGGGCTGTAAAGCAGATATTAAAATTTGCGGATAGGGTCTTCAAACTGTTAAAAATATATTAAAATGTAGATAAAACATATTGACAAACAATTGAAGCATGTTTGCTAAACTTAACTTTTTATTCAAACAAAAACATTTAAAATGTTTTTTTTTAAAAGACCACCCTCGCATTAAGACTTTAAATCTTTTAAAATTAAAAATTAAAACTTTACAAACAAACGGAAATGGACACAGAGAACACCCAGATTCAGAACTACAATGTGGGTATCACACTTTGTGTGTCCTACTGTCCCACTTGGGATTTGAGCCCACGACACTTGGCGCAGTAGAAAGCAGCGTGGGCGATAGCTAAAACCACTGACCAATCGTGTAGTTATATTAATTAACTAGTAATTCAAATCAACTTTTATATAAATAAACTAGCCGAGTTTCGCGGGGTTACTCTCGGTTATTATTGTAAATTGCGAGTAATGCCGCAGTGCGTAGCTAGTCAAGAAAAAAAATACTCCTTATGTCATCAGCTACTTGTTTGTGAAAGTCCTGACAAAATTAGTCCAGTCGTTCTAAAAATGAGTGAAAACAGACAGACAGACATAAAAAAATAGCTTTTTTGTTGTGTGTAATAATCAATTCATTAATTATTACAAACAAAGGAGGTTTTTACTCACTAAATTAGTAACTGGATTGGATAATATCGACCAATTCACGACCCTTACACAGAAGACCAACCGCAATCGACAGCATTCGTGTTGTTGTGTTTCGTTGGTGAGTTCGAGACGGGAGGCCAAATATTGGCAGCTTAAAGCGACAACAAAAGTATTCAACGGAAAGACAAAAATAACTCTTGATATAATTTCTAAAATTTAATCAACATATGACGTTAAATAAATATGAACATTTGATGATATGGCTTCTTCGGTGGAGCAGGGGTTGTGTATGCGACTGCTGTGCTTGCAATCACGGGTTCAAATTCTGAGTCAGACCAAATGTTTATTTATATGATCTTCAGATATTCATTTCGGAGTTTGGATGTTTTCCATGTACAATATGAATGTATTTACAAAAAAAATATGTAAGTATTCTATTAGTCGATATAGCTTTCATAGTACAAGCTCTGCTTAATTTAAAGCCAGATGGCGTCGTGTATTAATATCCGAAACATATCCGAAACTTTTTGAAGTTAATAGTAATAATATAATAATAAAAGTTTATTTGAACCAAGTAATAACAAATACACAGAAACAGATATGGTTGATAGTTAGACCAATAATCGTTTTCTCTACAAATGTTTCTGAAGTAAATGGGCAATGAAATTAATTTAAATACTAAAGTACGAAGGGACATGTTTCCAGCAGCTACAGAAGTCGACTCAACATCGTAAGCAATAGCCATCTGGAGTAATACACAGAAAAAGATGTCTTTTTGGGTAAGGATTTCCACTTATCCTTCCTTCCTTCAACCTAAATATTGAAACAATTTAATGTCATTATCGTTACTTGGGAACCCGTAATCTTTACTGGCAAGATCCTCGGGCCGAATTGCACAAAAGTAATAATACATACTAAGAACAGAACTTAATTGAATTAAGCAGATTAATAAGTCAGTTTCACCAATTCCTGATAAAATGTCCAATAGCTATTTGCAATATTATATTATTTAACATATAAAAGTTGTTGATTTATTTATGAGTATCTAACTTATCTGGGAGCATGACAATGGCCCCGCCAAGTACCTATACAAAAATCTAAATCCGTTGTTGTTTTTCAGATAGGCGGAAAATAAACTATTAGGGACTTTATAAATAGATGGTGAAACTAGTGTTAAGCCTTGATGTAGAACATCCATTAAAAAAACAATTAGTTGACTTGTTGATGAGCAAACAATTAAGGTTTTAATTTAATTTGCATAGATACGTTCAAAATTGTAGTCGAATTAATCTATCGTAGACATTGAATAAATTATGGTAATAATAGAGGCCATTTGACTTGAGATCAATTGCTTTCAAGTATATTAAGCACTATGTGATTAATACTAGGTCTATTGTTTTCTGTTAGGCACCTTTCCAAGTTTCGTTTTGTTACTGACAATTATGTAATATGTCTGTAAGAAAGTAGTATCAGTAGGCAATGTATTGCATAAGATAAACCTTAGAATTAAGACAACTTAGCATGGAATCTGAAATTATTTTATAATAAATATTTTTCTACACTATGTTTATTAGAAAAGAGGCTGGTTACCTTTATTTTGGTGCCTTTACCATGACATTGAGAAAGAGGTCATGTATCTTCTTTTTAAATTCGAAACGGTTTGTGGAAATCCTTATTTTAAGCGGAAGCATGTTCCAGAGCAAAACTGCTTGAACCAACGAACGTAGAGTTCTTGTAGTCATCATTTTGGGCGAGACCTATGTCCCGCCCAAAATCTGCTTCTCCTATGAGAAGCAGATTGTTTTCTGAGTAAAAAATTCTATTGTGAGTAGAGGACAAAAAACAGTGGTAGGGAGCAAGGTAAGTAGGGGGAAATAGGGAGGTGAGTAATAAAAATTAATGGATCAAAGCTCACTGGCTGCGGCTTAGGCGAATGGGTAACCAATTATGTTGGGAGCGTAAAGTATTTATAAACGTGGTCATATTGAAAATGAAACGAATACATATATTAAGAAACCGGTCTAGCTTGTTAAGGAGGTCTACATTCAGGTTGAAGTAACATATATCCCCATAGTCGATTAACGTAACGATCAGGGGCTGCTAAGCATGGATTCAGTTTATGTAGGTAAGAATGTCTTAAGACGATATAGTGATCGCATGTTTTCGGTTACCTTCTAAATCAAGTGACTGACCTTTGCTGGCCAATCAAGAGTCGAGTCGATATGTAGACCCAGGTTCTTGACTTCATGGCTTAAAGGTATCGCTGACCTGATTGTAGCAGTATTTAGTTTTATTATCATGCACTTGCTGCTTACAAAGATCGCCTGGCATTTAGTAGGGTTTACATACAATTTCAGTCGTTTGTCAGTTTACGTCCGAATTTCAGCGACCAGATGCTTATAGATTGTAGGTCCCGATTAACTGGGTCAATAACCCCTCCTTGCCTTAGGTTTCTAATAATAGTTTGTAATTTCTTTTCTTTTTAATTAAATTTAGCTTTGGTTAATTTGGTTTTTTTTCGAACCTGCGGCTGCAATTAACGTAATTAGCACTTTGGACAAGAAGGAAAGAATAGAACTAAGACAAAAGTGTTCAAAAAGTGAGGTATTACTTTTTATAGAGAGAGGAATGACGTGGCTTTACGACAATGAGAGAAGAAAGTTCCAGAGTCGAGGAAGAAGTTGATAATGTGGTTGACTACTAAGAGGATATAGTCCAGGATGGTTACAATCATGCTTCGGCTGATGTGATCATGCCATGCACCATATTAAAGCGGATAGATAGGATTATCTTTGTGATCTTCTCGGAGGGTACCGGAGAAAATTGGAATGAATGAATTGCCGGTTAGACCAGATAATAGATAATTGTTTGAGATTTAGTTTTAAGATTGATGAGAAATGACAGTTGATGTCAATCAAATTAATAATGTTTCTGAATTTGAGGTTTTGTTTTTTACTTAATGCACTAAGAAATTTCCATACACTAGAAGTAGAAGAAAAATCTATATTTTGAAGAATGTGTCAGCGTTTAACATGCTGTGTCTCTTGGTTAAATTCCATATCCCATAGTTATTTAATACTCCATTTAAAGTAAATTTGAACGCATCATTAATTAGTTTGTTAGTTAGTGCCAGGCAATTTCGAATATATAATATATACTAACTATAAGACCATTGCCGTATCTCTTTACTTATTCACTGTGAGTGGCAAAATGAAGCGCAACTCGTCATAACCAATTCATTGTAACGGCTTGTTTAATGTTGGATAGTATTAGTTTGAAACCTTAGTAATGTACACAAACTATAGCAGTGTCATACTGTGTGAAATTCTTGCTTACATTTAAAACCCTACAAACGTTGAACTTAAACTTTAAATTTTAAAACAAATGTACTGCACATTCAAATGGTATGATTTTAGGCTATTTAAAATCCGACAAACGTTGAACTTAAACTTTAAATTTTAAAACAAATGTACTGCACATTCAAATGCTATGAATTAAATTAGTCAGAACTCTATAATGAGTTTTGAATTTATTTCATTTTGAAAAATAGATAGTCATAACTTAAGCAAAGTCAATTCACCAGTTACTTTACCTAATCTAATTTCAACCTGTTTTGAAATCTAAAATAATAAATGTTATTGTTTTAAACTTTCAAACTGACAAAGTTCAAAGCATCATATCGAAATATGGTCTTGGAGGGGAGTGATGTCGCGACTTCCACATACAGCGAAGAGACACTGAACTACGAGGAAAACACGTAATGATCTATACCGACTAACTACTAATCCTGAATCGTGAAAGTGACATTCTCGCGCCGATTAGCATATATATAATAACATCCCAACATCAACTGTTGGGCAGTGGCCCAACAGGCATGATCACCTCGCCTGGTCGGAGGATCCTCCCTTTGTGTTGGAGGAACACGTCACCCGTCCCTCTACACCCGTCTTAGAAGACGGGTCCATATTTTGCCTTTTACTGTGTAGACTGTCAAGAAGAGTGACATTGTCCCAGTACAGAGATGACTCAGGCCACTATGGGATTTACCTTATTCATGGGATATAGCAGTTGAGACTTTTGAAGCCGCCAATGCGTTCCTGGAGCTCCTCTCGATTGACGCCCTTTGTGAAATTAAGTAGTCCCAGCGTAGGGTTACGATTGTTGTACGGAGAGATTGTACGACTAATTACACTGTACGGTAGCACCGTACATTGTAATTACTCAGACAATAGGCATACGGGCGGAGGCTGTCTGTGGAATTCATCGGTGAACGACTGAGCTGTGGCTAGGTAGAAGTAAAGTTTATAGTAAATCTCATTTACATTTTATCTTATCAAATGTAATGAGCAAATAAATGTCAAGCATTTATGTTATTGTATGTTACAAGGGGAACAGGTACTTAAAGTTACTTCAGTGAATACACTAGATATATTTTAGAGAATGTAACTACATTTGGTACTTTTTGTTTAAAGATATGCTACAAATTTGAATGTAACTGGGGATGTGAATCTCAATAAGGTAACTTTGCCTACAGACTTGCCCAGAAGCTTATCGAAGGAAACGTTGCTTGCATATTTAAGAGATACTGGTGCCGTAGCCAAATTCCTGAATTTACAGTCGAATGGAATAGAATTTAAATAATGGAATAGAATTTTATATCTATTCCATTAGACTATAAAGTGAAAGTTTAGAGTCTCAATTCCAAGTAAAGAGTAACATTCCTATACACTTTTTTATTTCATGAAAATGATTTCCAAGGTCGCAATATCGCAAAAAAAATGATTTATTTTCATATTATATTATAAATTTGAAATTAAGTCTATCTATCCCTGTCCGTCTTTTACGCTTTCACGGCTAAGCCACTGGAAACTGGGAATCTTGATAAAGGACATAGGTTACTTTTTACTGCGATAATGACATATATGCGGGCGTAGCAGCGGGCGAAAGCTGGTTTATTTTAATATGTGGTTTTATTTGTTCATTATATTTAACTTTAATAGAGATCAGTAAAAAATCACAAGGTGTTATTCATATAAAAGTTAAACGGGTTTACGTTACGACGGGGGTATTCAGGCGTGTATATTAGAATACCCGGATGCCCTACTGGTTTCAAATCCGACAGGGGACTTTTTCAAAGGTTCAAGTGACCTTTCGCGTGAGTGTATTTAGTCTATCAAGTGAAAACCCTCTTATCCTTTATTTAAATATATGAGGGATCATCTTGTGTACCATAATGAATAAATCTTTGAAGATTCTCTATTTCTATGATGACGGATAAGAATAAGGAGCGTCACTACTAATATTTATCACATGTGTGTCGTAAGAGACGACTAAGGAACCAAACTACGCAAAGCAACATCACTCGGACACACACAAAAGAAAATGAAAACTCGGCACAAAGCCATATACCAACTCATCTAGTTAGCGTGGTAAAGTAGGCTAAACCCTTATTTCTAAGAAGATGCATATGTCCATCAGCGGCTGTTGACTGACTGACAACAGATGATTATGATATGTTAGGTTTTTTTGTGACTCTTGAGTTGGTGATGGCCGTTGGTGCCGGTCGTCACTAAGCAGCAGGCAACCCGTTTGTTTACTCTTTCTTCTTCTTCTTCCTAGCCTTATACCTAATATTATTTAGGGTTGGCTACTAGTTCAACCGGTTTTACCTGAATATCAGTTTTTCCACGGAGCGACAGGCACCGACCACCGCAATTCTAAGGGAGAACTGAAATTCAAATGTTGATCTAGTTGCCAGTAAAATTGAAGGCACTGACTTCCTAATAACGATTGGCATAGATATACATGACGACCGGGGCCGACGGCTTTACGTGCTCTCCAAGGCACGGGCGTCAATCACCGCCAAACTTCCTAACTCATGGCTGCTGCTATTAATAATTTCCTAAGAAAAACCCAAAAAAACTTTGTCCCGACCCGGATATTGAACCGGAGACCTCTTGATTAGCAATCGCATACGCTATCCACTAGAACAATGAGGCAGTTTACTCTTTACTACTGTACAAAAAACAATCCATGTCTCACCATGTCGTCTATATTGACAGTTCAACATGTTATACTGAACATTCATAGTGAACATTCTGAATACATACTGAACATTCAACATTTCATTGCAGATAAAAAATCTAAAAGTTATCTGTTTCTGACTTGCGAAAAGTTTTTTCGTATTATAATCACATTTACTAGTCAACTGCTAGACAAACACCCCATCCACAAAAAGGTTTTGGCCTACGATACTACGCTGACCAAATGGTTTGGTTTGGGTTTGTCTCGCAGTAGTACACCACCGGTATATTCCTGCGTACTTGTCCACCCTTAGTGACCTCTTATGGCACCCACGGAATGAAAATTAGTGGTGACAATTAATATTCTTAATGCATCTCATACGACCCTTGTTCTTTCTTATAAAAAACTGTTCCCTTTTATTTACTTCTGTAAACGTGTATACAAATTTGTATGCATTAAAAGCATTTAACAGTTCACCGTTGAACATGAGTCAAGACAAGCGAACTGGCTAGAGGCTCTCATGAAGTGATTTTCTTCGTTCTAAGGAGGGCCTTAGAACGAAGACAAAACTATTCTGTATGATAATCAATTAAGACGAGATAAGATAATTAACAAATGTACATACAAAATCTCTCTCCCCTTTGAAATATTGTCAAGGATTAAAAAAATATTACGGCAAAATGTTGTTGTGTTGAGATTGTTGTTAACATAATTTTTATGATACTTTAAAATCCACTACCTTCTAAAATATTTTTGGTTATGAAATCTAGATTGTATAAAAATGTAGATATACTTTATAAAGTTTCTGAAAGTTTTTAAAATGTACGTCTAATAAGTCGCAAAAGATATTTAAAGAAATAACACAGCTCAAATTTCGTTCCATAGAGATATCTAATTTAAACAACCTAGTATTATGTAACTTAAACAAAACAGTTATTTCGGATTATCTTCATGATTACAAATTCAAAAAGCGTTGTAATTTTTAACATTGAAATTTCATTTTTCTCATACAACGACGTTTATTTTAATATTCCTTTCATTTGAAGACAAAAATACCGTACATTTGTGGTTGAATGTTGTCATCAAAAGATAATCCCTACTAATATTATAAATGCGAAAGTAACTCTGTCTGTCTGTCTGTTAAGTTTTCACGCCTAAACCGCTTAACCAATTTTGATGAATTTTGGTACTCAAATAGTTTAGAACCTGAGAAAGGACATTGGCTACTTTTTACCGCGATAACCGACATAGATGCGGGCGGAGCCGCTGGCTAAAGCTAGTATATTGATAAATACGAAATTGATCCATGACTGAGCAATGATCGTTTTTGTTCCCTCTGACTTTTTCTCCACAATAAAAAGTGGTCGATCAATAAAATACGACAAATAGGTCACCATTCTCGTAAAAGGTATTGGTAGATAAAGATTTATGAACTTCTTTAATCTAAAATCCTGTAATAAAATTGTTTCAAATGGGATGGAACAAAATAAAAGCGTAATTTATTATATACTAGCTTTTTTGCAGCTCCATCCGCATGTTTATCGGTTATCGCTCAAAAATCGGCCAAGTGCGAGTCGGACTCGCCCATGAAGGGTTCCGTATCAGCAAGTAACATCATATAAAAGTTCTTGTAGTTCGTTGTAACTTTCATCGATGTTTTTATAATAGTGTATTGATTGGATGAAAGGTAAAATGCGTGTTACGATTTATGACGTATTAAAAAAAACTACTCACTAGATCTCGTTCAAACCAATTTTCGTTGGTAGTTTGCATGGTAATGTACAACATATATTTTTTTTAGTTTTATCACTCTCTTATTTTAGAAGTTAGAGGGACACACATTTTTCCACTTTGGAAGTGTCTCTCGCGCAAAATATTCAGTTTAGAAAAAATTTTATATTAGAAACCTCAACATCATTTTTAAACACCTTTCCATAGATACCCCACACTTAAAGGTTTGATGAAAAAAAAATTTTGAGTTTCAATTCCAAGTATAGGGACCCCCAAAATGTATTGTTTTTTTTTCTATTTTTATGTAAAAATCTTAATGCGGTTCACATAATACATCGACTGACGAAATTTCAACAGTATAGCTCTTATAGTTTCGGAAATAATTGGCTGTGACATACGGACGGACAGACAAACAGACAGACTTGACGAATCTATAAGGGTTCCGTTTTTTGCCATTAGGCTACGGAACTCTAAAAAAGTAGTCTATATCCTTCTGCAGCAATCAACCTTCATAACTAACATTTAATTTGGTGTAGCGCTTTAGCTGAGACAGACACATACAGACTGAGTTACTTTCAAATTTATAATATTAGAATGAATTTTACTATTAAAGATTGAGCTATGATTAAAAGTCCACAGTTACTGGATTAGTAGACTTGTTACTAAAATTATAATATATATCAAAGCAAAAACATAAAGTCCTTTCCGGAAATGTCAAATTAAACAATTAAATTATTTTATTTTATATCGTATCTAAAGACAGTTATAAAATAAGGTACAATATGGCTTCATGCTTCTCAAGGTATGTTTATGTTTCATTAATGTTTAAATGCATCCCTTGGGATCTCTGTTTCAAATTTATGCTCCTAATTAGGTAGGAAATACGTTTTACCCTGTCAAATTATGTAATTAACTGACACTCGGTTTTAATACCCTATTAGGTGGAAAATTTTCTTCATCCTACGCTGTCTTGGAAGGAAAAAAAGTAAAGACCTTGTTACGCCCATACAAAATGTATATTTATATCACAAAATTTGTTTTACATTGAGTTGATATCCGCTTTGAAGGGTACGGATGTATTAGCCCTTCCTTTGCAGTTTTGAAGCGCTGGGGTTTCAATAGACCGGATGAGTATGGTCCTTACAGTTTTTTCCACGTAATATATGGTCATATATTCTATTTAAGTAAAGCTATTTAGCAAAAAATTTTTTTTTAATTCTGAGCCGAAGTAGACAGAGAAACCATAGAGAGACAGGATGAACCTGAAAATATCAATATTAACAATACATTGATCTTTTACCATACACTATAGTTTCATAAATTAATAGCTGCATCCCGCGGTGTAACCTGCGGTTGTTGCAAAAGTACAATAGTAACGACGGATATCGCCGCGGAAGTTTGTTTAAAATAAAATAATCCTAAGTTACTATTTATAGAATCCGCTATCTACCAGTGAAATTCCGATGACATTTGTCCAGCCATTCTAGAGTTAGCCCGATCAAAAAGGATACGGTGGACAGAAAATTAAAAAAAAATGTTTTTTTTTCAATTGATAATGTACATATTGTCCATATGAAATTAAAAACAGAAAATTTTAACTCTTTGTGTAGTATATATACGCGTGTGGCCTACAAGTGTAGGCCTATACTAATATTATTTAAACAAATTACTTGTGATGATTTGCGCAAGACGGCTGGCAGGAGATGGATGCGAGTCGCCGAGGATCGAACTGAGTGGCGTGCAATTGGAGAGGCCTATGTCCAGCAGTGGACTGCGATAGGCTGATGATGATGATGATGAAATTACTTGTACCAACCGATTTAAGTCGAGTAGTCACAATTTATCTGTTCCTACAGTTGCGAACAGTAATCCAGCGTATCTAAAAAATATTGTTTCTAGAAAATAAGAGAAATACATAAAGGGGATTACAGTAGATTATTTAATTATTGTAAGGTTCTTTCAATCTTTGATAAATATAATTTAATGATTGTGTGCGAAGGTCACGGAAATAAAAAAGAAATGGAAAAAAAACTATGTTTGGCAACTAGGATACTTCAGGCTTTGAAACGACCATTCTATAACGGCGATTGAAAACGAATGTAATACATCTATAGACCCTCAGATAATTAAAAAGGTAGATAATGTACGCTCTTAGAACATGAAAGTGAAACCACTTTTTTAGATATGTACTAGTTGACCCAGCGAACTTCGTACCGCCCAACTTTAAAATTCCAGAACTTGATCGCAGCGCCACCTACCGGGTCCAATTTCGAATCTAAACCATTCCCAGATCCCCTTGAACACACACAAAAAAATTCATCAAAATCGGTCCAGTCGTTTGAGAGAAGTTCAGTGATACTATAGTATACAGTCATACACACTCACAGAAGAATTATATATATAAAGATGAGTTATTGAATTGTTGCCACTTTTGAAAATTAATCCGTTTATTTCACACTTCATCACTCTTCAACCGTTGTTAAAATAAATTTAAGAGGCATATGCGAGCAGAAACAATATAGTAAAGGTATTTGAAGATTGTTGATTAATAATATTGATTTATTGGTTTTATTCGACTCAAGTCTTATGACAGTTACCCATTATTCTCTTATTAAAATATTCGTGGGCAACCTAAAACGAATGATAGTTTATGGTAAAAAAAATTTGTACTTGAGAATGTATTAGAAACAATGGAGTAAAAAATTTTCACGTTACGTATATTTAAGTACAATATTTATAAACTGTCGCTAACTGTAATAATTCATTATAATTATGTAGAGATGGTTTTTATTTCATTAATGTCTAACCACTGAACATCTAGAGAGTGCATATATATTTTGAATTATTATAAAGTCTAAATCTTACGAACACTATAAAACGACGTGAAAAAAAAATTAAAAAATTAAATAATACTCATGTTTTAATCTCTAGTTCATTATTGGTAATGAGTTTGCCTAAAAAATTACTTAACTCATTTTTACGCCATTATAAATATGAACTCCTAGCAATACTCTCCCAATACGTCAAAGAGATATTGACATTATCTGTGCCAATTTTTTTTATAATTGCTTTTGTTATCTTATTAAAAACAGGTTTGTGTGTACTTACGTGTGAAATGGATTATTTTTTACTTTTACTTTTTTCACGTTAACATTTTTTCACAACGAGCTGAGTTTTAGCGGCTAGACTGGTAGACAAAGGCCGTGCGTTAAACTCGTATACCTTTTTTTATTCATCTGAGTATGAGACCTGTTATATATTCCGTATTATCCTATCTTAGTTGTATATCCAATCTATTACTGTAGCAATACAATCAAAACTATGTTAACGGGGATTATGTTACTTTGTAATTCGACCTAAAAGTTTAATTAAGGGAACAAATTTTCGTATTCAGAACTAAACTGTTTGAAAGTATGTACTAGCGTTGGATGTTTTAGCTTATAGCTTAGCTTCAATGTTGTTATCTTAAGATAACAACCGGGACCGACTGCTTATCGTGACCTTCACGGAAACTTAAATGTATATAAATGTATATTTACCTCAACCGTATGTTTGTTTGTAACAGACTTTTTAAAGGAAACATTTTGTTTGTCAACTATTTTATATTATCTTTATGAACTAAAAAACAGAAAGATTAAAATGGATGATATAAAGAATTAGGAACAATGATGTGTGATATTTTTTGATCAATCAGAATATTGAATTTGATATAAGTTTGATTAATTTAGTTAGTTTTAAGTTTGATTTGGTATAGTTATTGGTTTCATAATTTCTTTTGACATATTTACGTACGTTGAATACGTACTTAACGGGCTAACATACACTAAGATTATCAAATAAAAACATAGTTTAAAACTAGTTTGACTCTAGCCTGGGGATTTTGTTGGTATAAAGTAAAAGTTCTATAATTTATTACTGCAGTTTCCTCCAACGCTTGTAGAAAATAAGAACAAGGTGGCTCGGCTTGGCTTAACAAATCGTAAGAAGGTACTTAAGTTTCACTACACAATTACCTAAAGCAAGTTTTAACCGTTTTCTTGGAACTTGCATGTTTATTGGAAAATGAAAAGGTTAGGCATCTGTACATGGAGATTATTAAGATTAATGTCATCATTTTCATCAGCCTGTTGTTGCCCATTGCTGGGCCTCTTCCGAGGAACACCATAAAGCCCAGTCTAATGCATTTTGTCTCAAGTCACTACCAGCCCTCTTACGTAAGTCGCCCCACCATCTGGTCACAGCGCATTCCGCACTACGTTTGTCACAACGCAGTCTCGAACCAGAACACGCTTCAGCAATTATCGGTTCGCGATACACATATGACCAGACCATTACCGCTTCAATCTACTAACTATCAGTTTGTAAGTGTACAGTGTAGTACGCGTAGTAAGTTAATGTAGTTAAGTTTAATGTAGCAAAATAATCAATATACAACAGCAATTCTTTTATTGGCTTTAATGAGTCAGTTACAAACATCCAATGGATCAAAATATAGCACGCTTATGATTCCACAGTTATTCATAGTCGTCGCCAGTTTCTTATCATTAGCTGACCCAGTATATTCACTTACCTTCATCTATACTAATATTCAAAATTGGAAAGTAATCCTGTCTGTTTGTCTATTACGTTTTCACGTCCATTATTTCAATTACATTGAGCATGGATATACTTTGATTTCTTAGAAAGAACGTAGGCTGCTTTTTATCACGGTAACTGAAATAAACGCCATCAAAGTTGCTGACAAAAACTACATTATTATACTAGGGCATACTAATGTAGTTTGAAAACGGCATTCGAGTGGTGTTAAAACAGGTAGAAATATTTCATTACGCTTGATTAGAAAGTCCTTAACATGGCTTAGAAACATATTAGTCTTGGAGCAAAGAGCTTACGTTTTACTCTCTAAAAAATATACTGAACATTTCTGTACTCACACTGTTTTATTACTCCTCGTTAAGGAAGTTTAAAAGACAGTCACTAATTGAAATGTTCACCTGTGTTTTTTATGATTGATTAAAATATAAATTATAATTACCTGATGCATTTACATAACTTTTATTCAGTTCAACCTTCGAATTTCAGTTCTGCTTCATAAAACCGGTTGAACTAGTAGCAGACCACAAACTATCTTTGGAATAAAGGCTACGAAGATGATGAAAATGATATATTTACATAACTATAGTCCTTTAATTCACTTTCTATTAAAACAAAGGTGTTTTACAGTCAGTTGCCAGTTTACCAATTATTCTATTAATACAAATATTTCTATACTATTCACCTATTGAAAGCAAATTCTCTGTTACTACGCATTTTCTAACAATAGACCAAATTGAAAAGTACATACGTATGTATGCAAAGCATTGTGAAGGCTACAGAGGTTTTTAATAGGTTCAAACCAAGACCAATATGTCTTATTCCAAATAACTGCCTGCTTCGATCGTGTTCACTTCCACCGTCGTAAACTTGCCGCTGTAACGACCGGGATTTATTGGTTTACCTACTTAACTTCCCCCTGAAATGTAAACTCAGTGTCTCTAACTCAGTCTTCCACTCTCCCGTACTTTCAGTAATTATTGAGAATATTACGAAACAGATTTATTAATGGAATGTTTTTTTTTGTTATTATGTTTGCCGTAACTTGTTATAATAATTTTAAAAAGGTAATTTACATTTCAATGAATTGTTATTACCTACGAAAATCCAATCAAAATGAATAACGTTCCTTCATAGAACAGACCATCGTCATTCTGTCTTTGAAATTACCATGTTAATTCAAAAGTATTCATAGTTTTTGTATTATCTAAACTTCTATCTCAAGATTTAGTTATAGACTTATTTTATTCAGTGCAAATGATACTTAGAAGATTACCGGGCTCTATATATGTAAAAAATCGGCCAAGTGCGTGTCAGGCCACGCACAGGAAAGGGTTCCTCAGTCACCTATAATGGTATGTGGATTTAAAATCGTATCCAATAGATAATTGTTATGTTTACGTATTAATACGTTAATTTTGTATGACGTTTTCCAAGTGAGCACATTTTCCCATATAAGCCTTTATAACTCCTGAACTAAGAAAGTCATCTAATCGGTTATAGTTTTCCTTCAAAGTTCATTAAATGGACCACCATCACGATTTTTTTCAGATTTTTTGAGCCAGCCGTTTAGCTTTTAGAGGGGGGGGGACGCCCTGTTTTTACAAAAAAGTGCCCTTTAAAGTGAAATATCTCGCAAACGGATACCTAAATCAAAAAATCGTCTAGGAAACCCTTTATTGTTTTTAAAAGACCTATCTAATGATACCCCACACGATGGGGTAGCCTCGAGAAAAAAAAATCATCCCCACTTTACGTGTAGGGGAGGTACCCCAAATAAAATTATTTTTCATAATTTTATTGTAGCACTTTGTCGACGTAATTACAACACGTATTCATGCAAACTTTCATCTTTCTAGCACTTACCGTTTGGACGGTAAGTCGAGGACGGACGGACGGACGGACGGACGGACGGACGGACAGACGGACATGACGAATCTATAAGGGTTCCTTTTTTTAGGGTTCCGAGTTATGAACTTCGGAACCCTAAAAAAAGGCAATATCAGCATAGTTAACGTGAAATCACTGACGTCATTATCGCAACTGTTACCTTACTTTGCAGATAAAACCCATATCACCCAACACTTTTTTCATTAAACAACAGCAGACATGAAAGCGTTCTCACTATTCAGGGATCCGAGCAAGATTTCATAGTTTACTTTTTCATGTATTGGCCTTAGATGACGTTCTGTCAGCCGCATTTATAGGTTCTTATTATTTGTGTCTGGGCAATCAAAATATAGTTAGCGATTTTCGTTTAAGTTTATAATGCCAAGCAAAATAAATAAAAAAATCAGTAAATGCAAATTTTCAAGTCGTTGGCACTAAATTTTGAAAGTAACAGTTTTTGTTGAAAATCTTCAGCAATAAATAACATGTTCAGCTGGCTGTATGCCAAATGAATTTAATCTATGCTGAATAAGAAGTAAAATTGTAAGATCTTATACTTAATCGAATACTGTTTATATTCTGATAGAAAAGAAAACGTTTCGTTAGTCTTTAGAACTAAATAAGAAGAAAAGCTGTAAACCATGAATTAAAGGTTTATTATTTTTTTCAAAAAATAATTGGAGAAACGTTTTTTATTTGATTCGTATTAAGGCCGACTATACGTACGTACCTACTCCTTCGTATAAAATATTAAAGAAACGATTTTTCGGTTAACGTGTCTCTAAGGGGTAAGGTATAATATTTCACCTCTAATATTGATGATGCCCGCGGGTTAGTATATTACAAGACTAGTCTTATAGACAAAAGGACATTCTGTTTGTATTTGGAGTATAGAGTTCTGTACGTATTTATAAAAAAAATGAAAATCGGTCAAGTGGATTTAAAATAGTAGCCCATGGATAATTGTAATGTTAACGTATTAATTTGTTGTAATAATAAAAATAAAATTTTGTATGAAGTTTTCCAAGTGAGCTCATTTTACAAGTTAAGCCTCTATAACTCCTGAACTAAAAAAGTCATCTAATCCGTTACAGTTTTCCTTTAAGTTCGTTATATGGAACACCATCAATTTTTTTCCAGATTTTTTGAGCCAGCCGTTTAGCTTTAAGAGGGGGACGCCCTGTTGTTATAAAAAAGTGCCCTTTAAAGTGGAATTTCTCGCAAAAAGATACTGAAATAAAAAAATCGTCTTAAAAACTCTTTATTGATTTAAAAGACCTATCTAATAATACCTACCTCACACGATGGGGTATTATCATCCCCACTTTACTTGTGAGGAGGTACCCCAATTAAAAATATTTTTCATAATTTTAAAGTAGCACTTTGTCGACGTAATTACAACACATACTCATGCAAAGTTTCATCTTTCTAGCACTTACCGTTTGGACGGTAGTGGAGGACGGACTGACGGACGGACGGACATGACGAATTTATAAGGGTTCCGAGTAATAAACTTCGGAATCCTAAAAAGTAAATTTGTATTTATATCAGTTGTTCTGAGCTCTGCTTAGTTTGGGACTAGATGACGTTGTGTGTTAGATGTTTGAAATATTTATTTATTTATTCTTATTCAGAGTGATTATTTTAATAGTTATGTTCTAACAGCTTAAAAAAGTACTCCGTAGTTTAGTTGCATACTTTTATACAAAAAGTCGCTACACAGTAAAAAAAGCAAGTAACATATACATTTTACGTAAAGCCGTAGGTGCTGAGCCTTCGAATTCGTGTCGAAAAAACGTCCCATCGGGTTGTAAATACTAAAAGTAATCTTTGAATTATTATAGTGTAAATTCTTGAACCAAAACGACGACCGTGCGCTTGACTCAACAAAAGCTTTTAAATAACATAAGTGTTTCCATCGAGGAGTTTTCATTAAGTTTAAAAGCACTTTTACTGTATTCAGTGAGTCCCGTTAATGGCGAACTTATAGTAACTACACGAGTTATTAGTTTCACTTTATTATATATATTATATTATATATTATTTTTCATACTTTTGCAGTTCACTATTGTAAACTTTCTGTTTACAAAAACTAAGTAGGCAGCTCTAAAATATTAATATACTTTATAACTTACAAGAAGTTACGCTGTGTGTTCTTTTTACTTTTAAACTACTTGGTTAAAATATTTACTTAAAATTTATTTTGCGAATAATAAGTTAGTATCTATAGCGAACTTATAACTTCATGCTTGTTCAGTCGTCGGGGTCACCATTTATGGCGAATTTATAGGTATATTTATACCGATATACGGCTACATTATTAATTCTAAAACATTGCTACAATGCCTATAATTACGTCTTGATCTCAACGAGATAATGACGGATTCTACGTGCTCGATAATAGACTCATATCTCAAATATGCTGGCCAAACTTATCTCTGTATAATTTTTATCAATTGCTTCTTGAAACTCACGACCGTAAATTGAGACTTATGCATGCTCATATAGTTTCCGGCTAAAATATAGGCTGCTTGTTATTCCAGATTCTAAGACCACTAAAGAGGAAAAAACTACTGCATTGTTTGAGAACGTATTATACGAAAATACCGAGACCTGTGGCGTATGGTTGTGAAAAAGAAACATAAACAACATTTATACTACACCTGATCGGAACAGTAGTCAATATTCCCTGAAAATGAAAAGAGAACGTTAGTCTTTTCCTTGACCGAATAAGCGGGAGGAAAAAATGTATGAAAATCCATTTCTAACGTGTTTTAGCAGGAGAGAAAGTTGTATGTGTAGGAGGTAAGTCCACAAAAACTAAAGTCTTTTTTCTTTGCAACGGTTATATAATTTAAATTAAGTTTACAATTAACACTGAAGAGTAGAAAGCACGAATACACATAAGATATAGTTTAGGAAGCCGGAAGAACATAAATAGAAAGCTAATTTAGATATACAATCAAAAGTTTACAGAATTTAAAACGAGTTTAAAACACGACAAATGCAACGAAACCAGTAAATGATCGGAGTGCGAGAAAGCGAGCGCGTGAGTGCCTTGCGCAGCGGCGAACAATGACGGCGGCGACGCCCGGCCGCAGCGAAGACCTCCGAAGACGCCCGAGCCCGAGTGTCGCTCGGGTGGCGGCAGCGCCGCTACATATGAATTTTCATTTCTCATGTGTTATCTTATCTATGGCGCGCGCCTGCCCAAGGAGTTTTCATATAATTTAAATATTGAATCTCCATGCCACTGACATCATTTTGTGAAGAATAAAAAAAAACAAAAGAAACGCGAAATATTGGTCAAATTCTAAGCTAAATTGTGTCTTACGTGGTGTCTTACGTTTTGATTTTACTTTAAAAATACTTTAAATGTTCCTCACAGGTGTAGTATAAAGCACCTTGTGGCACTCGGGTGAAAGTCCCATTCCTACCTCGGGAGTATTGTGGCCCTAGGCTGCGCTTTCGGGCCACAAACTGCTCCCTCGCTAGTAATCGGTCCCTTTCCTCCCTCGGTGAAAAATGTACTATTGTTTTAGTGGTAAAATGGTTGGCTATACCAGGGAGGATAATTGATGCTGGCAAGACCTATGTATACTATTGTTCAAAAATTCAAAAGTTACTTTTTCTGTCTGTTACTCTTGAACGACTGCACCGATTTCAATGAAATTTGACATGGATATAGTTTGATTCTTAAGAACAGCAGAGGCCACTCTTCATTGCGATAACCGACATACCTAGCGTGTATGTCGGTTATATGGAATCTAGTTAAGATATAATTAAACTAACACCAGTTAACATATAAGTATACTTGGAAAATAGATACGATAAGTTTTAACGGAAGATTAGTTCTAACTAAGCTTGAAGCATCATATTCTCCATTGATCCATCTGAAACTAATTTTAACTTATTTTATCAAGCCACACCTTTTATAGAGCAAACCTTTGACCCCGATAAAATTCAGTTGGTTTGGAAACTTGGCAAGAATTTTGTGATAGGACCAACCCACAAAACTAAATGCGGGCGACGTAGCGTAGGTACTGTGCTTGGAGTATCTGGGTTGAATAAAAAACGCAATGAAGTCTTTATTCTGGCAAATAATAATTTTAAAAGGCCAAAATTATAAATTTGAGAATGGAACAGTCATTTGTAAAATGTAGGTAAGATGCTATTATTGAACGTAAAGTATTTTAGCAGCTAACTGAATAACCAATAAAAGTGAAATTTTGTGTGTTTATTTCAACGGATTCTTGGATGGTTTGAAAATATTATTTAACCCGGTAGATGATCAAATTTAAAACAATATTAATCCCACACTTTCTTTACAGACGATGAGTGGTTACAAGTTGTCGGGCGACAAGATCTACTTTCCAAACTTGAAAATGATAAAATAAGGCAACAATACAGAACTTAATATTAGGTCTTTACCTATGAAATTGCCGTTTTGTATGCAATAAGTGAAAGTACTTATTTTTTCAAACTTTTTATTTCTGTCAACCCTATCAGAATAGGTAACAATTGTGCTCGCTCTTTAGAAGCTTGGTCTCTGTTCTTTTAGTTTCTCGTGTGGTGATAGGCCGTGAAAATATTCAAAACTAATAGAAAGATGCTAAGTACGGACTAATATTACAGTTTAATCTATGCTCATAATTAATCGTTCGTTGTAATCCATACAAATCTCTTTTGATGGACTGCTATCGGTACGTATTAAGTCCTAAGTACCTATTTATTGTAGGGTAATTATCGCACTTACATCAATTAACGAAAAAATCCTTGAAATATAATACTTCAATTCGAACGTTAAGAACTTTTAAATGAAGCTATTAACAATTTAGATTTAGGCTGTTAGTAATAAATGTCAACGTAGTTAAATTTACAGGCACATTTGTGTTTTTTAAAATATTTAAACAGTAAATATTTAAATAGTTTCAAGAAGAGAGATAACTTCTACAAGGCTTAAAAGTCATTATGTTTTAATCATTATACTTTATTTTGAATAATTCTAGTGTTTTGTGAACACCGACATTATCTATACGATTTTAAGTTCTTATTAAACTGTATGTTTTGCTGACGTGTCTGGGATAAGATAGCTTAGACATCACATCAACATCACGCTTAGACCAATGCCGACCATTGTTGAGAAGAGACAGCCATATATAATTATTTATAAATCAAGTTATTTAAGTCTACTTCTTAGAGCCTCAGTCACGTTCCTCTTGCTGTTCCGCTACGACCTGTGACAGTAAGACGACGACTATCACACTATTCGTAAGCAGATTGGGGTTGAATGCAGAATTATATACATCCCCATCCAACTGTACAGAGTATGTCTGCCGTAACTGACGAGATCGCTGTCGGTATGGTATATTATATTTCTCATAGCGATGTAGCCAGCAGGAACTCCAGTCCCTAGTTTAATAGCGAGTGCTCTCATGCTGTTGCACTTAAGCAATCGGACTATCGCGCATGGGCAAGGACCCGCTCTCATGGTCACCCTAATATTGATCGCCTAATAACACCGTAACTCAAAAGGGCTTAAGGGAATGAAAGAGCGAATGCCCAGCTCATTGCACGGATTGGCCAGGAACTCATTGCACACCCTACGGGTAGTCGTAAGTTCTAGCGACTGGCCAAAGGTGTGCAATCTAGCTACTGACAGCCCTCGCTATCACCGCTGAAATATCCCGATGAATCACTTGCTCATCAGCCACAGGAGAAAGTGAAATTGCTTGTGGACCTCTTTGCGTCTAATTCCTGAATCGATGACCATGGCGTACATCAGCCCACGATCCTGTTCGGTGATTCCACAAAGGTCTCTCGACGTCCGGAAAACCAATGGAAACGACGGTATCTCTGCAGCGGTTCCCAAAAATTGCGCACCAAAGTTGTCTTCTGTTATGACGCGCTTGTTTCACCTGTCATATTCCTCAGAAACTGCTCTGCAGGTCTAGATAGAGGCGAATGTTCAACCCATCCCCAAAAAAAATTGAGCCCTCCGATCCAGCTAATTGGTGACCAATAGCTGTCACCTCCATTCTCTGCAAGGTAATTGTACTTACTTCAATTTACTAAATAAACTCTGGAATATAATGTTCAATTCGAACGTTTGAAACTTTTAAATCAAACTATTAACAATTTAGGCTGTTAGAGCAATAAATGTCAACGAAGTTCAATTTACAGGCACATTGTAAACAGTGGCCGATATGCTTTAAAAATATTTGAAATATTTATATTTATTAGGCAATTTGAAGCATTATAAATTTTAATACATTCTTATAATACTCGTATACTATATTTTGGATCATTCTTGTGTAACTTTGTTGCTCACTATGAACTACGATATTATATAAATGATTTTTATGTTTATTTTTTTTATTTCCGCACTTCTCTTCCATATAAACTTTAACTTTTCGCACAGTTTTCGTATAAAGGGGTTGAATAAATCATGCAATGAAATCTTTCATCTAGCAAAAAATTAAATTTTATCTAAACAGCTAGAAGAATAGGAATTATAAAAGGCTAAAATTATAAACTCTAGAATGGAACAGTCATTTGAAAAATGTAGGTAAGTTACTTTGATTGAACTTTTTTTTGCGGCTTACTGAACCAATAAGAATTAAAGGAGAAACCCGAAGTGCTAGAATTTGGGCATAAATTACAATTTAGGTATTGTTATTTATGCCCAAATTCTAGCACTTCTTTTCCATATAAACTTTAACTTTTCGCACAATTTTCGTATAAAGGGGTTGAATAAATCATGCAATGAAATCTTTCATCTGGCAAAAAAATAAATTTTATCTAAACAGCTAGAAGAATAGGAATTTTAAAAGGCTAAAATTATAAACTCTAGAATGGAACAGTCATTTGAAAAATGTAGGTAAGTTACTTTGATTGAACTTTTTTTTTGCGGCTTACTGAACCAATAAGAATGAAAGGAGAAACCCGAAGTGCCTAAGAGGGTTTCACGAGCCCAATTTTCAGGTCTGCCAGCAATGTCCAAATTGGTAAAATCAGACTATGTTTACATTTTAGGTTATGTTTATTATTTGAGATATTTTAATAAAAAAAAGCGAAGTGCGTGTCAGGCCAAGCATAAAATAGGGTTCCGTAGTCTTGCGAACGATCTTGGGCCATGTGCGGAGACCCGATGGAGGATGGAGGATTAGAAAAAACGCGGAAATTGAGGATGCCGTGGCGGATCCAAATATCATTGGACAAATCATAGCACATGGGCTCCGGTGGCTTGGCCACGTTGAAAGAATGGGAGAATATCGAGAAGTGAAAAGAGCCTATCTGGGTCGTCCAATCGCGTCCGGTTGGGTGACCTAGATATCGCTGGAGCGATACAGTAGAGGCGAATCTTGGGGAGCTACAAGGTTTTCTTCAAGCTTTATAGTTTTTCTTATAAGTTATATGGACCACTATGACGGAGTTATGAACTAAGGAACCCTAAAAAACGACATTTTTAAGGCTGTATCCTACGAACGCACACGCGCCGTGCCCTTGCAGCTTATCACGTAAAGATTTTAGGTAGGTACATAACAAGCGTAGGTGCAGATTTCAGATCTATTTGATTGATCTTACTGAAAACCTCACTGAACTACGTATAGGCTCACTTAAATCACTACGATGGACTTCTGTGTGAGTGTAGTACTTCCCCGGTTGAGCCCTTTCGTTCTGAATTCAGCATGGCTCTACTACCTACTTATCTTACTTATTTAGAAATTGTGCAGGAGGCAACTGCCTACCCTTATGCCGAGATTTTCATGTTATATTTAAGATTGCCAGTTGAAAATATTTTGAATTGCTGCAATTGCCGACATGATTTCGTATCACAACTAAGTGGCACAGTCATTTATTTCTTTTAATGATTTTCGTTAGTGTGATTTTGGTGCTTTACGTTACGTTATTCAATAAGATTTACCCAACTAAATAGCGGTAATTCAAAATATCTTCGATTGGCAACATTAAATATAACATGAGTTACACAAATTGATACATTTGCGTTTTCTATAGCATAGTCACATTAATATAAAAATGCAAAACTACCCTTTCATGCTATATTTAATGCTGCCAGTTGTAGATGTTTTATTTGTGTCACGATTCGCTGGCCAGAGTCTATCTACTTTGATTAAAATTAAAGTAGATAGACTGCCTCGTTGGTCTCGTGGTTAGCGTATGCGGCTGCTGATCAAGAGGTCTCGGGTTCGATTCCCGGGTCGGACCAAATATTATTTGTGTGATTCACAAATATTTGTTTCGGAGTCTGGGTGTTTTCTATGTATAATATGTATGTATTTACAAAAAAAAAAAAGTATGTTTATGTATTTATATCAGTTGTCTAGTACCCATAACACAAGCTCTGCTTAGCTTGGGACTAGATGATGTTGTGTGTCAGATGTCCAAAATATTTATTATTATTATTATTATATATATATATATTAAAATACCTATAAAAACAATAATTTATACTAAAACAAAGGAGTATTATTTATTTATAACAGTATCGATTTCCAATAAATCGATCCTATATTAGAAATCTAATGCGTACGTTTGTGGAGCTAGATACGTATATTTAAATAAGTATTGCAGAGGATTCCAAAGATTGTATAAAAACAAAAAAAAACCTACTTATTTTCTATACTTAGCCATTGCCAATGAAGCTAAGATTTCAATAAGTTTAATCAAGCAAAATAGACGAATTTTTTTGGTACATATCCCATTCGTGTAACGCTTAGGCCCCGAATCGGGTTTCTCCTTTTGTGTGTTTATTTCAATAGATTCCTGGATGGTTTGAAAATATTGTCTTACTTACACTTAACACTTTTGTATAAACTGGCATTTCAAGCAGGGATTTTCCCGGATTCTTTTAAGCTAGCCATCGTACCTCTTATTTATGAGGGAGACAGCGGGGCTTGACCTATTCTATATCTATTTTACCCAAATTACCGTAACTGCTTAAGAGGCTCATAAACATTAGTGTAGTTTAAGCAATGCTTGTATACCATCGAAGGTTGAGTGTTACATTGTGCATCGTTACATTGTGCTCACATTTAATAAAATGCCATAAACAATGTAACCAAAAATTGTAAAAACAATGTTGGAAAAGAGTGTCCATGGAGTTTCTTGTCTGTTCTTCTCCATAGGATCTACGAATTGGAACAGACGATTAGCTTCACGACTGACTACTGACTGACTACTTGACGTTTCAAAAGTGCCGTTGTATGGTTTACTTGAAATAAAATGGTTTGATTTGATTTGATTTGAGAGCCTGGAGATCCATTATACAGGTTTAGAACCTAGTGCAGACTCCAGCTCTCAGAAAAGGTTTCAACTCATACTGATATTATGTATTGTTCTAAGATCGTGTACCTTTTGAGAGAAATAAATGCGATTTGATTTGATTACACTCTGAAGGACTAGCACTTCAAAGAGAAAGAAAAATTGAAACAAACCTTGTACCAACCCGTCTGGTTAGCATGTTATAGAAAATTACTGTAGCGTATCATAGAAATAAATAAAATATGTATGTTTGATTAATAGTTGTAATTCCATATATGTTTGTTAAATTTAGGCGTTGAGCCATGACGTTACTATTCTACGTGCTCTTTGCTGCACAGCAGTCATTTGTATAGTATCCGTAGTTCGCCACCCACCCATATCAAAGCAATGTGCTGCCCTGGAAAGAGAAAAAATACATAAGTACTATATTAATAAGTTATATTTGTTACCTGTACTTAACATTTATTTTTGTTTAAGTAATAATTTCAAACATTCCAAAATTAAATTTATAGACTGACTAGCACTCTCCTACTTGAACAGAAGAAGATGCATGCTGATGAGTAAGAGAAATTACTTTTGAAGAAACGGTTCTTTGGCAGTCAGGTAAAAGTGACTAAATGTTAGTCTTATTTATAACCGTAGATAATTAGTTACAGACCACAAGTTCGGAGCAGATTATTGTTCATTCACTTAGTGTATTATTTTCGTATTTCGTAACATATTTTGGAAAAATACAAAATATTTTCGTATGTTTTCTTTAGCAGATTGATATGATAATAATGTTCAAAATTACCTAGGTATGGTGTAAGTTGGTGATGTTTCATGCAAGTCTCTGTCGTATACTCCAAGAGCACGCCATGGGTCAATATAGCCATGGATATTGATCGTGTTTTTTACTTCAGGTGACAAAGCTCCGAAAATTAAGTTTACACGATCCGCCGCATCGTAAACAAAAGCCTCGTCAAACCTGTTAAATGTTAGTAAAAATTGAATTTTTGTCACACTGATTTTTAGCTCGACCTTTAGTGGTGTTTTAAGAAGATTGATTCAATTTTAATTAAAATTCATAAATTAAGAAGTTTTGATGTAAAAAGCATACTAAAATGAAACTAAATTTAAAATATGTTAATTAATGAAGTCGTTTCAAATACTAAATACCTATATTTCTAAAACAAAGTGTAAGATGACTTGGTTGTACTAAAAGTCAGAACAAAATGTCAATCATAAATTCGATCATTAATAAAGTTCTATCATCTGAAAAAGAAAGACCTTGTATTGTATTCATTGGCAGAATCCAATTGGAGGATTGCAAATGAATATTAATACATGTTTTAGGAGTTTTCTTTACTTTTATATGATTTTTTCAATACCTTTCATCATAAGCTCTCTTGCAAACCTCGACGTAGAACTCAACATCAAGCCATTTCAGAGGATCAAAAACAGTTCCAGAATTTGGAGCTATTTGGAAAAAACCATATTCCGTACAAGTTTGAAAATACCAAGCCCTGGCTGAAAAAAAAAACGTATATGATTGGCAAATATTTTGATGATATTTAGTTAGTTTGGTTATGTTTCAATAAATTTGAATTTATTGAACATTGAACACTACGATTCAAATTTAGCAATTTCCGTAGTACTAACAATTTGTACTGTTTTGCGAGGGACTTTACAAACATACATGCAACGCCGCTTTCTACTGTGCCAAGTGTTGTTAAGTTCCACATGATACAACTCTTTGTATGATTTACAAGTTGTTGTTCTGACTCTAGGTGTTATTTGTGTCCATTTCATGTATGTAAAGTCCCAAGCGATACAGGATGTTAATAAAATAAAAATAGAGCCAAAACTAGTACCCTCCTCCTCTGGCTTTGCCGTACTCTGATAAATATACTTACAGTTAGTTGGACGCATATAACTTGCAAGCATGTTATCAAAGCTAATGCTCCAGCATGAATCAACATTGAGATTTTGAAACACTGCTACGAACCCACCGATCTGTCTCATAGGAGTGGTACCTGATTGTGCAAAACATAAAAACAAAAGTAAAAAATATAATAAACTGCGTGATGGGATAACACAACGGAAATTTATTATTTCCTACGATTTTTAAAAGTTTACTTATGTCAATAATTTTAATAAAAAGGAACCGACTTCAATGAAAAACAATTCCGATTGCCCAAATCGCGACAATTGTGCCTATGATATTTGAGGAGTTCCGATTTCCTGGGGATCCCATCATCAGATCTCGATATGGTGACGATGGGACCACCTGTAAGCTACGCCCATTCCAATGCAAAAAGAATTTTTGAAATCGGTTCATAAACGACGAAATTATCGCTGAACATACATAAAAAAAAAAAAAAGATTCCGACGAATTGAGAACCTCCTCCTTTTTTTTGAAGTCGGTTAAAAATAAGTAAACTAAGATCTTTACACCACAAGTCAATAATTACTTAAATAATTGGGCTTTGATTTTGGATATTTTCTCTTAAGTTTAACTAATCCAATTGAAAATAAAAACTCACCATAGACGTTATTTTTGAAATTATTACATATTGTCGTCAATGTACCGGGAGCTGCATACTGCACTCTACCCGAGAAGGTCCAAGTTATCATTCCAGAAAAATAACCCATGTCCCATCGGTTGTCGAAGTCAAATGTACCATTACATAATCTGCATGAGAAAAAGTTTTAAGTAGGAGTTATTGACAGGATACTTTTAAAATATTTTGATGGAAACATTTAAAAATACGCACCTATAAGATTCTTCTATAGTCTGCCTACCAGCCTCCGTTTCCCAGGCCTCTACAGTATCTTGAATTCCTTGTCTGATGATATCAATACACTCTTCACCTCCTTCTAGTAAAAACGCTTCGTGGACAACTTCGAGGTACCCTAAATTATAAAAAAAGTATGTGAAAATATACCAATATACTGTTAAAATAAAATAAGAATTATGATATGTTGTTGTTAAATAAATTATGCGTTGTTAACGTGTGTGTTAATGTGTGTAGGTAATTAAATATATTTTTATGTTGTTATTAGATATGTATACGGTGACTAGAGAGTCGCCAACAACAGACAAACTTCATCGGTTGAACTACATACCTGCAAAATCAATTTTTGCCTCAATCGGGCCGCTTGAGGCCACTACACCCAAAACTAAGTGGGGGTACCTCTGCTTGAACCACATCACCATATTGGCAGCATATGATCCTCCATACATAATGATTTTACTGTTAGCAAATCGAGGCTGCTGCTTCAAATATTGAATGAAATAGGCCAGATCAGCCAATGCCTGGTCGATGTTTAGAAAACGCAAGTTATTTGCAGTAAAATTGCTGTAAAAGAAAAAAATAGAATACTTTAATACCACACATAATGACTTTGCAAGCAATTTTAAATAAGTACTAAATACTCACGCAAATGGAATTGTTTCACCATAGTATCGATGTTCAGTGTATATCAAATAGCCTTTGTTGTCAACAGCCATGTCGTACATATTGCCACCCATAAGCCAATTAGCAGTGATTGTCCATTCTCCGCCAGCCATTATGAAAATCGGAGATCCATCACCACCGAAATGTTCTTCATTAAACATGTAACGCTGTTGAAAACGGTTGTGTTTTACAGAAAAACTTATCGTTGTTACTGCTGTTACCGAATTAAATCAATAAACCTGCTTTAAATGTGGTGTTAAAATATTTAATCAAAATAAATAAAGTACTAAAAGTAATGGTGGTTAAACATTCTTATAATTAAACTCTCTTTTACTTTATTTCACTATTTAATTTCAAAGGTTACTTACAGAACCTTATAAATAATTGTGTGATCCACAAATATTTGTTTCGGAGTCTGGGCGTTTTCTATGTATAACATGTACATATGTATTTACAAAAAAAAAAGTATGTTTATGTATTTATATCAGTTGTTAGTATCCATACTCTACTCCGTCTTTACCATAAGGGCACACGGGGCCTGTGCCCAGGGCCTCCGTCTTATGGGGGGCCCCCAAAGAACCGACAATTTCTCAAAAACACATTTACTTACAAGCATATATACATTTTATAAGCATGATATAAATAAGAAAGAAAAATTAACTTAGATTAGAAAATGAATGAAGATTGAAAATAATCGAAAACAAATTAAAGTTTGAGTAGATCGTTAAATATTTAGGTATAGTAGATGAATTCAAGACTTACAAGTACTCTCAAGGTATTCTCACTAGATGGCGCTCGCATACAGTTAGTATAGCTAGGAATAAATTGAAATGACCTGTTGTAACGAAACCATATGTTGCATTGATTCAAAAATTTGCCTAACGCCATAAGCCTATTTCACAGTTCCCTATAACTCCTGAATAAAAACGTTATCAAAACCGCTATAGTTTTCCTTGAAAATTCACTATATGGACTACTTATCATTAATTTTTCTCATTTTTTTTGAGCCTTGAGAAATTTTTCGTAGTTCACTCAGGTATTAAATTATCTTAAAATAGTAATAAATAGGCATATACGCAAATACTTTATAGAAGATTCTGCAACTTTCTCAAAATATTGTAGATGTTTTATTTAATATTAACTTTATTATTATTTGTTTGTTAATTATAGCAGTATATTTCGATTTGCAATATTTTTGTTTATCATCGTAACATTAAATCTTACGTTTTTCGAGTGATTAAAGTGTCATCATCAACAACCCATAACGTCCCACGCTGGGCTCAGGTCTCCTCTTAAGAGAGGGTTAAGGCCATACGTCCCCACCCTGGCCGAGTGCGGGTTGGGGACTGGCAAGACACGTTCTGGCTACGTAATCTTGCTGTTGGATGTTTTTAAGCCCCCCGAAGGCCTCTAACTATGCTTCACGACTGCTGTCTTATGATAACAATCGGGACCGACTGCTTAACGTGAACTCCGAATCACGGAAAGGATTAAAGTTTACATATTAATAAATATCTCAATAATGATTAAATAAAATCTTTGAATTTTTTGCATTTTCTGAGAAGGTTTTTTTTCGGTATTCAGTCAAAATGAGGTCAAAAAATAGATATTTCAAATCAAATAAATTACGGTGTATTCAAGACATAAAAAGGTAAGTTTTCACTAAATTTCGTTAAAATTATTTAATTTTATTTGTAAAAGATAAAAGTAAAAAACCAAAAACTTGGTTTTCTGATTTTATCACATAAAATTTGAGGTTATGTGAAAAAAGTGTAAGTACAAAAGATGTAGATCTTTTTATTACCTACTTTGCCATTTATCTTTTTTTTCATAGGACTTGTAGTTTTGCCGGAAATCGAGATAAGCCATTTTTTCCCTTAAAACCCCTCATCCCCTTCCCGACCTCAGATCGCCCGTAATTTATTTTACCTTTAATTTTTGTAATAACCTCCTTTTACAATGGGTTTCATCCCACTATAATTTATGTTCACTTTTTGTTATTTTATGAGACTTCTACCCTGGTCTAATATAGTATTAACTATATGTAGTTCGAATTGACAATAGAGTAGAATATTGAAAATATCTTAATAAAAACAAGATTATTTTAGTAAAATTTAAGTATAAAATATTTGACCATCTGAGCAACGCGTTTGTTCTTCTACCTTTTTAGGGTTCTTTGGTTCATGACTCGGAACCCTTAGAGATTCGTCATGACGTCTGTCCGTCCTCGACCTACTGACCAAACGGTTAGTGCTAGAAAGATGATACTTTGCATGAATATGTGTTTCTATCACGCCGACAAAGTCACGCAGAAAAATTTGGGGTACCTCCCCTACTCGTAAAGTGGGGATGCTTTTTTTTTCCTCACGTCTACCCCATCCTGTGGGGTATCATTAGATAGTTTTAAGGGGTTGGTAAGATGATTTTTTTATTTGAAGTCTACAACTAAGCTTCATGACATCACGACTGTTATCCTATGGTAACAAACGGAACCGACTGCTTAACGTGACCTCCGAATCAAGGAGAGGCTCATGGTAACATGACACCAACGGTCACCCATCCAGGTGCTAACCGTTCTGGCGTTGCTTACCCTCGTTGATTGTTTTTAATCACCTAGGGTAACTTGGCTATGAGCGCATAATGTATACAATCTACCCATAATAAATGATCATAGTCTAAATATGTTAGTATAATTCCCTTTCTTACTTTCCAAAAGGGCCCCCTAATTCTTGTGTGCCCAGGGCCTCCCGAATAGGTTAAGACGGCCCTGTCCATACTACAAGATGACGTTGTGTGTAAGATGTCCGAAATATTTATTATTATTATTATTATAATGCTATATGTCAAAACCCCCGAGATGAAATTTTAATTTAATAGTGAAATAATGTACAAGTGATTTTAATTTCACAAGTAAAACCACCAAGTAAATAAATAAATAAATATTTCGGACATCTTATACACAACGCTATCTAGTCCCAAACTAAGCGAATTTGTATTATCCATCCATTAATACCCAGACAACTGACATAAATTCATAAACATACTTTTTTTGTTAATACATACATCATCTTCCGAGCCTTAACTAGTTCAACCGGTTTTACCTCAATTGTAAATACATACATATTATACATAGAAAACACCTAAACTCCGAAACAATTAATGCGCATGACTCAAACATTTGGTCCTACCCAGGAATCGAACTCAAGACCTCTTGATTAAAATCCGCGTGCGCCAACCACTGTGTCACCCAGTAAATCATTGCCGACAATTGGGAGTATAATTTATAATAATAATAATAATAAATATTTTGGACATCTGACACACAACATCATCTAGTCCCAAGCTAAGCAGAGCTTGTGTTATGGGTACTAGACAACTGATATAAATACATAATCATACTTTTTTTTTATAAATAAATACATATTATACATAGAAAACACCCAGACTCCGAAACAAATATTTGTGAATCACACAAATAATATTTGGTCCGACCCGAGAATCAAACCCGAGACCTCTTGATCAGCAGCCGCATACGCTAACCACTAGACCAACGAGGCAGTCATAATGGAAGTAATTAAAATTCATATTATGAATGTTTTGTAAGTTTTTGTTGGTAATAACAAAATTGGACTACAAAAAAGAGGCAACACCCGACGAGATGAAAATAAAGTTTTTGATTAAAAACTTTCATTAAATAAAGATCGGCCAAGTGCGTGTCAGACCACACACAGGTATGGGTTCCCCAGTCATTTAAAATCATATCCAATAGATAATTGTTATGTTTACGTATTAATGCGTTAATTTTGTATGACGTTTTCCAAGTGAGCGCATTTTACAAGTTAAGCCTCTATAACTCCTGAACTAACAAAGTCATATAATCCCTTATAGTTTTCCTTCAAAGTTCATTATTTCCAGATTTTTTGAGCCAGCCGTTTAGTTTTTAGAGGGGGGGGGGGCGCCATGTTGTTACAAAAAAGTGCCCTTTAAAGTGGAATATCCCGCGAACGGATTCCTAAATCAAAAAATTGTCTTAGAAACCCTGTATTGTTTTTAAAAGACCTATCTAATGATACCCCACACAATGGGGTAGCGGCAAGAAAAAAAAATCATCCCCACTTTACATGTAGGGGAGGTACTCCAAATAAAAATATTTTTCATAATTTTATTATAGCACTTTGTCGGCGTAATTACAACACATATTCATGCAAAGTTTTATCTTTCTAGCACTTACCGTTTGGACGGTAACTCGAGGACGGACAGAACGAATCTATAAGGGTTCCGAGTCATAAACTTCGGAACCCTAAAAAAGGTTATCTAATCTAGGCTTATAACATTTTCATTGTTTTCTCTTTTATGTTCATAATACGTTTTAAAAAAGCCATTAAATATATTCAATTATTGTTCAATAATTTCTTATTTCCACAGCACATACTTAGAAAGAAAATACGATATCAACACTATTTTCGTAATAATTTTATTATATTTGAACTGAAAACGAGAACCAATAAGCTTCTTGAATTTTTAACACGCTTTTATTAGTTTTACCTGTGTTTGTTTATAACAGACTTTTGTATGCGTTTTTTATTTTATAACACTCCATCTATATTTAATCTTAAATTACACGAAACATAATATATTTCAAGAGTGTGTTAATGTAGAATATAATAAGACCATTAATTAGATCATGTTATTTAATGAAAGTGGAAAGTGCTCATAGCCAAGTGGGCTAAAGTAATTGGAAACAATCGCCGAGGGTAAGCAACGAAAGCACGATACGTGCCTAGATGGGTGACCGTTTATGGCACGATATGTTTCCGTGATTTGGAAGTCACGTTAAGCAGTGGGTCTCGGTTGTAATCGTAAGATAACAGTCGTGAATCTTAGTTGAAGGCCTTAGGCCGGCTTTAAAGCATCCAACGGCAGGATTATGTAGCCACAACGTGTCTTGACAGTCCCCAACTCGTACTCGGCCAGCGGGGAGACGTATGGCCTTTACCCTCTCCTCAGAAAAGATCCAAGTCCAGCAGTGGAACATTATGGGTTGTTGATGATAAATGAAAGAGTTAAATCATTTTCACATTTGAATAAAACAGGCCTTCTTCACTGAAACTAAATGACTCACTTCTCATAAGTCTGGTCTGAAAACGCTATCGAGATTTGTAGTCATAACACTTTGACCATGCTTAAAACACTAAAAACTACTGAATAAATTTAAAATAAAAATTGACATACCATATTAAATGTAGCTCTATTTTGTGGGTCGAAATGATCGAGCGGCATTTGTATCCAGTTTATATTTACGTTACTCCTACTAGTAATTCTCATATTCTCTGGAGGGTCAAACTCCTGGTGAATGGTATCTTTCACAAAGTACTTTTTTTCCAATCCCCATGATGATGATAATAAACCCACAAGTAACAACAACAAATTCTGAAAAACATATCATCTCTGCATTACCATTGTACACAGAAAACATAAACGGACTTTAAAAACACTGGTAACAAAGTTCTTACCATCTTATTTGAATTGGGTTTCCATTAGCGTAAATAGTTTTGAACTACCGACTTGCCTAATTGGGCATGTCGATGCTATTGGTGTTATCTATACAATTCAGATATCAATAATACTAAATATGTCTAGATTATATATACGTACTTATACAGAGTGTTTAATTTTTTAAATTTTAATATTTTTTCTTACGAACTAGATTTTCGAAATAACTTTATCATCATCATCAGCCTATGGTAGTCCGCTCCTGAACATAGGCCTCTCCAATTGCACGCCACTTAGTTCGATTCTCGGCAACTTATTTCGGAACTTTATACGTTTCCTAAACAATATTCCTGATCGTTGTTTTTATTTCTCCAATAAATATGAACGTTACCCCATAATACCTCATTGACCCAATAA
The DNA here is from genome assembly GCA_932526445.1 of Phragmatobia fuliginosa. Classification (NCBI taxonomy): domain Eukaryota; kingdom Metazoa; phylum Arthropoda; class Insecta; order Lepidoptera; family Erebidae; genus Phragmatobia; species Phragmatobia fuliginosa. The sequence goes on along the minus strand of OW052070.1, from coordinate 10,076,179 downwards.
ATTTTAAGAAACTGACATTTTTGTTGATTTTATTGACAATTTTACCATCTAAAAACCAGCGCTGCTTATTATTTCTCTATTTTATAAATTATGAGCCGAGAACAAACATTATTTTCTTTCTTTTTGTTTCCTAATTTTTTGTGACAATTCTAAACAAATTTGATGTCTTTGATATCCTGGAGAATTACTATAATAATTCTCATCTTTCTGGCTATATTCAACAAAAATATTTTTTTGTGATTGGTAAATATCAACTTTAACCATAGTATTAATGTCACCTTTTGCTTTCTGATTCTACTCATCTTTTCCTTCAGGTAAAGAAGAGTCCCTTTTCTTTGGCAGGCTCATATAAAATACAGAAACTTGTTTACTAGTTATTGTACTGTATCTTCATAATGCTTGTGATGAAAACTACTAACTACTGATTTTACTATAAGACCTTCTTAAGGGAACCATAGCCAAAATGGCAACAAGGGAACCCATACAGTCTTGTCATGTTTCAGCGAAAAAGAAAACGAAAGAAAAATATTTATTCTTACAGAGGTTGGTTTCATAAGTAACTTCAAATTCATACTTATCTAATAAATTCTATGATATTTCTATCTATCTGTTATGCTTTCACAGCTAAACGGCTGAAACAATGTGAACCAACTTCGGCGTAGAAATAGAGTGTACCTGGGCAAAGCTTATAAACTTACTTATTATTATAAACGCCATAAACGCTTTATAAACGCCAGCGGAGCGGTAGACAAAAGAATTATCTTTTAATTAAATTTAAATAGATTTAGTTTATCTACTTGCGATCACTCTAAATAATGATAAAAACGACAATTATTGTGACATCGGGCATGTTTTTTCACTATATGGTCCTTTTTAATCATGAACGCTATCTTGTAGATCTAATACATATATTGTAAATGTTATCATTATCGTTTTTTATTGATCTTCAGATAATTTTGCGAAGTTTTATTCCTGTCTTAAAGGGAATTTGCCTTGACATAGATAGTAAGTTGAATGAGACGAGTTCCAGGTTTTGATTACTTGGCACAAGAAGGAAAAGTCGAAATGTTGAGTTGGAGAGCGTGTGTTAATTAGTCTAAAGCAGTGACTTCCAAGGCCAACACAACTTGTCTCGTGTTATGTATTTGGGATACCAATAATAATGGAATAATAATTTGAAGGCCATGGGTATTTTTCAGAAGTTCTGACACTGACTGTTTCCCAACTCCTACTAAAATTGGAGAACATCAGAGGGCGACGAGTGAGATACAGAGTGTTATCATAAATGACGTCATTAGTGATGAAGTTACGTTGGATTATAGCGTCCCACAGGACACCGTGTCCTCGGACCGACGCTTTTCCTTGTTTACGTATATGAGCTCTATTTATTTAATAATGACAATTGTAGGGTTGTCACCTACGCGGATGACACAGAATGGAGTAAAAAAAAACTGCTGAGAAGGCTTTGAGTGCTGTAATTGGCTTGTTAAAGTAAAATCTTATTAGGTATTTTATTATAAAAATTAGTAAGGCATTCGATATAAAACAAATAACAGAATTTTCCAAAATGTTTTGATAAAGCAGTATAAGAAATCTACATTAAATTAAATGAAGTACGCTTGCAAAGCTCAAACAACTGGCACTTTGGCACTTCAGCTCAAGTTTCTTGCCGAATATAGTGTATTATCCTAATCTGATACACATCTTGAGATTTTGAAAACAATCCAAATTATAACCATGTTACGTGAAAATAACAAAACTGGTCGAGGCAATACCTAGAACTTTAAATGGAGTATAAAAGCATTAGTTAGAGGCAGGCAGCTAAACCAAAGTTACAAAATTAAATTTCGTGAGGTGGGCCTGCCACAAAGCCTAATAAATTATTTCAACTTATCGCTACTAGGGTAATAAGAAACTTAAAGAATTACTTGGCAATATAAAACTTGCGCCAAAATACTACAGCTAAATCTGGTCCAGAGATATAAATTCAATTGATTAATTGGCTGTCGCCTAGGCTAATAAGGTAATGATTTATTTTTCTTCACGGTTTGACTATTAGAACTTAAACAATAACATATATTGCCTAGTTCATACAGTGAATCATCTCAAATTATTTGTTCCGTCAATCTTACTGACATTGCACTTGGGTAGAATAATAAGGTCATTGACATAGCTTGACTTAGAGACTTGTTTCGGAGTCTGGGTGTTTTTCTATGTATAATATGTATGTATTTACAAAAAAAGTATGTGTATGTATTTATATCAGTTGTTTAGTGCCCAAAATACAAGCTCTGCCTAGTTTGGGACTAGATGACATTGTGTGTAGGATGTCTGAAATATTTATTTATTTATTATAGTCCACCGGATTAGCAAGCTGAAGTGGCAGTGGGCTGACCATATTAGCCGCAGAGCATCAGCTCCGTGTATTATCACATGCAACAAGTTAAAAACTAGGTACTAGTTTGAATTTACAAACATGACAGAACAACTTAAAAAAGAAAACTAAACAGTATCGAAATTTCATAGATTGGTTTCTGTGAAAATAGAACTATGTACCTAATAAAAATATAATCTATAAATTGACAATTAAGGGTATCATACACAGTTTTAGGTGACAAGTCCCCAGACAGTATGATAGATGATGTTAACATTTACGGGTTATGTGGATTGGAAGGGTCCTAGTAATCGCTCAATTTGCCGCTTAATTATGCTTTGTAAATTTGAATCTCGTATACTGTGTACCGCAGTGATTACGTAACAACTAGAGTGATTTACAATACAGTGTAATCAATCTGCGTTCTAAACGTATCAAGGACAAGAACAGACATGTAGAATATAACTGGAACAATAATTAATTATTCATTCTTATTTCTTTTCTCTTATTATATTTGGTTATCCGAATAGAATCGACACAACATTATTTTTTTGGGTGATGGCACGAAAAAGTAACTCACTCGCTTAACAATATCGATACTTAGGTAAGTAAAAAAGTGTTAAATGATAATATTACACACAGCAACATTTCAAATTTAGACTAATATCCCACAGCCGACATCATAACCCTTGTGAAATATTAAATTTTAGCTATAATCCTGTGCATTAGGCATTAATTCATCCACGAATTTAATGAAAAGGCTCGTAGGAATTTTTAATAGCCACGACCGAAACGACATCCAAAACTAATATTTACATATTAGATTGAATAGTGTTGGAACTTTAATAACAGTTCTGAATCAATTCTCGCATGATTACTGCCCAATTATTCCTTCCTTATTATTTTCCTGAATGTGTTGTAACTTGTCGTTACGTATTACAAAAACCAGGACAAAATTTGAACAACTATAACCCGAGTACATAACAACTAATAAATGGCAAAATAAATGCTTATGGCATTCGGGCCATTATCGTTAGATAATCTTTAAAACAATCTTCGAAATTCTCAATCTTTAAAATCGATTCGACGATACAAATCGATTTTAAAGAAGCGACAAAATATCTTCTATAGTCAAATCATTAACTACCTATCCATATCCCAATTTGATTTGGGTTGACGTAGCATATTTTTGGCCCTTCAATACTACTTTATACTATGCCTGATGGAAAGCATGAGTAGAATTCAAGAATAATGTTCATCCTCATTGTGAATTCAGACAATGCAGCATGACGACCCACACAAGCGGCCTAGTGAGATGCTACTGCATCATAGGACCTCCAGTCTCGCGCTCACCAACGAAATACGACAGTACGATTGCTGTATAGATTGGTATTCCATGCGAATATAGTACCGTCCCGACCGAGCCGACCAGTTTGAGCCGAAACTAACATGGCTCGATAATTAACAATACAATTGCTGTACCTATCTTAAAGATGTATCGTAACTTTACACCTGTCATTTAGAACGCAACTCATAAAGGAGGCTTAAACGTAAATTTAATGAAGTAAACTTTTTACACAACATGCTAAACACAAACACACACGTGTTTTACTTGAGCAATCTAAAATTTTGTTTCATAAAGAAAATGTTCTTGAAACGCGTTGGTAAACAAAATCCTTTATTTGAGTAAAATTATGAAACTCGTTACTTACAGTTTACCAATTACTTTCGTAGTCCGTCATTTTATAGATTGAACATTAAATTTAATGTTAAAATTATTGTTTATTTAATGGTTTATTTACATTGTTTATGAATATTTGTCGTCGTGGACAATTAAAATTGCTTCAATCATCCATCTTATTAAGAAATAAGGACACCCAAGTGTCTTTACAAATTCGGGGTAATATTGAAAAGATTAATGATAGCACTGTGTCAACTGTAACAAAAATGTAACCGTCACTTATTATGACAGTAGAGAGAATATATTATTTCAGTAGAACAAAAAATTACTTGAAACAAAAGATAATATTTTACAAGTAACGAAATTTATACCTTTGCTAATTTTATTCTGCCAATCATAAGAATCTTTTGCTCAGCTATGTGCTCGTGAAAGTTCCGGTATATTCGTTTCAGCAGTTCCAGGGATTAGTCGGAATAAACAGACATACTCACAGACAGACTACAATTTTAATAAGTAAGAACGGTATATACTTTTTCATTCATTTAGTAAAAACTGTTAATTTGAATGGACATGAAATACGACTTTGATGTTTAGTGGGACCAATCTGATCGATTGATTTGCATTTGTGTATTCATTAATTGCAGCTGTGCACAAATATTTAGTAAGCATTTAGTATGGTACATATACACACGGTCTTCGGTTTCCTATTACCGCAAAACTAACACTGAAATAATAATCGTGTATGAGAGTTTATCAAGAGAGTGTCTGAGTTATAATGCAAGCACGTCAGCGCAATATGTTTTGTTAACCAGAAATCATTTACAGCATTACATGTTGATTGATTCTATACATGTAGGTTTTGTATAAGTACACACAGATGTTTCGTCACCTAAGCCTGTAGGCGATCCCATTATTATCTAAATGAGAGTAAAAGCTGTTTAAGCTATCATGATGATCAGCCTATCGCAGTCCACCGCTGGACATAGACCTCTCTAATTACATTCCACTTAATTCGATCCTCGACTTCTTGTATCCAGCTCCTGCCAGACGTTTTGCGCAAATCATCAGTTCACCTGGACTGTGGACGTCCTACACTACGTTTGTTAATTTTCTAATAACCTTTCTGTTTGGAGAATATCAAGGCAATATCAAAGCATCTTACAAAAAAAGCATTGAAAAAAATTGTTATGTTCTTTGAAAGGTTAGTTAAAATAAAAGCGATGGAAGGAAAGAGGTTTAGCTTCTACATTTAATCCTCGGTAATCCTCGAGGAGGAACGGGACGCATACCTCCACTAAAACTGACTTTTGCTTTGACAACAGAGCCTTAATGAGCATAAGTACCGAAGTGATCGATCATAATCTGTAAAAATGAGATCTTCCTATTTTTGTTTGAAAAGATAAATAATGAGAATATACTGTACGTACCGCTCAAAATTATTAGGACAAGAATATTTTTTACAAATATCCTGGACTAGTACAGAATGTTTTTACTGTAAACGGGACTTATTCGCGATAATACTATAAAGGTTACGATACCTTCTATTTTCCGACGTTTCGAACGGGTTATACCTCACATGTAGTAAAGCTAAGCTCACATCAGTCTACCCGTGACCACGAGCGGTATAACCCGTTCGAAACGTCGGAAAATAGAAGGTATCGTAACCTTTATAGTATTATCGCGAATAAGTCCCGTTTACAGTAAAAACATGAGTATGTGTAAAAGTCGCGAAAGTTTAAAAACAGTTAGTACAGAATGGTGGAGTGATAAAAGTAAGTTCAATATAGTGTCATCTGTTTGAAAACGATATGTTCGACGTCATGTAAGCACAAAAAAATATGTTCAATACCGAAATACCCACACTGAAACCTGGAGGAGGTAATGTTATGGTTTGCGGATGTTTTTCCAGTCACCTTGTTGGAGCTCTATTAATTATGAATGGGATGGATTATTTTAAGTACGTTGTGATATTAGAGACGCAAATGCTACAATAAGATCAGGAAAATATGCCATCTGGTTCGTATTTCAAACATCATAACAACCCAAACCAAATCTAAGTATGTTAGCGAATTCACAAGAAAATCAACCTTTTGGAGTGGCCCAGTCAAAGTACGGATTTAAACCGCATGTCGAAATGCCGTAATTATTCTAATAAGAAGGCTTTATTTTAAGCACTTCACCAGGAGTGGGCCAAAATTTTAATAGATCCCTTACAAAAGTTAGGAGAATATCTAAACGATGTGAATCAGTGATAATCGATAATCAACTTAATGGTTATGCAACTAAATACTGATAAGTAACTGCCAAAAATATTTAAAATTATAGTTATAAAATTATCTATATATAGATCTATAAAAATGAGAGTTGAGCAATTTATTCCTTTTCGTTTTTTATCGTTTTTTTATTCCTAAGATGTAACTGTGTATATTTGTACAACATTCCAATAATAAAATAACCACTTTTTACTAAATGCGTGAGTATATAATATACACAGTACATATACCAAAATATAATTTTTAAAAATGTTTGTCTATCTGTCGGTTTATCTGTCTGTTTGTTCCGGCTAATTTCTGGAACGGCTCATTCCGGCTAAGATCGACCGGCTAAGACGCATAAGATCGTGGGACTCAGCTACTATTAAATTATTTGATTCAATTCAATACTTTTTTCATTTTGTTGCTAATATTTATAATTTATAGTTATCAAAATACTTTTGTACGCTAATGTACATCCTGTGTCACGAGGGACTCAACAACATACTTGAAACGTACACAAAGAATACCGTGAATGAGAACAACAATTTGTCCCACGAGGGATTTGAAATCAATGTTTACAACTGGACTTCGGCCTCTCTTTAGAAGGGAGAATTAAACTGCTAGAAATCGTTTAGTCATAATGTTCTTTGTCATACTCAAGTATAAATACTTAGATAGTTAATAGAACCCTGGTATAACTGATGCTGAAAACTTTAGTAGTTATAAATAATAAATATAATAAATATTTTGGACATCTGACACACAACATCATCTAGTCCCAAGCTAAGCAGAGCTTGTGTTATGGGTACTAGACAACTGATATAAATACATAAACATACTTTTTTTTTTGTAAATACATACATATTATACATAGAAAACACCCAGACTCCGAAACAAATATTTGTGAATCACACAAATAATATTTGGTCCGACTCGGGAATCGAACCCGCTCAGCAGCCGCATACGCTAACCACGAGACCAACGAGGCAGTCAAAAAAAGTTTACTTAGTTTCACCAGTTTACTTCTATTAGTGTTGATATCAAGATAATAAAACTGCTTATGACACCATCGACAAAAAATAATGGTAGTTAATAATAATTTTATTTACTTACAGAAGCTTATAGATAGAATAATAAACTAAGGGCTAGTTTCACCAGTTTCTGCAGTTTGAAAGTGATGTGAGTAAAGTTAAGAGTGGATAGTATGTCTGACAGATAAGATCAAAATAGTCGATCAAGGACTTATAGTCAACAAGTGCTGAAACTATAATTTACATATAATTTCGAAATTCTGTCAAGCTATCACGGCTTAACATCTGCACGGATTTCAATGAAAATTGCCATAGATATATTTTGATTATTGAGAAAGGATATAGGCCACTCTTTATCGCGATAAATATCATATGTGGGGCTGCGGTCAAAGGCTAATACTTAATTCCACATTTCATAGGGTGATAAATTTGACCAAATCACGTCCTTGGAAATAAAGTTCAACCTCAACCTATGTAAGTACCTAGGTACGTTTGTCGTCACATCGCATGCAAATTATTACTATCACACATACAATAATGTATAAAAATAAGGAAATTTGAAATGTCTGTATGTAACATCAATTTTTTAGGGTTCCGAAGTTTATGACTCGGAACCCTTATAGATTCGTCATGTCCGTCTGTACGTCCGTCCGTCCGACCGTCCTCGACTTACCCTCCAAACGGTAAGTGCTAGAAAGATGAAACTTTGCTTGAATATGTGTTATAATTACGTCGACAAAGTGCTACAATAAAATTATGAAAAATATTTTCATTTCGGGTACCTCCCCTACACGTAAAGTGGGGATATTTTTTTTTTACGCGGCTACCCCATCGTGTGGGGTATCATTAGATAGGTCTTTTAAAAACAATACAGGGTTTCTAGGACGATTTTTAGGTATTTAGGTATCTGGTTGCAAGATATTCCACTTTAAAGGCCATTTTTTTGTAAAAACAGGGCGTCCCCCCCCCTCTAAAAGCTAAACGGCTGGCTCAAAAAATCTGGAAAAATTCGTGATGGTGGTCCATATAATGAACTTTGAAGGAAAACTATAACTGATTAGATGACTTGGTTAGTTCAGGAGTTATAGAGGCTTAACTTGTAAAATGAGCTCACTTGGAAAACGTCATACAAAATTAATACGTAAACATAACAATTATCTATTGGATACGATTTTAAATCCACGTACCATTATGGGTGACTGAGGAACCCTTTCTTGTGCGTTGCCTGACACGCACTTGGCCGTTTTTTAGGGTTCCGTAGCCAAATGGCGAAAAACGGAACCCTTATAGATTCGTCAAGTCTGTCTGTCTGTCTGTCTGTCTGTCCGTCCGTATGTCACAGCCATTTATTTCCGAAACTATAAGAGCTATACTGTTGAAATTTTGTCAGTCGATGTATTCTGTGAACCGCATTAAGATTTTTACATAAAAATAGAAAAAAAACAATACATTTTGGGGGTCCCCATACATGGAACTGAAACTCAAAAATTTTTTTTTCATCAAGCCTATCCGTGTGGGGTATCTATGGATAGGTGTTCAAAAATGAAGTTGAGGTTTCTAATATCATTTTTTTCTAAACTGAATAGTTTGCGCGAGAGACACTTCCAAAGTGGAAAAATGTGTCCCCCCCCCCCCCCCTCTAACTTCTAAAATAAGAGAGTGATAAAACTAAAAAAAATATATGTTGTACATTACCATGCAAACTACCAACGAAAATTGGTTTGAACGAAATCTAGGGAGTAGTTTTTTTTTAATACGTCATAAATTGTAACACGCAATTTACCTTTCATCCAATAAATACACTAGTATAAAAACTTCGATCAAAGTTACAACGAACTACAAGAACTTTTATATGATGTTACTTGCTGATACGGAACCCTTCATAAGCGAGACCGACTCGCACTTGGCCGCTTTTTTTTAGTAAGTGCTAAGAAGTATATATGGTACCTACATCAAAAAAGCATTTTTTTTAAATTTTGTCTATCTGTCTGTCAGTTTGTTCCGGAACGGCTGCACCAATTTTGACGGAAATATCACTGGTAGAACGCTGGTGACTCAAGGAGGAACTTCGGCTAATTTTTGTCGACTAGCTTCGCTCCGCTGCGATACTCGCGATTTACAGTTAGTCGGAAATATAAATCATTGGGAAGGTTTCTTAGAACGAGTTACCGCCTCACAAATTCTCAAGTGACATGTACCTAAAACATGTAATGATTCAAAGGATTAATTAAATACCATGCGTATATTTGTGAACTTGTCTGCTACTTAACATAGACGAGTATCAACAAAAGGATCTCACCCATGTCATGGGTAATGAAGTGATGGTTGGAATGGTACCTCTTCATAAGGATAAGAGAGTCCGAGGTAAGCTAACTACGGTGCACATGAAAATTCCTACTCAAATGTCTAATACACAGTGTTTTCAGATGAAAGTAGAAAGTGTCAGACGACAGAACGTATACTTTTAGGGTTCCGTAGTTCATAGTCGTGACCTACGGAACCATTTAGACGGACGAACGGACGTGAAGAAACTATAACTCTATAATTTCGTCACGTCCGTTCGCCCGTCAAAACGGTTAGTGCTAGAAGTTTGAAACGTTTCATGAATATGTGGTATAATAATTTTATAATAACGTAGACAAAGTGCTATACTAAAATTATATAAAAATATGGGGTAACTTCCCTACACGTAAAGTGGGGATAATTTTTTCTTGCATCGACTCCATCGTGTGGGATATCACTATAGAGATCTTTTTAAAACATTCTAAAGTTATTCATTTTTCGATTTAGGTATCCGTTTTGAGATTTATTCAAATTGAATGCGCATTTATTTGTAAAAACAGGGTGCCCCCCCCCCCCCCTCTAAAAGCCAAATGGTTGGTTCAAAAATCAGAAAAAAAATCATGATAGTCGTCCATATGTTGAACTTTGAAGGAAAACTATAGCGGTTTAGATAACTATTTGAGGAGTTATAGGGGCCTAACTTGTAAAATGCACGCACTTGGAAAACTTTGTAAAAAAATGAAGAAATAATAAGTAAACATAACAATTATCTATTGGACATGATTTTTAATCTAGCGACCATTATACTACGGGACGCTATTCTATGCGTGGGATGACACGCACTATATTCATTTCAAGAATATATACTATTCGACGCTTGGAAAATACCACACGTGCTTGAATATGCAAAGAGTAAGTAAATGAAACAAAAAGGTTCCTGTAACAAAAAGCTTTGAAACTCGTCGTGGCATTTTCTTTTAGTGACATCGGTCCACATGCTTCACTCTTTCACATGTTCATGTGCACATTCATAATGAAACTACACTTGAAAAGGTTTTTAGGTCAACATTTTTTAAGGAGTAGAAATAAATCATCGCTAAAAGGTAGCCATGTTTTTAATTCCACTTGATTATCTATTAATTTCAGCTTCTTAGAAAAGACATTAACTTTACGACGATTTAATTTGAAGCTCCATAAAATCCTTTTGCTTTACAGCTTCGTAAATGGCACTTTCAAATGAGTTAAATTACGGTAAATTCTTAATATAGATTTAATAAAAAGAGTCGAAAAACTTTAGAGCGTGAATGTAATGAAGTGACTTAGACACAAAGTTTTGTATGGTAAACACAAACTAACTGAAGTTAGGTTTATCACACAGACGTATAATAACCTATTTTTGGGTCGTGACTAAAGTATTACTAAAACTGTTTATTATAAATTAATGAGAGCATAATAGTTCAGGAATAGCAACACGCTAATGGGACGACATTTCGCTAGTAAAGCGCATAATTCATCCTAAGACCATCGAAAGGAAAAATATTTTATATTTGTATTGGCACGCATCACAAATACTCCGGGCCTTCTAAAGGAAATAAGTGATTTATGTCTATTATTTATACAACTGCGTGTTGGCTAATAGTTTGAACCAAGTTTGGTTGAATCTTTATTAATATGACACAACTTAGTCAACAATAACAAGAACAGGTTGGGGACTGGCAAGACAACGTTGTGACGTAATCTTGCCATTTTATGTTTTTATGGAAGAACGGGTGTCGAGTCCCTCCAACACAAAAGGAGGATCCTCCGATCAGGCGAGGTGAATGTGCCTGGTGTGATACGGTCCACTACGTGCGCCTTACACTACGTTAACTTAATCAGCAACCATCATTTCGTTTGGTGACATGAACGTCTCACTTTCACTTCAGCGAACTGACATAGTACTAAGTGTAACATAGTTAATTTACAATTCTGTGACACAGAAAGATACATGTCAAGATATGTAGATAGATGTTGGTAAGCCTACTAACAGGATTTGCATCGAGTCAGTAGTCCGTAGCCTCTTGCGTACGGAAATACAGCTATTAATCACAAATATCAGGGATTGCGAATACAGGTTAACTGTTATATGTCGGAATGTGAATCGTTTAAATCGTCAATTAACGGGCTATATTATAGAGGTACGTAACTTACTATCTAATAAAAGTAATTTCAACTAAATACCACTGTAAAATCTTGGGTTTTTTGAGTTTTAAGATAAAATGACGAAATAATTGAAACAAAATTGAGAGATTTTAATAACATGAAAGGAGTGTATTCTCAAGTGAAACTATTTTTCAAAGTTAATGTGCAATATGCTCCGGCTGCTATGGAAAGGTCTTCAGCATGTGTTACTTTTAAACAGTTATTTATCTACAAGCTCGTACGAGGTGTATGTTGATTACATTATCTTATATAAGAATACTAGCTGACCCGGCGAACTTCGTACCGCCTAACAGTCAATGAATTAGATAGTGAAAAGAATAATTTTTTTTTATTATTGTTGATAGTGCCACACGGTCCATGAATCATATTCGTGACTACAACATCATGTAGGTCTGGATCGGTTTCAGGAGCAGGAATCTCCGAACATATGATGTCATCATGTTTTTGCCATTCGATTGAATACATCCAGCATCGAGTATTCCCAAAGACGCATTGCTTAACAATGTAATTCATTAGTGACCGAATTTTTTGCCTGAAAACACGTGCGGTGATGTCGTGTCGATCGCTTGATGTTTGTCCGGGAAGCAGCAATTGAATAATTTCTTTCCATTTTGGATTACATATAAATGTAATGAATAGATCTGGCCGACCATAATGACGAACATATGTCATTGCATCTTGCGCATATTCATGCATGCATGCATATTCATTTTCTGAATCTCCTTCTGTGCTAATTGCATCGCGTAAATGGATATACTCTTCCGAACCAAATTTAGCTTGATTCAACCGAATGAAAGTCAGGCGCTCCGTTTCGATTTTAGCGTACATGTCAACGCAATATTGTTAAAGCAGTCGACGAAATCGCAACAAATAATTGTCAGAATTTTCACGAATCATCAAACGATATGCGTAATAATTCATCGAACTAACCTTCTTGGTAGTTTCCTCACCTGAAACAAATGCAGTAAAAATTGTATTTTAGAACCCATAATAGGTTAACGACTCTTACAGCTACTCTCTACTAAATTAGAAATTACAACTTTTTTTGAGTACTAAAAGCAAACAGAATAAAATGTACATATATCAAGTTAAAATGAAAACAACAATATTGATCTTACCATTCAATGGATTAATCATTTTGATATTAAAGTGATATGCATCGCCTCCCTGCCAAAACATCAGCGGGTATTGTAACGCGTCATATGAACGGTGTGTTTCATATATTCTTTGTAGCTGCCCAGTATTGCGTCGTGTAAGTACAATATCACGTGTTTCCAAGTTTTCAACAACAATCAGGATTGCCCCTTCATCGATTGTTGGAGCATTAAATGTGCGTTCATGTGTTCCAGCTGGTCTTTTATCTGCTCTGATCACAACTTTATAGTCATCACTTGGCATGCACTATAAAGCAGTCTTGAAAAGCCTGACCAATGCATGATGTTCATGAAGCATTTGCTGCAGATCTTGGAGAATTGCTCTTCTCGTAGCTGTGTTGATCCCTTGACGCCGGTTATGTTGTTCTTCCATATTGCCCATGAAGTATATTTGCAAGAATTTATGCTGTGCATCTTCTATAGGTTGCAATGATCCAATGCGATGGCAAATCTGGCCTTGAATTTGTAAAGTCAAAACCATATAGTTAGATTTAAGTACAAACACTTTTTTTCCAAACACTTTTTTTTTCAAATAATAACATGCCATTTTTATTTTAGAGAAGACAAATACAGAAATCTAACAAACTACATTCCAGTTCTTTTTAACAATGATAGAAAATAAAGTTTTTAACGTAAATTACCTTAAATGTCGAATTATATCCGTGTTCTTCGATAATTTCCGCCCCAAATGAAGTCATTTGGAAACAGACATTGTATTTTTGAGTGTTCGCTAGAAAATGTCGTGATTCTAGTGTTTCGCCATAAAGCAGGGAGCACAATGGCTCTGGTGGCGAGACCAATAATGGCAATTTCACTTTACCACTAAGGCAGCACAAACCAGGCGTTTCACCAGCAAACTTCAATGCTCCACAATGCTGGCAAACAACGTCCATTGGACCAATGCAAACTAAACGATGCAAGCTGTAGTCGATGGTGCAATCAAACCATTTCTTCTTGCACTTCGAAGATTATTCCTCTGTTCATCTGTACGATAAGCTCGACGATTTCTCGTTTCTAACCTAGCCGTTTCACAGGCTGCCTCTCTTTGCTCTTGTGTTTGAGAAGCACGAATTAAGGCCCTTCTATGCTCCATACTAACGCGGCGCTGTTCTCGTGTAATTTCTCGTTCTCCATCAGATAATTGACTCGCGATATTCCGTTGCCTAATTGCATTACGGCTTCGCTGGGAAAGATTAGATCTTCTAGGACGCGGCATTGTTATTAAAATGTGCACTTGCATAAAACCACCAAATATATTAACAGTGCCTGAACTTTCGAGACATAGACAATAGCTCAAAGAGTATATAACCACTACGTATGAATAGCTTATCAAGAAAAATCATAGACAACCTATAAAGAGACATTTACACTTTTGTTAACCTGTAGATTTTTTTTCCTTAATCTTATATCCTTTACCAACTGATTTTTTATTCCCTAAATTCCGTTCCTTTCCGATGATTTTATATTTTTACTGTAGAATAAATCTTAGGTATTATTTTCGGGAATTAAAAATTAAATAATTAATAAATAATTTCCGAAAATTAATGTCTAAAACAAACAAATATAACAGTACCTGAACTTTGTAGACATTTTACAAAAAATAAATTTCTGAACGCACACATGATGTCTTCAGAAAAAAATAAAGTTGTGTCTTAAAGGTCTCAGCAACCAGGCCATAAGCTCCAAAAAAAAAAAAAAAAAGTTGTCGAGTTTTCATTGTTTTTAAGATGTATTCTGCTATTCGGGACGGAAACCAATCCAACAAATCAAAAACCATGGCAATCGGTCCAGCCGTTCTCGAGTTATAAGTGTTGTAACAAACACGACTTTCTTTTATATATATAGATATTAATGTGAGCAGTGACGAGTTTCGTACAACATAAAGAGAGGAAACTCCGACCAGGCGAGATAATCACAGGCTACGGTCCAACGTCAAACGTTAGTGTTGTATTTATGTGTTAAAAATGGCGCGAATTTTTATGTCGTGATTCAGGATTATTAGTCAAGTGTTTCTTTGCTAGATGGCGCTGTTGTAACTTGTATGTGTAAGTCGCCACAATATGAATCCTTATTTATTTAAATGAACTTACTTATACCTTTTGTTACTAAGTTCAATTAAGTGAAGCTATACAGGAAACAGGTCATAGCAACCATTCAGAGCAAATTCTGCGAAATCATTCTGAATTCTAAATGGACTTTGATCTATTAAAAGTTAAGAAAGCAGCAACATATACTTCCAGAAAAGAGCTAGTTCCGAGAAAATTTCCTAGCAAAGCAGATGAGCAAATGAAGTCACTAAATTTGATTTATACAACAGAAAGTAATAAATTACTTACTTCAAAATAGGAATTAATTAAACACAGTTGTTTTATTATCATTAAACTCTAGTCAAGGTGGTAAGTTATTTATTATGTTATTAACAAACTTTATTGAGCTATCATAACAATGTCCTTATGAAATTTTAAAACTATCAGATTTATTCAGATTAAGCATGCTCGTTTGATTCCTCAAGTGGCGGGCTCCTACAGAGGAATTGTCTAATTGAGAGGTCACGGGTGTATGTTTGCCGCTTCTACTGTGCTGTGCTGTAAATCATGGTCCTCCTATGAAGCACCGATATACTCAATTGCCTATCGACCTCCTCCCGCTACCGAGCCAAGCTCAATAAAGGGCAGCTGGTAGTGAGGCCGAGTCCCCGAGAGGCCTGAGATTTGAAGGAATCAACAAAAAGGCATGATCATAATTTGTTAAGATTTTATGTTTGGTAGGTTGTTTTGTTCCTGTAGACAAAAAAAAACTGTTCCCCGGTAGAATAAAATACGAGTTGACATAATCAAAATGACAATGATATAATGTATCTAGCTGATGCCCATGGCTCTGCTCGCGTCCTAGAGGTATGGAAAATAGATTCTCAGATCTACTGAATATGCATATAAAATTTCATAAAGATCGGTCAAGCCATTTCGGAGGAGTATGGTAACTAACACTGTGACACGAGAATTTTATATTTGAGATACATATCTTTGACCTAAAACCATTTCATGATATTAAATTAATTAAAGGTGATCGAATTTCGTTTGTTAGCTTTGTCGGTTACCATTACCAAGCCATTATTTCTTCATCGTGAAATGTTAAAGAAAACACATATTTTATGAAAATATATAACCTAAAGTCCACAGAAGCCGTCCAAAGTTCCTTTGACACATTAATGTTCATTCCTTTCCTATAAAAATATACTTAGATAGATTCATTTCATATAACGTTGTGGCTATAACTTTGTATTACGCTGTGACGTGTGGGGAATAAACCGTGACAAGTTTAGGCTGGGTTGTAATAGATTTCATTTTCCCTAAAGGATTACGGAGTTCAATAAACGCTGTCGACTTTTTAGAGATAACTGCATGAAGACTTGAAAGTTAAATTATTCTGTCTAGTATCCAGCTTACTTAGCTATGGTAAACCAACAATTTGGCCTGGTTAAAGTAAGGAGGAACAGGTTCTTATATCTAAACTTCTTTTCTAAGGTATACCTTACCTTGCATAGATATGAATTTGCTGTGTAGTTTTATACAGCACAGTTATAAAATTGTGGTTCCTAAAAACACATTTCTTTAGGTAATCGATTCCTGAAGTGGGACGCGTTACCACGCGTTAATCGTATGGAATACTCTGAGCTCGAAACAAACACCTATTTACCATTTATGTCTTTGTTCTTGAAGCGACCTGAAAATATGTAGCGTGGGATTATGATTGTTTTGGACTTGGATTTTTAAATCAACTTGAAAATTTTTATTTATTTATTTATTTATTTATTTATTTATTACTTCCATACCACACACTATTCTCACAGATACCCAATTCAATAGTGTGGGACTAAAATAACAATACTACGACATACACATGATATACAACTAAACTACATCTACATAAACAGCATATTTATATACAGCACAAATATATAATAACATCAAATAAATATAATACAACACGGGTATAATACGGTACCCACAAATACATCGCCATATAATAAATCAACAAACAGAAAAAAACAAAGAAAAAATAACTAAAAATCAATAAATACACACAATGAAACACAACACAACTAATATGTCATAATAAGAATTAAAAAATAAACTAGTTTAACAATATTTTTCTGCAAGACTACTAACAACGCAATATGTGACCCTTGTGAACTCACTCATGGAACACGAAAACATATCAACTTGTTCCGCCACCTTATTGAGCGTATGAAGCGCGCGCGATAGGGGAGCGCGCTGCATCAAGTTGGTGCGCGCACGCGCACGCAAATAAAATGATAATTTCTAAATCAAAGGGACAACTGCAACATCAAATCTTTTGGCTTTAAAAACAGTTTCCCCATGATACATGGACTAAGCAATCTCCATAAGCTAAGAGTTATTCCTTAATTTTTGTGTTTTCATTTTAAGTACAGTAGATTCTTCTACAGGTTTTCTGACAAAATTGAAAGTTTAGCCTGAAGCTAAATCACATTATTTATGATGTGTGCCAATCCTTTTTTGTCTTTTTTTTTTGATTTCCATATCATCCCGCGGTTATAAAAATTGCGATATAAAAACATACTATTAAAACAGCATTTGAACGTTTTTCATTTAAAATGGATCATTATTCTGGAGAAAGCTTTTGATAATTTCTTCAGAGATAACCGCTAATAAAGACAAAAACTAAAACATCAAAAACTGCATTGAAACTCTAATCTTTTTAATTATCATTAAAGAGTTATTAAATTCTTAACATTCATGTTTAACAAATGAAACCCATGTTGATGATATTGATTTAACTGAAATGTTATAACTAGCAGTAAATTTATAGGAGTAAAGCTTTTTTAGGGTTCCGTAGCCAAATGGCAAAAAACGGAACCCTTATAGATTCGTCAAGTCTGTCTGTCTGTCTGTCCGTCCGTATGTCACAGCCAATTATTTCCGAATCTATAAGATCTATACTGTTGAAATTTGGTCAGTCGATGTATTCTGTGAACCGCATTAAGATTTTTACATAAAAATAGAAAAAAAACAATACATTTTGGGGGTCCCCATACTTGGAACTGAAACTCAAAAAAATTTTTTTCATCAAACCTATACGTGTGGGGTATCTATGGATAGGTGTTCAAAAATGATGTTGAGGTTTCTAAAACCATTTTTGTCTAAACTGAATAGTTTGCGCGAGAGACACTTCCAAAGTGGAAAAATGTGTGTCCCCCCCCCTCTAACTTCTAAAATAAGAGAGTGATAAAACTACAAAAAATATATGTTGTACATTACCATGCAAACTAACAACGAAAATTGGTTTGAACGAGATTTAGTCAGTAGTTTTCTTTTAATACGTCATAAATCGTAAGACGCAATTTACCTTTCATCCAATCAATACACTAGTATAAAAACATCGATGAAAGTTACAACGAACTACAAGAACTTTTATATGATGTTACTTGCTGATACGGAACCCTTCACGGGCGAGTCCGACTCGCACTTGGCCGCTTTTTTTAATTTGAAATCTTCAATATTTACTGGAATATTAAATAGGTACATTATGAATAGATCCTCCTAAGATGTGATGATTCATATCGACAGTTATTGTCATCTAATTGATTAGTAGGTATGCTATAGGTATGTGATCAAACGACGTAAGGGACGTTTCGATATTGCTGTTAGATTAATTCACAGATTCAATATACACTTTAATCTTCTTCCGAGCCTTTATTCCCAAGTTTATTTGGGGGCTACTAGTTCAACCGGTTTTACCTGAATTTCAGTTTTTCCACGGAGCGACTGGCATCGGACCTCCGCTACCCTAAGGGCGAACTGAAATTCGAAGATTGAACTAGTTGTCAATATACACTTTAATATAAGGTTAATAAATTATTAATAACTAGATCCTCCTAAGATGTTATGCTATAATTATACTGACAGCTGTTGTGATAGGTACAATTGATTTTATGTGATAAAACGACGTAAGGGTACCCAGGTTTCGATATTGCTGTTAGATTCATTCGCCGAGAAAACTAATATTACTTGCTTAGAATAATTATTCCAAGATTACTTGATCATTTTGGTATTATTATCATGATGAAACTGAATACACTTCCTCATTCCTCACGTTGCTTATATCAGTTTTGATTGTAATTCCATCAGTACCTCTCAATATATCCTCATCGGTATTTCTTACAAGACAGCGGTAAAAATTTTTAAGTAGGTACAGTCAGCGTCATAATGATATTGGCGTTCAAAGTGGTCAAAATGATGTGAAAAACATTAATTCAATTTGATGTTGGCACACAAGGTGCTCAAATTGTTGTACGCATTCAAAGTGGTCAAAAGATCTTAGCAAGCAGTTGTCAATAATATGTTAGCTAACAGAGTGTTCATATTGATGTTATCAAATAGGTTGTTCATTGGTTTCTAAGCATGCAAACTAGTCAAAATTATCTTAGCAATAAACAGAAATCAACGTTATCGCCCACAGATAGAGTATACTTTGCAGATTCATTAATTCTTTTAAATGTTTGTCCTTTTTTGTCTTCAATACCTTTCTCTTTCATTTCTTGCATGACGTAATTGACATGTCTTTTGTTTCGAATGTTATTAAAAAACATATATAACAATATTCTATTGAATCATAAGTAATCTACAATATTATACTGAGAAAGGGAGTATGGATATAGGAATTTAAATGAGATAAATCCAATTGAAATTTCTTTGATAAAAAGTAGAATTAATGATACGATTATTTATTTTCGAGTAAAAATTCTCATTTGATTCGTCTTCTTGACGAGTACTTTGACACTCTAATATGGTAACCAGGGTTTGAAGATGGAGCTGGAAGGTGGCCATAGGAACTTCGTAATTAGACGCAACCCCATCGAAATTGGGCTCATTTTATTCGTCTTTACGAGTACTTTGATACTATATAGTAAGCAGGGTCTGATGATGGAGCTGGGAGGTGGCCATAGGAACTCCGTAATTAGACGCAACCCCATCGAAATTGGGCTCATTTTATTCATCTTTACGAGTACTTTGATACTATATGGTAACCAGGGTCTGATGATGGAGCTGGAAGGTGGTCATAGGAACTTCAGCAAATGAGTCGATGTGGTTGCGTTTTTGGTTTTTTGTATAAGTTACATATTCATCAACTGTTCGGCTTTGTAGAACGTATTTTAATGTCCTAAAATGTACGCAATGTATCTTGTCATATCGTAAAGCTCGTAGGATTCATTCAAGCTACACGCCGGGTACAGAAACTACCTATTATAATCGAACGGTCAAATAATATTAAATTTTTACGCAGTTCATTATAAAGTCGCTTGCATTGTCTGTCCGCTCTGATCATATAAATTACGCAAGGTATTTAAACGCGGTTTTCATCATAATTAAAGTTATCTTTTAGGGAAGATTTATTAATGTGATTATATTATTGTACTAGATGCGCCCCGCGGTGTTACCCGCGTATCATTAAGGTTGCTATGCAAATGTGTTATGCCTAACAACCTGTGAAGTTTTGACAGGAAATAAACAGTGATACATTTTGACATCTACGATTTAACCCTAGGTAACTAAACTATATTCATAGATACACAGTAACTAAACTTTCGTCAGGCAGACTACGCAATTAAAAACATGAAAATTATCAAAAGTATTTATTGAAAATAGGAACCGGTTACATGGCACTTAAGTTTGGTTTAATAACAACTAATGTGAAATACATTTAACTATAAATAATTATTCTGCACAGCTACTACACACCTCAATATTGTGCGATCCACAAATGGCATTTCTGCATTTAATGCATTGATGTTTTGTCATCCTACGAGCCTATGATGGACATAAGTAACATATTTTACGCACATTGGTCACAGAATGAACAGGGAGTTCAGGTTCTGATGACTCACCAAGAGTATCTTTTATCATAACCTTGATGTCACGCCTCAAAGTCACCGTTTGTAATCGCTCCCTAAGCCAAGGGTTCATAAGTTGGTCTCCCATCTTCATGACAAAATCGCGTCGTAGTGTCGGCTTCTTCTTATTTCTCAAGTTGTTCGAGACGTAAATAGCATAGGCATTGATACTAACTAGATTTAACATATTATAAAAAATGCATAATGGCCATCTGTTAGTTTTAATTTCTAACAAATTAGTCAGTGAAACGGTATAAGACTCCTGTTTATATTTCTTCCATTGAGTAAGAATCTCTGCATTGGTAAATGTCACAACTTGCTGCAGCACATCATCAGTCATGAAAAGCTGAAATAAATCTATTGGTTCCTGTAATTCCCTAGCGTCTCCCCTTGGACCTGGTATAAAATGTACGATGTTCCGTCTCAGAGTACGAGTAGTAGCTGATCTAGGTACAGAGTCCATTTATGTTTGTTTTTCCCATAAAGGAATCGGGGAGTTACTTGAAGAACACGCTGGTTACCTTGGTTTGAAGTTTGAGGAGAATTAGTTTCATCAATATATTCTAAAGAGTCATCAGAGTCTACAATTTGAGTTCTCTGTCTCTTACTTGGTCGTATGATGTCTTCATCAGGTTCTGAAGATTCGTTTGAGAATTCGGAATCAGAGGTGTTGATATGTATTTCTTCCTCCAGGTTATCCTCCGTCTCTGAGGCCGAATTATTTGAAATATTTAGTGGCAACAAAGAAATATCTCATAAAATGTATTTTTTTATATTTAATTACACTATAAATAGCTTAATATATAATTAAATAGTAAAATATACTGATTTAAATAAAACTAAAAAGAAATATTTCGTGTAAGCCTTGTATAAATAATAAATATTATAAAAAATAATTGTACATACCTTTTCAAATTAACGTACGTAGTAACTAAACTTTCGTCAACCTGACGACGATGTAGCCGTAGGTCACTTCCAAATTGTCGTGTGATCGCAACCGCGTCACCCGATGAATTATTAGCACCAATCAGGAAGGTAAACTAAGCGTGACGGGAGCGGGGCGCGGGGAAGTAAGTGCACTTGACTTTCTTGGAGAGGAGCGTAGTCGCGTGGACGAATGTTTAGTTATCTAGGGTTAATGTATTTTTATAATCACCTAGCTTTCGCCCGTTTATCTCGATTATTGCAGTAAAAAGTAGCCTGTGTTATTCTGATCTTCTTCTTATCGTATCAATGGCAACAACACTTTACATGGTTTTGGCCTAGTGCTCGGCAACGCGGATTGCGTTTGGCCTTGTGTTGATCATTGTGGTGAGAAGATTTGTCACCTAAACTCTGCGATACCGAGTGTTAGGTGTCCAGGGTGCGCCGGACGTCGGGACTCTTGTTCTCTTTTTTACGTCGCTCGGGGAGGCTCCTCTCGTGCACCCCGATATATAAGCTATATTACTGTAAAGTTTCATCCAAATCCGTTCAGTAGTTTTTGCGTGAAAGAGCAATAAACATACACACATACATACATACATACTCACAAACCTTCACGTTAATAATATTATTAGGAATAAATAGTAGGATTATTTTAATGGAACACATATAAAGTCAATGTTTCTTAAAAACAAATTATTTTTTATATTATAGCCAATACTGACAAAATTTTACGAGTTACATAAACTTCAAATAACCTACAGTATAGATTTAGAAATTTTTAATATATTTAAAAAAAAAAAAATTTTTGTGAATTATACCAATACATATTTTGAATAGGTGATTCATTTCTGCATTCTAATTCCAACAATAAGCTGCTCAAGTAAATGGCTTATTTACTTGCCTTACAAATATTATAGTCATATATTCAGCTTCTGTGCTAGATTATGCTAATGTTAGTTGTTTTTTACACTTAAAAGACATGACACTACCACACTTCTTAAATATGTATCCAGTACAAGACTTACGGTCCATACAATATGATGCCCATTCAGCATTGACATAACCTATAAACGAAAAAACAAAAATGTTGATTTTTTTCAAGTATTTTAAAATATGTTTTACATGTTTCCAATGTGTTTCATTATAATTATTATTAAACTGGTTCTAGTAACAAACAAATATATCTGGGCGGATTAACATAGATAAATAAACTAAGGTTCCTATTAATTGCTGGTAAGGATACTGAGTACAATGAGTGTCTCTCTTCTCTAGCTTCAAATTTACTTCCATTGGTGTACTGACTGGGTTACAATTTTTCATGATAACCCTAGCTAATAAATGATCTACAAATTGTTCCTGATCTACAAAAATCTCATTATTTTTTCATC
The DNA here is from genome assembly GCA_932526445.1 of Phragmatobia fuliginosa. Taxonomy (NCBI): domain Eukaryota; kingdom Metazoa; phylum Arthropoda; class Insecta; order Lepidoptera; family Erebidae; genus Phragmatobia; species Phragmatobia fuliginosa. The sequence goes on along the minus strand of OW052070.1, from coordinate 10,052,951 downwards.
TGACTCTCATTCCTAAGAATTGTCTAATATTTCCCAAGGCTTTTAATTTAAATTTAGATTTTAACTTAGTCTTAAGGTATTCAGTTTACAATTACAAAAAATAAATAAAATTGTCCACATACAAGGCTATATATCATCCTGACATTATCAATATGTATAACAAATAAACAAGGTTCATTGATTGACTTCCTATACCCCAAGGTTTGTAAAAAATTATCCACACGCTTATACCATGCCCTAACTGATTCTTTCAATCCGTAGATTGCCTTTTAGGGGTCCGATGTTTATGACTCGGAACCCATAAAGATTCGTCATGTCCGTCTCTCCGTCCGTCCGTCCGTCTGTCCTCGACTTAGCGTCCAAACGGTAAGTGCTAGAAAGATGAAACTTTGTATGAATATGTGTTGTTAATAAAATTATGAAAAATATTTTTACTTGGGGTACCTCCCCTACACGTAAAGTGGGGATGATTTTTTTTCTCGCGGCTACCCCATCTTGTGGGGTATTATTAAATAGGTGTTTTGAAAACAATAATGGATTTTTAAGAGGATATTTTGATTTAGGTGTCCGTTTACGAGAAACTCCACTTTAAAGGGCACGTTTTTGTAAAAACAGGGCGTCCCCCCACCCCTGTTAAAGCTAAACGGCGCAAAAAATCTAGAAAAATTCGTGATGGTGGTCTAAATAATGAACTTTAAAGGAAAACTGCAGCAGATTAGATGACTTTATTAATTCAGGAGTTATAGAGGCTTAAGTTGTAAAAGGCGCTTCCTTGGTAAACGTCATAAATTAATACATTAATACGTAAAAAAAGCACCTATCTATTGGATACCATTTTAAATCCACGTATCATTATGAGTGACTGAGGAACTCTTTTATGTGCGTGGGGGATTTTTTCATTTAACATATTTATTTCATTAAAATATCTACCATTATTATATATACATTGCTGCCATCTAATAGGAAGGTAATTTATGTCTTTGCGATAGAACTCAAGTGATCTAGATTCTACAAACTGTGTGAAAGCATTTTGTACTGCCTCCTGGGAAGAAAACTTTTTATCACGTAGATAATTGTCTAAATTACAAAAAAAATGGTAGTCCGTTGAAGCAAGGTCTGGCGAATACGGAGGGTGTCGAATGTTTTCTAATTGCAATTCCTCTAGAGTTGAAATGGTTTCTGTCTGACACGCACTTGGCCGATTTTTAGGGTTCCGTTGCCGTTGACGGTCCACTGGTGAGAATGTTTCTGTATAGTCTGTGCCTGGTCTTTGTGTAAAACCCTTGGCGACTAACTGACCATAATATCGCACATTATCACAACTGTCCACTTTTTTCTTGAACACCCACTTACACTTAACCTCTGTTGTTTGTTTTGGGTTGTCCACTACTTTCCAAGATTCGTTTTCTTCAAATGATTTTAATTCCTCCTGTAAAGCTTTACACCATTCTCTTGATTCTAGCCCATTTAAAGCCTCTTTATATGTTATATTGGCTGGTCTACACATGGATTCGTACCGGTTTCAACACACATATTACTATAACTAAACCTCTTTCTTCCTCTAACATCTTAAGCGGGCTTAGTACTCTGTATTTTTTTAACTCTTTTATTGATACACTGCCAAATGTTTCTCCTGAAAGACTAATGTCTGTGTTTGGTTCTTCCTATGTACTGTCCTCATTGTTACTTTTCTTAGTTGATGGTTCAGAGTCCGAATTATCAGAAGATGACTTAGGTTCTATGCTAATCACTATAATCAGAAGATGAGTTATTGTTATCAATTATTACAGCTTGCATATTATCCCGTAACGATTCCCAAATCGCATTTACGTTAGGATATACGTTATAGGATAGGATTTACGTTAGACTCTTTAAGGTATACAATAATGTAGTACATTATTTTGATCTATCTCGTAGGGTACAGCCAGCGTTTACAATGTAAACGTAAAGAATGGGTTTATTTACGACATCACATTAGAAACCTCTAAAATTGTCAATGTTTCTCCACTATAATATTATGCATGAATTATACATAAAAACCTTCCTCTTGAATCACTCTATATATTAAAGAAAACGGAATTAAAATCCGTTGCATAGTTTCAAAGATCTAAGTATTTATAGGGATTGACAGAGAGCGGAAGCGACTTTGTTTCATACTATGTAGTGAAACTGCAAAGTATACTCTATCTGTGGGTGATAACGTTGGTTTCTCTTTAATGCTAAGATATTTTTGACTAGTTTGCATGCTTAGATACCAATGAACAACCTATTTGATAACATCAATATGAACACTCTGTTAGCTAACATATTATTGACAACTGCTTGCTAAGATCTTTTGACCACTTTGAATGCGTACAACAATTTGAGCACCTTGCGTGCCAATTTATAATTGAATTAGTGTTTTTCACATCATTTTGACCACTTTGAACGCCAATATCATTATGACGCTGACTGTACCTAGATCATTTATAGAATTTGATTGTCAGAGACAGTGTGGGTTTTAATAATAAATAAGTTATAAACTCGTAGTAAACTGCGCGTTTGTTTTCCTCAAAAATTCTTTATTAAAAGCTAATACTTTCTACCTCTATTTTTTTTTTAAACAAGTAGGTACATACAGTCACATATAAAGCATAAAACACACAATGGCCTAGACTAACTTGAGCCACATACACAAAGGATATGCATTCGAAACCAGAAACATCTGGCGTGCGCAGGTGCCAATACGAATGATGAATGTGTTTACAAAGTTACAAATGGATTGAATTCTCAATATTGATACAATATTACAAATAAGCTCTGAAGACATCATAGAGACACTGTTAGTTTATTTAAATGCGTTTGTACATTAAAACTTGGTAGAGCTCATGATCACCATTATCATTGGTTTAGCCTTAGGATTAAGTGAAATGATAAATGACAATTTAGCAGTCATGGACCATCCTCAATAACTTGGAATGCCATAAGTAGAATATTGATCCCACGCAGATAAAAATAAAATATTGTATTATTATTAGCTGATGTATATAGTTCTTTATGGTTCATACAGATGCCATTGAGAGCGTGCAGCGGCGCTGTCTGAGATACGTCACCCGCAAATTTTGTTATGGCAGATCACTGCAGAAATATAACGACGGATTAGTAGAATTTAATGTAATCTCACTTCATGATCACCGTAAAAGGTATGATCTCCTTTGCCTTCACAAAATTATTCACTCCACCATCGATGCGTCTGGTATACTATCTTCGGTCTCTATTAATATAACACCAGGCACAGGTCACGCTGTCCCAACGCATTTATCATTAAAGTTTTTAAGAATAACACCTCTTTCTTTAACTCTATCGTGAGGATGTGCCGTACATACAACGAATTGAAGCCTTGAATATATTTAACGGTAGATTTTCCCGGTACAAGAGAGTCGTCACACATTTTTTTATTTTGCCCTTTCGTACTGAAATATCCTGTTAAAGTATTAAATTTAATTCCGTGAGGGGGAGCCAGGAATCCATAGCACAGGGCATATCCTAGTTTGTTTTCCTGACTCCCACAGAAACGTATATTATAGTTAAATTTACTATATGACATGTACTTTGTGGGAGTAAAATGAAAACATTATTATAAAAAAAAAAAAAACACATTGTTCGTAGTATGTGCGTTTTTTTTATTTGTGATTAAACTTCTTTTTTTTCTTTCTAGTTTTATATAAAAAAAGTATTATTTATAGTATTTTTTTTTTATATGTTTTATCTTTACTCATGTTGTGTATGCTAAATTTGGACCACTGTGTAGACTTAAATGTATCAATCAACTAATTTGTTAAGGGGATCGTTTCCATAACTGCTCGAAAAAGCACTTACGGTTATGACAAGAGAAACAAATTCATTCATTATTTGACAGTAAAAAAAATATTTCAGTTCCTTAATAAAGCAATCTATAGAGAAACCGAGTAAAATTACTAATACGATTATTTATTTTCGAGAAAAAAATCATCAACAGTGACTAAAATCACCGAAATCGACCTTTTCTGTTTGGAATCAATCTAGTATTATGTTGCTTTATTTGAAATAAATATTTTATTAGTTGCAAGAAAAAAGTACAAAAAAGAGATTAAGCATTTAAGGTTTCTATTAATTCTCACCAGAAAGTCATAATTTAATCTTAAACATCATTAATTTTTAGCGGCAAAAGTTCCATACATTTTAGTATGGAGAAATAATTTGCAATAAAACAGAGTTCACGCGATCCAAAAATTCAGTGTTCTCCGAATATTCAAGGCGAGCGCACGCTCGTTTTTAGCTCCACACGCACTGTCACGCACACAGAGATTTGATTGTTTACATACGACGACGTGACTGTGTGTAACTTTTGATAATATTTGGTAGGTCTGAGAATAGACACACCAATCTTTATATTTTAAATTATTATTAACCAACTTCAAAAAAGGAGTATTATTTGTGTTTTTTTTACTGTCCATTCATTGATTACTCTGTCAATTGTGGACCGATTATTAAAATTCATTTTATATGACTGCCTCGGTGGCGCTGTGGTAGCATATGCGATTGAGGCCTCGGGTTCGATTCACGGGTCGGACCAAATGTTTATGAGATCCACACAATTTTTTTTTTTAGGTGTTGGCTGTTTTCAGTGTTAGTTCATAGGGAAACCCTAAAATTTTATAAGCACGTTATAAATAGTTATTATATATTTTTTTATTTTGTAATGCTATTCCAGACGCAATATCTGAGCTGGTAGCCATCATTTCATAATGATGAGGGCAGTAGTAGCGCATGCGACTACTTTGCTTGAGTAAGGATTTAGGTTCGATTCCCGTGTAGGACCAAATATTTGTGTGATCCGCAAATATTTATTTCGGGGTCTGGGTGTATTCTATAGGTAAGCAACCAAAAAAAGTATGTTTATGTATTTATATCAGTTGTCGAATCAATAATATAAGCTCTGCTTAGTTTGGGACTGGATGATGTCGTGTGTAAGATGTTCGAAATAGTTGTTTATTTATTATTGTAATATATCATACTGCCTTGTTGGTCTTGTGGTCAGCGTATGCAACTGCTAACCAAGAGGTCTAGGGTTCGATTCCCGGGTCGGACCAAATTTTTGTATGATCTGCAAATATTTGTTTCAGAGTTTGGGTGTTTTCTATGTATAATATGTATGTATTTATAACAAAAAAGTATGTTTATGTATTATAAACTGCGAAATAAATATTTGCGGATCACACGAATATTTGGTAGATGATATTCTGTGTCATTCGTCTGAAATATTTATTTATTGTTATTTATTATAAACTAGCTTTCTGCCCGCGGCTTCGCCCGCGTGGAATTCGTTGATATCACACGACATGGTAAGGGTAGATTAAACAATCTTACCTGATTTTATGTTTGATAATAAGGTCTTCTTAATAATTCTTAATAAGGAACTTCGACACAAACTTTCGTCCCCTATTTCAAACCCTTCTACCTTTATTTTCGCGATAAAAAGTACCCTATGTCCTTTCCCAAGTTCAGTTCTATCTTCGTACCAAATTTCATCAAAATCGGTTTAGTGGTTTAGGCGTGAAAGCGTAACAGACAGACAGACAGAGTTACTTTCGTATATGTGTGTTACCTTTAGTCGTATCTTTCAAGATGTTCAGCTGATGATGGAAAGTAATACTACTCAATGGTTTGGTCTTGGATGATTAGTATTTCACTTTTATACGTATGTATAAACCGCTAGTCGTATTTATGTTTTACTAGCTTTTGCCCATGGCTCCGCCCGCGAGTGTGTCGATTTTCGTGGTAAAAAGTAGCCATGTCCTTTCTCGGGGTCCCATATATCTCTATACTGAAATTGATCAAAATCGGTTCAGCGTTTTACGCGTGAAAAGGTAACAGACAAACAGACAGACAGAGTTACTTTCACATTTATTTTAGTAACATTATTGCATAAATAAGCCGTTTGCATTAAATGTATTAAAAAAAAAACACAGTCCTCTGCCTCTTCAACCTGTCTATTAAACTCAAAACATAACGTAACTTAAAAACTACTGCACCGATTTTCATAATGTTTGCAGCAATGGATAGATTGGTTTTAAAGGAGGGTATAATTTGTCAAATTTTAAATGTTTTTTAAATGCCTATAAGACCATGTATCGTTAATCATACATTATTGACATAATAAAATCTTACACTGAGAGTCACTAGTGTAAGATTACGGCCAATTACGGGTGCGACCTGGATGAACGCTCTGACGTATTATAAAATATTTATTTAAATAATATTGTGTAATAAACAATTTTATTCTACATATTTCATGTAGAATAAAATTGTTTTAAATGTCTACAGTATTTATTATGATAAGGATTAATATTACATTGTTCCAAATTACTTTGAAATTATTATTCACAAATAAAATAATAAAGAAATATTAAAAAAGTATAATTAAAAAAGTATTACTGTAGGTTATTCCTAATTTATGTAACTCGTAAACTTTTGTCAATATTGGCTTTATTTATGTGTTCCTTTAAAATAATAAAATAACATTAATAAATCTTCTTTAAAAGGTAACCTTAATTATGATGAAAACCGTATTTAAATACCTTGTGTATTTAAAACGATCTGAGTTGACAGACAATGCACGCGAGCGAATTTATTTTATACTGTGTAAAATTATTTTATAATCTTTGACCATCTTTGACCACTTTCTGTACTGAATGAATCCTACGGGCTTTACGTTATGGCAAGATACATTGCGTGCGTTGTAAGACATTAAAATACGTTCTACAAAGGCGAACAGTTGATGGATATTTAACATAAGCAAAAAACCGAAAGTCGGTGATTGCTTGCTACGGTATGTATGCGACAGTGCGCGATGCGTCTGTGTGCATGTAAAATATGTATGTGGGTGTTCAATCACAAATTCTCACGCTTGGTGTCGCGGGCCTTAACATGTGCCGGCAGTAATCTGTAAGCGTACCTATCATAAATAAATAAATGATGCCCGCGGCTCCGCTCGCGTCTTATGGCTGGTTTACACGGGCTTAGTAGCTAAGCGCTTAGTACTTGTCACTATACTAAGCCTCAATATGACAAGTGAAAAGTAACCGTTTACACGTTGGAGCCAGTAGAAGTCATTAGTGACCAGACATTCGAAATGGAACGACGCCGCCTGATTTTGCGCAGTGTGTTTAAACAATATTCAAACATTATTATTTCAAGCATGATCGAAGAGCTTGAAAGACAAACATTAAAAAGAAAACGTTTGTGGACAAGACAGTGGTTACTGCGCAGAGATGAACGGGGCCATTCTGCTCTTCTATTAAAAGAGCTAGCAACCGAAGATCCAGGAGAATATAGAGTAACTATGTAACAACTTTTTTTAGTTAGTATAAATAATTCGTATTGGTAACGCAATAAGATGACGTGTTTAGGTGAGCGCCATCTTTATCAGGTTAGCGGTAGCTCTTACACTCCTTCTTCCTTGGTTTTAGATAAACTTTCAACCGCGAGTCGTCAGATGGCGTCATTTCTCCTAAATGTAGCACGGATGAGATTAATACTCTGTGGTAAATTGTGTTCTATGTTATCTTTGGTCATAAGTCTGTTTTGTCTATGAGAATCAGGTGAGGTTTTTTGGTTAACGAGTGGAGGGTAAAAGTTTTATTCCAACGGGACCTTGAGATATAATATATAAAGCGGGCCCTAATTCCCCGAAAAAGCACTCTTAGTTCTACTGCGGTCCTAGGCGAAACTCTGCTCGTTGTAATATTGGTTCGTGAAGAATTCCTGGTGTTTAACCCGCTCTGCAAAGTGGTGAGAAACCTGCTTTCTTTATTTAACTATATTTCCTTGTACCAGTCTGTTTGTGTGATTATGTACTTAGGATTGTGTCTCATATTTTTTCCTAGGGTTCCAAGGATTGATTCCAAGGATTGATTCCAAGGATTGATTCCAAGGATTGATTCCAAGGATTGATTTCAAGTTTTGGTTTGAGATCTACCTCAACCAACGTTGGTCTACCTTCGGCTGTACCTTCGGGTGCAATAGGAGAATCCCATTAGCGGTGTGTGGGCAATCAAGCGAGCAGAGGTGCCCAGTGTAAAGGAGAGCCCCCTCTTGTACGACAAATCCCCAAGGACATAAGATGACGGACCTCAGGGACCACATCGGGGCTCCCGTATTAACTTCACTGACGTCTGCTCTTCCCGGTCGAGCCCCCAGAGATCCAGGGAAGCCTAAGTTATAGACTATTTGTATAGCAACCCTCTTATTTAGGATTAGATTTGTATTTAGATATAAGAATCTTAGTACTATAATGTTGAACAACCCACCTTTGTAACTTTGTGTATTATCTCTAGTGTGTAAGAGGTGGATCTATTTGTGCTTCATGTGTGTAATGAATAAATGTGTGTGAGACTGAACCCATGTTTTCTTGGGGAATACCTGGCTACCCAAATCGACATATGCACACATATGAACTCTGTCTGTTATTCTCTCAGCTTATAGATACTACTTGTGAACAGGCGCCCTGGGATATTTCACATAGCTCTACTGACTGCGCACCGGTGAGTGACGCCCCCTGGTAGGGCTAGGGCCTTCTACTAACCCCCCTTTACCGGGGCTAGGGGTTACAAATTGGCGCGCCAACGTTTGGCTTAGAAACCGAACCCTTCTTTGTGTGTGTGCTGTGTCTGGGTGGTTTGGTTGTTTTTCAAGGAAACATCCGTCTGATACGTCCCAGGACGTTAATTGGTTTTGCGAGTGCAGTGCGCATGTAATTAATGTCTGTTTGCATTTTTTCAGCGCATCATACCACCTTTTATGCGGCGTGCAAACCCAAAATTCTAAATTTTTGAAAATTTACACTGCACAAACATTTGGTAAGTTTGGATCATCATATTTTGGAATTCTGTGTTTTATGTTTCTGTGTTTTGTCCTTTTTTTGTCTTGTTCGGTCTCACACACTTATATTTTTACCCATTTTGTCTGTTGAAGAAAAGTCACTTTGTGAGGGTGTCTTTTTTTCAACACTATATTATACTACCTACTTACAAAATAAGTAAGGAATTTGTATTTTAGAACTTTGTATCAAGTCAATACTTGACTATAAACTTATTATATTTATTTAAACAAAAGGATTTGTTCTCCTTTTGTCTTGATGAATAATAATATAAATTTATTAAGGTAATTTGAATTCAATTTAGAAATACCCTTCTTGTGTTAGGGTAAAGAAAACTTTTTACAACTTGAAACTTGTGTTGTGTAATTGTTTTAAAGAAGTAATAATATAAGGTTATTAACTTGTATTAACCAATAACTGTGATTAATTGTGTTCTTCAAACGCGTTAAATCACCAATTAGTGTTTTTTATTGTAACTGCTTTCAGTTGAACAGCTGGGAGGTAACATACTTAGTTTTTTTAATTTAGCTAAAATTTGAATTTGTGTAATTGTTGTTACCCTACAATTTAAATCTTTTTTGTTTTAAATACTTTTACTCACAACTTATATGTGGTAATCTCACTACATCTGACTTTGTTGTATTAAAAATTAAGAATTTGTAGTTACCTCACAAATTCAAACTTTTTTGGTTTTAAATAATTTTACTTTTAAATAATCTTACTTTTATCTTATGAACTTTGTTCGTTTTAAATCATTTTAACCTACAACTTAATTTATTGTTGTTGTTGATTAGTTAACACAGTTAACTTAACAAAACTTGGTATTTAGATGCAACAGTCTAAGCTGTTCTTTTGTAATTAATATTTTTTTTCTTTCTAGTGTACTGAAAAAGCTTAGTGCTGTTCCCTAACATAGTTCACATTAGATTGTAATAGTGAATTACTATATACTTTGAAAAAGATACTTTATAGTGTTAACAGTTATATACTGTAGATACTCACTTTAACCCTACTTTACATTGCTAATAGTGAGTTACTTTATGTACTACATATTAATACTGACTTGAACTATAACCATATACTGTAATTAGTGAATTAGTGCGGTGTAACTTCCTCTTTTGGCGCTGGGATTGACCTGGTGCATTAACTTAGTTTGTCTTTGAGCTATAACTTTTAAATTTATAACTATATTAGAGCTATAACTTTTTAATCTTATAACTTTGAACTTTTACTTGGAACTTTAATTTTTGTACATCATGGCCCAGTTGGTTAGGTGTATCGATTACCTGAGAAGGGATGAACTCATTAATGAATTATCTGCCATGGGGATTTCAGTTGGCGCGGATGACACTGTGGCAAGTCTAAGGAGTGAGTTGCGAACTGCTTTGCGGCTCAGCCGGCGTGGCAGTCTAAAGCCCAGCACCGCCTCTTCTGCCTCTGCAGCTTCGGAACTGCCTCTATGCGAGCCCAAGGTCCAAGAACTGGAGGGTGTTCTTTCCTCAGGTGACTTTGTTTCCAATAAATCCATTCGCCGAAAGGTGACTCTCAGAGCTAATTATATACTAGCCAGGTTGGCAAGGTGTGGTCTTGACTGCCCTGAACTGGCTGGTATCCGGGACCGGTTAGTTAAGGTGCTGTCCGTGTCTGAAGCAGAGACTGACTCTGACTCGGATGGCTTGGAGGAGGAAGCAGCTCCAGCTCAAGTGGCTAAAGATCAGCACACCTCTCCCGAGAGGGTAGGAGACTGTTCGATGCATCCCAAAGTAGCTGCTAACGACTCAGCCCCAACTTTACTGATTAAAGATAGACCAATCAACTTAAATTCTTTTAACTTAAAATTTGATGGCTCTTCTTGTGTGAGGGTTTTTATTGAGAGACTAGAGGAGCTTAGATGCGCTCGAGAGGTCACTAAGGAGAAAATCCTAATTGCATTCTCCGACCTGTTGGAGGGTCCAGCTCTGTCTTGGTTTCGTACCAACAGGGAGGACTTCACCTCTTATGAGTGCATGTTGGAGGAGTTGAGGGAGAACTTCGATCTCCCCGACTACGACTATCGTCTCCAGAAGGAAATCAGACAGCGTACGCAGGCCCGATCCGAAACGTTGGGGAACTACATCTCCACGATGCAGGCCATGTTTGCCAGACTCTCGTGCAGGATGCCTAGCGAGGAGCAGCTAGACATTCTGATGCACAACATCCGACCTGAGTATATGAAGGAATTAGCTCTGCATGACGTAAGGTCCATATTCGATCTAAAGCGATTAGGAAGGCGTCTTGAACTTGCTCGTACTAGGGCAGAGGCATTTGACGAACCGTCTTTGGACAAAATGAAAATCACCTCTGACTTACATCCAACTAAGAATAAATCGTCTCTAAAATTCTCTCGACAGATATCGGCTGTGTCCAGACCATCCCCTTCGAGCGAGCCTCAGTGCTTCCGCTGCGGTGACCGTGACCACCCTACCGCACGCTGCACGCAGTCGAGGGAGGTGGTGTGTTTCCGGTGTGGTCGGAAAGGTGTCAGATCTCCTGATTGTTCCCGTTGTAACGTCTCGCCAAAAAACGAGTAGGTCGGGGCCTTGCAAGGAGCTTACCAGTCCCTCTGATCCGTCCTTCTCAGGCTGGTAATTACTCAGGTAAGGTCCTGTTTCATGAACGGGCTAATGATATTAGGCCCTATTTAGTGGTAAAGGTCCTGAACTTAAATGTTCTCGGCTTACTTGATTCTGGTGCGGCCTGCTCTGTGTTAGGTAAAGGTGCGCATCGCATTTTCTTAGAACTAGGGTTTGAGCTGGAAGGCATCAGCCCTCACTTTAGGTTAACTACTGCAGATGGATCATACTTGCCTTGTCTAGGCGGTATATCCCTGCCCATTCAATATAACTCTGTTGTCAGAGTGGTGAAGTTTTATGTTGTCCCAGAGATTACGACTGCCATGATATTTGGCGTAGACTTCTGGCATCAATTTCAGTTGGGAAACAAATTGATAACACGTAACATTGACCTCTCCCACTTTAATGACTGCAATCCTGTGGAATCACTGGCTCTTAACCGTGGTCTGGAGGATTACAACAACTTGTCGCCTGAGCAGCGGCGAATCATGAACGGCATTATAGACAAATTCGATACAATCAACACGGATAGGGTAGGACTTGGCCGTACTTCTCTTGTACACCATGTCATTAACACTGGCGATAGCAAACCAATCAAGCAAAGGTACTACCCGCTTTCTCCCTGCAAACAGAGAGCCCTGGAAGAGGAACTGGACCGGATGTTAGAGATGGGAGTAGTGAGTCCTTCTCAGTCTGCCTGGAACTCACCAGTGGTGATGGTGGAGAAAGCGAATGGCGACCTCAGACTATGTCTGGACTCCAGGAAATTGAATTCCGTATCCAAGAGCGACGCATACCCTTTGCCCTACATAAATCAAATTCTAGACCATCTCAATAATGCTAAATATCTATCATCTATTGATCTTAGTGCCGCTTATTGGCAGATCCCTTTTGATTCGCCGCAATCAGCAGAGAAAACTGCCTTTACTGTCCCTAGGAGGGGTTTATTTCAGTTCAATGTCATGTGTTTTGGTCTCGTCGGAGCCTCCGCTTCGATGCAACGCCTCATGGACCGTCTTTTTGGCCCTGAGTTCGACAATAAAGTCTTTGCCTTTCAGGATGACATCATCGCGGTGTCCAGCACCTTTGAGGAGCATGTGGATCTCTTACAGAGAGTCTATCAGCGCCTTAAGGAAGCGGGACTTACCATCAACATGAAAAAATCCTGTTTCTGTCGGAGTGAACTGAAATACCTCGGGTACTATGTTGATAAACACGGCCTTCGGACTGACCCAGGTAAAGTCGATGTGATTCTCAACTATCCGTCGCCTACCAATGCCAAGGAGGTGAAGCGTTTTCTGGGCATGGCTGGGTGGTACCGTCGTTTTATCAACAACTTCTCTAAAATTAGTAGGCCTCTGTGCAAATTAACCTCAAAGAAAAACATCTCTTTTGTGTGGACCCGAGAGGCGGAAGATTCGTTCAACCTTTTGAAGGCCGCTTTGGTCTCCGCTCCCATTCTAAAAATGCCCGACTATGCCCTGCCTTTTAGAATTCTTAGTGATGCGTCGTCTTTCTCGGTGGCTGCTGTCCTCACCCAGACGCATGAGGGTGTCGAACACCCTGTTGCGTATTGCAGTCGCTCCCTCAACAAAAGTGAGGTTAACTACAGCACCACAGAACGTGAACTACTGGCGGTGATATTCGCCTTGGAACAATTCAGACAATACGTGGAGGGTCAGAAGTGCACAGTGGTCACGGACCACGCTTCCTTATTGTGGTTTCACAAGTTGAAGAACCCGACTGGTCGTCTTGCACGGTGGAGCATGAGACTTAGTCAATTTAACTTCGACATAGAGCACAGAAAGGGTAAGGATCATGTTGTTCCCGATGCTTTGTCGCGAGTACAGATAGATGCATTCAATGTAAGTGACACCAAGGACGCGTGGTATCTTCACACTTTCAATGGGGTAAGAAAGAACCCACGTAAGTTTCCAAACTACGATATACGTAATGACGCTCTATATAGATTGTCAAAAAACAAGTTCTCTCTTACCTCTGACTTTGGATGGAAGCTTGTGGTGCCTCAGGAGGACAGGCTATCCCTGCTCACCAGACACCACGACCACATTATGAGTGCACATGGGGGTGTATGGAAGACCCACAAACGTCTAGCTCTCAACTACTACTGGCCTAAGATGCATCAGAGCGTGAGGGAATACGTAGGCAGGTGTGAAGTGTGCAAGCAGTACAAACCTGTGAACACTTCCCGTCCTGGTCTTATGGGAAATCCAAAACGGGTGTCTAAGCCTTTCGAGGCCATCTCGTGTGACCTTTTGGGCCCTTTTCCTACCTCTGGCAAGGGAAACGTGCATTTGATCGTTGTCTCAGATTACTTCAGCAAGTATGTCATGTTGCATCCTATACGGTCTGCTACAGGCTTGGCTGTTGCGAGATTCATCGAGAAGAACGTCTTCCTGGTGCATGGTGTCTGTAAAACCATCTATATGGATAATGGCCCCCAGTTTGTGAGCAAACCATTCAAGGACCTCTTGGTGAAATATAATGTGCCCAACGTCTACTATAATCCAAGGTATCATGCGCAGACTAACCAGGCAGAGAGGGCCATACGCAACGTGGTTCAAGGGATCTCCTGCTATGTGAAGTCTCATCACAAGAAATGGGACGAAAACCTTGTTGAACTGCAGTGTGCCTTAAATACTGCAGTGAGCGAGGCCACTCGTTTCTCTCCCTATTTTCTTGTTCATGGAAGGGAATTCATAGGTGACGGTATACTTTATAGACAGGACGAGATTTCCGCTCATCCCAACTGTATATCTGTCGATAGTCCTGAGCCCTTCGGAGAGAGGTTGCAGGAACTACATCGTATTTATGTCCAAGTGCGCAAACACTTAGATGTGGCTCACAGGCGTAATGAAAAATACTATAACCTCCGAAAAAGACATATGGATTTGAAGGTTGGACAATTGGTCTACAAGAGAACGCACTACTTATCTAACAAGGATAAAAACTTTACGGCTAAGTTAGCCCCGAAATTTATGAAATGCATGGTAACGGCGAAACGTTCGCCTTTGGTCTACGAATTGTCAGATCTGGATGGTAAGAGTCTAGGAGCCTACCATATCAAGGACATTCTGAAATACAGTGGGGAGGTGCCACTCTCTGTTCCTGATCCACCATGTATTGCTTCTGTACTTGTGTCTCCTACGTCACTATGAGGCTCGCTGCTTCACAGGGTGTTTTTTTTTTCAGCTCACGCCTCTCTGCGATTATTCCTCCTTAAAAGTAAGGCGTGCAGCAACCTAGGTTCCTTCGGGTATTGAAGTTGATTCCCGGTTTTACTGGGTGTTACTCACTTAGCTTCACTGTTTAGTAATTTTAGATTTTTCTTGTTCTTTTGTTATATAGGCAATCTTTTAATTTCCTTCGCACCCTGCTCAGGAAATTTCACGGGGGAGGGGGTACTGTAACAACTTTTTTTAGTTAGTATAAATAATTCGTATTGGTAACGCAATAAGATGACGTGTTTAGGTGAGCGCCATCTTTATCAGGTTAGCGGTAGCTCTTACACTCCTTCTTCCTTGGTTTTAGATAAACTTTCAACCGCGAGTCGTCAGATGGCGTCATTTCTCCTAAATGTAGCACGGATGAGATTAATACTCTGTGGTAAATTGTGTTCTATGTTATCTTTGGTCATAAGTCTGTTTTGTCTATGAGAATCAGGTGAGGTTTTTTGGTTAACGAGTGGAGGGTAAAAGTTTTATTCCAACGGGACCTTGAGATATAATATATAAAGCGGGCCCTAATTCCCCGAAAAAGCACTCTTAGTTCTACTGCGGTCCTAGGCGAAACTCTGCTCGTTGTAATATTGGTTCGTGAAGAATTCCTGGTGTTTAACCCGCTCTGCAAAGTGGTGAGAAACCTGCTTTCTTTATTTAACTATATTTCCTTGTACCAGTCTGTTTGTGTGATTATGTACTTAGGATTGTGTCTCATATTTTTTCCTAGGGTTCCAAGGATTGATTCCAAGGATTGATTCCAAGGATTGATTCCAAGGATTGATTCCAAGGATTGATTTCAAGTTTTGGTTTGAGATCTACCTCAACCAACGTTGGTCTACCTTCGGCTGTACCTTCGGGTGCAATAGGAGAATCCCATTAGCGGTGTGTGGGCAATCAAGCGAGCAGAGGTGCCCAGTGTAAAGGAGAGCCCCCTCTTGTACGACAAATCCCCAAGGACATAAGATGACGGACCTCAGGGACCACATCGGGGCTCCCGTATTAACTTCACTGACGTCTGCTCTTCCCGGTCGAGCCCCCAGAGATCCAGGGAAGCCTAAGTTATAGACTATTTGTATAGCAACCCTCTTATTTAGGATTAGATTTGTATTTAGATATAAGAATCTTAGTACTATAATGTTGAACAACCCACCTTTGTAACTTTGTGTATTATCTCTAGTGTGTAAGAGGTGGATCTATTTGTGCTTCAT
Source organism: Phragmatobia fuliginosa (assembly GCA_932526445.1). Lineage (NCBI taxonomy): Eukaryota > Metazoa > Arthropoda > Insecta > Lepidoptera > Erebidae > Phragmatobia > Phragmatobia fuliginosa. Next base: position 10,036,990 of record OW052070.1, on the reverse strand, counting down.
GTGTGTAATGAATAAATGTGTGTGAGACTGAACCCATGTTTTCTTGGGGAATACCTGGCTACCCAAATCGACATATGCACACATATGAACTCTGTCTGTTATTCTCTCAGCTTATAGATACTACTTGTGAACAGGCGCCCTGGGATATTTCACATAGCTCTACTGACTGCGCACCGGTGAGTGACGCCCCCTGGTAGGGCTAGGGCCTTCTACTAACCCCCCTTTACCGGGGCTAGGGGTTACAACTATGAGAATGTCAACGGCACAATTTGATATTTTATTAGAAAAAGTTGCACCAGCAATTCAAAGACAAGACACAAATATGAGGAGTGCCATACCAGCTAAAATAAAATTGGAGGTTACTTTGTCATTTTTGGCAACAGGAAGCAGCTACCGCATGTTATCACACGTGTTCAGAGTTTCTAAACCAGCGATTTCAAAATTCATACCCGAAGTTTTGGATGAAATTTATAATCAACTTTCGGATTACATGAAGGTAAAAAAAGACAATATGTTTGTTTATTGTTATCATTAGTGTAATCATTTGAAATAACATAAGTACACGAAATATTATTGTGTGAAGTCTTCACCGTCAAGTGTCATTGTTATGGCCTGTGATAGGATATTTTCATCAGAAATGAAAGCAGGTGTGGATGGATGCATTACGTAACGATCCCGTAGATGAGATGGTTTCCAATGTTTCAATGGAAGCAGATGTATTATTGTACATGTAGTTCTCGATCGCTAGTTCACTCAAAATATTTTGTATTCTTGTTTGTGCAATCATACTTCTCTCGAATGATAATTCTCTTAACTGCACTGCTACGTTCTTTGCAAACACATCAAATCTGTCTTCTTTTTCAGGTACATCCCTATTGACAGCTTCTTGTAATTTTTTTAGCTCTCCAATCGCACGAAATATTCCTTTCCGCTGTGACATATTTTTACTGGAGGTACTTTGACGTTGTTCCCCCCTTGGTTCCGAAATAGATTCAACCTCTGAAGTGGAAGCCATAGAGATATCTTGTTCGCTACTTATAGGATTATGTTGCTCGCTGCTTATAGATCCGCTATCCTGAAAAATAAAATTGCATTTCAGGTTCCTGCTACAGAGGATGCATGGAAGAAAATAGAAAGAGGTTTCAATACACGTTGGAACTTTCCAGGGGCTCACGGTGCTATAGATGGCAAGCATATATGTATTCAAGCACCTCCTGACTGTGGCAGTGATTATTTTAATTATAAAGGAAGCAACAGCATCGTGCTAATGGCCGTCGTAGATGATGATTACTGTTTTATATATGCTAATATTGGCGCAAACGGCCGGTGCTCAGATGGTGGTGTTTTTCAGAACTGTTCGATTTTTCGTGATCTCGAAAACAATATGTTGCCAAACAATGGATTTTTTGTTGGAGATGACGCATTTCCCCTGAAATCATATTTATTGAAACCTTACAAGCATAGTCCTTTGACCTACGAACAGAAAATTTTTAATTATAGATTGTCAAGGGCCCGAAGAATCGTCGAGAATGCTTTTGGCATCTTAGCCAGTCGCTTTAGAATTTTTAGAACATCTATATCTGCGAATCTCACAGTTACTGATCGCATTGTTCGTACAACATGCACTATACATAACTGGCTCAGAAAAACTTCAAGGACATACCTAACCACGAGATGTGTTGACTATGAAAATTTGGAAACTGGGGAAATTATTCCAGGATTATGGAGGGACGCCAACTTTGATTTGCAAAATGTTCAGCCAGTGGGTAGTAATCACTCGTCAAGAATGGCCCGACAATTGAGAGAAAGATATACGAATTACTTCGTAAACGAAGGTGCCGTATCATGGCAATCTAGAATGATCTATTAGTTTAAAATGTACAACTTTATTAATTAAATTAAATCTATTGTTAAATAAGTACATACCTACTAATACCTGTGTTATATTAAAACACAGGTTTATAACCTAGCTTAGGCTTTAGTCTCCCACAAAACATATACCTGCAAGTATATGATAAATAATCATGGTTCGAGACTTATTATTATTGAATATAATACCTACTTCAAAATATATGAAAAATGTTGTTTTATTACTTACATTTTCTATAGTTGTGCGCCTTTCGTCTATATCTTTCAACAAACTATGCACTTCTTTGTACCAATGCAGATTTGGCACATAGACAGTATCAGTCCCACTTCCTGATCACATTGAATTTTGATTTTTTTTCTTTTCCTTAATAGGTTGACCGAAGTGTTCTCATTTTCTTTTTTGCCTCAAGCACTCCGAAACCAGCAATATTCATCTCTTCAACGATTTACTGATAAGCAGCATCTTTTGCGAGTTTATTTTTATATAAAGCCGATTTGTGGTTCCATAAACATTCATAGGATTTAAATTCCTGAATGAACTCGATTGTTTTTTCCGATTTCCACCTTTCCGCAGCCATGATCACAAAAAATACGTAAGTAAATAAACACGTGTTTTCACTTCCCGGTACAACTTGTCACTAACTAACTTGTCGAGCTGTTTACATGCGGTCAGCACGCGACAAGTGCTTAGTAAATCGTGGTGGGGGTATCGACTTGTCGCTTAGTAAATAGGATCGATCTCTATTCACTTGCACTATTCACAAACACTAATACAAAGCACTAATCAGCGTGTTTACACACGAGGACTTAGTATTAGTGACAAGTACTAAGCGCTTAGCTACTAAGCCCGTGTAAACCAGCCATTAGGGGTATGGAGAATAGATGTTGGCAGATTCTCAGATCTACCGATATGCACACAGAATTTCATGAGAATTGGTCGAGCCTTTCACGAGAATTGGAGTTTAATTACAAACACCGTGACACGAGACTTTTATATATGAGGTATAATCAATTAAATCACGTATTTACTTTTTTTCGGTTCAACTTAGTGGTCTAATTGGTGCCACACTGAAAAGTGTTCTCTGGCACTAACCAAAAAACAGAAAAATTGAAGGAAGAAATAAGACATTCAACGCCAAAGAGAGGCCACTAATGTTTCTATTTAGTATTAAAAGGAAAAAGAACTAGTAAACTTAAATTAAGCAACATGATTAGCAGTCATTTATCAAGCGAATGTCTCCCACAAGTGGTACTAATACAAAGCACGTTATGATTGATAGCCTTCATTAGACGGACAATCACAATTCAAATGCCTTGCACAACGAGCCTATTCTAGATTCCAAACCAACAGCTATTATTTCTAACCAACTTAATATAAATAGGAGGTCCTTCAGGTTCTTGATTAAATTGAATCTTTCTATTACGTTTTTAGGGTTCCGTAGCCAAGTGGCAAAAAACGGAACCCTTATAGATTCGTCATGTCTGTCTGTCTGTCCGTCCGTATGTCACAGCCATTTTTTTCCGAAACCATATGAGCTATACTGTTGAAACTTGGTGACTAGATGTAATCTGTGAACCGCATTATGATTTTCACATAAAAATAGAGAAAAAAGCAATACATTTTAGGGGTCCCCATACTTGGAACTGAAACTCAAAAAACATTTTTTCATCAAACCCATACTTGTGGGTTTCTTTTTTTTCGATTATCTATAGATAGGTGTTCAAAAATGATGTTGAGGTTTCTAATATCATTTTTTTTAAACTTATTAGTTTGCGCGAGAGACACTTCCAAAGTGGAAAAAGCGACCAAGTGCGAGTCGGACTCGCCCATGAAGGGTTCCGTATCAGCAAGTAACATCATATAAAAGTTCTTGTAGTTCGTTGTAACTTTCATCGATGTTTTTATACTAGTGTATTGATTGGATGAAAGGTAAATTGCGTTTTACGATTTATGACGTATTACAAAAAAACTACTCACTAGATCTCGTTCAAACTAATTTTCGTTGGTAGTTTGCACGGTAATGTACAACATATATTTTTTTTAGTTTTATCACCCTCTTATTTTAGAAGTTAGAGTGGGGGGGACACACATTTTTCCACTTTGGAAGTGTCTCTCGCGCAAACTATTCAGTTTAGAAAAAAATTATATTAGAAACCTCAATATCATTTTTGAACTCCTATCCATAGATACCCCACACGTATAGGTTTGATAAAAAAAAAATTTTGAGTTTCAGTTCCAAGTATGGGGACCCCCAAAATGTATTGTTTTTTTTCTATTTTTATGTAAAAATCTTAATGCGGTTCACAGAATACATCGACTGCCCAAATTTCAACAGTATAGCTCTTATAGTTTCGGAAATAATTGGCTGTGACATACGGACGGACAGACAGACAGACAGACAGACTTGACGAATTTATAAGGGTTCCGTTTTTTGCCATTTGGCTACGGAACCCTAAAAATGTGTGTGTCCCCCCTGTAACTTCTAAACTAAGAGAGTGATAAAACTAAAAAAAAAATATGTTGTACATTACTATGCAAACTACCAACGAAAATTGGTTTGAACGAGATCTAGTAAGTTGTTTTTTTGTAATACGTCATAAATTACCGCAATTACCTTTAAAAACATCGATCAAAGTTACAACTAACTACAAGAACTTTTATATGATGTTACTTGTTGATACGGAACCCTTCATGGGCGAGTCCGACTCGCACTTGGCCACTTTTTTAGCGTTAGCTTCATCTGTTTGTTGGTTGTTTGTAACCAAATTTGAAAACGTTCGTTTTTAGTTACTTTATCTATTTTCATCAACAACCCATAACGTCCCACTGCTGGGCTCAGGTCGCCTCTCAAGAGAGGGTTAAGGCCATACGTTCCACGTAGACACGTTGTGGCTACGTAATCTTGCTGTTGGATGTTTTTAAGCCGCCCGAAGGCCTCCAACTAAGCTTCACGACTGCTGCCTTATGATAACAATCGGGACCGACTGCTTAACGTGACCTCCGAATCACGGAAACGCTCATTAATTAAAATGCCACAAACGGTCACCCATCTAGGTCCGACCGCGCCGTTGTTGCTTACCCTTGGTGATCGTTTCCAATCACCTAAGGCCACTCGGCTATGAGCGCTTCCTATACTAATATATTAAGTTAATTAACTAATAAATATTTATCTATACTAATATACTAAGCTGAAGAGTTTATTTGTTTGTTTGGTTGAACGCGCTGATCTCAGGAACTACTGGGCCAATTTGAAAAATTCTTTATGTGTTAGATAGCCCATTTATCAAGGAAGTCTTTCGTCTTGAGAGCTTCCTCTGCGTGTGCTGCGTAAACGGTTAAAATGTATTACAAAAAATTTTCCCTTTAAAAGTTCTAAAAAAAGTCCGCGACAGCTTACTAATATGTCTATCTTTTAAGGTTGGCTTACTCTATCCTTTTTATGATTTTTTTTTACGCGGGGTAACATCACGCTACTGTGACGCTACGGGCAACAGAAGACAAAATCTCTGGAATGGCAGGACAGATTTTTACGGTCCTTTCACTGGCAGATAATTCTAACTGATGATATAGGGAGTAACTTAACTTAGGCTTCTTTTTTGTTAAGGTGGGTTACACCGCTGGGCTCTGCTAGTCAAAACTATAATATTGGCCGTGCTTCCCACTCAGGAATTGCGATTGCAATTCCAAAACTTGAATAATGATGAAATGTTCTATGAAATAATAGTAGGTATTATTTACATGTTTCATTCAGATATTAAACTTATGAACTTTGATTATTTATCGAATTTTAATAGTTATTACTAAACTTTAAAATGGTTATGCACCACATGGGTTAATAATAAGTTATCCAAAGATATTGTGTGCACTATTTAGGTGAGACTGTAATGAGAATATGTTTCAAGTTGACCTATGTAACCAGACATTTGAATAAATTACATATTTATTTGTAACAAGTGTACTGCTTTGTGTTTAAAAAGATGTATGTTAGAAATGTCTACTGGGCCTAGGGCAGCTTAAGGGCTTTCAGCCTATTTATATAGCGTGTTGTACATATAAATACTTTCGTTCGGTGTTATTCCTTTTTGTTCTTATAGTACAGGTCTAAGTTTTGCAATTTGAACAATAATTACAGACTTTGAATTTTGTTTAATGTTGTTTTTTTTTAAGTGGAAATGAAGTGAGGTCACCTCATAATTAAATTAATAATAAAATAATTAATTAATAATAAAATAATTATGGGTTAACCACTGTAACCACTGCTGAGCCCAGGTCTTCTCTCAAGAGAGGGTTAAGGCCACATGTGTCCCCGCCGGCCGAGTTCGGGTTGGGGACTGGCAAGACACGTTGTGGCTAAGGAAGACGCTCGAGGCCTCCAGCTAAGCCTCACGACTGTTGTGCTATCAACCGGGACCGACTGCTTAACGTGACCCCTGATTCGCAAAAACGCTTATAACATATTACTATACACATATCACAAACGGTCACCCAACTACGTACTGACCGCGCCGCCGTTACTTACCGTCCATGATAATAATATTTAACAGTTTATAAAATATTGATACTCCGCTCTTTTTGGCCGTAGCGTGATGATATAGCCAATGTCCTTCCCCGATAAATGGACTATCCGCTTGAGCGCTATTGGGCTGTGTAGTATCCACCGCAAAAACCCGTTGACCGCTATGGGGCAGTGTAGTCACCGCCGCAAAAATCCGTCGAGCGCTATTGCCAATTATCTAACAGTGAAAGAATTTGTCAAATCACACCAGTAGTTCCCGAGATTGGCGAGTTTAAACAAACAAACTCTATCAGTATAGCTCCAAAAAAAAACTAAAGAAGTTTAGTTACATTGAATGGCTGCACGGTTGGCCTAGTGACTTAAGCGGTCGCCACGCCGCTTCCTACTACGCCAAGTGTCGTCGGTTCAAATCCTACATAGGACAACACTTTGTGTGATTCACAATTTGTTGTTCTGAGTCTGGGTGTTCTTTGTGTCCGTTTCATGTATGTTTGTAAAGTCCCCCGCGACACAGGAATTTATAAAAAAAAAAGATTTAAGTAAATCACCATTTAATATATAAATGATTTAGAAAAAAACGAGGTAGCTAGATACACAGTTTCCTTTTACACTTAAGTACACTTGCTTTCCTTTTCACAAAACACTCTCATAGTGAAAGAAGAAAAAGGATGTTACACACATGGACGTATTTGTTTTTTATACGTCCATGGGTTACAGTAAAAAGGTTACATTAAAAAAGCGGCCAAGTGCGAGTTGGACTCGCCCATGAAGGGTTCCGTATCTGCAAGTAACATCATATAAAAGTTCTTGTAGTTCGTTGTAACTTTCATCCATGTTTTCATACTAGTGTATTGATTGAATGAAAGGTAAATTGCGATTTACGATTTATGACGTATTAAAAAAAAACTACTCACTAGATCTCGTTAAAACCAATTTTCGTTGGTAGTTTTCATAGTAATATACAACATATATTTTTTTTAGTTTTATCACTCTCTTATTTTAGAAGTTAGAGGGGGGGGGGACACACATTTTTCCACTTTGGAAGTGTCTCTCGCGCAAACTATTCAGTTTAGAAAAAATAATATTAAAAACCTCAACATCATTTTTGAACACCTATCCATAGATAGCACCACGCCACACGTATAGGTATGATGAAAAAAAAATTTTTGAGTTTCAGTTTCAGGTATGGGGACCCCCAAAATGTATTGTTTTTTTTCTATTTTTATATAAAAATCTTAATGCGGTTCACAGAATACATCGACTGACCAAATTTCAACAGTATAGCTCTTATAGTTTCGGAAATAATTGGCTGTGACATACGGACGGACAGACAGACAGACAGACAGACAGACAGACTTGACGAATCTATAAGGGTTCCGTTTTTTGCCATTTGGCTACGGAACCCTAAAAACGAGTATATAACTCGTGCGAGCTAAGATGGCACCTGGTTCAGGTGACACCCCTCTGTCGTCTTGCGAGGAGCGTTAGCATCACTATTACCGTTGCACGAATCTTTCCATAACAATTATAGTTTATTAGGTATTATTGCGTGTTTACCCAGGGAGCCAATTAGACGACACGTTGGTTGTAATATTTATTAATGACTACATTATGACTCTGTAAGACTCCGTATTGACTCCATCTAATTTAACTTAAACTAAAGCTTATATACAATGTAATATGTGGACAGTTTTAGGTGGGGCGCTACTAAGAAATATTATTTACTTAATTGCTTAATTGACAATATGATATTTGTTCTTCCTTATTTAATAATTTTAATATTACTACTGTTTGACGGCACGTACGTTAACTTCAGTAAAACAATTATTTAAGCACGTAACCGTATAAAGATCTAAACTACTATTTTGCTGTGGCTTCGCCATAGATATTCCCCCTCTGAAGAGAAGAGATATCCTTATACCTTGTAATCTTTTCCATAGTAGGAGTCAACCCTTGGCTCGTTGTATGATAACCGAGGAAATCAATCTCCGACTTGGCGAATTCGTATTTGTTTGCATTTATTGTTGTGCCGTTTTTATGTAGGCGCTTTTAGATGGCGCTCTTGTATGTTTTTCGCTTGCGCTGTGTGTGGAAGTCGGCTGTCTGGGCTCTGTTGCGGAGCTTGCCAGTGCCAGGAGTGAGCAGTTCCAGTGAGTCGGAACTGAGTGCCGCTGGTTCCAGTGAGTCGGAACTGTATGCCGCTAGTCCCAGTGAGTCGGAACTGTATGCCGCTAGTCCCAGTGAGTCGGAACTGTAGTCCGCTGATCCCAGTGAGTCGGGCGTGCGATGCGCGGTGCTGCGGTGAAGTCCCCAGTGAGTCGGGGCGGTTGCTGCGTAGTGGCTGGCTGCTGCGTTGACGGGAGAGAGTTTCTCTTCTTACGTGGACCGTGTGTGCAGTTTGTTGTGCCTAGCCGTTGATGAGGCCGTAGGGGTAACCAGGCTGGAGCCGTCGCGTCCTGCGTGTGGTGTCCCTGTGGAGGCCTTTGTAATATCTTCATATTTCTCTTATAATCCCTTTATTGGTTCCTGTAGAGAAGCGTTTAAAGATCGCACTGATGCAATTTTTGTTCTCACTATTTTGGCAGGCGTTTCCAGACCTGTTTTTTTTATCGATCAGTTTTTTTCCGTGTATATCCACTAATAATTGATAATGATTCAAAAAATCAGCTCCCAGGATTGGCATCTTAACGTCGGCAATGGTAAATGTCCATTTAAAGCTTCGGCGCAGTCCTAGGTTAAGCGTTAAAGCGCGTTCCCCGTATGTATTTATAGGGGTCTCGTTCGCGGCGAATAATTGGTATTCGCATGCTTGGCTCTCCTTATTTGTGCTATTTATGACCGAAATGTTAGCACCCGTGTCGACTAAAAATCTATAACCACTGTTTGAGTCAGCTATAGTTAGACGGTTTGCTGGGTGGATAGCACAGAGGCCCGTCGAATTCTGTGCTAAATTTAGTTTTCCGATAGCCTGTTATTTTTAATTGTATTCCATGAACAAGGCTTATTGCATTTATATGCATCCTGCTTGAACCGATTATGGAAATAACATAATCCATTATGTGAGTTTCTGTGGCACGACCTTGACCGTGAATGTGGCGTATGTCGTGTTTGGTATTTGCTGCGTTGCATAGGTCGATTCTCGCGTATGTAGCGTAATGCATTTATTTCTATTCGCATGGCTTCAAGTTGTGACGATATGTTTGTAACTAGGTTAATGTCAACCGCTGTCTCTTGAGTATTTCTCTTGTTGTAGGTCAAGTTCTCGTATATTTTATCGGCTAACTCGCTCTAGTTGTCTAACGACATATTGTTTGTGACTGATAATATCGCTGTTAGTGAAGCGGGGAGTTGCCTTAGCCACAGCAGGCGAATAGTGTCGTCGTTTATTTTTCCACATCCAGCTTCCTTCATTTTTCTCAAGAGCTGGGAAGGCTTCTGGTCTCCGAGATCCATTTCTGATAGTAGTCTGTGGAAACGTCGGTGTTCGCTCTCTTCGTAGCAGTTTATTAGACGTTCCTTGATGGTGGAGTACTTGTTTTCGCTGGGTGGGCACCCGTGTCGCCTCTTGAAGGTGTTGTTGTTGGAGCCATTTTTGGGATGTGATAATTTCGTAATGCTATTGTTCTCTAGATTCACTGCTGAACACCATATAGGGTTCCGGTCGTCCCGGTATTATATCAGCACTAGAAACCAATAGATCACGTCGGGGTCACCAATTATTGCGTGTTTACCCAGGGAGCCAATTAGACGACACGTTGGTTGTAATATTTATTAATGACTACATTATGACTCTGTAAGACTCCGTATTGACTCCATCTAATTTAACTTAAACTAAAGCTTATATACAATGTAATATGTGGACAGTTTTAGGTGGGGCGCTACTAAGAAATATTATTTACTTAATTGCTTAATTGACAATATGTTATTTGTTCTTCCTTATTTAATAATTTATAATATTACTATTGTTTGACGGCACGTACGTTAACTTCAGTAAAACAATTATTTAATCACGTAGCCGTGTAAAGGTCTAAACTACTAATATTCTGTGGCTTCGCCATAGATATTCCCCCTCTGAAGAGAAAATAATTTATAATTTAATATTACTACTGTTTGACGGCACGTACGTTAACTTCAGTAAAACAATTATTTAAGCATGTAACCGTATAAAGATCTAAACTACTATTTTGCTGTGGCTTCGCCATAGGTATTACCTAATATCATTTAAATCACTTCACGCATTTATTTAATTAATATATCGTTAGATTCGTCTGGATAACCCAATTGTTATAAGAAAGGTCAGTCGAAACAAAAACCAGCATGACGACTACGAGACGCAATAGTTTAAAATAAAGAATATACATATGATATTTAGAGACTACGATTAAAAGGCTTATCATGACCACATAAAATTGTATTTTATAACCATATTTCAATACCTAATTTCATTTGAAATGTTATGAGGTATTACCTAATATCATTTAAATCACTGCACGAAGAATACATTCGGGTAAATAATGAATGAGGCCTGCTTCCTATTGGTATGCATGTGTATTTTCTTAACATAAGTAGTAAAATGCCACTTAAGATAAAGTAGTTTATTATGAGAGTTTCTCATAATAAACTACTTTATCTTGGAGCAAAATAAATAGTGAAATTAAAAGAAACGAATAAAATAAAATTTTCTTGCAATCGGTACTTTAAAAAACTGTCATTTAAGTCAGGTGCCATCCTAGCCCGCACGAGTTATAACTACCATTGGTCACATAGAAGGTGCAACAAACCTTTAAATGGAATTTTTGAAATTTAATAGCAACTATGTTTGGCTTCTTGAAAAACGTTGCGTCACTTTTATGATAAACTGCAGGAAAACTAGTTGAAACTACTCTCTTAATCATTAATTAAAAATAATAAACACGATCCCTGTATCTCAATCACAGATATAGATACTGTCAGAAATATTTTAGCAACATGTGGCTCTTTAAGTGCCATGTTTTTTTATGTAGGAGCATGTCTGACATAAATGACTTGTAGTATGATTCTCATGTGACAACACTGTGTTTGCGTAATCTGCATCTCAACATTAGCTGTCAAAGTCACAAAATATTTAGCAGAGAGGAAACATAACGTTACAAGTGATACAACTTTATGTTAGAATTATTTGTTTTTACTATATAACAGCTAAATTAATATACAAGTGTGCCTAGAGTTCATATAAGTGTCTTGTTCAAATGATAAGTGCTACAAAATGGGGTGTTTAACGTGGATCCGAGGTATGACGTTCAAATTTCTTGATTAAGAATAATTACTTTTAACATTAATGTGTATAAAGACTATGGAACTGATTAATCGCTTTGTAACTATACTTTGCGTCTCTAATCGTCATGCAGTAAAGACTGCAGCCATGATACTTTTTACAAATGACCTTTTCTTTCACTTAATATTATTGAGGCAGTACATGTATTTGTATTACGACACAGTATGACTTACATGTAAAAAGTGCGTATTTGCCTAGTAAATAACACTATCTTACTTAGTATGGAATGGACTAGTCGGCCTCCCTCATAGACATCCCCCTCTGAGGTTATCAACTATTTATAGATTCAAGATAAACATAAAAATGCTAATGTATTTTCCTGTCCACAATGTTAATAGAATATTCACGATTTTGTTTACAAGTAAACCAATGTAATATTTTGCAAAGGTTATATTGAATATAGTATTCTGATTTAAACACCTACCTTTAAATGTTGCTGTTGTACCTCCCTGTCAAGTCACCCATAAAGTACAAACTTAGTTATTTTTTATGTTTATGATAATAAAAGTTTTTTATAGCAAAAACTTTTAATAAGAAGTCACTACAAAGGTTTTTACACCAAACAAACTTCTTATAAAGAGGCTATTGTTTGAGAGCTTTCAAGTAAATCATTCAATGTGAAATTGCATATGACAAATGTTAACTATTATAATAGTATTGATTTATATAATACTATAATGTTCAATTAAATTTTATATCCATATGCTGTTACAAACAATCATTTATAAGATGAAATATAGATCCAGCTGAACTAGGTAAAACAGTAATATAAGGGAGGGAGATCCTATACAATAACATTACCCTTTGCCCTTTCAATAGTAGCTTTATTTAAGTAAAAGGATTTTCAAAATAGATTCAATAGACCCAGAGATTACCCACCAAAACCAAAAATTTCAGAAATTTCTTTATAGTGGGGTTTTCAACAAGAACATTTTCTAAAACAAAATAAAATAAAGAATTTAGATGATTAAAATTTTTATTGTATTACAAAGAGAAAAGTTTGGAAATTATAAATGAAAAATGATGTTGATTCTTTAATCAAAGTTTTTAATCACTTTTTGGCAAAATAGCAGGTCTATTTTGTTAATCACATCACAGATTTTGAGTTTTAAGGCTGCAATCGATTTGATTGGCTATGTATAAACTCTGTCCTTAACATAGCCTCAGAAAAAATAATCCAGTAGTGTTAAATCACAAGATTTGGCTGGCCACTTAACTACTTACTGAATTTTGTGAATTTTTTACTTTTTTTTTATATCTATTTATATATCCACATCATCAGGCCAAACTTGTTAATATCTTGCGATAATGTGATTCATGTCATATAAATTCTTTGTTTTATTTTGTTTTAGACAACAAAGTTATTTTTGAAACACCCATTATATTAATATTAGTAAAGATTAAAAATATAGCAGACAACATTAATTGGCAATTAAAATTCTTTAGTACCTATTCCATCCAATTGTTTCAAGTTTTTGATCTATTTCATGATTACAAGGGTTGCCCTAGGCGATTAGTAACATTTTTTAGTGTTTAGTGTAGTAGAGAGTTTAGTGGAGATGGCACCTGCGTAGTGAGGCCCAAGAGATTTGTTCCTTGGACGCCTCCTAAAAATTCAGGCTCGTAGAGGGCACACAGTGTGGTTTTGGTTAGTGGTGGTGTGGTTAGTAACAAGCCACAACATGTCTCGCCAGTCCCCAACCCAAACTCTGCCAACATGGGAATGAATGACCTTCCCTGTCCAGTATCCCGAGAGAAGACGCGAGCCAAGCAGTCGGACATTAAAAATGACAAAATAATGATGCCGAAGCAATAATAATATTTATGTATTTTTTTTCTTTTTCAGGGTTCAAACTGTCATTTCAATTTAAGGACAAAGAGTTAAACAAAATTGCGGCATTTTTTAATATCTTTACTTTTTTATTGACGTGTGCTGCACTTGTTCAACCTAGCTGGTTTAGGATAAAAGGCTTGCATTGTTCACAACATCTCTCGTTATCACAATTCTTCTCTTTTGAAGAAGATGATAATGAGGAGATAACTCTAACGAAGGATGAATTTGATCAATTGAATAGACTTCCTGATTTTTCTGGTAAGTTTTATTATTAGGTGCTGTTGTATAATGTTAAAGTACTTAATTGTTTAACTTAATAATTACAGGCTGAGCTCTGCAGTAACAAGTAACGCCTTCATAGCAAAGTCAGTCTAAAAGAAGTAGCCTAAGTTACTCCCTAAACAATCAGCAATCTGATAGTGAAAGTCCTGTCAAAATCGGTACAGCCATTCCAAATTCAAATATTTTTTAAATTTAAATAACATATATACTTTTAATACCTGGGCGTCTGAGCTAAGCTGGGTTAATTAATACTAGTTATTGCTTTAAAAAACATCTATTTTCTCGAGTAGCTGTAGTGTTGCTGTGTTGGAGTACCAACCACCAACCATCTGCGTATTACTGAAAGAGTAGTATGGATGTTGTAAAGCAATGCTAATTTTATTGTAAGACTGAACTTTGGTACATCAACTTATAAGTGATAGGTATATAAGTCTATTGATATTTGATTTGTCCAGTTATGTAATATATGTTAGTGAAAAGATTTCTATTTGTACATTTTGATTAGTTTAATACACAATCTTTCTCTACAAAAAAAAAATATATGTAATAAAGTTTATTCTATTCCATATTGATGAGTAGACTAAATAAAGTTATATAACTCACAATGTAATAATTACATCAAATAGTTTACATAGTTCACCTTCCTTATATTGCAGGTACTTATTATTATTATTATACCTACAATAAACTGAACTGCCTCGTTGGTATAGTGGATAGCGTATGCTAATCCTAATCAAGAGGTCTCGGGTTCAAATCCCGGGTCGGGCCAAAAAGTGTTTTTCGGTTTTTATTAGGAAATTCCTAATAGCAACCCGGAGTTTGGAAGTTTGGCGGTGATTCACGCCCGTGCCTCGGAGAGTACGTAAAGCCGTCGGTCTCGGTTGTCATGAACATCTATGGCAATTATCATTGGAAAGTCTGTACCCTCAAATTTACTGATAACTAGTTCAGCATTCGAATTTCAGTTCTCCCTTAGCGTTGCGGAGGTCCGATGCCAGTCGCTTCGTGGAAAAACTGATATTCAAGTAAAACCGGTTGAACTACTAGCCGACCCCAAAGAATATTGGGCATAAGGCTAGAAAGATGCACTAGCGAGGACATACTCTGAGACTATTGCGAAATTCATTTAAGAAAAACTCAGAGTCATTTCTTACCTAACCGAGTTGTGACAACCTGGAACAGGCTTCCAGAGAGTATGGTTATAGCACTAAATTTAAACTGCTTTAAGAACAGGCTCGACTAACATATCTCCAAGCTATTTGAAACACATGCATCAGCTCTAGCTGCTAGTGTGTCATACTAAATTAATACTAAATATTTGACACTGGCCAGACGACGCGACTCGTTGTTTTTTTTTTACTGATAAACCACCAAAACCAAAATGGAAAGCATAAGTTATAATCCAAGAGTAGGGGTCATCATCCTCATTGTTAGTGACAATGCAGTATGCTGACCCACGCTATGGTGTTCTAGTGAAATGCTTCTGTATCATTATGCCTCCGATTTCGCACTCACCTACAATATACAACAGCATGAATGCTGTCATTTTAAGTTGGTCTTCTGTGAGGAAATCAACATACCTACCTACTGCCTCGATGAGGATTTGTTTCAAGTTTTTCTTCTCTTTGCAGTACTATTATCCTCCAGAAATCACCTTTGCAACAACTTAGCTTTTACCATACCCACTGAGTCGATAGGGTTCACAACAATGTTCATACAAGCTTTTTTTTTTTGCAGGGTATCCACCATGTACCACGCCAGAAACAATATCGCTAATGAGAGTTCTCATACTGTTATGTTTCATGGTACTACTGTGTTCTTGTATTGGTACATTAATCAACCTAACCAGCCTAAACAGTAGAGCCATCAAGATGCTTCGAAGGAATGCCATTCCTAGTATACTGTGTGTGTTTTGGGTAATAGCAATTGTTGGTGTATGTTATTATACAACCGTAGCGTTGGGAAACGCTAACAATAGTGACCCAAATACTATACAAGTGGATTATGAATATGGATTTTATACAATTACTGGAGCAGGTTAGTAAAATTTTGAATTAAAACTGAGAATGCATTTATTGAGGATGCATGTACGCCAAAGATATCAGATAGTTGTGCAATCTGTCATCAACATGAAAAGTTGGTCAACTTCTTTGTTTGGTTAATGGTCCTTAAATACTTGTGTAAAACAAGAACATAATAATATATGTATAAATATAGAATATACAATTCTTAATAAATAATGTAGATCTTGTAGTCATTATGGTAAAGTGTAGGAAATTCAATTGTCGAGATTGTGGGTATCTTTTAATGTGTTGAAAATTGTCATGCACCGTCACCCCACCGGGGGTTACGACGGGGTGGTGTGTCGGACTTGAACCGACTAAAAACCCCACAGTGAGCCCTCTCCGCGCTTCTCCGTTTAGGAGAAGGAGAAGTCCAGGGTCAGATCTCCTTCTGGGCTCCCCCCAGTGCCTGCCCGCTTCTGATGCGGGCACCGTCTCTGTACGACGACCCTCTTTTAGGCGGCGTCCGGCACACACCGACGCCGCCCCCTCGCGGCTGGCCACATAATGCGGGTAAATAAGCTCTCGCTGCCGGCCATGGAACGAACGACGGCCGGCAGTGAGAGATCCTCTCCGGTGACTGCAGTGAAGGCCCGGCAATAAGATTGTGGGTATCTGCCTTAACATCCATTTTATCAACAGTTTAGCTGTATGAGCATAACAGACAGACAGAGTTACTTTCCAATTTAAAATATTAGTAGGTATAGATGATTTTGGGCTATTAATTAAACATAGACTGCCCAAGACTTGGATATATGACGCTCCTTAAGGGATACTTACATTCAGTAGAGAATAAACTATACATGCTATGTAAATTTCTTACAAATAAATGTAACATGGTTATTTAAATTTTTCAGGGGCTCTCGCTTTGCTAGCGTCTGCCGCTAACTTGTGGGGAGCTCCGCTAGCCAACGAAGAAGACATTCAAAGAAGAAACTTGATGGAAGACTGGGATGGTTATGAAGCGCACAGCGTGGGGCCAACACCAGCTGTGCCAACCCTGCCTCCATACACCCCTAGTGCTGACTATGTACCTACGATAAACCCTCCATACGCACCGCCTGTTCTGGGCACGCAGCAATACTTCCCATTTGACGATCTTTCTGTACTTCCACCACCTCCATACACCCCTTAAATGACTAATCACATGTTCAATTATCTTCAAATCACCCAAGTCTTTATGTATATTAGTTTTAATCTACAGTATTTATTATTTTAACTATTACAGATCTTTGAGTCCAATGAAAGATTAGTTTAAGATTTATAAAAATTGTAGAAAACACTTGGTTGACAATGATTAACTGAATCTCAAATTGACTGTGTTCTAAAGTCAAATTGAATAAATAAGGGTAACTCCCGGAAGATGGATTTTCTTACGAGTGTTTATTAAAGATTATAGTATTACTTTTAATTACAATAAGTTTAATCTGAATGTGATGGATTTATTAATGATTTCTATAAAAATTTTACTAAACCTAACTCTAAAATGCCTAAAATTGTATCGTTTGGTTTGTGTATATATTGTGGTTGTGAGTTAATTAATGACTACCGTTCACTTCTACTTGTGATTTGCCATTTTAGTGCCTATTCATGTCGTGTTTCTCAAGATGCTTTAAGATATGATACATATGCTGTTAATTTATAGTTTAATTAAATGATATAATTTTATAATAAGACTACTAACTCTATATTCCCATTTCAATATTTAATGGTTCATTCGTTTGTACCTTCATAAACATATCTCTCAAGAAAATATGTATTCAGTTATTGACAAATTAATATTTTGTTAAGTTCCCTTGTCAACATTTTATCAACAGTATTTAGTTATGAGCAGTATTCATTGTTTGTAATTAATTAGAACAAATGAGTGGTACCTACTTGACACTTTGCTAACGAAGCTAAAATTGTTTTTACCTTGATTAGTGTAAGAGTACCTGCATTGTATATTATTTTATATGTGTAATGTACTTTCAGTTACACTAATTATGGTAATGTAAAAAGTACATACATTATTTAAGGCATATTTGTATTTCAGAAAGACTTGTCTATAAGTTAACTTAAGATATTTCATGACGTATATCTTAAGTTAACTGATGCACTCTAACTTAGCTAAACGTATTTTTTATCATATGCTTTTATCATTATTGCTCTCTTAATGTCCTTGCTTCAACATTTAAAACTATAGCTCTTTTTTTGACTTTCGCAACTTTTACACGTACTCGATATAGTTTTTTTGTAAACGGGACTTTTTTTAAATTAAGATACATTTTAAAAGGTTACGGTACCTTCTTCTTTTCAAAGTTTCGAAGTTTTAAACATCTTCCATATCTGTACTCCATTTGTGTTGTTGGTCTAATTAATTAAGACAACCATTCCAAATATGAAGTCCTAGCAATCTTTAACTAATAATGCCTTTAATATCTACTAGCAATGATGCAGTTAAGATAATAATACATTGAAATATTGTTAACCTAATTGATAAATATACCTCCTAATATTTCTGCATTATGTTTTGCTAACGAATCTTCTAATTAGTTAAACGGTTGGGTATAGTAAGTGCATAAATCAACGATAATTATATTGAAATACCTAATAATATTACTCATGTGTTGAGAGATCTGTTTCAATCAAAAGAAACAATAAAATGAGCTTTTAGATTTAGTGAATACATTATGTGGTCGTACTATCACAAACAACTAGACAAAATGTACCTAAATTTAAAATGTATAATCTGTAATGATGAAGTACTGGTAGCGAACCTTTGTATAATGTCCATGTTACCAAAAATATAAGCATGTTATTAGTTTTATTGTTTGTTAATGTATAGAGTCCTTATAGGGGTAAGAATAGTTATTCCTGGTGTCAGCTGGGAAGTTTATTTTTACATTTAAAACAAGAGTAAGATTTTATTTTTGTGTAAGACCAATATGCAATACATATCTATAAACGAAAATCTCTTTTATTTATCACACAATGTAATTTACAAACAGACAAAGTTTCCAAAATGACAATGATTGAGCCATCTAGTCATTATTTTTTGCTAAAATAAATATTTCAAGTTATAAAAATATTGTAGAAGTTAAGATGTAGGTAAAGTATATAATTGTGAACTAATAGCTTTCTACATAGTAAAAATCAGTACTGTTCTGGCTGTTCAAAGAAATTCTGAATATGCATAAAACTAATAGTATTTCCTATTTATTTCCTGCACAAAGAACACAGAAATTGAAAAAATATTTGTAGAAAATAGTACAGAGGCAAAAGTTCGACTGTGTGGACTGGGGCCTAAAGTAGATCAAACCTGTATTTTGTAACAGGATTCACTCATTTTTAGGGTTCCGTAGTTCATGACTCTGAACACTTATAGATTCGTCATGTCCGTCCGTACGTCCTCGTTTAAAATCATTAAAAATATTTTTGTTTAGAGTAACTAGGTATTACGTGTAGAGGACACGTAATAGTTATGGTTTTTTTTTCTACCCGGCCTACCCCAGCGTATGGGGTATCATTGGATAGATCTTTTGAAAACACTGAGAGGTTGCTAATTCAATTTTTTGATTTGGGTCCGACCGTTTGCGAGTTATTCAACTTAGGGCATTTTTTCTTTTAACAGGGCGTCCCTCCCCCCTCTAAATGCTAAACGGCTGACTTGTTAACCTAAAAAAATTCAGGATGGTACTCCATATGCTGAACTTGCAAGGAAAACTATAACGGCTGAGACGACTTTGTTAGTTCAGGCATTATAGAGGCCTAACTTGTAAAATACGTTTACAAAAATACCAAATTAATAAGTAAACATAATTCTATTGAACAATTAAATCTACATGACATTATGGGTGACTACGGAACCCTTTACTATGCGTGACTTGACACTGCCGATTTTTATTCATTATTGGATCCTTATTAGCCCTTACAGATATATAGAATGCAAAACATTTGTATGTTGCAGTACCCTAAGGGCCTTCAGTCTCTTACAAAGTGCAGTGCTTAATTGAATATTAGATAGGTAATAAACTTAATACAAAATGTTTGACATAAGATGTTGTGTGGTTTAACCATTCCACTCTTTGTCAAACTTTGTTGCTTCCTTCCTGCTTGTGAAAACATATGATATTAAGATGCTCACAAAAAGGAGTGCATTAAGTGACACTTAAGATGTTGTAATGCAAATTAAACATTTATATGTTAGCATGAATATAATTTTAATTTAAAAATAGACAGGACAAAAACATACTACTTAAATAATGACAGGTCTAGACTTCAAAACTAATGTAAGTTTTCAGGAGTCCCATAAATTTAAGGTGATTAGTGATGTTTTTGTTTTCACCAACCTATAGGAGATACCATAAAACTTAGTTTTCTCTTAAAATTAAGATGCAACCTATGTGAGGGGGCTCTCTGCAAGAAGACTGTTTAAGATTAGTTGGTAGAAACTGTCTTAAGAATCTCAGTCTCTAATCTCCAAAACAATCAGATGTGAACTCATAATCTAAATAAATAGGATGCTGGTTGTCAAGACCATAGTTTACTGAGAAGTGACAATGGAATGAAAATTTCTCCCAAAATTATTTTTCAGTAACTAACAACAGGCTATTTTTCTTTCTGATACAGGATCAGTCTAATGAATACCAGTTAAGGCAAATAAAATACCAGTTTTGGGAGTAGAAACTAGAGCCGACTTCCAAATATAAAATACTAACATCCAAATGTAACATGAAAACATACAGCTGTAATTTTAAATCACATTGCTGTAAGTTACAGTGAATTAGTACTGGCCTTCAGTGCAGTTAAATCAAAATGAGGTTGAGCAGTTCTATCCAGGGTATTAACTGGCCTAACTTGATGAGGTTCTTGTACAATAGGTACTTTCTGGGTTGCTTCATTTGATACTGTATCTCCTATATTTCTACTGGAAAACTGAGAATGCCCACTTTCATCCTGTATTGATGGAATATTTAAAATTAAATATTTAGATCTCTCCTTTTCTAGATAAGTTACTTTTTCTTTTAATGTTAAGTTATCATCTTTAAGTACTTCAACTTGTAGTACTAGGCGTTCAACTAGAGAACGTAGGTTGTTGTTTAATATTTGCAATTCTTCTACAACAGTCTCTTGGCTTTTCTCAGTCTTCTTGCCAATCACCGCCACCTTTTCAACAGATTTGTTTGAGACAACTAAGTTTGACTCAACTGAGTTAGACTCAACTGGGTTTGACTCAACCGAGATTGGCCCAACTGGGTTTGACTCTGACCGAACTGGATCTTGATCATTATTTTTATTTCTTAAATTAGATAGTAAAGAATCTGCTTCGTTAATTGTTTTTAATATAGTTACTTGAATGTAATCTGTATCAGCAACTTGAAGATTATGTTGTGGATCAGTGCTTAATAATTTAAAATGGTCCATTGCTTTGGTCAGGCGTTCATATTGTCCCTTCTTCATTTTTATGAAATGTTTTTGCTGGAGGTGATAGCTGTGTTGCAGAGACATTGATTCTAAAGCGACAGAAGATGTGGTTGATTTCATTGCACCTAATAGCAACTCCGCGGCGTTGTCATGACATTGGATCGCCTCATCGAACCTATTATTCCGAAGATGGACTTCAGCTCGGCGATACTGTTGGTGAGCCTATTCACAAAGAAATAACAGTTTTATGTCTTAGTAAGAAATAACATTTTTATTTTAAATGTAATATGTATAAGAAATTGCAATTATAAATCATCTGTATAATTACCAAATTAAGTTCGTGTGTTTCCATTTTGTTCAAAAGTTAAGTTTTGTATTTATGTGGATTGTGGGGTTTTTGAGTTTTTCATAAATATGTCAAGGTTGTCAAGTGACAAGCTGTCAACGTCAACTTCTAAAGGATTTCAACGACAGCAATCGATGGTAGTGAATAGGGATGTCCGTCGCAATCTGTCGAATAAGAAGGGAATATTATTATGGATTTATAAAAAAGATAGTTTAAAAAATTCTTAGCATGTTAATTTATTATATAACGTGAGGGTTAAGGTCATACGTTATATAATAAATTAACATACTAAGAATTTTTTAAACTATCTTTTTTATAAATCCATAATAATATTCCCTTCTTATTCTTTTATCCCTTGAGAGGAGACCTGAGCCCAGCAGTGGGACGTTATGGGTTGTTGATGATGTTAATTTATTAAATTTCATTACTTTCAGTTGCCTCTTTTCTTTTATAATTATTGAAACAAATGTCACCTTGATGATTGTTTCCAGGTGTCTTAACTCAGGGCAGGCGCGGTCCGAAGGGGGGGGTCACAGGGGACAAGACCTCCCCCAAAATCTAAGATCAAAATGAATAAACTTGTTCGGATGAGGCATTTTTAAGCCGAAATCTGAATAAACAGAAGAAGATCTTCTTATTGTGAAGAAAGTATCTGAATTCTATTCCCATATTTAGAGTTACGAAGTTTATGTATCGGAACCCTTATAGATTCGTCATGTCCGTCTGTCCATCCGTCCGTCTTCGACTTACCGTCCAAACGGTAAGTGCTAGAAAGACGAAACTTTGCATGATTAAGTGTTGTAATTAGTGCTACAATAAAATTATGAAAAATATTATTATTTGGGGTACCTCCCCTACACGTAAAGTGGGGATGATATTTTTTCTACCCACATGGACTACCCCATGGTGTGGGGTATCGTTAGATAGGTCTTTTAAAAACAATAAATACTTTCTAAGAGGATTTTGTGATTTAGGTTTTTGCGAGATATTCTACTTTATAGGGTAACTTTTTGTAAAAACAATGCATCCCCCCCCCCTCCAAAAGCTAAACGGCTCGATAGATGAATTTGTTAGTTCAGGAGTTATAGAGGCTTAACTTGTAAAATGCGCTCACTTGGAAAACGTCGTACAAAATTAACGTATTAATACGTAAACATAACAATTAACTATTGTGTACGATTTCAAACCCATTTACTATTATGGGTGACTGAGGAACCCTTTCCTGTGGGTGGCTTGACACGCACTTGGCCGATTTTTGTTTACCAGCTATGGATTACAAAGTGGAAACTGGAAGTCACAGAAAAAGAAAATGCTGATACGAAACTTCCTAAGTGTGTAGTTTCTACCATCGAAGTTTGTGATGATGATTTATACCCAAATATAAAGACATTTCTCAAAATTCTGGCAACTCTTCCCATAAGTGGTGCGACAGCAGAGCGATCTATTACTACATGTTAGAAGAGCGATTAACAGGTTTAGCTCTTCTAAACATACATCCAGAAATAGTACAGTCAGCGTCATAATGATATTGGCGTTCAAAGTGGTCAAAATGATGTGAAAAACACTAATTCAATTTTATGTTGGCTCGCAAGGTGCTCAAATTGTTGTATGCATTCAAAGTGGTCAAAAGATCTTAGCAAGCAGTTGTCAATAATATGTTATCTGACAGAGTGTTCATATTTATGTTAACAAATAGGTTGTTCATTGGTATCTAAGCGTGCAAACTAGTCAAAAATATCTTAGCATTAAAGAGAAACCAACCTTATCACCCACAGATAGAGTATACTTTGCAGTTTCACTACATAGTATAAAACAAAGTCGCTTCCGCTCTCTGTCAGTCCCTATAAATACTTAGAGCTTTGAAACTATGCAAGGGATTTTAATTCCGTTTTCTTTAATATATAGAGTGATTCAAGAGGAAGGTTTTTATGTATAATTCATGCATAATATTATATTGGAGAAACATTGTCAGGTTTCTAATGTGATGTCGTAAATAAACCCATTTTTTACGTTTACATTGTAACCGCTGGCTGTACCCTACGAGATAGATCAAAATAATGTACTACATTATTGTATACCTTAAAAAGTCTAACGTAAATCCTATCTTATAACGTATATCCAAACGTAAATGCGATTTAGGAATCGTTACGGGATAATATGCAAACTGTAATAATTGATAACAATAACTCATCTTCTGATTATAGTGATTAGCATAGAACCTAAGTCATCTTCTGATAATTCGGACTCTGAACCATCAACTAAGAAAAGTAGCAATGAGGACAGTACAGAGGAAGAACCAAACACAGACATTAGTCTTTCAGGAGAAACATTTGGCAGTGTATCAATAAGCGAGTTTAAAAAATACAGAGTACTAAGCCCGCTAAAGATGTTAGAGGAAGAAAGAGGTTTAGTTATAGTAATGTGTGTGTTGAAATCGGTACAAATCCATGTGTAGACCAGCCAATATAACATATAAAGAGGCTTTAAATGGGTTAGAATCAAGAGAAGGGTGTAAAGCTTTACAGGAGGAATCATTAAAATCATTTGAAGAAAACGAATCTTGGAAAGTAGTGGACAAGCCAAAACAAACAACAGAGGTTAAGTGTAAGTGGGTGTTCAAGAAAAAAGTGGACAGTTGTGATAATGTGCGATATTATGGTCAGTTAGTCGCCAAGGGTTTTACACAAAGACCAGGCACAGACTATACAGAAACATTCTCACCAGTGGACCGTCACTACAATAAGACTATTGCTTGTATTGAGTGTTAAATATAAACTAGACATAACTCACCTTGATGTAACCACAGCTTTTTTGGATGGGCATTTGAAGATGTGTATATGAGTTTACTATACAATTTGGAATGTCATAAAAAGAATGCATTAAATTTAAAAAAAAGTGGCTGTGACATACGGACGGACAGACAGACAGACAGACATGATGAATCTATAAGGGTTCCGTTTTTTGCCATTTGACAACGGAACCATAAAAATCGGCCAAGTGCGTGTCAGACAGAAACCATTTCAACTCTAGCGGAATTGCAATTAGAAAACATTCGTCACCCTCCGTATTCGCCAGACCTTGCTTCAACGGACTACTATTTTTTTCGTAATTTAGACAATTTTCTACGTGATAAAAAGTTTTCTTCCCAGGAGGCAGTACAAAATGCTTTCACACAGTTTGTAGAATCTAGATCACTTGAGTTCTATCGCAAAGACATAGATTACATTCCTATTAGATGGCAGCAATGTATATATAATAATGGTAGATATTTTGATTAAATAAATATGTTAAATGAAAAAATCCCCCACGCACATAAAAGGGTTCCTCAGTCACCCATAATGATACGTGGTTATAAAATCGTATCCAATAGATAACTGCTATTTTTACGTTTTAATGTGTTAATTACGTTTACCAAGGAAGCGCCTTTTACAACTTAAGCCTCTATAACTCCTGAACTAATAAAGTCATCTAATCTGCTACAGTTTTCCTTTAAGTTCATTATATAGACCACCATCACGAATTTATCCAGTTTTTTTTACAAAAAAGTGCCCTTTAAAGTGAAGTTTCTCGTAAACGGACACCTAAATCAAAAAATCCTCTTAAAAATCCATTATTGTTTTCAAAACACCTATCTAATAATACCCCACAAGATGGGGTAGTCGCGAGAAAAAAAATCATCCCCACTTTACGTGTAAGGGAGGTACCCCAAGTAAAAATATTTTTCATAATTTTATTGTAGCACTTTGTCGACATAATTACAACACATATTCATGCAAAGTTTTATCTTTCTATCAACTATCCTTTGGACGGAAAGTCGAGGACGGACGGACGGACATGACGAATCCATAAGGGTTCCGAGTCATAAACTTCGGACCTCTCAAAGGCAATCTACGGATTGAAAGAATCAGTTAGGGCATGGTATAAGCGTGTGGATGATTTTTTACAAACCTTGGGGTATAGGAAGTCAATCAATGAACCTTGTTTATTTGTTAAACATATTGATAATGTCAGGATGATACATAGCCTTGTATGTGGTCAATTTTATTTATTTTTTGTAATTGTAAATTGAATACCTTAAGACTAAGTTAAAATCTAAATTTAAATTAAAAGCCTTGGAAAATATTAGACAATGCTTAGGAATGAGAGTCAGATGAAACAATAATGAGATTTTTGTAGATAAGGAACAATTTGTAGATCATTTATTAGCTAGGCTTATCATGAAAAATTGTAACCCAGTCAGTACACCAATGGAAGTAAATTTGAAGCTAGAGAAGAGAGACACTCATTGTACTCAGTATCCTTACCAGCAATTAATAGGAACTTTAGTTTATTTATCTACGTTAATCCGCCCAGATATATTTTATGATGTTTGTTACTAGAACCAGTTTAATAATAATTACAATGAAACACATTGGAAACATTTAAAACATATTTTAAAATACTTGAAAAAAATCAAGCATTTTTTCGTTTGGGTTATGTCAATGCTGAATGGGCATGAATATGAAAATATCCAGTACAAGACTTACGGTCCACACAATATGATATTGGGTGGACCGTAAGTCTTGTACTGGATACATAAGGTAGTGTCATATCTTTTAAGTGTAAAAAATAACCAACATTAGCTTAATCTAGCACAGAAGCTGAATTTATGACTATAATATTTGTAAGGCAAGTGAATAAGCCATTTACTTGAGAAGCTTATTGTTGGAATTAGAATGCAGAAATGAGTTACCTATTCAAAATATGTGTTGGTATAATAAATTAACAAATAAATTATTTAAAAAATCATATTAAAATTTCAAAATTATTACTGTAGGTTATTTTTAGTTTATGTTACTCGTAAAATTTTGTCAGTATTGGCTATAATATAAAAAATATTATGTTTTTAAGAAACATTGACTTTATATGAGTTCCACTAAAATAATCCTACTTTAGAATCCTAATAATATTATAAACGTGAAGGTTTGTGAGTTGTGAGTATGTATGTATGTGTGTATGTTTGTTGCTCTTTCACGCAAAAACTACTGAACGGATTTGGTTGAAACTTTACAGTAATATAGCTTACATATCAGAATAACATATAGGCTACTTTTTACTGCAATAATCGAGATAAGCGGGCGAAAGCTTGTAACCGCTTTTGTTAGAAGGGTCACTCACCGGACAGCCCGCGGTAGTTCGCACAAGAATCAGGGCGCCTTTGTCTGCAGAGGATTGATATGTGTGTGTGCCCTGCCGATGCCCCAGGAAATCAAGAAAACTCTTTCTCAGTTTCACAGATATATATTTTACACATAGGCCCTTATACAGAGTTGTACTAATCTTAGTTCTACAAGTAATAAATTAAGTGGGTTAACAAACAAAATATAAGTTCTAATTCTCCTAGTCACCGTCGTGTTTGGACTGGAACCAGGGGTAGATCCCTGGGTGCAGACTTCTCTCCCGGATGTGTTGGATTCACAAGGGCCGTCTTTCGGAGATGCTCACCAGAAAAAAAAAGTATCAAAAATGGTATTGTTATCAAATGACAATTCAGTAGCCCTCTTTGTGACACAGTAACTGCTTAAGGTATGTTCGGCGCTTTATGGCCACCACCACTGGCACTCGCCTGTATCTGGCAGTGGAGTTTCAAATGAGAAGAGGGGCTTTTCTTGCAATATCCAGGTACTCCTGGCGAGGGTAGTAAAAAAACTATACCAAGCGAAGCGACCCTGTGAAAAAGATTATATTCTAAGATACACGTCCAGAACACACGATAAGGCCGAGATACAGTTTACAGATATAATATATTAACTCACCACAAGTTGCGGGCACTATATAAAAATCAATCTTCACAAGTAACTAACAACAGCAAAACTTAGTTCAAGATATAACACAATAAGAGAAATGAAATTTCTATGAGTGAGACCGGCTTTATATATCCTATTTCAAGGTCTATAGGATATAACGAACCTACCCCCTTACAAAACAAGATAAACATCACGCCATTTTCAGAGACAACTAGAATAAAAAAACTATTTAATACATAGTCTATGATTAAAATCGATTTGAACCCGACATGAGCGCCACCCCGTGCCTAGTTGGAGAAACAGGACGCCTTGCGGAAGTTTAGGCGATGGAGTAGTCATTGTTGCCCAAAGATGGCGCTAATAGCAAGATCGCATCTGTGGGATTCAATTAATTTTGTTTTATTCGAACAAAGGAAAAAAAGTGTGTTACAAGCTAGGTGATTATAAAAATACATTAAATTGTAGATGTCAAAATTTATCACTGTTTATTTCCTGTCAAAACTTCACAGGTTGCTAGGCATAACACATTTACATAGCAACCATAATGATACGCGGGTAACACCGCGGGGCGCATCTAGTACACTAATATAATCACATTAATAAATCTTCCCTAAAAGATAACTTTAATTATGATGAAAACCGCGTTTAAATACCTTGCGTAATTTAAATGATCAGAGCGGACAGACAATACGAGCGACTTTATAATGAACTGCGTAAAAATTTAATATTATTTGACCGTTCGATTATAATAGGTTATTTCTGTACCCGGCGTGTAGCTTGAATGAATCCTACGAGCTTTACGATATGACAAGATACATTGCGTACATTGTAGGACATTAAAATACGTTCTACAAAGCCGAACAGTTGATGAATATGTAACTTATACAAAAAACCAAAATCGCAACCACATCGACTCATTTGCTGAAGTTCCTATGGCCACCTTCCGGCTCCATCATCAGACCCTGGTTACCACATAGTATCAAAGTACTCGTAAAGACGAATAAAATGAGACCAATTTCGATGGGGTTGCGTCTAATTACAGAGTTCCTATGGCCACCTTCCAGCTCCATCATCAGACCCTGGTTACCATATAGTATCAAAGTACTCGTAAAGACGAATAAAATGAGCCCAATTTCGATGGGGTTGCGTCTAATTACGGAGTTCCTATGGCCACCTTCCAGCTCCATCATCAGACCCTGGTTACCATATAGTATCAAAGTACTCGTAAAGACGAATAAAATGAGCCCAATTTCGATGGGGTTGCGTCTAATTACAGAGTTCCTATGGCCACCTTCCAGCTCCATCATCAGACCCTGGTTACCATATAGTATCAAAGTACTCGTAAAGACGAATAAAATGAGCCCAATTTCGATGGGGTTGCGTCTAATTACGGAGTTCCTATGGCCACCTTCCAGCTCCATCATCAGACCCTGGTTACCATCTTAGAGTGTCAAAGTACTCGTCAAGAAGACGAATCAAATGAGAATTTTTACCCGAAAATAAATAATCGTATCATTAATTCTACTTTTTATCAAAGAAATTTCAATTGGTTTTATCTCATTTAAATACCTACATCCATACTCCTTTCCTCAGTATAATATTGTAGATTACCTATGATTCAATAGAATATTGGACTATGTTTTTTAATAACATTCGAAACAAAAGACATGTCAATTACGTCATGCAAGAAATGAATGAGAAAGGTATTGAAGACAAAAAAGGACAAACATTTAAAAGTAATAATGAATCTGCAAAGTATACTCTATCTGTGGGCGATAACGTTGGTTTCTGTTTATTGCTAAGATATTTTTGACTAGTTTGCATGCTTAGAAACCAATGAACAACCTATTTGATAACATCAATATGAACACTCTGTTAGCTAACATATTATTGACAACTGCTTGCTAAGATCTTTTGACCACTTTGAATGCGTACAACAATTTGAGCACCTTGCGAGCCAACATCAAATTGAATTAATGTTTTTCACATCATTTTGACCACTTTGAACGCCAATATCATTATGACGCTGACTGTACCAGACGTCTCAAATATTATCACCCGATTCGCAAATACAAAAAGACGACTTCCATTTGTTTTATATGTAACTAGCTATCGCCCGCGGCTCCGCCTATGTCCTATGTCCTTTCCCAAGTTCAGTTCTATCTTCATACCAAATTTCATCAAAATCGGGTCAGTGGTTTAGGCATCAAAGCGTATCAGACAGACAGACAGAGTTACTTTCGCATTTATAATATTAGTAGGGATGTATAAAATAAAATTGTCTCTTGTGCAATAATGTTTATTTTATTCCAGATACCTATTTTTTATTAGTGTAGTGAGTGACCCCCTCCAAAATTTCAGGCTGCGACCGCGCCTGACTCAGGGTGTCCATGTACTTATAATGTTAATCCTGGTGAACAAGATTTACGCTGATGGGCATGTGAGACGGATTAGTAAAATAATCCCGTTTTTGTTTTGAAATCCCCATGACAACTATGAAATCAGTGGTTTTTCCAATTACAGCGCCAGAGCGCATTATGCAGCATAATGCTTAACGTTGAATGTTTCAACTACAGCAACGCTTCGCACTCGCACAATAATCGAGCACTCTTAAGGGCCACCGCAGACTAGCTACTTTTAGCATCGGCGATCGGCGATTTGGCGACTGCATCGATGCTGCATCGCGTTTTAGCGACTTCCTGCGTTCGATCGTGGTATCGGAAACGCGCGTTTTACGCCGCGTTTGGCGTTTCTAAGTGTGCGGTGTGGAGCGTTCGGTCGCCGTATTTAGCTTTTTATTTGTTAATTCTATATAATTATATTTTAAAATATAATTATACATTAACATATAATTTAATTAAAATAAAGTATTGTTAATTCAAACAGTGTTAAATAAATAAAAAAGTATATAGGTAGTTCTTTGATTATATACATGTCTAGATGGAGTGTTGCGCTGCATTTGCAATAAAAACAACAGGCCAGATTTGCAGGGCTTGTGTGCATGTTACACACACATGCAAGCGTAGTCTACGGGCGCGCGCATGACGTGGGAGCGTTCTGAGTGATACCAGCCCTTGAATGTTTTCCATAAAAGGAGGGAAAATAATTGTGTATTGATTTTGAGATTTATAAGTATGTAATTTGTATTAAATTTAAAGTCAGTCAATATGTATTAGAGTTTACTAGGTAAAATATATGTTGGTGAAAAAGGGAATTGCTATTAAAGCTTATTTATTCTTAATACTTAACAACAATTTGGTAGAAATATACCCTGTGCCCTAGAAAGTAGTCTGAGGTTCCGGTACTTTAAAAGGCGGACGAAGGAAAGCCAACTCACAGAGGCCTTTAATTAAGTTAATATACAACATACTTATATTTAATTTAATTAAAAGAAGGTATAGATTCCGATTAGTGAAAGAATTTTCAGAATCGGTTCAGAAATTCTGAAGATTATTGCGTTTAAACAAACAAACAATCTCTTCAGCTTTACGTCGTACATACTACTTTCGTTAATAGCATCCATGGAGCGGCAAAATTGACACCCGTATCAGATTAACAATATCTACCACCTTAGATTTAAAAATATATGATATATACATATATAATATGTATTATCCAGCACTATAGTTATGATTCAACATTTTGTAAATTGGCTAACACTCACATGGGAAATTTAAATTCAATTAACAGGCAACCCTGTAAAAATGCCGTCAAATTGGTGGTCGAACTTTGATAAAATTTCACTGAGTTAATTTAATTATTTCTTTACAATATAGTTATTTAAAGTGTACTTACCGATGATAACTAATTTTTTTAGTTGATTTCAATCGTCCAAAGTAATTCCTGCACACTTTTATCATGCAAAACGTCATTTTTATACGCCACTCAATACGTGTTTACCGTACAATGACAGTAACGCCACTGATCGGCCGCGACGAGCTTAGTCTCTTACAGTTAAATACTATTTTTTGGACGTTTAGACGCTCGAACTCTCTATCTAGACATGTTTATAATCAAAGAGGTAGTTATTTTAGAACTCATTTAAAAAAAAAAACTAAAAACAATTTTTTTTAGTGAAATAATCAAAATCTCAACCAATTATTATAAATACCACTTTATTTTATTTACATATTAATGAGGTTTTTGCTATCTCTTCAATACCCTCATTAATGTGTAAATAAAGTTTTTTTTTCAACACTGAACTTAGCGTACTCTGCTGGTGCATTTGAAAACTAATTCACGTTCCAAATAAGCATTAGCACACTTCGGCATTGTGCGCCACTGAGTCGCAATAAGCTCTGTAATTGGAAAACTACCAGTGTTGGCAGAGTTTCAGCTATATCAAAGATTCTTCGCCCCTCTACTACCATGATTAAGTATTACGGCTGACGGGAACTGGGGTCCGTGAAATTTGACTGCGGTTAATAGTCGTTACAATATGCAGTCATCATTATCATCATCAACAGCCCTTTACAGTTAATTGATGGACAGACGAGTTGATATAGGGTTTGTTCCAAGTTTTCCTTCTTGTTGCAGTGATGTTGATCTGCGTAGTTTGTCGGCTTCTACGACACTCAAGGCATAAATAGTGATTTTGATATTTCCTATTCATAATCCGTCACCACAGGGAAAGTTAAATCAGTCGGGTACAAATTATTACATAGGTAGTAGTTGTTGCAGGTAAAATCACTAACATTTTTATCATACCTACTGGATTTGGAATACACAAATAAAGTAAGTAAAATATTATTAAAAAGCAAAATTTATGTCCCCATCACTTGAATACTTGACTGTACCACAAATGCATAGTTTATCATGACTGTAGTTATTGATAACTAATTTAACGATCACTCCTATTATGTATACGGTCACGACACATCAAGCTATCCCAATCAGCAAAATTTTCCAGTACTAAGCAATTGCATTTTTACAGCACGCAGTAGGTATATTTTAATTTTGTATGATATCACATGGCTGATTGGGTGGTTGGCAAATTACCCATTGCATAGATCCAGAGCATAAGATAAAAAGCGGGGTTTCACTACAAAATATTAACACTTTAACTAACGGAATGAATACACTTTAATATTTTATTTCCTTCAAATCTAATAACAAATGGTAGGTAATTGGGAAAAAAGGGTTGATTTTATTAATGTAAGTCAAAAGAGAGGAGAGAGGAGAGAGTAAGAGCTCCGATCCTCGAAAAGAATATTCTGAGCACGATGTCTTTAATTACTTGTCTTACCTTTTTTATAATTAAATGAAACAAAAAGAAGTGATATGCACAAAAAAAATCTACGGTTGTCAAGATTTTGACAAATGAGTAAACACAAGATAAGATTCCAGTTAATGAATAATTTTCACTATATTCGACGGGTTAAGGATTAGACATAGAAATAATGATAAATTATAAGTTGAAACGAGTTTGGTTTACCAAAACTAAACAAATAATTCAAAATCCTGATCTTTCAGTGGCTGAAAAAATTTTAGCCTATAAAGTATTTATGAGACCATTGTTAATGTATAAGTGGTTTGATAGACATATTGGTTCTATAAAGGCTATGGAAGTAAAATTTCTACGACAGGTGTTTGGTCCAATGAACATAAATCATTTATATAAACGTTACTCTGATATAGATGTGTCAGGATACTTAAAAATAGAGGATATACGATGGTATAGAACAAGCCGCTCTGCTAGAAGCATTGTTCGGAAGGCGTTAGAGACATTGTCGAAAAATGCTGCTGATCCCACGCCGTACTTTGTCCGAGCTGCCGACAGACCAAAATATCGTCGAAGTTATGAATCGAGTAATGATCAATGTGTGCCATCGAAAATGGTTCTAAAGGAAAAGGTTCACCCCGATTCTACGGAAACTGTGATCAGAAGAAGCCGTCGCTTAGCGATTAAAGATGCAGACTCTCAAAACAGAACAACAACTTCTGTATAAGTTATTTCAAGTTTCTTAATTACAGATATTGACTTAGATACATAAATAATACTTCTAATATTTTTTTTACTTACTACTTACTGACCCCGAAGTAACCTGTTTGGAAGTAACTCCTTATACCATCAACTATCTGCCAGAGATTAGTCGCAATAAATAACAACAACCGCGGGTAAAACCGCAGAGCGAAGCTAGTATTGCTAAAATGAAAGTAATCTGAGTTACTCATTTTATTATCAGATATCTGCCAGTGAATGTCTCGTCAAAATTGAATATCTGTTTAATTTTAATTTACTCTGTGGTTTGATTGCCGCAGCGGTAGAAATTAGCCTATGTCCTTTCCAATGTCCAACTTATCTCTTTAGATTCAATGGCTTAGCCGTGAAAGCAAAACAGATGGAGACAGTTACTTAATGTAATATATGGTATTCAAGTTTAATCAAATGTTTGACATACATTAAGTAAATTATTTTAACAATTAGTACAGATTATTCCACATCATTACAAAATTATTAATACACAGTACCATAACATTTAGTCTTTATACCGACCATAAGTTATGGGATACTTTATTTATTTGGGTGCGGGAGTTAGCTAAAAGACTTCTTTCGCCTTTTATCTTTCTAGATACATTTTTACTATTCGTATATTATCCTTTTCGTAAGATAAATACTCCTGAAAATTCATATTAGTATTCATTTGAGCCCAGCAGTAAAAGTCGTGGTAAGACTGTCGATGTTTGTCTGAATGTAATCATTCACAAGTATTCAGATTATATTTATTTAAACTTGTGATTCAAGATTTTGAAATTCGGCATGACATGGTTTCTTATGCCTCTTTGATCACAACATACCTATTTCTTTACCCCTCAGAGAAATTGGTTCTTTTGTTTATCCCGAGTTATGGTGAACATATATTTTTGATATTGACTTGCCCCTCTATGTATCTAAACGGGTAAGAAAACCAGAGATTGTTTGGCTGAAGGTTCCTCTTATTAACATAAAAATGCCCCTTATGAGACGAGCTCACTTACATGATGCGATTAACACTTTTTTCGTTCGAAATTTGTCAACCAACCATTTCTTGGTTATGAAACTCAATTATTCAGCCTGGTGAGTCATCCATGCTGCTTCGTCGTAAGTCCGGTATAGTATAAGAAGTCGATGGATTGGCGTCACTATATGGTTCTGGGAATTGTCTTGATTCTCTTCTCGTCCTAGATGTAATCCTATTAGAAACTTTTGTTGGCGTATTATTCAGCTTTCTGCGATCCCACCAGTGTACAGTTTGTGAACATTGTAGATCTCTCAGGGCTCTTTCCTCATGCTTTAATAATTCTGTCCAACATAAACGTTCACAATAAACATAATTGACAACGTCTCTCTCTCTGTAACGTCTATACACGGCATTGAGATCAGGTCTCAATCTTTTAGGATGCCTAGGAGGATACTTTGATTTGTAAATTGCAACCAAGATGCCGCTCTCGAAACGTAAGATTTTTTTACACTGATATTCACTAAGGGACCACAGCTCGCAACCATATGTAAGAATAGGTCTGACAAATGTTCTGTACAGATTGAATTTCGCTCGAGATGTTAAGTGTGGGTTACAAAGCAGTTTCATGTACCGATTACACCAAAGTCTGGCGCATCGTATTCGTTCTCTTATTTCAGGACCCATCTGTTCTCTACTTAACTGCGGAATTCCTAACCTGTTTTGCAAAGTAGGGCTTTGCATTGCACATAACACAAAGTGTCTTACAATTCATAACATATTCATGCATATTCATAAGTCATACTGACATAAATGTAAATATTTTAGACCATAGAATAATTTGACAAGTTAATTGGCAATTGTAATGTATGCCATCGATCTTTACAGTATCTGTACTGTCTGTCTCTGAACAGTTACAATGTATAGAGGTCAGAAAATAA
Source organism: Phragmatobia fuliginosa (assembly GCA_932526445.1). Taxonomy (NCBI): domain Eukaryota; kingdom Metazoa; phylum Arthropoda; class Insecta; order Lepidoptera; family Erebidae; genus Phragmatobia; species Phragmatobia fuliginosa. The sequence continues at coordinate 10,001,694 of OW052070.1, read as the reverse complement.
ATAAGTATAACCTAATAAAAATTAAAGCCGTGGTCTAAGGTGAAGAGATAATCTTTCACGAAAATAATCTAAATGTATGTATGCAAATATAAATATATAAACATACATAGGAATTTATCATAATGTCTTACGTCATGCTGATGTAAAAGAGTTATAAAATGCGATTTGGTTTCGAGGATACTATAACGCTAAATTACTCACTACGCACTTTGAGATAGATTGATGATGCGCTCACAGCCAAGTTGCCCTGGTGATTAGAAACGATCACCGAGGGTAAGTAACGAATGCGCGGTCAGTAAAGGATTGGTAAGTAGGTAACGTAGGTTTGTTAAGCAATCCGGCCCTACAACCATCAAACGGCAATACGCAACTATAACGATGTCTTGCCAGTCCCCAACCCGCAATTGACCAGTATGGGGACGTATGGCCTGAACCCTCTACTGAGAGAAGATGCGATCACAGTCGTGGGACATTATGGGTGGTTAATGTACTTTGAGATTACCATCTAAAGATTTGCTAACTTGAATACTAACGAATTTGGCATAAGTAAATAGCCCAAATAATTCCAGTTCCACTACAAGACGAAAGTTTCGTGTTAATGAAAGTTTAATTCAAATCCAAACGTTTTACATAACTACCGTTCAAGTTTATTGTTTTCTTTTACTAAACGATTGTTATCGCATTGTTTATCGAATCATTATCGCAGTTTTCCTACAAACCGCTACAACTATTATTTGGTAACGTTAACTTCTACTCGGTCTCTTTAGCTGTGCGTACTGTTTTGCGCTATTAGCATGAGTTATAATTACATTATCTTTGGGCTTTTATGGAGGATAGTATACGGTATTACATCGCAATGTACTGTCACAGATGTGAAGAGTCTTTTAGAGGGTTGTGACCGAATTACTGGATTGAATGTGACTAGCGTTGGAGGCACCATTGTGAACGATCATAATTGTGATGTGGTCTTGCCTAAGCAAGTGTTCTTGGAGGAGCCGTTATTCCAGTTCTCTTCAGCTGATGCCGTATGATATTTTAATTCACCTTTTTCATTTAAAACTCACTTGTTATTCATAAAGAAAAGACTTAAGCCAACTGCTTTGTTTCAAGAAACAACTAAGGCTATGGATTTAATATAAATATCGAAAAATGTGTTTATATTTTCAGAAAAAGTTTTTCACGCTTCTAATAGTTGACCCCGATGCTCCACCGCAGATAGAGGGTGAATTTTATTTGCACATGGTTAAATCGAATATTCCTGTAAGTCTAACATCGATTCCACATAATTCCTAATTATAAATTAATAATATTAATTAAGGTAAAAGTATATTAATGAGAGAATAAAATGAAAAGAATAGGATATAACCTCTCCTTATTTATGATCAATTGTTGCAATTTAAAAAATAATAGATATCTTTTAAGAACTGGTGAACCTAAAACTATTCACCACAAATGGATATCACTGTCTTTTTAAATTTGTTTGGCTCTAAATTATTTCATTTATTAGCCTTAAAAATCCTTACTAATATAAAAGCGAAAGTAACTCTGTCGCGCTTCCACGCCAAAACTACTAAACCAATTGAAATTAAATTTGGTACCTACACAAATAGTAAAGGTAGAGGAGAGGCTGAGAAAGGACTTAAGTGACTTTTTACCACGAAAATCTTTCGCATAGTATATATTATTAAATAAGGTCATTATAAACTAGACGTGTCTACTTACCATTTTGTTTCTTTTTTATTTTCAGGGTCTCGCTCTAAAGGCTAAGGACAGCACAAAAACTGTTGGAATTGACTATCGAGGTACTGATAAAAAAATTAGGCAAGCCAATATGGCAAAATAGTCACGATTAAAGAGCATTTTGCATAATAATGATAACTATAAATAATATTTATTTAGTTAAACTATTATATACTATAAATATATTAATTGTATACTGTCGAAATATTTATTTATTGTATTTATAAAAATATATATTTCTACTAGCAACATTCAGTTAAATGTTAACCAAATCAGGACAAGGCTACAAAATTTGTAGAATAACCTTGGTTGTTAATTTTCTGCAATAATGGCTTATTAAAGATTCTGCTAAATAATTACCTGTTATACTCGTAAGTTATAATATATTTATCCTTAATTGGATGTTAATTTAATATTTATTCTTTGCAGGTTACAAACCACCAACGCCACCTCGCGGCACAGGTCTACATCGCTACCTTTGCCTCCTCTATGAGCAAGCAGACGGTAACAACTTTCTACCGACTGTGCCGACTACACGACTTCGTTTCCCGCTTGCGAAGTGGCTAGTAGGAAAGAACCTTTGCGGTCCAATAGCTGGCATACAGTTCAGAACTGAATTCTAGAGGGCGTTACTGGTTACTAATTCATTTAATGGAAAAGTTATAGACATTTCATAAATTAACAGCAGATTAGCCTAAATAAAATAAATTTAATGTTTATGAAATCAGAAATAGTGTAAGGTATTTATAGATAGAAGTTAACTAATAAGATATATAAATAGTAATATTTACTAGAATACAGCATGCAGTCATGATGAATATACCTATTACATAGTACTACAATTAATTTTTATTTACCTAGTGTATGTGTTTGGTCGACCCCTGATTAAATCTATGCCAATTTGTAACTCTGACTGTTTGTCTGTTGAAGCTTTCACGGCTATCCCTAAATTGAAGAGTTTGGAGAAGGACATAGGGTAATTTATGTCCCGACATACATACACGGGTGGTACCACGGGACAATAGCTAGTATTTTATACTTGACTATGATAATTATTATTTAAATACTCGTCCTCTTTTACACCCATAAGTTGAAAACCATTTCCTTCATCGGAAAGAAAGAGAGATTAGAATAAAGGAAAGAGTTTACAACAATGCAGTACAATGCTAGAAACCAGACATCATTTTAGCAGGATCTCTTATAAGGCTAAAATTTCTAGGAAGGCTGAATTTCTATTAAAAATTAAAAGTCCCTAATCTGTATGTTCGTGTTTAAAATAATATTAATTATAAAAAGTGATTTTGGATGACAAATGCAATTCAGTACATGTAGATATATATAGTGTCAACTTAGCGCCGTCTACTGCGGCACATGTATACTGCTAAATAATTTCCTTTATTTTGTTGGTCTAACTAATCAATAATTTTGTTGCTCAACTAACCTACAGTTTGAACTAATTTTATTCACAAATAGTGTAATAGAGAATTTTCTATCAAGACCGTATAATATCACTAAAATATAACTATAGATAGGAACATAATAGTAGCGGAAATAAATAGATTTCTGCAATTCACTAATATTTACCTTTCGCGTCAAAGCAAAGGTCTATGACAAGTTAAAAAGACAATCCAAAAAGTGATTAATTAAACGTATCTATTGTGCTCTGTGCCAAAACAAAGTTCTTTTGTTTCACTTCTGACAAATAAAAAAACGAATAGTGGCACGAGCTGAACAGCGTAGGCTGCGCACACGCACGCGACACTTCCCTCTCACCTCAACCCACGCGCAACCACCACACTTAATTTAAATCATAAAGTTATATTTTGATCTTCGACTACTGGTTTTATTTCACCTAATTTTGATTTTTTTAAATTGATTTATATTTACTCTAAAAATGGTTAAATCGTCTTTTTACAATCCTGTTTATCCATTGCTTCTTTCTACGCGAATAACATTCAGTTTTAAGGAATAATTCTTGAATTGAACATGATACCATCCGATATTTATTCCTATTTTGTTGAAATCCTAAATGTACTAGATACTTTCTTATTAAAAATTGTAACTAAAAGTATTCCAATAAATAAATAAAAGATTTTTCGAACAGGCCGGCTCGACCGGTGGTGGTTCTACCTTCTCTTTCTCTTAGACAAACGTAAAATTACATCATTCGAGGCCCAATGATGTAGAAGCATGTCAATAGGCCGCCATAGCTTGGGTCTCCATACTGTATTGTCTGCATTTACAATTAGGACGATGACCTATTCTTAGATTTTAAATCAATTCATTCCTTCTATCAGGTAGAGATTAAATTTAAAAGACATTATCAAACATTATTAAGTCCAGTATCTTGGTTTTGTGAAAACGAATCTTATGTTGCCAAACTTAAAGGGTTTGTAAGTAGCCATTTAAATATTACGCCGTTACCCGCAGGCTCTATCAGCAAAGCAGCTTGACAATATCAGGTTTAATGACAACATTGTAACCTTTAATTGCATAATTTTTTTCTTAATAAAATCATTTTACGATGCGACGCATAAAAGTGGTTTAATAGCTACTTGTAAGGTTTACACACTCATATTTACATGCTTATTTTGATAGTAGCTTCGCCTCTGACAGCTTCATGTAAAAAAAATTTTAAGTAGTGAGCCACATGTTATATTCGCTTTTTCTGGTTTATACAATTTTTATAACTAGAATATTGGAAGACCAACTTAAGAATGACAGCATTCGTGGTGTCGTATTTCATTGGTAAGTGTGAGACTGAAGGCCCATTGATACAGAAGCTTCTCACTAAACCGCCATAGTGTAAGTCCCCATGCCCCAATGTCCGTACTCACAATGAAGACGGTGACTCCTACTCTTGGATCCTACTCATGCTTTCCATCAGGCAGAGTACTTTGCTTGGTAGACTTAATTATATATCTTTCTCAGTGTCTTCTGTCAATTTATATTAAATTGAAGCGTTTTCCTCCTCTTTGTATTACCAAATATCTGCCATTACTTATCAATGTTACAAATTTACACCAAACTGTCACCCAGTTCAGTTATTTAACTGCATAAAGGCAGGTCACCAAAAATAAATTTGTGTCACATTGCAACATTTCTCAGTATAAGCGCCTTTGCAGGGGTGGTCCTTTCAGTTTTATAGTGGTATTTAATATGTCAATATATTAAAGTCACCGTTGTATCTTGACACTTTATAAAGTACCACTTGATTTAATTGTTTTTAAAAGTTAATTCAGTTTCAGCTAAGCATCGTTATGTTTCCTTAAAATATAAATTTGTTAAGGTTTTTTATAACCTAAATTGTGAATAAACAGGTAAAGTTGGTGAGATTATGAGGTTGTGAGCTTCTGATGTTGTAGACTTGTAGAGGGTAATTATTAATCTCTGGATCAACTGAACTGATTTTGAAAATTTTTTTACTAACAGAAAGCCACATTACTTGTGAGTGTTTAGACTATATATTAACCCAAAATGAGAACGACGATATTAAATGTACGGGGGCGGAGCCGAGGGCAAATTCTTACTTAATTTACTCAACAGATGTATTACGAATACAATGGCATGATGGTATACCTATTCTTTGTTTTAAATTTCCTGTATCTTTTATACATCTCTCAAATATAATATTGACTTCTAAAGTCCTATTTAGATAACAAAGATACCATCCAAAACATAACTTATAATAAAAGCAAGTCGAGCGATTCAGTTTTCCTACAGAAAAAAGATATTAGTTCCTGTACAAACAAGTTGGTTAATTTAGTCAGTCCCTTTATAAGGGACGTTCTGTCTTAGGTAATAACATAATTACTTACCCTAACAACATCTTATAGTGACTCATTATATCAATATTGATAAAATAATGTTTTCAAAAAAATAAAGAGTTAGTCATAATATTGGTATTATTTCTAAGGAAACGGATTCTCTGTTTCTTAAGAAATATTAATTAACACTTCAATTATATTTTCTAGATTGTAATTGGCAATATTTAAAATAATACACGAATATATGTAACAAATAAAGTCATTATCTTTCCTAGAATTGTCTCGTAATTAGTCGATGTTGAAAGAATGGATTAATCATCCTGGTTAACCGCAATATGACACAAGACGTGATCCTAAATCGCTTGATCTATTCTCAGAAGGTATACTAGTATATTATGTATTATTGTTTTTCATTCATCAAATAGCGTATTAGTTTGAAGGTCGTGACTTTAGTATGGTTTACAGGTATTAATCATAAAATTGTGATGACGTAACTTTTAAAAACTTACCTCTGGGCATGAATAGTGTCCAATAATGAATACAATGTGAAATACTGTTATAATATTGAGTATTTTATGCAAATAAAGTTAATTCGCTTTGGTTTCAACATTTCAATTATTATTGAGTGAATAAGGCGAGAAATAAATTGTTACATTAGAGGAACCCTGAAAATAGAACCAGCCGGTAAAAAGTTGAGGAGCAACAGGTTATCTTGGTATGGACGTGTGACTAATAAAGTGTTATTTTATGTAAGCCCGCCAAAGTGACTCTACTCTGCTTGATAGGTAGCATGAGTAGAATCACCGTACAAATTGAGAATGCACACAATGCAGTATGTTGAACCATTTTATATAGGTATAATTCTATTTTTAAATATATGGGATCTTTTGCTCCGGACTCCACCCGCATATATGGCAGTAATCAAAGTATCCTTTGTATTTGTCTAAAGTTTAATGTAACTATTTACTGAAATTCATCATAAATAATTCAGCAGTTCAGACGTAAAAGCGTAACAAACAGACAGACAAAATTACTTTCAAATTTATGACATTACTTCGTATGGATGGGTAGTTTGGATTGTCAACTGTGAAATACCTGGCTTACCCGCATTCGATGGTGACTATGTTGCAGCCATTGTGTACATTATATTTTCTAGAAAGAAAATACAAGAAGTGTTGATGCTTTCACGAACACTACTAATTTATTTTAGTGACTATTTACATTGTGATTATTATTATTAAAATAGAAATAAATCACGTTGAATATTTCCACGTGTAAACGATTGTTAAGCGGAGGAAGTTAGTTCAAGGATACGGAAAATATTCTTAGAAAATAGGCTGAGAGAAAACACAACAGCATTTCTTTTGCAACTCTCGATTTATTCAATGGATATGCAAAGAAAATTTTAATAACGCCAATAAAGTCATGTAATTATTTCATCTTATTTTATTGAATTACTAATAAACATTAGTTTAAAATGCTAATGTTACCTATTATATTTTATTAATACACATTAAGTAACAGCAGGGGATATTATCTCATGCTTTAAAATTCGACATTTTGTATATTAAACAGCCAGGTATCTTTTGTGTGGTGACGGTTTAGGAATAAGGAAGCTCACCACCCCTATTGATCCCATGTAGTAAGAAGCGATTAAGTTTGCAAGTTATGCGGACAACTTTCCTGCTAAGTAAATTCGAAATAAGTCCTATGCTATTCCGTCAGATCAAGGTGATATGGTAGGTCAAAACCTCATTTCTAAGGAGAGGCCTCTGTCTAACAGTCAACTGAGATTGTTGATGATAATGATTGGTGAGGTACTATAGCAAAGGCCTGATCTTCAAAGAAGCTATACCCTGCCACAGACTTTGTGACCTGAAAAGTAATTTATCGTTCAATTTAATCAGATAAGCTTTCAAAGCTTAGCTATTATTTACGGGCAATGTCATCAAATGATAGATTCCATCAGCCTATCACGCTAATTAACGATTCTGTTGAAAGGTAAAAAAGAAACAAAATATCTGATAGATATCTAATGGTTGAGTTGTCATATCATGGATTCGAATGTCACATCTTTTTTGACAGGAAGCTCATCTATCGTAAATTAATCGACATGGTTCTCCAGAAACACCAAATTAGTGAACCGGTTTGGCGTGTGCTCGGCGGCTGGCCAGTGACCCGCCGGAAATACTTGCGACGCAACATCCATAGAGAAACTCGACACGTTTTTCTTAATATTCAAATGAACAACATTGTGCTGCGAGATTTTGTGCCCTCTATGCCGCCAACAACTTTGAATTCACAACAAACTTTTTTTGGAACGCTTGCAGTTGAAAGTTTTTAATTGGATTCTAAGAAAATGATTTTTTTGAAGTGATGACTGATTGAAAATTATAAAACAATACGAGTATAACCGCTAGCCGTTCATAGTTAGGTACTGTAAGAAAGTTTTCAAGTTCTCTGTGTACTTAGTTTCCCTTATTTGAATCACTTCATCAAATCAATAGCTTTTATTAGTCTAGTCACAACCAATAGGTCACTCCTTAGAAAATAAATTATGAATTACTATATATTGCAGGCAGATTGATACAGGGTTTTTTCAAGTTTGTCTTTTAATTGTAATAAAAACTTTTTAATGAAGTCACCACAGCGGAGGTCTAAAGTAAGTAAAGTTTTCAACCTTGTACATATGTTTAATATGCGAATAGGTTCTATCGATATTCGAAAATCATTCTTTTCTTGTAAAATCTAATTAAGAAAACTTGAAGCAAAAACTTTGTTCCCCATTTTAGGAAAATTATGTGAACGGAGGAGAATAAACTTTGGCACGATGAAGGAAGAGTGCAGAAAGCAAAAACAAAAATTAATACCAAAACCAGGCGATCACTAACAATGTTTAACTTTAGAGAACACAGAGCAAATAGAATTTGCAACTCTCGATTTATTCAATGGATATGCACAGAAAATTTTAATAACGCCAATAAAGTCATGTTATTATTTCATCTTAATTCATTGAATTATTAATAAACATTAGTTTAAAATGCTAATATAACCTATTATATTTTATTAATAGACATTAAGTAACAGCAGGGGATATAATCTCATACTTTGTAAATTCATACTTTTTCAACTCTGGCAAATGTTGTCTCTGAAAATTGTTTGCCTTCATTCAGTAAGGTTGTATAGAAACATAATGTTGTTATAAATTTTGTAAGATCAATTTAAGATTTTTGTAAGAGTTTCTTAAATTAAGGTGAACATTTTGTGTTAGCAAGCTAATAACATTGTCTGAAATCATTTCAAACGAAAAAGATAACACACACCCATACACATGACTTCGCCATTTCGCCGCTTCCGACTGCGCCAGGTGTCGTGGGTTCAAATCCTATGTGGGATAACACTTTATGTGATTCACAATTTGTTGTTCTGAGTCGGGGTATTCTTTATGTCCGTTTCATATATATTTGTAAAGTCCCCCGTGACACAGGAATTTACATTCCTAATGCTATTTATTCGGTTGTACCGACTACGAGATTGTTATTTGGGACATATTTATGTAATTAATATAATAGCGTGCAAGCATCCCTTTAAAGGTGATAAAGCCTCGTTGATTTAAGCACGGCTTTCGACAGTTCGATCGGAACAACATTACCCCCATACAGAATACCCACCTAAAATAACAGTACTTCGTTGGTGAGTGTGCGACTCAAGGACCAATAACATAAAAGCTTCTCACTAAGCCGCCAGAGTGTGGATCACCATGCTGCGTAGTCTGCACTCACTATGAGGACGGTTCCTCTCCACCCTGATTCTACTTATGCTTGCCATCAGGCAGAGTAGAGTCACTATGGCTTTGAATAAAATATTTTTAATAATTTAAAATTTCTCATAAATGATTTTACCTCTTAATAAACATGAATGATTACAGCAATTGTTTTGCAGATATATATTTAAAAATATAATTTGAGATAGTTACGGTGTGTAAAAAGTAAAATTACTTCATGTTATTCCAAAATTCTTAATTAATATTTCTGTTGTATTCTGAACCTGAATGTATTCTGTTGTATAAAAATGTGTATTTTTGTATTTGAACTATATTAGAAATATTTTTACAATATGACTCAAGCTATTTTTGTTAGTTCTGTTATTTAGTACCTATTTATATTTTCTATTTCATATCGGTACCTACAATGGTGTTAACAGAATTGAATGGTCAACGTGTAGTATAAAATAACATACGAATATTATTTTTTTTCTTTTTGAAGTTGATCAAAAGAAGTCCAATAGGATTTAAAATAAGAATTTTTGAATGACACGAGAGAAAACAGCTGTTTGGATTATTGAACTCTATGTATTCTGAGACATTTGATAGACGGTTTCTGAACAAAGCAAGTGGAATGCTTTTGTTAAACTTTTTATCAAAAAAGAAAATGTGCAAATACAAAGTTATCAATACTACCTACACGAGCAACGATCTATAAGGTAAAGTTATACGAGTGACCTTTCTTATTTTCTATTTTTGTGCAAAAGTAAATATAAATGAAATGTCAAATCGAAGGCGTCCGAACGGAAAAGCATTTTGCACTGGCTGTAAACCATTCGTAAAACTACAATATTATGGTGTTTTCTTTATTGGTTGTTTTTTTAAATTATAGTATTGGTGGTATTAATAAGATGGAATGTAGGCATCGACACACCTACAAATATCACATCACCAAAATCTTTTATTAGTTCGCTGCTGGACATAAACCTCTTCTTTGTAAAAAGGTTTTGGCCTACTTTATAACACTAACCAGGTGAATACTTACTATCATATTTCTTTTTAATAAGTGGCAACATCATAATTATATAGTAGTTAGTTTTTGTAGTGGTTTTTGTAGTTATATATTAAACATTATCTCTTTTACGATTTAAAATCCTCTACCAAAATCACAATTAAACTTATTGAAGCCATTTTAAGTCGAAAGTTTACCTTTTTTGTAGTGTAGTGTTATTACGACACCCATGAGATCAAGAAGAAGAGAGAAAGAAACATTTATAGCCAAGTGGCCTTATGTTATTGGAACGCATCACCGAGGGTATTTAACGATGGCGCGGTCGGCTCCTAGATGGGTGACCGTTTGTGGCATGATATTTTATGAGCGTTTCCGTGATTTGGAGGTTATGTTAAGCAGTCAGTCCCGGTTGTTATCATAAGATAACAGTCGTGAAACCTAGTTCGAAGCCTTCAGGCAGCTTAAAAAGTTCGTTCGTCCGAGCCATGGGACGTTATGGGTTGATGAAGAGATGTATACTAGTAGCGACACTTTGTATTCTTAATCCGTCACCGTCACGGCTATTATATATTTAAAATGATATGATGTTAATATTTACCCTAACATGATGTGCTTTCAAGTGTGTGTGTGACATGGCGTGACATAATTTCTCGCAAATTTTTACTGATAATAAACATCTCCGCAACATAAAATATAGATTCGCGGTTCATCAACTTGAACAGCCATCTAGTTTCCAAAATTATCAAAGTATTGGATATACTTATATTTTGTAATTTAGGATAATTATGTTTAACTTTTTGTTATAAGCTTTGGTGATCGAAAAATATATAAATTAGTGCATAATACCACACCAGGTGTTTCGATTTGTAAGATTTATTATTATTGACAGTTTTGACTTGTCATATTCCTTCCATGTTTAAATTACACCTACACATAAATTAATGGATGACATTTAGTTGAAAATGCATTTATTTCTGAACCTGTCCAATTGATCTTTGTAATAAAATCATCTATTAATAAGTTCACGTCTGTAGCAGATGGAGATATAACTTGTGTTAAGTTACAAGTTTGTTAATACAAAACTGTTGTACAAAAAAAAAAACTTTTACGCTTCTGCAGTCCCTCTACCGTATCCCATTAATTGCTGAGGTTCATCCCGGGGGATCAGACCAAGACGCTGTCACACCTCCCACCGTTTTTCACAGTAAGAGGAAATTCCCCGGTCGCACCAGAATATCCGTATTTCAATGGAGCCTCTGACATCGGACCTCCGTAACTCCGAGGGAGTAAATATTTTTTATATTTAACTCTTCCAAAGTGTTTCTACTCTGCCTGATGAAAAGCATGAGTAGAATCCAGGAGTAGAGGTCACCATCCTCATTGTGAGGGTAAGGAATGCAGCATGGTGACCTATTTATTGGTCACCACGCTGTATCTGACCATGGCGGCCTGGTCAGATGTTTTTGCATCATGAGGATCTACCTACTATCCGATAGACCAACAAGGCAGTTAATGTTTACCCTAAGCTATATTTTACATACATAATACGTCAAAGCTCTGGAAATTATTATCTTAATGCAGTTGAATTTCTAAGAAACTTCATAGAGCGGTACTAAAAAAGCCGATTAAAGCCATTGTGATCGGTTCAAATTTCTGGACCACCTTGTACAGTTTGTATCACAAAAGATGACACGTGCTTCAAAAGGCAAACACCATTATTCATGTGTCGCAAGTGCTATTATATGTGAAAAGCCAAAAGCCACGGTTTCCTTCCGGTCGCCCACGACTAGCCCACGCAATTTCAACGCCTACGTCTCGATATAATATCAATCAATGCAACAAAATCTATGATAATGCGATAAAGTTTTTAGTTTATAGTTCATGTTAATTTACATTTTGCAATAATTATTATCGCTTTAATTAGTTTTATAGATTTTTAGATAGTTACGAGCTTTTTTATATTTACGTTTTATGAGAGTAGAATTTGTCATCTATATTTGTACTTTAAAACTGCTGCCAATTTTAAATCTTTTCCATCAATCCAATCTTATGAGGAGTAAAGAGTTGGTCCATTTTTGTTTTGACTGGAATATATAAAGATCAGCTCTCATCACAGAGCAACACATTAGGGAATAGCCATACGTACACGTTCCCCTCTATAAATATGCTTTGAAAGGGGTAAGAAGCCCAAATGGGCATATGCATTACACCGTTATAAAACAGAATGTGATTGTGTGTGTGAAAATTTATTTTAGTTCTTATATGTAGTGACAGGCCATTGTAAGTCTGAAATACGTATGTGTGAATAATAAATAATAAAGTAATAAATATTCCGGACATCTTATACACAACGTCATCTGGTCCCAAACTAACTAAGCAGAGCTTGTTTTATGGGTACTAGACAACTGATATAAATACATAAACATACTTTTTTTTTGTAAATACATACATATTATACATAGAAAACACCCAGACTTCGAAACAAACATTTGTGGATCACACAAACATTTGGTCCGACACGGGAATCGAACCCGAGACCTATTGATGAGCAGCCGCATACGCTAACCACTAGACCAACATGGCAGTCAATATTGAGAATATTTTATCCTCGTGATAATTACACCCCCTTTTTTATCGGAAAGCGGGCCTGTGTTGCTCCATAGCTTCTATTATATGCCAATGTAAGAAATAACATTCTAAGCTGTTATCAAGTCACGTTCAAATAAAGAAGTCACAAAAAATTTGTGCAAACGAATAGGGTATAATAGTTCCAAAACTAGTGAACATTATCAATGAACGCTTCGTGGTTAAATAAATAAGGCCAAGTTGTTAGATAAAGTTACATTAAGAGAGTTTCTAATGCAGTCATCGCCAAATACAGCGTAGCCCGTTTCTCAACGACCGAGATAACTGTGTAGTCGACGTCATAGTTAAATCTAAACGAAGGCTAACTGGAGGCGTTAGTACACAATTATATTAATTAATTATTTCCTTTCAAATTTGCCTGAGTACATCAATAAACATACACTTTTATAGAAACGTTCGGCTCGTGTGCCGTGTCGAATGAATTTAATTAAATAAATTAATGATCAGTAATCAATTATACGATATTATGCCTAGTTATAGAGTTGTAAGTATTTTTATTGACAAATAATTAAAATGAGAAAGTCCAGTTTATTCATCTTTTATTTCAATACCTTTTCTTTGATAAATACAGTTAAAAAGATGAAGATTGTTGGTTATTTTTTTATCAGTCTGTATTTAAAGAAGACTTTCGAACTCTGAAGTGTTTGAAGCATTTCTTTAGTTTTCCATATTCAATTTACGAGTACGAAAAAACTCTAAGTAGACTTTTGAATTTGTTGATAGATTACGATTACGATTACGATTACGATTTTTAGGGTTCCGTAGCCAAATGGCAAAAAACGGAACCCTTATAGATTTGTCATGTCTGTCTGTCTGTCCGTCCGTATGTCACAGCCACTTTTTTCCGAAACTATAAGAATTACACTATTGCAATTTGGTAAGTAGATGTATTCTGTATACCGCATTAAGATTTTCACACAAAAATAGAAAAAAAACAAAAAATTTTGGGGGTTCCCCATACTTGGAACTGTAACTAAAAAATTTTTTTTTCAACAAACCCATACGTTTGGTCTATGGATAGGTCTGCAAATATTATATTGAGGTTTTAAATATCATTTTTTCCAAACTGAATAGTTTGCGTGAGAGACACTTCCAAAGTGGTAAAATGTGTGTCCTCCCTCTTGTAACTTCTAAAATAAGAGAGTGACAAAAGTAAAAAAAATATATGATGTACATTATCATGCAAACTTCCACCGAAAATTGGTTTGAAGGCGATCTAGTAAGTAGTTTTTTTAATACGTCATAAATCTTTTCATTTAATCAACAAACTATTATTAAAACATCGATCAAAGTTACAACGAACTACAAGAACTTTTATATGATGTTAATTGCTTCTACGGAACCCTTCATGGGCGAGTCCGACTCGCACTTGCCCGCTTTTTTATATCATGGCTACCTACCTTATATAAATAGGCAAAACTTAAGATTTAAGTTTTTCTCTTTGTCTGTAAAGTCTTTTGATAACGTCTTATAAGTTTTCATGAAAAGTTGTGAAAATGATTGTTTGTTACTCTCTCGCGCAAAAATTACTGAACAAATTTTTTATAAAATTTGCAGTAAAATAGCTTATAAATTAAAATTATGAATAGACTATTCTTTACCGTTGTACCCGACGCACACGTAACACATTTTACAACATGACCATCGGAACTTCAAACAGGCAGAACGTGTAATATGGTAGGTACCTGGTAGTAATAATATAGCCACTGGTGATAAAAAACTTATTAATTAATAAATAACTGTTTGCTGTTCGTTAGTGACCCTGCCCGCTGGGTCAAAACTCAGCGGTCAGAGTCAATAATCAACACACCTGCATTTTCTTAAGTGTTATTATTTAACAAAAATGGTGACAGTTTAATGTTATATACCATCGATGGAGCTATAATAACTCGATTACTAATAACTCATAGAGTAGAACTTCGTATTCAAATAGCTAATAATAATCGATATCGAATTCATATGCTATTAAATAGTACCGCATTCGATTTTTTAATTAAATCGTCAAATAGACGCCTGATGGTTTGAGGGTCATCCATTGGCATCTTGATTAGAGGTTGGGATGCACAGTAACGCAATGTTTTGTCAGCGTATGTTGACATTCTACATTAGCAAGGTTGGATGGGATGGTTGCCGGTAGCGTCGGAGGCCGATCGGCCGTGACACGAGTAGTCGCCGTGCCTACGTCACAAATTCGCCGTTCATTGATAAAAATTGCCACCCACTCGCGGCGCGGAGTTTCCATTCACCGGCGCCGGTGCTTGCGCAACGCGCATGCGTGGCCCTTCATTCGGAGTTTCAAGTTCCCCGCACTACCGCTAAGACCTTCATTCGGCAAAGTTGAAAACAACTGACGCCGCATATTTTCACCATTTTAGACACAAATGTGAAAACATTGGTATACTTAGAACTTTTCTATTACGTTTGTTTAAACAACAATATATTATATGATGCCCGTTTTCACCAACTAGGTATATGTTTACTGAAACTAAATTCCCCTAAATTCAGAGACATCTTAACACTTAGGAGTCCTCTATAGGTAGGTGAAATCGAAAGTAGTAATATTTTTGTTTTCACCAACCTTGAGGTAAATGTAAGTACATTCTATAATGGCTATTATACACCTTAAATTTACTGGTAATGGTACGTCTGTGAAAACAGCTAAAGGCTCTTAAAGTTGTCTACATCTGACCGTGCCCTTATTTAACCGGTAAATATAAATATAATGCCGTTTTAGGCCTATTATTATATAAATCCTTTTGTCCTTTCGAAAAAACTAAATTGTTTTTTCCTCATATACTCGTAACCATTAAAAAATCTATATCAACCAGCCGATTGCATCTGATTTATTTTATGCATCGTCCATAAATATTTGTGTGATGAGCACAATTTCTTTTTCAGTCTTTAAGCGTCACCGAAATAGAAATCACCAAATGGCGCGTTAATGCGGGCAGGTGCTGGGAGGTATCCGGATTTCTTAATTACAGCAATTCCCGAATCCCCCTCCCATTTGTGGTACAAAGTGGCCTAGTTCTGCATCATTGGACCTCTGGTCTCACACTATCCAACAAAAGACTTGTTATTACTAGGTTGAGTATACCGCCCCGGTCGAGATAAAATCAACCTGGCTCTACTGTCTTGAAGATAAAAAAATAAAAAGCCTAAAACCATAACAAGTAAACAATTAAACACGCAAGCGAGAAGGTACATACATTTATTTCTGCATATAAAGTGTTATATGAAACATTAAAATATTTTCAACTGAATTTCGTTAATCTGTTACACGTGTGAACCCACGTATCACAATAATATCGTGTATTGGTTATTGTTAAAGTGTAAATTCTGAGGAAGTCGCTTTCCCGACACGGGAAGTGGATAGAGTTCATTTATTCATTACTTATTAGTACTGGAAGCAAACTGAAATTCATAAACACTTCAGTAGGTGTTTTTCTAGGTCATTATTAAATTCTTGAGAAAATTTCCATAATCGTAACAGGTAACAAGCTATGTGACATTTTTTTTTAAAAGACAACTCCTGCATTAGCAATATAAATTACTGTGTCGCGGGGGCCTTTACAAACATACATAAAAAGGAAACACAAAGAACACCCAGACTCAGAACTACAAATTGTGAATAACACAAAGTGTTGTCCTACGTGGGATTTGAACAAACGACACTTGGCGCAGTAGGAAGCGGCGTGGCGACCGCTTATGCCACTAGGCCAACCGTGCAGTCAATTTAAGTGCAGTCAAGTTTAAGAAGCGATTGGACACTAGCAGGTTTTTTTCTCACCAACCTCATTGTGAATGCAGACCTTTAAGCATGGTGACTCTGGCGATGTATCGAGATACTTCTGAATCATTGGAAGTTTGGCCTTCCACACAGTATCGGAACATGAAAGCACGAATGGTGTCATTTAAGGTTGATCTTCTGTGTGAAGGTAGTAGTGTTGCAATCAACCGGGCTTAATTTTAGGATTACTAAAACTTTAATCTGTCAATTCTATCATACATCATTTTTACACTGACTTTAATGCATGAGACATCAAAAAAATATTCGTTCTACTATTACTATTTAAGTAATAGTAACCTGAATGAGATAACTAGTGTCAACAGTCTTTACGTAGTCGAGTTACAGTTTTTTAAATGTTTTCTGTTTTAAGGTTATAGTGATGGTTTTGTTAATCTATCTGTAAACTATTGTAGACGAGGATGTCTGAAAGTTCCTACATTCGAGAAGAACGTCTTATTTTAAAGGGGCAGGGTGCCAAACCGCTGCACCGAATTCAAAGAAAATATTTAGATTCTTGTTTAATGACATAGGGTAATTTTTACCGTTATAATGCGAGAGGCGGAGACGCAAGTAAAAACTATTAACATATAAAAAGACATTGTAAAAGGTTCATGCCTTCTTATAACTATTCTAAATAGACCTCAACAATAAGAAGCCATAAACTTCATTAGCCAACCTCATAAAGATCTAGTAGCTTAGTTGAATATCAAAGCTAATATAAACATGATATTAACGGCGATTTTAAATCGCGAGCATTAAGTGCGCTATAAAAGGGTGAAAGGAAACTCAATTGGGATTATCGGTTTATATATCGTAATATAATATCTATGGCCAAAGGCGCAAGTCCGTTTTCATCTCACATTAATGTCCCTGAGCCTCGGATCCTATAAGTAATGTCAAATTTATTATGATTTACGTATCGTCATTGTAGGACTGAATTATATGTTTGTTTTGAGTATTGCACAAAGGTCTACTTTCAACACCTTTTGCTGTTTTTCAATTCATTAATTCGTTTCATCAGATTCATCACTAGATGTCCATTAAGGTCAGAAACGGCTTCCTATCTCCTATGGGGCGTTTTATTACACACCAATTTTTAACACAATTTGACAACTTGTGTAACAAATACTGGCGTAATAATGAAAAAAATATCTATTTAGTCTTGTTTCAGTCGCACCACTTGTAAAATATTCACTGATCCTTTTCGATTCAATTTCTTAGATAACTCTACTTGCTTTTCTCAAGACTGAATAAAAATCGGCCAAGTGCGAGTCGGACTCGCCCATGAAGGGTTCCGTAGCAGCAAGTAACGTCATATAAAAGTTTTTGTAGTTCGTTGTAACTTTCATCGATGTTTCAATAATAGTGTTTTGATTGAAAGAAATGAAAATTGCGGTGTATGATTTATGACGTATTAAAAAAAAAACTACGTACTAGATCTCGTTCAAATAAATTTTCGTTGGAAGTTTGCATAGTAATGTACCTACATAATATATTTTTTTTAGGTTTATCATTCTCTTATTTTAGAAGTAACAGGCCCCCCCTGTTACTGGAGGCTTCATCACGTGGAGGCAATACAAAGTATTAAATGAAGAAAGTGATGAAAAACAGCAAAAAAACAATCATAAAAAAAATGTAATCTTAAGAAAAATATGACTACTTTAGTTTTTTTTTAATTTAAGATTAATATTGTGGGTGTAACTAAGTTTTATTTTATTTTTTATCTGTATAATTAAATTCTCAATTGAACAGTCTTCGTTTCATTAGGATGGCATACGTAGTTCGGGAGATATTCGGGTTTATGTGACTGACCCGTTATTTTTGGAACCGGCTTTAGTTCGTATTAGGGAAGATTTGAAAAAACTTAAAATAAAACTTACCGTTTTCACATGATTTTAACCAATGTATAAAATATTTACAAAAATAAATAAACATCAATAGATTATAAATAACTTAACTTTGTAGTTAAGAGTAAAAGTGAGTCAGTTTCTTAATAATAATTTTGAATGCCAGTTTTTAAAACTAGCTTAAACTCAATCGTCTTTAAAAAAATTGGCGTGTCAGGCCACGCAAAGAATAGGGTTCCGTAATCATCCGTAATGGTAGGATTTACAACCCAATCAAATGTCCAATAGGTTTTGTATTTTTTTTAATCTGTAGCCCCATCGTGTTCAAACATGTTGAATAATTCTAACGCCGCATTAGAATAAAGGGTTACTGAGAATACTGCTAAACAGTCCTACTACTAGTAACTAGTCTAATAGATAATTGTTATGTGTACTTTTTAGGGTTCCGAAGGTCATGACTTGGAACCCTTATAGATTCGTCATATCCGTTTGTCCGTCCGTCCGTCCGTCCGTCTGTCCGTCCGTCCGTCCTCGAACTACCGTACAAACTGTAAGTGCTAGAAAGATGAAACTTTGCATGAATACGTGTTGTAACTACGTCGACAAAGTGCTACAATAAAACTATGAAAAATAATTTTATTCGGGGTACCTCCCCTACACGTAAAGTGGGGATGATTTTTATTTCTCGCGGCTACCCCCTCGTGTGGGATATCATTAGATAGGTCTTTTAAAAACAATAAAGGTTTTCCGAGACGATTTTATGATTTAGGTATCCGTTTCACGATATTTCACTTTAAAAGGCACTTTTTTGTAAAAACAGGGAGTCCTCCCCCCCTCTAAAAGCTAAACGGCGGAATTAAAAAATCTGGAAAATTCGTGATGGTAGTCCATCTAATGAACTTTGAAGGAAAACTATAACGGATTAGATGAGTTTGTTAGTTCAGGAGTTATAGAGGCTTAACTTGTAAACTGCGCTCACTAGGAAAACGTCATACAAAATTAACGTATTAATACGTAAACTTAATAATTATCTATTGGATACTATTTTAAATCCTCGTATGAGTGACTGAGGAACCCTTTCCTGTGCGTGGCCTGACACGCACTTGGCCGATTTTTATTATTTATTTACTTTTGTACGAAGTTTTCCAAGTGAGTACATTCTACAAGTTAACTCCTGAAATAAAAAAGTTATCTAAACCGCTATAGTTTTCCTTTAAAGTTAAATATGTGAACTACTATCATGATTTTTTATCACATTTTTTGTGCCCGCCGTTTAGCTTTATGAGGGGTGGGGGGGGGGGGGGCGAGATTTTACAAAAAAATCCCTTTAAAGTTGAATAACTCGCCAACGGATACCTAAATCAAATAATGGGTTTAGTAAGTTCGTTATTTTTTTTAATTACCCACCTAAGTATACCCCACACGATGGCATAGACGCGAGAAATGAACTACTCTCTTCCGAGTAATGATCTACGGAACCCTAAAAATACTATACCAGAGTAACGACTAAATAACTTTTACTCGAGAAAAGCTTTAAGTTACTTTCTTAAAACTATAAATGCAAATAGTTATAGCTCACTTCAATATTATGCTTATTACTTTTACTATAGATAATTTGTATGTATAAAAATAACGAAGTCACGCCTAAACGTTTTCGTATCGGAAATGGTAATCGATGAGCTTTAACGGTTATTGGTTTTAAGACTTTATTTAAGTGTTCGGAGACACTATGCGTCCATTATATATAATATATTATTGTTATCTCACAAATGTATTTGCATCTAAAGAATGACTAGGGCCGCTTAGAGAAAATTAGGTAACCCTTTAGTGGTATCTTCCTTTTCACCAACCTTTAGAGGATTTATAAGTGTCTCTTAAAATTTACTGGCCATATCTCCATATCTTCAAAAATATACATTTATTTATATACAAACGCATATCGCCGTGGACGGCGATAGGTTGATACGCATATCACCAATACCAATAATGACATCATGACCAACTTGATTCTTAGTTCATATGTTAGTTTTATCTTATCACATCTTATCTTAACTTAGTAGTACTATAGTACAAGCTCTACCAAGTTTTGGCCCAATACTACTATATAAGATGGGTAAAGAATAATATTACTATCTGATGCCCGCAGCGCCGTCCGCATCCTAGGGGGATGAAAAATAGATGTTGGACGATTCTCTATCTATCCCTTATGCACACAAAATTTCATACAAACGGATCCAGTCGTTTCGGAGGAGTTTGGTAGCGAACACCGAAAAACGAGCATTTTATATATTAGAAATGTATATATCTCAGTACGTAGATTAAGATTACCAATATACCAATACCAAAGAGTAGGTATTAATAACAAACTACGTATGCCAATATCAATTTATAGAAAGAAAACTTAAAACAAGCCAAAATCTTTCTAAGGAAAACAGTCTATCCTTAGGCTAGTTTTCGTCGGAGTGGTGCATTCCGCCAACGACTTCAATAGTTTGCCATTCAGCTGCATCAGGAAAGCACTTCACTACCACGAAGTGCCCCAGTACCTAAGAAGGCTGGTGGCAGACTATTTAGAGGAGCGTACCGTCCGCGTCATGTACGAAGACCGAGATGGTGCTTTGAGACGCAGGGCCATGTCGTGCGGTGTTCCGCAGGGGTCTGTCCTAGGACCACTCTTGTGGTACATGGAATACGATTGGGCCCTACGAGGGCTTCTCACATCACATTGGTCACGGCCCGGGGGGCTAACTTTCAGGAGGCGGCATGCCTAGCCACCACTGGAGTCTTTCTGGTGGTCGAGCCCCTTTTGTTTCATGGACCCCGTCGTGGTCTACCCGCCGGCGCCCCATCGAGGTCAACTCGGTCCTCGTACCGGTCGGGCCCAGATGAGGTATCTGGGTCTGGTTTTCGACGGTAGGTGTTACTTCGAAGAGCACAGCGAGTGGCTGACTTTCGGGCGGAGAGCGGATTACGCGAGTGGCGCGTAATCCGCTATCCGTAATCTGCGGCGGCGTGACGATCCGAGGGGATTTCCACACGTAAAAAGAAACTGGTAAGGTGACGTTTAGTGCGGCAGGCGCTGGGAGGGGTTCAGAAGGAGATTTCTTCCTTGGACTCCTCCTAAAATTCAGGCGTAAAGGCGTGTGGTTTTAGTCGGTTCGATTCCGACACACCGCCCCGCTGAAAACCCCGGCTGGATGACGGCGCGAGGGGGTTTGCACACGTAAAAAAAGGTAAGGTGACTTGTACTACGTGTAACCAGCAGTGGACTGTTGAAGACGATTGACGATTATAAGCCATATATTATAGGTATTAGCATTTTGAAAGCATAAAGAATAATATTCCTTTTTTTATATTTTGTTCGTCTAATTTTGAAATAATTCAAGACTAAACATACTGGAAATACAATAGGTATCAAAATAAATTGTTATACATATGCTAGAGTACGCTGCTCTTAATATATTAGCAGAAAATTTAATTATCAAATCAACATCAATTATGTAAGGAATCATTGGTAAATATTATTCAATAGGTATAATAAAAATCTAAAAAAATCTTTTAGTTGGAGATTTGATAACTAAACCCATTTATATTATATTTTATATCGCTAACGGAAGTTTATATGATAACAATAAAATTTACGAGTCGGTTTTCTGAGCGAAAGACTTGATTCATTTTAAATCAAGTTAAATTGCATTCATTAGTGAACAAGGCGATTATATTAATTGGAAGAAAACCTAATTCTGTTAATATTATGCATAAAATCATCCCACGCTACATTTAAGATTTTATTAACTATTATTTACACATAAATGATACCTAGCAACTATACGAGATAAGCCATAAATATTTTATAAGCTTATATAACTTGTAGACAAAAAAATAGTATCAACGTTTTTTTGGCTACTGTATATCTACACTTTTATTAGTTTTATTTTACGAGGTTTTATATATTTCATTTTATAGTAACGTTGGTTCATTTTTTAATTTTTCACCTTACCACAAAAAAGACGATTTTCCACATGGAAAGGCTGATTAATGCCTGCAAAGTAAATACGTCTAGTTCGTGTTAAATTTTCTATTAAATATTAAACGATTTAATATAGTACAAAACGGACCTTAATTTGTTACTTTTCTAGCATCTACTAAACAATACCTAACGAATAAGATTTAACCCCTTTGTACTTACTACATGTGCATTATGTGTTTAAAATAATATATATATGTATAAATTTGTCGTAGCCCTTCTTTTCACAATTTGCTGAAAATAAATTCCAACCAAGTTTTAAAGCGTACATATTTTAGTCAAGACAAAGCTTTACTTAATCATTTACAAAAATCGTCTAAAATAGAAATGTAGTAAGAAAGAAATATTAGAGCTGTATCAGGTCTCTTTCTTAATTAATAAATTACGTAGAGATAAGTAAAGTCACACTGTATTCTATGCAGCAACATTTTATTTTTCTATCAAGTTATTTGGAGTCGTTAAAGTCGAAATGCTTTCTGAATGTAAGAATCTATTTTGGTCCTCGTTATTGTTAATTATTTTCCTTTTAACTTCACAGCCATGTGTAGTTGATGCTCTGGTAATTGGCACTCTCTGGTGTTACCATTATTAATATTGCCATTTGGCTATATAACATCCTCATGTTTATATGTATATGAATATCAATACTACCGCTGCCTCTTAGTGCCTTAGAAGTGTTAAATACCCCGTAGGAGAAAGCCTTGTAGCAAGCAAGTAAAATGTTCATTGACGTTGCTTGATGTCGTTTTTTAACATGACATAGAAATTAACTTAAAGCCTTAGCCTACTGCTGTATTGGCTCAATGTCTAGAATAAACATCTTCGCAATACTTTGTACTGTGTACCCATCATGTCGCAAAAGCATTTGAGACGTGAGGGTTAAGTCATTGTCCAAGATTTACAAATGTATATGTAAATATTATTTATAGTGTATTATGTTACGTACAGTATATTGATTGCAGCATATTACTAGTTATTAATTATATGTATATATTACAACGTTTCTTTTTAATTAGTAGCTTAATAACATAATCCGAAACAGTGTCAAATTGAAAAATGGTAAGAAGAGTGATCAACTGTTAACGCGTTAGAGGTAGTACCCTAAATGCAGGTTAACGCACCTGAACCAGTTTGTAATTAAGACTATATTTAAATTCATTAAAAAGCATTAAAACTTTCCTCGGCTGATACACATTCAATAAAGCGACACGCTAAGTGGCCCCACCAGTACCTAAGTAGCCATGCCTAATTATGTTGTAAGGCCGCCGTGTAAGTGCTGTCCGACTGCCCGACTTGCAGCTCTAGATCTAGTGGTACTGGTATGATGAGAAGTTATTATTTACTTTATGTCAATTTTTGAAACAGTGTTTATTTTGGATAAACAGATATTAATACTACAATTATAAAGAGCTCTTACTATTAATTTTCAAATATACATAGTCTACCAATCTGAATCTACCCTGTCTGGTGAAAAGCATGAGTAGAATCCAAGAGTGGGGGCCACCACACTTGCTGCCAATTCAGACAATAAAGCATGGCGTGCCACACTATGGCGGCCTAGTCAGATATTTTTCACGCCCTGTTTAAAGGTGAAACACGTGAGTTGGTAGTGAGTTCCAGTTTTTGACTAAAGACATAAACATAATTATAATAGATTGAAATAATAAGGATATTTATCCTTACCCACGATACCGAGCTTATTTTGTAGTGGCAGTTGAGTGGTCTGAAAATTGGGTAGGGGAAGAAACAGAAACTTTTTGGCAGTGAACGCGAACACCTGTTTTCTTGGCGTTGAACTCAATCAAATCAAATCACTTCATTAAGATACGGGTCAGAGCCAGATCAAGCTCATCGACAAGCTCTCGTCGTTTTTCCTCAATGCGTGCCGTCTTGACCATAGGGTATCCCACATATCGACCTTGAACTGTATTGTCGTCTGAATAGCAATGTATATTGCCGAGGTCTAACGTGTCATTAATATGCCGAAGATATAGTATAGGTGACAAGACGGAACCTTTAGATACAGCTTCACTTATCTGCTGAAAGTCGAAGGCCGCGCCATCGCAAAGCGCCCTAATGCGGCGCTGATGCAAGAAAGCGGCAATCCAGCTGCAGAATTTGGGAGGCCGGCCGAATGCCGGAAACTTGGAGAGCAGCGATTTCTCATCTAAGAACTCATAACAGCTCTTTTAAATATAATTGTAATAGAAGGAATTTTGTTATTTACAAACAAACCCCTACCATTAAATCCAGCATAGATATTTTAATCTTGAATCGGCGAAAACAAACGAAAAAATGCTTTGTACCCATTTCATTTTATTTAAATATACATTGTGCAGTGAGTCTGCTCTGCTAGATGGAAAGCATTAGTAAAACCGTAGAGCAGTGGCCACTATACTCACAGTGAATTCTTGAGGCCATTAAGTCACTCCGGTCGAGGCTCTCTCCTTTACCTAAATTTAAATTGCCTGTAACATAGTTTCTAAAACAAATTACAGATCCAAATTAATTATTAAGGGAATCTTTTGTATCACGATTTCTATATTATCAAGCATTACATTGTAATATTACTTAAAATGGTTGTATAAATATAATTAAGTAATAAATTGCTGTATCAAGTTGACTTGTACGGCAAGTATGCAATGGCAGTGCGAGCTGAACTGCATCTACAATTCTAAAGTCAATGAGTTACGGTCGCTATTCGACTGACGCAATTTTTTTAGTTATTATCGATGTCATTAAACAAGATCTTTACATCATCACTGCATACAAACTCATTACTTCATTTGGATATGAGCTTTAAGCCTGATAAAACATACTTACATAATTTTAGTACCTAACTAAATACCAATATGCGGGCGAAAGCTAGTAAACCTATAAGATAAATATTTTCGTATTCTATCTTTCACTTCACTTAAACCATTAGTGTTTATGGCGAATTAGCATCTAAATGGTTAACCCATCACATGTAAAAGTATATCAATACTTGGTTTTAATTGTAGTGAACGACATGTAGTCAGGGTTATAATTAAATACTTATTAAATAGAAGGCCAATGGATTATAAAACGCTATGGATATGTACCTAGTGTCTCATTCTGTGATGAGCTGTCCCAAATGTATCCATTAGCATCTATTGCGATTAAAGCTCAATGGTGCTTCAAAGGTCATGAATACATAAACAAATAGGGTTGGCAAACATTAAGATTGCAATTTTGCCAACCCTGTTTGCAGTTTGTTTATTGTTTACTCAGTTTCACTGGCCTAAACTTTATGTTTTTATTTTGATAAACGACCACGCGTCGTTCGAATATTTTGCGCGCAGGTGCAAGTTTGCGCAATTCTAGGATACACTCATTAAGTAATGTTTAATTTCTATAATTACTAGGTTACTTTGATAGGATTTGTGTTTCACCTAATACCATTTCTTTTTCAATACGAGAGAGAACTGGGAATTTTACATGATTTTGACAGATCCTTATCCTACGTATATAATAATTATATACCTTTTGACGAATTTAAGAAATATGAATTGAAATATTAATTACTTATTAAACTTTAGAATTTATTAAGAGTTTATTTTTATATATTATATATATATTTCAAATGCGTTCACGCATTAATAATACCTATAAGGCCTAAAGGCAACCATTTTCCACAACTACAGAACTTTAATTGCTTAAATTTATTCCAGCAACCCTGGCAAAAAGCAAAACCTTAACGAGAACTCGCTTCTACAAGGGGTCAAGGCAGAATTTAGTATATTAAGTTTAAATATAAAGTGATTGTCATCGAGGTCTTCGAGTCAGGGTTAAATACGTAATCCATATTATCTATTGGCACTACTGGTACTTAGAGTACAAACGGTTAGAAGCCTCCATTAATCTTACTCAAACGTCTCATTTAAAATTTCACGACTCAGCATTCAAACGGGAAATCGACGTTTAGGGCAATAAACTCTCTATATAGTCTAGAATTAAAAGATATTATGGGATCGGCATAAGACACTAATAATAGTGAACTGTATAACGAGTGTTATCGCATGCAGGAAGTGAGAGGTTGATGGTGCAAATGAAAGACAATACTGTATTGGCAAATAATGCGTACGTTTTGTAGGCGCGTGCGAGATGCGAGCGGAGGCGGCCGGCTCACTGGTATGAATGGATCTGAGTGATTCATTGCGGCCCATTCATAACCGACGAGTTCCGAACGCGCATCACTCGCTATGAGTTGAAAAAATCTATTCAATACCACTTATGCCAAGCCATGCAGTCCGTTTGTAAATGAATGAATCTGAATTACCTAAGTGAGAAGTTACATCTTACGAATATGTTAGTGTGTCAATTACAAACATAAATGTGTTTATTAAATGCAAATTCCAAGTACTTTCTTGTTTATCTGTAATTATTAAACACATGTAAATATTAAGGAATGCTACTGGAGACGGCTACTTGTGTAAATACGACAGTACTTTTGTAACCTACATCTGAAAAAACTACATAACTGTATAAGGGAACTGTTTATCAGAATAAATTGGAATAATATAAATCAAAGTTTTGATTAGGTACCAACCGCTTCGAATAGTCCACTACTAGATATAAGGAACTCCTGTGAAAGGAGGATTTCACCTACTATACCACTATTGTGGATGGAGTAGAAAGATGTAAGATTTTAAATAAAATGTTAATAATTCGTACTTTGTGTATTAAGCAAATTTCCACTATTTCTTACAAAATTAAAATTTATTAAAATTCAAACATCATATTTGAATTGCAAAGAATATCCTTCCTGTAGTTTTTGATAGGTAATGCTATTTACCTATATCATACCTCATGCAGTGTGTTCAGCAGTTGAACTTATAGGTATTTTCCATTCTACTGCAAGTTTTTTTTTATATACATAAGCCATCCAAAGTGACTCTACCCTGCCTGATGGAAAGCATGAGCAGAATCCAAGAGTGGGGGCCACCACACTTGCTGCGAATGCACACAATAATGTATGGCGGCCCACACTATGGCGGCTTAGTGAGATGCTTTTTCACGCCCCGCTTAAAGGACCCGGGATCATAGTGGGAAGGAAATACGTGAGCTGGTAGTGAGTTCCAGTCTTTGACTGCTCGGCATAAGAAAGAAAAGCCGTCCCGTTTTTAAAAATTAAAATTAAAAATCAATTAAATTGGTTTATTAAAAGAATACGAGTAAGAGTATTATTCGATAATCATCATTATATTCAGAAATGAATATTTAAAACATTTATTTAAATAACTTCTTTATATTAGTAGACAATTAATATATTATTAATACCTATTTCGCTGAGTGTAAAAGCTCTCTCGTGCGGTCAGCCCGCACATCGCCCGTAGGCCCATATATAAGTATAGTTGGTTTGTCTCGAAGGCAAAAGGTTATGAGATTTCAACCCATAGATTTGCTGATAGCATTTAACTGGACGGGTAATTGTTTGGTGAACGGGCTATTAATTGTATATAATGGCTTTAAGTCCACATTTTAGTTACCTAACGAAAATTATGGCTACGTACCTCGATGTGAGACGCTATTGAATTTTTTTAATACTGAACATAAAAAGTCAGAATGATTTATAGTTTTGCCTGGTGTTTGTATTATTAAGGTACAAAATATATTATTATGTTTGCTTTGCTGTATAACGTTATCGTATTGTTGATCTCTGATATATTTAGGTGCGTCTTGAATCGTGATCGTGAATAAATTACTTAGGTATTTAATTAATTATGGTTTTTGTCGATTTAGTTTTGTCACAGAGTTAAAACTGTGTAAATCATGTTTATTAATCTTTTAAACAGTCAAAGTACCTAAAGGTCTACAGGTAGGTATATCACTTACATATACAATTAATCTATAGTTACAATATGTATAATTATAAAACTTTTTTTTTAAACATTTACTCAAACATATAAATTTAATACTTTATTGTTAACGTCAATGAAAATGCCCTATTTTAGATTGTATGTGTAAGGACATACAAGCAAATTTATTACACAATAAACTACAGGTGACTTCTTAAACGATCGCAAGTGTTACGATAAATGGAAATTGTATCAGATATGTGACCATACATTGGAATATTTACAACATACGATTTGCATGAAAAACAATCAGTGAATACAGAAACGGAAAATATAACGCAGAAGTGAGCCTAACAAGGATACTGTGTATAAGGCAGTTAACTAACTAAACAATAAATAGTTGAACATGCCTTACAATGTGTTTACAGTTAAAGTATTTATTTATAAGATAAGGTAGGTTCTAAAACAAGCATTTGAATGTGATTCTATGTTCAGTTCGACTGTGTACGCTGTAGTTACTATTGTTTGTATAATAATATACTTTATTAAAATTTGAATTAGGTAAAATTTAGAATTTGAACTTAAACAAAATATTATGTTAGGCTTATAAATTTGTTGTTAAAGTACGGCACTATACGGCAGATGAATGATTCTCTTTAAAAAAGTGCAAAATTCATAGTAAATTTATATCAAGTGGTTTATTTGTCAATTGAATATCATAGGTCAAGTCAAGGTTTAAGCAAGAATAACTCTGATTGAGATTTTTTTTAAATGTCACACAAACCCTCTGAGTTTTTATAAAATAGGATAATTTTTCAAAAACAGCAAGATATTCATAAGAACGTCCAGAATAATATAAGTCAGTTATTAAACATACTGTGTCGCAGGGGACTTTTCTTTTTTTTCTTTTTTCTTTTTTTTTTACAACTCCCGCATTAGGAATATGAATTCCTGTGTCGCGGGGGACTTTACAAACATACATGAAACGGACACAAAGAACACCCAGACTCAGAACAACAATTTGTGAATCACACAAAGTGTTATCCCACGTGGGATTCGAACCCACGACACTTGGCGCAGTAGAGAGCGGCGTGGCGACCGCTTAAACCACTAGGCCAACCGTGCAGACTTTGCAAATATACATAAAACGAACACAGAGAACACCCAGGCTCAGAACAACTGTTGTGCGAACAAAGTGTTGTCTCATGTGGGATTTAAATGCACAACACTCCCATGTGGGATTTGAACTCACAACACAGTAGACTGCAGTAGACTACACAGTAGACTACACAAGTGCACAAGTCTTGAATAGGGAAACTGGACCAAGATTGCAGTAGCTACCAATAGGTAGGTAAACGATTTCTTAGTTTGACATCAATTATGAGATTTTTAGTGAATAATAACTGTAAATAATATCATTACGTTAAGAATTGGCAAAGAAAAACACATGAGTTACATGTCAACACTTCACGTGATCATATCACGTTGACATCTTAGTTGCGCAAATTGCCAAAGCTAAACAGTGTTAAGAGGCCTATAAAACAAACTTCTTGTTTGGAAATTAAATGTCTTTTACACAATTACTTTGTTATAGAAACTGGCATTTTCGTTGTTTCACACCTCAAGGTGTGTATACAACGGTCACTGTGTTTAGTCTGACAATTAGAAAGGTCAATAAAGGTAATTATGTAATACGTGGATCATTACAACGAAGAAATGTGGTCCAGGACACATCCTGAACGTACTTAGGTCGTGAGTCGTAGGGTTGGGAGTAAACGATGATCGTAGACACTTTATGTGTGCGAATTATATTTCAAATAATCAATCAATCAATCAATTTACATTTTTAATGCAATTCCAGAAGAACATGACATGGAATATGGGAAACACTATATAGTGTTTTCTTGAGGACAAACTTATCACCAAACTTATCATCAAAATATTAAAGTAGTTTATTTTAAATATTCAGTTAGGAGTAAAAACAACTAATCAGTTGTAAGACTATTTGCGAATATTTTGAAAACAGTATTTGATTATTTTTTTTTACTTATATTAAATTGACATATTAATATTATACCTATTTTTGATAACCCATAAGACTTCGTTAATTAATTATTAAATAAAATTATTTAAGTTAATAATTTTATTTTATTTATTAATGAATGGAAAACCCTTTTTAAATAGTCAGCTTTATGAATTTCGCTAAGGTTAAGTGCACAATAAACATCTGTAACTTGCTCGACATTGTTGCCTGCGTTTTATATTTCCTGATTATGTAAAGTAACTAAATATTGGATGAAATACAGACGTCAGTCTTCATTAATTCATACCTAATGTATAGTATAAACAAGCTGAATCCCACGGTGTTATCCGTGGTTATTGTTGTAAATCGCGAGTAATGCCGCGGAGCGAAGCTAGACTAAAAAAAATAACTTTAGTTACTCCTTGTGTCATCAGCTTCCTAACAGTGAAATTCGCGTCGAAATCAGTCCAGCCATTCTAGAGATTAGCTGTAGATAAACAGACAGACAATGTTGCTTTTCCGTTTTTAGTACCGTGTTTACTTTCATATGAATTTAGTAAAAAACTGTAATTTTGATATTACATACAGACAATCCAATTTTAATTATTTGTATAGAAACCTTAAGGCCGCTGCATACGTAACGAGATATTACCTCGGACGGGACGTGGACGGGACGGGGACGTGGTTGCCTCGTTATAAACGAGGACGTGAGGAGTAAATGCATACGCACCGTTTCTGTGACTCGGATCTAACGTGCTAGTGTTGTAAAGAAGGAAAGATGGATTTTTCATTTCAATAATTGGCTTTAATTGCTATTGACGTGCTAAACATCGTCGGCGACGATATTTAGCTCGTCCCGTGCGTGCCACGTTTCCGTCCCTTCCGTGTCTCCGTGAAGTATGCATTTTCTTATACATTTTTAACCGACTTCAAAAAAAAGGAGGAGGTTATCAATTCGTCGGAATCTTTTTTTTTTTTTTTTTTTTTTTATGTATGTTCAGCGATAATTTCGTCGTTTATGAACCGATTTCAAAAATTCTTTTTGCATTGGAATGGGCGTAGCTCACAGGTGGTCCCATCGTCACCATATCGAGATCTGATGATGGGATCCCAAGGAAATCGAGGGAACTCCTCAAATATCATAAGCACAAATGTCGCGATTTGGGTACTCGGAATAGTTTTCATTGAAGTCGGTTCCTTTTTGTTAAAATTATGTATGAAACGATGTTTGCAAAACTTCCTGTCCCGTCCCGTCCGTGTAAAATCCCGTCACGTATGCAGGGGCCTTTACACTTCCCACATACGATCGTGTCATAAACTAAGTAGAGCCTTAGAGCCTAAATTAAAGATAGACTCGGAACAAATGATCGTCTTCAACACAAATTTATTTATCAGTAGTGAAAGTCGATCGGATCTTTTGCCTTAGCAGTCACTAAAACTATTTAATAATATATACTTAATTGATATGGCCGAGACTTGAGGCCTTTTTTCCTACTAACCTATACATCCTAAAGTCCCTGATGGACTGTTTTAAAAATATTTGTCAGATAAAGGTAAATACAGTTTTGTCTTACTTTCCAGCCTCGGATATAGACAAATATCTTACTGGCTATAAGACATAGATATTTCAGGTATAGTGTTATATGATAGATAACTGTCTGAAACTTTATCAGAAACTAGTTTTTTTAGTCCTTGCTTGTACTGTAAAAGCTAGATTATCTATGAAAAGAAAATGTAATAGTAAGAAAAGAAAAGTAAATAAAGAAGGATAGCGAAAAGCAATTCGTTATAGAAAGGATTACCTACCAAGATTATTATTAACTAGCTGGAATTAGTTTACCACGTATCTTACATCTTGTGTGTAAAGTGAGCCACTCCATAAAGAACTCGGCGTTGTCTTACGAGATCCCTATCAGCTAACTAGCTGCTACTATTTCGCAAAGTGAAGCGGTAAACTGTGCTATCTAATACAATTTCTATTTGAGCAATTTTGCAAGTAATATTCAAGAACATTCTATAGGTATTCGCGTTTGGATTAATATTAGGAGTGTAAACACTTAATGAATTCGAAGGCTAAGTTTATATTTCAATTGAAGTTAACAATCAACTGATCTTGGGCCCACAAGCTTGTCTTATTACGAATTAATACGATTAGCGTAAAGTCTAAAATTAAAGCTAGAAGAAAAATTAAATATAGATAGATTGCGACTTTAAATGGTGCTCATGAACATCTCTGGTAATCGATATTGAAAAGTCAGTACCCTCAAATATACTGGCAACTCAATATTTGAATTCAGTTGGATTTCAAGGTTTCGGATGTGTGATGCAAGTCACTTTATCTAAAAAACTGATATTCAAATAAAGCCGTTGTACTAATTAGCCGATCGCTAATATGTTGGGAGTTATAAAGCAAGGAAGAATCTAGATAGATTACAACTTCAAACCTTCAAGGAATCTTCGGTTCACAAATCCGGTTCACAAACCTGTAAGAACTGTGTTATCTTGTTTCTACAAGTATATACAGATAAATAGTTTCTAGTTTATCACTGTCTGCTGAAATCCAAGTGTTATTTTATTATTTCAAAAGAAGTAGGCACAAGTATGTGCCTCCGGTAAAAATAATCGAGAACTAATATGACTATAGAAACATAAAAACAAATACCTATTTATATTTAGTTACTTGCAATCTGCATCGGTATCATAAAATTCACATATCTGCATGAGAAATAGCATATTTACTCATTACAAATATCGTAACACTTGTGTTACTAGTTACTATGTATTGCACCATACCTAATTAATAATGACCAGTACTGCTAGGTGACAGTTCCTTTTATTTTATATTACGAGTTCAGTTCCTTTTATTTTATTTTATATTATATTATTATTACGAGTAAACAAAATAACGTGGATAGAAATCAAGACATATTTGGTTGCTAAATGCATAATCATGAACTCACGTTGAATAGACACTAGATTATTATTAGGTGTAGAAAAACAAATAGTCATACATATTCTCCTATATTGTTGTTGGAAATGAAATGAGAAGTAGCTTCCGAGAAGAAAGTATGTTCAACTTCAAATGCAGACATGTAACCACAATTTAAAAACCCCTACTTAATCATAGAATGATTTTAATATATTTATTCAATTTACTGTGCTACTAGTACTCTCACAATTCGTTTCGATTTATTTTATTGTTCCAGTAGCTCCAAAACTTCTTCCTTTCTCATCAGTTTTCATACTGTTGGCGTGCTGTAATCTATGTTTCTAGTTCAGACTAGATTCTCATGTTTATCTTACTGTTTGTAATTCCAAGTGTTTGCTAGTTTCTAAGAGACGGTCCACGTTAGGCAACAGTCTCGTAACATTCCGTCTTGAATGAAAAGTGTGTCAGTAGTTATGTTGCATGAATTGTTATAAAACGGGTGTTGCGTACGCCCACCGCTGAATTTGTGAATGGATGGTCGAGCGTCGTCGGGTAGCCGAGCTGCGCTGCTCTGCACAGCTTGCAACAGCATTCGCCTACGTGCTTGTTTGGAGGTCGCCAACTTTCATTCATAGGCACGACGGTCACATTTGTGCTGTGAAAAATCTGCAATCTAAACGTGATGTTAGCTAACCGTTTCACATTATGTTGTTAAAAGGCTATAAATATAGATACTATATCGACTAAGTTAAAGATTTCTGTTTTTAGAGTTCTCTGTTTTAACATATTCAAGTCTGCCAAAGTGCCTCAACCCAAGTAGATCTAAAGCAAGAGTAGTGGTCAAGATCCTCATTGTGAATGCAGACAATGCATCATGGGTATCTTCACTATGGCGGCCTATTGAGATGTTTCCGAAACACGAAAGTACGAATGCTGACCTTTAAAATTGATCTTCTGTGTTTATATTAATGTAATAAAGTTCGTAATTTAATTTGTTTCTTACTTTGAATTTAAATGCTTTGTGAAGTTGCTAGATATCAAATTGTTTGAATTGACATACATACATAGAGTCAGGCCTATTTCTCAGAGAGGTAGACAGAGACAATTGATTTCCACTTACTATGATCCTCATATAGCGCTTTTGCTTCTTCCGCGTTTATCAATCGCTGCAAGCGTGCTCGTCAGTTCCTGTCCTTTCCCGGTGATCTTGACAATGAAGTTTTTCAAAAATTTGGCCTATTAATATTCGCCGTGGACGACCTATTCCGATAATTCAAGACACATTCACTCTATTAATTCCTTTCGTGAGCCTTTTATCATCCATCCTCTCTAAGTGGCCAAACCAACGAAGTATGCCCATTTCAATCCTTGTCACTACATCTTACAATCCACAACATTCTGTTATCACTGCATTCCTGACTCTGTCGCTGCATGCCGGACTCTGTCATAAACATTCACACCTACCTTGTAGAGAACGCATCTCTATAGCATTAATTCTACTTTCGTGTCATACCCAAGATTCGCTAGCATACATAGGCGTTGGGACTAAAACACCACACAGTACAGCTAAACGTTACCGTTTCTAAACGTTTTTTTAATTGACTATTCTAAAAAAGAAACTTAAATTGATTTTAGTCTTGACTTCATCATACAATTATTTAGTATGTGAATACTAAATAATTGTATGATGCTCGTGAGAGCATACAATTATTTAGTACATTTTGAATGTGTACTTATTAAATAAAATCCTGACCTATTTGACACCACTTAAATTTAATTTACGTTATGGTTTAAGTCGAGTATGTAAGTTGGACGGTATTGCAACAATAATTTAAACAACTGTGTGTTGACCTACTACTGTGTTGCTAGAAACTTCTATAACTGACCAAAGACCTAGTAATAATAGTTTACGCAGTTTATAGGAAGGTTTTATCTATAGAGAAGCCTTATAATTTTGTAATGTTAGCAAAATTTTTTCTTTTTCCATATGGAATGAAGAACCCGCACGCATATAAACTTTAATTCACAAATCTATACAAATACTTGAAATTGATTTGTAATTTCCAATAAATATATCTGAAGATTTCTATATTTTTTTCTGTCTGTCTGTTTGATACAGTTAATTTGTGGATGGAAAGGACCGATTTGATGATATAGCGAAAAAA
The DNA here is from genome assembly GCA_932526445.1 of Phragmatobia fuliginosa. Taxonomy (NCBI): domain Eukaryota; kingdom Metazoa; phylum Arthropoda; class Insecta; order Lepidoptera; family Erebidae; genus Phragmatobia; species Phragmatobia fuliginosa. Next base: position 9,966,166 of record OW052070.1, on the reverse strand, counting down.
GGCTGCTTTTATTTTATTTAAGACTTACCTCGCCAAACGTTGTCTACTACTTCTTTAAAGCCAACTTCATTTATAGAAAATAAACTGTTTCTGTAAAACGATTTTTTTATATTGATACATATATACCCAAACATAATACGTAGTACCTTATTTATTGTGCAATAATGAGTTAAGTATATATGTAATACAAATCAAATTTGTGTATCTCTAAATTACCTAAAATCTAGTATTATGATTAATAATTATGTGATTTTAACTATTAACTAAAATAACTAGTCACTAGGATTAGTTGTGACCGGAAATCGTTTTAATTTAAATTAATACAAACCAACTATTGAACAAGCATTTATTATACAGCTTAAATCATCTAAACTGACAACTTTGGCTCGTCTATGGCGTCTAAAATATTCCTGTCGTTCATTGACACGTGCCAAACCTGTTTTCGGGCCAGTTTTTCTGAATGGTCGCTTCCTTTGTGAGAGTTAACATATTCAAATGTTGCGATTAATTCATAGCTAGATAGTGCCATGCTTTTATGAATGGAAGCCAAGCTGCAGGTGTGTTGGTTGATGTAGTATAACATGCGCGTGCACACATAGACGGTTGGATTTGCATACTGGCCTAAGCGGGCCACGTGCTGCAATCGTTTTGAGCACAGTTACCTCTTCAATATTCGAGAAGTTAATTTCAAATGTAAATGATATTTGAAAGTCAACAATTTATAATGCACCCAGGAAATGAGATCTTCTAATGTTTGCAAACAGATCTCTTTCCGGGTGCGTGTTAGCAAACCCAACGGTTTTACTGGAACCGTTTCTTAGTTCGTGCACAGACAATTCATTGCTTACTTTATGTTAAGCTTAGTAACTACCTCAATAAATAGTTTCTAATGTACTTTTGAGTTAGAGTGACATTTTCAATGTGAATACGCCATTGAAATCAATATAATCACTGTGTTTAAATTAAGCTTGCCAATAAATTGTCTTATCGCCTTCGGTCTAATAGCAATAGCACGCGCGTTCACTTTTAGCTGTAACAGGAAAATATATAAAATACACAGCTCCGAGGAAGTTTATATTGAAATAAGTGGCATTTATTCAGTACCTTAATGTAATGTCAAGGACATTGGATAAGGAACCTTCTTCGCTTGAACAAGTTTAAAAGTCTGTTAATATGTATTTATAATGCAAAGAAAGACAAGAAATGGAAAGTTTTTATATAAATGTTATATAGTATCATATTTCATTAAAAATATTATGTACTTGCCTGTGCCGCGTGTTTATCAGTTATCGCGATAAATAGTAGCCTATGTCCTTTCTCAACAATCAAAGGAACTCAATTGTAAATTTCTTCCAAAACAGTTCAGCAGTTTAGCCATGAGCGTAATAGGCAGATGGAGTTATTTTCGTGTGAATTTATAATTTAAGTATGAAGTAAATATTTACTTTACTAATAAATGTAAAAATTTACATTTACTACATGCTTATATATATATATAAGCATGTAGTAAATGTAAATTTTATGTGATAGTTCACTGGTTAATACATATAATGAAATTTATTTGCCTGTAAAATCATTCCAGCCACAGAGATTCAGTGTAACAAATAGACAGACAGACACACAAAACATTTTAAACATAGATTTTTTGATGTGGGTACCGTATATTATATCGACATACGAGTACATGTACTTCCACCTGCATTTAGTGAAAAGCTTTTAATTTGTAATGACAAACAGTTTTTTTTAGAATAATGTAGATTAATTGTATAGATAGATATCTATCTATCTATACAAATCTATAATACAAACAAATATATAATCTTTACATTTTTCTAATATTTGCGAACATAGAGCCGCCTTTAGTTATATACTACGTCATTTCCTTAAATTGGGAATAGCAGGATCCATAATAGTTCGTTATGGCATTAGTGATGCGATACCGGTACTAACATTGTAAGACCAGTACAATTAGTGTTCATTCACAACTTTACTTTGATAGCGAGATTTATAGTCGATGTTTTAAGTGGAAGAAAGTTGGGTGCGTTGTTTTCTATTCCATTAAGTTAAACATAGCTGATCGAAAAATAATTAAATTAAATAAACGTCTTTATACCTACTATTATTTTAATAATTAAACGAGAAGATTGTATATCTTATAATTTCTTATCACAAATAATTTCTTGGCCATTAACACAGTTTTTTATATTTATGAGCTTACTAAAATGTCTCTAATGTGATGGAAAGCGTGAGTGGAAACCAAGAGTAGAGATCACCATACTCATTGCATCATTGTTTATGGGGAACTCTATTCTTGGATTAAACCTCTTCATTGTCGGCACAATTGTGGTGGCATGGTGATCCTTAATATGGGGGCCTATTGAGATTGATGCCTCATTGGGCTTCGGTCTCGCACACACCAACTACACTGTGACGAGTTGGATTAAAAAACAAAATTATATATGGTAATAAAAGCGTAAGCATTGATCATGCTGAAATCAACATACAATTATAAGGTATTATATTTTTTTCTGTATTATATTTTTTTAATTAACCAAAGCACTTCACAACCTTATGGTTCCAATTAAGATCAGATACATAACGAATACAATGGATTCAGCTTACAGTTAAGGCTCAATAGACAACGATCGCGTGCTCAACTCAAGGGCTTTCGATGAGCAAGACACAAGTCATTTCCGGCGTTAATACTGTCGAGTCGGCGTCGCGTACCCAATGTTGCAACAGAGAAGAATAGCTGCTAATAAATAATCGTCACTTTCATAAACACTGACTCACGTATAAACAAAACAAGGCTGAAGTCTCGTGTTGGCGTCAGCGTAATACAAACTTCTTACGCAACTTTTGTCCTCTTCTCAGATTACTTAAATGTGACTGATAATTATTTGGCGCCTACATTTTTTTGACGAGGTTTAGTGTAAGTGTGAATAGGATAAATCGATTATGTCTAACTTATTAATGTGATAGTTTGTACTGGTAAGTGTTATTTGAGGGTATATCAGTGCACAAATGATGCAATGAGTGATGTAGCGCACAAGTGCTACAAATAGTTAGATAACATAGTCATGTTCATATGTTTTACCAGGGGGGTGTCACTCCGCAGTTTAGGTATAGTCGGCCGGCTGCCTGCCGGGTCAGACACGCCGGTCGAGCAGACATCGTCAGAACAGTTCAGAGTTACACGATAGAAAGAGACGCAATTGTAGGTAAATATAATCGTAGTGATTCGGCGCTGTGCGATCTGAATTGAACATTTGAATCTTTTGACACCGAGGGTATCTATAACTTTAATTTACTTTTCGGAGTGAGTCTTCTGTGCTGGTACTATTATGTATTCTGTGGTTTTACTGTATACGAGACTTATTCGCGATAAAATTAAAAATGTTAGGATACCTTCTCCTTTTCATGTCATGTTATCTATTTGTAGCATTTTAACCCTGCAAAACATACTTCAGAATGAGTAATATTTTTTTCGAATATTGGAACAATCACGTCACGAACGATGTGTTTTATTACTTTATTACCATTGAGTTTGCAGAGAACCTTCAAAAATGGGTACTGAACATCTTCTGGCTTCCTAAGTTACCAAGTAGCTCAAATTTAAGTTTATGACCACTAAATTTAAGTGTAACTTTTTAAAGTACTCATGGTTTCTCTCAAATTACCTATAAAGGCAAGTACTTCTTAACCAAACAGTAAGATTTTATTATTTGTTTTTGTATAAACAGCAACCAAATCTATGAATTATTGTTGAAGAGGAAAAATATAGCAATTCAACCGGATCGTACGGCTGGTCAATTTCATATGCTCCGGATCCGCTAACGGATAGTCGGTTCGGCGAACTTTTTCATCTGCTAAACCCTTTTCTGTTAACTAACTGCTATCAGGTTAATATCGTGCATTAAATAGGTTAAATAGGAGAAATTAAATAAAGTATTGACTCTTGATTTTCTTTTAAAGTAATCACTCTAGTGCTTATTTTTTTATGGTTTAATGGCATAAATGAAGTACCCGAATGTCCGGTATGTAGATGGATAGTTGCCGGAAATCTATTGCATCTCTAACTATAGTCAAGCAATGCATGGCGACATGGAAATATCTAATTATGCAAATGTGTTGCTATTGTATCGGTTGTAACTGTGAGTTGGACATTCACGAGGTGTGTGTAGTGAGTGGCCCCTCAAGCGGTCCCTCGTCTCGGGCGCACTGGCGCCAACCTCGAAAGCTAGAAAAAAGAAACCATCCCATTTTTCCGTTTTCATCTTACTAGTAGGTCAAATTCGATATAAAACTTATTTATAACAGTTTTAATATGTATTTATGCAAGTTATAGACAACCATTGAAATTGACTTAATCGCAGTGTCCAATCGTAATTGATTTCGTTATCGAAATGCGTCAACTTATATGTGTTCCCAATAAAGTTTGAGATTTAATCTGGTACTAACTATATTGCACTTTAGTTTATTTTATATTGCGATGTTAGAAAGCTATAAGTATGATCTAGGTATAATGCTTGTGTAGATAAATAACCTTTCACAGTGAATAGGGCTTAGGTTTACACATTATCATTTTTTAACATTGTCTAAGTAATAGTGTGCTTATGCAACTATTATGCTGAAGTCTCGGGCTCGATTTCCCGATTCGGAACATCTGCATATATGATCTGCAAATATTTGTTTTACTTAAGTTTTTTCTATGTAATATATTTATGAATATATTAACAAAAAAATAAATATAAAAAGGAATTTTTCATTCAATCTAACAATAAATTTGAAAATATATAGAATAGGTACGTTGCCTCAGATGTTCGAAAATTTTCATTAAAACATTACGCTATTATTTCTAATAATTTTAATTGGATTATATCCAAAAACTAATAAACAAAAGTTACAAATTGTACTATCCATTAATTATTTATTAGCATCTTGGAATAGAAGACCAAAAGTAGCTACCTACCACATCAATCTATCCATTCAAAATTGTTTTGTCAGAAGCGTTTAATATTTCTAAACAAATAAGTAATTTGTATAGCGAAGAAGTATAAAGGGTCGAGTAGTCATCGCCAGTGGGCGAGTAACGGGATACGCAGGCGGCGCCAGTCATTACTTGCCTTGTGCGTTCTACCTCGTGCTGACAGTCGTACACCTGATGCAAAGCATCGCAAGGTCATAAAACTTCGAAAACAAAAATAGACATTTTGCTATAAATTTGCTTTAGCTTACTTCCTCATTTGCGTGTACGAGTATAGGTATTAGTTTGTTATCATTCGACCTTTTCGAGATGAAAGATTCTTTATTTTTTTGTACATTGCATACTTTATGAAATGTTTAAAAGTTAAAACGTAAAAGTTTAATACTTGTAAATAAATAAACTAACAAATTGACATGATCTTCCTAGTCTTTATCATTCTCTAAATAAACATTTAGGGTTGGCTACTAGTTCAGCCGGTTTTACCCGAATATCAGTTTTTACATGGACTGACTAGCATCGAATCTTCGCAACTTTTAGGGTTAACTGAATTAGGAGATTGAACTAGTTGTCATTTTATTTGAGGGCCCTAATTTTCCAATAACGATTGCCATAGATGTTCATGACAACCGGGGCAAACGACTTAATGTGTTCTACAAATTTCCACACAAATTTCCATACACCAGGTTGTCATTTATAATTTCCCAGTTTATAAAACCCAACAACACCTTTGGCCCGATCCGGTATTCGAATCCAGGACCTCTCGATCGAAAGGCGTATACGTTACCCACTAGATCAACGAGCCGGTCAAAATAACAAACTTGCATACATATTAATAATTTTGCGTTGAATGTCAATTTATTAAATTGTCGAAGTGGTTTGTTTGTTGGACTAACTATTTCCCGCAGTTTCAGTATATCGATTATCGCAGTAAAGAGTAGCCAATATCCTTCCTCAAGAAACAAAGTATTTCCAAGCTAAATTTCATTGAATTAGCCATAAAAGCGAAACAGACACAATCCAATTTATAGATAATATTTATTATTAGGGATAAGAAATCTGAGTTAAATATACAATTGGTTGTTTAAAGCAACTTTTAGTAATAGATATTTATGGCACAATCAAGTTTCAGTTGCTTGTGCATTAATAAAACTACCGTATTCCGCATGACGCAATAACATGAAATCAATTCAAATGTGTGCGGTGTTGTTGATATATGGCCTGCGCCCACACCGATGCTCCGTTACGGATGAACCCATCAATCGAGCATTGTGAACCGTAATGGGTGATTATCAATATAGGTTATAACTGTAGGCAGACTTTAGCTTTAGAACTTGTACTCGTACAACCTAGATTTCAAAGTTTAGGTAATTCAATTTAATTTTAGACTGCCTCCTTGGTCTAGCGGTAAGCGTATGCGGCTGCGATAGAGGTCTCGGGTTCAATACCTGGGTCGAACCAACTGTTTGTATGAACTGCAAATGTATGTATTTACATAAAAAGGTAAATATGTATTTAGAACAGTTGTCTAGTACCTGTAGTACAAGTTCTGCTTAGTTTGGCACTAAATGACGTGTGTCAGATGTCCGAAATGTTTATTTATTTATTTAATGCAGTTTTAAAATAGGTATCGGAGCATTCTAAGGAAAGATATATAATTGCTTGATGGTTTGAAGTTCTCCACAAAACCATGTTACAACTGATTGCACGGGTGGCGTAGTGCTTTAAAAGTAAAACTTCCTACTGCGCTAAGTGTTGTGGGTTCAAACTCTATATGGGACAACACTTTGTGTGCTCCCCAAATTGTTTTCTGAGTCTGAGTGTAATTTGTGTGTTTTTGTAAATTACCGTACCGTACCGCACCGTACCGAGGACATATTATTAATGCAGGGATTGTCTCTAACATAAATGCTGTAAATCTCATTGGCTGACGGAAATATCGCTTTACGAATATACCGAATGAAACTTTCTGTTTTGAATATTCAAAACAGAAAATAGAGAGGTAGGTATATAATAATAATAATAATAATAATAATAATAGCCTTTATTCACTGACCATACAAGAAAAATTAACCTAAAAACTACATATAAAATTATATTATTTTTTCTTAATGTTTATATATATATATATATATATATATATATATAATATGTATTTCAGCAACCACTTAGTCAGGTTGTCTTTCGACATAGGCCTCCCCCAATTCCTTCCATTTATCTCTATCTCGAGCTATCCTTCTCCATCCTTTCGGCAAATCGTCCTCCCATCTTTTGATTTGACGTCCTTTTTGTCTTTTCCCATTTCTTGGGTACCACTCTATAACCTCCTTCGTCCATTTTTTTCCATGATCCGTCCTCATTATGTGACCGGTCCAATTCCATTTCAATTTTCTTATTTTTTGTAAAACATCGGTCACCCTTGTTCTTTCCCTTATTTTTAATGCTGTCCAGCGGTCTCGTAATTTTAGGTTAAGCATGCTGCGTTCCATGCTTCGCTGACAAACCAATAGTTTCTTATTGTTTTCCCTCGTAGCAGGCCAGGATTGACAACCATATGTAAGACATGGGAGGATACATGTGTTGTATAATTTTCTTTTTATAGACATTGGTGTTGATTCGTTTTTCATTATTTCTTTTAGTGACCAGTATCGCTTCCAAGTGTTGCTTATCCTTCTATCTATTTCTTTGGAATATTGATCTTTAGTCGATATTAGTTGTCCTAAGTAAAGATATTCGTCTACATATTCAATAATTTCTTGTTCTATTTCAATTTTTTCCCTCGATCTGTTCGTCATTATTTTGGTCTTCGCTGGGTTCATAGTTAGACCAGCTTTCCTACTTTCGTGATCGAGTTCTTTTAGCATAACTTGTAATATGTCCGGCCTCTCTGCGAATATCACAATATCGTCAGCAAACCTTAGATGATTCAAATTCGATCCGTTAATATTAATACCAAAATTTTCCCAGTTTAGGCATCTAAATACATTTTCTAACACTGCGGTAAAAAGTTTTGGGGAAAGTGGGTCGCCTTGCCTGACGCCTCTTTGCACGCTAAATTCTTCGCCTTGTTTTTCAAGTTGGACTGTTGCTGTCGTATTGTTATATATTTCTTTTATGATTCGTATGTATTTTCTTTCAACGCCTTGATCCTCCAGCGTTTTCCAAATATATGTATGACTTAGCGAGTCGAAAGCCTTGTTGTAGTCCACAAATGCAATGTAATATGGTTGCCCATATTCGTTGTGTTTCTCTATTATCTGTTTCACGACATGAATGTGATCGATTGTAGAATAGTCAGCCCGAAATCCAGCTTGTTCTTTCGGTTGATTTTCATCTAGGTGTTTCGTTATCCGGCCGAGTATTATTTTTGAAAACACTTTGTATATGTTGGACATTAAACATATTGGTCTATAGTTATTTATTTCATTTTTGTGTCCTTTTTTATGTAACAAGACAATAGTAGATTTCGTCCATTGACATGGTATTACTTCTTTAGCCATTATTTCATTAAATAGGTACGTTATATATTTGGATGTCACAGTCAGAGATGCCTTTAGTACTTCATTTGAGATTTTGTCATTTCCAGGTGATTTGCCACTTTTTTGTGTTTTTATGGCTTTTAAAATTTCAGTTTCTAAAATAATAGGTATTTCTTCTTCATCAGCCTCTTTTCCCGTCTCTACTAAACATTTTTCGTCTATCTTGGTGTATAATTTTTTATAGAAATCTGTTGCTACTTTGGCTATAACTGTTCTCTTTATTGTTAGTTTTTCAATTTTCTTTTTACTTTTAGTTTTCATGTTTGGTATCCATTGCGCGTATTCTCTTAGTTGTTTCAAACCTTTCTTGATTCCACCTGTTTTCTCTATTTGCTGTCTCAATACTTTCAATCTCTCTGCTTTCCTGTGTTTTCTTATTGAAGTTTGTATTTTTTTACTAATAATCGAGATTTTTTGCCTGTTATTTTTTCGGTTCTTTAACATTTTATTCCTCTCATTCATTAAATTTAGCGCTTCTGATCCTAATTTGTTATTTTTTTCCTTTTTATATCTATATTTATTTAGGTTCATTAGTTCTTTCTCTAAAATATCGTACTTTCCCTGCAGTGTTCTGGTGTCTTCAACTTTGTTTGGTTTGTTTTTCATATCATTTAGGACATTTTGAGGTAAAGGCGATGTGATTAATATATTTTTTGTTGCGTTGATAATATTTTTTCTTGATTTCCCTTTCCTGAATTGTACTACTCCTCTCACCATTCTATGATCTGTGTTAAAATTAAAGTTATTCACTACATCGACATCAGTAAATGTCTGTTTATCTCTTGTGAGTATGAAATCAATTTCATTTTTGTCTCTGCCGTTTGGGGATATCCACGTCCACTTTCTTGAATTTCTTTTTTTGAAGAAACTATTCAATATTTTTAGGTTATTTGCAAAAGAGAAATCTATAAGTCTATGTCCGTTGTCGTTTCGGACACCAGTACTGTGCACGCCTAGAACAAATTCGTCTTTATTAGATTTTTTGCCCACTTTTGCATTAAAGTCTCCCATTACAATTAAATGTTTATTCTTGTTTTGCATTAACTTTGCTAGGTCTTTATAAAATGTGTCCTTTGCTAATTTTGTGTCTTGTTCTCTAGGTGCATGTACTTGTATAATCGACGTTGTTTGTTTGGATTTTGGTAGCTGAATATTAAGTACTGCGATTCTATCAGATATTCCTTGAAAACTAATTATTTTGTCTTTTAGATATTTTTTTACTAAGAATCCCATTCCATATAACCCTCGTGTTTCTCCGTAGAAATAAAATATGTATTCATTGTATTCTCTTATCTCTTCTCCTATTCTTCTTACTTCACAAATGCCTATGATATCCCATTTTATATATCTTAGGGCTTCTTCCAATTCTTCTAATTTATTATCTGTCATTAGCGTTCTGACGTTCAACGTTGCTATATATATATCATTTAAATGTCTTGTTTGGCGAAAGGATGTATTTTGTTGGGGGGGTGGCGGTCTAGTAACCCCACGGGGACCAGCCGGATTGGGGTTGTTCTGTCTTAGGTTGCTGAATTTTAGTTGCTACTTAGATTGATTTGGAATGTTAGATGATGAAGAATTCGATCTAGGTCTCATCAAATCAAATGCATTTCTTCTGTTTTCTTTTAATACTGTATTATTGATCACTGGCTTCTTGGCTTGATTTTGGTTTTCTGGGGAAGTTAATTGATCTCGTTTCCTTTTTTCTTTGCTTTGGTTTCCATCTTTAACTACCAATCGATCGTACTTAATGTATGCAATATTTCCTTTTGCACGTTCTTCTATAAGTTTTGATTTTAGTTCTCGCCTTTTTTCTAATACTTCTTTAGGAAAATCTTCAGTGACGTAGACATTTTTTAAGTTTTTCTTTAGTTTTAATATATCGATTCTCTTCCAACTAGTTGCAAAAGTAATAAGAACGGGTCTTATTTTATTATCTTTGCCCAACCCGATTCGGTGAATCTTTGACACGTCGTTTGCTTCTAAATTGATTTTCAGATCTTCTTTAAAAATTTCATGTACTCTCCGTAGCAACTCTAATGAAGAATTTTCTTTCTCTTCCAGACCAAAAACCAAAATATTATTTTTCTTTTTTTCTTTTTCAAAATGTTCAATCTTTTTTTCTAGTCCTTCTATTTTAATTTTCATAATTTTGTTGTCTTCAATCAAGGGTTCTAGCTTTTCATTCATTTTTTCGAATATAATATTTGTTTGTTTCTCCATTTCTATTTTCATTTGGTCGAAAAGTATTTTAAATTGTCCCTCCATTATTGTTTCTTGTACTGGCAACACTGATTAGTATCTACGTGAGTCTATGATGTTAGATGTCAGTTAAAGAAATTGAAATGTTACTGTCACTTTTATTTGACGTTTCTTCTACCCTCAAATTATTAAAATAAAGGTGACGATGATGCAAAATGATTAATTTCACGTTATTTACACACCAATATTCACTGTTTTTACTTTTAAAATGTTTTATATCACTTGAAGTTTTAATTTACCGCAGTAGTTTTCGTAACGGCACTAATAAACCAGTGAATCACAATTGTTTATAACGGAGTAATTGCAAGGTGATGTTTACTGTTTGACAACCTTTGACAGACCTTTGAGAGAGGTAGGTATAGTTCATTTTAAATACCCACATAAAATAGGTAATACCTACTATAATATGCGACTGTTATAGGAACCTAATGATATTAATTTCTCTAATAGCATCTTGCAATTAAAGCACTTTGAAAGATTTGGTAACTGTTTTACTGGCTAACGAAAAAAAACCGCAGTTTCTAACTACCTACATTTGTCTTATGTAGGTACCTATCAAACTGAGTTATAAAAATAAATCTTTTAAGTCGTATGTTTTATGTCTAATGAAAATGTTTAATTTATGCTGAATTATTTGGTTTATTTGTAGTCACATTAACCCGCTCCTCTCATAGTGCATTTTCACAACCAAAGAAAATTTATTGGAAATTGGCACGTGACACAACACGTAGTATCGCGGTTAAAGTTCGTTTAATAAGCGGGGGCGTTGCGTAAACAAAGAGTTGGGCGGACCTGCCACCGGGCGCCACCTCCCCGCCCCTCCCCCCCTTACGTCACTACCCCCACCCCTCACCCGCCACCTGCGCATGAGCACATTTTTGCAATCAAATCGAAATTTAATAACACCAGTCGAAAGGTGTTTGATGACGCGACGCCCTGGCGCCACCAAACCACAAATGACTCGCCTCAATTAATATGTATGAGTTTCGACGATATCATTCTTTAAGTAAACTGCATATTATGGCAATGTTATTTATTGTGCCTAATATTATATACGTTTATTTCATTTGCATTTTCTATAATTCTAACGTTTAATCAGCAAGTAATGTTGAAACGGTATTGGAATGGAGACTTGTGACACGAAGGTTTATTATTTATGTCGTGATCAGAACGCTTTTAGAAAAACAACCAATTTATGGTGATGTGTTTTCGAATCCCGCTAGATCGATTATGATAGGATAGGTTTTTTGTTTGAAAACTGACTTGATTCATAGTGATAGGTACTATTTAAATTGCAACCATTATGAGTCGTTTATCTCGTTCAGGAATCGTGTTTTGCTAAGCACTTATTCTATATAGGTATCATCTTATCGTAGTTCTGGACTGGACATAACATGGGTATGAAGGTACATAAATGATAAATGATAAATGATATTTATTTCTGTAAGTAAATCTTTTCAGACATTTTTACAAGTCGGAGTACATGTAAAGAACTTAGATAGCTATCCCTAGGAGGCATCAAATTAATTTTCTGTAAAGTCGGTACGTCAATGGTACCTAAATGTTTCTGAAATGAAAACTTCTTAATGTGGGTTTGGATGAGGACTAAATTCATTGAAGTCGTCATCGAAATGGTCACGTGAAGTGTTAACGTTAATCTAAATATCTATCTAAAATTTACAATAATATTAAATTTGGCGCCCCGTAGCCGATAAGGGAATAAATTACTATTTGATTATAATATATCTAGGTAGGTACAACACGTTGCCTAATCGTGATTGTGATCGTGAATCATCTTTTCCCAATCAATCTTATTTCATCTATAGGTTCTACTACCAAGTTTGTACTGTTCACCAGTATTCTTATAAAATTAATACAACAGTAAATTTATTTCTTGGTGTCTTAGAGACTTAACCTTAATGACCTTTCACTCATAAACCGTACCAGATGTAGTGTTGCCGCTAATTATACCTAATCATTTTTATAAAATAAATTAAAAAAAAATCAGGTGATACAAAGTTACATTGGAATATTTTACCTTCCTTGCCATCGTCTGTAGTATTTTAAGCATCATAAATGTTATTTGTTAATAAGTAATCCACAAATATAGTGGTTTTTATATTGCTATAGAAATCTAGAGTTAGAAATTGACGACGACCGAGATCAAGTAAAACGTATTCCACAATCAAAGGAACATAAACATAACGGTAGCAGAACTCAAGTAGGCAGTGCTTAAAAGTAAACTGATAAACCGCTTTAAAAAAATATCCAACAATATTGTTCTTATGATTTCATTAGCAAGTTAACGGACGTCAGCCATGCAAGGGCTTGCTAGCTTAGTCGTCCGAACGATTAAACTGGACTGCCGTCCATAAAAGGTGGCCGGGAGAAAATTAAAGGAGCAAACATTAATGATTTTTCTTCATTTACGTTTCAAATTAACAAAAAATATTCTCTAAAAGTCGACGCTAACTCGGCGACCACATATGGCGTCGATTCGCCGCCACCTACTAATTGAGAGCGACACTAGACAAATATATCGCCTTTTATGGTCGCGCTTGCTATTAAGTACACTGATTGGTAAATAAACAGTATAAAGGATCGTAAGGCGAGATGAATCAGCTCTCGATCGGGCCGTGATTAGAAGCGATTAGCATTCGCCCGTGTCTACCAAATGGCTCACGAAACGTGGGAGGTAGGAGGGACTGCTCAGCTATTGTCTTACAACGCGTTATAGCATTATAATAGCGCTGCTATTGCACACTATTTATGTAAATCTGTTTGAGAATTCAATTTGTCTATTGTAATGTATTCATGAACGGATATTAGTAACTGTAGGACAAAGTGATTCTCGTCAACAACCTGTCAACCGGGGTAGGTAGGTTCTCGGTTTGATTTGCTACAAATTTAGGTACAGGTTGGAATCTTAAAATCCACTTATTACATAAAAATTTTCAATAACGAAGGTAAGTAATAAGTAAAACGTATTGTAAATACTTGTAAAATGTTTTTTGGCTTGATACGATTTTATACATATTAAAATAAACTCGTATGTGACGAATGTGCACGTGGGTTGTAAATTAATACATGCGCCACCTTATTACGTTATCGGAAGTTCGCAACAAGGCATACAATAATTGAGTAAATTATTGATGAAGATGTTTGTGTTATGTCTAATATGCAACGAAAAAACGTATACGCATACAATACAATAGGCAGGTATATAATTGTTGTTGAAGCTATGCGTAGACATCTAAGCTTAGGTCTAAATCAGGCCACGGTAATAGCAAGGTCTTACTAAAAACACAAATAGAAAAGAAACATATACATACAGGAATATACTTGTAATCCCCATGTAAAAGGTGGTTTAAACACACATTGAAAAGTGTGATTTTTGGACTAGTGTTTAAATTGCCATACAGAAAAAAAATACCAAAAATTAGTGGGTAACTATATTTTCAAAACCGTTTGGGGTAGAGACGTAAATCTTGCCGTTTTATGCCGCCCAAAGGCCTCCAACTAAGCTTCAGGACTGCCATCTTATGAAAACAATCGCTCATTATATGTTATGATACAAATGGTCACCCATCTAGTGAGGGTTGCTTACCCTCGGTGATTGTTTCCAATCACCTAAGGCTAAGCGCTTGCAGTAAGCGACGATGAAGAGGAATTTTTGACGCTATTATGTACATGCAAATATTTTCTTTAGTTTTGTATTAACTTTTTTGCTTTGTATAAATTAATAGAGAAAGCTAAGGAATGAAAGAAAAAGTATAAATACTTCATATTTGAATCGGCGATAGGTTAGGATCAGGATCATAAGACCTAACCTTTACCATATACATAACCTACACGAGACGCCACTTAAACTTGTTTGTAATGAGAAGGAAGCATTTTTCTGATTTGTAGAATATTGCAATGCACTCTCTCGACTTACAGATAGATGTATGTACATAAGCGACAATTTTCATTCAGTTCAACCGTCCGGTCCTTTGCCACCTAAACTGTTAAAAAATAGATCTAAGTTGTAATTCAGAAGTTGTAAAAAATGATATGTGTAACAAAGAAAGACGTAAGGATACTCAACGTTTAAGCAGGTAAGTAGATATAAAAAGAGAAGAGTTAGAGTTAGTATATCTGTTGAATAGTGGTGTATGATGTAATTGATGTAGGATAGGAATATATAAATAATTGTGTGTATAATATTTAAGTATATATATAAGTTTTAATGATACGACGATTGTATTGTGTTCGTGATAAATGATTAAAGTAGTTCATCTGCTCTTCGCTAGATGGCGATAACTGTAATTGACGCCCAAAACTCCCACAATTTGTTAGCCTACTAAACTTTGACCTTTAACATCAAAAGCGTGAAATACGATAGTAAGTACATATAAAAGATAATCGAATTTATACGCACAATTCAAGAAAAGCTTGCACGATGACTATTTTAGGTCAAAGATCAAGAAGCCTACCATTTGTCTGTCTGTACATACCCGAGCATCGGTGCTAACAGGTAACCAGCTTTATTGTTACCTTGTCAGAGTAATATACGATGCGGGCTCAGAGATATCATCTGACATTTCGCCATTCTTGTGCTGATATCCAGCACTCAAAACGATAAACGTGTATGATTGAAAATCTGTGTGAGTTATCGGTCATTACACACGAACCACGAAGCATTCGGCCCCGCCGCGCGTGCCCAACTTGCCGCAAGTTTTATTGGTGTCGGCGCCATCGACAACTTTCTCATCTTGCAGACAATAATGTCTAATTTGGGTTCCAAAATGATTTTTACAACTTGCGTCTACGTACAATCTTAATAGATGGCTTGAACTCGATCGCTTATTATCTACACGTGAAATGTCATAAATTCCGACAACGGCTGGCCACTTAACGCAGGAGCGATACTCGGAGTTATTCCGACTGTTTGCTCGTTACAGCGTGGAGTAGGTACTTCTAACGAAGGCACCCAAAAAATGTTCCCACAGTCGTCGATCACTGAAGTAAAAAACCAAGTGTCTACGAATTAACACGTCCGCGCGTTGTGTGTGTATGAAAACACTCGGTGGCCTCGCGAAGAGCACTCGTTGTGACGAAGAGCTGTCGCTGGAGCGCGCCGGGCGCCCGGCCCTTCTCTGCAATCCGCCACTACAACAGACATCGCGTAAGATAGTTGTTCGATGTCTTTATTTAACTTTAATTTGAAACGCTCATCATTATTTTAAGAGTTCTCTATAATTATTGCCAGTCAGATAGTAGATGGCAGCATACTTATGCTTGTTATTTTACAACATTTATTTACGGTGAAACGTTAATTTGTGTTGTACATACATGCTTAAATATACGCGCTTTGACTTCAATTCCGTAGACGTGAGCCATCGCCGGCGACAGTTACGCTGCGCCACTAATGCACTAAACAAATATTGCGTGTGTGAAAACTCAGCTCGGCTCAGATCGGACACACTCGTTAATACACAAAGTAAACTACACTTAATCTTTCACTTTGTACCGCTTAAATAGAAATTAACAAAGAAATGCTACACAAACATTGGCTATGCTCAACGTGTTAGCGAGTTCCTTTGCTGATTGCGGGAATTTACCATTAAGATTGTCAGGTATTAATCGTGTTAGTATGCCGTGCGACTCTCTTTTCATTAATAGGTACGATAAACACCTTTAAGAAATTTTTGCGAGTCAATTATGATACTAAATTTTCAAAACGAGATTTATGAGAGTCTTCTACAATTAATTCTACTAAAATTTAAACACTTTATATACCTGCAAGAGACCTATATCCAGCAGTGGATTGCGATAGGCTGATAATGATGATATAGCTACTTACCAAAGCTATTCTAATATTATAAACAGGTTAAGTTTGTGACTTTCTGAGTGACTACTGAATCGATAAAAGAATACCATATTACTTCATAGGCCATATATTACTCCGAAGACTAATTACCACGATATTCGACATACAGACGGTCCGAACCATAGATATAAACTAATTATGGTGAACCAAAAATTGATAAAGCGATTCGGTCATATTATACGGACGGGTGTTTAGACGCCTAGAAAATTATGTATTCTTTTGAATGTTACAATTCAATTACTTCATTTAATTTTTTATTTTTATTCATTACTTTATTCAATTACTGAATTCAATATTTCATCTTAGAACAACCAGTACACCCAAACCCTAATGATAATTTATTTCCACAGATATATTAATTATAGCTTGGCTATCCTGCAAGGAACCATAAAACAACGATTTTCTTGCATCTGTTAAAAAGACAACTCCCGCATTACGAACATTTACATCCTGTGCCGCCGAGGACTTTACAATTTACAAACATACATGAAAGGGACAATAATTTGTAAGATTACACGAAGCGTTGTCTCATGTGGAATTTGAACCTATAACACATAGAGAAGTAGAAAGCGAAAATAATAACAACTTCACATAATCTGATCTATAACTGGACAGAGCGTGCCTGTACGCTCTGTCTAGTATTAGTAGTACATATTTAGAAATATAAGTAAAAATAAATAAATGGTAAATACAACTTACATATTTCTAAACATTTACATATTAACTATAGAAAAATTACATCCAGACACGAAACAAATAACGCACAATATTGATCAACGTGGGAATCGAACTCACCACATAACAATAACGAAACTTATTTCTATATTCAATGTTGCTGTTTAAGGTTTATCAGACAATATACAGAATAATGAAAATATTCGGTAAGACTCCATCATATTTTACAAGAATGAATCATTCTAAGATCTGTTCTAAGTTAATCCAGGAGTGTTAATGATTCGATTTGTAAATGCTCCGGAAATTCAGTATCTAATTTACTTGTATTAAAACGAGACGGAGCCTGGCCAGGCTATACATTGCAATCAGTAATGAGCCTCTCCAGTATATACGAGCAATAATAGTCTCGCGACATTTTGTCGCAAGCGTCGACAGCGAGCGCAAATAAATCAGCATTTGCCGGTAGATGAACTGTTTAATTATTGATTTATTGTGCCACAGCCTTGCAGAACTGAGGCTAAGGCACCAAACTAATTGGTACTGGCGAATGCTCGCGTGACACCGCCCTTTGTACAAATTATTGAGACAAAATCGTTCAATATTGAACAATACACGACCGTGCATGAATAACGTTAAATTAAAATGTATAACCTCCTTTCTAACGAGTGGCCTATGTCCAACAGTGTACTATATAAAACTGGTGAGATGTTAAAAACGGAATGAATTATTCCTTATTTAATTTTCAACAACTTTACAAGCTTATATGTATAAGTTACCAAATTTAGTTATCATTGCACTTTACGAATACAGTTAATTTTTTGACATTTATATACCAGACTAACTTATCATGAATGTATGCATAACATGTTGTTGTGTGAAGATCTAATATTACAAGGGGTAATTTATAAATTAGTAATAAAATTATAAAATTGAGTCCGACTAATCTGGTTACTGTAAGATCTGAAGTCTTTTGTATATTGCAACATTTTAACGTATGTGTATTTATTTTATAAGAATATATTCTTAGAGTTAGCCCCCATCAAGCACCTAGCAGACCATCAAGCTTTACTGTAAATACCTGAATGCAAATAACATCAATGTATAATAGTATTAATAGAGAGAAATAATTAGTATCTAATATTTGAAGGAATAAAGCTGATAGGCACATTAGATCCATGTTATTGCACTTAGTTATGACTGACATGGCGTCATCGGTATGTAATTCTATTTACATTCATTTAAAAACATTGATTACTTCTTAATTGATTGATTCTTAACATCGGCTTAAGGTTCTGACATCTGACATCGAATTGTGTTAGACTCGGAGAGTATACATGTGTTGCTTGTAAGAATATTTACTCATCCAATGACTTACTTCCGAAATTGCTGTCAGGTCGTCTTGTACATGATTAAACATAAACAGGTCTACCAACTGCTCGTTTCGTAGTGGACCATGTAGTGAACTCTACCGGACATTACGCGTTGAACCGTACCGTACCGTGTCGCCAAAGCAAATAAGATGTGACTCCGTGAGACACTCGTCCTTAGGAATGTGCACACTAACCGTGACTGTTGGAAAAATACTTAAAAACAACGTTATTTTTTGAGTACTTGCTACTGTATTGTTAAACATTAATGCCTTAGTATTGTGTTTTTTTACTACAAACTTATCAAACATGCTCGTGGTTACCTCAACTTGAGCAGATACAGGTGCTTTTAAATGCTGATTGTAAGAAATGTCTCACGTATACTTAAAAAGATGTTTGCTTTTAGGATAGGAGTTATCTGAACTCTAACTCCTATTATACCCAACTGAGACCCTTAATCGAGATTTTGCAAGGACCCCTCAAAAAATATGAAAGTAAAATTGTATAATTGTTCGTGTCCTGTGTATTGTTGTGTCATATAAAAGAATACAGGAAATAACATGATACTCTTCACCTGTGCAAAATAATTGAATAACGACACTGAGGACTTGTGAAAAGGCTTCACTTCTACACATATCTTCTTTTATGATAATTTCGTTTTTATAAGTCAAGATAATTTTGTATTTAGAGTGGTTCCTCAACAAACAACGTATGATACACAATATATTACATTATTTATGTACTTGATAAACATTTTTATGTTTTTACCTATCTGTGTTTATAAGACAAAACCTAATTTACATAATCATAATGCGAGTCTTATTCCTTATTGCAACAATTAAATATTGGTTAATACAGCATATATGAAGTCATTTGCAATGAAAATCTCATAATAGCTTTCAGTGGAACACTACCGATTATTACTCACATAAGCATAGTCACAGAGACAAGCACGCACTTGCTCGTTTCAATATTTTAGTAGCGACACAACTCACAAGACAAACAGAACTCCTTTGTTGGAGGTCAGACGTGTGTGAAGAGAGTTTCCGTGTCACTCACGAGCTTAGTTACACATTAGCGGACTTGACGGACAAATATTTTTTGTTCTCCCATGATCGTCGTTTGCCGCTTGGCCACTGTTAGCTTGCTGTTTTGAAATTCCATAAACATATACTGGTTTTCTTACAATGACAGATTATTTCAGTTTCAGTAACCAGGTTTCTACAATAATACGATTGCAGATAATCAGGCTGCATTATCCGTATTAGCTTTTGCCAATGTAACACTTTTCGTGAATTTGGTATAAAATTGCATTTAGTATAATACAAAATTCCAAGAGAGCTCGAAAGTAGAAAAGCTAAATTTAGTAGTACGTTGTTATATTTTTATTTAAAATATTACAAAATTTAGAAATTAAGCTAACCCATATCTATACCAGAATAGCAAGTCAAGTTAGGTTTTAATTTTACATTTTTAGTATCTTGTTATTGAAGCTAATTTGTTGATTATTTAAAACACTACTTTCTAATGTAATAGCTTAAATTACAATAAAAACGAATTCAATGAAGTTCAATTTACTATTATAATACTTTATAAAGTTTTCGAATTTATCTACCAACTTACTTTTATACAAATCAATAAATGAGCAAGTTCTCTTGAGTCGCGTAACGTGCATTCCACAGAACTTTTTGAAGAGTCAATTCGAAAATCGGTTTCCAAAAATAATTGACTGTTTTGCTTCCATTCCTTTCCTTAACCTGACTGATACTTTAGCGCTCTAAAAATACTCCCTCGGCAACGTTCTTTCTACCTACGTCATAGTCAATTGTCACCAAATGTATGTTACTTAATATTATTTTCGTTTAACAGCGAGATTTTGTTTTTCTTAGACTCTCACTCAGACTCTCTAAAGAAGTTTTAACCGAAAATCATACCTTTTTTGTCATTAATGATATAATAAGTGTTCGGAATTTCCATTTATAACCTTAACACATTACTCAGAAAAGGAGTCTGTACACAGAGACAGACAGACTTTAGGACAACGCTACCAGTCGATGTGCATGTCAAGTTTGTTCCCTTTGTCAACTCTTTTCTAGTCACTAGATAAGAACAGTTAGACTATTTCAAATCTTACTTCAAAGGAACCGTACTAATATTTTTTTAAGTTAGATTGCATTAAAATCATTTCTATGAGATTGATATACTGCAAGTGATTTGATATAAAAAATGTAACTTCGTGTAAGTTGAAAACTAAAATAACATTTTTAAATTGATTACAAAAATTTAAGAATCTAGAACTTTGTTAGTATATGCTCTGTAACTAAGTGGTTTGACTTGAATAACTAGTTTAACAAATCCAATTTAAACAGGCGTTGACCGGTAAATTGTTGTTTCAGAATAAGCTTATTCTTTTGACAGATCAGATATTTCCAAAAAAAATGTCGGCGTCTTTTCTTAGATGACAACTTCAAAAGGTTCATCGTAAAAGCCGCATTCATTCAAGAAATTTAAACAATTTCTTTAAACTAAACACAATACATGAGGCTAAAAACCACAATCTATATCTAAGCTAAGCTTAGATGACGATATGCGGCCTTAGAGATAACTTATCGACCGACACAGACACATTATGAGTAGATAAACATCGCGATCTACTTTACTATTCAATAAACAAATGCTTTGATCCGTTTATTTGCTACAAATTAACTTAGATAGTATCTACCTAGGCGTGTCGAATCTCCAACAGAATCTCTACACCTAAATTAATAGAACCTTTTATGTTTCACGATGGTATCGAGGATCATGCGGAAAACGTCTTCCAATGTCACCATATCGCATTAATGGCAGATTGCGGGGTCTTAGGTTTGTACCAATTTTATGGTCCAACGATAACACTGTATCTATAAGTAAGTTATAATGTTGATAACAAACACCGGTGCAATAAAGAAACTTGAACGTAAACTGCCAATAAATAAACATAAAATTATGTTTCCACTATTATTATCAGGTTTTGTATTATAGAAGGTCGTCTATTTAAAACTCACGCGACTATGATTTCACTATTAAGACAAAGAAATCTAATACATTCTTACAGATTGTAGTACTCCACCATACAACAATACGTTGTTCTTTAGAACTTAACATATTTATTACGATTTTTTCCAAACAAATTAGTCAACTATCTTCGTATCCTATTAAAGTGTCAAAATTTGCGGGGATGAATGTTTGAATGTTGTTACTTATTCGCGTGAAAACTACTAAACATATATGGATGAAACTTTACAGTAATATAACTTATATATTAGAATAACATTTATGTTTTACAAATTTATTATTTTTAATGTTTTTATTATTATTTATTATGATTTTATGTAGGTAATATGACTTTAATATGATAAGTATCAAATAAGTCGGCGAAATTTCTGCGGTTTTTGTTTCGTTAGATGAACTTTGTCTTTTAGTTTATGTTATTTTGACAATTGCTTTAAAAGTTATCACGAGATACCAAACGCTTTCGCTTATTATGAAGGAGCGCGGTGCAAGGGTAGTTATTTTGTGTGTGAACAAAATAACTAACGTACTGGTTTTAGCAGTCAAACCACCGCTTTTTAGGGCGCTGATTGTTGTAGATTAGATGTGGACTCATGGACAACAATTTGGGTGATTCCAAGTGTTTTTCGGTATCTGGGTGTTCTTTCTATCAGTTTGAATAAATGTTGATAAGGTCCTCCGATACATAACATTTTTTTTCCTTTAAGAAAACAGCCTGTATATCAGGGTACAGTAGAAAATTCTGCAATGTTCTTTATTAATCTAGCCAAGCATGATTTCGATAACGTTAAACACTTAAAGCCTAACCTATTTATAACGTTATTAAACTTTTAGCAAAGGTTTTCAACCTTAAAGCTGTGGGTTCACCATACCTTTTGGAAATCGTTTAATTAAGTTCCTAAGTGCTTCTAATACCATGAGAGAATTTTAGAATTAGAATTTAATGGTTTAGAATTTTATGTTTTAAAAGACAACCGGTGAGTTGGTTCTATCAAGTTCCAATCGAATAAAACTGCACGCCCTCTCAGGCTGGAAGGAACCAGGTTTACCTCTAATAGCATATATTCTCTTCAAAATTTCCTGGCCGAAAAGTAAAATCAACTTGCAGTTATCCCTGTGGTGACATATTAAGGATATGGAATGTTATCACCTCCATTCATTCCGTAGGTGCTGAAGAGCCGTCTAAGGAAAAAAATTCTAAGAGAACGAAAACTTGACTCAAACTAATACCCCAGAGTGGTGTACAAGTAGTAGGCCAATTATGATGTCAACATCTGTTGGTGTTGATGAAATGTCACCCCAACTTCCAAATACAACTTGCATTTGATTCATGAATCTGGATAAAAGTCCGATTGTAGTATATGTAATTTTATTTATTCCTTCAGGAAATTGTATTGAAAATATTTGGAGAAAAATAAGTTTTGTGATAGGTTATAATATTCTACGAAACGCTACATTGTATGTGCACAATGCGCAATTGGCCGTTTCTGTAACATTCAAAACAAAGTTACTTATTATTTATTCTCTTTTCTAATAAAACGGTTTTGTGAGTTATCTACAAAAGCTTCTTATCGTTGGATTTACTGTTCATGACTGACAAATCTCCTACTGATGTGTACTAGCTTTAGAAAACTAAAATATTCAAAAATAAATTATCTTTAAGGAAATAATAGTAGCTTATAATGCTAAATCTTATTTCACCTCTTCTACATTTTAATATCTCGTTTATAATATTAACAAATTTGCATAGATAAGCCAAAGGATAAGTTCTTCTCGAAAAGCTGTTTCTATCTCAACACCATAAATAATTGATATTTTAATGTCACAAATGATATGTATGTTACTATAAGATAGTATTATCGCTTAAACGCCCTAATTAAAGTTAACTCTTTTAGCTAAAATGTGTCGTATCTTGAGCACTTAAGAATGAAAATCGTTTTTCTTTTAAACGATTCTTACAATGTTTTGGAAATAAAGTCGCGAAGCAACATGTTTTTCAAGCGAGCGCGAGGCCTAGCCCATAAGTTATCGTACGTAATAAAATTAAATGTAACACATTTCTCTTTTTCATGTAATCTTCATAATTTATACACATTTTTAGTTTGCGACGTGTATCGGCGCCTGCGGCCGCGTACGAACGTAAGCCTGTTGCTCACTTTGTAGACTTCATACTCCATACCAACGTATACTGTGCTGTGTATCGCTTTCGGAATATCATTACATGAACATAAATTTATTTTTGACGTCCTCAGTTACTTATGCTTGTTTGTGTTGGGTAATAGCTAACTTACCTTGATTATGATTGCTATAATTTACAAGCACTAATAGATAATGATTGCCTGCCTTTTATTAATTTATTTTTACCAATTCTCTCAAACTATCTACATAAAGATACATACGTCCGGAAAGTAAGCGCAACAAATGACTTAAAACGATAAAGTTTTATCTCAGAGTTCATACAAACGGTAAATAGAGCGGCCCACTAAATTCCGTTCAATCAACTTGCATAATAAAATAATTAGTATTCATACAAACATAATTGATCGGTGTAGTAGCGGGCCAATTACTCGTCTTGTCCTCTAATATCTGCCTACACATGAATATATCGCGGGGACTCATCCGTTGCGCAACTGAATATAGTTTAATGTAATTAGGTTGCCAGATCTAAATGTCACTGCTCTGGGTGTCGATGCTGTACGCTTCATTGACATATAATCGCATAAATTGATCTGCGGTCAGTAATTTATTTAATTCGGTTAGAGATGGTGACTGAATCAAACTAAGAATTCAACAATTAATTGTCTGTTTCCTATCGGTAGTTAAAGAGGCATAGAATCAATTTGTACAGTATATGGAATGAACATTAAAAGGATAAAATCCATCAACAGTTAATGTAGTTATGTCAGTTGTGATTTATTTTGTAAAGGACGCGTTCCGTACGCTTGTTCCCGGGAGGGATGCCGCAGAGTGAAAGGCTATGGAACACCTCCTGCGGCGGCGCACGGCCACTACCAGCCGCCCCGTCCCTCCGTCAGGTGGCGTGCACAAATAACGCAATAAATACGCGCTTATCGCAAATCAGTTCGTCTCAACGAGAGCCGATTTATTCATGAGTACCGCGCATATGTTTAACCCTGGTTACATTTATCATCGGAACGCAGCTCAGTCAATTAAATTAAATCGAACCATCGATGACAGCTCCGCACTAGATACACTCTCTTCTTATGTGACTGTTATTTATTACGCATGTACCTATCGTTCCTGCATCGCGCCTCAGCGGGGAAGGTACAAAACTCTAAGCGATATTGATTCAAATTGTTCTCGGGCATCGTTAAATATAAGCCAAATACCATAACAAACTACTTCCCGCCTTCAGCTCAACCAACTAATGACAAAAAGTAAACAAGTTTAACATTTTTAGCGAATTCTGAAAGTATTAAATGTATCACCAAACCAATGACACAATAAACGATTATTTAAAACTTTTGTCTTTCAATTCAATGTACCTAATACGAATAGTAAATAACTAAAATCTGTTACCCTTACTTGACAGTTTCCTTGAAGGATAGTTTGCCATCTTCTAACCGTCAGCTCGTTTATTAGTTTAGTTCATGGTTTCTTTAAAAAAAATGTTATCTGCCTCCAATAAGTAAATCAATCAATTAAATCAAAGATAAACCAGAAAATTGCTGTTACTATTGTCCACAAAGCGTTGGGGTGATTATCATATCATGCGATTAATTATTTTATACTAATACTTTTTTATTTATTCAAATTTTTTTAGTAAAATATAAATCAAAACCGCACGTGCGATATCCTCATTGATACTTTGTTATCTCCGCCGACAAGGCCCTGCTTTTAACATGCTAAACACTTCATACGTTCATCACAACATTATCCTTTCGACACGGTAGCACTAATTGGATAAAACATCTAAACAAAAAACGTCTAAGAAACAAACACTTTAATAATACGGACGTTCGTAATTTTGAGGCGCAAAGGGAATTTCCATTTAACATGTGAATTGGATGTGTCGGGTCGGCGCGAGAACTGTCATTAGAGGGCGTTGCAGGTTCGGTGCAAGCGTCAGAGGCTGGGACGATGCGACACCCGAAGGCAACAACCTCAACAGGCTGTGATTGATGGGCGGTCGAGTCATGCATCCAATGATTGTTAGTGTTTAACTAACAGTTACCATTCAACAGACCTTGATTGATGGAGTAATGATATAAAGTAAACAAGCGGTCGCATCGGTAGGTGTGTAACATCCGTCGCTCAAGGCGTACTTATGCTCATCACTCAAAATTTGTTACCGACAGTTTCGACCGTTTCAATCAAAACTTACTTTCAATCTTGCTAAACATTCAATACGTTAACTGAAGTTTTATTGGATGTACATAATGTGTCAATAAATCATAAATAATATTTCTATGAATAGCCCCCCAGCAGTCAATTATATTCTGAATAAATACAGATTTAATGATACCATACCATGAACATTTCTATAGATTCATCAAGAAAATATGTTAACCATTTACACATTGTTTATATACTGAGATCGATTTATGATAGCTATTCTATTTGCAAGCATTGTCCCATTAAATTTAACAGCCTTGATGTGCCCGTTCTTAATGTACCACTTTTCTGTTAGCTCTACCATAGCCCTACTGTAGCTATTAGATGTCGCTCTCAACTTTCATAATAGCTTTAATTAAATAGGATAGAAAGGAAAGGAAATCCTATTGATCATCGAAAACGTCTATATATGTGAATAGTACTAACGAAGAAAACAGTTGGGAAAATACGGCTTATAGGGCAACATAAAATGTATTACGTGTATAAATCGAAAATCTTAGTCCACGAGGTACTATTTGATCCTTATCCTAATGAGTAGTAAAACGGCAAACTCGCATATTTAACATTAGGTTGCGACTTCCTCAGGCATCGCAATCGAAAACATACAACAGTGCCATACACCGAAAGAAAACTGAACCACAAAGAAACATGGAAAGATCTTTACGGAGTAACTGCTAATCCTAAATCGCGATAGAGGAATTCTTGCACAATTTTTCATAGATACAACATCCCAATATCAACGGTTGGGCAAGGGCTCGACAGGCACGGTCCTCGTACCGGTCCGGGCCCACTTGAAGTATCTGGGTCTGGTCCTAGACGGTAGGTGGCTCTTCGACGAGCACTTCCAACAGCTTGCTCCGAAGCTGATCGGCACTGCCTCCTTCCTTGGGCGTCTTTTGCCCAATCTGGGAGGAGCCAGTGTCGCCACGAGGCAGCTGTACACGGGGGTTGTCCGGTCTATGGCACTCTATGGTGCACCGGTGTGGGCGGCGGCTCTGACCGAGCAGAATAGGGCGCGCCTCAGGCGGCCTCAGAGAACTCTGGCGGTCAGAGCCATACGGGGCTACCGCACCGTATCGACGGAGGCGGCGTGCGCCCTGGCCGGAACACCCCCGTGGGATTTGGAGGCGGAAGTGCTCGCCGACGTTTATCGGCGAGTGGCTAACTACCGGGCGGAGAGTGGTGGAGTTGGACCTCCGCCCGATGACGTGCGCGAGTGGCGCGAAGCCGCTCACCGAGCCACGATGGATCGCTGGTCGGTCCGGCTGGAGACTCCACGTGCTGGCTTCGCCACCGTAGAGGCGCTTCAGCCGGTCATCGGCGAATGGGCAGTGCGGCAGCACGGGACCCTTACCTTCCGACTGACGCAGGTTCTTTCCGGGCATGGTTGCTTCGGAAAGTACCTGCACTCGGTCGCCAGGAGGGAATTGAGTCCCGCCTGCCACCACTGCGACTGCAGTGAGGATTCGGCTCATCACACGCTGGCGGTCTGCCCCGCATGGGAGACGCAGCGCCGGGTCCTCACTGCAGTCATCGGAGGGGATCTCTCACTGCCGGCCGTCGTTCGTTCCATGGTCGGCAGCGAGAGCGCATTCACCGCGGTCGCAACCTTCTGCGAGGACGTAATCACGCAGAAGGAGGCGGCGGAGAAGGCCCGTGAGGACGACATCCAATCGGACCAGATTCGCCGCCGGCGACTCGGGCGGCGGAGGCGCGAACATCTGCGCCTCATGCCGCCTTGAGTGTGGCCGCGGGTGGACGGGACGGGTTTTCCCTCCACCCGCACTATGTGGCCAGCCGCGAGGGGGCGGCGTCAGTGTGTGCCGGACGCCGCCTAAGAGAGGGTCGTCGTACAGAGACGGTGCCCGCATCAGGAGCGGGCAGGCGCTGGAGAAGTTCAGAAGGAGATCCCACCCTGGACTTCTCCTACTCCTAAACGGAGAAGCGCGGAGAGGGCACACTGTGTGTTTTTTAGTCGGTTCAAGTCCGACACACCACCCCGCCGTAACCCCGGTGGGGTGACGGTCCATGATGATTTTTCACACACTAAAAAAAAAAAAAAAAAAAAGGGCTCGACAGGCACAATCACCTCGGTCGGATGATCCTCTCTCGTCGTCGTTTTTAATGCCTTCAACTGCTTATAAACGGCATCCACTTGCCAGTAAGATACTACTATAAGCACTAGAATTGGAAAGTTAACCAATATGAAAAACTAATACAACGAAGTAATTTATCTAAGAACAGTATTATTTAGTCTTTTTCTTTCTTCTCTCTCTTCAGCCTGTTTCACCATTTCAGATGTAAATCTTTTAAGTCCCATGATTACAACCTGAATAACCTTTTGCAGCTAGATAGTGTCTTACGTATAATATGATCAGCCCCTTACTGCTTGAGTTCATAGCCAAGTGGCATTAGGTTACTGGAAACAATCACCGATATTAAGCAACGTCTTCGCAATCAGTACCTAAATGGAAGATCGTTTGTGGCATGTTATGAACGTTTCCATGATTCGTTGCTCGCATTGGGCAGTCGGTCCCGGTTTTTATCTTAAGATGGCAGTCGTAAGGCTTAGTTGGAGGCCTTCGGGCGGCTTAAAGACATTAAATGTCATGATTTACGAAGCCACAACATATATTGATAGTCCTCAACCTTCACTCAGTGTGGGGACGTATGATTTTAAACCTCTCCTGAGAGGAGACATTAGCCCAGCAGTGGGACGATATGGTTGTTGATTCCTGTTTAAGTCTCGTGTTTCATTTCGGGACAATCTTCATACACGCAGTCACTCTCTCTAGGTTCTAGAGCACATATGAAAATATCCCAAGTATGTTAAATTCATTTTTTTTTATTTATAGCAATAAAATGTTGTGCTGAGCGTCAAGCGGCCCCCTTACCGTGATTACGGAAAGATCTACAGCAAATAACTTATACACCATAACCAATTGCATATGACTGTATTTTTTTTTTTATACATGAGAATTCTTTAAATAAACGGTCACAAAATATGTTTTGATGTTTACTATTCAACTTTACATTTACAGGCAAATTTTTTGTAGCAAATAATAACGAATTGACAGTTAAAATTATCACATACATTGTTATCTATTGAATGGTATTCTCTGATTTCCCTTGCAGTTAGCACAAATCAACTTCTTTCAAACAAAATATCCGTTATATCAGAAAAGTGTCAATACATTCCAAGGACATCGTTAAAACATTAAATTTTAACTAATATTTCTCTGTTGAAATGTACGTTTTAGGTTTCATTTAAGAAATAAAGTCGCAATATAATTTACACTATTTTCTTAAAGATAACTCTTACATAAAGAAAATAGTATGTAGATCACACAAAATGTTGTCTCATGAGGGGATCGAAATCGAACCCACGACACTCAGCGCAGTTGGAAGCAGCCTGGCAATAGTTTTAACTACTACACCGTTCGTGATTGACAATATTCAAACGTTTATTTAAGATCATGAAGTGCATCATTACTTTATTTATAATACCTACCTAAAACTATAAAAACAAAATTAAAAAACTGAGCAGTTTTAGTCGCGGTTATTGTTGTAAATTACGAGTAATGTCGTGGAGTGAAGCTAGTCTAAAAATATTGACTAAGTATCTCCTTAAGTCATTAGCTGTTTGCCAGTGAAAGGGCAGCCAAAATCAGATGAGATGTTTATCTATTAAAATTTTATAAAAGTAATTTGTAGTATCGATTCGATCTTCTATCTAATAAAAATACAATAAACTAAAACATTACTACGATACTTTATTTTATGATAATGAACATCAAGTTATCGATTTGAATCGCCACCATTCCAAGATAATTCAGGCGTTATGATCAAAAATTTTACACTTAAGGATCATTTCCGGCCACATTGACCCACGCGGCCGGCGTTCTATCGAGATAGGCTTTACACTTCGCTTTGGTCTATCACGTACATTTAATATTATAAGCTATTAGGCGCCTCGCCAGCCCTTCATTACTGTGTCCATATCATAATACGGAATTGTCTGTTCAACGTTTAGATTTTATACTTTTTACTTTCATTGAGTGTAAAACAAAAAGGCGGGACCGTCGGCGCCGGCCATTGTTCTCCACGGCCATTCGTCGCACTTCATGCTATTCACATTCAAATTAAATGCCTTGTGTACAAAATTAATTTGTCTTTTGTCTTAGCTGAGGGCTGGACGAGCGCTGCTGACATGTCACGGCGCGGCAGGGTGCTCCGAACATGCCACGGGTACTGCGCATGAGAAGATACATAGATTTAAACTTAATCTTATTATTTCATTTATAACATCAACTGAGATTGTTCTGTATTCAGAATACGATTCTAAATCTAAAGTAATGTGAAACTGGAAATATATTATACATAATTCGAAGTGTACAGGAATACAAAGGTTAAATTAATCTTGTTTTGTGCAGCAGAACACACTTACTGCGACTTAATTTACATTTGACTAAATTAATTTACATATCAGCTAACGAAGCCTTTAAGCATTAACTGTTAACACAATTTAGATCCTGGTAATAAACAGTATCATCAACATCTTTGAAAGTCCACTGCTGGACATAAGCCGCTCCTTCAAAAGGAGGTTTATTATATATCTCTTATATCTCTGATGCTGAGTATATGCCAAGTGGTGTTGGCAATAGGCAAAAAATTAGAAAAAACCTTAAACAATTGAGCGATAGTGTGATCAAGATGGAAAGGTTTAGCTCAGCTTTATTCTTTCTTATTTTTTTTTGTGTAAAGTGGATAACTAAGTGATAAGGAGATAAAAATCTGTTTATCTCCTTAGTACCTAGTTATCAACTTGGGCTTTCAGGTTCATTAGTTATTATTGATAAAAAGTACATTATTGTCAGAGAAGCTTCTTTGAATTTGCAAAAGAAAAGTGAGTACAACAAAGACTCATGACACTTCAATTTGTCATGACACACTTGCCAAAGGTTATGAATACACTGTTCCTATCAAAATTTACATAAAGATTTATGAACCGTCACAATGTCAACGACTAATTTCATTTTATTTGCCACTCAGATATTCCATTGAATGTCATTGTTTTATTGTGTTTCCATATATGTGAAGTGTAATACATTGTTAATCCACGCCCGTGTTTAAGGAAGTAACATCTCAAAAATATATTCTTATACTCATATCAACAAGACTTCTCATTTAGCTCTTACAAAACATCAGTTCATGATGTGAGATGATTTCAACTAACAAATAAGCCTGTCCAAAACGAACAAGCGGGCACGCTTCATCGTTGAAACATAACCGTGACGAAAACATTGCACCCCGCCTCTCTAATAACCGAGCTTTAGTTACGTATAATTAAAAACTCAAACATCGACAACTTACAAATCATGGACCTCACTAAAGAAATAAATCATTGAACGTCAATTAAGCTATTATTAAACAACAGATAGATTATTAAAAGTCATAATAGTTCGTTCTATGAAATAAAAATCACTGGTGAATCAGAGCCACACCCGTGACGACTTACTCGCTTTATCTCAGTATCTCACTACAAAGGTGGCAAAACAAGTATGACTATCAAAACCTATAAATAACATAATGTAAGTACAGCCAGCATTATTCTGAGCAGTGTTTGTGATAAATACATAGATGAGGACACAGCGAGTGGGATCGAGATGATATTTGAAGCGTTCACAGTTCTTAATTAATATTCCATGACTCGACACAACGATAGAGATTTGTAACAATAAAACTATGAGTGGTAATTGTTCATCAGTGGCAAAAAATAGAACAATTTAGACCAATTCGGTCAAAATACAGAATGTAAGAGGTATTTATTCGAAGATTAGATTTTGAAATGTACAAATTTATGGAAAACTTATTTATAGTTTTATAATTTTAAGTCTTCAGGTTCCACTTTAAAACTTTAATAACAAAGATAATACTAAAATGATCAATTTGCCATACTATTTGAATCTGAGGTCTTACATTTAACAGTAAACGACTGAAATGCAGTAAAAACCACTATGAAAAAAAAGTTGCAATGGAGTCGAATACCCGCTCGAGCGAAAAATTATATTATTGTAACTGTAAATGTTTTAACAGTCTCTATTAGCACATTAGTTATAAACAAAACTAATAAAATGCATGTACACTACACCTAAGAGTTGATGGTTTTGAAAGCATTGCTGAGCATAATTTCGCGGGTTATTAAATTTTGACGTATACTGTTGCTGACGCGAACGCAACTGATACTATCGATGTGTGTAATTGCTGACAGCTCAAATAATAGACGACTTTATGATTCAATACAACCTAACGAATTTTAGTTTTATAATTTGAATTGAGAGTCATTTTTGAAATTTCTGCATTTATGGTTTTGATAATATACAAAATGTTTAAAGACAAGGCTGAAATTTTAAGATAGCCTTGCTTCCACCTTCGTTAAAAAAATCAAAAGAAAGACCACAGCAAAATCATAAAGTTTTGATAAAAGAAACAAATGGGGTCGTATGATTATTGTGGGTAAAGTCTGAAGAGTTAGGTAAGGACATTTCTCAGAACATTGAGCGAGACACTAAAGGACTCGCGTCGAGACGACGTTACCTGACCATCGAACGGCACTTGAAACCTGTCTCGATCAATCCACCTCTTGTTGTTCGTGTTAAATAAAGCCTCTCTTAAAATACCAACCGAATGAGCTAGTTGACACTTGTCATTCCGGTCCTCAATCCTTTATATTTGTCTTTGAAATGTGATGACAGTGGTACAAATTACGAGTACAAATCTGTGCGTCGTTCATAACGCGCTATCTGACGCGTGTGATGGATGTGCGCGCGACGGCCGCTCCGTTCGGATCATTGCCTTGTAATTAATACGAGCGGTGCTAGGCCTATGGGAATCGATGTCGCTTTGAGTCGTTTTCCACTTCATAAGGTAACGCTGTCATGTCCTGTGTCTCAGATACAAAAATGATTTCGGTTCTTGCTTTTAAGGCTTAGTCGACGACCATTGATAGTTTGATCGTTGTTTGTATTGCTTTCAACAATGATGTATCTGGTCAAAAAATTCTTCAAAAAAATTCAATGGACGATTAGCTTAATCAGTAAGGTAAACAAATATTGGCCAAAAATTCAGTCCACGTCAGAAGGCTGTTACTATTGCTGAGAATAAATTATAGATACAGTTACTAAAAAACTCATTTATATTTGTTTCGAATGACATTTATAAGTACTCGGAATCATACCCATCAGGGGAGTTCCACCCTAGATTGTTAAAACGGTTTCATGAAAACCTATGCACAGAAACTATACCAGAGCCACGGCTGGTAATAATAATTACCAAAAAGTAGTTTACTTCTATATAAAGTTCAAAACATAAGTTCTATATTTAAAAATAAATTAATCATCATTATTAAAACAAAATATTTATTTAAATACTCTGAATATATATTATGTATTTACAAAGACTGGTATTTTATTATTAGCAATGTTATTTTAATTTCATGCGTTCTAAATCAGTAAACATAATTTAAAAATAACGAGTGAATCGTAAAATTCTTCTAGTAATAGGGGTCTCGTTGGCGCAGGCGCATGCCGCGGACACATGCTATTGTTGAGCGCAATTTACCGCCACTTCAATCGCTGAAATATTTCGTGCAACGGGCATGTCCAATTGCTAACGAGTCGACTGCGACGCATAAATGAATAAGCACTTCATACATAGACCAAGTGATTGTACTAGAACGTTACTGGCCACTT
Source organism: Phragmatobia fuliginosa (assembly GCA_932526445.1). Lineage (NCBI taxonomy): Eukaryota > Metazoa > Arthropoda > Insecta > Lepidoptera > Erebidae > Phragmatobia > Phragmatobia fuliginosa. The sequence continues at coordinate 9,932,309 of OW052070.1, read as the reverse complement.
CTAAAGATTTACAGGAAATCGAATGTCGTGAGTGAGAAAATTGATAAAATAAATTTGCATACATAACCATACATAATTTAAAGTTTTGCTGTGTATATTTACAAAGGAAATATAGTTCAGAAAAAGTTAAATGTTAAAAAGATCATGAGAAAACATAGAACGTTTGAATTTTTTAATTATTCGAGGTGAACTTGGAACAGGCTCAGAATGACGTTACTCTGTGGCGTATAATAATATGGCTATAATCTTGAACAGAATTGTCACCTAGTTAATAAGTAACAATAGTATAGACTCAATTTTCTGCTGGCTTATTGTCGTTATTTCGAATGCCTAATTAAAGTTGCAGTGTGGATAACTGGGATCTCATCTTCCTGATTGCGTCACAATAGCTATTTAGAATTCTGTGTGTTTTGTATATTTTCTAGAATGCTATTCCCTATTCTACACACAATGCATCTTATGTACTCTATACTGTAAGATAATATAATTTGTAATAAAAATATTAAGTTTATACCTATCTGTATCCCCCGTATCTTTATTCTAATGCGTATGCATCGAGAGTGGGAATTAGCCGCACTTATCCCGTCTAATGGATCGCTGCACGTGTGTGCTGGTCATTGTATGCCCCATATCAACTAAGCCGTGAGGGCTGGCCCTTAGAAACCTTATACAACAAGATTAATGAAATTTTATAAATTGAGAATACCTTCATAAATCTTAAGATTTATAAATTTAAAATACTAAAATCTATCACGAATGAAGAATTCCTTCGAAACATTAAAGCTTTATAGCAAAAAGTTAAACCGCCGTAGTAAAGTTAGTTAGTCAAAGTTATTCTATTAACTGTTTGAAAACCCTACTTTGTAGACCCTCTAAACTAAGATACCGCATAATACTACTCTGTATAAAGTTATGCGGGGTCATATATTCAGTGATTACACAAACAATCATCCCCTGTTTTGCTACACTTAGGGTTGGAGTTCTTTTTCCAAATTTATATGGGATCAACTTCGAAACCTTTTAAAAAAAAAGAATCATCATTCTCAAGCTACTATATAAAAAGTTATGCGTGACTTACTTGACTTAAGGTCATCTAGGGAGATGGGACAGAGGGCGTCCACAGAGTCCGTTCTGTCTCGAGCGTAATTTCTATTCCTTTATTTCGATTTCTAGCGTAATTAAGCGAGACCCTAGACTAAAATTTTGCGTAGTTATACATAAAAAATGCTTTGAATTGAGAACCTCCTCCGTTTTTTTCCTATGTTAAGAAGAGAAAAAAATAGCAAATTAAATAGCATGCTAACTTGGAAACTTGAACTAAATTATAAGTTTTTTGGATGTGATGTGTGATTTTAATATTTTTACCATTATCGCTGTACTTATACCACAGGCACCCAGCGTACACAGCTGTGTGCCTGTGGTATAAGCATTTGAAGCGTATGTCTGAAGATTTCCCATACGAAGTTCTATTCCACGTAGCCCCGAGGCGCGAGGCGCACGCCCGTCATTCATTCAACGTACGCACTTTGTTTAGCCAACATTAACTCGAGACAATTATCTTCACCGGCAATATGCCTGTGAACTTTGATAAAACCTGTCATTCCAAATTACTAGATGCAGATACGACTTGACCTGTTCTCAATAACGTTTTTGGAAGTTTTTCTTATATTAAATTATTTTTTTCTAGACATTAACAAAGAACATTTTTGTTAACTGGAAGTTGAGCCTGACTCATATTTCCAAAAATTAATTAAGTTTATGATATTCTTTACGTTAAATATCCTAGATGCAAATGATTATTTCTTTTTTACGAATATGGTTAATTTATTCAAAATTAACTCGCACTACCGCCCGTCATTTGTCGGCCAACTTGTGATATAATTCTGGTCAGTTCATGATATTTAATATAAACTCTGAATCAAGAATATTTATACAGTATGATTACCTTTTCGTCTTTCTCTGTACAGCTGCGGTTTAATTGACTAAGGTGAATCAGTTGCGATCGCTTTATAATAGTCGCAATAAATGTACATGTCCCATTACATTAACAGCCTTTAACTGAATTTTTAACTGAATTGATATATATACAAAAGTTTAATTATTACTCGAGTTAATAATAATTTGCACATAATTTTTTATTATATTTGAAAAAATAAAGTTTGTATGAAAGCGTAATGCAGGTACCACACTTCGTTATGCGCTATTCGTTATGTGTCTGCGCCGTATTTGCCCAAATATTAGTTATGCGCGCAAACAGCAAACATGCCATCCACACTTCGAACTGTTATGTCAAATAAACATCAAATAAGGCAATTATGTGTGTTGTAGAGATGTGTCATTGTCATTTTTATGGTGAACGAAACGAATATACTCTCCACACTTCGCCGCATAACGAATAGCGCATAGCGAAGTGTGGTGCCTGCTTGAGGAGCACAGTTAAGTCGTACTGGTAGTAGGTTTTATTTCAAGTCTTCCTTCCATTGGGGTGATGTTGTCCTACATATGAAATTATGTATTTTCTTGTTAAAGATGGTGTTAACCATGGTATGGCGGAGCTAAAACTTCAGTCTGTAATTGCAGACTGTCAATTAAATAATAGAAGATACAGTGTGAGCTTTAAGATGATTGTTCCATATGCAAAGATCACTAATATCATAGTTATCACGAATATTGTAACAATAATTCACAATCAGAAGTTCTAGAGAAAATGAAACCCAAAAACTATGGGCAGCTCCTCCTCCTTTTGCTGTGATGGCTACAAATACTAATAAACACAGGCTTGTGTTTCATTTCCTTATGTGCATACTATTCTTTACAGGCGGCGGGATCTTTCCGTCAGTGTACGTTCTACAATGAGTCCTAACGGATTGGCCTCCGACCCGTCTTATAAGCCGACTGGCACGTCAGATTCCATTACACTTGTCCGCTTTATTGTCTATAAAGCCTTAAGTGTCGATGATCTTTCGGCGACACATCAACCGATTCTTATTTCATCATCCTTTACAAAGAAAGAAATTACACAATTTACACCGATTCTATCTTAAATGACTATTTCAAATGTAACGCTACAATAAAAAATCCAAAACTTACCACAAAAGAATGGGTCGTTTACAACATCGTGCTCCATTCACGGGTTAATAGTAAAATAATATAGCTGGCCGCCGACAAACATATATTTGTAACAAAGACGTGTAAAATTTCTCAAACGTCAGATTTATACGGCAATCTCCGTCAGTATTTTAGTCGCTGCGACTATTTAGTCGAGTAGAGAACACGTGTGTGTAACTGAATCGCTTACAAAAGATTAAAAGGTGGTAATTTGACGTTGATTTAGGTAGAGTGAGTCTGCTTTCATCGCACGGATTGTCTTACCCCAGATCGAGCGAACCGTTTTGTCTATGTAAGACGCTCAGTACCTTTATTATGTTTAAATTTATTATTCGAGACGTTAATAAATTTTAAGGTAGTAACTGATTAGTTTTCATTTACTAGGAACATCGTGACAGTGATCCCGGCAGTTACAGAACAGGACTGCATTTACCCATTAATTTCAAATGCTGAGCAATAATTAATAGTTTACGACCAATAATACCTCTTTAACGCTAGCTCTATATATATTTTAACGCTTCGATCATTAAACTATTCAATAATATTGAGGAGTGTACGATTATTAAAATGATATAATCATATATCAGTTCAATGTTAATAATTATTTCTGAAATAATAGGGGTTAAAGTTTCATACTTTACAATTACAATTTTATTGTAATAGGTACTTCGAATTGACGTAGAACCTTCATGGTTTGGGATTTCTGAGTGAAACTTTTTCAAAACGTACCTATGAGGTTCTTCTTTTAAAAAATGTGCAACATTCGGTTATCGACTTTCAGTTGTTTCTTTTATTCAGCTTAGACAAGAAAGATATACTTAAAAAAATCGTGTTATTTTTGAATACGAGTTCCGACGTGGAACTAACGCTGCAGAAACAGCTCGCTAATGCGAGCTGTGTGTTACGTTTGCAGAGGGGACTGCTAATGAACGCACCCTGTGATTTTGGTTTAAACGCTTTCGTGATGGTAATTTTGATTTGAAGAACGAACCACGTGGAAGACCATGCCCACACATGTGAATAACAATGCATTGAAAGAGATGGTGGAAGCCGATCCGAGCCAAAGTACCCAGGAATTAGCGGCATGGTTTAACGTTACCTTACCAATAATATTGACTCATTTGCGTCTAATTAATAAAATATGCCACATGATTTGACTGATCTGCAGAAAGAAATGCGTGTTGAAACTTGTGTTGCCGTGTTGAATCGATACAGAAATGAAGGAATATTGGATCAAATTATGACATGTGATGAAAAATGGATTGTTTACGATAACCGTAAGCGAAAAATGCAACGACTGTCCCCAGGTCAAACGCCGCAACAGTGTTCTAAAGCAAAGCTTACAAATAAAAAGGCAATAGTAACTGTTTGGTGGTCTCGGCATGATGTTATTCACCATAACTTTCTCCGATCTGGTCAAGCAATAACGGCAGATGTTTACTGTGCCGAACTCAGAACAATAATAACAATACTTGCAGTGAAACAGCCCCGACTCATGAATCGATCTTCACCATTATTGCTCCATGATAACGCGAGACCTAGTACAGCACGAGAAACAGTTTACTCTATAGGAACTGCAATTAGAAACCATTCGTCACCCTCCGTATTCGCCATAACTTGCTCCAACTGACTACCATTTTTTTTCTAGATTTGAACAATTTTCTCCGTGATAAAAAGTTTTCTTCCCAGGAGGCAGTACAAAATGCTTTCACATAGTTTGTAGAATCTAGATCACTAGAGTTCTATCGCAAAGGCATAAATTACCTTCCTATTAGATGGCCGTAATATAGTTAATAATGGTAGATATTTTAATTAAACAAATGTTATTTATGAAAAAAAACCAAATTACATTTTTCAGTACAAATAGGCAATTTGATACCCTAACCCCTAATATAAGATTAGTCTTACGAAATATGAAAGTTTTTGGTACTAGCACATTTTCATTATTATATAGAAGATAATAAATAGAATACACTATCGTTTAACACTTAAAAATGATAAAACGTGTAAATATTGACAGAAATTTTCTTATGATGAAATGTCACACATGTTTTAATATGTAAAATTAGAACCAACCAATTCTGGTAATATAATTAGTATTTTATCAACTATTATTTATTTAAATGAATTGAAAAAATCGGTTAAACTTACTTCAGCTATTTTTTTTCCTTTTAAATATGTTTCTTACAATCACAATATTACAGATATATAAAAAGGTATATAAAGTTTTAAATCTTTAAAGATAAACACTTATTTTGATAATGGCGAAAACCTATTGGTAACTATTCCTGCGTCATATATTGTTGAAAGTAATTGATGGAATTTATACAGAGATATGCCTGGTCAGCATATTACAGATATGTGTTTATTATTGAGCACGTAGAATTGGACAGTCATTTCCTCGTTATAGATAGGTTATTTCATATACAGAACAACCTCAACAACAACATATAAGGTAGCTGTAAGTCGGTATTACTAGCCACACATTACTATGTATTATTAAGAGTAGTTCCTGCATAATAAACATTACTCTCAATGTGTTCACGGTGGTTGTTATTTTAATCGACCCTAAAGTTCGCTATAGTTGGTGACCCCGACTTGATTTTACAACGTAACTCGCAGATATATTATAGTGATATTATCGTATTCCAAATATGACTTCATATTATGTAACACGCATTAGATACATTCTCAACTTCCTACGCCATATACTCTTCGAAATTGTTAATGCATGTTTTCTTATCATATTTTGTAAAAATGTAGTCTTGCTGAAATCACATTGCTTCGAAAACATAAAAGTTAGGAAGATGATGAAGTTCATTATTATTATTTTTTTTTTTTTTATATTTAAGCCTGCCAAAGTGACTCTACTCTGCCTGATGGAAAGCATGAGTAGAATCCAGGAGTAGGGGTCACCATGCTTATTGTGAGGGTAGGCAATGTAGCATGGTGACCCCTACCATGGCAGCCTGGTTAGATTATTCTGCATCATTCTCCCGGCCTTCGTAGGGCGGGAGAATGATGCAGAATGATTGGGCCTCCGGTCTCACACTCACCAACGAAATACGACAGCAAGAATGCTGTCATTATTAGGATGATCTTCTGTGTGAGGGTAGTACTGGCCGGGTCGAGCCGGCCCATTCGTGCTGAAATCAGCGTGGCTCTACTACCTATATTATCTCTATTATATTAAGTTGGCATTCGGTCAGATCTTGGTGTAAGTCAAGTGTAAGTCAAATGTGTAATAATGTCCATGATCGCGACGTGACGCTACGGCGGAGAGAACAATAGTTTTTCACAAAATCGTGATTGCGAGCGCGTGCTCGTGGTTTGGCGGAGTGCAGCTGTAGACGGTACGCAAAGTTAGCGGGAGCGGCGCTCGGCGCATGATGTCATCGGCTCAACTTAAATGTTATTTTCCGTCGCTCGCTGTCGCGTGGGTGCGGCAACCACTATCGGCTGTGGTCATACCAAACCCACAAAATCTTTTTTGATATTACTTTCATTAAATTTATTATTTGGTACCTACTCCAATTTACCTGATGCGATTTGGGTGGTTGACTGAGAAAAAAAACACGATAAAAATTCTTATGTTAATTTTGGTTAAAGTTTCTTTTCTCTGTTTATTATTTTAATTTAATTATTTTGGCACTGTATGATGAGTTAATAACACCTTTATGTTTTCGAAAAATGCATGAGTCATTTGAAACCTTCTTAAACTTACACCGTGATCCCATTAATCACTTTGTATGTTAAGGTTTTCAATAATTTAAAAATAAAAGGAGGTAATCTTTTACATGTATCCATTAGTTGATCATTATATTAACAGTAAAAAGTTTTTATTTTATGCGTTTCTTTATATACCTCACACGTAATTAATTGGCTGTATTGTATTGTGCTTAGTGTGGGCACGGCACGCGCTAAAGTTATGAATGAAATAACGTTTTGCAAGAGCGGATGTTGCGAGGTTGCTTGTCGAATTAGGTTTAGAGCCTTATGAAGGCTTGATGAATGAACCGCTGCTCCCCCCTGCATACCCGCAACTGTACTGCGTTTTATTGTATATTGTGTGTTTAAAGATCAGTGATAATTGTGGCCAGCAGGTCAAAGCTGTTTGGATTTGACCTACGTGTTTTATATATATCATTTCAACATTTTCTATATACATATTTAATAAAAGTCTTATATTAATATAGAAGTCAAATTCATCAGTTTTCTACTTATTAATTTTTACAGATTTATAAGTAACACAGAAAGATAATTTAGTCTATACAGATACCTATACCACCAAATAAAGTTGAAGTGTGTTTGTAATTTTAAATTAACAGATTTTCACTAAATGCTGGTAGGTACAAACGTTACAAAAATAATAAAAAAAAAACTTGTCTGTTTATATCGCTAATCTATGGAATGACTTAACCGATTTTAACTGGACTGCACGGTTGGCCTAGTGGTTTAAGCGGTCGTCACGCCGCTCTCTACTGCGCCAAGTGTCGTGGGTTCGAATCCCACATGGGATAATACTTTGTGTGATTCACAAATTGTTATTCTGAGTCTGGGTGTTCTTTGTGTCCGTTTCATGTATGTTTGTAAAGTCCCCCGCGACACAGAAATTCATATTCCTAATGCGGGAGTTGTCTTTTTAAAAAAAAAAAAATAAAAAAAAAACGTTTACTGGCAGATAACTAATGTTATAAGGAGTTACTATGGCTTCTTTATAAGTGCAAATATTATTAAATCCACATTGTAACATGTTCTTGATAGCAAAAGGGTATTAATATATCCATTATATAGTTGTATTGCTATGTAGGACTTAACACACCTAATTTCAAAATATACATCACTTGCGAAAATAATTACTATTAATAGAAATAGTAAGTATTGAAATGAACAGATAGACAAAAGATTACTTAAGTTAATGAGGGTTAATGAGATAGCACGCTGGTCACATGAGATGATATAGCGTTCATTTCATGTTTTTCTTCTTTCTAATACGCAGTACAACAACACTGCCTCTTGTACTGCATAGTTTGATCTCTCAGTCGATTATTATGACACCTATGAAAAGAAAAGGGGCGGTGATACCCCTATCTTTAATCTATGGCGAGTGGCGACACAGACGAGTATGTATGTTAAAGGTAGCATACACATTAGATACTAAAGAGCTTAAATAATTTGATAGGGTTGAAAGGAGCTGGTTCGTAAACGCAATTGTATTGACACAGTGACATGTAATTTTTGATGTCAAGGAAATCATAGAAGTCATGTTTAATTTGGCCGTGATTGATGATATTTTTTCCTTCTAAGAAAAATCGTTTGTTATAATAAGAGCTAATTTTCCATATTATTCCATATGCTAAAAATAAGCACTTCATGTTGTACGACTGCTCAGCAACTCTGAAGACAACTACCCAAATCATCCATTACCACAACATTTCTCGTTCATTCAATCTGGTCATTCAATCATCGAGTTCATAAAAGAATCGATAAATAATAAAATATCACTTACATAAGATCATTCAAATTATACTCTCAATGCAAACTTGCCGTCAACATCCATTTATAAATAAATTAAAACCATTGGCTTATAAAAGTTTATGACTTGTGTCTTAAATAAACGTGTTCATGGCTATAAATACTGAAGTAATTACATATCGAGTATAATTGCACACCACTTATATCGATTACTTCGATTAATTTGTTTAATATTGTCAATAATATCGATTATGGAGAAATTGATTTCGTCATTCGTTTTATGTATGTTGTTTTTTTGAAAATGTTTCATAACCTCAATTTAAAATAAACTTAGTTCTTCATGGTTTGAAATAAAGAGATAGAAATATTTTCTTTTAATGCTTTAGGCTTTTAAAATGTAACACTGGTTGGAATAGAAGTGTTACGACAGGACAAAACAATACAATTATTGTTTTATTTTGAATTATTGGTTATATCTTTCGGGATTTAAATGAGTCAGCCTAGTCAGTCAGTAGGCTTTAGGGGAAACGGGGTGCTTTAATGTAAAGTTTAGTTTATGAGGTTATGAGTTTTTGATGTTGTAGGGGTCAGTTGTTCTTATTTAAAATACTTTACTTGATTTCAACACGCGTCTCTAAATGATTTACTTGTAAAGAATATAAATATTTTAATAGATTTGATTCAAGTCATTCAAGGCATTAAATACACATATGGACATTATTCTAGTTAATTTTATACGAACATTCAATCATTGAATCAACACAAAAGAAAGAAATTGTTAAATAAATATGCGTAAGCAATATCATAGCTACAAGTAACCTTTAACGAACGCATACACATTACAAATCTCTGTGACGCTGTTAAGTGCATTGCCAACACATGTCCTTGCTCATTAGTTGCAAGCTATCTAAACGTGTCGTACCGCTGCGAGTGTCAAAGTCAAGATTGACGGGCGTCAGTGGCCGAGTGAAATGTCGCAAACGCATGAGCTGCTACGAGCTGCCCCTCCCCTCTTGGGCTTAACATAAAACTTCAATTTGCATAATGCATACAGAATATGTAAACTTATCTCCGACACGCCCTTACAAGTGACACGGCCTGAGGTGTGCCTGGATAACATTATTCTCGCTGCGACGATATCCAAGTCTAAATAGATCGCATTTGCAAAGCCACATGTTGTGCGGATTTTATTAGCTCCGCAGATGCGACACTCAGATATTATTTTTATGCGAACATTTCGAATAGTCGTTCATAGCATTTATAGCTCCATTTTCACTTCAGAAAAATGGTTGTATACTTTATTTCTAACCATTTTATTGAAAATATATTACGGTAATGAACTGTAACTTCGATTTAATGTTATGTTTTAAAGTGAAATAAACTCAGATGTTTACCGTATAGTATTCAGGAAAGTAATTACGTCCGGTAGGTACTGTGACCACACTTACACTGAGCCGTTTTTGGCAAGAACATATGATACTCAAGGCAATAAAGAATGATTTCATTTACCACACGCCGGTGAATATTATCGACGTAAGGTATCGTTAAAGAGCGACCATTCGTTCCTTATTAGCCTAACACGCGCCGCGAGCCCTATTTCGAATGCAAATAAAATTACAAGGCTACCATAAAAAGTATTTATTAAGACTTTATTCGCGTTTAAAAATTCGTAAAGTCTTATTCAGTCGGATTCGAAGTTTTAAAATTATAAACTTACTGTCGTCTTGTACTCGGAATGAGACTTAAATGGGAATGTATGCAAAAGCGGATACAAGGCGACATATCTTTTTTCATGACAGAATCCGATCATTGTTGCATAAAGTGTGAGATTAAGGGGTACATACCCTAGAAGGTGAAGTGAGGGCACCCACCGCGTGGTCGAGTGACTCTGCTCCGGCCTCACCTGGTAATCGATTCATCTTTTATTGCCGTTTGATGGCTGCAATATATCGCATATTGGTGTCTTCGGTGTGCATCCGGTCGCACTCGCGACCGAACGGATAACACGTTTCAAATAGCTTTAACTGTTCTCCATGTAGATGCCAAAATATTTATAGTGTTTTGTGTAATACGTGCTCTTCTTCAAATCGATAAAATACTGCAATATTGAAGCCTAATTTAGCTCAATTAAATAAGGATAGGAGTTAACAGAAAAAATAAAACATACGAAAGATTCTGGAAACTATAGTTTCCAGAATCTTATATATAATGTGTTGTATACAACACAATATAATTATATAAGACATGATATTTAATGTCAAGTCTGTGTAGCTAACTATACATTTTTCAAAAGGTGTATATTTTTTGTTTCATGTTTTCATTTCTTGTATTTTTCTGTCTTATAAGGAAAGAAACTTTTTGTATAAATTATTGATTTTTTTATTATCTGTATTATCTTGTCATTGCTATGATTTTAGCGGAAAGTACCTAAAGAATATTTGCTTAATTATTTGAACTTAGTTGAATATTAAGACAATTAACAGTTAAATAACGGTTACAGGTATTTTACAAGATTGTTTTTCAATAGAATCTGAATAATTCATATAGATTAAAAGGCATAAAATCAATAAAAAATCCCGTAGAAAGGCTCGGGTCTCCTCTCAGGAGAGGATTAAGGCCATATATCCCCACGCTGGCCACGCTGGCAGCAGAAAGATAAAAATAAATATTTAGTACAATATTGGATAGAGGGTCATATCATGGAATTTGATAATTGTGATGCATACGAGTATATCGATTTAAAATAAATGCATTTTATGACTATTGTTAAAAGATAAACAATATAAAGCAAACGTTAAAATGTACCAAAAATTGTAAAAACAATGTTGGAAAAGAGTGTCCATGGAGTTTCTTGTCTGTTCTTCTCCATAGGATCTACGAATTGGAACAGACGATTAGCTTCACGACTGACTGACCCTTGTAACTATGGTTTATTTGAAATAAAATTGTTTGATTTGATTTGATTTGATTGTTACATTCGCTGATATAGACTACAAAATCGAATTACTTCGCCGTATAGAGGTGATATAAAAGCATTAGTTTATCCGATTATTCTATAACATAGATAAACTCGTATTTTAGTCGTCGTTGGGAATAATTTGTGTTGAATCAATTGAAAGGTCAAGTTCGACTAATACACATATCCATATCTGTTATCGGAGCGTCCTCTCTCGACTTTCCAATTAAGCAATTTAGATACGAAGTCCGGTTGTCACACGACGTTACATGAATGTAAAACAAGGGCTATCGGTATGATAATACAGTGATGTAAATAACAATAAAGTTATCGGGGAAGGCAACGTTGGCTATGGGTTTTGACAATAAAATGCGTCGTGGAGTGCATCGGGCGACCCGCCGCGCGCTTCTATTAGGACGAGTTTATGGGCGCCTTCCATATTGTCTTCTTGGAGAATTGTGTCACGCTCTTTACTTATATAATATAAATAACTTGAAATACGTCACGTGCGGTCATCTGATACACAACTAAACAGAGTTTGTACTATGGTGACGTGTAAGGAACTATGTCTGTCTGTCACTTTTTCGGACTAAGTCTACAGCAATGATCTACATGAAATTCTGTACATAGATAGTCTAGTGCCTGAAAAAGGACACAATACACATATGTTATTAAAGAAATATTTGAAAATTTGGGTAGGACTAGAACCCAGATCACTAAGTACGCAGTTGGTTTCACTAATCATTGAGTAATGTCTCGTTGAAAAGCGGTGACTTATTGTATTTTTTTAATATTTATGCCTACTGATGTACCTACTATGACGCCACACTACAGAGGCTTAGTGAGGTGTTTCTGCATCATTGATCCTCCGGTTTCCCACTCACCGTCGAAATGCGACAACACAAATGCTGTCGGTTTTAGTTTAGTCTTCAATGTGAAGGTAATACTACCCTGATCAAGCTTGTCTATTGTTTTTGAAATCAACATGGCCACTTCTATCTATAAATGTATGTTTTATTAACTTCATGTAAATTTGTACGACTAATTTAGAGTGAACTTGAATCTGTCATTTTAACAGTAATCAACATCAGAATTTTGTATCTTAATAAATAAATAAATATTTCGGACATCTTACACACAACATCGTCTAGACCCAAACTAAGCAGAGCTTGTATTATGGGTACTAGACAATTGATACAAATACATAAAGATACTTTTTTTGTAAATACATACATATTATACATAGAAAACACCTCAACTCCGGAAAAAACATTTGGTCCGACCCGGGAATCGAACCCGAGACCTCTTGATCAAACGAGACCATACGACACCAACGAGACACGTAAACTATATGCATAAACTATTTATGTATTTACAAATTAATGAACAACGTATTTTCGCTAATTCAAAAAAAAAATCTCTTTAAAACATATCTATAAATCACATACAAAATAAAATAAAATAAAATAAAATAAAATAAAATAAAATAAAATAAAATAAAATAAAATAAAATAAAATAAAAATTCGGTAAGTACCTACGTGGTGTTCCATCAATATTCAATAGTAATATTAAAAGTATTTACAATATCATGTATTCCAAAAGAATATTGTTTATCAAATATATCAAAATTGGTCATTAACCACGTCCTATAATAAAGTATTCCAAACTTAACGTACGTCCCTTTATTTGACGAACACAAACAAAGCGCGTTGAAGTCTTTTGTTGGTAGCATTGAACCACGAGACAAAACATGTACTAACAAGTCAAATAACGCGTTTAATAAATCAATATTGACAAAATTAGCATCCAGTGTTAATAACGTACAATTGTTTGTATTAGCTAGTTTAATCTATTGCCATTTAAATAACAGATGAAGTGCAATAGCAAGAGAGTATAGTGAACCGGTCTGGAGGCTGCATTATTAGGAACCTGTTTGTGTTGCTCTAATTAACAATACACAAATCGAACCTTGTATGCAAATGAAGCGGGCCGTACGCCTGTGCCGGCCACATGACGTACACACTTGAATATCATCTTTGGTAACAAACATTATACTGATTTTTATTGAGGGATATCAAAACTTACAGTTATAAATCAATGTTTAATGATTCTCTTCATCCTCAGAAGATAAAATTCGTTTTATCATGTATTCTGTGTGGTATTTAATTTAAGTTTTTTAAAATTGTTTTGAAAAATTTGTTTAATGTCTAAACTGTGCCGTAGTTTTATGTAGGATAACTTAAACCACATTACACAAATTCGACTTTTTTTATAGTATACTAAGTTTGACCCGCGGCTCCGCCCGCGTCCATGTCGGTTATCGTGGTAAAAAGTAACATTTTGTTCTTTACATTATCTGTGTACAAAATTTGATTTAAATCGGTGCTATGGTTTTTGAGTTTATCGCGAACAAACAGTCAGACAGCCAGAACTTCAACCCTAGACTTCTTAATCTGCTGTCGTATACGTTAACCGCTGACCTAAGGAGGCAGATAGAAAAGAAGAAACACATAATTGTTTGTTTTAACAGTAGTCATGAAGTTGCAGATTAAAATCCAAATCGTTATATTTTCAAGATATCTGGTATGGCTTAGAAGAACCTTTAAACGCAGTAGTGACTTCGACTATCTATCAATCAATATGATTGTTAAACTCACCTGTTACATATCAAGTGAAAGTCTCATTAAAGGGACTAAAGATTAAGTCATTTAAATACTTGAGACAATATTAAATTTAATATCTAGATAGTTTCACTGACATTCAACACTTTTGTGTATGTATAATAAATACTAATACAGCTAGAAGGTATATAATTTCAAATGTAACTCAGACTGCATGTTATGGCTGTCAGTAAGGTAGCGTGGCTACTACCTGTATACTACTTTTTACCCCGTTAAACGACATGGAATGGACACGCGAATGGAGTCATGAGCAAAAGCTAGTATATGCATAGCTAATAGCAAATAGTTACGCAAGAAATACGTTTAAAATGGCTTACACATTCGATATTTAAATATACATATACATATCTGAAAATCTATAAACGAAACGAAGAGTGATTCTATTATCATTTGTTAACATGTAATATGTAGTAATACAGTCCCGATATTATTCAGAAAATGTCCTTTTTTTTCTTAGTGAGCCTGCTCTGATAGGCTTACTGATATAACGAGCAAAATTCAAGAGAGATATCACCATACTCATTGGAAACGCAGACAATGCAGCATGGTGACCCACACTTTTGATATAGAACCGGACAATAGCATATAAACATGAAATAACTATCTAGCAACATGTTAATCACAGAATTTACGTTTACATTATCAGCACATAACGTTAGTGACATTATCCGTAGTGAGGACCAAGTGACCAAGACATACTGGTCGACGTGTACGCGACCTTATCGTAAAATTGAATTAAAAAAGAGAGATAATAAAAGGGGATCGCGTCGTAATTCTGGCGCGCGACAACGCAGCACTTTTATTTGGAAGGCGCGCGTGTGGCGAGCGGAGTGCGCGGGGGGGACGCCTAATCGTGCGAGCTTTACTGTGTTCCGCTTTGGTCCTGATTGTAATACCTGTTTTGTATGTTTTATTCCTTATATTTATAAACTATTTAGTTGTAGTACACAGTTATGCTACATAATATAATATTACATCTGAAAAGGATAAGGGGTACATTATAAAAACAGTCTGCTACAAGCTGGAAAACGGTATATCTTATATGTTTTCTGAAATACAATTTCACTATTTGAATCTTGATTATCGTCACTAAAAACATTTCAACAAAATACAACTTAACTATTTTTTGTATACGAATGAATACTATAAATAAGCAACATGAAAAAATAGCTGTAACAAAAGGTCGTACAGGTAAATATTTACATGTTTTTTTATTTCAAATTTTCAAGATAATCCTTATGACTCCTTAGTGTCATTTTCTAATTTAATATAAAATTTATACATAGAAAACATCCAAACTCCGAAACAAATGTTTGCGGATCATACAAATATTTGGTTCGACCCGGGAATCGAACCCGAGGTCTCTGGATCCGTAGCCGCATACGCTAATCACTAGACCAACAGGGCAGTCAATATTAAAGGATTTGACACTAACTTTAACCACGACTATGACAAACCAGCCCGACGATTTTAAAAAAAGTTTAAGTTTCTTTTTAAAAAAAGAATTTAAAAAAGTTGAAAAAGAAATTGTATTTATCAATATTGAAAAGGGTTTATTCGTCGGTTCAGTGTGGAACTTGGTGCACATTATGGACCGCGGTCCTCGGGGACAATCTTCTTTTATTTATATCCGCTGTGTAACATCTCGCACCTCTGGACCGCTGAGCCACTCGAGACGCGCGTTCGCCGCTCCTTGCTCATAATACTGAGATCTTTGAGACAGGATTTCTTCAACCTGGTAAGAATTATTCTATTATTCACATTTTTATATATATTTAAGCCACCATTTAGGTTGACCTGCTGTGTGAGGGCAGTACTGTCCCAGTCTAGTCGACCCATTCGTGTTGAAATATAGCATAGCGACTGTACTACCTTGCTGCCAAACTACCTTTAAATCATAAACAGATACAAAGCAATTGCAGTATAGAATAATAACGATGAAAAGTCACTTCACTCGGTTACTAAAATCAGTGTTGATTGTATTGATTTGGTCATCTGAATTGTAGAAAAACTAAAATCAAGCAAATCGACTAAATAGCCTTGTTCTTTCTTGTAAAGGGTCTTTATATTTAGGTATTCATCACAGAGTATTCACGACAGAGATATCGCCATAGCACCGGATTCTGATACAAAGCAGTCTGTAGTTGTTTGTGAGGAGAAGAGGTATTTTCACACATACACATTTTAGACTCAAATACAAAAATAGTTGCCTATCACTATGACCTCACAAAACAAAAAAATCTAAGTATCGTACACATAAACACATTCTGTGTCACACATTTGCCCATTTGGGCTTATGCTATGCCAGAGGGGAACGGTGGGTTTTTTTAAATAATTACTCCATTCCGTGTTGCATTATGGGTATTCAAAGTAAGGTCTGAACATGGTACACATGTCAATAGGCAAAAAAAAACAGTTAAGGAAAAAACAACAAATATCTTGTTGAACCGAAATTGCATTGTTTTGTTTCTTAAACTGAGTGCGAAGTTTTTATTGATATTATGACATTAATGTAAACATAATCAGAACACAAAAGTCACAGTATTTATTATGCCTTTCTTCATTTTACGATCATTTGCATATTATTTGAACAACGTTGTGACATTATGTCGCAAATCCTTAAGTTATTTAAATTGTTAACTTTTATTTTGTTTTGGATTATATTTATGTCTACCAAACTTGTATGGTTTTTAAGCTCTAAGGATTTAACATCAAAATGTATGGCATTATAAATTGTTGTTTATTGGTTAGTTTTAATAACCTTTGTTTGAATGTATGAATAAGATTTTACAAATATATATTTCATGCATTCAAAACAGTGAAAAACCTCTATTTCTCTCTTTACTCTCCACACCAAATTCAAACATCTATTGAATATAAAATCAAATTATTTGGTTCAGAAACATCTTTGCTATTAGACAAGAACAAAATAGAATTGACAAAAGAGGAATGACTTCCGGCAAATATCAATAAGTACGTATAAAATCCAATTCATATTCATAAATCATTTTGATCTTATGAAACCCAATATTGAGCCCGCACCTTGCATTCAGATCACAAAGCGTCTCCGAATGATACATACACTCCAGGTGCCACACATAGCGTGGACAATATTTTTATTTTCATCGAGCGTAACATTGGAAGCGCATTTTTCCGGGTACGATGCAACCGTCCAAGCTAACTTGTAATTTCAAGTGTTTACCTTGCGCGCGCAGTAGGGTGTCTCACAACAATGCCACTATCCTTTTCACATAAAATATATGAAAAGTCCGGCTACCAGCGAGCCACGGATCGAGCGTCCGATACAGCATTGCATTATACTCGCTAGCTGCCTACCGAGACTTTTTATGAGGGATCAAATTGATTGGTTCGGTGATAACATCAGAGTTGCACGTATTGTAAGAGCGTGGCCAGCCGCTGAGCCTTTAACACATCTCGCTATCGGCTTCCGTTACCATTGATTACGTATGCAGCTATACTTCTCACACCTTTTAACAGATATATATTTGAGATGGTGAGAGATGGTTGCGTATAATAGATATGCACATTTTAATGTGGTAGTGAAAGGTTGTAGGCTCACCAAGCTTCAACGGTCAATCACACCAAATATAAGAGTATACCACTAACAGATTAGATGCCCACAAAAGTAATATGGATAAGTTATAAGTTGTGGTATACGTAATGTCTTTTTCGGGGTACCGACCATTAGGTATCACTCTTGAAATTGAATCGAGTTTAAGACACAGTTTAAATATATTGAGCGCTCGTAACGAATCATCCGCAGTCAAGTCGACGCAGGACGTGCCCCGCGAGCGAGAAATACAAAACCACAAAGATAAAAATATATTACAAAATGAGACCCACTTTGTGTTTTGAAATTACAATCAAATAAATTACTTTTTATTGCTCAATCTTGTTGGGTTTTATTAAGGTATCGGTGCTGAATGCGAGAGAATAAAACATGGCGGGTTTACGCGAGAGACACGATGTACCCATGCGCCTTGTAGCCGCCAGATAAAAGAAGGTGCTTTACATGGCCCTCGAGTATTTTGGAGATAAGCCATCACGACGTGTTCATGTCGACATGCGGACAATGAAGTAACGCACTTTCTCCTGACACTCTTTAAAACATCGAAAACATCTAAAATAATATATGCATGTCTCTCAATAGATTTAAGCACTGAGATGAAAATATTTTTAAGTGTTTTAACCCTCTATCACTTTATTATGTACACTGAATTGTACTAACAATATAATAATTTGCTAGCTTTAGTTTAATTGATAATATATTCGAATGATCCTTACAGGATACATGTATATAAACGACCACTAATTTAAAATACGAATGTGGACTCAATATAACTCAACAGAAACATATATTTAATTTAAAATTCTGTAAATAATCTCCATAACTTCTCGTTAGGCTCACCACAGTTTCTAAGAGGTAGTTAGCAAATAAACTAGTCCATACAACACATCTCTCGTTGGTCTGCTAGCGATAGTGTTAAACCGCACTTGCCAACAAAATGACAAACTGTTCTTCCAGTTTTAAAACCTACAAATCAATACAAGGACTGCAGAGACAAGAGAGCATATCGTGTTGATTAATGCTGATTGCTAAAGTGAGTCGACGCATGTATAAGTAATGTTACAACCCACCACGGCGTTTCCGTCTTAACCGGTCCTAGAACAATGTGCCCAAACATTTATTTATACACCATTCAACGTATGGAATCACCCTCATGACTTAGTGGACGTTTATAACGACGCTCGACTTAAGCACTTATAGTACCAGCAAATTACACTTAATACAATTACGACTCATTCATCTTAGCGTCGCTTTCGAAGATAATTGGCAATGATCTATAGCAAAGTTGAGACAAAACCTAAGTATTTCTCGACCATTAAGTAGGACCTAAGAACTTAAGTTTATCTTCCCACTGTTATTAACGATTTGGTAAAGCGAATACAATGTAAGAAAGGTCTGGTTATGATGGAGCTGTAGAATCGTGGAAATCTGAGCAAGAGCACAATACACCGCGTGTGTCCCTTGCCGAAGGAAACGCATTTATCATCGTCACCTAGAGACCCGAGACTTGTAATTGTAGGCCATATTGTTGCCTGAGTTATAAGCCCTATCCTGGAACGGTCTCTTCCGCTTCTCTTGTGCATAAACATTTGTTCAGACAGTTTAATTCCGTTGAAATGATAAATTCTAAATGAATTTATTAGACATGTAATTTGAACTAGGTATATGAAATGTTAGAAATAAGCTATGAAACCAAACTAATATAAAATGAAATAAATTCGGCAAGTGCATGTCAAGACAGTTCGATCAGGCATGGAATAGGGTTCCGTGGCCGTCCATAATGGCACGTGGATGTATAATCATGTCATGTTGCCAATCATAAGGACTACTATCACGAATTTTTCCAGATTTTTTGAGCTAGCCGTTTAGCTCTTAGAGGGGGGGGGGGGGGGCTATTTTTACAAAAAAGTGCCCTTTGAAGTGGACTTTCTCGCAAACAAATACCTAAATCAAAAAATCGTCATAAAAGCATTTATGTTTTTTCAATAGACCTATCTAATGATACCCCATACGATGGGGTAGCCGCGAGTAAAAAAAATCATCCCCACTTTACTTGTAGGGGAGGTACCCCAAATATTTTTTTTTTTATTTATTTATTTATTCATTTACACATGGAAAACTTACAGCTACAAATGTCTTAAAGTTAACGCAGATTAGTTATCAGAGAGCCAATTACAAGTTTTCACTTATAGTAATAGACTAATTTAAGATATTGTAAACAAATAGGATAGAAACAAAATATTTATACAATTTAGTTTTATTATAGCACTTTTTCGACGTAATTACAACACATATGCATGCATCATCTTTCTAGCACTTACCGTTTAGACGGCAAGTCGAGGACGGACGGACGTGCATGACGAATCTATAAGGGTTCCGAGTCATAAACTTCAGAACCCTAAAAAGCAAGAAAGATTTAGATTCTAATTAACTTGTTCATGAATAAACCATTCATCAGCCTATCACAGTTCACTGCTGAACATAGGCCTCTCCCATAGCACACCACTCTTATTGATTTTCTGAACCATAATATATTAATAACCATAAAATACGTATAAATAAAACGATTTTATTTAATTTCTTAGAAAAAGCGTCACAGTATGTACTACACTGAAAGCGTACCCCACGCAGTGCCACTAGACAAAAATCGCATCGCCTTCCCATTTATTTCCCCTGACAGTATTCAAGGGACAATACGGTAAAGGATTGTAGAAAAGTAAGCATAAAACAGCGCGCACGCGAATCGGGTACCGTCGATCGAGCAAAACATCAGCATTGTGACGGGAGCGTACGCGGCGGGTGCACCAGGGGGGAAAGTAAGGATGCGCGGGTGCGCGATCGAACTGCGATTTGTCGTTATTTGCGCACGCGGCTACGACGCGCCGTGGACGCGCCGACTTATGACGGCTCTTATCCTCCATCGCGGGAGCCACACCGCGCCTCTTGACATTCCTCTCCAGATCGTCGCTTACCTGTTGCAAGTATTTCTTACAGAAACAATGAGAATTAAAGGTTTATTATGACAACAAAGCTACATAGCAGTTTAGTAGTACCTTACTGGCTTCTAGCTATAATAGAAAGTTTATTTTAAATGGATAGATAGGAACATATTTTTTGAGCATTGATAGTTTCACTTTACTACTATCAGCTTTAGGTTAATTGAAAAACAATGCATAGTTTTAGTGCCTATCTATCGGTAGTTCTATTGTATGAATATCTACGAAATAGTTTTGCATGTCATGTGGTAAAATTTCTCAACAGAGATCTCTAAATTAAACCAAAATTTCAATGATAAAGTTTAAATGATACTGGAAATGAAATTTATGAGTAAAATAAATAGAAATAAATTAGAATTAGTTATTATCTTTCCATTAATTTTTTTTCCAGATATCAATAACTCTAAATTAATGAAAATATGAAGTCACGAAAAGGCAATTGGAGAGTCCTTTGTCCAGCAGTAGACTGCAACAGGCTGATGATGATTAATTTATTTTTCTTAAAGAAAACTTTCTGAAAATGCTTAATGACGCCATCAACTATTGAGAAATTTAGTGTGCTGTAATTGTAGTTGAAGAAATTTTTTTTTAAATGTAAATTGTACTAATTCTTTTGATACTACTGCTACATTTTCCTTGCTTGTTTAAAAAAAGGGATTTACAAGTGATATTTTAATCTGTCTAATATATTGAAGAGTACATAGGAAATTAAATTGAATTTATGTACATGTTACCTAAACATGTTATTTCATATATATAAATTAATTTATTTACATACAATAGTGGTTATAAACTAGAACAAGGAACTTAAAACTAAAAAGCGGCCAAGTGCGAGTCGGACTCGCCCATGAAGGGTTCCGTATCCGCAAGTAACATCATATAAAAGTTCTTATAGTTCGTTGTAACTTTCATCGATGTTTTTAGACTAGTGTATTGCTTTGATGAAAGGTAAATTGCGTGTTACGATTTATGACGTATTAAAAAAAACTACTCATTCGATCTCGTTCAAACCAATTTTCGTTGGTAGTTTGCATGGTAATATACAACATATATTTTTTTTAGTTTTATCACTCTCTTATTTTAGAAGTTAGAGGGGGGGGGGACACACATTTTTCCACTTTGGATGTATCTCTCGCGCAAACTATTCAGTTTAGAAAAAAATGATATTAGAAACCTCATTATCATTTTCGAACACCTATCCATAGATACCTCACACGTATAGGTTTGATGAAAAAAAAAATTTGAGTTTCAGTTCCAAGTATGGGGACCCCCAAAATGTATTGTTTTTTTTCTATTTTTATGTAAAAATCTTAATGCGGTTCACAGATTACACCTATTTACCAAGTATCAACAGTATAGTTCTTAAGGTTTCGGAAAAAAGTGGCTGTGACATACGGACGGATAGACAGACAGACAGACATGACGAATCTATAAGGGTTCCGTTTTTTGCCATTTTGCTACGGAACCCTAAATAGATCATTTAGTAGCTAGTGCCTCTTTGATTCTTGATACTATAGTAGTCAAACCTCACTTTTAGGATAGTCTAATATTTTTCAATTTTTTCACATTAGCCGTTCTAAAAAAAAGTATCAGCGGTCTAGCGAGCAATTGGTAAGTCCAGCCGGCCCGAGCTCGCCCCGAGCGGTCATACCCCATAATAATGTAGTGCGACGACGCTATCAAAGCCGACGATCACAGCCGAAATCAATTTTAAACAAACTCTAGCCTCCACCTACAATTATCATTGTACTGAACAATGCGTACACACTAAATATCGCTCCAGTGTTAGAGGTCACTACGATCCATCGATAATGGACGGTTGTTTTTGGATCGCACGAGATAACATCGCGATGATTTGTTGATCCTATGCAAGCTTAAATATTGAAATTAACATTCATTTATGATTTTTATCTATCATACGAAGAATACCTTTGATGAGAATGAGATATTGGAAGACAAAGCTATGTTAGTTTTATTTATTTATTTGTTTAACACCTCTTTACTGGAGATAATGTAACGAATGCCCTCATTGGTATTTAAATCCAAAAGAAATGTTATTTGTTACATACTTTTCTTGGTGATACTTTTAAAGATTTCTTCAACTAATAAATTCTTAACTTCTTCCTGACTTAAAAACTTTTCGCATTACAATATTCTTTCATAGAACCATCAAATCTAGTAATTACTTCTAGGCCGACTACTTACTTATTGGTGTTAATTTTCTAA
Organism: Phragmatobia fuliginosa; assembly: GCA_932526445.1. Classification (NCBI taxonomy): domain Eukaryota; kingdom Metazoa; phylum Arthropoda; class Insecta; order Lepidoptera; family Erebidae; genus Phragmatobia; species Phragmatobia fuliginosa. Next base: position 9,909,277 of record OW052070.1, on the reverse strand, counting down.
ATTTTGAAAATTTTTACATGATGTATGGCTAATGGCAGAACATAGTGCGAATCTCGCTTTATGAAAATTCCATCTTATCATTTATTTGTCCTAAAGAAATAATTGTTTATACAAAATATGTTGTTCAGAAAATTATAAGCCAAGTAGCCTTCCTTTCAAGATAAAATCCTATGCTCAGCAGTGCACTGTTGGACTGTTTAAGTTGATGAAGGAAAAAGATTCGTGAAAAAACGCACACTAGTGCAGTGTAAGAAATGTATGGTTTTTCTGTGAGAATAGCTTGTGATGAAATTAAAGTGTTTTTGTTCAAAATGATACTTTTTGTATCATGCAATAAATTTCTTTTATTATCATCATTAGCTTATCACAGTTCAATTCTAGACATGCCTTTGAGCAAGTTGTCAGACGTACGTTTGTTTGATTGACTCCTCATTTCTCAAAAAAACTATAAAATAAAAAATTTAGAAACTTATTTAAATATTTCCTACAACATAAACTTTAAAGTCTTTATAAACTATTTTCATTGGACAATTGAAATATTTCTCTGTTGATATTTATTTAATGTTTAAGTATGTAGAGGTAGAAAAGTCGTTACGGCGGCGTTGGGTGGTCCCCGGCGCCTGCTCGCGCATCCACAATCACACTACCTTGGTTAACTAACTCTGAATGCAAATAGATAAGATCACACTTAGATGTCGAGAAAAAACTCTTCTTGAGAACCTATATGGCAACAACTTCAATTCCGAATTATTTTACTTTCATCGCCTGCAAAAACTATTGATGTAATGTTTCTTAAATCTTATGAGATTACAAGAAACATTACATCATTATTTCTGAATTCTCATTGGAACCAAAACTAAAATTACATTACAAGTATAATATAAAATTAATAGAGTTTTACCATTCATAAATATATGACGGTACTTATTTTACTATTATTTACAATATGGAAGTGTGTTTGTGTAATCATTCCGTTTTGTCGTGAGGATTATCCTCAAGACAAAACGGAATGCAACTTTTTATTAAAGTCGGAAGTTTCAATGTTAGCTCTAATTTCTAAGTTTCTGCTAACACTGTTGAAATACAACGCTGAACGCTCAAAAGAAACGATTGACAGTTTATCTGTCAGTGGTTAAAAGTGTTTATTATTTATAAAATTAATTGTCCAAACCTTTGAATCACAGTGGTCCCTCTCCAACTTCCACCAATAATTATATATACATGGTATGTAATCAAGGCTGTTGAAATAATTGCCTAACATACGTGTTTTCATCTTAATTAAGTTTGTTTAAATTTTATTGCTCATTGTGAAAATGCTTTACAGTATAAAAAAAGATAATTGATATATCGGCGGTCGAACGCACGGCAGCCGGAGGCCGTCCGCCACAGTAAAATTAAAATTGATGATCATGTAAACTTTATTAGTTAAGGCATAAAAATGTTTGAGTAAATCAAAGAGTACGCTAGTATATTGCATGACAGGCCGTGATCTAGTATCGGGACACCGTTAACACTTTATTGCCGTTCATACTTCTTGCACCATTCCGAGAAAGTAAATTACTCTCGGCGATCGTAAACTTAATGCCACATACGGTAATACGAGTACTTCAGCATGTCCCTTGTCAATTTTTATGATGCACTCACTTGATATCACGAGTTTAGAATAAAGTGGCGATATTTTTTCTTCCAATTTATAGCGTTGTTCAAAGTCTATTGTTAATGTTATAAGGTACCTATTTAACTTACCACTATTTTTGATCTAAAGTTTCGAATTACAATACGTTCTAAACAACAATTTACAGGCATCCAAATAGACGTTATGTACTAAACCGCAGGGTTAGGTTCATCATACTGCCTTATGGTAAGGTATTACTATACCTTACCATAAGGCAGTATGATGAACCTAACCCTGCGGTGATAATATTTGAATCTCTATATTTATTTAAAAAAACATTAAAATCATTCGCCGAAACCCAACTTGTACTTTTAAAATGTAATCAATGGTTTAATCGCAAAATAGGGCTTATTAAGATATTATTTGGTACTATGTAAGCTGCTATAATTAAATTATATGATCAAACATACACTTAATGTCGTTACAATATTAATTTCTGTATTTAAACCAGTAAATGTATGTTTAAAAACACAACATTGTCATGCAATTTCAATATTTAACAAATTAATTTAACAACATAAAAACTAACATAAACAGTGAGGACGGTGGCCACCACTTTTGGATTTTGTTCATGCTTTCCATCAGGCAGGGCAGTCATTTTGGCAGCTAATATAAAAAAAAGAAAATACAAACATGATATCTCAGATTTTTCTGTAAACATAAATACTTAGCTAATAAAATATTTAAAAATGTTTCAATAAAAATATGTCACTCAGATCCGTTGTTAAAGATCGATGTTAAAGAATAATGAATAATGACTTATAGACGTAAATATAAAGATATTTAAACATTTTCCTATCTTTCTTTCACATCACATCAACTCCTTTCACTACTCGGCGTAGGCCTCTCTTTATCTTTTAGTTTTATTTAAATTTCTTGAAACACACAAATTTACATGAAACCACAACGAAGTTCTAATTGGATGTTAAATATTTCAATCACAAATATGAAAGTATCTTGAGTACTGAATAAATTATGAGTACTTGTTGTACTCATAATTTATAGATGTCTCTACGAGGCCGCCACCATGTCCGTCCAAGTACAGAATCAGCAAACAAGGCCCATACCATTGCATCGAGGAGTGAGACAAGGGGATGTTATTTCCCCGAAATTGTTCACAAATGCAATGGAGGACTTGTTCAAGACGCTGCACTGGAAAGGACGTGGCATAAACATCAATGGTGAACACATCTCACACTTGCGATTTGCAGACGACATCGTCATCATGGCGGAGACGCTGCAGGACCTACAACAGATGCTGAATGATCTGGCTGACTCTTCTGTACGCATCGGCCTACGGATGAACTTGGACAAAACCAAGGTCATGTTCAACAAACATGTACTACCGGAACCGGTTGCGATACACGGCACCGTTCTCGAAGTTGTTCAAAAATATGTGTACCTCGGGCAGACTTTGCAGTTGGGTAGAAACAACTTCGAGGACGAGGTGAACAGGAGAATTCAGCTGGGTTGGGCGGCGTTTGGGAAGCTTCGTCGGGTCTTCTCATCATCGATCCCACAGTGCCTAAAGACGAAAGTCTTCAACCAGTGCGTCCTACCCGTCATGACATACGGAGCCGAAACGTGGACACTCACGGCACGGCTGGTCCACAAATTCAAAGTCACGCAGCGTGCTATGGAGAGGGCTATGCTCGGAGTTTCTCTCAGAGATCGTGTTAGAAACGAGGTAATCCGGCAGAGAACTAAAGTGATCGACATAGCCCACAGGATAAGCAAGCTGAAGTGGCAATGGGCTGGCCATATTAGCCGCAGGACCGACAACCGTTGGGGTAAACGTGTTCTTGAGTGGAGACCGCGTCTCGGCAAACGTAGTGTAGGACGTCCACAGGCCAGGTGGAGTGATGATTTGCGCAAGACGGCTGGCAGGAGCTGGATGCGAGTCGCCGAGGATCGAACTGAGTGGCGTGCAATTGGAGAGGCCTATGTCCAGCAGTGGACTGCGATAGGCTGATGATGATGACTTGTTGTAAATATGTATGTATTATTAAATTAAATTGCATTTCAACAAAATATTTACGAGAGTAGTAATTTTTCATGGACAGGACAGGCCCCGCAGCATGCGGCGAGACTAGCCGGGCGCGCCTTGCTTTGAACTCCAACTACCGAACATGATATGCACCTTTTGGCGCCACACCTCAACATTCACATTATTCCATGAAGTCTCGAGAGCTAAGTTAGGTAAGTCAAGATTTCCAAAACGATGTTTCCTTTATTTTGGACAAAAATAGCTCAAAAATGTTTCTGATACCTAAGTACTGTAATAATGGTGGGCAGTAGGTTACACAAAAGCGGCTTTGCTTCATTTAGTTTTTGTGAAGAATTGTTACTCTTCTCTTCTCTCTTCCGTAGGATGATATGATTAAAGTTAATTTAATACAACTTTTTAGACTACCTTCAGTAGAGTCAACTTTTTGCTTTAAACTTCCGTTATATTACAAAGAGCGATTCAGAAAGCTGTATCTTTTTTTTAAGTAGCATAATATAATATAATAAAAGCTTGAAACAAGTAGTTTCTCTAGTAAAGGTGGTCGATTAAAATTTATGCGAGAGAGAGTGAGTCTACTGTGAATTGAGTTTTGAAGTAAATAAAATACATAATATTATATCCATCCATAGACATACATACAGACTTATACTATGTAGTGAAGGTCGAAGTCGTAGACACATTTTATGCAACAAAATTTTATTTTTAAAGGTCAAATAAATGTAAAAAGAAATATTTCTTAAATTCGCAATAATATAACAACCAGTTCAATGTATCTAGGAACCTATAAACTGTAACTTTATGCGAAATGAGTCCATTGCTCAGTCGTCGGAGTCTCGTAGAGATTACTTCATGAAAGCTCACGAAACCATCGTTACCGACCAAGCTTTGCAATCAATCCTTCTTGCATAATTAAGACACTAAAATACAAAATTTATTCCTTAGATAACGTTTATCTTGAGATGTGTATTAAATTGCATACGATTCGTGTACAACGTTTAGCAATGTTTTAAGATGCTTCAATTTAATGATTTAGAGAAAAATAGCTATTACAGTGCAATAATGTGACTTAGACTAGGTGAGTTCAAAGTTGCCGGACGCCGCCTAAGAGAGGGACGTCGTACCGAGACGAGAGTACAGATTGTTTTTTTTCTAAATTTATATGTTACTACCCTCAAGGTGGTTATAAGTGGTCATATATTACAATCAGTGAGTAAACAACCAATAATCCCTTGTGTTCTGCCGTCTAAGTTGGAATTCTGTTTTCAAATTTATATTGGACCAATTTCAAAGTATACAGTTTCCAATATAAAGACAAATTATGGAAATATGGTCATATGTTACAATCAGTGGGTAAAAAATCAATCAACGCTGTTTTCCTACCCTTATAATTCTTTTTTCAAAATTAGATGGAGCCAATTTTTCAAATACTTGCGTTGTCGGTCCAGTTGTTATCGTATGCGGCTGGTGATATTATTTTATGTAATCCGTAAATATTTGTGTTGGAGTTTGGGTGTTTTCAAAATAACAGTATGTTTATGTATTTACATTAGTTGTTGTCTAATACCCATAGTACAAGCACTGCTTAGTTTGGGACTAGATGGCGTTTTGTGTAAGTTGTTCGAAATATTTAGTATTATAATATTATTTATCGGTCTTTATTAATAAGCTTCCGGATAGTTCATATACTTCAATTAATGCACCTGCTAGCGTTACCTATATATATTTTTATGTATTATCAATAACTTCAATTTCGTAAATAAATTGAACATTTATTTAAGAAAAAGTGTTTACTTCATTTAAAAAAACCTAAACCTAATACCGCACATAAGCAAAGACTTCTTCATTCATTATATAGAATGACCTAAGGCAAGTATAAAATAATTTAAGTGATTGCTGTTACAAATTAATGCAAATAGTTTACTAGATTTATATGAAGTGGTTTCAAGCAATATTTTAATTACTAATTTAAGAGTCATCATAATATCCACACGATGTATCCGTGGGTAAATATGCAAAAACCACGAGTATCATTTGATAAATGTGTACAGGAGCGGCGAACAACGCACCCGGAGGCTTGTGGAAAATAATTAAAACTACTTAAGATTCAAGCAGAAAGTACCAGTAGCAAGTTAGCCGCTCATTTAGCGAGAAGAGGCCGGTCTCCTGGCAGTGACGACCATTACTCTCCCAACCGACTGATATATACTTCGTGGACATGCAATCGGCGACACGTCATTCCACTGTTCAGTGCGCCCGTTTCGACCCGCTACCGCTCCCTACTCACTACTGCCTCTGTATAAATAAACTTACCTAATAAATATCAAGTCCGCCTCTAACAACTTATGTGACTATAAATCGGACACTTCTTTTATTGCTGCACATCTAGACCAATTAAAATTAAATCGTAATTGTCGATAACCGTCAATAACGTTGCTTTACTTTGATGTCTGCAATAACGAACGTCAGTTCAACCACATGAACTACATCTAATAATTACTTTTGGATTTCACTTCAATTAATAACATGTATAAATTATTGATTATATATTTTCTCGGTTTAATTTGAAGCTGGACATTGATTTCTGAGCGGTGTTCGAGTTTGGTAAGTCATCAAATGAATAGATTGAAGTCAGACTAAACATGCGTATTTACATTTTTACAAAAGCTGAGAGATAAAAGTTTAGCTTTTACAAGCAATTTGAGATTATTTATTACATGAAGTGGCGCGGCGCTGGCTCACTGCCGGTCGCGTTTTGATGCAGCTCCTTTATACAGAAGCCATTATAAGTATCAGTTTCAGATCATAGATCATAAACGCATTTATTATACGGTGGTCGGGATACGGGGGGTCTTGTCGTGTGAGGCACTGTGTTCATTGTTGACTTTTTATTGTGGTGCGTGTGTCACAATTTTGGTGGACCTCGCTAGAGCATTAATATCTATCACGGAAATGTTCATTTTCTATATGTGTTCATAGGCACACCAGAAATTTATTTAATCCACTAGTATATGGATACCCTACTAGACTAATGTTCGTTTTATGAATATCGTAAATATGAATATTTGATGTTTAATGACTTATTTACTATTTATGTGTTATGTACCTAAGTCGTTGTGAACTGCGAAGTAAGTAATTTATTTATTTATGTTTAAAATATCGTATATCGTACTGGTCTCAGAAGCCACGGCTTCAGAGTAGTTGAAATACGTTCACGAACTAAACGGTGCGGCTCTTCCTTTCTGTACCGAGCAGTTAAATCCTGGAACTCACTACGAGCGCACGTGTTTCCTTCCTTCTATGACGCCGGGTCCTTCAAGCAGGGTGTGAGATAGTATCTTACTAGGCCGCTGTAGTGTGAGTCACCGTGCTGCATTGTACGCAGTGGCATTAAGGACCATGACCGCCACTCCTCGATTCTGTTTTATGCTTTCCATCAGGCGAGGCAGTCATTTTGGCAACTTATATAAAAAAACTAACATGTAGACTTCCAATTGTAGACGTACAATTGGCGGACTCATCTTCGACCCACTACTGTGCTCAGATCTCCTCTCAGTAGAGGTTTAAGGTCATACGTCCGCACGCTGGCCTAGTGCGATTGGGAACTGTTGTTAGGTTTAAACTTAAACGTAATATTTTGTTTTTTTTTTTACGTTCTCTTCTAATACGGCAAACATTTATTAATATTAAGTTTATTTTATCTAATAAGGCAAACATTTATAATATTTAGAAAGCAAATATTTATTAAATACATATATATATTTTAAGCAATTGGTCATTAAAACTTGTTTTATACAAAACGTACAAATAGTATATTTGTATAATTCTCTATTATTTTAAACTAAACTAACTAAACAGTGCAATATTTCTTTTTAATAAAAGACAGTTCTAAAATTACTATTCTACTAACAATAAAAGACCATTGGCCATGACTAACTATATTTTAGTTATAGTTTGATTTGACGCGTATTTTTGTCAATATCACAGGACAAAACTTTCAATGAAACTAAGGCCAATTAAAAAAAATGACCAGTTAATTGATTTTAAGCCGTTTATTCAAGATATCCACAAGCCGTCCACTTACAAAACGCACTGAATCGTGTAATAAAATGTTAATAAAGTGCGTAAATCAAGATAACGTCAATAGTTAAGAGTTCGACATAACGAAATAGTCACGGCGACGCGACGTAAAGAAAGTAACTCATGTTCGTCGCGACATAACTCTCTCGACTTTTCTTTACACGCCACTATCGAAGCGAATAACTGTCTAAGTAATACAGTTACGTGAAACCAAAAGCTTACGTAAACATATAATTACAGTAGTACAAATAATTTAAAAATGATAGTTCAGGGCACAAACTAATTGCGTCATGTAAGTTTTTACCTCTAATCGGTAAAATATTACACATTATTAATTTAGGTTAGCAAACGGTCCAGCACCATCGGGGCCATACTACCCTTTCACAGAAGACCAACTGAAAATAACAGAATTTATGATATCATGTTGAGACTGAATTGAGAATTCAGAAGTATCTGAATTGGCCGCATTGTCTGCATTCGCAACGAGTATGATGACCACAAATGTTGGATTCTGCTCATGCTTCTATCAGGCAGAATATAATCACTTTGACAGGCTCATAGAAGTGATTTAGATAATTATTATAGACAGATACACACGATTCGTACAACGACCTTTAGAGATGACGATTAAGATTTAAACAAACATATCAATTCTTAAAACTAAATTATAGTATACCAATAGTATCTTGATTTTGTTAATTGCTCAAATTAAATCAATAAACTTAAAAGACAAGCGGGCACGTGCTTGGAATATACATTTCCGATAATATTAACGATACTATAACTGCATTTGAAATATTTCCTGTTTTGTATTCATATTATGCTTATGTTTGTCCATCTCATCTAATGTTACGTGGTGATATAGTCTTTGATTAAGCGCTCTAGCTGAGAAGATATCTTATTTATATAAGCGTGCAGCATGATCAAGCGAATTTCAATTAGACGTACATCAGTTATATGCGTAGCGATAACATAAACAGCTTTATTTGAACCTGTTGCACTAACAAGCACGGTTCTCCTCTGAATTTAAGTTAAGTTTGACTTTGACTCATAATCACTTCTAACATTAAATCTTGTTTCTAAGCCTTTTATCTTCTGGTCTTTATTTACTCTACTGAAAGGAGAATCGAAATGCTACCTGTAACATAAATAAAGATCATGACGCGGTATTCCTTTGTATATATCAGATTATCTAACAAATAAATTGACTTCAAATAAAGGGTACCACACACGATTAGGCAAAGTCCAATAACACCATTAAATCCAATAACACCAATAGATATGGTTATGGTATATTAAAAACGGCGATGTGGCCTACGACCGCGAGGCGCCTATCGGCTCGCCCGAGTGCGTCTAATGCAATTCGATGCGGGACTTTAGTATCGAATATTATCCAATATTATAAACCACACCTTAGCGTTAAGCAGATGTAATGGCGCTTGTGTATTTTAGGATGACTGTATTCTCTACTTATGGTTATAAACTGTCAGTGCGGAATGTACAATTGTTCGGGTTCAACTCTCCATTGACAATTTTAATTAGAAAATTGAAATTTGGCTTACGATACATAACAGACGCATGTTTGACAGAATCTTATATTGAATAAGACTGATAGGAAGGTTCATGTTAAAATTTATAGAAATTTATTATAAAATGTATTTTGAAATATGGAAAATAACTTTAGCAAGAACATTTAATGTTAGTTTTAATTGCTCATTTAAATAATTCACGTCCTATCCTAATAAAAAAATATTATTTATTTTCTTTATACTCGTATCCTTTTTACTAAAAATAAACTATTTTCTTCCCAATTAAAGGTTGACCGTGATGACCATTTTACTATTATAATTCTAATTAATCAATATCTATCATTATTGTCTTTTAAAAAGTATTAAAAACCAAAACAACACAAATAGTTTAATCTTAAAATCTTACACTTACATAAGACATACAGATTCATTTCAAGATAAAAAAAGCAAAAACATTCTTTCGGATTTCAAGATATAGAATCACCTAAGAAATATTTTAGATGAAATAATTTAAATTTAAAACTTGCTTATCTTAATAAGACGCTTATATCGATGTACATATTAAATCACTCATGAATTTAAAACATTTTATTGTCATTTCAAAGTGAAAACAATATAAATTTATCTTATGCCAGAGTTGATTTATATTTTATAGGTGAGATGTGATTTATAGTTGGTCGGTTTAATATAATCTTAAAGTATGTGTTGGCTCGGAGTCTTCGCCCGTCTGTCACCCCGAGTGTCATCCATGTTATCAGACTTATTGAAGAACGCTTTGTCTTGAACTCTAAGAGTATACTAAGGATTATAATATAATTCGTTGCGAAACTAGTTCATGTTTTATTTCAGTTTTATGATATTTTTGTGGTTGACTTTCGCGAAATAAATGTTTGAAATATTTTATACCCAAAGAGGGTCATAATGGAAAACCATTTTAAAGGTAATAGAGCTACGCTGACTTCAGCACGAATGGGACCGGCGCACTACTAGTGTACTACTCTCACACGGAACATCAACCTAAAAATGACAGCATTCGCGCTGTATTATTAAACAAGAGTTGAATGTATTTTCTACCCCTGAGCTCAGACAGGTCATACGCTTTCTCGCCACTAACTACGTGAGGAAAAGTAAGGCAATTGCAGGAGTGTCATAAGTATCACGTAACTCCAATTCAACTTGCTTAAACTAACCATACTTAATTAAAAAGTATCACTTTCAATACTTATAGAAAGTGTTCTTGACCTTTTCAGAATGTATAAATATCATAATAAGGGGGCGTTATCAACGGCACGGCAAGGTTTCACCAACGAAAAATTAAATTAATACCCGTAGTTTCTAGAAACTTCGAGTACACAAATCAAAGGTTTCAATACATGTGATTCATATTTTTTCCTAACATAACCTCTTCTTGCTCTTTTAAAAGAAGAAACATTAGAAATGCTACTAAGTTATACATTTATTTGAAGTGATTTGTATTCATGGCTTTTAACGTTAGAATTGCAATAGAGTTTTAAAGTCATATATGTATCTTGTTACGAACACTTTCCTACTTGATATTATTTATTTTTCATATCAAAACCCATCGAAGTCAAGGAAAAAGACAACAGAGAATACACAAAACACACATATTACATAGCTTTTATTACCCAATGAGCATCAAAATCACTTGTTTTTTATTCACATTTTATCTTTATGGTTTCGAATCACAACCACTTCTCAGCTATAACAACGATACAATAGGATATAAATAACTATAAGATCATCCAGCTGTAGCAATCCATAAAAATAAAATTGTGTATAGAGTATATTCAGAAATAGGAATTGAATTCAATTACGAATTATGTATTGGTATTTACCACGCCCAACCACCTGTCTCCCAGAGCGACTTCAATAGGTTTGAAAGATGTTGAAATAGGAATTCAAATTGAAATCGGAAAATAAATTATAACTTTCTGATATGGTAGTAATAAACAACCCAAAGTAGTTAAGGACCACACAAACTACTTTCGGGTTAATTTTTATTAAAAACATCGCAATTTACTTTGAAATTAAGCTTATTATCAAATGTTAGTTTTAATAAATATGAATTTTTAACAACAAATACACAACATGAGTAGTAATACCTGAAGTACCTGTAACACCCTAGTGACACCTGTGCTGTAGTTATTATATAGCTCGTGCGACCTAAGATGGCACCTGGCTCAAAACGAAACACAATGCCGTTCCCCTGCATGACACCCCTCTGTCGTCTTGCGAGTAGCGTTGGCACCACTATTACCGTTGCACGAATCTTTTCTTAATAATTATAGTTTATTAGGTATTACCTCATATCATTTAAATCACTGCGCGAATTTATTTAATCATTATATCATTAGATTCGTCTGGATAAACTAATTGTTTTAAGAAAGGTCACTCGAAAAAAAACAAGCATGATGACTATGAGACGCAATAGTTTAAAATAAAGAATATTATACATATGATATTTTGAGACTAGAATTGAAAGGCTTAACATGACAATTTAAAATGGTATTTTATAACCATATTTCAGTACGTAATATAATTTAAAATGATATTAGGTACTATCTAATATCATTTAAATCACTGCACGAAGAATGCATTCGGGTAAATAACGAATGAGACCTGCTTCATTGGTATGCATGTGTATTTTCTTAACTCAAGTGGTAAAGTGCCACTTATGATAAAGTAGTATGATATGAGAAACTACTTAGAGAAAAATTAATACTAAAAATTAAAAAAAAACATATTTTTTTGACACTTGGTACTTGACACAACTGTCATTTAAATCAGGTGCCATCTTAGCTCGCACGAGTTATAATAATTTGAAGAATTTTGACTGTAGATCCTAACCTGATGACGATTGGATGGATCACATAGTATTAGCAATTTAATAAAATAAATATGTACATAGTAAACGGAAAGTGTGAAGATGAACGAGTAAATGACGGTGATATAAGATGCAACCTTTTTTTTGAGGTCGTTTAAAAGCATTATTTTCTCGTCAATTAAACTTAAACTTCTATAACAAATCTATACAATCTTGTTATTTTCACCACATATTCCTATGTAATTTGAAGTTATTTTCGATGTAAAACACAAAAAGCAATGAAATTTAACATCTGATGAAATGTTATATTATAACGATAAAAACATTGTAACAAACAGTATATATTTGAAATGTATCGTAATATAAACCAAAACAATACGCCCTTAGCCACATAATCATGTTAAAACTTCAGACAATTCAAGTCTCGTAATAATAGAATGCAGTGAGGTATTGTCATTCGAGTAATATCACATAAAAGGGAATTGAAAACTTGTATAAAAAGACGTTACGCCGACATTCCAATCTAAGAGTTCCGTGTTGGGCAGCTCTGGCGTTTCAATTATTTGACGTATATGCGAATTAGTCGTTATCAGATGTAATAAAATGCAAGCATGTCCGGACGGGGCGACTAGCGCGATGGTCCACGATACCGTGCCTCGCCTCTGGGTGGCCACTACTTGTCTTTCGATAAACTTATCTTTACAATCGATCCCTTCGATAAAAATAAAAACACAGATGCCTGTAGATGTCGAATGCTTGACGCGCTGCGAAGCAATAACCTTCCAATTTTATAGGAGTAGCTATCCGCATTTGCATCTCTATGGGGCTCAATACATTTTGTTAACATATTATTAGCATTCCAGCGCCACTTGGTTATTCAAGTTTTATAAAAATACAACTATACATATTATGTACACATATATAAATGAGAGTATTTACACCTTTTGTTATTAAATGGATAACAACACTTTAGCAATTCTTAAACCTACTGAACAGACGGCATATTTGAGTTTTAATGCACTGTACTAAGTGTCGTGACTTCAAACCCCACATGGGTCGTCACTTTGTGTTATCCAAATTGTTAAGTAGTTCTCAGTCTGGATGTTCTTTGTGTCCTTTTCATGTAAGTTTGTTAACTCCTCCGCGACCACTGACATGATCCTTAATTTATTCGATTTCTTTTCCAAAAACATTTTTAAAGTTAAACATAGCTGTATCCCGTCATTCCACCACCACCTGTCTCTTTCAATTATGCATTTGCCTTACGTCTCGCCAAGTACTTCTCTCGCTGTCCTGCGTATCTAATTTGTCATTTATAATTCCGCAAAGCAGTACCCTGGGACCTACGCTATTCCTTGCCTATGTGAATGAATTGTGTAAATTAGAAATTAAGGGTGCTGACATACAAATGTTTGCCGATGACACAGTGGTGGTTTTTCACAGTGATTCATGGGAGGGTGTTTGTGGATTGGCAGAAACAGGCATGTCCCATATAACAGCTTGGCTTGAAGATAGTCTACTTTCACTAAATGTCGATAAAACAAAATTTTTGTGCTTTAGTAAGACCGTGGCTTCTTCTCCGAAATCAATTCAACTCCGCATACATTGTTATCCTTGTAACCGTTCAGCTGTCGATCTGTCTGTTTCCTGTAGTTGTCCTGAGTTATTAAGAACAACGGAAATTAAATATTTAGGAGTAAATATCGACGACAAATTAAATTGGAAGAAACACATAAATGGAGTTAGTGTTAGATTGAGGAAGCTTATTTATGTCTTCAAAGACCTACGAATTATACCCGATACTACACTTTTAATCAAACCTACAAAGCTTTAGCTGAATGTATAATCACCTACTGTATATGTTCATGGGGCTCAGCAGCAAAAACATACTTGATTGAGGTTGAAAGACCGCAGCGGGCTGTACTGAAAGTACTTTTTTTCTTACCATTTCGCCACCCTACTCATTTAGTATATGAAAAGGCAAAAGTTTTCAGCGTGCGAAAGATATTTGTTTACCAATGTATTCGTAAGTATCACAAGCACAGTGTGCCACTTCTTCAAGCTTTGGGTAAAAGAATAGAAAAAGCGTTGAAGCAACATTAAGGATATGCAAGGTGTGTCAGTTCACTAATTTTGTTATTGCTATCATTATTATTATTTTTGTTTTAAATGTTTTTGATGTGTTCTTTCATTATTATTTTTTTACTTAAAATTGTAAATGCATAAGTTGAAATACGATTAGAATTAAATATTATTTATTAGATTGTGCTCGATCACACTCAAATTGAATTTTTATAAGTGCAGACTTGTAATTAGCTTTCTAGAGACTGTTAAGACGATACATTAAGGTTTAAATAACTGTTAGTCTTCCATGTACTAAATAAATAAATAATACCTATATAGTATATGGTACTCTATCTAATATTCTGCTTAAATCGATTTGGTCTATTAATATAACTATAATAATAACATCATAAGAGCTATCACGTTGACGATATCATTATAATACCGGTGATTGAATATTGAACTAAGAGTTCATTGTGCTTAATCTCAGTAAGCACTCGATGTCATATCGTGGACGTAGAATGTCGTGATTCGGTCATAAACACACAAGTATAATGGCATATTGTATGAATGGACGCTAATGCTTGCTGTAGCGGGCGATATGTCCCACATGTTAGACGAAGTGAGTGCTACGGGTCAACGGTTGCCCGACGCACGCGCATCGCAAATGTCAAGGCTCGATGTCGCGAGAAATCAGTTAAGCGTGTTGTGGATTGCTGCTAGTACCGCTCGATCTTGTTGTGCACGTTTACATCAGACCATCATAACTGTAATAGAAAACAAACAGGCAATGAGGTCCAACAATGAAAAAGAATCTCAATAGGTCGCCATAGTGAGGGTCACCACGCTGCATTGTCTGCATCGAACTCATAATCATCATAATATTTACATTTTAAGAAAAACAATTCAATGGTACTAAGTCAGTTGTGTAGAAATTCTCTCGATATTGAAAATAGACATTATCTAAACAGATACATATAAAAAATGCATTGTGGAAATCATTTTCCTGAAATAAGACAATAGTATTATACAGATAATTTAAATGTAGTTGAGCCAGGTTGACTTCAGCACGAATGGGCCCGGCTCGACCGGGGCAGTACTACCCTCACACAGAACTTCACAGAAGACCAACATAAAAATGACAGTATTCGTGCTGACGTATTTCATTGGTGAGTGTGAGACCGGAGACCCAATGATGCAGTTGCATCTCACCATGCTGCATAGTGTTCATTCACAATGAGAATGGTGACTCCTACTCCTGGATTCTATCATGCTTTCCATCAAGCAGAGTAGTCACTTTGATAGCCATATGACTATATATACAATACATCAATAAAAAATAAAAAAAAATAATTTTCTACAGAAAAAATTTCAATGACCACTCCTACAAAAATCTATCACACATTATCTCCTACAAGCAGTATTACTGCCTATATCCATGTATATTCTACTACTACTTTTTCTACTCTATACTTTTAACTTCATTTCGAATTCCTAAGTAATAATGTAACCAAATATTATTCAGTTGCTACAGGAACATAGATACCTATTATAGTATACGTACTTGTAAAATCGAGTCGAATACGCTATAAGATAAAAAACTGAATCTAAATTTCACCTTACATAATTATTCTTTCATTGGTCAGCGCTTAAAGTTGGATTTCTTCGTGTCCGAACTAAATAATAACGATAAAAGATTCATGATCACTTGTAATTCGTAATTCCAAATTAGGACACGATCCTAAATAACTCGTACTTAGTCACTATCAGAAACGGTCGCCACGTGTGTGGGAATTATAAATAACAGATAATAGTAAACATAATTGAAAAGTTGTGTATCTAATTAAGTAACAACGAAACCATCCTAATTATAAGATAACGCAACTCGAAGCTTAGTTCTGATTTTATATGAAGCAAGAAATACAAACTAGCTTTTAATGCATGCATTGCTATCCGCAATCGTTTAACTCTTTCGTATCTTAGTGGTACGAATAATAAGTACACTTACAATACAACTTGAATACATTTCTTTCTCGATCTTATCTAGGCCTTAAGATGATTGTTGTTGGTATAAGAAAATTAAATGTCAATAGAGTACCCAAAGCAGATAGTTTATTCCGAGACACATAGCATTGTTCGCAATTTGCAAAGACTCTGTATGTAACCGAGTTACTCAATAGGCGAGACAAGAATGAATGAAGTAATCTCAACAGCAGTAAACGTAATTTATGCCGTTTCTCTTCCATAAACGACGTAGCTATTGAAGCAGTCGTTAAGGCTCAGGCGCAGCTTCTGTTCGACAATTAGACAGAGCCCGCACAAAACACGCAAAAGGCATGTTGTTATCAGAGCTCGGTAGTCAACAATCGCAGCATAATCTCACGAAAACGCCATTTTGAGCTGCACCTGTCTTAAACGAGTTCAACAACCGGGCGTCAGTTTCAATTAGTCACAAAATAGAACACTTAACAAACGTTAGATAAGTAAACAAACGTGATCCTCGGGCTATTTGGTTATGGCGAGCTCTCATCAATAATGCTTCGGAGGCGATAATATCGCGGACGCGTGTCTCGCGTAGAGGAACCTCCAACACCGTTATTAACCTCGCGATAGTCATCGCGACCGAGAGATCATTTAGTGATACGCTTTATATTAAATTACTCGGTCGTGCGTTGATAAAATATTCTCAGTATTCTATTACCAAAAACAAGATAAGCGCAAGCGGGTATCAACGTATGTAGCAGTTTCCCTAAACATTGAGGAAGAAGCATGATGCCAAAAAGATAAAATTAATTTATACGAACTTCAATAAGTGTTTACGATGAGAATGTTTATGTTAATGGATGCATTAAGATGTTCGCCATGCGTCAAGTTGCGTGTTGATATGGAATCGAGCGTCGCATGTCCGATGCGCGGCAAGCGCCCCCGAGGTGACACTTCTCAGTTTGTACCAGTTAATCCTCCACTCACAATGTTCACTTTTTTACCGCAGACGTCTTCACGCGCCGTCACGTGTAATTTACTGTCACATTTAGTTCTTGTACCTACGCGTATACGTCTTCATCACGTCCCGATTGGATGCGGGCTGACAACTGATATTTATCACCCACTGTCCAAATAATTTAATTCAATAGCATTTATCACATTAACATTTAAAGCCTACATGTCACACCGTAAGCTTAATTTGCATTGCTTATAACTGGAATTATTTCAAATAATTTAAATCATTACGATACGTCATATACTTAATTTAATTGATCTAACCATTCACGCACAGTGCCGTGACCAACGAAAATAGCGGTTTATTCATATTTATTCCAAAGTAACTTGAACTGTCTGTCTATTACGATGTCACCTATGCACAGATTCAATGAAATTTGGCATGGAAAGACTTTAGTTCTTAAGAAAGGGCGTAGGCTATTCTTCACCGCGATAACGAGACGAGGGAAAAAACTAGTTTTTATTCAAAAAAATATTGGTTTTATAAACAAAAAGTCAACGTATTTGATGTAAAAATAAGACGTTCAACCTAATTCATCGTGCAGATAAATTAAACTTTACAAATATCAATTTTCTTCATCTAAACGGAACCTTATAGGCCAACTACTCACTGAGTACCTACTAATTTCTCGTTAAATTTCGCATTCTTAGTTGTTAGTTAAGCTACATAGGTTTATTTTTCACACAAATGAACTGTTTATCGGCTAATACGAGCATTAAAGCTGCAGAATGCGGTTGGGTCCGGCTGCTGGCGCTCTACTCACGCTATTTAGTCATTTACCAGTGTAATGAGTATCTTTAGTTACAAGTTTAGTGGCACCACTAGGAAAACCATCAGGAAATTTTGTATTAAACTACATGAAATATAAATTCCTGCATAGTATGCAGCATCATGACACAGTCATGTAAAGTATCAATGTCTGTACAACAAAAATAAACCAATCAGTTTAAAGAAAGATAGAAATAAAGAAAAACATTAATGTCAATACATACCAGACAATACATGGCTAAATAGATTTAAAGAAACTGGTCACAAGCAAATGCTTTGTCCAGTGCCAAATAGGCGCCAATCAAAATCGATCAGACGCTATGATAAGACAGTTCAAAAGGATTACTGATAGAGCAGCTCAGCATAATTAACACACACAGATAGATTACTGCATGTCAGTCATGAAGTCTGAAATAAATAATTGCTTTACAAAAGCATGATTCGTAACGAATTAGACATATTGAGTGTTCGGAGCAATTATTACATGTATTATTGAATTCAATTATTGGTTTACCAAAATTATAAAACTTGGTATGATGCTATTACTAAGTCAAGTTAACTCATTAAATTTATTGTTTACACTAGCGCTGGGTGAGAAAACATTGAATTCGTTCGATACAACACGTATTCAGTATGACAAATGGAAACCAATAGAAAGTCAATTTGTTGTGCGGCATCTTCAATATTATGTAGATGAACCCATTAAATCAAATACAGTTAACTGACAGTTATTGCTTTTGCGCATTAAAATTCATGTAATCACTATCGAGACATAAAAATTAAACGGCATTAAGATTACTTCCATTAAGGTCTCATTAATTTCCTAATCAACGCTTTGGGGCATGTTCCAGCATCAGATAGTGCATGATTTAGAGAGAGGTTACGGACAGGAATAGAGAACGAGGGACAAACGGCACTACAAAAGCCTCGACAGACATAATTTACTCTTCCCCACAATACTTCTAATTAAGATCATTCGTGAGTCCAATGAAGCCAAGGACTATGTACTCACTGCACAAACTGGACGTTATAAATAACTCAAATCGTAACTCACGCCTGTTCCGAGACCGACTAAATGAAGAAAAAGCCATATGGAGTTTTAAAATTTTCGACTTTGGCTTTGTGGAATTAGGATTGAGAATGCAAAGTCTACATACTGACATATGAGCTGAATATCAAAACCTGATTTGAGTTCACGCCAGGTATTGTTACACAAACTAAATAAACTAAAACACACCACACTCATTTGTTCCTCGGGGGTAAGCAGACACAACTAAATCTTTAAGGAAAAGGCATTCAAAACTATTACTTATTATTCGAGGTCTGTTTGAAGACGAGGTTTGTTGATGAGTGAATTTGTAAGCTAATGACACACATTTGTTTACTGGTTATAATTTAAAATTCCTAAGACGAACCGATGGCGATGTTTATAATTACTCTAAAGCGAGTACAAAAGATAAGAAGGTAGTTTGACATAGCCGTCAGCTCGGAGTAGAGCCAACTTCATGTTCTTCTTGTGTCTCAGTTAAAAAAATATATTGATGTTTATTTATCTAATTTTGGGTTAATTTACAAAGCTATAAACTTTCAACAGAGAATGGACTGTTAATTTAACAATGCCTATAAAAATTTAAAATATATGTTACATTCTATTAAGAATTTTCTTAACTTATGATATTTATGTAAACGATGCAATATTTTTGGCCTGAAATTACAAACTTTTACTTCCGCAGTGATATTTAGCCACGTCCATTATTTTTAACCAGAAATTAACATCCTATGTTTACATTGAGCGAAATTAACATTTAAGCATGATATAGTAGGCTAAAACATCCTTTCGAAAAAGACCAGCAATGGACTGTGAGAAGTTAATCATGAAGCAATCTGCACAATATACAACAAACAATCATTGATATAGAATACACTTGAGTTAATAAAAACGCATATTAATAAAGAATGATACATAGATAATGCTTTAAGAAATTATGACTCGTATTTTTTTATGTACAAACATTACTAGCAATGTGTAATAAAGTACCCAGAATTCAAATGTTACATATTTTTAATTTTAAGTAAGTAATTTGGGCATAATTACAAACAGTTTTACTTCGAACCTTTATTTCTATAAGATTATCGCTAGTTATTCAGTTCAAGCAAGTTCTATCTCGATTACTAAACTTGATTACACTCTAAGTATGTAATCTTTACCATGTAAAGATGTTCATAGAGTTTACTTAAGCGGTTTATGAAATTATTTTCGAACCCATTGCATTTCCACTAAGAATGTACTGAGAAGTAGTCTGTATTCTTCATTATAAAACAGCAATGTATTATATTATAGATGTCTGGACCTGCGCGTTCTTGGTACCGTTTACTAAACGAATATAAGGTGGCTCTATTATGACTACAGCTGCCATTCTAGTGCAGGCTGTCACTCCTTACTAGGCACTTGTTGTAATGATGTCATTTGAATGAGAGTAGTTGTAAATTAGACTTGAATACGCTAGTATGCAAGTGAATAGCAAACGAATCTGCGTAGCTCATAGCAAGTATATTTTAAAACGCCATAAAATTATGGACAGACATAGTAAAAGCTAGCTGTAGTCTATTTGCTTAATGTACCTGGCTATTTATATTATGAAGTAATTTTGGCATATTTTTCGAAAGGTAAAGCAATACAGAACTTTACTGTAGAACTGATATAATGAACACTATTAGAGTAGTGATACTGTTGTATTAGGTTGTTAGAATTCAATGGCGCGGATACTGTTTTCATGGCGTATTTTTTCATTATATCCCTGATAGAATGATTACAGCTGATAAAATTTCAATTCTGATGATATTAGTGATGAGAGACAATTTGAAAATGTTAGTTCCATTATATTAAGAATGAACTTGTTCTAAAAACCAAACAATCCTTACATAACGTTGACATTTATGTCTATCTATAGTGTAGCAACGATTGATCTTAATTATTTTTATTTGAACGGTGGTTTGATAACTATAGACAATGCTATACCCCTTACTGGACGAGTCTATAGAGCCGTCATCACAGCGCACCTTCACTCTCGATTATGTACTTCATATGTATGCAATTGGAGAGGCTTATGTCCAGCGATGAGACTGCGATAGGCTGATGAAGATGATGTACTCACGTTATATTTTATAATCATTCTATGTACTAGCAATTAATATAAATTATTATAATATTATTCAATTACAATCGAATATTTGGAGCGTCTCTTGTCTTTCATTTGGCTACCCAAAACACCAGTTTTCAACAATTACCATCATTGCCAATCGCCAGAATCCATTTGTCCAGATTGTGCAAATGATGTGTTTTCTTTTGAGATTGGTTATATAGTAAACTACTTTTTTGATACAAAAATAAATTAAGAATGTGTTTATTTAAAAAAAGATTAAAGTATAACTATCCACTTTGATAATGTTCAGATGATGTACAGTTTGATGACTAATATTTACCTCTCGAGGTATGCAACTCCCGTTGGCACGTTTCAAAGTTACGATCGTATAATGAACTTGTTATTTTGAACTAAATTGTGCTGTGTAACCATAACAAACTAAAAATTAATATCCGAATGAATACATTGCAATATATTTTAATGAGCCGTAATGTCAGAATAAAATAAACTAGTTGTAACAAGACGTGCGTTCTCGCCCTGTCAAGAGAATCAATAGAGTACAATAAAATTGCTCCTTTCAATGCAACGTAGTTAGGTCTAAATGAGGTTTGAGTAATGCGGCGAGTACACGAAGGGCTCGCGTGGCAGCACGCATTTTACTCTCCCAGAGCCAAGCTTCCAAGATTTGCCTCCAATCAACTTTATAAACAATACTTTAGATAAAATTTCTGTAACACAATACTAGATACAAAATATTTGCTTTTCTAAGTCATCGTTACCGTTTACTCGAGTTATTTATGTTGTCTACCTGTGTTCGGCTATAAATCATAAAATGTTGTTGCTATGATACCTTGTTCGTAAATGTTGTTTCTAGAGGTACGAAATAAATTGTTTGTAAACTATGATGTTTCGTGATAAAATTTAATATATCATGCCAACTGATAATATAAAAACCGGCTTATTGTAATTACTAAAGTTTGTATTGGGATTTAGGGAAAAAATATTGTTTGCAAAACAACCATCACATGTAATATTCAACTCGGTATCACTACATATTATAAAACAAAGTCTTCTTCGGTGTCTGCTGTCTGTTTGCTATAAACTTAAAAACTACTGCACCGATTTTCATGTGTGTCAACAAGGGATATAATGATTCTCGAGGAAGGTTTAAGTATTTTTCAAGTTTAAAATGCTTTTAAATACCATCTACCCTATTGTTGATAAAATTAGAGGAAATACATTAACTTATTTATCGATATCGCATTTTTAATATTTATATAAATACCTAAAACCGTAGACTTATTATAGACAATGCTATTAAATTTGTAATCATTATTTTTAAAGCATAAATTCTAGTCATTCGTTAAGACGCTACACCGACAAAGGCCGATGCGGCGACCGCTATGTCAATTTATAATGCGATTAACGGAAAGAATGGCGATCCAACTGATTGCACGGATCCTTATGGTCTGATCTCCAAAACCCTCACTCGGTATAATGACAATTGCTTCCTTAATCGTCAAAGGAATAAACTACTGCGGTCGACGTTATTTATCGATAACCATTTGTTTCACCGTATCGATTTCTCGGCGGTAGTTCGAAATGTCTCAATTAATATTTAGCCTAAAGATAGTGTGTAATGAGTCATTTAATCTAGGTGCGCGTAAGCCGAGTGAGTATGCTAAGGTTTATTAATATGATGAAGTGAGCACATCCATCGATAGTATGCTGCCGGGGTCGGACCACCGCAGAAGCAATTCGAGCTCGCTCTACTTACATTTACACATGCAATAGTAATTACTACAAGTCTTCTCTTAATATTTCACGTGAGAAAAGATTTACGCTTACTTGTTTGGTTAATCCGAATCAGTGAAATCCGTCGCCATGAACTGGTTTTGATCGATTTCTGACATTTCTTTTCTTCCCTAGCGATACTAGCGGTGCTTAATCCTGTAAGTATAACAGATTCGTCTTATTTATTTATTTATATTTAATTTACATTTGATGCAGGGTTTATGCCAGTCAACCATCGGTGGACACTGAACAAAAAACGATGAATCTCAGACATACGGCAGGGACATTGTAGAAGAAGCTTTATAGAAGACCGAATGTTTCTGTTGTCACTAACATATAAGTTTTACTGCGTAAAAACGCCAAGGACGCTGCGATAAGTGTAGCATAGGTAGAGTTTCAATAGCAAACGATTTCAAAGTGCAAAATTAAAAAGTAGAATACCTCGTTTAGCAGTTAATGCGTGTAAGCGTAATAAATATGTAAATTAAAGTAGCATAAATGTTCATATACTTATTAATGCATGTATATTTTAATTATTATTTATACATAAATATCTGGAATTCTAAAAGAATAGCAATACTAAATATTATTTTAAGTTTGACATACGTACATATTTGTGGGAATAAAATCTCAATCAACTACCGCATTTACAATATATTTTGAACCAACTGTACCTACTGAGGTATTGACAAAATCACTACGTCATAACAAGTTTCCCCTTTACGGTAATGGGGCAGAATAAACATATTAAGTGATGGGAGTGTAAGAGTCAAAAAAAGTCATTATCGACACGATTTAGAGGGCGATCGAACACGGTTACGAGCGTTAGCTTTTCTCACTTGACTAATTTAGACGTTACCAAAGTAGCTCAATGTTAAATGGAGGATGAGCGGTTACACAGTAAACATGGTCAGTTTATATGGCCTGTAAACAGCGCCACGTGAACTGTACACAAGGTGATTTTTTTTTATTTGTATAGTTGCTAGTTCTGGCTCAAATACCCGTGAGAAGCTGTTCGACTCTCAGCGTGGCGGAGTGATCGCGGTTTGACCGAGTCGCCTGATCACGATGTCATAAGCTTGAATGACACTAGTACTACATAATCAGACTACTCACTAGTAGATTTACTAATTATTACTACGTGTGAAATTGATAAAATCTATGACTAACTTTAAGCCCATAGAGAGCTAAAGATTTCTATGACGTCATCGATAGAGATTTGTAAAGATACCAATAAACGTGTTTAATATTTTAGACTTATGCCCAACGCAGTAACTTTATATTTCACACATTTATTGTCTTATTAAGTCAAGTTTATATTTCCGTGTAATGTTTGTTTACTCGGCTTATTGGTAAGTTCAGAGGTCACACGATTACAATGGAGATTTGTGGCCTTATCTATGAGGTTGTGACGTCTGGCCAGTCGTTGACACCATCAATTTAAGATTACGTGAAAATCCGACGAGTGAGAAATTTTCTGAGACCATAAGCGAATGTCATTTGAATATAAATTGTATCGGGCCGGCCCCGAGGGCCCGTGTACCTCTCATTGTGCGTATAACAAGATCAGTATCGACTTAATGACAATATATTGGTAATAAAATTAGATAGTCCATACCGTCATCTGAGCGAACATCACAAGGCTCGTCTCGGTCACTTCGACTCTCATATTTATTGCAAACTAACTAGAAACATTATCGAATGACGACTACGATCTGCTCTCAATAACCAGGAACATCTTGAACATTAGTATTTGACTAAATTAAACCTTATTCCTTATGGTCACGTTTCATATTGTTCGTTCATTTGCCTGTCTAGAAAGCGTGCTTAAGTTTACGACAGTGGTTCATAAGAAAGGTAAGTTATGGTATAAATATTATGACACTTTTATTTGTTAGTGTGGTTGAAAAGTAAATATGGCCGGTGTGTAAAGAGCGACGGGAGACGTTGTTTGCACGGTAACGCTCTCGGTAATGTCACCGCATCCGTGTAATATATCGACATTTGATTGCAGATTATAGACTGGAATTACAATGAAATCACAGAATAATTTAGTACCTGGGATTGGTATAATACGCCCGGTGGCTATATTGTCACGATTGTTCAGTTTTACTATTACATATGTATGTAGTCAATAAAATACACAAAGCGACAATGGTCAACAAGTATACTCTGAGAACAGAAATAATTTATTATATACGTTTTTGGAAGCGCATTCTCAGTCCAAACTATATCGTTTAAAAGTCACAGAAGTTGACTGGCTCTGAAATAATTTGTCTTAATTACAAATAAAGACTAACTATTTTTAAATATTGTGACAAAAAAAAAATTTACATGAAATATGTAGGTAAATAATTTTGTTTTGTACTAATATATAATTATATATTAATACAAAGCAAAAATATTTTGTACTGAGAATTAAATAAGACACAAAAAACGCAAATCATATTGACTAGGTACATACACATATTCACTGCGAAATTTTGTGTTCAAAATAAGATTAATGATTTAGCCTTGTCGTTGAAAAAGCTTAACAAGAATAATGCATTAACGTGTGTATCATATGATAATTTGTAAGAAATATTTTAAAAAGAAGTTATATTGTGTTTCGATGCAAGCATTCATTATTCAATGGAAGCGGTTAGAAAACGTGGTATATGGACGTTGTGTTTGTTTGCACTTTACTGAGATAGGGTTAGCCAACACGCGATCATCTCTGATAGCGATCTATAAGTTTAACAGCCTCACTTGTGACATAGCCTTAATTACGAAGTTATTATCCTCATTCATCAATTAAATAATTATAATATTGAGTAAAAATGTGTAAGACTGTAGGAAGTAATCTCTGGATCTATTGAAGCGATTTTGAAAATTATTCCACAAATAAAAAGGTACAAAAGGTTGGTAATTTTGAATAAAAATGATACGACTTTTTATGTTAGTCATATTTGCTTGAAATACCCTACTTTAGTAGGTACAAGGGTCAGCTGGTAGTTTAGAAGTCTGATTTAAGTACGGAATTAATATGACATCCTTAGATTACCGACGTCAACGTACATGAAAAAGAAGTACACATAAATATTAATGATACATATTTTTATTTTATTTGGTACAAAGGTACAATAAGGTGCAGGAGAACAGCAGATATTTTAGTTTTATAATAATATTCATAATATAAGTTCATAACAAATTTACATTTAACTATTAAAAAAATAATCAAATTATTATTTTATTTAATAAATCACAGCCCTGGAGAATAATTTGAATCAGTATTTGTCCGGATATATCATTTTTAATTTGGTTATTCTGCCATAGATCAGGCTGACTGGTTAACAATGTCCTGGGCATTAAGTCTGCCGATGTACAAAAGTGTTTAAATAAATAATTTATATTAAAAAAAACTCAATGATGCGGAAGGATCTTAATATGCAGCAATAGTGTGTGTAGGTCACCATGCTGCAGGGTCTGCATTCGTAATGAATATGGCTTTAAATCAGGCAGATTAGAGTTAATTTAGCAGGTTCATTATAAAAGTAAGAACTATTATAAAACTTACTCGTTCTAACAAGGATGATAATCTGGTATTATCCGTATAACTTCACTACTAAGATATACGTATTGTACGCTATTCGCTTTTGAAGATGATCCTTTTATTCTTTTTTCTAAATTTTCCTGTCTGAATCTTTGTGTCTGTTTCATGCGTGTTTGTAAAATACCCGCGACACAGGATACATATTCTTAATGTAGGAGTTGTCTTTTTAAAAAAAGAGAATAAAAGTTTACCTAGGATCCCGGTTACCTGAGATACTCAGCCTCAAAATTATAAACAAGTCCATAATAACTGGAAACAATGTTTACATAAAAGATATGTATGTACCTACATGAGGGAAAATAATTTTCTGATTTATTTTTGAAGAACGTGGTTTTATTAGGATCCAACTGATCAAACTCCTTCATATTTTCATTATCTGATCATAATAACATTATACTCCATCATCATCAGTTTAACGCAGTCCATTGTTGGACATAGGTCTCTCCCATTGCACTCCAGTCTGATCGGTTTTGGGCACGTTCATCGTACGTACATTGTACGTGAAATATAAAATATATTACTAAAATGTAGGAAACATTTTATAAGCTTTATTGAACGGAAAATTGATTATACCTTAGTAAAGTCGCAGTTCAAACCAAACTGAGTAATCGAAGTCGTCCTAAATAAAATAAATTGAACATCTGTAAAATCAATTAACAATTCCCGTTGTGAAAAGTAGTTTTTCAATTGAAACAATTAAGGTTATTCGAACATTGAGATGGTGGATCGTTCACTCAAGTTAGTTTATTATACTAATAACAATTGGTCAGAAATACACTTGATTGTACAGTAATAGCAATATCAAAGAATTTTTATTTGTCTAAATAATAAATAAGACAGAAAATCTTACCTACGTATTTGCATGTGTTCATAATGATCATATGGGGTTTTTTTAAAATATGTACTCGTATTTAAGTCTACCAAAGTGAAGAACTCTACTCTGAGTAGGGGTCACCACCTTATTGTGAGTATAGACAATGCAGAATGGTGACCTACACTATGGGCATCATTGAGACTCCGGGTCTCACACTGACCAATCAAATACGACGAGTGCTATCGTTTTTAGGTTGGTCTTCCGTCCGAGGGTAGTACTGTCCCGGTCGAGCCAAAGCGAAATCAGCCTCGCTCTACTACCTACATATATTATTTATTTTGCCTTGTGTATTACATAATATGTATGTAATACCCTCGGTTGTTGTTAAGAAACAGGTAGGTCGCTTTTCTAAACTAAAAGTAACCTAAAATCAAACAAATGTTACAATTGACTACCTTGTTGGTCTAGTGGTTAGCGTATGCGGCTGCTGATCAAGAGGTCTCGGGTTCGATTCCCGGGTCGGACCAAATATTATTTGTGTGATTCACAAATATTTGTTTCTGAGTCTGGGTGTTTTCTGTGTATAATATATCTGTATTTACAAAAAAAAGTATGTTTATGTATTTATATCAGTTATCTAGTACCCGCAATACAAGCTCTGCTTAGCTTAGGACTAGATGATGTTGTGTGTCATGTCCGAAATATTTATTTTTAAAATTTATCTATAATAGGGTGATTTTGTTTTTATTTGGTTGTAATTTGTAATTGTTTTGGGAAAAGGAAGTGGTTTTTTTTCCTTGCAATTTTTAAGCATTTTTTCTCTCCATAACAATCTTCGTTGTCTTAACAAAAGTAATAAAAAAGAAAATAACCGAATGACACAAATTCATTTTTATTTATATACATTTAATTGATTGGTAACTAATTTTAAAGATGTTACGTTAATAAGAATCTTGCAACATAATTAAAATTGCAGTAAGATGTCTAGAACCTTATTAAAATATTTATTTTAACGTATTTAATGTGCAAAGATTAAGATGGTATTATTAAGACACCGATGAGAAATAGTTTAAAGCACTTAATAAAATATAAATGTCTCTATAATTACCAAATCAATTAACCCTGCGCGTGCGACACGACGTCTTGAAGAAAATGACTGTGCAGCGGATGGATACGCATTGCCCAAAACCGGGATGGTTGGCGCTGTTTGGGGGAGACCTTTGTTCAGAATTGAACAGCAGTAGGATGAATTGAATATAATAAGATCACTCAATGAAAATTATTTCAGTTTCATTTTACAAGATTTACACAGAAAATAATTAAAAAGAAGAGTAAATTATCCCATCATAAAAATAATTCATATAAAATAATGCCAAAACGAGTAAATATTTGATAGAATTGTAAAAAAAGTAAAAGATATGGATAATAATGCTCATAACTCTATGATTTAATATAATTTGATACCTTTTAACTTTCATTTCTTTTCATAGCAGCATATTAAGTACACTACAAAATCTACAGATTCGACATAATATATGGCTAATAGTTACCACAAGTAGCAATTAGTTTCAGCCAAAACTTATGACCATTTATTCTAATTATTGAAGTTATATCGATGGACTGATCGGACGTTATCATTTACATTCATAAAACTGTCGAATCCCTTTAATTCATCAATTATTGTCTCAGAGTATACAGTTCTCTTGGCTGCCGTTAAAGAAGCAGACATCTGTAGTCGTATTTAAGGTTTATCTGCTTCATTAATCTGGTTGCGAGCGCGTGCTGATGTAGATTAATGGGGTGGCGCGGGCGCCAGCGATACCATCGTAGGATAGCATTTATTCCGGGACTGATGCGGATCTCAAGTGGCGAGGTGCCTCGGACTGAGCGCTGCACGCGACCCTGTGCATTGCGAAAGTATTGCGTTTCACTAAACCAACACAAATCTTAACGCTAACTAAATTAAAATTTGTTTGGTACTAACATTGTAACTTATCATTCAGCCTTGTTACTCATAGTTTCAAGATTGAGAACTATCTTAAACTATAATATATTTCACGAATAAAGATAATAAGTACGATACAAAACGTAAAATATTTGACAGTGACTAATGAGACATTAAAATAATGTTTCGTATTTAGTACATACTCATGAGTTTTCTGTTAGAAAGATATAATGGTTTAAAATTACTTTTTCGAAGCGCAGACTTGCCGGGTTTAATATGGCGGCCGCGGCCGGCGACACAATGCTCCCTTAAGGCACAAGTTCTTTTAAACCTGTGCTACGGGAACAAGAATCCGACATATTTATGAAACCACCATTAATTATCCAAATAATCGATCGCAGTCGTTAGGTGATTTATCTAGCGTCGATAAGATTTTAATGAAGTACTTTGATTGGGTGCGCAACGACAGCGAAGACGTAGTTATCGGTGAAACGATAGCGTGCGCACCATTGCCTTCCCATACCTATCGTCGTATTAAGTTATTAAATTAAAAATAAATTCATACAAATTTCATGCCATTCTACACCTTATGAAATGATGAATTGGGCTGTATTCTGAACGCCGACTGCAATTAACAAGGTGGATAATTCTGATTAGAAATTGGTAGATATCGGCACGTCGTTCATTGTGGAAACTACTCACGATACTACCGTGCGATAAGATAAATTGAGTTGGAAACTTTTTATTGATAATGTCGAGACGGCGGGTGGCGTGTGCTGGTCAGCTATAAAAAACACTTAAGGACTAAGTTTATAGTAGCTAGTCAGAAAGGACGGAACGAGCTTTTCGTCAAAGTCGTTCTATTAAGTTCTATTTAGCTGTAAACCTCCGTGCAAAGACTGATTTTTGTTAAGTTGTTGCAAAGACTGAATTATAAGACGATTTTTCAAAAAGATATAACTACATATATTATGTATCTACATATTTTATTTTAAAAAGTTAATAATAAGGACTATTCCACGGTGAGGTACATGCACTTGTCTATTTATTATATCTTTTATTAAATATCACTTTTTCACTCTTACATGTTGTCTTGTAACCTCTGTGAATCTTGTCTTTCCAAAAATTAAATACAGATAAAATTCACTACTAACATTTCAAATAACATGCTAGGATCAATGGAAGTTGAAGACATAAAATGACACGGTAATGCTAAAGAAATAATATTGTTTTTCTTTTATATATTTATTTGATTATATAATTGTTAGAGTAAGAGAACAGAGACTGCATAGGAGTTTGTACTATAATATTTTATGCGTAATAGGCTCGTGTCTGTTGAAACCGGTCGCCGAAGCCGAAATAAGAAATAGGATCATTTTTACTAATATTAAAAATGCAAATGTAACTTTGTCTGTCTGTCTTGCTTTTCAAGCCAAAGCTAATAAACCTATTTAAATGAAATTACACACAAGGTACTCAGATGGTCTAGAGTCTGAGAAAGGACATAGGCTACTTTTTACCGCGATAACCAACATACAAGCGGGTGGAGCCGCAGGCGAAAATTAATGAAGTCATAATCATTATCATCAGCCTATCGCAGTCTACTGCTGTACAAAGTTATATTGGAATACAATTATTAAGTTCCTAAAGAGTGACAATTTATAATATTCACAATCCGAAAATATTTTATATTCAGAGTCTAGTTGCGTGTGGATAATAATCAAGAGTCGTAGCCCATAGCATTAGATCTCGGGATTAATTAACCAAAAGTAACGTTAGTAGGCCGTGTACAAGCTAATGATCGAGAATAGGTTCATTTGCATTAAACAGACGATGCTAGTCTTAATTACTGGGAAAATTACAAATTAAACAAAAATTAATGGGACACCAGACCGCTCTGGACTTGGTGACCAGTTAATAAAGACTTTATGTTTACATTAAATATTTTTACGCAATCTATTGATAACTCTCACTTAAAAAACTCATGAATATTATTAGGTATTAATGCATAGTTAAGGAAAGTAAAACCAAACATTATAGAATCTTCAATACTTTTATAGTTCTTAGTTGAAACGTTTCAGGTTAATTCCTTGATCATGTGTATTATAATATAAACAAGTTTATTAAATTCATAGAACGGTTCCCTATCTTCTCAACTTTGATTGGGTTGTAGTTATAAAATATTTTGAACTATATAAGTAATTAATATCAGGATTTTTTTAACAGAGAAAGAGAGCAAATCAATAACGTATGTAAAGGATCGTGCAACTCATTTAAACTTAACGCTATTTGTACTGACACACTGTTCTAACACAAAAATTCTTAATCTTATCTGTTAACATTTGGATTACAGACCTATTCCTGATTTAAAGGGTGATTTCACCGAGTCTTAAATCTCTTGAATCGAAATCGACAAAATAGGTAAAATGTAATTTACTTGCTACGTCATAACTATTATTTATTACACAATATTGTAGACGGAACTAAAACACATAAAACATAGATCGCCCGCTGGTTACCCAGACCGATCGACTACCTCTTAAGGACTGATGCAAATTGCTTATAACACTAAAGTATCCCGACTACCTTAGTTTACTTCAATACAAACGAAAACTATCACAGTAAAAACATAAATACATAGAAGGTAGTAAAACCACGCTGATTTCAGCACTAATGGGCGGGCTCGAACGGGGCAGTACAACCCTCACACAGAAGATATTCTCTTAATAACAGAATTCTTGCTGACGTATTTCGTTGGTGAGTGTGAGACCGGAGGCCCAACCATTCTGCGCCATTCTCTCGACCTCCGAAGGCCGGGAAAATGATGCAGAAACATCTGACCAGGCCGCCATGGTATGGGTCAACTTACTCCTGGATTCTACTCATGTTTTCCATCAGGCAGATTAGTCACTTTTCAGGCTTCAATATAAAAAATAAATATATGAAACCATACCAAAACCGAACAATCCTCAATTATTTTTGTATAAATCCTTTTAAGAATTTCCGGTGAAGTTTGAAGAGACTAGTTTATGCCCGCGTCTTCGCGTCAGTTTCAATCTTCATTACCTAAGGGTATGGACCAAGAGCCCAGAGCCGCCAGACCTACGTCATTAGTGCAAAGCTGAAATTTTCAGGATTATTAGTACAATGTCTTGTTAAGATGTATGCGTACCCATTAGCTTGAAAGCGGGGCCGTTTCTGAGGTAGCGTGAAGTACAGATGGATAAAAACCTTACTTACCTACGTTAAAGGTGCAAAGCTAGTATTTACTTATTTTTTCAAGAATATTATTTAAAATTAAAATTCATTACTGCCAGACACTTTCCGTGGGCCATTACTTCTGCCAGACGTCTTGAAAGTTATGAAAAAATTAGGTAAACTACGTTATAGTAGCAAACCTAAATTTTATACACATTATCTAAGGTAGGTACTATTTTAAGACCCTTTGTATGCGGCAAGACCAATCCGAAGGGCCAATCATCCCCCCAGACACCTTTAAATATTTGTAGCAATTAGGAAGCTGAGGTATATTATCTTTGGTATTATTTCAAGAACAGAATTGTAAAATATTTAATGGTTTTTACACGCTTTTTATTAGCTTCACCTGTATGTTTGTTTGTTTGTAACCAACTCCTTTGGGTGTGATTTTGACCCACTTTAAACGGCCAGATTTCGTTCAAACTTTGTAGATTTATTGGGGACCGATGACAATACACTAATATGGAAAAAAAACTCTTTAAACAAATTAGTATTTTTGTAAGGTCAAAATACGGTCAAAATCGCACCCAAAGGAATTGGTTACAAACAAACAAACATACAGGTGAAGCTAATAAAAGCGTGTAAAAACCATTTAATATTTTACAATTCTATTTTTGGAATAATACCAAAGATGATATACCTCAGCTTCCTAATTACTACAAATATTTAAAGGTGTCTGGGGGGATGATTGGCCCTTCGGATTGGTTTGGCCGCATACAAAGGGTCTAATAGTACCTACCTTAGATAATATGTATAAAATTTAGGTTTGCTACTATAACGTAGTTTGCCTAATTTTTTCACAACTTTCAAGACGTCTGGCAGAAGTAATGGCCCACGGAAAGTGTCTGGCAGTAATGAATTTTAATTTTAAATAATATTCTTGAAAAAATATGTGAATACTAGCTTTGCACCTTTAACGTAGGTAAGTAAGGTTTTTATCCATCTGTACTTCGCGCTACCTCAGAAACGGCCCCGCTTTCAAGCTAATGGGTACACATACATCTTAACAAGACATTGTACTAATAATCCTGAAAATTTCAGCTTTGCACTAATGACGTAGGTCTGGCGGCTCTGGGCTCTTGCTCTAGTATAAAAAACCGTTTAAACCATATTCTCAGACCTACTGAATAAATACATTTTTTGTAAGGATCGATCAAACCGTTTTTGAGTAGTTTGGTAATTAACATTATAACACGAGAATGTTAATTGGCATACTACTGATAGGTGTAGTAAAAAGGAATTCATTATTATTGCATGATAAATTTTTTAGTACGAAATCTCATCTTTCTAACCCCCGATCGGACTTATACAACGCGAGATACAGATAACTAAATTGGAAAAATAATGAATTTCTTTTTACTAAGTATACCCATTATATAAAGAAGAATTTTTTGTGAAATATTTTAAAACTAATCAGCGTATACCATTTTTCTAAATGACAGCAGCAAGGAACAACATTCTGCCAACGAAAGTTGTCTGCTAACAAAAGTGCGAGACAGCTGCTTAATTCTGTGATATATATGCAATATAAATTATTATTATCTCACCAACAAGTAAACCATAATCATGTAATCCTTATGCATCATTACAAATGAATATACGATAAATTGAGTATATTATTGATTTGTACATATATAATAATATATATTATATGGTCAGCGATCACACACCAATTTATTAATACATCCACGCAAAATTGATCCGTCCGGATGACAAAGTATATAAATCACCTTATCTTCACATTTAATCGGATTTATGTTCAGAACTATCGGTTCCAAGCTATAAATTAATCATGTAGGCTGTCGCGAAAATATCGCTTTTCTAGTGAGGGTAGTGGCGGCGCGCATCGTATCGGCGATAGAACACGGTCGCTCAGGCGCAAGGCGCGCGCCTGTAACAATAAAACCACATCTAGTGCCGGACCGAGCACTCGCCGTCATTTCCTGGCGACAAAATCAACCGATACCATCAAATCCCCATGTCTTTCTTAAAGCTACGATATAAATCAAACGTAAAGTATACTTTATTCAATATAAACCCTTTAAAGTTCATTTAAATAAGCTATCAACACCGCCGCTGCACCTAATGAACACGAAACTCCAATAAAGCACAAGAAAATAATAATAGCACACAACTAAAACCACTTTACCGACACATCTCATTTGAATAAAGTAAATTACCTACCTCCATTTCGATTCTAAAAGTTACCTGCAATTAATTAAACGACCATTTCTTAATTATCTATTAAAATAATAGTACTGTTTAATTGGAAACTTTTAAAAGAACATGCAAAATAATTAAGTGATCAATTAACAGTACACGGCGATGTATATCCAGCAGCACTCTTATCTACTTGCATCTACAACTTTGTACACGCATAGATTATGCGACGCTGCTGATGCCGAATACCGCAGGTAAAATGCCTACAGGCCGTAAGCTTTCTTGAAAATTGTTTGGTCTTACGGTTTATAATAGTAATTTTTGACTTTAAATAGGGATTGAACTATTGCAGTTTTGTAAAACTTTAAATATGATAATTATAAGAAATATAACAGTTTGTCGGGTCTGACAAATTTATTCTTTGATCCTTTGTCTGGTGTAATGCATGGTGTAGCAGTGTTTGCGTGTACACTAAATGTTTATTCATAGTGATTGACGACTCTCTTTTGCCTACTAATTTTCTCATAACCTATGACTTTAATTAACACTTAAACAAATATTTGTTAAGTCGTATTCAATTAGTAACTTTTGTTTTTATGGTTTTAAATGATTAGCTAGACACTTTAATTTCGACACATGTGCGCGAAGATAACCAATTTCAAATAAAATCTTCGGTGACATTTTAATGAGAAGTCCATAAAAAGTCAATATATAGTCAAAAGGTCATTAGATATAACATAATACTACAACGGTAACTACTTGTCCACTGCTTGAGATTTTATGTTTGTTTTAAATACCCAAGCTTGTCAAAGAAAATGTCGATAAGCCTTAATAAAGTAACTAAATTGGTGAAAGTTTATTTATTACTAAACAATCAATACTACATGTCTATCAACGAAAGGCTGTCATATTATTTATTTAATTTATATTATTATTATGTTAGTACATATTTATTATTTATCTATTTATATATTTATTTATTTTAGTCTGGCCAGCGTGGTATAGGAGGCCAAAACCTCCATTCTAAGGAGAGGCCTATGTCCAGCAGTGGACTGTTAAAGGTTGTTGCTGATGATGATGATGATTTAAGCGTGGCGAATGTATCTATTTACCATCTCAAGAAGCGACAAGTACTGTAATTAATTCTATCCAACTGTGTATCTCAGTAATTATAAGAAAGAACTACTATTAACTCATAGAAATTAACATAACATAGAGAAGATACAGACAATTTTCTGAACAACAACGTATGAAATCTACTATAAGTACGTACTTACTTACCCGACTACGGTGAAGTCTTACTTCACCGTAGTCGGGTAAAAAGTGAAAAATGTTTTATAGTTTTTATGTTAGAACATAAGATTCTCAAATGTATAAAGTATCGAGAACAATCCAAAACGAGCCCCTGAGTCTCATAATAGACCTCAAAAATTATACTCTACCACATTTTGTACCCAAAATGTAGTAGAGTATATTTTTTGTTGACAAATATCATCGTGATTGACCCTTAAAAGTTTAAAGGTGGAAATAGGCGTCTCCTCTCATAACACGCTAGCCAGGCGACTTGGCATAGAGTATTTCAGTGCTCTCTATATTTGTAAGCAAAATGTAGAAGAGTATATTTTTTGTTGACAAATATCATCGTGATTGACCCTTAAAAGTTTAAAGGTGGAAATAGGCGTCTCCTCTCATAACACGCTAGCCAGGCGACTTGGCATAGAGTATTTCAGTGCTCTCTATATTTGTAAGCAAAATGTAGTAGAGTATATTTTTTGTTGACAAATATCATCGTGATTGACCCTTAAAAGTTTAAAGGTGGAAATAGGCGTCTCCTCTCATAACACGCTAGCCAGGCGACTTGGCATAGAGTATTTCAGTGCTCTCTATATTTGTAAGCAAAATGTAGTAGAGTATATTTTTTGTTGACAAATATCATCGTGATTGACCCTTAAAAGTTTAAAGGTGGAAATAGGCGTCTCCTCTCATAACACGCTAGCCAGGCGACTTGGCATAGAGTATTTCAGTGCTCTCTATATTTGTAAGCAAAATGTAGTAGAGTATATTTTTTGTTGACAAATATCATCGTGATTGACCCTTAAAAGTTTAAAGGTGGAAATAGGCGTCTCCTCTCATAACACGCTAGCCAGGCGACTTGGCATAGAGTATTTCAGTGCTCTCTATATTTGTAAGCAAAATGTAGAAGAGTATATTTTTGGTGGACAAATATCATCGTGATTGACCCTTAAAAGTTTAAAGGTGGAAATAGGCGTCTCCTCTCATAACACGCTAGCCAGGCGACTTGGCATAGAGTATTTCAGTGCTCTCTATATTTGTAAGCAAAATGTAGTAGAGTATATTTTTTGTTGACAAATATCATCGTGATTGACCCTTAAAAGTTTAAAGGTGGAAATAGGCGTCTCCTCTCATAACACGCTAGCCAGGCGACTTGGCATAGAGTATTTCAGTGCTCTCTATATTTGTAAGCAAAATGTAGTAGAGTATATTTTTTGTTGACAAATATCATCGTGATTGACCCTTAAAAGTTTAAAGGTGGAAATAGGCGTCTCCTCTCATAACACGCTAGCCAGGCGACTTGGCATAGAGTATTTCAGTGCTCTCTATATTTGTAAGCAAAATGTAGTAGAGTATATTTTTTGTTGACAAATATCATCGTGATTGACCCTTAAAAGTTTAAAGGTGGAAATAGGCGTCTCCTCTCATAACACGCTAGCCAGGCGACTTGGCATAGAGTATTTCAGTGCTCTCTATATTTGTAAGCAAAATGTAGTAGAGTATATTTTTTGTTGACAAATATCATCGTGATTGACCCTTAAAAGTTTAAAGGTGGAAATAGGCGTCTCC
Organism: Phragmatobia fuliginosa; assembly: GCA_932526445.1. Lineage (NCBI taxonomy): Eukaryota > Metazoa > Arthropoda > Insecta > Lepidoptera > Erebidae > Phragmatobia > Phragmatobia fuliginosa. The sequence goes on along the minus strand of OW052070.1, from coordinate 9,871,742 downwards.
TCTCATAACACGCTAGCCAGGCGACTTGGCATAGAGTATTTCAGTGCTCTCTATATTTGTAAGCAAAATGTAGTAGAGTATATTTTTTGTTGACAAATATCATCGTGATTGACCCTTAAAAGTTTAAAGGTGGAAATAGGCGTCTCCTCTCATAACACGCTAGCCAGGCGACTTGGCATAGAGTATTTCATGAATAGAGATTCAAGATTCCATTCAAGGTATAGTAATGATATTTATTTAACCAATACCATAATATAGCATTAACACAAATAAATTTCCAAGAGTAATCCTATAACTAAATAAATACTTTTATAACCTAAACCGCACGCTATTTCAGTTCCAGTATATAAAATATCTTTAAAATACATAACTGTCTGTGAACTAATTACGTCAGTAATATAGTTGTTGATGGTCCCGCCCATTGGTCTGCATCACATATAATTGCTTTGAAATATATACACATTATATTGCAGCGGCCCAAGATGAAAATTTAATACTCATGTTAAACTATACTTATTCGTTGTTTATTTTAAATTACTTTAGAGAGTTATACAGCTGTTAGATTCGATATAAACAACATCTTATTGAATATTTTAATTTGGAATCTGGATAAACATGAATCAATTTTTTTCTTAATTAATAGTGTTCCATTCCATCAAATACGGGTAATATTAAAATTATATTACTTTTAAATAATATAATTTTATATTTCGTTCCAATGCATCCGAAAATACGCAGTTTACCTTTCCAATGAAGTTCATTGTTAATGTGGAAGGATCACAGGTAATTCAATTAAACTGTCTCTGGGTGGGTTCGTTAGCGTGCGACGGGAGCCTACGCAGACGCAGGCGGCGAACGAACGCAACGGTAGCGCGCGCAGCTTGTCTGACGACGACACTAAATGCACATAAACGTTGTTGAATCGACTGAAAATCGATGCCAATTTGATTTTGCTGCCTTCATTAGGGATCCGGTTCTTCATTCCATTAAGCTTTTGAGTCCTAATGATTCCGCGGCAACAACGTTCTTGTAAAGCATATTACCGTATTTAGGAAGCGGTGCCTTTGAACTTGCGTCGAGTACCTTGTAAGTTCTAAGTTTTATACTGTTTCATATCATTAATAATGCATAATTTAATTATGATACTATTAATATGCTGTAATTATACGGTAATAGCACTTTTCATTTAAACAGGGGTCAAAAATATATGCGGTCATTTTCAAATGCGATTTAAATTTCAAAGAACGCGAAATGCGTACGTGGTTAGCCTTAGTACAGAGATAGCGCCTATCCTGCCAATTAATATGCCTAATGCTAACATCATTATTACTAGGCATGGTGCACTTAACATACTATATCCATTTACATTTTGATTTGTGTAGAGCTGGGCTGCGATTAATCGGCGAGCAGCGTGCGCCGGCGCCGCTGATTTATGGCGAGCGCGCGGTCGCACACGCCAGAACGACCATACCCACTAGTCCCTGTCTGTAATCAACACATACATATAAATGCACTACTTATTATATCTTTGTGAATAAAAATAAATCATTTTGTAGTGAAACTGTTTTGTATAATATTTATAAAACAAATATATGAAGACTTAGGCAAGATTTCGGTTGAAGAATATTCAATATATTTAGAGGACACAAATAAAAATAACATGAGAAATCACAGATCAATTTATCTATGCCATCCACCAACTTAGTGTTGGAGATAGACCAACTTGATGTTCTCTTTGTTACGACTAAATAAAATATAAAATATTTAATATAGACTACAGCTTTAAAGTAGTGCTTTTATACTCGTAGATGTTGTATTTCAACTATCTTAGGAATTTAGTATGAACTTGAAATAGTTTTTGTTTAAGAATGTAACGTTTGTTGTCTAGTAAATATTCTATTAACAGCTATTATCTACATTCAAATCAAAAATGACAGCATTCGTGCTGTTGTATTTCCTTAATGAGTGTGAGAATGGAGGCCCAATTATTCTGCATAATTTTCCTGTCTTCCGGAGAATGAATAATATGAATATACATTTTTTATTACATCCAGTAATAAACAGAAGAAATAAAATTAAAATATTTCTTTCAAAAAGTGTTGCTCGAAGAATTTTCTAAATTGACAGATTTACATACCCCTACATAATTGTCAGACTATCATTTAGAGTGACTCTGACATTGAGTTGAACCCACAATAGAAAAATCTTACGCGCTCGAATTTTGAGTTTACTAAAAGTTCCCTTTCAATGCAGACATTGAATAACTTTTTGTTTTTTTTTTGCGTTTTTCTCAGCCACCCTCCCCCTTCCACTATCTAATTGTCAGATTAGTATCTATCAATTATCAGAACAACAAAGGGTACTCTATTAATATCTGACGGGCTCGATTAATACCATGAGACTATTTTGTTTCACCTTTTTGGAACTTTTTACACACTCTTCTGAAATGGAAAACTTAACATAAACTTTTTAGTTTTAGAACCTAATTTTCACAATACAATAGGTCCCCATGACACTGTAGTAACTGCAAATATGGCATCTTAAATTATAAAAAAAGGTATCCGTTAATTTTGGTAACGCAAATATTATTATTTTTCTGTTATTTTAATTTAAAAGGTTCTTCGAATTTATAGGGATCATTAAGTTATTAAAGCCACAGGGCAAATACAGTGTTAACTCTAGATTATTAAGCTCCCTTTAAGTAAATACCCCCTTATAACCTTTACGTAAATTGACTTATTTAGTGAAGGATAATTTTCTCCTCGGAATTAAGCAGTGTGCCATGATATTTAATAACAGTTTTTACAAACATAATGAGTGTACGAGTATACCTTGCAGAAGTCGTCAAGTGTAATGACAGCAATTATAATCAATCGATAATAGTCTGCGTTTTAAGGGCTGTCAATTCTAAATTATATTTAGAAGTACATGCAAAATATAGAATTTTTAGTAATAACTTAAGATAAATATATAGTTAGAGATGGTTTTCGAGAATATGTTTGGGTTATCACAATATATTAAACAGGGATCTGTCCATTTTGATAGATAATGTGGGAAATTCGAAATGTTATAATAGATATTAGGATTGACCATTTGATTAATAAAAAAAAGCGACCAAGTGCGAGTCGGACTCAACCGCGAAGGGTTCCGTAGCAGCAAGTAACATCATAAAAGTTTTTGTAGTTCGTTGTAACTTTCATCAATGTTTTGATGATGGTGTTTTGATTGAAAGAAATGTAAATTGCGGTATATGATTTATGACGTATTTAAAAAAACTACTTACTAGATTTCGTTCAAACCAATTTTCATTGGAAGTTTGCATAGTAATGTACATCATATTTTGTTTAGTTTTATCATTTTCTTATTTTAGAAGGTTACAGGAGGGGGACACATTTTACCACTTTGGAAGTGTCTCTCACGCAAACTATTCAGTTTAGAGAAAAATGATATTAGAAACCTCAATATCATTTTTGAAGACCTATCCATAGTCTACACTTATGGTTTTGGTGAAAACATTTTTTTGATTTTCAGTTCTAAGTATGGGGACCCCAAAATTTATTGCTTTTGTTCTATTTTTGTGTAAAAATATTAATGCGGTTCACAGAATACATCTACAGACAAAGTTTTAACAGTATAGCTCTTATAGTTTCGAAAAAAAGTGGCTGTGACATACGGACGGACAAGCAGACAGACATTTTGGCAACGGAACCCTAAAAATTATTATTATGTTTGTGAGTCTCTTTAATTATGTAAAATAATTTTGTAATTTTTTTTTATTCACACAAATTATCAAAATCTTCAGTAAAATAAACAAATAAACACTCCGACTAAACTTTAAAGATATATTTTAACGTAAATGATAAAATAAAGATGCAAACTTAGGAAATGTTCTAATTGTATGTACATAGTCTTTTTAGATGTGAAGTTCACGTAGTAGTGCTGGACATAGACCTATCATAAGAACTTTTTGGTTACTATACAACAAATACTTGCCAAGGGGATTGATATAGGGTTTGTATTATACTTTGCGTAACTTACTGCTTTAGCTTGGTAATGAGAGTGATGACACTTCGTATCATTTCTCAGTTTCCACACGGATTAACATTACGGCATTTTCACCGATTACTATATTTTTCTTATTTCAAATTAATACAGTAAATAAATGTACATAGGAATTAAACATGTAGCGTATCGGAAAATCTCAACAATTACGGCTACGGAGAACTTATCAATATCAATCATTACCTATCGCCGTCCGCCGCTGGATGAAGGCCTCGCTGAAAACACCAACCACCACTCAGCCACCACTCATAGGGCGGCAGGATATCATACATTACGTTCACCGTATGCTGTTCAACGGTTTCAGAGGCAATCCGTGCCACTACGAGCATTAACCTCGGCTAATTATAATTAGTTATTGACACACCAGGGCTACCATAACACCATACTCGGCCACCAAACCCGCTTTCAACGAACAGTGGCTGTAAAATAGTTTATTGTATAGCTAATTAAGACTGGCTCTTCTAGCGGTTCAAGTGCACTAAAAAGTTACTGCTAAGCATAATTACAGAATTACCGAACAATAAATCTGAAGGTCCTTAATATTTTATGATTGCATAATACGGGAGCTCATTTTTATATTTCTGTATTTTACACTTTCACTGTCGTGTGTCGGTCCGTGTGGTGACGGATTAAGAATACAGAGTGTCACCACCCCTGTTCATCCCGCGGGTATCGTAAAGTCGACTAAGGGATAAACTAAGCAAGACAAAATTAATGCAAAGAGAAGGAAAACTTGAAACCAACCCTATACCAACCCGTCTGGCTAGCGTGGTATAGTAGGCCAAAACCTCCTTTCTAAAGAGAGGCCCATGTCCAGCAGTGGACTGTTAAAGGCTTTTGATGATGATGATGACACTTTCACTCCACACTTACTTTAACTAATACATAAAGTACATTTTAATGCTTAACCGTTATAGAAGGAAACCGTTATCCAAGAGAAGGAGACAATAACCTCATTGTGAGTACAGACAATGAAGTAATGTGACCCACACTATGGCGACGCTTAAGGAGTTGCTTCTACATCATTGGGCGCCGGTCTCACACTCATGAACGAAATACAACGACATGGATGCTATCTTTTCTAGATTGATCTTCTGTGTGTCTACTGCCCGGTTGAGCCAGCGCATTCGTTCTTGAAATCGGCTTGGCTCTACTACCTCAACAATTACAGGAGCAGAATATAAATAGTTACTAGCTTTCACCCGCGGCTTTGCCCTCATGTATCTCGATTAATGCAGTAAAAAGTAGGTTACGTGTTATTCTGATATATAAGCTGTATTACTGTAAAGTTTCATCCAAATCCGTTCAGTAGTTTATAATGCTAGTAAGGATAATCGGCTATTCGAAATTTTCATTAATTGGCTTTTCACGACCTCTCTGGTGATATACGAACGAAATGATAGTGACGAATATGTCAGTGCTACTATTCATCCCATTGGTGTCGTATTGGTGTCTAATAGGTGTATACTATGCAGAGCAAATTATCCAGCACCAACCCATCTAGCCTGGTGTAGTAGCACCTAGTTTTTTTTTTGTGCGGAAATCCCCACGGATACCACCAGCCAACCAGCTGGTGGTTATGTCGGACTCGAACCGACTAAAAACCGCACGCCATCTTCTCGGGTACTTGAAGCCTAGTTTCCAGATGCATCCTCGAAATGAAATCCCTGGAACCCCGTCATACCTCGAGGAGCCATCTATGGTCTGTAAATGACCCCCTTCGGTGTGGGAACCCCGTAGTAGTATCTCCTGTAGAATTTTCAGCAGTGGAATATTAAACGTTGTTGAAAATGTAATGTGATTTGCACAATTATGATCTTAATAAAAGTTCGCCACTGTCTAGACACTCCCTGCTTACACCTGAGCCATCTAAAACTAATAGACATATTTTATTGAAATTTACCATAGGTACTTTAAAAAAGCTGTCATCGCTACATAGGGCAAAGCGAATTTAGATTTTCTTATTATTGTAGACTATTTGGAACTATTGCTCCCAGCTATATGTTGTTAATATATATATTTATGTACTTTCCGAGCCAAACTTTAAATAAAGCGACACCAATGTTTGTGTACGTTTTTTTTTAGTTCAATCTATCAATAAATCAATCAATATAATAAATAAAAGTTCTTGTTGTTTGTACAAATAAATAAGTTATAAAATAAAAATAACGCAACATACCTCTATGTGACAAATGTTATGTTTTTATGATTTAAAACATTTAAGTACTCACTGAATGTTTATTTATTCTAAAAACAACAAAATAAGTCTATTAGTAAAGCTTTTAAATATAATACGCTCCATCAAACAAGGGAAATGGTTCGTAAAACATTTATGATATCTATTTAAGTTCATGCTGGTTATTTGCTAGAAGCAACATTAAATCAAATATCAGATGATCAGAGGCAGGTAAACGGTAGCAGTTATTTAGCAGGAACGGCGGCGGGAATACGCGCGAGCCGCCCACTCGCGTGATTTATCCGCCAGGGCTGTCTTTGCCTCGGATTTACTTTCCTGTTGAAATATCTACAGATCCGTGACGAAATATGCCTCGATTCTGTCTCGTAATCTACTATATACGACTGGCGAGTCTCTCACTTGTCAGTTTGTCAGTTGTAGACAAGGCTGACTTTAAAGTAAATATTACGATGGAGTTTTTAGTAGAGAACTCAGATAACTGTGATTCGTTACCTAAACGATTAGATGTTTTATGAGACAGTTCTGAAATGTTAAAAGTAAACAGTAAACGGTTTTATTTTACATGAGACTGCCAAAGTGACTATTCTGGCTGATGAAAAGCATGAGTAGAAACCAAGAGTAGTGGTCATCATCCTCGTTGTAAATGCAGCATGGAAATCCACACTATGGCAGCCTAGTGATATGCTTCCGCATCATTGATACTACGGTCTTGCACTCACCAACAAAATAAGATAGTATCAATTTAAATCACTTTTAAATTTATCTTCTATACGAGGGTAGTCCCACCTCGATTGAGCTGGCCCATTTGTGCTAAAAGCAGCGTTGCCTTACTACCTTGAAAATTTTATTTATATTAATAGATTTTTTGAATTACAGACTTTGACGTTGTACTTAATTGTTATAAGCTGACTTGTAATAAGCTGTATCCTACATTGCTTAATTGTACCCCTTAAGGATGTCATTTTACCTTCACTTTGAATGAGACCAAACAGGAAGTTTGCTCCTTTAAATAAAAATACATTTTGCTAAAATCTTTTTTAAATGGAGTTCTGGAAACATAAAAAAAATCGCAATCAACGCCTCCCCTTTTCCTTCTTCAATTGAAGTTGGTTCCCTTTAAGAGCAACGTCGTATTATTATATCGGGGATAAATAAGGTTGTTAATAATTTTTTGGAGCGTACTTCCGAGTTCCAAGTACTCTACCTAATGAGAGGATTTACGTGCTAGTTAATTGTAAATAAGTAAAACTTTAAACAATTTTTTGAAAAAGAATTCTTATTCACGACTTCGATATTAATTAGTTTCTCGCTCCATTTCTAATTATGTTATTTTTCCCCATTCAATAAAAGTACCCAACTGACTTCAACACCAGTTTCCCTTGCTCTCTATAATATAAAATGTGTAAAAACAAGCGTATTAAACATCTCAGCCTACTACTTTTAGGATATCAATGTGAGTACGTATACCTACATTTTTTATTTGCTTTACTTAAGTTTGTTTAAAAAATCCATGAATTTAAGTTTTAAGCTTACATTTTTTTATAGTTCAGGGAGCAAACGAGTTAGGAGATCATTCGATGGTATGTGACTATCTCCACCACCACATCAAACATCGCCAGCCTTTCACAGGCCAGAGCTGGAACTAAGCCTCTCCTTTTATAGAAGGTTTATCGTTTTACCACCACCCTTAAACTCCTGTAACTCAATAGTCACAAGTACATTGCTGTAATTTGTTTCTTCCAACATTAATTAGGAGTTACGGGTTTACATAGAGCCACGCGGTATGCACGAAGACATTCCCCTCTGTTAAAGCATAACCCAAAATGAGCATGTGCATTCCACTGTTATGATACAGAATGTGTTTTAGCTCCTTCTTTTTTCTCAGAGGCGTAAGCAGATGAAATAATTGATCTCCACTTATTAATGTCCTTGTTTTGCTTCATTCAACGCAACTTGCTCGACGTCTCTTTTCATGTATCATGCACTAAGCACTAAGAACCAGCGAAAATGCTATGGTTTTCGCCGTTACTAGGTGATGGCAGTGGCTTATTGGAATTAGTCTACACTAATATTATAAAATGAAAAGATTTGATTATTTGTTGGTATATTATTACATAACAAAACCTCCTTTCTAAGGAGAGGCCTATGTCCAGCAGTGGACTGTTGAAGGCTGTTGATGATTGATGATGATGATATTATTACAAAAAACGAATGCAAGGTAGAGTCACGGAGAAAAGCTAGTCTCAATGAATTTAGAGCATGCGCTTACAGTATTTGTTAGGTCATAGGAACTGTCAATACAGGTTAGAATATAACATAGTGAGTGGTTACAGTTCTTGTTATTACCATACCCGTCGGTTTATGAGCAGTTGTAGTGTTTAGGCGCCCACTCGACTACTCCAAGTAACCATTTGAATTTATCATTCGTATGGATTATAGCTTATTGGAACAACAACTGTCTCAGATATGCAACGATAACGGTAGATGGAATTGTGTTGCGACATGATTTGAAAGAAAAAATTAAAGGGTGCTTTAATGTATTGTCTCCCTATCACTTTAACTAGAATACGTAATACTATCGTTAGGTTTGACGATTTGACAAATGATTGAAAAGATTTTCTTTACCGTACTCATATTTGTTTTAATTATAGTGTTTTTCTCTATTACATTTAAAATACATTAAAAACACAAATTAAATTACTAATACTCTGAAGAACTGACTAGCATTTATGCAGTATTGATGAATGCGGACAAATCAATTAAGGTGTGTCAGAAGCGTAGTACGTGGATATCAATTCTCTCTGTCTACCCTCCTGGTAACGTTATGTATACATTTAAGAAATTACTAGTACTCTAAATATGCACACAAATATTGTGAACGTTATGTCTCTCAAGAAATTGTCGAAAGATTCACAGTTACATTAATTTGAACATGTTTGTTCACCTATTCGTTATACTATCTAAGAATTACCAATCAAAGCTCTTACCGCCGCATATAAACACGAAATAAAATTTTAATTTCTTAAAATGAATTTTCACTTAAATATCATAAAAGAGTATTAAAGCAACAAATGGTCCACACGCAATCTCGAATCTCAAATAAGCTACATAACATCTTAAGCCATTATCTTTCAATAGTGTTGCGCGAGCGCTCGACTTATCTGGCAATTAAATCGACATTCAGAAGCCGATGTGGCTTTAATTCTGTGCATGCCACCGCCAAACACTTCACAATGACTCGGATACATGACAAATAACGTTTTGATTGGACACTCACCTACCAAAATCCGTCAAGATTGTGCATTTCCATTACACCAGTTTACGAGTAATGTTATACATAAACGTTCTAATCACAGTAATCTTTATCGTGTAGTTAATATATTATTACTCAAACGTTCAATCGTTAGACTGTCCAGGATACATTAATATTACTGATGTTTTTCTTATACATGTGATGTGTTCAGGTGTTTCACCAATATCGCTTCAAACACTTGAATGTTCAAGGAAAATCTAATGTATAACTTTTGTGCAATATTAAATGAAGTTCATCTATACTCAACAGTTTTGTAGGTTTCGTTATAATTGTGCCCCAGATACAGTTTTGAGTAACTTTAAAATTAAATAATCATGTTTAAACTGCCATTAGGCTATGGTTATTTATATATGAACGAACCTGCTAAAGTAGCTTGCTCTACGTGATGGAAAGCATGAGTAGTATTCGAGAGTGTTGATCACCATCCTCATTGTGAGTGCATACAATGCAGCATGGTGACCCACACTATAGCGGCCTAGTGAGATGCTTTTGCATCAATGGGGCTCCGGTCTAGCACTCGCCAACGAAATACAACAGCACGAATGCTGTCATTTTTAAGTTGGTCTTCTAAGCAAGGCTAGTATGGTCCCGGTTAAGCCCGCACATACGTGCGGAAATGCGTGGCTCTACTACCTTAACCGCTTCTTTTGAACCGTGCAGTTAATCAGTTAAAATTTTCACAAATGATGTAATGTAATGATGTATTATTCTATAATAAACTTATTTTTTTGACGTTTTTGTTTAATATTATTATCGGCAACAGGTAGACGCTTGAAATGCAAAAATGAATGTACGGAACACATCCTGCACGTGCTCTAACATTTAAACCAACACTGTAAAGGGTTTTTAAAGTAAAATTAATCAGATTTTGACTTTTGATAACAGATCACAACAGTGGCAAACGCGATTATGAAAACTGAAAAGATCTAAACAACTAACACATTAAAGTTTTTTGTAGATATGAAGGATGTAGGCCATGTTATAAAAAATACATAATGATTAGATAAATATACGGATATTAATGATATTAACTCTGAGTCAGTATATAACTATGGCTAGTGTAACCTTATCGACACCTTATAGAATCCATTTAAAATTATTTCAAAACCATTGCCGTACTAGATTTTGTGAAAGTTTTAAGCTTTAAATAGTCTATGCATTTTTTCCTACCTATTATTAACTACCTAAATTACTATAAGCTATAATGTAAATGCATCCAGTAATTTATGCGTCAAAGAGTAACAAATGTCCACACATCCTCACAGACTTTAGCCCAGATTATAATAAGTAGGAACTGTTGGATATGTATTATTTCCAAATACACTACACTTATTACCAATACACTTATATACGTTGCTAGATGCTTTAGAAATATGTATAACAGACTTTAAAATCACAAGAAAAGGAATATGAATCCTGCATGCTTACAATATGTGATTTGAAATCGCAAAAATTTAACTAAATGTTCCGTTGAATTTCGGTTTACAGTCACTTTGTCTATAAACATGAGTACAATATTGTGGATCTATATAAATTCATTCATACGTCAAAGAAATTTCCAAATTATCTAGGAAGTTGATCTCATAGACATTGCTGTCACGATGAAGCAATTTAAAAATAATCTGTCGCCATGAATAGGAATATCATACTAGTTTGAAGTGGTCTTAAAGAGGCAATCTCGTATGATAATGGAGAACCGTTTAGAGATTGATATAGTCATCTACTTCGTTTTACGTACCATAATGAACACGGTGTGATGAACTTTCATATCGGATCACTGGACCCTGACATTTTGAATAGTTTGAGGTTACTCATCAATTATAACAACATTAATGTTACAATTCAGTTAGAAAATATTCTTAGATACTCTTTTAAATTTAATAAGTCTCTTACTCGTCTCAGTTGGTGCCACTTGTAATCTATATTTTCAATTCTTATTTTTCTTAGTCCAAAAATATGTTTTTCAATTTTGTTTCGATCAAGTGGAATTAAGCACAAGTAAATTTAGAACGATCGCAGATAAACACTTAAACAATAATTGTCTGCCCTTTTAGCAAAAAACAGGTGAATAACTAAGGGTAGAAGGCGATAGGTATCGCAGATCGGTGATCGCGAGATTTTTTGAGGTTCTTGGTGTACAAGCATCAACAAACGATATTTTAGCAATTATTAAGCCGAAGTTACAACTAAATATATCCATACAATATGAGAATAATAGTTAGATCTACAAGAAATCAAAACGTTTTTAATAATTTTCATGATCATTCTTTAACAGTCCACTGCTGGACATAGGCCTCTAATGAGAAAGGAGGTTTGGTCTACTATACCATGCAATCCAGATCGGTATAATTATATAGCGTTTGTTTCAAGTTTTCTTTCTTGTTGCAGCTTGTTTTTCAACTTAACTCGTTCTTTTTATTCTATTCTATTTCTCTATTCTCTTGTTTCATTCGCTAATATCACTCAGTCAGGAGTACAAACATTATGGCACTTATATAACTGGCCAGTAACATGTTCAAATGATTAAAACCTTTTTGGTATTTTATTTTTTTCAGCCAGGAAGACCGCCGTCTTTTCACAAATGAGCATATTAGCCAATGAAAGAAGAGTACAGAGAAATAGAACAGAGAATAGAATAGAAAACAAAAAACGCTTGCAACTTGGCTAGGGAGACTGTTATACCGCGTAGTTTACTCCCATGGTCACCTCTCACGACGCTCACAGTACCTATGAATAAGGGTAATTACATTGTATTTTTAATTCCTCACTTCCCCGTTTTTTTTTTTAATTTCCCTTGGTAATGCTATACTCACATCTTTATCTAAAGTAGTACACATAGGTGACTGGAACGCCTACATTTTGCCCAACATGTTATTATAGTTTCACTTAGGCCTGCAGGTCTTTATTCGCATTTATTGATATGCGTTGTTTCTACATGCATTGAATATAATTCGATAGAAATTTGTGCAAACCAAATTTACATTAACAATCTGGGCAAATAATTAATATCTAAAGGTCTATTTAAAAACTGACTGAAAGAGATTGCAAACTGCGATAAGGCCGCCTACTGTACCACTTTTTTGTATTCTATATTGTATGTTTCGTAATTATGGTTTGTTATCAAGAGTACCTACCTCTCTAACATAAACTAGATATAAAAAAATGAGGCATAGAAGGGAAAAGAATCAATTATTAACATGCTAAAACATGCTATATCTGGAAAAGAATCAATTATTAACATGCTAAACATATGCCTAGTATGTGTTTTAGTAACTGTATAACAACTCTGTTTAATTTCATTTAATGAAATGATCGCTGAAGATTGGTTCATCATAGAGGGCTGATCTGTTCTTGAAAACGGCTTGTAATGTAACCTTGAGAGAAGTGTACGTATTTAACACTTCAATAAAAATTGTTTTATTAATATGATATTAATTTCAAGAAACACCCGTTCAGCGGAAACCGTGTTAACACTAAATATTCATTGCGACTAAGCACTATTCGTCGTCGTAGAGGCCACCTGAAGCGCGAGTTATGATGCGTCCTCCATAACATGACGCGACTCCATATATTACTCTGAGACCAATCACAGTTCCGTGTCGCCTCCGTCCCGCTGACTCGGTGCACCAACCTTTTAATCGCACTCATTGAGCAACAAACCATTATGAAGCCAATTTTTACGGCTTTATCCCGAGACAGCTAATTTTCGTTCAATCTTTCGCGTAATAATTTAAAGAGTCGTGCTGGGCGAATCATGATTATTATGCGAGTGTCCCCTCGAACGAAATTCATGGGTTTAGTTAAGTCGTAGACCGGTACAACTTTTATAGCCTCTTATAAAGTTGCTTATGTTTCTGTTTCGTTATTGTTTTACCTTAAAATTCATCACCCGACATCGTAAACTTTTAAACTGTTTTGTATCACATAAATTATTTAAAACTTCAGTGGACATGTTTATTATTATTTTCAACGATAACTATAAAAATCTTGTTTTTATATCACTTTGTAATACAATACATCCGATTCTCAATGTTTCTTGGACACATTCCAAGTAGGTAGTATTATAAGCCACGCTTATTCATAATTACCGTTACTTGATGTACGATAAAGTTATTTATTATCATTATTATTATTAGGCAAAACACAAATGTTCGGGCAGAATAGTCCGCGGTGTCAGTCGAGTCTCTACTAGTGCGTTTCTTCGCCTGGGGGATCTAATTTCGCTGTTCCCACAACAAATCGTAGTGTCAGAGTTCACCGCCTAATTGTACAGCGTTATCGACACAATCCTAACGCTTCAGGAGAGAATATTTATCAATAACATGTAATTAAAATTATTTAGTCTCGGCCCGACTCGCTGCGTCCCCGAGGCATATTATTACACATACGCCGCGAGAGGTCCGCGCCCGTCATTAGCCTCGACATTTTTATTCCTTTCTCTTTAATTTCCGTCAGTAGACATAAATGATGGCGCTAGTACCGCTGCAGCGCCGCAGGGACACTTCGTTCAATAACAGTGGACATATGCACTAGCTAGGCACTAGCCCAATCTATTCAGTTTTATAATGAGATTCGTCAGACTGACTCGAAATTGCATTCACTTCTTGGTAAACAAATTCACCTGAAAGTTATAATGTCAAAAGATATAGATAACAAAATGCTAACATAACCAATTAAAAATCAAAACCTCATTATTTCTATTATTTACTTACATATTGTAATAGAAATAATCTTTGGAATGTAAGTCATTTAAAGTTCTTAAAAACGAGCTTTTACTGAAGTGAATGAACTAACTGAGTGGAATTATAAAGTGATGTGATATAATGAGTCGAATAAAATACTCTCAAGTGAATAGAGACATGCTGATGAGGTGTTAAGTAGACACAAACCTTATGTCCACCTGATATGATCATAGAACTATAATCATAAGAAATATACCTTTTGTCATGATGTCTGTTAATTTATGCGTGATTCAGAGACAATCAAATTAAAGCATGTTTATATATATACTCGTATAAGTAAGGTTAGAATGTATTTTGATACTGTTTGAGCACAAGGTTAAAAAAAATAAAGAAATATTGATCACAGCTTAAAAAAGCCAAATAAACGGTTTCATGTCGCACAAATAACAATAACCTCAATTAACATATCTATTGTAAATTACTATACTATAAAATAGTCTGGAGAAGCATCTGATAACACGCCACTAAGTAGCCATATGATCACGATGCACGTCCACTTGATGAATTATACAAACACCAATCAGTTAATAATTATATTCATGTCGATCAGCCGGCTATCCACCTTTATGTTCCACATAATAGATACGTTAAGTCTATGGAACAATCGAACCGTCACTCAGTTGATAGGAAGCGGGTTGACGGGGAGAACGCGACGCGCGACTCTTGATACACAAATACAAAAGGCTCGACCGACTGTCCGACAGTCCAACTACCTTGTCCTGTAGCTTCGGCTCCGCACAAAGAACCATTTTAACATAATACGACTGAGCCTATTCTTTTAACATCTATAATAGCATAAACTATATTATTGTCTTGTAAGATCGTTGGTTACGAGATGTTACATTTGTAAGTCCTCTATATTCAAGTCAGAATTAAATCGTAGAACAAATCCCTAAAAACTATAACAATTACAGTATAAAAATGTTTTGTTAAATAGTAAAAGACTAGTTATAGTTTGGAATTTTTAAGGTTTGCAGTTACACGAGACTAAAGTTGAACTTAGAGATCAAAGGTGGCTGAGACCACCCAACGAATTTTAATGAAAAATCCATCGAGAAATTAACTAAGATGTGATTTTCAGAAGACAAAAAATACAAAATCATTTGAAAACATGACTTATTTACATCACCACCACATTAATAAGCTTTCATAACAAGCGACAATTAAATTGTTTCCTCTTATAAAACATTAAAGCCCTCCGACTTAGCTTATCGGCAATTCATAGGATTGAGTTATTAGTAGCAATTAAAGGCATCTCAAAATATGCGTTATCAATATTTTAATACGGTAGCACGCAGCTACTTACATATTTAAATTTTGTGAACGCGCGACTGAGTTCATTAGAAAAGTATTCTCGAACAGATAATGTTAAAATTATTTAGTTACATCGCCGTATGGAAAAAATATTGATCACCGTGAAACTAAAGGTTGATCAATTTTTTGAATAGATTTGGTTTATAAACTTATAATAATCTAAAATATTTTTATGACATGTAACTTGAGGAACCGATACAATATTTAAATTTAATAGTTTTAATCATGTCTTAGAAATATATTCCTGCAATACATTACATTAGGAAAAAAAATTAGACGAGACCACATAGTCAGCTAAAAGTTTGTAATCAATTATTTAAAAATCAACAAAACTCATAAACATAAGATCAGTGATGAAGACATTACGTCTAAAAACTTGCATTAAATCAAAATTAATATTTTAATAGCCACCAAATATTACTTAACTAATTTACAATACAGCTTTCTCTTGAATTAGTAGTTGAAAAAATTTAGCACTTTCATTAATTATAAACATGCGACATGTCAGTCCAATATACATTATGTATATTTCGCAAATATTCAAAAAGCTCCAAGGCTCAGTGTTATGTAATGAGAAACTATAACAGCAAATTATTATTAGAGATTATCACGTCGTTTTACGTAAATAAAATTCTCAAGTACGAGAACTTTCTGTTTGCTACAAGTAAAGTGGCGAGAGCACTCTATTTTCTAATCTTCGTAAAGCCTTCAAAGTGTGTGACGGCATCGATATCGGTATAATGCGACGAATGTCGGGTCGACCCGAGCCTATCATACAGGAATGCGTATACGATGAGGAATATGTGTTGGATTAATAATTTGTAAATATTAAATATTCATGAGTTTCGAGAGCACGGGTCAAATATTCAGTTTTATAAGAACTCGAGAATTGTACCCGCAATCATATTTATTAAGGAGATGCAGGTAATTATCATAACTGACATAACGGAACAACTCTCCGACTAATGGACGTAGGACAGCAACATCGGTGGAGATCAAATTTATTATTATTAGTGAAAATCTCCGACATAATTGGTTCATATTTACACTTTTCATACGACCATAGTAATCTGATCGCTATGATCTATTAATTTAATTTATTATAATTGAACTGTGTTATATGGAATGATCACAAAATTAAAAATGCAATTCGTTCGAAATAAACTACAAAACGGTCTGGAATTTAAGTTAATCCCTTTAATGAGTCGTTTTATTACTGTCGATGTTAGGTGACTTAATAATTTCTTTAAAGAATGTTTTAGAAAATATGTGTTGTGATGATATTAACTTCAATAGTTTTGGTAGAGCTGTTTCGCATGCGTAAAGTAAAAATACAATATTTTTTTTGGATTTAGGCCTATTAAAGTGACCCTGCCTGATGAAAAGTATGAGTAGAATCAAGGATAGGAGTCACCATCCTCATTGTAAGTTCAGTTATAACCTTGACTGCCTCCCTGGCGTAGTGGTAGCGTATGCGACTGCTGTGCTTGACGTCTCGTGTTCAATTCTCGGGTTGGACCAAATGTTTGTGCGATCCACAAATATTTATTTCGGAGTTTTTGTTAAAAAAGAAATTTTATATATTTACTAGCTGATGCCCGCGGCTCCGCTTGCGTTCTAGGGGTATGAAAAATAGATGTTGACCGATTCTCAGACCTACCCGATCTGCTCACAAAATTTCATACAAATCGGTCCAGCCGTTTCGTAGGAGTATGGGAACGAACATTGTGACACGAGAATTTTATATATAAGATAACAGTTGTCTAGTACCCATAGTACAAGCTCTGCTTAGCTTGGGACTAGATAGATGGTTTTGGGTGTAAGTTGTCCGAAATATAAAAAAAAAAATGACCCACACTCTGGCGACCTACAGAGATGCTTCTGCATCACTCTACCTCCTAGCCGCCAATAGCACCCTCACCAACGAAATACGACAGAATAAATGCAGTGATTTTACAAATATAGAACTGCTCTGGAGCACAGTACCAATGGCCCAATCTTGCTGAAATCCATGCTAAGGTAGGTGGTTGAATTGATACCTTGAATTGATTATACTTACAACGCCACTCTTTTTTCTTTTTTACCTTTTTTTCTTTTCGTACAAATACGACTATAATAATTTGGTCCTTATAACTAATAGTGAGTAAATATATTGCCCTCAATCACCTTAAATATCACATTGAGTTTCTGCGGAAATTGGTAATTTAAAAAAAAATATCACCACTCCACTGCTTTACAAGGCGTACTTGATAACGATTGTCATTTTGTAATGGTATAAATAAATGCAATTACACCCAGCCTGGACAAATAATAAGAATAAATACCTGTCACAATTATTTTATTGTAAAATTCACAGTCGCAATATCCCAAATATGAATTAAGTTTGACAATTAGAAAATTAATTATTTTTCATTATAACTACAGTTCAAAGTGTTTGAAATTACATGTATTGTTTTGTGTTTAAGTGCTTTCAAGTTTTTTAATTACAAGATGTTATTTAAAATTTTAAAGAACGTGCATGAGTAACATTAGACTCAATATTAGGTAAATGGCGTATATTGCGGTCTAGGCAAATGATAAATTAAGTTATTCAATGAGTCCATATAAAAAGAATAATTTCATCCTTCGTGGCGATCATGAACACCATTCAAATATGAATAAAATTGTTATAAAACACTTTACTCACAAGATTGGATACTGCAGCCATAAGAGGGCACATGCAAAATGCCGAAATCGACATCGGATATATAGTCTATTATATTACTGACAATAAAGTAGTTATGATCTGGTTTTGCAAGAAAGCAGAAACAAGGATATCTACCTCAGTACAGGTTAAATATCAGGTGATCCTACTTCGGCAAAACATTCTAAGTAGCAGTTTCCCATAAAGAAAGAAATTGTTTACCATTTAAAACCGCGTGTGTGTGTCTTTTTTAGGGTTACGAGAAAACAATCTATAACATACTGATACCAACAACAATATACTACTATTGACTGTTTAAACATAAAAAATGGAATAACCTGCATGGAAATTGTTAAGAGCATTATCCCACCTCAAAAGTAAGCAACGTGCTCATAAAACCTGAGTTGCAGACACCTCAACTCGAGTCCTTCTTACCCCCCCCCCCCCTTGTATCATTTAAAAGCCTTAAGAAATAAAAGAAAAAAGAGAAACTCTGATGACAAATTTAAGTAAGTGCTTAACTGCTCTCCCAGTATGAATGCAAAGTTAAAATATTGATACCTTACATAAACGAGGCTGTAAGTAATAAAAAAAGACTAAACAACCATCGACAGGATATTAAGAATACACATTATGGATTATCATTTGCAGCCATCTTAATATGCGTTCTTGGAGTATGTTTTATCAAAATTAATGTGTAAAGTTGTTTTCTTCGCGTAGGGTGTGGGCGGTGGCGCGTGCCGTACGAAGGCGTTCAGGGCAAGGTGCGCCGCTTGCCGTGCGAGACGGTAGCCGCCACTGCACCGCTCAGGGCCCGGTAGTTCTGTCACTCGCACATATCAACTCCCTAAATAAACAACCACTAAATAATATCCAAAAGGATATTAAAAGCACTCTCGATTTTTACCACTAATAAAAGTCACTGCGACGGCTCCACTTATCTAGGTTTATTATGAACAAATAACGAACCGTGGACATATTATTTTCATAGTTATGACAGTTAAATTATGTGAAGACAGAATAAAAGACTTTAAGAAAGCGCCATAAAAATATGTAGTCTCACTGTGTGGACATGTTGAAGACGATGCCGCGGAACATTTCCGTGGATGATATACAGAAGATGAGTGCGACAGGCGCCAGAGCTGCGCCAGCGCGGCGTTTCGTTGACTTATGACCGTTGTAATGTATCGCAATACCTCTATCACTCATGAATATTTATTGAAAAAATATATAGATTACAATGTATAATGTCATCAAGACAGAATATGAACGTGTTTATGTCAATAAATAAACATAACAGAGTGGATAGCATAGCGTTTCAAACTTACATGTTGGTATATTTATTGGAGACTGATTAATTTTATGTAGACAGAGAATTAGAAAATGTGTCGTATCTAATTATTTAAGTAACGTATCTTGACATTCCATTATTGTGAATAGGTCACTGTGGGTCAATACAAAATTCATCATGTTTAGAATTCTGCAAGCCTTTTGCTTTAACCAGTCGTTCCGTACTATTGTCGGTATAAGATAGTAACATCTTGATCAACTCTTATTCAGGGTGTAAAGAATTTTCATAGACTTGTTATTACGCAAAAACGGCTTAGAAAATGTGAATGAAAATATCAGTAAAGAGTCTGAGGAGAGAGGAATGTATGAACAAAACATTCCTCTCTCCTCAGACTCTTGGACGATCACAAATCATCTTCTGAATAATTATAACATTAATGATATTTTTAATTCATTATATTTAGTTGAATATACGACCTGTTGGGGTAGTGAATAGCGATCCTGATTACTAAGCCATATGACGTGGATTCGGTTTCCACTGCCACAAGTAACAGTCTGATGAGCACGATTACTTGTTGTGTGTCTGTAATATTAATGTACATACTCGTATGTATTCGGAAAAGTGCTGTATGGAGGTTTGGCGGTGTTTTGCGCTCATGCCTCGGAGAGCACGTTAAGCCGTTGGTCCTGGTTATCATGAATATCTATATCAATCGTTATTCGGAAGTCAGTCTTTCAAATATACTGACAACTAGTTCCACTTTCAAATTCAGTTCACCTTCAGGATTTTGGAGGTCCGATGTCAGACGCTCCGTAGAAAAACTGTAATTGGGGCAAAACCGATTGAACTAGTAGCCGAGCCCAAAACAAACTTGAGACTAAAGACTGAGAAGATGATGTAATTGGAAAAATATAAGTTTGTACATCAGCAGTTTGTTTACTACCAGTTTAGGATCAGACGTTAGTTTAAAATTTCTGAAGTATTTTTATTGGTGCTACAAAATTATTAAAAATAATTTTGGAAAACCTCGAGTAATTTACAGCATTTCGAGTACGTTACCTTTCATTACATATAGTACAATAGGGTTCTTATTAGAAACATAATTTTACGATCGCTTATAGCAATAAAATTAATGACAAATCACATGGGATGGTAAAGCACTTTAAATTATGCTAAAACTCCCTAAACTAATCTCCATTAACCGGTTTAATTTAAGATGTTCAAGACACATATATTTTACTCATAAACTTCGTCTTGTTTGCGTTCAATTAATTTAAATCTAAAATAAAAATGCTAGAGGTAATAAAATAAAACGAATGTGTAATTTTTGTAATCTGTATCATGTCGAAGCGTACTCTGACTGGCGTTCTCCGGCTTCCCGTGGTTCATAAAATACATTCAGGGTAATCATTAAAAGTATATTTTATCGTGTTTTAAATATTTAGATATTCATCTGGAGAAAGTTATCTTAAATTTAGTTCATTACTACTTAAAGGTAAGTCGTGAAACTAAATACGTCGCGGACTTATGCTATGTACTTAATACTTATGTTAGTATACTGATAACGAATCACATGAATTTAACAGATTACAGTTCATCATTTATTTAAATGATATACTTACATTCACGGGTAGCTAAGATTTCAAGTAGTTAAAGAAGTTTTGATAGTATTCTATGTCAAGATCTATTAACCTAAAATATAATTTGGATTTCAAAATAATCCAAAAAAGCAAAACAAAGAGTTGCAATATCTTTTATTATATTAGGTTTTATCTAGTTATAATATGTCTCTTTATTTATTTAAAGTCATTTATAAACCAACATTGTCTTGTACACTTAAATTTCTTACATCGGTCATTGAGGTTTTACCTATTAAACAGTTTTTAAATAGACATATCAAGTGTCAGTTGGATGTATGATAATATTCCAGGCCTCTAGCAATAAAATAATAGGCAAAGTTATTAAAGGTCCTTAGGAAATGACACAACAGCAACTGTCTATCTAGTCCTTCCTGTTTGTAGTCAACCTAAAATCTTGTTTCGTGTAAGTGTGGAATACTCTTTCGCTACGCGTACTCAGACTTGTTTGTTTGGCGGCTTTTTACAGCTGCGATATGTTCCTTGCTTTTTACAGCTGCGATATGTTCCTTCGTTCGTTTCACAATAGTGCGCTTCGTCTGACCGATGTAGGAACTACCACAACTGCAACTCACCTTGTACACTCCGGGTGTCTGCAGCGGTAGGACATCTTTGGGTGTCCTTAAGCACTTTACTACCTTGGAGTGCGGACTGTACACAGTTTTTATGGCGCACTTTTTCAGTATCGGGCCAACTTTGTCCGTCACTACTTTTATAAACGGTACAAAGGCTGGTACTCGGTCTACCCTAAGATGCGCCATCGTCACCTTGGGGCGGCTTGTAGTGATACTATACCCCTTACGTCTTAGTACCTCCTGAACATGAGCGAGCTCGGCGTCTAGATGTTCAGGGTCACAGAGGTCGTGAGCTCGGTTATATAAAGACGTAACTACGGACCGCAAATGGAGTGGATGATGGTGGGAATTAGCGTGCAGGTACCTATCCGTATGCGTAGGATTTCGTTAAACCGTGTGACCCAGCGTTCCATTATGTTTCGCGATTAATTTTACGTCGAGGAAGGCCAACGATCTGTCTCTTTCCATTTCGTATGAAAACCTGATGTTCTGGTGTGTGGAGCTCAACATACCTGAAAAATTGTTCTACTCGCTGATGGTCACCCTTCATTATGCAAAAAACGTCGTCGACGTACCGCTTCCATAAGTTTACCCGGGACGTTTGTGGGCTAATGACTTTTTCAAAGTGTTCCATCCAGATGTTGGACAACACTGATGCAACCGGGCTACCCATGGCCACACCGTCGATCTGGAGGTAGTACTGCCCGCTGTAAAGAAAGTAGTTTCCCTCAAGACAGTTTTTAAGCAAAACAACATACTCGACAGGCAGATCGTTGTCCAATATCCTACGCTTGACGACGTCAAGGCAGTCCTTAATCGGAACGTTAGTGAAAAGCGACTCGACATCGATACTCACCATTAGCTCGTCTGGTTCCAATTTCATATTCTTGACAATGTTGACAAAATGGCGCGAATCTGGTACAAAGGAGGGAGTCGACCCTACCAAGGGTAATACCATGCCACGTTGCCAATTCGTACGTGGGGGAATCAATTTAACTCACGATGGGACGTGCCATTACGTCCCATCGTGAGTAGTAGAAGGTAGTAGATGGTATCTTAACCTTTCAATATTATCGCGTATAAGTCCCGTTTACAGTAACATCATGAGTATAATGCAACGGTGTTTTAAAAAACATAAAAGTTAACAGTTGTTAGATATACCTACCTACTACAATTGAGAGAAGCTATCATTCTAAGGTAACAAGATACTCTCGCCTCCTACCTAACACATAAGCATCACTCTTCGTGAAATACAAACCGAGTAAATCTGTCGAATATCGATTAAACAACCGTGTCCCGGGTTTTAATTAGAACGATATGTCTTTCTGGAGTCGACCGACTGGACGAACATTACGAGATCAAGCGCAGGGTCAGGCAAACCGCTGAATTATTAATTTACATGTATACTCAATTAAACATAATTAGATACTTTAGCTCCTGTTTAAATTATTACTTCACATTTAAATAAAAGAAGAAGAAAGAAGGTTAAGAAAGGCAGCGAAAGATACCTGGTTAACAGGATATTGGGTATTTAAGAGTTGGTTGCTATCTTAGTCTCCCGTGGGAATCGCGATGATAGCAAATCAGATAAGGTGATTTCGAAAATAAAACGAGCAAGTTTTTGTTACCGTAAGTACTGTTCTTTATCTAACGAGAATTTATGATACCTGGATAGGCAGAGTTCATTTTGCGTACATTTCAAACAAACAATAAAAAATGACTGCCCTATCGGTTTGAAAAACTAAGTTATTTTTTCTGTCTGTTGGGTTTCAGTGGTATTTCAGTAAAAAACAATGTTAGACTTCTGTACGCGATATTTTATTGAGCACAACTACTTGACATTTGTCTTCACAACTTAAAAAGGAAAAAGGCAACAGCGCCAAAGGTGACAGACAAAGGAAACGGTGAATGTTTGCGAAACCACTCATACACACTGTTTACAAAGATACTTATAAATCTATCTTAAAAATTTATTTATTCGACACTGTCATTTATTTCTGTCATATATTAGATGAGACGATGGAATAGTGAGACGAATTAATATTCAAACTTCAATTTCAGTAATTAAATACATTTACGCACTACCTTTTTCTGAAAATGTTTTTAATTTTAACATCATAACAAAACCCTTGATTATTCTCTAATAACGTAGTTAAATTTCTTAAGAATTTCGTATTAAAATAATGTTGTATATTAAGCCTCTAGTTACGTAACAGAGATTCGTTTCTTGAAACAGCAGTCGGTAGTCGATAGCGTCGTATATCAAGTTGTCGAGCTATCTATCAATGAACATGTGCATTGTTTGTTAACCACAATAACCACAAGGCGACTAGTTTGCTGTGCTGGCGGTACCTACTAATTGCGGATCAGACGGTGTTCACATAAATATAATCCGCCGTGAGCGGCTTCGCTCATTTGTACCCAGCGGACGGTTGTCATGTACCCATATTAATATCGATGAATAAGAAATTCGTTATAGATGGGCTACAAGCCTGGCCATTACTGCTCCGATCTGCCGCTGACTCCGCGTGTTGGTTGACTACCATTCTATCCTGTCGTTACCCGTTTTTATCTACCTCTATTTATGTTGAAACTTGTACTGTAATTATTCATTTCGTTTCATCGGGTGCTTGTTGTGAATGTTCTGGCCGCGCTACTCTGACTGCTGATTTATCGGAATACATATTTCGAGTGTATGTTTGTTATATTCCCATGTAGTATGATACTCACGTCTGTACTTTGAGAAAATATCAAAGAATTTATTATAGATGTAGCCGCTTATACGAATAGTAGCGGGTTTAAGATCTATCAAAACATTTTACTGTTAACTTTACCTTGCCCCACTTAAAAGGTTAGCTCTCGTTTACTTATACGTATGTCCTTCCTTAAGAGTCTATATACCTAATTTTTTTTCGTGCAGAGAACCCCATGGATGCCTACAGTTGGTGGCGATGTCGGACTCGAACCGACTAAAACCGTACGTCGCCGCGTCGTCTCGGGTACTATGGTCAAAGAACCATATATACCCTCGAAAGGAAGACCCCGGAACCCCGACTTACCTCGGGTCATCTATGATTTGCAGACGGCCCCCTACTGTACGAGAACTCCGATGTTCCCTTTCTGCCAAATACAGAAGCGTGCGCGTTTTGTAGCGCTCGCGTTGCCACCCCAGCCTACTTCTGCTAGAGTGACAGTCTCTCCTGACTCTCCTCTCAGACCTCACCTATCACCCCCAGGCCTGCGCTGCTGGAGGAAGGAGATCATTTTGCGATCTCCGGCGCCTGAGTCACCTGTGGTACCGGAAGAGTTCTCGGAAAACCTATCCCGGTCCCGCTCCACCATATCCTTCGCAAGCATAAATTGCCCGCAGAAAGAGACGGCGGAGTTCCATGCTCTCTCGCTCCGTATCATGGCGGCAACCATGCCATCGGTTGCGGCCATGGCTGCGAGGATCCCCACTCCGATGGCGGCCACGAGATCACGCCTCGCTACGCCGCTACGCTGGACTTTCTGCCAGCAGTCAAAGTATCGCTGTGCTTAATGCAAATTCGTAACAGATGGACAAACAGAGTTATTTCAAATTTATAATTTTAGCTATTCATCGTCTTCAACCTTAAATTAGCATTACTTATATACACTGAATAATTTAAGTGTAACGTTTATCGTTAGATCAATAAATTGGTCTTAGCGTATAACAGTGTCCGTCCGTGTGATGACGAATTCAGAATATCCCTACCTCTATCATTATAAAAAATAACATTACTATTATTTATCCCATGAATGTCGTAAGACATGATTAAGGAGGAACCACAAAGCACAACCACTCTGCAAGGAGAAGGAATACTTGACATCACAGACATCTGGACCACTTGAAACAAAACTGTATTGACTCGCTACACGAGTCGGGTAACTGTTAGTGTTGTGAGCAGTTGTTTAAAATAAATAAATGAAAACCTACATACCCGTCTTGCCAGCGCGGTTAAGCAGGCGAACCTCTTTACCATGATTTACCAAGTGCGCAATCGTTTGAAATCCTACAGCTTTTATAACAATTCTTACAATGGAATTTCCAGTCGGTTCTTCTCCATAGAAATGACATTTATAACCGAGCAACTAGAGTCATTAATATGTTTCGAAAGTGCCTGGAAAGGTCTTCTTCAAATAAAAACTTTTTGATTTTGAATGGAATAGAACCATCAGATTGCTTTCGGTAGTTGACAGCATTAGCACACACGATGCAAGAGTGAGAATGCTTTGATGACAACTAATATTTATTAAATAAGTACAACGTTAAATCTTTAATTCATAATCAGTTTCTGTTTCCTCCCAATAAATATATGCTTACTGATTTCCTTAAAGCTTAGGAAATAGTACAAGATTACCTGAAGCGATAAAAAAATGTTGGTCTAGCGGTAAGCGTATACTACTGCTGAAAGCTATTTCTACTTTTGAATTCAGTTAGACATCAGATACCACGATTGCGGAGTTAGGATTCCCGCGGCTACGTGAAAATATTAAATTCAGGTAATACCGGTTGAACTCCTGTATGATGCTTGACATAGTAATCAATATATGTACTTATAGCTTACAAACTGTATATTGACGCCTGTTTCTGTTCTTAATCGTTGAGGAAATACCTTTTTTAAACATTCCGCTACGTGCCCCACGCCATAACCATGTAATTGTTAATTATAAAGTAATATACCATTGCTATATCGGCAAACATGGAGCGGCGAACCGGCGAGCGGCGTTGCACAGCGCGCAACGATCGTTCGATCGCCAGTAGATCGTGTCGGTGGACTGCGTACCGCGCGGGGGGTCCGAGAGTACGATCCATCATAAACCGCCGAAACGCCGCCAAACTATACGATTATTATATTCAATAATCGATGAACATTAAGTGAAATTAATTTTATTGGGTAATGGCGCGGGTCGTGACGGCGTGCGCGCAAACGAGCCGTATTAGTAGCGGACACAGCCTGTGCAAGCCTGTGTCGTGACCGCCGCGCATTGCTGCCAAAT
This sequence comes from Phragmatobia fuliginosa, assembly GCA_932526445.1. NCBI lineage: Eukaryota > Metazoa > Arthropoda > Insecta > Lepidoptera > Erebidae > Phragmatobia > Phragmatobia fuliginosa. Next base: position 9,844,906 of record OW052070.1, on the reverse strand, counting down.
AATAATGCTCCAGTAATAGGGCGATTATTGCTTATTATCATTATACTATAAACTTTATATCTAAACTCTAAATTGTGTATTAGTACAATAATGTAACATAGTTACCTGAAAATAATTTACCTCCTATCAATATTCTGTTGTTGCTTTCAATATTCACAGTATAACTATGTATGGTACAACTGCCTGCAACGATAACCTGTGCAAACCCATAGTAGTTGGAAAAACGCAATACAAGATTGCTTCTTCTATAAAACGACAATAATGTAGATGTAAATTGCTTAACTTACATCAAACCAGTGCCAAATTTCTCGATTCTCAATTATTTTTAAATCCTATCGGGTCATTGCATTAGATCCACCGCAGTGTTTTTAAAATCCTGTGACAGTTTATATTAGGAAGCTAAGCTATAGCATATCAGACACACATAGTTGTATTAGTTTTTTTTTTAAATACTAAGCTTATGAACAAAGGTACTATCTAACTTTACTGTAGAATGTAAAACCGTTCTTAACCTTCAAAATATGAATAATACTGATTATCGATAGTGACGCTTCCCACTGATCGAGGAACTAAGGCCAGTGGCACACGCTGTTCAATCTTTAAAGATTACGTCATTCTGTAATAGTTGGTAGGTACCAACTATAAAAGATAATAGTGTTACCATATTTGCCGATAATTGTCCCAGTTCTCCATTAAGTTGGCACGACTGAAGTCTAACCATACAATACCTTCGATATAATCCTAAAAACAATTGAATGGATAAACAGTGGAGTTTGTCGAGTAAGGTGTGATAAATGGTGTGTTCCGGTTCATACATTTGGTGGTCGTTGAAGTAGGTAGCTCTTATCATACAGAACAAATAACACCGAGAACAATGAAACGCTGTAGGTATGCTCACTCAAACAGATCATCGCTTTCGGATCGCACTTACAACTTTCGATCGACGTGTCGAACTTTTAATATAAAAAAGTAAATAGAGCTTTCACCAAACTTTTGGTAATTTTCAGGTTGTATTTATTTTTAATTAATTATAAGTCTGTTGATTAGTCCCCTGAAAGTGTAATTAGGATGCCAAAATTCATGCTTTTAAAATAATTTAAAACCGTAATCAAATATAAATATCACGTAGACGGTAATCAAGACGCAGACTCTGCGATAAGCACATCTTCTCTCGTGTGTTATGGACCTCATAATCTAGAGAACTAAATTTCTTATTCATCGTTTACAGGTAATAGATAAATATATGAATGATGTAGTAATTTTTGAAAAGAAGATGCTGAAGATATTAAAGAAGTAGGTAAGTAGTGAAAACAAATGTCTAAATAAGATTTAATATGAAAGTTATGAGACGAATCTTTTTGTTACTTTTAAGTCGTATGGTTTAAAGAGCAGTGTAACCGATGACGCGAGCCATAAAGAGTGGCAGACGAGTGGCTCGTGTGTGGCCACCGTTACTGTCCCATAACAATACCTTACTGATATATAGAAAATATTATTTATTTAAATTCTTCAATAAAACGCAGCTGTCCTTATGTGCCGCCATATTGTTATGTAGGTTACATTACAAAAGGCAACATACAAGTTTTATCTACAGTTATTGTTATTTATAGCGCTCGAGACTTTTTACAAAGGGGAAAAGGTAACTTCATCAGTAATCTTGTTTGAAGTGGTGAAATACTCATGGAGTACTTTCTTGGTTTGTGCGTAGGTGGCTTGAAAATAATAAAATAATTTAATACAGATCTATTTTAGTCATAAAAAATTAATTGAAATAAGAATGATAACAAAACAATGTTGAATCAAACGCTTCAAGATTATGACAAAAAGTAATAAGTTATTCTGGGTGATAAAATAGAGGGTATCGATTCTCCGTGCGATGTCGGTCTTTAGATTTCAGTTGAATAACTTCGTTACGAATTTCATCGGACGGAATATAAAGCATCAAATAATAAATAAACAACAATTAAAAAACGTTATTAATGAAAAGAGCTGCATGTTGTAGCTGTATAAATCAGAGCTATATTAACGCCACTGTCGGTACTGTACTCAATTAATTAACGACTTCAATGGAAACCGATCGCTATATTTTTTTAAAATCAATGAAATGAATCATTAAAATTTTCAAGAAACAAATCTATGAAAGGTATAATTATGCCCACTGTAAGAGGCACACTAAAACTATGTAAACTTTTTTACTAAGACAACTCCTGCAATACGAATATATCCTGCATGGTTACAAGTTTATATTTTGTTCCCTGTCAGAATAATCCATAAATGTCAGAATCATGTTTACCATGGGGGATTTCAGCAAATATGACCGAGTTCTACTGAAATGATATCATGACTTTTCATAAAATAGGGAATAAGGATTTATATCGCGTGTTTTCACTGAGTGAATGGACCCTAGAACCCAAATCATGCTGACTCCGAAGTGAGGCGGCAAGTAAAGACGACATCAAACTTGCCTCTTTTGAGTTGTATTATGTCGATGCGCGACGCAATTACGTAACCTGTTTGCCCGTTTGACCTCCACACCTTTAAAAAGATATGATATTTATATATTTAGTATCAATCTTTTGTATTACAACAATGGACACATAAATAGGCAGTTAGATTCTTTATGATGTTTATTTTTAACGTTGTCTACAGACTTCTTAAGAAAGTTGCTTATTTTAAAATACATTTTTGTCTTTGTTAGTTGACCTCTCCGAATCCATTGTATTGAATACCAAGTATTTGTAAAAATAGATAGCATTTGAAACTTATTCATTCTTGGCCCCTACGTTAAACGATGACTTAATCTAAATTTCGTTTGAAAAATCATATATCGAAGCAATAATACAAAACTAATTAGGTACATAAATTTTACAAGTAGCCTTACTCTGGAACGAAACGAATTTAATAGATATTCATATACAATAAAGTTACAAAAAAACATTTAGAGATTATGTTTTTATGAATGTATACTATTTACGCGTAGGCAGCAGTAATAGGTTCTTGTTAATTTTAAGACATTCGCTAATTTCAGAGAGTTCAATATTAACATCCAACATACTTCAATTTTTACAATTGAACGTTTATGTTATATTTGCTAGACATAACATTAATTTTCAAAACTTATTTTTAAAGTTATGTAGATGTAGGAACATTAAGTGGGCTTATCAAGAGAGGTATTTTGTGTATGTTAAAGAATCTGAATATAACCTAATGTAGGTTTTCGTCCTATTGCACTCAAAAGTGTATGCTAATTGATGTATCATAAGAATTGTCTGATTCCACTTATTGAAATCGTGTACTCAATAACGTAGGTATATGAAGAGAGTTATTTTTATTCTTTAAAGGTGGTCTGGTATCTAATATTGGTACTAATGATAATATTAAAAAATGTTAAGCGCTTGGTATTAGTTCTACACATACTTAGGTGTATCATGCCAGAAGTTAAGCGATACCCTGTACCTTCAAATACTTGAAATACGAGCAAATTAAAGGTCAGTTAACTCTACAAAAGAAGCATTGCAGATGCTTTGATAATTATGTACCTCTCTAGTTTAACTGAAAAGTTTCATCAAACAGAATATCGTGATTCTCGTCATTTTGTCTGTAGTTCTTCGATAGTTGAGAATTCTCTATGGTATTCTTGTCTGTTCAACTTTAAATGTACTTTAAAAAAAATATTATAATGGTACCAAAACATTATTAAATAAAAATAACCATGACTCTTTATACGATGATGCCAGGGAAAGCCAACAGCATTCGTGATCTTAAACTAGTGCTGCAGACTCTGTCTGTAGTTCTTCGATAATTGAGAATTCTCTATGGTATTCTTGTCTGTTCAACTTTAAATATACTTTAAAAAAATATTATAATGGTACCAAAACATTATTAAATAAAAATAACCATGACTCTTTATACGATGATGCCAGGGAAAGCCAACAGCATTCGTGATCTTAAACTAGTGCTGCAGACTCTGTCTGTAGTTCTTCGATAATTGAGAATTCTCTATGGTATTCTTGTCTGTTCAACTTTAAATGTACTTTAAAAAATATTATAATGGTACCAAAACATTATTAAATAAAAATAACCATGACTCTTTATACGATGATGCCAGGGAAAGCCAACAGCATTCGTGATCTTAAACTAGTGCTGCAGACTCTGGTGGAACTGCAGCACAATCATATATATTTTTACTAACATAGATGTAAGTTAAATTATCAATAACATTATGAGTTTTATTACTTGAATTAATTATTATTAATAACTATTAAAGAACGGCAACGAGTTTATGACACTTTTGCAGGTGGACATATTAATCACCTACTACGAGAGGACTCATAGCTGAGCCGAAACGATCATAGCCGAGTGGAATTCGGTGATTGAAAACAATCTCATAGGATAAGCAACTACGGCGCGGTCAGAACCTAAATGGGTGACCGTTTGTGGCATGACATGCTATGAGCGTTTCTGTGAACCCAAAGTCACGTTATGCAGACAACTCCGGTTTTATCATAAGATAATTGTTCTGAAGCTTAGTTGGTGGCCTTCGAGCGTGTTAAAAACATCCAACAGTAAGACTTACGTAGCCACAACGTTAAATAGATATCGTAACCCTAAAAAGGTTACGATATCTATTTAACTTCATTGCGATTATCGATGGAGGTGGACTTATGTCCTGTCTACACCAAAAAATTTGATAGAACTGAATTTAGGATTCCATCACTTTTAAAAGAAAATTGCCGTTGATGTAATACTGTAAAATACCAATCTTCTTGTCACTCCTAAGACCCCGTAAAAGGTCTGAATATAGTAACATTATTCTTTTCTCATCTCTATCTCAAGCGCTCATAGCCGAGTGGCCTTAGGTGATTGGAAACAATCACCGAGGGTAAGCAACTACGGCGCGGTCAGACCTAGATGGGTGACCGTATGTGGCATGATATGTTATGAGCGTTTCCGTGATTCGGAGGTCACGTTAAGCAGTCGGTCCCGGTTGTTGTCATAAGGTAACAGTCGTGAAGCTTAGTTGGAGGCCTTCGGGCGGCTTAAAAACATCCAACGGTAAGATTACGTAGCCACAACGTGTCTTGCCAGTCCCCAACCCGCACTCGGCCAGCGTGGGGACGTAAGGCCTTAACCCTCTCTTGAGAGGAGACCCGAGCCCAGCAGTGGGACGTTATGGGTTGTTGATTGATTGATTGATTCTTTTCTAGTTTATCAAAATCTAATTTGCATATCAATAACTGGTTGGCAGTGTGTTATGTCTTATCACTGATCGATCAACGTATGACATGTTGTTTAATTATCATCACTATGCATAGAACAAACCTAGAGCAGGTAGTAAGTACGTGGTACTATGAGAAACATATGATTCCTTAACAGAATATATATAAAAATGTATTCGGTCAATTTTTGATTAGTGTTTTTTGATTAAATTAAGCCAATTTAGAGTGGTTAAATAAAAAAAATTTTAGAAACTTATCTTAGTCGAATTTTGACTGAGAATATTTGAAAAGCAATGAATATACTGAAATAATAAATATCTGAATGGATAACCGAATATATAAGATAACCCAAACTGAAAACCGGTTTTATACTTAACTTCGTTGATCACTCTTCCCATGTAGCGATTTCATTGAAATTGTGACTATCATTATAATAAGTAACGCTTAACTTTAAAGTGACATGTACGTGCACCAGTTCAATTTATTTTTGAATGACACCTTTGTATTTTATCGTTATTACGTGGTGGACATCGTTTTCCTCGCCTTATTGATTAATTCAACCGGTTTTACGTAAATATCAGTTTTTCCACGGAGCGACTGACATCGAACCTTAGCAACCCTGAGGGTGAATTAAGTTCGAAGGTTGAACTAGTTTTCAGTGTTTTTGAGGATACTGACTTCCCAATAACGATTACCATAGATATTTATGGCATACGGAATTGAATGCCATTTTCCCTACTCCGGCCTGCTATTAGAAATTTATTGTAAAAAACCAAACAACAGCCCGACCCAGAATATTGTGGAAGTATGTTTTAATTTAATTAAATTCTATGCTAACTTGAAGCACATGACTGTACCTACGCCTGTTTATTGCAAAGCATGTAATAACAACGTCGCTAAGCGGGCACATGCAATCAAACGCTTGTCGCGGCCGTATTAATAGTGTCGCAGGACGATATCAGATAGTTGCGACATGCGACAGTCGCAAGACTCAGTCGTCCGGTCACTTCTCACAGTACAGTCGCAATCTATGTAATTAGTGCAACAAAACTTTCATAACTTTGCATCGGCCCAGCCCCGTCAAATAAGAATGAGAGATATTTTAGTCGTTTGTGTACTGTCGACTAATTATATGGTGCTGTTGTCATTCTAATAGAAATTAATTGTAGTGTACGGTCTAATGTCTACTTGTTCGAAACTTGTTTCATAAATTATTTAAGCATTAATGACATAGGTTTAAATAAGGGTTGATTCGCACACTTTGTGCGAAGCGATTTATGCAAATAGGCCACAAGCTGGCGTTATGTGAAAAGTTGCAACTTACTTACTTACGCTGCAATCACCTCGATTGATATTCAACTATTAACCTCATAACCAAGTGGCCTTAAGTGATTGGAAACAATCACCGAGGGTAAACAAAGACGTCGCGGTCAAACTAAGATGGGTGATCGTTTGTGTCATGATATGTTATGAGCCTTGCTGTGATTCAGTGGTGACGATAAGCAGTCGGTCCCGGTTGTTATCATTAGATAGCAGTCGTAAAGCTTAGTTGGAGGTCTTCGGGAGGCTTAAAAACAAACAACACAACAAGTCCCCAACCCGCTCTCGGCCAGCGTGTGGACGTATGGCCTTAACCCTCTCCTGAGAAGAGCCCCGAGCCCAAAAGTAGGACATTATGGGTTGTTGATTTAGTAATCGAGGAAACAAGTGTAACCTACGAAGCAAATCTCTACAACCTATAGACCCTATAGACCTATAGACCATCTATTTATTCATCTAAAATTACTTAACTAGAATCTAAGTATTTAAACTTAAACTATCAAACTTACTATAAATAAAATAAAAGTTTTTTAAATAAATTTGGGTTTACTTCTTCTTCTTCTTATCTTTTAATCCCAATATAATTTGGGATTAAAAGATTAGGAAGAAGATGGCTCGGCTCGAGGCCTATGCCTCAAGCCGTGGATGGCTCGAGGCATAGGCCTCGAGCCATCCACGGCTCGTAGATGACTCCTTTTTGTTGAGTGAGCCCGATGTTCTCTTTGGGTCAATCTGCTACTTCCAAATTCCGATGCAAGAAAATACTCCTCCTAACCACTGCCTTATTTAGATTTGTTAGTAACCCAAATTATATTGGGATTAAAAGATTAGGAAGAAGAAGAAGTAAACCCAAATTTATTTTATTTTATTTATAGTAAGTTTGATAGTTTAAGTTTAAATACTTAGATTCTAGTTAAGTAATTTTAGATGAATAAATAGATAGAATGATAAACATGATTTGTTACTGGACATTGAATTGACTCCAGATAAGGAAACTTATCAATGACAGAACTTCGATTTCATCAGCATTCACCATTTAATTAATTGCATAATGAGTGAGAATTTATCACTAAATTGATTTAATTTAAAAAAGAGAAGTATTGCTACAATGTGGCTGATGTATTTACTACAGCGATAGCTATTACATACATCAGCTACACGCATTGTGCTGACATTAAAAATATTCAATGCATTTATTTATCTACAGCACAATCAAGGAACGGCGGCCGCTGTACTACTAGCGAGAGACACGTTCTCTGCCAACAAAAATATGAACGCAATTGCTCTAGTCTGATTAAATATCGTTATCGCTTGTATCAAAAGCTACTGCACTTACAAACAGATCAAAAACTGCTGAGTTAGAACATCGATCAATGTGAATAAGAGGAAATAATAAGAGGTATCTTTAAGACCATTAGCACACAGAAAGATAAGAATATGTAGCACTTTCCTACATCGCTACGTATGTCTTTCAAAAACTCTGTAATTTATTTATACCTACTAGGAAAAAATATACTTTATAAATGATAGTATAACATACATTATTTGTCGTACATACTTAACTTTTATTTGTCACGTTTGCCTAAGTAATTTTGCAGCAACTACTAGTTGCTGAGTAGAACACCATCTCAATATAATTGATTATTCAGCGGCAATTGGAATTAGAGCGCCAGTGTAAAAGTGTTAAAATTTACTAAACTTTACACCTTCCTTAAAGTGTCTTGTCAATGGTCTAGGAAATATATCTTATGAGTTAGGCTGAAATAATATATTTACAATGCCGAAATTGGTTGTACGAAGAATATTTTTCTTGGAATATAATCTTTTCTATTGAGCATAGCTTCAAGTACAGTAGCGGCCCAAAAGCGCGAGTAAGTCTGCGCGTCGTCCCGTTAATGTAGCACACGAGCCGAGCTTGTTATGTGCATTGTGCGGCGGCGTCCGCCCGATGATACATTATTTTTATAACAATAAATCGTTGTAAGTAAAGCACCGCTCGCTGCCCCGGTGGTCTGCCCCTAGTCGCAGCACGCTCACTCATGATCTGCCTCTGACTTAAGACTGGCTCTACAGATTTTACAACACGAGTAAGACGATTAATCTCTTTACCAACAAGGCGATAGATTAATATTTTCCATTAAAATCATTTAAAACACCCATCAAATTGTACGTCTGAGTACGAATTTCTCTCTTTTTACACCCTATCGTTATTCATGAAAAAAAACTATGGGTTTTCAATGGTTAATTTATTAGTTAACGAAGTTAAAGATACAATCTATCGTTGCATACATAAAGATAAATGCGACGAAACACGTTATAAGAGTGTGGCAGAGCCAGTGGCCGAAGCTGTGATAGCGATCGTAAAAATTAATAGTCCTTGACACGCGGCGTTTCAATTTGCTTTTTAATTAGTCGGGAGGCCATGATATCGTACGTTACCGTAGATAATGGAGATAAACTGCTATGGGGAATCAATAATACGATCCCAACCGATACCTACTGTACATTTCTCTACAACCTGAATTTAAAGCAACAAAATTAACCACGCATTTACATTTTTAACTTAAGTGTTTTAATACCTATTGAATATTTATACCCTATTTTCTAATAAGATAACTGTGGTAGCCAAAAATAAACATACTCTGAAATAGTTAGTAAAGTGGATTCTTAAGTCACACTTTTCCGTAATTAAAACGATCATTATTTAGGTACACCGCCCCGAGAATTTCAAATAATTTCACATTATAAAACTGATTTTGTAACTACTCTGCTTTAATGCGTAACAAAGCTTAAGTGGAAACTTGAATAGATATAAAAATTAGCTTTTTTTGTTTAAACTTTATTAAGAATGATAACAGATGATTTATTTTTAAAAAGGTTTTTGACGAAAGTAGTACATTTTATATTTTGGAAATATTCTAATTATACTATTTTTTCAAATAAAAATAGGTTTCCTTAATAACACGATATCAGCAATATGTTGCGAAAATGTGAATATCTTCTTTGAAAAACTTATTAAAGTAGACTGTATTGCATTCCAATAACTTATTTAAATACACTATTCAAAATTTAGCAGAACATATAAATGAATAGCTGACTAATTGTTTACCTGTAGCATCATAAGTTAACAAAATTACCACATTTACTATAGCACTGATAATCAAATAAATATTTACAATACCTACTGATTTACGCTCTTCGAAGCAGTATCAAAGAATTCCAGTCGATTTCAAAATATAAAGAGAAGTTTACCGCAGCATGGCTGTAAACAAATTGGTTTAGTATTATCTACATATTTAGTTATGCGCATATTAACAGTAGCTCGAATTGAATCGCGTTAGTTATTAGCTCATAAGATGATACCGACATTAGCCATATATTTAAGTTGGTATTAATTACTTATTTCATTTAAATTTAAATGAAATTCTAACTAAACTACTTCGCATGCTTCTATATCATGGGATGAATAATATTATTATCTACGAATCATTCGGTATAAATATTTCTATGAAATAGCAAGTAATGCACTGTAATAAAGGGTTTTCTTTACAGTCCTAGCTTTGTCATTGAGCATTGGCTATGACATTGCTCAATTAACAAACTTCAGGTCATAAACTGCTTCAATATATAATAATTCTTAGTGATTAAATGTAATAATTGTCCTATTAAGATATTTTATTATCTCCTACGCGTTTTCACTGATTGATCCATTCTATTTTTAGATAATACTGTCATTTACTCTCTAAGGCTCATTCTCTTTAATTTTTACAGCGCCTTCAATGCTAAGTAAAAATTATTTATCCCTAAAATTTCATTGAAGCTTTGAGGGACCTATAAAACGTCTAAGATTTCAAAAATAATAATTATGTACTTTTTACGTATTTTCGTTACGGTATTAGATATTTATGCAAAATACGATTTTACTCCTTTGCTAAATGCCTGACTTGAATTTACGTATAATAATAACAATCGAGTTAATTTAACACAATAATTATAAAATATAAAAAATAGAATACTAACGAAACAAGAATTAGAATAAATTACCGAAACCGTTACATGTTCTCTTAATCAAACGTCGGATTTAGTCAATTTATAATAATAAATAAAAAATAAAAAATATATTTATTTCCACCACAAAGACACAATTTTTCAATGATACATGTATATTACAGAAGCAAAGTTGTACTTTGGGGTGGACTGGAGCCTAAACTAGGTCAAGTCCTGTATTTCAGGACTCCAGGATTCACACCCATTCACTATAGGTTTTTCGATGTACTGTGGTGTTTCCGTGCGTGTTTGTGTGTGTGTGTGTGTGTGTGTGTGTGTGTGTGTGTGTGTGTGCGTGCGTCTGAATGTCATGTAAATGTTTTTTTTTTTTTTTTGTTTTTTTTTTTTTTTTTCCGGAGCTTGTGGTCACTTTACAATAGTGATAAGGGATTCTGTGTCTGCGTATGATAGATTTATCAAATAATTTTTAATTGAGAATTTACACTTATATGTCGTTTTTGGGAAAATATTTAATATTGGGTTCAGCTTATTGTATAGATATGGTGCAAGAAAGAGATATTGACGTCCGAGAAAAGCAGTTTTATATTGAACGGTATCACAAATTCTATTTCTTCTTCGGGATGAGTAAGTGGTATGTGGGTCAAAGTGAGTTACTTTGTGTATACGAATGATACTATTTAATATAAATATTTGGCGAATAGTCAGAACTTTGGCATCTTTGTATAAGCTGGCTGTTGAATAACGAAACGGCTTCCTAAGCATTACCTTGAGGATTGATCGTTGTGCCCTCTCAACTTTTAAAATTTTAGTTTTATATGTACCGCCCCATACTGGTATGCAATAGGAGAGGATTGATTGAACCAGAGCGTAGTATGTAGTCTTCAAAATTTTAGGGTTGAGCACATTTCGAATTTTCTTAAATATCCATATCAGTTTACGCATTCTGGCAGAAAGAAGGTCAATATGTTCGGCCCATGATAGTAGTTCATCCAATTGAACGCCGAGGTATTTTATGTTATTAACTTTATCTAAATGTGTACATGAACAGGATAGTGCATTTAAAGGATAGTGGCAGGTGTGTAATTTTATATTGAAATCATTTAGGTTTGGCTGCTTATGTTTGCTAATGGAAAAAGTAATGTATTTGGATTTGGTTGTATTTAGTGTTAAGAGGTTTCTATTCAGCCATAATGATATCTGATAGAGCCCTTTTTCCGCACACGACTTTGCCTCAGCCCAAGTCTCTCCGTGAAATATAAGTGCTGTATCATCAGCATATGAGAATATAGTACCGTTAGATGGATTGTATTGGCAGAGTTCATTAATATAAATAAGGAAGAGACTTGGGCCAAGTACACTCCCCTGTGGGACGCCGCATGTTATTGGTAGGGCTGTACTAATCAGGTCCCCAATTTTAATAGATTGAAATCTATTAGTTAGGAAGTCTTGGAGAAGTTTTAGGGGCGTACCACGTATACCAACTGCTTCTAATTTTTTCAGGAGGATGTTTGTAGATACCGTGTCGAATGCCTTCGCGAGATCGAGGAAAACACCCACACATTTACGTCCCTGATCCAGACTACTTGCAACCTGATTCACCAGTTTCGTTACGGCGTCTTCAGTTGATTTTTTAGGTTGAAAGCCAAATTGTGATGGAGAGATGATATTCTCCTGGATAAAAAAATTCATAAGGCGTGTATTTATAATTTTTTCAAACAACTTGGACAGTCCCGTCAATACGGAAATTGGTCTGTAGTTCTCAACACACTCTTTACTTCCACTTTTGTGTATTGGATGAACCAGTGAGCGTTTCAAACTATCGGGAAATATGCCATTTCTCAAACAGATGTTAAAAATATGTGTTAAAATTGGAGCAATTACATTTTTTATTCTCTTAAGAAATGTGGCAGGTATATCATCCCATCCGGTGGCAGAGTCGTTTTTTAGACTAATGATTAAGGATTCTATTTCAACACTATCAGTCTCCAATAGTACAAAAGATTTCATTCGGGACGTGGTTTGGATATCACATTGGATATTAGACGTATCCGTAGTGTCCCCCACACTTTTTGCCATTTTCTTCCCAATTTCAGCAAAGTAGCTATTGATTTCATTTATTGTAGCTAATGTGTCAGAACCTTTAGAATTAATTAGTTCAATTGCCGAGTTTCTATTTACGTTAGTATTTGTTACATTCCTGATAAATTTCCAAGTTTGTTTTGGATTTTTACATTGTTCTGACTCAGATCTCTCATAGTTGTTTTTGATTTTGTTAAGGAGTTGGTTACAAAAGTTCCTGTATCTGCGGTAGGTAATTTTAAGATTATCATCTGTCGGAGAAGCCTTAAGTTTTTTATGAAGGGCATTACGGTGAGTAATACATCTCAGTAAGCCTGGCGTAATCCATGGTTTTATAATGTACTTTCTAGTAGGCACTTTATGAACTGTAATGTTATTAGTTAATGCGAGCTGTACCTTATCAATTAATGTGTCAAGAGCGTTATTAGGGTCATCAATTTCGTAAATATCTGAAAGCTTCTGATCCAGAAGGGATTTGGTAGCTTTCTCATAATTTACACTACGTTTAAATTTAAGGGAGCCGACTTTCTTTGGTATTGTTAAATTAAGAAAGACCGGAAGATGATCAGTAATTTCTGTTTGTATAACGTAAGTTTGGGCTTTAGAATTCGTTTTAATGTTGACGTGATCCAGACAGTTCGATTCACGTGTTGGCAGTACGTGTGCTGGCAGCAGGCCATTCTCGGCGAGGAGATTAAGGTAGTCGTGGCTTTTATTGTCATTTGAAGAGGGTTTTATATCTATGTTAATATCACCGATAACGCATATTGTTTTGTACTTATTGATGTTTTTTAGATTCGTTTCTAATGAGGAAAGGAAGTTGTCAATATTTGATTGGGAAGGTGATCGATAAATACCTAGAATAGCCGTATCCGAAGTTTTTATAAGAAGGCAACTGGCATCATTAAAAATAGGCTCTTGAACAGTGTGAGAGATATTTTTATGAATATATGCGACTACTCCATCGTTTTTATTTAGAGGTGCTGTTGAGGTATATAGTTGATAATTTTCTAGTTGAGGAGTAGGTTTATTTCCAGATAACCAACATTCAGTAAGTATTATTATATCGCAGTCTATTTTCAAAAGTTTCAGAAAAGCTATAAAGTAGTCAAAATTGTGATGTATGCTTCTAATATTAAAAGTTATAATTTTAAGACTGTTTTTTGGGTTATTAAGCAAGTTTGTAAGTTGAACCGGATCAACTACAGCTGATTCAGAGACGGTGATACTGTCTAAATCCGTATGAACTTGAGTAATGTTGTGGTCAACCATTATTAAAAATAATATAGGAAGGTGCAATGTGTTTGAGTGGTATAAAGATACAAAATCTACAAGGTTTTGTAATAAACTTATTTTTAGGTTCAATTAAATACTGCCAGTAAGCAACAGAATACCAAACACACCAATGAGATATTATATATAAATACATAAAATATACCATTGAGGGAATAGGTTTATTATTTATAGTGTATATTATTCGGTTACTTTTACGTAAATATGTAAAATTATATGTAATTAATTGTGATGAAATATATTGTGTGTAAGTTTGTATGTTTCTTGTGATTGTATAATAAAGAGAAAGAAAAATAAGTAAACAAAAACAGAATAACAGGGCATGCAAACCTGTGTACAGAATTTGAAGTTTGTGGTACAGTCATTTGCTATCTTGAGTTATTTTTTGGAGGTCCTCTTCATTTTTAATACGAAAAGCTTTGCCCCCCTCCAGTTTTCTCAGATATACAAAACCATGGGCAGTCCAACAAAACCTGAAGCCGTTGTCAGTTCCGAACTTGCGTGCCATGGCGTAGATTTTTTTGGTTCGGGGTGAAAGACTTTCAGATACAAATATACTTGAATTGTGGGTATCGATTTTGGCGAGAGTAGTTGTGAGATTAATCTTTTTATTTTGTCGAAATTGTCTTATCATACTAAGGATTTTGTCCTTTACGCGTGCCGTTGTAAATTCGACTACAATAGGTGGGGCTGCAGTCGAAGCTGACTTGGACTTATAGCGGAAGGTATCTCTAATATCACAGTCCTCAATAGATGACTCAACGACAGCGCCTATATTTTTCACTATTTCGACGAGAGACTGTTTATTTTCAGTTGGGGTCTGTGGGACATTACGAATTTCAATACTCGTATTTCTAGAACTTCTCTCCAAATATTCAACCCTGTTTTCTAGTTCTCTTATGTAGCTGAGATGTTTTTCCCTTTCCTTCTCGCATTTTTCGAGATTTGTCTTTATTTCGTCATACTTGATAGATAAAAATTCCATCGACTTTGAGATATCACAGTTTTGAGCCCTTATTTCTTCTATCACAGAGTGCATAGCAGATAATTTTTGATTTTGCGAATCACTAGCGGTATAAAACATATTTTTCATTTCTTTAATAAACTCATTCAAATCGTCCTCCATCATGTCACCCCGTTTACGTTTTTCCTGTCTCAAAGTAATATTACTTAGATCCGTTAACGAGACACTCGTGTTGCATTGTTTTGGTGGTGTACGAGACGACATTTTTTCAAGGTAAAAAATAACAATTATTGATTACTAGATTAATTTTCAAAATACCCTCCACAACACTATTTTGTCAATGTATCGCTGGGGAAGCTTTGGAGCTTACAGACGAAGTTGTGATAAAAAGGACTTAAACTCCGTGCGATTCACGTCGCTTACGCGTTCCGGTCAACTATTATTTTTGTTAACACTTTCACTGTACGGTTTTTACCGATTGTTTGTAAAATATTGTATTATTGATATCTATTACTGTTTTTGTCACTGTGAGAAATGTCCAATGCACTATGAACTGTTCTAAACACTTAAAAACCAAAATACAACGATCAATAACTAACTATAAGCTTAATGAATGATAATCACAATAATTTAGCTATAATAATAGTGTTGCGTGCGCTAAGCTTGTTTGATTAATCGGTATAGGACTCGAATTTAAGGAAAAATGAACGAAGCCGTAAGTTACCACTTGTTACGTATGTGTAGCTGTCTGTATGTATATAGAGGCTGAAGTGTATGCGAACGACGCACGCGCGCACGGAAGCGCTATCGGCCGTCCATCGAGACTTGATTTACGACATGCCATCTTACTACACACTTTTACGTTTCCATAAAACAAAAAAAAGACGTCACTGCTTACCGAGTTTTGAAAGTTAAAAGATTAAGTAAAAGAACTCTTTAATTCTTTGAACTGATTTATAAATTATCGTATTTAAGAAGTTTAAGGAAATCTTATTGTATTATTAAAACAGAAATCTGCGGGATTGCTACCATGTACCTTTTTGTTGGTGGTTTGGTGTTACTCCGTGATCATGGCGCTTGCAACAGTGCCGAAATATCGGATACTCACCAACAAAAAGGTACATGGTAGCAATCCCGCAGATTTCTGTTTTAATGTTACTGACCATGAAAGTTTAAAACAACTTATTGTATTAATTTTTTTTTACTTTAGGTACTAGTGTATTTTGCCTAAAATTAGCATCAAATATTATTTGCATCAAACCTACCGTTAAAGATACAGGATCTTTGATTGTTTAAATTAATACTACTATGTAATTACTAATATGTACTATAAATGCAAAAGTTTGTGAGTATATATGTTTGTTGCTCTTTTACGCAAAAACTACTGAAAAATTCTGTATAGTATATTCTGAATATTTTATATGAAATGACTTGCCAACATTGCAATGCCTAACAGCTGAAATGTTTGCGTGCGTTACCCCAGCAAAAAAGCAAAAAAAATTGGGCCTTAGAGAGATGAGAGTATAACAGAAAATTAGTGTGTTCTGAGGTGTAATTTGTTACAAATAGCAAAATTTGTGCATGTAGTAGTTTAAAAGTTATTCGACAAAAACACATTTTGCTGGAGTAACGTTTCAAACGTTACCCCAGCAAAAAAAATTTTTTTTAAGCGTTTCAGACCCAAACGAAATACATGAATACATAGCTTTTGTTCCGTATTAAATGTTAGGCAACAGCAAAATTTGTGTGAGCTGTGGTTCTTAAGTTATTGACAATTTTGCTGGGGCAATATTTTGGTCTTGTCTAGAACTTGAAAATGGCTGAACGCAGAAGTTTGAAAAAAATACCATCGATAGACCTTCTTTTGCTTAAATTTGTTTAATCATTGGTTTTCAAATTGTTTGATGAACACCGATGTAATAAAATGGTTTTAAAAATCAGAAAAAACTGTTTTGCTAGGAAACCAGTATACTTACAATCAAATAAAAAGCTGTAACATATAGCCATGGTTTACATTTATAATGACTGTAAATTTGTAATGAGTAACTTTAAGCAATATGAAGATATAAGTAAATATTATTAATTTTAAATGGTATATTTAAGTCATCGAATACGCAGTTCCTATAAAAGAAGGAAACGTGGCAAACTCTAACAAATTTAAGTATATCATCAACAAACAAGCCTGTAAATTTCAGCTATCAAATACAAATATTATAAAAGTTATATGTAAAACAAGAATGTAACAACATTCTCCTATAACCCGAGCAAAATTAAAAGGTTACGTAAAAGCGACCGCGCCATACATTTAAATATCTTCGTAAATGAACGGCTTAGTATCGGGTATTTTGTACAGTCAACAGAATATTTTTATCAGATTGTAATTTAAATATTAAAATTTTTTGTTTCATACAATTTAATGCTTCATAGAATTCAAATTAATGCAAACCAAAATATCATAACTCAGTTGGGAATAGTGTTTTATAAAACAATATAAAAATTTCATATAGTATGCTATATTTTTTCCTTTTTTTGTTCTTGTTATGAGAAAAATAATAAGTTACATTCACCGCGACACCATGGAAGCAACAGGACGGCAACAAATGTAATTTAAAAAAGAATAATGCGTGTAAAATACTGAACACATTTTACAAGGAAAGGACAAGGAAAATTTTACAAGAAAATGTTACTAAACATTGTAAATATTTATTTAATTCATTGTTAAAAAAAAAACAAAAAAATATCTAAGTTAGTATCTAAACATGTTGAAATTACTCAACTATCTGTGATTTTTCTAAACATTTATGGACCTATGTGAGCGTATAAGACTGATTTTACATAAAAAGAATTAATCATACTCAATTCAATATTCTTGTCACCCAACTTTTTTTGTTCGTAACTGTACCAACAAAACATTCTATTATACCATTCATTTCAGATGTCAGCCGAATGTATAGCGCGGTCGCTTTTACATAACCTTTTAATTTGGTCAGGTTATAAGAGAATGTTGTTACATTCTTGTTTTACATATAACTTTTATAATATTCGTGATTGATAGCTGAAATTTACAGGCTTGTTTGTTGATGATATACTTAAATTTGTTAGAGTTTGCCACGTTTCCTTCTTTTATAGGAACTGCGTATTCGATGACTTAAATATACCATTTAAAATTAATAATATTTACTTATATCTTCATATTGCTTAAAGTTACTCATTACAAATTTACAGTCATTATAAATGTAAACCATGGCTATATGTTACAGCTTTTTATTTGATTGTAAGTATACTGGTTTCCTAGCAAAACAGTTTTTTCTGACTTTTAAAACCATTTTATTACATCGGTGTTCATTAAACAATTTGAAAACCAATGATTAAACAAATTTAAGCAAAAGAAGGTCTATCGATGGTATTTTTTTCAAACTTCTGCGTTCAGCCATTTTCAAGTTCTAGACAAGACCAAAATATTGCCCCAGCAAAATTGTCAATAACTTAAGAACCACAGCTCACACAAATTTTGCTGTTTGCTAACATTTAATACGGAACAAAAGCTATGTATTCATGTATTTCGTTTGGGTCTGAAACGCTTAAAAAAAAATGTTTTTGCTGGGGTAACGTTTGAAACGTTACTCCAGCAAAAAGTGTTTTTGTCAAATAACTTTTAAACTACTACATGCACAAATTTTGCTATTTGTAACAAATTACACCTCAGAACACACTAATTTTCTGTTATACTCTCATCTCTCTAAGGCCCAATTTTTTTTGCTTTTTTGCTGGGGTAACGCACGCGAAATGTTTTGGATGAAACTTTACAGTAATATAGCTTAACAGAATAACACATAGGCTACTTTTTACTGCAATAATCGAGATACACGCATGCAGAGCCGCGGGCGAACGCTATTTTCAATATTTCCGTATGCCAATAAGTAGTAAGAACATACTTTTTCAGAGGAATGTGGGATATTTTCACGATAAGCGACCTTAGTGTTTATGATTAGAACAGATTAGATAATTTGTGTAAATAAAAATTTGATAAGATTATTAAGAAAATTTGTAGAATAAATATTATCATACTCAAGGAAATATAAATCATGTTCAAACATTTAGACATGTATATAATAGTTGAGTGAATATGTATAAATAAAGTAGTATCACAGAATACATTATAATACTACTAGTACAGAAGGCTCACTCCGAAAAGTAAATTAAAGAAATAGGGACCCTTGGTGTCAACCGAATCACCGACGATTATATTTGCCTAAAATTGCGTCTCTTTCTATCGTGTAACTCTTATCTGTTCTGACGATGTCTGGTCGAGCGGCATGCCAGCCCGTGCAGTCAGCCGGCCGACTATACCTAAACTGCGGAGTGACACCCCCCTGGTAGTATACCTACATATAAAAAATTAAAACAAGAACCTCACTATTACAAATCGCATGGAAGTAGAAGAAAGTATTAAGAATCACCAGCAAATTCCCATTTAGGGTTCCGTTGCCAAATTGCAAACAATAGAACCTTTATAGATTCTTCATGTCTGTCTGTCTGTTCAGCTGTATGTAACAGCCGCTTTTTTTAGAAACTATAAGAACTATACTGTTGAAACTTGGTAAGAAGATGCATTCTGTGAACCGCATTAATATTGTCACATAAAAATAGAAAAAAAAATTTGGGGATTCCCCATACTTAAAACTGAAACTCAAATATTTTCTTTTCATCAAACCTATCTATGGATAGGTCTTCAAAAATGATATTGAGGTTACTAATATATTTTTTTCTAAACTGAATAGATTGCGCGAGAGGCACTTTCAAAGTGGTAAAATATATTATGGTAATATACTATTAACAAAACATCGATCAAAGTGAACTACAAGAACTTTTATATGATGTTATTTGCTTCTACGGAACCCTACATGGGCGAGTCCAACTCGTACTTGGCCGCTTTTTAAAATAAGAGTTTGTGCCCGTCTGATGTACAGTGACATTCTACCTGTGCTGAAAATGACTTACCTGTAAAATTTATTTCATTTTTACCCGACTACGGCAGATTCAAAGAAGGATTATGATTTTGACTGGCTATATATGTACTCGTTCATTTCTTAATTTTTTCCCTCATAGCCCCTCAACTACTTATTAGAACTGAATAAATAGGGTATCGTTAGAAGAGTCTTGATTATATCAGCTAGTTATAGGTTATATGACGTGTCACTTTAACTGTTGTAGTGCCCTCTGGCGGTCATAAGGTTTGGTGTTAAAAAAAATTGAGAGAAACGTGCCGTGTTTGGCTTCATTGTAAAGGCCATTTCAAAAATATATATATTATAAGCATTTACTCGTCACATTTTCCATATTTATCGATGATTGCGACTTGCTAGGTAGAAGAGCCATGCTGACTTCAGCACGAATGGGCTGGCTCAACCGGGGCAGTACTACCTTCACACAGAAGACCATCCTAATAATGAAAGTATTCTTACTGTTATCTGACCAGGCGACCATGGTATGGGTCAGCAAATGGGTCACATGGTCACAAAAGGGTCCTTATTAAATATTTAAAGTTGAATCACCACAATATTAGTACTATCTCGTGAATGTTTTCCCAAATAACAAACATGTAAAACTCTATTTTTCTCTGTTTCATGACGAAGATGTGTAACGTAACCTAAATTGCGCACATAATACTTTTGTGCGCAAATGCGCAACGTCAATTTGTATTTTTAGATTTTGTGTTTCATAAGAACCGACGGGTAAACAGCTTTTTTATCACTGTCTATTTTCATGCATTCTATTCATATTCAACAATTGTTTGTTTCACTCGCCATCGTTTTAGTTTTAACTTTATGATTTTTTTGACCTTTTATTACATGGCATCATCTCTAATTTGTTTCTTGTTTGAATCTTGGAACTTATACTATACGTGTAATAGCGTACTATTTATGCTGTAATCTGTTTTTATCCATTTCCAATAGTCACTTTTAACTTTTTTGCATTTATATCCGTGACAATAGTGTGTGACTTAAACTAGTACTAAAGTTAAACCATGATATAAGAAATATTGTAATGTGTATTGAATTAAAATTTTGGAGGAATGCGTATTTGGTCCCCTCTAATGCAAAGAGGCAAGGGAAAGCAAGGTATTCGGGTCGCAGCCTAATTGTCACAAACTTAATATCTAATAGAAACAAACTTTTACGATTATAATCATTCATTCCTCTATTTCTATTTTTAGTACACTATATATCAGGACACAAGTCAGATGGAGAGATGATTTGCGTGTGAGAGCTGGATACGTGAAGCTCAAAGTCAAACAGAGTAGCCTTTGTAAACTGTGGATTCCAATAGGCTCATGATGATGAATACACCTACACTATTACTTCAAGAATGTATATTTGTTCCAGGTCTTATTGTTCGTGAAAAAGTTTTAAATTATGGCGTCCTTAACTTGGACATAAATGTAACTACCTAGTGACAATTATATATGTTACTTTGTTTACTTCTCATACAAGTTCAAGCTACAAGCATAATTTATTTTAGATATGTCTTTCACGGATTTCAAATAGGATACCACTTGGATTGTTAAGCTGCAAAATAATCACTTCATACTTATTATATGTTCATTAACAATAAAAATCTGAATAGAGAAGTACAACCGATCCTTTAGCCAAATTAATATTTGCTCTGCCAAGCTCTACTGCACCACGATTTCAGCACGAAATATTGTGTGATCTACAAATATTTTTTTCAGGGTCTGGGTGTTTTCTACGTATAATATGTATGTTTTTACAAAAAAAAAGTATGTTTCTGTATTTATATCAGTTGTTTAGCAGCCATTATACAAATTTTGGTCTAGAATTATTTGTGTGAAGTCCAGATTAGGTTTCAAAGGTGAATAAATATAAAAGTAGTTTCTATCGATTGAGGCGGTACGAAGTCTGCTGGGTCAGCTAGTTTATTATATTTATTATTTAGTATAGTGTCATGCTGCATTGTCTGCAAGTACAATGAGAATGGTAACCTCTACTCATGGATTCATGTTTTCAGACGAGCTAGTCTTATTCTAGCTATAGAGACTCGTTTCCATTTAAACAGTAGCTTGCAAAGATATATAATATTTTCTAACCTTGTTTTCATCTTGATAAAGCAAGAGATGACATTCATAGATGTCTGAACCATAGTATCGTTTTATTGCTTTTTAATTACTACCAAATGCCTTTTTTGGCCATCTTACTTTCAGTATAGATATTTAAACGAATTAAAAAAAGAAATTTAATATTAGCGCAGATGTTTTAAGAATGTCAAATATAAATTTGGAAAATTGATAGGTTTTATCGTAAAATTATTTTTTATATATAAACGTGGAAGTTTAAATCTCTGTTAGATAAGCCAAGCCTTGGATAGAAATTGCCTCAACCTTTTTCGTTCAGAGTTTCTCAAATTAGGTTGAGGTCGATTTAAAGTCTACAACGGTACAGTGGCATTTTGATTTATTAAAAAAATGCCATCAGACTTCCTGAACCCAAGTAAACCCAATATCAGAAAAGAAAGACTTTGGCCTTTTTTAGGGCTACAACCACCCATAACTAGTGTATGGCAACTGAGATAGACGGCTAGACGTACTCTCCGACCGAGGCAAAGAGTCCTATGTGTTAAGCATCAAGCCCACAATCAAAACGGTTACCACTAAGGCACGAGCTGATAATTATATAAACAACTACAACCTTTAAGTGGAAGGACCACGTTGTTTTATAAAACATTGGATTATATTGATAAGAAACGAAGAACTATACTGACACAAAAGTAAATGAGCACACTCCATAAAGTGATATGTAAATTGTTGAATGGAGTAATGGAGTGTAAGAATGTGTGAAATTCTTTTCGGTACTTATCTGAGATTAAGGGGGTATGTTGAATGGAGTAATCTCAGATAAGTAACCTTTTTGTATTATGTTACTGGTAGTTTTGATTTATAGTTTGAATTATTTTTCATAAGAAGTACTTATTTTAAACTGGAAAATTGTGATGTAATATTTATTGATTCCGTTCAGAGTTCCAGAAGTATCAACATGTCTATGTGATTATATATAATATCCTTTTTCATAATGCAATGTACCTAAATTGAATTATATTCCCAAATGAGAAAATCAGTTTATTATTTTATGAAGTGACCATATAGTTTGATACAAAAAATGAAGTGAAGCCACATCCACCGTTCAAGGTAAATAATGTCAAAAGTTGAGTTCAAGCGGTGCAAAACTCTTTGATTTTTATAAACTCTATAAAGTGTAATAAAAACTAACATTAATTATCATGTAACACTACATGTCTATCTATCTACTAATAAGTCAGTAAAAAATTACACTATAAATATTCTAAAGTAACGGAAAGTGTAAAGTAAGATAAGAACATAAAATAATTCAAATGCAAGCAACTAGTTTCAGTCAAATAATGATATATCAGCGCACAAGAAACCAGATTCTATATCTACGCTAATAACAGAAAATCAATTTGTCATTGTTTATCATTATCCACCGCGATAATAATATCCGCTCCGGTTTAACCACTATAAATCACAATAAGATTAACTTTGTCTTAAATACGAAAATCACCCAGGAAACGCGTTAAAATGAAATGATAATTCATTAGTATGTCATTGAGCGCAGGCAGACGGGGCGGCGAGCAATGTGACCATTATATAGAATGACGGCGCGCGTCTTGAAATAACCATTTCTCTTGTTCCCTCTTAAACATCCGTCACATAATACCCAAAGGGTTCCAAATCCAACCTCCAGAGGTCAAACCTAAATGGTAACGCCAAGCTTGCCGTCGCCTTTAAATAGGAAACGACACGTTTATCCAATTAGAAATTCACCATATCTTTGTGATAGTTGAAGAGGAAATTTGAGCAATCAACTTGCAGAGCGCCTCGGCGTTCCTATCACAGTTTATTCAATTGAGCTCGTAATGAAGTTATGTGAGCTATGAACAGTATGAAATAAGCGCTCTACGTTTAGACTGGCCGAATATTTGTCTAATGATTTATTAAAGCTCCATTATCTTTTTCAATGCAACGCATACCTTACTTTAGAAAATTTGAAGTTAGACAAAATTACAAATAAACTTTTTGTGTTTATATGAGAGTTTTGTAATGCCTCCACCCTGCTGCTGATATTGGTACTCCTCATCGCTCGCTCATCGCATCGTTGCTATGGCAACGCATAAACATTATCTGAACATTCTTCGATAGATGTCTAAAAGGACATAGTTTTACAGTTCATGAATTTCATCAGTCTTTTGTACTTTAATGTAGGTATTTATGTGGTGACGATACTCGACAATAACTACTATCTAAGTCCAATAAGAGTGAAAAGTAATAAATATAAATTTAAACCATTCTCGAAGTCGAATTTCAATGGTCATTGTTTACAGTAGCAGTAACAGATTACGTAACATAACACAGGGACATAAAATTCTTCACCCTTTTATTTAATATCTAAACGTGTACATCAATGTTTACTCGTATGATAAGCCTACAGTCGAAAGTTCTGCGAGAGCCAGTCGTCTGTGAATTAGTTCATGACAAGTCTGAGTACAAGGGTGCCCAATAAAGTCTGAAATCCAGCCACAACATAACGTTTTCATCAATTTCTCAATAATGTTTTTTGATTATGTTAAAAGATACTTGACATCAACGTTCTCAGCTTTATTTAAAATTTAACAAAACATTATTACGACTTAATAATAATAATATAACAAATCTTTATTTGTCTTAGAAATTGATTAATGATCTAAATTGTTGTCATGAGTCTGGGTGTTCATTGTGTCTGATTCATGTATGTTGGTAAAGTCCCCCGCAACACAGAATGTATATTCCTAAAGCGGGAGTTGTCTTTATAAAAGAAGAATAAACCTTGACAACATGTTCTAAATGTTTTTTAATGAATTCACTAGTAAAACAATATAATTTATAACTCATTTTCATTAATTTTAAATCGTCGTTATAAAAAGGTTTAATTTAGATCAAATGTATTATCGTTAGTCATTAATCCTCCTTTTTTAATTCAGCCTGACAACAAACGCAAAATATAGAGAGCTGACAGGAGACGCTGCCACGTAATAAAATAAGTTTGACCTCAATACAGATTCCAGAACGAACTAGCCGGTGTAAAATACTGCTAACATTCTAAATAATGTGCAATATATAACAGGCGAGCACAAAAGCATGAACTGGGAACAAGTTGTTATTACAAGGTGTTGAACCTGATTTTCTGATTTATTGTTGAGTGGTATTAGCAATGATCAATGTTGTTTTGAGGTGTCTCTTTGTTGCAGGCGTTTTATCGACGATAATTATGAAACGGGTTATTATAAATCTCTCTTATTATTTAAAAGTCAAACGCGAAATACATGTTTTTCGTTCCTTAATTGTAGAATTAACGCTAGGTTTAGTTTTATAATTTAAACGAGTCGAGGTAAGTTTGACCTCATAATTTGACATCAACGAATAAGAGCCATCGTAAATTTAATTGAAATTGATTACGTTGCGGTTAATGGCCCTACTATAGAACCCAATAGTTTGTAGTGACACAAAATTGGTCTTATTTTTTGTTTACTAGATTTTTACATAGACAGAACCGTTTTTCAGGTAAATTATATGTGGACAGCAATGAAAGACGACGTAGAAGAGTACCGAAACCAGTGGCGTGCAATTGGATAGGCCTATATCCAGCAGTGGACTGCGATATGCTGATGATGTGATGAAACATTTATTTTATTACGATTATATACGATAATGATTATAATAATTTGTAGAATAATGAGCAGATGTATTGTGCCATCAATGGACGCCGTTACTCCATAATAACATTTACATTGTCCGTATTTATCACTTTTAAACTTAAATAAATATTTTTTATTGAAAAAAAAACAGGATCTAGATAATTAAATAAAATGTATGTCACACTCTTCTAAGTAATACCAATTAGTCACTTCATATAAATTTAATAAAAAAATATAAAATAAAAACAATATTTTTATGACATTTAAATATTTGATAACTTTAAAAATCTACAGACATGGAACAAATAAATATTAATAAACGCTATGTCGTTTGATATATATTTTTTTTCATATTTTATTTCGAACTTATTACACTCACGATCGAGGATATGGTATAGGCGAGAGCTCTTAGTAGTAGCAATGTGTGAATAAGGAAATGTTTTAGTGTTTCTCGGGCGCTGTTAGGGAGCCGGCAGGCAAGTGTCGTGTGTCAGGCGCGTGGCCACTCCGTCTCCGGACCTCACTTATCGCACTGACCTCATTCATAAATCGTCATTTAAACTTACATTCAAGAAGTAAGACACTCAGTATTAACAACTATTTCGTTCATTCAACTTTGTTTTAGATCATTCAAGGTACCTTTATAATTTCTGCGTAATATTTTTGGTCCTACCTGAGTCTCACTATAAACTTGTCTTAATGTTACTTTAACTCATGTAGTTAAAGTAACATTATACGAGTACTTAAACATCTATACTGATATCATAAAGTTGAAAGTAACTCTTTCTCTTGATCTGTATGGCTATCCCGCTGCACTAATTTAAATGAAATTTGATGTGATTTGGTTATTGAGGAAGGACATCAACTACTCTTTACCGCGATAACAAACGTACAGGCGGGCCGAGGCGCAGACAAGAGTTGGTCAGATTTCATCTACCACTACAATGTTTCAAAAATATTGTAGAGACTTTGAAATGATAGACATTCCAAAATGAAAACTTTATGTGATTAATATTTATTTATGTAAATAAGCATTTTCTATATTTACGAAAGAAAGTAGGTAGACAATGGACAGAACTATTCTCATCACAGACTTAATACAACTAAGTGCGCAAAACCACAAATGAACCATCTAGACGACACTAATAAAATCACTTTACAAAAGTTACTAAAGTAGACCATTTCAGAAAGGAATGTTTTATAATGAGGAAATCTAAGTGGATAAACAGCGGAGTGTGTCGCTTCATGACAATCGCGTGCCCTGACTATCCGCTCCGTCATGCAACAACCACTCCAAATTAATATATCCTGGCTCGCGCCGAGATTCCTAATATTATATTTAGACGTGACACGCGCTCGTTTGTATCAATTGGACCCGTCTGCTTCACTGATATACGGCCGACGCTACTTTAGAACAATGATGGCATAAATTGCGCTATTACGCGCTTTAGCACTGCCCCGCGACCCTGCACGACTTCTGACTCTCTAATTGACAAATTAGCCTGCACTGATACGCTTGCATGTACAATCGACGATACAATCACAGCTGGCCACGTTACCAACAGACAACAAATCGTCTCAACCTACGCTCGATTGCCGCTAACCCACTATTAATTTAATAAAACCAGAAGTTGTCAAACTGAGACGGGCAGCAACTGGATAAATGGGCACATGAACGATTTTCATGTCGGGGACAAGTGATTACAATGGTCATTAATAACTTCTTGTGTGGCGCCGCTAAGTTCACCAATACAAATCAGTCTAATGAGTGGATCTCATGAAAGCCTTTTAATTTCCCATTTCGTGCGGCCACCTCTGATATCGAGTGACTGTTATTAATATAGGGCCTGAGCCGATCGTCGGTGGCAGCGTTGCGCTCCCGACAATCTCGATTACATCCCACCGTACAGAGTATCGCAGACGCTCTCCGCGACTTATCTTTCACTATTAATTACGCTTAGATATTCACCGGACAAGTTTTAATGCAACTGCTTCATTTGTAGCCCTAAGAGTGCCGTGTCATGAACATATTACAAGGGATAACTTCGTATTAGCCTGCTCCGGTCTCTAGCAGATAGTTTTGATATGCAATTTATGGACTATCACGTTGTAGATGTAAATAACTGATAGTTGTTAGTATAAAATGTGATTTCTTTATTTAATTCCGTGAGTCTCAAATCCATACAGATCAAATCAATTATTTTGTAAGAAGCGGGAACAGTGGTAGCCTGACAGTAGAAGGGTGATGCAATTACGTTCTATTCATAAAAGAATTGAAATCAGATCAGGCGCAGCCGCAGGGCATGCCAGCAAGTGGTTAATAACACCCTACTAAGAATATTGACTGCTGTTGCAAATTGAACAAAACTAGTATCAGGCTCTGTTTAAATCGCTATTTATTTCATATTATTTATCGTTGTCTGGTAGGTACGTACACTTAATGTGAGGCTTTCAATATCGTGATGTAGAGCGTCGTAAAAATACAAGTAATTTACGAATAAGGTCGTGGTGTTTCATTTTTGTCGGATGGGCTCTTACCGTTATACCGGCCATCATAATTCACGTAGATCATATTCAGCCGCAAAACCAGTTTTGTTGAAAAGAGAATAAAAATGGTGCTTAGCGGTGGCGCCTTGTAATTGCGACTCATATTGCTTGTTATGCAATACAAAATATCTCTTTTATTTTGTAAAGTTTATACTGAAGAGCAGTAAAAATATTTAAGTTGCAAGTGTAAGAAGATATGCAGTTATGCGAGATGTTCATACTATATATGGATGCAACTGGTACAAGACCGCACACGAGGCCCATTTTCACCAAGTGTTGTAAAATATTTTATTTTAAATATACATTGAACTAGGAAGCAATGGAGTTCCTTTCGATATTTTTCTTTATGACCGTCGATAAATATTCACTTTATTATGTTTGAAGTATTAAAATTTCGATAAAAACAACAATAAATTTGAGAGGGAAATTCAAAATATATTCATCGTGCTCATCATGGCATAAGGACTAGAATTATTTAAAATACTAAGCAGAACAACATAATAAAGTACTCGCAACAAATTTAAATAATCACAGATTTAGATTTGGATTATCCAGATCCATTAGTCCGGAATTTCAATCTTCTTCTTCCTAGATTTTATTATTCCCAAGATTATTCGTAGTCGGTTAGCAGTTCAACCGATTTTACTCCAAAATCACTTTTTCCACGGAACGACTGCCATCAGACCTCCTCAACTCTAAGGGTGAAGATTTCATAGTAACAAATGCCATAGATGTTTACGTATGACAACCAGAACTTGCTCTCCGAGTCAATGCCGTGAAACACCGCCAAGATTCCCTACTCTGGGCTGTTCTTATAGCCCATCCAGACTCTTGCACCTTTGACTCGCGTCCTTTGACTAGTGCCCGAAAAACCGACACGAAACGTCGCGGCAGCGAGGCGAGGCGAGGCAAGACGAGCGGCCACTAGCGCACCCGCGTCGCCGCGTGTCGCCTCGTCGAAAGAGTGGATGGGCTATTATGAATGTCTTGTAACAAAAACTCAACAATACTTTTGAACCAACCTGGAACAGCACCCGAGACCTCTCAATCGGCAGTCGCATACGCTAACTGCTGGAACAATGCGTTATATCCAGAATTTCCAACTCTTCCTATAAATATCTGTGAAAATAATTTCGACCACGATGATATAAAAAGTATCGCCCACGGTTTACAGTATGCGACCACGACGACTAAGCGAAGATAAACCACAGCAGTGGTAACATGTCCGTGACAGTATACACTGTGGCAACAGTCTAAAATCCCTCATTTATCCTTACCACCACTCCATGACAACAGTAACAATTTATTTGAAATTATTGTACAACCAACTACGATTACTATTAAAACATCATTGGCTTCATTTCAACAACAATCGAATATACCTCCAAGAAATGATTTACTGTTCAACCGCATAGTATTTTAAGTCGGATAATAAACAAAACATGAGACTGGTCAAAGTAGGTAACTTAATTATTCCGTCATTGAGCAGAATTAAAATCAAATCGAATCGAATTTATTGACAGGTAAGATTAGTATTATATTTATATTGCGTCATTTGCCAGACTCTTGTCCCAATGTCTTGTAATTTCTGGCAGCATTCACATAATTTTGATTGAACAGTTCAAGCGGTAGATTAATATAATGCCAAGCTTGTATAGGTACTTTACAGAATGAAATGATATTTGAAACATATAGCTCCCTAACCAGACCTAGTAGGTTTTATTATTATTGTGGTTCAACAAAAACTAACTTTACCAATAACTATCTAACGGGCGATATTCATTATTTATAAACATCACGCGTATTTTTAACTTAGGCATTTGTTATTTATGTGTGTGAACTTTTTCTTTCTTATGTGGAGTTGTTGATATGAAAGTACATTCAAAAGTATTTCAAAGAATCAAGAATCTTAAAGCCAATCTACCCATGAAGGATCCGATGATAACTGTTAACATTGGTTCTCAGTCTCGGGCACATTTGTTATGCCGTCACACAGATGATATCGTAGGTTCAATGCAGGCATCAGCAGTGGCCAGGTGTCACTTATCTCTCGACACGGCTACGCTGACGGACCGGCACTCTTGAAACTAGAGAAGAAATGAGGAATCTGTCGGATGCGCGTCGCTTGCTATAACTCAAGCCGATAACGCTCTGTCCAGTAAAACTGTTACGACAAATAACGTAGATAACGTAACGGGCGCCTAAACGACCCTATCTGCTATTCGATAATATTTAATAATTATTTACATATATTTATCTGATGGATACAGCGCGTGCGACGGCTAACGACATCTTGTCACCGCGATAGTTTTTCCAAGTGATTTATTTGAGTGTTATGTTACCATAGCATCAATATTGATACGGAAAGTATGAAATATGCTAATAAAATCGTGTGTACGTAGTATTAATGATAAAACTATAAAGTATCATCATCTCATCCTCCTAGCCATTATTCCCAAGTTTATTTGGGGTCGGCTACTAGTTCAACCGATTTTACCTGAATTTCACTTTTTCCACACAGCGACTGGCATCGGACCTCCGCAACCCTAAGGGAGAACTGAAATTCGAAGGTTGAACTAGTTATCAGTATATTTGAGGGCAATGACTTCCCAATAACGATTGCCTTAGATGTTCATGACAACCGGGACCGACGGCTTTACGTGCTCTCCGAGGCACGGGCGTGAATCACCGCCAAACTTCCAAACTCCGGGCAGCTATTAGGAATTTTCTAAGAAAATCCCAATAACAATTTTTGGCCCGACCCGATAAAACTATAAAGTATGAAATATAATAATAATATAAGCATGAAAAATAATATTCGAAGGCACGTCATCTCACTATATTTCTGTCCGATACAAGAGGGGTCTCCTCTGTCAAATTTGGATCTTGCATTGTGGAACACTTATTGCAGCTACATCTAAAGTACTAATCGAAAACTTTACTACTGTGCGAAGCAACATGATTGTTTAAACTGTATAAGTATAAAGGCAGATCGACTATGTTAGGGATAATACAATAATAAAGAGTTCGGGTCAATCAAATGATTTATCTATTGCACTGCACTGAGAGTTATTAACATTGACATTACGTATTGTACGTGCGTAAAGAAACGTATGTAATGCGAGTAGGTACGACACGTTGTGACATGATCCATAAATGTTATTTTATATCAAAATTCAACAAGTATGTATTTGTGTGCTTAATAGTTTATTTTTTTAAATTATAACTTAATAAGAATTAAAATAAAAAGTTTAAAAAACTCTATAACAAGTCCACGTAAAACTTCTGATAGTATTTATTATATAGCCTACGTCATCCGAACTATCAACACGAATATATTAATTTTAATTCAAATCTGTTCAATAGTTTACGTTCAATAGTTCATAGAATACACCCAGACTCCGAAACAAATACTTGTGGATCACTCAAATTTGGGACCGACCCGGGAATCGAAACCCAAAAAACTCTTGATCAGCAGCCGCATACGCTAACCACTAGACCAACAAGGCAGTCAAAACAATATAATATAACGCTTCCAGCTGAATCGCTGCTTTAGGTTAAAACTGTAACTGTTTCCTTAGCGATATTTTGTTCAAGTAACAAACTACGAGTAGAACGAGCTTAACTTAATAAGTATCAAAACATTAATGATTAAAACGAACACGATTCGATAGCGACAGTGTAATATCTCAAGACTCGATAATATTGTACCTTCGAAATGAAGTTGATAAAACACAGCAGAATAAAAAATACATACACGTTGAGTATTTACTTAAAGCTGTTTCTGTAATTGTTAAGAATGCATATTAAGTTGTATTAGTGGAATATTTTTTATGTTATGAACTTAATTTAGTAAAAGAAGAATCTAATAAAGTTTTGCTTCAATGACTGACAGTTTTTTTCCGTACGAATTTAATACAAGAGTATAAATTGTATGTTTGTTACTAATAGTTAGGTAATTATACAAGTCACACGATTTATCAAGTGTTGTGTGGCCAAAATGCCGTGATGTAGATACGCGAATAACTCTATACAAAGAGAGTACCTTTTTTTATGTGGGGAATGCTTTTGGCACCATACTTTTCGTAGGGCAAGCGAAGGGCGTGTATGGAACTTCCGGGTAATCCACTAAACCTTGCGGCGGCCTACCTTGGCAGTCAGGAGGAACACCAGGATCGCATCAGCGGCTTATGGTGTTCCCCCTGCCTTACCCCTAATCTGGGGTACATCTCGGGGGGACTGGACTCACCCCCGAGGCAGGATGCTGCTGCGCCTTTCACCGCTCTGTATAGTGTGTAGTAAGAGGCGGAACATCTTAGACGACAAGATGCCTTAGAAGACTTGGCCACCTATCTTGAGTCGTTTGCAGCGGTCACATTACCCCAGGGTGTGACCGCAGCGACCCTAGGCCCTAGACCCTAGGCAACGATTGGGGAGCTAGCGGCCTCTACGTAATCGGTAGGTGACACAGCCGGTCCTCTCTACCCAGGCTTCGAAGTTCGGCACCGACAGCACGTCTGCTAGCACTGCAATGAATTTCGAGCCGTGCCTGCTAACACCGCAGAGCTTGAGCATGTGCGTTCCGCCGTAGCATTCCCCGGAATGCTACGGCGGGACGGTCGGGATGGTGAGGGGACTAGGGGACCGCTTTAGATCCGGCGCTGTCCCCTCACCATCCCGACCGAAAGAACAAATTTGGTCATAGACCATCGCGTACACGTCGGCCAGAATGTCGAAGGGTGGAGATCGCGCCAAGACCGTCTCTGCCTCATACAATTAGAGAGTACCTACCTAAGTCGATATTGGTTTTAATATTCAGTAAGGTTTTAAGGACTTGTTAAATTTAATTTACTATCTACCTACATTCTTCATCAATGTTAAAGTGAATCTTTCCTTTCCAATCAAAGATGTTTAATATTTTCTAGTATTTTCAAAATGTTCACAAATATCTACCAAATATGCCATATAAAGGTACATATTATAACAAGTTTTTGAAATATGTTACAATAAACAGATGTTTAAAAACAGTAAGTTTGAATTTGACTTGACATGAAAGTAAATTAGAAAGGCTCTGCTTCTAAGTTGTATAATAGTTGTCACGAAAATTAGGCAATATGAAACTCAATACTCCGTTTATGATTGACCTTATCAAGACACGGTTGCTTCAACTATACCTTATTATATTCGTTCGACTTAATAACCATACTTTCTAATTCCTATAACATATTTTATTATTTATTGAGAACGACATTTTTGATCTGACATAAAATTTGAGAATGCATCTTAACACATTTACTGGTGTCGATAATGACCGAAATATCCATAACTAAAATGGACATATTTATAAATATTATGCATATTTTAAGTATTATTTTTAACGAGACAGACTATTTATATAGTATTCTGTTTGATAATGATGTAACGAAACACAGTGCACAGAGGAAATATAAGCACAGTGAAAAAGAAAAGAGCCATACAGAGAAAAATATGGTAAGGATGAAATAATAATCCTTTTTTAGCGAAATGTGGGTTTTAATTGCGATATATAGAAATCTAAAAATAGATATGTGTGATATAAAAAAAATATGATCATTATTTAGATCTTGAGTTATAATGCTTTGAGTAATAACTTTGAGATTGAACATTAACTGGCTCATGGCTAAAATATCACCTTTCTAGTAACAAACTCCATGTCCCTGAATTCTGAAAGAATTGTTTAGCTAGTAGAACCACGCTGCTTTCAGCATGAATGGACTGGCTCGACCTCACCGCCGGAGGCCCAATCATTCTGCATCGTTCTCTCGTCCTCCGGAGGCTCAGAGAGTGATGCAAAAACATCTCAGTAGGGTACTATGGTGCATTGTCTGACCCAAAATGAGAATAGTGACTCCCTACTTCTGGATTCTACTCATACTTTCCATGAGGCCGAATAGAGTCACTTTGCTAGGCTTAAATATAAACAAAGGGATTCCAATAAGATGAAACCTTAACTTTTTATCCATTTAGCGTCTATGAGAAAAAATATCGTGCGACGAATATACTGCCTGATTTGGGTCTCAGTCACTAATATCATATTTTTCGAAGCAGTTATGAATAGAGCAGCGAATCGGAGAAGTAGGTACAAGGAAACAAGGTTTAGAAGGTAACAAAGAATACATACATGTCTACACTGTGGAAAATATTACAAATGGCTGGAGGAAATCGAAATATTTTTACCTGTATATTATATATTTACTCATTCAAACAAGTTATTCCTTTAATTAACCTGAATAATATCATATCACATTTCTTCGCACCCTATAAATATATCTGATAAAAATGTACAAGCACATCCTGTTCATATCGGAAATTATTTAGATTCTAATTATATATCAGTCATCGATACGTTCATGTTTTTATCAAAGCTCGTTAAAAGGCGACATAAATTACATTCCAGTAGGCCAATTAATTTATTTTATATATTGTATGACAGTATCTTATGATGTTGGTGCGATCTAGACGGCCGATCGATGTCAATTTGACATATGTATTACTTAGAGATGATGTCAAGAGACTTGCGAGCGGCGTAAGTGTCCCGGCAGGCGCCGAGCAATTAATGGAATCAGACGGTATTTATACAAATAACTTGTTGTTAGCTATTATTTTATGTACGGAATAATAGGGAGGTAGTATTATTTTACTATTATTTTACTTATTTATTAAGTATGATAAATAGATCATTTTGTTATATTGTTATTTTTATTCAAGTTCACAAACTAAATGTATTGTATGTTTAATACTAAAGTATTTGAGATAGGAGAAAACAATATAGCTATTAGTTAAATGTAACATAGTTAACCATACATTTTTCTGTAAAAAAATATATAGCAACAGTTTTTATTTATTCAAATATACACAAGTAAAGAATATGTAGCAACTATATTAAGTAAATGAAATTATTTCTTACATTTATGTTGCACAAATATTACAAACTAGCAGTACTACATCTACGAGGTTGTTGAATCACACAGTACTACTACACGGATGAGTTTACTAAAACCATATTTTTGGTTCGAAAATGTTGGAAAAAAAATTAAAAGTACACTGCTAACTTCCTAAAGTTGTATGGCGAAGATTTTTCAAATTATCAAAATCGGACTTCTCTGTAAACCCTACTCCGTTTGTTTTCGTCGGTTAAAAATTATGATGTGGTTTTTACATAGTATTTTAATTTATTAACCCAAAATACAAATATCCTGATTACATTCAAGAAGCTAAATAGATAATAAATAGTTAAATGCTACATTTTTTATAAAAATACGAATTACGAGTACATTCAACTACAGCCTGGTCACTATTACAAAGTAGTTTAATACCGTGGGTGACAGCAATTTAATGCACACTATGTTATCAGGTTATGGCAAAGAGTAAGACTTTATTAAAAGGATAACCGTTGGTAAATAGGTGATTGGCTACATGTAATTTAGACATCAACTTCATAATATTACAAATAAAACTGATAGTACAGAAATAGATACTTTAACGCCGTCCACAACTGTTGTTTTTTTAGAAAAATATTTAAATTCATACGAATCTAGTCGCACCCCACGTCCAATATGGTAAACAAAGATTTCAATCCTGGCTCAGTCTACAGAGACATGTTTACGTGTTGATTTAGGGTTTCAACTAATTTTTATATGACCTAATTGCTGCCGTCATACCAAATTTTATTAAAATCAGGTCCAATCATTTGAGTGTGAAGAGTAATACCAAACAAACAACAGTCACACACACTCTTATACATTCACCTAATAACATATGCTAGTGTTACAGTTTTTTCATTATAAAATTACCATTCAATCCTACCTATTTATTAGATTTTTTTTAAATCCTTATGTGTACTTCTTTTCTTCTAAATATTTGAAAACTGTATTTTGATAAGGTTTATGAAGTACTTACATTAAATTCTATTCTCAAGATTTTCTGAAAGAATTATGCTTTTCATTTTCATCTACATTTTATTTATAATTCATCTATACGAATAAATAAAATTGAGGTGTCGGTATGTAATATCATAATAACAGTTTTTTGGGTCTGTCTGTCTGTCTATCTGCTCATGGTAATAACCGCTGGTAATACCGCGAGATGAGTCTCTAGCTGAGGCTAGTTTGTTAGTAAAATTATAAAAGTCATTCAATGTGAAGAAAATCACTCTGATCGATCTGACATAGGCTTCTCCTATTCGAGAAGCCTATATCCAGCAGTGGACTGCGATAGGCTAATGATGATGATGAATGTCATTAATAGCGCCAAACATACAATTAAATTAAATTTAAATTAATATTTATTAAATTTATATTATGAAATAATTTAAATTAAAATTATAAAATACTCTTGTAAGGGCTTAGTAAGTTATCAGAGCTAACGCAAAACCTGTCTGAGAGCGATGCCACGATAGCATATATTTTCAAAAAAAAAACATTGCACTTGTACGTATTTATTTCACTATACTAGACTACAATTTATTCACAAAAAGTTTTAAGGAAAAGTTGCATGACTCAGTAAATGATAGGATTAACATCAACATAATATATATTTATACATATGTTACTCTCTATGAACATCATAGCCTTTACCTTTACCGGTTTATGAAAGTAAGACCAAAGGCTTCTCTTTCTCTTAAGGTTGTTCTGTTCGGATATTTGTTTAAACCTACAAACCTGTGGTTTTTATATTTTCACGTAAATTTATTTCAAAAAGTATTACAGTTCACCAAGAGCCTACAGAAATTTATGGATAATGGCTTAACGATGGATACACCGACAACGGTCCTAGCGGTCACCACTCAGGCGCTCTCACTTAACATCATAAATAACTTTGTCAATCTGCTAACTTAATAGCATAATTTATCCGTCTCAGGACAACATAACGAGCAATGCCGATAATAAACCAGAAACGCCATGAGGTGATAATAGCTGTTCGTAAATAATGATTCCTGATTGCCGGTCCACACCTCATCGCACAAGTCGTCGCGATTCGGCTCCGTTGAATACTGTCAACTCTGCGATTTTGAAAATAGCGGTCATTGTCTCAATACACGGCAAGGAATAGCTTAAAATGAAAAATTGGAACATACATGTACATAAATATTTTTAATTTACAAACTTATGCTTTCCTGCCTTTAAATGAAAAATACAGTTACTCTACTGCAATGGATTCTTTATAAAAAGCTGCCCGATTTAAATTTCAGATTTTTTTTTACAGAAATCTACCCATAGGATTGACCTGGTTTTGACAGCTCGTAGCGGCCATGTTTGATGATGAATCTTTGACATCTCTTGACATTTGTGTTCAGTAAGGTTTGCCATTTTATCACGTCACGTTTCACTTTAAACCAACGATTGGAAATGGTCGTAGTGCCAGTGAATACATAATAGTACCAGTACAGAAGCTTCACTCCGAAAAGTAAATTAAAGAAATAGGGACCCTTGGTGTCAATACATTAAGTTTAATTCAGACTACACAGCGCTGAAGCACCTACGATTATATTTACCTAAAATTGCGTCTCTTTCTGTCGTGTAACTTTTATCTGTTCTGACGTAATCAGGCATGTCTTCTTTTAAAAATAATTTTAATATAGGTATATTAACTACTTTTTCTCTAGCACTTTACTTCAATGAAAAAATAACTGTAGGTACTTTTGTCAACAAATGACGTCTTAAATAATATCACATCGAAATGTCTGTTTGATTCGTATGTATTTACGTATGAAACGAACAGATTAGTTCCTACCTAACACCTAAAACTTTTATTCAGACATCCGTAAACAGAACTTTAGCTTTTACATGAATATGTGGGTATCGAAAAGTATAAAAAATTACAATAATGCGCGAGAGCGAAGCGGCGACGAACGTGACGCGTATCGTGCGTAAGCGACAACCCGCCGGAATGGCCTGCGCGGCAGGCAGGTGGCCTACTATACCTAAAGTGCGTGGTGACACCCCCTGGTAGTGCTCCTTCTGTGCGCGCTAATAAATCGCATAATAACAAAATTTGAAAG
Source organism: Phragmatobia fuliginosa (assembly GCA_932526445.1). Lineage (NCBI taxonomy): Eukaryota > Metazoa > Arthropoda > Insecta > Lepidoptera > Erebidae > Phragmatobia > Phragmatobia fuliginosa. The sequence continues at coordinate 9,806,673 of OW052070.1, read as the reverse complement.
TGAATTCACTCTACACAATACTGCTGTGCCTGTAAGACAAAGAAATGCCCGTAGTGAAGAGAATATCGCAGTCGTTCAGGCTAGTGTTGATGGTGATTCAAATCGATCAGTTCAATGCTGTTCACAAGAGTTGGGGCTCTCTCTAATGACCACCTGGTGTATTTTGCGGTTGGATTTGGGCCTACACCCATACAAAATTATTTTGGCACAAGAATTAAAAACCATCGTATCGTAGCCGTCGTGAATTTGCACTGGAAATTATGGAAGCCGATGACGATTTTCATCGCAAAATCAGATGAGAGAATCTTCTCAGATGAGGCCCATTTCTGGCTCAATAGAGTTGTTAATAAACAAAATTGTCGCTATATGAGTGACTCAAATCCACGTGTGGTTCATGCATCACCATTGGCATCAAAAAATAACAGTTTGGTGCGGTTTATGGTACGGTGGAATCATTGGTCTGTTCTTCTTTGAAAGTGACGAAGGAAACCCTATTACTGTGAATGGCGAGCGCTATAACTCGATGTTAACCAAATATTTCTTTCCGGAATTTGATGATATTGATGCAGACGACCTTTATTTTCAACAAGACCACCACCTCACATTACTCGAGTTAACACAGAATTATTGCGATGAAATTTTGGTGAGTCGTTAATTTCGAGAAATGGACCGATCAGTTTTCGAATGGTGCACCGCGCCATCGAAAATTGGCGTGAGCGGGTGACCGTCTGCAAAAAGAGCCGCGGTGGTCATTTGGCCGATATATTATTTAAAAAATTAATGACATAAAATTATCTTTCAAATAAATCACTCGAATATATTTTTCATAAAAAAAATTGTGTTTGATGCAATTTTTAAACCAGGACGTTATTATTGATAGACCCCATATGTAGGACTCCAGTCGTTGTAGATATTATCAACGTGTCCCAACTGCTTCAATATAACCTACTCAATTGCCATCATCTGCATTATCTTCCTAGACTTTACTCTCAAGATTATTTGGGGTCGGTCACTAAATCAACTGTTTCTATTCAGCTACTATTTTAAATCATGTCACATTTCTTTCTCACTTACTACTTTTGTATTTCCAACCTATGGAATTTTTAGCTCCTATGAATATTTTTATCTCAATGACTTTTTAATTTAATCTATTTACAAGATCACACGTCGTTAACGATTAAAATAAAATAACTAGCATTCTGATTAAATGTTGATAATAAAATCGAGAGGCCTATATCCCGCAGTGGAGCAATAGGCTAGTGATGATTATAATAAAGTAGAAAATGGCAATTTAAAGAAAAAACATAATGAAATAATTGCCACTAACTGAATAAATATTTTATGCCTTGATAGGAGGGAGCTGAACTAATTTTCAAAAATTTGTTAAAAAGGCCAATGACCATCAGTAGACTGAAACGGGCTATTGATGGATTGACTTCAAAAAAAAGGAGGAGGTTCTCAATTCGTCGGATTTTTTTTTTATTTTTTTTATGTATGTTCAGCGATAATTTCGTCGTTTATGAACCGATTTCAAAAATTATTTTTGCATTGGAATGGGCGTAGCTTACAGGTGGTCCCATCGTCACTATATCGGGATCTGATGATGGGATCCCAAGGAAATCGAAGGAACTTCTCAAATATCAGGCACAAGTGTCGCGATTTGGGTACTTAGACTAGTTTTTCATTGAAGTCGGTTCCTTTTTGTTAAAATTATTTTAATTCAATTAACCTTATTTTTTTTTAAGTATAGTGAAAGAGAAATAGCGAAACTATTTGCTGAGAATTGATAACTATCTGTAGTAAGCAAGTAAATTATTACAATATCACCGTAATCGAGGAACAAGAACTGACCTCAAACAGTGCCATGTGTTTGGCTGCCTAGAATGCAATCGGAGTCTAATTAACGCAGCCAGGAGGATGTACCGATTAGAATGGTTCGCCTATTAAGGAGAAACAATCACATCTCAAACAAGGAATAAACAAGATTAGTTTTAGCATACAAACTTCAACCATATCTAGTTTACATGAAGAGAAAATACAATACAGTATGGGAAAATAATGGGGTATAAAATTAGGTATTTAATTAACGAATATTCGTCAGAATTCGTTATATTAAAGAAAAGATAAATATACTTACTAGAAAATTGAAAAAATAAGATGTGTCAAGAAAAATTACTACGGTATTTTTCAAATGTCAGTGCAGTAATACGATATGGATATTAAAAAGAAGCTATTCCTTATATTTCTCTTTCATCTTTATAACTCGTCAGTTCACTGCTTACTCCTTTTCTTTCCATGTCTTCTAAGACGCAGGCCAGATCTAAAATCTATAGCCGCATATTTAGTAGAGAAGCGCATAATGAACAAGTTCGCTAGTTCTGTTAGCTTAATATTCGTTATTCTGTGTATTGGCTTGTCAGAATGAGTGCGGGTGTGTTATACTTGTGTTAGACGTTTGTCGGCAGCGTGGTAATACACCTCTGCATTGCCGCCGCTGCCTGCAGTAGCCGCCACGCAACGACATCGGCCTTACTGCACGGCTGCTCTGTCGATATGTTCCCCGATAGCCCCCGCTCCACAGACTGTACCATTTATTCATGGTGCAATAAATTCAAATTACCGGATTAACAATAGTACGGATAGCATCTCCCGATACGCAATTTACAAACCGATATTGAAAACATACGCTAACTTTTGCTCCTGGCGTTATAAACACTTTTACAATTAGTAATAATTGGTAACATTCAAATTCAATAGTCTACCATGCGGCTAGTGCAGTATAAACTAAGGAAAATCCTTAACGGCAAGCAGTAAATACTAACGACGTAGATAAAGTAATAATCTAGATACCGCTCATAATGGGGCCGTAAATTAACCGCTCGTATAAAACGATGAATGTGGAACTAAGTGTTGTTTTAATAAGCTCGATTTACACAAAAAGGTTGCTATCCATAAACGTCTAAACCAGTAAGAGCTTGTCGTAAGCACGTGAGTGTTGTTGCGTCCAAGGTGGATATAGCGCAATGAAATCCTACACCGCAACAAATCGAACGCTGTCCTGTCGCGTTTGAAATTTCTGCAATATTTCGCCCTTTTCACGCAAATATACCCAGGCCGTGTCTAAAACACCGGACATGAAACACAATATAGCCGAGTGAACTCCATTATTTATACGCATTGTAAATATATAGCATTAGTAAATATCAAATGATTTTGCATTTTTTTACACAAAGCATGAGTAGAATTCATTGTAGCATGGTGACCCACTTCATAGCGGCTTAGTGAGATTTTTGCCGAATAAGAATGAATGTCCAACCTCCGGTGTCACACTCACCAACGAAAGACGATAGCTTGAATATTATCATGTTTTTCGATTGGTTTTTAGTACTGACCTGGATGACCTTTAGTAAACGTGTTCTCGAGTGGAGACCACGTCTCGGCAAACGTAGTGTAGGACGTCCACAGGCCAGGTGGAGTGGTGATTTGCGCAAGACGGCTGGCAGAAGCTGGATGCGAGTAGCCGAGGATCGAACTAAGTGGCGTGCAATTGGAGAGGTTTATGTCCAGCAGTAGACTGCGATAGGCTGATGATGATGTTATTGCCTCACATCAATGAGAGATCAGCACAGCACCAACCTGCGGAAACCAGTTTAACATATTCCTACTTTTTAATTAGATTAAGACGACAGCATCTGCTATGATGTCCATAAACTTCATGTTCTAATCGCAACTTAGCACGAAATGATTGCACCGTCATTTTTATGTAAGTACCTCATTGCAACATTGTTAGTTCAAGGAATGTGAATATCTAGTTACTTATGCTGATGTTGTATATTATTATTCAAATTCATGCTTCTTACGTGTATAATATTGATTAGACGTAAAGATAAGGAGTAAAGAAGGCGTTTATCAGGATTAAAAATTGTTTCCTGATTACTCTGGTGTTGAAAAAGGTGTCATATGATACCTACACAGACCAATAATGCAATAAATGTTGATTTGACACCATCCAGCTATAAAAATATTATTTATCCTCATGGAGAAATAGCTTATTTTATACGATTGTGTATATCCAGTGTAAGTAGTTTTGAATTAGTACAATTTAGGGCTTAGTTAAACATTTATTTTGAGGCTGACACGAGAGACAGTTAAGTTTTTACATAATAATAATTGCTTAACATCAAAGCTATGCTTTCAATGCATCAAAAACGCTACGTTTGACCCGCTGATCTGTGTCGGTTCGTTCTGAGAGCTAATCAATCTAGCGGACATGGCCACATTGTGTTGCGACAGCCAGGCGACACTGCCGCCTGCTCCACTCATCCATCAAGGAACGTCCGCTGTACGCGATACGTACATTCAGACAAGAGATTCACTACAGGCAACGAACAAATAAACGGATTATTTACCTATTTGCATTTACACAATAATGTCTTTACAGCAATCCTGTTAAATAAACTTAGATTTATAATATCTGTAGGTAGATATCGTATTATCTGTGTATCCAGAGAAAGCACTGAGGAATTTTGCATGTCTCGGATAAAATATTTTATTTGTTTATGGGTTTGTTCTCTTTTGTTCCGTAAGGCTCACTCTAAGGTTCAGTCATTAAATTTACTTGAGAAGGAAACACAAATGGCCGATATGTACTCACATGTGCATAATTAAGTAGTATAATTAATCTAGAAATAATATATGCCTTTTTTTCTGAATATATTAATAATTCAATTACTAAATTTCAAAATTCTGCTGACCGTCTCCTTGAAATTAGTCCACATTATGCACTTTGCATCTTAAAATACTGTCTTTTCGTCCCGAAACTTACGTATGTGCTCCGTTGCTGCTCCTTTTGGAATTACCCAGATCTTTTGTCAAAAGTAGACGTATCGAAGTAGTTAATTTAATCAAAATTAACTTAGAATCGATTCTTAATATGAAGCTGAACGAGCAATCTTGGAACCAAGCATCCCTACCCATCCGTTATGGTGGTTTAGGGATTTACCATTTACCAGCCTTCCTATCTTCTGTCCATTGTTCAGCGAATCTCATAAGTAAAATTTTAAGGGCATCTCCTTCAAACTTTGAGATTGCTGGCTTGGAAGAAGCTAGGAACGCTTTCTTAATTGCATGCCCAGGTCAAAATTTTCCAGTTTCGCCAAATTCACAGAGGAGCTGGGACGACATATACTGCAAATTAACGTATGACAATCTTTTGAGCTGTAGTACAGGTTCGGCGCGTGCTAGGCTTTTGGCCGTGGGTGCGCATGAAGCCAGCTACTGGCTTCACGCGTACCCTTCGTCAAATACAGGAACATTTCTTGAGCCTGACACGCTTCGAATCGCAACCTGTCTACGGCTTGGGGTTCCGGTCTGCGCTCCTCATAAATGTCCCTGTGGCAGTGACGTCGACAAGCTAGCACATCACGGATTGTCTTGCCAAAAAAGTGCAGGCCGCTTTTCGAGACATGCCGCACTTAACAATTTCATACGCCGGTCCCTTGCCACCGTCAACGTGCCAAGTCTACTTGAGCCGACTGGTATTGCAAGAGACGATGGCAAGAGACCGGACGGTATGAGTTTGATTCCATGGAAGATGGGCCGGGTGCTGGTATGGGATGCAACCTGTTCAGACACGCTGGCCCCTTCCCATCTACATGGAACCAACAACAGAGCTGGTGCGGCATGTGAAGCGGCTGAAAAAGCTAAGGCATCCAAATACAGGGGTCTAGGCTCCGAATATGATTTTGTCCCATTCGGTGTCGAGACCCTTGGGCCGTGGGGTCCTAGCGCTATAAAGCTTTTCAAGGACATAGCAAAAAGATTAGTCGACATTACAGGAGACCGAAGAGCTGGCAGTTATCTCGGACAAAGAATTAGTCTAGCAATTCAAAGGGGGAACGCTGCCAGTATCTTCGGAACCATGCCTAAAGGGACTCCTTTTAATGACATATTTTAGTTATAATATTATATTTTATTAAGGTTTTTAGTTTTAGGTTCATTGTTTTAGTTTATAACCAATATTGTACATAATAAATGATCTTTCTGCTTATATATGCCTTATTAAATTTGAGTAAGTATATACTTGTCAATAAATGAAACTAAAATCCGAAAATATGAGTTATGCTCTTTGACAGAGAACTAAGAAACTTTTGTGAAATAAGCGCTAAATTCAATGGTAAGACTTTGATTATAGACATGTATATAATCAAAGTGGTAAGTCTTGAAATTTGACTTTAACAACATGAAGTATGTTATAACAACTTTAAATATAACTTTTGATTATAACTAGGATTAATATAATGAAACCTAATGTCTGACTAGCTAGCAGCCTGTTTGCCTGTTCTGTTACCTTAAACTTAGCTCAACACGTTACACATTTCTAGATGATGCTACTGACAACTGTTAAAGATATTTAGCGATAAAGACTAGTAATTGTTGGTTTTCATTTATAAATACAGTTTAATAGATTACAGTATGTTTCCTTTCCTATATGTCAATGTTTCCAATTCGGATGCTGATTATATTTGAATAGAAATAAGTTATCGCTTCTATCGAGAAGAACACAGTGAGTCGTTGCTATTTATACAGGCTTAAAACAGAGAGGTTACGACTTATTAACTAGTGCTGTACTGATGTATAAGATTCTTATTTCTTTAGATTCGTTCACATTATACACAATTACGAGCAAAACAAGATATCTGTGAACCACCTTTTAAAAACAAAAAATAAATCTAACATTACTCTCAAAAATACTCAAACAATGTCAAAAATCTTATAACATGTTAAATGATTATCTAAAAATAATAGATAGATAAGAACATTTAAATAAATTGAAGCAATTGTTTAATAATTCTCCACTGAATACTGAGCCACTACAGTAATCAAAGTAATGAGGTGATTATTACCTAAAAATAATCAAACGGCTAGAAGTACTGGCTTCTATCCAATTATATCAAATAAAATAAAAGTTTTGTGTAAAATTGTATTGTTTTCACTCGCTTTTGTTAAAAGTATTTTACTAAAAGTATTTTGTCAGCAACATAAAATCGCATTTGTGTTATCAATCGTCGATCTAAACAGTTACATATTAAAACACTGGCAACGCTTTTGAGTTTCTGGCTTTCATGAGCGAGTGATCTCTCTTTATTAAGTATGTAGTAGTAATGATACAGAAAAAGACCGCTTAGTGAGATCAGGAGAGATCCGATCCTGAGCATATCGGCAGCAATATTGCTTATCATCTGCCTCGATGACGCAGTAGTAGCGTATGCGACTGCAGTGTTTGTGGTATCAAATTCAATACCCCCGGGTAAATTATTCGGACCAAATGTTTTTGTGATGATTTAAATATAAATATATACTTATGTGTGTTGAATATAAATTTTAATGTGTGTGATAAATATGTAACTGCCACACATTTTCTAATTTTTGCTTACCTTATTGTTATATTTTATAATTTTATTAATTTCTTTCCTATTTTTACCTTTTCTACATAATATATGCTGTTTGTAAACACTATTAATTGTACCTATTTTTATTTTTGTAATGCGCATGTTGTGATCTCCCATAATTGAGGAAGCACAAGCATTAAATGATAAATGATAAATCTTTTCAGACATTTTTACAAGTCGGACTTATAGCTAGAAGGCGCCGGCATTTCCTACGACTCACTCTGGGAAGAAACGCCGAAACAAACCACAGAGGTGTCTTTTTTTTTTTAAGTCCGTGTACAATATTAAAGAGAACTATGTGAGTGCAGTTTAGGGTCTGGGTTGGCCTTTTGAAGAAAGAACCATAGTTTTGAGTCGACCTGTCCATACAAACGGCATACGGGCCCCAGCCATCGTGTAGCCTAACCGATGTAGTCAGGATCCACAACCCGGAACACGACACTGCCGCCAGCAGGAAACTTGAGTAGGCCGTGGAAACACTCAAAACCACCAGAAAATTACTAAAATATAAACTAACATTACAAGCCTACACTATACTCACATTTACAAACTTACATAAAAAAAAAAAAACAAAAAATAAATAAAAAATACTATACAATTAAATTTCAACGAAAAACTAAACAAATTAGAACAAATGAAATACAAATTAAAACAAAAATTAAATGTTCATCACTTTCAAATGTGGGAGCGAGCAGCATCAATCCCAAGCAAATTTGTCATTTAAATAATCAGTAACTGTGTAGTAAGCTTTATCACACAGTTTTTGTTTAACCAAGGACTTAAATTTGTTAATACTTAAGTCATGAAATTTGCTTGGAATCTTATTGTAGAATCTCACACCCTGACATCGAAAAGACTTGCTTACTTTTTGTAGTCTAGTCGTTATTATTCTACTAGTCTATTCCCAAGTTTGTTTGGGGTCGGCTACTAGTTCAACCGGTTTTACCTCAATTTCAGTTTTTCCACGGAGCGACTGGCATCGGACCTCCGTAACCCTAAGGGAGAACTGAAATTCGAAGATTGAACTAGTTGTCAGTATATTTGAGGGCGCTGGCTTCCCAATAACGATTGCCATAGATGTTCATGACAACCGGGACCGACGGCTTTACGTGCTCTCCGAGGCACGGGCGTGAATCACCGCCAAAATTTCCAAACTCCGAGCTGCTATTAGGAAATTCCTAAGAAAAACCCTAAAACACTTTTTGGCCCAACCCGGGATTTGAACCCGAGACCTCTTGGTTAGCAGTCGCATACGCCAACCACTAGACCAACGAGGCAGTTTCTATAGTTGAATGTTTCTACTAATTTATGTACAAATGGCGGCCTTAATTCGAACGGAGAAAAAGAGTAAACAAGGGTAGTATAGCTTACCTTAACGGTGTATTGAAGCTATACCGTGATTAAATTCATATATAAATACACATGTACACAATTTAGATGTTAATGGAGTAAATATAATAGTTTAAGTAAATAAAATACGTCATCATCGTCATCATGTCCAAACTGAAGACTTTATCTATATACTCAACGATGAAGTTGTCATGATGAATGGCTATGGAAATGTATGAAATGAAAGATGACACAATAAATAAGTATTTGCCGAATATGCCATATTTTATATTGATTCGTTGCATAGAGGAAACATGACTCAACATGACTTTTATTTGTGATTTCAGTCCTGAGTCTAATCGAAATAATATAATATGGAAGGGGAAGAAAAATAATCATATTTCCCGTCATTTACTGTTTTGGTTAATAAAATTATAAACACAAAATTTTTGAGTGTTTATAATAATTGATGTAATGAATTACTCACAAACACCTCTGTAAGTATGTATGAACCAAGAGTGCTGTTAGGGAACATTCAGCCGGTGGTCGTCGCTGCGAGCGATTTATGCACCGGCCACGATAATGGCCGTATTAATGGAAATTGACACCACCTCGACCCTTCCATCGTCGTGAGACCGACCACACTATAACCGCTTAAGGAAATATAATATTAACGCACCAATCACGATATAATAATCTTGTCCTCACACGTTGAAACGACATGTCTTGGAGTCCATCATTACCTTAAGAGACAATAATTAATTCGTCGACGGCATCACCTTTCGACTGTCCATTATTTTAACATTATTTTAAGATGCGTTGACAAATATTTGGGTGTTAATATATGAATAATAAGATACTATTACTGAATGTGAGCGGATGATAGGGTCTACACAGATATATGAGCGTATTAGGCTAGTTTTAGTGGAAGTCGAATCAGTAGTTAAAACAAGGCTTTTTAGAAGTACTCAAAGCAAACATCTTAAAATGTTTTGTTTTAAATTGGTGTAACTTACCTTAGAAACAGTACGCAATTCTATACGAAATAAAAACACATTGTTTTAAATTGCTACTGGATTCAAAAATATTAAAATGTTTGTTTATGTGCCGGCCAAAGTAACTCTTTCGCTTATGCTACTCATGTAATGTAAATTCTCTTTGATTTAACACCCACTTTCGAAAGTGTATCCTTACCGATTACTAACCATCTAGGGCTTCTAGGTATTACCATCACCTCTAACCTCAACTTTGGCCAACAAATCGAGTCTATGGCACAAACAAACACAAGCACAATCAATTCTATCAAAGGTTCGGCGGTACTTCAGCTCTGAACAGCTGCTTAATCTTTACACTGCCCAAGTTTGATCCTGCATGCAGTACTGCGGTCACCTCTTGGACGGTGCAGCCAAATATCATCTGGAAGCTTTGGACTCAGTTGACCGAAGAGCCCGTAGGTTAATTAATAACGAAAAGCTCTCAAATAGCAGACTACACACCCTTGAGCATCGTCGTCGAGTTGCCAGCTTATCGGTTTTTTATAGGATACACTTTGGAGAGTGCTCGAAAGCTCTTTTCAAACTGATTGAGCCATCTCCATTCCTTTATCGGACTACTAGGCGCAGGCAAAAGTTTCATCCATACGTTGTTGGCATACCCAAAAGACGAACTAAACGGTTTGACAGCTCGTTTTTGGTGAGAGTCGCCAAAGTTTGGAACGACCTGCCTGGGTCTATTTTTCCTGATGAGTTGAACTCCAGAACCTTTAAGAGTGGAGTGAACAGGTTTCTTTTGGATGGGCGTGTACCATCTTCGTCTTCATCTACACTTTCCATCAGGTGAGATGGAAGACAAACGCCTATTCCATTACAACAATAAAAAAAAAAACTACTCATGTAGTACCTAAGAGAATTTACCACAATTCTCATAAGAAATTAAGTGGCGTCCTATAGAGATTGTTTTACATCATTGGGCTTCCGGTTTCGCACTCATGAACTAAACACAACAGCACGAATGCTGTTATTTGAGGTTGTTCTTGTGTGAGAGGGTATTTTCGCTCCTCTCGAGCCGGTTCGTTTGTGCTGAGTTCAGCGTGGTTCTAGTACCTCACAATTAATACATTACTTGTCACAATAAGTATGTAATGTATGTAATATGTTACAATAGAATGTTTTGACTGTGTTTTACACAATTGTGAAATATATTTAATTAACTTTTATTCACAAATAGAATAAATATTAGTACAGATGTCCACTAATTAAATCTAAACTTTCGAGACCACTAAATACAATACTCATTGTGGTGATGCTTTTGACAAACTTATACCTATTTAGTTAAATCCTTTAGTAGTGGAATATTCCACGTTACAAAATAATCTGTCAAAGGCTTACCGCCTTGCATCAATTTACTAATTTATTTATGTTTATGACAACTTGATGTTTCTGTCCTAGTACTTGTATGTGATAGAAGGTCATGGAACAAATATTAGTATTCTACCACTACTGGTTCCTTCAAACTGCAGTTTCACTCTCCTTTATTTCCTTATACATGGAGTATTTCTTAAACGAGCTCTTTCAAACAACTGCTTTTTCTTACCCCAATTTTCCTTCTTAAATTTCCATTCATTCCATTCTTTAAACGATAACATTTCCAAGAAAGTTTAACTGAAAAAGACTTGTCATAACATAAACCTAGATATATGATAAAGATATAGAGATAGATAAAATGTAAATTATTGGAAAAATACCGTGACCTATAGTATTATAATGTAAAAATACATATTTATAAAAATATACAAAATATTTTCATCTGCCCTCAAAAGATGAAAGCATTAAAATACACTTAATTAAAATATGATATTTATAAACGGGAAACCATAAAGAAGCTTTACTTCCAAAAGATCTCGAAATACACTTATAACATTTTAAATTTGTCTAATGAATTATTTCGCAAAAGTTAGGTACTTTTGTAAATTGGTTTGTACTGACAATAATAGTAGTAACGACACCATTTCTGTGCATGTGAACTGAGTATTTCTTACTACTTATTACTACTTATATTTTAAAAATAATTAAAAACATATTTTCCATCACAAATACCATCACTTACTAATAATATACAATAAAAAATGTTACAATAGTCTTTGAAATGTTTGTTCCTTGTCTAAATTTAAAATGAAATCTTCAGAACATATTTAATGGCTGTAAAGCATACTACTTTATGATTTTGAGTTTACATATAATGTGCACGTGAAAGGCACAACTTATAATATCCCGGTTGTTATCATAAGACAACAGTCATGAAGCTTAGTTGGAGGTCTTCGGGCGGTTTAAAAACATCCAACGGCAAGATTATGTGGCCACAAAGTGTCTTGACAATTCCCAACTCGCAGTCAGCCAGGAGCCTATGACTTTACCCTCTCCTGAGAGGAGACCCGAGCCTAGCAGTGGGACGTTATGGGTTGTTGATGATGATTAAGTTAAAAAAAATAGTAGTAAATAAAATAAGATTCAAATAATAAATATTTATGTATATTGATGCCACAAAGCATTACTTCATCAAGGTTGCCAGTAACGATAACAAACGTATATAAATGACAGTCTGATCAAAAACTCCAATAATATTATTACATTGATATTTTAAACAAGAACATGAAAGTAAAAAAATATTGGTTTGCTAATACATTTAACTAGCTTTCTATGCGTATTTTGTGTTCCTGTTGTTACTTCTATTAAGGGGATCATTACAACGTTGTGAGTTACGGCACTATCTACGTACGAATAGCCCAACTGTCTCCCTCGCATTATTTATTAGCATATAATGGCTTCTAATGGGAGGCTATTGAATCAGCCACCTGCATATGTTTTATTTTTCGCGGGACAGCGATGGGCGGGTCTCACGTCCCGACTCAGTTAAGGTTCATTTCAATTCATAACGCAACTTTCGTCCGGTCATTTAATTGATACCCATCCCTCAATGCATACGCAAAATGCAATTGCTCGTTAAGCCCCGATACTCGATTGTTTTACTGATTAATAAAAGAAAAGTTTTAAATGTAAGTGAGGATTAAAAGATTGCTGACTAACGAATCTTATACGTCGTCTGCCGTCTAATTATTGCCTTACAAAGGAATTGTATCGATTATTCTTGAGCTTAAGGAAAAAGAAAAAGTAACACGGTTGACTGAAAAATAAATGATTACATTCTCTATTTTGAACTTTGGGTGATGATATCTACAGACGTGACTAACAAATAGGTAAGTACATATTCAAATTTATTTAGACCTTTCGTCGATATCGCGGAGTATTCCATTACTTTTATTTGCGAAACACGGCGGACGCAAGTGCAATTTATTGATACGGTGTTTGATAACCAGTAGGTGCGTCCCACGCGGCTCAGCGCGCGCGCCTTTAGCCAACACAATGATCGCGAGTGCGCCCAGCAACATTTACAAGCATTGCACCCTTCGGAAGGAAATAGTGAATCGGGCCCATGCTAAATACGCTCCATAAATATAGACGGTTATGGTGTCGTAAAAACAAAGTCAAGCTGCGCAACCAGCCTCCGAGGCAATAAAGAACAAGCGTCATCGCACCCCAACGTGCTTAAACGTATTCATTTATTATGTATGAATATTCTTAGTACATTCCACACTGCGTTAAATACAATTATTTTAGAAGAGTTTATAGTAAACATTTAAATATCATTATATTTTATTTGAAACAACATCTTCCAATACTATGCCAGAGATTTACAGATTTGATTTAAATAATTATACGTAAGCATATTTCGCATAAAATATCAATATTTTTACATATTCAATTTATACAATTTAAATATTTAAGTATTTTAAACAAAACAAACATTTATTTCGATATCTGAACGTAAGACAACAGTAGACCGTATATTCGTTCTGTAATAGAAATTACGTACTTTGATAAATATTATGAATAAAATACATATAGGAATTTAAATATTTTCTTTCGTCGAAGACCTTCCAAATACGTAATTAAAAATCGTTGTGATTTATTAATCATTATTATAATAAAATATCAGTGTTTGAATTTAATTTTTGATTTAACAAATAAGATATAATATATATAAACATTTTTCACATAATATTACTGTGGAAAGAAATCAAAGTGTACTTGAGGACATTTGTATTTAAAATTTTATTGACTTGAAAACGAAGGAACATATTCATTCTACGCTAATAAAATTATAAGTTATTGTACATAAGATTTTATTAAATTCTCTTTATTAAACTGTAGAAATTTCATATTAGTTTTTAAAACTGTTGATTTTGAAATTGATAATGGGAAAAAAAACATAATCTCCACGATGGAGTTCAGAGAATGGTTATTACCGCAATCACCTACGGAGAGATGACACATTAAAAACACCTCGGAACAACATTAACATTTTAGTTTACGTTACGCGGCAATATGTACTGTGACGTTAACAGCCTATTCAGTTGTACAAACAATTGCTATCTTGGAGTCATTAAATGTGACAAAGTTTTGACATCTACTGCAGTTTACAGTTACATTTCGTATACAATATTTGAAATAAATTAAAGTAGTAGTAGCAGTAAATTTTGGATTAAATAAAACTTCATATCAAAGTTGTTCTGTACAGAATTCTTTTGCGATTATTTTAGTATGAACTGTATATAAGACATACATATATATATATACATACATGTATATAAGACATATATACATATATATATTTAAGACAATTAAAAATGGTCTTTGAACCAGAAAAGTTTAATTAAAAGCTAAAACCCGACTACGTAAAATATTTATTGAAATGTGAATAGCTTGTCACCGTGCCAGTCATTACTACCAATCTATTGACATGTCCTCCTACCTTTTGGCTTTGCCGGATTCGGGTAAAAATAAGTATTATGAGTCTTCAACAATGTAGACGAATATGCATATAACATTATACAGAAAATTTCACAAAGCTATCTGCGTCGATTGTAGTTTTTTAGATATAACATTTATAAAATAACTGATGTTCATAGATCAAATTGAAGTAGTTTAGTGAGTACTTCCTATTGAATATTAATCTATGAACTAACATACACATAAACAGTACAGACTTTCACAATACAAAGAAGATTTAGATACTTTGTCTTAATAAATTGTAGGTAGTGCAAAATGTATAATAATATAGTTTGTATTTTCGAGTTAGAGTAATGGGCAATAAAAGATAACATTGACAACAGAACAAAGAATTCTGAAATAATCTTTTGTGTTTCAATGGCATTATTTTTTAATCGACATAGTAAAGTAGGTATCCTCAGTTTGTAAGCATTTGTATTTATGTAAAGAACCGTAAATGTTAATGTATGAAACATTAACATTCACGGTTCTTTACTTGTTGAATAATTCTGACCTACTACTACCTACCTACTCTATAAAACCAAATTTATTCATCCAATTTTAGTACCTAGACGCAATTCCAGTAGATTAATACGTAATAACTAGTTACAAAACGATTTCTCAAGTTTGTTTTAGCTAATTAAAACTGTAGAAAAGTACCATCGAAAGTACTAAAATAAAGATATGATGATACTTGGTTTGGTTTGTTTATTAAAATATGCTTTGCAAATAAATTAATTTTATAACGGCACTAAAACCTAAATTATATATGGGCATATGTCCATTTTGGCTTATGCTTTTACTTAGTGTAAGTCCTGAATATGTCTACTCCTTACCGTGTTACTCTCTGTTGATCGGCGATAAAACATTTCAGCCGTTAGGCATTGAAATGTTGGCAATGATGTTCGAATCATTTCATATAAAAGATCCAGGATATCCTTTGTGGCAAAATAGCTAATATTTTTAACATCAAATGTTTTACAGAACAAATACATATTTGAACATTACATGTCTATAGATCAACAGTTCACATTGTTAAAAGAAAATGTCAAATGGTCAGGATTATGTTACTGTGAGAAAAATACGTAGGCTCAAGTGGCCCTTCACATTCTCCCGCGTTGTTTGTGTCGAAAAAGACAACCGTTTTACGAGGCGTGCCGTTTAAGTTTTGTCGTTTGAAGAAAAAAACACAACTAGAACCTTATAATACTGTTTATTGTTTTTAAATTATTAACCACGTAGCTTAATATTTCACTTTTCCATTCGCTCAAACCAGTTATTATAACATTAATTCCACTCTAAAGTGGGGGTGTTCAAAATGGCTTACTTGATAGCGTCTACTGCTTCTTCACCGGACTGGGACTGGAACCTTTGACCACGAAGGTTTTTCTTAATTATAGGAAATGTAAATAAATCGTTAGGGCTCAGGTCACGACTGTATGGAGGATGGTTAAGAATTTATACTTTTTCTGCTTCAAATACTCAATCGTTTGATGAGCGCTGTATGAGCTTGCGTTGTCGTGGTGCAGGATGATGCGTCGCTTTGAGTTAGATTTTCGATGATTAACCTTATTGAAATGTCGCCAGCCTTTTAAAGATCGTGTAAAGAGATAAGAGTAAGGAAGAAGAGAGTGAAAAATAACTTCAGTTTCATTTATTTTAGTAATAGTTGAAGTCTATCATTTTTATTATATTTTACATGTTTGAATTAGTTAAGAATTGTCATTATAAATGCAAATCACATATTTTGCATTAATTCATTATACATAATTAGGACGTCAAAGCACTACCAAAAAAACACGTCTCAATAGCACTTGAACAGAACTTCGTGAGTAAAGCTCGAAACTCTTTTATATCTACGTTACTATTTGAAAAGAAAATACGCATATATGCAACAACCCTACTTCTAGTGAATAATTGCACATCGTGAGAGCATGCATCGAAAAGGCTCCTCAGGCGCAATTATAACGCACCCGCGGGCGCCTGTTTGTTACGCGACCACGACATGGCGCCAGAGCACACAAACTGACCTATGACTTCCATTATACTATTATATATAAAGTAATACTGGCATTGTTATGATCAACATAAATACAAACATTTGTACAATATTTAGTACGGCAGTAAAGGGAATGTTTGCATCTGTATCGTATAGTGTATGATTTGATCGTAACATTCTAATAGTTAAACTGAGATGTTTATATATTACATTAAGTCCTGTGCAAAGATGTGGTAATATTCATAACTTAATACAAATGTTTCTAGCATTTCTGTGAGTATGATTTAACAGTTTATATTTAATTGAACAGATAGACAAAGTTTCGGGTCCATTGCATTACAAAATATATAGAGTACTCGTATATTCCAAGTATAAAAAGCGGCCAAGTGCGAGTCGGACTCGCCCATGAAGGGTTCCGTATCAGCAAGTAACATCATATAAAAGTTCTTGTAGTTCGTTATAACTTTGATCGATGTTTTTATAATAGTGTATTGATTGAATGAAAGGTAAATTGCGGTTTACGATTAATGACGTATTAAAAAAAACTACTTACTAGATCTCGTTCAAACTAATTTTCGTTGGTAGTTTGCATACTAATGTACAGCATATATTTTTTTTTAGTTTTATCACTCTCTTATTTTAGAAGTTACAGAGGGGGGGGGGACACATTTTTCCACTTTGGAAGTATTTCTATCGCAAACTATTCAGTTTAGAAAAAAATGAAATTAGAAACCTCAACATCATTTTTGAACACCTAAAACACCTAAAAAATTTTTGACTTTCAGTTCCAAGTATGGGGACCCCCAAAATGTATTGTTTTTTTTCTATTTTTATGTAAAAATCTTAATGCGGTTCACAGATTACATCTACTTACCAAGTTTCAAAAGTATAGCTCTTATGGTTTCGGAAAAAAGTGGCTGTGACATACGGACGGACAGACAGACATGTCGAATCTATAAGGGTTCCGATTTTTGCCATTTGACTACGGAACCCTAAAAAAGATTGATTAACAAAAACCCAGAGCGTATGTCCAACGAATTTCCAAATGAAATGAGTTCAAATAAAAGGTTTACAAGAAAGATACTGATGATCACGTTATTTAGACTGACGTTAGTTTAAAGCAAAATGTGAACTTATAGTTGGTCTCTATGAGATTTTTCTGACAACTGTTTACGGTACGTACACACAACAGGCAAGACATTTCTAACAAGTCACTTTGGAAGTGTTGAATTCAAAGTCAAACTGCTTTTGGTGTTCCCTCGTTCTCTCGGGCAGGTAGGTATATCATCTATTTTATTATTCTACTAGCTTTCCGCCCGCGGCTTCGCCCGCGTGGAATTCGTTTATATCGCGCGACACGGTATGGGTAAATTAAACAATCTTACATGATTTTATGTTTGATAATAAGGAACTTTGACACAAACTTTCGTCCCCTATTTCAAACCCTTCTACCTTTATTTTAGCGATAAAAAGTATCCTATGTCCTTTCCCAAGTTCAGTTCTATCTTCATACCAAATTACATCAAAATCGGTACAGTGGTTTAGGTGAAAGCGTAACAGACAGACAGACAGACAGAGTTAC
Source organism: Phragmatobia fuliginosa (assembly GCA_932526445.1). Classification (NCBI taxonomy): domain Eukaryota; kingdom Metazoa; phylum Arthropoda; class Insecta; order Lepidoptera; family Erebidae; genus Phragmatobia; species Phragmatobia fuliginosa. The sequence continues at coordinate 9,788,427 of OW052070.1, read as the reverse complement.
TTTCGCATTTATAATATTAGTAGGGATTACACCATCGGAAAGTAAAGATTTCATCAAACAGAAAACACCCCAATTTTTTTAAAAAAGTAGATCAGATATTTTGACAGGTGAATTTTCGCTATTAAGCCAAAATAGGATGAAAAAATTAAATATTTCAAATCAAAAAAATAACAGTGTATTCGGGACATAAAAAGGTAAGTTTTCACTAATTTTTCACATATAATTTGAGGTTATGTGAAAAAAGTGTCAATAAAAATCAGCCAACTGCGTGTCAGGCCACGCACAGGAAAGGGTTCCTCAGTCACCCTTAATGGTACGTGGATTAGAAATTGTATCCAATGGATAATTGTTATGTTTACATATTAATGCGTTAATTTTGTATGACGTTTTCCAAGTAAGCACATTGTAGAAGTTAAGCTTCTGTAACTCCTGAACTAACAAAGTCATCTAATTCGTTCATTTAAAGTTCATTATATGGACCACTATCACGAATTTTTCCAGAATTTTTGAGCCGGCCGTTTAGCTTTTAGAGGATGCCCGGTTTTACAAAAAAGTGACCTTTAAAGTAGAATTTCTCGCAAACGGATTCCTAAATCAAAAAATCGTCTTAACAACCCTTTAATGTTTTTAAAAGACCTATATAATGATACCCCACATGATGGGGTAGCTGCGAGAAAAAAAAACATCCACAATTTACGTGTCGGGGAGGTACCCTAAATAAAAATATTTTTCATCACTTTATTGTAGCACTTTGTCGACGTAATTACAATACATATTCATGCAAAGTTGCATCTTTCTAGCACTTACTGTTTGGATGGTAAGTCGAGGACGGACGGACGGACGCACGGACCGACAGACGGACATGACGAATCTATAAGGGTTCGAAGTCATAAACTTCGGAACCCTAAAAAGTTGTAGATCTTTTAATTACCTACAACTTTGCCATTTAACTTTTTTCCATACGACTTGTAGTTTTGCCGGAAATTGAGATAAACCGTTTTTTACCCTTTGTTTTATATATTTAGCCATCCAAAGTGACTCTACCCTGCCTGATGGAAAGCATGAGCAGAATCCAAATGTCGGGGCTACCACACTTGCTGCGAATGCAGACAATAATGTATGGTGGCCCACACTATGGCGGCTTAGTGAGAAGCTTTTTCACACCCGTCCAAGGAGGACCCGAAAACCTCCTCCCCCCTACCCGACTCCCCTAAGATCGCAGATCACCCGTAAATTATTTTTCCTTTCATTTTTATAATATTCTCCTCCTTTTCCAATGGGTTTCATAGTACTATAATTTTGTTTTCAAAAATTATCTACCCTGGTCTGGTCTTTATGTCATTAACAAACTATCATTATGTTTGCCATGCAAGTGTGTTATGCCTAGCAACCTGTGAAGTTTTGACAGGAGATAAACAGTGATACATTTTGACATCTACGATTTACGTATTTTTATACTCACCCAGGTAAAAAGGTAAAAACATTTGTATCTCGATTATTGCAGTAAAAAGTAGCCTATGTCCTTTCCCAAGTTCAGTTCTATCTTCATACCAAATTTCATCAAAATCGGTTCAGTGGTTTAGGCCTGAAAGCGTAACAGACAGACAGACAGAGTTACTTTCGCATTTATAATATTAGTAGGGATTGTTGTGAGTTCTATTTAGAAATACCAATAACTTATTACATGGAATCAATTTAGTTGCTAGAGACACCATATTTTTACTAAACTACGTAAAACAAGGTTGTGAATTTATGTCTGACAGTTTGTGACTGTAGTTATGTGCAAGCATTAGAAGGTTGGAAGAAGGAAGGAAGCAGTTACTAGGTAAAGTCAAAAGCTGTGCAGTATAATTTTATATCTTGTGGGACATGATATAAATAGTAAGTGATAGAAACATTTAATTTAGCCATAAAACTTTGTCATATCAAAGCCGAATTTGGTATTAGTATGCATGTCTATTATGTTGTTTATAAATATATTTAGGCCTACTAAGGTGACTCTTTGCTGTCTGATGGAAAGCATGAGTATAATTAAAAGGTAGGGGCCACCATCTTCGATAAGAGTGTAGACAATGCAGCATCACTACGCACATGATGACGGCAGACAGCCTAGTGAGATGCTTCTGCGTCACTGGGCTTCCATCCCATGCGATGTATTTTTTTTTGTAACTTTTGTACAATTACGTGTTAAAATTTTATTCTATTTAAATATATCCCCTAATTGTTAATGGAACTAGGTGTAATTCATTTACAAACTTCAGCTCTACTGATAACAAGTACTTTTATAGAACTTGTTAATATTTTCTTCGTAATCACTGGTTCCCACTACGCCGGACCGGCAAACCTGCCGGAAACCGGACACCGGACAGCTCAGTTAAATTTGGACCTGTGCACGCAATGGACCAAAAAATTGTTGTGTTAAGGTGGTATTTTAATAGAAGGCAAAATAAGAGAAAACTTTGGGTACATCCTATTTTATGGGAAAGATTTTCAATTGGAACATTTGAAACATTAATAGGTGAACTTAGAAATGACGAATCAAGGTTCTTCATTTATTTTTGAATGCCAGCAACCACTATTGACGATTTACTGATGAAAATGTGAGCCGAATGACGTGAGGACTGAGGAGAGCACGGGCAGAGAGAGGGGAGCACAGGTGTTGCGAGCGGGGGACAGATTCCGTCACAAACTCGTTCACATTGCTCCGGTCCGGTGTTTTTACAAAACGGACTCGGCAAAAATGCCGGACCCGGGATAATGTGAATAGCTTCAAATAACTTGTACAGCCACTAGCCCTTCCGGCAGTTTTACCGGTCCGGCAAATCTGCCGGTCCGGCTTAGTGGGAACCAGCGCTAAGTTCTATTTCACCAATGCAATTTGAATACAATATTTGAAAAATTTGTGGGGAATTTTTCAAATATTATTAGATTATATAGGGAAATAGTGCTGAAACTATTTATATATCTGTTATTACCATTTTTTACTATTATTTGGAATTCGAATTTAAAAAGTTAGGCAATAAAAAATATAAAAATTTCCTATGAAAAAAGGGAGTGACGTGGCGTGTATATTCGTATTTTATTTGATATCTAAATTCAAAACAGCTATCTGAAAAATTCCAAGAAATGTATATATAAGTACGAGTATGTAGGTAGTTTTATAACTACCTACGAGTATACTCACTCATTAACTCGAGATGAACTGGTTCTAAATAAAAACTCCTTTTGACGAAACGAAAATAAGTACAGTACCACTTAAAAATAATATTAGAAAAGATACCCAAATTTAAAAAAGTATAAAGACTTATTTTTAGAAAAAAAAACTGATCTTTAGGATTCCGAAGTTCATAACTCGGAACCCTGATAGATTCGTCATGTCCGTCTGTCCGTCCGTCCGTCCGTCCTCGACTTACCGTCTAAACGGTAAGTGCTAGAAAGATGAAACTTTGCATGAATGCGTGTTGTAATTACGTCGATAAAGTGCTACAATAAAATTATGAAAAATAATTTTATTTGGGGTACCCCCCCTACACGTAAAGTGGGGATGATTATTTTTTCTCGCGGCTACCCCATCGTGTGGGGTATCATTAGATAGGTCTTTTAAAAACAATAAAGGGTTTTCAAACGATTTTTTGATTTAGGTATCCGTTTGCGAGATATTTCACTTTAAAGGGTACTTTTTTGTAAAAACAGGGCGTCCCCCCCCCCTCTAAAAGCTAAACAGCTGGCTCAAAAAATCTGGAAAAATTCGTGATGGTGGTCCATCTAATGAACTTTGAAGAAAAACTATAACGGATTAGATGACTTTCTTAGTTCAAGAATTATAAAAAATATATAAAAACATATAAAAGGCTTATCTGGTAAAATGCGCTCACTTGGAAAACGTCATACAAAATTAACGTATTAATACGTAAACATGACAATTATCTATTGGATACGATTTTAAATCCACATACCATTATAGGTGACTGAGGAACCCTTTCCTGTGCGTGGCCTGACACGCACTTGGCCGATTTTTATATTCAACGATTCTCCGTTAATGTATCGAATATGTCAAATTTAAATTACAGTAGTTTCAGAGGTCACGTAAAGACAAATGTTTCGAAATAGAATAACACACCGCGACTAAACTATCGTTTCTAGTCTCCATATTAATTAGGAAGCAAATAATAATGAAAACATATTCAAAATCCTGGAAGTTATCAAAAACGTTTTAATATCTATCTAACTTGTTAAGTAGGTGTTATGTTGTAATTTTTTGTGACCGTGATTAAATTGATTTAATAAAGTAAATTGATTGACCGTCAAAGTATTGCTTAGGAATTCATATTTGATATAATAACTTTAAACCGAATCACGTAGTAGTTAAATTAAATTCGATCAAAAGTGTGGGGCCACACTTGACGAAATTTTGTTGAGTGCGCTCATGCAATAGGCACATTGATTTTGAGACATTATTTTAAGAGTAGTGATGAATCTATCTACTTAATATAAGTTATAAAAATATTTTTATAAAATCATGCGTATCTTGCTTTACGGACATGGTCTCTAAATTTGAGAGATAAATGTACAGTTTTTGGAATTTTTCAAACATATGCGACTTGCGTTAACTTCACCTTTTCTAATACTTATATAGATTGTTGTGTATTTTTAAAATCGTGAATCAAATCACACTTAAACAGTCTGCCAGTACCACAGATTGGCAGTTGTGGCCTGGTCCGGAAGTAGATGCACCATTTTGTTGATGGGTTACTCACGAACCGTCGTTATTACATCATAAACTCCAATTTCGAATTAATTGAAAAAAGAAAATTCGAACCCAATCACAAATTACTGACACTACATCAAGTGTTAAACGGCAATTATCGACGCCGAAACGGCGAGAAATCATTGACGGATGAAAAATACACAATTTGAGGTAATAAATCAATGTCGTCAGCTTGCGGTCGGTAGCTCCCTCTGAATGTTTTACTTTATTATTTATTACGCGTAACGTAATTTCTTTGAGAGGAAGCGTTTAATTACACGGCAATTACGTGTTTAAACGCGGCTTGGATATCTGCTTCATTCGACAGTGAATTGCTCCAGAAAACGCTAAAGTTGATTAACTAGTTCAACATAAATATTATAAGTTTGAATAAACATGATTAAACTTTCATATCAAATTGTTTCATATTATTTATGACATTGAGGGGTTAATATTGTATTAGTTCGACAACCAAACATCAGACAACTTTAAAACAATTAAGAACATTAAAATGAAAAGCGACAACAATTGCAATAAGTATATTTAACTTCCTAATACTTGGATATTAATTAGAAACTTATTTAATTAACGTGACAAAAACAAATACACTGAATAACATGTACATCATAAGTAGAGATTGAATAACAGGAACACTTAAAATGCCAATCCAACTCTTAGGTGTCAAAAAGTATGTTTACAGACACTAGTTGTCTTCCTTGTTCATTGCTCATTATTTTCATTAATCTACTCCAAGGTGAACTAGTAAATACTTAAGAAGATGCTGAATTCAGCAGAAATCCAAGAATTTTAAGTTCTTATAGTTCGTTGTAACTTTGATCGATGTTTTTATAATAGTGTATTGATTGAATGAAAGGTAAATTGCGGTTTACGATTTATGACGTATTAAAAAAAACTACTTACTAGATCTCGTTCAAACATATTTTCGTTGGTAGATTGCATGGTAATGTACAACATATATTTTTATAGTTTTATCACTCTCTTATTTTAGAAGTAACACATTTATATTTATGGTGGGCATAGATTTTTCCACTTTGGAAGTGTCTCTCGCGCAATCTATTCAGTTTTTAAGACAAAAAATTTTTTTGAGTTTCAGTTCCAAGTATGGGGACCCCCAAAATGTATTGTTTTTTTTTCTATTTTTATGTGAAAATCTTAATGCGGTTCACAGATTACATCTACTTACCAAGTTTCAAAAGTTTAGTTCTTATGGTTTCGGAAAAAAGTGACTGTGACATACGGACGGACAGACAGACAGACATGACGAATCTATAAAGGTTCCGTTTTTTGCCGTTTGGCTACGGAACCCTAAAAACACCCAAACTCTGAAACAAATATCTGAAGACAAACATTTCCGCAGCGCAACCCGAGACCTCAAGCAAAGCAGTCGCATACACTCCCACTGCGCAACCGAGGCTGTCAGTCAGTCTTTCATAGTCCACACACAGGCCTCTCTGCAGAAAGATTTGGCTAACTGTACTATGTACTCTCGCCAGAGAGAATTGTTTCAAGTTTGCCTTTTAGGTTAGTTGCTTATTAGTCAGTTCTTACGGCACCTACGGGATGAATAGAGGTGGTGACACTCCATATAATCTATCAATACACGGACATTTTACTATCTATGTTTAGTAATTATGTGTTTAAATGACGTTTCAATGTAAGCAGTTAATTGATTATTGCGGAGACTCACTTAATTAACCCCGGAAATAATAAATCAAATCCTTTCCTATATTACATTTGCGAAAGTAAATCCATCTTTCTGTCTGTCCGGCTGTCATGGGAAAACTACAAAACCGATTATAACCGAACATGGGCTTTTTTTCACCACGAAAACCGACAACACGCAGGTGGAGTTGCGGGCAATACTACTAATTAATATAAATATTAGTTAAGAAACCAAAGAATCAGAGAGACGAGAGTAGTTGTGTGTAAATGTTTTCACAAACATGCCATTGTTAATTACAACAAGGATAGAAGATTGTATGTTTGTATCCCATCTTGGCGAAGTATCGCACGCGCCTCAATGCTATTTGTATTCAAAACCAGTATACTAATACGGAACGCTATCTATCGACTCTGAGGCAATTTATCTTGACCAAGAATCGAACTTGGATTGCAACTAACACCATATTTCCTGTTGCCTTGCATGACACTAAATTGCTTCTACAAACGGTAGGGAATGTAGATTGTTCTGTTATTGTTTTGTTTCAACCTGCCCTGCATGTGTACCCAGAATAGGAGCATAGCGAACATTCCCCTTAACTAGATAGGATAATAAGTCTGATTGTAATTTATTTAACCATACCAAATTTGTGCAAGCCTTTTGCAGAAAGTTAACAGGTCTTTTTATTGGATTTTTTGTTTGAAAATAACTGTCTTGTCGATTTTCCAAACATCAACAGGATAGTTTAAAGATCGGACTCGCCCATGAAGGGTTCCGTAGCAGGAAGTAACATCATATAAAAGTTTTGTAGTTCGTTGTAACTTTCATCCATGTTTTAATAATGTATAAAATATTAAATAAAAATATTAATGCGGTTCACAGAATACATCTACAAGTTTCAACAGTATAGCTCTTATAGTTTTGGAGAAAAGTACTGTGACATACGGACGGACAGACAGACAGACAGACATGACGAATCTATAAGGGTTCCGTTTTTTGCCATTTGGCAACGGAACCCTAAAAATGTGTGGTAGTTTGGATCCTTCAAAATCTTAGTTAAGATCACTAAGATCTTGGTTCAAGATTTCTCATTGCAATTGTTTTGTGTTTTTTCATGTGTGTGTGTACTAACGAATTATTCTGGGAATAATTCCATTGTAGCGTATTATTATATTTATTGGAAAAAAAAACACTGTTGAATTTATAAAAACTACATTCTAATAAAATTTTACTAGTACGAACACACTAATTTTAGTTCTTTGTATCTGACTTTAATTAATCATTATTTATAACTATGTTTTTTATTAAGTGGTCTTAATGCTACGTCATATTTCGAATATGGTATGACTACCATTGCCTGAAATTGGAAACTTGTACCTAATAAACCTGATTAAGTTAATGTTATTCCGAAACAGTCTGGACTAATTTTGTAGAAGCCATATTTGAATTTTTAAATTTTCTATAAAGTAAAACTTTTTAGTTTACTTCTTTCAATCATTGGCCACTAACTTTTATGACCCCTATTTTATTTTTTTAATCATACGACTGTAGAATCATAATTATAATCTTATGGGTAATTATTGTTTATTGCTAAAATCAGATTTAAATCAGGTGTCAGATTGCTCGCTCTCTCTAAATCGTAAACCGTAATTGTGGTACCCAGAACGAATTTAATCAAATTAAAATATGTTAACGATATTCGTTAGGGATTTGGGTTATTGGTGGCTGTCACAAGCAATTCAAAATACTATTAGATTTCACGGCTTGTCCTTTTCAATTAATTTCTTTCTTATTACAACTTTTTACGACTACTAAAAGAATAGACGTCATAACAATTTTTTCAAGAAATTCCTGCAATTATGATTTTTTTATATTTTTTTTTAGATTATCATCGCCTTCAAAGGTTCATTGCGGTGCAGGGTGTTTAACTCTTTAGATTTTTAATTCTTCACTACATTTTTTTCATTTTAAAAAGCCATACAAAAATATGTTATTACACAGAGTAACAACGCTTTCTTAATTATATGTATAAACTAATCAGTTTTAACGGGATAAACGATAAGTACACAAAACGGACAATGTCTCTCCGGTTCTCAACGCGCATGTACCCGTCACTGTAATTGATAGTCGGATTTGCGGGTACCCGCGTGAATGATCATAACCACTACAGTGGTTAATTACCAAACGTCTACAAGCAATTTACCAACCACATTATTCCAGCTATGTAAACCATGTGAATTCAGTAGGGGAACTCTAAGTTTTGAATAGCAAGATTGTTTCAGAAGATTAATTAACTTCATGACTTTAAGAAATATCACAGTTATTTTCTTTTTAAAGTCTCGAAATTAAAGATTATAAAAAGGTAAAATTTTTGAGTTTGTGACGTTGTAGGAGATTGTCCCTGGATCTACTTAAATAAAAAATAAATAAATAAAAATGTTTATTTGACATCACAGTGAGTACATGATATTTAGACACTATACAATCTTTCGATCGCATCACTGAGACCGTATACCAAACTTCGCAAAGCCTGTATTTTGGTTGACAGTGGTCAGTCGTGAAAAGATTTTGGATTTATTTCACTATTAGAAAGCTACATTATTTGTGAGTGTATATAAAGTAATTTGTATATACACTCACAAATAATGTATGTAATTATAGTGTTATAATACATAGCAATTATAGTGATGTCTAATATACAGACATAAGTTACTATTACCACCCCTGTCCCGCTCAACAAAAATTAGCTACTTGATCAAAGTATGCAATTACTTCTCTATAAAAATCTCTGCCCATATTTTCCTATTTTCAAAAAATTAGAAATGTAAAGGTGACGTCATTGTTGAATTAAAAAATCTAACTGAACTATAAACGCGTCAAACGGAAACTTGGAAACTTATTTACTCATAAAAAGTACTAGGTACTTTGTAGGTAGTAGAGCCACGCTGGTTTCAGCACGAATGGGCCGGCTCGACCCGGCCAGTACTACCCTCACACAGAAGACCATCCTAATAATGACAGCATTCTTGCTGTCGTATTTCGTTGGTGAGTGTGAGACCGGAGGCCCAATCATTCTGCATCATTCTCCCGCCCTTCGAAGGCCGGGAGAATGATGCAGAATAATCAAACCAGGCTGCCATGGTAGGGGTCACCATGCTACATTGCCTACCCTCACAATAAGCATGGTGACCCCTACTCCTGGATTCTACTCATGCTTTCCATCAGGCAGAGTAGAGTCACTTTGGCAGGCTTAAATATATAAAAAAAAAAAAAAAAAAAAAAAAAAAAACTATCTTTGGAAACCCCACTGTCATAGATGATGTTACAGTCGGAATAATCGTTATTAATCTACATGGTTAACTGTTGTCCTCACATTTTTATGTTATACCTATATTTAATGAACATCATAAAGACGACATCATACGGTTATGTTAAAATAAATATTAAGAAACCACTGGATGTTGGATTGGGCTTTCTACAAAGTTTGGTTTGTATTTCAGTAGGCGTATTGTATATAACATTTCGATAACCTTTCAGAGTTTATTGTCTTAGCCGCCCCCAAAGACTGTAGTAACTTTATCTTCAGACATTATCGTGTAAAATGTTTTCATTCGTAAAATATTACATTATTATATTTGACAAGAAAATACGGAGGCTTTTTGGCCTTGAATTTTGCTTGTCCAAATTATAGTGTGTAGGCGGCACTCAGAACTCAATAATATAACCTTAAACGTCCATGCAGACGAGAGCATGTATCGGTTCAAAACCTAAACAACAAGCTTACGATGGTAGTTTAATCGGGCGGTGACGCTAGCCCGCGCGAGCTCCGCATCCATATAAGTCAATCTTCCTATTCGCCCCCGCATGCTCACTTACTGACGGAACAACTAAACGCGCCGCCAGATTTCCCGACTCTTGCCTTTTGGTTATGTTAATGACAAAAAATAATTATTGATATCGAAACATTATTGTCAGCTTCTTTAAGCTGCTTTGTTTTATAAATGACATCCACGTAATATTTTTTATAAGTAGGGACTTCATTTAAATTTTTTTTACATATATTTGGTTCCACTATATATTTTGCTATATTAACTTTAGGCTTACTGTAAGAAAAACATTATATATCATTTTATATAGGTTTTTACATAATTTCTTGCTTTAACATAAAAGCTATTCAGCTACTAGGGAAGTCTTGAAATGAACCAAATTTCAGTCTTCCAAATAATATTTGTTGTTTTTTCTTGTTAATAAAAAAAAAACATCAAGTATTATTTGGAAGACTTCAGATAAAAGCCAATTAAGTTAATACTTAATTGGCTTTTATCTGAAGTCTAAATTAAGTTTTCGAGCACATTATAATTAGTAACTGTCTGGAAAGAGATACAATGTTTATGATTTATTATTACAGAACAAAACTTGTGAATATAACTGAAAGTACATAACGTAGGACTCATACATTTACATTATTATAACTTTATTTTTACACTGGGCAATAAATAAACCTAGAGCCGCAATAAAGGTGACAGTTTCCCACCATAAATCACTGCCACCATTTGCCATCATTAACGAACTAGCACCATGCGAGACATTTAACATGCTTCTTGTGTGTTTTTGGCAAATTCATCGAAACAAGTTTAAACTACATCTGCCTCAAAAAGCGTTTTAACGAAACTAAAACTAAGATTATATACAATTACATTACATTTACAACACAGTTAATCAAAATCAGTTCATGTTTTTAGTGTTCTGTACACAAATGGCAGAAAACAGAACAATTACGGCCCGTTTACGACCTTACCGCTGTGAGCGGTAGCTAAGAGCGAAATGCCGAGCGGTAATATCAAAAGTATAAAAATGTACGAGGCACGCCACGAGTCGCCGCTCATAGCTATGCGGCGTTTCGCTCTTAGCTACCGCTCACAGCGGTAAGGTCGTAAACGGGCCGTTATAGATTCGTCATGTCTGTCTGTCTGTCCGTCCGTCCTATAAAACTTTAAGTAACTGCTGAAACTTAGTAAGTAGATGTATTATGTGAACCGCATTAAGATTTTCACACAAAAATAGAAAAAAAAAAATAAATTTTTGGGGGTTCCCCATACTTGGAACTAATTTTTTTTCATCAAACCCATACGTGTATCTACGGATAGGTCTTTAAAAAATGATGTTGAGGTTTCTAATATCATTTTTTTTCCAATCTGAATAGTTTGCGTGAGAAACACTTCCCAAGTGGTCAAATGTGTCCCCCCCACTGTAACTTCTAAAATAAGAGAGTGATAAAACTAAAAAAAAAATATGATGTACATTACCATACAAACTTCCAGCGACAATTGGTTTGAACGAGATCTAATAAGAAGTTTTTTTTAATACGTCATAAATCATAAACCGAAATTTACAGGATCCCTTCCTTTACAGGAACACACGTGCTGGCCTTGGAAGTCACCGCTTTACGGCCTGGCCACGAGTTTTGGTCTTAGCGAAAAGCGGAGCGGCGTCGGTGAGCGGTGCGTTTTGCACGCCACGAACCTTAGTAGCGGTTATTTGCAGCGGCGACGGTGGACGTATTTAGGTAGTCGAAACGTGTTAAAAATCATGGCGTTATAAAAATTATCCCCTGTCTGTTTAGAAACAACATTTTTTTTTTAAATATGAGAGAATGAGTGCACGAACTAAATAAAGATCGGTATTTAGATGGTGGATTTAGTGACCTATACGAAGGTCCTACCTATAAGAAGTAACTGATGTTTCCAAGTGTTTTGCTAAGTAGGTACTTACAGAGAGAAAAAACTTTAAAAACTTGTCAACTACTTACATTGCGTATAAGACATACTAGTAGTTTCGTGTGTAGTTATATCTACAGACAAAACTACTGATATGTTTACTGTTTTGCTAATTAGGTACCTACTGACAGAGATAAAAAATAACTTTTAAAACTTGTCAACTATCCGCCTACATTACGTAAACATACCAGTAGTTTTGTCAACATATCAGTAGCTTCGTTTGGTAGGTACCTAGGTTCTATGTTTTTGTGTTATCAATTTAAATTTAACGTAAGTACCATTATATTCCGGAAAACATTGTTTAATTTCTTCCCACAACCTTTTTATATTTATGTTGGGGATATTTTGACATCCATATAGGCGGTCTATTTAAAATTTCTGTTATAAAAGCCTCGGTGTCCATTACCGCCATAAAATCGTCTAAAGTTTTTTGTTTTTATTAACGCCGCTGAGTCCGTCACTCCTGAACCGCTGTCCATGCCGCTCTGTTTCGTGGCGTCGCACATACTAACTTGTGCCTTTGTTCCTGCCGCTCTCCATACCGCTCGCCGCTGTAGCAATTCGCTCGGCAAAAACCGCTAGCTTTTTCGCTATGAGCGGCGACTCGTGGCGTGCCTCGTACATTTTTATACTTTTGATATTGCCGCTCGGCGTTTCGCTCTTAGCTGCCGCTCACAGCGGTAAGGTCGTAAACGGGCCGTTAGAGTGGTAGAAATACGCACTAGAACTAAACGGTTTTTCTCTTCTTTCCTGTGCCGAGCAGTTAAAAACTGGAACTCGCTACCATCCCACGTGTTTCCTTCCCATTATGATCCCGGGTCCTATGAGGGGTGTGAAAAAGCATCTCACAGAGCCGCCATAGTCTGGGTCAGCATCGCCATACTTCCTGCATCGCGGGAGAAGTGTGGTGGCCCCCACTCTTGGATTCCATTCATGCTTACCATCAGGCAGAGTGGAGTCACATTGGTAGGCATCAAATAAAAAAAAAAAAAAAAACATTTCATTCGTCAATACACTATTAATTAAACATCGATCAAAATTACAACAAGCTACAAGAACATTTATATGATGTTACTTACTTTTACGGAACCCTTCATGGGTGAATCCGAATCGCAGTTGGCTGCTTTTTAGGGGAGGGTTCAAAGGGTAAAAACTGGAGCCTATTACTAAGACTCCATGTCCATGTATTTTTTTTATTATATATTATTATTATTATGTAAATGTCATACTATATTACAAACTTGTTTTTTGCCGTTTTTGTAGAAATGGATGGTGGCTCCTGGATACTACTCATGCTTTCCACCAGGCAGAGTAGAGTCACTTTTTTGCACTTGTTACTTCTTACTTGCACTTGTTTGTTGGTTTGGTTTAATCTTTGTTTAATTGATTTTTTATAATACTAACATTACACATCGCACACATAATTTCAAACTAAGCAGAGCCTATGCTATGGTAATCAATGGTGCTTACATTTGAACTCGTTTAAGTGAGATTCTATTCAACTATAGCAGTCATTATCAACCATCTGTTTCTGTGTATTTTGTTATAATTTGTTTCAAATAAACTTTTATTATATTAATATTATTATATATTCCTACCTACTACCAACAACGCCTGTCGCCCTCGATAGGTTGTATCGGCGAGCAGTCAGCATTAAAGACCAAGTCTGCCCTTGCAGTTTGACAGTGAACAGATACCGCCTCTATGACAGTCCTAAACCGCCTTTAACATGGAGAGTATTCTAGCGAGTTTATCCAACTGGTCCTATCTTCTCCCTTTCTCTACTTGACATTATATGTCTTGACATAAGTGAAAACTATTGTAATAAATAGGACATTGCAAAAAATATTACATACACTACTCTACTCCTGCTAATAGTAATAATAACTTTAGACATATCGGTCAGTTCTCAAACTGAACGAAATCCGACTTCTTTCCCTCGAAAAAATCAAATTGCTGATGAGCATTAATTACTAAATATATACTAAATATATACTAAATACATATTACAGAAAACTACTGTTTTTTTTTCAAAGTAGGAATAGAAACCATGACTTCTACGTCAAAAGCCAAGATTTTTGACGACCAGTCCAAGAAGATTGTCAAATGTCGTTAGGCAGTTCCTCTTTCCTCAAAGCATTTTATCTAATACCTATTTCATTGATCATTCAAATAAATAAAAATTGACTAAGTGCATATCAGGACACATACAATAGGGTTCCGTAGTTACCCATAATGGTAGGTAGATTTAAAATCATGTCCAATGGATATAATTGTTTATTTATTATTACTTTATTTTTGTACGAAATTTTCCAAGTGAGAGGTTTTTTTACAAGTTAGGCCCCTGTAACTCCTGAAATAAAAAAAGTTATCAAAACCGCTATAATTTTTTTTTAAAGTTCAATATATGGACTACTATCATGAATTTTTCCGGTTTTTTGAGCCAGTTATAGAGGGGACGCCCTGTTTTTCGAAAAAAATCCTGAATAACTCACAAATACAATACAATAACTAAATCGAAAATGACATGACGAATCTATAAGGGTTCCGAGACAGAACCCTAAAAATGTAATAATTTTATGAGACCCTAAATAATATTGTAACTCATTTATATTTAGGATGCGTAACCGTCGGGTCCTGCCCGTCAATACCGTCATAGGCAAAGTTTATATTGACATTAAAGAGACCGTTTGTGAAAATGTCACCGGCCTATATTTACTCGTATACCGTGTTAAATATTCCCCGATATTTGTTTATCAGCCTTTATTATCTAAATAGGATGTTACGAAACGGACGGACGTCATCGCGTAAGGGAAGTTATATAGAGAAGTGCGTCACCACGCCTCCGAAATGTGGCTGTGTCTGTCACATCTACATGGAATACTTATCAAACTTTATTATGTAGAGATACTTATTGGTACACAAATAACTCTTAGCTAATATAATCGGTGACGGTCCGATTACGTCGGTTGTCAGGTTGACATTGCCTGTATTTTTACTCGACTGCGTCACAAGGATACTAATAT
This sequence comes from Phragmatobia fuliginosa, assembly GCA_932526445.1. Classification (NCBI taxonomy): domain Eukaryota; kingdom Metazoa; phylum Arthropoda; class Insecta; order Lepidoptera; family Erebidae; genus Phragmatobia; species Phragmatobia fuliginosa. Next base: position 9,773,196 of record OW052070.1, on the reverse strand, counting down.
GTATGTTTGTATGTTTGTGGTACATATGTCCATTTTCTTAGGACGCCCTACAGCCCAAAACGCTGGACGGATTTTGACATATTAGGTTTCGTCGAATTCGTTATAATTGTAGAAAAGAGATAAACTATATAAATTTTCAAAAATGCACCTTCAAACGAAAAAGAAAAATGAGGGGCGTTAATATTTTCCTACCTTAGCACTATGGGTATCATAAGAAAGTTATTACAAAGACCATTACAAATATTTGCCATATCACATTTATATTATTGTTTTTATAAATCGTCAAAAAGTGTACAAGCGTTTATTGTTGCACATCGAGAGTTACATCAGAGTTTCCTTCGAAAGTATGCTTTAAATTCAAGGGATTTAAGTTTTGTCGTCGCTATCACCAAAAAGTCATTACAACCGAGATCGTTATTAATAAAGTCCACTGTATACATTTTTCGTTCGGAATAGTTTAAAGGTAAGGTTTAGTTAACATTTGTGTGAAATGTTTCCGCAACAAGTATCTTAAAGTTGAGTTATTTTTTGCTATGTAGTGTTATATTACAAACTTGATATTTGAATTTTATGTATGTGTATAGATAGTGATGTTTTTTAGCAGTAAATACGGTGTTCTGTTCTCTGAATATACTGAAAGCTGATTCCTTCGCTTTGATCGAGTCTTTAAGATGTTTCAAATATATAAATTAAAGGTAGTAGAGCCATGCTCATTTCAGCACGTAAGCGATGGCTCGGCCGGGGCAGTACTACCCTCACACAGAAGACCAACCTATAAATGACAGCATTCGTGCTGTCGTGTTTCGATAGTGAGTGTGACACCGCAGGCCCAATTACTCTGCATCATTCTCCCAGCCTCCGGAGGCCGGGACAATGATGCAGAAACATTTGACCACGCCGCCATGGTATAGGTCACCATGCAACATTGCTCATACTCAATGAGGATGGTGACCCCTACTCCTGGAATTTACTCATGCTTTCCATTAAGCAGAGTAGAGTCACTTTGGTAGGCTCACACATAAAAAAAGTTATAACAACCACAACAACCACAACCCATAACGTCCCACTGCTGGGCTCGGGTCTCCTCTCAAGAGAGGGTTAAGGCCATACGTCCCCACGCTGGCCGAGTGCGGGTTGGGGACAGGCAAGACACGTTGTGGCTACGTAATCTTGCTGTTGGATGTTTTTAAGCCGCCCGAAGGCCTCCAACTAAGCTTCACGACTGCTATCTTACGATAACAACCGGGACCGACTGCTTAACGTGACCTCCGAATCACGGAAACGCTCATTATATATAATGCCACAAACGGTCACCCATCTAGGTCCGACCGCGCCGTTGTTGCTTACCCTTGGTGTTTGTTTCCAATCACCTAAGGCCACTCGGCTATGAGCGCTACGAAAAAAAATCAATCAAAAAAAGTTATGTCACCGCAAAAACATACCCTAAACTTTATACGTTTCAGTAACGTGTAGGTGTAACGTCACAAGTAGGTGTCTGGTAATCTTTTAAGAATTAGAAGCGTTGGTGTTATTTTCAAGGCCCTCAGGCCCTCGAGCCGTGCTTGCACAATCTATTGTAGTTGAGCATTGGTCGAGTTATGAACTTAAGGTTATATAAAAGCAGTGGGCGCCGGATGTACGCCAGTGTTGCTACTGCTATAACTATAAATACTATAAATACATTTTCATTCAGAATTTCCTTTCAACGCGTTATTGATAGAACAGATTCAATAGAACATTTTAATGAACATTAATGTTTAACATATTATTTTAGAATAAAGAGTTTGGGTTCACATCACTTGTATGTTTAATCTGAGATATCATTTACGTGCTCATTATACACCATCACCAACCTGTCACCGTCTGTCTACCTTTGAAAGAAAGCCTGATTTTAGGAGTTAAGATATATTGTAGTGGGAACCGCGATTGAATAAACGTAGTATAAATAATGATTTTGGTTGAACGGACGAACCAAACTGCGCTCAGTAGCTTGACCGCGGATGCCTTACGTGACGTGACCTGATTGTAGTATTGGTAATTGTATATAACCAAGTTAGATAGACTACAATCGGGTCGCTAACTCTTCTAGTCTTGGGTAGTCCACTTGGCTCCTTGGATGAGGCTAATATACACATCACGTTCAACTATTCATTTCCATTCTCCAGCGTCATATTATTTCCTCGATATTATTGTAGATTATATGAAAGCGTTCATGACTCTGTTTAGGATCGTCAGTAAACTAAAACAACGTAAGCTTCAAAATATTTTTTTATTCTATTAGATACCTGTCCAAAATTTCATACGGTATTATTGGCCATACGATAACGCAATATCATAAAAAAACAATACTAATTCTAATAAAAAGTCTGATTTTCCATCTAGTGTTTGAAAATGATTGAATATATGTATTACTAGCTGATGCCCGCGGGTCCGCTCGCGTTCTAATGGTATGAAAAATAGATGTTGGCCAATTCTCAGACCTACCCGTTATACACACAAAATTTTATACAAATCGGTAAAGCCGTTTCGGAGGAGTATGGAGTATGGGAGGAATATTGTGACACGAGAATTTTATATATTAGTTGAAATTATTGTAGGAATATGCAAAGAGAACTATAAAATCTATTATCAAGTTACTTCTGCTTTGTATAATGCGTGACCTTTAACTTTTAAAAATAATGAAATTTCCATAAACGACTCAAATGGAGATGGGGATGAATATCATGAATGAAATGTAAAATCAGACCAAGAAACCTTTCACCAACGAATCGACCGCCTACATTCTATGTAGACAAAGATATCTACAAAAATTACAGTATAGGCGTATATTAATTATGTAAATACGATGAAAGTCATGAGTTCGGCACATTGTAGAATCTGTGGTTTAATAATTTCTCATTGATACCAGGGCGAGGTTTCAAAAAAGGGCGCGTCACTACCCACGCGTTGCTCACCCACTCTTTGCCATTTATTCGTCGATTTAGGGATCAACAGGTAGTTACCATCGTTACGCGCAAACATTGCATTGACCTTTCCTTAGTCGGGTGGTATATCGTACTGTACTTCCACCACCAATGTAAGTTATATGATATTAAGAGCCAACACCCATACCAAATACTATATGTATTTTTTCCTAATGTGTTTAAATTTTTTGTACAATTATATACATTATTTGTGTACTGTACTTAGTATCTATTCTATTACTAAAAAAACAAGCGGTTTAGTCAAAAGTAAAAAAAAACATACGAATACGAACACCATTAAAGGTCACCACCACCACTATCTAAGAGTACATTCATTGTAACTAAGAGTGGCCGAAATCGAATTGTCGGTTTCCTGCACGAAACGATTACGTTTATGAATAGGTCTAATTATAAAAAAAATAGATGACTTTAGCAAACATTTAAATAGGTTTAAATTTATATTTACTGCATTCACCCCTTTCTTTTCGTCGTATTTAGTGTTAATTTGAAAAGCATTTTACATATTTATACTGGTACAAATAAGACAATCAAACTAGAAGCGAGACTAATGTCTGCAGCATACGTCAAAAACCTAATCTTCACAAATAGTTTACAGAATAACGTTTTAGACTTCATTACGTAGCTACGGCTATGACCAGGTACTTATTTTTAGAAGAAGCCAATGATTTATCTGAACTACGTAACAACCAAACTATTCGGGACTGTGGATCAACGTCACGGGAGCGTGCATGCCATCTGGCTAATTGTAGCATATCCAAAACGGTCTGCGGGATCCGTCACCGGGCGGCAGAGCGCCGAGAAGCGTACGAAAGTGGATCATGATTCAACGCGCAGAGAAAGTGCCGAGTGGCAGGAGCCGCTTAGACTCGCGCGGAACCAGGGTGCTCGATGTCACACACGGCGCGCGATCACCAGCGGCGAGCCTCCGCGCCCACGTGCCGGCCGCCCGCGCGATCGTCCCGCCGCCCGCCGCATCGCTGTCACTACACTTGTGCGCCCCGCGCTTTTCGCGCGCCTGCCTTTACCGTCGCGACGCCGCGCCATTTCCTCGCGCACGTAGGCGACGCCGTCGGTAAGCGAGGACGCCTGGTTCGAACGCCATTAACGCGACCGTCGTGAATGAATGCCGACCTCGACCGGGTGGCTGGCGTCCATTCATAGGACGCGGCGGACGACGACCACGATACTCACGGGGGCGGCGTGCAGCACGCCCTCGTCGCTTCGCCTGTGCCTCAGTCGAGGATGTGGCGTTCTCGGCGCGACGACTCAATCTGCGAAACCTGTGTTCATTTATTAGTAGATGCTCGTGACCGTACAGTGTAATTAAGATATCGGTGCAGTGTATTAAAACTTCCTAAGAGTAATGTGCTGTGATCACGTCAATTTTTGTAAAATTAAGTTAGTTTAAGGAAATTAGCGGTGTGGCGTATGCGCCGGTAAATAGCCGCAGGCACTGGAGTTAGATGTGATCGAATGTGCGGTTGCGCCGCATAGACGGAGGTGTGGATTGTGCAGTGCTGGAATGCGCTCGTGCGATGCTCTCGGTGATCGCGATGCGTCGGCCGGAGGACGAGGAGTTGGGCGGCCGCGGCGACAGCGACGAGTTTGTGGACATATCTCAGATGCAGTTTCTGGTCGAGGCGGGCCCGAGCGGGCTGCACTATGGAGGCCCGCCGCCGCCGCACGCGCTGCCCCAGCCATACGCGCAGCCCCCCGCACACCCTGCCACCACCACCGCGTCCGTCGACGATCTCTTCGCACTATGCTTCACAACAACTTCCCATGGTGAGGATCTTTAATATCTATATTGTTATTTTTACAAAACTACTAACTAACTGATACATAAAAGCGGAACCGGTTCCGGTGGAATTTAAATAAATCGCCGTCATTCTTGAACGGGTTTTTGGCTTTGACAATGTGTTATGGTATGTTTTATGCATAATATTATGCAGTCAAGTTTTATTCGCAGATCTAACCAGTCATCTTATCAAAGCAGTAAAATTTAATTCTCTAAATAAAGTTATATTAGCTTGTGTTATAACCCATAATTCATGTTTGCTTTAAATTTTCTGAAAACAACTGTAAGTAAACTTGTGAAACTCATATAAGTCTATATTAAATGGACCTTTAAATATTAGGTCTTCCCTGTGAAGCTCCACAGTTTTCCTAAGGAATTGTTTAAAATTTATTTCCTAAAACACGCCCCTATATAAAAGTACCTGCCCTCCAAACAACTAGGCACCTATAGTTGTAACTAGAACTAATAGGGTGTACAGAACTAATAAAAAATCCAAACAAAAACTAACAACAACAACACAAACATTTACTATGGCAACACAATAACACCCAGGACTCCGGCATCCAAAGGGGGAAATTCAAGGGTTCTGGATATATTTTTTGATGTTTTAATATTCACGTTATATTTTTAAGTACACACTTGAAAAATAAAACAAATACCTACTTGATTAAATTGACCAAGTTAAGTTTCCAAGTTTTCCGAATGGCTATTTTAAAATTATTATTTTCGGATATGTTACACACATCGTCATCTAGTCTTAAACTAAGCAGAACTTGTATTGTATTGTAATTATGGGTACTAGACAACTGATATAATATGTATTAGGAATCTGTTACATAAACATACTTTTTTGTAAACATATTACATATTATGCATAGAAAACCCAGACTCCGAAACAAATATTTCTGGATCACAAAACATTTGGTCCGACCCAGGAATCAAACCCGATACCGCTTGATCAGTAGTCGCATACGCCAGCCACTAGACCAACAAGGCAGCTATGACTTAACAAAAAAATACTTTACAAATCAATATCTTTGTACTAAACTTCTAAACGATATATTTTATCTGAAATCGATAAGAGTGCGTGCAATGGGAGATCCCTACATTCAGTAGTGGACTTCAATAGGTTCATGATGATGATGATCAAGAACAAGGGATCATCAAGCTTTAGTATTTTCGAATGTGATTAGAACTGATCTTAATAAATATTGAACAATGTAATTTATTAGTCACAATAATGTTTTTGACTTGATGTTAGCAAGTTGAAAGCATAAGTGTGTACGAAAATATAAATTGTGGATATACATATAACTATTACTTTCGAATTTATGAAACTAATGGTATAACCATTAGTTTCATAGTATAGTTATATAGTTTAGTAATTTAGCATTTTTAGGATGAAAACTATTAAAATAACAAACTTTTACATACACAATTGATAGATATGTTATTATTATTACTTATCTGAAAGTTTGACAAAAAAAATATATGATGGATTTATTCCAAAGCTTGAGTACGTGTAAATAATAATAATATCTGTTATATACCGGCATAGGGACTTATAGTACAGATGATATCTGATTGCGACAAGTCCTTCTTTACTTTGTAAACATCATACACCTCTATGGAATTACCTTACCCGTAAGTAAAAGGTAATTTAAAAATAAGAATTATATTCTTTAAATTTATACTACTTTAGATGATATTAGAATGCAAGCAATGCTGCCGATTCAAACCAAATAAAGCAATTAGTGACATCGAATTGACCCCCATGTGACCCGACTAATATGATGTTCTTCATAATCAACCATTGAGCTCTGTAGGAGGTTTTGATTGACATTATTTTCTATAACGACACTATTTATTGCTAAACTAGTTTTTGTCCTCGGCTAGTAGTTATCGCTTTAAAGAGTAACAACCTATGTCCTTCTTTAAGCATCAAAGTACCACCACGCAAAATTTCATTCAAATCATTCATTTATGGAACTTACGACAGCAGTAGTCAAATTTGACGAAGTGAAGTGGTGCTGAAGGAGAATACTCTGAGTATCGTGGACTGAACTCCGTACTAACTAGTCTATACTCCAAAAACTTGGCACCAAGCAGCGCTTATCATTTTTTAGTACAGTCTCGTATGCTCACTCGTGCCTATTGACCAGAGAGCAGTGGTGGCGTTTTGTGAAGCTTACCACCAACACCTGAAGTGATGACTCTCTCAAGAGTGATACCGACACCGAATAAAAAGTCAAAGTTAGTTATGCGAAATCGAGAATAAGCTAAATAACTTAATAAACACCAGAATTCAGATGAAACTGTATATTATTCTCATCGTTTGATCTGCAGGAAATATGAAATAACGTTACTAAAGGTCAACCAATTTGTCAAATTAGATTCGTGTTTTATGAAAACACGAGAAAATTAATCTTACTTAAATTAATGAAACATTAAATTTTAGCGTTTTGATGACAGATTTTTTACGTGTGTAAAGGACAAAGGCCAGGATTTATTTTAGTAAGGTACCTAAATGAAGTCCTTCGTTAATTTTTTTTTTTTCATATCTTCCACATTACTTAATTTAATGTAGGTATTTCTGGTATTAATATAATACTTAAATAGATATATTTAATATGACTGTATTTTAAGATACACATACAAAATTTACCTATTCGTATTTGGTTATAATTATTATTTTATTACCGAACGTATGCAAAACTAATCGGTCACAAGTCATGTATACATTGAATTTGATATACTAACAATTTCACATTCAAACTTAAAAACAAGAGCATCACTAATTAAATTACAATGTCGCGTACATTGTTCTAAGTTATTTCGTAATCGTCAGCGTTCCAGCGAGTTCGTAATAATTTGGATCAGCGTTCCAACTGTTATCTGGACCGGACGGTGCTAATCGGCTGCGTCTGTGCAAGCATCGCTATCATGTTCACCCATCCAACCATAAACATTGCCATACGCGTATAACATTTGGCGGTTGTGTCTTATACTCAGAGCTAAATTGACCTTCAATCCGTCAACCTCTTTTATACATTTTAATGTGTAAAGAAATAGGCATTTCAATTTTAAAATGCCTATTTCTTTAATTATTTTATTATCACCTACTACATTTACTTCGACAAAAATTAATACTATTTTTTATTTTTTTTATTTTTATTTTTTTATTTTATTTTATTCAGGACAACAAACAATTGCGCAATAATGAATTACATAAAGTCTTATTTCTAAGAGGTTCTCTTAAATAATAACGCAATCAGCACCGTTATCCACAAAATAATATTTAAAGTAGGTACTAAATGGTAAAGTACTGAATTATATAAAACAGAAATAACAAAAAAACAAAAATGCCAGAACATAGAGCAACAGCAAATAAGAAGATAGGGAGAAAGCAGAAATTAAGTAACATGCTGGTAATGTTTTAAGACACAATTTTTGAACCGCGAGATAGACAAATGAAATATATCTATGTCAGTGAAATTATCATTATAGGATTTCATTATTCTTCTTAGGGGAGCTCGTTCGCCAGCTCGTACTAGAGCGCGCCTCAATACTAGATTAATGAGAAGCTCGATTTAGATGTTAGCACTGTAGTCGGTTTGATAGCACTGTAGTCGGTGTGTGTTACTCCTAGACTTTCTTGTAAAAGTATTGCTTCCAATGTTTAATTTGAAGCTGGATGGCGCTGTGTGTTAGATGTCTGAAATATTAAAACAATATGTCATGTCATTACTTACCACATCTAATGGTACTGTACAAAGTGAGACGTTTCTTCTCGCCGAGCATATGTCTTTTTTAAGACCCAGGTTCGCTCCTGCGCGGAGTACTGTTCTCATCTTTGCGATGGATCAGCACAGTATTTACTCGACTTTCTGTCCCTCGAGCTCAGTTGCGAAGAGATGTCGCTTTTATAGCAGTCCCCTATCATCTTTATCATAAAGAGTGTTTAAACAAGATCTTCCAACTGATCCCACCTTCTCCCTTTCTCTAAACGATAACACTAGCTGGACTTGGCAGTCACTGCTTTAGAGTAGTAGACATAGTCTCTTGAACTTAATGGTTCGCTTGTTTCTTACTATGCCCAACAGTTAAAACGTGGTCCTTTAAGCAGGGCGTAAAAAACATCACACTAGGCCGCCATAATGTGATCACCATGCAGCTTTATCCACGTTCGTAATGAGGATGGTCACCACCACCCTTGGGTTCTAATCATGATAGAATCACTTCAGATTTCACTCAACTTAAATAAATAAATAAATCTTTCGGACATCTTATACATAACGTCATCTATTCCCGAACCAAACAGAGCTTGTATTACGGGTACTAGACAACTGATATACACACATAAACATACCTTTTTTTTGTAAAAATGATTACACATAGAAAACACCCAGATTATAAACAAATATTTGCGGATCACAACAATGCAATGTAGCATACGCTACCACTGCGCCACCGATGCAGTCAAACACCAGCATGTGTATACTCTTTGACTTTGAGGGCATGGATGACCCAGTTTTTTAGGCGGTCACTTAGTCACTCTATTATAGGTAATGCGCTGAGTACAACACTCGGCGCATTACCTTTTAACCGTTTAATTTACCGTTCAAACCCCAGGCAGTGCAACACTTTGTATTGTAATTGTATTTTATGAATCAAAGACATACACAATATTATCCATTATCAAAGATAAAATTAATTTAGTTCAGTCAACATCCACAGTAACAAGGTAACAAACACTTTAAGAAGTGGCGTGCTAAAATCTCCAACAAAATACCACAACAGTCATATCAATGAGTAATGATCATAACATCCAAATGCTGTCATACAGCATGAGCGTCCTAAAGCTATTGGAGGGTAACACAATTAGCTCTAGTATTGTCTACGTACAAGGTATTAAATGGCATATTAATTCACACAATCGTTTACTCTTCAGTAAGCCCCACTTTTTTACTACCACTGCTTTCATTCACCTTCTGCTTGCGTAAGAGAAAGTTTTCGTGAAACACACAATCGAAGGTGGCAATGCAGCCTTGAGACCACCAGCCAAATATGTATGACTACCGCCAGTCTAAACTGGTGCTGACTAAAGTCTCACGAATGTCTTAGCAGACTAGAAATCTTAACTCTACCGGGATCTCTAGAGCTGAACAGTTTTTCTCCATTAATGCGACAGAAACTCCCCTTTAGATGAGTTTTCTAAAAGCAGAAAAAACATTAACGTAAAGTTGAGATACTAGGGAAGGCTCACTATAGAGTGATGATGATGGTGATTACAACACTACACATTACTTTCTCTATGGTTAATGTTATTGAAAGGAGCTACAAAAATGTCGAAATAAGAGTTTGTGTTTTAATGTGCTCCGTTGCAATAGAATAAGTTATGACTCATTATTGAAAAACTCTATAACAATAATATGCTTAATACAAAATTCGTTCTTAATAAAATTAATTAATATCCCTGAAGGTTCTTATGATTCTGAAAGGAGCAAAGTTGACTCACGAAAGGCCGACGGACACTAATATCATCAATAATTTATCCATTTTTACATAAAATAAGAAAGTATTTACGTAATGTTATTCGAGGGGCAAGCATGGCACAAACAAAAAATTGAAATCATAAATACTATTCATGTGAGAATTTACTTTGAAACTCAAGTGAGACTTGAAAAGGCAATTTACGACAATGAGGAAAATGCCTATATGGTACGTTGACTGTAACGCCATTTCGCAAATACCATTTTCGAGGTGCTTGTCAAATAGTGAATGACAAGTTCTGATTACTTTATTTTAAATGAAATAAATTAATTAAATATAGAGATACAATAAAATTATGGTTAGAGATATTTTTTACAAACAGTAATAGGAACAAACTGGGTTTTGAGAGCGTAAAACACATAATAAGTATTAGGAAATAAGTAGGTTCTAGTAGAACAATATAGAAGAACTAATGACAAAGGTTATTTAATACGATAGAACTTGCTTCACCAAACATCGGTAATCTTAACACCCTATAAAACAATTTTAAGTTCTTCCATTGTCATTTCATTTATCGTGGTATCCAAGACTTTTGTGGTTCTACGTTTCATCTGGCTTGTATATCTAGATAAAGCAAATTTCGTCGTCAAATTTGGATACAATGACGAGCAATGAACACTAAAACAACGATTAATAAATATCCTACGAAATACACAACAAATAAATAATATACAATAATTATTTTGATTTAAGGTAGCAGCTTTGTATTTAAATATTTAATACTAATAAATATCACTAATAATACACAAATAACACACACTAATAATAAAAAAATACACTGACTATTTCTGCTGTTATTTATTTTAAAGTAACTTCGACAACTAACTAGCCTTGACATACTTAGCAGGGTAGTAGAGTCACGATGATTTCAGCACGAACGAAATGACTCGACGGCAAAGGTACTATTCTCTCACAGAAGACTCGATTAAAATAACGTGTTTGGTTTATGGGTGCTTGATCGAAGTTCTAATGTTATATATCAATAGGCTGCTATAGTATGCATCTCCATGTTGCATTACCTGTATTCGCAATGAATATGTCGACAGCATGGCATCATACAGAATAGAGTCACTTTGGCAGGCTCACATATAAAAAGAACTATGATTTTTTTTTTATTTTAAAGGTCTAAACTAGTATGTGTTGATATGTTGGTCATTTTACCATTTAGGTACAAGGCTAGAGCTGCCTTCGCACAACTTCGAAATGTGTGTGTTATGATAGTGATAGTGACTACTGTCACCCATTCATACCTACAACTCAAGGGCCTCAAGTGCGTTGTTATGAGAAACTAAAAAAAAAATTTGTTTAAAGATTTCCCAATCGTTAGCCACTTTAACGTCTTAATACTCAGCTAATTATATAGGCAATCTTCAAGTATTTATGAAGGAAATTCAGATATAATATCAATTTTTTGATAAACTCCAGAACCTACTCCAAAATTAAGTAACTGAAATATTCGCTTGAAGTAGATTGATGTAGTGGAATTAAACAAAGTACCTGTTATGAAGTGCGCACGTACAAAGTATACGAAACATAATAAGAAGCCATTTGATTTTAATGGGAAATTTATAAAGGTAGTCATATATGGGCAAACCAAATTAAATCTAAAATACCCGCTCAAGTTTATTTGGAGGATCCTCAGTGAGTTCAAGATAGTGAGCATAAGATTGATCGTCGTAGTGGAAAATAGGTAGATAAAGAATTTCATATTTTCTTTGAAAAAAAATCTTCAAAACAAAAAAGCTTAATAATACAAGTTAAGGACTCTAGGAGAGTTCTCCTCTAAAATACAAAACGATAACATTACATTCACTTTTAAAATAGTTGAGAGAGTTCTAAGACTACAGCTCGATTTTTAATAGGATTAATGTTCATTGCTCGCACTAGTAATCTGCGATTCTTGTTTATTTATCACTTTGATGGCTTCTGAAAGTTATCGGAAAAAACATCTAACGATTTTCAGATGGTCAGTATAAGGTGAAACGAGTAAAAAAAAAGTATAGATTTATTTAAATTTGTCCTTTAGAGCCTTAATTCTCAACTTAGGTCAGAGTTGGCTTAAATTTACTAATATACAGCTGATACAGCAGAACAAATATAGCTGAACTTAGACTAGATACGCATAGAACCCCTGAGACTTCCACAAACTAAGCGACATTGAAATTCTGTATAACAAGTGAAATTCTGTTTGTGTTTTGTCGGACTTTCTAGGGTTCCAAATATCAGTATGATTGCCAAAGGTATTTGTATGACTATCCCCTTATTATTCACAAAACAAAGAAAATAAATTAAATGAGAGAAACTTTACAATAATTTTCCTGAAAAAATCTATCAATAAACGGAAACTTCTGGAATATCTATATATATAAAAATGAAACCCGTTTTCCTTGGTCACGGCATCACGCGTGAATGGCTGGACCGATTTCACTAATTCTTTTTTTGTTGTATTTGTTATTATTAGGAGAAGGTTCTTACGGAAAAAAATCTCTCAGAAATATTGAAAAATATACATTTAATTTTGCACATTTAAAAAAACGCGCGTAACGAATGTCAATGTCATTCACAGCCATTGAGTGACGTTGAATTGGCGGTACGAAGTTCGCGGGGTCAGCTAGTATGAAATATATTGTAAAATCCAATCACTATCACTACATCCAAAGCACGTATTGTAGTAACGCTATCAAGTACAGATTTGCACATATAATACGTATTACCGTAAAAGGTTATACACAGAAGCATAACCCTTGGCTCTAATACTGCTTCGTTGGTCTAGTGGTTGGCGTATGCGGCTGATGATCAATAGGTCTCGGGTTCGATTCCCGGGTCGGACCGCAAGTATTTCTATGTGTGTATATATATATAAAATGTATGTTTATGTATTTCTTATATTTAGTACCCTTAACACAAGCTCTGCTTAATTTGGGACTAGATGACGTTGCGTGTAATATTATTTTATTTATTTATTTAATAGTGTGGGTCACCCACTGCATTGTTGCATTTGCTTAGTATGGTAACCAATCCTCTTGGATTCTGTTCATAATTTCCATCAGGCAGAATAGTCACTTTTGGCAGGCTCGTGAATACAAAAAAATAGCGATTGAACCTAAAACGTACTAACTAAACTAGATCACAAGTTTAAATATCATCATTCGATTAATAATGCAATCAAACCTTTCACGAGAGTGATTGAGAACCTGTTTCAATGAATTATAATAATGCCTATAGCTTCACCGATGGAGTTGGGTGATGATAGAGCGCTTATGCTCTACCTCTGTAATTCGACTTGTAATCATTGTAATAAACATAGAAAGTTTTGCTTTGTATTTATTCTACATAGTAAAACATGTAGTTATGAAATAATAATATAATTAAATTTTGTAGACGTTGTAATCAGTAATAGCGTGCTCCACATTTATACAACGTAAGAGTATTAAGATTCAAACAACTGAACCAAGTACGAGATAATATAATAGAATTTATTTTTTAATGCAAGACTAAGGACTATGAAAAGTATAAAACAGGTCAACTAAATGATTATATTATTAAAGAGTTACTTTATTAAAAAGTTCCTAGCTCTGTTTCTCTGTCTTACATAATGTACTGTCATGGCTAAACCGGTCCATCGATTTCAATGTATGTATGTGGTATGCAGATTCTTTGGTTTTGGATGAAGGACATAGGTTACTCCTTACCGTGATAACCGACATACACGATGGTGAGGCGTGGGCAAAAGACTACATATTTTTAAATAAGTATAAGATTAACTTTATAGTTTCCATATATTTATGACAGGGTCGGATGATGTGAAGAGCCTCTGTGAAGGCCTATATCCAGCTACGGTTCAGTAGTTTTTGCGTGAAAGAGCTACAAACATACATACATACATACTCACAAACTTTCGCGTTTATAATATTAGTAGGACTCTGTATCTCTCTCTCTTTTTTTTAAGGATTTAAATTTTTGTACAAAGCGTTGCGAATGTTATGACAACTGGGCGAGGGCTTTTATCCTTTTTTTCCTATTTTTCTAACTAAACCCATATTTCTTTTATCTAATTGTAATGGGAGATATTTTAGTATAAAGTTAATTATGTTATTTTCTAGGTTTGCTTATGATCTCTCATGTTCTTCTATGCCAAAAAAGTTAATTTCCGTTGTCGTGTCTATTTTTCGAGATAATAGAGCCTCTCTTCTTGGTTTTCACTTCTTTCTTTTTTTCAAACTTTAGGTGTCCGATCTGGCATTTTTTTCTATTACTTCATTTATCTCATCTTCTTATTAAAAAAAGACAACTCCCACATTAAGAATATAAAAACCTGTGTCGCGGAAGACTTTACAAACGTACATGAAACGGACACAAAGAACCTAGTCTGGATAGTCTGGAAGGTCTGGACCCAGAACAACAATTCTAGAATAATACAAAGTGTTATCCCACGTAGGATTTGAACCCACGACACTTGGCGCAGTAGGAAGCGGCGTGGCGACAACGTAAACCACTAGACCAACCTTTTCATGGTTTATTTATTTCTATGGTTACATTTTCCGTTAACTTTGCTACACTTTCAGAAATCAATTTTTCATTATGAACATCTATGGGCAATTGTATTTGTAAAGTCAGTGTCCTAAAATATAGTGACAAGTTACGGAGGTTCGATGTCAGTCACATAGTAGAAAAACTGATTTTCAGGTAAATTTGGTTGTAATAGAAACGGACCAAAATAATCTTAGAAACAACGAAGGCTGTTATATAATGTCTCCAAACTTTAACTATTTACTTTAAATCTTCTTCATAGCTTATCTCTTGTTGATATGCCATAAATTCTCTTAAAACAAATGGATCCGTAATATACTGAAAATTAACGTAAGTATACTTCAACAATAATTTACTGATTACCATACAACAGTAAAGTCTTACTGCCAGTTACATTCTATTTTAGAGCATTATAAATAGAAACTTAAATTTTTGAATAAAACAATTTACAATTTATCTCAAATCTAATTTAGAAAATGTTGAACCAATTTTGTGAATAAATACTTAAATTAAGCCGTAATCTGAATCGTTTCAAACAAATATTATTAAAGAGAATACTTACAAGTATTAGTTGCTCTTGATGTCGGATCTTTATAATCCCGTTATTTATTTAAAGAGGATTACCTTAAAAAATAGTTTTCATCCAAAAAAATTAAGGGATAGACACAATTTCACTAAGAGGACAAAATAACAATAGTAGCGACATTGTTTTACACACAGTAGCCACAGTTCCCACAGTAGCATATTATGTAATGATAATGCAATGTAATACATTACATTTCATTTATTTTTGTTTTTTTACATTATTTCGATCCCACAAATACACACGTGCTATATACCTATTATGCTATTAAAATTCTCATTTTTAGGGTTCCGTAGCGAGATGGCAAAGAACGGAACCCTTATAGATTCGTCAAGTCTGTCTGTCTGTCTGTCTGACCGTCCGTATGTCACAGTCACTTTTTTCCGAAACTATAAGAGCTATACTGTTGAAATTTAGTCAGTAGATGTATTCTGTGAACCGCATTAATGTTTTTACACAAAACTAGAAAAAATCAATAAATTTTGGGGGTCCACATACTTGGAACTGAAACTCAAAATTTTTTTTTGAATTGAACTCATACGTGTCTATAAATGATGTTGAGGTTTCTAATATCATTTTTTTCTAAACTAAATAGTTTGCGCGAGAGACACTTCCAAAGTGGAAAAATGTGTGTGTCCCCCCCTGTAACTTCTAAAATAAGAGAATGATAAAACCAAAAAAAATATATGTTGTACATTACCATGTAAACTACCAACGAAAATTGGTTTGAACGAGATCTAGTATGTTGTTTTTAATACGTCATAAATCGTAAACCGCAATTTACCTTTCATTCAATCAATACACTGTTATAAGAACTTATAAATGATGTAACTTGCTGCTCCGGAACCCTTCATGGGCGAGTACGACTCGCACTTGGTTTAAATTAGCCTTCCAACGTAACTCTACTCTGCCTGATGGAAAGCATGAGTAAAATAAAAAAGAAGTCGTGTGGCACTCGGGGACTGCCGCGGTAAAGCTATTGCATAGCATTTTTTTGAAATTATATTTATTTATTTATTTTTTATTTATGCAGTATTTTGTTTTCTTTTATATTATTTCAAGTTTTTTAGCAACATACATTCTAACAATATTATTGCCAAACAATATAATCATCCTATTAACCGAAAGACAATGACAACTAAACAGAGAACAAAATAGTAATATGAACATATCTATGAAATAAAAAAACGAAACGGTGACGGCAACACGCATGCGCTAATCTGCCTATAGAGCACGGTGCCGCCACATCCTTGTCGCACTGCAGTTAAAGTCATATTCTCTATCCTTTTTTAGGGTGTTAGGTTTTTTCGTTACGGAATTTCATAATTCAGTCGCCGCGCTCAAAGCCGGCGATAAAAGCTATACAATAGCTAAAAACTTTATTTAAACTAAAAGAACAAGACACTAACAATATATGCGAAAATGCATGCAATGCATTTAACTAATGCAAAAAACTGTGTCGCAGCTATTTACGCCTGCTCCGGTCTGAGGTCGTCAGAGTTACACATAGATAATATTATACAGGAATCCAAGAGTTCACCACGCTTATTGTGATCGCACACAATGCATCATGGTGATCCACACCACGGCGGCCTAGTTAGATGCTTCTGCAGCTAATGGCCTCCGGTCTCACACTCACCAACAAAACTGAACGCATTTTTAGGTTACTCTTCTATGCGAGGTTATTATCGCCTCGGCCGAATTCGTACTGAAATCAGCGTGACTCTACTACCTTGATATCACATAATCTGCTGGTACTAAGAATGAAAATAATTACGAATAATAATATTGTCTTTTTACTTTTATTTTTTTCATAATAATTAAATAATTCATACTAAAATAATCGGACAGAGATTTGTAACAATAGCTATGTCTAAATACCTTTTAAATAAAAGTAGGGCCAATAACCAAGTATTAATATATTTAAAAGGCGAAAAGAAATGTAAATATTGCAAATGTAGTAATATGATCATGTAAAAATAAAAGCCATAAAATTATAAATTTGATATAAAAGCAATAAAATATTAAACATCATGTCGATTATTTTTATTGCCTAATTCAAGCTCTAAATATCTTAATATAATTTGCAATTTAACATAAAAATAATGTTATTAAGTTATTGAACTAAATATAATGCTTAAGTATGTGCTATTAAATGGTTGACTATAAATCACATTTGAAGCTATTCAAATGCTACAGAAAGCAATAAAAGATGCTACCTAGATATATTAAAGATGACATTTCTGTAGATTTAGCTTTCTATATTTTAAGAAGCAGTAATATATTGAATAAGAAACTAAACACGTAAAACTCGTAAAACAAATAAAATCGGTGCAGCGGTTTATCCATGAAAGCGTAATAGATAGACCAAGTTATTTGAATGTATAATGTGAATAAGAATAGCTGCATACTGTTTCTACTTAACATGACAACGATGATCGAAAACATAAATTTAATTTGTTACTGAATAAAAAGCTCATCCACGGCATAAATATGTTTCAAAGATATACCAGCACCGAGATTGTTTATTCTTATAATAATAATATAATTCAAAAGCAATAATTATAAAAAAAATCTGGTACACATTGGGTTTACTGTTTAAAAGCAAAGTAACTTGTAATACAACAAGGCTATCTGTATTACGGTGTCAGAGTAGTGGACACTACATCAGACGGTGAGAACAGAGATAATGTTAGAACAATCTGTTCTACACAGTTATAAATTAGACTCACGGAAAAGATTGCAGCAAACTACTGCAGGATTGTGACAGAGTAGCAGCTCAGAGATAACTGCGAGTACAAGTTACTATTCAGTTTATTTTATAATTCGAATAAGTCGACTGCACGTTTGGCTTAGTGGTTTAAGCGGTTACCACGCCATTGTCTACTGCGCCAAGTGTTGTTTGTTCAAATCCTACATGGGACAACACTTAGTGTGAACAAGAAATTGTTATTCTCAGTCTTGGTGTTTTTTATGTTTGTAAAGTCCCTTGCGACACTGATTATATGTTCCTCATGCGGTACTTGTCGTTTTAAAAAGTAATAATTATTTAAAACGAGTTTTTTTCGCATTTAATACAGTTTCTGACACGTATTTGTAGCGTGTGTTCTAAGACATTGCTGCTATTGCGTTGGCCCAACGTTTAGCGTATGAGACTGCCGATGCAGAGATCTCGGGTTCGATTCAAAGGTCGAGCTCAAAGTGTTATTGAGCTTTTCTGATTATAGAAACAACACACACAGTTTCCATGAGACTGATGGGCGTTTTCAGCAGTTTACCCTAAATTTAAGGAGCTACCTAGAGAGAATTAGTAATATTTTTTTCTTTTCACCACAACGTTTAGGGGACACCTACGTGCTTAGATATCTCTTAAAACTTATGGGCAACCGAGGTTAGCGGGCTCTTATCGGGCATGAACCTATTAGAATCTCCCTCATGTAAATGCCAAAACACTTGACATTTTGCATGTAGAGTGAGTAATAGCATCTATCACTGCAAATATACGAAAGTAATACATGCCCAAATGATCTGTCCTCAATATTTTGACGTAGATATTCTACATTTTGCAAAAAAAATTAATTTATCATCATCTTAAAAAACTACCGACACGTCAAAGTTCTTCCTAATATGATTAATAAATAGCAAAATCTGTGATCCTGCTATTAACAAGCAGCCTTATTTTTCTTGTATGTCAATTAAATACCCTTATTTATGAAATAAACACTCGCCATCGTGCAGAGGACACATCTCAAACTATAATCTGAAATAAATGTCATCTCAATGTTATAAATTAATGGTTCGTCTGTGGCTAAAAATATAGTCTCATTTATATGAAATTTATCTAACTATATAAAAATAATCTGCAACAAAGGGGCGTTGCCAATATGGCTCCACCTCTCTATGATTAGACGGTAAATGAGAAGACGTATAATAGCCTGCAACAAAAATAGCTACAGACACGTCTACCTAAAAAGTCGAAAATAATACGCTAGACAGCCCAGCGATTTCTCACTCCAACATTAACACCAAAGCTCCTTACATTTTTCATACGTATTATATTGTAAGGGAATATTGATTATCAAATTGTATACAAGGTAGACGCAAAGTTCTATATGGAATTTAGATTTTATATTTTGTTTATAAATGTACAAAATAATATCTTGTCGATAAGGGGAGCTATTTGTAAAAACAAAAGTGGCAGCACGAAAGAAAAGAGGACAATGTTACTTTTTTTAATGACACATTATTATTTTTTAAGTCAGTTGAGAGCATTTTGCCTTGCAAAATAACTGGCTCGATTGAAATGAGCCGTGTGGCTATGCCTAACACTTGTCTTCTGTGTAGAATACTAGTGTAAGGTATTTCTTTATTGCTTTTCGAAAGTGTCACCTGTGCCTAAATGTGCCTGTTCTTGATTCTTAGGGAAATCCATCAAGATAGTTGTCACTCCATCTGTGCTAGTATTTACTTATTATCAGTTCATTTGTATGCCACCGATTTTTACTAGCAACATAAACGCATGCGGAGACGCATTTTGAAACTAGTATATGGTATAGAATAACAACATAGCAATCGAAAACGAAGAAACTATTCAATGAACTATAATCTTAGGCCGGTGGCTATTAGTAAATGAACATATGATGAACCGTCATCATATATAGAACTAGCTATAGAATCTAGTATAGCTAGAACATCTACGGTTTCATAAAATATCAATATCCTTTGAAAAAAATTACAATGACAATTTATAATAATAACCTCAAACATTTTAGAAATCGCAGTCTAAATTCAATCTAAGCAAGGTGTATAGGACTGTAGGAATCGAACTACAGATAAAAATACTTAGTTCTTGTAAATACATAGGTACATATTACACCTAAATTACACCCAATCCGTGTGGTGACGTATTAAGGATACAGAATGTCACCACCCCTATTCATTCCGAGGGTGTCGTAAAAGGCGACTAAGGGATAAACTACGCAAGACAACATCAATGCAAAGAGAAGGAAAACTTGAAACCAACCCTATACCAACCCGTCTGGCCAGCGTGGTATAGTAGGCCAAAACCTCCTTTTTAAAGAGAGGCCTATGTCCAACAGTGGACTGTTAAAGGTTGTTGAGGATTGATGATGATGATACACCCAGAAATAGGTTAAATGATCGTTTTCATTATAACATTATTTGGCATGGGTGAAAATCGAACCCCCGATCTAGGGCTTAGCAGTCAGGATCATGAATCACCAGACCCACAGACAGTCAAATTGTATGTCTGCAGCCTATGGCACAGCTAGTATTGTTCACAACTATAAAACCACCTCAACTAGGTCTGCGTCTTAATTTGTTTTCGCATCATCCTATTTTTTTCTAAAGTAAAAGTAACCTAAATTACTCCTAGTAACATCAGCTATTTGCCAATGAAAGTCCCATCAAAAGCTGTCAGAGATTAGTGAAGTGATTTTTTTAAGTAAGTGTCATTAATACTTTCATGCGTATTTAATAAAAAGCTCCCAATTTTGATGTAATTTCAAATTAGCAGCTTTGAACAAGCACTTCAGTTTTATTTATTTGTATAGATAATATTAACTTCAGAGTACCTCTCGTACTTACGATCTTTACCGGCGTTATCGTTTTAAAAA
This sequence comes from Phragmatobia fuliginosa, assembly GCA_932526445.1. Taxonomy (NCBI): domain Eukaryota; kingdom Metazoa; phylum Arthropoda; class Insecta; order Lepidoptera; family Erebidae; genus Phragmatobia; species Phragmatobia fuliginosa. Next base: position 9,752,112 of record OW052070.1, on the reverse strand, counting down.
TATCTTATTGTGTTTCTTCATGGTTTCTAACTAATTGAACCGATAAAAATTAATCATTGTGAAATTAGGTAGACACTACAGGGTCTTAAAAATTAAAACAATGAAAATAAATTCCTTTTTCTTTATGATAATTAGTACTAAAGGTAACAGAGAAACCTCAAAGAACTCAAACAATAAAAATCTGTAAAAAGAAACTTTATTGTCGCGCACCCAAACGTGGCGCCTATAACGATACTATCATATCCACATAATAGCTCTCTGAAATCCGTGCTGATACTGTCAAAAAACGCATCCCACGTCGTTCGCGTCACATCGGAAGCTTCGCCATCACAGTCGGCTCGTCAGAGGTGCCCACATGAGGGCATTACACCTCTCTGGACGTTCCCAGATGTGCGATAGGTAGGCGGTGCACTCGCTTTGAGCGGTTCCGCGGTGCCACGGGGGCACGCACGTGCTTTTGAGGCAGCCCGCGCCGTCTCACGTCACCATACATAAATTGACAATCTAGCCTTTACTAAACAATTGTAAGCTACTACCGCGCTTTTAAATTATATACTTTACATTGCTCAAATGCCGCCAAGAATGGGAACTATGTCAGTAAAAATATAATTTCTCTTTTCGATGCAAAATTAACTAACCCCTAAAATTAATATCCAAATTATATATTTAGCAATGAACAGGATTAGTTGACTGCACTAAGTAAAACTTAACTAAATGATACCAATTTGATCAAAATCCAACCCCTGCTCGTATTGTTTTACAAACTTTATGGATGTATTTACATGCAATTTACTCTTTAAAATAAAGAATCAACTACATTGATCCCATATACAAGGATAATATGAAGTAAATTTTGATATGTGAAGTTGTTATATTACGGTGATAGTTTTATAATTTACATTTAAAATGAAATAATCTTCTAATATGGGATAATTATTACTAGTATCTTCAGCTTCAGCTAATGAGAATAGGCATTTTCATTCATATTACCCTTTTTAATAATTCAAAAGTGTTATTAATGAGGGTCACCGTTTTTGCTGACAGCTGTCAATGTTTGTTATTATTACGCCCGTGATAATTATAAAAACCTTAAAACTATCATTTGTAAGGTTTTAGATTATTAGTTGATTAATAAGATTAGTTTGCCATTATTTAAAGCATGTTTCTTTCGGTACATACATTTACAAAACACTATACAGCATGTTTATTTATTTAATAATAATAATAAATTGAAACCAATTCATTATTATCTTAAGTATTGCTACTAATTATATCAATCAATTATACTAAATGTATATGTAATTGAAATTGAAGTTAACTATTTAATCTCCAAAGAAGTCCGAGTAGTAGTCGTCGACTGAATAGAAAGTGGACACCAAACATAAAACCTTTTCACAATCAGGCTCATTCTTTATAGCTCCGTTGTAAAACGGTTGTCGCAAGCAATTGCAATCGTACAAACGACTGAGATACAATTTTCCCCTGAGATTGTGTACGCACCTGTGGCCACTGATGGAGAACAATTGCTATCATTAGGGACCATCGCCGTGAGCCAAGCCCACACGATACATATTCAAACAGTGAACGACAATGCAACTTTATTTTAAAGTCAATAAATTATCGCTAATACCCAATTTGCGTCGAATGGTTAACAATGCCCGTTCCCGCAATTACTTAAACTCGTGTAACTGCGTGGTTGCATACGATACGATCAAAAGGTGTATTCTCGTAATCATGTTAAAACATAAATTCGATTTCATAGAATAGAAAATGTCTACGAACAGACTACTAAATGGTATACCGCTTTTATTAACACCTGACAATAAAGATAGGTATATGTGGTATTAATATACATACAAAATACACAGTGCTATATAATGGAAAGAAACCGAACAGGATTCAATTATAATGCGTGCAATTGTGGAGGACTATGTGCAGTAAGTGCGGTGAGCAGTGAACTTATAGGCTGATGATGACGATAATAAAATAAGATCATCTCATTGAATTTAGAATCATCATCATCGTTCTCAAGATTTAGTAGTGCTTGACATGAGCTCTACGCTAGTGACGCCGGTTAGAGGGGTTTTCGATCAACATAGATAAGGTACGCGAACCAAATTAATAAGCAGTCGACTTCAACTTTCATACATATATCGAACTTATTATTGCAGTATTTGTAAATAAGTGAAGAAAAAACTGTACTGACATAATTGATTCTTAACAACGAGATTGGAACTCTGAGTTGTTGTGTCCAACGTCATTGTCTCATTCGATACATGTTCCACAATTACGCAGTATCGATTACAACTGACTCAGTTGACTTCGATTCGAACGATTGACTCCGACCATAAAACATTGTTTTAGTGCTTGTAATTAGTGTTCCTATATCTGCCTTTTTTGTCTACTATCAGTCTCGGGATCTAAAACATGTACGTTAAACGTGAATAAGTAGGTTTAATGCCAAAAAATGTCAGGTACCGCATTGAGTCAGATCTTAAGTTGACTATATATTCATATCACGTGTAGTTAAACAGCTTCTGGAAATAACAAACGATGTGGAATTATACATGTCTCTTTGCAATCTGGCTTATCGGCGGCCGGAAGTTAACAGACAGAAGTTATACTCTAAACTATTTTAATATGGAGGTGTATTCTGCAAGTTTTGAAAACTAACTTTATAATGGAATACAAATACATTAATATTCAGAAATACAATACAAGGAATGCATGTATTGCTTCGTACGTTGATATTCCCCAGGGATTTATCTGAAAATGAATTAAATTTATAGAATTGCCGTATGTACAGCTACTAGCCCACTATGTCAATATATAATATACATATATACGTAATAGATAACAACATATTGAAATAAATAAATCGTGCTTATAGATCTATAATAATTAACTAATAAACTCAAGTTAACTAAACTTTTAGACATTCGTGTCTCTAAAATTTATGTATAATTTATATCGCCAGCCTTCAAAAGTCCAAAGCTGAAAATTGGCATTCCCGTAGGATCTTAAATCATCGTCATCAATAACCTATAATAGTCCACATTGTCCTCTTCTTAGAAAAAAAGTTTTTATCTACTATACGGGTTGATTTAAGGTTTGTATCAAGTTTTCCTTCTCTTTGCAGTAATATTTTTAGTGCATAATTAGTCGCTTCTTACGACACCCATAGGATAAATATGGAGGGTGATATTTTTAATACAATACCACAATATCTATAAATAAGCAAACAAAATTCTCTAAATTCGTAAATGATTTTAGAATATCTCAACGCGAAAAACAACTTAGGCACCGTGTGCCCGATTATAATCTTGTATTAAATTCCTGCGAGCGCGAGAACTGCGTCCCGGTCACGTGTCGTCGTCACAAGCTAAATGCCAGTTGGTATGTGAATAGCACTTGACAAAAATAGGAGGAAGCCATCAAAACTAAACATTTGACTCGACGCAATACTGAGGCATCCTATAATTTTGTTCGTACAAAATGTTTAGTTATAACCTAAATTAGTACAGTCTACTACTAATCTACTCTACATCTACGCTAATGGTTCTTAAAGAAGACAAATGTGAGACGGTATATGGATCTGATCATAGTAGGGTTCTCACATCATCACTTACATCACTATTAACTGCTAGACATAGGCTTCTCCTTAGCAAGGCCACCACGCTTACCAGAGGGATTAGCATTGGGTTTGTTTTAAGTTTACCGTTCTCTATTCAGTGATATTGTTTTACGTACTTTACTTCTTTAATCTGCTAGTGGAAATCCCGTTCCAATCAGGTACAGTCTTTCCAGAGGTAGCCCGTAACAAACAGACAGACCAAATATGTAAAAAAATATTTCATGTAGTATCGTAAATGTATGTATTATGTCACTTAGTGAACAGTTGTTATTTTAAAATTATAAACATACACATCAACTTTATTTATATGTGTCGATGTCATAAGTGTAAAAAGGTCTTCATATATTTTATAAGACACTGGCCTGGCCTGCGGTTTTGATGATCTTGACGTTGTTTAAATAACTACTTAGATATTAAATACCATATGTATATTTCTAAATACATAAGCCAAGGACATGGTACAAATGATTATCCTCGTAATACAATGTAATGTCCTGGGTGTAAAACGAACGAACCACTAGACTATTAAAACCTTGCATGTCAGTAGTAAATTCTTCGCGTAAGCAAGTTTTTCGCGTAATTTTTTTTTTCTACAATCGCTAACGACCCTAGTGTTATTGGCTAATATTTTATTTTTACCACATGACCGAGTCATATGGTCAAAATAGGCTCAGGGTTTAGATGATATCATACCCATACATTCGTTAGTTTTCTTTATTAGTTTACTTTTTAAATGACAACTTGACTAGGGAGGCTAGAAAGTGAGACCTGTTCGTATTTTTGTATTCGTACACATCATTAGGTAGGTAGTGAGAACTTCTTGAACTAAAAAAATAAAATATGTTTTCGGTATTATACGTTCGCCTTAAAAACCACTTGTCGACTGACACAATATTGGACAATGCATTATGGTGACCCACACTATGATGACTTAATAAGATGATTTTTCACGTCCACTAAAAGGATCCGGTATCATAAACAAACAAAACAACACCTGTATTAGTATCTATGAATGATAGTTTTCAATTCAAACTTAACAGTTGAATAAAGAACACTGTGATTTCTGGTGATCGTTCACATTGCAGAATATGAGTTTTTTTCTTGTACTTCAAACGTATATGTTTTAATAATAATACTTTATTTCAATATCAGCTTTAACACTTTTAAAATGTGACCACAGTGACCTTTTAAGCAAACAATGATTGTGCCAGGTCACTGCACTCTTGCAGATGTGTCACTATGTAAATCTTAAAGCAGTGATTTGATTTGAACATACAATTAAAACTTAAAATTAACTAATTAACTAAACCAACGATTTACAAATTAACATACGAAGTATGTGTGTGTGTGTGTGCAAGTAAGTGTGCGCACGTGCGTGTGTGCATGCGTCCGTGTTTGCGTGCGTGCAAGCGTGTGATGATGTGTGATACTGAACACTCGATTAATCGAGATTATTGTTTAATGTAGACGTCTGTTTGTCTATAACAATGTTTGTAACACAGTTACAACATATTTAGAGTATTCCTCAAGTATATTTTTTTAAGAAACTAGAAGACGACAGTTTAATAGTATCGGTGTTGTAAAGCTGGATGTGAGCCAATGTTTGAATAGTCTTAAGTTTTGTGCAATCGCCCTATTTTTCTAAACTAAAACAGTTGCACGCGACACACTTTCGACGAACATGGGACGTCATTACAGTTTCACCATCGCAATTTTTAAACACCAACGGTTAAAATTCGATGTTTAACGAATAAACTGTTGCTGACAATTTTTCCTATTGGTATTATATGATATTTTTATGAACACACGCTAAAAAAAGAATGTTATAATATTGAATGTCTATGTGTTCGTATATAACTTTGTGTGTCACATTTTCCTACCAATTGTAACACCGAAAACTATGTTTTAATTATGTTACTTACCAGCTTATGCCCGCGTTTCCACCCGAGTTCATTCATAGCAAAGAGTGGCCTAGTAAATATCCTTCAAAAATCAAAGTTTCTCCATATCAAATTTAATTGAAATCGTCCAACGGTTTACCCGTGAAAGCGTAACAGAGTTACTTTTTATGATTTTAGTATATATTTGATCAGCATGGTGTATCTTGTCTTATGAAAGTATTTTAATTCAATTCATTAATAACAAATAGACTAATAAATAGAGTACAGGAGAATAAACATTACTTTGTCATCTAAAAATTAGGTCTAATTAAGAGCTTCAATGAAGTAAACACATAAATAATCCTTGTCCTTACTAGTCTTGACTGAATTATAAATGCAACAGTAACCATGCTGTCGGTCCGGCTTTTACGGCAAAACGACTGAACCGATTTACATGAAATTTGGTACACAGATAGTCTATAGCCTGAGAAAGGACATAGACTAATAGACCGCGATAACTGACATATATGCAGGCGAAGCCGCGGGCGAAAGTTCTGCGTTCATAATATATATATTTAAGTTCATAATACCAAACTTCTGCGGTTTTTTCGATCACATTGTAGACTACCTCTGCGGTATGTCATTGAAACCGTAGCTACTAGCTGACCACAATAACACACGACTCATTAATCACAAGACCTTTGATATTCGTTTAGAACAACAAAAAACTAATTGTCTCATCAGTCCTCGCGTCTTTGACTCATATCCTTCTAAAGTAAGACTAATGTAATAAACAGCTTAACGGAAAAAATGCGGATACTCTAATTAATGGACAAGAGCAAGGCCCTGACCGCTAAGATTGTTGGACAATTAGGCTTACTCTGTGCACACTGCATCTAAACCTCTCTGGCTTTGTCAGGAGTAGGTAGGTACCTATATTGTTGTAACGCAAAGTCATATGCCACTGAAAATGACATGTCATCAGTCTTAGAAACTCATTAAGAGCAGCGCAGAACGATTTAGCAGACTTCCGTATATTACAACATAAATCATGAATAACAAACATTAAATTCACACTTCTATGTACTCATGAACTATATTTATGTTTTTCTATAGGTATCTGTGGTTTACGTGAATCACAGGATGGAGGAATTCAGTGTATCACAATGAAATAAATAGAATGAAGATTTTAGTCCTAGGTTTATTCAAAATTGTTTTTTGGATCGTAGTCTATGTGATGAACTTTAAAAGAAAACTAAAATGGCTTCGATACTTTTAAAATGCAATTTTTAGGAAAGCTTCATACTAAAAAACTAAATAATACGTAAACATAACAATTATTTATTCGACACAATTTAAAATCCACGAGCCATTATGGGTGACTAAGAAACCCTGATTTATGTAGGGCCTGACACGCACTTAGCCAATTTTTTTACATATTTCTTCATGTGTGGTCAGAGACTTTATTTGGTCCTTTGTGTACACGTTGCAAACCACATAACAATAACTCTGCAACTTGATACTTTTCAATGTTTAACGCTTTCATGATGTAATATTTTTGTCTTAAATCCTAAAACAAAATTGGGCAAGTGCGTGTCAGGCCATGCATAGAATAGGGTTCCGTAGTCACCCATAATGGTAGGTAGATTTAAAATCATGTCCAATAGACAGTTGTTATGTTAGCTTATTATTTCTTTGTTTTTTTCACGACGACGACTGCATATTACAAGTTAGGCCCTAAACTAGTTATATATATATAACTCCTAAAATAAAAAGTTATCAAAACCGCTATAGCTTTACTTAAAAGTTCAATATATGGTCTTTACACCATGTATGGATGGGGGGACTCCATAAGCCGCTGATGAACTTTTTGGACCTCTAGACTGCCGAGGTAAGCTCCCGCTGATTAAGTGGATAGATCGGGTTCTCCGGGAGTCGTCGCCCCACGAAGGGCATGGTGTGAAAAGCAATCCTCGCGTCAAAAGAAAACAAAAAGTTCAATCACCCCGCGCAGATACATATGTAATCTTTTAATTAATTAATTCAAGGGTAAACGTTAACAGCAATTAGATAACTTCCCCAGTAAAGTTTTGCACAGAAGTAGCTGCTCAGATAATTGTAATTGGTGACCGACATAAGTGAGTCAGACACAAGTGGCGTTCTATATCGTTGATTATTTACGGGTTGCAGCGCAACTCGTAATTGCGGTCAGGACCCCGCGCCACACGGCTCGTTTATCTAATTAGTGTCCCGGCGCAAGAGTCTGCGCGCACGTCTGCCCGCCACCGACCGACGCGTGCGCAACCTCCGTTATTATAAGCTTTGACTAACACTGCAATGAATAAATGAGTAACGGCTAATGTTACCATTAAAACGTTATGAAAACACTGACTATAAATATGAACAAACGATCTAACCAAACATAATATATGTAGTACAATAATAGGTATTATCTTTCTAATATATATCGCTTTTAGAAAATGTTATTGATAATTTATTGACTAATAAAAAATAACATTTATACCACACTTTGTTATGAATTATTATGTTTTAGATTGATTATCATCAGCCCGTTGCAGTCCACTGCTAGACATAGACCTCTCCCATTGCACGCCACTCTGATCGATTTTGGGCATCTCGCAATTAGGTCGACCTGTTCTCGTCCACGTCCTACACTGAGACGCGGTCTCCTCTCTGAATCTCTCTTCTTACCAGACCACCTCATTCCTAATGCGGTCTCTCAAAGAAACACCGAAAATAGTTCCTTCCGTAGCATGCTGTGCAATTTCGAGCTTGTGGACCAACCGTACCATTAGCGTTCACTTCGCCTCCGTATATAATGATGGATAAGACGCACTGTTTGAAACTTTCCTCTTTAGGCACTGTGGGATCGACGACAAGAAGACTCAATATGGTTTTATAAATGCTGCATTCATCTATTCACCTCGTCCTCGAATTTCTTTATAACCAATTGCAATGTCAGCCCAAGGTAAACATACTTTGGAACAACTTCAAAAATAGTACCGTATGCCGCAACTGCTTCCGGTAATACATGTTCATTGAACATTTTTTGACTCGCATGGTAGCGTTAGCTAGGTCATGCAACATATGTTGAATGACCCGCATGGTAGCGTTAGCTAGGTCATGCAACATATGTTGAATGACCCGCAGGGTAGCGTTAGCTAGGTCATGCAACATATGTTGAATGACCCCCATGGTAGCGTTAGCTAGGTCATGCAACATATGTTGAATGACCCGCATGGTAGCGTTAGCTAGGTCATTCAACATATGTTGTAGATTCTGCGGCATCTCAGCTATTATGCTTATATCGTCTGCAAATCTCAAGTGGAAAATTTATTCGCTATTTATCTTAATGCCACCTTCTTTCCAATTCAGTGTACTAAACATATCCCCCATTGCATTTACTTCTGTAATGTAGCGACTCCTTGTCTCGATGCAACCCTACCACATTATGGATGTGGTATATGGTATCATATTCATTAATGTATCGACCCTAGGCTCCTAAGTCGCGTACCGTCTTCCTTCGCGTACCTGGGAATCTCAAACTCGGTCTGACGTAAATTTTGTTAAAATTAAACTTAATCGCTTCACAATTTTATATACATATATAGCCATTTAATTTATAACCATTTCAGAAGCGAGTTATATATCGTGACGAAATTTTAGCTTAATCGGTGTAGAACTTTATGAGTTTAATCAATAACACAATTTTATATACGAGTACATTCAAAGAACTGTTCATTTAGGTATTAGTTGTAAATAATTTTTTAAAATTTAATAATATACATATTATATACATACATATATAGAAAGAAGTAATTTAAACAGTACCTGCTCAAATTACTTATTCAAAGAACATAATATTTCTATTAATACGTAATATATATAGAATTTAATACCTATATAATGGTTTCAAGGAAACCGATCCATTTATGTTTATGACATTTTTAATAGGTATTTTTCTACGAAACACCAATTATCAATCATCAAACACAGCCTTTCAATTGTTATGCGACTGAGAAGTCGTAAAATACATTTTATAACTCGTTCTATATTCAGAACCTCCATCAATTAGAGGATGTATTTGGATATTTTTTTTCATTTAAGCCTGCCATAGTGACTCTATTCTGCCTGATGGAAAGCATGAGTACAACCTAAAAGTTATGGTCACCATCTTCATTGTGACTGTAGATAATGAAGTATAGTGATGCACACTATTACGGCCTAGTGTGTTGCCTCTTCATTATTGGGCCTCCGGTCTCATACTCAGAAACGAAACACGACAGCACCAGTGCTGTCAGTTTAAGTTATGTGAGGGAACTACGTGCTGATATCAGCGTGGTTCTACTTCCTAGAACCTTAATAACAACACTTACTACTAAAAAACCAAGCCAAGATGCAAATGTTTCGCTTTGATTTTCTTAGCATTGAGATGACGTCATGCGTACATTTTTCTTAGTTTTCTAATAACGTTTGCGGAATGTCAACTGTGACCGGTGTTGACCTGCCTCCCTAGCTATAGGGAGGCAGGTCAATACCGGTCACTATCACTGACTTATATTCAGTTTAATAGTCAAGCCCAATATAGCTTTCCATTAATAAAATTGACATCACAAAAAACAAACGAGTCACAGTTCTAATGAGTAATGATGGTTTAAAATAAAATCGTTTTTATTCTTGCGGCTACCCTATAAAATATATGTTTAGTAGCTGTCACATAATTTGGACATTACAATCTGTTTGTTTGTTCTGCTACTAAAGTAGAACAACATTTTCTATTCTAAATTTAATAAAGATCGCGACTTTCAAAGTAGGTAGATATATGAACATGCGTTATAGATACAAGTTAAGTCAACAAGTTTATAATTAGATAAATGTTCACGACACGTAGGCCAATTAATTTGTTAACCTATTTTCGTCTATAGCAACACAATGAATTCAGGTATTTTGGGACAGTTTTCCTCAAGTCAATGAAAATGATAATAGAAATAGAATTATTTGCCCATTCCAATTACGCACGGATATAAGTTGTAGAAATCCCACTGTACCTATTGAGATTTATATGTCGTATAATTAAACTTCTTTCCAAGGAGAGGCCTATGTCCAGCAGATGACTGTTAGAGGCTGTTGATGATAATTAAAGTAATGTATGTAACTTGTTTAAAATAACAGCGTCATTTATCAATAGTCTGCAACAGTTCACTGCTGGACATATACCTGTCCTTAGAAAGGAGGTTTTAGCCCACCATACAACGCTGGTCGGACGGATACGTATGGGATTTGTTTCAAGTTTTCCTTGTCTTTACAGTGATGTTGTCCTATGTAGATTAGATACTTCTTACGACACCCACGGGATGACTAGGGTTGGTGATACTGATTGTCAATCTGTCCCCACACTTACAGAAAAAAAACTGTTCACTTAATATATTAACAAATTCTTGTTTTGCGTGGGTATTTAACAACTTGACAATGGCAATGGTAAGATGACCACTAACATTCAAGCATTGTCAAATATTAAACGTGTATGACAAAGTGAGCGTATGTGTACTGGGTGAGGAATACCACAACCTTGCTAAATTAAAGAAAAATATAAGATTGGAGTCATTACGTCACTTGTCAAACTTACCTACCTATAGAATACCTAAGCGTACTAACGTATATGGGACGCGGACGTGGGAACACATGCTGCCCCGTATATTGAACAACATACCCATCGAAACCCGTAGCAAGATGAATAAAAAAAACTGTAAAACTGTTCTGATAAAGCATTTACTGTCTAGCTGATACTAAACTATATATATAATAATACTATATAATAATATTTATGTTTTTACAGATACGTAATTTATTTGTAACCGAGATGTGTCTGATATACCACGGATAAACTCTTGATGGTTTGTGTGGTATATAATGGATAACTGTATGCATGTATGAATTTTATATTAGACAATAAATAAAAAAAAAAAAAAAAAAAAAACATTATTGCGCCATCGGTGTGTAGGTAACATGTGTTCAAACCTGATTATGACGTTTAGCGCCATTCGTATACATACTGTTGCCATTTATTTAAATAGAATATATATTGTTTTATAATTAAAAGATACGGAATGTCACCACCCTTTTCATCCCGTGTGTGTAGTAAGAGGCACCTAAGGGAGCAAACTAAGTAGGTTAACAGTACTACAAAGGAATAAAAATTATCACAAATCTAATACCAACTCTTAACTAACGTAGTATAATAAACAAAACCTCTTTTCTAATGTGAAACTTGTATCCAGTAGACTACTAAAGGACAACGATGATGTGTGATCTTGATTCAATCATCAACATAGTGATAGAAACATGAATTGAAAAATCTGTTTTCACGATTGTTTGCTCGTACTATAAAAAAACCGGTGACGTTAACTTTTATAGCGCGGTGAAACAGTCATTTGTTAACAGTAGTTCATTCAATATTAACTAGATGGCAATGTTTGTCCTTTTGTAGAATACAAACTGTAATAATTAATACAAAGTTTTAATGAAACTGAAGCCAAAATTAATGAGATAAGTCAAATATTAGTCTTAAATTAAATTTAACATTTAAACAATAAAAGCCTCCTTTATTAACCTCTATGGATCTCACTACCAAAAACTTTTTGGAGTGTGGGCGAGATCGGTAAAATGATGAGTTTACAAGTCTATTTAGTATTAAACTTTGGTACATCATCGAAAAATATGAATGCAGCAAAATTTGTAGAAGATGTTACTGTTAGACGCCGATGGCAATGGACTGTTAGTGTGTTGGCGGGATAATGTTTCTAATCCACGTCAGATTGAAACTTGCAGACCTTACCTCGACTCCTACGCTGATAACTCCTTTTACTGAACAAAACCTTGTACATGTTAGGCATACGACTTCCACGTCAGGTAACACGACAATCATTTGCTTTTCAAAGTATACTTGTTCTTTTTAAAAGAACAAACGAAGAATTTAAATTAACATAAATTACTACTTAGTTGCAAATGGTTTTTATGGGTAATTAGCCCTGCGGATTATGATAGTCTCATAATCCGCTTTAAATTTGTATTTGTTACCAGTTTCTGTTTATAAAATGTGATTAATTAGTAGAATTCTGTAAGAAACTCAATGCTAAGTGAGCCCTAAAATTTCTTGAGAATAGTTTAACCTTTGTAATATCAACCAGTATTCCCCGCATTTCTGTTCAGTCAACTCAGAAAACAGAAGTAATATGTCCGTCAAAAGCAAGCGAAACCTCAATTTGTAAGTGATTGTTAAGATCAGGATTTTATCGAACACTAGAAACTAACCCACTTAGAACTAACGTCAACAGAATTAATAATATAAAACTTCAGAACAAAATATTGCGGCGTCCAAGATTCGCACTGTAAGTACATGCTTTGTACTGCTTGTTATATTGGTGACACAATCTTTTCGGCACCTGTTGTGCCTAAGTATACGTGACCAACAACTAGATAAAATTATTAAAAAGTAATTATAGAAACATCTATGCCTAACTTTCACTGAAAACCTGAAATAACACTGAAATAACCTGTTTATTTACTCTGCACAGTATCTTATGTATCAAAACAGTTTAACAAACTTACAATAAACAAATTATAGGTATTCCTATATTACGTAACTAAGAATAAAGAAAGAGGTATTATGTGTATATCCTTTGTGTGAACTGTACAAATCAGACGAAGTAAACAAAGTTATACAACACAACACAGTCTTAGTGTTATTGACAGTTTTTGTTATGGTATTATTCATGAGGACTGGCCTCCAAGCTAATGAATGAATGGGTTACGCTCGCCACGCTCCCGCCCACGGCAAATTCATTCATACCCAGCCCTGCGTGGTCGCAAACTTGTTCTCAATGTCGCTTGCAACGTTACTCGTTAACAAACCATGCTCATTTTTGTTTTTTATTCACCAATACAATAGGCTCCTTGAAACCTTTTAAAAACATAGGCTATTTTAATGAAAAATTAGAAGGCAGAAACATCTAACGAACCTAATCCCTTAAAACAATAGACATGCCCTTCAACAGGTTGCTTAAAAGATCAGAATCAATAAGAAATGGCAAAGTTGAGAATGAATAAGCGAGGCACCAGCTGTGAGGCGTCACCACAAGAATCAGGATGAATGGCAGGGTGTGTAGGGGTGTGGGTGCGGCCCGACCGGGGGTAGGGGCTAGAAAGCACGTTGCACGTGTTTCGTGGCCATGGCCAAGGAATGACGTTCGACATTTAAAAGCGCATGCGCAGTTGTAAGAAGTAGGTTCAAGGACGGTCCATCGATCGCCTCTAGTGGCGAGCCGCCCAGTGCCACGGCCGGACGCTGCTCTTCAAATGATGGAGGAAATCGATGGCGTCCGTCGCTGCCATTGCCAGGGTTATGCGGAAGGACGTTATGCGATACGATACGAAGTGTACTACGTTTCTGGCACTAGTTACGTTTTCATGTACGATTTGTAAATTTGTTTTCAAATAGTAATGCTTATAAAATGCCTTTTAAGCAAAGCAAAAAGGAATAAATTATGGTTGAAGTTTATGACAAGTGACAGCGAGTGAGAGACACATTTAGCTTGTTCTTTTTAAGCATTCTTTGCAGCGGAGTTGATTGGACGAGCGTAATCCGCCGTAAATAAGAGACGCGTGCGCGCTTGATTACATTACTGCACAACACGCACATGGAAATCACACGAGTCGAGTATGAAATAAAGATTAAATTAAACTTAATTATAATGTACCGACATTTATACATATTTAAAGAACTCGATTACTCACAGAACCGTTGAAACAAATTAGTAAATGTTTAATATATACGGCATTGATCTCTGTTTTAATTAGTGATGATTAAGAAAATCGTCAAAGGGAATAACCATATTAATTTATGGAAGTTACAAAGAAAGTATTGAGGTCAAGGTGCCGCGTATACAATCGCTTGCGCTGTGTTAGTCTATAGTTAGTCTTGTTGTCAAATTGGTGAATTTTCTAATAAACCTGAATTAATTTATTGCAGTGTTTTAACTATCTCCGAATCCGGTCTGTCTGTAATATCAAATAAACAGTTCTTTACTGAATACATTTGAAATTAATACCCTACATCAATGAAGCTACTTTACAATTTTGTTTCCGTCTGTCTGTTTATTTCCGCTTATCTCTGAAATGGAAACTGGCAGATGGCTGATGACATGATGGTTACATCTATTTCATGAGAGGCAATTGATAGGCCTAGCAACAGTGTACTACGATATTCTGATGATGAAAGTTTATGACGTGGCGTTAATCTCTTCATTTACTGAACCGATTTTGAAAAATTAAATACCAATAGAAGCGCACATTATTTGTGAGTTATATAGGCCATTTATTAAAACTAAAATGGTAAAATGGGTTCATTCTCAGAGTATCCATTGGCTAGGTCCAGTAGATACACATCTTGAAACCAGGACCTACTATAAAATAAAACCGTTATCATCATCATGGATCTGGCAAATTAATTCTATGAGAATAAACTGAAAAATGAATACCACGTTATCCGACATACACGCGATCGTAGCAGCGTATAAAGGCTAGTCACCAATAACTAAAAAAATGTAGTTAAAATACTAATAAAACTGTAAAAGTAGAATAAAGAACTTCGATGAAGAATCTCCATGGTCACGTGTGTGCAAGACATAAGTTTACTGATTGCGAATGCAAGAGTCGCGCGCGCGTGTCAAATCGCACCGCGCCCACGCCCTTACATTGCACATCCCGACATCAGCTACTACGTATTTAAAAGGACCTTGTCGATATACAATATTTACTTTAAACATAAGTCTTACTTCATTAAAACAATCAAGTTATAATAGAAATTGTTAATGTTAAAAGTTAGACTACCTTTCAGACATTATTTCACTAAAACACGGTATCTAATATTTATTAACTTCTATTATTATTATTATTAATGGAATCTAATTCAAAACACAGCATAAATGAATGCAGATAATGAGAAAATTTTAAGGCACCAATTAAAGGGATTACTATACTAGTGAATTGCAGTCGTTATGTGGTAGGTATAAACAAACTTACTTCCTAAGGAGAGGCCTATGTCCAGCAGTGGACTGTTAAAGGCTGTTGATAAATTAAAGGGATTACTAGTGAATTGCAATCGTGAGTGTAAAGGATAATGTAAACATGAACTTGCTTCCCAGCTTAGTGTCCTGGTATGATGTTGAAATTAAAATTTTAGTTTATATTTCTGATTTAGATAGTGATTTCTGATGTAATTTTGTTTGTCTCATTTTTTTCTTTTTTGTTTTTATGTTTATTTTCTTTTTGTCCAGCTGTTTGAATTTCTCAAGGTTATGTGCCTAAAATAACAATACAGGATAATGATATTCCCATTAGCGTAACTGCACCTTGGCTTTATTATAAGTAGGTATTTGCAAATTACTGAGTAAATTACAAATATTAATACTTACCAAAACCCAAGTATATTACTGCAATTTCTTGCAATTAAAGTATAATATTTATGCATCTATTAAGTATAGGTATTATAGTTATAAGATGCAACTGCAGCTATCGGCTTCGGGTCGACTGTTACGGTGGGCACTGAAAATCAGTATTGTAATGGTTCATTCCCATTGCAAATAACGCTGAGTGTCCAACCATTTTGTTCCAGACACAGCGTACAACCCCAACTGATATTAGACAGTTTAGTGGGACGTCTTATAGGCTTAGTTTATTAATTGTATTGTAAGTGTTACTTAGTTTGTATAAATATTAATGTAATGACACGTCATACATTCCACGTCATTACTTATTGACGTTTGACGTTTCTTACAAATGTTACCGGTTAAAGAATATGCTTGTAATCTTTCTTTTTAGGTCTATATTAAGTCTTGTGTAACTATTACCAAAATGTAAACTTGGTTTGTGTGCTGTGTTTGTACAAATAAAGTTTTATTATTATTATTTATTATTATATGCAAACCTACCAAACCTACCAAACAACGACTGCAGTAATATTTTGAATTTGACGGCTTGACCGGTAGAAGACCAACCTTAAATGACAGATCTCTTGCTGTCGTATTTCGTTGGTGAGTATGAGACCGGAGGCTCAAAAATGCAGAAGCATTTTACTAGGCCGCCATAGTATGGGTCACTATGGTGCATTGTCTCACAATGGCAATGGTGACCCCTACTCCTGGATTCTACTCATACTTTCCATCAAGCAGATTAGAGTCACCTTGGCAGGCTTGAATATATAAAATGTATCTACTGTTTCATAAACGGGGAGACTTAAAAAAGACAAATTCAAAGTAACAAAAAATTTCAAGCTATGAAAAACTGCTAACAAATGTTATCATTTTATATTTGTGCAACAAACGTACCTTCGTCAAAACATGACATTAACTAAATTGAACATTTTATTTGTGTGTTGTCGTGTCATTCATAAAGTTTGCCACGATTTCATCGGAGCCGGTGGTGTGGGGAAGGGGGTTTTCGTGCCTTAGGAAGGGGGTGCCTCCCTATTTATGAATGAGGCCGTACGTCATTGATATCGACCCATGTGCGCCAGCCGGTAGCCGGCCCCTATAAGGTTACCACACAAGGGCAGGGTAAGCGATTGATCAACAGGTGTTGCTTGACGCACGCCGCTTAACAGTGTTCCGCTAATTTTTGTCACTATTTCAATGACGTCAGCAGCACTGATAACTATCCTTACCGATTTATCTATGCGGTGGGATATGAAGTATTTTGTAAATAAAAATCATTTAAAAGCTGTGTATATTGGATCTATCTTAGGTTTGAATACATCTAAATTATATTAAATGAGTAATTTACTTACTCGTGTTATGTAGAAATGATTTTTATTGCAAATTGCGGAACACATAAAGTGTTGTCCCATAAGGAGTTTGAACCCGCAACACTCAGTGCAGTAGAAAATGTCGTAGCGACTGCTTAAACCACTAAACTATACGTGCAATCCATAAGAACAAATCACCATCATTCATATTTTTAAGTTAGCAAGTCATGTTACAGTTAGATAGTTCCACTTATTTCACTGAACAAAAAGATTTAAAAATGTAAGAATTTGTTGGGTAATAGAGAGATCATACGAGTATGGTCGTGTCTGATTTTAGTTTTGTTTTTTACCCGCCTGCGTCAAAAGGAGGATAATGTCTAAAATAAATAAGTAGGTACACTTAATAGACACAATGTACTTTACAACTTTATATTTCAATAAATTAAAGCTATTCTGTTGTTCTTAAACTATTTAAGCATAGTTTATTCAGCAAGAATTTATTTGAACACAGCTGAACACTAATTCAGCCCGTTTCAAATAAAGTGAAGTGTTCCAATTCGAAAACATGTCTAATTTTATCCCGATTTCCCCATTTTTATATCTCTTTTTAATTTTTTGTACTCTAATGAATGATCTCTTTGTACTGAATGTTTGGCAATTAATACAAAAATATTTTTCATATGTAGTTAGACACTACTAGGAATAGTACTAATACTACTAGACAACTAGAACTGACGAGAAAATGGTTGGCGGTGAATAGATGCGGACTGCCCAAAACCGGGATGGTTGACGCTCTTTTAGGTAGGACTTCGTTCAGCAGTAGGCTGAACTGGATGTAGTTAGATAAATTTAGGTCATTGTTGGAACCCGGTTATGTATACCGGTTTGAAATATCTAGTACAAGTATAGAAATTTAATAATTGGTAAAGAGTTAGAACTCTATTAGAACAGATCTGTCATCTGGAAGTTGACAATAAATACAGCTATCTTGTTACTTAATGTCTAGTTAAACATAGTTAAATAAATCTGTGAAACATTAATAAACTTAAAAAAATAAGGGAAACATAAGCATATGGGATATATTATTTATTATTAAGTAAGAGTGAGGTTTAAATAATGCTATAACTTAAAATAAGAGGTAATGTGATTTATTGAAAAAGAAAATAATAAAAACATATGTTTTAACTAATATACTGACATTCGTAGCAATCTGTTACTTGCATGCATATTTCAACACTTTACTATTCCATTTCTGTTTAGTGAAATATACGTAGCTATACTCGTATAAGTATTCGTTACTGACGTAGGGACATAATACACGCATCAGCAATGACACAAACGCGTGATAGGTGATTTGATAAATGATATAAGTACTTGACTTATTTATCGGAAAATAAAAGTGTAGCGTAAGTGGTTTGCGTCAGTCGGATAATTCCCAGAATAAGGTGGCGCAGCGAAGCCTAGGGTGTACGGCTGACGTCACAACCCACCTCACTCCAGGCATCGTATTACTCACTACTCTATTCACTTTAAGCTTTGCCTTCACATTGGATTTAGCTATCTTTGTAGAGGTGAAGGAAAACTGTTTTTTAAGCTTTGTTTCTTTAAATGTCATAATTATTTGACAGATAGGTAGTAAGTGTGCTCATAGAAATAAAATAAAACTTATTTTGTAAAGTTATGATTAAACTATAAATACGATAAGTACTAAAATTGTAACATTCGAACAATTTAGAAACATATTCTAGAATATTTTGCATTTACTCACGGGTTTATTAATGAACGAAACTAAAGATTACCAATCATGATTGGCAATCACGAGATGCGACTACGTGAGCACGTACGAAATACGTTCGCACAGTCATTACGCAGATCTATAAATGTTTCTCCATAAACATTTGTATGGATCTTTCGTATTTTTTAGATAGTGTACGTTCTTGCGTCAACGGCTGATGAACCTGCACGAGATTAGAATTGTCGAGTGTTGATCGATGGCAGCGTAATTATAAGCATGAGTGCGAAATGACGTGAACTGGAGCTCATGTAGACGTGACGAGCACTAACATTGCTAGCGCGTCACTGCACGTTATTTTAACATGTTATCGGTCATAGGTGGAAGGTGTACTATGTGGGTGACTGGAGCTGTACTCGAACTCACTTTCACTTATAAGGTTTTTGCACAGTTCTTTGTAGTAAAGCTTCTTCACGCACGTTTGACTTAGGAAGTTGGTGAATGCGTGACGCGAGCATTACGAAAAGTGTGATCGGGCGAGGTGAACGGATGTTGAGAGGGAAGTTAGTGAAGATGGAAAGAAAGAGAGTTTCATATGTTACTGTAGGAGCAGGAGACAACAGTGCGCGCGCACATTTTCTTTCTTTGTCTGTTGTTGTTCTGAGTCTAGGTGTTCATCGAATTAGTTTTTTGTATGTTTGTAAAGTCCGCCGTGATACAGGATGTATATTACTAACTCGGAGGTTATCTTTAAAAAAAGCGTAGTATTACAGTAAAGAGGATTTCATCTAGAAAGAGTTGTCCATTGGTGTTTTCTATGTATATATAAAAAAAAAATGTTTATGTATTTATATCAGTTGCTTAGTACCCTTAATACAAGCTCTGCTTGGACAAGGACTAGACGATGTTGTGTGTAAAATGTCCGAAATATTTATTTATTTATTTATCCAGGTATCCAGAAAATTAAAGTTTATTCTCGCAATCCGTTTCGCGCTTAATTCGTACAATGTGATTATAAACATAGGGAAATTATAGTAATGGAAATTAAATATGAAGTATCTAAAATTCTTCTTCTTCTTTTTTCACCTTTGACCACCACATAATCTTTATGTTACCAAAGCATGTACAAATAACATAATGTCAATTTGACATCATAACACTTTAAATACTAGCTGAATATATTAATCTAACGTTTCAAAACTACCTAAAAAGGCCTGCTTGACACAAAAACTATTTGAATTGAGTCAATCTCTTAAATTCACTGTATTTCGGATACTGAGATAAGTTATGTTGATACAAGACGTAAATTATTGATTACATAACAAATAAATAGACAATATGTGGTTTCCCAAATTAGCATGGTTATAAATAGATCCGTATTAATGATGCAACATGATTCACTCATGAAACCAGAGAAAGATAATGAAACAATTCGTATTTATAGAAGCCAGCGTGGCATCGTCACCTAGAATTGCATTTGCAACACAGGGTTAATATTAGAAGCGGTGTTCGCACGTACTCGCCAAACAGTAATAGGCCGACATTGTTGTAACGCTTTCTAATATTCATAGTTCACAGCTAGTGTTTGCTTGATGTCGTTGTGACAATGAGCTATTTACTTTACGAGGACGTTCGAACCAATAGATGTCAAAGGTAGACAGTTTAGAATACCCCGTCAACTTAGTTCAAAAATTTGTTCAGATAAATCTGTCAATAGGCATTAATTTCATTTAGGGTTTATTGCAAATCGCTCCTAATATTGACAAAGTAGTTAAGGATATTTGGGGTCTTTCGATTTCTCTTCACTAACTGATGCTTTTTGAGAGGACATATACGGCTATAAATAAGGAAGCCAAAACCAGAAGAACAGCTCCCAAGATTTATCCAGGATTTAAATTCTACCGCTAGGTATATCCAACTGTGACTTCAATGGGACTAACCAGAATATTCTAAAAACTTATCTAAACAAAAACATCACACAAAGAATTGGAACGAAATTAGGAGTTTTCTTGAAATCAATTTAAAAACTGACTGAAAAAAATTGATCAACTTCATGATAATAGCTTTTTACCGTGTTTTTAAAGACAAAAACAGTATCTTTGAAATAAATTTGAATGTGTAAAAAATTCGGACAAAAATTTCAAGTGGTAAACAACTAATTGTACACTAAAAGTGGAATCGTTACTAGCTAGTGAAGAATAAATTGTAAAAGTAGTTTATTTAACGTTCTCTATAATACTTTATCATGTAGGATGCACACTTTGTCTGACAATACAAATGATGAAATACCATTGGTGACAAGATACCTCCTTACTTTTATGGCGTGAAGTGTCATAACACGTCGTAGTAAGTGCAGCTGTTGGAAATATTGATATCATGAGATTTACAGCAATTATGTATAAACAATCGCGTGACTGCTTCGGTCACTGGCGTGTTGTGGGTGGACAGTAGTAGACAGCGTATGCTTGAACTGAACGTCTCCTACACCTTGATGTTTGTGTTTTTTATAATGTATTCTTATGACGTCAAACAAAACACATTGTTGATATTTTTATTTATCTTTATCAATAACAAAACATATTTCAAATGTTATAACTGCCGTTTTGCCTTACTTAACGACGCTAATTTAGTTCTCATAACCTAATAACCATGTAAATAATCATTACTTGGTGGATCAAAAAGAAAGAGTGACGTAGCCAAACATTCAATAGCCGCGGTCATATGACTAGCTTTTAAACAAAAAGAATGTGTGAATAATAATCTAGAATAAACATATAGTAGCGGGATAGAAATAGACAACGATATTGAAGTAACGGTCAGAAATAGAACCCCGCCTCCGAAGTCCAAACCAAAAACAGTCTTGTTAATTATAGAACGATTCCCGCAGGGACGTTTTCATCCCGTGATTCACCTGCTGAAAACTCGATTGTTCGCATTTTACGTCAATCGGTTGCGTGGTGTTTACGAGCGCGTGCGGCGCGACGACGGCGCAGGAGCGTCAGCTGACGGCCAGGAATAGCCCTGACATCGCGGCCACGCTATGCCGCTTGCGCCCGCGCACCCACAAATAGCGCTCTATAATTAGACGCCGGTGAAATCGTGGGTTTGTTATTTTTCTTATCGTCACCGTTACACGATAATTGGGTTAGCGTGAACGACTGCATGTGGGCCCAATCGGGCGTCGGCGTGTCTCGAGCACTCTGCCGCCACCACGCACACCGCCCGGCCATTGTCCTGCCACTATTCTAACAAACCTTGCAACTGAACATTGCACTCTTGTTGTATGTAATTATAAAGTGACATAATTATAGATACGTAGAAGTCGGTTTTATCATCGACTTTGGATCATAAATATTTAAGATAGATGGAATAGGTAGCATTTATGCTTTAAATAGTTAAGTAAACTTAACTGTATAAAAGAACTCTATAAATTCAGTTCTTTACTCTCCAAGAATTTTCTTCACGCTATTAATAGGTAAATTGCAACAAATTTAATACTTTTATTTTTCTCTTTGCCTACTCAGTAACTGTTGATGTAGTAAAAATATAAATAACGAGCAACACCTAGATTAAAAAATAAGAGAAAAATAACAATGTTGAAATATCGTGTAGCAATTTATTTTAACCTGCAAAAAATAACTGTCTTCAATATTTCCGCTGAATGATGCTGAAAATATGCAGACGTTAAAACTAATTAAGTGTCGACTGACAGCTGGGTCTCTCTAAATGTTTTCTACGCCCGATAAATACTTCTTTCTGTACATGCTTTAAGAAACTATTATCCAAGAAATTACGTGCCATTTTTTTTATTATTAATGTATTTAATTTTCGAACAATCTATTTTAAAGTACATCCTTGAAATTAAAATCTCTTGTACTTTTACTTCTCTATTTAATGAACCAAAAACGTTTTTGTTGACCAGTTTCGCCTTATGACATTGGTGGAATGATAGTGAAATAAAAGTACAAGTTATTTTAATTTCAAGAATGTATTTTACAAGTTCCACCAAGTGTCGACAATTGAGTGTAGATTATAATTAAAATAAACTGATTCTTACTATCTAATTATAATGTTAAAAAAATACACTAAAGCAGTTATAAACCATGGACAGTGTCTAAGCAAAATCATTTGAATTACACTGGTCTAATTTTTATTCAAGTAACAACTATTGACTATGTAAATTATGAACTAAATAAGCGGCATATAATTGACGTTGCATGATATATGCACACCCACTAACTAGTTGCTATTATTTGCACCTAGTCCGATTCGTATATCTATTGTCCCCATATTATTAGCATTAAGTATGGACAAACTCAATGTTATCTGAAACAATTAAGTGTTGTGTAAACATTAGGCATATAAAAACATATAGGTACCTACTTATATAGACTTATATAAATACAAAACAACATGATGGAAAGCATGTGTCGTGGTCACCGTAGTCATTGTTAGTGCAGACAATACTACAGTGCAATATTACAATACCCACACTATGGTGGCCTACTGGGGTGGACCTATTAGGCCTTCGGTCCTTCACTCATCAACGAAACGCGACTGCACGAACACTGTCATCTTGCTGTTGGTTGGTCTTCTGTGAGGAAATAGTACCGCCCCGAACAAGCCGTCTCATTCCTGCTGAAGTTAGCGTTGCTCTGCAACCTTGAATAGGTATTTAAACCAAAAGGTCAAAGAGAACATTATGATAATTAGAAATAAATGCAAATTTATTCACGTCATATTCGTAGAATTTGAGTAGTTTGAGTATTATGAATTAGTCGGAGTAATTAAATAAATAAGAACGTAACACAATATTCTGTCAGTTACCCTTTTACCGATGAACCACTGCAACGATTTCAATAAAAATTGATCATGTAAATTTACCCGCAGTACCGCCACTATAAACCGCAATAATCGTCATAGATACACACAAGTAAAGCCGCAAACTATTTTCTGTTATATTTCCTTGATCTTGGTCGCTGTATAGATTAACACCCACCCGTAAAACTATCTACACCTAACGGCTAGTCCTAATTAATACTAACCATATACGATAGATACTCCTAAATCAATATTACAAGACCAATAGATACTAATAAATCTATGTAGGTATGTATGTGTATATTATTATTATATAAAAGTGTGTTATAGATATCTTAACTACCTAGTTGGTCTAGTGGTTAGCGTATGCGACTGCTGATCAAAACGTCACTGGTTCAAATCCCGGGTTGGGCTGTTGTTGGGTATTTTTATAAGAAAATCTTTTATCAATAGAAAGCCAAATTATATGTCAGTGTTATGTGATTTTTCACTTTTCATAAGCTTACATAGCAGATGAAAAGAAAAGAGAAACGCGATATGTAAAATACACGCGGACGGAGCCGTAGGAAAAGGTAGTGTTTTATAAAGTTTTTTTTTATTTAGAAGTATTTCTATCGTTTTCTTATTTTCAACTTCTTAAAAAACCACACTAGCTCGCACTAAAAAAATTTTTTTTTGGCACTAGCTAGCACCAAAAAATATATAGAATTGTAAAATTATTGTCAAGGACTTTAATGTGGACATTTTTTTTTCATTTTTAAATTAATTTCTTAAACCATATTTTTTGTCTTATTAAGTTGTTTAATATACCAACTGCCAGAGAGACATGAAAGGTAATTGGAACATACCAGACGAGGACAAAGTTTTCATCCAACAAAACATGCCTATCTTGAGAAATAAATTTAGAACAACAATGCAAACAAACCCTCAACCCTCAAATCTCGTGAACAAAACATATAAAATGCTGTACCTAGGTAAGTAAAGCATCTAGTTTTTATTATTGTGTACCTATCAATATTTTTTAATTAGAGTGGGTTCATATATATTTTTTTAATTATATAAAAATACCAACCTTATATTTAAAATTATACGATGAAAACAAAATTATTGTGTAGCACTGCCACAGTTTTACAATTTTATAAAATACAAATAAAATAAATAGCAAATATCAAACACTGCATACAATCGAAACTATAAATACAAATTAATTTCAATACCACTGTGAAATAACGTAATTCTTATCCAATAGCAATAAAAGAAGAAAAGCAAAAAAATGGACAAAACCAAAAAAAGATTAATTTATTAAAAAAATTTTTTACCTATTTTGGTTAAGTACCTACCTTTTTACTATATTTTTTAAGAATTATTTTTTTCTTTCTTCTTAGATAAGTGATCTATTTTGAAAAGAATATTTGGTGATTACAACTATCGGAATTAACAAAATATATAAATTATTGTATATATGGAAGATTTCTACATTATTCACTGATTACTGAAGGTAATACAATGAAATAAATATAAATCAAGTGAGGAATGTAAATAAAATATGTTAATAAAAATATATTATAATGCTTGAATATAAAACCTGTAGCAATCTATCTACTAAATTTAAATATCACACTTCTAATAGCTATACCTACTTAATAAATAACATTAATTGTCTTATATTCATGTAATAGTGTTTCAACTTAGACAGTTTATTTAAATATTATTAGTTAAACATCTATGTTCTATAGAAGATAAAACGCAAATAAATAAATAGTAGGTACCTTTATCAAGATAAATAAATGTATTTAAAAGTAATAATGTTATTGGAAAATAAAAATACATATTGCTATTCCTAAACATTACCTACATGTCATTTTACCGAAATTAGTTTTATCAGTAATTAATAATTATAAAAAAAATTAGTTTCAAAAATTTAGTCCAACTATTCCCCCATAATTTTTTTTCAAATAAAAATAATCAAAATTAATTATACACATATCTACCTAAAGTACGAACTAAAAAAAAATATTAGTTTAGGTATTTATACATTACTTTTCATATCACATAAACTGTAAGGCGTCATTAAAAGGAGCAACGTACAAGGCGCTGTGATAGTTCATTTAAAGTTTTCTTAAGTGAACAATAGACGTACATCTCATTGTGAGCAGATAAACAGGAGTATTGCGTGCGTTGGGAAGCGGGAGGAACACGGAGGCTCTGCGGCGGTGACGGGCGCCGTGGGGCGGCGCGGGCGGTGGGCGGCGTCGGGCGGTGACGTCAGCCCTGGGGGGGCAGCGCGCCTCACGATTGGCGGAGCTGCGCGCGCCGCTACCGAATATGGGACCGAGACTCCATTCATAAAACTGCGATGCGGGGACGCGCGGCGCCAGTCCCCTTCGTACAGGCCGTGCGAGAGGCCGTTTTCACGCTGGCGTTGTTCGTAATTCCACTCGGCCCGTGGGCTGAGGAGCAGGTGGTGCCGGACGGGATGGGCTCAGATATTGAGCACCCGACCGGCCCGCACCTGCTCTCTCTAGCAGACGTGAGTGCGCTAGGATTCGACTGTCCGCTGAAACCAGTGCCTATGCCTATAGCGGGCTCCGGAGCTCCGACCGACCTGAACACACCCGTCACTACTTCGGACCTGCCTGCCTTCTTCCCGACGCTGTTGGATCCGCCATCAATATCAGGTGCGAGTCTATCCATACCTGCGATTATTCCTGCCGCAGGAGATAGATCCGACGCGTACCGACGGGAGTTGGCGTCGTGCCGGCCACCGACCGATAACGTTGTAAATAAACTATACGATCTCCTTGAACGTTGGCATGTCCTTCGACGCCCTTCACGATTCGCAGTGTTCTAGTTTAAAAAAAAACGGTTACCGCGACTATCTTCCTCTCGGGGTGTGATAGAGATAGGAATTATCCCGAGGCGCGATACAAGTTACAGTGCCCATTGATAAGTTAAAGTGAAATGGAAAGTTCAGCGGCCCGTGTCATATGTTCGGATCGATACGGGAAGCTGAATGGAGCTGTCCTTGTCAGCATATCCTGCGCAATGGTCCTATTGCCTACGTGAATATGCCGTGTTTAAAGTTTATTCGTGTTAGAAGTGATAAGTTAAGTTTTAAAACAGGGATTAGGTGATTCTGTATGCCGTATGGGTAAATATACATAGGATTTTATTCTTTTTATTTAAAGTCGACATTTTTTTTTAAGTAAAAAAAAGTAATATTTTTTTAACCTTAAGTACTAATTATGTCAAGGATCATTCTGTCATTTATAAAGTCAAATTTTATGTGTAAATTTTAATTCTGTACTGCTTCAAATATTAGTTACATACCAGCCTAGGTGGAATTAATTTTGTTTTCAAACTAATTACACCTGTTACCGGTATATTTCATTTTAAAAAGAATTATTATTAACTTTTTAAGATATTTTTAATATAGTTTTTAGGATTCAGAAATAGAATCATACCTATTCTCAAAATATATTTAGCATCGAGATATAAAAATATAACAATAATGCCTAAATATAAAAAAATACTATAAACACTTAGAGTAATGAAAGCCAACGAATTTTTAATGACTTGTTTTTTTTTCAACTAATTATAAACAGCTATAGAGATTTGCGAAATCATTAAAGATGTTTTCGAGTAGGTAACGGTCAACGGTCACAATTAAAGTTTTGTTCATATAGGCTATGAAGATACGCACTTATCGACTTCCGACAAATGTTATTATCGATGCCGCCGTGCTGCTTGCTTTCCGCTCGCGCGTCCCGCTACGAAACGCAAATAATTAGAACTATAACATTATTATTTTTTATCCTACAAACAATCGACAATAAAAAAAGCAAAATTTAAACTACGAGTTCTTAAAAAGATATCACTAGTTTATATACAACTACACAGAAGATCAAAACCAATATTTTACAGAAATGTAGCGCCGTACGATATTGTTTTACTTCTTCTCAATTTAAGGGTCAGTCCCTTGTCGGTGGAGCAATCGCCACTCCTGACTATTTTCCGCAATCCGTTTGACCTCTTGATAGGCCACGACTCCTACTTTCTCCTTTACTTGTTGTATGTACGCCAATCTAGGCCTTCCGCGTTTTCTTCTACCTTCTATCTTCCCTTCTAGAATGGTTTTAAAGAGATTGTCGTGTCTTATCAAATGGCAAACCATTTTGCCTCTTCTGTTGTCAGTAGTATTCAGAAGTCTCCTTTCTTCGTCAACTATTAGTAGGACTTCCTCGTTGGATTTTTACTCTGTCCATTGTTTTACTATCAAGGAATATGTATAAATCTTATGAACAATTATTTCCTACAATACCTTGTTATTTAAACGTATGTATTGTGGTATGGTGAATATATTGAAATTACCTAGTATATTTAATAAAATTATTTTAGAAACAAATACATGATTAATAATTCATACGGAACTCAAACAGAAGAAATGTAATAGTTAAGTGTTTTACAATCCACTGCTGTAAGTATATAGGCATCTTCATAGCAAGGAGGTTATAGAAGTATTAAAAAAGATATAAGTAATTTATTAAATATTCGGCTACGGATTTGCTGTGGGCTAATGATTCAATAAAAATTAATTATTATTGTGTTCTCTACTAAAAGGGTTATTAGGTAGGTACCCTGTAGGGTGAGTTTCTACTCTTACGACAGCGACTTTTTTAAACTATGTAAACATTTACATAGTAGGTATATATTGAACTATGTCTCGCTGTCTGTTTGCTTTGATCTTAAAACTACTCTACAAATTTTAATACAGTTCTATGCATAAAATAGAGTGGTTTGAGTGATTGCCAGTGAGTTATAAATTGTTAATATTAATAATATATTTCCTTTGTTACAGGTACACTACCAGGCGATGAATTATCTCTGGGGTGTTCACCACGACGGCATAAGCATGAAGCTTCTTTATCTCCCGGTGCACGCGCGGAGGACGCTAGTAATACGTCAAGCGCAAGCACCTCGTTGTATGGTCCCTCAACCGGCAATGCCGGCAAAAGAGCGCCATCGCCACCATTGCAGTGGTTACTACCACCGGGCCCAGGTCCCGGTAGCGTCGACAAGTACTTCCAACAAGAATATGAGGAACGTGTCGAGCTACTCCCGCCGGAATGCCAGACATACTGTACTCCGACACAAGCCTGCGGTCCGCCACAACACTGCGAGTACCGCCCGCCGCCGCAACCTCAGCCCCAACATTCATGGGACACGCAGCAGTATGAACCTGCACCGCAACCTACTCCTGGACCTTCGGGCTTACCGAAACGAGAACCGTACCCGAGTCCGGCTGGCCCCAGCGACAGGCCAGTCCAACTCGCCGAGTACAACCCGTCCACCAGTAAAGGTCACGAAATACTATCTCAAGTGTACCAACAAAGTGCCCAGCCATTACGGCTCGTGGCAGTCAAACCACGCAAGTACCCTAACAGGCCTAGTAAGACTCCCGTCCACGAGCGTCCATATGCGTGTCCGGTGGAGGGTTGCGACCGTAGGTTCTCGCGATCGGACGAATTGACGCGACATATTCGCATTCACACTGGCCAGAAGCCATTCCAATGCCGAATCTGCATGCGTTCGTTTAGTAGATCAGACCACCTCACGACGCATGTGCGTACGCACACCGGTGAGAAACCATTCGCGTGTGATGTGTGTGGGCGCAAGTTCGCGCGTTCGGATGAAAAGAAGCGGCACGCGAAGGTGCACTTAAAGCAGCGGCTGAAGCGAGAACGTGGCGGCGGTGGGCCGACGCATCACCACGAGCCGCATCCGCACTCGTCGCTCTAGCAAATGCTACCAGCCGTGGCTGGACCCTCGACCGCGGCTGATGACTACAGCAGTAGTGATTCCTCCGCGGATACCGATGATTGAACATTTTTATACTTTCACGTTGAAGTTATTGAATAATTTCATCACTTAGGTATAAATGAATTGTCTTTAACAAAGCTTTATTAACTCTATATTTGTAAATTCACTGAAATTTATATATATATATGTGTGTGTATATATATCTTTTTATACATATTTGTAATTATTACGATAAGATTCGGTCAAATGAATGTATTTATTTAATTAGATAGGATAATCGAAAAAATGACTGGGAACAAAAGGTAGATATGCGATACGGCCTAAGTGTCCAGTGTACGTGTCGATAAGTTTCTTCGTGAGTGAAACTCGCGCACGCGCCTGCTCTGTGCGTGTGACGATATTTAATTTTGAGTCACAGTCTCACAGTCGTCCACGACGTAATGTTAACACATATCTTTCTATCCGACGGTAGCAATTCAACCGATAGGCTTAATACGTGTCTGCCATAATTTTCAGCAGATATCGATTAGTTGAACGTGATGAGCTGCCATGTTAACTAATGTCTTGACTGAAACTGTCGTCTTGTTGCAGTATGGACTGTACAACTAATTAATATATATTTAAGGTGTACCTATTCTGACTAGGACTACCTACTTAAGTATTGTAGACATATTTATTAATATTCTTATATTTCAAAAAACTAATTATGTACGTGAAACTGTGCCATTAATTTAACTTTATAACGTGCCACTGCAATTTTAAATTTACAAAATATGTATTAAAATAAGTATAACATGACTGCTTAATAAGTGATAATTATTATTATTTCGTTATACTATATATCTAGTCGAAGATGAATTATAAACATGAGAATGTCGACTATTAAGTTCATGTTGATTTGTAGATTAATATCTGCCATTACTAACGTGTATATTTACGTTTCGACAGCTGCTGTCATGACCTTCTCTTGCTCAAAACGTTTAATTTAACTAAAATTGCTCAATTCTGCTTCTTTTATATACTTAGCTAACTCTGTCATGTTTTCTTGTTGTACACGTGTAGGACGTTCCATTCTGCATTATGTTCTGCTGTCTTGTTCTTTTGTTTGTCGACTTGTTTAGTCATTTCAAATGACGTTTTCCCAGTGCTATATATTTTTAAAGTGTAGATACGTATTATTACATAGACTAATCTAGTAAAAGTTTAGTATGTAGAGTTTAAATTATGATCTCTTAATCATTAATAATTGTTTTCAAATGTAGTGAAGGCTCTTTATTTATAATACTCATAAGTTTCTAATGGTGTTCTAATGTACATGTCTCTTTTACCCGATTTCAGTACTGTTATGACGTTTTTAGTCTGTCAACAATACGAATAAAATGTTTTGTTCTACCGGCGTATAAAAGAATAGATTGTGTAGATCAACAAAGCCAAATTTACCTTTAATCTTCACATTTAGTATAAAATTGAGCGTTACGGGAAGATACTAATTTATCTTCCTAAGTATTTATCAATTGAACAAGTTTACAAAAATATAGTGTTCAGAAGATAATCTACGTAACGCAAGTCTTGTTTCTGTCATGTCTGAGCACAATGTTGTGCACAAATTAGTCGTAAGTTTTGCCATTGTCTTAAATGAGTCGCCTTCACAACTTATGATACTTACTATTGGTAATCACATTATGAGTGTCCCCTAAAGAAGTATTTTTGTTACAAAACCTACATACTTACTCATCGTTTTTATTCAAAGAAAGAGTAACTTATTCAATAAAGCAGTCGTAACAAATTATACTTAAAACATAAACTATTGAATCGTCAGTGATGGAACAGTTATAGAAATACAGGGTGGGCCTTTCAAAAATGTCGCTCGGACAATAATATTACTAACACTTTGCACCTACAAACTAATAGGTACCTACAAATGGGAGCGGTAATTTCTAAACCAATGTTTCTTTATGTAATCGTTCTCAAATCCCTGCAAACACATTCAAATTAACAAACCAGCGGAGTAATTATTCGATTATATTTCGTTTCATTGATGACTTAGTATTTTCTTAATGTATTTCCATCGTACTCAGATTATTTGTCAATCTGTTTTTTTTTACCTAGGTATCACTAATAAAACAACACCGTTCGCAGTTGTTCCGTCGCTTTTGAAATCTCCATAGGATGAATTCACTGGTATAGACCGCACGCGTCAGTGACGCATGCTACTCTGCATCCCTATGATAAGAATGTGGTGTACAAGGTTATAACGTTTTTACTGTTATAAAAGAGACGAAGTCTCCGATAGACAAAGCTAGAGTAGATATGTATTATAAAGAGTATTCATGTTTAAAAAAAGAGTGAGTTGAAACGGAAAAGACTAAATTCTTACACATTTTACATAATGTTGCAACGTTATTGATATACGGTGTTTGTATTAGGTTACGAGTTACGACTTGCCCATTGTTTGTTGCCCGACGTGACAATTATATGCTCAGCAATGAGGGTTACTGGACACAGTCACAACAATGAAAACAAACTTTATCATCGCCTAATCTGTAAAAAATATTTGTTTATATTCTCTGTAGATACTTCCGCATATTGACAGTTGTTGTATTATACATCTTTACAGTAATTCTTTTTGCGGATCATAAGTCACTGGTCAAATGGTGGTGCGACTTTGCTTTGTTGGAACCTATATTATTTGACTACTTCTTAACATGCAACCCCGAGCTTCAATGCCTCTCATTGTCAGAACATTTCACTTTAATATAGCTCTTAAAATTAATCGATTAAGCAAATACGATATCTAATTTTTGGTATTCACCTAATAGTGAATGGATAAGGATTCTTTGTGAATGTTGTGTATGATGGTTATTGTTTAAGCTATCTTATATTTCACTTGAGTGAAAGATGTTGTTGATGTTCTAAAATATAAATAGTCATAAGTAGGTATTGTTAAAACTCACTAATTTTTACTAAATTCTATTTAATTAAAATATCTGTAAATACACTCTAAATTTGAATTTAATGTGTATATAAGAGAAAATAAATTTTTATTTAATGAAAACACCTAAGGTGTAAAATACAAATTGTTGAAAATTTGATTCTGGAGTTCATATTTTAACACACCCCTGACCCATACAAAATAAGATGTACCTATGTAATCAAGAATATCTACAAAGCTTCAAAAACAATAACTAGTCACATATTTCTAGTCACTAGTTCTTATAATTGACGCTTTAACGAGGTTTTCGTTCAGAAAGGGCCTTCTAAAAGCTGATGGTGATGGAGCATCAAATCTATTTGAAAAGGAATCTATGCACTATTGTCTATTTTGCAAGAGTTTTAACGGTAATGTACCTAATGAAATTATTATGTTCTTAGTTTTTACCCAACTTAGACGAAGCCCTAAGGTCTGGCCGGTCTGGGCAGGGCCGAATTCAAAGGTGTGGAGGCCTCGGGGCAACAAAGGAGTGGAGGCCCCTTGGTCCCACATTATATTCCAAATAAAATGAACTATCTACTTTTCCAATTAATAATTTATTGTGAAACCAAGTATAGACTATTTTATTACTGAACGAACATATAAATATAATCGGAAACAAGAATTATCTAAAATTTAAATTGTTTACTAGTCTGAATTTGAAAAAAAAAATCCGAAGTCTATTGTGGGTGCCCCTCTTTTGTGGAGGCCCCGGGGCTGTTGCCCTGGTTGTCCTCCGCTAAATCCGGCCCTGGGTCTGGGAATAGTTTTGGCAGTATATGTAGGTATATTTGTATGTTCCACCGTAACATACAAATATACCTAAACTACTTAACCTAAACTACTTAACAGATTTTATTTAATGACATGTCAATGGATTCGTGATACGAACCCAGGTGAATAGACTATCTACATATGTATATAAATTTTATAAAAAGTTTTTTCGTAGTCGGGTTTTAGTTTTTTTACCCTTTTCTTATATTACCTATTTTTATTTTCCTATTTCGTGTCAATTTAACCGTTTTCAGTTCTATTAGTATTTAACTACCATGCTCTATCTATTTTTCAACGTTATTTTTTTAGCAACAAAACATTTTCCATTAAGACTGAAAATTAATCTCGACAATACTCCCCGTTGCAGAACGAAGGCGAAAACCTTAAACGATTGATCGCAGAGAAATCCAAACTATTTATATACTAAGTCCCAATAAAAAGCTGCTGAAAAGAATTAACACAATACGACTGTTGTAACATTAATGACAAAGATGAATAAGTTTCAAAAAATTAATTTGCTGAAAAAGGTTAGGATAACTTGTTGCACTTTCCAACAACAACACATGTTAGCTTTTCTGTCGAAACACAAAACCCCTTTTATGTAACTTAATGGATTGCTGTCTTCCAATTTTTTAATTTGTTTTTATTTATTTTCTTTTACTTTCTGTGTAAAACTATAATAATTATTTAGGTAGTAGGTAATAATGATTAGGTATATAGGAAAATTTATTTTAGTCTAATATTTTTTTAAAATATCAGGAGATACTTATTTTATTAATATTTGCCGTACTTAAACGACAACTATCCGTAAATATTTAAAAGTAATTTGAATTGCTATTAAATTACGATAACCAGTTTAACAAGTCTCAATCAAAAGTGATCTCTGTAAATATATGAAGTGCCATCTATGTATGGTAATTTAAAAGTGGAAAGCTTTTTAGACCCTGAAAATTGTTGATAGCACTGACATCTGTTGGCGTAGGTTTAAAACTGCATGATTCCAATGAATGGGAACATTACAACTATCCTAATACCTGTACTCGCCGAGAGAGGTCACTAAAATTGGTAGTTTGTTTGTAACGTTTTACAACGCCAACAGAGAGCGCTGTTATAAATTGTAATTCTAAATTCGACTTCTTTATTAATCGTAGTAAAAGTAGGTTTAAAGTTATTTGACAAAATCATATTTTGCTGAAATAACGTTCAAACAGCAAATCTTTTTTTAAATCGTTTCAGACCCAAACGAAATACATGAATAGATTAGATAGCTTTTGTTACGTATTAAATGTTAGAAAACAGCAAAATTTGTGTTGTATTGAAAATTTTGCTGTGGTAATATTTTATGCCTAAAACTTGAAAATGGCTGAACGCAGAATTTTGAAAAGCTCTGTAAAGCTAGTTCTCTAGAACCCAATTTTTTTACATTATTACATTTAATTTAATTCCTAGTAGTCCAGTCACGTTAGCAAAATAAAGGGGTCATCCTCGGAATGAAAGGTATAAATTTTGAAAAGCTCTGTAAAGCTAGTTCTCTACAACCCAATTTTTTTACATTATTACATTTAATTTAATTCCTAGTAGTCCAGTCACGTTAGCAAAATAAAGGTGTCATCCTCGGAATGAAAGGTATAAATTTTGGAAAGCTCTGTAAAGCTAGTTCTCTAGAACCCAATTTTTTTACATTATTACATTTAATTTAATTCCTAGTAGTCCAGTCACGTTAGCAAAATAAAGGGGTCATCCTCGGAATGAGAGGTACATATACCTAAGCTAAAAATTCGTACACATCTTCATTTTAGTGTTCTATAAGTTGCCTCCAAGTCTCATAAAATCTTCATCAATTAGGTCCCAAAAATCAGATTTTCGTTATTATTGCTAGTAAAGTACTATTTGGAAAGCCTATTTGCGATAAATTTGATTTAATTTTTTTTTATATGCACAACTGTTTTTTAAGATAGCGGGCAGACAGTCCGCAGCTTTCAGCCATACTCACTGTAAAGTCAACTGGATCAAAGTGAATATTTTTTATCAGTTAATACATTACATTAAATTACATTTTGCATGCAAGAAGATTGCTTGTAGAGAAATCATACGAAAATTAAATGCGCATCTTACTTAATTATCTTATAATTTATAATGTTTCTAAATCTGAAGACATTATCGATCATATATGTCATTCTCATTTTATAAAGTTAATAAAACATGATAAAGCTGTCCAGTTGTCCAATCTTCCACAGACAAGTTCAGCAGCTCATCAGCATATAAATCGTATTTGTCGGTTTAAAAATGGTTAGAGCACGATTAAGAACCCCAGACATGGGGTTTGGTGCTACAACCTGAAGTCAAAACAACAATATTACCACCATCATCATCATCAACAGCCTTTAACAGTCCACTGCTGGACATAGGTCTCTCCTTAGAAAGGAGGTTTTGGCCTACTATAACACGATGGCCAGACGGGTTGGTATAGGGTTGGTTTCAAGTTTTCCTTCTCTTTGCATTGATGTTGTCTTTCGTAGTTTATCCCTTAGTCGCCTTTTACGACACCCGCGGGATGAATTGGGCTGGTGTCGAGAATCGAACCTTGGTTCTCTCGACATCGCCGTGGGCCGGCCTCAACCAGCTGAACCACTAGCGAACGGCGTGCGGTGCAGGTGACGGGGGAACGAGGAGAAGCGGGAGGTGCGGGGGCAGCGGCTCCCACTACGTCGTGCTAAACACACTCGCCATCTTACCTTGTACATATTAGGTCACTGCTTGTGCCGCTGTATATTAAACTTGTAACACATTAAACCAGCGCAAATTACAGTCCACGTTTTATTTGTCCACCTATCAACACCGAGACCATAACATTCTGAACAGCTGGTGACACTCTGTATTCTTATTCCGCCACCACACGGATATACCATCAGCTCCTGATGAATTACTTAATAACCAAATTTCATATTTAATTAAGTCGAGGTGGCAATGCACTTTGGCTTGCAGCCAGTGGCAAGCTTGTTTCAATTGTTGCTTCACAAATAACGATGATGATGATGACGATAAATAAGAAGAAAAATTATACTTTTGTTAGTTTATATAATGAAATATTTATATGAACAGGCCTATCCCAGTGAGCCGACGCGGAATACAACTTGAACAAGTCGTAGACCTGGAAAACTTGCACCGAGACCAACCCTGGGGTCTACGAGAGCTAACATCTATTCTCTTACCTTATTGGTTAATATTTTGTATTGATCACATGACTAAGCGTTCAGAGATATTTGTCTTTTCAGTACTTTTGTATTAACGTCTGCATTTGTAGACCGTCAAAATGGGTAGGGTCACAGGATAGACAGGCCACTTAGGGTTGGTCCTCAGTTCAAGAAGCTCTTCATAAGCACACAGTAAACTATTACCAACTAGATCTTTCTTTCAAATTTTGTTTAGAAAAGCCATTCCGTCACCGTAGAGAAAAACAAACTGCATCATATAAAAATAATTTTGTATCTCCATCTCTTGATAATAAATAACATAAATTTAAAATTGTAAGTGAAATAAGAAAGTTTAATTAACAATGACTAATACTTACTGCTAAAAATCCATACTTAACTAAAAAAGGATTGATCAATAAATAATATTCGTTTTGACGTCATCGGCATTTTTGTTCACCTGGGTGATATTACCCGGTTGAATAAAGTGGACTTTTGGGTGTCCTCATTTCACTCTGGAAGTATTTTACCTAGGTTATATCGCCAAGGTGTAATAATGAAACTTAAGCACTGGTTTTTGTTCACCATGGAATTGATTCAACCAGGTGAACAAAGACGACTTTTTTCATCTTGTCTCTAGTGTACTTTTATCACCAACATGTACCAACATAAAAAAAATACTTTCTACACTAAAAAATTATAGAGTGCCGCTGGATCAAATAGTTTCTCGCAAATATTTGAATCATATAATAATATAGATTCTACATTCAAACAAATAAATAGAAGGATATCATAGTTGAAACTGAACATACTAAGCACCTATTTCATGTCAGTCTTAAATTTTAAACTACAATTAAATTCGCACACCAACTTGACTTGGTATTTTGTACTGTCTAGAACATGGTACAAAAATTCAATAAACTTTTTTATGCCAATTCAAATCATCCCCAATGGATATGACACATTTCGTACAATATTAAGATCAGTTATAGCCTAATTGTCAAAATAGTAACTTCCTTTCTACCGAAAATAAAATAAAAAACAGGCATTTTAACAACATATTATTTAATTGTTCTTTAAATGTTAACATTATCATATAATCACTCCGGTAGTTCGTCGGATAGAAAGCAAGGTACGTATGTACACAGGTTTATACAGGGGTCATTCATTTATTACATAAGACAATTTAAATGTAAGGAAAGTCGACCATGCCTTACTTTTTTCTTACCTCCCAGGTAGTCTTGATAGTTCTTACGATAAAAGAAAGTTAAGAGTAGTGTTTATACCCAAATGATTAGAATGATTCCATCCAACATGAATGTAAGCGTTGCTAAAAATTGTTTCTTTTGAAATAACACGAAAACCAGCCAAACGTATGTTCATTGGTTACTTTATATTCTTACGTAATAAATATTAACCAGGGGAGAGATTGGTCTATTCTTAATTTTTCTTATTTAGGCTCCCCTAAGGGAGGTCAAGAACAAGTAAAAATCATCTTAAGCAATAAATGAAGTCAATTTCATTGAGAGACATACAATATCTCTGTCTTCTATATATGAGATATCTATCTTTATGGACCCTAATTATAGATAAAAAGCTGTCATCTATCGAATTTGGATGAGATGGTTGCTGATTTTGCTGAATTCTTATCGCAATTTTAGAAAAATAAGTTCCGACTTTTTTGGTCCGACCCGGGAATCAAACCCGAGAGAATTTGTTTGGTAGTCATATACATTAGCCGCTAGACTCACGAGTCTTTGATAATATAAACCTTATTAATAATAAAATGGCTGTGTACTTTATGTACCTTTATGTTATTAATTAGGTAAATTTAAATAGATAAGTCGTAGTAGGCAGTGATTGTAATCGATGTCTCTCTATACGTCCAATGCACTGTTCACTTATTTTAAAAACCAAACTTGATGAACCAGAAATGATTATTAAACTAATAGGGTTTTAAACGTGTCAGTTGTTTTCTCAAATCTTAGAAGGACGGACTCAAACACGAAGTAATATCGCAATACTTATACCGATCAGTAATATCAGCCACCATTCAAACAGACAATAATATATAAACACATTCATTATATACTTAAACAAACATATACATAAACCATTCTACAAACAAAACTGTAAACACAATGTTAATAAATGTAATATAAATATATCTCCGTGGCGGGAAACACAAAACTAAAAGTTGAAATTTATTTAAAAAAACACGTGACCCATTTATAATGATATCTTCGTGACTGCCCTTAAAAGATTCCAAGACAACCAAACAATGCATATATCAACCATTTTTATTTGATTTTATCAAAACGACCAATTTCACCATAGACTAGACGGTATCATGATAGTTAAATAGTAAACAGCTCACAGCGTGTGCTATGTGGTTTCTTCGTAATGTTCCTCAGCTTTGACGAGGTTGGGTTCGGACTCTGAGCGGCGCTTGAGTCCTTCTGCGTCTGGTGACAGCGGCCTCTCATCATCTTCTGGCGGGGTGGTCGTGCTAGCTGCTTTTATGTCCGGTGCACTCCTGCTCACGTCCACCTTCCAAACAAAACAAACAGTTTAACACAAGAGATCAACCGTCTATTGTGGCCCACTGCTGAAGGAAGAATAGAATCCCGGTCTAACTAAGGCAGTCCACATCCATCAACAATTATTGAGACGAAACATATTTTTAATTCAACCTAGCCGAGTCTAGTAT
The DNA here is from genome assembly GCA_932526445.1 of Phragmatobia fuliginosa. Lineage (NCBI taxonomy): Eukaryota > Metazoa > Arthropoda > Insecta > Lepidoptera > Erebidae > Phragmatobia > Phragmatobia fuliginosa. The sequence continues at coordinate 9,712,758 of OW052070.1, read as the reverse complement.
TGTCCGAGTACGAGTCTTAGTATTGTCGTATCGAGAGTAGTATTATCCAAGGTTATTGTCGTGAATAGCGAGTAACGAGAGAAAATCTAAAAAAAAATTGCCTAATTTATTCCTCTCAGCATCAGCTATCTGAAAGTGAAAGTCCCGGAACATCGGTTTAGCCATTCCAGACATGAGCCGGAACAAACAGACAGACACAAATTATAAGTACCGAATATACTTTCGTATGCAATTGGTAAAAAAAAAGTTCACCCTTCGAATTTCAGTTCTCCCTTAGGGTTGCGGAGGTCCGATACCAGTCGCTCCATGAAAAAACTGATATTCAGGTAAAATCGGTTGAACTAGTAGCCGACCCCAAATAATAATGGGAATAAGGCTAGGAAGATGATGAAATTGGTAAAAACTATTCATTTCAATAAATAAAATGTAATAGTTTACAAACGAATAGATGTATATCAAAGGTAAAAATGTAAAAAGAATTACCATTTCCGTTTCTAGAAAGTCACCACCTTCCTGTTTTACTTGTGCATTCATTTTATCATTTAGATAACATACTCCATTTAAATCGATCGCACTGTTCGAAAATATCGCCGCGGCACCAACTGACGCGTCGACCAATGGCTCGTTCTGAAATTTAAATGTATTTTTGTGTATTTTATGTATTTTTTTCTATACAAAAATTTAAGTTGGTTTGTGTGCACGTGCACGAACTTTTTGAGAGAGAGAGAGAAATAACTAGAGTTCTTTGTAGGTGTTAGAGCCACGCTGATTTCACCATGAATGCCAGGCTGCTATGGTGTGGATCACCATGCTTCATTGCCTACCCTCACAATGAGGATGGTGACCCCCTACTTCTGGATTCTACTCATGCTTTCCATCAGGCAGAGCAGATTCACTTTAGTAGGCTTAAATTTATATAGACAAATAATTTAAATTTAAAAAAACGCTTCAAGAACAGTTTTTACCACAGTTACAAGTTACAACAATGGTTTTGCCACAAAGAAGCGTGACAAAATACAGCCTCTATTGTTTAACCAATTCTTTGTTTTGATTTTTTATTCGTAGCGCGCTAAACTACGCGCTAAAACCCTTAGATGTGTCCAAAAATCCGACACTCGAGTTAACATTTAACGGCATTAATAATGCCATTTGTTTTTAACGCATTAAAACAATGGCCACATCCACGTAGCGCCTATTTTAGCGCGCTAATTTACGCGTTAAGACGCAGGTGGAGCAGTAGCATAAGAATAACTCTTCCGACTTATTCATCTTTCAAACAAAAAAAAAACAAAATCGTTTCATCCATTCGGGAGCTACGATGCCACAAAGCCCACAAACAGACACACACACACACACACACACACACACACACAGACAGACACGTCAAACTTATAACACCCCGTCGTTTAGGAGTCGAGGGTTAAAACAGTTGTAATTGTTCCTATATCGTGCAGAATCATCTCTAAGAAGTTACATTAGGTTAATAGATAATTACCAGGATCACATTCTCGGGGACAGTAAACTTTAACAGAATCGGTTTTTTTGGAGGTGGCATTTCTGCTTCAGGTGTTCTGTGAATGCACGAATTGTCCTTTGATGTAATATCTTTGTGTTCTCTGAAAAGAACAAAGTCTGATAGAATTCGAACACGTAATACATTTTCATTTCAAAACAGTTCAATATAATTTTGAACTAAAAAAACCTATAAAAAGCCTTACTTTTTAGGTGCGGGATGATAGCTGTCACTTTTGTCCGTTTGATGTTGAGTAATTAAGTCACACGCCTTTCCAAGTATAACAATTGAAACAAGTATGCGCACTGTTATTAGACATAGATATGCAATGACTATCAATAAGATTGCAGCGAATCTGAAAAGAAGGCAAATGTTTAAATGTACGTTATCTACTTTTTTTTTTATTGAATCACATTGAATACCAACGCCATATTATAAGCGTCCAACGACACCCCAGTTAAGTTACAAGCTCATTGTGACCTAGTTTTTGTTTCACGCTTTGCTGAGAAGAAAACTGCATATTTTATTTAGTTTGACTCCAGTAAATAAAATAAGTTTTTCTAATTATTTCACTAATATTGTAACCGGTTTACGACTGCCTCGTAGGTCTAGCGGTTGGCGTATGCGAATGCCATCAAGAGGTCTCGGGTTCAAAGCCCGCAACAAGAATTTCTTAATAACAACACAGAGTATGGAAGTGTTTCACGCCCGTGCCTCGAAAAGCACATTAAGTCGTCGTTCCCGGTTGTCATGAACATATTATATGGCAATCGTTATTGGGCAGTCCGTGCCCTCAAATATATTGACTACTAGTTCAATCTTCGAATTCCAGTTCGCCCTCAGAATTGCGGTCTGATGTCGCTCCGTTGAAAAACAGAAATTCAGGTAAAAGCACCGTTGAACTAGTAGACCCCGAATAGTCTGGGGAATAATGAAGGCTAGGAAACTCAATTTCATAATGAATTTCAGCACAGTATAACTTTATTGAGGTTTCTCGTTTAGCAACATGTTGTATGAGTCCCTATTTTAATTCTGGTATCAAAGTTATAATAAATAGTGGTTGTGGATGAATCCCAACAACACATATTTTATTTTATGATTTAGTAGATAACTCACCCATCAACCTTTACAGCATGAACTAATACTCTTGTAATAACGACTCCAAGGGGCAAAGGTATGAACCCCATACGTCGTGCCACTAGATCCGAGTGATCACTGAACGCATACTTCTGTCTGGTCTGGGCAACGTCATAAGCCAAGCTCACTGTGTATTCCCTATATACACCATAGGGTATCTCATTGAACCTGTCAACATAAGATATGACAACGATGCAAAAATACTGTAAATAAATGGTCTATGGTTCTTATATCATAGCTGGATCTCTGTGACAGTTGTCACTAGTGTTATTTTAGAACTTAGCGGTCCAAAGACGTCCACTCCTTAACTTCCCTCACTTCCCCCATCTCAAATGAGAGTTTTTTAAGGTGTTAATTTTTATAGTTCTGTATTGGCTGACCCAGGCGGCCCCGTCTTCTATAGACCGTAGTTTGAAGTTACGTCGGAAACAAATGTGTTTATGAGATTAAGAATAATACACTGACTGCCTTGTTGGTCTTGTGGTTCGCGTTTGCGGCTGCTGAACAAGAGGTCTCGGGTTCGATTCCCGGGTCGAACCAAATATTTGTGTGATTCACAAATATTCGTTTTGGAGTTTGGGTGTATATACATAGAGTATAATATGTATGTATTTATGTATTTATAATATGTATTTACAAAAAAAAATATGTTTATGTATTTATATCAGTTGTCTAGTACCCATAATACAAGCTCTACTTAGTTTGGGACTAGATGATGTTGTGTCGCTGTCGCGGACTTTTTTAGAACTTTTAAATGTTGATGACGAAATGAACAATTTTTTGATACATCATTTTTAAGCGCACCCAATGCAGACTCTCAAAAGGAATACCTAATTTTCTCATTGATACTCCGCTCCTTTTGGTGGTAGCGTAATAATACATAGCCTGTAGCCTTTCTCGATAACTGGGCTATCTAAACACTTAAAAAAAATTAAACTCTTCAGCTTTATAATATTAGTATAGATAGCATTTGTGATGATACTGGCAGGCAAAGAAATTAAACGTATGTTTAATAAAATTAAAACAGTTTTAAAGATTCTTCGAATTCGTATCTATTCTCTGTTACAGAGATGAAGCTAATACCTAGGTCTAGTAAAGAAATCCATTATTTTTGCATGAAATTTAATACTGAAACTGAGTCAACTTATCAGAAAACTTTTATTGTTTTTTAGCACTAAATATCATCTTAATCTAACGCCATGCAGTGGAAATCGATCGGACTTATACAACTGAGCAATCAATAATCCAGGTAGTAGAGCCACGCTGATTTCAGCACGAATGGGCCGGCTCGACCCGGCCAGTACTACCCTCACACAGAAGACCATCCTAATAATGACAGCATTCTTGCTGTCGTGTTTCGTTGGTGAGTGTGAGACCGGAGGCCCAATCATTCTGCATCATTCTCCCGCCCTTCGAAGGCCGGGAGAATGATGCAGAATAATCTAACTAGGCTGCCATGGTAGGGGTCACCATGCTACATTGCCTACCCTCACAATAGGCATGGTGACTCCTACTCCTGGATTCTACTCATGCTTTCCATCAGGCAGAGTAGAGTCACTTTGGCAGGCTTAAATATAAATATAAAAAAAAAAAAAAAAAAAAAAAAAAAATCTTTCCAATAGAATAATCCAATATAATTCGAATTGGAAAATAAGTATCAGGAAGATGATAACATAGTGACTAACCACGTTCTGACCTAAATTTGTTGTTTATAGTAACATTATGGCCAATGTTGGTGTGTTTGTATTTTATTCACTACCACGTTACGCGTCAGTAATCGTGAAATTTGCATGCGTGCAGTTTACATAAAATACCTTTTCATCCTGAACAGTCGTTTTGTATATCATGTTATGAGATTGGATAATATTTTATTATTTTATTTATTTGTTCTTGGAGAAACTTACAAATAAAAAGTATGTATTATTTAATAATCTTATCGCTAATTACATACAATATCTAATTAGGTACATCCCCTGTCAAAAAAATATTTAGAAACTTATAACGGCTTTACTAAATTTATTGGCTCTAGGGACTTTTTGTATTTTGAATTCCCTGTAAACGAATGAAGAATGTGATGTGAAGACTAGTTCAGTATAACTCTATATTTCTGTTCCTTACATATTATTTTCATCTGATGTGTAATTGTAACAGTTCAAATTAAAGTAAGTTTCTACCAAGGTTTCTCAACTATGATTTTTGTTTGTTCCACATCCTGTGGCCTGTTAAAACTTACCTGGTTATGAAGGCATGCTTGACCCAGTCAATGATCACCTCAAAAGTGAGTACCAGTACACAATCTGGTGCAAGTATCCAAAACCGTTCTTCTCTCCACATGTATTCCTTCATAGTCTGCAGAACTACTATGAAAAGCAACACGGATAGATGCAGGCGCTCCCTCACGTCGCTACATGATACTTGAAATAGATTGTTTTTATCAAATTTCTTGAACACACTGCCTTTCAATTCAACAAACTGAAAAAAAAAATATTAACTGGACACAAAGAACACCCAGACTCAGAACAACAAATTGTGAATCACACAAAGTGTTATTCTATGTTGGGATAGGACCCACAGCACTGATTAAACCAGTGCACCAGTGCATGCAATAAAGAATAGAATACATATTTGTATTACTTAAACTTTTGTTGATTACTTTATTATCATAGTTAAATATTCCCTAAAATTAATACTTACATTATTTGACATCATAATAATTAATAGACTTTTATTGTTTGAGTTGAATGCAACATTGAGTGTCGTAGCTTGAAAAAGGACTAATAAACTGTGAAGAACTGTACCTTGGTTAAGGATTTATATCAAAATAATAATAGTACATAATTTGGACATACAACCCGATCACACTATCTCGAGACCTCGCTGGAATGCGAACCTCCCGCCCCGTTCTCCTTTCACCTCCCCGCGCTCGGCGGCCACCCTACGCAGGGTGCTGGAGGCAAACAACAACACCGTCGCTCTGATCCAAGAACCATGGATCAGAAATAACAAGATATGCAGTCTGAACAACATCGGCGGTAAGTTACTTTTAGACACATCCGTTGAAAAACCAAGGACATGCATCTTCATGCCAAAGTCTATAAAAACAACTATGCTTAACCAGTTCTGTTCAAGAGACCTCACAGCCGTGACGTCCCTACAGAAAACCAAACAGTCCTCGTACTAGCTTCGGTCTACATGCCGAACGACGGTGAAATACCTCCGAAGGAGCTGACCGAGCTGGTGCAATACTGCGACGACCACAAATGGGAGCTGATAGTAGCGGCTGACTGCAACGCACATCACTCACTGTGGGGAAGTAAGGACACAAACAGAAGGGGTGAGTTACTTACTGAATTCTTACTCCAAACTAACCTCAACATCATGAACGTTGGCACAGAGCCCACATTCGTTAGCTCCAGGTACCAAACGATCATTGACATCACACTGGCAACACACGCGGCGGCCAATCTCATTGAGGGTTGGCACGTGTCTAACGAGCCTTCCTTCACCGACCACCGTAGAGTTTGTTTTAACCTAACACACAGACATACAGACCCTGTTCCATATCGAAACCCCCGTAAAACAGATATAGCAAGGTACATTGAACTGTCGTCCAAAGCTTTGAGTACGACACAAATCGAAGACAAAATGTCCGACACAAACAACATAGAGACAAGCGTACAGTTCTTTACCTCAACACTTCTCAAAAGTTATGAACTGACGTGCCCTACCATCGCCCCTAAAGGCCTGAGTAAGAGTTCCTGGTGGGGGCCGGAACTCGAAAGACTACGCAAAGAACTCAGGACACTTTTCAACCGAGCGAAAAACATCAGAACCCAGGATGACTTGGAAAACTACAAAACAGCACAAAAACACTACAAGAAGCGAATCAGATATTGGAGTAGAGAAGGCTTCCGAAGCTTCTGTGGCAGTGTAAACTCAACAAATAAAGCTGCCAGACTAAAGAAAGTTCTGTCAAAAGACAACTCGAACCTTCTGGGGTCCCTGAAAGAGGACGACGGCACTTATACAACAACAGAAGAAGAAGCAAACGCAGTGCTACTAGAAACCCACTTCCCAGGTAGCAAACCAGCGCCCGACCCTGGGTGGCTAAACGAGCACTACGACATACCAACAAGCCAAGAATGGCACATGGCAAAAACAATAGTAACGGCGGAAAAGACAGAATGGGCCCTGAAAAGCTTTCAACCGTTCAAGTCAGCAGGGCTAGACGGTATCTTCCCGGCGCTACTTCAAAGGCAACTAAACCAGGCAGTTAGACATCTGACACCGATCTATAGAGCCTGCCTGGCTTTCAAATACATTCCGAAACAATGGAGAGAGGCAAAAGTGGTCTTCTTACCAAAACCGGGAAAAGACGACTACACACAAGCCAAATCCTTCAGACCAATCAGTCTAACATCCTTTCTTCTGAAAACATTAGAAAGGCTGGTGGACCGACATCTTAGAGATGGAGCACTTGAAAATATCCCGCTACATCCACAACAACATGCCTTTAGGAAAGGCAGATCAACAGAGTCGGCACTACACGCAGTGGTCCACAAAATAGAGTCGGCAATCACGAACAAATCTTCAACACTCGCAGCCTTCATAGATATAGAAGGGGCGTTTGACAAAACTATGCACAATAGCATTAACCACGCCCTAAGAAAATACAATGTGGATCAAGTCACCAGAGGGAGGATTACCGAACTGGTTAGCAAAAGGGCGGTTCGGATAGTGGGGAACACTACCACACGTGCGAAGGTAGTTAGAGGATGCCCCCAAGGGGGAGTCCTTTCGCCACTTCTCTGGAACATAGTAGTCGACAGTCTCCTAAGGAGACTAAATGATAGAGGATATAACTACTATTGGTTATGCTGATGACCTAGCAATTCTGATAAGTGGAAACGCTGAGAACGTCCTATGCAAAGTCATGACCTCAGCCTTTCAGATTGTGGAAAAATGGTGTGACGAACATTACCTGTCAGTAAACCCCTAAAAAACAGAACTTATCCTTTTCACCAACAAGAGGAAGTTACCAGAACTACAACTACCAAAATTATTTAAAACAAAACTCTCCCTATTTACACTCGGTTCCAAAAATAACGGGTCAGTCACATAAACCCGAATATCTCCCGAACTACGTATGCCATCCTAATGAAACGAAGACTGTTCAATTGAGAATTTAATTATACAGATAAAAAATAAAATAAAACTTAGTTACACCCACAATATTAATCTTAAATTAAAAAAAAACTAAAGTAGTCATATTTTTCTTAAGATTACATTTTTTTTATGATTGTTTTTTTGCTGTTTTTCATCACTGGAGGCTTCATCACGTGGAGGCAATACAAAGTATTAAATGAAGAAAGTGATGAAAAACAGCAAAAAAACACTCATAAAAAAAATGTAATCTTAAGAAAAATATGACTACTTTAGTTTTTTTTTAATTTAAGATTAATATTGTGGGTGTAACTAAGTTTTATTTTATTTTTTATCTGTATAATTAAATTCTCAATTGAACAGTCTTCGTTTCATTAGGATGGCATACGTAGTTCGGGAGATATTCGGGTTTATGTGACTGACCCGTTATTGGTTTATGTGACTGACCCGTTATTTTTGGAACCGGCTATAGACAAGTGAAATACCTGGGCGTAATCCTTGACGATAAATTAAATTGGGCGAGTCATATCGAATCCAAAACAAAGAAGGCCTGCATTGCTTTTAATCAGTGTAGAAGAATAGTTGGTAAGAGATGGGGTCTTAACCCAAAGATCACCCTCTGGTTATACACAGCAGTAATCAGGCCCTCAATAACCTACGGCTCAATTGTGTGGTGGCCCAGGACACAACTGAGCACAGTAAAATCCAAGCTCCAAAGTTTACAACGCCTGGCAAGCTTGGCAACAACAGGATGCATGAGAACAACTCCATCAGCCGCATTAGAATATCTCCTGAATCTAAGACCACTAGACCTGGTGATACAGGAAGAGGCAAAGGCGGCAGCCCTGAGGTTGAGATCTCTGGGCTAATGGAAATCAAATGTAACAACAACACACTCCAACATTCTCCAAATATGCATCAAGGAGAATCCGCTCCTTGAGGCGCCTATGGACAAGATGTTGGGGCAACACATCTTTGATCGAAGATACGACATCCAGCTTTCCGCAGAAAAAAATGATTACTCTGGCACTGGGGAAGTCAGGATCTACACCGACGGCTCCAAAACCAACACTGGCACTGGAGCTGGTGTCTTCTCAGACGACCTGAACATCAAGATAACAACAACACTAGACAAGCTAAATACAATCTTTCAGGCAGAATGTATTGGCATTACCAGAGCGGCACAGGCGGTTGCTGCCAGAGACATCAGTGACTCCAACATCAAAATCGTCACTGATAGTGCCTCCGTGCTGCAGGCCTTCCGTAACAACACAATAAACTCACGTCCTGATAATGGAATGCCACAATGCAATCCAAACCATTGCGGCAACCAACAGAGTGACTCTGCAATGGATAAAGGGACACAGCAACTCACTGGGAAATGACGCCGCAGACGAGCTGGCAAAGAAGGGAGCAGAAACAAAAGTGCATGGTCCGGAACCTCTGCTACCCATACCTCAGGCCCAAATTAAAGCATGGCTGCGCGAAAGAACCCAGAAAACCCACTTGACCTCGGGCGGCTGGGTTTGAGGATGCACAGCGGCATTCGTGCTTCTGCGACGAATCAAACCGAGCGTGTACGCACTTCTTCTCATGCGACCGAGCGGGTTGGCGGGTTGCGGATAGCCAGTTTCCGTCTGCGGGACCGACAGTCTTTTTCCCTGGCGGTCGGCCCCACAGCCGGACCCGGACAAGAGAAGCTCCCTGAAGTCAAATCCCAGACCAAGGGTGACCCCTACCTTTATTTCCATGATCCAAATTCCAATAAACTCCCTCCTTCCTTATCATCCCTATATTTTGCTTTGTTCGGTTTTATTCCACTGCGCATTGTAGTGGAGTGAGACCGAACAAAGCAAAATTCCTTTCGATCCAAGAGGAGGGGTAACCTCAAATCCCAAAAGCCCACAAAACCCCCCAAAAAATCATGAAGCACAAAGCAGAAACAAATCCCCAGGTGGGTCCCGGCCAGGCCGGGGAATCCCACACCTATAAGGTCAGTCCCCATCGTAATCTGGGGGGGGACACCTTTTTGCTCCCAACGTCATCGACGTCATCCGCGCTCAGAGCGCGACCGGCAGCTGACATACTAGCGCCCACGACACCGGCTGCGACAAACGCGCCCACAGACACTAAACCGGCTGCAACACATGCGCCTATCGACATACAACCGGCTGCAACACATGCGCCAAAAAACACCGACCCGGCTGCGACACACGCGCCACAAGAACCCGGACAAAAACCAGGTACGTCTTCCGCGAGTGTCTGGCAACAGAGCCTCGTACGGAAGAGTGCCAAAGACACTAACGTGACTAAGGGTAAGGAAGCCGGCCCAGGTGGTTCCAACCCTGCACCTGGTGGCAAAGTACGCAAGCGTGGAAAAGCCACCAAACGCAGCAAAGTAGGCGACCCGACGAGCAATATCCGCGAAGGCGTAAGCCAGCGCGATGCTCGAAGGGCCGCTGAAACAGGAGTATGCGACCAGTCGCAAGTCCGCGAAGGGGCAACCCAGCGCGAAAAGCGACCGGACGCAGAATCGCTCGCGCGAGGGGAAGTACGCGAAGGGGAAGTACGCGAAGGGGAAACCCAGCGCGAAAAACCCTTGCAAAAGCAGGAACTACCCAGTGGTGGCAACCCACCCAGACGGAAAAGGGGAAAGCGGTCTGGGGCCGCGTACAAGGCGTCTCTGGCCACAACATCAAGGCCAGACACCTCTGATCCGCAACCGGGCCCTAGCGGCATGGGAGCGGTAAAGAGGGTGCGCCCGGATGAGACGGCTTCTCCGAGCACTCTCCAGGGCGACGCCAAACGTGTGAGGACCCAACCGCCTCAAGGGGGGCAAAGAACCTATGCGCTGGCCACAAAGGACATTCCTGCGCGGCTTGCCGTAGCTATCTGCCTCTCCCCCCCAACCCGAGACATGACAACCGACGAGGCTGAATACATCAGGACAGCGCTCGAAGACCTAGTCATGGACACTGATCCCGGTGCGCCCCTCCCGGCCTTCCGTGGCTACCCACGGGTAGCGGATGGCACGGTGCAGATATGGTGCGAGGATGACGGTGCCTTGGCCTGGTTGACTGAGAACGTCCTGAGGATTCGGCTTCCTAACACTGACTTAACACTGACAGTCATGCGGCAAGCTGACATACCGACCCGTGTTAGAGCGGCGCTTTTCGTACCGAGGTATCAGGGGGATATAGCGCGGCTCCAGAGTGTTCTGACCCGTCAGAACACTTGGTACGACATCGGTCGGTGGTCGCTTTACAGAGCGACATCCATCGGTGGTGAAAACCCGGGGACATACCTGACCCTGGGGATCCCACCGGAGGATGCAGAGAGGGTCTTGGCGCGGGAGCGTCGAGTATCGTACCTACTTGGTTCGATATACGTCCGTTTCTACCCCAAGAGCCTTCCCTCTGTAGCCCAGACCACGACACAGACGACGACACAGACGACGACACCGACAACGACACAGACTGACAACAACGACGACATGACCCGACTGGAGGAGGAAATGGCGAAAGCGGCGATGGAGGATGCCGAGACGGACACCCTGACACCCATGTCGCCGGGGTGGACGGACCGGCTTCTCTCGTCCTCGCCGAGCGATGGCAGGCGCGAGATTGGAGTGGAGGACGGATCCGATGGATCGGACCAGGACTGACTCCTCTCCCGTGCCGCCATCGCCCAAACCCAGCCCCCTCGAAGTCATACAAGCGAATCTCCAGCACAGCCAGACTGCCACGGCCAACTTGCGCAGGGCGCTGGAGACACATCCCCGAACCATCGCACTGATCCAAGAGCCATGGATCAGGAACAACAGAGTATGCGGCCTCAGTAACATCGGAGGTAAGCTAATTCTAAACACACACAGTACAGATAAACCAAGAACCTGTGCATACATACCAAATGACATCCCGACCACAACACTCACGCAATTCTGCTCCAGGGACCTGACGGCTGTCAGGCTTCTGAATGCTGAGAAAAACCCTGACATGGTACTGGCATCAGTGTACATGCCAGGCGACAACGAAAACTGCCCACCGAAAGAGATGGTCGACCTTGTGGATTACTGCGAGGGCGCCAAGCTGGATCTCATTATCTGCACTGATTCAAACGCCCATCACCAGCTCTGGGGATGCGACACTTCAAACACCAGAGGAGAGGTATTGTCCACTTACTTATTTTCAACTAATCTTAATATAGTAAACCGGGGCTCAGAGCCCACCTGGGTCACAGCCCGGGGACAATCCATCATTGACCTAACGCTAGGAACAGATAACGCTACAAATCGTATATCAAACTGGCGTGTATCCAACGAACTCTCCTGCTCAGATCACAGGAGAATTCGTTTTACAATATCAGTAAACACAATAGAGCCAACCCCGAAAAGAAATCCGCGTCGGACAGATATACCTGGCTACAAGCGTCTTCTCGCTTCATTAATAGCTAGTAATCTACAACGCACATCAATCACAGACACCACACAGATAGAGCATACAGTGACTAAGCTGACACTTTACATCAAAGAGGCATATCACGAATGCTGCAAACTAAGAGTTCCGTACACCAAGTGTAAAACCAACCGATGGTGGAACGCTGAACTCGAAAAACTCAGAAATACACTACGTAAACAATTCAATCGAGCCAAAAACTCGAGACATCCGGATGATTGGGAACTCTACAAGGAAACCCAATATACCTTCAAAAAACAAATCAGACACGCCAGGAGACTAGCCTGGAGGAAGTTCTGCGAATCCATCGAATCAAACAACGAAGCTGCCCGAGTGAGGAAAATCCTATCCAGCGACCAAGATCGCAACCTCGGTGCGCTAAAAAAGCCTGACAACACATTTACACAAACAAACCACGAAATCTGTAAGGTCCTTCTTGAAACACACTTCCCAGACTGTAGCCTCTCAGAGGAAAAGATCTGGAAGGAAGAAACCGGAACGGAACCAACTGACAGCGACTGGACTGTAGCCCGCGAAATAGTGACAGAGGACAGGATTTCGTGGGCTATTAAGTCCTTTCAACCATATAAATCCGCAGGCCTGGATGGCATTCTACCGGCCCTTTTGCAATGGGGTATCGAATCCCTAAAACCATGGCTAGTGGAGGTCTACAGAGCCTGCATTGCACATGGATACATCCCTCTCGCTTGGCGGGAGGTGAAGGTTATCTTCATCCCAAAACCGGGAAAAACCGACTACACACAACCAAAAGCTTATAGACCTATAAGCCTAACATCATTCTTATTGAAGACCCTAGAAAGACTATGCGACAGATACATCAGAGATGGACCTCTACGCATGGTACCGCTACACAAACAACAGCATGCATACTCAATAGGGAAATCAACAGAATCCGCTTTGCATAGTGTGATTTCCAAGATTGAATGCGCTATAGACCACAAAGGTTCAGCACTGGCCGCCTTCATAGACATAGAAGGCGCCTTTGATAAAACAATGTTCCACAGCATCGACATAGCCCTTAAAAGGCATAGTGTGGCCCCTACCTTGTGCAGTTGGATAACCAACATGCTCAGGCAAAGGGCCATACAAGTCACGGTGAATGACACCACGAGAGCCATTGTAGCGAAGGGATGCCCACAAGGAGGTGTCCTCTCGCCCTTATTGTGGAACCTCGTCGTGAACAGCCTCCTAAGTGGTTTAAACGACAAAGGCTACTTCACCGTAGGATATGCCGATGACATAACAATAATAATAAATGGCACTCACGAAAACACACTGTGTAACCTCATGCGTCAATCCTTGAAAATTGTAGAGGACTGGTGCAAAGAGCATAAACTCACAGTCAACCCCACAAAAACAGAATTAGTCCTCTTTACCAAAAAAAGGAAGCTGGCAAAATTGCAACTGCCACGATTTTACGGATCTACCCTAAACCTGACATCAGAGACCAAATACTTGGGCGTCTATTTGGACAAACAACTGAATTGGGCGAAACATACTGAATATATTACCACAAAAGCCAGTATATCACTGTGGCAATGCAAACAACTGCTTGGCAGAAATTGGGGCATCAGTCCCAAGGCCACTTACTGGCTATACACCACAGTTATTCGACCAACTATAACATATGGCTCCCTAGTCTGGTGGCCCAGGACAGACTTGGTTACTTGCCAAAAAACCCTAGAAAAACTACAGCGATACGCCTGCGTGGCTATCACTAGTAGCATGAGAACCACACCAACAGCCGCACTGCAAACTATGCTGGGGCTGCCACCCTTACACTTAGTTGTTAAAGAGGAGGCAGCACTAGCAGCGTTTAGACTTCATAATGCCGGCACACTGGGAAATGACTCCAGAATCAAACACACACGCATAAGAGAACGAGCGATCACACATCAACCAATGTTGACATCACCCAACGATAGGATGCTGAAGAAATTTAATTTTCAGAAGCACTATAATATACATCTAGATGAAGAACCACACGACAAATCAGATACAAATGAACTCAGAATATACACCGATGGCTCCAAAACCAACTCAGGAACCGGAGCAGGTGTATTCTCAGACGAACTCAACATCAAGGTATCGAGGCCGCTAGGCAGATTCAACACTGTATTCCAAGCGGAATGCGTGGGTATTATCCTGGCGGCCCACGCTATAGAGACAAGGAAAATTACGGACTCACACATCCGTATAGTCTCTGATAGTGCATCGGTACTTAAATCCCTCAATAAAACCCATGTCACTTCGAAACTCATAATGGATAGAACGCGTTGCGACCTCCGGCAGGAATTCAGTGACAATACAATGGATAAAAGGACACAGCGGATCCCTAGGTAACGATGCGGCTGATGAGCTGGCTAGGAGGGGATCGGGCGCGGCGGTTTTCGGACCCGAACCCATCGTGCCCGTCCCATTCGGCCAGCTCCGTGGCTGGCTGCAAGAATTTACCCGCACACAAGTACAACACCACTGGCTATCTGTCCCAGGCTGCAGACAATCAAAGGAAGCCATGCCACTTCCTAATGATAAACTAACCAAACGCTTACTGCGTTTGGACAGGGACAGTCTGCGGCTGGTGGCAGGAACTATCACCGGACACTGCTCACTAAACAAACACTTTCACTCCATAGGCATAACTGACAGTCCCCTATGCAGGGCATGCTTAGGGGCAGAGGAAACGGTGTCACATGTACTCATTGAGTGCACAGGTGTCACCGAAACACGCAAAAACACCCTTGGATCTCCCAAATCTGTTGCAGAATGTCTGAACAGGCTTGGAGACCTTATCCGCTTCTGGAGGGAGGTGGGCTGGCTGGAGTGATGACCGCCCTCACGTACAATGGTCCACTTAAAGGACTAAGTGCGGAAACCACCCACATAACATAGAACATAGAAACCCACTTGACAGAGTGGCTAAATAAGGAGGGATGTCGGCAAACCAAGAACGCTGTATCAGATCCCAATAAAAGGCTTGCCCGCACCCTCATCAGATTGAACAGAGACAAACTCCGCAAGATCATAGGAACCCTAACCGGACATTGTCTCCTAAACAAACACCTACACACCATAGGAGTAACAGACAGCCCTCTATGCAGAGGATGCATGGAGGCAGAAGAAACGCCACAACATGTCATTATGGAATGCAGCAGTGTGGCCGAACAACGGGCACAAATTCTACAGTCACCGGCAACATTTCGGGAGGCTTGCAGTAATCTTCGGAGGCTGCATTCCTTCTGGACCAACCTAGGCTGGCTGGAGTGAATGGGAAATAACTCTTCACACACAGTGGTCCAATAATTAGGACTAAGTGCGGAAACCGCCCAGAAAAACTAAACTAAACCTCCCCGCGCTCGCCACGGCGCGTCAGTACGGTTAGCACTTTCGTTGCCGATACGCGTCGACTTGTTTTCGTTGCAACGTTGGACATTTTTGTTAAGTTTGGACATTTACAATAAACACTTATTGTACCCACTTAATCAAGATTTTTTCATTTTTCATGTGTATACGATACAAGATGTTTTCATTTAGGACTAGCTGAGTCCCGTGGTGTTACCAGCGTTTATAAACATCGAGTAATTATTATATATTACATACAGACATTCGCATTTTATTTATTTGTATAGATAAGTAAAACCCAACTAACAAAAAATCTTATTGAGTAGCAATTATGTATTCAAGTATGGTGGCAAAAGTTATATTGCTAGATGCATAGTTAAAAAATAATTAGGTAAATTGAGTGAGTAGCTAGTTAGTTACAAAGTATCACTTTGTCTATACCATACAATGCAATGGTCAATATTTGCTAATAATCAGCATCTAATTAAAATACTTAAATACATTATTTTTGTGATAAGAAACAGAAAAATTCATGTTCTTATCTGTTGTTTAAAACTTTATAGCCCGCTAGACTCTTATTAATACTTTTTAGTCAATATAATATTTTTCTATTTCTTATTTCTTATTGGTGTTTTTAATTTCTTATTGGTTAATCTGTTGATGATTTCAATAAAGCTGTTTCATTATATATTAAGACAGTATTTTAAAAGGATACACACATAGATCATAGCAAATATTAAATGGGGTATCACTCCCAAGTGCTCCCTTCTTCTATCGCGGGGCTCTGTCGCTGTCCAAAATAAGGCATCTATTGTATCTTGTCCAAAAGCCGAGAATAGTCTGTCACCCACCTCCAACATATTGTAGAAAATATATAACTTCATGACACTTTGACTCTTTACTAAATGATACATCATGTTTGTATCTATGTAACACATAAGAATACTACAGACTAATAATATAAAACCTTTTAGAACATCACATGTTTCAGCTGGTTTCAATGTACTCTTCCGAGGATTTGATGTAATGCTGGAATAAATAAAACACATTATATAAAAACTGTGCTAATATTCATTTCAAGTTTTTGACTGCCTCTGTGGGCTGGTGGTAGCATATGTAACTGCTGTGCTTGAGGTCTCAGGTTCGATTCCCAAGTTGGACCAAATGTTTGTATGATCTGCAAATTATCTAGTACCCATAGTACAAGCTCAACTTAGTGTGGGATTAGATGTCTTTGTGTGTTGTGTGATTATTATTGTTATAAAAATCTTACCCAAAACATTTTCTGAAAAGTCGGTTGAAAAATGACCAGAATGCCATAATAAACCTCAAAGGGAGAAATGTGTAAACAAACAATAATGAGTCTGCACACTGAAAAAACCCATATGCCATAAACTTTTCCAACTCCTGAGGAATCTTTATAAACGAGTAGACTTTCTCCCTTCTAGCTGAAAATCTTTCTTCATCGTGTTCTAGTAAATATCCTCGAGTTAGTTCGACATGCAAGAAAGCAAACAAGGACGCTGGTTTGTCAGAATCTGAAAGTATCACAAGAAATATTTGTGTACACTTCATTAAACTAATACTGATTAAAGTAATAGGACTAAAAGCTAATTTACCTTTACATTTCATTTCCTTAGTGTTTTTATCAAAACTTACATCGCCGGATGAATGTTGAATATTGGATATCGACTTAAAGCGTAGCCTTTTTGTTT
This sequence comes from Phragmatobia fuliginosa, assembly GCA_932526445.1. Classification (NCBI taxonomy): domain Eukaryota; kingdom Metazoa; phylum Arthropoda; class Insecta; order Lepidoptera; family Erebidae; genus Phragmatobia; species Phragmatobia fuliginosa. Next base: position 9,695,413 of record OW052070.1, on the reverse strand, counting down.
GTTCTTGCACTTCCTCATTTTTGATCATCTTGTTACCAAAAATGGAAATCGCACAAAACCATCAATTACACTTACATTTGTATTGATTTTGTTTCTAAAACTTTAATTGCGGTAAAAAGGGCTTTCGAAAATGTATTTATTGACAGATTAAAAATGACAACACTGACAATATTTGACAACACAGCTGACACTTGTCTTAAATGGCATACTGTAAATTGCTGTGAATGAACCATGAATGAACCACAAAAGAGTATTAACTTTAGTAAGTTAGTAAGATTAAGAAGAGATTACCTTTAGTGATATAAATGAAATAGGATCGGTCAGATCCTAATAATAAAAATTGAATTAAGAAATGGGTAGAAAATAAGAAATTGAATTTTATTAAAAAGTGTAATTTATTAAATTGTATTAGGGCGTTTTTCAAAATTTTGCTCAGGACTATTTTGCTATGTCCTACGAGTTTGACCATTGATTATAAGGCAAAAATGTAGGAAGTGAGTATCAAATTATTTTATGTTAGGGTAAAATGTTTAACTTACTGTAAAAAAAAAGATAAACATAAGACTTAAGCGGAAAACATATTTTAATATTTAATAAAATACCAAATATTATCCTACTTTTTTATGTGTCCTACATAATATCCTGGAGTTTGATTACGTATTTTGGAGAATATATAAGCTATATTTGGATATCTTTAGTATTACTCGAATGAAATAACTCATTTTATTTGTTTTTAAATAAAATATAATAAGGTTGTAGTATATTTTTCTAATATAAATACTGAAATTATCGGATTTAAAAAACTGGCCACAGCGGACAGTCCTGTACGTAACGGTATGATTTTATAAAGAATAACAATAACATTGTCTTTGGCTCTAACTATTTTCAAGCAATGTCATATTGACAATGTTTTTATCATTCATTCGCTCTTTTCCTTTGAATTAAAACTGAAGAAATTCAATCGTCAACACTTGCGGTCCATGACATACGTAACGGGTCTGTTTGTTTGTCCGGTACGAACATTGATTTTGAAAGGTAAGACCCACAAATTTTATATACTACTCATGTTAAATTATAAGTAAATATGTTGTAGATAATGAATGTGTACTAGTAAACTACTATAATCAACTTTTTTTTATACCAAAGAAACATGTGATGACAAGTCCGCGTTATACGTAACGTCCAGACGTGACGTGATTTACTATGAAAATAAATGGACACCTGTACGTAACGGAGCAAAATTCCTGAGCCTGATAAGGTCCATAGTACAATAATTTAATTTGTTAAAAGATCTGATGTACTTAAGGAACGCATTAAAGTATTAATATTTCGATTATTTTATGGTAATCAAATGGTAAAAGGTAAATAGACCATATTGTGCAATTATGTTCTTAATACTGTTTCTTATTATGAAGAAGTAAAGCTACAACCATTTGCACTGCACTGTTTTTCTTCAGTGAAGTGTTCAAAACTATTAGAATGTTTTAACAGCAATCATCTGAAATCTAAGAAATTGCATTATGTAAAATTGCTTATTCCAGTCAACATTTCAATGACTCCTTACATTTTAATTTACAGCTAAGTTCTTTAATTTCCCTGTTACCCTTTGACTATTATGAATATAAAAGCTTAATTATGTAAAATGATTCAACATAAAACTGATTTTTTTAAAAAGCCTTTACTATAGAAAGTTAACCTTTTTCTTGAAAGATTTTTTCAAGTAATATTTTTTAGGAATCGACTTCCGTTGACCCCAGTATCATTCAATATACATCCCTATTAGTGCACGCTATCACTATCTGTCTCCTTCATTCGTTAAAAAGTGGAATGGAGTTTCATTGCATACGTTAGCGGATTTTACTAATTTTAGAATTAATTTATCGTCAAATGTGTTAAAAATTAACACAGATAATTGCACTTTTAACTGGATAGATAATTACAAGCTCTTAGTTTTATAAATACTGCAATTATGGCTTCGAGTGAAGGGCGAAGTGCTTCGTCAAACTTGCATCAGCAAGACCTAACCAAATTGGTAAGCTATATTATTTTTTTCGCATGAGTGGAACTAATTAATGCTTGTTTAAATAACAATCCCTCATTTAAATTGTAAGTTTTTTTATCTAACTTCTTTTTGAAATAACCTAAACATTATTCACACATGCACAAGAGTATGTATTGGTGCTGATTATATTATTCGAAACTACTTAATAATTTGCAGTTATTTCTTGTAGTGTTTTTTTATGGTTTTTATAGCTTCAGTGGTTACAATGTTGATGTTATCTTTTGTTGTTTACAGGATGTTACCAAACTATCTGCCTTGTCACCTGAAGTAATCTCAAGACAAGCAACTATTAATATTGGTACTATTGGCCATGTAGCCCATGGTAAATCAACTGTAGTTAAAGCAATTTCAGGAGTGCAGACTGTCAGATTCAAGAATGAACTGGAGCGAAATATTACCATCAAATTAGGTAAGCGGCTATTGTATTGGCTATGTCTAGCACATTAAACTGTACACTAGTTATTTGAACTTGCCACGATTTCATCTAAATTGATTAAGACTGAAGGTGTTCATAACATTCAAACTATATATTTAAATTACACAACAATTTAAAATTATTAACAGCACCTTTTTTTGGGAAAGAAATAAAATTATTCATCATAATTATATGAATAAATCTTAAGAAGGTTTATTTATATATATTGATTTAGGTATCATTTTTAGCTATTAACTTTTTAATAATTACACTCTGAATTGAGTCATGTAAAGCATCATATATTATAATGCTGCTCATGTTATGGTTTATGTTATGTGCTCTGCAATGTACCATGTGATCAATATATATTATTTGTGTAAATATGGACACCACATAATGAAACAGAATAAATATAGTAACATGTCTGATAGATAATTATCTAAATTAATCAAAACACATGGTATGTTGCAGAGCGCCTGTCCGACTCAGTCGTTAAAATGTATCATGAAAGGGCAAATGAGAAACATGAAAATATGTTCTTTGAAAAATTGAGAAGAACGAAGAAGAGACATTTGTCTATTGATTCAGAAGATGAAGATGCTACACCTGCTTCAAAGAAACAGAAAAAAAATAGACAAGATCCAGAGGAATTTATAATTGAAAAAATTCTTGATTTTAAGTTTGAAGGAGGAACAGAATACTTTTTCATAAAGTGGAAAGGTTGGCCTGACTCTGAAAATACTTGGGAGCCAATAGGAAATCTTGACAACTGTCCTGCAGTACTGAAAGAATTTCTTGCTGATGAAGAACTAAAGTATTGCCATGAAATAGAAAATTTGAAGCATGAGTTATCATTTGGGGATCTACTCTCTGAAGAAAACATATTAAAGAGATTTAATGAAGTAGAAGAAGCTGATATTTTAAAATTGAAAGATACTTTAGTATTAAAGTTGATATCCATGATAAATTTACCAGAAGAGGAAGAGGAATTTGCCACTGAACTAGTGCAAGATGCAAGGGATACCCTACAATTGTATGTTTTAGCTAGAAAAAGATGTCAACAACTTATAAAGCTGAGTAATTGGGAAGAACACTTAAATCAAGTTGATAGGTCAAAGAAATTAATCATTGAAAATAATGTAGACTTGGCTGGTCCTCCTGAAAGTTTTACTTATATTAACCAATGTATTCCTGGACCAGGCATCACAATCCCTGATGAACCACCAATTGGCTGTGATTGTACAGCATGTAATTGTCGCTCTAAGACTTGCTGTGGTATGCAAGCAGGATTATTTGCATATACTGCAAATAAACGGCTACGAGTTGCCCCTGGTACACCTATTTATGAATGTAACAAAGCATGCAAATGTTCTTCAGAATGCTGTAATCGTGTAGTTCAAAAGGGTCGAAATATAAAGTTAAGTATATTTAGAACTACCAATGGGTGTGGATGGGGAGTTAAAACAGAACAAAAAATTAGACAGGGTCAATTTCTCTGTCAATATGTTGGAGAAGTTATAACATTTGAAGAAGCTGAGAAACGTGGGAGAGAATATGATGCTAATGGTCTCACCTATTTGTTTGATTTAGATTTTAACTCTGTAGAAAATCCATATGTTGTAGATGCAGCAAATTTAGGGAATGTCTCACATTTTATTAATCATTCCTGTGATCCAAATCTTGGAGTATGGGCTGTTTGGGCAGATTGTCTTGACCCCAACCTACCTATGTTAGCATTGTTTGCAACGCGGGACATAGAAATGGGTGAAGAAATATGCTTTGATTATTTACAAAAATCCTCTGAGAATGATGATCTTGAAGCCAAAGACAGTAGTGGTGCTTTAGTTCCAGAAACAAATATAAATGACATTCCTCATTGTTCATCTTGTGATGACGATGTTCTTAGTGGTTCTGAAGCCAGCACTGCTATTACACCAGTGTCACCCATGAAGTCTCGATTTGAAATTCAACAGCAAAATAGAGCAATGTTAAGAAATCTCACTGAATGTAAATGTGGAGCGGTTAAGTGCCGCAAATATTTGTTTTAACTTACAAAAATACTCAGTAGGTTAATGTTTGTACATATCTTATAAAAACTTGAGAATGCATGAAGGAAAATTGAAGTTCATGAGGTTATATTTTTTAATATCACAGTTCTTTGGAGTGAGTTGGTTCATCACATTTACCAGTGTTGATCTTGCCAAAAACTCCAATAAAATTATTTTATTCAACTAAACTTGAGGTTGACAAAATATTTACATATGTCCTTGATGAAATTTTACATTTGTTTGAGGATTATTACAATTGTGACATTTTTTTTCATTTTAACAAGAAATGTGACTGAAAATGTAAGTGTGCACTCACTTTTAGACTGAAAAATAATTCGAAATATTTTCCTAAATCTCAATTAATTGAAACATTTGAAAAAGTATTAAGAAGCTCAATAAACAAGCTAACTAAAATTTTAAGAGTACTACACTTCTAGTACATATTTTTGTAATATTTCTTTAAGTTAAGATATTTTTAAATTTATAAAAAAAAAAATCTTTCAAATGTAATAACACATGTTCTAGTCCAGTCATTATAGTAAGTTCACCTCGGAATTCGAGATACCCAGCTGTAATTCTGTAAATACTTGTATATTTACACCCTAAAAGTTGTCTCAAAACCTACATAATTATGGTGGGGTGTACGCAACTATTAAATTTCAAGGTCAAAAGTCACAAAAATCGTTTTTTTTTTTTCGCATTTTTTGTAAATATCTCATTTCCTTTGGGTTAGTTGCTATTTGTAATCAATTTCAATATTGTACAATACAAAATTCTCTACAAATTTTTGTTTAAAAAAATTTTAAATACGGTGAACCGTTTTCGAGATGTAGGGCGGAGAGCGCGCGGTCACAGCATCACTTCAGGTCAACCGGAATTGAATGTTGATGAACTATCGATAAATCAATGATTATAGATATTTGTCAATTTTTGTTAACTATTATATTATATTTTATCATTTTTTTCCTAACCTATCCACTTTTATTCAGTATTAATTTATTTAACAACACTTACCTGCCGAAGTATTGAACTAGTAGCCGACCCGAAATAAACTTGGGAATAAAGGCTCGGGAGAAGTACCTGCCCAAGTAATTACAGAATTGTTAATGAAAATATAGGAATTATATTTGAATTTTAACCTAATTAATATTAATAACTTCTTACATGATGAAATAAAAGCAAATAAATTATGATTATTAAAAAATATTATTCAATACATTTATTTTTATTAAAAGTAAAAAATGGAATATTTGTACAAAAACTACAATTTATAATTTTATTCATCTTCTTCCTCTTCATCGTCGTCTTCCGGCTGCTGGTAAATTTCAAACATGTCATCATTATCGTCTTCAACGACATTTGTCTCAAGTTCTTCCATGATTTCGGGGTCAAAGGTTCCATCTTCGTTAACGTCACTCTGATATGGTAGAGCATTGAGACAAGCTTGCCCATTACATTGGCCACAAGCTAAAGAGCATTGCAAGCCCGCTTTCCTGCAACCACAACCACTCTTGCAGTTGCAGAAAACTGTATTTAGCAAATCTTCTCGAGCAGGTGGTAGAATTGTAATGATTGGCTCCAGAAAATCGTTTTGCATTGCCCAATCCCATAGTTGGGGTTCCAAATCATGCCCTAACCAAGTTTGAACTTGATAATATACAGGTTTGAAATGTTGATGAGCAGCTGCACTTGTTGGTGGAATATTTGACCATATATTTGAATATTTACTTGTTGACCTGAAGTGATGCTGTGACCGCGCGCTCTCCGCCCTCTATCTCGAAGACGGTTCACCGTATAAAAAAAAATTTAAACAAAATTTGTAGAGAATTTTGCAAAAAACCCATAGGAAATGAGATATTTACAAAAAAAGCGCAAAAAAAACGATTTTTGTGACTTTTGACCTTGAAATTTATTTATTTATTAATTTATAACTTTATGCACTTTTGTACATCGGCGGACTTAATGCCCAAGGCATTCTCTGCCAGTCAACCTTAGGGTGGTGTAGAAATCTTGTAAGGTTATTTGTATGTAAGGTAAATTTAATAGTTGCGTACACCCTACCATATGTAGGTTTAGAGACACCTTTTATTGTGTCAATATACAAGTATGTACAGATTTACAGCTAGGTATCTATATCTCGAATTCCAAGATTCTTACCTAATTTAAGCTTATATGACTGGACTATTCTACTATAATTGATCAGCTAACAAGATCAGTAAATATACTGTTGTACTCTACTGTTGTATGTAACATTATACATTTAAACTGCAATATGTTATTATAGATTTTAAATGGTGCTCAACTTCTGTGCCTTAAGTGCTCATGTTTTGTGCCTAATGTAATGAAAACAATATAGGGTTAAGTTTTAAGTATGCTTATATATGACCATGAAATGTATACTAATATAATAAAGCTGAAGAGTTTTGTTTGTTTGTTAATCTCGGCAGCACTGATCTGATTTTAAAAAATCCAGTGTTAGTTATCCCTGGCATATACAGGCAGCCTTAGGGCTGTATATCATCACAATACAAGCAAAAGGACCAGAGTAGACAAAAAGCATGTTACAAAAAGGGGGGAAATTATTATTTTCGAGTTTTAATTGCATGCACTACTTAAACAGTTAACTTAAAATTTCGTAATTCTAACATTTTACTATATTTTGCTTTTTAACTTTATTATCAGACTGTGCAGAAGGAGATTTTTAATTTTTTTGTTTACCCTAGCAAGAAGGGGTATCAAATGAAAAATCTTAAAAAGACTATTTCAAATATTTATATGTCATATTAAATTTATATTAGGTACCGTTTTAACATAAATCAACAAAAATCTTACAGAATATCAGGAAAACTATGATATTTGAAGTCTATAAATTTGTGTTAACAAACTTCAAAACAATGTATTGTCAGTCCAATTTTATATATATATACATATTTTGATACTAGTTTACTCTGTTTAGTTCATAACTTTTAAGCAGTCGGAGGCTTTTGTTCTCTTATAATTATTTTCACTTATTCAGACATATGTACATTGTTTTCGTGATGAATTTTTTTATGAAAAACCTGATAATAGCTAAGATAATAGCTAGTATATTATAACTATATATAAAAACCATGTGAAACATATACTTTAACCTTTGTTCAAGACTGTAAGTTGTTCAACTTGATTAAGTTATTTAAAGCTTAAAACTGTAACTATACTTACATTATTTTTATATTTTTTCACTTTGTTCTTCCCAATTCATAGTACTGTTAATAACTTTATTTCATAATTGTTTAAATACCTACTTGTTATTATTTACATGGTAATTATGTTAAAATAGATGTTTCATAGTTGTATTTGAGTACATCTTATATTAAATTTAACTTGTTTGTTAGAATTAAGTATAGTAAAAGATCGTTATTTTACAAACTTAATAAATGTTTTTTCATTTCTTTTACCTTTACTTTTTACTTTATTGTAAAATGTTATATACCTAGAGCTTTATTCAATTTAGATAAAATACATGTGACATTCCTAATTTGTTTATTTTAAAGTCTTGTAGCATATCCTCAGCAATGTATATTCATTGTGAGATACAGAATTTAGTTTCTAGCTGATGTTCTCATCATCATCAGCCTATTGCAGTCCTCTACTGGACACAGGCCTCTCCAATTGCACTTTTTTGATCTTCGACTTCTCGTTGAGTCGAATTTAGAATCATTTCATTGCATACCATTTTAGCTAGTATTTCGATATTCCAATAGTTCAAGTATCCTACTATAAAATTCTAGTTAATATTTTTCAAGACATATCATAAAGAATTAATCACTAAATACCCTAGAGAGGATTTGTCTAAGGAAATGCCTATGTCTAGTAAAAGGGTATATTACAAAAGAAGATTTCTCAAATAGAAAGGTTTTGTTAATTCATAATATTTCCCTTAGTGCAGTGAAGAAATAATAAAATGTTATTTTTCATCATAGGTTACGCTAATGCGAAAATCTACAAATGTGACAATCCGAAATGTGCGCGGCCAACAAGTTTCATATCGGGTGGTTCATCCAAGGATGATAACTTCCCTTGCCTAAGAGCCGCGTGTAACGGCCGCTTCCAGCTGGTGCGACATGTTAGTTTCGTGGATTGCCCTGGGCACGACATTCTTATGGCTACCATGCTGAACGGTGCCGCTGTCATGGACGCCGCGCTGCTGCTTATTGCAGGTGGGGTAAAATTGTTTATTATATAAGTCTCTACATAATAAGTGCTTTGCATGTTAGATGTGACATTGAAAGTGTCATCACCACGTTATTGACGTAAATTTAAGTAAACAAAAGGGTTGAGCCTCTGATAACACTCACTCTCTTGGTGAAAAGCAAGATTATAGTCGACTCACATTTCGGCTCTTTCATATGACTCTCACGGGTCTCGGGTTCGATTCCCGGATAACGTTTGTGTGATTCTCAAATATTTGTTTCGTTCTATTGTTTTCTATGTATAATATGTATGTATTTACAATAACCAAAGTATATTTATGTATTCATATCAGTTGTCTAGTACACATAATACAAGCACTTTCTTTTGGGACTAGATGGCGTTGTTTGTAAGAGGTTCGAAATATTGATTATTATTATTAAATAATTATTTATTAAAATAACCATTGACTTCACGGATTAGTGTGTGTTTTAAATCCCTAATGGAACAACACCTTGTGTGATTCACTAATTATTCTGAATCCAGGCCTTCTTTGTGTCCGTTTCATGTATGTTCGTAGACTAGTGCGACACAATATATTCCTAATGCGGGCGTTTTTTTTTAATAAAAGTAAATGGAAAATACCTGTAAAAGTATAGTATTGTATTAATAATATTGTTGCGCCATCTAGTGTCGAGTAGCGCACAACTAGCTCTAGAATAATCTGTTCTGTCTAGAAACATCGATGGAATATTATCAAACATTGTAGCTATCTCGACAGCTATATAAAAGCGAGACGTCTTAGCCGTACAGTCAGTATTGAATCAAGATACAGCGAATAAACATCGAAGCGATCTTCTAGTGCGACTAACGAGTAATTAAGGCTATTCACACACTGCACCGCGCTACGACGCGTAGCGCGGAGCGGCAGATTTTAATATTGTATGCAAGTACATCGAATAATATAGAAAACACGCCAGGTCCAACACACTACTACTAGCGCCTAGGCGCGTGAGTGCGTGCGGCTAGCAGATTCGGGATTGGCTGCAATGGCTGCCCCGCGCCCACGCGCGTGTTCGCGTCGCCAGTGTGTGAAGTCCCTTAGTGATTTGTGATATTGTAAAAAGTGTTAATTATTGTGTTAATAATTGTTAATAAATATTGTGTTATTTTTTTGGTAATCAATCGACGACTTTAATTTATATAATACCCAGCTCGTAACAATATTTTGAATATTTGTATTCCTCTGCTCCCCAGGCAATGAATCATGTCCTCAACCTCAGACCAGCGAACACTTAGCGGCCATCGAGATCATGAAACTTAAACACATACTTATATTGCAAAACAAGATAGACTTGGTGAAGGAAGGACAAGCGAAGGAACAACACGAACAAATTGTGAAATTCGTACAAGGCACGGTTGCTGAGGGCGCGCCTATTATACCTATATCTGCACAGTTGAAGTATAACATTGAGGTAGCTATAAAGTCTTATAAAAACTATTTCGGAATAACAAAAAAATAAAGCAGCAATTATACAACCAACTAGCTTTTGCCGCGAGTCCGCCCGCGTATATTGGCAGTTATCGCCTCGGAAAAACGTTGCAGACAAAGTTACTAGATGGATAGATTTATAATTTTGTATTTGAATGGATGGATTGAGTGTGAAAAGAAACTGCAGGGACAACACCGCAGACGACTCGGGCGCTCGTTAAGCGATCTCCGTCCTCCATAAGCGTAGGCTTGTGGGTGTGAGAGGTGTGGCCACCTGTCACTAGCAGATGCAGGCCGGGGTGGCAACACAAGTGCTAAGGAGCGCACTCGCCCGCTTGAGGACAGCTAGGGAACATGGAGGTTCCCACATAGGAGAGGACAAACCGTAATTGACCCGAGGTATTTCGGGTTTCCAGGGATTTCCTTTCGAGGGTACACCTGGTTCCTCGGCTTATAGTACCCAAGACGGCGTGTGGTGCTAGTCGGTTCAAGTCCGACATTGGTGGAATCCGGAGGATTTCCGCACGGAAAAAAAAGGTATAACGACAATAAGTCCCAAAGACCTCTTGTTACAATCTTTTGGAAAATTTAATACTAATAACATATGATTACTACATTTATTTTTCTAACACTAATGGAAAGGATAAGATGGAGTGACTATGACAGGTTGCAATAAGTAGTAATATATAATAGTAGTGTCAACCTATCGCCGTCCACTGCTGGACGAAGGTCTCCCCCAAGGAACGCCAACCATCCCGGTCTTGGGCAGTCCGCATCCATCCGCCGCCAGCCACCTTCTGAGTCACAAATACCTCAGTCACTTAAGACCAAAGTCTACAACCAGTGCGTCCTACCCGTAATGACATACGGAGCCGAGACGTGGATACTCACTATCGGACTGGTCCATATATTTAAAGTAGCTCAGCGTGCGATGGAGCGTGCAATGTTGGGTGTCTCTCTGTCCGATAAAATACGTAACGATGTTATTCGACAGAGAACTAGAGTTACCGACATCGCATGGAAAATCAGCACGCTGAAGTGGAATATATAATAGTATATAGCTATTCTGATTTGTTTTAGTTAGATCAAATTTGTGATACCTGCACTAGCCCAAATGATGTAATGACTAATCCATGAATTTGGAGAAGTTTTAAGTTTATTTATAACCACTTAAGTTTTCAGAAATAATGTAGTACCTTCAGTTGAAGAACTAAAATGTATATCGTTGTTTAGAATAAAATATTTTGAAATCATATTAAATCAAATTTAAAATACATACAAGTATTAAAATATTGTATGTATAGATTTTACATATAATTATATTTTTAATGATTTTTTTAGGTTTTATGTGAGTACATCACCAAGAAGATTCCAGTACCGTTGAGAGATTTCACGTCGCCACCACGAATGATTGTGATTCGTTCTTTTGATGTCAATAAGCCTGGTTGTGAGGTCGACGACCTTAGAGGGGGAGTAGCTGGTGGATCAATCCTTCAAGGAGTGCTCACTGTTGGCATGGAAATTGAGGTAACTTATTTTAATATATTTTTAGGGTTCCGTAGTTTATGACTCAGAACCCTTATAGATTCGTCATCTCCCTCCGTCCGTCCTCGGGGAGGTAACATTTTTATTTGGGGTACCTCCCCTACACGTAAAGTAGGGATGTACCCCAGAAAAACAGGGCGTCCCTCACCCCCTCTCTAAAAGCTAAACGACGGGCTCAAAAATCATTATAGCAGTCTATATATATATATATATATATACATATATATATTTATTTATTATAACTTTAAAAGAAAACTAGTGGTTTAGATAACTTTTGTATTTTAGTTATATGGGCTTAACTCATAAAATGAAAGCACTTGGAAAACTTCATACAAAAATAAAGAAATAATAAGTAAACGTAACAATTACCTATTGGACACGATTTTAAATCATTATGGGTGACTATGGAACCCTAATCTATGCATGGCCTGACACTCACTTGGCCATTTTTATTCTATTTTAACATTATAAAGCTATAGAGTTTGTTTTTTGTTTGTTTGGTGTGAATTTCAGTTTTAGATATTCTAGTTATCCAGGAAGGCTATAGGATATGTATTCATCTTTGAAGGTCGTTTCACAATTACCTATTTTATGATAAACAAATTTGTTTCCGCTGTAAAATAGAAGACACTTAGCTACTTGAAATAGAAGTCGCAGATGGGGCTGCGTGGAATTATTATTATTATATATGTATGCCTCGTTGGTCTAGTGGATAGCGTATGCGACTGCTGATCAAGAGGTCTCGGGTTCAAATCCCCGGTCGGGCCAAAAATTGTTTTTGGGTTTTTCTTAGGAAGTTCCTAATAGCAGCCCGAAGTTTGGAAGTTTGGCGGTGATTCACGCCCGTGCCTCGGAGAGCACGTAAAGCCGTCGGTCCCGGTTGTTATGAACATTTATAGCAATCGTTATTGGGAAGTCAGTGCCATCAAATTTACTGACAACTAGTTCAACCTTCGAATTTCAGTTCTGCCTTAGGGTTGCGGAGGTCCGATGCCAGTCGCTCCGTAGAAAAACTGATATTCAGGAATAACCGGTTAAACTAGTAGCCGACCCCAAATAATATTGGGAATAAAGCTAGGAAGAAGAGTATATGTATTCTTTATATGCGTAGGAAATTTATATATAACGTGTTTTGTTGTCAGGTTCGACCGGGTCTCGTGAGTAAAGATGCCGACGGCAAGTTGACTTGCCGTCCAATCTTCTCCCGTATCGTGTCCCTATTCGCAGAACAAAATGAGCTTCAATACGCTGTACCTGGAGGTCTTATTGGTGTAGGCACTAAGATTGAGCCTACTCTATGCCGTGCTGACCGACTTGTGGGTCAGGTATGTAGATAGATAGATAGAAAACTCTTTATTTGAACACCATGTAGACACACACAGACTCACAATACAGAACAGAAATGACTTACATATAATGTACAAAGGGCGGCCCTATTGCTAAAAGCAATTTCTTCCAGGCAACCTTAGGATTTATTATAATGATTTGGAAAGACAGTAGTTGACAGTGCAATGAGTTCTGAAAAATTATAACATACTTAATAGTTTTTACACAATGTCTTAGCTACAATAAGTTACTTTGTTGGAAATAACTTTTAAATACGAAAGTTTTGATGAATATTTGTCGTATTTAGCACAAGAATTGTTTTTTTTTTGTTAATTGTTATTGAAAATGTAATTGTAATGATTACTTACCTATATACAAATAAATAAAATTGAAGTGTCTGTCTATGTTATGTTAAAATAACAGTTTTTCACTAAATGCATATGAAAGTTTACACGATACTTATATCAAAAAAGCAATTTTTAAATTTTTTGTCTGTCTGTCTGTCTGTTTGTTCCGGGTAATCTCTGGAACGGCTGCACGGATTTTGACGAGAGTTTCACTGGCAGAAAGCAGATGACATAAAAAGTAACTTCGGCTAATTGTAACACCGCGGGTCTCAACTAATCGCAAATCAAATTTGGAAAAGAGCAGTAAAACGGTGATGCCGGTTTTATTAAGTATGTATTAAAATTAAAACAGTCTTGGAAGAGTTTATTTCTGCATTACCAATTGGCATAGAGCAACACAGGCCGGTGAACCGGAGGGGCCTCACGATACAAAACAGTACGTTATTTTTTGCGGGGACAAATCTTCACACATTTCTGACTCACATAGAAAAACAAAACATTCACATTTTCTGACTGAATATGTATTAACCTTTTTTTTTTTATTGTAAAAGGTACTAGGCGCAGTTGGAGCTTTGCCAGGAATATTCGTAAAACTTGAAGTTTCGTACTATCTGTTGAAGCGTCTGCTCGGTGTGCGCACTGAAGGTGACAAAAAAGCAGCTAAAGTACAGAAGTTGACCAAAAACGAGGTATGGACTTCTAATAAAAACTATCTTAAATAAATCAATATGTGGAGTAACTTTAATACTCACCATGTGGTTTACTTCATCATCATAAATAGCCTTATGTAGCAGAGTACTGGACAAAGCCTCTTTAGAAAAGAGCTTTTGGCCTCACTATATACTGGCTAAATGAGTCTATTAAATTATCTCTTCTTTAGTCTTGTTATCCCGCAGTTTGCTCCCTTGTCAACTCTTATGACATTCGCAGGATGAATAGGGGTGATGAGATTCCACATTACTAATGCATCACCATGTAGAATGTTTTCCTTGAATATCAGTATTGTTTCTCTGTATTACATGTCCATGAATTCAACCAGAATTATATATAATTGGTACTAACACTAAAAGAAAGGTTCAACTATAATTTGTATATTTCTCTGAATAATGAAGATGTGTAACATTTTTATCTCTACTTAACAGGTTTTACTGGTTAACATCGGTTCCTTGAGTACCGGTGGAAGAGTTATTGCCACCAAAGCAGATTTGGCAAAAATTGCGCTCACTAACCCTGTATGCACAGAGATCGGCGAGAAAGTAGCTCTCAGTAGGAGAGTAGAAAACCACTGGAGGTAAGCAGTTACATCCTGTTATTATCTTATATATAAAATTCTCGTGTCACAATGTTCATTCCCATACTCATCTGAAACGGCTTGACCGATCTTTATGAAACTTTATATGCATATTCAGTAGGTCTGAGAATCGGCCAACATCTACTTTTGATACCTCTAAAACGCGAGCGGAGCCGCGGGCATCAGCTAGTATTAAATATATTTAACAAATTTGAAGAATAATAAGGAATGATAAAGTAAATTAAATAGAGAAAAAATACTGTCAGTCCAGTTCTAATATGCCCATTATCACCTTGTGAATTATTATGAAACACTACTGTTACTGTACTTTTGTTCTACTACTGAGTTTTCACTTGAATAGTTTGCTATATTTTGTTAATAGCAGAATTTAGGGATGATTAATAATACATGATTCTTGACAACTGTAATGTACTTTCACTGTTGAATGCTGTCAACATTTACCCAGCAAGTTTAGAAACAAAAAGGTCTGATGTATTATATCTTCAGCCTATCACAGTTCTCTGCCAATACTCTGGACATAGGCCTCCAATTGCATGCCACTGCAGCATATTTATATACATATTCTTTCTAAAAAATTATTTATTGATTCATTTTAATTTCTACATTGAATTATATTATAATTTTATCTTTCTGTCTGATTGCAGATTGATTGGCTGGGGTCAAATTCAAGGTGGAGAGACAATCGAGCCAGCCAAGAATTAATTTTAACATTATGTTACTTTTATACACAAATTATTGTATGTATTTAATAAAAGAAAATATAAATGTAAATAAAATTATTATTTAATTTCATCATGACCCGAAGACAATACTATTACATAAACATGATAGAGAGAACTACTTTTTGAATAAACAATTTATTTGATTACGATCAGTACATAATATTACGTTCGTGATAATATTTTAGGCCATATATATAAAAGTGTTGATATCGTCATCATCTCGTCGCATATATTTATGTTCAATTAGCCATTCGAGTTGCTCTTTGATCATCTTCTTGGAAGGCAGAAACATGTTCTTCAAAATTTCAACCAATTCACTCTGAAACATAAAATGTTAGTGTCATCTGTATTAATGCAAGCAATTTGTCATATTAATAATTGAGTTAAAAAAAACAATTACAATTCCAAATAATTTTATCAATATTTAAGGTTTGCAGTTTCATTGCATAGAGTAAGAAATTGGTCAAAGTTACCTGAAGTGCAGTATTAGTAATGCGTTTCCTCATTTTCAAAATTTTTATTATAGCTTCTTGAGTTCTTAATATACGAAGTTGAACAATGGAATGATTATCTTCTATTTGCGATCTTTCTGTACTTAGTTGTAGTCTACCAATGAGATTAATCTTTCCTCTACGTTGAGGCTTGCAATTTTTAACTAGAGCAAATTCTTGATTCACCCAAAAAGTCGTATTTTCTGCAAAATCTTTTGGATTTTGAACTGCAGGATCATATGACAATAACTGTCTTTTAAGTTTCGGAAATGCTACAAGTGACCACAAAGTTCTTCTTAGCTCAGGGTCAGGTAACTCAGTAGCAAGCCTTAGGTTCTCATAGCTTATCTTTTCCATTGGCCTTTGATTCCATGCAAACAAGACTGCCATTTGAAAAGTAGTGACATCTAAATCAAATCTACCAACAGCATTAGCAAATGTAATAGTGCCATTACTCATGTGATGGTACCACTGCAGCTTGCGGCCTGAATGTTTCTTTTTATAAAAATCTTCTATTTCTGGAATATAGTCCTCTAATTCTAATGGAAGACTGACAGTTACTCTTTCTGATCCACGGGCCCAAGCCCCAGCATTGAGTATCTTTATATTTATAGCATCATGGCGAGTTGTATCAGCTCTAAACTGAGTATTGAGATCCTCGCTAACTTTAATATCTTGAAACATGCGAGCCAATTTATTAACATAATCTGCAGGCATTCCAACCTCTCGTAGCCACTCCACCATATCCTCTTCCTTTTCAGAATCTGCGCTAGAATCTAATATTAACCTGCGAGTTAAATGTGCTTTATGATATCTCATAAAAACATCTTTGTTTTCTATATACTTAAGAACTAACAAAACATCTTTTAATCTTGATTCTATCTGATCACTTGTTAAACGTTTACTTAATGGTGTTTTTCGCAATAACATATCACAATAATTAGCGAGGAGCTCAGGACATTTACTTTCAGGAGCAGTACCCTTACTCCCTCGTATAAGTGCCGATGATGGCAGCTCCAACTTAAACACAGTTGTATCATTAACAACACATTTATATGCTTTATCACGAGCAGTTAAAAATCTTGGATCATCCAAGAAGGCATCTTTGACTAATGAGCTGAATCTTTTGAACAAGTCCAATAAACGTTCTACATATTTCTCTGAGTCTGTGGTGATTATATCAGCTGAAGCAACCATGTCTGCTAACCCAGCAGATACTATATGTGCCTCCAAATCCCTAAGAATTGGTGCAACTCCATCAGGCACTCTATCAAGAAGACGAAACATAAGTTGCAATTTGTCTGTCTCTCCTGCTTTAATTAATGGTGCACATTCAGCTAGTAAAGTTGATAAATGTTCTCCAATAAGCACCTTTTCACAACACTGAGTGAGTGTAGCTACACTGCCACTGCCTGCCTCCAGATATCTATGTGCTCGTGCTTCTTCTTCTTTTAACCTTTGGTCAGCATATTTCATATATAACTGAACTCCATTTGCCAGTAGTTGCTCATCAGCTTTTACTTTGTAGAACTCTGTTGTAGCTTGCATATAAGCTGCTTCAAAATTTTCCCTATATATTTGCAGCTTATCAAGTGTATTAGAGCATAGATTAACTGCAAGTGAAAATATTACCATTAGATATAAAAAAAAAAATCGGCCAAGTGCGTGTCAGGCCACGCACGGGAAAGGGTTCCTCAGTCACCTATAATGGTATGTGGATTTAAAATCGTATCCAATAGATAATTGTTATGTTTACGTATAAATACGTTAATTTTGTATGACGTTTTCCAAGTGAGCGCATTTTACCATATAAGCCTTTATAACTCCTGAACTAAGAAAGTCATCTAATCGGTTATAGTTTTCCTTCAAAGTTCATTAAATGGACCAGCATCACGATTTTTTTCAAAAGTTTTGAGCCAGCCGTTTAGCTTTTAGAGGGGGGGGGACGCCCTGTTTTTACAAAAAAGTGCCCTTTAAAGTGAAATATCTCGCAAACGGATACCTAAATCAAAAAATCGTCTAGGAAACCCTTTATTGTTTTTAAAAGACCTATCTAATGATACCCCACACGATGGGGTAGCCTCGAGAAAAAAAAATCATCCCCACTTTACGTGTAGGGGAGGTACCCCAAATAAAATTATATTTCATAATTTTATTGTAGCACTTTGTCGACGTAATTACAACACGTATTCATGCAAACTTTCATCTTTCTAGCACTTACCGTTTGGACGGTAAGTCGAGGACGGACGGACGGACGGACGGACGGACGGACGGACGGACGGACGGACGGACGGACGGACAGACGGACATGACGAATCTATAAGGGTTCCGAGTTATGAACTTCGGAACCCTAATTAGTGTACCAATCACATAATAAGCATGCACCACAATTTTAGACTTACCATAAGATTCTCTAACACCAATAACAAGTTGTGAATCAAAAGACTCTCCATTTCGCTCTGCTTGGACCAGTTTCATAGCAGCATCTTGCAATCTCTGCTTTATATCCATGAAAATGCTTTGATTCCATGAATCTAACATTAGTTTTCTTACCAAACTATCTTCTATATTATTGTTATTATTCTTTTTTTGAGTACTAGATGCAGTGGAACTTGTAACTTTGCTAGTATTAGTTATAGAATTCTCTAGCTGTCGAAAAGGTGTTGGCAAAAAGTTGCATTGCGTGAAAAATTTACCCCATTCTGCAATATAAGCTTTCAGTAATGCCTGATCTTCTCTATGTGTCAGAACACGATTCTGAGCCTGTTTAATATATATCATCACATCCTGCTGAAGTGCATCTCGCAACTTATATGCACCTCTCTCGTCCCATAGGCATACAGAGTGTACAGCCTCAAACAAACCTTGCCATTCTTGTTGTGTAACAGTTTCCTGCTTAAGCAGCTTCAGGACTATTGGCCGCATTGAAGGCCATACTCCCTCGAAAGTAGTCAGTTGTTTATCCTGGAAACAAGTACAAGGAATCTTTTATGATCTAATACTGAACGTATAACAATTTTACACATGACAAATATAAAATATAACAAGCACCATTAACATTTCAATTACACACGATTTCTTTCACGCATAAATCCTCATAATCGAATATTTAAAAAGACATAAATTTACGCTACTTGGTATGATAATATTCGCGTTGAATTGACTTGAATGCTTTCCTTCAAGTTTTTGTTAGTGATGCGCTGACACTCATTGTTGTGAAAATTAACGTCGATATTTAACGTTATTTCGATGTTGATACATACCTACTGTAATTGATGATAAGTACTTACTATTTCTTTTCGAACTTAAATAGAATGTGTAAAAAATAAATAAAATTAAGATACAAAATGCTATTGATTGTATTTTTTTTATATACTATGCAGAATGGCCCAAAAAAAAAGCTAAAGTTCAGGATTATTGTTGTTTTATTTTTATTTTTCATATCGAATTGGTTTTATTTTTCATGTCGAATTGGTTTTATTTTTCATGTCGAATTGGTTTTTCACAATTTTAGGGTGAGACATCTAAAATACTCAGAGGATTTTAGTCAATATAATCATCATCATAATCTGCCTGCCCTTATACCAATTTTATCTCGGGTCGTAGCAGTATGTTTTATCCTTCCATTCTATTCTATCACTCGTCATTCACTGTTAACTCACTTCTTTCACACAATTTATACACCTTTTACATTCTTTTAAATGTATCTAGGGGCGATGATGACCGCGACACAGTTTTATACTACTTACTGATGTATTTTGTGTGTTTTCTTGTTCTAAATAAACTTTAATATTGTTATTTTCTTTGGTCTTCCTCTTACCTTGTACCTACCCCTTGTACCCTTTAACTTTCACATCTAACATTTTCCGTGCCACATTTTCCATATCAAGATAATCTATTACTTCTTAACTCCAGTCTTGCTACTTTCAGACTTCCTCGTCTGTACTCATTTCTGACGTTGTCCATCCGAGTCAGCATTCACATTTCAACTACATTCAAGCGTCTCTCATCCGCTTTCTTAATGGGCCAACTTTCAGAAACATACAAGACAGTAGGTCTGAAAATATTTTTATAGAGTTGTGCTTTAAGTTTCAAGAGGAAACCAGGGTCATAGATTGTCCCCGTTACCTGCCGTCACTTCATCCCGTATTAATTCAGTGCTGTGCACTTCAATCGATCCCACCATCACATTGCAGGAGGGAGCTAAGGTACTTGAAGTTTGCGCAGACTATTATTACTGTACCATTCAGCGTAATGGTTTCAGGGCTGGAGAGACCGGCGAAATCACAGAACATGTAAGTACTCTGTTTTGGTTCTAATGATTTTTAAGCCAACATTCTCCAGCCTTACCATTTACTCAGTCTGCTTTGGACCTCACCTCCATCTTCGCCGACCAGAACAATGTCATCTGCAAACGGCATGCACCAAGGTACGTATGTACGATGCCAGGGCATCCATCATTAACAGGGAGAGGTATGGGTTTACAGTCAATCTCTAGTGCAAACCTTCAGAGACAACGAACTGATCAGTGTTTCCCACCACTGAATCAACATGCTTGCTTTGCTATCTTGCTGAGACTATCTCTACATAGTATGAATCTATTCATTCTGTTCAAGGGTTTGTTTCAAGGAAAACTTGAAACAAACCCTTTACCAACCCGTCTGGCCAGGGTGGTATAGTAGGCCAAAACCTCCTTTCTAAGGAGAGGCCTATGTCCAGCAGTGGACTGTTAAAGGCCGTTGATGATGATAGAATGATATATTAGTAGTACCTGGATAGTGAGGTGAATAAATGGAAATTACTTTTTTTTATGTTTGGGCGTTTTTCAAAATTTTTCTCCGTTACGTACAGGATGTCCATTTATTTTCATAACAAAATTTTAAATAAACGATGAAATGTAGACATTGACAATGAACTAAGGTTTAAGAAAAACCATAATCAAACAATATTAAATGAGTATAATTTCTATTTAATGTATTATTATAGTGAGGGTTGCCAATACAGGGGTCTTGTACGTTACATTTTCATTCAAAGTAAATAATAACTCAATCATATCAAAGTTAATCAGCTTTATTTATAATTAATCAACAACATAAAAATCTTCTAAAATTTAATACCACTTTGTGATTATCTTGCCTCTTAGTGCTGTTTAAAATATAAAATATGTCTTGTACGTAACTAAATGGCACTCTGGACTATCAAACTTTGTGAATAAATAACTATTCTGAAAGACTAACATTATAGGTAAGTTTTTTTAAATACAAAAAATAACAAAAAGACATATAATATATATTAACAAAAACATAACTCCCAAAGGTTTTTTCATAAAAAAATAAAAACTATAACAGCCAAAACAGGACAGTTACGTATGTGGACAACAGTCGTTACGTTTAAGAACTCTAAAGCTATGTTTACAATGAGCACAATTTGTAGTCATTTTAGAAACAATACAATATTATTCAACATTTCAAAAACGTCGTGATGTGACATATTATTTAAGTCACATCACTTACTGTACTTATTTCTATAAAATTAGTCACATATATCATATCATATCATAACATATCACAGACTGTTTTGATTTGAGCATTTTAAAAATATATTTTACAAAAAACTTAGGGGATTCAAGTCTATCTCAGTTTCATTTTCACATTAAGTAGGTAACAATACTTCTTTACTTACAAAAAAATCCAACAGATACAAAAAAATGTCAAATAAGTAGTAACAAAAATAAAATAGGGAACCAAGAAGTAGGTAATTCTGCGTGATTGTTTGGTCTTCTTTTAGAGTAACTTTTTCATTTTCCAATAGCTCAATCATCTTTTTGTGTTTAGTCTCTAGGCGAAATCTATTTTTACTTAAACTACTAATAACTTTCTTTAACCTTTCACAAGTTTTTAATGTCCTTTGATATCTTTTATAATTTCGGTAATTCAATCTCTGTTTTTTCTTCAATTTTGTATTATCTTGCATCTCTGGCACTGTCACTGGAACAGCTGGCTTAGTATTATTTACTTTTTTATTTTCCCTTTTATTCCTTTTTTGTTATCTTCAAGTCTTTTTTCCTTTTCTTCCTTATTTAGTTCACTTACCTTGAGTTTATGTTCTTCAGTCTTTCGACTTCTTTCTTTTGTTGTATTTTTCTTCATTTTCTTTGTTTTTGTCCATATCGCCGTTGTTTTTGTCTCTCTCGGCACCAGTCAACGGCATAATTTACCTGAGTAGGAATAAATTAATTTGTAAGGAAGTGCCGAGGATGTGAGGAATGTTAGGGTTCACCCTCTTTATCGCTAGTCTAAATAGGATATTTATAACATAATAAGGAAACCTGCTCACCATGAGGTGACTAGATCCTATAAAGGTAATGAGTTTACCTCTCTGGGTGGATTATATTTTTAATTTATATTAAATTGCACAAGACAGTATGAACGCATCTTTACGAGTCCAGTACGTAACGTTTTTAGTCCACATAGTACATCACGTCACGTCCTGGACGTTACGTATAACGCGGATTTGTCATCATATGTTTTTTTGGTATAAAAAAAGTTGATTATAGTAGTTTACTAGTACACATTCATTATCTACAACATATTTACTTATAATTTAACACGAGTAGTATATAAAATTTGTGGGTCTTACCTTTCAAAATCAATGTTCGTACCGGACAAACAAAACAGACCCGTCACGCACGTCACGGACCGCAAGTGTTGACGATTGAATTTCTTCAGTTTTAATTCAAAGGAAAAGAACTAATGAATGATAAAAACATTGTCAATATGGCATTGCTTAAAAATAGTTAGAGCCAAATACAATGTTATTGTTATTCTTTATAAAATCATACCGTTACGTAACCGGACTGTCCGCTGTGGCCAGTTTTTTAAATCCGATAATTTCAGTATTTAAATTAGAAAAATATACTACAACCTTATTATATTTTATTTAAAAACAAATAAAATGAGTTATTTCATTCGAGTAATACTATAGATATCCAAATATAGCTTATATATTCTCCAAAATACGTAATCAAAATCCAGGATATGACGAAGGACACATAAAAAAGTAGGATAATATTTGGTATTTTATTAAATATTAAAATATGTTTTCCGCTTATGTCTTATGTTTATCTTTTTTTTCACAGTAAGTTAAACATTTTACCCTAACATAAAATAATTTGATACTCACTTCCTACATTTTTGCCTTTTAATCAATGGTCAAACTCGTAGGACATAGCAAAATAGTCCTGAGCAAAATTTTGAAAAACGCCCGTTTACCTACCAAACATCCAATGTATCGAAAAATTGAGAGAATAAATATATTGTACCCTTGGTTTAATTTTACTACTATCGCAAAATACCAAAAGAACCAAAATTATATCGAATATTTTTACATGAACATCCTTCTATATTTCGTAGTATAGCACACAAAATTCTTTTATAAAATTTATTAAATCTCCGAAAACATTTTCCAAAATTTATGGTATTTTAATTTTGTCACACTTGTAAATAGATGTCATTCATTACATTATTTTGTTGTGTCATTTGTATAATTTGTTTTCCCGATCCCGTGCAAACTTGTGTTTGTCACATATTTTTTTACATAATTAATAAATCCTTTTTCAATTAATTAAACATTGATTTTATGTTAATAAGATGAGTTCCTTTGGAGAAATAAGTGAACCTTCAACTCGAACTGCATGGGAGGACTGGGATGATGCTGTACTAAAAGAAAGTCTTCCTGAGTATGTTCAAATTTTTTTAATTAAATGTCGAAATTTCTTAAATTAAATTACCTAGTAGTCTATTCAAGTAAATTAAATTTAAGTTTTACGTTATATCCAATTACTAGTTTTTATTAAATGCATACATAAGAAAATATATATGTAGAAAAAGCTATATTCAAATTTTTATCTGTTTGTTCCGGCTACCTCTGGAAAGGCTGGACCGATTTGATCAGATTTTAAATGGCTTGTAGCTAATGACCTAAGGAGAAACTCAGGCTATCGTTAAGACTGATTTACAGCAAAACCGCAGGTGTTACCTGCGGTTTTGCTGCATGCCTGCATTCTTCATTTTTATTATAGAACTACATAGTCCCATGCATTTCCTGCATGGGACTATGTAGTTCTATAATAAAAATAATCTGTTGTTTCAGGTTAGGTTTTCAAAGTCATGTGAAACTACCTGAAGAAATTGCTACTTTCATGATTTTAGAAGGCAGATACTTGTACAACTGTGTTAGAGATCAAACAGAATTGGAGCACATAAATTCTGTACCAGAAGTTAATTTGCATTTATACAAAACTAAAGAGTTTAATAATTATATTTGTGTCTTAAAAGACTACAATTTGGTTCAGAGTAGTGAAATTATAGAATTGTTAAAAGACTACATCACTAAAAGCACAGATGTAATAGGCATAGTGACTAAACCTCTTGTTGAATATCAAGTGTCACAATTGGTTACTACAGATTATGTATTTCGAAGTCTATTTACCACTAAACAGATACCCAGAGATATTATATCTGATTTTACAAGCTTAGAACAACCAAATATTATTGCAGGAGTGGCAGCTGGAGGTAAGATTTTTAAATATACTATTATGTACAGTAAATAGTAATTTTAGAAAAATTATGCTACTTATCTGAATGGGTTAACAATACTTCTAGTAAGTAGCATTTGTCCACATGTATGTCGGTTATCACAATAAAAAGTAACAAAAGTTGTTTAACAAGATTCAAAGATGCCAAATTCTAGTCAAAAATATGTTATTGGAATTTCTAAGTATATACTTACTCCAAAAGAAGCCTTAACTTATTCATGAAAACTTTTTTAAAAGTTATTTGCACAATGGGCATGACAAATGATTTTTAAATCCTCTTCCTTAATGTAGGTACAAGTTTACTATTTACGAAAAAACCTTTTTTGATAAAAAACTTTAGTTTAACTTAGTTTAAGGCCTTTTTTTTTATAACGGTTTAAATAGAGTGCAAAAACAGTTCGTAGTGTCATTGCATTGGGTCTGACGTCACGGATAGGTAAACATCAAATGTATACTCGCAGTCAGAGGAGAAAGTAAACAAACATTGTATATTTTGTGTTAGCTTTGAAGCATTATTTAAATTCAAAAAAAAAACTGCCTGTCTCTTTACCTAATGATCATCAGACAATAGGTGGGTTAGCAGAAATTATTATAGGATGTCAGAACACAAAAGTAGCAAAATAGGTAGTTAAGTTTATACGTTGGTAACACAAAAGGAGCAAACGCTCCTTTTGTGTTAGCATCCTATAAAATTGTCTGCTATTGTTTGTACAGAAAAAGAAACAATAAATTTGATGGAGTTCTCCTAAATAAACAATGTCAATATTTATTGTGTGAGTAACTTGAAAATATGATTAAATAAACTCCTACAATTTTTTTTATTTGCTGCGAGGAAATCATTCAGCATCAACACATCAATCGGGGGCAAATTTGAACTGTTTACCTTAACAAAGCCTAGTTCTATTATTATTTATGTGTTGTAGTGTTGCTAAATGACACTAAACTAATAGAAAACCATCCAAATGCATATTTATCAACAAAAGACACTGAAGAGTGAAGTAATTACTAAGTACATAGTTTTTTACCTAACTGTGACGTCATGCACTATAATTGGTGTTTCAGTCAAAATGGTAGTATTTTTGTCTTTCATTTTATTGAAAATCTTATTAATCTGGAATTTTTAAATGTAACTAAATCAATATTTTAAATTCTTGTAATATGTATTTTTCCCTGAAACCATTTAATTTTGGATTATTTGATACTATGGACATGCCTATTATATGAATATATATGAAAGAACCTATTTTAGAATACAGATACATGAACACACTATAAATAAATTAGTTTCAAAGCAAAATAACTAATTTAACAGTAAAACAAGTTTTACTTTAATGTAGGTATGTGCGTGTATAGCTTGATGTAGCCAATACTATACTATATATAATTCTTTAGTAGTCTCTATTAGCAAATTAAGAAAAAAGTTGCAGAACTATAACAAGATTTTCACAAGTGACTAATAATTTGATAAAAATATGTCTTATTAAATTTCAGCTCTATGTTTAAGAGAAGTACTTGATAAATCAGCAGCAGTTCTAGTTTGCTACATTGACTCTGAGGAGCAGAACATCCATGTACTACAGGCAATACTAGAAAAGAATAGAGTCATTTCACATGTGGACAAAATGAAGACAAACAATCTATTGAATTCTAATTTATACATTTGATTAAATTTTGTTGAATTTGAAACTGGATTTTTATTTCAACTCTTGGATATAAAATCTCTATTTATTTATGTGAAAATTGACTATTTGGTTTAAGACACATTAAATCATAATAATTAAAAAGACAAGTAATATCATAAAAGTTTATTAAACAGTAATACAAGAACATAATTTTACAATCATAAAAATTATTTAATAAATCAATAAAGTAAACATAAGAAAACTTATGACTACAAATAACCACAGCCTATTGGATCGCAGACCAGTTTGAGTTTGGTTTGTTATGTAACAAAAATATACTATTTAAATATACAAAATAAAAACAATATTGATTTATAACCAATGCATATTTTTTATTATAAGTTTATAGACCATTCGGTGGCACAAATCAAAATGGGTATTTGTTGTTTAAAAATATATTTTTTACTCCTTCTCTTTTGAAATTATACTGTTAACAATGAATATAGCCATAAAAAGTCTATTGACATTTGTGTGTTCAATAGCATGTTGTGTTTCTCTCCTTGGTCTTTGCATCGCGTCTTCCTAAAACCGTTGCAGGATATCCGAAGGCTTATTCTGGTAATCGAACACATTATAAAATTATGGTTTCATCTAACAAATGTCTATCCTAATTAAATATCAAACGTAATGTATGTAAGATATGTTAAACCTTATCCTTAAAAAAAGAAATGTATGTATTTGAGTTTGAGTATGTATGTGTAACTTGAGATTAAACGGAAACTAGAGCTATAGAAAGCTGCAGTCATATTTAGATTATGGTACAAGAATATGCCTTCTGGTATTCGTTAATGTTTACTTTTTCTGTGTGGACTAGTAGGATCACGTATTTGTTGAATAGCAGTCCTTCATAATAACTTCAAACCAAAGGAGTCCACTCTTAGTTTGTCAGTAGTATGACTGAGATTGTCTCGTTTCATATTTCAAATTCTAAATAACAAATTTCTTTAACCATAAAAATGTGATAGCTCAATCAATAAAATATAGAAATGAATAAAAACAATTACAAATAGTTTTAAAATTAGCAAAGATTAACATAAGAGTCCAATATACAGCCACAGAGTAGACAGAAATTAACTTACTTATTAACTATAACACTGTAGAAGCTTCTTATTTCAAATGCTTATAATATCTAGAAATATAATAATTATATAAGAATATTAGATTTTCATCTATTTGTCTCTATACTTTGACTTCCAATAAAAAGGTTTTTTGTCGTTTATAATATTATGTTTGTACATTGATTTCATTTAATATAATTTTATATTTAGTATTTATAACAGGTAGGTAAATCTAGAATTTTGATTAAAATATTAACCTGAATAATATTATAAGTACTATTGCACCGTTTTAGTTCCAAGGCAAAATATAATAATTATATATGAAGTAATAATTTTGAAAATTTCATACAACAACAAATAAAAAAATCAATTAATGAAATAACCACAATCACCAATGTTTATGCAATAAAACCAAGCCCCTTTCCTTTAACAAAATAACTA
Organism: Phragmatobia fuliginosa; assembly: GCA_932526445.1. Classification (NCBI taxonomy): domain Eukaryota; kingdom Metazoa; phylum Arthropoda; class Insecta; order Lepidoptera; family Erebidae; genus Phragmatobia; species Phragmatobia fuliginosa. The sequence continues at coordinate 9,667,706 of OW052070.1, read as the reverse complement.
AAATTGTATAAAATTCAGTTTATAACTTTCACAGCTATGACTAAATTTTTTTTGACTGATATGATTTATTTTAATATTTAAATACATATACTTAATTCGAAATCTTATGTCTAATACATACTAACATTATACTACTCTTATTTTGCAGATCGTTTCTAATTAATATTATCAACTACCCTTATTATAATAAATAATTATAACGAGTCATTTTCATGATTCTTTACATTTTAGTGGTTAAATTTATTTTGGTATTATCATTTCAACATAAATGCAACTTGGATAAACAAACTGATTGGAATTTGTTTATAATTAGTGAATAATGTCGTATTTCAATCTCTACAAATGTAAATGGATAAAGCCTCGTTTTCACAATAAGAGTTGACTCGGACCGAGTACACTCGTACGAGTCGGCTTCATACGAGTGTACTTGGATAGTGGTTTACACACGATAGTAGTGCACTCGTATTGTGGTTATTTGTCTCCTTGCACAATCAAGATGTCGTCGACTGATCTGCTGCTGCGAGGATTAGAAATTGTAGCAAATATGCTAATAGCGATTACATCAGATAAAAATCTGTCTACAATTTCGTACCATGCTAATGAGGGCACATAAATGTTATCAACAACAGATCCAGTCCCTCTAGATTGTTTATTTTTTATTTTTCCTGAGAGTATGTACTGCGAATGTAATTTATTTTGGTGTTTACACCTTGAGACATAAGTCCAAGGTTCAGGTTATGAATAAGGGGTAGTATTGCTGCATTTCGAGCATCTTTATTTTTATAGTCCTTTAATCGCACATTCCACAACACTTCCTCCGCTTCATATAGTTCTAAAAACCTAACCAGTGTCACGTTCACTCCACTGTTTTTAGTTGTTTCCATTTTGTTTTCATAAAAATGATCCGAGTGAGCTCGAAAATAGAGCAGCGTCCGAGCCTACTCGGATTAGGTGCCGGCGTCCGAGTACGCTCGGATTAGGTGTTTACTAATTCGAGTACCGTCCGAGTAGACATCCGTGTGCACTCGGTCCGAGCCAACTCTTATTGTGAAAACGCGGCTTAAAAAATATATTTTAATATCTCTTCAGTATTATAATAATCACTGTTCTATTTTATTGTGAATTAAAGTACGATCTAGTAACTCAACTTTTTCTAATTATTGATTTTATGTAAAGTATGAGAACTAACGGGATCGTGTAATAAATATTACTTAATATTGAAAAGCCCGAAGTTTCGACCGGGTTTCACTGGTTTTAGATGCCGACTGAATCAACTGCATCTACTCATTATTATAACGATTATGTTAATTTACATATTTATACATAACAATATAAGAACTTCTGTATGCGGATTTTTCAGAAAGCCTGTTTTTTCATTTCTATAGAATGTTGTCTAGACACGGTTTAATACCTAAACAAAATATCACAGATCGGAGGCGCAGCTTCAGACTGATTACTTGATTTGTAAACGTGTTTTATGACATCACATATCATATTTTTGATGAGTTATCTTTTTAGATATAATAACTATCTTGTATAATACACTGTAGTTTGCATTACTGATTTTAATGTGTTTTTTTTATATATTGTTTTACCTAAATATGCAATTGCCGCCTTTCCGTGAGTATTAAGTTACATTAGTTCTTACAAGATCAATACAGTATAATTGTTTAGACAATGATACCAGTTAAAGTTAATAACTAACTGGTCACTACTCGGGTTACTAAAACTGACGGGTTAATAACTAGCCGTCAGCTATAGCATAATCATCTTGGCCGATAAATAGCTTACAAACAAGGGGGAGGCGAGAGGATCTCGCTTGCTCGAACCTGAGATTGTCCCCTATTTAGGTGTCAAACATGCGGACGCTGTTTTCACTCCCGTATTGGGCTTTACATTCACACTAAGAAGTGTCAGAGAAGCTGTCTAAATCATCTGAAAAGATAGGAAGGCCTATTATACCGAAAGACGTCTACTCCAAGACATGTGGCCCTAGGTTCTTCACTACAACCGGTCATCTAATTTATTTTGTTCGTCTAATTCGTTTTATTACTTAATATTTTAATTAGTATGTATAAGAAATGAGCGTATTGGTGTGCACTGTAATGCTTACATTAAATGAATTGAATTAAATTGTTATATGGCAAACTGTGAGAGACCACGTCTCAGTAGCAAAAGTCATCACTGCATCATCATTTGTGATAAATATCGTTGTATAATAAAGTTATCAAAGAAGCACAAATGTAGAAATGAATACCTTAACATATTGTTTTATAATATGTATTTTTTACATAAGCGCTCATACACACGAACGGCATGTTGTCAATGCCACAGACAACTGTACTACTACGCGTCGACGGCTACAGTTACTGTAGCCGTCGACGCGTAGCGACATTGCAATTGTATTGTAGCGTACCGCGTCCGCCATTTTGTCAGTAAATTGCATATAGTTCAAGAGTGCGCAGGCGACGGAAATATGTAAAATGATTTCTAGTGACGAATAATAATAAATTACTTTATTGTATACCGAAGACGAAATTGATGTTGGATTGCTAATTGTGGTCATCAAGACAAATGCTTGTATTTGGAATTATAAATTGAAAGAATACAGTAATAAAACATAAAAAACAGAGCATGGATGGCGGCATGTGAAGAAGTTATCAGCGATTTTAATAATTCATAATGAACGTGTTTTTGTAAACTCCTATACTATGTGAACTGACGACGGCTACCGCTGATCTTCACAGTTGGATTGTCGACGGCTGCAGTTATCTGTGCCGTTGACAACATGCCGTTCGTGTGTATGAGCGCTTACACGTTAGTTTAGTATATCGTGAATCTGTTTATCATTAGTTTAAAATCGCTTTTAGGAACAATTTACACTACATAAGGGCCACCGCAGACTAGCTACTTTTAGCATCGGCGATCGGCGATTTGGCGACTGCATCGATGCTGCATCGCGTTTTAGCGACTTCCTGCGTTCGATCGCGGTATCGGAAACGCGCGTTTTAGCGACTGCTCAGATGCCAAATCGATGCTAACGGCATCCGAATGTGTGCTGAGAGTAGCGTTCAGCTGCTGTGTCGCGCTTCTAAAAAGCGACTCGATCGCCGCGTTTGGCGTGTTTAAGTGTGCGGTGTAGAGCGTTCGGTCGCCGTATTTAGCTTCTAAAAAGCGACTAGTTGCCGATCACCGATGCTAAAAGTAGCTAGTCTGCGGTGGCCCTAAATATTCAATAGATTTGAATTGAATATAACACTGTATAAATATGTTTATTTACGATGTGTACTCTGAAACCAGCTGTTTTGTGTTTGTATTGGGACAAAACCTCGTAATTAATTAGCTTACAATAATTATGCGATACGTAACTATTTATTATTTATAATGACCCTTTTTAAAATATATTAAAGCGATAAAAGTTCTATGGTTCTAATCCTTATCTAACAGTAATTGATTCGTATTTAACGACTTGTTTCTGGAAGTGATACACTCAGGACCGAAAATAATGTTACCATAAGCAATATTTTTTTTAACAATATAAAATTTCTATGTTACAGATCTATATTTAAAAGACGACTCCCGCACTTTGAATATTCCTGAGACGCGGGTGACTACAAATATACACGAAATGTAAAATGTTGAAAGACAAAGTGGATAAACTGAAAATATAGCAGTAGTTTAATAGTATGATAAGTCATAGTCAGTCATATAATAAGTTATAGTATGACAAAATTTATATGTGTGAGATGATTGTTCACGAATATTCATGAAACTTAAATTCAATCAAAGTTCTTTAGTGTGTTTATTTTAGGAAAACTATCTAAGTAAAACCATTAATGGTCCTGACTGTACACATTCCAGTTTGCGTATTTGCGTAACTGTAATATAGATCCTTATCTTACAAATAACATTACTAAGCCTTGCTTAAATAAAACATAAAGATTTTAAATTGTGCCATAACAGTTTTACACTACTTGTATTATACTTAAATTATAGTAATAGACTACAGGCCCATGTCAAAAATGGATGGGTCATATGAACCACCAGGTGACGTATATGGGAGGATATAAGAGCATAAAATAATAAGATTTAGCACTATGCCGTCACTTGTAAGCTGTCCAACTGAGTGCTGGTGAGAATTCAAAAGTGCAGGTAGAGTGAGTACATTTTGGTCATATATTTTTGTACGGCATTTTTACCATCGATAGATCCATGAAAAATAATAAAAAAGCGCACAGTGCCGTAAAAAAATGGTGGTCCACAAAGTCGGTATTGTTTGTTGATTTTCTTACAATTTTCAGGGTAAATTATGTCATTTCATTCTGTACGGCATCAGTTTCATTCTGTTTCAATACAGCTTCTAATCCATTATTCCGCAACGCCGTACAAAAATCATGCAACAAGGGGAAAAAATCGAGGGTTGCAACCCCCTCTTTTTTAGTGGCCCGGGGGGTGATTTGACACAACATAAAATTAATTTATTTTGAAAGTATTTTATGCATAGATAATATTTTTTTACATGCCGTACATTTTCGTTGGTCCAAAGGTTTGTAGGAAAAAAAAAGTCAAGGAAAAATCCAAATCCATAAAGGTGTTAAATCACACGATCTTGGTGGCCAACTGATCGGTCCATTTCTCGAAATTAAACAAATACCGTCGACCTTGTTACCAATAAGCTTTGGATGGATTTTAAATGACGGTCGGTACGATTTCGACTGGTTCCACGGCGAGGAATGCCCCCAAAAAGTCAGTGACATAACGGAACCGGATGAGGAATCAGGGGAAGAAATCGATGACGTCATAGGTAAATAAATTAGTTATTAATAGACTTTGATTTTGACAAAAACTTATTCATGTTTCAGAAAATGATAGAGAAGATAATTCGGACGTCGATGAAGACGTTGATTCCGATAACAACTCAGCAGCAAATTCTGATACTGAATAATTTAAATAAAAACCTTATTTTGTATTATCATTTTTAGGGTTCCGTAGCCAAATGGCAAAAAACGGAACCCTTATAGATTCGTCAAGTCTGTCTGTCTGTCTGTCCGTCCGTATGTCACAGCCAATTATTTCCGAAACTATAAGAGCTATACTGTTGAAATTTGGTCAGTCGATGTATTCTGTGAACCGCATTATGATTTCTACATAAAAATAGAAAAAAAACAATACATTTTGGGGGTCCCCATACTTGGAACTGAAACTCAAAAATTTTTTTTTCATCAAACCTTTACGTGTGGGGTATCTATGGATAGGTGTTCAAAAATGATGTTGAGGTTTCTATTATCATTTTTTTCTAAACTGAATAGTTTGCGCGAGAGACACTTCCAAAGTGGAAAAATGTGTGTCCCCCCCCCTCTAACTTCTAAAGTAAGAGAGTGATAAAACTAAAAAAAATACATGTTGTACATTACCATGCAAACTACCAACGAAAATTGGTTTGAACGAGATCTAGTGAGTAGTTTTTTTTTAATACGTCATAAATCGTAACACACAATTTACCTTTCATCCAATCAATACACTAGTATAAAAATATCGATGAAAGTTACAACGAACTGCAAGAACTTTTATATGATGTTACTTGCTGGTACGGAAACCTTCATGGGCGAGTCCGACTAGCACTTGGCCGCTTTTTTTAAATATACCTATCGATTTTTTCAAAAAAATAGTTGTCTTATTTATTCACATTATTACAATTAAACAAATCAATTATATACATGTATCAATAATGTTTGGAGTATATATTAAACCAAAAAGTATACAAAACTGTTGATACTGGGATTTACAGTTTCAATTCTTGGATATTATACAATATACACACCCTTTCACTTCGGTTAGATTTTATCATAATATCAATTGTTCTCTTCAAAAATATGTTAATACCGTACAGTATCAGATGGCCATAAAGTACTACACCCTTAAAATGGTAGCGTCATTTTCATCAGCTTAAAGATATGGTCTGCATTAAAATGTACGGCATCATTTTTTCCTAATTTATTTATATTAATACTATTTAAAACAAGGGAAATTTGTAGAAAATTGATATATTTTATTAATCTATGAATAGTTAAAGTTTTGCAATAATTTAATAAAATGCCAATTTTTGTAGTTCTCTATATTTTTTTAGAACAGTTTTTTTTGAACGGCAATACTATATAACAATTGTATTTTACAATATCATGTTAAAAAAAAAGTTGCCGTACAGAGTCAAATGATTTTACAGCTTTATAAATCAAGTATACCATGAAATTAAGATAATTATAAATATACATTCAAATGAACAAGAATTTTTTGACGGCATTATTTTTAATAGTACTTTTGAGTGCTAGATAATGTTTTGGAACCAAAGCCGTACTTTTTCAAATCACCCCCCGGACCACGGAAAGAGAGGGGGTTGTAACCTTCGATCTTTTCCCCTTGTCGCATGATTTTTGTACGGCATTGCAGAATAATGGATTAGAAGCTGTATTGAAACAGTATGAAACTGATGCCGTACAGAATGAAATGACCAAATTTACCCTGAAAATTGTAAGAAAATCAACAAAAAATACCGACTTTGTGGACCACCATTTTTTTACGGCACTGTGCGCTTTCTTATTATTTTTCATGGATCTATCAATGGTAAAAATGCCGTACAAAAATATATGACCAAAATGTACTCACTCTACCTGCACTTTTGAATTCTCAACAGCACTCAGTTGGACAGCTTACAAGTGACGGCATAATGCTAAATCTTATTATTTTATGCTCTTATATCGTCCCATATACGTCACCTGGTGGTTCATATGACCCATCCATTTTTGACATGGGCCTGTAGTCTATAACAGTTTAATAAACATCAATATACATATTTCTCCAATAAAATAACATAAATACTTAAAACATATGTTTATATATTTCAAGTATTAAAGAAAAGTACTTATTTTATAAAGCTGTTTCATACACATATAAATCACGGTTGTTCCATGAATAAAAATAATAATATCTTTGCAATAGTTTTCAATAGATTTAGCTTCATTAGTGCAAACTAAAAAGTATTTCATTTAAGAAATCAATTTCTATCTTATATTAATATGTTCGACTAGATAGCTACATATGTCAATGTATAATGAAAATTACACACAAAAACATAATTATTTTTTGTATTAATTACATTTGTAGGTAATTTAAAGTTGGCACACATGTGATTTATTTGTGTAGCTTACTTAATTTTACAAAGCACTTGCAGCATTCAAATACTGCAAATAGTTTCTACAAATCCCTTACAATAGTGTTATATACTCTTTAAATATACGACACGTATTTTATGGCGTAATAATAAATGACGAGGATTACATTATTACTTCCCCTAGTTGCCTTGTAAAGCTTCTAGTGACTACATATATTATCGTTTGCAACCATACAAAAATAAAATTGTCCTTGACAATTAAGCTTTTATATGATATACATAAACTCTCTTCTCTAATTAACTTTGGAGGTACATAGAACAGCCTTTCGTTTTGTTACTCACTTCTGTAGCATGCAATGTTTATAGATCAGTCAATCCACCATTAGGTTGTCCTGCTTTTACTTTGTCCAGTACAGTATTGACAAATTCTGAAGTTTTACCGCCAATTTTTACTTCTGTAAATTGACAAAATATCATGTTATTAACGGGTGGCACGATTAGCTGTTTCGCTAACCAATTATCCCTTATTATTTTCTGCTTTGGGATATTATTATGTACAAACGCCTTGTTGGGAGTCTTGATTGCTTGTTCTGATACTGAGTTACTGAACAACACTCATTAACTTTGGAATTCATATTTATATCACGAAGTATACAACGTTTGTGTCAAAATTAAAGAAGGGACAAAAGTCACTTATTGCACTGTACCGGTAACACTTTTAAATAATAAGACTAAGGAGTGTCACCAATCCCATTCATGCCATGGGTGTCGTATGAGGTAAATTAAAGGAGCAAATTACTCAGGACAATGTCACTGAAAAGGAAAACTTGAATCAAAGCCTATACCAACCCCTTAGGCATGGTTATATTTCAGGCCAAAAACCTCCTTTCCAAGGTCTATATCCAGCAATGTGATGTAAATGATGATAAACTATATATTGTAACACTAAAATAGATAACGATTGTTTAGCACAGGTGGACCGGCTCCACCGGAATGATGACAAAAACTACACAGACAAGTGCCGCATTTTGTTGTATTCAGAAATAGAACAAAATCAATATGGGTGAAAGAACTGATCACAGATGTAAACATCGACATCTAAAGTGATGATTGAACTGTGATATCAGTCTATTGACTTGCTGAATACTACCGAGACTATTGCGTACAGTAGACAAGAATATACAAAACTCGATCAAAATCACTTGTTAAAGTCTTGAATCGTGCTGTCGTGTTTTGTTGGTGAATGCGAAGGCCCAATGATGCAGTAGCATCTCAATAGGCCACCATACTGTAAGTCACCATGTCACCAAGTCTGGAAGTATAGTGATCACTACTCTTGGATTCTGCTCATGCTTTACATCAAAGTAGGAGTGGAAACTGCCAAAGTGACTGTACTTCGGCAAGTTCATACATTTATAAAAGTTACCAACTTACGAACGAAAACTAAAATTAAGAAACCAAATGTGGGTAGTTAGTGAAATTAAGTAATCACTAAAATCAGTATTATTCTATTGAAATGTTAGCATATATATGGTAACAAAAATAAATGTAAATAAAAAGTACCTGTTGCAGTATTGACTATGTTCTTGATGTGAGCATTCCAATCAACATTATTTTGTGAATTAGTCACCCGGCTGCTTAATATTTGTTTCATTTGGTGTATTCCATTCAAGAGACGTTCTGAAATAATAAGGAACACTGCTTTATAATTGACCAAAAAGAGTTAATAGAATCGAATATTTAGAAACAAAGTAGCAGTTAGTAGCAAATACATAAATTTTGCTGTAATTGCTATCCGGTATACACAATAAAAGCGTGGTTTCAAATCTTCTGTTACTTGAATAAACTTCGAAAATTTGGCCGACATGGACATCTTTACGACGTCTACGACCAAATTTGTTTTGTCGTGCCGGACTCGTTATGAGCCTGGAATGCTACGGCGGAACGCACACACGCAAGCCCTGCGGGCTTGGAGGACACGGCTCGTTGGCTGTACCAGCCAGCGCGCTGTCGGAGCCGTTTTGCAGAACTTCGAAGCTTGGATAGAGAGTGACTTAGAGACTAAACGGACACAGTTTTTTTCAGTGAGTATCTGAATAGAATCGGACGTGAGGTTACGGCACAATGCCAATATTGCGGGTCCGGCCGCCCAACGCACAACTAACCTGCGTGGGAGACCGATCAAGGCTTGGTCGGACAGATCGAACGAAACCTGTCGCAACCAGCATTGAGCCCACCAGCCACCTGTGTAGAGCGGTGATAGGCGCGGTAGCTTCTTGCACCCGGTGGTGAATCCGTTCACCCCGGGATGTACATCAGTAGTGGGGTACGGTAGGGAGGACTCCAGAAGTCGCTAATGCGTTCGTGGTGCTTCTCCTTTAGGTAATAAAAAAAAAGCAGCCAAGTGCAAGTCGGACTCGCCCATGAAGGGTTCCGTATCAGCAAGTAACATCATATAAAAGTTCTTGTAGTTCGTTGTAACTTTCATCGATGTTTTTATACTAGTGTATTGATTGGATGAAAGGTAAATTGCGTGTTACGATTTATGACGTATTAAAAAAAAACTACTCACTAGATCTCGTTCAAACCAATTTTCATTGGTAGTTTGCATGGTAATGTACAACATATATTTTTTTTAGTTTTATCACTCTTTTATTTTAGAAGTTAGAGAGGGTGACACACATTTTTCCACTTTGGAAGTGTCTCTTGCGCAAACTATTCAGTTTAGAAAAAAAATATATTAGAAACCTCAACATCATTTTTGAACACCTATCCATAGATAGGTTTGATGTATAGGTTTGATGAAAAAAACATTTTTGAGTTTCAGTTCCAAGTATGGGAACCCCCAAATATGTATTGTTTTTTCTCTATTTTTATTTAAAAATCCTAATGTGGTTCACAGAATACATCGACTGACCAAATTTCAACAGTGTAGCTCTTATAGTTTCGGAAATAATTGGCTGTGACATACGGACGGACAGACAGACACAGACTTGACGAATCTATAAGGGTTCCGTTTTTTGCCATTTGGCATTTCTGCACTATTATAAACATAAAACATACAAAGAAAACCCAGACTATATGCTACTTTTAATTGAATATACTCACTGTGTTCATTCTCTAATCCATGGAGTTTCAATTTATTTGCTTCATGTTGTGCCTTTTTCTTGAGTCTGCATGCGCGTGATGCTAATTTATTTTTCTCTTTTCTTGTTTTTGGTCTTATATTGAAAGGCAGTTCGCTAACTGGTATCATGTCATTTATGACTTTCCCTAAATTATCCAACTCTTTGCCAATAACATAAAGTTTCCTGGGATTTGGTGTCAAATCATTTCCATCACCTTTTCTAGCCTTTCCACTGAAATGAAATAATAATAAATCATTGTCAATAAATTTATTAAAAAATCTTAGCAATCTGCACCACCGAACGGGCGCCTCAACAAAAGAATGCACCTAAGCATCTCGTTGCTCAATTAAGCGGTTTATATAGACAAGAATAACTTATTATTGTCAAGATGATGAAAGAGTAAACAAACATTTTATAAACTACTATGTCTGTATGGATTTGCTATTTTAAATTTATGATTCTGGGACATTCTTTCACTGAAGAAACGCATGAGTTTAGTGTGCTCTGTGTCAAATTTGTGAAAGATGCCTATTCCAGAAGAAATGTTCTCTCGTTTACGTATTTAGATGATACTGTATGATACTGATGTGGTAGTTACATCGGTAATGACCCAACGTGGCACCATCTGGTATCCAAAAGTGGAATTAATCCAGAATTATTCAAAATATTTGTGTATCATGATCATCATCATAATAATTTAACAGTCCAATGCTGGACGAAGAACACAAAATATAATGATGTGTTATTTTTGTATGTGGTATGTCAAATTCAAACTATTTGAAACCACAATTAACAAGTGAATATATTCAAAGGCATCAAGGACTTAGAAGAAGAAGAGTACAAGTTGTATCTAAGAATCTTTATAATGTATTTTACATTGATGGTTCTTGTCTATAGTAGCAAAGTTTATGAATGACTAAACTATATTAAATTATAGTTTAAGTATCAAATAGTATTTTATGAACTTATGAAACATTAATGAAAATGCAATTAAAATAGTATTAAGAAAATTTATTACCTGTGCTTGATACCCCTTACACTGCAACTGGGGCTGAAAACAGGATCAGTAACTAAATTCAAGATGTGTGGGTCTTCAGATTTATTTTTTAAAATAAGTCTTTGACCTTTAGGTCCTTTAGCTTGGACATTGTATTGCCAAAAATATCTCTCTTTCTTCGAACCATGGCGAGGTTTGTTGTCTGACTCATCATTTGATTCTGTAACAAAAATAGTATAAGAAATCAATATAATTATATAACTGTACTGTTACTAACTAACTGAGAGATACGCACATCCGAAAATACTGGACGCAGGAAGCTAAAATTTTTACATGTGTATTCCTTGAGGAGGGTAGGCGAGCACTAAGAGAGGATTTTGGAAAATTCCACCCTAAAGGTACGCGTTCATTGGCCCGCGCCGGACGCACCGCACGCACGGCACGCAACGGATTGAATGGATTTGCCTTGCTCACAAATGCCGGCGTTCGGTGCGGGCGGCGCGGATAGTGGACGCAACACTATGTGAAATCATACAAAGAAAAAAATAAAATCCGTTGCGTGCCGTGCTTGCGGGGCGTCCGGCGCGGGCCAATGGACGCGCACCTTAAGGGAGTCAAAAAGGCAATCAGATAAACATCAGAAAAAAAGCTTGCGATTATATAAAGAAATCTTAACATGACCTTTGCCTGGTTCAATAAATGGCATGTTAGAGCAAGTGCCAATAAGTCACAACATATTACCTTCACACTTAGGAAAAAACGATGCCCTACGGTTAATCTGCCGGTTAAGCCAGGATCCTGTACCTACTTGGGATTCCATCTAAATCAACATATGACATGGAAAGTTCACATTAAACTCAAATGGGATGAAATTAATTATAGGTTCAGAAACTTCCTGTTGTTGCTTGGAAGGCAGTCCACCCTCTCTCTAAGCTACAAACTCTAGAGTCTATTGCTCGATCATCAAACCAATATGGTATCCAGCTCTTGTCAAACCAAATATACTTTGCCTAGAAAGAATGCAAAACATCTATCTAATCATAAGGACCGTATCAATGCCCCTTGGTTTACACGCAAATCTGAAATTCATGAGTACCTCGACATGAGAACTGTTGCTCAAGAAATTCAGTGACCCAAACTGCCGATAACGTTCTTTCAGCTCATCTGCTTATAGTTGCTTGACTTTTCGCAGATTTAAAAAAAAAATGATAGAAATAACTAGACTAAGTTATAAACTTCGCAAGACAACATCAATGCAAAGAGAAGGAAAACTTGAACCTAACCCTATACCAACCAGTCTTGCCAGCGTGGTTTGGTTAGGCCAATAGATCCTTTCTAAGGAGAGGCCCAGGAGTGGACTGTTAAAGGCTGTTGATGATGATTATGATGACATTAAATGTAAAAAATTTACTAAAACTATAGGTATATCAAATCTGTACCGTCTGAAGAGAGATCTTCATATCTGTCACTGTCTTCATCAGACTCTATGTCGCGATCATCCTCATCTTGAGAAAAGTCAACGGTGCCCGGGCTAAGGAGACCTCCAGAGAGTGATGAGGCAGATCCTGCTTCTGCCAAGGAACTTGTTGATAGCAAATGCTTTCGAGGTTCTCTGCGTTGCCAAATCTATAACAGAAGCATGATACATAAATATTTTTAGTCATAAAAAAATTAAAAATAAAAGAAAAATCATACAAGAATATTACTTAAGTATTTTTGCATTCTGATGAACGCAGAATAAGAGTACCTACACCTTGCTATCTAAAAATTATGTAGAAGTATTTTAGATTCTATATCAAGAGTATAAGGCTAAGCTTCATATTTTTTGGTTTGATTCCTGTGTTAGAGCAAACATTTGTATGATATTCCAATATTTGTGTCAGAATATAGGTGTTCTTTAATTAATAAATAATAAGCCTGTATTTTAAAAACATTACATTATGTATTTATATCAGTTGTCTAATACCCATAATACAAACTCTGCTTAGGTTGGGACTAGATGGTGTTGTGGCTCAGTTTCAGACTAGATGGCAACATGAAAGCCTGTAATGTGTAGGACTCATGAAAAGTACCTATCAGTACCTATCGGAAAAGGTAGTCCACAGTGACCATTTACTATCAAACTTTGTGCTATTATGTACCAGGCCATGTGAGAAGCAAAAAAAAATGTGTCAAGGCTGTAGTAAGTGGAGATCAATTGTCTCCGCCTACCCCATTGAGAAATAGTTGTGATTAAATGTTTATAAAAACCGAGAACAAAGAATAGTTCAAAATTTCATTTTTATGTCACATAAAACAATTTGACAAAGTAGGTTTATCTGCAATGACACCATCTGAAGAAAACACATTTATTTGAGCCTTCAGTTTTTAAACTTTTATTTAATGTAGGTAAATGAATGAGGGTTCCATTTTAGGGTAATAAACCAATAGCATTTTTTTTTTCATCTGAAATTACCATAATACATGCATATACACAAACCATTTATTATGTATCTCACTATATAATTATGTAAATATAAATAATTCTTCTTGAAAAATGATCTAACTAGATATAAAAAAAAACCAGACATTTATCAGACAACTAAGCCGACCTCATATTATGGGTAGTTTCATTTCATTCATTTTATGGACAATTCATATAAATACATAAACATACTTTTTTTGTAAATACATATACATTATACATAGAAAACACCCAAACTCGGAAACAAATATTTGCAAGTCACACAAACATCTGTCCCGGGAATCAAAACCGAGACCACGGCAGTCGCATATATGCTCTACTGACAGTTAATGTAGGTATGTACAGATAAAACATTGTTTTATACTATGTAAAAATATATTTTTCCTTTAACCTTTTGACCGCCAGGGTCACATATATGTGACAAACGAAAACTGTCCCTGTACGCCAACGTCACAAATATGTGACAAAAAAGCGGTGCACCGAAATACGAAATAAAGCCTTTAAACATTACTTTTATGCCTTTATATTTATATAAGTACCTTATGAAGAAGCTCTAACTGTTATCTATTGCCATAAAACTATTTAAATTGCTTTATGATATTAAGAAATTTTACTCTAAAAAGAAAGAAATAAACTCTTAAAAAAGAATGTCCCCACACTCCAGAGTCACAAATATGTGACCACTAGTGATGTAGGGCACGTGAGATGATATCGTAAGTTTATATTAAAATTTCGTTAGCCTGTTTTATTTTTGTTGTTAAGTTTTGTTATTATACTTATTCTGTTAAAATGAGTAAGAAAGTAATTAACAGCCGTGTTCGTGAAATGATAATTAAAGTAGACAATTATTTTGTAAAGAAGAAAGAGGACTCTTAGTTATTGATACAAAATATAAGCAGTGCCCAAAAAAATGCTGCGTACACTAGTTACACTACTGAGGTTTAAATGAAATAAATAAAAGTTTTAAAATGTCCATCAAAAGTTGCTTAGCTTTTTTTTTCAAAACTCTACTTGTTACTTTTTATGCCAGGTTTATAGAAGCTAGCGTTTAAAGGCTATAAACGTACATACTGTTTTACATTTTGTAAATTTTTATTTAGTTGAATATATACTTAACCTATTTGAATCGTGTATTTTTTTTAAATATCTCCTTCAACGGAATTATAGAAATTTAATTTAAAATACGTGTTTTAATTATTGTTAGTTAATATTATACTCGATAAGCGAGAAAGTACGTTGCTACATCCTTATTTGAGAAGCGCAATATTCATAAAAATGACGTACCGTCCACGCCAGGGTCACAATATCAAGACAACAGATCAAGAATAATGTTGTACCTATAGTTATTATATTTAATTATATTGTCGTCTCAATTCTGTTATTACGGTATTAAACAACTCTGTAAATAGTGTATAACTATTACTAGAGTAGGAAGAAGTGTAATGTTGAAACAAATTCAGTGTTATAAGGACATATATTTTGAAATTGTAGACGAAAATAAAAATACAATTCATGTTATCGATAAAGTTTTGGAATGCTTATTTTTTTCGTAGGTATTTGCGCTAAATTTTTGGTCTGGCGTTGAGGGCAAGTTGATGAGTTTTTGCTCTGGCGTTCAAAAGGTTAATGATGCAATTTAATCTATAAATTTATTTTTTAGAAGAAGATGGTTCTTTGAAATAGAAATAATTGAATTTTCTAAAAAGTTCATAAATAATTGAATTATGAGGTGGCATAACTTTAAAAAAAGGTTAAGCTGTTCAAAATAGGTCAAGCTGTTCCAGAGATTACCCAGAACAAACAGACAGACAGAAACTTACTTTGATATGCATTTAGTAACCTTTTTTATTTATTTAAGTATTAAAACTGTTAATTTGATATTACATACAGACACTCCAATTTTATTTATTTGTAAAGATTTAATTCATCATGTTTATTTTTTATGATTATAATTCACTTTTTACTTCCTCCTTTTGCCCCATTACAATTGTTATCTTTTTTGCTTAAATAAACTATAATAATATGTAAATTAATAACTATTTTAGCTTTTCATTACTAGAACTGCTTGAACAAAAATATTTTATAATTCTTTTATGTGTTCATTATGAAAATTTAATAGCTGCATACTCAAGCTCTTATGCTTCAAAGCATTGAGCAATTTCATGTTCTTGCACTTAAACCACTTTACAATGAAATTAAGGATTTTTATTAAAGTATTCTGACAAAAATCCTTTAGAAATTTACATAAAATACATTAAAAAAAAGTTCAAAATGAGACAACTTTAAAAAAAGCCTTACTAATTATACCTAAATTGCATCATTGCAAACAAAAAAAACATGCCAAATACACAAAATATTCATAGTTACTTGTTCCATTGTGAGATTAGTTGGTGCTGAAGAGGAAAGCTGTGTAGGTTGTTGTTGAACACTAGTAGGGTACGGTGGCAATACTGTTGAGGCAGGAACAGACTGCCCCAGAGCTATTTCAGCACTGTAACCATCCATCTTGAGTAACAGTTCTGGCAATTGATTCATAGGTTGAGCAAAACTCGAAGAAGCAGAACTGTGTTGACTCGCAGGTGAAAAGGCAAGTTGGGCTCTATTGTAAGGACTACAAGGACTATCTCCAGGCATAATGCTACTTGGCTGCATTGCATTAAGACGGCGTGATCCACCCATCACTCCCCCAATCTGGACACAATAACCACTCTCCTCCGGCAAAAGTAAATCGTCAAAATTTAAATCATCCAACAATGTGTCTGGGTTAGCGTTCAGCTCAGCAAGTGTTGGTCCAAGTATTAAATCAGCTTTGTCTACTTGGAATATATCGTCATCATCCATTCTGAAGCTTTCCACTTTAGAGGAATTGTCAGTTTCAAAGGCTAACTTGTTGTACTGCATTGTAGGCATGTTGTGAAAGGAGCCAACTAAATTGTCTTGAAGACACAAATCTAAATCTGTGTTGAAGTCACCGAGGTCGACGCGACGCTGCGGGATCGGCACGGAAGCTGACATGGTACCCAATTCTGAAGGCGATTCCTGTTTTATCTCTATACCTGGCTCAAGAAGAAAGTCATGTGTGTAAATAGATTCCGACATCGCACGTGTTTGTGAACAGTGACCTTGACGTATAATAGTCTTGTTGATAGAGATTGGCGCACGCGTCTTACGTCTTTATCGATTTATTCAATGCAAAACCCACGTGTTGTTTCTATTATATTTGTTTTATTTATTTCCACAAATTGCCCAATAAGGTCAAAACAAGTTATAATGAATTTTTTTTTTAGTGTCAAATCGCGATATCTCATCCTTCGATTACATAACGTTAACAAAATACAATTCTAAACAAAATTGTAGCACTTGGTATTCACAATGACTTTCGATATCAAAATTAGACACAACAGATTCACGAATGTTTATTTCACGTTATTTTATATCACAAACACTTTAAAACCAATTCCAATAGAATAATTTCAACAAGAATAACAAAATTCCTTATTAAATTCCAATAGAACGAGGAGTCACAATAACAAAAACACTGTTCAGATATGAAGTAAACAAAGATTTTTATTATTATTATTCAGCAAATTCAAAGGTCATTAGAACGAGGTAGTGAATTGTAAAGCATTCAAGAGAGAAAGAGACGCTAATATATTTATTTTGAATGTGTCCAAAGACGGAAATGGAAAAGATCCGCAAATTTAGAGCTGAACCATAAGCAGAGATTGAGAACAATAAGATTTGCACTATGGTTCAATGTAAAAAAAAATTTAGAAGAAAGTTTTGAAACCATCGTAAGTCGCATGGTGATAACTTTGTTACCTCAGCTTGGAGATATAAGCATTAAAACTAACCAACTAAACTTGAAAAATATGAGAATACAGAACATTTCATTCCTTCTAAAAAATGTAATTCCATATAACCATAGTAGTCAAGCTAAAGAAATTTTGATGGCAATGAATTGCGAAGGCTGCTGTTAATTTTGATGAAAGTCAATATATATACGACAGAATGATATATTAAAATATCTCTATGTCAAATTTTATTGACATCAGAACAGTTGCTTACCCATAAGAAAATAACAGAGAGATAAAATTATTTTTGGATTTAGATTAAGGCCGCTGCATACGTGACGGGATTTAACACGGACGTGACGGGATGAGAAGTTTTGCAAACACCGTTACATACAAAATGTATAGGGAAATGCATACTTCACGGAGACACGGACGGGGCGGAACGTGGCACGCACGGGCCCTGCTAAATATCGTCGCCGACGATTTTTAGCACGTCAATAGCAATTAAAGCCAATTCTTGAAATGAAAAAACATCTTTCCTTGTTTACAACACTAACACGTTAGATCCGAGTCACAGTCACCATGCGACCATGCGTATGCATTTAAATCACCTTCCCGTTTATAACGAGGCAACCACGTCCACGCCCCGTCCGTGTTAAATCCCGTCACGTATGCAGCGGTCTTTACTTATATATGGAAGCTTGGCTTAGATTTTTTTTTAAATAATTAAAGTACGTACCTGAGTAGAAATAGTTTGATAACGGTGATTGAGTTTTATAATAGTTGATAGTGGTTGATGTAAGTTTAATAATAACGCTGGCTCTATTTTAACTATCCACAGATAATCATTTCAAGCAGTAGTGAACACTCTGAAGGACAAAGATGTCGTAACCAGCTGAACGTCAAAGAGCAGTGACAATACTCACAAAATAATACAAGTTTGAACCAATTTTTAATATTATGGGTGACGAAAACCTAAATTCTAGTAAAAAATGTGAAAACAATAAGTGTAATATCTTAATTATCGGCGCTGGGATGGCTGGTTTATCTGCCGCCAATTATCTTTTGAAAAATGGCATAGAAGACTTTATCATTTTAGAAGCCAGAAATCGTATCGGTGGTCGTATAATTTCAATACCAATGAAAAATGAAAAGATTGAACTGGGGGCTAATTGGATCCATGGAGTTTTGGGTAATCCAATATTTGAAATAGCTATGGCCAATGGTCTTGTAAACATAATAAACATACCCAAACCGCATAAGGTTATAGCAGCTACAGAGGACGGCAAACAAGTTCCTTTTGGGGTATTGCATGAAATACATGAAGCGTATGTATGCTTTCTAAGACGTTGCGAAGAGTACTTCCTGTGTCAATATTTACCACCGCCGGACATACACAGTGTTGGTGAACATATTAATTTAGAAGCAACTATTTACCTAGAACGCTTACCTTCTTCAGAGGAAAAAAAATTGCGTAGACTCATATTTGACTGTCTCTTAAAACGAGAAACTTGTATATCCGGCTGCAACAGCATGGATGAAATAGATCTCCTTGAGTTGGGTAGTTATACAGAATTGCAAGGAGGTAATATCATGATACCATCAGGCTTCAGTTCAATTCTGGAATCGCTAACTAAAAATATTACTCCTTCTAAAATACTAAAGAATCATTCTGTTAGTAAAATAAAATGGGATTCAGATGAACATAGCGCACAGAAAACAGAAGATCTGGGTGAAGAGTCAGAAGATTCTGATCAAACAGTCATTGAGGATATATCTAAAAGTTCTTCTGATGCAACTGTGAACCCTAAAGAAGGCACATCTTTTACAGATTTAACAAGGAAACCAAAGAAAAAGTTCTCTAATAGTGTTGAAGTAGTTGTTGAAAATGGGCAGTCTTTCTATGCTAATCATGTGATATGTACTATTCCCTTAGGAGTTTTAAAAGACAAAGCTGGTACACTCTTTGAACCAGCATTACCACAATATAAAATGGAATCAATTGAAAGATTATTATTTAGTACTGTAAATAAAATATTCTTAGAATATGACAGACCATTCCTAAACCCAGAAATAACAGAGATCATGCTATTGTGGGAGAGTTCAGCTACACCGGAAGATATATCAGATTCATGGTATAAAAAGATTTATTCATTTAGTAAAGTGTCAGAGACACTTCTGTTAGGATGGGTATCTGGTAAAGAAGCTGAATATATGGAATCATTACCAAATGAAACAGTTTCTAGTACTTGCACAAAGATATTGCGTAAATTCCTTAATGATCCCTTTGTGCCGGAACCCCAGAGATGTGTTTGGTAAGAATTGATCTCATATTTTGAAGTGTTCTTTTGTTTTAAAAGAATTTTAAATACCATTTCATATTGTTTTAGTACAAGTTGGAAGAAACAGCCATATACAAGAGGTTCATATACTGCCATAGCTGTAGGAGCCAGTCAAAGTGATATCGAAAGTT
The DNA here is from genome assembly GCA_932526445.1 of Phragmatobia fuliginosa. Taxonomy (NCBI): domain Eukaryota; kingdom Metazoa; phylum Arthropoda; class Insecta; order Lepidoptera; family Erebidae; genus Phragmatobia; species Phragmatobia fuliginosa. Next base: position 9,647,682 of record OW052070.1, on the reverse strand, counting down.
TAGCACAACCTCTATTCAGATCAGTACATGATAAAAAGGTACATAAAGATTCTCAGCTTTTTTAAATTACGGTAGAGCCTCGATGATCTGAACCCTTATCCGAACGCCTCTAAATCCGAATGGCTCCTACCCCCCCTTGCAAGCTGTCATATCACTCAGTGTAAAATTAATTCACAGTACTATGATGTACTGCGAATTAATACTGTAGTTAACAACTGTAGTTGCTACACGTAGAATCATGCACCATTCTGCTATTTTGTTTTTCTCTCATTTTGGTAAATTACTGTTTCTATCATTTTCTGTTTATTTTGTATTATGACTTGAAATAAGGGTACTAATTCATGTGTATTAAAATACATAATAATAATAAAAAAAAATTGTAACTTCAATTTTATTGCAAAAAGCATTGTCATTAAAAAAACCTCTCAAAATACCTACATACTGTAATCCAAACAGCATAAACAGCATGTAAATTTTGGGGTATTGGGATTATCGAGGCCCTACTATATATGTTCACTTTTTTATTTATTTGTTTGTTCCATGTTATTGTTCAATTATTTATTTACTGACTCGTTGGTTTTGTGGATAGCGTATGCGACTGTTAATCAAGAGGTCTCGGGGTTCAAATCCTGGGTCGTGCCAAAAACTATTATTGGGATTTTCTTAGGAAATTCTGAATAGCAGCCCGGTGTTTGACGGTAATTCACGCCCGTGTCTCGGATATCACATAAAGCCGCCAGTCCCAATTGCATAAACATCTATGGCAATTGTTATTGGGAAGTCAGTGCCCACAAATTTACTGACAACTAGTTCAACCTTCGAATTTCAGTTCTCCCTTTGGTTTGCGGAGGTCCAATGCCAGTCGCTCAGTGGAAAAATGATATTCAGGTAAAACCAGTTGAACTAGTAGCTGACCCCAAAATAATATTGGGAATAAGGCTAAGAAGAAGAAGTTTACATATAATCATTCGAAATACTTAAAAAAGATTTTTTTTTTCAAATTTTAGCCTGTTTTGCTCTTTGCTGGAGAGCATACACACAGCAATTTTTACTCGACAGCACATGGTGCTTATATGTCTGGCCAAGCAGCTGGGCGCCGATTACTAACTCCAGAGGAGCCAGAAGAAAACTTTTTAGAGTGCTCAGGATCAGCTGATCTCAACTCGTGGATTCAAGGCATACAACTTGAGGGTTAATATTTGTTAATGGTATGTAGACTACTCAATTGCTCAGTGCCTAAGTACAATACGACTAGCACTACATTATCCATTAACCATGACAGAGGCTGTGTCTGTTTTACTCCTAAGGATTGTGATTTTGTTTAATACTAATGTGGCTATTAAATAGTTCGGACATTATGTTTCTGCTAGAGAAACCTAAGTGGTCAAGGTATTTATTTATTGAATATTGACTCATTATGCTACCAATTGTTATTATAAATATTATATTAATTTATTTGCTCTCTTTGAAAGTTTTTGTTTTATATGTAGTTTAATGATATTACAAATTCATAGAAAAGCAAGTTTAATGTCCTGCTACAATTATGTAAGTTGTTGATACATGTGACAGTGTATCTTGTGAACTCATTTGAAGAAAAAAGTAATGTAATTGCATTAAAGGAGGTTAAATAGTAGAAAAAAACAACCCACACGAGTAAACTACAAATACTGTTACACAAATGTCCATATGATGATACATATACAGTGCACCTACAATTTTAAATATCTTGAAATATTATATGTATGCTTATCCAAGCTTGAATGTAGTAGTAGTATTACTGCTTATTGAATTTAAAGATATAATTTCATTTGGAAAGAGACCAAATTTATGTAAAGATTCAGTATTATACAAATTACTTATTTACATCCTATAATTGCAATGTAATTATCTATTTAAAATTTATTGAGAAAAACAAGAATGGTTAAAGTATTTATATGTTTTACTGTACTATAATGCACAAAAATACTATTTATTGTGATGAATTAAAACCGCTTAAATGCAATTGTTTCATCACAAAATAATTATGTTAAAATTCAGTGTTAGTTTATAGAAATTGTACCTACATAATATGTCGATGAAATATAAAAGTTTTGATATTTTTAGTAAAAAAATAGCAGGTAGTCTAATGAAACTTACTTTTGTAATTCTTGTTTATTACCAGACTACATGGACACATAAAAAAACTTTTTTATCGTTTGTCAGTCAGAAGAGTAATCGTTTTGTCAGTCATGTATGTTCAAATAATGATAGATTCATTATAATCGATCAGGGACCTAGACTTTTTTTTGTTTTCACCTAGTCGGGTTGTTTTTAAACTTGTTCTTGTTTTAGCCAGTTTTTTTTAGACTGCTCTATGATGTGTAGCAAGCTAAAGTACCATGTTTAAGCTGTAGAAATGATTGCAATTATTAACCTAGTGTTATCATAATGCATTTCCAGAATTTAGAATTATATATTAAACTATAATTAGGTTATATATTCGATTTTTCTAGTCAATGCAATGTTTTTTGTATCACTTTAATAAATCATCAAACAACAGACAATCTTTTAATAACCTAGCCATAAAGTTATTTTTTATACCCAAATGATAGTAAAAGTAGGTAATAAAACAATAGATATGATTAACATTTATTAGTAGATAAACAGTAAAGCAGATTAATAGCATTTTGTAAAAAAAATACCATAACAAAACATTTGGTATACATTAAGTCCTTTATACATAAACATTATTTAACTTAAACGACAGTTCTCTATTATTTTTAATTGAAAATAATTCAGAGCTAAAGTTAAGTAATGTTCATGAATCAGGGTGTGAGTTAAAAAATAAAAGATGTTAAATATAACAGTCTACCTATATAATGGCTCCAGAAATATAAATATAATGAGTATATTATATCATTGTGAGTTTTAAATCTAACATTAATTTATCACTTAATTAACAAAGGAATGTTTTCTCGATTTTATATAAAAAAATACTTATTGTTTTAATGCTAAGGTGGAATACAAGCTTACAACCAGTGAATTATAGCAAAATTACACAATGTAAATATATATATATATTGATAAATATAAAATATATTTATAAATATAAGAAATCTTTCAATATAATTACTTTAAATAAAAAAAAAAAAATCTAGCAGCTACTATGTTTATTGTACCTCAAAATGTTATTGTTTCTTTTTTTAAAAAAGAAAAAGAACTCCCACATTAGGAAAATATTCCTGTTGCAGGGGACTTTACAAACATACAAGAAATGGACACCTAGACTCGGAATAACAATTTGTGGATCACAAAAAGTGTTTTTCCATGTAGAATTTGAACCCGCAAAACAAATGTAATGATGCTAGTAGTAAAAATTTTTTTTATCAAAAATAGAAAAGAAAATTTATTTCAGTATCAAATTACAGGTACATAGTGAAACAATTACCTTACGAATAAATTACATAAAATTGAAATCAGTATATTAGTGCAGTTAATTATGAAACATGTTATACTCTGGAATATATTCAAATTTGATTAATAAGCATAACAAAATAGTATAAAACAATAAGCAGTAAATAATAGCTATATGTTAAATATGATTTTTGATGTGATGAAAAGTTTTACAATTAAAAACCTCTATAATATACATAAATCATTTTAAATTTAGTTAAGTACTTATGTTAATAAAATATAGCTTATATCATTCGAAGCAACAAAACTTGACAACATTTTGTTGTCATGTTTTCTGTTACTTTAACTTTATAGATATTATTTTGTACAACAAAGTGGCACAATATTAGTGTAAACAACTATATATCTATACACTAAAAATTATTTATATCAATGCCAATATAGCATATGAATATGGAAGACAAACGGGATGGGAATGTTGCATAAAGTCCTGATGAAATAACATGTTAAGATGAGCCAGAAGGCCAGCTTTGTATTTTGTATGCTTTATACAGAATGAATATAATGTCTTAAATCTGTGCCCCATATGGATAATGTACATGAGATGGCCCACTGTAATATAATTCTTCCCTAAGTATTTCTTTTTATGTAATGGAGTAACTCTAATCAAATTTTGTTAAGCTGCCAGTACATTTGTAGAAAATGTTTAATTTTTTGCACACATTAGATTATTATTGTGTATTACAATATCTCTCAGAGATTGATTCACATAAATCCATTTAGAATACAAGTCAATTTTATTGGATTTGTTTAAAATAATTGTAATGTGTTTAGCCGGGTAAGGCCTCTTTAATAGAATCACTATTTATTATTAAAATTGAATGTGTCAATAGACAACATGTCAGATCTATATTTTTCTGTATTAATCTTTGAGATTCACATTTCGAAATGTTAGTTTGTTTTAAAAGTAAATTACAACCTTTATCAATTTTTCAATGCCAGACAGACATCAACATAAAAGTCTACAACTTAACGAACCACATGCAGTTCTATTGATGAATTTTTAGTTGTTATGATTGAAAGCAGTCTGCTTTCAATATCAGTAGGCAATTCTTGCCAGACACATTTACCTATTAAAGGTACCTCTTCAAGAGGTGCTCGGAAAGCTACAAGCAGTGTAAGACAGCACCCATCTGCAGCTGGATCATGTTCCAAGTTAAGTAGACCTAATGGACGGTGTTGACCCACATCTGCACCAAACATCTCAACCATAAATCTTCTCAAAGTTGAATGAACACTTTTGCCTGGATTGATTTCACATGTTGGATAATGCAATGCAGTTTTCTCACTCAATAGTACATGCAACTTATTTGTACTTCTTTTTTTGATAACAACAATCAATCTCAATAAATCTTTAACATGTGGTGTTGATGCTGGCAATATGTGACCATGCCATAAATTACTGTTTTTATTTTGATGGTAAGCTTGAGCCTTCTCTATAAGGTGTATTATGTCATTAGACCTTAAAGTGATTTCTTGTAGGTCAGCAATCCATTTGGCTTGTAAGGACTCCTTATCTGCCTTAGCTGGTGTTTTCAATTCACCTCCAACCACTCTTGCAGTCATAACAAACCTGTACCACATCCCACCTGCAGTTTCTACTACCAAGAGTGTAGTAGGTGTACATTCTAGACCTGTCTCTTCAAGAACTTCTCTAGCAACAGCTTGTACAATAGTTTCACCTTTCTCCATACGTCCTGCCGGTAGATACCATTTACCAGCACAACTCTCCTTTGCCTCTTGCATCATCAACACTTCATTAGCTTCGTTTATAATAACACAAGCAACAACGTATGTGACGTTGCTGCCAAGTACCGGTTTGAAATTCGAAGGAGTGGTAGGTGTTATACCTTGAGATTCTGCGACGGAATTTTGGTCTGCAATTGTAAAATCACATATTCTATGTTCTTCACCGTCTAGACCTAGACCGTTTAGTAATATGGACAAGCTAGAGGAAACTTGCTGTGACATATTTACCTACTTTTTTTTAAATATAAAATTACAAGCAGCCTTTTCATAAGTATTCAAAATATAAGAATACGTATAAATTAACACTTTACAGACACAATTTAGTAGTTTTTATTTTATTTTAATGTTTATTTGATAACACTTATTTATGACAAAATACTTTGACAAAATAAACAGGACAACAGGATACAATTCAACGTCAGTCAACTTCAGTCAAGTCAAGTCAGTCGATGAAAGTTTTTTATGACAGCTTCAAAGTAGGTACCAAAGAGTATGTAACACTTGGTAACACTACGTATGTAGGTACTGCAAGCACTTTGTGTGGCCTGGCCTTGTGCTTTTTCTGGAAAAAAATTTATACTCCTTCAATAAAATTTCAAAACTCGAAAGAAACGCATACGAAAATGTTTACCTATTTAATGCATGCATATACATATTGTAATGTATTTATTTGCTTAAGTTTACAAAAATAATTCATGACAACAAGAAAGGGGAAAAATTGATAGAAAAACAAAGGTCTTTACATTGTGCAATTTCAATATAATGTGTAAATCATGGTTTAATTAAACCAGTACCTTTCTAGATTGCTTTCTTGAAGGAAGATTGAATTGGAGCTGGCTGACTGGAAGAACCCTGAGTCCCTGACTTCTAGTAACAAATTTGGCTGACTGGAAGAACCCTGAGTCCCTGACTTCTAGTAACAAATTTTAATTCAATATGATCATAATTCAGTGCCTTATAATATTTTTTTACTTTTTCTACATTACAATAATAAGATAAGTTTCAAGTTCGGTCAACCTCATTTCCACATACCGTTAGGTTCGATTTCAGATGAATAAAAAAAAGCTTTTTTATTTATCTGACCTGCCGATTTTTTTTTTTTTTTTATATATTTAAGCCTGCCAAAGTGACTCTACTCCGCTACTCTGCCTGATGAAAAGCATGAGTAGAATCCAGGAGTAGGGGTCACCATGCTTATTGTGAGGGTAGGCAATGTAGCATGGTGACCCCTACCATGGCAGCCTGGTTAGATTATTCTGCATCATTCTCCCGGCCTTCGAAGGGCGGGAGAATGATGCAGAATGATTGGGCCTCCGGTCTCACACTCACCAACGAAATACGACAGCAAGAATGCTGTCATTATTAGGATGGTCTTCTGTGTGAGGGTAGTACTGGCCGGGTCGAACCGGCCCATTCGTGCTGAAAGCAGCGTGGCTCTACTACCTCATACATAATAATAATAAATCTCATGATTTACAAATAAAAAAAAGCCGTCATCGTTTTGCGAAAAAAAATATCTATAAGTTTGACATTTTAGGAGCTTCCAGAGTTAACGTGTGGTCACACTAACGACCGGGCGCTCGCAAAAGTGACAAGTAGCTGATAGATAGAAAAAAAGCCATAAATTCGGCAAAAAGGTGTTTTAAATTATTTACACTCAACATAAATCATAATGTCCGTCACCAAGGGAACTGTGCTGGTGAATATTCTTTTACTTGTAATTTATTTTTTAACTTTATGGTGTAAAATTTATTAAGTTACGTAATATTTTGTAGGTTCGTTCCTTGAGCACGTCGGCTGCTGCAGGCCAACTTATTAAACCACCTGTGCAAGTATTTGGCTTGGAAGGTAGATATGCATCTGCTCTGTACTCAGCGGCATCCAAAAACAAGACCCTGGATGCTGTAGAGAAAGAACTGTCTCAGTTCCAAAAGTCTATCAAGACTGATGCAAAACTGAAGGAGTTTATTGTCAACCCAACACTCAAGAGGGATCTTAAAGCTGATGCTTTAAAGCACGTTGTTACACAGGTATCAAATTGTACTATATCAAATTAGAATATTTAGTCTCAATCTGTGGCTCTAGGCGACTTGATAATGAATTTTTATCCTTGATATAGAAAATAGTAACCAACCCACACTACAGTGTGCTACAGTCACACACACTACAGTCCACTTAAGGCGCAAAAGGTCCATACAGAATTTAGTATAAAATAACATACAAAATAAAATATTAATGTACTTTTCTTTGTTTTTGTAAAGTAAGTTAAGGAACTTCTAATTATTTTTTTAACTCTAATTAAATGAGTAGGTCTTTTTAAAAGACTTTTAGGAAATATGATTTAATATCCATCTTAAAAAAAATATTTATTCACTCAATATATTTTGAGTCTTAAATTTGAGCTGAACAAATATTTCGTTAATTGGCCTGAACTATATAGCATTTAAATAGATTACTGAAATCTTAATGAAACATGAAAATTTTGAAACAAAATCTTACCAATTTAAATGGTAATTTAGCTAGTTTGAAGATGATCAGGTGAGTCATGTCTAAAATATTTATTTATTTATGAATTGAACCTCAGTAGGTTAGAGGTAAACACAAGATAATTTCTTAACTTTATATTATTTTTTTATTTTCTTTTACACGAGACCATTTATAGTGGAGTCAATTTAATAGGTAACATTTGACATCTATCAGTTTTATCTTAATAGAGAGGTGACCTGCTTAACAACATTGATTAAAGTGAATGAATCAATACGGACTTGAATATGTAAATTTTAAAAATGATCAGGTGAATCTCTGTCCCATTCCATTCCAAGTAATAAATATAATTATGTTTTATAATAATCACAATGTGGTTATTAATTTAGGGTGATATTTCTTCACAAGTAATCATAGCATTCGATTTTACTTATCAGTTTTCCATTTCTAGAGTAATATCCCTAGTGTTTAATAAGAAAAAGGGTTAACTGACACAACATTATAACTACGTAATGACGTTCAATTCTTTAGATCAGAAATTGATTAATAAGTTGAGATTGGTTTATTAGTGAAAGCAAATTGTAAAATTATTCGAATCGGTCATTATTACAATAAATATGTAATGGTAATTGAAAAAGTTAAGTAATTGTGCAGTTGTAGCAAAACGAAAAAAAAAAATTCTTTTATGCCTGCCGTTTCAAAGTTACATTGTTGACTTTTGATGAATTGTCAACTGTTACCTATTAAAATGACTGCACTATAGTCCCAAACTAAGTAGAGCTTGTATTATGGATACTAAATAATATATAATAATACATAAACATACTTTTTTTGTAAGGTTATACATAGAAAACACCCAGACTCTGAAACAAATATTTGTGGTTTACACAAATATCTGGTCAGACCTGGGAATCGAACCTGAGACCTCTTGATCAGCCGCCGCATATGCTAACCACTAGACTTACAACCAGTCATATGAATTGGTTCTGTAAATATTTCTGATGAAAATGTAATGCAATAAGTAATATTTATTTATTTTTATTCAGATATTTTATGACTGACAATTTTTATAAATATAGCATTTTTGGCAACTTGTAGTTATCTAGCTTTTTCTAAATATTTTTAGTTACGTCACAAACACTAAAAACTAGCCTGCTTACTGTTATGTTAATGATTACCAATTTAAGTTTTATAATTTAATTCCAATTGCCTGTTGGTCTAACAGTTAGCATATGCAACTGCTGATTATAAGAGGTCACATGTTTGATTCCCAGGATAATGAGGACTGTTATTGAGTTTTACTGAAATTCTTAACAGTCCAGAGTATGGAAACCGGTGGTGTTTCACACCCGTGCCTGGTTGTCATGGACAACTATGGCAATGGTTATTATGAAGTCATTACCCTCAAAAATATGACAAGAAAATAAATAAGTTTAAATATAAGCAAATTAATTACTTGAAAATAAAATCCACACTATTTTTGTAAAATTTTCAGACAAAGATGTCTGCCACAACAGGCAACTTGCTAGTACTTATGGCTGAAAATGGGCGTCTTAATAAACTTGAAGCTGTCATCAACGCCTTTAAAATCATGATGGCAGCTCACCGTGGTGAAGTTACTTGCGTAGTCACTACAGCGAAGCCCCTCGACCAGGCCCAGAGACAGAACCTGGAAGCTGCTCTTAAGGTTTACTTTTTATTTATATTTAAACATTATTGTAAATACTACATAATATGTATCTTATATTATAAGAAACTGGATTCATGAAAATGAGCAAGGAAGATATTACAAATGATTATTATTAAAAATATCCTTATCACTATTATAAATTCGAATGAAAGTAATTCTATCATTCTGTCTATTACACTTTTACCTCAAAACCACTGCACTGATTCCAATGAAACTTTACATGTAGATACTTTTATTCTTGAAGAAAAATATAGGCTACTCTTTACCTGTACTGTGAACCGACATACAACATATCTGCATCTGAGTAAAATCTACTATTTAAAAGTTTTAGCAGTCTCCTTAATAAAACACAGGCTTAGTCTAGATTGAGATAAGATGGCTGTGTGTGAGATGATTATTATTATTACAATATATATTTTTTTTACAGAAATTCTTGAAGGCCAGTGAAACTCTTCAACTGACTGCTAATGTGGACCCTACTTTGATTGGTGGTATGGTTGTTTCCATTGGTGATAAGTATGTGGACATGAGCGTCGCCAGCAAAGTAAAGAAGTACACTGAACTGATCAGTGCTGCTGTTTAAATTATAAATAGTTGTATGTTGAAGTGTGTAGCCAAGAATAACTATAATAAATTAAATCAGTTACTCATTAGCAAATATTTGTTTTATTGAAGTCACTAAGTCCCGCCTACCACCACTGCAACTGTATCGCGGACTCGGCCCAGAGGAACGTCCGCGTATGCCGAACGTTGATTAAATGGAGAGTTTACAGAGTGGGCAGACGGTGGGAGAGGATGATGCCTTTTAAGTTATGTCGTTTGAAAAAAATAACAAATAGAACCTTATAGTAGTTTTTATTGTTTTTCAAAGTATTCACCTTAAGCTTAATAACATTTTCCTTAGAAAGAATCAAGATTCCAATCGACGCTGTGACTAAACAATAGCATTAATATATTTACTTTCAAGTGTTTTGAGATTCAAAATTTAAACGTTCGAATATAGAACAGTTCCAAATTCAATATTGCCGGAAAATATGGGAACGACAGAACTTAAAAGGCATGCCTAGTAGAAGCAGTTCCTGGTACCCTATTTCAGGAGTAGAGTGGCACACCACCACGCCGCAAACCGATGGGGTAACGGCCCGTGGGGGTTTCCACACGAAAAAAAAGGAAGGCAGAGCTCTCGCGACTCTTGAGACTCAAGGTACCTAGTAGGTTACCTATGGGGTTACAGTACAATGGCCCACTATAGTATAGGTATGTACCCGTACTTGAAGCGCTCATAGCCGAGTGGCCTTAGGTGATTGGAAACGATCACCAAGGGTAAGCAACGACGGCGCGGTCGGACCTAGATGGGTGACCGTTTGTGGCATTATATGTAATGAGCGTTTCCGTGATTCGGAGGTCACGTTAAGCAGTCGGTCCCGGTTGTTATCATAAGATAGCAGTCGTGAAGCTTAGTTGGAGGCCTTCGGGCGGCTTAAAAACATCCAACAGCAAGATTACGTAGCCACAACGTGTCTTGCCTGTCCCCAACCCGCACTCGGCCAGCGTGGGGACGTATGGCCTTAACCCTCTCCTGAGAGGAGACCTGAGCCCAGCAGTGGGACGTTATGGGTTGTTGATGATGTACCCGTACTAGTTAATTCACATGCCGCAAAAAAGTGAAACTTTTAATAGAGTAACAGGTTCTGTAACAGAATTTGAATGATTAAGGTAGGTAATGATTAAGAGAATATTTGTGGCATGGTTTAATATATGAAATACTAGCTGATGCCCGCGGCTCCGCTCGCGTCCTAGGGGTATGAAAAATAGATGTTGGCGGATTCTCAGACCTACCCGATATGCTCCCAAAATTTCATACAAATCGGTCAAACCGTTTCGGAGGAGTATGGGAACGAACATTGTGACACGAGAATTTTATATATAAGACTAGCTGATGCCCGCGGCTCCGCTCGCGTTTTAGAGGTGTGAAAAGTAGATGTTGGCCGATTCTCAGACCTACTGAATATGCATATAAAGTTTCATAAAGATCGGTCAAGCCGTTTCGGAGGAGTATGGCAACGAAAACTGTGACACGAGAATTTTATATATTAGATAAGTAATCATCATCAAGATCTCTAAGATCAAAAGCTACTTAGGGTGAGGCCTATGTACAGCAGTGAGTATTTTGCAGGATGCAGGTCCTTGCCGGGCACGACAGTTGTTTTAACGCGGTCGCAACCTTTTGCGAAGACGTAATCGCGCAGAAGGATGCGGCGGAGAAGGCCCGGGAGGACGACCTTCATTCGGACCGGACGTCTGCGCCTCATGCCGCCCTGAAGCCTGGTTTCTACCGTGGAAGGGTAAAGTCCGGTTTCCACCGCAAGCGGAACGGACCCATTAATTACTCCTTTTAACTCGCAATACAAAACTGCATAGGTACATGTGTTTCCACCAACAAAGAGTCGAGTGTAAATGACAACGAGGGCGAAAAGAGTCAAAATGAACTGCGGATTCCGACCGAAGTCATTAATGAGTCCTTATAACTCGCAATTGAATTTTACAAAGTAGTGTTTCCACCGAAAAAGAGTTGAGCGGAGCGGACCAAACGAGTAACATGTGTCCGCTGCGTCGCGGTCTCACCCACTCGTTTGAAACGGACTTGCTCGACGCTGCTGTTTGCCTCTCCCGCTGCCGACGCGGGCGCCAATGCATTGTTGTTGTGATGGTTGTGGTAATGACACGGTTTGTTTATGTTTTTTTTTCATTTTGCTTTTTTCTGTACATAAGATATAATAATATATATACTTTTACTTTCGGTAGTCATCATCACTATCCTCACTTGATTCCGTGTCACTCGAGAACATCGCGAATTCACACTACCGCACGTAACCAGTTCAAAACTGCAACTGAACTCGCTCACTGTGGAAATTGACTATTAATTTTCCATTGCTCATATTCCCTTCAGCTCGCTCCGCTGATTCCTCTAGTTCATGTAGTTTAATTCAACTTTACATGTGTTTCAAGCAGGCAGTCCAGAACCTTAGCTGTTATTGTAGCCAAAGAGATCGGTTTACAATTAGAGGCATCAGACACGTCACCAGATCTGTTCTTTATTACCTACTGGTACGACAAGGGCTTTCTTTAAATCATCGGTTAGATACGAATGGAATTGGAGAGATGTGTACTCTTGCGTATCGCAGATGCTCGATGGTCGATGGTGATCATGTCCCAGAGTTCTTTATCTAACCATCTTTTTAATAAGGGTATCAATTTCCCTGGCAGTAAACTTTAAGCTTCAGGGACATGGGGACCATGGGGTCAGCATCAGTCATGAACCCAGACGCAAGTCTGGCTGGTTTCAACGGTGGATCATTTTTACAGTGATTCATAGACATATTAGCAACATCTGAGGGGCTACAATGCTCCGCCATCAGCCACACTCACTGTGAGATTCAGCTTGACATTTATTTTCTTTCCAAAGTTTTTACATTTATGGCTGTCTGCTTATATGTTTAATTGAATTTGGATTTGATTATTTCGACTCCATCTTATTTTACTTTTAAATATTCCGCAGGTTTCCCGGCGCATTTTATCATATGTTTGACCCCCAGATGAACTACAATTGATATTCCACAACTGAAACGCAAGCCCAGCCTCACAGTGAGTGCTTCTTACATATTTATTTTATCCTAATAGTGGTTTATCCTTTGTCTTTCTTATTGTACTAGTACTCTTTTCAGCAGAATGCTTTAGTATATGTGTAATGTTAGTTTAATTACAAAATGATGCACTCTATTAAATTAAGTAAATATTGCTAAAAATAAATATTGAATTACTCTAAATAAAACTAAAATAGAATCACAACTCAAATTTATTCAGTGCATCTTATGCTGCCAAATTAGATATACTTATAACAAAAATAATACTCTCACAGTAATCATTATGCTAAGTTATATTTCTCTAGAAATAACAAGAATATTTTTATCTGAGATCAATATTATTACAGACCTAAATTGAACATGTGTTAATTAAATTTAAATTATAATATTATGAGCAGTTTCATCCCTCTGTTGGAGCAGCTTCACCCTTTAGAAGTGCATTTTCGGCTTCGAGCTCGGCAATACGCGCTCTTGCTGTTTCCAATTCATCCTCGCCGCCTTCAGTCCCTAAATGTTTACGTACATATTCTAGTGCATCTTCAGGCTTATCTGGTTCTTCATATAAGCTAACAAGAACTTTGGTAAGAGCATCCATAACACCAGCTCTTTCCAAGTATCTTCTAAATTCTTCTCTCTTAGAATCGATGGGCTGTAATTACATTACAACAATATATCATAACAATTAGGTATTCTGTACATACTGCAGTTCCATGGATAAAAAAATTTAAATTACGAATCGTAGCCTGTTATAAATAAATCTGTGATTCCGAATAGGTATATTAACTTGTTTACTACGTGAAGTATTGTTATGTGTTGAGTATAATCAAATTGTACTGCTTTAGTACTTACTTTGTACGAAGACATAGCTGACTATATAATATAATGTACAAGAATATTACGCCTTTAAAAAGAAAATAATCGAGTTGGGACTGTGGCTGGCTAACGAACTTGACAACTAATGTTTTCAATCAAATTTCAAAGAACATAGGTTCTTTTCGGGTCACGATCACTTCTTCAGACTTGAATGTTAATAAATTAATATATTATTTTTTATTTCCCAAACGTAAAGTTTCCATGTCATTGGATATGATTCATTTTCAAGATTAATTAATCACAGAAAAGCTTTTTGATATTTTTCTCCAAACGAAAAAAATATTTTTTTATAGTGTGTCTCATATAAATCATATATTACATTCTCTTTGGTGTGTCTAGTGTCTATTAAAAAGAATCTAAATCTGAAACAAAGCAACATCGTCTTATAATGATGCCACTATAAAAAATGTATTCTCATCGCGGTGTTCATCAGTGTTTCGAAAATATAATTTTATAATTATCAATAGTGAAACTCCGAAAATAATAATTGAATTTTCTGCATTGTGTCTATTTCAATTTAAGGGGTTTGTTACTGGTTGTTGTGTAGTCTGATCGCAGAATTTTACTATAAACACGGTGTACTAGTTCAACCTACGAAATACGAATTTCAGTTCTCCCTTAGGGTTGCGGTGGTCCGATGCCAATCGTTCCATGGAAAACTGATATTCAGGTAAAACTGGTTGAACTAGTAGCCGACCCCAAATAATATTGGGAATAAGGCTTGGAAGAAGACACGTTGTACGGAAATGGAAGATTTGACAGGCCACTCCGTTGGAATAGGTTAAATGCCTAAATGAATACATAATTAAAATAATAAGATTATTGTATTAATCTGGGAAATCTAAAAGGTTCATATTTTAACTTTTGTTTTGCTTGTTATAATAAAATATCTTTGAAAACCTGCAGCATAATATAATATAGTATTTTTTTTTAAAAAGACCTCCCGCATTAGGAATATAAATCCTGTGTCGTGGGGGACTTTACAAACATACATGAAACGGACACAAAGAACATTCAGACTCAGAACAACAATTTGCTAATCACACAAAGTGCTGTCCCACGTAGGATACAAACCTACGACACTTGGCGAAGTAGAAAGCGGCGTGGCGACCGCTTAAACCACTAGGCCAACCGTGCAGTCATGAGATAACATGTATGAGCTGCGCGCCGCAATACGAAGAATATAGTGGGTGAACGCTATTGTTAAAAACAAAAATATAAATATGCATGTTGTGTAAAAAGAAACCTAAAAGTGTAATACAACATGTAATAATATTCGTAAATGTATTTAATATTTCGTTAAGAATGTTGCAGCTTTGAAAGGAGCTCCTGAAAGAAAAAATTGACTAAGGTTGTATTTTTTATTAGCATATTTTATAAATTGTTATAACTAATAAGAAAACGACAAGCAATTATGTGTTCAAGCCATCATTCGAAAACAATACCAATACAGAATCATCCAGTGAGTCTAAAATAACAGTTTTACTGAAAAAGTTTTTTGTAGTTACAAATTAAAATATTAAAAATTAAATGCCATTTGTTAGCTTTATTTTATTCTGAATTCTTAACTAAAATACTTTGCTTTAAATATAATTTATTATTGTTTATTTTGTTAAGATTCATCGTCACTTCCTGCTGCTGCTTTGGGTTTAGGACCTCCAGCTCTCTTAGCCATAATGATTTGATCCACCTTGAGAATCGTAGCGGCAGCACCAACGGCGTATTTAAGAGCCCAGTTCTTCAGAATGTATAAATCTAGGATGTTTTTCTCCTTAGCATCACACACACCATTGTTTTCGGATTCAATATCGTATCCAACATTTTTGTCGCCGGCCTTAAACAGAAAAATTACAAATTATTTTATTGTAACCACTTGTTTCAATTCCTTAACTGTAAATTAATATATGCTTTTTAAAACTTAAGTAGAGTTTTGTCAGTCAAATTTACTATTTCAACTTTAACGTATTATGGTACCATAGGTATGTGGTTTGTCGAAGACTGGGATAGTTAGCGCTCCTTGGGAGAGTGGACCGAAATAACCGAGTTTAGTGCTGATGATAAAAATTTACCCAAATATTTGGGTACTTTAGAATTACTTTAGAATGATTTATATAAATCATTCTAAAGTACAAATACTAATAAATAAAGAAACAAAAAAGGCGCGGCGGCGTAAGGCTTAGTCGTGGCGCAGACAGGAAATGTATGAATGTGGCGATTTGTCGGCTGCCGTTCCATATTATTAGAACAATGAGACAGACATAAAATTTAGAATTTATTTTTATGTACCAAGTACCATATAATCTTCTAATAAAAAGACATGAATTTGAAATTACAAACACACTACAATTTGATTTCTTTGTATAGATTACATGCATACCTTGTGAGCTTTATAGATGTTATTAACTACTTCTGTTGCATTAGCTCCAGAGTTTTCAGCCAGGGCTTTAGGGATACTCTCTAAGGCAACTGCAAATTTTCTAACAGCGTATTGTTCCAAACCTGGCAGAGTATCAGCATACTGTAGAAGTTGCTGCGCTAACTCAATTTCTGTAGCACCAGCACCAGGAACAAACCTGAGAAATGAGTTGATATAAGGTATATACATACAATTTGATGATAAAACAATACTACATAATATCATTGTTTTGTCATTGACAACAAAAAAACTGTCAATTTGATGACATGTAACACTTTGAATTCACCCCCTGAACAAAACATGTAATAGTCATGGATATAAATTGTTGTATCTCTGTACAGCATGCATTACTTTTATAGGTGCTCCCCACATAGTGGTAAAAATACATAATCACTACTTTTATAATTTTCATGATATGGGGAGAAAACAAGCAGACAAGTCACCTGATAGAATGTGACTGACGTCACTAATAAACATCTGCAAGTTAAGAATCCAAGCACACTGCGATCAGTAACCATAGAGTAAATAAGTCTTACCTTCCATCTCTAGCAATACCTTTGAAGGTATTAACACCATCATCAATAGCTCTCTCTATATCATCCATGTAGTTATCAGTAGACCCTCTAATGACAACTGTAGAAATACGGGATTCTGTGCTGTCCATGCGGAAGTAAACAACACGGGTATCACCTAGTTCTTCAACTCCAACAGAATCACAATATCCAAGTTCTTCAGCAGTAGGGGTTGTCAAACGTGGTAATACCTAAAACAATATCTATATGAATCACTGAAATGTATGTATTTATAGGGGAGGCTCATTTATAAGAAAAATACAATTTGGATAATTCCTGTTTCAAGTGCTTGTTATACAAACTTGGTCCTCACAATTTCAAAGTTCATATAGAAGAAAATTGAAAGAAAATGAGACCTGTTATATTTTCTTAGCACTCAATGTTCTCTTTCTTTTACTTGTCAGAAGTTGAGACAGGTATAAATAAATACTACAAAACATTTTCCAGATAGAAATGTGTTACAAAGTTCAATGGGTTTTGCTTAGCCATTGAACTTCGTTAGCTAATAAGTATCATGTAACCTAGTAAATTAAAAAAAAAACTTGTTACTTACAGTTGCATTAACAGTTCTTGCAAGACGGCGAATATCAAACTTTGAATTGAGACGCACAGCCATAATGCCAAACTTGTTTAAGAAATGTAAAGCCATATCACCAAACTTAGCACCAGCCACAATAACTTTAACTCCAGCATCAGCAATTTCTTTAATTTGCTTTTCAAGTAAAGATTCTTCTCCTCGGCTGAAGTTAAGGAGCTCATCTGCAGACTTAATCAATACTGTGCCCTTAGTTTCAGTTTGAGTAATGTCTATGGGGCAGTTAAATACAGCTACTTTAGCTTTTGTGGCCATAGGGACATCCCCCTCAACTTCACGCTTGAACACCATACCAGATAGAACTTCAGATTGGAGAAGGCCAGATCCTAGAATCTGCAAATACATTGAAAATTCATTTTCATTTCATCACATGTTCATCACACATTATTTAGTTATAGTTTTCTAGTTTAATATTAAGTAATTCTAAGATTCTTTATGTTACTTTCTTCTTATAAGAAAAACATTAGATAAATATGTTCCACATCATAGGGGACTTTACACACCACCCAAACTCAAAACAACAATTTCTGAATTACATGTATTGTTTCCATGTGGGATTTAAGCCCACAACACTTAGCGCAGTAGAGAGTGGTATACATAGTAGGTATAAAGTATAAACCACTAGGTCAACCATACAGTCATTTGTGTGCTTATCTTATACTTCAGGATTACACTCAAATTTACTTTTATATTAAATCAATTAGAATTATTATCCATCACAAGGAGTGGTCTCATTGCTAAAAGTATATTCTTATAGCTATCCTTGAAACAGTTAAGAAAATAAATTAAAAGTAGCAGCAATTACAAAATTACTAAAAAAATTATATCCAGCACAAAAAACTAAGACGTTTTTTGGGCTCAGTTCCCTAAATATACACAGAAGCACGAAACTATAATAATAATTACAAGGTAGTTTTAGTTAAGTACTTAGTACAGAGACTTAAGGCAACTGGAATAGCTGCAATACATACCTTGCAAATTCTGACATTATCAACATTAAAAGTAGTTTTCTCAGGAAGTATGGCAACACAAGCTTTTGCAACCAAATCTGCAATGAAATCTTCATAACCATATTGCTTAGACATGATTGATGGAATAATGCCTTTAGTTACAGCCTCAACATTTTTAGGGTCCTTGATCTCTTCACATATGAGTCCGGGTAGGATTTCTAGACACTTTTCCAGAGCCTTTTCATAGCCATCTGATATTTCACTGGGTGTGACACCTAAACGCAAAAGTTCTTCTGCAGCTTCAAGAAGAGCACCAGAAAAGACTATAACAAAGTTGGTTCCATCACCAACTTCAGCATCTTGCATCTGACTAGCCAAAACCATTAACTTAGCTGCAGGATGTTCTACATCAAGTTCTCTGATTATAGTTCCAGCATCACTGGTGACAAACTGTTTGTCAATGTGATTTATAATCATTTTATTCATTCCATTTGGGCCGTACGCGGAACGCACACTTTGGGCAAACTGTTTGCAAGCATTTATGTTCCGATAAACAGCTTCTTCTAAACCAGAGAACATCTGTAAACATTTTTTTTATTGTATTTTTTTTCTAGATGATTATAGGTATATAAAGGGCTTTGTGTATAAAATATATTGAACTGAACTGAAATTGTTATGAACATTTCTTTAAAAAACAGAATTTGGAATTATAATTTTTAATACAAAATTAGGTTTCAGGATTTATTTTTATTGTTATTATTATGATTCAAATACAATTTAACATTTATGTTAGTAATCAAAAAAGTTATAGCGACATAAAGAAGCAGATGAATGCATGCAGTACTGGAACACATTGTTGGTTATGTATCGGTTAGCTTACCCGAGCTCCATCTTTCAACATCTGGGGTACACCCGGGGCTTTAGGTACGTGTAATGCCATGTTTTTATTTAATAATTTGTTTCACTTTTCTAGAAGTTATCTAGATTCCCTCGTGATTTTCTAAAATCCGGCGACTAACACAAGAGAGAGATCACACATTAATGAGTGAATGAAGGAAGGTTTGATTCGAATTTTGAATAGAACGATGAATGAACTGTATCGATATGGTCTAAGTATAATTCAGTGAGTCTATAGTCGTCACAAAATAAGAAGCCCGTTTTGACATTTGACATTTGACATGACGCATGTAAGAAATTGAAAAATCAAATTCATAATCCTATTTAATTAGTATGTTACCCATACACTATCACAATGCGTATCATAAATAATAAGCATCAAGTTTAACTTTATATTGAAAAATTGCACTCAAAAACACGAATTAATCGTATTAGTTACGCCACGATGACAAATGTCAAACCGGGCTTCTTATTTTGTGACGACTATAATTCACGAAAGAAGTCTCAGTTCAAGATCGTTTTTTGTTTTTTCCGTAAAACGTTTCAACTCATCCACATTTTTTTTATCTTTAAATTTATTACGTCTACGACTTGAAGACTAGAAGACTTTACAATTGAAGACGTCAATAACTTGACATTGGCAGAAATAACTAAAACGTAGTTTTATTCACTGGTTTTATTACATTATCTTTGGAAATAATTGATATTCGGCTGGTTGCCATTTCATCAAAAGAAGAAGAAATCTCAAGGCCATAAATGGAACTACTGTGACAGATTAATAGGGCGGCTAAGTTTTTCTGTTGTGTTTCTTAGTTAAGCTAAAAGACTTTAAAAGAGCTTTGTAACGCAGACCGATAGTAGTAGTCCGTGCATCTACCAATAGTACATGTCTGTGCATCGCCCTAAGGTCGAATGGCAGAAATTTATGCCATCGGCAATAAGTCCGCCTTAGCAACATCTATGCATATAGTTTAAATAAATTAAAAAACAGGAGGATTGGGGCATTTTGAGACTCTCAAATTGTGTACAGATTTGGGGAGGTCAGTAATAGTTACCTATGGCAATTCTTTCCTAAAAAAAAATCTTAATCAATAGAATCGATCCTTAAAAAATCCGAGGTCTAAAAGCTTGATTTCTAAAAAATATCAGAATTACGATAGGTACCTGAAACTTTTTTTAATCTTTTCCTAGTGTAAATAAAATTGCGTAATTTTTCTTTAAGATCATCATCTTCATCTTTCTAGCCTATAATTTCTAAATTATTTGGGGTCGGCTACTCGTTCAACCAGTTTTACTAGAATAATAATTTTTCCACTAAGCGACTGGCATAGGACCTCCGCAACCCTGAGGGAGAGCTGAAATTCAAAGGTTGAACTAGTTGTCAGTATATTTCAGGGAACTCATTTCCCAATAACGATTGCCATAAATGATTATGACAACCACTTAACGTACTCTCTAAGACACGGGCTTGAATTATCAACAAACTGCCTTCTCCACGCTTTTATTAAGAACTTTCTGTAAAAAAAACCAACAACACTTTTGGTTCGATCCGGGATTTGAACCAGAGGTCTTTTGATTAGTAGTCGCATACACTAACCACTAGACTAACAAGGCAGAATTTTCAAGCATATTAAGTTCAATTAACATGTTAATAAATTACTCGTATTAGAAATTTTATGAACAAAAATTAATTGTAGGTACATATTATTTGTAAATTATGAGACCATGATCCCAAAATGCTAATTTAGTCGATTGGAATCTGTCAGGTTACATTCGAAAATGAATCTTTCTAAGGATAATGTTCATGCAATATTTTTTTATAACTTTAGAAGAGGCCTGACACGACTTCAGTGTTTTGAAGAGCTAACATATTCTGTGTTCAGTGATGAAGCCCCATGTCTGCTGACTGTCGAACGCTTTAGGATTCTAGTGTGGACATATTACTAGTGTTAGTTAGTTACAAATCTCGCGAAGGACGGCCAAGATCCGCCTTCATTTTAGATAACATCATTGCTGTGAGACAACTTATTCTTGAAGATCGTAATGTGACGTTTCAAGGGATAGAGGCTTTTTTAGGCATCTCAGGGACAACCATTCAGTAGATCTTACATGAAACGCTTGCCTTTCGAAAATTTAACTTAAAGTGACGCATCATCTTGCACCACGACAACGCAAGCTCACACAGCGCTCGTCAAACGATTGAATATTTAAAGCAGGAAAAGTAGAAATTCTTTACCACCCTCCATACAGTCCTGACCTAAGCCGTAACTTTTTCTGTACATTTCCTAAAATTAAGAAAAGTCTTCGTGGTCTAAGGTTACAGTCCGGTGAAGAAGCAGTCGACGCTTTTAAGTCAGCCATTTTGAACACCCCCACTTTGGAGTGGAATAAATGTTATAATAACTGGTTTTATTTATTTATTTATTTGGTTTACCAACATCGGTTTACACTTTTACATGAACAATAAATGATTGTACTTAAAATTGATTCAAATGTAACAAAGAATAACAGGTAAACACCATCTATCGAATAATAATGTGCTGAAGAGAAATATAGGTACTTTGTGCTTACTTATGCGATTAAAATTAAACTAAATTACTGGGTAAATACCAGAAAGAAAACAAAAAAAAATATCAGTTAAAAAAAAAACAAAACTGAACAAACAAAGAGGTACTCATAAGAGCAATTCAATATGATAGATTTCTACACTAAAGAGAAAAAGCAGTCACCAACATGCAACAAACAATTTAACACTGTGATTCTACTATGGTGTGCTTTGTGTCCGTTTCATGTATGTTTGTAAAGTCCCCCGCGACACAGGAATTTTTATTCCTAATGCGGGAGTTGTCTTTATAAGAAAGAAAAAAAAAAAAAAAAAAACTATTCACTATTCTATTGTGGCAGGAGTTTTTTTTTTATTTTTTTTTTATTTATTTCGGATCACCAACAAATGATACACACATCAAATATGAATATAAAGAGAACAAAATACATGCCCTGTGCTCATTCATTTAAAGGTAATCACAGCTAACAAAGGATAATTATTAGTACCATCTAAATTAAACTTTTAGTTTATAGAATATAATAAAATTGATAAAAAGAAAACAACTAGTTGAAAGAGCTATAAAAAAACCTAAAAACAGCAACTCAATTAGGATTCCTCGACAGGCCCAAGCTCGCGTTAGTTTAACTCTGGCGAGCCCCGGCCTATCGAAGTACAGACTCAAAATGGTCTATTCCTATGAGATTAAAGATTATCTCTTTTATTTTGGATTGTGAGTCATAATAATAATTGAGGTCTATACAGTCACTATAAGTATTTATAACTTTGCACATTCTCACTTATGGAGAATTTGCGCCCAATAGCGTTCTTCTTAGTGGCGGGTAGAGAGGAGTGATAGAACTTCGTGGTATTCTCGATGGGACGCGAAAATTAAATAAAGCTAGTAGAGTTGAAGAGTAGAGAGAGATAATAAAATTTCTTAGATTTTTTATCGCAAACATTGCATCGTTATGACATCTACGCTTATTCAGTGAACTCATTTCAAAGTGTTTTAACCTACCGTGGTATGACTTAATCTTCTTAGCGATCCCCTGCGAAAACGCTAAGTGCCATAAGAATCGCTTCTGCACACGCTCCAGCCGCAATGTGTGAACTGCATAATGAGGTCTCCAGACTACACTACAATACTCTAGAATACTCCTGACATAGCTGTTGTATAAAATTATTTTTGTTTTAATGTTTCGAAATATCCTACCATTTCTCAAAACAAAGCCCAACATTTGTGAGGCCCTTCTAACAATATTATTAAAGTGCGGAACAAACGTTAACTTTGAATCGAAAATCACCCCCAAATCACGAATAACATCAACTGTGTCCAATTTATGTCCATCAATATAGTACGTTGACGGTAAAATATTATGTTTCCTCGTGAATTTGATGTGGTGACATTTATTGGAATTCAAGTGCATTCCATTTGATTTACACCATTCGACAAGTCTATTAAGATCACATTGGAGATCTTTGACCTCTTCTTCTACTTCCACAACTTTAAGAAACTTTAGATCATCAGCAAACATGTGAATTTCTGAGTTGTGGAAGCAACTATAAACGTCATTGATGAAATAATTAAATAAGATGGGTCCCAGGTGTGATCCTTGTGGAACTCCAGAAGAAATCAAACGAGGAGTCGATTGGTACCCATTCGCAACCACGTAAAAAAACCTAATTTTTTAAGTACGAATTTACCCATTCTAAAAGTCTAAAAGAGATCCACTGACTCCAGATGCATTTAGTTTGCTAATTAGTAATCTGTGTGGGACTTTGTCAAATGCTTTACTGAAATCCGTAAATATTACATCTACCTGCCCTCCTGAATCAACTACTTTTGACAACAACTCAGTATATGTAACCAATTTTGTGGATGTGGACTGAGATTGAACAAAACCATGCTGATAATTTGTAAGGTGCAGCTTCAACTGATCCTGCATAATTGGACAAACTATCGATTCAAGGATTTTTGCGAACACAGACAAAATTGAGATAGGTCTGTAGTTGGTGATCAAATCGTCATGTTGTGATTTAAGAACAGGTATAACTTTTGCCAGTTTCCATTTGCATGGAAATGAACCCGATGACAGAGATTTGTTGTAAATGATAAACAGAGGGCTCACCAGTTCTTCCGCACAATTGACAATGAAAGTTGGTGGAATTCCGTCCGGTCCTGCACCTTTTCTACAGTCTAAGCTTTTAAGTTTCTTGATCAAAAAATTGGATTCTATATTAATATTTGATAACCCCATACTGTAGTGACGCAAAGATTGCAGAGTGTCGGAATCTGATACTTGGATCAATGTCATCAACGTTGTATACGGAGGAGAAATAAGTTGAGAACAACTCACATATCTCAGTTCCATCACTGGCTGTTGTAGTTTCTTAAAGTCATTGTAGCTGGGTAAATACTTGAACCACCACGTTTTGATTTAACATGTGCCCAAAATAATTTAGGGTTACCCAAGATTTCATTTTCTATCTTTCTAATGTGTTCATTAGAATTAGAACATACAGTTGACAGTTTATTACAACTCTTCCATAAGTGTGTCAACTCAATCTTATCCAATGGATTTTATATTTTAAATAAGGTCTTCGTATGTTGTTCTTAGATTTAATCATACTTATTAGGTCACGACTAACTAAACCACGAGGGAAATTTATTGTTTTTTGGTTTGGTATTAGGTACATATTTTTTTATAGTTGTTGCAAGAATATTATAAAATGTATATAATATGTCGCCCACTCTATCACAATACAGCTAAATCCGTTCCCAGTCTTTTTGTCCTAAGTATTCACGAATTAACTAATAATTAGCTTTATAAAAATTTGGTCTCGATATATTATTTTTGTAAGGAAGTTTGGCTTCTGCCTGCAATGAAATTGTTATATCTAGAGGTGAATGATATGGATGATATCTACACGTTGTAACACTTTTTTTTAGCTTTGTTTGAATAACACAAAATTATCTGAATCTCACAGAAGCGATCTTGCTATTAGCGCCATCTTTGGGCAACAATGACTGCTACATAGCCTTTTGTCTTACGCACAGCGTTCTGTTTTCTCCAGCTAGGCGCTGGATGGCGCTCATGTCGGATTCAATTTGAGTTTTAATCATAGACTATGTATTTAATGGTTTTTTTTTTAATTCTAGTTGTGTCTCTGAAAATGGCGTGATGTTTATCTTATTTTTTAAGGGGGTAGGTTTGTTATATCCTGAAGGCCTTGAAATAAGATATAAAAGCCGGTCTTACTCTTAGAAATTTCATTTCCTTACTGAGCTATAACTTGAACTAAGTTTCGTTGTTGTTTGTTACTTGTGAAGATTAATTTTTATATATCGTGCCCGCAGTTTGTGGTGAGTTCATATATTTTATTTGTAAACTGTATCTCGGCTTTCTCGTGTGTCCTGGACGTGTATTTTAGAATATGGTCTTTTTCTCAGGGTCGCTTGGTATAGTCCTCTACTACTCTCGCCTGGAATACCTGGATATTGCGAGAAAAGCCTTTCTTCTCATTTGAGACTCCACTGCCAGAGACGGGCGAATGCCAGTGGAGGTGGCCATACAGCGCCACTCATTCCTCAAGCCGTTACTGGGTCACAAAGAGGGTTACTGTGTTTTCATTTATTAATATAATACATCCTAAAACATCCTAAAACCTCCTAAACCCCCTCCCAAATTTCTGCACGTGCGTGGCTTTAGACGAATGGATGTAAATAAACTGTGTGCGGATGCTTCTGCACTGGATTGGTCTAGCTTGAGAGCAACTACTGACATCAACCATAAAGTCAGCATTTTCAATGAGACAGTTAATAATTTATATAATACACACGCACCTGTTATAAAAATTAAAGTAAAGCGCGACCCTGCTCCTTGGATGACGGAAGAAATTCGAACCGCTATGCGACGGAGAGACCGTTGTTTTAACAAATACAAGAAAGATCGCACTGAGGAGAAATGGAATCTTTTCAAGAGTGCTAGGAATCGGTGTAATCAGGTGATACGTAACGCCAAGCGCCGCCATATAATTCAAAGTATAGAATCCTGTCCAACTTCTAGCATGTGGAAATTTCTTAGAACACTAGGCATTGGCAATAAACAACGCCCTGAGGTAAAGACGACGGTTAGCTTAGATGACATAAACCGTCATTTCACAACTACACCACAGATGGATCTTCAAATAAAGACTCAAACCTTGAGTTACTTAGCTAGCCTAACCCATGCTAATATGGTATCCTTCAACTTTTCTCCGGTGTCTCCTGAGGACATCAAAAAGATTATCCTCACCATTCGTTCCAATGCTGTGGGATGCGACGGCATTAGCCGCCGCATGATTGTTGCTATCCTTGATCACATTCTTCCAGCTATATGCCATATCATTAACTTTTCACTCGATTCCGGAACCTTTCCCTCACTCTGGCGTAAGGCTTTCATCATCCCATTACCCAAAATACCTAACCCTTCCCTTCCTGAACACTTTCGCCCTATCTCTATACTTCCTTTTCTTTCAAAAGTACTGGAGCTTTGTGTTCACAGGCAGCTCTCGCAGTATGTTTATCAGCAGAATCTCCTCAGTCCCTTACAATCTGGGTTCAGACCCGGTCACAGCACAACCACCGCACTCCTCAAAGTGACTGGCGATATGAGGCAGGGTATGGAGGACACCAAAGTCACAGTCCTGGCTTTGATTGACTTCTCGAATGCATTTAATACTGTTTGTCACGACGTCCTATTAGCTATCCTCTCCTATCTCATGGTCTCCTCAGAAGCTCTGGAATGGTTCTCCTCCTATCTTCAGGGACGTCAACAGTGTGTTCACATTGACGACCGGTCATCGAGTTGGAGTGATCTTCGCAGTGGCGTCCCTCAAGGCGGTATATTATCTCCCTTATTATTCTCAATATTTATTAATCTCGTAACCCAATACCTTCAGTGTTCGTATCACCTGTATGCTGACGATTTACAATTGTACACGCAGTCAAGGGTAGAAGACATCGCCAACGCAGTCAACAAAATCAACAAAGATTTAGACGTAATCAAGAGCTGGTCAACAAGCTTTGGGTTGTCAGTAAATCCAACCAAATGCCAAGTGATTGTCGTGGGGAGTAAGCAAATGATGGGTAGGTTGGAAATGGCTGCCATTCCACCAGTCGTCTATAACAGCGTCAATATACCCCTGAGCGCAGTTGTGAAGAACCTGGGACTTCATATTGACTCGACACTTGATTGGCGGGCACAAGTTACCCACGTCAGTCAAAAGGTTACATCATGTCTCCGTGCTCTATATCGCCTTAAGAACTTTCTTCCCGTTAAAACCAAGGCCACGCTCGTGCAGTCCTTGATAATTCCTTTGATTGATTATGGTGATGTGTGTTATTTTGACCTGAATGCAGACCTCCTCAATAAACTAGACCGCCTTCTCAATAACTGCATTCGATTCGTTTTCAATCTTCGCAAGTATGATCATGTGTCTACTTTACGATCTCAGCTGCAATGGCTCCCTATTCGTCAGCGCCGCAGTTTACGGGCCCTGACTACACTCTTTTCTCTCCTCAACTCCCCATCATTACCTGAATACCTTGAACCTCATTTCCGTTTCTTATGCTCCAATCACGACCGAAGCCTCCGGTCATCCAACAACTTACTTCTTCTGTGCCCCTCTCACACCTCCAACTTTATCAACTCCTCCTTTTTTGTGCAGTCGGTCCTACTATGGAATGCGCTCCCTACCGAAATCAGAATGTCCACAAATCGCATTAGTTTTAAAATGAAGGTGCGCGAATTGCTTCAAAGCGAATTGGCAGTACAGCTACAACGATAGCACCCGTGTATATTTTTATTATATTGTATGTACGTATGTTTATGTAGTTTTATGTATATAGAGTAGTAGTGTATATGTATGTGTATTTAGGAATGTCTCGTATATGTATAAATGTATGTGTATTTAAAAATATATTTAAGTAGGCTAATCTTATTTATATACCTATGCCTAGTAATGGTATTTTTTTTTTCTCTCTGCACCTACCGCATCACATTTCTGCAACACCTGAAGGTCGACTGGCAGAGAATGCCTCATGGCATTAAGTCCGCCTTTGTACAACACGTGCAATAAGTTTAAAGCCCGGTTTCCACCGCGAAAGGGTAATGAGCGAGAAATGGTAAGCGGAACGGACTCCTTTTAAACAAAATAGGTTTGCATTTCCACCAACAAAGAGTTTTGATACTGCGAACGTGTAATGACAGAACGGACTCGGCGGAGCGAGACGAACGGAAAATGAGAAATGAATCAACTCTTTGTTGGTGGAAACACATGTATGCAGTTTTGTATTGCGAGGTAAAAGGAGTCATTAATGGGTCCGTTCCGCTCGCGGTGGAAATCGGGCTTAAAATAAAATAAATAAATAAATAATAATAATACCATTTTTTATTTTCTCTGGTGTGCGTCCCCGAAGGACGGCCCTTGAGGATCCAACATATCCGGGAGGGAAGTGTGCACCCAGGGGTCTACCACTGGTTCCGGTCCACACGACGGTGGCAAGGAGAATAAGAACATACATTTTGTTTGTTACCCCACTTAATTTATTTCTAGTATAATTAAGAGTGTGCTGCGCGAACAAAAAACGCCGAGTTTAGGTATTTACGAGCAGAGTTGCGCGGCAGCGCCGCTAGGCAGCACCGTCGCCGCTTCCTACGTGAAACATTTTATCTATACTCTGTCCATTCCTTTATTATCTTTTTGACAGTTCAACTAATTTCGAAAATAGTGACGCCCTCACACGTCACCGATTCGATTTGAAATCATAATCAATCGATATAATATTCTTTAAGTCAGTATTATAAATAAATATAATGTGCACTATTATGATATATAATTGGCCCGGAACAAAGAAAACTTCCTAACACAGTCACTTGAAGGTCGGTTTAGTAAATGTTGTGTGATTTTTCAAATTTTGTTTAGTGATTTTTAAATTTTACTAACACGTGCATAATTACATTTTAAGTCAGTAGTCCAAAAATAAATTAATTTAATGCACAGATTTATTGTTCTTTATTCTAAGTTTGAACTTAAATTCCAAAATTTCGACTTAATTCCTTGCAAATAATCAAACTTGAAGTCATACTACTTTAATTTCCTTTTTATTTTATTAAATTTACAGAAATAATACTTACATGAAGTCAAATTATTTTGATCATAATAATATGATAGATTATTTTAATCGTTTAATCGATTTATCGTATTTCAAGAACTGTTTTATATGTTGCTTTTAGCTATGCACACTGCCCACTTCCCTACCTGTCTATAAAGTACGACATTACTGTAGTACATTATTACGAAAAAAAATACTGGTAATTCATAGGCGTGAGATGTCAAAAAGACATTAAACGAATGGACAAAGTATAAGATATGTAAAATAATTGTACAGAGTAGGCTCCACACAGAGTAATACATATCTTCTAAATATTCAGTCGTTTTTATGGAAGTTTTGTTCAAAAGTAATAATTTCTAGAATCTATTCATTTTCATAATCAGCCTATCGAAGTCCACTGCTGGACATAGGCCTCTCCCATTGCAAACCACTCTGATCGATTTTGGGCTTCTCACATCCAGCTCCTGTCAATATAAGTATATCATCTATACAGGGTGTCCCAGAAAGAATGGGTAATCCTAAAGCACGTAGTAGTATAGCTATCCAGCGTACAAAAAAAACCCAAAAGAAATCCAATAGTTGCCCAAATTTTGAAGTTATCTTATTCCTCACAAAAAATCTTATTAGAAATGCAGTAAATAGTATGAGTGCCTATTATACTTTTTTGGAAAAAAATTAACATGAAATTTGATCAAAATAAATTATGACAGAATTTGAGATTTTTGTGAAAAAAATATGTATGAAAAACTAAGCAGCAACTATATTAAAAAAAATGGTATAATACATAATTTTATCCAAAGAGAGAAAATTAAAGCTTCCTTTTTAGTGTAGTAAAGGACGTGTGATAATGTTATTTCGCTATTTACTACCTGAGTGTGGCCGAAGTAATTTTTTGTTAATTATGAGACAGAGATAGGTGAATAAATTCAGTACTAAAGTACAGTGTAAGCGAGCGAGAGACGAGTATATTATTATTGTACCTTTGTACTATTGTACCTTATCTCTCTCGCGCCATGGCACATAGCAATGGCAAGTATTTGGTGCGTCGCTTGACTTGTTCGGTATCGCATGTTCCCATTCCTTTTGCAGTTCTCTGTGATTGTCAATCAGTGTTAAAACGACGATTTCTGGCTAAACAGCCAGAAGTCATCGTTTTAAGTAAGAGTCAAATCATTGGACTCTTCGTTTTGCTCACTGATTTGGACTTTAGTTTGGTGATTTTACGACGACTTGGCTTGTATCTGGACTGGTTTCGTGTATCAGTATGCCGCGTATTCAATATATGGCACAAGAATACGCAAACATGCACTTTATTTATGGTGAATGTAGAAGTAGCGCAAGTGCTGATGCATTCCTTTATAGGGAAAGATACCCTACAGCGCGTCATCCAGATTACCGCGTATTCATAAGAGTGTACAGATGTTATTCGGAAGGTAGAATGCATAGGTGGTACGAGCACTGGGAGAATAGCAAATATCAATATACAAGACACTGTGCTTGACGAAATTCAGAAGAAGACAAAGACGACCGGTCCACATCTTATAAAGCCCCTTTTACATGTTCTTTTTTTTCAAAATTAGCTTCAAGAAGCTTCCGCTCCTGAAGCCATTCAATCGAATCAGCTTAATACAGTGCGCCGTTCAAGTGCGTAACGATCCTCATTGAATAGCTGTAACAGTATTTTTGCCATATGCGTAGATTTAGCAAAGTTGAAATCGGCTTTACTAAAATCAGGCCTTGGGCAAGTTTCACCGTAGTCTTTATCACTAATGTCTGTATTGCGGGATTAAATGAAACAACAGATGCAGCACACCGTCCTGAGTATGATTGTCTAAGTGAATAGTTTATTCGCCATAAAATTTTTGGCATTTTTAATCAATCGACAAAGTACTTTTATTATGGTGGCAAAGACCGCATCTGATTTTATTTCACCAAATACGTTTTTATCAGTTTGATGGCCTTTATTTATGAGGATGTACTTGCAAATATAAGACTTGCACGAGCTGTGATCGCGGAAAACGTGAATAAGTGCATTGAAAAGGTCTTGTTTTAAATCTATAACTTTTTCAGCGAAAGATTTTTCATTTTGAGAATCAATGTGATTTATGGCACCTTTCACCGATCGCCGTACGCGTAGCACGTTTTGGAGCTGTATTTTTTGGCATTTTAATTGGTAACATGTATTTCTTGATAATTCATCTAATCTTGTACAAAAGTTTCTGAGGAGGTGGTTAGAGCACTCTATCTTTTGGACAATAAGTGCGGCATATGGTTTGGTATCCAGAACATTTTTGTAGGTGCTGGAATCACCATTAGCTATGTGTTTAGAATAAATAAAACCTTGAGTTGCTTTTGAAGCCTTCTACTATGGCAGTTGACTACATACCGCTAGATGATCGAGTGTAATTTTTATATCATACATGCTCAGAAATACAAACTTGAAGTAAAGTTTGCGCTTCTGAGCTCGCCCGCAAACCATAGAGTTTTTATTTTTAACAGTCATGTAGAGAACTTTTTTAGTTCTGTAGCCAATGATATTTGCAGCTCCTGAAAAGGTCGTATAGTTTTTCCTGTATGACCTCTTACTCCAATACGCATCAGATACCTACAACTGTTATCATCGGTACGCTATCTGCATTAAGGTCATTATTTTTTTCAGCCAGTTAATATTTTTATTTTGTTGCTTCCTCTATGCTTTTTACTTTGGCCAGTTCCCAGAGTTCACATACTTTAGCATGAAATTTGGCATAAAAATGTTCTGACATGCAGAGTATATCAAGAGAAGTTTTGACTTGCTCCAGGGCACTGAATCCCATATCTATACACTTAATTACTCACGATATTTTGATTGAGTGCAAGTTCCTTGCTGTTTCTAGGTTTTCAACAATTTTCCAATCTTAATTTTGCATTACACATATTGCATAGGTACTATGAAACAGGAGGACTGAAAACAATTTCTATATTCTCCATTGATTTTTAAATTACTGAAGTTGCAACCAAATGGAGAGTTGTGGTGAGTAAGTTCTTGGTTTAAACAAGTACCCGAATTTTGGCTTTGCTTTCATTTGTGTTTTCCTTTTCTACTATAAGTTCTTTCTTGACCATAAGATTACATGTAACCTGAAAAACATAGGCCTATAATAATAAAGTGAGTTTGATAAGAGTAGGTACCTTTGATTAAATATATGTTTATAATCAAAGGTAAATATTTACGTTTTGAAGTTCTCTACCGTCTTGATTACTTGATTACTTGTATTGATTGATTAGCAACTGACGAATAATTGTGAACGGAACATTGCATTTACATTAAAATTATAACAGTAACATTAAACATACCTGTTTGAGATATTTACCTATTTGCGTTTGTACGTTTGTATTGTGTTTCGTACATTTGTTGCTCTGCGTTCGCATTACTCTGTACAGATTCGACTCGAAATTTGATTTTTTTCCAATTTTCTTATTTGCCAGTAAGTATAACCAATGACATATAGACATGATACACAATACAATACTGACATAAGTCTAAAAAAAACTTCAAAACAAAATTGATCTCATTAATATTAGTAATTAGACCCATTCTGCTTTGAAGTTTCAGACCTAGTAATTTAATTAGAGCAATATTTTTTTCTGCGCAATGTGCAATGTGCATCAGGCGTTTGTGTTAAAAATTGAAGTCTCAATATTTTTAGATTTATACTTTTAAATTAAATTATACACCGGCTAAACCCTGCACGATGTAAATACAAATATTGTCATATGAAAATTATTGTTCTAGACGTAAAATCTACTATCTTTTCGAAGAAAAATGTTTTTAAGATTTCATCTGGCACACAACATATATGTATCATTTTTTAATTTTATATGTATCTGTTTCAAATTCCAACTTCGGCGGAGATCTTGTGCAAGGATCGACCTAAACTATACAAATACTTTTGATGTATTTAATTAATGCAGCGCACAGTACTACTCATTTGAAAATACGTCAAATCCCACAATTTCGTGCAGTACCTTCTTAAGATTAGTACAATTCTGTATTAGGGCCTATCTGTATTCACTATTATTTTGTGTCAAATAATCTGTGAAACTGAGAAAGAGTTTTCTTGATATCCTGGGGCATCAGCGAAGTACACACGCATATCAATCCTTTGTAGACAAAGGCGCCCTGTTTCTTGTGCGAACTACCCTCATCAAATGTTTAAATAAAAAAAACAGGCTTGACCTCTATTCCATTCGAACCAGTGTTTTTTTTCTAGTTCATGGAAATTAGTATAATTTTTATTTTTTCTATAGTACTAAACTGGCCGCCCGAATGTTGGCAATCCTGTCTTGATTCTATTTTTTTTTGCCGGGAGAACGAGACATTACGACAAAAGATTGAAAGTGATGGACAATAGATTAACACCTCCAGTTACTTTTATGGTACCTACTCGCGTAACTTTAGTCTCGCACTCTCGCTTCTCGTTGACCGTATCATAGTTTTAATAAATGGCTGCGTTACATAACTACCTATGTAATTTAATTAGGTACATGTCTTTACCAGGGCCGTAGCTAGAGTCGAATTTGAGGTAGGGCAGCATTGCTTAATGGTAGGGCGGAAGTAAAAAAAAATATCATAATTGACGTACAGTCAATCTGAGTAACTTTGACAGATAATTGCGATATTTTACACAATATTATAAAATTCAAGCATACAACACGACTGTATTTTGCTTTGTTAGTGCTCTCATAACACTTACCCGTAAAGATTAATTAAATTCTCTAAAAAATTATCAGTCCTTAGGAAAACCTGATTTTCTAGTCTGTTAAAGTTACCGTCATTACATGGGTAACTTTGACACACATAGAATAGAACCATTCATAGAAAAGTAGTAATTATTAGGTATATTATGTATTAATCTGGGTAACATTGGTTTATGTTTTTCTTCTAAATGGGTATAACCGACGTAATAAAACCATTAATTTCCAGTTTTGTCTTATATTTTATAAAATAATCAATAATCAGTCTACGACATTTGGCATTGTTATACATATTTTTAATTAGTATCAAAAAACCTTTAAAAATACGTTTAAGGCAACATTTTTTGTGTAACTAAATAGAAAAGAAGCTAAAATAATTAGAAAAAAATAATAATTTATGAACACTTGACCATAAAATGTTTATTCACCCCACTCCATATAGAGCAAATCGTCGTCAAATAAGTAGGTCAACTTATGTAAAAAAATACTTCAAAACACTGTCAAAGTTAGCCTGTATAAAAATTAGTAGTTATAGTAATTAGATAAAGAGACGTAATTATAGGCAAATGCTACCTATATTAAAATACGATAATTCCATTACAAATGATTCTACAAAATCTCTCACAAAATATTCCAAAAGTTTTACACTCACTCGTGCGCAAATTTCAGAAATAAGTTTTGACATTACCCCTGTATGAAAGCCTATTTATTTTTAAGGTGCGCTTACGGAGTTAGTTTAAAAATGTAAAACTGTAAGAAGTATTTGTAAATTGTATTGGTATCATATGAAAAATAAATCGAAACTAGTTCATGGTCACACTGTCAATGTTACCCGAATGAATCAAAGTCAGCCAGATTGTACGTAGTTAAGTGTTGAGGATATGTTGACCAAGTCCAATGTTCATTTTCTCAATGGCATATGACATATCATATGCCAAACCAAATGCTAAGTAGGTCGGATATGGCAGTCATTCCTCCAGTTGTCTACAACAACCAGAAGATAGCTCGAGTGCAGTAGTAAATAACTTGCGGCTATATAATATATGGACTCTACACTTGATTGGCGAGCACAAGTGACACATGTCAGCCAGAAAGTTACTTCGTGTCTTCGCGCTTTATACCGTCTTAAAAACTTCCTTCAGGCTAAAACCAAGGCTACGCTTATGCAGTCCCTAATAAATCCCCTGATCGATTATGGTGATGTGTTATTTTGACCTGCCTACCTCCATAATAAAACCCTTCTCAATAACTGCATTCAATTCGTTTTGGTTTCAATTCTCAAATATGTGTCTGCTTTACGTTCCCAGCTGCAATGGTTCCCAATTCGACAGCGCCGCGGTTTGCGTGCACTCACTTCTCTTTTTCTTTCCTCTTCTCCCCATCGTTACCTGAGTACCTCGTACCTCACTTTTGTCTCTTATTCTCAAACCATGACCGAAACCTTCGGTCAAGGAACAATATGCTTCTCCTTTACCCCCCTCGCACCTCTAATTTCCCTTCCCTTCCTTCTTCGTGCAGTCAGAATGCGCTACCTACTGAAATCAGGATGTCCACAAACCACCTCACATTCAAAATGAAAGTACGTGATTTACTCCGGAATGAATTGGCAGAACGATCACAACGATAATACCCGACTGAGTATTTAGATACGCAATATATATAATTACATTTATTTATATATGTATGTCTATGTATGCCTGTGTATATGTGGATTTATGTGTGTATGTATATATACGTATGTTTATATACATGTCTGGTATCTTCATCCACTGTTATAAACCCTAATGTAATAATAACAGTAAATTTGTGTATATTACTTACAACTATTAAATTTAATTAAATGAAAATGGTTTACAATAAAGGTGATACCTACATTTACAACTACCTTGTCAGGTTTTATATCCTAAGCCTGCACCTACCACATCATATTCCTACATCACCTGAAAGTTGACTGGCAGAGAATGACACATGGCATTAAGTCCGCCTTTGTGCTACATGCGCATTAAGTTTAAAATAAAATAAAATAAATGTGCTCCGAAGCTCGGGCTGCTAAATCAAGCACCACGTATATCACTGACCTCTAGGTCAGTGATGTACATTCAATAGCTCCTCGTAGACAAATAATTTGTCTAGCAGAACATGAGCATTGATCAATAGGTCTGTTAGTGCCACGGATAGGGCGCCGCCGGAAAACGGCGCGCAGGAGCTTCGCCCGACTCCTGTGTCAAGTAGAAGAGGGCTACCGGGTCCAGGGCGGGTTAAAGAAGTTACGCCCAACATTTGTAACACGTAGAACCGCTTTGCCACCTGGAACATTGGCACCTTAACCGGTCGTGCGAGGGAGTTAGCCGATTTACTCTCCGGGCGGAGGGTAGCCGTAGCGTTCCTGCAGGAGACTCGGTGGAAGGGCAGTAGATCCCGGTTCATTGGGAATGGCTACCAACTGATATACACAGAGGCACCTGGTGGAGAGAACGGAGTGGCCGTGGTGCTTGCCGGGTGGCTTCAGACTGGCATTTTAGAGTTGATGTAGCGGCCGTCTTATGGTCGTAAGGGTGCTTATCGATGGAATTATTACCCATCTGATAAGAGCTTACGCGCCACAGGCAGGTTGTAGCGAAACCGTAAAGATGTCGTTCTGGAGCCAACTCAGGGAGGTTCTTCGCGGCATTCCTTTGTAGCAGGGAATCGTTCCGGGTGGTGATCTAAATGGGCATGTGGGTGAGGGTTGTGTGGAGTTTAAGCGTGTTCATGGTTGTTTCGGTTATGGCATTCGCAACAAAGAGGGTGAAGACATTTTACGAACATGTGCGGCTACCGATCTTGCCTTGGAGACACGTTCTTTAAAAAGAAACCGGAACACCTTATCACCTACAAAAGTGGGAGGCACTCAAATCGATTTCCTCCGAGAAGACACACTATTAGCAAAGTGGCCAACTGCAAAGTCATAACCGGAGAGAGTCTCACTGCACAACACCGTTTCCTTGTCATGGACCTCTGTGTGAAGCCCAAAGACAAACATGTAGAACGCTGCCAACGCCGGATCAGGTGGTGGCGGTTTGATGAAGTCACGTCTCAAAAGTGCGCTGGAGCTGAGAGCAAATTGGTTCAAGACAGTTGGGACAAGATTCAGGCAGCTATTCTTGATTCGGCGACAGCGGTACTGGTCGTGTCTAAGGACGGACGCAAATGTAACAGGGATACTTTTTTTTCGTAACGTCGGTCCTAAGTGAAAAAATGTATGCAAACGACACAAAAATATTCATTGAAATAAATATACATATATGAAAAATGACACGCGTGCACTTGCACGCAAAACATGTACGCTAGTTTTATTTTAAAAAAGGATTCCCCTTCCCATAGACTGTAATGTAGCCCATATTGCAATCTATGGGACGGGGAGTACCGTCTGCTACACAGATATTGTAATTAAATAGACCCATTGCTTCATGTGATGCCGCTTCAATTGCTATATACAGAGCAAAGAATTATTATAATATGAAATGAATATACAAACTGTGGTATGTTCAGAAAAGTTTTGAGTCCTATCCCTTTATTTTTTTTTATCTCAAACTACAAATAATTCAATTATAAAAAATATCTTAGTTTTTGATATTTTTAAGGTAGGGCATTCTGATTTCAAGGTAGGGCATTGCCCTGCAATGCCCTCCCCTAGCTACGGCCCTGGTCTTTACTAGTTGAAAACTAGTGATTTCGACACCTTTTTGTCCTTCATCATGACTATTCATTACATGAATGTTTATTTTAAAATCTAAGTTTAAAATTACTATTAGTGAGTAAATCTCATGTGATCACTCATTTGTTATGTAACTTTACTCATACAACCTAAATCTGGGATCATATTGAATGGATCTCTAATATGTGTTTATAGGATAAACACAATTTATAATTAGTTTTAATTTTTTTACTATTAATTGATATTACAAGAAGTTGGATGTTGAAAGTGTTGAAACTGTCAAGTTCCTCTTCACTATATCATTATATTATACGGACCGGAGGCAGGTCTCAGTGACATCACTACTAATTTAGTAGTGTACTTGCTGTCGACGGCTTGGGGCGTTCAGCGTCGCGAATGACTTGAAGGGAAATATTTTCATACTAGGCCTTTAGTGTGTAAATCGCCACGCCGAACGCGGTCAACGCGACGCTCCTGCCATCAAAAGCTAGTACATACACACACAAAAATACAAACACATATAAATAAAACAGTAATCTACAAAATTCTACCGTTTATTAAACTAAAATACATGAATGAATTACATTGTGAATCAATTTGGCAATATTCATGAAACATGTTTGCTTATCACAAAATAATTTTTCTTAGGAACTACAATATTAAGTACATTTTAGAATATTACCTGTTGTGTAGACATTGAAATAATGAATATATACCTAAACCTCCTATAGAGTCAAATTCAAATAGCGATGTACAAATTTGAAAAATCAAGATTGTTTTAAAATAGTTTTAAATTCAATTTATTTTTGAAGTACGAGCTTTTCAATTACTGGTATACGAATAGAAGAAATTTTAAATAGCGATGTACGAATTAAAAAAATGTGTATAATCAAGACTCCTAAAACAGTTTTAAATTAGCTTTAGTAGTAAATTAGGTTACTATAGGTGTTCATGATTTCTACTATATGAGATTTAAATTAGTTTATTATGAGGCTAATCCAACAATACTTCTCAGCTATACAGGACTGAATACCTCTTATAAAATAATACTTTAAAAAACTAAACAAACACGCTTTATTAAAAAGTAGAAAATAATTTTAATGACTGCCGTGTTGGTCTAGTGGTTGACGTATGCGGCTGCTGATCATGAGGTCTCGGGTACGATTCCCGGGTCGGACCACAAATATTTGATTCGGAGTCTGGGTGTTTTTCTATGTATAATATGTATGTATTTACAAAAAGTATGTTTATGTATTTATATCAGGTGTTTACTACCCATAACACAAGCTCCGCTTAATTTGGGACTAGATGACGTTGTGTGTAAGATGTCCGAAATATTTATAAATATTTATGTAACAAAGCGTGTGGCGACGTTATTGAAATATTTTCAGAAAGCACCCAAAAAATAATTTTAATGTAGCAAATACATTAAAATTATTTTCTACTTTTTAGTTTAGACTAATTTGTTTAAACATTTTTTTTAGTTCTTTTTTTCAAATTAGTGTATTGTCATCGGTCCTCGATAAATCTACAAAGTTTGAACGAAATCTGGCCCTTTAAAGTGGGTCAAAATCACACTCAAAGGAGTCGGTTACAAACAAACATACAGGTGAAACTAATATAAAGCGTGTAAATAGATTAGAAATGAAGGAAGCATTAATAAATAATGAGATTAAATATTAAAATGCCGTAAATATGTGTAGACGAATAGGAATTGTATCGATAAAACAGAGTACATGATTTCAATTAATATATTTTAAAAAACCTCAATGTCTCCTTAATGTATATTTACTTACTCATTAATAGATATGTATTCATTTTTTTAATTAATAGTTATTTCTCTATAGATAAAATAGTATTTCTTAATATTGGGTGGCTCACTTTGTGAAGCATGTTATATTCATAGCAGCTGAACATTGAGGTTACTTTAAAATATATGACTTATGCCTGTTTTCCCTGACTACATAAACCATCTTCTGACTAGGAGATGGTTTAGC